>CM060941.1:149756293-154756293 GCA_030765085.1 Allium cepa
TTTGCATATGAACTGCTAGTTAACAGTTATGTCAGTTATCATTGAATATAAATTGTTAGATTAATAGTTGATAAATATAATTTGAAATAAAACTGCCAATTATTACCTGTTGTATATTACCAAACATATATTGTTGTTGATTGATATTGCTTGATGTTTGTGATTGGATGATGGATGTGTTATTGAATGGATGTTTTATTTGATATCATTAAACTGCAAGTTAGTATGCATTTTTTTTTCATTTCATTCGGGATTGCGGTTTGAAATGATATACAACCGCAGTTTTATTTTTAAATTGCGGATTGAAATGATAAATATCCGTATCACTTGACCATAGGATAGAAAACTATATACAGGCACCGCGGTCTATATATATAACTATTTTAAATGAAATTTCTATGGTTTGGATGGAATACGGTTTATAAAAATCTTAAATTTTTATACTAAATAAATGTTTTCTTCCATATTTATATGCATATGAAGTTGAAATTTTGAAATTAAAAGGTGAATAAATTTCTTTATTAAAAATGGAAGAAAATTAAGAAAATGGAGTTTGATGATTTATATCCTATATTTAAATATTAAGTTGGAAATTTTAAAGATATGATATTTATAATTGGATTTTTCCCAAAATATTTTGAAATGAATATTCTAGTAAAAAAATTGAATTTGGAAATATATATATATATATATATATATATTTTACTAGAAATTGAAGTCTTATTAATTATGGATTTTATGTGAATGGTCAAGATTAATTAATAGAATATTGATTTTGAAAGGATAAAAATCCAACTTTAGTTGAAATATTAATGCTCAAAAATGGATATAAATATATATAAAATTGAAATGGTTTTGGGACTTGAAGTAATATTTTGGATTTTGGTTTAACTTTAAAAGAAGAAATATTTGGAAAGCCATGTAATTTATTTCTTTATAAAGCAACAGTAAAGTTAAACCTTTTTAATTCGCATACCGTTGAATATCCAAACCATTTAGTTTTGAAAATAATGGTTTTAAAATACTATGGATTTTCGAAGAATTATGTTGAAAGTTACAAACAGAATATTGGTTACATGGGATATTAAATAATAAAAAGTGACATAATTTTTGAAAAGGAATATTTTATTTGGGAAATGATATCATTGATTTGGGTTTTATAAAAATAATATCAAAATGAATCTTTTTGGGTTTTAAAGAAGAAATGATATCGTAATATTATGGTTTTGAAATGGATTATATTCTGGTTTTAAAGTACAAACTATTTTTAAAATGACCGCGGTGTTATAATAACGATGGGTTGGCAAAGAGACCGGGATCGGATATGGACATACTCTCTGTCGATACCGAAAACCACTTTGACTAACCGTGTACGCGGTGGAGATTCCAGAATGAAGTAGGTGGTGGCGACGTTTCCTGTAAGGTAAATACGTGGACCCAACTCCCGTGAGTTGGCATAAGGTGGCTAAAACAGGAGCGATTCTCAGGCCAATGAGGTCATTCCTCTGATCGGACGCTCCTCTTCGGTATTATACTTTGACTTGGATTTGATTCAGTGGCCACTTCTATATTTTGATTTTGGGGAGTTAGTCTGAGGTGGGCGGTAACTGCGGCTACGCGTTTCCACCAGCCTGGATAGCAATTGGTATATCTACCCTGGCATTGCCTAGTTGTGCCGTGTCACCTACCATATCGAGCCTTTACTACGAGTTTCTATTTGTGTCGTACCTATGGAGTATCCTCTGGTAGCCTCCCGATCAGGAGGTATTACGGTACTGTATAGACTATTGGCATTATTTGTGTTAAGGGGAATATTGGGTCACTCCTTAACGCTATTTAAAAGTAAGTTTATTTTATAAATAGACACTATTATAATAGCGCAATATACTACATAGTAAATAGTTTAACGGATTCTTAGGAGATGTAAATCCCGAACATCTCTTGAGTTACTGTACTCATATTTATTTCTGTTTATTTAACTCACATAAGATATTCTAGTCTGACTCGGGTGTTTTTGTCTTTTCAAATTCGCTCGGGTCAGTCTGAGCGTTTCAGGATAGCAGATTTTAGCTTTGAAGGACGAAGACGAAGAATCAGTATTATTTTATATATAGTATTACACCACACTCTTTCTATTCCGCTGCATTGCTTATATTGGTATGTGTAACTCTGATATTTAATGTAAAAGAAGAATCAAGCTTTTGTAAACTGTTTATGATCTGTATATTTGTTATTATATTTTATCCTTCCGCTGTGAGATTCTATTTTCGTTTTATTTCTTCTCTATTTTTCTTATTTACCCCATAACAATCCGCCCTTGCGTATGCTTTGAATTGGCACGTGTGTCGGTTTAAAGTTTGCGAAAAGGCGGGATGTTACATCGGGCATTAAAAATCAAGTGGCGGCTGTAGCCAGAAACCCTAGGGTTTGTGCAAAATGAAAGAAATGTGGTTCTTATATAGAAAATTACGCGACACTATTCACCCAAAATTTTTCCGAACTCGAAACGAAGCGTGCCGCCTGACATTTATAATGTTTTACCCCTATTCTAAATGCAATGGAGTATATATCGGGAGCCAATTCGATCGAATTTGGAAGATAGGTCTTCAAATCGAATTATTTAAATTTAAAATTCACTTAAACCGATTTCAGTGCATTTTAGCTTGTCTCGGACAAACCGTAAATCCGATTGACATGAAATTTGAAATCTTACAATAATTTAACATTACGGATCCGATGAAACCGGTTTCGTCGAAATCCGAGACTGTTTGAAAAATGACTATTTTTACTCGTCAATTAAATATTAAAATATTCAATTTCCACAAATTAACTTTTAATTCAATTTTAAAAGTTCTATAACATCATTCTAACTCCAACATGATTTAATACAACTTTTTAAATCAATTTAAATCACATTAGACCTAATTTTCAATTATTTCTGTAATTTCAAATATTAAATTATCGATTTAATTATCCAATTAAATCTAGGTATTCGAAATAAAATTTTATTCGACTTACAAATTTTACTTGTTAATATTTAAAATAAATTAAATATGCAAATTTCAAATGATAGAAATCCTGGGTCGTTACAAACTTCCCCCCTTAAAAGAATTTCGTCCTCGAAATTGCCAAGTAAGAAAAAGTCTTGAAATCCATTAACTTTTCAAAACCATTTGTTCAAATTAAATTTCAAATTCATTTAAACATTTTAACTTTTTCAAAATCCATAGTTAAACTTCTTACAATAACTTTACTAAGTTTTCAAATCATACTTAGTTATCTTTTCAAAACCAACTATATCGTTTAACTTTTCACTCCAAAATCAAAGTTATAGTCTTCAAAAATTTCCAATTTTCTCAAAACTATTCTAACGCCTTAAATTTTTGAAAAATTTCGCCAGCGTCTCCTTTGCGCGGCTAGCTCTGTACGACTACAAAAATGGCACCACAGCCCCCAGATTTCAAAAAGAAAAGAAAACGCCAAGTGGCTGAACAAGAAAATCATCAAATTTCATACTGAAATTCAAATACATACCTTTTGTCGAGCAATTCAAATTTTTTATCTTCGAAATCAAAATCCCAATTTCCTTTAACCCACCTGTGTATCCTGCTAACCATAATATCCATTTTCATTCAATCTCACATTATCAATTTCATTTGTATTCAATTTACAATTTCAATTCTATTTGGATTCAATTTACCTTCTGACTATTGAATTTTATCAATTATTTTTCATCCACAACTGATTCATCTTCCTATTTTAAATTAGTTTCTTTTACTAATTTTATTTTAATACTTAGCTTTATTTGATCCAACTTGACAAATTTTCAATTTACATGCAATTTCAAGATGAATTTCAACATTTAGTTTCCAATTTCGTTTACTCGCAATTGTAAATTCATTCATTCATAAATTTATTTCCATAATTCAAACTCAATTTCAATTCATTCATTTCTACCCCAAATTTATTTTCAACTCAATAAATTTTATTCCATAACTATTTTTATCAGATTCCAGAGTCTTTCCAACATTTCAAAACCATTTTTTAAAACCAATTCAAATTATCCTTTGAATTTCAAAACCCAAATTTTTCAAAAAACTTCCATTTAAAACAACTTGGCAGCAATCCCTCTTTTGAAAACCCGAAAATGAACACCGATGATGCTGCAGTCATCACCGAAGTTATTTTCCAGCGACCGAAAAGAGTTTAGAGCTTTTATCCCTCCAAAAATAATTTTCCAAACCCTGGAAAACCATTTTCAAACTCAAAAAGGAATTTAATCTTTTCCGAATTGCAAACCCTTTCAAAATATTTCCAAATATTTCTTTGGAATTTTACTTCAAATACAAATCACATTTACAATTTATATTCTCCAATTCTATTTGTATGTGAATTTATTTCTTAACTTTGGAGTTGCGATTTCAATTTCTTTTTCAACATTAATGATAATAATTTAGTATCATCCCTTTCTAGCAACCAAGCGATCATATATGATAATAATTCACAGAAATTTTTTCTCTTTTATATACGAAAATAATTTAGGTAAAATTATTTCATCTACCCTATTTTAAAACGATATCGTGTCGAATTTGTTCTGTACAAGTGTTTAGAGATTCCTATCAATAACGTTAATTACTCGTATTGACCAGAATCCATATACCACCCAACAAACCAATCAACACAATATAAAACAATTTTTATATTCACTAACAAATACGCACTCATATCTATTATTGCACTCACACTCATTCTAGAGTACTGCTGACTCTATCTCTAATGAGTAACACCCAACAGAGCCAAGGTTGTCGCTTAACCAATTGCTCTGATACCACATTGTAACGAACGGGATTTTCGACTCTCGAAAATCGACATTAATACGCCCACTGTATCAACCGCCGAGAAAACGAAGGCCGGAAAACCCAACCGTTAGGGTTAAACAAGAAGAGGTAGAAGAAGAAAGAAAGAAAAGGCAATAGAAACAATATCAGAATCTCACAATCGCAGCGTAATAACATATAATATATCAATGAATAATCTTTAAAACAAAGAATCATATCTGATATTCCGTTACATCACATTACATTACATTATCAGAGTTTACAACAACAAACAGCGGAAAAGAAATACTATATACAAGTTTATACGCCATGCCATCCAGCTCGCCTCTTGAGCTCCATAGCACCTCCAGAATTCCAGAATGACCTGATAACCTGACTCTAGACTGCCCGTGTGGAAAATTATGGGCACCTAGAGTTTAGGAAGGGAACAATAAACTTCAGGTCAGTCATGTGACTGGTGTGAGAACTTAAAACAGTTTATCTTTAAAAATAAAATAAAAAAAAACAAAGAAATATTTTAAAATAGATCCGCAATGCTTTTGGCAAATGAAACTACCATAAGGCCTCCCGCACACACACATAATGCAAACGTAGAATCGAAGGAGATTTCTCCTTATGATAGTCAATCATGCTTGATACGCAGAAAAATTTCTTTGATATTATTACTATAAGTGCAAAGTGTAGGAAAACATTTCGAAAGTATGATATAAATCTTCGCAAACATAAACGTTCCGAACTATGCCTACTATAGCTACCATGTTCAATAGCAGGTTACCGCCACATTCCATGGCAGGTTACACAACTAAAACCGTACAGGGCTCGTATTTTTTTTTGGATTTTCCAACAAATGGTCAAGCTTAGGAACTTTCTATTGCCACATGGGAACGCCTCTGGCGGGACGCTCCGAGAACCTAACCGAATCTCTGCCAATACAAGGCCGGGTTACCTCTGCAAAAGTAGGTAACTACTGACACGAGTACGCCGTCCCCCGGTGGTAAACAATCTTTATCCGAGGATCCTCAACCAACAACAATCACAAAGTCATATATATTTGCGACATTCACATAAATTAAGTATCTGGGCTCCATACCATGATACCACTTCTATCCAGAAGGAAATGCACATACTGTAACGACCCGCTATTTTAGACCATTCAAATCGACAATAAAACCATACATATCCGACTTGAATAATTCAAAATACCGAATTGTTAATTAAAATTTGGCAAAACTAAAAATATACAGTAAATAAATAAATCACAGATCACAGAGTAATATAATACAGCGGAATAGATAAAGAATAGTAGTTCATGAAGCTACTATATACATCAGAGTTAGAAAAATACAATCGAATAGTTCAAATGCAGTGAAGTCTCCAATGCAACATATGATTTCTCTGAACCAATCAACTGGAAAGGCTGGAATCTGAATCGATAGTTAGATTTTCAAATAAAGCTCCGAACTCCAAATGTGAGTCTCAAATGCTGTATCACTCAGTCTGACCCGAGCGTAAAGCAAAACACAAAACACTCGAGTCAGGATTAACATTCTTATATCAATACATCCAACTCAAGTGAAATATCAACTGAAATACAAATAACTTAAAAGATGTTTGGGATAATCATCCTCTAAGGGTCCATGGAACTTTCTACAAGGTAGAAATATACATTATAACACCGTGGTCGTTTCAGCTTAATTTATACTTCAAAACCAAATCTCATTTTCACTTCAGATATCTCTATATTTCCCACAATAGTATTTATATATATTAAATAATTTATACAGTAAAGTATTTTCAATTTCCTCAACTTAACAAAACGTTCCAACATCAACCCGACCTTCCCATTCAAATTAAATTCAATCTCAATTTATCAATTTAAATTCAACTCAATTTAAATCAAATATTACTACTAAATCTATATATACAATTTCCATTTATATAATATCTTAAGAATCAAATTTATTAAACCATATATTTCTTTCCAAAATTATAGAAATTATTTTCAAAATATTTATATGGACCAACGGTGTCTGTATATATTTCCTATCATATAGTCAAGTGCTACGGATATTTATCATTTCAATCCGTATACTAAATATATACGGGTGGATATCATTTCAACCCGTAATCCCAAATTCAATTAAATGAAAATCGCTTGGGTTTATCATTTCATCCCATAACGATTTTATCCTATTCTAAAGTCTGTTCGGGTATGTATCATTTCAACCCATAGTGATTTCTAAACTACAGGGAAATTGCAGAGTGATAACAGAAAATACAATAAAATAACAGGCATATATCATCAATAACAATATAATATAAACAACAGGATATGGTGTCATATCCCGCAGGTGAACAGTTACAGATAATAGCATATATAACAAATTTAAATAACTACAGCAGCATATTTCAATTGTCGTTTCAACTGAAATCAAATTTAATTAATAAAAATATGTTAATCGTGAGTGATTGCTCACCTCTCGAGCCTAGAGAATACAGAAGATGACATGGATATGCATACTGCTACGGACGCTGAAATTTGAATTATGAATCGAAGCAAAGCAAAATCGGCACGAATTCAACGATCAAAGCTGATAACAAGAATTGATGGAACAAGTCAGAACGGGATTAGCGAAGATAATGGTATGAGTGGACTCATATATATATAAATATATATAACTATATATATAAAGTCATATTCTAAATTCAACACATATTAAATTAAATTAAATATATATATGTATTTATATTTTCCAAAATCATTGTTTTATTTTATTTTATTTGAAACACATAAATTAGAATCAAGCATATATACAATATGAAATTTGAAATAAACACTTATATAAACAGACTAATATAAATCATGTGCTAGGTTACAATACTGACATATTTTAGCTGTAAGAAAGAGTATAATGAAAGTAGTCAACATCCGTTATAATATATTTATATAAACCAATTGTAACATATATTTAGTTGACATAACAAATGAATTCTTTTATAAAATAATATACATTGGGCGCTATTTCATAAAAATGCACATACAATACCATTTATATACGAACAACAAAAGTAGCTTATATATAGATATACTATTTAAAAATCAATATTTACATTTCAACTAACATCAGAAAACAAATATAAACATTATACTTTATATATGTTTTATGGAAAAAGAGAAGAAGAAAAAAAGAACGCAAAGTGGATCCAATGTTTGGAATTCAGGGATTAGTCCTGAAGGCTAATACACCGTCGGATCATTTTTATTACATTTTTGGATAAATTTCAGTAGAAGAGTAGCAATTTATTTAAAATAACGTGGTGTGAAATGAATTGATGGAATGAATAAAATAACGTATTATTAGTACCCAAATAATCAAATGACACAATACGTTGGTTTCTTAATAACGACAGTAACGTTCAATTTGCTAAAAGTTAATTTAGGACGTTATCTACATCTTATTTGTAAGCGATTAACATATCATACCTCTTTTAAATTTAAGATCAGCTCATGGCACGACGTATGAAAACTCAAATTCCATCCCATTATATATTTATTATTTTCAGTTTAGAAATGTATGAACTTATCAAATTTTTTTTTCTGGCTATAAATGACGTAAAACACCACTGCTTATTAAATTTGTCATGTACTGCGTTTAAATACTTCCAAAGCATTTGTCAATTTATTTAAAAGCTATAAAATGAAAGGAGTGAAAAGAGAAAAAAAAAGAATATGTATATATATATATATATATATATATATAATAAAAAACATGGGGAGAGAGACGAAGATACAGATGGTGGTACGTATCTTGTTCTATTCATAAGTAAATATCACCACGTTAAATTCCTTTGCATATTTTTAATTGCTATAACCAATGCTTTCATATATAACAGGCCTAATCTTATATACATAGCAACATATTATAAAAGGTTATGAAAACTTATATATATATACACCTTATAGTATAATATATATAACTAGATAAAATGTATATATTAGATAATAGAATACAATAATATAGATGAAAAGAGAATTGCAGCAAGCTAAAATTTATAATAAAAAAACAAAGTGTTGTAGGAAGTTGAAAACAACAACTAATGCAATAATATTTATTATAAGTTTCGAAATCCATTAGACAAAAGAAAACACAGCTTGTATAACATATCCATTAAACAAAATAGACTATATATAGTACTGATACATATTCATGCTATATGTAAACATTTAAAAACGAAACATATATTTCAATATGATACGCATACCGTTTATAAAAATATGGATGACGAGGGGAGGAGGCATGGAGTGGGTTATGGCTCTTGACAGGTGGTTCGAGCTATGGTGGCGGAGTCTTAATGAAGCTATAGGAAGGAGAACTGGTCCTTTTTCATTTTTCCGTCATATGTGTTTTAGCATTGTAATGGGAAAAATCTTTTTTTTTCAAGAAGCAACAGAGAGGAAGAAAAAATGAAGCTAAATAGGCTCAGAGACTACACGTTATAAATATTTAATATAGTTGAACGGTAGGAATGAGTAATCCAGCAACTAAAATTGGAAACATGGAAATAGAGGGGTCAATCGCTAAAATTTAGGAGGTATGAATGGTAACGGTTGTTTGAATTGTATACCAAATATATAACTTTATATTCCATTATTAATTGAATAGGAGAAATGAATGGGTGGAGAATGAGCTGTCCATTTATGATATATTGTTACATATAATTTATTAAAGAAGAAATGGTAGAATAATGATAGATTTGAATTATATACTGGTTTGATAAAGGTCAAGTTGATAAGGTGGATATTTAAACAATTTATTGCTTGATTGGAAAGCACGTGAGTATGGAAAGACAAGGATATTAAAATGGAAAAAAGAATGGACAGAGAAATTTAAGCGAAGATAAAACGTACAGGAATAAATATAGAGTAGTGGGATGGTCACGATAATTCAGTGGGTAATTAAAGAAACTGTTTAATGCCACCAGCTGCGCGTTCAAATTTGAAAAGGCAGAGTAACGGACCATAAAATAAATTGAGACGATGGATTTATAAAAGGAACCATGATGTGTACAATAATTGAAACGAAAACGTACATAAATAAATCAATATGAGACAAATGAAGATGAAAGGGGAAAGAAATAAACTATTTATGGGCGATGAATTTATAAAAGGAACCATGATGTGTACAATAATTAAAACGAAAACGTACACAAATAAATGAAAATGAGACAAATGAAGATGAAGGTAACCTTATATATAATATTAAAAAAAATCAATATTCATTTAATATTATGTATATTCTTTCAAAATGTAAAGGCTACGTATGAATGAATTCATATATGCTTATCTTTATACATAACAAACATGCAGACTACCAATTTTAATGCAGACCTTAAATCAACCCTTAAAACATATATTTCATATATGTAGTTAAATATAGTATATACTTCTCTTCTTCTTTGGTTCATATGATATATAAAACCCTTAACTATCGTATTTATAGCTGACGACATATGTATAGATATACTAAATATGCACTAAAATAAACTGGAAATGGTGACACAAAAACCCAAAATCAAATATATATATTTAACATGACTAGAAATCAAACTTCAGTAAAACTATATACTAGTATCAAGACTAACATATATATATATATAGCTATTATAACACATATAAATAAAATAAAACTCGGTATAAATATGCTTTACTATATATATACACTTCAAATAGACCATCATACATATATAGTGGTTTTCCAAAATAAATATATATGGAACGTACTCAATATACTTAAAATTTACACACCTTGCTGAAAAGCAAAAGGATACCGTAAATTTATTACCCACACTATTGATATTTATACCCAACAGAAATGAACTATGCTATCCAATTTACATCAAAATTAACATATATTATAGTATAAATAATAGTTTATAAAGTTTTTGTACTAGATCTTATAGGTATAACCACAACCAAACTTTAAAATATATGTACACAGCTCGCACTACAAAACATTAATATACATAACATATTTTCTTTTCTTTTTTCAAAATTTTATTATTAATAATTTCTCAAAATCCAATTCGATACGTTAAATACCAATTAAAAATTGCTAAAATTTTATGGGTCGTCACACTCTCCCCCACTCAAAACTTTTCGTCCCCGAAAAGGTAGGAGGTAGGAGAATAGAACAACCAGAAATAAAATAGATTGAAAGACAAGATAAAAAATTAATTTAAAACTATATAAATTTTATTTGAAATATTTATTTGATAACTTCATTTGAAATTTAATTTTCTTTAATACTTTAATACTTTTCAAACTCCTTTGAAAACAATTATTTACATTAGTACTTATATTTACAAAGAAGCTATTGAAATATTAAATCCAAAATTCATAAATTTTTATTTTGTTTCAAGATACCTTCCAAATATTATTATTAGATCACAAATCATTTTTTTTAAATATGTTTTATTTTAGATAAATAACTTCTAAAATATTTGTAACACTAAAATTTCTATTAAACCATGTAGTATATAATTAAACAATATTTTTAAAGGATATATCCAACAAGGAAGGAAGGTAGATTTGAAAAACAGAATCAAGATGAATAAATAAACTGAGCAGATAAGGTAGATGCAAGGAATAGTATCGGGCACGAATAATTAATCTAGAACCATAAGAATTTAAATTTCAAATATTAATTCAAAATTTCTTTGTTGGGAAAAATACTTTTATAATAAATACCTTTGTAATAATACTTTTATAATAAAACACTTTTATATCGAAATAAATTTTCCTTTCGAAAATACTTTTATAACTCGATGTTTCAACAAGTTTATCCTCGTTCTTGCAGACTCTGGCCATGCGTTGATCAGGCGCAAAGCTAGAATTCTTCAAGTACTTAGCAGACTTGTTTCAACACCCAGTGAAAATACTTGAAAAACCTTTAAAACAAATATGGAAAGTACAATCCAAACAAAACAACAAAACCAAAACTTTTGTCTGACCATGGTTCGCAGATACACAATGGTTACGCCTGGATCCCCTAGGAAACAATCTGTATCTGTAAGCTTTCTCAGCCCTGCGAGTTACGCCATGATGACTAGTAGAGTGCAGGATACACAATGGTTACGCCTGGGTCCCCCAGGAAACAATCCGTACCCCTAGGCTATCTCAGCCAGGAAGTTTCGCTACTATTCGCGACCTACACAGATTGCAGGATACACAATGGTTACGCCTGGATCCCCCAGGAAACAATCCGTACCCCTAAGCCAGACTCAGCCAGGCAATTGCGCTATGCAGTCGCGAGAGAAAAAAAACCATGGGTTATGCCACGGTGGGAACACTCGAGTATTACATCCGGAAAACCAAAAATCGGAGAGAATAATATCGATAGAATGAATCCACGATGTGGCCACAAAGCGGATATCAAGCAGAAGGCACTTTCCATATCTTTACTTCGAAAATGTATATCATATAGTACCTTTTCAAATCACTTTCAAATATCGTACTTATATAAAGTCCATATATATAGGATTCCATTTTTCCCAAATCGAATACTTTCCAAAATCAATAGTAGATCAAATCATACTTATATAGACTTCGATTATATAAAATCTCTTTCCAAATTGAGTACCTTTCAAATCAATAAATTTCAAATCAACTTCATACTTATACAATCCATTTTATATAAGTTCGACCACTCCCAAATCAAGTGCTTACTAATGTAAGGTTCTCAAATTTCAAATCATTTCAATATCAATTCAGTTTCAAAATCATATATGATTTCACCAAATTTTCTTCCAAATTAAATATCTAAATTTCAAAGTTCCCAAAATAATAGGTTTAGAAAATTATCCCATTTTCCAAATTAAAATAATTCAAGTCAAACAAATTCATTTCCAAAAATCACTATATAAGTACTGGTTTTTAATTCCAATTTAATTTCAAAACCAAATATTTTCCCAAAATCAATTATACTCAAAATGGTTTCCAAATTTATAATTATCCCTTTTTTTTAAAACTTTTAAACCATCTATTTCTATGTGAAATATCCAATTTACCTTTATGAAAACCATTATTCAACTTTTTTTTCTTCAAAACATTTCAAAACTAAATTTATATTCTTTATCAAACATTTTATACTCTTCGAAATTTCTTAGCTTTGAAAATTTAATCTCGATTTGGAAGTGTTCGAACATTCAAAATAGTTAGAGAAATCAAATTTTCAATTCAAGAGTTGAAAATCAACAATAAATCAATAAATCAATTATTAAATCCGAAACTCGAGGACTGAACACCGGTCTCATTTTAAATTGTTTCAAATATATACATATATCTTTCGAAAATATCAAATTATACTTCGGAATTTGAAATCAAAACGGTTTTACAAAATCACTCGCATAGCGAAGCTATTAAAGAGGCCTCTCCCCTACTCTGAAACTCGAAAATCAATGTCGATGATGCGTGCACTCATCACCGAAATTATTTTCCAGCGACAAAGTGAGTTCTGGACTTCTATTTTCTTAAAACTTCCTTGAAACTTCATTGAAATCATTGGAACTCGTTTGAGTCATTAGAAACACTTCTTATTCAGAAAATACTTCCAAATCGTATTACTATATAATTTCAAAAATCTTAAAACCAATTTCAAAACACCGGAATTCAATTCTCGAATTTCAAATTTAACAATTATAAATCATTTTTATATAAATCAATTTCTTATATTTTTTCAAAATTTCAAATCGTTTCAAAACCCTTTTATATAGAATAACATTTCTTATTTGTTTTATATATAGGTATATAATCCTTATCGAAAACATTTTCACTTTTATATATAGAATAAAATCATAGTTATCAAAATAAGAATTTTGATATATAAAACAATTTCAAAAATGCAAACATACCCGATTTTCAGAGGATAATTTTAGGAATGGATTTTAAACAAAGATAGAGATTTGAATTAGAGGAACTCAAATCAATAGAATTCTGATTCGAAGATAGACTCGATCGAAGATGCGATAATTAAATTACAAAATAGAAGATGGATATACTTCTATAAATCATGGGCGACCTTTACCGATCAACCGTGATTCCAAAATTAGATCGGTGTAGAATTCTGAGGCAATTCGACATTCGATCGCAAGAGATATAGAATTCGGCATAACAAGATATAGCAGCATCGTAAACCAAGGATACATAAATCTTCGGTGAGTCAATGCCAATTCAAAAGGAGTTTTCACCCCCTTTACAAATCATTCAGTGGAGTTATGGAATACTCCGGAATCAAACGAATGTAAATAGGGAGAGACAATGAATTTCGGAACCGAGGGACATTCCAAAATTCAAAGGAAATCGAGTCAAAAGGAAGAGATTCAACTCGAGCGAAAGTGATACTGTAAATAAATTTACAATATATGCTAAGTTTTGCCTAGAGCCAAAGCTCTGATACCAACTGTAACGACCCGCTATTTTGGACCATTCAAATCGACAATAAAACCATACATATCTGACTTGAATAATTCAAAATACCGAATTGTTAATTATAATTTGGCAAAACTTAAAATATACAGTAAATAAATCAATCATAGATCACAAAGCAATATAATGCAGCGGAATAGATAAAGAATAGTAGTTCATGAAGCTACTATATACATCAGAGTTAGAAAAATACAACCGAATAGTTCAAATGCAGTGAAGTCTCCAATGCAACAGATGACTTCTCTGAACCAATCAACTGGAAAGGCTGGAATCTGTAATCGATAGTTGGATTTCCAAATAAAGCTCCGAACTCCAAAGGTGAGTCTCAAATGCTGTATCACTCAGTCTGACCCGAGCGTAAAGCAAAACACAAAACGCTCGAGTCAGGATTAACATTCTTATATCAATAAATCCAACTTAAGTGAAATATCAACTGAAATACAAATAACTTAAAGGATGTTTGGGATAATCATCCTCCAAGGGTCCATGGAACTTTCTACAAGGTAGAAATATACACTATAGCACCGTGGTCATTTCAGCTTAATTTATACTTCAAAACCAAATCTCATTTTCACTTCAAATATCTCTATATTTCCCACAATAGTATTTATATATATTAAATAATTTATGCAGTAAAGTATTTTCAATTTCCTCAACTTAACAAAACGTTCCAACATCAACCCGACCTTCCCATTCAAATTAAATTCAATCTCAATTTATCAATTTAAATTCAACTCAATTTAAATCAAATATTACTACTAAATCTATATATACAATTTCCATTTATATAATATCTTAAGAATCAAATTTATTAAACCATATATTTCTTTCCAAAATTATAGAAATTATTTTCAAAATATTTATATGGACCAACGGTGTCTGTATATATTTCCTATCATATAGTCAAGTGCTACGGATATTTATCATTTCAATCCGTATACTAAATATATACGGGTGGATATCATTTCAACCCGTAATCCCAAATTCAATTAAATGAAAATCACTTGGGTTTATCATTTCAACCCATAACGATTTTATCCTATTCTAAAGTCTGTTCGGGTATGTATCATTTCAATCCATAGTGATTTCTAAACTACAGGGAACTTGCAGAGTGATAACAGAAAATACAATAAAATAACAGGCATATATCATCAATAACAATATAATATAAACAACAGGATATGGTGTCATATCCCGCAGGTGAACAGTTACAGATAATAGCATATATAACAAATTTAAATAACTACAGCAGCATATTTCAATTGTCGTTTCAATTGAAATCAAATTTAATGAATAAAAATATGTTAATCGTGAGCGATTGCTCACCTCTCAAGCCTAGAGAATACAGAAGATGACATGGATATGCATACTGCTACAGACACTGAAATTTGAATTATGAATCGAAGCAAAGCAAAATCGGCACGAATTCAACGATCAAAGCTGATAACAAGAATTGATGGAACAAGTCAGAACGGGATTGGCGAAGATAATGGTATGAGTGGACTCATATATATATAACTATATATATAAAGTCATATTCTAAATTCAACACATATTAAATTAAATATATATGTATTTATATTTTCCAAAATCATTGTTTTTTTATTTTATTTAAAACACAAATTAGAATCAAGCATATATACAATATGAAATTTAAAATAAATACTTATATAAACAGACTAAAATAAATCATGTGCTAGGTTACAATACTGACATATTTTAGCTGTAAAAAAGAGTATAATGAAAGAAGTCAACATCAGTTATAATATATTTATATAAACCAATTGTAACATATATTTAGTTGACATAACAAATGAATTCTTTTATAAAATAATATACATTGGGCGCTATTTCATAAAAATGCACATACAATACCATTTATATACGAACAACAAAAGTAGCTTATATATAGATATACTTTTTAAAAATCAATATTTACATTTCAACTAACATCAGAAAACAAATATAAACTTTATACTTTATATATGTTTTATGGAAAAAGAGAAGGAGAAAAAAAGAACGCAAAGTGGATCCAACGTTTGGAATTCAGGGATTAGTCCTGAAGGGTAATACACCGTCGGATCATTTTTATTAAATTTTTGGATAAATTTCAGTAGAAGAGTAGCAATTTATTTAAAATAACGTGGTGTGAAATGAATTGATGGAATGAATAAAGTAACGTATTATTAGTACCCAAATAATCAAATGACACAATACGTTGGTTTCTTTCAATTTGCTAAAAGTTAATTTAGGACGTTATCTTCATCTTATTTGTAAGCGCTTGATATATCATACCTCTTTTAAATTTAAGATCAGCTCATGGCACGACGTATGAAAACTCAAATTCCATCGCATCATATATTTATTATTTTAAGTTTAGAAATGTATGAACTTATCAAATTTTTTTTTCTGGCTATAAATGACGTAAAACACCACTGCTTATTAAATTTGTCGTGTACTGCGTTTAAATACTTCCAAAGCGTTTTTCAATTTATTTAAAAGCTATAAAATGAAAGGAGTGAAAAGAGAAAAAAAGAAAGAAAGAAAATAATATATATATATATATATATATAATAATAATAATAATAATAAACATGGGGAGAGAGACGAAGATACAGATGGTGCTGCGTAGCTTGTTCTATTCATAAGTAAATATCACCACGTTAAATTCCTTTGCATATTTTTAATTGCTATAACCAATGCTTTCATATATAACAGGCCTAATCTTATATACATAGCTACATATTATGAAAGGCTATGAAAATTTATATATATACACCTTATAGTATAATATATATAACTAGATAAAATGTATATATTAGATAATAGAATACAATAATATAGATGAAAAGAGAATTGCAACAAGCTAAAATTTATAATAAAAAAACAAAGTGTTGCAGGAAGTTGAAAACAACAACTAATGCAATAATATTTATTATAAGTTTCAAAATCCATTAGACAAAAGAAAACACAGCTTGTATAACATATCCATTAAACAAAATAGACTATATATAGTACTAATACATATTCATGCTATATGTGAACATTTAAAAACGAAACATATATTTCAATATGATACGCATACCGTTTATAAAAATATGGATGACGAGGGGAGGAGGCATGGAGTGGGTTGTGGCTCTTGACAGGTGGTTCGAGCTGTGGTGGCGGAGTCTTGACGAAGCTATAGGAAGGAGAACTGGTCCTTTTTCATTTTTCCATCATATGTGTTTTAGCATTGTAATGGGAAAAGTCTTTTTTTTTTTCAAGAAGCAACAGAGAGGAAGAAAAATGAAGCTAAATAGGCTCAGAGACTACACGTTATAAATATTTAATATAGTTGAATGGTAGGAATGAGTAATCCAGCAACTAAAATTGGAAACATGGAAATAGAGGGGTCAATCGCTAGAATTTAGGAGGTATGAATGGTAACGGTTGTTTGAATTGTATACCAAATATATAACTTTATATTCCATTATTAATTGAATAGGAGAAATGAATGGGTGGAGAATGAGCTGTCCATTTATGATATACTGTTACATATAATTTATTAAAGAAGAAACGGTAGAATAATGATAGATTTGAATGATATACTGGTTTGATAACGTCAAGTTGATAAGGTGGATATTTAAACAATTTATTGCTTGATTGGAAAGCACGTGAGTATTGAAAGGCAAGGATATTAAAATGGAAAAAAGAATGGGCAGAGAAATTTAAGCGAAGATAGAACGTACAGGAATAAATATAGAGTATCGGGATGGTCACGATAATTCAGTGGGTAATTAAAGCAACTTTTTAATGCCACCAGCTACGCGTTCAAATTTGAAAAGGCAGAGTAACGGACCATAAAATAAATTGAAACGATGGATTTATAAAAGGAACCATGATGTGTACAATAATTGAAACGAAAACGTACATAAATAAATCAATATGAGACAAATGAAGATGAAAGGGGAAAGAAATAAACTATTTATGGGCGATGAATTTATAAAAGGAACCATGATGTGTACAATAATTAAAACGAAAATGTACACAAATAAATGAAAATGAGACAAATGAAGATGAAGGTAACCTTATACATAATATTAAAAAAAAAATCAATATTCATTTAATATTATGTATATTCTTTCAAAATGTAAATGCTACGTATGAATGAATTCATATATGCTTATCTTTGTACATAACAAACATGCAGACTACCAATTTTAATGCAGACCTTAAATCAACCCTTAAAAAATATACTTCATATATGTAGTTAAATATAGTATATACTTCTCTTCTTCTTTGGTTCATATGATATATAAAACCCTTAACTATCGTATTTATAGCTGACGACATATGTATAGATATACTAAATATGCACTAAAATAAACTGGAAATGGTGACACAAAAACCCAAAATCAAATATATATATTTAACATGACTAGAAATCAAACTTCAGTAAAACTATATACTAGTATCAAGACTAACATATATATATATATATATATAGCTATTATAACACATATAAATAAAATAAAACTCGGTATAAATATGCTTTACTATATATATACACTTCAAATAGACCATCATACATATACAGTGGTTTTCCAAAATAAATATATATGGAACGTACTCAATATACTTAAAATTTACACACCTTGCTGAAAAGCAAAAGGAGACCGTAAATTTATTACCCACACTATTGATATTTATACCCAACAGAAATGAACTATGCTATCCAATTTACATCAAACTTAACATATATTATAGTATAAATAATAGTTTATAAAGTTTTTGTACTAGATCTTATAGGTATAACCACAACCAAACTTTAAAATATATGTACACAGCTCGCACTACAAATCATTAATATACATAACATATTTTCTTTTTTTTTCAAAATTTTATTATTAATAATTTCTCAAAGTCCAATTCAATACGTTTAATACCAATTAAAAATTGCTAAAATTTTATGGGTCGTCACACATACCCTAAGGGGAGCTACTCCCTATAACCTTGCTGCATCTTTCCTACCGGGTTGTGAGGTCCGACGAAGTCTCGTCCACAAAGCTACGCTTTTCACAAAAGCTACGCTTTTCACAAAAGCTATGCTTTGATCAACAAATGATCAGCAACACTTCGTATGCCACATTACTAAATTAGGAATGTATCACTTGTAACCATCAACTACATAACCTCTGAGCTCGTACGTCTCAGAGAAGGGTGTTAAGCTAAAAGAATAAATTCTCCGCCACCAACAGAAATGTATTTGATAGAAACCAGCTTTACATCTCAAATCGTAACGTCAGACACACATCCATACAAGTCCGTTCCGGGATCGAACGGAACCGAAGGCACTTCCAAAGAAGCCCTTGCAATCCGGATATTCACTAATCACGTCCGGACTTCCATCACAAAGGGTGATAAAATCTCTATATCGGAGATCAGCCGATGCAGAGACATTCATGGTAATCCTTCTGTTTTCGAAAATATCCGGCCTTCAACATCGGTCTTCAAATGCTATCCATTACGACTATCACTATTCGGAGTGGGATTCATGACCCAAAGGTCATCTCCCGGCTAAACTGAATAACGAGCGCTTATTTTAAAATAAGTGTAGCATTCAAATTCAAGCAAATCACAACAAATACCTATTTAAAGGTAAATATTGATAGTCGGTTATTTAACTATCAATAGATATGCACAACATCACCAGATTCCAAATAATTTTCCAAATTATTTATTTTCCAAAAATATCTTTACAAGATATATTTTCCACACTTCAACCGTTTGAAAACAAATTCCAAATCACTTTTCACCTTTACAACATTTGAAAACAAATTTCAAATCACTTTTCACCTTTACAACTTTTGAAAACAAATTTCAAATCATTTTCCTTACGCGGAAACACTTCCAAATATTTATTCATTTTCACTGGAAATCCGCCGAGTTCAAATCCTTTAAAATAATTTATATCACTTATCCAAAGTTATATCTGGAAAACACTTTGAAATAAAACTATTTTCTTTAAACACTTTACTTAAAATATTAGTTATAAAAATATTATACCAATATTACTTATTAGTGAAGTCCAAACTAATTTTCAAAATAAATTTTGTAGATAGAGTATAACTATTTTCTAAAACAAATTATTGATTAAATCTTAGAAATAATCATTTCTATATCAACTTAATAATCTTTACTTAAGGGATTTAAAACAATTTAAGAAGTTAATTTCACCAAAGTATCCTTTTCAAAACCATTTCTAGAATTATATATATATGTATATATTTTTCAAAGCTATACAGAAATTTTATTCGACTTTCCAGGGAAAATATACTTTCATTTCAAAATGGTTCATTTAAACTAATTAAATAAATCCTTACCGATTTACTTTAAATTTACGTTCCAAATCCGTAAATTTATTTCCACACTTCAAAAATAAATCAACGTTTATTTTTAAACAAATTTCCCTTTCCTTTATAAATTCCATGGTGAATTTAAATTTCCAAATATCCATTGATATACGATTTTCAAATTGATTTCAAATATTCACTTTCAATTTTATCTTTAAAAGATATAATCTCAAAACATTTCACTTCATCTTGAAAAACATTTCCATACTTATTTAATAATAAGCAACTCACAAATCTATTTATTTTCAACATTTGGAAATATTCAATATACTTAAATCACAATTAAGTATATATTTTATTCTTTAAGGAAAACATTCTCTTAAACACATTTATTTGAGTCAAAACGAACGTTGCGTAAAACATCGTTACGACAATCCAAAATCACTAGTATAGGGATTCGAAATTAAGATAGATATATAAATCCCAATACTATATAAAACATTTCCTTCCGAAAATCATTTACTATAGCAACAGTGTTATAGTCCACCATTTCCTTATTTCTCGAGATCGTCTATTTCAACAATGAATGTTGAAATCTATGGTTTTGATACTTAATACATTTTAAAACATCTTTAAAACTCCTTTATAATTTCATCACTTTGATTTATAAAAATCCAATTTTATAAATCTTATATATAAAGCTTTCATAATAAATTCAAAAATCACCATTTAAATTATTTTATAAAATAATCAACTTCATATTTTCAAAAATCACCTTTCAACTATATTTCTCAAAACATCATAATTTTTAATATAACTTTCAACCTGAATTTTCAAAAATCAAATTTTTAATTAATTTTTTTCCCGGTATCTAATGATACCAAAATTTTATTCGGATAAATTTTAGCCTTCAACGATTTCAATCACAAAGATAACCGCACAGAGATTATAAATAATCAACATACAACATTGAAACAAATTCAATTATTTGAGGAATCCAGTTGGATCCCTCCAACTTGTTTCCCTGCATCCACAGATGTTAGCACAATACCAATCCCGTTTCAAGACGGGATATCGTGGTACATGGGTGTATATAAAATATCATCCGCTGTTATGCAGCGCAATAGGGTCTCATCCGCTATATAATGCGGGTAATCAACTCCAAGTACATATATAATACCAATTCCACTTCAAGGTGGAATATCGCGGTATATGTGTTTAATATAATAACCTCCGCTTAATATGCGGCGTATAGTGTCTATTTCAATACAATAGATAACAAACATCATTCAATTACACAATTAAGCAATTTTAAATTTAACTATTTAAAATTTAAATCGAAACAAATTCGATTGAGTGAGAAGTTCTCACCTTGCTTCCAATAGCGGTTGCAGTGTTTTATTTCGAATAAAATTAAACACGCGTTTAATTTTACCCAAAATTATAACTAGCTCCAATCAACTCCAATCCAGCTCCATCGCGTAGAATTCGACAATACGATTCCAACGCAATTCGTTTCGTGCGAAACAGACCTCGTATGACAAAGTTATACACTTTTAAACATTATACGAATTTAAATAATATAAATTTAACATTTTATTTTCTTATTAAACCTTGAAATCAATCAGGGCCGCACGTTTTTGATACTGCAGATCCAAGCCGTGCTTCCATTTCTTCCTCCCCAGGTTTAATATGCGACCGAACCCATAGCTCCATCGTTTCCATCGAATGCCACGGCCACCACCTTCGTCTAGAAGATGATCAGAGGCTACCGAGTCGAAGCCCATACTCGACTCTACCTTCGGCTGCGACGATGCGAAGCTCGGTCGCACAGTTGCCTTGGAAAACGTATACGAAACACGCGACTTCACGGTTGAAATTTGGCCTCCATAATGCTCTGATGATCATCGTCACCGTATGGATCTGAAGGTCTCACCTAGATCTACAACGTTGTAGTTGAATGTTTTCGATAATTGTCGGTGGATTTAGAGAGATTGTGGGGAGAAATTTCGAAAGATATCGGCCATTAAAAATCAAGTGGCGGCTGTAACCAGAAACCCTAGGGTTTGTGCAAAATGAAAGAAATGAGGTCCTTATATAGAAAATTATGCGACACTATTCACCCGAAATTTTTCCGAACTCGAAACGCTACGTGCCGCCTGGTGTTTATAATGTTTTACCCCTATTTCGAACACAATGTAATATATATCGGGAGCCAATTTGATCGTATTTGGAAGATAGGTTTTCAAATCGAATTATTTAAATTTAAAATTCACTTAAACCGATTTCAGTGCGTTTTAGCTTGCCCCGGACAAACTGTAAGTCCGATTGACACGAAATTTGAAATCTTACAATAATTTAGCATTACGGATCTGATGAAACTGGTTTCGTCGAAATCCGAGGCTGTTTGAAAAATGACTATTTTTACTCGTCAATTAAATATTAAAATATTCAATTTCCACAAATTAACTTTTAATTCGATTTTAAAAGTTTTATAACATCATTCTAACTCCAACATGATTTAATACAACTTTACAAATTAATTTAAATCACATTAAACCCAATTTCCAATTATTTCTGTAATTTCAAATATTAAATTATCGATTTAGTTATCCAATTAAATCTAGGTATTTGAAATAAAATTTTATTCGACTTACAAATTTTACTTGTTAATATTTAAAATAAATTAAATATACGAATTTCAAATGACAGAAATCCTAGGTCGTCACATATTGCGTCTTTTCAAATTATACAATTAAGTACATTTACCTCTTCTTTTTCAATTAATGCCCATTTTAACGTGATTCCTACAACCTTCCTAACTCTTCAATTCACTGTCTTACTCATATTTAGCGCTTATTGTTTATTTCTCAACTTATATTTAATCATATATATTTAATCGATGAAGAAATTATCATTATTCCTATTTATAACACTTTTAGTTCTACATTTAGGGATTTCTACATTATAATACATTGGAACTATATTTTTCCCAAAAGGGAAATGTCCTCACTATAATTTCCCATAAATTATCTAAAAAGAGGAACCGTGTTGTATTCAAAATTATATGGAATTTTCTTTACTATGTTTATTGAAACAGACAGTACAAAATACGATAAACATTCATATTTTGCACATCTATTTCTTTTGGATATATTCCTTGTTATTTCCAACAACACATCTACGTATATATAATTATAAAGTTGGATAATTTATAGAAATTTACATAGAAATATTCTTCATTCCAATTAATTAAAATATAAAGTTAAACCTTAACCAAATTTGAAATAATCTTCAATTCATGTTTAATAACTTATAACATTAAAATAACAGAATATGGAACTAGCATAAAATCTTGTTAATGAACTGCCTCGTAACTTTTAGGGACTACTTTCACTATTTCATTTCACATTTATGTGTATACAACATTTAACCAAAATACAATTTTGAATATGCGTGTAAGAATCTCAGGTTCATTTTATATATTTAAGTATACAATTCCATAATTTATATTCAGACATAAAATAGACAGATTTACAATGATATAAATCCAATATTATGTAAAAATATATAATTTTCCATTCACCTTTTAGATTCCAAATCTCTAGATCTAAATCCATTTTCCTTATTTGACTCCCATTCTTTCTACCAGAATATATATCAAGGCAAATTCTATTTCAACACAGATAATTACTAAGTAGCCCCCTTAAAATAAATAAATTTTTAAAGACTAAAATAACGTTAGAAAGCCGTGTACTTGCTTTCTTCTTAATTCCATTATCTTCATACGTCAGTTTCTTACTGTCTAAACCACCGCTTCTTTAAAACCCCAGTTTATAAATCGGTGAAGAAAAATTCAATTTTTCACTACTAAGTAATTTTTGGTTTACAAACATTTTTAATTGTAGTTCTGAAGAAAATATGAATTGAGTTTCTAAATCAGCGAAGAAAAAATTCAATTTTTCACAGTTAATTTATTTTTTGGGTCTATAGACTTTACTAAGAAATTTTTTAGTTTTTCACTGTTTAGTTTTTAAATCAGTGAAGAAAATTTTTAATTTTTCACGTTTTGCGTGATGGGAAGGGTAGTTCTGGAAATGGTAGGAGACTACTAAGTTATTTTTTTGGATTTACAGACTTTTTTGATTTTTGGTGGGTAACTAAATAAGTATTCGGGTTGAAGTAGAATTTGCCATGTATCAAAAGTGCACATATATTTATTATAATTATAGATCTAAGAAGAATTTTAATTAGGCGTAATTTTAAATTTAGATTTTAAATTTACCTCTTCTTCATAGAATCGATTCATTCATATTCTTCTTCTCTTTTATTTTCCGCTACTCTTCACTTATATATTTATATATAATATTTTACATTTTCTACAGTACCTAGAATTAGTGGAGAAAAGAAAATGGCAGAGCTTCGCTCATTGATTTAGAACATATGAGAAGAAAGGTGAGGGGCTAGGCCTGTTTTATAGGTGTTCGAATCAACACTACCGTTTGGTTAGATTATATTAAATCCAGGCCATTAGACCTAGGTTCATTGTCAACCGCTACCTCTCCATCGGTCAACCGCTCCTTCAGAGGTGTCGATCGGTTAACATTATTTAATTAAAGTTGATGTATTTTCTTCAATAATTAATTTCCTTTAGTATATGTTCAATTATTTTGATCTGAAACTTCCAACCGTAAATAACTTTTTCGTTTGAACTCCAATCGTAAAACTATATCCGTGAAAGTAAATCGGGAAATCACCACGAACACAACATGCGATCCTTGTTGTCAAATTCGGACGTTTGTAAAAATTCTATTTTTGAGTATTAATAATTATTTATTAATCTTTTTAACTAACTACTGTTTAATTTATAGGGTATTGCATTCTTCCCCGTTAAAAGGATTCCGTCTTCGAAATTCCTCAAGGACTGAATCATGCAACATAGCACGCAACTATTCCAACCCGTCCAACCAATAAGTATGCAACAAAATTTGCAGTTGGTCATGTACATGCATGGTGTAGTACCATACGAATGATATGTATGCCAAATAATACTAAATCGACACCTTCTATATGAATGTGTTCTCTAAAATAATTTAAAAAAAATATACAAACAACCTATATATACTGACAATATATTCTATATGTATGTGAGTTTTCAAAAATCAAAATCTTTGTTTTCACACTCCTACGAATATAAGTATGGTTCAACCAATTTTTGCATTTAATCCCTACCATTTAATACCAAACACATAATTTCTAATATTCAAAATTTTAAAACACCAGTTTTCCTGAATTATACTCTATGCCGAAAAAGTAATCTAGACAGAGAATTCTATATTCCTATCCTTCTTTCGTGTACCAATTCCATTATACCATGGAACGTTCTCTTTTGCCCCCAAATCTTTTTCAACTCTTCCAAGTACAGTCGACATAAGGAAATTTTTATTTAACTTTTTATAAAACAGAATTATTTCAAAATAAGATTTGTTCCACTATCAACAAAGTATTGAAAAAGAAATTCAAAATCTAAAACAGCTTTTCCCCCATCATTAACTATATTTCACGTATTGTTACTTCTGCTAGACGGTAAAGTTCATATTTGCTGCTCATCGACTTTCTCTACGCTAAACATGTGCAATTTCAAAAATAAAAAAATTCTTTTCCATTCAAAATTATTTTCATTAAAATTGTAAATTAGTTAGAAAATTTTCGAAAAAACTCATTTTTCAATAGTATTTTATACTTTAAAAATCAAAGATTTTTGAATAAAATTTCCAAAGTATTTATTTCAACTTTTTAAAACAAATTAAGCCACGTCCAACGAAATTGGGATTCAGTCGATTGGTTAACACATATGATTGATCTTAGCCTATTATATACTAAATTTTCAAATTCCAAAAACTTTTCTTTTTATCTTAGAACAACAATTAGCACACAAGTACATTTACAATTTTTTTATTTAAAGATATAAGGATAGTCACCCATGATTCTGTAACAACATTTCTCCATCATTCACCCGTTAAAATTTGTTTTCTTAAAATTTTAGAATTCATGGGATTTAAGCATTCTTTATTTTTGGTTGCCAAATTAATTAATTTCCTAATTTATTTTATAAACTTCCAGTCTACCTTACATTCATTTTTAGTTAAGCGTCTTTATGAGATTTCCTTATTTGTTCTTTTTTCCAATATATATATATATATATATATATATATATATATATATATATATATATATATAACGGTCAAAATTCTTCTAGAAAATCAATATAGTAATAAATAGGAACATATCTCATACCATATCATATGAATTTTCAATACCCAGAAAGAGACAACTAGCGCAACCCAAATAGCCTAAAAGAAATAAGTGCTGCAAGCTGCCCTTCAACATCAACTGGTATTAGTGACGTTGTGATCCTGCCATTTCTTACTTAAATAAATGGACACCTTTAATATGTCATACTACTACAACTTACATATACTAACTTATTCTTTTGACTTCTACTAAATAAGTTCCATCTATTACTTCAATTATTAAAACTAATTATAGGATAGACCGTGCATTTCCACACTGCAGTGGGTAAAAATATAAACCATGCATTTTTAGAATAACCCATCAAAAAATTGGCTTGGCGAAATAAATTTCCTACCGCCTATCTTGCCTTCTTGAGTCAACCAACGTCCTCTATATGTGTTTCTCATATCATTATCATCTTCTCCAATTATATTCCTTTCTTCTTTTAACCAAAATCTCTTGATGGTATTCTCAAATTTCAGTATATACTTTCCTTATCTTTGATCCTTCATGCGAGTATAATTTAGGACTTACAAAAGTGTACTTTGATACCATTCCGCATTTCTTTGTGGTTTTTTTATGGCTTTCATACATATCTAATAAAATATTTATAGGTTCACATCAATAATCCTTATATTCTACAGGGATTCCTCGTTGGTACTCTACGAGCATTTCTAGCTATTTTACTCATAACCAGTAACATCCCGCCTTTTCGCACGCTTCAAATCGACACACATGCCAATTTAAACCATACGGAAGGGCGGATTGTTATGCGGTAAATAAGAAAAACAGAGAAGAAATAAACAAAATAGAATCTCACAGCGGAAGGATAAAATATAATAATAAAATATACAGTTTATAAAACTGTTTACAAACATTTATATAATACATATCAGAGTTACACATACCAATAACAATGCAGCGGAACAGTGTGTAGTGCACTAGTATAAATAATAACAGTAATACTACAAATCTTCGTCTTCGTCCTCCAGAGCTAAAACTTCAAATCTTGAAACGCTCGGACTGACCCGAGCGAATTGGAAAGACAAAACACTCGAGTCAGAACTAAAAGATCTTATGTGAGTTAAATTAACAGAAATAAATATGAGTGCAGTAACTCAAGAGATGCTCGGGATTTACATCTCCTAAGGATCCGTTAAACTATTTACTATGTAGTATATTGCGCTATTATAATAGTGTCTATTTGTAAAATAAACTTACTTTTAAATAGCGTCAAGGCTTTACATTTTCCACCTTAACACAGTTATATATTCCCATAGTCTATACAGTACCGTAATCTCCCCCGTACTGGGCGTCGTCAGAGGGCACTCTATAGGTATGGTACAAAACCAAAATCGTATAAGGCGCGCTAGGGTAGGTGATACGGCACAACAAGGCAATGCCAGGGCAGATATACCAATTAAGCTTCCGGGCCGATGGAAACGCGCAGCGCGCAGCTGCCGCCCACCTCGGACAAACTCCCCACATCAAAGAAATCAAAAGTGAAGGTGGCCACAGAAAATCCAAAGTCTGAGTATAGTATCGAAGGGAAGTGTCCGATCAGAGGTGCTACCTCATTAACCCGTCGATCGCTCCTGTTTTAGCCACCTTATGCCAACTCACGGGAGTTGGGTCCTCGTATTTACCTTTAAAGGAAATGCCGCCACCAACCTACTTCATTCTGGAATCTCCACCGCGTACACGGTTGTTAAAGTGGTTTTCGGAGTTGGCAGAGAGTATGACAACTTCCGATCCCGGTCTCTTCAACAACCAATCGTTATTATAACACCGCGGTCTTTTCAAAATAGTTTATACTTTAAAACCAGAATAAAATATCCATTTTAAACCCATATAAATACGATATCATTTATATTTTTAAAACCCCAAATCAATACGATATCATTTATTTTCCAATATATATTTCTTCCAAAATCATAGGGTTTCCAAAGTAAAATATTTAGAAATCAAACCCTTGAACATAATATTTCCAAATTATACTATCTTGAAAAAACAAAGCTTTGAAACAAATTTCCAACTCTTAAATGGTTAAATATTTAACTACTTTTATAAAACAAAATAGCTTCTTTAGATTTCACAAACCAATTCTAAATATCGATTTAAACTTCCAAATACCATTTCAATTCTTATGGTTAAAAGCTTTAAATATTTCACCATTTCAAAAACAAACTTATTTGACAAACCCATATGTATCAAATCCAATTACTTTTACTTATTGAATTCAATATAATTTAAGCAAACCTTTAACTTCACATAATTGGAAAAATTTTCAATTTCTTTAACTTGATATATTCATTTAAAACTACCTGATACTCATTTAAATCACTTTACACAAAATCAAGTTATAAATCATATCCTTTAAAATTTTAACTTTTATTTAAATTCCGATTTAACTTAATATTCAACTTCCAATTTTATTCTTATTTAAGTCAATAGAACTACCAGAAATTAAATTTTAATTAAATGCTAAATCGTATTTGACCTTAAAATCAAACTTCGGTTTATACTTCAAATCAATTTTTATACAAAGCCTAAAACCGGAAAATTTCTATATGTATATATATAGCTTTCATTAATGATCAAATCAAAACTCATAAACCATATATATATGTATAGCTTTACAAAACCATAGTAAAACATTTCCAAAAATAATTTTATATATTTACCGCGGTGTCTGTATAAAATTTTCTATCCTATGGTCAAGTGATACGGATGTTTATCATTTCAATCCGAAATTTAAAATAAAAAAATGCGGTTGTATATCATTTCAAACCGCAATCCCGAATGAAATGAAAATGCATGATGACTTGCAGTTTAATGATATAAAATAAAACATCCATTCATCATCCATCATCCATCATCCAAATCACAATCATCATCCAATAATAAATCAATACCAATATATATCTGATAATATATAACAGGTAATAACTGGCAGTTATATTCAAAAATGAATTTAACAACTATTAAACTAACAGTTTATATGCAAATAAATAACTATACTGTCAATTTATACGCAGTAATAAAATTTATGAACAGTTAAATTAAATAAATGCGATTTAAGAGAGATAAGGAATAAAACATGTCAAATAGTCATAAATAAATTTCTACTCATATCTAAAATCAATTTAACAAACATAAGAAATTTTAGAAATTGTGAGTGGGTTAAAACACTCACCTTTTGAATTTAAATCGAATTTAAATCCGATTTAAACCCAAAATCCCAACGGTCTCCAAATCTGTCCAAACCAGTGTCATCAGATCCGGAATTTAATTACGATCCTAACAAAAGAAATTTCGCGCGAAACGGGTAACGTATGAAAAAGTTGTTCAATTTTAATGAGTTGAAAATTAAATAAAACAAAATTAAACAACAACCTAATTAAAGCTTGCCACATCATAAAGCTTCTTCTCAACTCACGTATGCTCGTCCAGGGAATGAACCCATTTCAACGCACGCCCTCCCCATCTTTGACCGTGCCTTTAGACCGCCCCAGGCCACCAGATGGTGACGCGCCTCCACCATTACGACTTCCCTTGCCGAGCTCTCCAATACCCAGAAACCAATTTGCAAATAGTCGCTCCAAATCAAAACGCCCAAATTGACTTAGGTTTCGAATTTCCTGATTTTGACCGCGATTTGCCGCTGACTCGAGTATCGATTTCGAAAACAGAGACTGCGCGTAGATTCGTATGGATGAAATCTACAACATATTTTTTTTTTTGGAATTTTTCTAAGATGTTTGAATTTTCATTTGAAATTTGAATAGAAATAGATCTAGGTTTGCATCCATTTGAGGAGGAGAAGGAGTTGAAGAAAAGAACGTACAGACAAATGATAGAAGATGGAGGCTAGGGTTTTTGATCGTCTATTTATAGATAGATCGCAAAAGAATAGGTGTGCACGAATTTTAACGTGCAAACGGAAGTGGTCCCAAAAGATAAATAATATTAATTACACACGTTACGGATTTAGGAAATAAATAAATTCCTTATCATTTACATTTTATTTTAAACGTATTTACAAATGTAAATGTAGACGTTTCGTTTACGTTTCAAAATATATCCACAATTTTATTAATTTCCAAATTGATCTAAACAAATTTAGATGTAAATTAAAAGCCGATAAGTCTATCCATTGCAGTGTTAATTTCTCCACTTCCTTATATTTAGAAATTATAAATTAAGTTTTCAAAAACCTATTTTTGGTTTTCAAACTTTTATATACTCATCTTTTACCAGTAATAAGGATGCATTAACTTTTGTTCATGGTTTCACCTTATTATCCTCAAATTCCATTTTAATTTTCAATAATTACAATTGTTGAATGTTGATACTTTAATTAAATTTATACATCTTGCTTTCTATAATCTATATCAACAAATGGTCCAATTATAGATAGAATTAGCATTAACTTCATCTTATAGGATTAACTACTCCAATTACAAAACAAATCTACGCTAACTGCACGATTTAAGTCAATTAATTGTAATTGAGTCTACATTAAATGTTATAAATTATAAATTGGAACCTCAATAAATTCGCTTATTGATTTAAAATCTTTCTATTCAGTAAATAGACATTTTATGGGTATAAATAACATTTGAATTATAACACATGTCATTAGTGCATGCTTCATTTCTTATAAACTCCCATTTATTAACTAGAACACATTAACCAAAACAAAATAATTAATTTAGATTTATTTCAATCGATTGCCATTCTTAACTTAACATACTCAAAATGGTTAACCTAAATAATTGTTACCCTTTTACATTCAAATTCACTTACAACCATCATTACAACAATGTTGCCATAGATTTAGATTTAATTAAATAAATTAGATAAATGGGTAAAGTTTTGTAATTATCACTAATGCCAAATATATATGCATTAATTACTACTTATTATTATGAATTCATTTATTAATTTACTAGTTGCCTTTATCTTCTTATATCCTATTTACTACCAAACTTTCTATTTAGTTATAGTTTATAAATACATAAATGCCTAGGCAAATCAAGTTCTTGTCTTTTCTGTTATTTCAATTAAATCGGGTATGCACAAATAAATTGTTTATTAACTTATTCTTACAAAATTATTTACATGCTCCAGTTACACCTAATTTAATGCATTGATTTTCATTTATAAATTAAAGGTTTTTCCTTTAAAAGCTTTTATTACTAACCATACTCCAACCTCTACAGGACATTGATTTAATTCAATGTACTAACTAATATTATTAATCCATTAAATAAATTCACAACTTACCCCTTTGTTTTCCTATATTCTCTTCTTAGCTTAGTATAACCATTTACATCATTTCAATTTATTCGTCATTTTATATCAACCGATAATACTTAGCTTAAATTCCTATGGTTTCATTTCCTTTTCAACATATGCTTCATTATAAATTATAAATCTTTACTTCTTTCTAAAGTTAAATTATCTAATCTTATTAAAAATGACGAAATTTAACTGACGGAAATTTTCGGGTCGTTACACTCTCCCCCACTCAAAACTTTTCGTCCCCGAAGAGGGAAAGAAGGGAAAAGAAGAATTTTGAAATCAATATCATATTTAAATATTATATTTATAAAAATTTAAATTTACAAAATTAGTTAATTTAGCTAAAATATACAAATTAATATAAAGTGAAATATTTAAATGGTTTCAACCATTAATCAACCAATCAATACAACAACCATCAACTTTACAAACAGCATACATACACAAGACAAAGCAACCATTTAATCCAACAAACAAATAGTTGTTCGGGTTCAAAACTTGAAATTGTATGGAATGAAAATAACTATCAAGTGCATCCTTTACTCAACAGTCTTAGATGGAACGTCGATAGATTATTTATTCATCCAACAACTTCAGATTCTCTTACCCAACCAACCATAAGTCAAACAATAACAATTCAAACCAACAACCAAATTAACTTATTATAAATTTATATTCATACATTAACAGTTTGATCTTTTCATTCATATAACAGTTTATCTTTTATTTTCATTTATTTCTTTTATTTGTATTATATTTAATGCACTTCTCACTTTCAATCATTTATTTAATGCTTACATTTCTATTATATTTAATTATAGTAATCCTTTTTATTACACTTAAATTCTTAACCTTATAACATCCATTCTTATAGGTAAAGGATTTTATTAATTCTTTGACTAGGGTTTGCAGTCATTTATTTATGTTACCTACTTTCCATTATATTCAACTAGTAGCATTTATATCATACTTAAGTTTATAACCCTACACATCAATCCTTATTTATTAAAGAATTTCATTTTATTTACTTAAGTTTTAAAATCACCTATTTATAATACTTACCTTTAATTTTGGTAAAATTTCAATTTATAACTTAAGTTTATAACATTAAATTCTCATTTATACAGAAATTCATTTAATACTTTATTATTTCCAAAATTTCTACTTGTATAATATTCTATTCCAATCTCTTATTTAACATTTCAACTTTTCATATTTGGTAAGTTATATATGTTAAAGAAAATGCAATTGAACTTATACAAGTTATGTCAATTCTTTAATTCATTCATTGTTCAATAGATCTTTACCATTTTCTTATAAGTTAAAATTTTAACTTCCTTTATAACTTAGCATTTAAGTCTCTTATTTTATTTAGGGTTTCAATTATTAATTAAATTCTGTTTCACTACCATAATTGAAACAATTAATTAATGGAAATTAAGAATTAAATACCGGTTAAATTTTAGTAGATAAATATATTCTTATAACTTATATACCTCTAGTTTTATTTAAAACAATTAAAAATTTAGATATTTTCAAAATAAAGCTGCAGTAGAATTACTACAGTGGCCTTTCCCCTTCGAAACTCGAAAATAGAAGTCGATGATGCGGCCGCCATCACCGAAATTATTTTCCAGCGACAGAAAGAAAAGTACATAACTTATTTTCTCCAAAATTTTCTTTAAAACAATTCTTCCGAATTAAAATGAAATATTTATATCGAAAAATATTTATAAACAATATTATTATATTTCAAAATCCTTTGAAAGAAAATTTCAAAATCCCGGACTTAAGTCCTAAAATTTCCAAATTTCATTGATTTTAATTTCAATCTCATTTTACTTATTATTTAAAATTTTATTCCTAACAACCAATCTATTGCAACCAACAATATATATATATATATATATATATAATACCTTAATAAAATATTTTATATATAGAAAATAAAATAGGCGAAGTTATTTCATTCACCTATATTAAAAACAAATATTACGTCGGTCTGTCCTATTAAGTGTTTAGAAATCCCTATTGATGTCACAGCATCCCGTGCACCAATCAGAATTTATAAATAAAAAATGGAACAAACTAACACAATATTAAAACCTTTTTATAGCACTAACAAATATGCTCTCTCATATATACACTCAGTGACTCCCATAGGGTATTACTACCCTATTAATACAGAGTCAAACCCCACAAAGCTAAGGTTTATCGCTAAACCAAAGCTCTGATACCAGCTGTAACATCCCGCCTTTTCGCACGCTTCAAATCGACACACATGCCAATTTAAACCATACGGAAGAGCGGATTGTTATGGGGTAAATAAGAAAAACAGAGAAGAAATAAACAAAATAGAATCTCATAGCGGAAGGATAAAATATAATAATAAAATATACAGTTTATAAAACTGTTTACAAACATTTATATAATACATATCAGAGTTACACATACCAATAACAATGCAGCGGAACAGTGTGTAGTGCACTAGTATAAATAATAACAGTAATACTACAAATCTTCGTCTTCGTCCTCCAGAGCTAAAACTTCAAATCCTGAAACGCTCGGACTGACCCGAGCGAATTGAAAAGACAAAACACTCGAGTCAGAACTAAAAGATCTTATGTGAGTTAAATTAACAGAAATAAATATGACTGCAGTAACTCAAGAGATGCTCAGGATTTACATCTGCTAAGGATCCGTTAAACTATTTACTATGTAGTATATTGCGCTATTATAATAGTGTCTATTTGTAAAATAAACTTACTTTTAAATAGCGTCAAGGCTTTACATTTTCCACCTTAACACAGTTATATATTCCCATAGTCTATACAGTACCGTAATCTCCTCCGTACTGGACGTCGTCAGAGGGCACTCCATAGGTATGGTACAAAACCAAAATCGTATAAGGCGCGCTAGGGTAGGTGACACGACACAACTAGGCAATGCCAAGGTAGATATACCAATTACGCTTCCGGGCCGATGGAAACGCGCAACGCGCAGCTGCCGCCCACCTCGGACAAACTCCCCACATCAAAGAAATCAAAAGTGAAGGTGGCCACTGAAAATCCAAAGTCTGAGTATAGTATCGAAGGGAAGTGTCCGATCAGAAGTGCTACCTCATTAACCCGTCGATCGCTCCTGTTTTAGCCACCTTATGCCAACTCACGGGAGTTGGGTCCTCGTATTTGCCTTTAAAGGAAACGCCGCCACCAACCTACTTCATTCTGGAATCTCCACCGCGTACACGGTTGTTAAAGTGGTTTTCGGAGTTGGCAGAGAGTATGACAACTTCCGATCCCGGTCTCTTCAACAATCAATCGTTATTATAACACCGCGGTCTTTTCAAAATAGTTTATACTTTAAAACCAGAATAAAATATCCATTTTAAACCCATATAAATACGATATCATTTATATTTTTAAAAACCCAAATCAATACGATATCATTTATTTTCCAATATATATTCCTTCCAAAATCATAGGGTTTCCAAAGTAAAATATTTAGAAATCAAACCCTTGAACATAATATTTCCAAATTATACTACCTTGAAAAAACAAAGCTTTGAAACAAATTTCCATCTCTTAAATGGTTAAATATTTAACTACTTTTATAAAACAAAATAGCTTCTTTAGATTTCACAAACCAATTCTAAATATCGATTTAAACTTCCAAATACCATTTCAATTCTTATGGTTAAAAGCTTTAAATATTTCACCATTTCAAAAACAAACTTATTTGACAAACCCATATGTATCAAATCCAATTACTTTTACTTATTGAATTCAATATAATTTAAGTAATCCTTTAACTTCACATAACTGGAAAACTTTTCAATTTCTTTAACTTGATATATTCATTTAAAACTACCTGATACTCATTTAAATCACTTTACTCAAAATCAAGTTATAAATCATATCCTTTAAAATTTTAACTTTTATTAAATTCCGATTTAACTTAATATTCAACTTCCAATTTTATTCTTATTTAAGTCAATAGAACTACCAGAAATTAAATTTTAATTAAATGCTAAATCGTATTTGGTCTTAAAATCAAACTTCGGTTTATACTTCAAATCAATTTTTATACAAAGCCTAAAACCGGAAAATTTCTATATATATATATATAGCTTTTATTAATGATCAAATCAAAACCCATAAACCATATATATATGTATAGCTTTACAAAACCATAGTAAAACATTTCCAAATATAATTTTATATATTTACCGCGGTGCCTGTATAAAATTTTCTATCCTATGGTCAAGTGATACGGATGTTTATCATTTCAATCCGCAATTTAAAATAAAAAATGCGGTTGTATATCATTTCAAACCGCAATCCCGAATGAAATGAAAATGCATGATGACTTGCAGTTTAATGATATAAAATAAAACATCCATTCATCATCCATCATCCATCATCCAAATCACAATCATCATCCAATAATAAATCAATATCAATATATATCTGATAATATATAACAGGTAATAACTGACAGTTATATTCAAAAATGAATTTAACAACTATTAAACTAACAGTTTATATGCAAATAAATAACTATAACTGTCAATTTATACGCAGTAATAAAATTTATGAACAGTTAAATTAAATAAACGCGATTTAACAGAGATAAGGAATAAAACATGTCAAATAGTCATAAATAAATTTCTACTCATATCTAAAATCAATTTAACAAACATAAGAAATTTTAGAAATTGTGAGTGGGTTAAAACACTCACCTTTTGAATTTAAATCGAATTTAAATCCGATTTAAACCCAAAATCCCAACGATCTCCAAATCTGTCCAAACCAGCGTCATCAGATCCGGAATTTAATTACAATCCTAACAAAAGAAATTTCGCGCGAAACGGGTAACGTATGAAAAAATTGTTCAATTTTAATGAGTTGAAAATTAAATAAAACAAAATTAAACAACAACCTAATTAAAGCTTGCCACGTCATAAAGCTTCTTCTCAACTCACGTATGCTCGTCCAGGGAATGAACCCATTTCAACGCACGCCCTCCCCATCTTTGACCGTGCCTTTAGACCGCCCCAGGCCACCAGATGGTGACGCGCCTCCACCATTACGACTTCCCTTGCCGAGCTCTCCAATACCCAGAAACCAATTTGCAAATAGTCGCTCCAAATCAAAACGCCCAAATTGACTTAGGTTTCGAATTTCCTGATTTTGACCGCGATTTGCCGCTGACTTGAGTATCGATTTCGAAAACAGAGACTGCGCTAGATTCGTATGGATGAAATCTACAACATATTTTTTTTTTTGGAATTTTTCTGAGATGTTTGAATTTTCATTTGAAATTTGAATAGAAATAGATCTAGGTTTGCATCCATTTGAGGAGGAGAAGGAGTTGAAGAAAAGAACGTACAAACAAATGATAGAAGATGGAGGCTAGGGTTTTTGATCGTCTATTTATAGATAGATCGCAAAAGAATAGGTGTGCACGAATTTTAACGTGCAAACGGAAGTGGTCCCAAAAGATAAATAATATTAATTACACACGTTACGGATTTAGGAAATAAATAAATTCCTTATCATTTACATTTTATTTTAAACGTATTTACAAATGTAAATGTAGACGTTTCGTTTACGTTTCAAAATATATCCACAATTTTATTAATTTCCAAATTGATCTAAACAAATTTAGATGTAAATTAAAAGCTGATAAGTCTATCCATTGCAGTGTTAATTTCTCCACTTCCTTATATTTAGAAATTATAAATTAAGTTTTCAAAAACCTATTTTTGATTTTCAAACTTTTATATACTCATCTTTTACCAGTAATAAGGATGCATTAACATTTGTTCATGGTTTCACCTTATTATCCTCAAATTCCATTTTAATTTTCAATAATTACAATTGTTGAATGTTGATACTTTAATTAAATTTATACATCTTGCTTTCCATAATCTATATCAACAAATGGTCCAATTGTAAATAGAATTAGCATTAACTTCATCTTATAGGATTAACTACTCCAATTACAAAACATATCTACGCTAACTGCATGATTTAAGTCAATTAATTGTAATTGAGTCTACATTAAATGTTATAAATTATAAATTGGAACTTCAATAAATTCGCTTATTGATTTAAAATCTTTCCATTCAGTAAATAGACATTTTATGGGTATAAATAACATTTGAATTATAACACATGTCATTAGTGCATGCTTCATTTCTTATAAACTCCCCCTTATTAACTAGAACACATTAACCAAAACAAAATAATTAATTTAGATTTATTTCAATCGATTGCCATTCTTAACTTAACATACTCAAAATGGTTAACCTAAATAATTGTTACCCTTTTACATTCAAATTCACTTACAACCATCATTACAACAATGTTGCCATAGATTTAGATTTAATTAAATAAATTAGATAAATGGGTAAAGTTTTGTAATTATCACTAATGCCAAATATATATGCATTAATTACTACTTATTATTATGAATTCGTTTATTAATTTACTAGTTGCCTTTGTCTTCTTATATCCTATTTACTACGAAACTTTCTATTTAGTAATAGTTTATAAATATATAAATGCCTAGGCAAATCAAGTTCTTGTCTTTTCTGTTATTTCAATTAAATCGGGTATGCACAAATAAATTGTTTATTAACTTATTCTTACAAAATTATTTACATGCATTCAGTTACACCTAATTTAATGCATTGATTTTCATTTATAAATTAAAGGTTTTTCCTTTGAAAGCTTTTATTACTAACCATACTTCAACCTCTACAGGACATTGATTTAATTCAACGTACTAACTAATATTATTAATCCATTAAATAAATTCACAACTTACCCCTTTGTTTTCCTATATTCTCTTCTTAGCCTAGTATAACCATTTACATCATTTCAATTTATTCGTCATTTTATATCAACCGATAATACTTAGCTTAAATTCCTATGGTTTCATTTCCTTTTCAACATATGCTTCATTATAAATTGTAAATCTTTACTTCTTTCTAAAGTTAAATTATCTAATCTTATTAAAAATGACGAAATTTAACTGACGGAAATTTTCGGGTCGTTACATAACCTTAACTTTTACCCCGTCTTACCTAAACAGTTATCCCTATCTACTACATTTAAAATTGGTTTGGTTTTCATCACTATTTATAAAATTATTAAAATTCACGGTCATGAAGTACTTAATTAAAATTTTATCTTTGAAAATATAAACTTAGAAACTTTTTGTTAAATTCAAAATAAAATTATTTGGTTTCCAGTAAGGGCCAGATATATAAAATTCTCATTTTAACATGCTTTAACTCTTGGTGTCATAACCTTTAAAACTATAAATTAGCATTTATTTTAACTCAAACCATTTTTCAAAAATGCACTTTTCAGTGTTTCTAAAACATCTTATATAACTTTAAACAATACAAAACGGAGCAGATAACGACAACTTCCATTTTTTATTTTCCTTTCACTCATGCTATTTCGAATTTCAACCTCAATGAAGCCTCTAAATGCATATGAAGGGGACTTTTAAAACACATGCACGATCAATGCACATAATTATGGTAAATATCCAATTTATTTTGTTTTTGCTTAATTTCTAATACTGTTTCTAACTAGATTCCTAACGTCGTTTCTATTTCAAATATTTTAATGTTACTACTATTTAAATTTCTTTTATCTAAACTGCTCTTATTTAAACTGCTTCTTCTTATATAGCTTTCCTTTCAATTGATTGTCTTCTTTGAATTATTGCACTGCGTTCGTCTATTGCTTTAGCCGTGGGCTTTTCTTTGTATTTTCCTTATACTGGAATACTCTTCTTTTCTTCATTATCAGGCATCTTTATCCTTATATTCTCTTTACCCTATTTAAAACCAGTACCACTTCTTATTGTCGACCCTTAAAAGAGTTTTAAAATTTCAAACTTATAAAATTAGAAAAACCTTCGAGTTATGCAGACGCTTTATTTTATATCTATTCCTAAGGAAATGCCTCTTTATTAAATCCCTTTTAATTGAAACGTTTAGCATAAACAACTTCAATTTCAACTAGAAGTTCTACTTAAATAAAATATAAATAGATATTTTATGTTAGGGAAAATTTTAATATTTACTTTTCAAAAGCCTTTTAAATAAATCCTTTGAAAATCATATTTTAAGGAAAATTTTCAACCATTTTATTAAATTCTTTCATATGGGGTCGTACTTAGGGTGAGTTTTATTTGTCACTTCTTTTGGTCTTTTCTTCTTTTCTACTTACTTTCTGACTTATCTTCCTTCAGAATTTATTAAAAATCCGTCTTTCATCTTGGATCTATTACTACACACCTTTCTTCAAAAACTTTCTCAATTATTACTTCTTGATATTTGCAACATACAGATTTCTTATATCCCATTTTTCAGGATCTAACGTACATCACCAATCGACAATCCAATGAGTATCCACACGGACCACAACCATAAGGCAATCTAAGCCCAACAAGAAAGTCAAGTATCATCTAGCTTCAAGGACACTTTTATATATCGCATTCATGCTCTTCTTAAGTCAACGCCTTTTAGTGCGACCCATCTCCCTTGCCGTGATCAGGATATGAGCATATTTTTAACAGCATTTATTATTCCAACTCATAGTCGCCTTATCCTTTTTCTCAAAATATAGTCGCAACTACTTCTAAAGTTGGAATTTGTACAGTTCAATTGCCATATAATATATATAATTCAATATACCAAACAAGCCATTTTTTAACACTTTTTTACGTTTAATTTGCAATGGTTATACCATTAGAAAATGGTAACATATATTTCCATTGTAAAAGTTTGTTACCGTTACAAAATCTAGAAATTTCGTAAATAGTTGAAAGTAGCAGGGGTAAGATGGTAATTTTATCTTTTATTGTTATTTATCCTACTTCTCACGCTTTAGCTTCATTGTTTCATTGTTTGAGAATTATTTCCTCTTACATTTTCTGGGGTTGTCCCCCCTCCGCTTTGCCTCGCCTTGTATAATTTATTGTTCAGTATTATTTCCTCTTTCATTCTAGCTTCACCTTTCCTTGCTTTCGTACTATTTTCTCTTCGGTATTATTTTCCTCTTCCGTCATAAGGCTTTTCCCCCTCCGCCTTTCCCTACTTCCATCGTTTTAGAATAATTCATTCGCACCTAATTAGATCGGATTAGTGAAGTAATATAATTCCATCATTTAGTTTGATGAAGGTAGGGCTTGTGTTCTATCTCGCCAATCGATCGGATCTAAAGGTACGAAATTAAACCTTTATTTTATAGTGATTACAATCACTTTTTGTCTATAATTATATAATTTTTAACGATATCATGTGGTTTCAAATTGAAATTTTGATTATTATATTTTTAATTTTATTTAAATATTGGATTGCAATAAAATAACTCTTTATGTCACATAGATTTTAATTATATTGGAACCTGATGATGAGTTATATGGTCCAATGGATAACCACAAATGTAACTTTTTTTTGAAATGGTACTTTATATACAATATGTCACTAGGATAACATGTCACATGTCGATAAACGTTCGAATCACGCTACACAAGTTTCGAACTTGCGACCTCTCGCACCAAAGCCGAATCACTAAATCACTTGGACAATGGTGCTTGTCTAACTATAAATGTATTATCTGAAAGAACAAACTTTATTCCATTTTTGTGAAATTATTTCATTTGAAATGTGCAAATCATGAATAGAACACATGATACTAAAGGTAATCGTATGATCAATGTTTAATTTGGATACCTATAGGGGAAAAATGTTAAACATATGACACGTGTAGAGAAAAAATGTTGTGTATTCAGGTATTTCTTTTTCTTCTTCTTGAATTAAAATCAATATTAGAAATTTAATACAAGTTAATTTCAGTTTGAGGTTTGATTCCAATTTAGTTTTTAGTTAATTATATTTTTCCTATTGAAGTCAGTAACATTTTTGGATTCCATCCTATGTTTTGGTCATGTTATAATTCGAATTATAGTGTTTAATTAATTCGATGCAAATTCATTATTAGTTTTCAATCAATTCATTGGTTTTAGTATAAAGCGAAAGATTGATGCCTTTATTTTTGAAATGGTATTTAAGTACAACATGTCACTGGAACAACAAATACAAATCATGTGTCAATAAATGTTCGAATCACGCTACGCAAGTTTCGAACTTGTGACCTCTCGTACCAAAGTCGAACCACTTAACCACTGGGACAATGTTGCTTGTCAAGATTGGTGCTTTTACCTTGCATACATCCTTTCTATCATAGTTTTGCAAAGTCATAATCTTACATCTTTATCATTATGGACCATAATAAGCTTGCTATGATTAATTTAAAAGTTTAAAGCATTGAGATGCCCATATTAACTATTTTATTCATTTAATGCCGTGAGGACAAAATAAAAGATGAAGATGCCACAAGTTAAAATTATTCAAAGTTTAATTAAGCAACACTTTAGATGAATTATTTTGACCGGTTTAACCTAATGGACATGCTAAACCTCCTGAATTACATACTAAAGTTTAGTTAACACACAATATTGCAATGCTAATTAACTAAGTATGTTTTTGTGCTTTGTTTTAGTTTATTGTTCTCGAAACTAAGCTATTTTTTCAAGCACTAAAGTGTTTTCTATGCATAAGAGGAACTTTAAACAATTTAAAGGAGAATAAGCCTATATATAGACTAGCTTTGTATACTCATGTGGAACTACAAGTGAAATGCATGTTTTAACGACGAACGTATTCTGGAAAGAATTATGAATCTTTTTACGATGTTGATTTTAGAATTTTTTTAGTATAATTTGTCTTGCGCTTAGTAGCTAGAATTTTTTTCCATTTGAGGTTTTATTATAACCATTAATCAATTCAATGGTGTATCTGTCACTGAGCCATTATCATAGTTTTATTTATAAAAATTTTGCCTGCTATACTATTTCAAATATGGTATATCATATTTTATGAATTTTTTATGGGCTGTTAGTAAATTCGTAAGTTTGCTTTTGAAATGTTAAAGGCATTATTTAGTTTACAATTTTCTGTTTTGGGTTTTTGTATGTGTTTCCCTAATAATCGATTTAACAATTGAATTTTTTTTGGAAAACCAATCAATGTGGCAACCGATCTCTCCCTTCCACTTGCCATCATTGCCTGCATATGTATATTGTACTAATGTTGAATTGCAGCTCTGATATAATCTATTCTATCAGGTCCCTCTTTTGCGTGTGTTTTGTTGCTGAGATCATGCCATGCAAAAAAAAACAATAATAGTAATAAAAAAAATTTCCGAATTGTTTGGTATATATGTTTTTAATGTTTATCCAAGTGACATCCAGGTTTTTTTCTTCTGACCAACAAAACTAAAGACTACCTTGAACAATTCCATTTCCCTTTTCCCAACGCTAAATACTATTTTCTTCACGTGAACATCCGTCCAAAATTCAAAATTCTTATTTCTCTCTTTCAAAACGAATGCCGCTGCCGAAGGAAAAAAAGAATTCAAGTCGTTTGTCAGCAAGTCAGAAGCTCACTGCCTTTCAACAACCTACGGATCATCGAGTAATCAATCCTTCTTTTTTTTACGAAATCTTAAATTTTCAAATCGCGATTGAATTGGTCGTAGTTGATTGATTTGTTGAAGAATAAAAAATTTAAACAACATATCCATAATTGATTTGTCGAAGAAAAATAGACTTTAACACATAAAAGAGAAACTAACATCTTTGTGTTCATTACAATTGGGACTATCTATTAAATCTTCATCTTGCATTAACTATTAAGTAAAAGGAGTTTTCTTTTTTGATTTGGAATTTTTGAAAAATATGTTAAGAATAGATGAAAGATATGGTTGTGCAAAGCTGAGTGAGAATAAATTATGGTGGCCAGAAGTATATGAAAAATATTGTTGCCTAACAAAAATTATAATGGTGGCAGGGAGAAAAAAATTTGATGTCAATAGTAGCACACTTATTTAATTACTAAATGGCACTCTCATACAACTGTCGATTAACTTTCTCTTAAACGAGCCAAACTTGAGAGAAAACTCTTCATAATAGTGAATACTCACTGATGAAGTAGAGTACTAAATGGAGAACTATTACCAAATTCAATATCATTTTTCCTTTTAATATTAGTGTGAATCCGTGCTTCGCACACGGGTTGTAGCTGTATTTATTTTTGTAATTATTGCTGAAACTTTGTGTTATTGTAGGATTATTGATAATTAACTTGAGTATTTCTCGTTTCTTGACAGATGCTTAAGATATTGTCCAAAAGGAGATTTTTTTTAGCAATTTTTTTATTAGAAATGTCGAATTACATTGTAATCAATGTAGTAAATAGAATTATCAACTTTTTATGTTCATGAAACTAGCTTGATGGCAAAAGATATAACCATACATATTGTCCAGAAAGATCCTTCAAATAAATCAAGTAAATAAACCGATGAATCAAGTTGCAGTTATAAATCCCTTATGAAGAAAATTTATTCACTTTAAATTGCTTATATGTTACAACTATGTTAACTTATCATGTGCCTAGACTAAGAATAGGTTATAAAATATCTCATGTTAGCATATATATAAGTTAAAAATTAAAGGGAGAAATAAGTTGCCTGTAAATAGAAGGAGAGTAAACATCTTGATGATGCTTTGGTTGAACTACAACAGAGATCAAGCACGATATCATAAGACATGATGTTAGAAATTAAATGAGTAACACCGCATGTATAATATTTTTGTTTTATAGGACGTGAGAGCACACAGATGAGGAAATAAAAAAATCAATAGCACTCATCCCACAATGACATCTTTGAATACTTTTTGAAACATTTCATTGCCAATTTTGGTGCAAGTGGTGATACCTTTTTCCACAGTAAATTAGATTACATAGTAGTACACTATTTGGGTGAATTCATCACTTTTTTGGTCATTAAAACCATAGATGTGCCCATTCACATGATTGATTATTAATAGAGAATTTTTTTAGATGATTTAAATCTATCGTGACCACAAAGCCCGAAAACTTGATTCTTAAAAGATAGTTGAGCTTACATTCCATGTATGTTAATTGTTCAATGGAGTAGCGAGTTTGTTGGAATTTTTTGTAGTTGTAAAAAAACCGATTCGCCTTTTTTTGTTTACATATCAAAACTTAAACAATAAAATCATCCCTCAAGAGCAATCAAATTCTGCATGTGTTTTGATAATGTCTTTGTTTGGAAAAGAAAGTCCATAAATTTGAAAATCACGCAACTTTCACAGGTACTAGAAGAATATAAATTGCTTAAACTTCATATCTAAGCATATGGAAAAAACAAATAGAAATAGAATGAAGAACATTTTAGAACCCTATAATGCAACTCGAATGTTACCGATAAGGTATTTGTTTAGCGTACAGTTAGAAGAAAATAACTCTTGGCAAGCATATATATTGTCACAAAGCTCAATACGGTAGTACTAAATTTATACACACATCATGAAGCAGGAACTAAGATATAAGATGTATAGTACTACAAACTATGACAGTGCAGGTGGACCACTTTTCATTGAATGTTATATTCCTCATACGATCAAATCCCTGCTGACAGGAATCTTGTAAGCTATAAATAGCCAATTGTACCTATGTGAAGCCTTACACCCTCTGTCACTGTTGAAGTTCAAAGTGCACAACCATATATCTTTCATGACTAATTGCCAAAATTTTCAATTTTGTTTTGTGAAATCTCTCGATAACAGAAAGTATCTATATAAAAGTGGTATTAAATATACATACCCGAAGTAGAAAGGTGAAAATGATAATCTTATTTCTAAATAGGATCACAGCAGTAAAGCAAAAACCAAATGACTGATTATATTACCAAGTTGAATATTTATTTCATTGGCGGAAAAACCGATTAACATAAGAAAATGGAATTTATAACTTCCATGATATATCATATAAGATATTTACTGGAAGAGATCCTTAATGTTACTGGCCAATATCCTCAATTTAACAATATGACAACGAAAAGTTCTCAAGGCAGAAGAAATATTTTGTACTAAAGATGTTTTATCCAAGTTCTAAATTGATAGAAACATTTAAAAGAATACTTTTAGGAGCTAAATAATGTTAAATAGGATCAAAAAATCGCAATGTATGATAAGAAAAGTATAAACAGGTCTCATCCAAAATAAACATGATATAGTAGTAACATTTTAGTCCACGTCTTTTTTAAGGGGCTTTGAAATTCTTTGACCTCACAATTTATACGTTTAGTACTTTAGTATTTATATTAATCTTATGCATATGTGACTCTCAAACTTCGGCAAAAAATCATAAACTAAAACAAAATATAGTATAAGTTTCCAATTAAATATAAATACTTTTAGAGACTATTATAAACATGCATCATCGCAAATCAACTATATGTGTGTATATGTATATGCATATGTAAACACAAAGCAACTTATATCAAATCATATCTAATTTCACGTCGGTCTTAAAAAATTTACTAAAAAGAAAGGTTTTTGTAATAGTGTATGTATATGTATGGACTTAAGCAGGGAAGATAACTCGAAACAGCTATTTATAATAGACAAAATGAATTGCAAACCTAAAGCAACTTATATAAAATTATACCTAGGCATTGTGTTTCATCGATCTTAAATGTGACTGTAGCATTACATATAACCTACGCATTGCACAACTGAAGCTTGATCATAACTTTGTAAAAACAGCATTACAATGAATATATGTATAAAATGATACATATAGAGTAAGAATTCAACCTACCCTCTTGAAAGTTTGACGCTTTGGATTGGCAGTTTTTTTCTTGTCCGAAAATGGTATGGCTGCATACATTAGATAATCATCAGATAAATGGAATCTGAAAATACAATATGGATAGGTAAAAAGCAAAACACACTATTCCTACATAACTAATTCATTTTGTATTTAAAATAATCCAAACATATATTGTAAATACAAATTATATGATATTATTTATGGATATGACCTCTTCTTTCTAAAGCTAAAGTAGCAGAAACCTTTAAAGTAGTTTCTACATCACATTTTCAAATAAAGATGCTTATTACTTTAACACTTGAAGGTACTTTAGCAAGTGGAAATTACCGTTCTTATGGTTTATACGCACATGATAAATAATCATGGATTAAAATCACTCATGCTAGATAATTGATATTTTCATGCAAAAAGGTATTTTTTTTTTCTAATTTATACATAAATTATCGTTTATATTCTAGATAGTTCAGCATGGCGGTTGAATAATATCAACTTAGAGCAATGCTTTGAAATTAAATATGTTTATATTGATGTTAATTTCAAAATGATTTTTTATTGAATTTAAAGTTATTAAGAGAAAATGAGTTACCTTGAAATAGTTTTACTAACTTGATCAACTTCGCTAATATTAACCACAAAAAGGAATAGACCTGCATGATCAAGTACCATCAATCAGCCTCCTGGGATCCATTATAAAAAAGAATTCACCTTTCGAAAAACACAAAATAACAATAATCATTTGAATTTGTATATGCATGACAAAGCAATAACAAAAGATTGAAAGGACACTAAGATGTTGCAAAAAACAAATTTCAGATATAACTATTTCCATGATAATTAGTTTTGTCTTTCATTTTCATTCTCTATGCTTTGTACACTAATTAGTGAGGAAACCGTGTTATGACTTCTTACTGGAGAAAGACTCGTGTATTTACTTTTTTTGGAATCCTACAGATGTAACAAATACATTAAAGAGTCCCAAAGCCAATATGCATTAGACAAACTCACGTATATGCAGAAAATATGAGCGATCTTGATCGATAAAACCAAACTATATTTCATTTTTCATTTTGCTATTCAAGGAAGTGATGTAATGAGTTAATGCTTAGATCAAATGTGCGTGTTTATATGTATGTGCTGAACGAAGCCGAAATAAATTAATAGAAAACAATATGTATGTACCTTGCATATCGAAGTTACCAAAAAGGCAGCATCTGACAGTATTGTTTCCTCAATCTGCATAATAAATGGATATCAACTCTTAATAATAATCATAGTAGAACGAAATTATTACTAAAATCTTTATAATCAAAAATTCCCAAAACATCAAAGCCGAAACACAAATTCTGCCTTGCTTGCAAACATGTAATAGGATATATTGAAGAAATTTTAAAAAAAAATTCATTTTCCTTTATCAAAAGTTAATCGTATAAAATTAAACTAGTTTTCTCACCATTTTTCTACCAAGCAAAAGGAATTCACGCTCGTAATATTAACCGGGGTCAATAAAAAAGAGATACAACAGGTAGTGTTTTCGGTTTCAATAGAAAATTATTGAACTGAATCTCCATGGCTCTTTACAAAAAATTAAACAGTGCAAGTAACCTAACTGGCAATGTGACGACCCAAAATTTTCAACGTTTGAAATTGAAATGCTCAATTTATTTCAAATATCTGAATCGTTAATTTATGCTTGAATTTCAATTTTAACTCTGAATTTAGCAATTTAATTAGCAAATTTAATTACAGAAATTTGGGAAAAATTGTAAATCTTCATTTTTGAGCCCGTTAAAAATAATTTGATGACTTAAAAAATTCATATTGATAATACCGAAGATGATAGAAGCTTCAGAATTTAATTTGAAACTGTTTTGTTCGGTATTGAATTTTATCGTTTCAATCGATATTTAAAAATAGCTTTCCGAGGCACAGTATCGGAATTCGATGAAACTAGTTCTATTGGATCCGTAATATTGAATTATTATTGGATTTCAATTTTCGTGGCATTCGGAGTGATCGTTTAGCCGTAGGATAAGCAAACGCGTTGAAATTTATATCGAAATTTAATTTAATAATCGGTTCGAAAAGCTATCTTCTCCATACGATCGAATTTGGACTCGAAACCTTTTCCGTTGCGTTCAGAATAGGAGTTTAACATTATAAATGCCTAGCGGCATGCCTCGGTAGGATGTCAAGATTTTGAGTTGCGTAACCGAGACAATTTGAATTTGAATTTAAATTTTATATCTATATATGTTGACTAGTAGAATTTATTCACATCAGGTTTTTTAGTTATATCTTTCCAATACCTGTACAATAAGAAATAACAATTCTTCCATCTGCCTGACATGCATAGAAATCTAAAGCACGTAGCATACTTTTAAAATTAATAGAAAAAGGGGGAATAAAAACAATTAGAGGCAGAATATTTCATCTCAGAGAAACCTAAATGAAAATGGTCGTCGGTAGTTCAAATCATGGGAAATAATAAACAAACAAATCAAGGTCAATCCTATCGTTCTTAAAACAAATTCGATTTTGTTTTCGAATTAGGAAATCGCGAAATGGCTCACGATCAATAAAAATGAAATAAAATCTTGGTCAAATTCAAGGAAGTCAACAGCTTCGATTCGACTGGAAGGGAGGAGTCGCGGGCCCGATTCGAGATGCGGGGCATGATAGCACCAAGGCATAAGGTGGGATCACGAGGTGATGGTGCAATATCAAGCAAAGATCTGTGCTCGAGTCGTGTTCGAGGAGTTCACGGTGGGAGGATTGTTGTTCCAGTTTAGGATTTCTGACGACTGCAATTGTGGCGAGCACGTGGTTAAACGCAAGTCGTGGTGAGGGGAGGATGTAGTTGCATGGGGATGTCAGTGATTTTGGTGTTGTTTGTGGCCTCGAATTAGGCGTAGAAGCGGCGTGTGATGGTCAGTGAGTGGTGGTCACGAGTTTGCGAGCTGTTGGTAGGGTCTGAACGGTGAGAAATTTATATTTTTACGATTCATTTTCTCTATATGTTTATAAACCAACTTATTTTCTTCAAAAAATATGGGTTTATATATATATATATATATATATATATATATATATATATATATATGCTGTAAAATAGATCCTTGGGATTATTTACAGAGAAATTTATACAGATAAGTTTTGGAAAAAGAATAAAGAAAATTTAAAATATTTGGAAGTTTATAAAAAGATATATAGATTTTTTGAAAACCAATAATTATTTTTATAAGTATATGTATATGATTTCAAAAGAAAAAGAAAAGGGATTGAAATTATATAGGGATTTTAAAATGTTTGAGGAATTGGTAAAAGTTAGATTTTTGAAATCTGTGGTTTATTTTTATATAAGAATAATCGTGGCTTCCATTTAAAAATATAAATAGGGTGAAAAAATATATAATATAATAAAGAAATAATCTTTTAGTTGAAATGGAATGGTTAACTGATTAATTTATTTAAAGGGAATTAATTTTAAATTAGTTAATTAATTAAAATCAATAGAAATTAATTTTTCAGTTTATTCAGATATTAATAAACTGTATAAATATTTATACAAGGTCATAATCTAGAAAGAAGCAAGCTGGATTGGAAATGGATTGCAAAATAAAGTCAAAGGTGAGATCTTCTCACTCCAAATTTTAATTGAAAATTCCAGTTATTGATTGGTTGTGGAATTGTGATAGTTAAATTAAAATTGATTGATTGTGTGTTTGGATAATTTATTTATTATTAGTTATATTAGTTTAGACTGTATGCGCCGTATAATAGGGGAGGTTATTATATTAAACCCATATACCGCGATATTCCACCTCGAAGTGGAATTGGTATTATATATGTATTTGGAGTTGATTTCCCGCATTATATAGCGGATGAGACCCTATTGCGCCGCATAATAGCGGATAATATTTTATAAATCCCATATACCGCGATATTCCACCTTGAAGTGGAATGGGTATTTAATTATTGTTCTAACGTCTGTGGATGCAGGGAAACAGGTTGGAGGGATCCAACTGGATTCCTTAAATATTTAATTTGTATCATATGTAGTGTATTTATTATTTTTAATTTATGTGACTATTTGTGATTGAAACCGTTGAAGGCTTTAATTCAGCCGAATAAATTTTTAGTATCGTAGGATACCAGAAATAAATAATTAATTGATTTTGAAATTTGGATAGAAAATTTGTAATGAATTCACTCAAAGGAATCAGGTGAATTTTAAAAGAAGGAAAATTAAATAGATAAAGTTTTATCTTTGAAAACTTATTGAATAAATTCCAAAAATATGGGAAAATATTTTAATAAAGGAATTTCAGGTAATATAGTTTAATGGTTGTAGAAATTATTCAAGATACGTATTTTAAATAATTGAAAGAGATAAAGGAATTTATGTCAAAAGGAAATAAATTTAGAAATTAAATTTGGAATTTAATTTAGAGTTGAGATTTATTTTAGAAATCGATTCGTGAATTAATTTGGAGTTAGAATAAATCTTAGGAACCGAATAGGAAATTTGGTATGGTGTGTTGGAAATAATTTTGGGAAATCAATTTGAAATTGATTTGTTATTGGAAAATTAGTTTGGGAAAATCAAATTGGAATTTGATTTTGCGTTTGAAATAAATTGGAAATTAAATTGGGATTTGATTTGGTTTGAAGGTTTTATTAGGAAACCGATTTAAATTCATATATTAGTTGATATTTGGAATGTAAATTCACAATGAGATTTTGTAAAAGAAAGAGAAATCGTTCAAAAATAAATATTGGTTTATCTTGAAAGTGTGGAATTTTTTTTACAATTTGGAATGTAAATTTAAAATAAATCGAGAAGATTTATAAATTTATTTTGAATGGACCAATTTATATTGGGAAAAGAATTCTTCCCTGTAAAGCCGAGTATTTTTTAAAATAGCTTTTGAATAAAATTTAAAAGTTTTTGATTTGGTTCTAAAATAATATTGTTGGAGAAATTAATTTTTGGAAATTGTTTAAAGTAAAAATTTATTTAATTAATTATATAAGGATTATTTAAAAGATTAAATTGATTTTTGATTTAGAAAACAGGTATTTAAAAATTTATACTCTATCTACTAATTTTATGTTAAAATTAGTTTTTGGACTTGAATTTTTATATGAGATATTAGTATAATATTTTTCATAACTAATATTTAAGCAAATATTCTAAAAATAGTTTATTTTAAATGTTTCCAAATATATTTTGGATAAGTATTTTATATTATTTTAAGATATTTGAAATCGCAGATTTTCAGTGGAAATGAATAAATATTGGAAAATGTTTTCCACGTAAGGAAGAAAACTGATTTGGAATTTATTTTCAAAGGATTGAAGTGTGAAATTTTATCTGCGAAGATATATTGAAAATAATAATAATTGGGGAAAGATTATTTGAAATCCAGTGAATGTTGTGAATGATGATTGATAATTAAATAACCGACTATCAGTATTGGCCTTTAATCGGCATTTGAATTTCGATGCGACCGGGAGTCGAATTCCAAATGGATATTCGAAACCCACATCGAACCTTTGTGATTGTGATGGATCTTTTGTTTAAAAGATCGAAGTGGAATTTGTTGTGATTTGTTTCAATCTGAATGTAACATTTATTTTTAAAATAAGCGCTCGTTATTCGGATTAGCCGGGAGAGGATCTTGTGTCATAAAACCCATTTCGAATAACGATACGACGAAATGGGATTGCAATTGAAGATGGTGTTGAAGATTGGGTATTTTCGAAAGCGAAAGGATACCTGTCGAATGTCTCTGCACCGGGTTGCTCCGGAATAGAGATTTTGTCACCTTTTGTGATGGGGATTCTGGACATGATTAGTGAATATCCGGATTGCAAGGGTTCTTTTGAAGTGCCTTCGGTTCCGTTCGATCCCGGAACGGACTTGTATGGATGCGTGTATGACGTTACACTTTGAGATGTAAAGCTGGTTTCTATCAAATACATTGCTGTTGGTGGCGGAGAATTTATTCTCTTAGCTTAACACCCTTCTCTGAGACGTACGAGCTCAGAGGTTATGTAGTTGATGGTTACTAGTGATACATTCCCAATTTGGTAATGTGGCATACGAAGTGCTGCTGATCATTTGTTGATCAAAGCACGGCTTTTGTAAAAAGCGTAGCTTTGTGGACGAGACTTCGTCGGACCTCACACCACGGAATGGTCAAAACAGGAAGAATGCAGCAAGGTTATAGGGGGTAGCGCCCCTTAGGGTATGTACATTTCCTTCTGGATAGAAGTGGTATCATGGTACAGAGCCCAGATACTTAACTTATGTGAACATCGCAACTATCTATTACTTTGTGATTGTTGTTGTTGAGGATCCTCGGATAAAGGTTGTTTACAACCGGGGGATGGCATACTCATGTCAGTAGTTGCCTATTTTTGCAGAGGTAACCCGGCCTTGTGTTGGCAGAGATCCAGTTAGGTTCTCGGGGCATCCATCCAGAGCCGTATCAATGTGGCAATGGAAAGTTCCTTGGCCTGACCATTTATTGGAAATCCAAAGAAACAATACGCGCCCTGTACGGTTTTAGTTGTATAACCTGCCATGGAATGTGGCGGTAACCTGCTATTGAACATGGTAGCTATAGTAGACATAAGTGCGAAATGCCTAAGCTGGCTAAGATTAATATTATACTTTCGAAATGTTTTCCACACTATGCACTAATAATAATAATATCAAATGATTTTGCGTATTGTAACAACCCTGAGATTGCAATTACCGAATGATAAGTTAAAAATTATGATTTTAAGTTAAAAAGGGGGCTAAACAAATCTTTGGGAATTTAAATTTGCAATTGGTTTGCAAATTAAAATATTTTGGGTTGAAATGGGGAATTTTTAAATAAAAAGTGATTATAGGTTAATGGGCCAAATGAGATAATTACATGGTTTTAATTAAAACTAGGATGCTTATTAGGATTTTTGTTCACATGATAACTTAGAAAATAAATTAAGTCCTAATGGGTTTCTAAACCCTCTTACCATAACCCATTAGCCAAACCCCCTGCTATATAATATCTTAAACTCATAACCCTAACCCTCCTCCTCTTCATAAATTCCTAAAACCTAGATCTAAACAAAATTAATGGCCTCCATTTAGAAGCTCCATCTCCTTCTCTTCATAAATTAGTTTAATCCTTAGAAAAAAAAGAGAAGAAGAAAGGTAATGCAATCTCTCCTATTCTCTAATCCTCCTTCTTAATCCCTATTTATCTCCTCCATCTTGTTGTAATTATTGTGTATTTTTTTTGTTGATTTTGGGTCCTTGAAGTCTCTTGATCTTTGCTTGGAGGTTGAGGGTTTGGCTTGCTTGATATTGTGCACACAACCCATTTGATCATTTGCTTCATTGAGGTAATTACTATGTATTAGTAATTATGGGTTTTCAGGCACAAGGAAGAAGTTGCAAAAAAATTTATTCTCAGAGATAGCAAGTTTGTTTTTTAGTCTGAAGGACACTTTGTAGCGTAAATCACAAAATAATAGATGTAACTATCATTTTCTGTTTACATTATAAAGTGTCCTTCAGACTAAAAAACAAAATTACCGTCCCTGAGACTAAATTTTTTTGTAACTTTTTCCTAGTTACTATTTTCCTGTAGTAATTATTGCTAGTATAATTTTGGTGAAAATTTTGATGCTAAAACTTGAAAAAAACACCCCTAAATCTCCAAAAACTGCATAATTAGTTGGCTGAAAATTGCTTCAGCCTGAAACAGGCCGAAAACCCAATTCTGAGTGCACCTAGGCTGCTGCCCAGGTGCAGCAGGCTAGCCCAGTAGGGCTAGCCAGAAGTGGACCAAAGTCCCTAGCCCACACGGGCTGGGGCCGGCCACAGACCCAGCCCGCTTGGGGCTGGGCGGGCCGCAGGTCCCCAGCCCGCGTGGGCTGGGGCGGGTCTCCAGTCCCCAGCCCGCTTGGGGCTGGGGCGGGGCCCAAATCCCCAGCCCGCGTGGGCTTGGGTGGCCCGCAGATCCCCAGCCCGCGTGGGCTGGGGCGGGGTCCAAATCCCCAGCCCTCGTGGGCTGGGGCAGCCCACATTCCCCCCAGCCCCAGCGGGCTGGGGGGGGGGGGGCATTTGTTTCCCCCCAGCCCGCGGGCTGGGTGGGTGGGTGTTCCGCCCAGCCCAATTGGGCTGGGGGACTTCTGTTCCACCCAGCCCAATTGGGCTGGGGAACTTGTGTTCTGCCCCAGCCCAATTGGGCTGGGGGCTTGTTATTTTCCCAGCCCATGTGGGCTGGGCAAAAGAAAAAAAAAATTCAAACATCACCTCTGTTTCCAGCTTTTGAGCGCCACTTTGCGATGCCGCCACGTTCGCATCAGAAGTCGGAATTCGATGTTTTTGGTCTCGTTGGAAAGGTGGAGTTACGAACTCCATCTCTGGAAAATTTGGACAACATTGGAGTTCGATTGGTACTTCGATTTTCGTGCCAAAGTTAGACTCTGGTCGCTGTTGGAAAACAGTATGAATCTTTCTCTGGGTTCAACTTTGAGACGTCGCTGCCACTTCGTCTCAACTCAGAATGCAGAAATTCTTTTTGCATCTTAAAGTAGGGATGTTGGACTATATGCCTACCAGTTTTCAGGCCATTTGGACACAGTTTGCTCGTCCAAATAAATTGCCGAACTTGGGTTCGCAGCAGTTTTTGAATGGTTTCAAACACTTGGAATATTTTTGATGATTTTCTGGTTTTCGTCGATTTCTTTGAGATTTGTCTCTGGATTTCGTACACGGGCTTTATAAAAAGGATTTAAAAGGATTTTTCACTCTAAAATGGCTTTTGAAAATTATTATGTAATATTATTTTTAATTATTAAATTAATTACTCCATAATAGGAGACTTTTCAAAAGACCGTTTTAAAAGTGATTTCGAAATCAATTACAAACCCGTTTTACACCATTATTTTCTATAATAAAAATCTCACACTCACTTTTAGCACGTCAAGCGAAGTGGAAAGGTGCTTAAACGGTTAGGAAATCTCCGGTCTATGGAAACCGTGTGTATTTTCTTTCCGGTTAATCCCCGACCTATTCGATTGATCGTTTTGACCTTTGGGTCTAGTCTACCGATGATATGAGGTGGACTTTTTATTGTTTGGAGTGTGATCTTGCTATTGGTTAGGAAACCATTTAGTGCGAACGTGGGGTATGGGACTCATTGTTAACACTTTACGGGTTCCTCTCCAAGAAGTTAGTGGCACATTAGCCTCTGGGCGGCCAGTACTGGACCTCTGGGTCACCATGCCTCTGGGAAACCGTCTCTGGACACCTGCTCTATGGAGCAGTTTATTTTTCGGCGTGCGCCTCTGGGCCTTTATCCTTCTGGGAAGGATCTCGCCGTTTCGCGCGTTCCGCATCTGTGCGAGTGATCGATCACAACTCTACAGTACTTGGCAACAACAACTCTGGTCGGTGCACGTGCAATATTTGTATTGTCTGATGATTTTATATCCATTCGAGTATCGCCATTCGGTGTTGGTTCTATGGAACCATACGATGTGACTGCGATTACCTTGTGGATTCACAGTGTCTCTGGACACTGTTTTTCAGTGTTTGATTTCATTGACTTTTCAGTATATCCCTATTGCTCTTTGGAGCATCGATCTTTGCTTGGGCATTGATTACTGACTCTGGTCACTCTTGGGATTATTGCCTATGGGCAACTTTATATAGCTTTGGCTACGCCGATGATATGAGGCGATTTTATTTATTAAACACTTTAGTGTTTGTATCCTCTTTGGAGATTTTTACAGTTTATTGATGATTAGGGATCGTCATTATATTCATGTAGTCCATATTACTCTTCTCTTTGGAGAAGTACTGTTTTATTTATGTACTGCATTATTATATATATCTCAGTTATTACTGATTGTTTAGCTAGCCTGACCCGAGTGTTTTCGCTCGGGTCAGACCGAGTTGTTTCAGGTTTGGTCTCTGGACTTAGCTTTCTGTGCTTCCGCTTGGACATTATCTGCTATGCTGATAGATAGCTCTTTTATTTGTCCACTATTCAGCTACTCTGTTATTTCAGACTCTTATGTACATATTTTTGACTCACATGTGTGAGCGGTGGCTTTGTACCCACCTTTTGATACTTGGATCTGTATTGACGATATATTGTATCTAGGTTCTGTGATTGTTATGTGACTGTTCTGTGATGATGATGTTATCATTTAGTATTATGTTTGTTCTGAACCTATTTTCCTTAGCCATTGTAGTTTCGTTATAAATATCTATTGGATATGTCGAACCACTTGAGAAAAGAAAACCACCTATTCGACGTATTCAGTAGATAGTTAAAACTTGATTACATATGATCGCTTCCATTATACTCTATTCTCCGTTCTAGTAGACGGTATTACTCCGTAATACTCTTTACTAGAGTGGGTCTCGGAGTGGGTCGTTACATTTTGGTATCAGAGCAAGGTTCAGAATTAAGCATAACAAACACAGAACGGATACACTTAGTACAATACATTTTAATTGGATCCGCATTAAATCAAATCCCGTCCTTATGCTTATTGATAGATAAGTTAGGAATATGTGTAGGAATTTATTATATTCCGTAGTATTCCTTAATTAAGTATCAGTCATTGAATCATGTCTAACTCTAATTCCCGTTTGACTTTCAGTATGTCTGGAAGGGGAAGAGGGAGAACCACACGTCAGACTAGTGTTGCTGGGCAGTCCAGCAACACTCATCCAGAGGGCGTGTTCATGACTACCGACCAGATCATGGAGCTGGTTCGGAATTCTCAGTCACATTCTCAGTCTCCAGCCCCAGTTGCTGATGCTCCGCGCATGTCTGTTTTTGCACGTATCTGCAGTGATTTTACCCATCTCGGAGGGAAGCCGTTCAGTGGCTCCGAGAATGTCTTAGAGGTCCAGGCTTGGATTCGGATATGCGAGCGCATTTTCACTCGTATGGATATCCCGGATCATGACCGTGTTCTTATTGCTTCTAGTCAGCTTCTGAGTCGTGCCCTGGATTGGTACGAACTACTTATTGCCGAGGTCGATGAGACCACACTTACTTGGGCTCAGTTTCGTCAGAGATTTGAGCTCAAATTCATCCCAGAGTCAGAGAAGAACTCCCTTGCCCGCCGTTTTCTTGATCTCAAGCAGGGCAAGTCTTCCGTATCCGACTATGTCTCTTCCTTCGAGGCCCTGTCCAAGTACGGCCTTGAGTTTATTGCTACTCCTTATAAGAGGAACCTCAAATTTGTTGAGGGCTTGAAGAAATATCTGAAGAGGCAGCTTATGCTTCAGCTTGAGCTCTCATTCGAGAAGCTAGTCGATGCAGCTCTACATCTTGAGTCAGTCGAGATGGAGCATAGTGATGATGATGGTGGGGGTTCCAAAAACCCCAATCAGAAGCGGGGTCCATTTCAGAAGACCAAGCCTTGGAACAAGAAGAAGAAGACTGGCGGTTCTGCTGTGCAGGCTCAGCCTCAGACTCAGCCTCAGATTTAGTCACAGCCTAGTGGAACCCGTCCTCCGAAGAAATGCTTCAACTGCGGTTCTCCAGATCACTTTATTCGAGAGTGCCCTAAACCTCTCTATTGCACCTTCTGCAAGAAGGAGGGACACATGATCTCCACTTGTCCTATTACTCCAGCTAGTGCCAAGCCTGGCAAGCTTAATGCTGCCAAGGCTCCTGCATCTTCAGCTCAGCCTCGAGGTACGCATCCTTCCGTTCTCGAAGGTTCTATTTTATTGCATGGTAGATCTTGTAGAGTTCTTTTTGATACGGGTGTCTCTCACTCATTCGTATCAAAGGAGCTAGTTGATGCTTTATCCTTGAATGTTACTTGTCTGGTTTCTTTACTAAGGATTGTGAATCCCATCGGCGGATCCACGACCCTTAGCTTGCTTTGTGAGAATATAGATATTGATCTTTGTGGATTTTCTTTCCGTGCGAATCTGCACGTTATGGAGTATTTGGGATTTGATATGATTCTTGGCATGGATTGGCTTGCTCAGTACGACGCCAAAATCATTTGTTCGGAGCGGATATTATTTCTTCGTCATCCTGACTCGTCTGCTCCGTTAGCTATTGCTCTTCAGGATGTTGGGATTTCTGACATTACTTTATTTTTTCTTGATTCACGAGATGAGGATTTGGACATATCTCGTATTCCTGTTGTTCGGCATTTTCCCGATATATTCGAGCCAGTATCAGGCCTGCCGCCAAAGCGGTCCATTGAGTTCCGCATCGATCTCAATCCAGGCTCCCACCCAGTTGGGAGACCTCCCACGAGGATGTCTACTAAAGAGAATGAGGAACTCAGGAAGCAGTTAGTTGAGCTTGAGGCGAAGCAGCTCATTCGGTCCAGTTCTTCGCCATGTGGTGCTGATGTGGTCTTCGTTAAGAAGCCTGATGGCTCTCTTAGGCTTTGCATTGACTATCGCAATGAGTTGACCATCAGAAATCGTTATCCATTGCCACGGATAGACGATATGTTTGATCAGTTGAGCGGTGCGAAGGTCTTTTCCCAGCTCGACCTTGCCACCGGATTTCATCAGCTCCGAGTTGCGGAAGATAGCATTCCTCTTACCGCTTTCCGCACTCGTTATGGTTCTTTTGAGTGGTTGGTCATGCCATTCGGCTTGACGAACGCACCGACTTTCTTCGTCGATCTTATGAATCGAGTATTCCGGGAATACATCGATAGATTCGTTCTGGTTTTCATCGACGATATTCTTGTTTATTCTAGATCCGAGGCAGAGCATGCTCATCATTTGCGGATCGTCTTGGATACTCTTCGTCGGCATCAGCTTAAGGCCAAGCTCTCCAAGTGCCATTTTTGGGAGAGCAAGGTCAAGTTCTTGGGCCATATTGTATCATCTGAGGGTGTTTCTGTCGATCCTGCCAAGATCGAAGCTATTCAGAATTGGAAGCAGCCCGAGAACGTTCATGATATTCGCAGCTTCCTTGGTCTGGCGGGTTATTACCGTCGGTTTATCAAGGATTTCTCTCGAGTTGCACTTCCCCTTACGACGCTGACTCGTAAGGGTGTTCGCTTTATTTGGTCTGATAAGTGTGAAGCTTCCTTTCAGCGACTGAAGGAACTTCTCACTCATGCTCCTATTCTTGTGGTTGCTGAGAGTAACCAGGATCTTGTTGTTTACACCGACGCTTGTGGTAGCGGGCTCGGTGCTGTGCTTATGCAGAAGGATCGGGTAGTTGCTTATGCTTCCAGGCAACTGTGTCCGAATGAGATTCGCTATCCGACTCATGATCTTGAGTTGGCAGCTATCGTCTTTGCCTTGAAGACGTGGCATCACTTTCTATTGGGCAAACGCTTCACTCTTTACACCGATCACAAGTCGCTGAAGTATCTTTTCAGTCAGAGGGATCTCAATATGAGGCAGCAGCGATGGCTTGAGTTTCTCGCCTCATATGATTTAGATATTCAGTATACCCCTGGCAAGTGCAGATGCTCTCAGTCGCAAGCACTCGGCGGTAGTTTCTATGATGATTACCGAGTGGAATGTTCTTGAGACTCTATCTTTATGTGATATTAGAGATCGAGCTTCATCTTCTGATGCTCCTGTCTTATTATTTAGCTTGGAAGATCGTCCTATCTTATTGGATCGCATTGCCCATGCTCAGCGGCAGGATCCAGACTTATTGCATCTTATTCATCTTCTCGAGTCGGGATCCAGTGATGAGACATTGCTGGATTATTCTCTAGATTTTCATCGGTGTCTTCGTAGGAAGAACCGTATTGTTGTACCATCTGATTTATCACTTAGGCGTGACATTCTAGACGAGTGCCATCGCACTAAGTACACTATACATCCTGGTTCGAGTAAGATGTATGCCGATATATGCCGGCTATATTATTGGGAGGGTTTGAAGAGAGATGTGGCAAGTTATGTGAGTAGTTGCATAACTTGTCAACAGATCAAAGCCGAGCATCAACGTCCATCTGGTCTTCTTCAGCCTTTAGAGTTTCCATTATGGAAATGGGATCAGATATCCATGGATTTCATTGACGGTCTGCCTCGATCGAGGTCGGGCCATACTTCTATCTGGGTTATTGTTGATCGCTTGACCAAATCGGCTCATTTCATTCCGATTAAGTCCACTCGGACTGCACCTCAGTTGGCCAAGCTCTATGTGAAGGAAGTCATTCGACTTCATGGCATTCCTAGCTCTATCGTCTGTGATCGAGACACACCTTTACTAGTCACTTCTGGAAGTGCCTACAGTCAGCTTTGGGCACAAAGCTGAATCTCTCGACTGCTTATCATCCTCAGAACGATGGTCAAACGGAGAGGATGTATCGTGTTTTAGAGGATCTTTTGCGCTGTTGTATTCTGGATTTCGGAGGTAGTTGGGAGGATCACTTACCGCTCGTAGAGTTCTCCTACAACAACAACTATCAGTCTAGTATCGGCATGGCACCTTTCGAGGCTCTCTACGGAAGGCCATGTCGCTCTCCTGCTTGTTGGTTAGAGTCTGGCGAGAAGCTCATTCTTGGTCCAGATTCAGTTCGGGAATCTTCTGAGAAGGTCGTGCTTATCCGTCAGAGAATGAAAGAGGCATAGGACCGCTAGAAATCCTACGCGGACAACCGTAGGAAGCCTCTTGAGTTCTCCATTGGCGATTCTGTCTTTATTCGGGTTTCTCCCATGAAAGGGGTTGTGCGTTTCAGTTCTACAGGAAAACTGGCCCCTCGCTATATTGGACCGTTTCCTATCACGGAACGCATCGGCCTTGTCGCCTATAGAATGGCTCTACCTGCTCATTTCCCTAGAATACATGATGTGTTACATGTTTCTCAGCTTCGCAAGTGTGTGCGCAATCCTGATTCTATTATCGAGCCTCATATCGTACCTGATTTGGAGATCTCACCCGATCTATCTATAGGGCAGCAACTTCTTCGTGTGCTTGATTCGGAGATCAGACGTCTTCGAAACAAAGAGGTTCCGCTTGTGAAGATTCAATGGTCGTCTAATCCTAAGGACTGCACTTGGGAGACCAGAGAATTTATCGAGCGCACTTATCCTGGTTTTCTTTCATCTTCCGACATGGGTGAGCATCTATATTTTATCTTCTGTATTCCTTGTGTGGATTAGATGTTATAGACGACTTCTATATTTAAGGAATTGCGGGGACGCAATTTTCTTAAGGGGGAGGAGTCTGTAACAACCCTGAGATTGCAATTACCGAATGATAAGTTAAAAATTATGATTTTAAGTTAAAAAGGGGGCTAAACAAATCTTTGGGAATTTAAATTTGCAATTGGTTTGCAAATTAAAATATTTTGGGTTGAAATGGGGAATTTTTAAATAAAAAGTGATTATGGGTTGATGGGCCAAATGAGATAATTACATGGTTTTAATTAAAACTAGGATGCTTATTAGGATTTTTGTTCACATGATAACTTAGAAAATAAACTAAGTCCTAATGGGTTTCTAAACCCTCTTACCATAACCCATTAGCCTAACCCCCTCCTATATAATATCTGAAACTCATAACCCTAACCCTCCTCCTCTTCATAAATTCCTAAAATCTAGATCTAAACAAAATTAATGGCCTCCATTTAGAAGCTCCATCTCCTTCTCTTCATAAATTAGTTTAATCCTAGAAAAAAAAAGAGAAGAAGAAAGGTAATGCAATCTCTCCTATTCTCTAATCCTCCTTCTTAATCCCTATTTATCTCCTCAATCTTGTTGTAATTATTGTGTAATTTTTTTGTTGATTTTGGGTCCTTAAAGTCTCTTGATCTTTGCTTGGAGGTTGAGGGTTTGGCTTGCTTGATATTGTGCACACAACCCATTTGATCATTTGCTTCATTGAGGTAATTACTATGTATTAGTAATTATTGCTAGTATAATTTTGGTGAAAATTTTGATGCTAAAACTTGAAAAAAACACCCCTAAATCTCCAAAAACTGCATAATTAGTTGGCTGGAAATTGCTTCAGCCTGAAACAGGCTGAAAACCCAATTCTGAGTGCACCTAGGCTGCTGCCCAGGTGCTGCAGGCTAGCCCAGTAGGGCTATCCAGAAGTGGACCAAAGTCCCCAGCCCACACGGGCTGGGGCCGGCAACAGACCCAGCCCGCTTGGGGCTGGGCGGGCCGCAGGTCCCCAGCCCGCGTGGGCTGGGGCGGGTCTCCAGTCCCCAGCCCGCTTGGGGCTGGGGCGGGGCCCAAATCCCCAGCCCGCGTGGGCTTGGGTGGCCCGCAGATCCCCAGCCCGCGTGGGCTGGGGCGGGGCCCAAATCCCCAGCCCTCGTGGGCTGGGGCGGCCCACATTCCCCCCAGCCCCAGCGGGCTGGGGGGGGGGGGTGTTCCGCCCAGCCCAATTGGGCTGGGGGTCTTCTGTTCCGCCCAGCCCAATTGGGCTGGGGAACTTGTGTTCTACCCCAGCCCAATTGGGCTGGGGGCTTGTTATTTTCCCAGCCCATGTGGGCTGGGCTAAAGGAAAAAAAAAAATCAAACATCACCTCTGTTTCCAAATTTTGAGCGCCACTTCACGACACCGTCACGTTCGTATCGGAAGTCGGAATTCGACGTGTTTGGTCTCGTTGGAAAGGTGGAGTTGCAAACTCCATCTCTGGAAAATTTGGACAACATTGGAGTTCGTTTGGTACTTCGATTTTCGTGTCCAAGTTAGACTCTGATCGCTGTTGGAAAACAGTATGAATCTTTCTCTAGGTTCAACTTTGAGACGTCGCTGCCACTTCGTCTCAACTCGGAATCTAGAAATTCTTTTTTCATCTTAAAGTAGGGATGTTGGACTATATGCCTACCAGTTTTCATGCCATTTGGACACAGTTTACTCGTCCAAATAAATTGCCGAACTTGGGTTCGCAGCAGTTTTTGAATGGTTTCAAACACTTAGAATATTTTTGATGATTTTCTGGTTTTCGTCGATTTCTTTGAGATTTGTCTATGGATTTCGTACACGGACTTTATAAAAAGGATTTAAAAGGATTTTTCACTCCAAAATGGCTTTTGAAAATTATTATATAATATTATTTTTAATTATTAAATTAATTACTCCATAATAGAAGACTTTTCAAAAGACCGTTTTAAAAGTGATTTCGAAATCAATTACAAATCCGTTTTACACCATTATTTTCTATAATAAAAATCTCACACTCACTTTTAGCACGTCAAGCGAAGTGGAAAGGTGCTTAAACGGTTAGGAAATCTCCGACCTATGGAAACCGTGTGTATTTTCTTTCTGGTTAATCCCCGACCTATTTGATTGATCGTTTTGACCTTTGGGTCTAGTCTACCGATGATATGAGGTGGACTTTTTATTGTTTGGAGTGTGAGCTTGCTATTGGTTAGGAAACCGTTTAGTGCGAACGTGGGGTATGGGACTCATTGTTAACACTTTACGGGTTCCTCTCCAAGAAGTTAGTGGCACATTAGCCTCTGGGCGGCCAGTACTGGACCTCTGGGTCACCATGCCTCTGGGCAACCGTCTCTGGACACCTGCTCTATGGAGCAGTTTATTTTTCGGCGTGCGCCTCTGGGCCTTTATCCTTCTGGGAAGGATCTCGCCGTTTCGCGCGTTCCGCATCTGTGCGAGTGATCGATCACAACTCTACAGTACTTGGCAACAACAACTCTGGTCGGTGCACGTGCAATATTTGTATTATCTGGTGATTTTATATCCATTCGAGTATCGCCATTCGGTGTGGTTCTATGGAACCATACGATGTAAGTGCGATTACCTTGTGGATTCACAGTGTCTCTGGACACTGCTTTTCAGTGTTTGATTTCATTGACTTTTCAGTATATCCCTATTGCTCTTTGGAGCATCGATCTTTGCTTGGGCATTGATTACTAACTCTGGTCACTCTTGGGATTATTGCCTATGGGCAACTTTATATAGCTTTGGCTACGCCGATGATATGAGGCGATTTTATTTATTAAACACTTTGGTGTTTGTATCCTCTTTGGAGATTTTTACTGTTTATTGATGATTAGGGATCGTCATTATATTCATGTAGTTCATATTACTCTTCTCTTTGGAGAAGTACTGTTTTATTTATGTACTTCATTATTATATATATCTCAGTTATTACTGATTGTTTAGCTAGCCTGACCCGAGTGTTTTCGCTCGGGTCAGACCGAGTTGTTTCAGGTTTGGCCTCTGGACTTAGCTTTCTGTGCTTCCGCTTGGACATTATCTGCTATGCTGATAGATAGCTCTTTTATTTGTCCACTATTCAGCTACTCTGTTATTTCAGACTCTTATGTACATATTTTTGACTCACATGTGTGAGCGGTGGCTTTGTACCCACCTTTTGATACTTGGATCTGTATTGACGATATATTGTATCTAGGTTCTGTGATTGTTATGTGACTGTTCTGTGATGATGATGTTATCATTTAGTATTATGTTTGTTCTGAACCTATTTTCCTTAGCCATTGTAGTTTCGTTATAAATATCTATTGGATATGTCGAACCACTTGAGAAAAGAAAATCACCTATTCGACGTATTCAGTAGATAGTTATAACTTGATTACATATGGTCGCTTCCATTATACTCTATTTCCGTTCTAGTAGACAGTATTACTCCGTAATACTCTTTACTAGAGTGGGTCTCGGAGTGGGGCGTTACACGTATCAAGCATATTTGACTGTCATAAGGAGACATCTCCTCTAATTCTGCGTTTGCATTGAGTGTGTGGCGGGAGGCCTTATGGTAGTTTCATTTTCTAAAAAGCATTGCGGATTTTTTTTAAAATCTTTTATTTTCCTTTTATTAAAGAATAACTGTTTTTATGATCTCACACCAGTCCCATGACTGACCTGGAGTTTATTGTTCCCTTTCTAAACTCTGGGTGCCCATAATTTTTCCACACGGGCAGCCTAGAGTCAGGTTATCAGGTCATTCTGGAATTCAGGAGTTACTGTGGAGATCAGGAGCAAGCTGGATGGCGAAGCGTATTACTAGTATATTTTATATTTTCTTCTGCTGTTTGTTGTTGTGCACTCTGATAATGTAATGTGTAATGTAATAACAGATATGATTCTTTGTTTTAAAGATTAATCATTGATATATTATATGTTGTTCCGCTGCGAATGTTAAGATTCTGTTATTGTTTCTATCTTCTTCTTCTACCTTCTTCTTCTACCTTCTTCTTCTTAAACCCTAATGGTTCGGTTTTTCGGCGTTCGATGGTTCGGCAATTGATACAGTGGACGTATTAATGTCGACTTTCGGAAGTCGAAAAATCGGGTCGTTACAATGTGGTATCAAAGCATTTGGTTAAGCGACAATCTTGGCTCTGTTGGGTGTTACTCATTAGAGATAAAGTCAGTAGTACTCTAGAATGAGTTTGAGTGTAATAATAGATATGAGTGCGTATTTGTTAGTGAATATAAAATTGTTTTATATTGTGTTGACTTATCGGTTGATTGTTTATAGATTCTGGTCGGTGCAGTTTGGCCAACTGTTTCGATAGGGGTTTCTAAACTTTTAAAAAAGATAAACCGACGCAGTATTCTTTTAAAATAGGGCAAATGAAATAATTTTACCCAAAACTATTTTCGTATATAAAAGAAATAAATTTTCTGTGAATTATTATAATATATGGTTGCTTGGTTGTTAGGAAGCGATAATATTAGATTATTATCATCGTTGTATGAGAAATTGAAATCAAAACCAAAAGCTAAGAAAATAAAAATACAAATGAGATTTGTAAATGTAAATTTTAAATGTAATTTATAATTTGGAATAAAATTCATTAATGTAATGAAATTGGTAATGTGAATGTATAAATGAGTTTTATAAATTGAAATGAGATTTGACTTGGATCAAGTTGAATAAAAATCCAAACTTGGGGAAAAAGAAAATTAAATGGATTGAATTCAAGTAAACTAATATGATAATCAATCAATTCATGAAATAGGAAAGTTGAATTAGTTAAATCAAAACTTGAATTGTGAGTTAAATAAAAATGGTTTGAATTTGCAGATAAATTCAAGTAAGTAGAAATAAAATTGAAAATTTCCTGGTTATTGATAAAATAAATCCGAGATGAATTGAGAAAGGAAAGTTGAAATTTAAATGGATAAGTGAGTAAAACTGATTTAATTAAATTAGTAGATGGAGTGAATTTGATAAATGAAAATAAAATCAAGGATTTAAATTGGGAAGTGTTACAAGGAAAAATAAATTTGAATTTTGAATTGAAATAACTTAAGTAAATATTGGATCAAATGGAGCTAAATGTTAATAAAGCAATTAAAATTAGTTACTGAAACTAATTAAAAGAATGATAAATTTAATATGGTTCAAAATGAATTGAATTCAATATTTATAAATGAAAGGTAAAATGAATTCATATGGAATTTGGAATCCCGTTTAAATATAAGTGGTTATAAACCAAAGTGGTGAATTGGAAATAAATATAAGAAGTATATAGAATAATTATCTTGAAATTAAGAAATAAATGGTAAAATTCTTAAGTAAAATTTAGAGTTGAGAAATATTCTAAATTAATAAATGGAGGATAAATTGGAAATTGTGAAATGGTTTTAATTAAAATGAATGTGAATATGGAATGCAAAATGAATTGAACGGAATCCATTGGAAATGAAATAGAATAAAGAGTAAATTGAGTTTGTATAAATTTAAATTAGTTATAAACTAGATTAGATATTCTATTAATTTAATATCGTCGAAATTTGCATAGAAATGGTTGTTGTTTGACGCAAACGAGTATGTATAAAATTCTAAGAGTTAATAAAAGCAAATCAAATTGATTTTTGAATCAATTGAAATAGATATGAGTTCATTTCGCTTAAAAATAAATTGAATGAAAGAAAGTGAGTTGTAAATCACTTGAATTAAATAGAAATGGTATGTGAATTGATTATAAGCAATTAAATTTGTATCGGAACCATATAAATTGCTTATGGAAATTATTTTGAATATATTGCTTGTGAAAACTATGTGTTTACTATTGGAAATAAGTGAGATGTGAATAAATTTCTTATATATGTCACTTATGTGTTTAAATTGAGTAAATACAGGTACAGGAGAGCCGTTTGGCTGGATTTGGTCGTGCTAAAATGCTAATAATAAACCGCTTTGCTTAAAAATGCTAAATAAGGTACGCCTACGCAATAAAAATAGGAAATATGAACTGTTTTTGCTTTTCCGACCGGGTGGGTCGATGTATATATATTTATATCTTTTTTCAATTTGCAAAAGCTTCTCCATACAAAGGAGACTCTGCCAAAATATTCAGAAAATTTTGAGAGTTAGAAAAGTTTTGAAAAAAATTGTTAGCGACAAACGATTTCAAATTGGAAATTGAAGTAAATTAGTGAATGAAACTGAATTAAAATAATAACATGAATCAGTTATCATTGAAAGATAAATTCAATATTCATAGTAGAAGATAAATTGAATTCAAATAGAATTGTAGTGTAAATTGAATTCAAGTAAAATTGAAAATGCAAGATTGAATGAAAATGGTTATGTAACTTCAATAGTGAAGTAAAAATGGTACAAGAAGCATATATATTGAAAATTTTGTAATGAAAGGTGCAAAATAATATTCGAACATTGTAATCGGATATTATGGATATCAGGATATATAGGTGTATTAAAGGAAATGGAATTGGGATTTTGATTTTAAAGATAAAATTGAATTGCTCGACAAAAGGTACGTATTTAAATTTCTATATGAAATTTGGTGATTTTCTTGTCTAGCCACTTGGCCTTATTGTTTTCTTTTGGGATTTGAGGGCCTGTGGTGGTATTTTATAGTCGTACCGAGATAGCCGCGCAAAGGAGATGCTGGCGAAATTTTTCGAAAATTTAGGGAGTTAGAAAAATTTTGAGTGGGATTTTGATTTTAAAGATAAAATTGAATTGCTCGACAAAAGGTACGTATTTAAATTTCTATATGAAATTTGGTGATTTTCTTGTCTAGCCACTTGGTCTTATTGTTTTCTTTTGGGATTTGAGGGCCTGTGGTGCTATTTTATAGTCGTACCGAGCTAGCCGCGCAAAGGAGGTGCTGGCGAAATTTTTCGAAAATTTAGGGAGTTAGAAAAATTTTAAGAAAATTTTGAAAGTTTAAAAATTGAATTTAAATGCAAAATTGAATTGTGAAGTAAATGAAGTTATTTGGAAACTGTTAAGATTCTGCAAAGCCAAGTTGAAATAATAAGGGATCTTTGATTAAAAGATTTGTTTTGGAAAGTTGATAAAACTGTTTGATTTGGAAAATATCAAATGGGTTGAGGATCATTCTTCTTAACTTGTAATTTCGGGACGAAATTCTTTTAAGGGGGGAAGGATGTGACGACCCAAAATTTTCAACGTTTGAAATTGAAATACTCAATTTATTTCAAATATCTGAATCGTTAATTTATGCTTGAATTTCAATTTTAACTCTGAATTTAGCAATTTAATTAGCAAATTTAATTACAGAAATTTGGGCAAAATTGTAAATCTTCAATTTTGAGCCCGTTAAAAATAATTTGATGACTTAAAAAATTTATATTGATAATACTAAAGATGATAGAAGCTTCAGAATTTAATTTGAAACTGTTTTGTCCAGTATTGAATTTTATCGTTTAAATCGATATTTAAAAATAGCTTTCCGAGGCACAGTCTCGGTATTCGATGAAACCAGTTCTATTGGATCCGTCATATTGTATTATTATCGGATTTCAATTTTTGTGGCATTCGGAGTGATCGTTTAGCCGTACGATAAGCAAACACATTGAAATTTATATCGAAATTTAATTTAATAACCGGTTCGAAAAGCTATCTTCTCCATACGATCGAATTTGGACTCGAAACCTTTTCCGTTGCTTCAGAATAGGAGTTTAATATTATAGATGCCTAGCGGCATGCCTCGGTAGGATGTCAAGATTTTGAGTTGCCTAACCAAGACAATTTGAATTTGAATTTATATTTAAATTTTATATCTATATATGTTGACTAGTAGAATTTATTCACATCAGTTTTTTTATTTATATCTTTCCAATACTTGTACAATAAGAAATAACAATTCTTCCATCTGTCTGACATGCATAGAAATCTAAAGCACGTAGCATACTTTTAAAATTAATAGAAAAAGGGGAAATAAAAACAATTAGAGGCAGAATATTTCATCTCTGAGAAACCTAAATGAAAATGGTCGTCGGTAGTTTAAATATGGGAAATAATAAACAAACAAATCAAGGTCAATCCTAACGTTCTTAAAACAAATTCGATTTTGTTTTTGAATTAGGAAATCGCCAAATGGCTCGCGATCAATAAAAATGAAATAAAATCTCGGTCAAATTCAAGGAAGTCAACAGCTTCGATTCGACTGGAAGGGAGGAGTCGCGGGCCCGATTCGAGATGCGGGGCATGATAGCACCGAGACATAAGGTGGGATCACGAGGTGATGGTGCAATATCAAGCAAAGATCTGTAGCTCGAGTCGTGTTCGAGGAGTTCACGGTGGGAGGATCGTCGTTCCAGTTTAGGATTTGTGACGACTGCAATTGTGGCGAGGACATGGTGAGGGGAGGATGTAGTTGCATGGGGATGTCGGTGATTTTGGTGTTGTTTGTGGCCTCGAATTAGTCGTAGAAGCGGCGTGTGATGGTCAGTGAGTTGTGGTCACGAGTTTGCGAGCTGTTGGTAGGGTCTGAACGGTGAGATATTTATATTTTTACGATTCATTTTCTCTATACGTTTATAAACCAACTTATTTTCTTCAAAAAATATGGGTTTATATATATATGTTGTAAAATAGATCCTTGGGATTATTTACAGTGAAATTTATACAGATAAGTTTTGGAAAAAGAATAAAGAAATTTTGAAATGTTTGGAAGTTTATAAAAAAATATATAAATTTTTTGAAAACCAATAATTATTTTTATAAGTATATGTATATGATTTCAAAAGAAAACGAAAAGGGCTTGAAATTATATAGGGATTTTAATATGTTTGAGGAATTAGTAAAAGTTAGATTTTTGAAATCTATGGTTTATTTTTATATAAGAATAACTGTGGCTTCCATTTAAAAATATAAATAGGGTGAAAAAAATAATATTATAAAGAAATAATCTTTTAGTTGAAATGGAATGGTTAACTGAATAATTTATTTAAAGGGAATTAATTTTAAATTAATTAATTAATTAAAATCAATAGGAATTAATTTTTCAACTTATTCAGATATTAATAAACTGTATAAATATTTATACAAGGTCATAATCCGGAAAGAAGCAAGCTGGATTGGAAATGGATTGCAAAACAAAGTCAAAGGTGAGATATTCTCACTCAAAATTTTAATTGAAAAGTCCAGTTATTGATTGGTTGTGGAATTGTGATAGTTAAATTAAAATTGATTGATTGTGTGTTTGGATAATTTATTTATTATTAGTTATATTAGTTTAGACCCTATGCGCCGCATAATAGCGGAGGTTATTATATTAAACCCATATACCGCGATATTCCACCTCAAGTTGAATTGATATTATATATGTATTTGGAGTTGATTTCCCGCATTATATAGCGGATGAGACCCTATTGCGCCGCATAATAGCGGATAATATTTTATAAATCTCATATACCGCGATATTCCACCTTGAAGTGGAATGGGTATTTAATTGTTGTGCTAACGTCTGTGGATGCAGGGAAACAAGTTGGAGGGATCCAACTGGATTCCTCAAATATTTAATTTGTATCATATGTTGTGTATTTATTATTTTTAATTTGTGTGACTATTTGTGATTGAAATCGTTGAAGGCTGTAATTCAGCCGAATAAATTTTTTGTATCATAGGATACCAGAAATAAATAATTAATTGATTTTGAAATTTGGATAGAAAATTTATAATGAATTCACTCAAAGGAATCGGGTGAATTTTAAAAGAAGGAAAATTAAATAGATAAAGTTTTATCTTTGAAAACTTATTGAATAAATTCCAAAAATATGGGAAAATATTTTAATAAAGGAATTTCAGGTAATATTGTTTAATGGTTGTAGAAATTATTCAAGATACGTATTTTAAATAATTGAAAGAGATAAAGGAATTTATTTCAAAAGGAAATAAATTTAGAAATTAAATTTGGAATTTAATTTAGAGTTGAAATTTATTTTAGAAATCGATTCGTGAATTAATTTGGATTTAGAATAAATCTTAGGAACCGATTAGGAAATTTGGTATAGTGTGTTGGAAATAATTTTGGGAAATCAATTTGAAATTGATTTGTTATTGGAAAATTAGTTTGGGAAAATCAAAATGGAATTTGATTTTGCGTTTGAAATAAATTGGAAATCAAATTGGGATTTGATTTGGTTTGAAGGTGTTATTGGAAAATCGATTTAAATTCATATATCAGTTGATATTTGGAATGTAAATTCACAATAGGAATTTGTAAAAGAAAGAGAAATCGTTCAAAAATAAATATTGGTTTATTTTTAAAGTGTGGAAAGAAATTTACAAATTGGAATGTAAATTTAAAATAAATCGAGAAGATTTATAAATTTATTTTGAATGGACCAATTTATATTGGGAAAAGAATTCTTCCCTGGAAAGCCGAGTATATTTTTAAAATAGCTTTTGAATAAAATTTAAAAGTTTTTGATTTGGTTCTAAAATAATATTGTTGGGGAAATTAGATTTTGGAAATTGTTTAAAGCAAAAATTTATTTAATTAATTATATAAGGATTATTTAAAAGATTAAATTGATTTTTGATTTAGAAAATACGTATTTAAAAATTTATACTCTATCTACTAATTTTATGTTAAAATTAGTTTTTGGACTTGAATTTTTATATGAGATATTAGTATAATATTTTTCATAACTAATATTTAACCAAATATTCTAAAAATAGTTTATTTTAAATGTTTTCAAGTATATTTTGGATAAGTATTTTATATTATTTTAAGATATTTGAAATCGGCAGATTTTCAGTGGAAATGAATAAATATTGGAAAATGTTTTCCGCGTAAGGAAGAAAATTGATTTGGAATAAATTTTCAAAGGATTGAAGTGTGAAATTTTATCTTGCGAAGATATATTGAAAATAATAATAATTGGGGAAAGATTATTTGAAATCCAGTGACTGTTGTGAATGATGATTGATAGTTAAATAACCGACTATCAGTATTGGCCATTAATCGGCATTTGAATTTCGATGCGACCGGGAGTCGAATTCCAAATGGATATTCGAAACCCACAACGAACCTTTGTGATTGTGATGGATCTTTTGTTTAAAAGATCGAAGTGGAATTTGTTGTGATTTGTTTGAATCTGAATGTAACACTTATTTTTAAAATAAGTGCTCGTTATTCGGATTAGCCGGGAGAGGACCTTGTGTCATAAAACCCATTCCGAATAACGATACAACGAAATGGGATTGCAATTGAAGATGGTGTTGAAGACCGGGTATTTTCAAAAGTGAAAGGATACCTGTCGAATGTCTCTACACCGGGTTGCTCCGGTATAGAGATTTTATCACCCTTTGTGATGGGGATTGCGGACGTGATTAGTGAATATGCGGATTGCAAGGGCTTCTTTTGAAGTGCCTTCGGTTCCGTTCGATCCCGAAACAGACTTGTATGGTTGTGTGTCTGATGTTACACTTTGAGATGTAAAGCTAGTTTCTATCAAATACATTTCTGTTGGTGGCGGCGAATTTATTCTCTTAGCCTAACACTCTTCTCTAAGACGTATGAGCTCAGAGGTTATGTAGTTGACGGTTACTTGTGATACATTCCCAATTTGGTAATGTGGCATACGAAGTGCCGCTGATCATTTGTTGATCGAAGCACGGCTTTTGTAAAAAGCGTAGCTTTTTGGACGAGACTTCATCGGACGTCACACCTTGGAATAGTCAAAACAGGAAGAATGCAACAAGGTTATAGGGGGTAGTATCCCTTAGGGTATGTACATTTCCTTCTGGATAGAAGTGGTATCATGGTATGGAACCCAGATACTTAACTTATGTGAATATCGCAAATATATATTACTTTGTGATTGTTGTTGTTGAGGATCCTCGGATAAAGGTTGTTTACAACCGGAGGATGGCATACTCGTGTCAGTAGTTACCTATTTTTGCAGAGGTAACCCGGCCTTGTGTTGGCAGAGATCCGGTTAGGTTCTCAGGGCGTCCATCCAAAGGCGTACCCATGTGGCAATGAGAAGTTCCTTGGCCTGACCATTTGTTGGAAATCCAAAGAAACAATACGCGCCCTGTACGGTTTTAGTTGTATAACCTGCCATGGAATGTGGCGGTAACCTGCTATTGAACATGGTAGCTATAGTAGGCATAAGTGCGAAATGCCTATGTTGGCTAAGATTAATATTATACTTTCGAAATGTTTTCCACACTATGCACTAATAATAATAATATCAAATGATTTTGCGTATCAAGCATATTTGACTATCATAAGAAGAAATCTCCTCCAATTCTGCGTTTGCATTGTGTGTGTGGCGGGAGGCCTTATGACAGTTTCATTTTCTAAAAAGCATTGCGGATTTCTTTTAAAATCTTTTGTTTTCCTTTTATTAAAGAATAACTGTTTTTAAGATCTCACACCAGTCCCATGACTGACCTGGAGTTTATTGTTCCCTTTCTAAACTCTGGGTGCCCATAATTTTTCCACACGGACAGCCTAGAGTCAGGTTATCAGGTCATTCTGGAATTCAGGAGTTGCTGTGGAGATCAGGAGCAAGCTGGATGGCGAAGCGTATTACTAGTATATGTTATATTTTCTTCCGCTATTTGTTGTTGTACACTCTGATAAGGTAATGTGTAATGTAATAACAGATATGATTCTTTGTTTTAAAGATTATTCATTGATATATTATATGTTGTTCCGCTGCGAATTGTGAGATTCTGTTATTGTTTCTATCTTCTTCTTTTACCTTCTTATTCTTAAACCCTAATGGTTTGGTTTTCCGGCGTTTGATGGTTCGGCAATTGATACAGTGGACGTATTAATGTCGACTTTCGAAAGTCGAAAAATCGGGTCGTTACAGGCAATACAATATAAGCCTATAGAAATGGATAACATATTATATACATATCAATACAAATGCACGTGTACAGATACTTTTGTAATATTTGATTTTATATAATTTTATTATTGTACTCTATGCAAATATAAATTATTACATTGTTCTGTATATAATATGGTAACAACTGATGCAAGAAAACTTGCAGCAAAAAAATACAGGACTGAAGTAGACTTGCTTTCAGTTGTTTGAAGTATTGGCATCAAGTTTAGTGTTCCTTGTCTCTTTATGAATACTTTTAACAGTTAGCGTCAATGGTATAGCAGTTCGATCCATAAAAGTTTAAAGCTTGAAAATGTGGCAAGAAGAATAATGTTATTTTTTCGACAACTCTAAGTTTATATTATATGCTATAACAATCAACATTTGTAGTATTCATGAGATAAAAATAGAAGTCCACAAATGTCTACATAGGAAATAAAGTGTTTAGCTGATATTTTAGTTCAAAAATATTTTGAAAACAACCTGGTTGTTGATAATGCATACTAAATTTTGAGGTTTTGAAGTTGCATTTATGTAAGCACAATTTCATCATTTCCTTTTTTAATACTCTCTTAACTTTGAAGGTAAGATATATATGTATATGTGTGTGTAGAATTATTATAAGGGTACACATATAGAGTTATCAGTGGTGACAATTTGTATATGACAATGTGTTCCATTAAGAATCAAGTAACCCATCGCAAAACTAACATGCACTCCCCATCAAAGAGTGTCGCAAATAACCTTGGTGTACTGCTCATAGATTCTACAATATGATACAACCGCACACATGAAATGAATATAGAGTATGACTTACATAGTTTGATAGAACACCATTTTAAAAACTACTAGAATTAAATAAAATCAGAAAAAGACAAATAAGGTTTATTACTTATAGCATATCAAATAGGTGAAATGATTATATCAATCATTGCAAAAAATGTTGAAATATAACATGACAGTTATTCCATTTGTTTCCTTTAATCTATTTAATTACAACTTCATAAATCAATAAGGGAGCACACAGTTTTATTTTAGGTGGAGTAAAGATTACTTCTAAGAAACAATGGCTTCCAAGACCGTTGGCAGTCATTGATAAATATATATTTTCATCATTTTTTTCGTATTTCAAATAAGTTGGAAAATGATATTTATTGAGTTGTAATAAAAAAATTGGCAAATAGCCCATCATAAAAGCATAAAAAATTGTATCATATACCATAAAAATAAAATATTTTAACAATTCAAAAATCATACTTAATTCAACTTTCGCATGACCCGATTGGATAGGAACATAAAGTGCAAAAATTAGTACATTTAAAAAATCATTGAAAGACATAGGTTAGTTGTGTAATTTGTTTGCACCAAAATTGGGCAACACCCTTCGGAAGTCTTTGAAGAGATAATAAGTGAAGAACAAATGAAAATTATCTAACAAAAACTCCAAGTTATAGAAAAGTAAATTGCATAGAAGACAAGAATTTAGAGTGGTTCGGCGATGCGCCTACGTCCACTATGAAATTTGATCACTTTATTGCTTAATACTTGAAGGTTACAAGTGTTTTGAAGCAAATTACAGCAGACAACAGACTTAAATGCGAAATCAGCAGCCAAGATGGTGGTATGGAGTGATTCTGGCAGCGTTTAGGCGTACTCTTTCTCTCCAAATTCTCCGACCCCCCTTCTGAATGACCAGGGGGCTCTATTTATAGGTGTGGAAGGCCAAAATCCCGCCTAAATCATGGAGAGACTGCTTGGCACGTGACGGGGGACCCACAGGCCCGAGTTCTTGAAGTGCGTGCCCAGCTTGGGATCGATTCGAAGTGAACTTCGAATCGATCAAAAAAATCGTCCAATTGCGATGAAACTTGGCGTGGACGTTCTTCGTCATGTAGACAAACTTCTGTAAAAATTTCATGGGATTTGGATCAGTAGATTTGGGGTTATGATCGGTTCGAAATTGGGTGTTCGTCATGCTGGTTGCTTCGACTCCACTGATTCATTCGAATCCATAGTTCGACTCCATATGGTTCGAATCTATGCTTTTGTATGCGATGTGGATGGATTCGAAACCGATGGCTGATGGAGTCGAAGCTTGGATGGATTCGAAGCTTCTGATGGATTCGAAGCTTAGTGATGGATTCGGAGCTTCTGTTGGATTCGAAGCTTAGTGATGGATTCGGAGCTTCTGTTGGATTCGAAGCTTAGTGATGGATTCGGAGCTTCTGTTGGAGTCGAAGCTTGGATGGATTCGAAGCTTCTGATGGATTCGAAGCTTCTGATGGAGTCGAATGTCGCCTCTTCCTATGGGTTCGAATATGATGGGTTCGAAATAGAAGGTTTCGAACATGATGGTTTCGAACACGATGGGTTCGAATATGATGGGTTCGAACATGATGGGTTCGAACCGAGCAATGTGCACCTTCTTAACCTGGATCCATCATAACTTGAGCATATGACCTCGGATTGACTTGAAATTTGAAACGCGGACTTCTATGATCTTTCTGGTTATGTCCTATCAATTGTAGCTCAATCTGGACTCGGACAAAATTCATCGATATCCATAGTGAAGAGAAGTGCAACCAATCTCTGAGACGAACTGTCCTTTGTTTTTGGCCAATCTTTTGGTATCACGGCTTTGCCAAAAAGCGGGATAACATTTTGCCCCCCAAAGTACGTCTTGTGGGAACATGACGTGCTTTGAATAGCTGCCATTTCTTTCTGAAAAATCATTGCTCTCTTTTTGTTGAGACTCATATACCGTATTGCCGTAACCTTGCCTTGATATGATTGATTACTGTGCGACTGTGCTTAATCGTTGGCTGTCGTTGCTATAACAGGGTGAATATTTGATCCCTGTGAATGTTCAAAATCGAACGTTAGTTCGTTGTGTGTGCACATACATTAGCTCCGCCCTTATTAACGTCGTGTGTCCATGAGTCATGTCGGTCTTTGTTTGCTGCCGAACTCCGTCCCGGTTTTCTCCTGAATCGATTTTAGATTCAAGCCAAAGTGTCGCTAATTAGTGGTTTTTGATGGGTTCGAAGCTTAGAAGGATTTGAAACTCCCGATGGATTCGAAGCTTAGATGGATTCGAATCAATGATGGATTCGAGGACCCTGATGGACTCGAAGCCCTTGATGGATTCGAAACTTGGATGGATTCGAATCAGTGATGGATTCGAGGACCCTGATGGACTCGAAGCCCTTAATGGATTCGAAACTTGGATGGATTCGAATCAGTGATGGGTTCGAAGACTCCGGTGGATTCGAAACTGGGATGGATTCGAAAGTGGTCGTTCGAATCGATGGGAGTCGAAGTGCCACTAATCCCCTTCGGAATCCGTATAAATATATGAGGTTGACTTCATTTTCACTTTTTACCTTTTACCATTGCTTTAGCTGCTTCTCTGAATCGATTTCCCAGAGCCAAATCAAACGTGCTTCTTCACGAATCGACCAAATTCCTTCTAGCTTCCATTTGTAATCAAACTAAATCAGGTAATCAAGGGGTCGATTCGGTTTTGAGAATGATAGATTAATCTTTTCTGGCATTGATTCAACCCTTCCTTCTGGAAATTTTTTGGAGAGTGACGAGGTTTGAACGTAGTAGGCCGACTCCATGGAACTGAGGAATGCAAACCTTTGAGCCGTATCGATCAGGGGTGCGCGCTTTGAGTTGGTTTCGAATGTGTAGCTTCGAACCGATGATTGCAGGAGAACACAACAAAAAAGGCGTGCTGTGATGGATTCGAAACAGTGGCATTCTGATCGATTCGAAGGAGCTTACTACTGATCGATTCGAAGCAATGATACGTTCATCGATTCGAAGGAGTCCAACTCCGATGGATTCAAAGCTAGGTGGGACTCCGTGGATTCGAACCGCCCTTGATGGATTCGAAGGAGCACGATTTCGATGGTTTCGAAGCTTCATGGATTCGAACCGCTCTTGATGGATTCGAAGGAGCCCGACCTTGATGGATTCGAAGTCAGGTGGGGCTCCATGGGTTCGAGATGCGCTGATTCGAGGTTCATCGATCTGACTCGTGTCGAATCAAGTCGATCGATTCGAACGTTCTTGCTTCTGAACTATGACCACTCTTAAATCGAACTTTTAACGAACTCACTAAATTTTTAGCATATCTGATTCCGACGAGCTTCGTCCTTCGCATGATCAAAGTTGACCTGACCTGTCTTTTTGAGCTCGTCGATGGCACCGTGACTTAAACGAATCCACACTTGAATTGGTCAGTAGTATCCGAGGGACGCGAAAGCGACGGTCAGTGATGACGGCCGTTTTCGTTCTCTGATTCAAAAGCCTAGTCGTTCAGATATCGCGTTTTACTCTTGTAAAATTTGTTTTAGTTATGTATTTGCATTGCACGACATATCCATAAGCTTCACACCGGGGAATATACGGGCTTTCTTCGTTTTTAACGCTGCTTTTTCGTGAGTTAGTTAGTTATGGAGTCTTCGGGTTCTGAACAACAAGAGTTACAAAGCTTGCCTTCTCTGATGCTAGAAATTCCAGAGATCATTCCTGAAGTAATAGATCCTGCTCCGGACGAATTGCCGGAGGCCTTATTTATCGAGGATCCCATAGATTCCGTCCGATCTAATATTTCCGGAGCATTATTGGGTCGGATATGTTCGAAGCATAGCTTATCCCCGGATGATGTTTTGCTACCGGGAGTTGATGATAGGCCTCACAATCCACCAGAGGGCTATACTGCTTTTTATCGCCACGCTTGTGCGGCTGGAACTCTCCCCCCGTTTAACCAATATATCAGGGAGATGCTATCGTTCATTGGAATCGCTCCCGCACAACTTCACCCTAACGGACACGCGTTACTGAACAGTGTTTTCATCTTATTCATGGACCGCCTTTTTCGTCCGCCTAGGCCAGCTGAAATTAGACATATATTCAACTTCAAGAGCAGGGGTGATAGTCCATCGTTCACCTTTCTGGAGGCAGTTAGAAATTGCCAGATTGTGACGGGAGCCTGGACCAGACTCAGTTACTTTAAGAATGAATGGTTCTTTGTCCGATGCCCCCCAGGATTCGCTAGGCGATGGCTGTCCAGACGTAAATATCGTAAATCGTGTTAACCTTCTTTAATGGTCATTGTCAACACTTGAACTGACATCAAGTGTTTTTTTTTTTTTTTTTGCAGCTATCATATCAAGGCCAGACGGTGGTCGATACAGAAACGTCATTCGAAGTCTACAAGAGGTTCCGAGTGACCTGCGGCACATTGACTTGGTCTTAACCGATGATAACTTAAGGATGCTGGGCTTAATTGAGACGAACCAGAGTATTGTCGTTGAAGGGTTTGTGAAATCGGCTCCGAAGGCAAAGAAGAGGACCGGTGTAGCGATAAGAGGAATGGGCGATGATGAGAGGACGCCTACTGACACCGGGCTAGCGGCTGATTTTCCCCAAACAGGAAAAAAACGGAAAGGCAAGGCCGTTGTTCCTAAATTTGCGAGACGGAAGTCTGTAATCGTGTCTCGCTTGACTTCTGGAATTATTTCTTCTGACTCCGCTCTTTGTCAATCAGGAAACATTTTCACAGGGCTGGATGACGTTCCCATACCGGAGTGCGTTTCTCTTTATCACAAGTCCGGGCTGGTTGAGCTCCGGGAAGCGTTAGACATAAGCGGGCTTTTACCCATTAGTGCAGTCGAAACCTCTGGTTGGTCGGGGGCTTTGCACATTTGCATACACTCTCATGATACTACATGACTGCTTCACTCGCCTTATTGATTTTTCCTGGTACTTAACTGAACTGTATCTCTTTTCCAGGTAACATGGCTGGTCGTCAGACTACATTGGACAAACTCCGGAGAGTGCATCACCCCTCAACCTATTATGAATCTCGTCGTGGAGGCCCCGATCGTGATCGTGACCGGAGGCAATATGGCCAGGTGTATTATGCAAAGGATCATCGCCGTGGTAACTCCAGCCAGGAACGATCAGACAGAGATCGTAGGCATCGCTCCCCATCTCGATCTCCTCCGCAATCCCGAAGTCATGTCCAGGCATCCGAGCCTCTGCGACATCAGTCATCTTCGCAGGTTTCGAGGCCTGAGCCACATCATTCTCGAACCGGGGTCGCAACGTCTATGTCTGGGGAGGAGACCCTTGTTGAGTCTTCTGGCGAAGGGGCCATCAGGCTTGCACAACTGAGGAAAGATTTTCCAGAGATTTGCTTTGATGCTTGTATTTTTCCTCCCAATCTTAAAAGAATTCCCGATGATGCCGCGACTTCGGCGCTCAACTATACCCGCGACTTTTTTGCTCAGTACAAAGAATGGTACAAAGCGGCTGTTAAGGCTTCCAAAGCTGCCTTCGACCGGGCCCAAATCATTGAGAAGCTAGAGGCCGACTTGGCTCAAAAGAGTCGCATCGTCGACATACTCCAATCTGAGGCGGAATCTTCCCGCAAGGCCGAGGTCGAGTCGTTACAGAAGGTTGATGAGACATTAGCTGAAATGGCGAAAATGCAACAGGCACATTGTACTTTAGTTGAAGACTTAGGTCATCGATACAAGAACGTTGAATCTGATCGGGATGCGGCAGTGAAGGAACTAGAGGAGCTAAAGGCTAGGTTTGCTGACATGAATAAAGAAAAGGACGACGCGAACGTGGCTGCGCAAGAGGCGTGTGAGCAGGCTGTATCTTTTCGGGCCGAGCGCGATGCAGCAATCGCAAGGGTTAAGGAGGTTGAATCGGAGTTGGAGGAGAGAGTCCAAGCAGAGAGGTTCAAGATGGAGGCCGAATTCGACGATCTTTTGGACACATATAATGCCAATCTATTGGAGCATAGAAATCTCTCCTGGCTAGGGGATTACTCGATGCCTCTCTACAATGCTTGGAAGAAATTAGTGGAAAACAAGAGGATGTCTTGTCCGGATTCGGTATTAGATGAGTTTGAGCTTGAGTCACGTCTGCTCAGCAAGGATGAGAGGAGGACCCTTCATGAAGCAATCATTTCTGTTGAAAAAGAAAGACTTGTCGTCCATCAAACGGAGGTGGGCGAAGGTTCGGGTATCGTGCACCATAGCGAGAATACTGAAGTCCCTGTTTCGACTTCACCCGAAGCTGCTGCCGTGGTTGATTCACAAGCTATCCCCGCCTACAATCCGGACCAACCGGAACTGTCTTCGGGCAAGACGCTCGTCCCCGAGCTTGTTCAAGCTCCAAGGCAAGGTAAAGTAGATATTTCCCTTTACGTCTTAAAACATTGACTTTCGAGGGAATTTCTTGGCCTGATAGCTCTAATTTTTGTTGTTTAGTGACCGAGAGTGTCGCACCCGTGCTCCCTGTCCCTTCGGCTTTACATCCTACACGTGGAGTTATTGTCACCGAGGCGATTTCAACTGCCGCCATGGTTGGTGATATGGGAGAGATAGGCTCAATGTCATTCGATGTTCAAATGTTTGAAGAGCTATTTGGTCATCCTCTTGACCCCATGCCCGACCTCTCTTTTGTGACGAGCGGAGCTGCTCCAGTTTCTAGTTCGATCGTGATGACCACTGGCGTACCTAGCGCAGCTCAACTGTCTCGAGAGGAGGAGATTTTAACAGAGATAAGTGCCGAGATGGCCAAGACAGTGACAGTTGGTCCCGGTGATGACGCCGTTCCTTCGAGCTTATCTTCTCTAATGATGATTTCTCCAGGTGGCACAGTAACCGTCTCGAGTGTTGCTGAACAAGTATCTGTTATTGCTCCCATGCCCCTGGTCCGTCCTTATAAAAGGATCTCCATCCCTTCCAGTTCTGAGGAAGATGTTGATATCATGCCGGAACCGGAGGATGTTCCAAAGAAAGGCAAAAAGCCTCGTAGGAAGCCAGGCAGTGGGTCTAGCGGCTCGACTCCGAGTAAGAAACACCGGAGGAAGAAAGAGTGAGCCCCTCGTTTTGTCGTGAGATTTACGGATAACAATTCTTTTGCCTCTTCTTTTGTTTTTTTTTGGGCCATGTGTATGTACGGATGCGGCCTCCACTTAATTGAAACATCTTTACTTGTCATGTAATCAAACTTGTTTTTGTTGGTTGATGAAATGGGAAGTTACACTATTCTTCTTACCTGAATGCCTTGCAGTATTTGTGTTGTATCCGCTCAGCATTTATATAGCTTCGTGTCGTGATTTAATGAATGAGTCGGATTCTGAGTATATTATTACTTAAGCCAGCGATTAGCACTCAGCTTTTTGCCCCTTAGTTGTGGGGAATAATATTCATATTCTGGCGGCTGATTGCGTTTATTGCAAGCCCTGAACACATGCCCCCCCTTCTGGGGATTCACGACAATTAGAGATTGATAATCTGTCCTGCATTCCAGGAATTTGAGGGTTATCGATGTTTACACTCCATTCCACGCTATGGGAATTGGGAGTTGATATTGATATCTCGGCCCGTATTTTGGGAACTTCGAATTGTTACTTGTACTTTGATTCGCGCTTCGGGAATCTGGATTAGATGGTTATACTCCAACTCGTACTCTGGGAAGTTGGAGTCCGTTCGCGCTCTGGAAACAACTTATTGGATGTTTTATACTCCGATTCACACTCTGGGAAGTTGGAGTCCGTTCGCACTCTCGGAACGATTTATTGGATGTTTTATACTCCGATTCACACTCTGGGAAGTTGGAGTCCGTTCGCACTCTGGGAACGATTTATTGGATGTTTTATACTCCAATTCACACTCTGGGAAGTTGGAGTCCGTTCGCGCTCTGGGAACGACTTATTGGATGCTTTATACTCCAATTCACCCTCTGGGAAGTTGGAGTTAGTAAAAGGATTGTCGTGTATCAATCCCTGTGAATGCTGGTATTGTGTTTTGCCCCCGAGCTCGGGTCTTATTTAGTAAGTCACTGGTCGTATCACAGTTACTCCCTATTTAGATAAATCCCACCGTGTGATGGAATTTAGCTCTTCATACAATGTGATATTATGTGCTATTTTCAGTGAATCACAACTTTTGGCTCGAAGAGATGGCGTTTTATTGCTGAAACAAAAGAAGAATGACAACATCAGTTGCCTTATTACAAGTTCAAATTTCAAAATGCGAAAAACAAAATGCTAAGGAAGAAATTGATAGAAAGACAAATAAAGCCTGTTAGGTGTAGTAGGGACGGAGGCTTCCGCTATTCCAGGCTCTTGGTAAAGTGAGACCATCAACGGTCGATAACTTGAACGTGCCATCTCTGAGTTTTTGTGAAATCATATACGGCCCTTCCCAATTTGGGTTCATGTGCGAAGGGACCGGGTAAACTCTTTTGAGTACCAGGTCGCCGGATTCAAAAGTCCGTGGGCGGACCTTGGCGTTGTATATTCGAGCGACTCGACTTCGATATGCAGCTGCCCTCACGTCGGCTTCTTCACGTTTCTCATCAAGCAGATCTAGGGATTCAGCAAGTAATATAGCATTCGTTTTCGGGTCGTAGTATGTCACACGGTGAGAGTGAACTTCCATTTCGACCGGGATAACTGCTTCGGAGCCATAGGATAGAGAAAAAGGGGTGTGTCCGGTCGCAGTTTTGTGAGTTGTTCTGTATGCCCACAGGGCCATTGGTAGTTCATCGACCCATTTTCCCCCGGCTTTCTCCAATCTTTTCTTCAATATAGACTTGATAACCTTATTGACGGCCTCGACCTGACCGTTTGCTTGTGGGTGTGCTACTGCTGAGAATCTCTTATGGATGTGAAATCGCAGACAGAAATCCCTGAATTCAGTACTGACGAATTGGGCTCCATTATCGGTGATAATAGTATGCGGGAGACCAAACCGGCAGATGATGTTGCGCACCACGAAGTTGATCACCTTTTTTGTTGTTATCGTTGCAAGGGGCTCAGCCTCAGCCCATTTGGTGAAGTAATCAACCGCAACTATGGCGTACTTTGCACCCCCTTTAGCTAAAGGCAATGCACCGATTATATCCATCCCCCACATTGCAAATGGCCACGGGCTGACCATTTGGGTTATTTTAGAAGGCGGGGCTCTAGGGATCCGAGCGTGTCTCTGGCATTTATCACACCTCTTGGCATAATCCATAGCATCGCGGTTAACGGTAGGCCAGTAATATCCGTTTCGAAGTATTTTCTTGGCAAGCGCTTTCCCCCCAGTGTGATCGCCACATTCTCCTTCGTGCACCTCACGCAACACTCGCTTGATTTCGTTATGCGCGATACACCGGAGAAGAGGAACAGAGTAACCTCTTCGATACATAACTCCGTCTTGAATGACAAATCGTGACACCTTTCGAAGAATCTGTCTTCTTTCACTTCGTCGTTCGGGCAGTGTGCCATGCTTAATATAATCTTGGTAGGGAGTCATCCATGATTCCTTCTCGGAAGTAGCTTCTAATGTGAATTCATTCTCCGTTCGATCAATGCTCGGAGAGGATAATGTCTCGACAGGGACGAGTCCCAAGTGTTGAGCTTTGCCTGTACTTGCCAGCTTTGCCAATGAATCGGCTTTCTGATTGTGCTCTCGGGGTATGTAGAAAATGGTATAATAATCAAACTGATCCAGTATTGCTCGGACCTGGGCTAGATAAGCCTTCTATCCTTGGCCTGATATTCACCCCGAACTTGACATACCACCAACTGGGAATCGCAGTAGATTTCCACAGCGATAATTTTCAGGTCTCGGGCCAACTTCAACCCGGTGAGCAAGGCTTCGTATTCAGCTTCGTTGTTGGTTGCCCGAAAATCAAACTTTAAGGCGTAGCAGATGGATCGGCCCTCGGGGGTCTCAAGCACAATCCCTGCGCCTGAGCATCGATCGTTGGATGCGCCATCAGTGTATAGTTTCCATATATCTTCGGGGGAGTCACTAGTTTCGGGTAAGTCTTCAGGAACAGTGAATTCGGCAATGAAATCTGCCAAGACTTGACCGTGTATGGCTCTCCTTGGAACATATGCGATGTCGAATTGACTCAGCTCAATGTTCCACTTTAGTAACCTGCCAGACGTCTCAGGTCGTGCGAGGACCTGTCGTAACGGTTGGTCGGTGTATACAATGATAGGGTGAGCCTGAAAATATGGACGGAGCTTCCTCGAGGCGATGACTAGGCAGTATGCCAACTTTTCTAGCCTTGGATAATTTCTCTCGGCCCCGGTTAATCGTTTACTGACGTAATAGACTGGTTTTTGTATTCGGTCTTCCTCACGAACCAATGCAGCACTAACAGCGTTTTCAGATACAGCCAGATAAAGGTATAATTGCTCGTGATCAACAGGTTTTGAAAGAATCGGTGGTGTGGAAAGATGCTGGATTAGCGATCGAAACGCGCCCTCACATTCCGTAGTCCATTCGAAGTTTCGTTTCCCTTTTCGGATCAGATCGAAAAAGGGTATGCATTTATCTGTTGATTTCGAGATGAACCTGCTCAGCGCTGCAACCTTTCCGTTGAGACTCTGAACCTGTCTTATGGTCCTCGGGGTTTGAAGATTCCTGATTGCCCAGATCTTTTCGGGGTTGGCCTCTATTCCCCGGGCGTTGACGATGAATCCAAGGAACTTTCCGGAAGCAACCCCAAAATGACATTTTAATGGATTTAGCTTCATCCCATATCTCCGGAGGACATCGAACATTGACTCCAAGTCCTTGACATGATCAATGGAGTATCGTGATTTTACCAACATGTCATCCACATAAACCTCCATGGTTTTCCCGATCTGATCGGCAAACATCCGGTTGACTAAGCGTTGGTAAGTTGCTCCGGCATTCTTTAAACCAAAAGGCATGACCATGTAGCAGTATAGTCCTAGGTCAGTTACGAAGCTTGTATGTTCTTGATCGGGCACATGCATGGGTATCTGATTGTACCCGGAGTAAGCATCCATGAAAGACAATAATTCGTGTCCGGCCGTCGAATCCACAAGTTGATCGATTCGAGGAAGTGGGAAACTGTCTTTTGGACAAGCCTTATTTAAGTCAGAGTAGTCGACGCACGTTCTCCATTTTCCATTTGGTTTGCGGACAAGTACAGGATTGGATACCCATTCCGGGTATAAAGCATCTCGGATAAACCCACTCGTCTTTAACTTATCGACTTCTTCTTTGAGGGCGGCAGATCTCTCTGGATCCATACCGCGTCTCTTTTGCTTGACCGGGATGTATCGCGGGTCAATATTTAAGGTGTGGCTCGCGATGTCCGACGAGATTCCACACATATCGGAGTGCGTCCAGGCGAATACGTCTAGATTCCCTTGGAGAAATTCGACCAATTCCTGTTGTGCTTGTAGGTTTAGCTGAGACCCAATTTTCAATATTTTCGAATCGTTATTGTCATCAATTGGAACATCGATCGTCAGCTCGGCTGGAGAAGCTTGATTTTCTTTGGATTCATCATTATCTTCAGTGTCTCGAGGGTCAAGATCCTTCTGGAATTGGTCGTGGTGCCCGGGCCGAGGCCCAGGCGCTAATTGTCAATCGTCGGCAAAGCGGACGCGGAGAGATTCCCCCACGCCCTTTCCCTTCTCCTTCCTTTGTGCTTCTCGTAGTTCAGCAACATAACAGGCTCTCCCGGCAGCCTGGTCCCCTTGAACGACCCCAATCCCGTGGTCAGTAGGGAACTTTAGAGTCAGACACCACGGGGCAATTGCTGCCCTAAATTCTGCAAGGGCTGGTCGGCCCAGAAAGGCATTATAGGGTGAATGGATATCCAGGATAACAAACTGTAACATTCGGACTCTACGGCGTTCTCCGTTTCCCAATTCTACTGGCAATTCCACCATCCCGGTGGGTATATTAGCACTTCCATCGAAGCCGTGGATCCTATATTGACAAGGCTTTAGTTCTTTAGCTTCCATCTTCATCTGATCATATGCCCCTTTAAACAAGATGTTTACTGAGCTTCCACTGTCTACCAGGATCCTCTTCATCCAAGCAGGACCAACCTGTGCGGATATGACCAGTGGGTCTATGGTCGGGGCTTCGACTTTGTCAGCATCTCGGTTTCTAAAGATGATATCATCCGTCATCGTCTTCTGTTGTTTAGCCGGAGTCCCTTCATCAAGTGTACTACAGCTTTCAAAACTTACGTGCCTGATCGAATTGGCGTATGATTCCATTTCCCTCCAACTTCGATCCGCTGGATGAGGGCCACCACTGACTGTATTTATGACCAACCTTCCGCTTGTACGGGCGGGCTCTTCCTGTTTTTCTTGGTTCTGCGCTTGATTTTGGTTTGACGGGCCCACACCGCCGGTTTGTGGTGCTCGCACAAATTGATCCAACTTCCTCTCTCTGATCAGTTTTTCAATAAGGTCTTGCAGATGCCTGCAGTCATTGGTGTTGTGTCCATAGCTTTCGTGAAATCTACAAAACTTCCCCGTTTGAATCTGTTTCTCCGATGATAATTTCGGAGTCGGCTTCTTATATTGCATTGCGTTACAGGTTTGTAGATATACGTTTTCCAATGTCGTATTCAGTGGTGTATAGTTTTCAAACATTTGCGCCCTACGCCGGGGGCCACGGTTCTGATCCTGCTTCTTATTCCTATTATCACCATTCCTTGGCTGGGTTTGCTTGTTCTGAATATTCAACTGTACCCTTCCTGAGCCCTCTCCTGACTGTTTAACCGCCACATTGCTTTGAACCCCCTCCTTGTTGGGCCTTGCATCGTCCTGCTTCCTAGATTGTTTCGCATCCTCACGCCTTAGGAATTGGGCGGCTTTGGAATAGAAACGATCCAACGACGCGGGAGGTTTTCCAGCTAGCCAGTTTCCAGAATCAGAGTCGGGGTCAATCCCCTTAGTAAGAGCCATCAAGATTGAATTATCATTGGGGTTAGTGATTTCTGCGCAGGCGGCGTTGAATCTTTCCAGGTATCGTCTGAGTGTTTCCCCGGGAACTTGAGTGACACTAGATAAAGTGTTTACGTCTTTAGGCCTGGCGATGTGCATACGGAACTGTTCGATAAACTTAGTCGCCAACTGGTCAAACGAGGAGATAGACCGTGGTGGTAATCGTGTAAACCACATTGTCGCAATCCCCCCCAAGGAAATAGGAAAACTACGGCACTTTACTGCATCATCAGCTCTTGCAGCAGTCATTGACCACTCGTACTTTAGAATATACTGGCTAGGGTCGGAGTTTCCTTCATACATGGGCAAAGCCGGCATTCTGAATCGCCAGGGAGGCTCAGCATATAATATGTCATCGGTGAACGGGGTGTGACTTCGAGAGACCCCCCAATTGTCATTCGTCAAACCTTGACTTTCGCGAACCATTTGGCGGACCATAGCTGAGAGATCAGGTGTTGCTGTATTTGAAGGATGTCGAGCCAAAGCGTGGTCGGGCTCCACAGTGCGAGGTGGGATCGGGCGCTGTCGACGATCCGAATCTCGCCTCCTTGGCTCGACATCTTCTGGGATATTCGGTCCTGGGACACGTTCCTGTGGGTGGCAGTTTGGACTGGAGTGATTTCGGGTGTCGACTCCTGTGCCAACTGCGGTGGCTTGGTTATCTGCGGTGTGCTATGGCACAGTGCCTCCTCGAGAGGAGGGTCCCGTGTGAAAACTGGCGGAGGGGCCAACTCTTGTTTGCCCTACAGTCAATGTCTGTCGGAGGCCAGAAGCATGCGCATGATTTCCGTCTAGCCTGGGGCGCGTAGATCTGCCGTTATAGTCGGATGAGGCAGAGCTTTCCGCGGAAGAATGCGGAGCGTGGTCCCTCTTTGATCTCCTTCGCCCTTGATGGTTTAGTTGGTTAGCTAATTCAGCATTGATACGTAGCTGCTCAGTTAGCTGTTGTCGGCTTTTAGTTAATTCCTGCAGTAATGTTTGGAACTCCTGTCTTGTAACCGGACCCGACTGATCTGCTTGCCCAACGGCATCCTGATTGGCTGACTGTAGCTGTGCGGGATTCTGCCTATCCTGACCTTCTTGGTTACCAATGTTGGAGGTGGTTCTCGTACTAACCATCCTGTAGGTTAGATTCCTATCCTAGATTTTGAGCAAACCTGAAAAGAATGGGTGGAATCTGAATTTGAAGTCTGGTTCTCCCTCTTAGATTTGTGCAATCCGGTATCGAAGATAGATCCACGGAGCGGGAGAAAGAACTGGTTCTTTTTCTTTCTCAGTGAAAGCACCAAAATGTTTGCACCAAAATTGGGCAACACCCTTCGGAAGTCTTTGAAGAGATAATAAGTGAAGAACAAATGAAAATTATCTAACAAAAACTCCAAGTTATAGAAAAGTAAATTGCATAGAAGACAAGAATTTAGAGTGGTTCGGCGATGCGCCTACGTCCACTATGAAGTTTGATCACTTTATTGCTTAATACTTGAAGGTTACAAGTGTTTTGAAGCAAATTACAGCAGACAACAGACTTAAATGCGAAATCAGCAGCCAAGATGGTGGTATGGAGTGATTCTGGCAGCGTTTAGGCGTACTCTTTCTCTCCAAATTCTCCGACCCCCCTTCTGAATGACCAGGGGGCTCTATTTATAGGTGTGGAAGGCCAAAATCCCACCTAAATCATGGAGAGACTGCTTGGCACGTGACGGGGGACCCACAGGCCCGAGTTCTTGAAGTGCGTGCCCAGCTTGGGATCGATTCGAAGTGAACTTCGAATCGATCAAAAAAATCGTCCAATTGCGATGAAACTTGGCGTGGACGTTCTTCGTCATGTAGACAAACTTCTGTAAAAATTTCATGGGATTTGGATCAGTAGATTTGGGGTTATGATCGGTTCGAAATTGGGTGTTCGTCATGCTGGTTGCTTCGACTCCACTGATTCATTCGAATCCATAGTTCGACTCCATATGGTTCGAATCTATGCTTTTGTATGCGATGTGGATGGATTCGAAACCGATGGCTGATGGAGTCGAAGCTTGGATGGATTCGAAGCTTCTGATGGATTCGAAGCTTAGTGATGGATTCGGAGCTTCTGTTGGATTCGAAGCTTAGTGATGGATTCGGAGCTTCTGTTGGATTCGAAGCTTAGTGATGGATTCGGAGCTTCTGTTGGAGTCGAAGCTTGGATGGATTCGAAGCTTCTGATGGATTCGAAGCTTCTGATGGAGTCGAATGTCGCCTCTTCCTATGGGTTCGAATATGATGGGTTCGAAATAGAAGGTTTCGAACACGATGGTTTCGAACACGATGGGTTCGAATATGATGGGTTCGAACATGATGGGTTCGAACCGAGCAATGTGCACCTTCTTAACCTGGATCCATCATAACTTGAGCATATGACCTCGGATTGACTTGAAATTTGAAACGCGGACTTCTATGATCTTTCTGGTTATGTCCTATCAATTGTAGCTCAATCTGGACTCGGACAAAATTCATCGATATCCATAGTGAAGAGAAGTGCAACCAATCTCTGAGACGAACTGTCCTTTGTTTTTGGCCAATCTTTTGGTATCACGGCTTTGCCAAAAAGCGGGATAACATAATTATGCTTATTTGACATCAAATTTATTGCAAAAGGTATTGAGAGCAGCAATCATCCCAAAATATTGAAATATCATATATTCTCCATGTAATTATGCTTATTTGATATTAAAATTATGATGGAAAATACATTCACCTCAAGTTATTTGTTTAAAACTGTTTGAATTACAAGGAGAATGTACTTCTGCCACTTAAATCAAATTCCGCGTTTAAAAGGAAATAATTATTTTTATATAAGATTTTACGCTCATATGTCTATTATTTCGTTAGGTCTTCACCTAAAAATAAAACAAAAATAAACGTCCACTCATACTAAAGAAATAACACATTTGAAAATACTGAGTTCATCAGTAACGGTTCATTAATATAGGAAAAGGAGAAGTGAAATTACAGCCAATCTAAATATTTTATTTTTCCTACCTCTAAAGGATTCGTAATATATCATATCAGGATAATGATTCATTAAGCACTTTCATTTCGCTTGTATATGGTTTCCTAACTCCAAAATCTTAGGAAGTGAATTTGAGATATAGAGTTACTTTTATTTCTTTGCAAGGATTTACATGTTATTGACATTGTTAATTCATCTAAGAACCATTGAATGTCAGCACATGCCAGCATAACACAACCGATTATTATGAAATATGCAAAATAAACACAAACAAATAGACAAATCAACAATGGCTACTGTCCTAGAATTAGTATAGGTGTGCTGTTACGATAGGTTGATCTTTGCAGTATTCTAGTTTATAGCTATTAAATAAATTTAGAGCATTTAATGTCGTTCTTTATTCTATATTAGGAACATAATAACCATCCAATGAATCAATGTAAGAAACTGTATATGAGGTCCCTTCACATTGCTTTACAAAAAATTTAGTTATCCTTACATTAAGCACAATATAAACAGAGAAAGTCGAATGAAATTTAGATGAATATTCAGTTCTCACGTTGTTCAATACATTTTAAAAAAAAGCAACGAATGTTTAGTTCAAATCTGTTATAACACATTTCTTTTTTGAACACGACTGGTTGTATTAGAATACAGATTGTAATTTAACTATACAACTGAGAAAAGATGGTTTTAATTATACACTCACCTCAAAACAGCAGCAAATCTCAAGCAATGGTAAAAGTTAGAAAGTAACCAAGATTATGATGAGCAAATAGCAATAATCAATAGTATTGTCATGAATGCGAGAAAAGTCTAATTATTTGACAAAAAGGATTAACTTTATATACACTATGTCATAATTAATGCACACACATATATATACAAATAAGAGGCTAAGTACAAATATTCTTACCTCTGTAATGCTAGTATGCAAAGACTCATAAATTCTTTTGAATGAACTTGAAGTAATTTGTATCATATAGATTCCAATCTAAGCTTTAAGAAGGCAAGACATTTACTTTTAGACCTATCATTTTACAGTTAAGGAGGGATTTACATCATCAGACCCAAACAATAAGCAAAGTAATGAATTAAAAATCATGTGTGATACGGAAAAAAAGAATCAACATGTATAATTCAGCAAGAATGTATGGGTACAATGACTAAAAACCATTTTGGGTAGAGAATCATGATTTTTATTTTCAACAAATATGTCAACAAACTTTAAAATTTAAATCCGACGAGAAATTACGTACATGTGAACATATATCATATCTCACTTCTTGGCTCATCTTCAAATATTCAATATTCCAATTCATGTTAATTTATTCTCTGGTAGAGTGCCAAAGTGTGATATAGACAAATATAATTAAACATATAAGTACCAAAATATCATAACTCACTCTTAATCATATTTTTCTTGTCAAAAGAAGATAGTACATGATATCCATTTTGTTTTATATATCGTTCACAGATAAAGGTTGTAAATTTGCCACCCATAACATCAAGCATGTCCAAATAACATTAATTGGAGGAACACCAGAAAAAATACCTTGTTTTTTTAAAGGAAACACAATTTTGTTATTGTAGTGACTAATCACGGCAGCATATATTTTAAACTGAAGGGGGTGATATCATAACATTAAGAAACTGAAGTTTAAAGAAATTTATACATAAATGTGTCACCATTGTTCAGTTTATATTGCTGTTTCACGGTGAACCAATTTAATCCATACGTCATCAAAACCATTTGCATTTAGAAAATAAATTTCATGAATATTTCAAAGTTAACAACTCATAATTTCAATAATGATCTTGGGAAGACACAACAATAACATAGATAATAATATGCAGCTATAGTCATCCCATAAACTCATTGTTCCATCCACATAACCTTTAGTATTCTAACATGGATGGACAAAAAATATCCTGCACATCAAGCGCCCACAAAGGCCCATCAACTCTAAAAAGTTGCAAGGTAAGCTGAAAACAATTATTTTTAACAATCCTTGCTCATTTTCAAATGGGATAGAAACTATTAATGCATACCAATTTTTTTTAACGATCCTTGCTCAATTTCAAACGTGATAGAAATTATTAATGCATACCAAACAACACAGCTAGATAAAATAATAAATTCAAACAATTTATATCAATAACATGCCCTTTAAAGTAATTGTTTTTTTGTATAGAAATTTATAAGTAAGAGTAAACTACAAATGAATAAAAACAACTTCCTTTATTTTAATTGTATCAACTAAAACTATGTTCCGTGTCACTATTATTTTTAGTAGTATATGTTGAACACTATAATGAATCATATCATGGTGTCCAAAATGTATTTCATGGGAAAAAACATTAAGCTCTTGATCACTAATTACATAAAATTCACAACAACACTTGACAACAAATTGAACCTTATAACATAACTGAAAATCGCAAATTAAATGCAAATCACAAGATTATATAAACCGAGTTCATAGTGAAAAGGTACCTTTTGTTAGGGTTTCCATTTCAGCCTCTAGAAGAGTTGATGACCTTTTGCGGTGTCATCGGGGGCTTTCTTGTGGATGGTAAGTGGATTTCAATCGCGAGAGATAAGGAATTCATATAATTTGTGATTTTCCATCGGTTGGTAGTGAGTTGTTGAGAGGAGGTACTGTTCTCAATGAAGGAACATTAAAGAGGAAAAGTAAGATAGATGATGGATGCAAGATGAAGATAAAAGGGAGAACAAAAGGATTCGAGAAACAAAAACGCGACGGTTGATTTTTAAAATTCAGCAAGTTGCTTCTGTGCGCTTGAAGACTAAATCAGGGAGAGGCGAGATGGATGAACAAAATCAGATTTGCGAGGATGGGTAAAAGAAGGGGAGAGGCACGATGGTGGAAGAAGAAAATCAGAATTAAGGGGAGAGGTAAACTATTTTTCTTTATGGGAAAAGAGGATGAAGTGGAGAGGAAAGTCGGAAAAGGAGGAAGTATAGATTGCGACGCTTCATATCACAAAAATAGCAAGGGGGCTTCTGTGCCCTCGAAATTTAACTATGTAATAATATAATAGTATAGATTTTAGCATCCATAATCTGTATAGTTTGATCATATTTGGACATAAATGGAGAGTTTAGTTTGGTTTCTAAATTTTCAACGTCTAGGACTATAAAATTTCACAAAGATTTTGGGTGTTGGTTTTGTAAATTATTATTACGATTGATTGTTTTCAGTAAAGGATTTAAAAGGCACCTATTCTTGCCTCTCTAATCTTATATGTCGAAGAAGAGATAAAATCAATCCTCCTTACATCAATTTTGAATCCCTCATCTTCCAGGATGTAAGATGGCATGTACCTCTATAATCTTATGACAATAAGAAGTAAGTTTCACTAAACATTATTGATTTTTACAGACACTGACTGCTATCTCCTATGATTCACTTGAATACCTTATGTTACAATTTAACACCTATGCCTTTTGGACTTATAATAGCTATATTGCTTTTGTGATATAACGTATAGTTGTGTTGACACATCGTAGAAGATATTGAAAATAATCACGCACAACCCTTGAAACTTCATATCCTATTATACTTTGGATATATAATACCTATGAAGAACGATGATTATTATATCGTCATACAAACATAATAATTATATCATGATATGAGCCCATTAGAGATCATACAGTGTTGGCTGAAATGCAGTAACCACATACTATGTACATTGGCACTTGGTTTTAAAGTGATATATGTGATCATATTTGAAAAGTACTATGCAATAAACCATTTAAGTTATCATGTTTTTTAATGCATCCATTAATAAAAAAAACACTGTGATGTTGTTAAAGTGATAAGAAAACTGCTGACAAGTTGAGTATAGATATATGTCGGAGAAATATGATGAACATTTGGCTTTTTACACTATTATTCAAAATGGCATATTTTACAAAAAAAATTATTACATGTGAGTGGATTACTTGGAAAAGTTGTTATTTAAAATGCATTTAATAATTGAATATGTGAAATATTTGTATTAGTTAAGAGGTTTTCGGTCCCAAAAGTTTAAAAGATTAACTGCACTAAAAATTATAATAGATTTGGATGGATTCAAATGGCCCTAGGATGTGAATGGATTTTAAAAATTGTGTAAGTTCAAAAAATTGAATATGTGTATAAGATGGTAACAAACGTTACCCCTCTCAATTTACATATGGGTTCAACATTTTATTAATTTGTTCATAGCGTTATTGTTGTTTTTAATAGTAGTGTAAAAATCCAATTGTATGTAATTTTGGTCCAGTAATACCCCATATGAATATGCTCTCTTCAACTTATGAACAATTATTTTATATGTTAATGTGTTTCTAAAAGCACCCAGATAGCGTTGATTATTACCTTAAATTATTTTAATTAACCTCAACTAATTAAGATGCTTCACAATACCACTTTTATTTCTCCACTTGGTCATTACTCACCGAGCTTAATATCTTCTTTCTCTCAGTGCATGCATTTTCTTCTTCATCGCATCTAACACCTAAAACCTAAAACCCTAATACCCAACTTCATCATGTCATTTATCCTCTCATGCTTATTTACTTCCTTGGTCGTCCTCCATCATATTCATTGATCTTCAACCCTAACTACCTAAAATCTCCAAAGTTCAAAATTACATTATCAAAATTGATTAAATTTTTACTTTGCATTTCTTGAGAACCATTCTAAGGAAGAAGGCGACCTAGTGAATAGTCAATGTTCTAAGGAAAAAAACGAGATGATTTTGATTTAAATTAATTTTGTAGTTTTTTTAATTTTATTTTGCAATGTTTATTTGTTCTTTAGGGTTCGTTCAATCTTTTTTGTGGTATCTAGAAATGGTCATTAGTGTTTTGTTAAAATGCTTGATTTTTCTTGGTGACTCTGTTTGAATTTCTCATTGTTTCAAAGTGAGGAAAACTGCTTTACCGAAGACGATGACGACGAAGGAGGGAAGCTAGCGTTATATGAAATGGTAGCCTATTTCATTTATTTGATGGTGTGAAATAACGTGTATGGTGATTAAGTAAAGTGCTCTTTAGGAATGGTATTTTTCTGGATACTTTTAGCGACATACTATTTTTAATTTAGGTCGGCTGCTCCTTAAATGGATACAAAACAAATAACCCCAAACACTACCAAAATGCAATAAAATGTTTTCCAACCCAATCGTTCTAACTCTCAAAAAATAAAATTCAAATTTTTTTATTATTACGTATGATTTAAATATCAGCCAATTTCATAGAAAATATTTAAAACATTGTAATGACCGCCCTACACCTTTGACGCTCATATAACCGAATAGTGCGCTGTTGGAACATCCGGTCGATGTAGGAAAAGAAATAAAAGTAAAGAAGGTGAATATAAGAGAAGAGAAGATAATAGAAGAGAAAGAAAGAAAACATCACACAACCTATTTTACATCTGTGATGACTATTATATTTTATCTGATGCACTGTGATATGACGATTGCCCTACATCGCCGACACCCAATATACCTTAATGGTACGCTGTAGCGGTGCTCGGTCGATGCGGAGCGATCATCAATAAAGTAAATAAGTAACACAGAACTGATATCCCTAATCTATTCATTTAAGAATATCCAGAATAATATGAAGAAAAACGTAAAACCTCAGATCAGATAATATTCTGATGTGTGCGATAGAAATCACAAATACTATAAAGTCAATATACTAGGAAAAATGGTATGAGAAATCATAATTGACATGTCCATGCATCCAGAAAGTTAACACACACAAAAGATACGCGCTACTATGTGATAGTCATCATGTGTGTACTATACATCAAGACACTAAGAGTGTCTAGATGTGTACATCAATGATACTGGTATCAGGTGGCATCCCCAAGGTGATAAACGATCAAAGTAACCATAGCATCCATCATCCACCATCCACCATCACATTCACTCACTCAGTGCGTTGGATATATAATACTCCTATACTTCATCTCATCATCAAGGATTATTCAACATCCCCGACCACTCGTTCCATCAGGGTACATATAGGTTTTAACATCAAGGAACTCTGCCATATCATCACTATGTCCTCACGTCAATGGACTATAGTATACAACCATACCCAGGTCCTAAAGTCAAGGGACTCTGGGGTCAGGGCAGATCGGATCCTAACGTCAAGGGACTCAAATCATCTCATGCACCCTTATCTCGAGAGTGTACCTCATCATCTCGAGTATCAACAATACCTTTTCACACGTCATGTGTAGCAGATCTCATTCTCATCCCGGGTTTATCCTTCCGACCCTCGTTTGAAGTCCTCGCGATTGGGAACTATTCTAGACATTCATCGTTGGTCGTAGAATATCATCATTCATCTCGTAACCTTCCTACAACAATTCCCTTAATCCGATTCGTTGTCGCCTACTCTACATCTCGAAGTATAGCTATCCATTGTCGAAGCCATCACTTCTCATCATGGAACTCCCATTGTCAAATCACAAGTGGCGGTCATCAAAAATCGTCGAAATGATTGTTGAATAACTCACTTTAGGGTTGACCCAACTCCAATGACCTGAAGTAGGACCTTAATTTTTTTAACCCGAAGTCGAATCAGAGTAAATTCATAAATTTCCCCACGTGCGCTCGAAGATCGGTCTGAAAACACCCTAAATCAGACCCGAGCTTTTGCCCAATCACTCAAAGCATACCCCGAAGTAATCCGCCACCGATCTATGCTTACAAATTCACCACCGATCCATCAACATCTTAAGTATAACGAACTCCAAGCGACTTGAAATTTGAAAGGTAGCCATATGAGGCCTTCCTTGTCACCTCATATCGATCTCACTAAGTTTGGAACAAAACCCATGGATCATCATCGATCCATGACCATCGAACCATCCCCACCGATCCATCACCACCAATCCAACACTTCATATATGAGCTCCAGCACACCTCCCCATGCTGCACCATGGATTGTACGTTGATTGGGTTAACTCTGTGGATCACTACCGATCCATGAGACAAAACTTCAAAAGGCCATAACTTGAACGTACTAACTCAAAATGTCTCGAAACTTAGTGTGCAACCTCTTAAGACTATCCTTGTTGCCTCCTATCGATCGCACGCTGATATGAGCAATCTGAGTTTATGGATGGTACGAATCCATGACCATGGATCATCACCGATCCATACTTTGAATGCTTATATCTTGACCATACTAACTCCAATTGACCTGAAATTTGGTATGCAACATGATGAGGCCTTCCTTATTGCTCCATATCGATCGCACATCGATCTGGCCATTTTGAATTTTTGGGTCATCGACGATCCAAAATCTGATCCTAATTCTAAATCGCCATTCCATCGATGTTTTCTACCATTCAAACATCTAACAATCATGCATAAATCATATATAAGCAATAAAAATAGCCAAAAATTCAAATATACCCATTTTAAAGAAAGTTAAATCTACGGTTAAGGATCCATAAGAACCTAAGGATCCATAAGAACATAATTTTGCAAACCAAGTCCAAATTGTCTAAATTTCACATAGATGGTCAATTATAGTCTAAAACAATTTTAGAGATTTTCATATAATTTTTAAAACATCGTTTAATGTAACAACCCTGTATTTTGTGATTTTTTTTGCATATTTTAATTATTTTAATTGAATTTTTGATTTAAAAACTTATTTTATGTATTTGGAATGATAAACTTTAGTTTTGATATGAATTATCATTCCAAAGCATGAGTAAAAAGAATATTTTCCAAAAGTGAATTTTTGGTCAAAATAGTCAAACTTTGAATTTTATTTTAAAAGTTTGAAAATTTAAATTTTTTCTTTTACTTTGAAAGTACATAAAATTTTAGGAACACTGCTTTTTGTTTCGTTGGAAACGGACTTAAATTGTGAAGGTTATGTATATTTCAATATTGAGTGCAATTTGTTTATTCTGCAATTTTGTTATTTTAAATAGTATAAATTTTATTTTTCTTTGTCATATTTTATTGTAATATGTATTGATATGTTATTTTATGTATGTTTTTGTCTTTTAATATTTTTTAAGTGAGGTAGGAATTTTTCTAGAGCTAGTAGTATTTTTCTTGTAATTTCCATGCCCTGTTTTCAATTTTTAAACATTTTCTTTAGTTCTTTTCTGTTTTTCTCCAATTTAATTATTTATTTTATTTTAGAAATGATAAATAAATTATTTTATTTCAAAATTTTTGCTTTAGAATATTTTTAAAATGAAGTAGATATTTTTCCAAAGCCATTGATATTTTAATTGTAATTTTTGAACCCTGTTTTCAATTTTTAAGCAATTTCCTTAATTCTTTTTATATTTTCTTTAAATTTAATTATATATTTTTATTTTTTTCACTTTGTTTCGGTTTTATATGTACTTGTTGAAGTTTATTTTGTTTTACTTGATTTAAAAGAAAAGGAAGCATGGAAGGTTTTAAAAGCTAAGAAACGCAAAGTCGTTTCACCGTTTCTTTTACCGTTTCTTTTTCAATCAATACACCATTTATTTTGGCCGTACCTTTCTCTATTCTTTTTAGCTGCATTCTCTCATCTTTTTCACGTATTTTCAAAGCTTCTGAACCCTAAAAAAAATCATGGCCTCCATCTTGCAAAAATTTGGTAAAATCTTCTTCTCTTCTCTTGTTTTCTAGTTTTTCTATGTGATTTTGCAACTTGTTCTCAACTTCATGGCTCCACTCCTCCTCAACCAGATCTAGGCCAACCTCCACCACTTTATTCTTTGATCATCATCCACCCTAGATCACCACCATTGTAGGCCAAGCAACCCCAAGGCAAACACCACCACCAAAATCCACAAATCCATCACCTATGCACTCAAGCTGACCTAGTTTTGGTACCATCACCTTCATCCACCTTTTGCCGCCACTTCCACCACCACCTCTGACCTGACCTCCACCCTCTTCCACATCACCCACCACCACCTGGACCCACTGGCCATGCCCCTAGAGCCTATGGCCGAACTTATTTATAGCATAGAAGTGATGAATTTGCCTTGTAGTTGTTGTTTTGTTGCACCTATGTCCATCCACCTTTGCACCATTACTTCCAAGCTATGGCTGACCCTTATGAGCCCAAGACCTGATCCTAACCTAGTCCTTAGACATGTATTTCAGATCTATAGCTGAAGCATATGCGATAGAAAGCAAGTGCAAAAGCTTTGGCTTTGTTTTATGCATTTAATTCTAACATTGTTTTATTGAATTTGGGTTTGAAAACTTATGTTATTTGTTTGTTTTGTTTGAATGTTTGCAAGGCTATTAGCCTTGTCTCTCTCACACTCATATCATCATCACGGCTAAGAAAACGAACCCCTTAGTCGAGCTTTTGAATGGTTGTAGCAAGGTCAAGTTATCTTGTCTTTGTTGCCTTTCAATTTCAATTTATTTCAATATATTTTGGTTGAATATTCATAAGTTATATTGTCTTGTTTTGGGGTTGTTTACAAGATGATATCTCGGCTATTTCTCTCCACTCAAAATCAAAGGTCGTGCCTTCTGGATCCGTTGTGTCATTCTAATTGATATCTCCAGCAAAAAAAATGTGAGTATTTCTCACCAGACATTATGTACTTATATAAGTAGTAAATTGACACCCTGTGAATCTGTAAACTATATTAACATGTTATAACTGCTTATATTATTATCATATGATGTTCACACCTGTTATTACACCTGTTATATCATATGTTACTGTTATTTCATGCTATTCTGTATATTTTATCAGTTTATCACACTGCAAGTTCCCTGTAAATTAGAAATCACTATGGGTTGAAATGATACATACCCGAACGGACTTTAGAATAAGGGAAAATTGTTATGGGCTGAAATGATAGGCCTGAATGATTTTCAATTTATTTCATTTACTTGGGACTGCGGGTTTGAGATGATAAAACCAGGATTTTCTTTGTAAATTACGGGTTGAAATGATATATTACCCGTATCACTTTACCTAGCGTAGAAAATTATATACAGACCCGTAGTTAATATATGTTTTCTAAAAAATTTAAAATTATTTTAGAAATGTAAATATTAAAACAGTTTGACTTAAATCTAATTAAAAATGATTTTTGTAAAATATTATTGATTTTTTGAATAATTGAAAGTAAAATGAATTAATGAAAAGTTAGAAAATTTTGAACGTAAGTTATTTTGGAAAATTTGATTTAATTATAATTGGAAATTAAATTGAATATGAAATTATGATAAATTTATGATAATTTGAATTTAAATGAATTCAAAGTGATTTTATATCATATTAATGATTTTTAATAAAGTTGAAATATGAAATGAATGAATACTTTAAGTTGAAATTTTGAAATATAACTAAATTGGAATTTATGAAATTGACTTAAAAGTGAACTTTTAATTAAGTAAATAAAAATAAAACTAAGTTATATTTGAGAATTTGAACTTACGTGTTAAGTTGAAATTTAATGCAATGAATTTAGAATTGAACATTGCAATTTAATAAGTGAATTAATATTAATTCCTGATTTTTGAATGGAAATTTAACTTTATAAAATCATGAACTTGAGGAAAATTAAATGATGTTTATGAATGTGAAAATGTATGATTTTATGAGTTAAAAATGTTTTAAATAAAAAAATATAATTGGTTGAGAAATTATATTGAATATTTGAAGTTAATTGACTGCATTTTTGAAATGCTATTAATTACAATGTAAATGATATTACAGCATTTGTAAATGCTGTAGTTGATGATAATGAACTAAAAAGCTAAATTGAATTAAAAGCTATTATAGCAATTTTTGTAAGTGCTATAATTTTTGAATTTAACTAAGTTTATTTGAAATTTAAGTAAACCCTATTACAACATTTTAAAATGTTGTCTTTTGTTAAATTAAATTGTTTTGAATGTATCTTTCCGTAGCGTTTTCTAAACGCCACGAAAAGTGAATTTTCACTGTTTTGACAAACTTAAGTGAACAAATGAACTTTGAAAGTTGAAAATTTTGGAAATTTAATAATTTAATTATTGAACATAATAACTTCATTTTAATGATTAAAAATGATTTTTTTGAATATAAACTGTTTTGAAATGTGAATTGAAATGGTATTTTAAATTGAATAAAATGAATAATGATTTGAAATGAATGTGGTTTTGATATTTTGATATATTAAATGATTGAAATGTGGTTTGAAAGGATATGATATTTTGATATATTAAAATGATTTGAAAATGGAGTTTTGAAAGATATGACATTTTGGTATTGAAATAATTTAAAAGGAAGTGCTGAAAGATAAGATATTTTGAACGAAGTTTTGAATGGTTATGATATTTTGATATATTAAAATGATTTGAAAGGAAGTTTTGAAAGGATATGATAATTTAATATATTGAAATGGTTAGATATGACTTGATATTTATTTTGATAAATATTTGAATCGAAAGATATGGTATGATGATATATTGAAATGGTTTGGAAATAATTTAATCTTTATTTTGATAAAGGTTTGGGTTGAAATGATATTTTATTTTGAAGTATAAAATATATATTTTTAAAGTTATAACTACGGGTTAAAATAACGATTGGTTGTTAAAGAGACCGGGATCGGATATTGTCTTATAGCCGGCCAATACCGAAAACCACTTTAACAACTGTGTACGCGGCGGAGATTTCAGAATGAAGTAGGATGGTGGCGACGTTCTCGAGGTATATTACGTGGACCCAACTCCCGTGAGTTGGCATAAATGACTAAAACAGGAGCAATATCGGGCTATACAAAGGGTCGCACCCTTTCATCGAGCATGCTCCATCGGAAACCATTCTATTACTTTTGTGATTCGATATGTGGCGCCACTTTGATTCGGGGGTATTGTTCGAGGTGGGTGGAAGCTGCTGGCTCGCCGTCACAACCGGTCCGAGAGTGCAAACGGTGTATCCACCTTGGCATTGCCTCGCGTGTCATATCCTTATATCGAGCCCACTACGATTTTGGCTTTTAAAGATCCGACCGCGTTAAGGTTCACCATCCCCTTAACGCTATTTTCCATATGATTATACTTTACTGATTAGACACTACTGTATATAGCGTATATTACTACATAGTAAATAGTTTAACGGATCCTTAGAGGATGGGCGGTCCCAAGCCTCTTCTAAGTTACTTGTACCTTTACTACAGTTCACTTGAGTTGGTTTGCATTGTATAAGTATGTATGTCCTGACTCGAGTGTTTGTATTTTTTTTTATTTACGCTCGGGTCAGCCTGAGTTATTCACAGATTTGGATTTCCACTTTCTGGAGATTGAAATCGCTGGAGATTATCTACTTGTCAAGTTTTATCTTTTGCACTCCGTTGTTCCTTTCAGCTCTTGTATTAGTAGAATTCTATGTAGTGAGACTCCCTTTGTACTTTATTTCTTATGTTGTATCTAATGTAACTATGATATATTATATAGTAGCTTCATGAACTACTATCTCTTTTACTTCCGCTGAATTATTATTACTTTGTGTCTGTGATCTGTGATTTTATTTACTGTATATTCTGAGATTTGCCAAATTTTTATTTATAAGCGGTATTTTGAGCAATTCAATTCCGGTATGAGTGTCTACCTATACATTTATAATCGATGTGAATGGTTGAAAATACCTGGTTGTTACAGTTGGTATCAGAGCTTTGGTAGCTTTAGGCAAAACTCAGCATATGGAGTGAATGTATTTACAGAACCACTTTCATTCGAGTTTGAATCTCTTCCTTTTGACTCGATTCCTTTGAATTTTGGAACATTCCCTACGGTTCCAAGATCCATTTGTATCCCTCACTATTCATCTTCTTTTTGACCCTGGAGTATTCCATAACCCCGCTTCGAATGATCTTTTTAGTGAGTTGGCAGTCCCGCCAATCTCAAAAATTGAATTGTAAAAGGGTGAAACTCCTTTACAATTAGCATAGATTCACCAGAGATTTATATCTATCCTTGGTTTAGATGCTAATATCTTTTGTTATCCCAAACTCTAACTCTTAAGATCGAATGTAGATTTACCCCAGAAAAATCCACATTGATCTTATTCTTTAAGTCACGGTTGACCAGGTAAAAGTTGCCCGTGGCTTATTTAAGCTTATCCACCTCCCTATTTTGTTATTTAATCATCTTGTCTTTTGTTTCCAACCTATTTTCAAACATTTTGAATTGTACTTGTAAATCTATGTTTTGTTTATATATTGTGTTGTTTGAGTTGTTGATGTTGAGTTGGGTTTCTGATCGATTCGTCTGATCAACGCTATCGACAGGATTTCTAAAACACTCTGACAGAACAAACTGACACAATATTATTTTAAAATTTGGTTAATGAAATAAATTTTGATATATAAGTAAATTTATGGAACTTAATAAACTGATTTAAATTTATTATTTGAAATGATAATACTTAATTTATCATTTATTGTTCTATAAATGAATTTATAGATAGTTGTTTATAAATTGATTTGGGAACTGAAATGAATTTAGAACAAGAAATTTGAGAATTTAATTTCCGATGGTTTCAAACCTTGTGTTTAAAGTTTTAAAAAGGTTATATTATTTAAAGTATTTTCAAATAGAAATTTGCTTCCAAAGAATTTTAAAGTTTAAAATTAGTGCTCTTCTCATTGTCGCTGGGAAATAACTTCGGTGATGACTGCAGCATCATCGACGTTCATTTTCGAGTTTCGAAGTGAAGAGACCGCTCTGTAGTCTTGCTACAGCTTTGTTTGGGAAATTTAAATAATTTGAATTTCTAAAATATGACTTGATTTTAATATATATATAGATATATGATTGAAATTTGATCTGACATATTATGTATATATTATTACTTATCTCTAAATGGTATGAATGTAATCAGAAATTTAGTTCTTAAATTTTATTTTAAACAATAATTTCAATTATAAAAAAAAATCAAAATTTTGGATGAATATCAAGCATGAAATGATTTAATTGGAAAGTTTATTTGTATAATACAATTGCATTCAAATATAACTTACCTAAATTCAGAAGTTAAAAATGTAATTGGATAATATACAATATAAAAAGATTTTATAAATGAAATTTGAGTGGTTTTAATAAATGTTATACACTTAAATTTTAATTATAAAATGATTAACGGAGGTAAATATAATAAAGGGTAATTGAATAACTTACAATAAAATAATGTTAAAAGAACTAAGAATAAAAGAAAGCAGTTATAATAAGTGTAAGTATGTTTAACATAAGTGATAAATATATTGAGAGGAATAAATTTAATTTTAATTAGGAATAAAGAAGAATAAAATTTATTAAGTACATTGTGAGTATAATAAATGATTATTTTTCAAACCCTTTGGTTTTAAAAATTGTTAATTTAAGATGATTGGATAATAAGATAATGGAATTTGAGATAGTTAAGATTTATTTAACTTGTGTACAGATTTATTCTCTATTTAAGTTGAAATTTCCGTGCTTTCAAATTTATTTCCTTATTTTGTTTTCCAAACTATCTTTTGGTTGTCCTTATTGTCCTTATCTTGCTATAGATTGGTATAGGCATCTTTCTATAATATTTGATAGATCTTTGGTAATCATTTTGAATCCACCTTTTCGTGCTTGTGTTCTTAATTTTGGAGAATCTTGGAAAGATCATCTCCACCTTGTTAAACTTACCTATCACAATAGTTATCATGTATAATTTCCTTCTCCTTGTCATCTTTTCCTAATCTTGTTTCACTCTATCTTTTTCTGTGCTTTCCCGTACCTCATTCCTTTTCGGGGACGAAAAATTTTGAGTGGGGGAGAGTGTAACAACCTTGTATTTTGTGATTTATTTATTTTTGTATATTTTAATTGTTTTAATTGAATTTTTGATTTAAAAACTTATTTTATTTATTTGGAATGATAAACTTTAGTTTTGATATGAATTATCATTCCAAAGCATGACCAAAAAGGAATATTTTCCAAAAAGTGAATTTTTAGTCAAAATAGTCAAACTTTGAATTTTATTTTAAAATTTTAAAAGTTTGAAAATTTAAAATTTTCTTTTATTTTGAAAGTACATAAAATTTTAGGAACACTGCTTTTTGTTTCGTTGGAAACAGACTTGAATTGTGAAAGTTATGTATATTTCAATATTGAGTGCAATTTGTTTATTCTGCAATTTTGTTATTTTAAATAGTATAAATTTTATTTTTCTTTGTCATATTTTATTGTAATATGTATTGATATGTTATTTTATGTATGTTTTTGTCTTTTAATATTTTTTAAGTGAGGTAGGAATTTTTCTAGAGCTAGTAGTATTTTTCTTGTAATTTCCATGCCCTGTTTTCAATTTTTAAACATTTTCTTTAGTTCTTTTCTGTTTTTCTCCAATTTAATTATTTATTTTATTTTAGAAATGATAAGTAAATTATTTTATTTCAAAATTTTTGCTTTAGAATATTTTTAAAATGAAGTAGATATTTTTCCAAAGCCATTGATGTTTTAATTGTAATTTTTGAACCCTGTTTTCAATTTTTAAGCAATTTCCTTAATTCTTTTTATATTTTCTTTAAATTTAATTATATATTTTTATTTTTTTTCACTTTGTTTCGGTTTTAGATGTACATGCTGAAGTTTATTTTGTTTTACTTGATTTAAAAGAAAAGGAAGTATGGAAGGTTTTAAAAGCTAAGAAACGCAAAGTCGTTTCACCGTTTCTTTTACCGTTTCTTTTTCAATCAATACACCATTTATTTTTACCGTACCTTTCTCTATTCTTTTCAGCTGCATTCTCTCATCTTTTTCACGTACTTTCAAAGCTTCTGAACCCTAAAAAAAAATCATGGCCTCCATCTTGCAAAAATTTGGTAAAATCTTCTTCTCTTCTCTTGTTTTCTAGTTTTTCTATGTGATTTTGCAACTTGTTCTCAACTTCATGGCTCCACTCCTCCTCAACCAGATCTAGGCCAACCTCCACCACTTTATTCTCTGATCATCATCCACCCTAGATCACCACCATGGCAGGCCAAGCAACCCCAAGGCAAACACCACCACCAAAATCCACAAATCCATCACCTATGCACTCAAGCTGACCTAATTTTGGTACCATCACCTTCATCCACCTTTTGCCGCCACTTCCACCACCACCACCACCTCTTCCCTGACCTCCACCCTCTGCCACATCACCCACCACCACCTGGACCCACTGGCCATGCCCCTAGAGCCTATGGCCGAACTTATTTATAGCATAGAAGTGATGAATTTGCCTTGTAGTTGTTGTTTTGTTGCACCTATGTCCATCCACCTTTGCACCATTACTTCCAAGCTATGGCTGACCCTTATGAGCCCAAGACCTGATCCTAACCCAGTCCTTAGACATGTATTTCAGATCTATAGCTGAAGCATAGGCGGTAGAAAGCAAGTGCAAAAACTTTGGCTTTGTTTTATGCATTTAATTCTAACATTGTTTTATTGAATTTGGGTTTGAAAACTTATGTTATTTGTTTGTTTTGTTTGAATGTTTGCAAGGCTATTAGCCTTGTCTCTCCCACACTCTTATCATCATCACGGCTAAGAAAACGAACCCCTTAGTTGAGCTTTTGAATGGTTGTAGCAAGGTCAAGTTATCTTGTTTTTGTTGCCTTTCAATTTCAATTTATTTCAATATATTTTGGTTAAATATTCATAAGTTATATTGTCTTGTTTTGGGGTTGTTTACAAGATGATATCTCGGCTATTTCTCTCCACTCAAAATCAAAGGTCGTGCCTTCTGGATCCGTTGTGTCATTCTAATTGATATCTCCAGGAAAAAAAATAGTGAGTATTTCTCACCAGACATTATGTACTTATATAAGTAGTAAATTAACACCCTGTGAATCTGTAAAACTATATTAACATGTTATAACTGCTTATATTATTATCATATGATGTTCACACCTGTTATTACACCTTTTATATCATATGTTACTGTTATTTCATGCTATTCTGTATATTTTATCAGTTTATCACACTGCAAGTTCCTAGTAAATTAGAAATCACTATGGGTTGAAATGATACATACCCGAACGGACTTTAGAATAAGGGAAAATGGTTATGGGCTGAAATGATAGGCCCGAATGATTTTCAATTTATTTCATTTACTTGGGACTGCGGGTTGAGATGATAAAACCCGGATTTTCTTTGTAAATTACGGGTTGAAATGATATATTACCCGTATCACTTTACCAAGCGTAAAAAATTATATACAGACCCGTAGTTAATATATGTTTTCTAAAAATTTTAAAATTATTTTAGAAATGTAAATATTAAAACATTTTGATTTAAATCTAATTAAAAAGGATTTTTGTAAAATATTATTGATTTTCTAAATAATTGTAAGTAATATGAATTAATGTAAAATTTTGAACGTAAGTTATTTTGGAAAATTTGATTTAATTATAATTGAAAATTAAATTGAATATGAAATTATGATAAATTTATGATAATTTGAATTTAAATGAATTCAAAGTGATTTTATATCATATTAATGATTTTTAATAAAGTTTAAATGTGAAATGAATGAATACTTTAAGTTGAAATTTTGAAATATAACTAAATTGAAAATTTATGAAATTGGCTTAAAAGTGAACTTTTAGTTAAGTAAATAAAAATAAAACTAAGTTATATTTGAGAATTTGAACTTAAGTGTTAAGTTGAAATTTAATGCAATGAATTTAAAATTGAACATTGCAATTTAATAAGTGAATTATTATTAAATCTTGATTTTTGAATGGAAATTTAACTTTATAAAATCATGAACTTGAGGAAAATTAAATGATGTTTATGAATGTGAAAATGTATGATTTTATGAGTTAAAAATGTTTTAAATAAAAAAATATAATTGGTTGAGAAATTATATTGAATATTTGAAGTTAATTGACTGCATTTTTGAAATGCTATTAATTACAATGTAAATGATATTACAGCATTTGTAAATGCTGTAGTTGATGATAATGAACTAAAAAGCTAAATTGAATTAAAAGCTATTATAGCAATTTTTGTAAGTGCTATAATTTTTGAATTTAACTAAGTTTATTTGAAATTTAAGTAAACCCTATTACAACATTTTAAAATGTTGTCTTTTGTTAAATTGAATTGTTTTGAATGTATCTTTCCGTAGCGTTTTCTAAACGCCACGAAAAGTGAATTTTCACTGTTTTGACAAACTTAAGTGAACAAATGAACTTTGAAAGTTGAAAATTTTGGAAATTTAATAATTTAATTATTGAACATAATAACTTCATTTTAATGATTAAAAATGATTTTTTTGAATATAAACTGTTTTGAAATGTGAATTGAAATGGTATTTTAAATTGAATAAAATGAATAATGATTTGAAATGAATGTGGTTTTGATATTTTGATATATTAAATGATTGAAATGAGGTTTGAAAGGATATGATATTTTGATATATTAAAATGATTTGAAAATGGAGTTTTGAAAGATATGACATTTTGATATTAAAATAATTTAAAAGGAAGTGCTGAAAGATAAGATATTTTGAATGAAGTTTTGAATGGTTATGATATTTTGATATATTAAAATGATTTGAAAGGAAGTTTTGAAAGGATATGATAATTTAATATATTGAAATGGTTAGATATGACTTGATATTTATTTTGATAAATATTTGAATCGAAAGATATGGTATGATGATATATTAAAATGGTTTGGAAATAATTTAATCTTTATTTTGATAAAGATTTGGGTTGAAATGATATTTTATTTTGAAGTATAAAATATATATTTTTAAAGTTATAACTACGGGTTATAATAACGATTGGTTGTTAAAGAGACCGGGATCGGATATTGTCTTATAGCCGGCCAATACCGAAAACCACTTTAACAACTGTGTACGCGGTGGAGATTTCAGAATGAAGTAGGATGGTGGCGACGTTCTCGAGGTATATTACGTGGACCCAACTCCCGTGAGTTGGCATAAATGACTAAAACAGGAGCTATACCGGGCTACACAAAGGGTCGCACCCTTTCATCGAGCATGCTCCATCGGAAACCATTCTATTACTTTTGTGATTCGATATGTGGCGCCACTTTGATTCAGGGGTATTGTTCGAGGTGGGCGGAAGCTGCTGGCTTGCCGTCACCACCGGTCCGGGAGTGCAAACGGTGTATCCACCCTGACATTGCCTCGCGTGTCGTGTCATATCCTTATATCGAGCCCACTACGATTTTGGCTTTTAAAGATCCGACCGCGTTAAGGTTCACCATCCCCTTAACGCTATTTTCTATATGTTTATACTTTACTGATTAGACACTACTGTATATAGCGTATATTACTACATAGTAAATAGTTTAACAGATCCTTAGAGGATGGGCGGTCCCAAGCCTCTTCTAAGTTACTTGTACCTTTACTACAGTTCACTTGAGTTGGTTTACATTGTATAAGTATGTATGTCCTGACTCGAGTGTTTGTAATTTTTTTTATTTACGCTCGGGTCAGCCTGAGTTATTCACATATTTGGATTTCCACTTTCTGGAGATTGAAATCGCTGAAGATTATCTACTTGTCAAGTTTTATCTTTTGCAGTCCGTTGTTCCTTTCATCTCTTGTATTAGTAGACTTCTATGTAGTCAGACTCCCTTTGTACTTTATTTCTTATGTTGTATCTAATGTAACTCTGATATATTATATAGTAGCTTCATGAACTACTATCTCTTTTACTTCCGCTGAATTATTATTACTCTGTGTCTGTGATCTGTGATTTTATTTACTGTATATTCTAAGATTTGCCAAATTTTTATTTACAATGCGGTATTTTGAGCAATTCAATTTCGGCATGAGTGTCTAGCTATACACTTATAATGGATGTGAATGGTTGAAAATACCTGGTTGTTACATTTAAGGTGTACAATGACCTACTTAGCAAATGAGCGATCTAATCACTCACTAAGTACCCAAATCTATCACTCTTCCCCCATAATTCGAATTGGAAAGTAACCAATCAAATTCTCAAATGTAAAAATGATGAATCAAAGATCCCTCTTCACTAGTTACCCCTCTAATGAAGATCTAAGTTAAGCAAGAAATGGTAAATCTTTTGAAGGAAAGATGAGAAATGGAGGTTTGGAGATGTTTTGGGAAGATGAAAAGTGAATCATCCTGGCCCTAGCACCCCTTCCTAGCTCTAAACCCAAAATGGGCTAATGAGCTGGGTTTGGGCCTGCCTAATTACCCATATATTTACCCAGAAGCTCGTAAAACAACAATATCTCTCAAACGATAAGCCCATTTTCTAGAGAAACTATCATCCTAAAGCAATGAAAGTGGTATCAGACCTTAACTCATCTTTTATAAAAATTTATGGGTCATACAAGATTTTAAGGGTTAAAATGGTCACATAGAAATTTGAAAAAAAATATAGATGTGAAAAATGTCCATAAGAATCAATTTCCAAAATTTTAAAATCATACAATTTTATACGAAAATAACATAAACATTCTACGATCATCTGATACGTAGAATACGGGTTGTTACATTCTTTTCTCTTTTAGGAATTTCGCGCTCGAAATTCCGTAATCAAGCCAATAGGGTCATCCCGCATGATCTAACCATCATAGATACAGACATAGGTAACCATCACGCATAAAACATGAATACATAACAATAATTAAATAAGGAATATCTAAGCCTATTCTAGCATGCAGGATACTATGCCATGGTATGTTTCATGATATGATAAGTGAAAGTAAAAGTGAGGAATAGACAGTCTCACCAAGTAAAGAACTCTGAATATGCTATCCTCATACTCTCCTCGGTCTCCCAAGTGTGATCGCCTTCATTTTCACTCCACTGAACCTTTACTTAGTTCATCATCTTCCTCCTAAGCTACTTTGTATCATGTTCGATGATACGAATAGGCCTACAAGGTATTGAAGCCTCTGGTTCAATCTCGATATCATCTAGCTGATTCGGTGCGATGGTTACACCTGAATCGGGTGCAAATTTCTACAAGTGAAAAAATGAAAGACGTTGTGCATGTTCGCTATCTTTTGAGGTAAGTCAATTCTGTAAGCAAGGTTCCTAATCCTCTCCAGTATCGAAAAAGGACCTTCAAATCTCGGTGCCAACTTCCCTTTACTACCAAACTGAATGACATTCTTCAATGGAGAGACCCTGACAAATCCATATCGCCAATAGAGAACTCTAAATCTCGATGTCTCTTATCAGCGTAACTTTTATGTCTTTCTTGAGTAGTTTTCATCCGTTGTCAGACGATCCCGATCTTCTCCGATGTTTCCCTAACCCTATCTGGCCGAAGTAGCAGTTTCTCGCCTGCTTTCCACCGACAAGGAGCGTTGCACGATCTGCTACACACTTCCTCGAACGGTGCCATACCGTTGTTATACTAATAACTATTATGCGAATTCAACAAGGTGCAAGTGATCATCCTACGAGCCTCCAAAGTATAATATGCAAGCATGCAAGAGATCCTTTGAGATACGATTCACTCTCTCAGTTCAGCTGTCAGTTTGAGGGTAATAAACTATGCTGGGGTGCAGTCCTATCCCTAACGTCTCTTGTAAGCTCTTTTAAAACCCACTAGTGCACAATGGGTCTCGGTTACTCAATGCTTTTCGGCACACCATGGAATCGTACTATCCAGTTCATATACAAATCATCCAATTTGACTTCCGTACTACTTGACTTGATGGGTATAAATCTAACGCTCTTGATCAATCGGTCGACTACGACCCAAATATTGTCGTACCTAGCTTAAATCTTCGATAGTCCACCGGTGAAATCCATCGATACTTGTTTGGATTTCTACTCAGGAATTCCAAACAGTTGCATCAAACCACTAGGCTTCTTCTATTCCGCCTAACTAACTGGCAGTTCATACATTTAGAGATGAATGTCCCAACGTCTTTCTTCATTCCTTCCCCATAGAAGATCTGTCTCATATCATGATACATCTTATTACCGCTTGGATTAATAGCCACTCTTGAATGATGGCATTCTCGTACAACCTCATCCTTCGACCCATCGACATCAGGAACAAACAATCTCCCATCCTTACATAGCCAACCATCTTGGTCGAGTCTGTAGTATCTCATATACTTAGATTCTACTCTAGTTTTAATTTTTTTGCAATGATCTCAGCTAGTCTGACATCATGCCTCTGACTAGTATTAATCGCTCAATCAAAGTAGGTCTGATAATCAAGTTCGCCAACATCTCTTGCTCTAGATCACATCTAAGTTGAAAATCATAACCTACAATATACTCTAACTACGTCCACTTTAGGAACATACCTCCAAAGTTGTCATGTCTCATACTCAAGGCATTAGCAACTTCATTACCTTTCATGGTGTATATGCAATATCAAAATCATAGGAGGTCGGAGACTCTAACCAACGCTGTTGGCAAAGGTAAAGATCCTTTTGCGAAAAGAGTTACTTCAATGATTCATGGTCGGTGGACAGTTCGAACCTCTCTCCTAAAAAATAGTGCCTTCAAATCTTCAACACAAACACAATCGCTGCTAACTCTAAATCATGGGTCGGGTATTTCTTGTAGTGTGGCTTCAGTTATCAACTATCATATGCAACAACTTTGTCTCTCTACATCAATATCGTGCCCAATCCGGTACCACAAGCGTTCATGTATACCGCCATCTCCTCATTCCCACTTGGAATAGTCAATACTAGTGCACTCTCGAACTTTTCCTTTAGACTCACAAATGCATGTTCATATCTCACATCCCAAGTAAAAGCCTGATTCTTTATCATTAAGTGAGTCAACGGTACTGCTATCTTAGAGAAGCCTTGGATGAATCGTTTGTAATATCTAGCTAATCTTGGGAAACTTCTCACATCCATAGCGTTGTTGGGTCTAATTCATTCTTGAACTACTGTGACTTTTGTAAGATCAGCAGCAGTGCCTTGCTTAAAAACAATGGGACCCAAGAATCACACTTCCCTCCTCTAGAAGTGAAATTTAGAAAACTTCGCTTTTAGTCAGTGCTCTCTCATCATCTCCGATACAATACTCAAATGCGTCTTGTGTTCCTTTTCTGTCCCTAAGTCGATGAAGATTTCATCATCGAACACAAGTACAAATTTGTTTAGCTGACCCCTAAAGACACGGTTCATGAAATCAACAAAGTAGGTCGACGCATTGGTTAGCCCAACTGGCATAACCAATCACTCATAAAATTCAGATGATATACAAAACGCTATAATCGGTACACTTTCCTTCATTCTCGGTTGGTGGAGTCATGTCGCAAGGTCTAACTGAGAGAACATTTTAACACCATGAAGCTGATCGAACAAACCATCAATACATGGAAGTAGATACTTGTTCTTCTTTATTACTTTATTCAGTTCATGGTAATCAATACAAATCTAAGGGAGCCATCGACCTTCGTAAAAAATACTACGGGTGCTCTCCACTTAAAAATGCTCCTTCGATTGAACGCTCGTAATAGGTCATTCAATTGCACCTCGAACCCCCGCTGCTATCTAGGTGCCATCCTCCTCAAACGCAACAATATCAGTCTGGCATCTTTCATTAGGTTAATATGGAACTCGATTTCTCTCTATGGAGGAAGTCATGTCACCTCCACGAATACGTCCGTATACTCCCTTGTAATAGGCACCGATGACAACACATCATGTGGGATATCGAGCTAATATAGAAAGCTAACCATCACATCGTCATCTGGAAGGCAGCCCAACACTATCATTCGCCCATCATCTACTCCTATCATCACCAATGACTTCTCATAATCCACCATCACTCCATATCAATAAGGCCAGTCCATCCCTAGTATAATACCGAACCTGACAAAACCCAAAACATAGCAATCACAAGGAAAAGAACATCCATGACTCGACAAGATCAAATCACAACAAACCATACACAGATTAGTGGAGCCTCTACCAGGGTTCACAATCAAAGGTCGATCGACAATTCTAGGTATCAATCCCAATTTAACTACTAAGTCACTAGATATGAAGGAATATGAAGCCTCGGTATCAATAAACTCATACAGGAACATCATAAATGACAAGCAAATGAACTAAGAAGCCAGATAACAATCGATAAATCTCCACATACCTCTCCAATTCAGGTATACTAGTTCTACATCACAAAAATAGTCACATTTCACTGCCATCTCCTTTCGACAACAAAGGGAATTATATAATAAGATATCCACTAGCTTGTGGTTAATTACCTTATTTGTTTATGGTATGTACCAAGTTAATTCTTAGATTTGTGAGCAAAGCTCGTATGTTGATTTTTGTAACTGAAGCGTAATAATAGAAGCATACGCTTTAGTTAAAACAAAAACTAAAGTGTATGCTTTTTATGTTTTATGATGATAAGAAATTGAAGTGTAATTGTTCTTGTCATTACTCTATAGCTTCTTCTTCATTTGTTTTGGGTTTAAAGGTGAGATTTTTATCTTACATCTATGTCTATATCTATCTTTGTTGTTAGGTATGAATTCCTAACATTTATTGATGATCATTTGTTTTTGATTTGAATTGGTTTTTATGAATATTCCAATTTTTGGTGTTTTGGAGTCAAATCTTTAAAAATCCTATCTTTGAGGTTTGAACATGTTTTTGGTGATGCATCGAGGAGCCTATAGGGCCGGGTTGCCGATAGGCGTAAACCCCTAGCGTCCATGCTCGTCCGATTGCGATTTGTTAGGATTTTGCCCTTGGGGGCTAGGCTAAGAATACTGAATTTTTCAGTTCAGTCGACTGACCACTCTGAGTCAGTCGACTGAACCTGGAAACAGAGAGTTCCCAGGCAAGGGTCGGTCGACTGACCACTCTAAGTCAGTCGATTGAACCTGAAGACAGAAAGTTTCTAGGATCTGAGTCAGTCGACTGGAACAGAGTGACCACTCTGGTCCAATCGACTGAATTTGCTGTTTTTGCCCAATTTGCCTTTTGGGTTTGAGTTTCCACTTTTTAATCGATTCTTAGTCCTCCGACTAGTTGTTATCACCTTGTTAGCTTTGATAACATCTTCGTTGGAACTTTTGGGAATATCCATTTTGATGAATTTGGTATCGATTTCTTTGGATTTAATTCACATCTTCGAATGTGGATTTTTGATGATTGATTGTTTCTACAATCATTTCTTTGATTTGTCACTTTAAAAATATAGAGGTTTCATTACTAGTAGTAAATATCAAAACTCTTTCATCTAAACGATTTCCACACTATTTTATTACAAAGCTCATTTCTTAAACCGTTTTCCAATCTACTTGTATATATAAACATTTATCTCACTCGTATGAGAAATATAATTAAACGACTTAGTAAAACAAGTGGTATGAAACGCTTGCGTTCACTTCGTTGGTCAATTCTTGGACTTGTTCGGTTGAATCTCTTGTGACAATTTTCTAGTGGAGATCTGTAATTTGTTCGTAAATATCTAAGTTAAGCTAGTGGTTATGGGACATGAAGCTAAACTCATATATTTACTAGCTTAGTGTAATTGACACTTCTTGATGATTGATGATGATCATTTTTGTGATTTAAACTAGCGATATGCTATGTTTCTTTGTCCGCGTAGTGGACAGTACCTCGTATCATTGAGTTTCGTCTCATTGCTTTTTAGGCTAACGACCTATGCATTCTTTGGAGTTTCGACTCAATTTTTATGGGCTAGCGACTCATATTCTTTTATGGAGTTCGGTTCATCGGGCGTACCGTTGTACTGCGTCGATGTTCCGACCTATTCGAGTTTTAGGTTCCTCAGGCGTACTGATATTGTACTACGTCGTTGCGCCGGCTCTATGCTTAGCGACCATGGGATAGCGTCCCGTTTGTGATACACGTGTTGGTGAGTTTTCATGCTCCCGTTTATGATAGGCCTCCCCTTTTTTGTGATTTCTGGATTTCTATTGATGATTTCTAGAATTTGTGTTCCACCAGCTTTTATGATTGGCATCGATATGATGTCGATATTTGTGACTTGGTGAATAAAAATAAAGAGTATGACATTCTTTTGATCTTTGAGAAGATTCTTGTGATATTGATTAATCTCAGGTTGATTTTCAATTACATACTTATCATAGTATGGCTTTATGGTTATCATACGTTTTTATCATACCTCTTATTCTATATCATTTTATCTGATATTTATAGTTAGACTGATCCGTTTATTATTTTCTTATTAAATAATACTCGGGTCAGACTGAGATGTTGCAGGTGCTTCTGTTTGACTCCTTGTCGGGGAGAATTATCTGACTTTTGGCTAACTACTTAGATTAGTAGTTTATTTTGTTGTATACATTTGAGATATAGACTCCATGATGTATACTTATACTTTTGTGTAGCACTTGTAACTATTCTTTTGTGATATTGTGGATCTTGATAGACCACTACTATGATATACACTTTTATGTTTAATATTCATATCTGTGTCCGCCCTTGAGATATGAACTTCTGTGACTGATTTGTGTTATGATATTTCTATATTTGTTTGCGAAGATTATATATAGCCACTGTGTAGTAGCTTTGAGTTTGTGTCGGTATGTCGGATTTCCTCTTAAGATAAAAAATTATATTTTTATCTGGCATATCGGTACTCGCACAAAGCAATTATACAGATGGTCGCTCCTCAACGGCCTTATACTCCGCGCTAGTTAACGACATTACCCCGTAGTGTCCTTGGCTAGCGTGGGTATAGATGTGGGCATCACACCAACGCTCGACAAAAGCAAAGATAAGGTACTTGTTTACTGTGCTATAACAAGTTTCTAATATGGGATATAATCCCATAGATTTAATATTCCCTAAAAATTGTTGCATTATCGAGAATTTCCCAATTTAAAACCGTTATTCCATGATTTACGCATATAAGAGGTTCATGTTCCTAAGAAAAATCTTGAATTAAATTAAAGTTTCAAAAAATAATGTATTATGTTTAAATTAATAGAACATACCTTGCCACTCCAGATCGACGAAGCAACATGAGTGTCATAACTACTAATGATGTCGCTAAGTTGTGGACCACCATAAGTTGGTGGTGTATTGGGTCTTGCTGAAGAGGTACCGATGACATCCTGGGTTTGTCGTTCAATATTGTGCTCTTCAATATTTTGCTCTACATTTTGTTCTTCAATATTTGACTAGTCTTCATTGTCTATGTTAACATTCTGCTCCTTTGGTCGCTTATTCTGTCTTTGTTTTCTTGCTTTCACTCGTCTATTTCTTTCCGATGTTGTTAAACGAGTTCGGCCATGGGTAGTAGCTTCAGGAACTTCAAATATATCTATAAATGTATAAATGAATCATTTCCATTATCTTATAGCAAAATATCTACAAACATACCTTAATTAAATTATATAAAAGAAGATTATAGATAAAATGATAATATAAAATATATTCAAATAAGTCATTATTAAATTATATAAATACCAGTTCTTCTACAATTTGGTTAACTTGTTTGCTTTAATTGGTTTAGCATCAATTTGGTTAACTTGTTTGCTTTAATTGGTTTAGCATCAATTAGTCTTAAAATCATGCAATTTACATCTATTCAAAACTAACAAAAACACAATTTTAAATAATTAATAGATCGTTAATACGACATGTATGACACAAGTCCAGACATTTGCTTTGCTAGTGCCATGTATCAGTTGCTACAAAACGCACTTGCATCAGTTGCCACAAACGCACTTGCATTTGCTAATATTGTATAAAAATATGTTGTAGCAAGGTAACATGAGCATTAGCTTGCTGCAACCAAATGCTTGCATATGTTCCAACAAACAGGTTCTAGCATTTTTACATTAATTACAATAATAAATGCTAGGGTTTTGATCGATTTCAATCAACGATCGATTTCAGTCAACAAACAGTTCTAGCATTTGCTAATTGTGCATTGACCTATAATAACAAACAAACTAGGAAATAACAAACAAGCTAGGAAATAACAAACAAGCTAGGAATCCGAAATCTTACCATGTAGTTGCTTAGATCTTCTTTTCGCACATTTGCCTCCTTGCTGCTTGTCTTTTACCATTATCGACTGTGTAGTTCTAAAGCTGCTAGAGTTTTGGTTGAAAAAAACGAAACAGTGAAACGAACAAAAAAGAGGAAAGTAATGTGGTTAATTATGGAACAAGGGTAATTTGGAAATCAACGGAGTGGAAAAATGAAAAAGTGGGATGAAAATTATTTTTTAAAATTAATGAGGGGGGAAAGCAACACCTGGGGTCATAATAGAAGAAGCCTTTAACTTGTTCGCTTGTTAGTTATCTTTGTTGAATGTTCTGAGAAACTAATGATGTAACGGCAAGGGTTTGGTCATGCTTGATTTGCACGTCATAAGGCACTAATATATGATATTTTCATGTGTTGAAAGTCCAAATCTACTATATTTCAACATAGTCGGTCAGATACCATGTTAAATGTTTCATTTCGTTTACTAAGGTTGGTACTACCGTTGTAGCGAGAAATGTGGTATAATTATTACAGTTTTGACATTCTTGAATATTGACGCGGAGGTAGTATTTTCTAATAGAGCTTATGCTCAGTCTGCAACAGAGCAAAGTCTGCAACAAAGAATGCCTCAGTTTCTAACAGTGCTTACGCTCAGTTTCTAACTGAGCAAAGGCTCAGCTTCTTAACTGAGCAAAGGCTCAGCTTCTTAACTGAGCGAGCATAAGCTCAGTTTATGAACTGAGCAAATTGCTCAGTGTTTAAACGCTGAGCATATACTCGGTTTATATTTTTAAAACCGAGCAAACTTTGCCCGCTTTATATAAACCCAAAATGTCCAGTTTATATAAAAATAAAGATTGCTTGGCTTTAAACTGAAAATTTGGATTGTTTCTTTTTTCTTCTATTTTTTCCATTTTGTTTCATAGACTTAGAGTTGTACGGGATTTAATAGATGCTGCAGAAGAAAAACAAAAATCAAACGTTAGTGTCAGGTAACAAGGAGTAGTTAGTTTAAAAGACTTCAAAATAGATGCTCCCGTTGAAGGTTTTGAAAATGAAAAAAAATAGAAGCCATTGCTATGCTATTAGTTCTACATCTAATTTAAAGCATTAAAAACTCACTAAAGCTTCAAAAGCAAAAATCAATTACAAAGAAAATAAAGATAAACGATGGAGAGTGAAGATGCAACACAAGAACAATCAAATGCATGAAGAAATTAGAACAATAAATACGACTCTAACTGATTTGCAACAATGTATAAGAAGCATGTTAGTCAGATTTGGACAAATTCAACAACAGCAGGAACAGAAATTGCTTTGCACACCGAGCACCATCCTAACCCTAGTCATCTTCCATCTAATGCTGTTATTGGATCCTCTATGACCGAAAGACAACTGGTACAACTATTATCACTAAAATTGAAAGCGCTAGCTATAGGACACCTTGAAATGCAGAAGATTTGTCACGACAGAAAGATTGTAGATAGGGAGAAAGTTGTTAGGGTGGAGGATGTCCTCGATCCAGATGAGCCACTTGATGATGTACCTCAAAATGGTCATTATACACTAGCCGAGTTAGTTGATAGAGGTTTTGTAATTTAGCCCGAGTGTCGCATGCGTTGTTTGTGAGCTTCTAGACATTTTGTAGTAGTAAAATTTGAAGTTGACATCCAAAGAACTTTGTAAAATTGGTATGAAGTATATTCATGCATTTTTGATGTTTGTTTTGAAATTTGATAATACATTGGTTTTGAAATTTGGTTATATGTTTGGTGTTGTCAAGATTCTACGATTCCAATTATATATCATTTTGAAGAAAACCGTGTTCTTCACTATGAATGAGACAGGAGGTTGTTCGGAGCACAGAGGAGGATGCTATGGTAATAAGAAAAGTAATCACGTTTGTTCATTATTTTTAATATGGAAATGCATAAAATATTCGATTGCATTTGCATGAGATGACAATGAAATAAATACATGCATACGTTATGAAATAACATATATGCAAAAAAATATGCGTATTATTTCTTCGTTGATAAACGCATTGCTCTAGGATTATTTATTTCCATCTTTGCTGATTAAAAGAATGCGTGAATTACTTGTTGTATTTGCACCATGAGTTAAAATTACCTTCATTATCTTCTTACCATATCCTGCTAGTTTAATCGACGACTCTTATGGATTTGCACCGACTATATATTGAGGGTAGACTTCATTGTAAATCTATCTTGCTATTCAACCAGCGATCTCATAATGGAGTGTCTCTTCTTGTTAATCATAATATAGGACTTTGATATGTAAACTCTTATCTTGTAATCTCTTATAACTCTCTCGTGTGTAATAATATCTCCCTCCTTTGGACTGGACGTACACTATTTTGATGATAGTAGAACCAATATAAATATTGTGCGTCACTTTTTCTTCTTCATAGTTATTTACTATTTATTTGGAGTAATAAAATAATTGCTGGCAGATTGAATGATGTTCAAATCGGCAAATCTTGATCTTATTTACTGTTTTTTCTACATTTGTGCAATTTTTGCAAAACAGCTGCTATAAATTTGAATTTTATAAGGGTTCAACTAAACTGAATTTGTCATCCATAAACGTTACAAATCATCATGGAAAGGAAAATTTTTTAGAAGGAAAATCTTCGTGGATAAAAAGGATGAAAAAAAAGTATATTAGAACAAAAAAATTTGGACTACTAGCATTGAAAGCCATCATTCTTTTACATGGAAAAATATACTTAATTGAAGAGAATTGGACATTAAACTACTGGAAAGAAAGTTCAAGGACGGTAAGCAAACTAGTTTATGGTGTGATCGGTGGATTCATGGCAAAACTCCTGTCAGTTTGTTGGGATGACATGATATCTACATATTTGGTGGAGCCAGTGAAAAGGTCCAAAACATTATTCAAAATCATCATTGGAATGCATACAGTCACCCGACAACTTCAATATTTAATGCAGCAATAAGAAAAATATCAAAAGACCCAAATTTGCAAAAGGATGGTATTGGAAGATCTCTTCAAGTGGAAGGTTTTCTTTAAAAAAAACATAGGAATACATAGAAGGAAAATGAAGTAGAGGTTGATTGGCATAATGTCATTTGGAATAAATCAAATTGTCCAAAATTGTCTTATTGTGCATACTTTGCTCTTTTCATTAGACTACCTACTAGAGACAAATGTCTTAAATGGAATAAGTAAGAAGAAACCATCTGTCTCCTCTGTATAGCTAAATTAGAAAATATTGTGTGTATGCTTTTTGATTGTAAATACTCAAGGCATATCTGGTTCATAACCAATTCAAAATTGAAATTCAATCAATATCAAGTAGTGCAAAACATCAGAGAAAGCATTTAGTACATCCAACAAAATTTCAAGCCAAAATCAAAAGAATTCAAAAAAGCATGTATGACTTTAACAACGGTAATCTAACATGTTTGAAAAAAGAGAACTTTGAGACCACATATACAAAAATAAACATAATTCATGCAACTATGAAAATTAATTGAAAAAGAAAGCCAAATACTTTGCAAGAAATCAAGCAATCAATCCTAACTTGCAAACATTTCAAATTAGGTTATATGAATATTAGATAGTTATGAAGAAAGGATATGAGCTTTCTTACAAAGAGGGAAACAAAATTTTGATGTTTTCCGTGGCCGAAGTCTTCCCCAAGCTAAAAATCATTCCTGTATACAAATCAAAGATGAAGTTAGAGCACGAGAACATAGCAATAATTCAAGAGAAAGAGAAGTAATTGACATATCTGATTTGGAGAAGCTTTACTGCTCAGGCAATCATACCCATAATTCGAATTGAAGTGTTCTTGAATCTGGAAAATAAGGAAAGCTAATTAACATTCAAATTGTTAATGGTGAATACTATAAAAGTAAACTCGACCACAAAATCTATCACTCATCTGCATGGCCAAGAGGAGAAAGCGGTTATTCGCATCTAACTCTTCAAAAGTCAGATTGAAGCAAACACGAACCGCTATAAGTGAGAAATCAGCTTGGATTTGAGATAAAGTAGAAGAGGATGAAGACTGGAGTTGGAAACCCCCTTAAGTTTGCTAATTAAAATCGCCATTGTTATCAGATATGAAGCTAGGGTTAGAATGGATAGCGGTTAGAGTTTGCTTTGTTTTATGTTATATGAGTTGTAATAAGGGTATATACCCGATTTGGGTTGCCTGCTTATTATGTAGGCATTGGGCCGTTTGCCTTATTCAAAAAAGAAAACATCAAAATTTATTCAAAACCATGGTTTGAGGTATAAATTTCAGTGGTACTGCAACGGTGTCAAGAGTAGCGAACTGAAGCAGATCAATAAAATCGGTTTCGTTTACGATGTTCAAATAGAAAAGAAAAAAACAAAGTAAAACATAATCGAAACAAGTTACCCGAAATAATGTACGGCAGTGAATATTGACTTCGAAATTGAGTGCGGCAGTGACGAACAATCTTCAAATTGTATGCGACGGTGAAGATCGATTTCGAAAACTATGTGCGGTGATGAAGATTAATAGTGAAGATTGAAAATAATTCGTGGACGATCAATTTTAGCATCTTTCTTCGATGTTATTTTCTCTCTTGCCCTAGCTTTTAGAAATTCGAGCGGCTGGATGCAGTAGAAATAATTTGCCTAGTTTATCTTTCAGCTTTTGTGGCTGTGTTGTGTAACTTACCCTTGTATTGGGCTCTGTTGTGTATTTAGCTTTAGGTTAAATCTATTTGTACATCAATAATCACTAATATACATCATAAAATACTATAAACTAATATATATCAAAAATTATTTTATGTACACTATTGTACCTAATTACCCTTATTTTCATCTTCACCATATTTATTCTTTAAAACTTAAAATTCATTTACATAAATCTAGAAACTCCCAACGCTTCATTTAGTTAAAATTGAACAAAAGCAAAGTTTAATTTTTAGCATCAACATTGTAAATTATTTAGTCTTTTAATGTTTTTAATTAATTTCAACAAAATTAAATCTAATTTAAGAAGGAAATTTAAATACTTTTAAATTTGAGCAGTTAGATGCAAAAGTTGTCTTAACTAATATTGTGGGTTTCATGATTAAAAAATCATTTACTTCTTCGTCAAAATGTATTTAACCAAATGTCATTAATTTTAATGTTTTGATTTATGAGTTCTAAGAAATAAAGTATAAATGCAACTAAACATAAGGGTAACATAGGAAGACATTTTTAAACCAAAATAGTGGTGCATGTTAAGTGATTTTCGGTGTGCAAATAGAATTAGCCTTAGCATTATTGGGCTTACCTTGTATTGGGCTATGTTGTGTAAGCTTAATTGGACTAGAATTATTTTATTTTGGGTTATTGTATTATTGCCGATTTAAATTTGGTGCAGATTTGGCTTATATAGTGTTAATTTTAATATAAATTTAATTTTTTTAAATTTAACGTATTGTAGTTAAATTTAATATGATTAGAATTTAGTGTAAAATTTAATTTAATTCAAACAATTCAAAATGGAGACTGATACCGAAACCGGAACTTCTAAAATTTTTGAAGTGTCCGAAATAAACAAAATTCCAAATGATCGAAACTGAGATCAGGGCCGGCCCAAAGGGGAGGCGAGCTAGACTTTCGTCTAGGGCAACACCGCCAAAGAAGGTGAAGAGGGGCAACAAATTTTCCAGCTACTTTTAAATAAAATAGATTAAGTAAAGCAACAAGGCAATATAAATTATAAAACGAGTCTGTAGCACAGTGGTTTCTATGCTTGCCTTGATGCTTTTTGCGCTGGTTCAAGCCTTGAAGTTGCTATTTTATAATTTTACCATTTTTCTTAGCAAAATTTTAAATTTCGCCTAGGGCAACACATATCATTGGGTCAGTACTGACTGAGATCGGAACCAAGTTCTTAAACCTTGTCCAAAACACGTAAATTTATTCAAACAGAGCTCCAGTCAATCTCCACCATAAGCAATTAATCTCCATATCGAACTTGCCACACAGCATTCATCCGGCTATTTTTAAAATGTTGCTTGTAATAAATTTCTTTTCTGCCCCATTGCAACTAAGTGCTCAATCTCTCCTGTATTTGCTAAGTGATTCTAATCTACCTTTTTTTAGGCAACATATTTTTTTTTTCGCTGCTTTGTGGATTAATGTGTAAACTGATTCTTTTTTCCTTTTTTTATATAAAGAAACAGAGTTTTGTAAACTAATTTAATTAATAATCATACTCGATATATTATATTTGTTAATATATCCGTAACTTTCCACATCCTCATCACAACTAATTCTATTCATAAAATAGCAAATGACTCAAGATTTATGAGTTTGCTGTGTTTAGCATTCTACTCCTTCCAAATCTATATTTCACCCTTCCAAAGTTATACTGGGTTTCCACGGGACATACATATTTGAGGTAAGATCCACATGTAAGAACATGTGAATATTTTTACATCTTTGCAGAAACATGTAGGAACCGATGTTAAAAATATACGAACCTTAAGTAGTCACTGGCACACCGCTAAGCAAGAGAAGCTCTTTGAAACTGCCTTGGTTAAGTAATTTCCAAAAAATATATTTAAGACTATGCTCTCTTTATTGCATCCAACTGTTACATTTCCTGTCTCAAATTCTCTGTTTAAACCAGTGACCTCATTCCTCTTCCGGATCAATTAGTTCTTGCCATTTAGTTTTTATATTAGAGCAAAAGAAGAAATGGCAAGGGAAGCCACATCAACTTCTTCTTTTCTAGCTTTTGCTTTCATTTTACTTCTTCCTCCAGGTTATTTTCTTATTAGTTATTAGTTACAAGTAACATAATTATCACTCACATAGATATGAGTTTAGAAAATAGAAAACACAGCAGTACTATGCGTGCATTTATATTCTTCTACTTTGATGCATTTTAATCTTGTATACATACACACTTGCAGGAGAAATACTGAATCCAGTTCAAGCACAGGTTAGTCTTAAATGCCATCTCATCCCCACATCTCCTTTGTAATAAATGATAAGGCTAAATAAATTTATAATCTCAGAATATTCAACTGTGTATGTAAATAGTAAAAAATTGTTTTACGCTCCGTTTTGATCGACTTAAATAAACTAATTTTCCTTTTAAGCCAAAAACGAATTAATTAAAACTTTCAAAAGGCTAAAAAATAGCTTATTTTAAGTAGATTCAAATGAAGCGTTAATATTATTATGTTACTCATGCACGTAGGTACTGGCAGCTGCATCTATTATTTCAAGGAGCAAAGTAAAGGATTTGCTGAATTTTATCAGTATGCTTCACGAGTTTACCACTTCCACATGGAAGTTATTTAATTTCACAACTGTTCCACCATACTTTACATGTAGATTAAGTGTTTCCCTATGACGTATCATTAATTTGTGAACTCTTAAAAACATTTCTCATGTGACAGGAAAATTAAAAGGGCCAGCATTGGAAGAAGTATTACTATCACTTACATGGTTGAGTATGACACCAAACAGTTACATAAAACAAGCATTTAAGAAACCCTATACAGTAATATTGTAAGAATCATTCCTAGCCAGTGAGCATTCAAATTACAAGTGCATCATCCTTAAAAATGTAAGTTCTTATTTAGTAAGATATATAAACTAGAAAGGATACAAGGAACTTACAGTCAGACATTTGAGACCCATAAGTTTTGATTCAACGACCATGTCTGTCCCTTCAATTAAGAAGATTAGCAGGAATGGCTCTCTGGACTTGAAGCATGAAAGTGTTGGCAAACATCTCACTGTAGATTTGCATGAAGGTGAAATATTAAAATTGTACATATATGCCTACAAAATGTGTCATATGAATACGATACTTGATAGTGTTGTGGTTGCAGCATCGTTATTACCTACAACCATAAAAACAACTGTCATTGTCGGTTATATAATTTTTTAAACCATTACCATAAACGTTTACAACGGTTAACCATCACATTTTTAAATATGAAACTTATTATATACATATTTTATCGATTACATTACCATAGATAAAATAAATATGGTTTTAATTTTTTATGAGTTGTTTATCGTTTATAAAATAAACCATGAATGCGTCCAACACCACGGTCCCAGTGGTTAGGCTTTTTGGTTTTGATCAATATGTTATATACCAGCTAAGACTTATAGTACTGTCATATACTACCATCTAAGTATTCAATTTTAAAAATAAATAAATAAATGAAAAACAAATCATGAATGCACATATTATTAGGGCATGAAAGCCATATAACATTGTACAAGCTATTTCTCTAACTTTTATTAGCAGATTCCGTATTTTAGTGTGAAATACTATATAAAAAAGTCATGCACCGTGGATGTCCCTACAAAACAGTGGTATGTCTTCATATTGTCTACCTGAAAGTCTTCCCGTGTGAACAGTTGAGTAAGGTTAAATACCCATATTCAACCAAAATTGTTTGAGCATAAAATCCATATTGAGAAGAATATCCATGTTCTATTTTATTATAATTGATAGGCTCATGAAGAAATTTTAATATGGAAGAAATGCATGAACATAGGAAAAACAGAAGATTATCTAAGCGTAAATACTTTGAAACGGGCATTAGGAAAAAAAGAAATACATCAAATTAATAAGAATAACATTGTACCGTCAAGAACCTTTAGCTCAAGTGGTAAGAGATATAACGCATTAGACAAAGGTTCTATATGTCATGGAGTTGAGCTCCTGAAGCATCATAATAAGTGATCATACTACAAGAAAAATGCAGAATACCGACAGCCAAGACCGACGGCCATTTTCCGACGGCTTTCGACGGGCCGTCGGCGGCCGTCGGAAGCCGTCGGAAATTTGCGATTATACCTGCCAGCCGAGCCCTTTCTTCCTCCTCCATTCCATACGAAAATAAATCAAAAAACCCCCCAAATTCAACCCCCAAGCTTCCAATCCCTAATTTCTAGCTTCCGGATCTTCCAAGGCTCTCTAATCAAACTTCATTACTCTTAATCTCAGGTATAATCTCTTATTTTTATGAAAAATTCAGTTTTTACCCTAATTATATATTTGCATAAATTGATAAATTAGGACGAATTAATGATTGCAATTGTTTCCACTAGCGTAATAACGGTTTATAGCATCACATGGTATACCGATTTCATCTTTTATCGTGAAATTGTGATAAACACGTATAATTTGTGCTTGTTCATGTATATGTATTTTGTTGTGTATGCCTTGATTCGACGATTGTATACGTTATTTGGAATAAGATAAAATGATTGAATGAACTAGGAGTATTATATTGTGCACGTATTTACTTATGACACAAAAAAATGCGTTACTCTAAATTATAATTGTGTGTATTGAAAAATGACAAAATGTTAAACCAGCCCTAAGTTGATGCGTAATACGTCGAATAAATGTGTGAAATTAATATATAAATGTGAACAGTGAGTAAAACTGTATTTTTGAGTAAAATGCGCGCATGTTAACCGACAAATGTCCCTTAGAGAGTTTTTGGCCCCGTCTGACGAGTGTTGTACATGATCGTTGTATAAATAGTCGTTTTTTTCGAAAAACGACCATTTATATTCATCTGGTACAATATTTGTCGGATTTGTCCCTGTATTGGACAAGTTATGAACACAGTAAGAATTTACATTTTGTATACTACTTCGTCTCAAACGGTTCATAAAATTTCGCCCTAACTTTTCTTTTTTGTTTCCTGCGTACACGCATTTGTGTACAATGCAGGGAACAAAAGGGAAATGCTGCCGAAATTTTATTGAATCGTTTGAGACGAAGTAATATACGAAATGTAAATGCTTACTGTGTTTGTAATGGGAAGTAGGATGTCTGACCAATGAAAAAAAAATTATATATATTTTTAATCGTTACGTACGTTAAAAAATGAAATGTGCCCTATTTGAAAATATTTTTAAATTTGTGAAGTTGTTCTTTAAATTCAAAATATTATACGAACATGAAAATAATCTTTTTCGAATATGTATTCTTCAAAATAAATATTAAATTTTGAACTTCTCATTTTGTCAAATAGGAAAAATGATTGATTATTTTGTTGATCGAAGGAGATGGATGTACCAAAGAAAAGGACTGAGGGGCTCAATAAAAGAAGATTTTTATAATGGTATAAACGTGTTTGTTGAATTCGCCTTAAGTAATAACGGAAACGATCCAGAAATTCGTTGTCCGTGTAGTAGGTGTAGACATTTGAAGTTTTTGTTACCAGATATTGTGAAAGTTCATTTGTGCCAACACGGTTTCACACCCGAATATTATGTTTGGGATCGGCATGGAGAAGTTGTAGCAAATACTTCTGTAGAGTCTGAAAGTGTCGTTAACGAAATAGTTTCAACGACCCGTATAGAAAATATGGTCGAAGATGCAGCACGATCAATGTTTCCTATGGTTGAAGTTGACGACGATGATGTAAATGTTGAAGAACCAAATATTGAAGCTAAGAAAATTTATGATTTACTAGATGCAGCTAAGAAACCTATTTGGGATGGTTGTAAAAGCGGCACGCAGCTGTCAGTAATCGCAGAATACATTGAGATAAAGTCAAAATACAACATCACTGAAGCTGGGTTTACAGCTGTTGTACAAGCTGCAAAAAGACATATGCCGCCCGATAATCTAATGTGTGAAAATCACTACGAAGTTAAAAAACTTATGTCGGCTTTTGGTTTACCGTATCAGAAAATAGATACATGTTTAAAAGGATGCATGTTGTTTTGGAAAGAAGACGCAAACCTTAGAAATTGTAAAGTTTGTATCCAGGAGAGATACAAACCAAGAAAAAAGAAGGGTAAGGAAGTTCCGTACAAGCGTATGCACTACTTACCCATAACTCCAAGACTTCAAAGATTATATGCATCTTCTGTAACTGCGTCTAATATGAGGTGGCATAGCGTGAGAACGGAGGAAGAGGGTACGTTGACACATCCGGCCGATGGAGAAGCATGGAAGCATTTCGATAAAACGTATCCAAATTTTGCAGCGGAGAGTCGAAATGTTAGATTAGGATTATGTACGGACGGTTTTTCTCCATTTTCTCAATTTGGTTCTAAATATTCATCCTGGCCCATTATCGTCACACCGTATAATTTACCTCCATGGATGTGCATGAAAACGCAATATATGTTTCTTACTGTTGTCGTTCCTGGCCCCGACGATCCGACACAAGTAATCGATGTATATTTACAACCGTTGATTGAGGAGTTAAAAATACTGTGGAAAGAAGGAGTAGAAACATACGATGTGTCAAAGAAGAAATTTTTTCGTATGTTTGCTTCTTTGTTGTGGACTATAAGTGATTTTCCTGCCTATGCAATGCTTTCGGGATGGAGTACTGCCGGTCGTCTAGCATGTCCATATTGCATGGATGAAACACGAGCGTTTTCTTTACCTCATGGTAAGAAAATTTCATGGTTTGACTGTCATCGATATTTTCTCCATGTAAATCATCCCTTCAGAGGAGACAAGAAAAACTTTTTAGCTAATTGAGTAGAAAACAGACAACCACTGACGATATGGTCAAGCGAAGACATATATGAACTTGTTAAGGACTATCCAAAGATATATGAAACGGGGGAGCAAACAGAAATTGAAGGCAAATCAGTTGTTCATAACTGGTGCAAACAAACTATTTTTTGGGAGTTGCCGTATTGGAAACATCTTCTGCTTCGCCATAACGTAGATGTGATGCACAATGAGAAAAATGTATTTGATAATGTGTTTAACACAATTTTGAATGTGAAAGGGAAGACGAAGGATGATTTGAAATCAAGACGTGATATAGAAGAATTATGCAAACGTCCCGAGCTTCATATGAAACCAAATGACAGTAAAAAACCAAAAGCTTGTTACGAATTAGATAATAATCAAGTTAAAGCTGTGTTAAAATGGGTGGAAGGGTTAAGATTTCCTGATGGGATATCATCAAATCTTCCTAGATGTGTTGACTTTAAAAATGGTAGATTGAGCGGAATGAAAAGTCACGACTGTCACATAATGATGGAAAATTTATTTCCCGTTATGTTTAAAGAACTACTGCCGTTAAAAGTTTGGAAGGTAGTAACGGAGCTTAGTATGTTTTACAAAGAGCTTTGTTCGACTACTTTAAAAGTGCAACGTTTACGTAAACTTGAAGTGGACATTCCTATATTGCTTTGCAAATTAGAGAAAATATTTCCGCCAGGTTTTTTTAATGTGATGGAACATTTACCTGTTCATCTTCCATCTGAAGCACGACTTCGAGGTCCTGTCCAATACGGATGGATGTATCCATTTGAGAGGTATGTAATATGTTATAACGTAATTTAATTGCATTTGAAAGATGAAGTTAATATAAATTAATGTTGCATAGATATTTGAATCATCTGAAGAAAAAAGTGAGACAAAAAGCACGAGTTGAAGGTTCGATATGTAAATCTTACATCGAAGAAGAAGCTTCGTTCTTTTTCTCTCACTATTTCAGTGACCATGTGAATATTTCATTTCAAAGTGTTCCTCGTAATGATGAAGGCAACGAACAAGAGTCCTCTCAAGCAATGTTATCTATTTTTAGACAACATGGTCGACCTTCTGGAAAATGTGTGGAAATATGGCTAGACGATAGAGATCTTCGTGTAGCACACACTTATATTCTTCTAAATTGTGCCGAGGTTGCACCGTTTGTTAGGTATTCTGAAATAATAATTTTTGTTTTATTCTTTTCTGTAATGCATGCGCGTGTATAACCTAATGTAATAATTTGTTTATATAAACAGTGTTTATGAACGGGAACATCCGAACGGAGATCTCAGTAAAGAATTTTTCCGTTGGTTTTCAAATTACGTTTATGAGCCGAAAAATTGTGTTGTTGACGAAGGGTTGAAACATCTTGCAATGGGACCAAAAAGAGTGGTCAAGACATATCCAATATATTTCGTTAATGGATACAAATTTAACACCAAAGAATACGGTGCAGAAAAATTAACAAATAATACTGGTGTATTTGTTAAAGGTAGTGACGATCCAGAAAACCATTTAAATGATTTTTATGGCGTTCTAACACAAATTTTGCAACTGACATATTTCTCAAGACCCGCGGAGGAGGTGTTTCTATTTAGATGCAATTGGTTTAGCAATGTTCCAGGTTCTGGAATTAATGTGCATAAGGATTATAATCTTATCGAAATAAAGCATACGTCGCACTATCACAAGTATGATCCTTTTGTACTAGCCAAACAAGCATTGCAAGTTTATTATGCTCCTTATCCGTCTCTAAAAAGAGATAAAGCAGATTGGTCTGCAGTTTTTAAAACAAAGGCCAGATTCACATTCGATGGGAAGAATATTCCGGACGAACAAGCTTATCAGGCAGATCTTGAGCAAAATAACGAAATAATAATTACAGACGATCATACAGATTTTGGTCCTTTGATCGATGAATCAAATGTTTTGGTAGAAGCGTTTGACAGTGCAGAGGAAAATATCGTCGAAAACGAGACCGAATCTGAATCAGAAGACGATGATGACTGATATAAATTTGAATCTGTTTTTTTGCAATTGATGTAACTATGTTGAATTCTTGGTGTATTATGAAATTGATGTAACTATGAAACTAAATCCGTTTACTATTGTTTTATGTTATTTCAATTTGTCATTTATTTAGCAATTTTTATTAAAAATGCAATGAACTCTGCTTATCGTAGGAAGAGTACACCCATTATGAATCAGGTATAACAAACTTACATTTCTATTTACATTTCAGTCATTATAATTAAGCAATTTATACCGTTGATGTCATGTTCATATGAAATATATTTCATTATCATGTTTTTATTCTCTTATATAATGATGTGTAAACGTCACAGGTTTATCATTATGTCACATAGAGGGAGGAGCTCTTCCCGTTCTTCAGGAGGCGATGGCAGTGGCCCATCGCAAGCGCCACACCGTCCAGTTGTTACGTTAGTCCCCAAAGCAGATGGGTAAAAATTAAATCTTATTCATCATCTTATTTTTTCTATACTATACGTACGTACTTATCTGTATCGTACTTAAAAACAGGGGGTTCGAGCTACTACCCACTAAGGTAGTGTTGGACGTCTCCAGAGCAGCATATCGTAGTAGGATGAGTGCGTGCTGGCCGAAGTGGGATACCATCCCTCCGCACATCATAGAGTGCATATGGCAGGATGTCCTAGTATGTGTAATTTTTATGTTTTCCATTTTTAATTCGTTTTTGTCGTTTTTCTACCGTTTATCGTTTAAAGTGTAATCTTTTTTTAACACAGGCTGAGATAGACATCCAGACAGATGATATGCAGCTGGCACGAGCATACTGGATGAGGAAGATGCGAAAGAACTACAGAGACACGATATCTGAGGTTAAGAAATCTGGGAAGAGACCACGGTGGATGGGGGAGAGCGTGTGGCAAGCTTGGTTGAGCTACTGGGAGACGGACGAGGCGAAGGCAAGTATACTAATTTTTTTTGAATTATTAATTTAACGTGATTGGAAAATAATGTATCAAATTTTGAATGTACAGGCAGAGTCAGATAGAAACTCTGCAAATAGAAATAAGAATCCCGTTACTCATCGCGGAGGATCGAAGTCGTTTCAGCAGTATCGGCAGGAGTTGGTAAATTTAATTACTGAATAATAAATGTAAATAGTTTATGCTATATGATTTTAAATGTATAATAATTGTATGTAACAATCAACTTCAGGAAGCCGAGGCACATGGTCCTGTCAGCTATATGGACGTGTTCACCCATACGCATGCTGTCGAGCATGTTAATCCAGACGGGACTGTTTCGTACACATGGCAGGACGATAAATCCAGTAAAAGCCATGTAAGCATATTTCATTTTATTCAGTATTAGTAATAGTTTTAGTTGTCAAATTATTATGAAATAAGATATGATATTATTAATTTGTCAATGCAGGAGATGTTTATGGAGCAGCGACAGAAACTCCTTTCTGATACGGGTCGAGAGCAGCTGATGACCGATGAAGAGGACGTTATTTTTGAGTCCGTTATGAGTCCACCAGAGCATGGTCGACGATACGGATTTGGCAATTTAGCGGTAAATAATTTAATTTTTCTTAAAATACTTAAAATATGATATTCTTACCTTTTCAAAACAATAAACTTTGATTTTATTTATTTTTCAATTATTGCAGTCCAGTAGTCAGAGTAGGAGACGGCGGAGTAGACCTCAGAGCGAGCTAGCAAGTATAGAAGAATTGCAGACTAGAGTTCAGCAGTTGGAGGAGCAGAACCGCCAACAGGCCATGCAGACGGCACAGTTATTTGAGTACATGCAGCAGTTTGGTGGCCGCTTCCCTTCATCGGCTGGCTCTGGATCTGGGGCAGATTGATTCATTGCTTTCTGATTCGTTCGTGCAGGTACGTTTAGTTTTAGTTTACAATGATTTGGTAGATGGAACAATTAATTGTTGATATGTATAATTATGTATAATACACTTGGTTCTGTAGCTGTATCAGGATATGCATGATTAGAACAGTTATTGTTAGTATTATTGTTAATGTTGGAATGTTATGTATATTTTGTATTTTATTTTTATTCCAATTTTGTTTATTTCTGTGTCTATTGAATATTTTGGAGTATTGGTTTGCATGTTTGGTTGGATTATTATTTATTGGATTGTGCAGTATTGATATTGTAGTGTTTGGAAGAGAAATGTGGTTGGAAGGCTCTATTTGCAGCAGATTTTATAAAAAAAAACAGCAGATTTCCGACGGCTTCCGACGGCTCCCGACGGCTTATAGGTCGAAATTTTCATCCGTTACCGACGGCTCCCGGCGGCCTGATTTCCGGCGGTTTCCGACGGCTTCCGACGGGCGACGGAAGCCGTCGGAAACCGCCGGAAGCCGTCGGAAGCCGTCGGAAGCCGTCGGTAATCTATACGGCAGCACCCGTCGGTAGCCGTCGGAAACACTGCTCCCCGACGCCGTCATTTCCGACGGCTTTTTCCGACGGCCGCCGACGGCTTCCGACGGCCGTCGACGGTTTTCAGCCGTCGAAAATCCCCCTTCCCCTTGTAGTGTCAGCTTGAACAAAATATTACTTTTGTTATGAAAAAACAAAGAATAACACTACTGAGGTTGGATTCATCATAATGTTCTATAGATGTGTGTAGCTATGGGGATTTCGAATTTGTAAAAGAAATTTAAAATGCTGTAAACTTTATCAATATTGTTCATTGTATAGATAGAGATGTATTTATACAAGTATGACGTACTGATGGGCTTTGCGGTTTGGCCCAAATACATATTATTACAAACCGCACCTTAATACATATCAGATAGTATATGCTAGACATTAGTTTCTCTGGTTTCATTCTATTATGCCCCCTCAAACCCAACGCTAGAGTTAGGGTTTGCGAATACTTGCGATTTTGAGCCGTCGGAGAAAAAATAGCTTCTTCTAAATCTCTTATGAAATTTACTTCCTTTATCATGGGTCAGCGAACTCAATCAACATACGGAATGGCTTGAAGTTTGCAAGATAATTTCACTTTTGGTTTAGCTGTGTGACGAGGCTTCGACGATCCTTGTTTTCGTCTTCAGTTGCCTCTGGAATATAGATCTGTGCTTTAGATCTGAGGTTGATGTTGGCTTCATCCACGTTGAGCTCTCGCCTAAACCTAATGAAGTTTAGTCGAGACAGTGGCTTTATTAGAATGTCGGCCTTCTGGTAAGTTGAAGATATGTATCTTACCTCAATATTTTTGTTAATTACTTGCTCTCTCACAAAGTATAAATCGAGTTCGATGTATTTTGTACGAGAGTGAAGTACTGGGTTTGCTGAAATTGCGATTGAACTTTAATTATCACACCAAATAGTTGGCTTGCTGTATAGTTTGATCTGTAATTCGCTCGGTAGTGAAGTTAACTACATGATTTTTGTAGTAGCACTAGCAATACTTCTGTACTCAGCCTCTGTGCTAGATCTAGATATGGTAGATTGTTTCTTTACACACCAAGACACTGGGTTTTTGCCCAGATAAATGCAGTACCCCGTAATTGACTTTTGGTCATCCTGATCAGTAGCCCAATATGAGTCACTAAAGACATTTATACATAAAGTAGAGCTTGCTTGCATAATTAGACCTTGGTTGATTGTGCCTTTTAAATATTTCAGAATTCTTTTCACTGCTTTCCAATATTCATCATGAGGTTCTTGCATAAACTGACTTACTTTGTTTACACTGAAAGAAATATCTGGTCTGGTGATTGTGACATACTGAAGTGCTTCCACAATGCTTCTGTATTCTTTATCATTTAGAATTGGTTCACCTCTATTTTTTTAGAGATGACTATTGCTTATTATTGGAGTGGGCAAGGAATTTGCTTTGTTCATTTTGGCTTTAACCAGTGTTTCATTGATGTACTTTCTTTGGTTTAGGTGAATTTTTGATGTTGATGTTCTTTTGATTCTATGCCAAGAAAGTAGTTTAGCTCTTCCAAGTCTTTAATTGAAAATTCTTCCTTGAGACATTGTGTAATGTTCATGATTTCTGAGTTGTTATTTCCTGTAATAACAAAATCATCAACATAAATCAGTACATAGACTATTATGTTATTTTAGAATTTAATGAATAGGGAGTTGTCAGATTTAGTAGAGTTGTAGCCATGTTTTGCTAATGTTGTCTTCAGCTTGTCAAATCTGACTCTTGGTGCTTGTTTGAGCCCATAGAGTGCTTTGTTGAGTTTGCATACTAGCTGATTTCTGTTTCCTTGTATGAATCCATGTGGCTGCTCCATATACACTTCCTCCTGCAATTCACCATTAAGAAAGGCATTACTAACATCTAATTGCCTGATTGGCCAATTCTTATGTAAGGCAATTGTTAATATAACTCTAATGGTAGTGGGTTTCACAACAGGAGAAAAAGTTTCATTAAAGTCAAATCCATTTTGTTGTGAATATCCATTTGCTACCAATCTTGCCTTGTATTTAAGAATTGCGCCATCTGAATTTCTTTTTAATCTAAAAGTCCATTTGCATCCAATTGTAATTTTATTCACTGGTAGAGATACAAGATCTCATGTCTTGTTTTTTATTGGAGCGTTGTATTCTTCTTGCATAGCATTGCTCCACTTGTCATCCAGGACTGCTTGTTCATATGTGCTTGGTTCAATGATTTCAGACTCTATACTATATGTTTTTGGCTTGAATATTCCACACTTTGCTCTTGTCATCATATGGTGTCCGGTGTTTGCAGGTGGATATCTATCTTCATCAGCAATCTCTAGTTGAGTACTGTGTGACTGAGTTTCATGCAGTACTTGACAGGGATCTGGATGATGACTGGTATCTTGTGTTACACTGTCAGATCTTGTTGGTGCATCAGCACATTCTTGACCTGGTTCAATTGTGGGCACTGTGTGTTGAGAGCTGGTGTCACCTCCTTCATGATGACCAATGCCATTCATTAGTATGATAACTTCTGGTGAAGGTAACACTTGAGGTATTGAAAGCTTTGAATTGCATACTTTCTGAGTTGTTTTGATTGCTGCATTGCTAAAAAGAAACTCATGCTCATTGAATACAACATGCCTGGATAAATATATTTTGTCATTGTCATCAAGGCATTTGTATCCTTTCTGATTTGTGGCATATCCAAGGAAGTTACATGGTTTTGATCTGTAGTCAAACTTGTGTATGTTGTATGGTCTTAGGTAGGGAAAGCAAAGGCATCCAAAAGTCTTTAGACTTTGGTAATCTGGTTTAACACTGAATAGCACTTCCATTGGGCTTTTAAACCTTATGACTTTTGTGGGCAGTCTATTAATCAGATAGACTGCAGTGAAGAAGGCATCTGGCCAAAATTTCAATGGTAGAGATGCATGTGCTAGCAGTGTTAGACCAGTTTCAACTATATGCCTGTGTTTTCTCTCAATAAGGTCATTTTGTTCTGAAGTATATGGACATGTAACTCTTTATGTAATACCCTTCATTTTAAAGTAACTTTTCAGAGGTAAAAATTCTTTACCACCATCTGTTTGTATGATTTTTAATTGACGGTTTGTCTGCCTTTCTGCATTAGAGATAAACGGTAGCATAACATCTTTAGTTTCGGATTTGGATTTTAAAAATTAAATCCACACATATCTGGAATAAGCATCAATAAATGAGATATAGTACTTATAGCCATAGTCGGTGTGTATAGGGGCTGGCCCCCATAAATCTGTTGCAACAAGTTCAAGGGGTCTGTTGTAAATAGTCTTTGAATATGGAAATACAAGCGTATGACTTTTGCCCATTTGACAGAATGTAAAAATATAAGAATCAGGAATTTTACTAATATGAGTATTGTCACAACTTCTCAAGACATGTTTTATTACATTCAAGCTAGGATGTCCTAACTTGCAATGCCATACATCAAAGTTTTCAGCATTTTTAATTTCAGAAACATGACACCAGTTTTTATTACTCTCAACACTTCTTGAATTTGGTGCATCAAATTTGTAAAGCCCTTTATGTTCTTTACCCTGCATGATAACTTCATCAGTTAGATTATCTTTAACCAGACAATATGTAGAATGAAACTCAAAGTACACAATATTGTCTTTGGCAAATTGTGACACACTCATTAGATTTTTTCTGATTAATGGAACCATCAACATATTATTTAGATATAACTGTCTGGTTCCATTAATACTTGCATTTCCTATATGATCGATCTTAATAGATTTGTCATTTCCCATATGTAAAGACTATGTACCTTTGTATTCTCTGTTGCCAAGATTCAAGTTGCTCATATTATTGGTTACATGATTGGTTGCACCAGAGTCTGGATACCAACTGTCATCATGTATATCTTCAGCTTTTGCTATATTTGTGAGTGTATTATCTGATGCTGACTCCTATTGTGCACTGATCATGTTAACATTGGGATTTTGAAATCTTGAATTACTGTTGGCTTGGTGTGTTGGTATAAAGTTGATATCAAATCCGAAATAACACTTGTTGGCAGTGTGGCCATATTTCTCACATATTTGGCATCTTGGTTTGTTGTTGTTGTTAGAATTCCATCTGTCACCTCTTCCTTTGAATCTGCCTGATTGACCACCTCTAGAGTTATTTGGTTGGTTTCTGTTGCCTTGATTTTTTCTTTCTTGCTTTTACTTACTGATACATAATTGGCATTATAATCCCAATTTGCTGGTTTCTTTTGTTCAAGTCTTTCCTCATGTGCAATGAGAATGGATTGAACACATTGCAGTGATGGAAGATTTTCATTAGATGATATTATGGCACCTACTGCTTCATAATCTTCATCTAATCCACTTAAGATGCATAATATTTGTTATGTGTCAGTTACCTTGTGTCCAGCAGAGGCTAACTGATCACATATTGTCTTGGTTTTAGAAAGATATTCCCTCATGCTGCCATTATCTTTTCTCAAGTTTTGCAGTTGCCTCTTATATTGCATTATTCTGGCAGCTGATTGAGAGCTAAATATTTGTTCAATAATATGTCATATTTCATGTGTGGTTTTACATCCAACTAGTTGTGGCAGTAAACTTGCACTAATAGATGATAACAACCAAGAACTTATTAGACTATCTTGTCTTTCATGAATTGTATATTCAGAATTGCTTACAAGTTTTCCTTCATGGTCTGTAGTGAATCTTGGAGGAGTAATTAGAGTGCCAAGAACACTCTTGCAGCCCATATCCTCTGATGGCGGTTTCAATCTGGAATTTCCAGAGAAAATAGTTTGATTCATCAAGTTGTATAGTGATGATCTGACTTTGTGGCTTAATTATGGATTTGATGAGCTCTTGGGTGGTGTTGGCTTGATCCTGAGTGTTTCTTGATTGTTCATGAGGTGTATTGGTGTTGTCACTGCCTCCTTCTGACATGATGATGAAGAACTTATCAAGAAGATGATCGGCAAGCTTGAATTACAGTGATGCAGACAAATCTAAGATAAAGTGCAGCCAGACTCAACTAGAGTGATGAATCAACTCTGACTAGTGATTCTAGGCACGGCACTTCAGGTACGTTCACCAGAATCTTGAAAATCTGATGGTGTGGTGGCAGACAGGGGATGATGGATGACGAATTATTTCTGATATCTCCGTTCTTTGCAAGGTAGCCTCTCCAAATGATGGAAATATTTCAAGATTCTTACACGGTTAAACTGTGTAATCAAAAAATCTCAAATGATGAGATGGTTCTGATGAGATTCAAAAGAAATTTTCCCTTTCTTTAAGAATTTTGATTGATTTGCTGTTAAGCAATTTGTTTTTGCTCTGATATCATGTAAAAGAAATTTAAAATGTTGTAATCTTTATTCATATTGTTCATTGTACCGATAGAGATGTATTTATACAAGTATGACATACTGATGGGCTTTGCGGTTTGGCCGAAATACATTTTATTACAAACCGTGCCTTAATACATATCAGATAGTATATGCTAGACATTAGTTTCTCTGACAGTGTGTAATAACTGATAACTAGTATGTATAAACCATAGGAAGTTGGCATTGTGGAACTCCTAGCATACTACAGGTTTTGCATTAACTAACTTAGTTGAAGCATCCAAAACCCTGCTTCAAATTCCATGCTACACACTTTGAAAAACATGACTTGAGTATATGCATGCATATATTTTGGTGAGTGCCATGACCCAAGTCAGGGATTTTGTTTTTCTTCATATTTTCCAATATTCTGAACCAATCAAAATTTTATTTATTCTCTAACTAGATCCTCTTCGTATATTGGTATTTAATATAACTTTGTATTCCTGATCATTTTAAAGGTTATGCGATTCACATAACACTTACAACTATTAAGTAACAAAATTTCATGTTTGATTATTAAAGAAAAATGACCTTTCATATTTTGATTATTAAAGTAAAATAACCATATGTGCATTTTATTTTATGGGCTACTTTACTTTAAAAAAGATTGTTTATTTTACCTTCCCGGCTCTTTATTTACGCACATGTAAACTTGTGAAATGTTAGATTATAAGTTAGCCTTCTAGAGTAGAAATACTAAGGCATTGTTTGAGAAATTTCATTTTGTATTACTAGTATGGGTCCGTGCTTCGCACACGGGTTGTTTGTGTTATTGTATACGTTGATATTTTGTTCGAGCGTAAATATGTAAACGGAAAGCAAGAACATTTTTGAAATGTCAAAAAGACACGGAGTAAATTAGTTCAACGAATTTTCTTTATTAGTAGTAGAGATATAATGTTGTTAATCGTTATTGTTCACTAAGTAGTGGAAGTAGCAGAGATACCACATCAAACAATATTAACGCCATTTTCCAAATTCATACATGAAAAGAAAATTAGTGAATAAAGAAAGGAAAAAAAGTAGTTCGTCTCAACATTGGACTAAAATGCATCTTTCACTACCATTTTATACCATTCCATTTCATATTGTTTCACCATTTTAAGGAGCGGTGTGAACTGAATAAAGAAAAATTGATATTTACAGCAGTTGGTACATTTCTCTCTTTTGCTAAGTTAAAAGTTGACACTTTGACGTTCTATTTTTAAAGGGTAACGTTCATTGATACCTTTATTTTGCAGCATTCATGTGATCTTCTAGTTTTCATCACATTCCGATCTAAATAATAGTACATTTTCTCTGTTCCACATTGTATTACTATTTAAATCAGAATGTATAATGGAAATCGAAAGGCTACAAGAGGTGCTGCAAATAAGGGTGTCATTGAACACTCCTCGTATCTAAGTATGTTAAAACTAGATTTCTTTTTTATTACCTATGCATGCAAGACCTCATTTTTCTACTTACATATCATTAGGCCCATCAATGGTATTGGTTTCGACCCGAACCCATCCCATTAATGCGGATATGGGTTTTTCCTTAACTATCCAAGTCTGATCCAGACCCGACCCGATTACTATTAGGGTCGGGTATGGTTTTATCAAAATCCAATCTGATTAGGGACCGATCCAATTATTAGTTTTTCATAGTATCAAAACATGAGTGTATATGTTATTTGTTTACCATTTTGTTTGTTTGTATGTAGATGTTTTTACATACTTTTGTCATGAACTTGACGACATTACCATCTAATTTGTATGTTAACATTGTTTGTGTGTAACTTTTATAAAATTGCAAGTTTAAAGTATGGTTTTAACATAAATTTATGAGTTGGTATACGGGTCCGGGTTTTGGTTATTGTAACCGAGCTCGTTTCCGGGTTTTAATATATCCGGATCAAACCCGATCCGCCGACAGTCATATATCGGCGCACTTTAATTTAATACAGAAAAAATTATCACCTAATTATTTTTTACAGGAAATTATTGTTAAGGACAAAATTTCACAGCTTTTTAGCCTCATGGACAGACCTTCAATATTTTATCCAGAAGCACAACTTTCTATAGGTATCAGTTTTTAGTTATTAATAGCATTTTTAGGTATCGGTTTGTAGTTATCGATAGCAGTTTTTAGGTATCAGTTTTTAGCTCGGTAGCAGTTTTGTTGTCCTTATGAATAATTTTGAAATATGTTTGTTCTTATGAATAATTTTTAGAAGAATGTTTGTCCTTGTGGCAAAAATATTGAGGTCGTGTCCTTGAGGCAAAAAATATACAAACCTTTGTCCTTTAAAGTAATTCCTCCTTATTTTTTATTTGTAGTGATACTACTGATACCGATCTAACTTTCTAGGGATTCAAGTTTATGGAGGAATTATATTTCAGTTAATAAGTTTTTGCTCATTTTTACATCAAAATAAATCTAAAAACAATTGACTTGATGAATTTGTAATAGAAAAAAATTCCTGTTGTCGTGTGAAACTGTGAACACATCCGATTCATTTTTTTATATTAGCATTTTCGTAGTTGGATTAAGATTTCAATCAATTCAGAATACTTGATATTGACTTTCTGAATTAAACATTCTACACAAGTACTTAAATAAAAAGTGAATCAATTCTAAAAGTTAATATAAAATACTTTAAATCAATTCAACTCCTTGTGGATTTCAATCCGTACCTGCACAAGTGCTGCGGTCGCTGCAACTACGATTTTTGTTCGTGCAGAATGTTACGCAGTAGCACCACTAAAAATTACAAATTACAAATTTGGTGCTCCATTTCGACCAAGGCACTATACTTTGGGGGCTTAGGCTATTAACACCCCTTACATTGCGTTTCACACTCCAAAATTTTCAAAAAACGCCCACTAATTACTCTTGAACTCCCCGTTTATTTCTTTATTACCCTTCATCTTCCCCAACCACAAATACATACTACTATAGCTCACAAATTCAACCACTCCATTTTGCTTTTTATAGTTTGTCTTCTAGGGTTTGATCAATTATCAAGTAGGACCTTAAAATTACTGGGCGTATAACTTTCATCAAGCTTAAAGTCCACATAAAGAACCACTAACAGCAAACACAAGTGATTTCATTATCCCTAACATAGAAACAAAAACTAACGGTCTAATTTTTAATAAGAAAAAACAAAATGGGTCCGTCTATTAACCCCCCAATATATTCTCTCCACCCCCCGGTAAAAAATTTAAAATTTTATTTCCAATTATACCCTTTAACAGTCTAAAAGATGTCTTATTCAATTTACTTTTGATGTGTCTATTCATCTTCATCTTCATCTCTCTTCCGTTTGCTGAAATTGATATGGAGGATACGACATATGACTACGTACAACAAAATCAGGTATGCTTCTTTCATGGCTGCTGCTATACTAGGAACTTATATAATCATAGTGCCATATACACTAGGAATTGATCAAAACCTAGTTTATCATGTACTAGAAAATAATGAAAACATTGTTCGTTACATTCTATGCCCGTTTTGTATTTTGTAGATTGGATGGGTTGCCGAAGAAGATGAAGAAATTGTTATGGATTATAGTAATGAGTTCACAACATATGATGTATGTAATTTATTTTACTATTATGTAAATTAGTTTATTTTCTAAATTTAAAATTTCTCATTTTTTTATTGTATGAAGGTATTTCCAAATAGATATAGAATGAAAGAATGGATTGATTTAACTGCTAGACGGAATGCGATGGTAGTCGTAATCTTAAAATCGGATATTAACAGTAGCGATAGAAATCCAAGAATTATATTTGGATGTGAGAGAAGTGGAGCATATAAAGAGTACAAAGGCAAGAAATCTAACAGTATTAGATTAACAAGTACAAAAAAGTGCAATTGCCCATTTCGTTTGAAAGGTGTTAAACTTCATAGTTCAGATAATTGGAGATTAGAAGTCATATGCGGTGTTCACAATCATTCTTCACTTTATAGCTCGGAAGGCCACTCTTTTCTTGGTCGACTAACGGAGGATGAAAAAAAATTAGTCGTTGAAATGTACAAAAATATGGTGAAGCCAAAAGCCATTTTGCACACTATAAAACAAAATGATCCATCTAATAGTACAACAACTAAAACTGTATATAACGTTCTTTCTAGGCACAAGAAAATGGATAGAGCGGGTCGTTCTCAAATACAATATCTCTTAAGCAAGCTTAAGGATAAAAATTACTTCGAATGGCATCGTAATACTTTAGATGGAGGTGATGTAATTACTGATATATTTTGGGCTCATCCTACGAGTATAGATTTGCTAAGAACATTTCCACATCTTCTTGTTATGGATTGTACTTACAAAACAAACAAATATAGAATGTCGTTGTTGGAGATTGTCGGTGTCACATCAACTAATAAAACCATTTGCGTTGCTATTGCATATCTCGTATCTGAACGTGAAAATTACTATCTTTGGGCCTTGACTCGTCTTCAATTGGTGATGATTGATTGTGATATAGAAATGCCAAGTGTCATTGTCACAAATAGAGAGATAGCATTGATTAATGCCATTAACATTGTTTTTCCCCAAGCAGCTCATATCCTATGCAAGTGGCATATTGAAAAAAATATTCTTTCTTTTATTCAAAGAAGAGTTACGGGTATGAAAAAAGAAGGAAAAAAACAATTTTTTCAAGATTGGACCAATTTATGCAAGTCTGGGAATATTGAGCAATATAATAATAATCTACAAGATTTGCATTTCAAGTACGGTGAGTACCCAAAGTTAATAAATTACATTACTGAAAATTGGCTTGAGACATGGAAAGATCGATTTGTCCATGCTTGGATTGACAATTTTATGCACTTTGGCAACTACACATCAAATAGGTAAGACACTTGCTTTTATATTTATTTAATTATTTTAGAATTTTTTGTAACAATAATTTAATATCTATTTTCTTCTAGAGCCGAGGCCGCACATGCTAAATTAAAAAAACATTTAGCCACAAGTCAATGCAACTTCGAAAGAGCATGGGAGAGTATGCATTCACTACTTGAACTATCTTTTACCGAACTAAAAGCTTCATTTGAAAAAAGCCTATTCAAAGTAGCTCATGTTTATCATAAAAAAGAATTTAAAAATCTACGTGGTGTAGTTTCACTTGCGACTTTGGAGCTAATTCATTCCGAGCTTCTACGGGTAAACTCTTATGAAATTGTAGATGATGACTTATGCGGATGTGTCATTCGTAAGACACACGCACTTCCATGCTTTCATGCGTTAGCAAAAGTCGGTCGAAATGTTGAAATACCTTTGGACTTGATTCATGTTCATTGGACTAGATTGCATATTATAAAAATGGGAGAGAAAAGAGATTTTAATATGAAGAAAAAGCTTGAAGAAACGGTAAATGAAGTTATGAAATTGGAATTACCGCATCAAATGCAAGTCTATAAGAAAATAAAAGAGATTATTTATCCACAAACATCAACTCTTGCATCTCCAGTTAGCAAAGTCAAAATCCGTGGAAGGACTCATAAAAAAATTGATACTTCAACAAAAAGGTTACCTTCCGCATTTGAACTTGGTGAATGTACTTCAACCCAATGTAGCGTAGCTAAGAAACAAAAAGTCGATCCTTGTATTTCGGTAAAAAAAGAAAAACTGATTGTTCGTACACCTAAAAATATAAATTTAGGTGTGTATGAAAATTTCATACCAAAAGAGTGGAAGCCATACGTTGAAGGAATTATAGACGTGGATATGGATGGTAATTGTGGATTTAGATGTGTTGCTTCTTTTTTAGGATTAGGAGAAGATCGATGGTGGCAAGTCCGTAAGGAATTAATGGAAGAACTTGAACAATATCAAGAGATGTATGAACAAGTGTTTACTGAAAAAGGTAGAACAACCTATTTGCTAAATGTGCTTAATCACAAATTTGGCGGTGCCGAACCAAGTAAGTGGATGATTATGCCCGAGATCGGATACATAATAGCTACGAAATATAATATTGTCATTTTTAGTATCAGTGACAGTTTGAGTTTGACTATACCACCTTTAAGAGGAAAAATTCCATCTCAATTGTATCGTCATGAACTAGGGATTATTCACGTAAACAATCACCATTTTGTCCAGGTATTATGCATTAATCATTTTATTTTCATCAAATAGATGAAGGATTTACAATTACAATGAATTTTTTTTATTTGTATAGGCCGTCTTACCAACGAACCATCCGGTACCACCAGCATACATCAGTTGGTTTAATAATCGCCATGTTGAAGCGGAACAATGGGAGCATATATTACGAGCTAGAAGAGAAGAATGGAAGATGATGGAAGATTATGAAAATATGGCTACGTGGGAAAATTGTGACCATGTTATTCTAAGTTAAAATGTAGTTTGAAAACAAAAATGTTGAACATCATTGTTAAACATCTGTACAAGATTAGACATTGTTGAAGTAGCTTTGAATTATTATTGTTGGTGGGAAATTGTTGTTGTGAAATTGCTTATGTACCTGTTATAACTTGTTGATTGCAGTACGGTGGACGTGGTATACAGAGAAGTCGCGTCAGTAGACGACGTTAACAATAAATAAAATAACGTCAGAACCGGACGAGATCTGTGAAAAATATGAAGGTTGAGGTAAACGTTAAATACATGTTACCCTCGTTGTATGCAGGGTGTTCAAAATCAACAGAAACCCGAGAGTTTGCCACATCAAAAAATAGCTAATGAATGACATCAACATTTATTTTACGTCAAGTGGAGACGTGGCTACCACAGGAATACCGTATGGAACAAACGTTGTAGTTAATATTGACCACGTCTGGCTTGGACGATGACGTTTGGCAAATATCGTTCGTACCGGACGATATTATTATGTAAGTCCCGTTCCTTACAGGGTATTGACAACAAATGTTTTACCCGAGAGTTTTTAAAGCAAACACGAAAATGCGAACGAGTATTGCATGCGATCAACGTCCATTATTGACGTGGTCAAGTACGGAGATAACGTAAGCGGATGACGGTATATAAAGGTTACCCTCGTTCTATACCGGGTCAAGAACTTTAAGCCTTACCCGAGAGTTTCAAGCAAACTGAAATAGAAAACTGAATACAAGAACTTTAACTACAAGAAACATGACCAGTACAAGAAAGCTGAAGTACAAGAAAACTACAAGCAAACTGAAGTACTGAAAGAAACTGAAGTACATTAACTACAAGCAAACATGACCAGTACATTAACTACAAGCAAACTGAAGTACAAGAAACTGAAGTACATTAACTACAAGCAAACATAACCAGTTGATATAAGCAAACTGAAAGAACAAACATGAAAATTAACCATCCATGCAAGCACATTATAACAAACAAGAAGTACATTAACTACAAGAAGTACATTAACCATCCACGGAGTACAAAATAACCATCCGTTTACACAACAAAAAGAGTTGAAATTGTTCTACGACAAGAAGTGCATTAACTGAAAATCACTAACTAAAACTAATCATCCTTTTTAACAAAACGAGCACAAATCTTTTTAGCTTTAGTAAGGGCTTTGCGGATTCTACCAAGATGAGCCAAACGTGAAGTCTCCGGTTGTGATGAAGCCAGTGTTATGCCTTCACTAATCACATCATTAAGCTCTTCATAGCTCTGCAGTGGATTTCAATAATAAGTTATTATTGTAAAATCAGATATAAAAGAATAGTATACTGACTTTTACCGTGTATAAATGATCGTACGAAGGTCGATTGCTACGGTGAATAATTTGTTCATTAACCGGATGAACTTTTAACACGGTGCGCGGGTAATACCAATCAAAATAATCACTTGTCACCATTTCAGTGGATTCACGCAGAAGAATGGAATGATATTGTGCACTAACAACATGATTTGGCCACTCATTCCAAATACTTTCCACAAACTCGTAAAGCACTTTATACGTTGCAGCCGTAGCACCGCGATGAGTGTTTTTACTAGTTGATTGAATGATAGGCCGCGGAATGTTTTGAACCCTACCAAATTGCCGCAAAACCCGGGTGGGGTGATATGGTTCTACCACATTTAAGCACAATAAACAACTAGAATACCAAGCAATTTGTGAAAAAGGATGGAATTGTCTTGCGTGCATGCAAGGGTCAAAGACTACCTACATGAATTTGTAAAAAAAAATGCATTTATTAAAACTTGAATTAAAAAAATTCAAATGATTCAAGCCTAATTTGTAGAAAAAAAATTCAAAAATTCAAACCTCATGTTCTTGAATGTTATCAAGATACAGCCTAAGTTCCTTATGAGATGCACGATAATCGTTTGCTGGATCCCAACGGGCCGCTCTTGGTGAACTTTCATTATACATTTTGGTTGATGGATGAAGATGTATGAAATGTTCATATATCCATGATTCCAACAATCCGAGAAAACCAGCAACTTGTTTCACTTCTATTCTACTCGCAAGACCTAGCTGCCTAAATAGCCAACATAGAGTTGCCAAACCCCAAGAATAATTACGAACTTCATCCAAATTACCGATTTGGTTTAAATAATGTACAGACACATAAGACTTACTTTTATCAACAAATAATGTATTGCCCACTAAATACAGTAGATATGCACGAGCAGCTTGTTTAATTTTTTCTTCTTCCCAATCATAGCAGACTCCATCAAAAATTTCGTACAATTTAGTATAAGGCAATTTGTATCCAACACTGTCCTTCATGGTATTTTTTGCTTCAATATCACTTATCCCTAAATTATTGAAAACCAAATTAGTAATATCACTTCGGGAATAATTATTTGTTTGTATTGGTAATCCTTCAACCGGAATATGTAGTAGGGAGGCAACATCGTCTAATGTTATAGTCATCTCACCGAATGGTAGGTGAAATGTATTTGATTCCGGATGCCAACGTTCAACAAAACAAGATATAAGTACTTTATTTACCGAGCTATAACATGTGTCTACTAGAGAAAATAATCCGGAAGATTCCACATATCCTTTAAAAATTGTTGCATCGCTTGGTATTTTCCAATTTAAAATCTTTGTACCGTGGTTTACACATAACAGAGTGTCTCGTTCCTAAAAGACAACTTAACAGTATATTATGCTATTGTGATATATAATTTATTTAATAGAATATTGTAAGACATACCTTGCCATTTCGTATCAATGAAGCAATGTGGGTATCGTAGCTGCTAATCACATCGGTTATTCTGGGTCCACCGGAAGATGTATTTTGTGTGCCACTAGAACCACTGATATCTTCATGCGTAAGATGCTCTTCAACATGTTGTGAAGGTTGCTGTTGAACAGGTTGTGAAGGTTGCTCTTCTAAATTTTGCTCTTGAACAACATGCTCAACAATTCGCTCTTGAATATCATGCTCGTCTCGATTTTGTTCCTCTGTTTGAGTTGTAGTGTCTGGATTTCTCGCTTTCACGCGTCGATTTCTTTCGGAAGCCGTTAGGGGATTGAGTGTTCGTTTTTTTTGAACTTTCTGCAACAACAAAACAAATTTTAAATCCATATGTACACCATGATGCAAACTGTTTTATATACGACTGAAGTTAGAAAATTGAACTGTTGTTTTACCATGAAGTTAGAAATTACTGGAAACTATAAGAAGAAAAATAAACACAGTGACACCTAAATTTGGTTTACAAAGTAACCCATATCAAAAAAATATTCGCAAATATTAATGTCAGTAATGTTAGTGACCCCTTCAGTAATGTTAATGTCAGTAATGTTAGGGTACCCGTAATGTTAATGTCAGTAATGTCAAATTTAGGTGTTATATTAAATAATACAGTGGCACACAGAGGTTGATTATGGAAACTTGCTTCTAAAATCAAATGCCAACAGAAAAGAAAGCAAAGCAAATATGTATATGGAAACTTGTGTATATGGAAACAGTATATGAAGGGTTACTAAGTCAAGAACTTGCAAAGGCAAAACAAAAGATCCATATCAGGTCAAAAAATTTATAAACATTCTCAAGTCATAGATGAAGCGACACGAACAAGGTTGCTTAATCAACCTCATCCAGTCATAACGTGGGTGTTGACAACACCACGTTATACTCGCACGAGGTTGATTAAGCAACCTCGTTCGAGTCGCTTCACCTATGGTCGAATGGTGAACTCGAATACAGACAAAAATCGAAAGCAACACCATCGAATCGTTAATTCGAGTACAGAAATCATATCGTGTCTATGCTTGCTCCTTCGTTCTTTCTCCATGGCGCGACGACGACTGAAAGGCGATGGCGACTGCGGCGACTCCTTCGAACTGTGTTTTAATCGGCTAATTGGTTGAGAGTTTTTTAATTAGGGTTTTGATCGGCAAAGAGGGTATTAATGGAATTGAACGGGGTGGGGAGAGAAATTAATGGGGTGGATTTTTTAAAAAAAAACTATGGGGTGGGAAGAGAAAATAATGGGGTGAGAATAGACGGACCCAAACAAAATTAAAACATACTTATGGCTTAATCTTTTTCTGGAACTGAATACCCAAAAGATTCGGTTGTTCCCCATCCAATCTGAATCCCAAATAATAATAATAATTTTCTCAGAAAATATACTCAAAAAACAAGGTAATGTGATTACTGGTGAGAGTTTTGATCACGGAGGAAGAGAACGCCATTGCCAGACTTGCAGGAAGTCAAGCTCCAGACTGCAGTTCTCACCATTTCTGGGAGATCATTGTAAATTACCGACTCTTGCTTTCTGATTAACTTTCCCTGCTCATCTTCTATCAGGTCCGCAGCATAAAATATTGAGTGATGCTAATCTCTGTTTACACTTGCTGATTATCCAAAAGCGCAGTCTCCTTGACAATGCCTATATCCAAAAGATCAGTCCAAAACATGAACAATCGGCTTGTTGCCATTTTGAAATCTGAGAAAAATTAAGTGGATATTTTGAAATTTGAATATGGAAAGTATTGTCGTACATTTCTAATTCTCATGGTTATAGGAATAGGCCCTTCCCATTTTATTTTATAATTTACATCCTTATTTTCAAAAAATAAAGAAAATTGAACTTCTTGAAGATATTTGTGTAATGTTACTAAACTTAACGTTACTCTTAGGATATATGTTCATAATTTATATCTACCGTAATACGCGTGACCACTTACGGAAAGATGTAACAAATAAATTCAAAAAATAAGATTGTGTCCCTAATTTTCACTTTATTTAAATATGGTATTTTATAAAGATTCCCTTATCTATTTTCTCACTCGACAATTAAGGTCAGAGTTAATTGAAAATCATGTTTAAACCACGATACGATGTCATTCAACCTTAGTACATAACTTTACGAAGTAATAAATCATCATTTGCTAGAAAAGTACCGTGTGGGTTGGATTTGGTTTTCATAATGCTCGTATAAGGGTTCGTTTCTTGTTTTGTACTAGAGTATTATTGCACTTATTGTGGGCATAATTAATGGTTGTACCCAAACACTCAATTTCCCTTGTTAATAAAGTACCTCTTTCAAAAAAATAAGTTACATGGATGTCATTAAAAAGAAACTTATTTATCTCTAAATATTAAACTCTAAATCGTTAAATCAAGCAGATTGTAAATTTTTGATGGATTTTAATGTTAAATTAACGCATACACATAAATATTAGGGAAAATTACTATCAAATCAACCTCAATCGCTGCAAAAGCAGATAATACAGATCGTGTTGATGGTAAGGTAGAACAAACAGAAAACTATTAGTACTTTAGGTTTTGGTTTTGATGATAACAACCATAGGACATTATAAAATATAGATATTAATATTTTATCAAGATATATATATATATATATAGTGCAAGATATTAAACAGGTGTTGATTAAGAAGACTATATAGTATCAAGAGTAGATTCAAGATGCTGATATAGAGTTTCAAGAGTTAAATAATAAAAACTAATGAGTATTAAAGACTTCGAGATTTCAAGATATTCCAAATAAGTTAGAGAGTCATAGAATTTATGTTAAAATCTTGATAGCACTTTCTCGATCTTTTTCTCTAATTTTGTTTTAAATTATTTTTCGAATATTCTGGATTTAAAATAGTATTTTCAAAATATTACTCAAAATGATTTTCAATCTCTTATACTTATAAAAATATGATTTTAGTTTCTTTAAGTTTATATATATATTGAATTTTTGTTTATATTTTAATAAGTTATAATTATATTAATTTATATATATATCTATATATATTATCGAGTACTCTTATTATATCATTTAAAATTATTTTATAAAATTTTATAGCTATATTTTGACTAAAATGTGTATAAACAATATTTAAATGATTCTACAAAGTAACAAATTATTTTACAAAGCAATCGAATTTCAAAATTATATTTTTAAATTATTTTTCGAGTATGTCGACATACTCTATAAGTATATGTCGATATAGTGATCGTTCAATTCAAAATTCAAATTTGAATGGAAGTGCCTTTTCACCATATCTCTTCGCGAATGAACATGACTGTTGTTTTCCTATATATACCAGACTTCCAAATGAATTTTCAGTAAATATTCTCTTATTCTTCTCTCCTCTTTTCACTCTCTTGGTTTCTAAATCAATTTTTATCAAAACTCTAACGAAATTCAACTAGAATCAAATTTAATCATCACTAATTTGATTCTCCTTTATCTACTCTCTGATTTCTCTAAAGTGTTATTCAAGAGTTATAGGATCATTTGTAATCAAGATCGAAGCTCTAAGTCTGTAAACTCTATCAAATCATACTATGTGGTGTGCTTGGTAAGCTTGAAATCCAAGTAGATGTGATTGTAGCCTGTAAAATTAATTTGGTGTGCTTAGTAGCCCGTAAATCAAGTGGGTATGCTTGTAACTTGCAAATTAAGTGGCTCTACCCAACAGTCGGGATTCTGGTGGGTGTGTATCATAGTCTTGAAATCGAGATTGTATTTGCATTTACTAATTGAAAATAAATCCGTACAAGGAATTATACGGGATTGGTTGTAGGGTGACTCCAAACCAGTATAAAATCCTGGTGTGTTCTTTTCTTTTTCACTTTTACTGCATTTACTTTTATCTGTACTTTGATTCTGTGATTGTTTCTATGATTGTTTATTACATCACTCCAAGTAAAATCTTAAAGAAATTAAAAAATTTCATATAATCATTTAAACATTATCCACCCTCCCTCTAGTGTTAATTTAGCCTTAAGATCCATATTCCACCGACTCGCATTCGGTACCGGAGCGTCGATTTTCAAAGTAATCATCATCTGATTTTTGAAAAAAGTTTAAATGGCTACCAACACTGGTAATAGTACTGTTAGTAACAATGTTAATATACATGTTAATAACTCATTTTCCAATGGACAATCTACTGCTAGACCTACACTTTTTTGGCAGTAATTACATATATTGCTCATGTAGATTGAAAATTTATTTACAGTCAATTGGTTTAGACACTTGGAATACCACATAAACTAAATACACTAAACCCAGGACTAATTTTGCACAGTTGACTGCTGTCCAAAAACAATGCACAAAGTAACTCTGAGGCTATGAATATATTGTTTTGTTCACTAGATAGAAATGAATTTAATAGAGTATCAATATATAAGTATGCATTTGGAATTTGGAGAACTCTGCAAGTTACACATGAAGGCACAAGTATATTTAAACAGACCAAAATTTCCATGTTAACATACAAGTTTCAATTATTTAAAGTGAATCCATATTTGATGTGTATAGTAGATTCCAAGATATGGTACACTCACTTATTGCACTAGGTAAAAGTTTTTGTGAAGAGGATCAAGTTAGAAAAACCTTTAATTCACTTACTCCTGAATGAGACCGAAAGACTCTGGCAGTCGAAGAGGCTAATGACATTAACACTCTAAAAATTGAATAGTTAATTGGAAATTTAATTTCTTTTGCAGCTCAAATGCAGGGCATGAGAGAAAGCAAATCGATAAAGAAGAAATCTATAGCTAAATGCAATGACGAATAACCTGGATTAAGACAACTATGACGATGAAGAAATTGCTTTCATGGCAAGGAATTTCAAAAAAAATTCTAAAATATGGGAAGATGAACAATTTCAAAGAATGACAATGAAAACCCAAGAATTGGAAGAGGAAACAGAAATGGGATTAGATGTTATAACTACGATGACCCTGATCATTTAAACTGAGACTGTCAACATCCCGGTAAATTAGGAACTATACCAAACACTGATTCATCCAAAAATCGGAGAAGAGCCTATATTGCAACATTAGACGATTCAGATAAATCCTCAAGTGATAATGAATCAAATACATAAATTGCTAACATGTGCTTCTCAGCAATACATAATTCAGAACAAAATGGTGAAATGAGTCAGAAAAATGTACACTTTTAATATATCAAAAGTTTTTAATTCCTTGAATGAATTTTTCTTTTCTTTTGGTTGCTTTATTGGTTATTAGGAATATCTTAGAGATTAACAATAATATTGGTTGAATATTGTGCGATTATATTTTAAATTTAAATATTTAAACATTTTAATAATAAAATAATAATATTAAATGGGATATAGTTAAACAAAAATCACTTTTGTAAATTTCGACCTATATGTCGACATACCCCGCATGCATATGTCGACATATGTAGACAGATTTTAAGTTTCAATTTCAAAATCAAAATTTGAATTTCCATCCACCTTTTCACCAACTCCTATGTTTTGATAAATTGCCTTTTGACCTGAGAACATGTCATTTGATTCTCTATTTTCTTACTCTACCTCCATCCATTCATTACTCACTTTCATTTTCAAATTCAAAAATCATAAACTCTCTTATCTCTTCAAATTGTTCTTCAAAGGCATCCTCAAGCAATACTAAGGCAACCATGAGACTTTCCAAGAAAATAAAATAACATCTTTTAATTAATCAAGAAGCCATACAAGCCTATATTGAGTATTTATCTTTTGGAAAAGTCTTTCCTGGAAGATTTGCTATTTTTCAAGATTTTTCCTACTTATAATCTTTTCAATCTTTGTTTGCAGAATGAAATTCTTGGTTTGATTGATGCTTCTCAAAATGATTTCGTTTGTTATCCAAAATTAGTAAAGATGCTTGATGTAAATTTAAAAGGAAAGTTTTATGATGGTGGAGAAGGAGAAGTTTGGAGTAGTGTCAAAAGGATACAAATTATTTTAAATTGTGAACTATTTGATCACATTCTTGGATATAAATCTAATGGAATGGACCTTTGATCTTTTCAAATAGATTTTCAAAATCATGTAGTAATTCATGATATTTTCGAAAGTGATAATGACTTTGAATTTTTTTTTAAAATTTGCACCCAAAAGTAAGAGTTTTAAGCCTTCTTTTGCAACAAAGTATCACTTCTAGAACAGGTAACTATAGTAACCCGACTCAAAAAATTTCAAAGCTCTTTTCGCCATTTATGGTCAATACGACTTAAATTTGTCTCAAATCATTTTAGATGAACTTTTTCCTAAGGATCTTTCTAAACATACACTTCATAGTGTGTATCTTACTCGTGTTTTCAATTAATTTGGTGTTGATTTAAAGAAGAGGAAACAATTCCTCGAAAAATATTTGACAAGACCAACATTTCATTTTTGCATATTTCACTCTTTTTCGAGCCTTATGAAACGCTTATGGAAAAGGAACAAAAGTTGGCTTGGGAATATGAACAAGAACTAAGAAAAGAGGAGGAAGAGGAAGGAGAGGAAATAGAAGTCGAGGAGGAAGACCAAGATGAGGAGGAAGATACTTCTTTGGAAAGTATCAATATGCCATCTAATCCATCCAACAAAGATCTTCTCAAAAATCAAGAGAAGATCATTCATAACCAAAGGAATCTTAAGAAATCATTTTCAAAGAGATTTACCTCAATTTCCAACAAAATGCATAAATTCTTTAGAAAGATCATCCGCAAGCTTGGTGGTTCTTCTCCATCTTCATCCGCATCTTTCTATTTTTGGATATTTTAGTTTTAGTTTATACTGAATCTCATGTATCTTTCTTTTATTTGTTGTACTCAACCTTATTATCAATGAAAATTCTATTTCTCATTGTTATAAATTGTAAACTATCTCTGGAAAGTCATATATATTTATAATAGTATAAGCCAAATATAATAGTAAAGTAAAATAAAGTGGTTTTGAAAATTACAGTGCATATGTTGACATATGCCAAGCATGTCGACATATAACGGCCATTTTCAAAATTTTATGAAAAATAGAAAGTAATAACTACCAAACACTAATTAATTTCAAATGACATCTTACCCCTGTATATACATAGTCAATCCAGAAAATATTTATTTTCAGTTTCTATCTTCACCCCTTTTCATTCCTAAACTCTAATAAAAATCAATGGCTTCTTTTATCCAAAAACTAACCGAAAACCTCGAACAAACTCTAGAATAATTCAAGAACATTCTTTCTTTCACCCTAATAAACCAGAGACACTTAGAATTGAGTCAAATCAGATAATCAAGGAGCAAGAAAGGCATTTCGACGCGATTCGGTGGATTATTTCTGCCTTGGACAATGAAGAACCAACCATCCATCCAGAATCTACCATCAACAAAGACGATGAAGATTGGGATATAATAAAAAAAGATCCAATCTTTGGTGCTGATGGATGGGTCGACGTTCCTCGAAATGTCTAGTTTAAATAGGTTTGATTGTATATAAATAATTATACTCGATTTGGTTTGGATTTGATTGGTTTAATTTATGTGGATTTGTTTGAATTGTGTGTAACATAAACTTTGTTGGATTGGATGAATATTTGGATTGATTATGATTATTTCATGATTATTTAATTATATATATCATTTATTATTTTTTATATAATCCTTCTCATCATTATTATATATACTTCTTATACATATTAATTAGTATTTTATTTAGGGGGAGTTAGAATTAAAATTAAAGCAAGAGTTATTGCTGGAGTATTAGTTCTAAATGTTTGTTTTTGTTGATGATAAAGGGGGAGAAATATATAAAATCTAGGCATAGATTAATGGGGGGTTTTTGTAACTCAAGGGGTTATATTATATTTCATATACAGAGTTGTCATCATCAAAAATGGAAGATTGTTAGTGCCTTAGATTTGGGTTTTGATGATAAGAACTATAGAACATTATATAAAATATAGATACTATTGTTTTATCAAGGTATATATATAGTATATAGTGCATGATATTAGACAAGTGTTGATTAAGAAGATCGTGCAATATCAAGAGTAGATTCAAGATGCTGATATAGAGTTTCAAGAGTTAAAGAACGAAGAATTATGAGTATTGAAGAGTTCAAGATTTCAAGATATTACAGATAAGTTAAAGAGTTGCAGAATTTATGTTAAAATCTTGATAGCACTTTTCTGATATCTCTTACCTTCTCTAATTTTTTTTAAATTGTATTTCAAATACTCTAATTTTAAAATAATCTTTTCAAAATGGTTTTCAATCTCTCATACTTATAAAAATATCATTTTAGTGACTTTGAGTTTATATATATTGAATTTTGTTTATATTTTGATAAGTTATAATTATATTTATTTTTATATGTATTATTGAATACTCTTATTAAATCTTTCAAAATTATTTTATAAAGTTTTATTGAGTTATATTTTGATAAAAATGTTTATAAACTATATTTAAATGATTCTACAAAGTATCAAATTATTTGACAAAGCAACGGATTTTCAAAATAATATTTTTAAAGTATTTTTCAAAATTGTAAAGAGTATGTCAACATACTCTATAGGCATATGTTGACATAATGGTCGTACAATTCAAAATTCAAATTTGAATGGATGTTTTTTTTCATCATATCTTTTCGTGAATGAACATGATCATTGTTTTCCTATATATACCAGACTTCCAAATAGAATTTTAATAACTACTATCTTATTCTTCTCTCTTTTTACCACTCTCTTGATTTCTAAATCAGCTTTTACCAAAATTCTGCTGAAATCCAACCAGAATCAAATTCAATCATCACTAATTTGATTCTCCTTTATCTACTCTCTGAATTCTCTTATCTCTTTTAAGATCAAAGTGCTATTCAAAATTTATAGGATAAGTTGTAATCAAGATCTGAGTCTGTAAACTCTATCAGATCATACATTGTGGCGTACTTGGTATCCCTAAAATCCAAGTAGGTGTGATTATAGCCTGTAAAATCAATTAGGTATGCTTAGTAGCCTGTAAATCAATGCCTGTAGCCTGAAAATCAAGTGACTCTACCCAAAGGTCTGGATTCTGGTGGATGTGTCTCGTAGCCTTGAAATCGAGATTGTATTTACATTTACTAGTTGAAAAGAAATCCGTAAAAGGAATTGTGCGGGATTGTATGTAGGGTAACTCCGAACTAGTATAAAATCTCGATGTGTTCTTTCCTTTTTACTTTTAATGCAATTACTTTTATCTGTATTTTGATTCTGTGATTGTTAATTACATCATTCCAAGTAAAATCTTAAAGAATTTGAAAAATATTCATATAATCGTTTAATCACTATTCACCCTCCCTCTAGCATTAATTAAGCCTTACGATCCCTATTCCGCTAACTCATAAAAACTAATAGACCGAATCACGAATCATAGATGCAATAAATAGAAAGACATCGGATTTATAGTGGTTCCACCATCGCGGGATAGTGTACATCCAATTTTGGAAGAGTATATTTTATTACTTCGAGAAAGAAAAGTGTTATATGATTGGTGATGTACGCTAACCCCAGAGATGAAGAAACAAAACCCTTTCTGTCAAATTGGATGCTACAGGGACTACAAATAGAAAACCCTAGGTAGTTCTATTTATAATGCTATGATCTATTCCCTGTCATTAGATCAAATCTAACAAAAATAACGGCGGAAAATGCAAAACACACGAAAAGAGACGAGATTTCCCATAAAATCTCAAACTCCATTTGCTAATGAATTTGCTACATCAGTCGGCTGGAAGTCTTGATCAGTCGTTGGTCCAATCGACTTGAAAAGATTTCCAGACAATTTCGAACACAAAAGTTCGCTCAAGTCCAAAATTGGTTAAAACTCGATCGAGTGGTAGCTTCTACAAATTGATTGAATGCCTAATAGCTAATGCTACAGACTTCTGATCTTCTCCGCCTGATGTCGCTTCTCCAATCTAATTTTTTCTACTCCTATCAAGAAATATTTTGTCACCACTTCTAATAACTTCCACCTTGATACTATATTTCCAAACGAATGTCCAAACTCCACATACAACTCCATACTCTAAGCAATCTCATACATGAAATCATGGATACTTCCTCCAATGAGCTTCAGCATGGCTATCACCCTTAGCACTTTGTCTACGAACTCTTACAAGGCCACCTTTCGCCAACAAAGTGTTGAAAAATCCTCATGATGTAAGTAGAACCTCTCAATCTCCAATATCACAACGAAAACAAATGTCTCCATTTGTCAACTCACTCTTCCCCTATGCCACCATGTGGCATCTTGCACCTTAATAAGTGAATCAAATTCGAGCAATGCTCGAACTTTACAGCAAGCAAGGACCGGTGTGTATATTTACTGCATTCTCCTATGTGCTAACATTTTGAAGACGAGCTAGATTCTCTTCATTTATCGCTACAACAACTGACTCCCTCACCTTTATATGCTTCATCTTTAAGATGAAATCCATATTTTCAGCTAGGTGAATTGCACTTTGACTACCACATCTCCTCAAAATTTCTTCATATATGAAGCTCAAATCACACGTCAACCGCTTCAAGTAGTTTCTTTTCTAAGCAGCTTCTCCAGCAGCTATCAATCCACCTCTGTAGTAGACGAAGAAACTATCATTGCAACTTAGCTCTATTACTAATAGTTGTTCCTCCAAGAGTGAACACATAACCCGAAGTTGACTTCCTTCGACCTCTATCACCTGCATAGTCGAAATCACAAAATCAAACCAAGTTGAAATTTCTATCCCTACCGCCAAAACAAACCCATGATCTGGAGTTCCTCTAAGATATCTAAAATATTATTAAGCTTTACCCAATTATGACATTTATCTACACCAATTCTCTTCATCAAACTATATCACTTTGGACTTATAGAATTTGATAATGGTTAAAATTCCAATATAGTCCACAGTGAACTCTATAGTCCAGACACAAAGACTTTGGTTCAATAATAATAACTATTATTAATCGAAATGCACTAGCTAAAGACTTTGAGTCGACCATGATACTAACCCTATATAACCGAGGAGACCAATCCTCTCTTGAATGGTTATTTGCTTCCAATACTTCCACTTGACCCAACAATGGTCACTCAATGGACACTATGCCATGATTTGACTATAATCAAAGTAGAGCTTTTATATAGAAGATCCATAATATTCTCAAGTCGAGAGAACTGTGTAAATCAGTTGCGTCGATATTTTCTGGTTGACCTTAGTTATATTAACCAATAGAAAACTATCGAGTGAGCAGTTCTATAGTTATCTAATAACTATCAGTACATGACCCCTAGGTTCCTCCAGCAATCATGAGTAATACACTACCCAACATTTGGAGAGTATTACATACTCCAGTCTCAAAGGATATGTTGATATCTAGTCTCAATGCATCTTGACCAGGAGCATTTAAAATGGTATATTTGTTTTCATTTTGATAGATTACTCATGGTTATAATTTTTTGTAACTATTATCACAAAACGTAGAATTTATGGATTTTCTATTAAATATATTTTTAATTAATGTTATCGGGCATTTTGACCCGACTATGTCCGAACTGAGTGGACAATTTAGTTTTGACTATTATCAATGCCAGTAGCCTAGAGCAATGATTGTGGGGTCCAAAAATCAAGCATAGATGATAAAATGAAGCAGAAGCATGAAAGCTCAGTACTCCCCGAAGATGGATCAAGTATGGTCCATATTCAACACTATGGATCGTATCGCATCGATTACACAACTCAATTTTGCAGCGATGATCGGTCAATAACTTAAAATCTACACATGCTATCAATGTAGTGAACCCGTGCTGCAGCGTAGTGCCCCCGCCTTTTGGATTCGAAACTCAACTTAAAGATGATACATTTTGTCCGCTTTCCTTAGATCCTATGACTGACTGGGGCATACGGGATCAAGCAGCAGTTGCTGAATTGTAGCCAAAGAACGAACAAGGAACTACTGCTCAAACGATGCACCCAAAGGCTGGAGAACCAAGATGATATGACACAAACTGGGTTTGATTACTGGATCGGGATTCTAAGGTAGATTACGACCGCTCTCAACTGACCAACTTCTAAATGTCTAACTTGCCAGCTATGATACGATGGCATGTGTGACGACCGCCTTACGCACATATTATGCCATCTTAAAGTACAGCTATCCATCATCAAAGCCGAACCTAACGTAGTCACCCATTCGACTCGAAGCAGCCCAGGAAGTTTTGGCCTAAGGTAAACTCGGGTAAAACCAAGATTTTTGTCCAAGCAAACACCAATATGACTCCAAGCACCATTCGTCACCAACCCAGCACTTCAAATTCAGCAAATCCGAGCGAACCAAAGACCGACTCTAAGCAAATAGAATTTTTTTGGGTCGGATTCCAAATAAACTATCACCACTCCATCACACATTGAACAATCATACACAAAACATTCACAAGCATTACAAACAGCCGTAACTTGAAAATGGACCGGACTAACAATGACTGGAGCATTTCCCTAGTGTTCATCGAAGCCATTCAATATGCAGAGTATCCCAAGAGATCCAATATGCCAACTATGCCCGCGTATACTGGAAACACAGACCTCCAAGAGCATCTCATGAAATACGAAGGGTACATGAACTCTGCCAGAGCGAGGAACGCAATTAAATGTTGATTCTTTTCCATATTCCTCGAGGAAGTAGCAATCGATCGTGTGATTTATGCTATTACCACACAGGTCCATCTCCTCATTTAGTCAACTGGCTAAGGAATTCACTGAGCGATTCAGAATGCATGCGACTCTCCCCAAGGATGCGATTTTGTTATCCAACTTATCCCAAGCGTCGAGCAAGCTGCTCAAAGACCTTTAGCAAAGATTCAACGTCATCATCGCTAAAGTGAGCAGTCCAAGTGAGAATATCATGCTGGTGGGGTAGATAAGAGGAATCGACCCCAAGATAGACTTGGCAACTAGTAAGCTGGAGAGACACCATCGAGCTTGGATTGTTTCTTTTACATAGTGAACCAAAACCTAATCAAAGAGGAGGTAGAACATACTAGATGAAAGAACAATGCAGGCCCGTTGGCTGAAGAAATCAAAGCAGGGGCAACACTGATGCCTTAGATGAGGACTCAAATTCTAGGAGACCACCTAGAATCCGAAAATTCAACTCGTATACTCCTTTGAAGGATTCAATCGAAAACATATATTTGGAGACTCATGATTCGGAGTAATACTGAAAACCAGCCTCGAGATAGTCCATCGAAACCCAAAAGATGTCCGGGAAATATTGTATATTTTAAGAATACATAGTCATAACACCAGCGTCCCTTCGAGATGTGATCGGAAGGATGATCTGGAAAGGAAAGTTACAATAATATATGCAAGCCCCACAAAATGGTAGGCAAGGAACATCTGATGTCTATCTATATAGAACTTTGAATATCAATTGGACCACTGATGGTTGACATCCCGCTAAAAGGAGCTAGGGGCAAAGTGGAATAGTGAGCACACGACGCTAGTTCACTTATCAATAAGATTTATTTCAATATGATTTATTTCAATTTCAATTACGTTGCAAACTATGACCGACTTGAATTAAACAACTTGCATACAATGTAGGTAACCAAGTACCTAGAGATGGACACCAACCAACCTCCATAGACCATGATCGGACCTTCGAAGCATCATAAAATGAGCATGATTCGGTCACTCATCAACTACTAGATGCCTCTAACTTAAGGCAAGGACTCGAAATGGAAAGTTGCCCGACAACGTCAGAATCTAATAAAAAGTGGACATGACTGACCGTCCACTCATCAACCTCCACGCTTGACTTGAAGACCGGATAAACACTTGGAGTGGATGCAACCTGACCATCCACTTCCAGCTCATACTTGAAGTTTGCCCAAATACTTATCCACTCCCGAAGCTAAGAATGACTGAGGTCCAACTAAAGTAGACGCGATTTGACTGTCCACACATTAACTCCTACCTTTGAAATCGAAAACGGTCAGGAAGCTCGATTTAAAGTAGGCATGATTGACAGTCAACTCATCAATCGTCGACCTTGACACGAGGACACGAATGAAACATGAGGTGGATGTGACTTGACCATCCACCCAACTACTCTCTCTCTCTCTCTCTTGACCTGCTGGGAGGAGTAAAAATAAAATTGGATGTAGTTCGACCATCCGTCAACCAACTCTGGTCCTCAGAGCACGGATTGGAGTATATACACCAAATGAGTGTGATTGACCATTCATCATAGAAATATGGTTCCCAAGGTGCGGACCGAAGTATAAATACAAATGGATGGACGCGCTTCGACCATCCATCGATCAACTCTGGTTCCCAAAGCGTGGACCGGTGTATAAGCATCAAATCGGTGTGACCGACTACCCATCATAAAACTTTGGTCCCTAAAGCATGGACCGGAGTATAAACACAAAAAGATGGACGCGGTTCGAACGTCCATCGATCAACTCTGGTTCCCAGAGCGCGGACTGGAGTATAAACATCAAACGAGACTGGCCACCAACTATAAAGCTCTGGTCCCCAGAGCGTGGACCAGAGTACAAACACAAAAGGTGGACACGGTTCGATCGTCCGCTCCTTAAATTCTTTCCCTTTACTTAGAGACAAACACAAGACTCAAAGTATGCAAAAGCCATGAATATGTTGTTTTGTGCTTTAGATAAAAATGAGTTTAACCGTGTTGGCATGTGCAATACTGCATATGAAATATGGCGTACACTCAAAATTACACACGAAGGAACTAACAAGGTCAAATAAAGCAAAATATCCATGCTTAAAAGTCAGCCTCAAAACTTTAGGATGAAAGAAAATGAATCTCTAAATGATATGTATTCAAGATTTCAAGATATCTACCATTCATTAGTAGGACTAGAAGAAAAATATTCATACTTTGATATTGTATCCAAAATCCTTAACTCTTTAACAGAAGAATGAGAAAGAAAAGTTCTCGCTGTTGAACAAGCGAAAGATATTTCCATAATAACTCCGGAAGATTTTGTAGGAAATCTAATGTCTTATGAAGTGAATTTGCAGGCTAAAAGAGTTCAAGCTTAAGATAAAAAATGATGCAGCCTAAGAAGCGAATTCGACGATGTAAATCGAATCCATCCAGGATCTCACACGATTAGCGGAAATAATCGGTGAATCGATGATAAATCGGTGAATTCAAGAATACCCAAATGCTCAAATCCGTTGATCACGAAAATCCACATCTCTTCGATTTCGTTCATCAACATTCCTATCACGATCGTCAACATTCCTACGATCATGATCTTCTCTTGTCTCCCGATCTGACTGTGGTGAAACTCTGTTTCCCCCATGACTCGATTCAGGTGAAACCCTTCTTCTACTTTGATTCATTTCAAGCATCATTCTCTCTAATCGACCAATCCCTTCATTCAACTTCTCAGTGAAACTCACGTTGATTCGTTGCTCCATTTCATCGGCCTCTTCTCTTCCATACAAAGCATTAATATTGTGATGACGTTGAGCTCGTCTCGGTGGCATGATTGAACTTCAACAAATTCAAAAAAATCCAAACACTTTCCGATCTTTGATCCAAATGATATGGATCGAAACTCCCAAGTTGCTGCAACTTCACGATGAACACGATGAACACCAAACTTCTCAACAATTGCGAATCTGATCTCCAAACTACAAATTCTCGAAACCCAGTTCTCCAAAAGATGCAAACGTCTTGCGATCAAGCTCTGATACCAAATTGATGCAGCCTAAGAAGCGAATTCGACGATGAAAATCGAATCCGTCCAGGATCTCACACGATTAGCAGAAATAATCAGTGAATCGATGATAAATCGGTGAATTCAAGAATACCCAAATGCCCAAATCCGTTGATCACGAAGATACCGGATTCTAGCAATCTTCGACACGTTGATCGCGCACGATACCATGCAAGAAGATCTACAATTCTTCGAACGTTGATCAAGCGCACTTGATTCCGTGAATTGGCTTCATCAATCGTCAATTCGAGCGCACTCGAATGTCGAAAGTGGAGATTGGAAATAATACTCATCTACCAATTTTAATGGAGGCACAAAGCACAAACCAATTTTTTATTCAAAAAAATCAACCACCTTTACAACGACATCATACCTTTATTTATAGAGTTTTTACAACATAACAACGACTCAACATAACATGACTTAACTACGAAAACTCGACAAATGACTTAACAATTAGTAACGACCTAACTTGAGTGACTTAAACACAACAACGACCTAGGCAACTTTGGTAGCGACTTAAGAGGACTTCGCTATGCAAGAATTGGCGTATTCGCGACCTATGCTGGGAATTGGAAGCGATCTATGGTTTTGCGACCTAAACATCAGGGATAGGGTTAGCACGTGGATGGATTAGGTCGTTAGGTCACGAGGGATTAGGTCGCTAGGTCGCGTGATGGCCAGGTCGTGGAGCATTGGTGATAGGTCACGGTGATGGATAGATCGTGGAGTATTGGTGATAGGTCGCGGTGATGGATAGGTCGTGGAGTATTGGTGATAGGTCGCGGTGATGGATAGGTCGTGGAGTATTGGTGATAGGTCGCGGTGATGGATAGGTCATGGAGTATTGGTGATAGGTCGCGGTGATGGAAATGGGGTTAAGTCATGGGGGTTAGGTCGCGGCGATGGGAATTGTGTTAGGTCGTGGAGATTAGGTCGCGGCGATGGGAATTCGTGAATTAAGGTATGTCTTATTAACTCCTTCCCCTTCACTCCTTGTCGTGCTGCATCAAAAAGAATATAACATTCCATGCAGAACAAGAAGAATCAAATTCAGACAAAGACGACCTAGCCTTTATTGCCAAGAACTTCAAGAAATTTTTGAAATATAGAAAAGGAAACAGAAATAATGGCAAGAGATGCTCAAATAGCAATAGCCACCGTCTTTATCAGTTATGGAGTATTTTAACTGTCACAAAAAGGGGCATATGTAGAAGGATTGTCCAGATCAAAAGAAAGAATATCCAAATAAAAGGAAGGACAAATTCAAAAGAAAATCCTTTTCAGTTACATGGGATGATTCAGATTCCTCCTCTTCTTCTAGTAGTGAAAGTGACAGCGATAATGAACAAGCTAACGTATGCTTTATGGCCAAAGCTAACGAGGTTAGTGATTTAACTTTTGATGACATGATAGAAATAAATTCTTAATTATTAGATATTTTAAAAGGTCTCAAAAGAAAATATAAAGAGTCTGTAGAAAATTAGCACAAGGCAGAGCTCGATAGAGATATGCTTAAAGACGAGAAGAAAATATTGGAAGAAGAACTTGAGAAAACTCAAGAATCTCATTCAAATATTAATTCTCAACTTATATTGTTGAGTCAAGAAACTGAAACTCACAAACAAAAGAATGATGGTCTTGTTTCTGAAAATCATGCTTTAAAAACTAATATTTAAATGGTAGAACTAGAAAATTCAAGTCTAAAGACCAAACTAGAAGGAATTACTAAAAATGTTTCAAATTTTAATAGAGGAAGAGAAAATTTATCTAGAATTATTGAAAATTCGTAATCTGTTAATAATAAAAATGGTTTAGGATATAAGTAGAAAATCAAGAATTCACAATTTAGTAATTTAAACAAAGTTAAGTATGATAAAACACCCACATCTTCAAGAAGACTAGTTTCTAAACTATAAATATATGGGTACCTAAAACAAATAACAAGTTAATAAGGAAAAAGTACATTAGTTCATTTATAGAAGATGTTTATAAGAATAAAAATTATATTTATAAAAAGGATACTAAACCCACTTGGGTTTGGTTTCCTAAGACCTAACTCTTAGGACCCTATTAAAAAGGTGGGTACCAACGTTATCTCATATTTTTTGCAATGCAGGTCCCACTCAAGAAAAGAGGAAAATGGATACTCGACAGTGGTTGCTCAAAACACATGACAGAAGACAAAGATATGCTGAGAAATATTATATATTTAGATGGAGGTTCTGTCACTTTTAAAGATAATTCCAAGGGATATACCATCGGCAAAGGTGATGTGAGCAATTACGGTACATCTAATTTACCACTTATTACAAACGTTTTATTAGTTAAGAATCTAAAACATAATATTTAAGTATAAGTCAGTTATGCGATAAAGGTTTTAAAATATCATTTTTTAAAATTAATTGTAGTATTCTTGATCAGAATCAAAATTTTATTTTCGAAGGAAATGGAGATAAAAACATTTACATGTTGAATATGAAAGTTAATCATAACTCAGATATGTGTTTAATAGCTAAAGAAAATGATCCCTAGATATGACATAAACGATTCTTCATATCAAATTCAAAAATATAAATAAAATTTCTAAAAATAATCTTGTAAAAGGATTACCAAAGATGGATTTTAAAGTTAATAATATATGTGACTCATGTCAATTAGGTAAATTAGCTAAATCTTCGTTTAAATGTAAGAAAGTTATTTCGACATTACAACTGCTTCAGTTACTTAATATGGATTTATTTGGACCTACCCAAATTCAATCCATAAATCATAATAAATGCGTATTTGTAATAGTTGATGATTTTTCTAGATATACATGAACTATCTTTATGAAAAATAAAAATGATACCTTTGAAAGTTTCAAAACATTTGTTAATAAATTCAAAATCTAAAAGGTATTAGAATTAAAAATATTAGAAGTGATCACGGAGGTGAATTTGAAAATGTACAGTTTGATGTCTACTGTAAAAAGAAAGGAATATTTCATAACTTTTCGTTTTCTAGAACTCCACAATAAAATGGAGTTATAGAACGAAAGAATCGAACTCTATAAGAATGTGCAAGAACGTTACTAAATGAAAGCACGTTACCAAAACATTTTTGGGCTGAAGCTGTTACAACTGCCTGTTATGTTTTGAATCGTGTTTCTATTAGACCTTTCACCAAGAATGCTCCTTAAGAACTTTTTAACGGTAGAAAACCAAACATATCTTATTTTAAAATATTTGAATCAAAATGTTTTATATTAAATACCAAAGATCAGCTTAGCAAATTTGATTCAAAATGTGACGAAGGTACATTTCTTGGATATTCGAATCGAAGCAAAGCTTATCGAATTTTTAATAAACGAACTAATATTATCGAAGGGTCACTCCATGTATCTTTTGATGAGAACACTAAACTTATTTCTAATACGGTTAATAAAAATGAATTAATTAATAATAATAAAACAATTATAATAATAAAGAATTCAAGAGATGACGACGATATTGTTTATAATTCTAGAGAAAATGAAAACATTGTTAGCTTAGAAAATAGAAATACTACTACTACAATCAGGTCTCCTCGAAGAGTCTTACGAAATCATCCTACAGAAAATATAATTGGAGAAATAAATTCAAATGTTCGAACTAGAAATCAACTAAATTTAATGGGTAATGTAGCTTTTCTCTCTACTATAGAGCCTAAAAATACTAAGGAAGCGTCATCCAATGAAAATTGGATTATTCTTATGCTAAAGAACTAAATCAGCTTGATAGAAATAAAATTTGGAAACCAGTATCCAGACCGACCGATCAGACTATTATAGGAACTAAATGAGTTTATAAAAATAATGCAGACGAATTACGAAATATAACTAGAAACAAAGCGAAACTAGTGGCACAAGGATATAAACAGGAAGAAGGAATAGACTACGAAGAAACGTTTGCTCCAGTAGCTAAACTAGAAGCAATACGAATCTTATTGTCGTATGCATGTTTTAATAACTTTAAACTCTATCAAATGGATGTTAAAAGTTCTTTTTTAAATGGTTATATTAAAGACAACGTTTATGTTGAACAACCTCCTTTGTTTATTCATGATACCCAAATCATGTATATAAACTTAAGAAGGCTTGATATGGTTTAAAGCAAGCACCACGTGCTTGGTATGAACGCCTTAAAAGCTATCTAATTGACTCAGGATTCGAAATAGAAAAGGTAGATCAAACTTTATTTATAAAACATTCTAAAAATTATATATTGATAGTTCAAATATATGTCGACGACATTATATTCGGCTCAACTAATAATGAATTATGTAACGAATTTTCTAAAATAATGACTAGAGAATTTGAAATGTTCCATATGAGAGAATTATCATATTTTCTAGGACTTCAAATAAAACAAGTTTCAAATGTAACATTTATTAATCAAGAAAAATACTGTAATAATCTTATCAAACGTTTTGGAATGGAAAACACTTCTGCCAAACCAACACCTATGAGCACAACAGCATAACTTGGTAAAGATGAATATTGCAAAAGTGTAGACCAAAAACTATAACGTAGTATGATAGAATCATTACTTTATCTAACAGCAAGTACACCAGATATTATGATGAGTGCATGTTTATGTGCACGATTTTAAGCTGACCAGAAAGAATCATATTTACGTGCCGTAAAACATATACTACGCTATCTTAGTAAAACTACAAATTTTGGACTTTTCGATCCGAAAGAGTGCTCGTTCGAATTATTACCATACAGCGATATTGATTTCGGAAGATCACAAACAGATAGAAAAAGTACAAGCGGTACATGTCACTTCATAGGTAAATATTTAATATCGTGGTTTAGAAAGAAACAAAACTGTGTCTCACTATCAACTTGTGAAGCAGAATATATTTTTGCGGCATTCGCTTGCACACAAGTAATTTATATGCAACGGACACTTAAAGATTTTGGAATCAATCTATCAAAATCAACAATTTACTGCAATAATTCTAGTGCAATAAACCTACCTAAAAATCCAGTAACCACTCGAGAACTAAACATATAGATATTAGACATTATTTTTTGCGCGATGATATAAAAAAAGAAGTGATAAATCTAGGCTACGTACCATCAGAAAATCAATTAGCCGATATTTTTACTAAACCATTGTTAGAAAATACATTTATAAAATTACATCGTGAGCTTGGTATAATGTCAATTAAAGATATATATAAATAAAATACAAATTTTTTGACTAAAAAATAAAAAATAATTTTTTTTATGAAAAATCAAAATTCTGACCATGCTAAGACTCGAACCCATAACCTACTGTGAATAGCCCAAGTGTCTAACCACCTGAGCTATTATTTTTTATTATAGTCTAGTATGGGGATTTTATTATGTGGTGACATCAATATATACTAAAAATACGTGTAACATTTAACTTTATAAATATACATTACTACTTTTATAACCATTAAATTACATAAAATAAAACAGACAACAGAAAAACTAACGTACTACCCTAATTCTTGGCAAAATTCAATATAAGCCACTTAATTTTACCTACTTTTTCTCTAGAATTAGGCTAAGATATGCATAATCCATTTTTTTACACACAATCAAACTGAAGTAAAAACAAAGCTTTCATTCGTTCTCCTTTCAACAATTATTTTTCAATATGTCAACCTCTTCATCCATGGATTCTATCGAAATTCTTGCCTCAAACAATTCACCAAAGACTCCGGTTCATAAAACTTCACCATCATCTGCCTATCATACTGGATGTACTCCGGATAAAAAGAAAAGAAAGAAGACGATTGACATATCTCCAAACATGAAGCAAAAGATAGATGATCTGCACCATTATCAACAAGAATCACTAATGCTACAGCGTGAAATGTACTACGAACAAAAGATTAACTACAAACGATTAGGAATCATCGAGCATATTGCTATGTAGTTCTACAGGGCATCGTCACATCCGATAGACGAACATGTTGTTTAGCCTATTAAACGACCTTCGACTTCGTCCCCACCGCGACTACCATTCTCGCCGAATTCATGGGATCGCAATGAAGAATCGAATGCTCGTCGCAAGCAACTAAAGAGCTACAAGACGCCTAGCCCCTCGAAATAAACATAGTTGTCGTTATCTTTTATTCTCTTTTCGAATAATTCTAATAAATATGTACGTTTTGTTCTTCGAATAATTTATTTTTGTTTCATACATGAATATGAAAACTGATTATAATATTGTATAATAAGCTTACAACGGTTCACATGTATAATATTTTTAACCTTATACTCCAAAAATAATTTCACTATAAAAAATCATACAGGTCAGTCGACTGACGCAGAAATAATTTTTTAAAAAAAAGCATGGCTAGTCGACTATCTCAGTGCCTCAGTCGACTGGACCAGAAAGATGAAAAATTTCGATTTTCAGCTTCAATCGACTGATGCACTGAGGCAGTCGACCGGATCGTAAATGTGAGTGCCTTTATTACTTTTACCCACCCACTTTCCTCCTTTTAACTTCTACTTTACCTTCTTTTACCATTACCATCTCATATTTCAAAGTTTTCCAAAACCCTAACCTTTCAAAAACTCCATTTTTATTCTCCAAAAATTCAAATTAATGGCTCATATGCGAAAGGGACAAGCTTCCTCATCATCTCAACCTCCGTCAAAGGAGAAAATCCAATGATGGCTATTTGATGACACCAATAGGAGATGGAGACGAATGCAAGATTCATGGATTTTCAAAGGTTCGTTTGTTAAATTTTCTGATTTCTCTCCATACCATATCCAAGAGTTAGCTCGAAGGAGCAATTTGGAATCGTTATTGAACATTGATGATAACAAGCACAAAATCAATCAAATAATGGTGAAACTATTCTACGCAAATCTAAACTTGGCTCACCAAACCGTTCAGAATCAACAAGATTGTGTATGTAGTCTGGTATGTGGAAAACCTGTCCTTTTCTCTTTAGATCGCATGGCACATATTTTGCAAACAAAAAATGATGGTATGCTTTGCCAATATTGATTGTGACTTGGTTGTTCATGACAATATAAGTTATTTGTTTTTAGAAGACGACTTGCGTCAACACAAATCCATGTCTCTACGACCAAAAGCAAGAATTATACATCACGCTCTAATGAAAACCATAACTCTAAGAACCTGGAGCTATGACTTGTCTCCGAACATAACTTTAAAGCTTTATACGCTGTTTTCAAAAACATTAAAGTAAATTGGATACGTTTAATTCTTGACGAATTCTTAAGCTTTGACAACGGCAGAATGAATGTAATCTACTACGGTGAATATATTATGCGACTTCTAAAGGCTTGTGAGATTCCGAAATCGGAATCGCCAATTTCTACCATTGGATGTTTAAATTCTTGCACTTTGGCGTTAATGAAGCTACCGGTTGCTCGACCACCACCTATCATATCTTTCGAAGAATGGATTCAACGGCAGTTATCTCATAACCAACCAAAACAACATGGCGAACCATCTCAAGGTCCATCTCGTCAAAGATCAACTCATCATCAACATGAAGAAATTTTGATTTCGAATCTAGGTCTTCAACCACGTGAATCCATCTCTATAATATGTTGTGACCAACAAATTCTTCAATCCAATATCACCAAAGTTGATAAGAAACTTGATAAGGTAAAAGAATTTTTTACTAAGTTATGGCAAGCTATCTCATGCTCTTCCGAGACTTCTACGGCTACTTTAGACGATCCGGGTAAGCAACCCATCTTCACTTGGTCTTCTTCTTCCGACGATCAAGCAAGTAGTAGTAACGATGATGGAGACGGAGGTGATAGTGGTGGTCAGACATCACATAGTGGTAGGGGTAAGCAACCAATGGCTTAAGATGTTTTTTCTTTTTATTAAAACATTTGTATTCATTTCGTATGGCTTGTACTAAATAGCCACTCTATTTTATTTATTTCAAACACTCTTGTTTATAGAAGTTTAATGTATGAGTAATTGCTTTTTCTCGTAATATCTATGACATTATGACTTCATATTACTTATTCCTCTTTGTCGATGACAAAGGGGGAGAAATATTATTGCTAAAATCAAGAACGAAGGATATAGAGTGTCAAAAATTCAGCGGGAGTAAGTATTTATGTTATATATATACAGTCGAAATCTATATCTATTTACAGGTTGTCATCAATCAAAAAGGAGGAGACTGTTGAGACTTGGTTTTGACTCATGATACGAAGCTACCACTACGACATACAGATTTAACGACTGCTATGATAAAAAGAGACAACGAGACGAGACTTTAAAAACCGGTGCATCAATTATATTATCTTGTTTTCAAGTCTTCAGTCAATATTGTTAAAATCTCTCCTCAGTTACGTATATTAGCGCATATATATTTAATCATTCTATTTCCCAAACATTTTATACATATATAAGCATATAATTAAATTATAAAAGTATTTTAGAGTTATAGAAATTAATATACCTATGTAAACTGTGCATATTGCACAAATTTCACCAAGACAGTCGACTGACCCAGAGACTCAGTCGACTGACATTGGAAATTTGTGCAACATGGACAGGTACATAGATATACAAATTTAAATTTAAAAATTATTTTGAATATTCAGTCGACTGACCCAGAGGCTCAGTTGACTGAATTTCTACAACAGCCACTTTTCGAAAAAAACATGACTTTTTGTGAAGAGATACGAACCTCTACGAAAAGATTAAACATAACAATTCAATCGAAACTTTTCACCAACAGTCGCCGCTTTATAACCTTTATAAATACAACCTCCAACTTGATTCCAAATCATTTAATCACAATCGAATTTTCTTATCTCTCTGATCTAATTCTATGGAATCTATTTGTTATCATACTTTCGATTATTCTGCATTAAAGCAATACTATACCTTTCTATTTTTCATATACTTCAAATATATATATTTATACTCGAGGAGAAGATTATAGGAAGGGTGTGCTACAAGTAGCAAATCCGTGTTATCAGAACACACAAAAGTCAAAAGTATTTTCTGTATTTGTTGAAGTTTTGTTCTGCTGCACAGGCAAGTGAAGTCCTCTTCGGATGTTGAGACAAAATTTTGTTCTGCTGCTCAGGTCCCTGTTCGGCTGCTCAGGGGTGTATAGACTTATTCCTCCGGGTTAAGTGAATGTTGTTTTTTTAGTTAAATTCCAGAAGAAGTCTAGAACTAGACGTAGGACGGTGCTCCGAACCAGTATTAAAATCTCTGGTGTCATTTTACTTTACTGCTTTTATATTCCACATTATCTACCATACAACTATCATCATTATACTCTGTATCATTGTCTATCCATATTACACGATCCATAGCACACTTTCAGCGCTTACTAACCATGCATAACCGTTAGGACTTTTAAATGAGGTTAGTAGTTACCCCTCTTTTTTTGAAAAAACATGTCAAGTATTTTCTAACCATGCATAACTGTGAGGACTTTTAAATGAGATTAGAATATACTTGATATTTGCCCATTTCTTATATGCGTCTATCCATGCATAATCGCGAGGAATTTAAATGAGAATGGAAGCCCGTATATAGAAATTCAAGTAATTCGCCCATGTATAACCGCCAGGACTTTTAAATAAGAGTGAACACTTTAGGACATAATTATTTTACAAAAAGAATATTTCCTTATTTTGAAATATCAAATTCTGCACACTATATTATGATGTATGGATTGACAGAAAGATGAAAGTGATAGAAATGATCATGGAATAAGTACTAATATAAAAATATTATAAAATTTGTTTAACTTTCATGAAATTATAAAATTATATGTCCTCTTGTTATGAAATATAATTTAATCACTGTCCATCATTTTTCAAGCACTGTAACAATTTTGATGAGTTTCGAAAGAATTAATTAGTCAATGATTATCTTTTCTAGAGTACATCTCTTACCAAAATAAACTAGAGTTTTTTAAACATGATGAAAACCCAAGTTTCAAAAATTAGAATAAGTGAAAATCAGTTTTCTATAAGGGGGTTTTGTGAAAATGACTTCAAGTTGATATTCAATAATTGCAAAAATGATTTTAACATGAGATGATATTAGATACCACTTGTATTTGAGATATTCATGGTGATATATAGTGGTATATAAGAAAAATGTGTACTCTTCAACACTTAAATTTTTTAGCACGTCTATTTATATCAAGCACAAGTAATGTAATTTAAATTGAGCAAAAATACACATTCAAAAAATTCGTCAAAGCAGTTTTTTTTGACATTCCAAAGTGAAACCATAAAAAATCATAAACAGAAAAGTTGTAGCATTATCGGTTGGCCTTACAGAACTTCATGAATTTTACATATCGGAGTTAAGAAGCTCAAGCTATGGCAGAAATACTTCAACAATGTTTATGAAAAACATAATTAACAATATGTGAACAAAAATTGATTTAAGAGATCATAGCTCACTTTCCTTTGATTATGTGATATCTGAAATGCAATGATCTCCATCTAAACTTTATAGGCTAAGGAACATTTAAATTTTAGTTTATTATGAAAGTAGCTATGCTCTGATACCAAATGAAAGTGACTGATAACAAATGAAAATGCTTTGATACCAAATGAAAGTGACTATGCTATAGGATCAAATGCCAACAGTTGTAAAAAATGTAAATGCAGTGGTTGTACGATATAAACTAAGTTATCTGCTGATGCAGAATATGAGTATAAAAAGTAAACAATTAAAGCAGTAAAGAAAATGACACCAGAGATTTTTATACTGGTTCGAACTCCTGTTCTACGTCCAGTCTCAGACTCCTTCTGAGATTAAAACTAGCAACCATCTCTTAACCGGGAGGAACATGTATTACACTGCCTGAGCAACCGAACAGAACTTCTACCTCCTAGACAACTGAATATGACTTCTACCACCTAAGCAACCGAACAGGTCTTCTATCGCCTGAGCAATCGAACAGGACTTCTACCGTCTAGGCAACCGAATAAGACTTCTACCACCTGAGCAACCGAACATGACTTCCAATACAAATAGTAAAGTTGTTTCTGACTGAGTATGCTCTTGAATAGCACCGATAAATCAATAATGTACACCCTTCCTATAATCTTTTCCTCAAGAGTAATGTGTATGATTATGCGTGTATGAAGAATAGGAAGATTAGAATTGCTATATTAGATATGGAAGTGAGATGTAAAGCAATGAATGTATGAACTTATGTAAGCAATATATGCACGTTAGATCAAGAGAGATAGGAGAATTAAGTTATTTGATCAGTACAACTCAAGTGTATTTATAATAGATAATGGGTTGCAACCGCCGGTGAAGAGTCTCTACGAACAGCAATGGTTGCAACCCTTGGGGAGGAAGACAACTATTCAGAAAAGAAGTGTCTTTTCATAAAAAATGACATTGCAGGATTCAGTTGACTGACTTTGATCATTCAGTCGAGTGAATTTAAAAACATGCACATGTATGTTAAAATGCACAGACTCAGTCGACTGAATGATCTTGTTCAGTCGACTAAATTCTGTTGGTAAACAAAAATTACCATAGCTCATTTGGTTAGAGCACTTGCCTTTTAAACTAGTGATCCGGGTTCGAGCCCCGCTCCAAGCATTTTTTGAAAACTTGATTTTGATTGGAATATGCATGCAAGTTTATTTGAATGTGAATGATGATTCTTGAGAAAAGATTTTAACAAAGCACTAAACTAGACTCTATATACATATTTGATGACTCTTGTTAAAATATATAACTATACGAATCATACTTTGAGTCCTTGAGTCTAGATGTTGTCGTAGTTGTAGATTCGTGAATTGTTGTTCATGTCAGCAATCAAAACCTATGATCCAACATTCTCCCTCTTTTTGATGATGACAACTCCATTTGCTACGGACGAATGTTCGACAAGTTTTGTTGACTTATCTCTCCCCCCGAATACATTCCTGTAATTATGCTATAGATTTCTTCCTCTGAATCTATGCTATATATTCCTGTAAATAATTAACCTTTTCTCTCCCTTAATTTGTGCTTGCATTGTTTATTCCTGCAAATAGTGTTAGAGCGATATCTTTCTCCCCCTTTTTTATCGACAAAAAAAGAGAATTTATATGATGATAAAAATTATATTCCACATAAGTGTTAACATTGAACAATATAGAACAAAATAACTACTACTTATAATGTAAGGTATCAAAAAAATAACATTTAAAGCATATAATACCCAAGGTTCTTATAATTTTCTAATTTTTAGGAAACCATATCCATTTGGGTGTGGTTGAACCATTATAAATATAATTTTTATTATTAACTACCATATCAAAATAATCATCAATATATTTTTCTCTATTTTTCCAATTTATAGGAACCCAAATACCTAGATAATTTTTATTCATATTTCCCATCAATGATTTTGAACTTCTAAAGAAATTATAAACATTATTGGTCATAGCAGCATTTGAATTTCCACAAAAATTGGATTTAGACTTTACTCATAATCTAGTACTAGCACTAACATATTTACTACATATGAAAGCATGTCTAGTGCTTTATCATGTAAAGGTCTAGAACTAGATAAAATTATGTTTAAATTGTTTTGACCTTTATTAAATTTTGTGACTTCAGTCTTAAGTTTATCAAATTTAGCTTTAAAGTCACAATTATTATTTTCAAAAGAAATATTACTATTTTTCAAAATATCAATTTGCTTGTTTAATTCAGAACTCTTTTTTTTAACTTACAGTTCTCATTTTCGAGAAGAAAAATTCGAGATTCTGAATTATCTAAAGATGATTGTAATAAATCATTTTGTCTTTTCAAACCCGTAATTTCTTTTGAAAAATTTTCTTTTTCTTTTTCAAACATAGTATTTTGTTCCTCGGCCCACTTATGTGTCTAAATTTTGGAGAAGGCATGTGGTCTAACTATGGATGTACGACCACTATTATTATATATTGAAATTTTTGGTATCCAAATTTGTCTATATATGGAATCTAAATTTGTTTAAATTTCAAACCATTTATGTTCGCACCTTTTGGAATCCATATTTGTTTAATATTTTGTGTTTGTATATATTTGGGCAATTATTCTTGCCATGTTCAATATTTCCACACTTTACGTATTTGGATTTCACACATTTCCCATTAAAAGCGTTATTAGTCGTTTGTTCATATTTTGACACTTTTGCAAATCCAAATCCTTTCCTTTTATTCTCGAAGAGTTGATTTTCTAACATCATATTAAAGGATTCATCTATAATGAAAAAAATTCTAGTAACCAACTCAAGTTTATTAACTTTGGATTTTAAAAGTTTATTTTCATTTGCTAGCTTCGAACAACAACTAATGGTACTATCTCTCTTTTCAAAATTCTTCATTTTCAAGCCAATATTTTCATTTTTAAGCTCTTTATTTTTAGTCTCAATTTCTAGCATCTCAGTTTCAAAGAGTTGGAGTTTTTTAAATTTATTTTTTTCAAAATTCTTGATTGTTTCAATCTCCTTTTCAAACTCGTGATTTAATCAAATAATTTCAGGTTTGCTCAGAATCACGTTTTCTTTTTCAAGGGTTTTGAAATTTTCGTTGATCTCATTTAATTTCTTTTCAAAAGTTGCACATTTAGAACTTTCCAACTTCTTAAAATTATCCAACTCTTTTTGCAAAATGTTAATTATACAAATCAACTCAGTTTTGTTTTTCTCCCACATTAAAATTTCGTTTTCTAACTTTTGAAAACAGACAAATTCTTTTTCATAGTCCAAACACCTTTTGTAATTAGAATTTTTATTTTTTTTAATATTCTTAAGATCATTTTCCAAATCATTATTTTTTTGATGTAGTTTAGGTTGTTCCCTTTTCAACTAACTATTTTTCATCTCAAGAGATTCATTATTTTCAATTAATTTTCGGCACATGAGAACTAAATCATGAAATGAAAGATCAATTATCTCATCGGCTATTGAATCTTCATCACTGTTGCCTTTTACAAATCCTATCAAGTAGTTTCTTCAACTGAGTCAATTGTAGGGGATTTCTCACCGTTGTTGACTTTTGCATCATATATTGCATCAAAAGTATTCTAGATTTCCCGTGCACTTTCACAATGAGAGATATAGTTAAAATTATTTCGATTAATATGAGAATATAGTATATGCATAGCAAAAGTATTAATCGAAATATTTTTCTTATCTACTATATCACACCCATTTTCAATAATATTTCAATATTTAGAATTAACAGATTTTAAATCAAATTCCATTTTTAATTTTCAATTTAAAAAATATGTTCCATTAAAAATAGCAGGGAATAATACTGGACCGACTCTCGCTAGATTTGCAACTATGGTTAGACATCCTTGCTATTAACCTTACCCTGATACCACTTGTAGGATCGTTTTCACCTTAGAGGAGGGATGAATAGGGTGATTCTACTGATAATTAAAATTAATGCGAAAATAAAAAACAATCGTAGATAATAATGCAGAAGAGAACACACACAAATTTCCCTAGCTTCGGCAAAACCCTGCCTATGTGCTGCCCCCAAGGTTTCTATTAGATATTAAAAGTCAAATGCTTACACATGTAAACTTGCGACACCCGCTAATGACTAACCTAACTCTACTCTCAAAACCCAACCACAACTATGCCACCGAGATGCGAATTCTCAAACTACACCATCGTTTTTCGTCCCTAGTCATACGACTAGAATCTACACAAATTCTAAGAGAAAAATACATCTAAAACAAAACACAAAACCTTATATAAAATTTTAGCCTAAAATAAAATAGAGCCGGCCCAGAAAAAAATCCTTTTATTTCATTTCTTCCGTGTTAAAACTTTGTCCGATCTTTTTCGTTCCTTCGTTCCTTTTCAAAAAGCTAGGGTTCTGTGATGAAGCTACCGCTTTGTTCAAATTGATTGCTGATGCTTTGAATGCTTCTTTGATCAATTAACTTGCTCACGGCTACTTCAATTAAGTCGAGATCGAATTGATGCTCTGAGTTGGTACGTGAAAATTTCCCGTTTTAATTCTCGACTTTGATTTGAGTTATGAATTTTTATTAGATTTACAAATATGCTCTGGATTTTTGTCTCAAACTCGAATGCCTTTCTTCCGATGATGGTATGGGTAATTTGTAGGGTTCGATCCCTTAATATCGTTCGAATAGTTCATCTGAATTCGTCTATTAATATTTCTTGGCCATATGATTTTGCTTGAATGATCGTAATAATTCTGCCTTGCTCTTCATATGTGAGTTGCTCCATATTTTTTCGATGCATTTAAATTTGCTCCGTTCTTTCTCCTATGACTTCAGCTTCTTTATTTTTGGGATAATTATTAGTTTACTGACTTCTTTCTATTATTTTATGACATGTTCATCAAAAACCCCTATGGCATTATTTTGTTTGAACTGTTGCATATCATTTCTCTTCGAACCGCGACTTGATTTTCTCTGTCATTTGAATTTGTGATATTCTAAACTTTGAGATAAAAATTGACTTAATAAACTCTGACTTGTTTTCACTGTCTTCGTTCCATACTGCATATATGTATACATGTGTATTCATGCACGTATATATGTGCATTGTGTGTCTTATGTGCTTATGTACTTGATTGCCTTGATGTCCTATGGTTGTTCATTTACTTAAGCCCGCACATTCATTGAGTACATTACTGGTTCATCTTGAAGCTGATATCATTGTTTGTGCCTTTGATCTTCTTGTTGCCTTGATACTTCTTTGTTCACATTGAGTTGTTGAGCTTGAGTCATGTTTATGGAACTGGTTTGGTGCACTTGAACTTGTATGCACTATTATAGGTAATCTTCATATTTATTCATTGTTGTCTCTGTTTCATGTAGTTTGTTCTGGTGCATGGCTCCGATTTGGTCCAATATGTTTGAGTGTGGTTGCATATTCATTGTGCCTCTGGTAGTGATGGCCTTTTGGTCTTGATGTAGTGTTGTCGGTGCATATGTGTTTGGTTCTATGGCATTGTGCTTTACACTTGAGTTCCATTATACATATACTTGAAGTTTGTGAAGATGCAAATGTCTTTGAGTTGCATTCTCTATTGCTTCGAGTTACATTGAGATTTGATTTCTTTGGTTGTTCATTTGTAAGTTTCTAAAATTATATACATATATACATATATCAGCATATATGTATACATGTGTATATGTCTGAACGGTTTCGAAAATAGTTTTTAAAGCTTGTTTTCTATAATAAATTATTTTCTATATAAAAATACTTGTTTTTGCAATTTTCGGATGTATGAGAAACAAAATTAAACGATTTAGTAAAAAAAATGGTATGAGACACGTGCGTTTAATTTTTCGATAAATTCCAGACTTGAACGATCGAAAACCTCCTGCATATATTGTTATGAATCATTATATATGTGTATATGTATACATGTTCGTTGTTCTACGATGCGATGTTCATTTAGTTATTGTATTTTGTTCTGATAGATCCATTAGCTACCTATAGTTTTGTATTAAGTATTTATTGGATATGTCGTTCCACTTGGGTTAGGAAAAAAATAATATATAGCATTTGTCGATGTATTCAATAGATATTTAAGACAAGACTATAGATGGTCGCTCCTAACCAGCCCTATTTTCCGCATTAGCAGACAGAATTACATAGTAATTCTCTTTGTTAATATGTGTCTCGAGGTGGGGTGTCACGGTTTGGTATCAGAGTCTGGTACCATGTGCATTTTGAAATCTTTGTCCTTCTGTCTCATACCATTATGTGCCTCAATTCTGGACAGTAGAGACTGTAGTGTGGATCCATTTGTATGCTACCTGGTCTAGTTAGATGCACTTGTATATGTATCCATGTGTTTTGAGTTTGAGTCATTGTTGTTGTGTTGCTTCACTAATTCACTGGTAATCTGGTTTTTGATTCACTTCCTTTGGTAATTGAAGTTGAACATAAGAGTCTGAAGCTTTTTGTTTCACTGGTGGTTTGTACATTTTATTCTGGTTGAAGTTGTTGCATTATGTTATTCTGACCATATGTGCTATGCTCTAGTTCCATGAACTTTGAACTTGTGTTGCCATTACACCTGAGTTTTGTATATGCCTCTGAACTGTTGTGTTCAATTTGGTTTTGTTCTCTTGAATTCGTCTTTGGTATGTGTGGGTTATTACAATTTTTTTCTTCGGGTCACATGAGTTGAATCCACCATTTGGTTGGGTTTGACCTTATGCTCACCTGTCCCTGCAATTTTATCAAGTAAGTGTATATCGGCGTGCATGACCTTATGACATGTACAGTGATACACTGTGCATGTCACAAGTTGTTCGTGTATGATGAATTCAAAAAGAAATGATGACGAACAGCCTAAATAACTGAAGCAAATAACATTTTCGAAACACACACTTTAATTTGCACTGCAAAATATTTCCTTTTCAATTTTACTACATCAGTATTTATTTTACAGATAGCTCGGGTGCTGGATTCAAGTGGAAACAGAGTTGAAAATTAATACGAGTGAATGAGTGATATGTAGTGAAGTGAACTTTGTAAATTGAAATTGTGATGTAATCGAAATTGTATTGTAATCGACAATGTGTGAATGTAGTGAGAGCTCAAATTTGTACTATTCCAAATTGTAAAAATATATTTGTTTGAATATGAATTATGTGTTATTTATTTTATTCAACAAATATTTATTTAATTATGTGAAAAATAAAAATAGTAACACTTAAACAAATATATATATATATATATGTTTATTATCATCAAGAAAAACTCATATACTAGCATATTCTACAGTCTGACCTTCACAAACACCATGTTGCCCACTGTGAACTCCAACTCCGTATGTTTCATGTCAACATAATATTTATGCCTATCTTGCATGGTTTCCATCCTTCAATGGATCTAGTCTAACTTTTCCAATGTCTCCCTCACCATATTCGACCCAAGAATTATCCTATCTGTTGTGTCATGCCAACACGATGGTGATCTATAGGGTCCACCGCACAACGCCTCAAATGGTGTCATCCCAATACCGGCCTGATAGCTATTATTATAGGTAAAATCCACCAATGGCAAGTAATCCTCTCAAGAGTCTACAAAATTAAAGATATACATCCGAAGCAAGTCCTCGAAAACCCGATTCACTCTCTTTGCCTGTCCATCTGTCTATGGGTTATGAGTGGTACTCAAACTCAACTCCATGCCCAAAGCCTCCTGTAGACTCCTCCAAAACACGCTGGTGAAAAGCGGACCTTAGTCGCTAGCAATGCTACTACCTCCCTCATATATAGAGACGCCAAAGGTGACGTTGTCCTCATACTTCTAACTAGTATTAAATGAGCACATTTGATCACCCGATTGACTATGACTCGAATACTCTCATTCCCTCTCCCACTTCTCGGTAAACCATCGATGAATTCCAAAATAATACCATCCTACTTCCATTATGGAATATCCAATGGCTACAACAATCCTACGGGCTTCTTCTGCTTCGCATTTACCCTCTAGCAAGTCATACATGGAGCTACATACTCTGGTACTTTCTTCTTCATACCAGGCCAATGAAGGACTCTCTTCATGTCATGATATATTTTATCTCTATTGGGATAAATGGTCACTCTTGAATAATGAGACTCAACTTGTACCACATCAATCAACTCTATAACGAGAGTAACACATAACCTACCATCCCTTCATAACTATCCCTTCGAGTCAATAACATAATGCCTCAAATGACATGATTGCTCTACTTTATCAAGCTTCTCAAAAATATCTACTAGCTCCTTATCTTGCTTTTGACTGGATCCAATATGTTCCATGAGTGTAGTTGCACATCCAAAGATATAAACAATCCTGGGTAATATGTAGTGATGGTCGGAAATCAAATGTAGAAGTAAACTCCAAATGCTTGCACTTCAATAATAAAGGACTCAATACTCCATTTTGTTTACTTAAGGCATCAGCCACTACATTGCCCTTGCTAGGAGCATATGAAACATCAAAATCGTATGATGCCAAAAACTCCATCCACATCTACTTCCTTAAATTCAAGTCCTTCTAGGAGAGAAAATACTTCAAAGACTTGTGATCTGTATACATCTTAACCCGCTCTCCTAAAGAAAATGTCAACATGACTAGAACGCAAAGACAATGGCCTCTAACTCAAGATCATGGATGTGGTAGTTTCTCTCGTGGACCTTTAACTGCTGACTAGCGTAATTCACTACCCTTTCTTTTTTCATCAAGACTGCACCCAACCTGTACCACAAGCGTTGGTACATACTATGGATGTCTTTACACCAACGGGCAATACCAAATCATATGCACTAGCTAACACTTCCTTTAGCTTAATAAAAGCATTCTCACACCTCGCTTCCCATGAGAAAAACTAAATTCTTCTTGGTGAGGCGGGTTAATAGGGGCGGACATCTTCACGTAGTCCTTGTGAACTTCCAATAGTATCCCGCCAACTAAGGAAACTCCTTATTTCCATGGAATTCTTTAGCACAACTTTACTAGGATCGACCGTCAGCTCGCCAAAAGTGGCACTTCAAAAACTTCACCTTCAACTTATGCTCACGGAGTGTGTTGAGCACTTATTCTAAATGAAACGTGTGCTCTTCCTCATTGTTTGGATAGACCATAATGTCATCCACAAATAGCAGGATGAACCTTTTAAGAAATCCTCTTAAAACTCATCTCATCGAATCAACAAAGTAGGAGAGTGCATTTGTCAGTCCAAAGAGCATGACTAACTACTAATAAACTCCATCGGGTATAAGAAAAATGGTGGAAACACGTAACTAGTGGAATTCGATAGCCAAATCAAGCTGTGACAACACCTTCGCTCCAACCAACTAATCAAAGAGGTCGTCTCGATGAGGCAGTGGATATCGATTCTTCTTTGTCATTTAGCTCCCTATAACCGACGCAAAGTCTTAGAGAACCATCCACTTTAGTGGCCAAAAGAACTGGTGCTTCACATTCCAAAATGCTCCTCCTAATGAAGCCCTTCTCCAATAGCTCGTTCACTTGCTTATTGAACTCACGTCTCTCCTTTGGGGCCATAAACCTTAAGGGTAAGACAATAGGTTTGCAATCTCCTTAAGATAAATTTGAAACTCGATCTCTTGCTATGGTGGGAGATTGCTAAACTCGAAAAAGGCATCTGGATAATCTCTAACTACAGGCATTAAACTTAGTTTGCCACGCGATAAGTCTAATGAATATAAATAGCTCAACATAACCGATTCTCGGGAATCACAATAAACCTCTAAGCTTTATCCACTACACGTACTCAACCTAACAACCTTCCTACCATAATTTAATATAGCCCCATACATCATCATCTAATCCATGCCCAATATCAATATAAACCCAGAAAATTCTAAGACAAAAGCACTGCAATCGAATTCAACCTCCAAATGAATAATTTCAAACCCTTACATACAATGGACTAATAGGCCAATCCTCTGATAGGGTTGACACAACTACATGATCCATAACTATGCTAGAGTCTAAGTGTAACTCGTCCACAAGTCTACTAGAAATGAAAGAGTATGATGCCCACATCTCTAGTAAAGAAAATGGATAAACCAGATAAAGTCAATACCTCTTCGATCACGACCTTCTTCCCTTATCGGTAACTAGTGGCATGATCGACTAGGTACTACCCCAGTGCGCAAACTGGGACAACTTGGGTAGAGGTCTACTGAGGTGCTAGACACTCATATTTCATGTGTCTGAACTGATTGCAATTGTAACACTTGATCTTTGAACTATATGCCTTGCACTCCTTCCTGAAATATCTCTTCTTGCCACGATGCATATCTTGCTTCTTGATTTTTTACCTTGGGTCTAAATCCTCCTTTATGTTGATTCTGTTGTGCTTTTCCTCCAGTTTTCTTAGGTTCTTCCTTTGATTCCTCCTTGGAGATGGCATTCAGCAATGCTATCTCCACTAAACCCTCATATGCAACAACTTTGAGAATTTGACTTAGATCTAAACGTTGAAGTGGTTGGTTCAGCCTTTTAGAAAATTTCAAAACCGTTTTATAATGGGTATTGATCCACTCCATCCTAAACCTAGACAACTCGTTAAATTATTTGACATACTCCTTTACTAACATGTCTCCTTGCTTCAGATGAATAAATTTCTCTAACTGCAATCCTTTCTTAGCTCTAGACATAAACTTTATCCCAAATCATTTCCGAAACTCCCCTGTGTGATCTCTCTTCCATCGGTCTTTGCCTCAACTACCTCCCACCAACTCAGACCTCTTCCTGTAACTACCAAGTAGCTAATGGCCTCCTCACCCTTCGGTAAGCTCCATCGTCCCAAAAAGCCTTTCACAAGTACAAATCCATGCCCTTGAATCTACATATGACTCAGTCTCATATACGGCTTTCCTCCAAAGCTCGTGAAATCCTTAAATAACTTAACAAAATCAACTATAGGTAGGTGGGTAGGAACTCCACTTACCGCTCTCTTGGTGGGTCCTTTAGTGGAATTAAGCTTGGCTTGTCTTCACGTCTGAAGATACCGGCAAAATCAAATCGGGACATTCACGCCTGGCATCTTGGCTGTATCACCTGAGCCTGAACCTATAGGATCACTTATCTTCTATCTATGCTTTTAAAAATTTTATTAGCAACTTTCCACATATATCATAGGCACAAATAAGAGAGATTACGATATGTGTAAAAAAATTGGAAAGCTTTTTGAAACATTTTTCATATATACTTTGAAAACTTATTTTGAAAACTTATTGGAAAAACATTTCAGAAAAATATTTTGTCCAATTTTTTTTCAAGTACATTCTCTTAATACGTTTCTAGTCCCTAAGGAATTATAGATGTAGCTCTAATACCAAACATGTCAACCTGCACCCCTCGACATACTGATCCAAAGTCTATGGTGACTTTTAGACTTGCGTCGATGCCAAAACGTACCGGCTATTTGGTTTTTATATCAGTATACAAACTAAAAATAAACATATATGACCTAAGATATACTATACTTTCAGAACTCATAGTAGAATGGAACAAAATAAAAATACAGAAAATAACCATCCTAGAAAATATCTCAAAATACGATCGCAGAAAAACAGTACATAGTTAAATACAGAGTACATAGAAATACACTCATAATGTGATAAAAGAAATCTAACTACTCATAAAATAGACAAGAATCACATAGTTAGCCAACGAAGGACCGTTATTGATGGTAAAACAATGTGTAATCGAGCATCCAAATATGATCTTTGTGTGCATGCATGGAGGATGTAATACCTTGTAAGATTTAGATGTATATATTATTAGTGGGGGCAAAATGATAATTTTACAAATACTGAAATTAGGCGACGAGAACTATGCCATTGTGTAGAACTAATTTCTCTGATCAAGATAGTATATTTGTTTTTACGGATCAGAGTTTATATGGAGAAGATACACGTATTTTAAGTAAGCAGGTTTTAATTAGCTTTAACCGGCCTTAGCCCATGTGAGTGAAGTGACAGTTCAAAAGTTACAAAAAGGACCGAGTAGTTTCCAAATCATTTCTCACATACATTTTGTGTTAAGCCTTCTCCTTTTTCATCCTCCTCTCTTTTGTCTTTATTTCTCTTTCAACTCTAAACAAAACTCAAAACATACGTACATGCATACATATATACAAAATCGACAAGCGCGAGAAGAGCTACAAGAAGATACTCATTGTTTGGGGATTCGAGGAAATTTGAAGGACTACAGTTTCTAGATAGGAAGGAATTAAAGGCTATTAGGCATCTTTCAGGGGTTGGCAATGTAGATTGATGAGGTGGAATCATACTGGGTTATATATAGTTCACATCAAAGTAGTTTGCATTATTTGATTGCTAATTAGGTTAATTAGGTATTGAAATTGGATAAATTGAATTTAGGAATAATTACTGATATAAATTGAAAGATTTAATACTGATAATGATAATTGATATAGGATTTAATTAGTATTAAAATTATGTAATATGAAATTTTGAAGTAAGCGAACGATGTTATGATGATCAGGGTTATAATATGGATATGTGAATATGTGATATATGAATGATGAAGGAAAATGATGTTTAACAGAAGTAGAAATGCGTCGATATAGTAAATAATAGAAGTAAAATGAAATAAGGAAGAAATATATTAGATTTCTGGATTTCTGAACTTCATTGGTCCACCGACGTTATGTGCGTCGGTCTGCCAGTGTTATGTGCACCGGTTTACCGGTAGGCATTTTTCTGCCTAGATTGAACCTAGGCCAAGCTAAAGCACTTTGGCTTCAACAAGGCTTATACAAAATAGTTGAAGGTGATGTATTAGTTTCTCTATGATGATCAAAGGCATTTAATGTCTAGGATTGTATATGGTCGATTTGTGTGTGTTGTGATGATGACATCAAACCATTTGTTAATGGGTTAGGTTGTGTTTACCATTATCTTCATGCATGACTGAGTTATTCTGTGTTTAACAAACTCATGTCCATGTTTATGTTTTTGGGATTAGTCCATGTTTATGTTTTTGGGATTAGTCCACGTTTAACTATATCCTAGGGCTAGTCTTTGTTTAAGTAACTCTTGTTCGTATTGACGGCTTAGTATATGTAACTAACTCTCTCTCTTTTATGTGTATGATTAATAAGTATATTATAGTGATCCTCATATTATGTTTATTTGATGCACTAACTCTGTAAATGCAGGTGAGATAGGTTGATATAAAGTAATTGTTATCTTTCATGCAATGTTTATGAAACAAAGTTAGCAGTATTTACTCAATAATATTTTTACTCACTAGACAAGTGTTTGACCCCCTCACCCTCATACACTATAGGTTAACGAAGTAACCTTTGTGTGCATGGCATTTGACGATGGTGACTATGAATAAATTTACATACATTATTCATTTATTGGTATTCATTTTATATGTAATGTGATATTGTGTGTTGTATGAATACTATGTATGACTTATGATGTGTATAAATGGGATTTGTTCATTTTATCTATATTAGAGTTTGATCCATTCCGTTGTAAGTCTAAAAGATATAGTTAGTTAGCTTAGCTCTCCATATACTATTATTTAAAAAAATCCAAATTTTCATTTTACGGTGCATATGGCTTGATCGTATGGTTGCAAAAAGTTGGGCTCTTACATTTGGTATCAGAGCTGTAGGTTAGGATGTACAGAGAGAGTGTGCTTGTATATTTTTATACAATGTATACATGTGCGTGCATGTGTATGTATGTTAAAGTAAATGGGCATATGATGTTTAATTTCCAGGTTAATGTTTACCATCTATATGTACTACTCTACGAGAATATAATATTGAATCTAATTGTACATATAAAAGAGATGACTAACCCGACTAAGTCTGGCACTGGAAATAAAGCCATAGAAGCGCCGTGCATGAATATTCCACTTTGGTTCCACCATTATCTTCAAGCTAGAAACCAGGCCACCGTTAATGAAATGGCGCTTGTAATTGCGGTACAAGATGGAGACATTATTTGTGTATCGGGGTTGAATTTTTGAAAACTATGTAAGGATTTTCAGAATATAGGTGGCAAGCCATATAAGGAAACGGAAGCTTTTGTGGAGATAGGGGCTTGGTTGTGTACATGTAATAGCATTTTTAGTATGTTGAATTTGAGTGACTGAGGTAAAAATGCAGCTTGCTTCTTGGCACCTACTGGGAGAAGCAATGAATTGATGAGACATTGTTATTAAGGAAGTCAATGAAAATGAAATCTCCTGGACTGATTTTAAGAAAATATTTAAGACAAAAATTTTGTTTGAATCTAAAAAGAAACTGATGCTTGAGAAGTTTATTAATCTCAAATAAATAAATTACACTGTAAATTTATAGTTATGGCGAAATTTGATTTTGAATTGATAGTTATGGCAGCCAAGACGGCTATGAAGTTTGCGAAAAGGTTGAGTTCGCCACTTAAAGAATTAGCACTTAATCACATTCTTGTAGGAGCGACATTTGAAAGTTTAGTTAAGGCATCATTGTTGAATACCACTATAGTGGAGGCTTTTGAAGAGCGGTCGACGAAGAATATTACTCAAAGCAAGAACATAGCAGTCCAAGTGGACAGATTGGTAAGCAAGACAAGAGATGTGAAAAATGAAATATGAGAGAACGCAAGTTGAAGGACTGTAAAGTGAAGGTCCCAAAGATTAAGTGCTATAATTGTAATCATACAGGCCATATGAAGAGGGGGGTGTCCAACTTTAGAAAGGTTGCTATGTGGTATGTTATTATCCAATGTTTACACACACACACACACATATACGGTTATGTAGTATCAGATATGTAGATTCATGTGAAGAAGTTGCGTTCAGAATTTTGAGAATGAAATTCTTTTTATGGAGGGAGAATATAATACCCTATAAGATTTAGATATTTTATTAGTAGGGCCAAAATGGTAATTTTACAAATATTGGAATTAGGCGATATGAACTATTCCATTGCGTAAAGCTCATTTTCTAATCGAGATGGTATATTTATTTGTCTAGATTGGAGTTTGTATGAAGAAGATATACATAAGTTAAGTGAGCGGTTTTTGATTAGTTTTAGCGGGCCTAAGCCCATTTGAGTGAAGTGACGGTTCAGAAGTTATAAAAATGGGCGAGTAGTTTTCAAATCATTTCTCATGTACATTTTTTGTTACGTCTCCTTCTTCTTCTTTATCTTCCTCTCTGCCATCGCCCTTTCTCTTTCATTTCTAAACAAAACCCTAAACACACACACACAGAGAGAAATATGTGTGTGTGTGTGTGTGTGTTTGTGCGTGCGTGCGTGCGTGTGTGTGTATGTATATGTATATAAATACGTGTGTATGTATATACACACATGTCAAACCAATAAGCATGAGAAGGGCTATAAAAAATTACCCATCGTTTGTAGATTCAAGGAACTTTAGAGGACTGCAATTTCTGAAGAATGAGGAATCGGAGACTATTAGGTGATTTCTAGGGCTTGGCAATGTAGATTGATAAGTGGGAAGTATTATTGGATTATAAATTGTTCACATGAAAGCAGTTTGCATTGTTTGATTGCTAATTAGGTTAATTGGGTGTTGAACTTAGATAAATCGAATTTGAATATAATTACTGATGTAACTGTAGGATTTCATAATGATAACGATAATTAATTTAGAATTTAATTAGTGTTAAAATTATATAATATGAAAATTCGAAGTAAACGATCAATTAATGATGCTCAAGGTTAGATTATTCATATATGGTTAATATGTGATATATAAATGGTTAAGGAAGTACAAAATGATGTTTAGGAGAAGTTGAAATGCATCAATATAGTAAATAATGGAAGAAAAAACAAAATAAAGAAGAAACATTTTGGATTTTTGGATTTCTGGCATTTACAAGTCCACTGGTGTTATGTGCACTGTTTCATAGTTGGACATTTTTCTCCTAGATTAAACCTGAACCAGGATGAAGTATTCTGGTTTCATCGAGGCCAGTACGAAATAGATGACGGTGATGTATTAGCTACTCTACAATGTTTGAAGGCGTTTAATTTCTAGAATTGTATATCGTTGATTTATGTGTGTTATGAAAATGATATCAAACCATTTCTTAATGGGGTTAGGCTATGTTTACCTATATCTTCGTGCATGCTTGAGTTAGTATATGTTTACCTAACTCATGTCCATGTTTATGTTTACGGGATTAGTTTATGTTTAACTATATCTTGGGGTTAGTCTCTATTTAACTAACTCTTGTATATATTGACATGTTAGTATATGTTTAACTAGCTCTCTCTTGTGTATGTGTATGATTTTTATGCATATGATAGTGATCCCCATATTATGTTTATTATGATGGAAAATTCTGTAGATGTAGGTGAGAAGGTTGAGATAAAACAAGTGTTTCTTTCATATGATGTTTATGAAATCAATTTAGCAGTATATACTTAGTAATATTTTTATTCACCAAACATATGTCTAACCCCCCTCCTCATACATTATAAGTTAATTGAGTAACCTTGACATGTGTGGCATTTGAAAATGGTGAGTATAAAGATGTTTACATATGTTATCTGTTTATTTGTATTTATTGTATACGTAATGTAATGATGTCTATATGTATGAAGACTATGTATGACTTATGACGTACATAAATGATATTTGACTATTTTATCTATATTATAGTTTGGTTCACTCTGTTATGAGTTCTGAAAGATATAATTAGTTAGCTTAGCTCTCTGTATAATATTGTTTTACAACACATATGACTTGATCATATGGTTGAGAAAAGTTGGGATGTCATCCATTTTAGAAATAATATGTTATTTTTTTAGGGCCATGAAATTTAATAGGAATGGGAAACTGGTGTATGGTAGATTAGGTTAGGGAAATTTGTTTTTATTGGGTAAAGATGATTCTGAGGAATGTGAAGAGGTGTAAATGGAACTCGAATCAACAGACCATGTGGCGATTCGACATGCTGTTACATCAGTCTCTTCAAAATAAATAAAAAATTGCGGCCGACGACACTGAAAGCATAAAATAATGTTCTAGCAAGATTAAGCCATTAAGATATATTAGAAGTATACAGACTTCTTTGTGTCCTTTGATTGTGCAAAGTAGTTCTAATGTCCAATTAGAGTTGCGCTTGCCACATGTATGAAAGCTATTCATGAAGTTTGAATTTGAAATTGGAGGAACCATACAACCTATAACCATAGTTGATAGTTTGCTAGCACATGGAAGATTGACCCCCTATGCATAGGAGAGAGTGCTATCAGGGTGGCCTAAGATGCAAGGCTACAAGGGGTGTCTTCTCTAATGAACGTCATCTATAAGGGGTTGAGTGCACCAAGGTTAATTCCAACAACATATGATCTAACAATGGGCTCGATCCAAGAGGATGAAGGTTGGTTCGAGAAATTAGGTGAGATGGTATGGAGATGAAGGACGTGATGGTGAGACCGCCAAACTAGATTTACCATTACATATTATATGATCATTTGGTAGTCGTGTCATTTCTTTTGTTTTAAAGCTCCTGTTTGGTACTTCAAACAAAGGTCAAAATGGAATAGTTATATTGACATGCTAAACTGTAGTATATGTGAATGAGGAACCCTACTTCGTGAAAGACCATCATAAAACACCATTATGAGTATATTTATGATTTATATTTTTGTATATTTGAAATAATAAAAGTATGTCAGCTAAGTCAATAACTATATAACAGTTCAACAGATATTTAGTTATCGACAATATATCCTATCTCATATGCACTGGTTATTATTACTATCATATTATATTTTACCATTATATTATGTGATCATTGGATAGTTAAGTCGTTTATGTTAGTTTAACACCTTTTTTTTCTTTTTTTCCTTAACCTTAAAAGCGTTTCTTCTTTACCGGATATAGGTGTGTTGCAATGATTTTCAATACACTCTTAGGAGTTTACTTGAAAAAGAAAAGGAGAATTAATAAAGAGGAAACTAAAGAGATTTTAAGAAAAATTATATTTAAGATTAATAAAGGTTCTAGATTCACCATTTTTGCTACTATACCAATATACAACGAGTAAAACAAATGATGTTAATCGAGGTCCTATATATAATTATTCCAAATAATATAGTTAGTTCAATTTAAAAAAATTCATTCGACTTTAGGGTTTTAAAGGCTTTAAACAAATGAATATTAAAACCTAATGGCCGGATAAGCCAACAATAGCCCTTAAATATTTTAATTTTAACTTTCAAATATTTGGTTTTTAGATTTTTGAAAGCGTTAAGTATGACTTTACATAGATGACATTTGAGTTTTTAAAGGTATACAATAAACTCTTATATATATAAACTTAGTAGATCTCTAATGTAAAGGTAGCTTTCACATTTGTATAAGATAGTTTTCGAATGAATGAAGTCTAGCTGCCACATATATAAAGTATCGAAGGTATAAGTTAACCTTCATGTATAAAAATTTAAACTGTCCATAGGTAAACATTAACTTGTCTATTGTCTAATACGTATTGGATAATTATGAGAGTTCAAATAATGAAACCAAAATCTTACTAGCTTGTTCTAAGATAATTTGATTAGAAAGCATGAACCCGGCCATAATGAATTGTCTATGATACCTCCACTGAAAAACTATGTTGGAAAATCAAACTTTTAAATATGTTATTAATATTTTCTATGAAGTCATTTTGAAGTATAAGCACAAAGAACATCCTAATCTAAAAGCATAAAAAGCTGCTTTTGGGGATTTGAAATTCCAGCTATTATTACAATGTAATTATGAAGGCACAATGAAAGAGTAATGTCAAACGAGGAGCTAATGCATGTACAAAAGACATCCGCCGCAATTATAAAAATTACCACATTTACTAGGAAAGTCATCACATTTGTATGCGATACTCACCATAAGTATAAATAAAACAGATCACTAAGTGTTTAAAAGTAAACATTACCATCGACCCAAGAGCTATCATAAGCTAAAAAGCTATCGTAAGCTGAAGTGTAATCATAAGATAAAGAGCTACTGTAAGTATCGAGTTTTGAAGGCAACCACATATACTTGAACCATTACAGGTGTTGAGTTTTAAAACTATTGAATGCATGGCCACCGCGATCAGTATATTAAGTTTATCCTACATATTAAGTCAAAAGCATTGTCAAAACTATAAAATAAAAGTTACTGGATGCTTCGGATGAAATGATGCATGTTTTAGGTAAACTACCATGTTTTTGGGATATTAGCAATTAAACAATTATACAACAAAAGCAACTGCATTTATTTGAATATAGTTTTTCGATCATTATGAATTTTTGCCAAGCTACCATAGGATTTGAGTTGTTGTAAACATAACACCTCCACATCTTTTAGAGTCGGCCACCATGATTTTTAAAATAGACTACTACAAGTCTTAAATAACCACATTCATCACATATTTTGAGTTATAAGGCTATGACATGGTTTGAGCTACAAGATCGTCTCGTGTTTAATCTAGAGGTCACCATATGTTTTGTAACAACCCTGGTCGAGATTAAGATAAAATGAATATATTTGATAAATTTTGAGAATTTAATTTGGATTTCTGGAATTTGTTTGGGAATAAAATGGACAAAGTGATTCAAAATTCAATCTAGCATTTTGATTGCGTTTTGTAAACCTAAAATCATTGAAGTTCATATTAGTGAAATAAATGATATTTGTGAATTTTGGGATTGTTCCGAGAAATAAACGATAACTATTAGAAGTGCGAATACTTTTTAAACCATTGAAATAGTTGGAAAATTAGTTAAATCAATTTCACAGTTATATGGCAGATAATTAAATAAAATTAAAAATTAAGAATTAAAATAAAATTATTATTATTATTATTATTATTATTCAGTTATTGAAATATAATTTGCAGAATGAGGTGTAAATCAGTTTCAACAGTTTTAATTACATTGGAACATAATTATAAATAGGGAAAAAGAAGAAGGGAGAATAGGAAAAGTAATAACATTAAGCCCAAGCCTAACACTTTATGTAATGAACCGGGTTTTTCAACCCTCGAAAACCAACTCTAATACGTCCATTATATCACATATCGAGCAATCAATGTCAGAAGACTCGATTGTTAAGGAAAAGAAAAAAGGAAGAAGATAAGAAAAAAACTAAATACAAAATCTCACAACGGAACGAATTATCTAATATACCATAAATCTTTACACAAAAACAAAACTGCAATATATGTATATATAGACATCAATCGGAGTATAATAACCTGTTTCAGCCTGGACGGTTGTAACAATCTGTCCTCGCAATTGCTGATAAACACAACAATGAATACAACGAAAAACAACCATCTACGTGAATACGTCTCTGGTCCTCCAACTCCTCTCCTAAAGCTCCAAGCATCTAAACTAATCCGTAATATGCTTGGTCAGACCTGAGCATTATAATAAAATAACATCCGTGTCAGTCTGGAAAACAAGCATGAGAAAACACATCCAACTGGATTTAAAGTTATAAGATATTCTTTGAAATCAAAGGTATTTCGTAAGACCTTGCCGCATATAAATACGACGAGTTTTTACCTTAGCCAAAATACTTTTATAGAAAATCCAATGATATTATAATAATGTCTAAGGGTTCAAAGTAAAATATTAAAATAGCTGGAATGCTTGCATCTCACGTTCCAACATATTTGGTATACAACTAAAACCGTAAAGCTCGTATTGGAGAATGGATTCCAACAAATGACTGGGCAACTGGGGTACCGTCCGTCACAGTACACGTCTAGAACAATATACCAAGATCGTACCTAACGACCTCTACCAACATAGGACTGGCTATTCCAAGCTGGATAGTACCGAATATGTCATCACCTCGGTTGTTCCCAATCGTTTTATTGAGATCATACGCACAACTTAATCTGGAAATATGAATGGTCATCTAGAAAGGCGATGACATACCTCAATGGGTGCGATCCTCATTGCCCTGGTGCATTTCCCATGTTTTATTCATTCCTAGTTGATGAGGCTTGAGGCTACGATTGCCTTTCAAGAACATTTACACTTAGAATGCTCATTGCCCTCCAATGACGATGTGCTGATAGCATTCATCTATACAAGTCCATTCTGGGTCTGAACGAAACCGAAGGCATTATTCTAACTACATCCATTTTTGGAACAGGATTAGTAGCGATTAGTCCTTGCAATTCACCTCTCTATCTTCGATTCCATGCTCTTCACTGTTTCTTCACTTTGAAACACATTCGTTGGATCGAAGTGGTTTTCGGATAATATATCTAATCCCAATCTCTTCGAAATAACTTTTGATAATTTTCGGTAAACTCAATTCCGGTTCTTCAGGAAATAAAGAGTCAAAGATAAGATCAGAGGTCACCTCCTAACCGTTAATGGATAGATTTCCTTATCATTGTCCTAGAAGAACGAAACGAGATTTATACGCACAATACAACATCGTCGGAGATGACTGTGCCATATAATTCACGTGTTTCTCCTCGATATTTCCGAAGTTATGATTGGGTCCAATCTTGATAGTCGGTTATCTAACTATCGAACAACAAACATTCAATCAAGAATTTATTTCATAAGGAAAACCAACATTGATTAAGCATATAAGAGAACACTAGCCTCGTTTATAAACCTTTTACAAAATAAAACCACTTGTCAATTTCCTGTATATGAATACTTTTGTAAGATATATCCACTAATTTTATATTTTCAATACTTAAAAAAATTTCTATATACTTATCTGAACAGTATAAGTATATTTACAAAACCGAGAAAGATTCCCTTTTTATTCGATTCTCAATCATTTATAATTTTCCTTACATTTCTCCAAACCATTTATAAATCATTTTATAAACCTCTCAAAAATACGTTTATAATTCCTTTATAAAAATTCAATCCCTTATAAGCTTCTTATACATTTCAAAACCACTTATAAACCCTTTATGAATCCATAAACCATTTATAAAAACTTCTTTTTATAAATCTGTAAACCTGTTTCTAAAATTCGTTTATAAATATCTATAAATTTCAAAACCATTTATACCCTTTATGAATCCCTACATATAACGATTTTTTTATTTTTGAAATTTTCCCACCAAAATTCTAATAAGTGACTATATATTCTTCTTATTTCGAAATTTTGATCATTCTCTCTAGTCTTTCTCTGTTCTAACTTCTGATAACATTTAAAATAATGGCCTCCTCTTCCAAATCAAATAAAAATTCAACTTTTTCGTTCCCTTCTCCTTCTACTGGACCATTTCAACGAACTACGCTTCCACGAGTGATGAAAATGGAAGATTCCTTGAAGGATACACTGCAACTAATGACTGAAATTAAAGTAGTGCAACTTAGAATAGCTAAAGAACAAGAACGGCAAGGAAAAATCCTTAGAAATTTGCAAAAGTTTCTAATGGACAATCACGCTAATCCGATCTTGATTGATGAAGAGTCTTCAGGAGATCAAGTGCAAGAGGACAGCGAGGAAGAAGAAGAAGAAGCCCTCATGGAAGAAGAGCATGCTGAAGATGACGACAAAGTCGTTTGCGTTGGCGAAGTGTGCTTTGACAAGGTTGGAATTATAGTCGAACAACATGAAAATTTCTGTTTCCACTACCCAAATTGTTCGGTTCATAGATCACCCATTTTCAAGGACCCACATTAGTTTATTTTCTCTCTTTCCTATTGTTGTATGTTTTTACTTACGTTCTCTACGCACATGTAAATATAACAATATATACTTAATAAATGATTTGTGTTCTTATATTATTTGAATTATTATATATATATTCTTAGTTAGGATAGTTAGTAATTTAGGACTAAGTTTTAGTTTTAGAATCAAGTGATGATTATTTATGTGTTTAAAATATTTAAAAATCATGTTTAAATTATTTTAGAAAAATACAGAAGATTGAAAACAATTTAAAAGAAAAACCTTTTTTCAAAATTAACAAGGGTATATCGACATACCCCTCCTAGATATGGCAACATAATGACAGTTGGTTTGTTTTTTAAATTTTGAAAAGAAGTATTTTTTAGAATTTTAATCAATTTTTCTCACTTTCTCTTACTCCGTGCTCTCTTATTCTATTTCTTGAAAATAATTTCTATATTCTCCAAAATTTGTACAAAATTAGTTAATACTCTACTAGATTGATTCTCTACAAACTATCTACTATTTTGGAAGCATTCTCTCTATAATCCAAAAGATCAAACCACGATCAGAAGAGCTATAACATAACTTGTATCCTAGGTACAAATATTAATATTTGTAAATCAATAACTCTACTCTTATTTATTTAGGTGTGCTTGTTTCCCGCTCAAATCAAATAAGTGTGCTTAATAGCCTATCTATATCTAGTGGGTAATCATATTGCCCAGTAAATCAAGAGAGTTTACCTTGAACTCGTAAGACAAGAGGGCGAACCTCGTAGCTTTGAAATTAATAATATATTCTAGTTTGCATGCTACCTGGTTAAAGTAGGTGATTGAAAAGAAATCTATATAATAAATTGTACCAAACTGGATGTAGGAGAAATCCAAACAAGTATAAAACACCTGGTGTCATCTCTCTAACTCATTACTTTACTTTTACTGCATTTATTCATATCTATGATTGATATTAGTATATATATCATTGATTGATTATCCATGTTTAATTCAAATCTTGAAATAAGTTAAAAAGTTCCATAAAAGTTATAAAACATTATTCATCCCCTTTTAGTGTTCCTTAAGAACCATTCACATTAGTACTACACCATTTTCCACATTTGGTATCAAAGCATTAGATTTTCAAAAACTCACAATTTGATTTTAGAAAATCATAAATGGCTTGTAACACCGGTGGTTCACTTTTTAACACTTTTATTGAAGGACAATCAAATGCTGACCCCACTGTTTAATGGTAGTAATTACACCTCTTGGTCATGTAGGACGATGATTTATTTATAGTCTAGTGATTTAGATATTTGGAATATCATACACAACGAGTACACTGAACCTCAAACTGAATACTCAACATGGACACTAGACCAAAACACACAAGAACTTAATAATTCTAGGGTCATGAATATTTTATTATGTTCGTTAGATAAAAATGAATTTAATTGATTTTTTATTTGTAAGTCTAAATATGAAATCTAAAGAACGTTGTAAGTTACACATGTGGGCACTAAAAAGTGGAACAGACAAAAATTTCCATGCTAATAATCATTTTCAATTATTTAAAATGGAACAGAATAAGTTTATTCCTAATATGTATTCAAATTCCAGGATATAGTTCATCCTTTAGCATCATTAGGAAATTTTTTTTCCAAAGAGGACCAAGTCAGAAAACTCCTTAATTCACTCTCTTCGAAGTGGGATCAAAAAACATTAACAAGAGAAAAGGCTAATTACATTAGTCCTTTAAAAATTAAAGAGTTAATTGGTAATATAATGTCTTATAAAGCATAATTGCAGGGCAGGAAGGAAAACCAGGCAAGTGAAAAAATCAATTGTATTTAATGCTACAACTGTCGGTCAGGATTCAGATGATGATGATAGTTTTGAAGAAATTTCTCTTATGACTAGAAATTCTAGAAAATTCCTGAAGTATCGAAAGATGAATAAATTTGGTAGAGCTAAATCAAAAATTCAGGAAATGGGACTATAATTAAAAGTTACAACTGTGAGAACCTGGTCATTTGAAGAAAGACCGTCCTTATCAAACGAAATCAATGGTCATGCCTATCACTGATTCATCCAAAAAGAGAAAGAGGGCTTAGATTTCAATTTTAGATGAATCTGATACTGCATCAAGTGACAACGAACCAGATATAGAAAATGTCAATATGTGTTTCACAACAATAGAAGATTAACCAAACCTGAACAAAGGACAACAACAAAAATGGTACATTTTGCATTTATTTATTTGAAATAATTAAATTTAGGAATAAATAAAGATGATTAATAATATTATAAGTTTATTTAAGTATATATTTACATATATAGGAATATATTGCCTTTGTTTAAATTTGAGATTTTCGGCCTATATATCGACATATATCACATGGGTATGTCGACATGTTTGATGGAAAATTGGAGAATCTTTTCAAATTCAAATTTTGAATTTCCTCTAATTTGCATTAATTTCAAAAAATAAAAAGGCATCTTTTTAAACTGAAAATTTTCGGTTCACTCTCTATTAAATCATCCCATCTTTATCCCTTCATTCACTCACACTCTAATTCAAAATTAAAAATCATTCTTCACTTTCTTACCTTCAAAACTTCACAACAATGTCTTCCTTAAGCCAACCCTCCTCGTCCAAAGCCATTAGGCATGGCAAAAGGATTAAAAGTCAACTTTATAATGATCAAGAGTCCATGGAAATTTTTATTGAATATGCTACTTATGGAAAAGTATTTGCAGAAAGGTTTGGAAATTTCAATGAATTTTCTTTTATGATTTACAAGATCTTGCTTTTGAAATTGGTAGTTTTGGTTTAACCGATTTATCTTAAAATGATTTTGATTGCTTTTCGATTTAGTTAAAATGTTTTACGTGAACCTGAATGGAAAATTTTTTCAAGGAGAAGAAGGTCAAATTTGAAGTATAAAAAACAATATTGTTGTTGTGGATTGTAAAATTTTAGGATAAATTCCTAGTTGTAAAAGTAGTGGAAATGACTTCTCCACCGTTGGAATTGATTTTGGTAACAGAGAAGCTATGCATGATTTTTTTTTTCTAATAATGAAGAGTATGATTCAAAGGGCAAAAAACATAGGCTTAAAGCAAGGCTAATAAGTCTTATTTTACAACAAAGTATTACATCGAGGATGATAAATTAGAATAAATCTTACTCAAAAAGTTTCCAAAGCTCATTGTAACATCTTGGTATTTTCAACCATTCGCATCCGCATATGTCGGACTTGAATTGCTCAAAATATCATATGGTTAATTTATGTTTGGCAAAACTCAGCATATACAGTAAATAAATAAATCACAAACACAGAGTAATATAATAATATGCAGCGGAAAAAAAATGAATAGTAGTTCATGAAGCTACTATATATATATATCATGGTTAAATAAGATACAATATAAGTTTCAAATACAATAGTCAAATACAAAATCTGAATATACAACTGGAGTCAACTGAATAACTAAAAGCTGAAAAGGTGTAGATGGATCTCCAAGCAAAGCTCCAACTCCAAAGGTGAGTCTCAAAAGCTGTACCACTCAGTCTCACCCGAGCGTAAAGTACAACACAAAACACTCGAGTCAGGATTAACATTCTTATAACAATAAATCCAACTTAAGTGAAATAACAACTGAAATACAAGTAACTCAAAGGATGTTTGGGATAACCATCCTCTAAGGATCCGTTAAACCATCTACTATGCAATAATATACGCTATTATAATAATGCTTATAGTAAAGTAAACTATTAAAATAGCGTCAAGGCTTTACATTTTCCACCTTAACACATTTTATATATTCCCATAGTCTATACAGTACAGTAATCTCCCCCGTACTGGGCATCGTCAGAGAGCACTCCATAGGTATGGTATGAAACAAACTCGTAGTGGTCTCGCTAAGTTAGGTGACATGGCACAACTAGGTAATGCCAGGGTAGATATACCAATTACACTTCTGGGTTGGTGGTAAAGCATAGCAGCCATTACCGCCCACCTCGGAACACACTCCTAAATCAAAATCAAGTTTAGCCACCAAATCAATCACAAAGTCAGAATATAGTATCGAAGGAATGTGTCCGATCGGAGGAGCTACCTCACTTGTCCTGTCAATTTCTCCTGTTTTATCCACCTTAAGCCAACTCATGGGAGTCGGGTCCACGTATATACCTCATATAGGATGGTCACCACCATCTTACTTCATTTCGGAATCTCCACCACGTACATAGTTGTTAAATTGGTTTTCAGTATTGGCAGAGAGTATGACAATATCTGATCCCGGTCTCTTTAACAACCAATCATTATTATAACACTGTGGTCATTTCAAAATAGTTTATACTCTAAAAACCAAAATATCATTTCCAATTTAAATATATTCACTTCCAAAAATCATAGCACTTCAAAGTTACAACACCTTCGAAATTATAAAGCTTCTAAAACCATAACACTTTAGAAATCATAACACCTTAGAAATCATAACACTTTGAAATCATAACACCTTCCTTTAAACTGTTTAGATATTAATAGTATATATAATAAAATAGTTATAAGTTAAAATAGTTTATATTAAAAATAGTTTATATGTAAATAATTTATAAAGTACAATATATAAATAGTTCTAAATATAATTTAAAAATACTTTATATAATAAAATGGTTTCCTCAAATTTCACAAATCATTTTCAAATCAACTCGAATTCAAAAATTCAAATTTAATCAAATCTCCAATAATCAATTTCAATTCAATTCAATTTCTCAATAAAGCATTCCAATAACTTGATACATTCATTTAATTATCTTAAACCAAAATCAAGTTATAAAATCATATCCTTTAAAAATCTCAAATTGCATAACTTACAAATCGATTTAATTCAATAAATTCTTTATTAAATACCATCCCAAATCAATTTCAAATCTATCTTCCTAACCCTAATTTATTAAAAATTATTATACACTCTATATTTAAAAATAAAATTTTAATAATACTTAAACATATTATATATAAATTAAATCAAACTTTATTAAATTAAATCTTATTATCAAACTTCTTTTATAGTAAAACTAATTTATACATATTTAAAGCGAATATTAGGCTCAGGTCCCTAATAAGTTTCAAAATATACAAAAACTCCGGTAAAAAAAGTATGTAAATTAGGTCCCCAGAATTATGTTACTAAATTACTGCATATAGTTATGCAGATATTCACTCAATAATTGCAAACATTTATGCAATTATATCCAAAAGTTGCATAAATTTGTGCAATTTTCTTGGTGAATAATTGCGGAATTTTTCACAACTTTTGAAAAAATTGCGGATATTTCCGCAATTTTTTTAGTGAATAATTGCGGAATTTTCCTTATTTTTTTGCAAAATTACGAAAATTTCCGCAATTTTTCAGTGAATAATTGTAGGAATGTTTGCAATTTTTTGATATAATTGCATAAATGTCTGCAATTTTTCCTGAATAATGGCATAAGTGTACGCTGTTATTCAGTAAATTAATTCTAAGGACCTAATTTACAAACTTTTTTTATTGAGGTTTTTGTGTATTTTGAAACTTATTAGGGACTTGTACCAAACTGTACCTATTTTAAAATAGTAAAATTATAAGTAAATTCTTAAAATTTGTAATTTCAAAACCAACTTATAATTTTAAAATTTTCAAAACATATAAATTTAAAATCAAGAATTTAAACTTTATAAAATACATTTATATATAATATCTTGGAATAAATATTTATTAAACCATATATTTCTTCCCAAAATCATAGAAATCATTTCAAAATATTAACATATATAGACCAACGGTATCTGTATATAATTTTCTATCATATGGTCAAGTGATATGGATATTTATCATTTCAATCCATAATTTAAATTATATACGGGTATATATCATTTCAACCCGCAATCCCAAATTCAATTCAATGAAAATCACTTGGTTTTATCATTTCAACCCATAACGATTTTCTCCTATTCTACAGATCGTTCAGGTATGTATCATTTCAACCCGTAGGTAATCCTATACTATCAGGGAACTTGTAGAGTGATAACAGATACGATAATAATATAACAGACATATATCATCAATATAAATAACAGATAATGGTGTTAGATGTCACAAATGAACAGATACAGATAATAGCATATATATAGCAATGTAAATAACTAACAGCAGCATATTTCAATTGTCGTTTCAATTGAAATCAAATTTAATAAATATAAGAACGTTAATCGTGAGTGATTGCTCAACTTTCGAGGCTAGAGAGATTCGAAAACAAAACAAACTACGAATTCCAAAGCAAAGCAAGATTGGCACGAATTCGATGAAGAAAACAAGCACGACGGACAAAGATGATAAATGTGAATCGATGAAATAATTAGAATTAGCTTGATAGAGACAGAAATTATATATATATATACTTATATTATTATTATTATCTTAAAATCAATATTTTAAAACTTATCATAAAACCGCCCAAAACTTCTCATATAAACTATATATAGATATATCTATTTATTTAAAATAAACTCTACACAGGTATTAAATTTGAAGCACCATAAATCAAACATCAATGTATATATGTCCACTTTTATAATAATATAAAGATTAGTATATATATACTACACAAATTACAAACTATGTGAATACTGATGAAATCCATTTTTAACGCTAATGTATTAATGTATACTAATATAAACTCATGCAACATATTATATAAAAATACTAATACACATATTATGTGTGCAGACTCACTATAGTTAAATAAATGTATATTATATATATATATATATATATATATCCAAATATAACCTACATGTAGATGTTAAATATATACACATAATTATATGTAGTTTGCTCACAATAATATGTACTTAGATATTTATACACCTAAGCTTATGAAAAGCATGCTAAAAAATCAAAATAACTTATATTTTGCATTAAACAAATAACTTTTATAACTTGCAGATGCCTACATGTATACAACATGGTGCACGATTATTCAATACAAATAAAAGAAACATATATATATATATATATAGGCTTGTAGCCTTACAAAATGGTGCACGGTTATTCAATATAGGCATGTTGCCTTACAACACATATAGAACAAGTTCATAAAATACTTTTGTAAAAAAATCAACAGATCAAGAATGTATAAACCAATATATATAAACTTAGTTTTATAAAATTTGAAAATCGATATATATATATATATATATATATATATATATATATATATATATAACAACAACCAAAATTCATAAGTTACAACTAACAGAGTTTACAACTCATATGTTTACTTATTTATATATCTAGAAAAATCAAAATTTACAAACATACATACATACATACATACATGAATACATACATATATATATAGATGCATACAGCCATGCTTATATACATTGCACATATAATACTAACATATGCTTGTACATATCATACTAAGAAAATTTTCAACAGATAATATACTTTATAAAAGTACTATATGTATATATCAACAGATTTTGAAAACTTGTATAAAACTTTACATACAAATATATATGTAATATCATACCTTCATATATAAAAGGAGGGAAATGGTTGCATCAGGGAAGAGAAGCACAGTTGTCAACTGAGTGGGAGGAGAGAAAGGTGCTTGCTGTGCTTGCGGCACAACCGATATGCAGTAGATGATCTCAGCGAGGAGGTTGAGGTGTTCGGTTGAATATCTGGGTTGCGGGCGCTAAGGCGTGGGAAGAGGGGAAGCAGACGTGAGGTTGCTGCTACGGAGGCACATGACTTTGGCCATGCGGGGCTGTGAAGTAAGAAGAGCATCTGAGGCCAGAGGGTGGCATGGCGTTGGGTCTAATGGTGGGGTTCGACACTTGGTGAAGTTTGGCTTGGAGGAGGAGGTAAGGGGAATCGACCGATGGTTTATGGTAAACAGTTTTGATGATTTGAAATTGAGGGAGGCAGAGCTTATTTTGGAAAAACTGTATATGTACAGTATAAATCTTTTCCTTTTACAAAGAAGACAAATAATCAAAGAGAAAAGGAAGATCAGAAGCCATCAACTATCAATAGCCAATAGTTGAGAATATCAATAGCCATCAACTATCAACTTTACCTGATTGACAACGAAAGGACATAAAATCCAAAAGGCTCAAATATGGAACTAGTTCGGCTAATCATTTCACCAGTTTTGCCATGCACTGGACCCCGAAATTGACAAAAGAATATATTACAAAGATCAGCACGACGAGACAATCAAAACGGTATATAGATATTAGTGATAGAACCATCCTATCGAAAGTCGATATCGGTACCAAAAATGCTGCAAATCCGTCGAAAATAAGATAAATAGAGCAATAGCATTCCAATTAGGCGAGTTATGTAGGTTGTGGCCATTCAAGAAATGTCGCGGTTGCTCGACCAAAGCCGGTCAATAAATAGATTATTTTCTATTATATTCCAGATATTGCCATAAGACCGATGAGACTTACCAGAAGTGAAGTACAGAAGAGCAGGAAATTTCATATCATATTTTGAATGAAGCTATCCCTCTTAACCTTCACCAAAGAATCCCCATGCTTCAAAAGAGGGCCACGATCCTTGTTTACCAACCACACATTGTCTAACCAAATCCAATTCTTTCTCGATATGTTCCTCAAAAAATCCGATTCGTGTCGATTCTTTCCCAACTAACGAAGAGATCTTGGCGGAATTGCCACATATGAAATTGAGCACAATTTTGCAAAGAAAATACCCCGAAACGAAATACGACGTATCGCTCAGAAGATGATTTACAAATTTATTATACAAAAATATTCAAGTTTGGAAAATATTTTATCATCATCAATATTTAACTGATTTAAATTGAAATAGAATTACACAAGAAAATAAACTTCCATATTTTCAGATGAAAATTTACCACTTACTATATTCAAATAGACGGATTCCAAATATTAAATTTTTAATTTTAAAAATTATTATTTAAAATTTTCCAAAATTTCAATTAATTAAATAAAACCACTAAAATTCACGAGTCTTAAACAACCACAGTCATCACCTGTTTTGAGTTACAAGGCTGTGATATGGTTTGAGCTACAAGATCGGTCACATGTTTTAAGTTAGAGGTCACCATATGTTTTGTAACAACCCTGGTCGAGATTAAGATAAAATGAATATATTGCGATAAATTTTGAGAATTTAATTTGGATTTCTGGAATTTGTTTGGGAATAAAATGGATAAAGTGATTTAAAATTCAATCTAGCATTTTGATTACGAATTGTAAACCTAAAGTCATTAAAGTTCATATTAGTGAAATAAATGATATTTGTGAATTTTGGGATTGTTCCGAGAAATAAACGATAACTATTAGAAGTGCGAATACTTTTTACACCATTGAAATAGTTGGAAAATTAGTTAAATCAATTTCACAGTTATATGATAGATAATTAAATGAAAATAAAAATTAAAAATGTTTAATTCAAATAAAACTATTATTATTATTATTCAGTTATCGAAATATAATTTACAGAATGAGGTGTAAATCAGTTTCAACAGTTTTAATTAGATTGGAACATAATTATAAATAGGGAAAAAGAAGAAGGGAGAATAGGAAAAGTAATAACATTAAGCCCAAGCCTAACACTTTATGTAATGAATCGGGTTTTTCAACCCTCGAAAACCAACTCTAATACGTCCATTGTATCACATATCGAGCAATCAAATGTCAGAAGACCCGATTGTTAAGGAAAAGAAAAAAGAAAGAAGATAAGAAAAAAAATTAAATACAAAATCTCACAATGGAACAATAATCTAATCTACCATAAATCTTTACACAAAAACAAAACTGTAATATATGTATATATAGACAACAATAAGAGTATAATAACCTGTTTCAGCCTGGACAGTTATAATAGTCTATCCTCGCAATTGTTGATAAACACAACAATGAACACAACTAAAAACAACCATCTACGTGAATACGTCTCTGGGCCTCCAACTCCTCTCCTAAAGCTCCAAGCATCTAAACTAATCCGTAATATGCTCTGTCTGACCTGAGCATTGTAATAAAATAACATTCGTGTCAGTCTGGAAAACCAGCATGAGAAAACACATCCAACTGGATTTAAAGTTATAAGATATTCTTTGAAATCAAAGGTATCTCGTAAGACCTTGCCGCACATAAACACGACGGGTTTTGACCTTAGCCAAAATACCTTTATAGAAAATCCAATGATATTATAATAATGTCTAAGGGTTCAACGTAAAATATTAAAATAGCTGGAATGCTTGCATCTCACGTTCCAACATATTTGGTATACAACTAAAATCATAAAGCTCGTATTAGAGAATGGATTCAAACTAATGACTGGGCTACTGGGGTACCCTCCGTCATAGTACACGTCTAGAACAATGTACCGAGATCGTACCTAATGACCTCTACCAACATAGGACTGGCTATTCCAGGCTGGATAGTACTAAATATGTCATCACCTCGGTTGTTCCCAATCGTTTTATTAAGCTCATATGCACAACTTAATCTGGTAATATGAATGGTCATCTAGAAAGGCGATGACATACCTCAATGGGTGCGACCCTCATTGCCCTGGTGCATCTCCCCTGTTTTAGTCATTCCCAGTTGATGAGGCTTGAGGCTACGATTGCCTTTCAAGAACATTTACACTTAGAATGCTCATTGCCCTCCAATGACGATGTGCTGATAGCATTCATCTATAGAAGTCCATTCTGGGTCTGAATGAAACCGAAGGCATTATTCCTACTACATCCATTTTTGGAACAGGATCAGTAGCGATTATCCCTTGCACTTCACCTCTCTATCTTCGATTCCATGCTCTTCACTGTTTCTTCACTTTGAAACACATTCGTTGGATCAAAGTGGTTTTCGGATAACATATCTAATCCCAGTCTCTTCGAAACAACTTTTGATAATTTTCGGTAAACTCAATCCCGGTTCTTCAGGAAATAAAGAGTCAAAGATAAAATCAGAGGTCACCTCCTAGCCGTTAATGGATGGATTTCCCTATCATTGTCCTAGAAGAACGAAACGAGATTTATACGCACAATACAACATCGTCGGAGATGACTGTGCCATATAATTCACGTGTTTCTCCTCGATATTTCCGAAGTTACGATTGGATCCAATCTCGATAGTCGGTTATCTAGCTATTGAACAACAAACATTCAATCAAGAATTTATTTCATAAGGAAAACCAACATTGGTTAAGCATATAAGCGAACACTAGCCTCGTTTATAAATCTTTTACGAAATAAAACCACTTGTTAATTTCCTATATATGAATACTTTTATAAGATATATCCACTAATTCTATATTTTCAATACTTAAAAAATATGTATATACTTATCTCAATAGTATAAGTATATTTACAAAACCGAGAAAGATTCCCTTTTTATTCGATTCTCAATCATTTATAAATTTCCTTACATTTCTCCAAGCCATTTATAAATCATTTTATAAACCTCTCCAAAATACATTTATAATTCCTTTATAAAAATTCAATCCCTTATAAGCTTCTTATACATTTTAAAACCACTTATAAACCCTTTATGAATCCATAAACCATTTATAAAAACTTCTTTTTATAAATCTATAAACCTGTTTCTAAAATTCGTTTATAAATATCTATAAATTTCAAAACCACTTATAAACCCTTTATGAATCCTTACATATAAGATTTTTTATTTTTGAAATTTTCCACCAAAATTCAAATAAGTGGTTATATATTCTTCTTATTTCAAAATTTTGATCATTCTCTCTAGTCTTTCTCTGTTCTAACTTCTGAAAACATTTAAAACAATGGCCTCCTCTTCCAAATCAAACAAAAATTCAACTTTTTCGTTCCCTTCTCCTTCTACTGGACCATTTCAACGAACTACGCTTCCACGAGTGATGAAAATGGAAGATTCCTTGAAGGACACACTGCAACTAATGACTGAAATTCAAGTAGTGCAACTTAGAATGGCCAAAGAACAAGAACGACAAGGAAAATTCCTTAGAAATTTGCAAAAGTTTCTAATGGACAATCGCGCTAATCCAATCTTGATTGATGAAGAGTCTTCAGGAGATCAAGTGCAAGAGGACAGCGAGGAAGAAGAAGAAGCCCTCGTGGAAGAAGGGCATGCTGAAGATGACGACAAAGTCGTTTGCGTTGGAGAAGTGTGCTTTGACAAGGTTGGAAATCTAGTCGAACAACGTGAAAATTTCTGTTTCCACTTCCCAAATTGTTCAGTTCATAGATCTCCCATTTTCAAGGACCCACATTAGTTTCTTTTCTCTATTTTCTATTATTATATATTTTTACTTATGTTTTCTACGCACATGTAAATATAACAATATATACTTAATAAATGATTTGTGTTCTTATATTATTTGAATTATTATATATAGATTCTTAATTAGGATAGCTAGTAATTTAGGACTAAGTTTTAGCTTTAGAATCAAGTGATGATTATTTACGATAACACTATCAGTATAATCACATGTCATAGAGTATTAGATTAAGGGGGGGTTATATAATTTCGAGTTAGTTTTTGTTGATGACAAAGGGGGGGAATATAAAATAGGATAGTTAGGCATTGTTTTAGGGGGAGTTATTAGTTTTAGGAGGAGCTATTAGGATAGAAGTAATATTTTAAAAACAAAGGCTGTCGTCATCAAAAAGGGCGAGATTGTTAGTCCTTGGGAAGATGGTTTTGATGACAACAACCTTAGAACAAGATTATAAATATAAATACTAACATTATAGTTTAGATATATATGTATATGCAGGATCTAACCATGAAGGTGCCAAGAATGAAGACCGTACAGTATAGAGATTCAAGATATCAAGATTGAAGACTCATGAGCATCAAGACTATCAAGAGTTCAAGATTTCAATATAAGTAATTTAATTAGGAATTTTTTTAAAACTCCTAGAAAAGCACTGACATCTTAAAATCCAATTTATTCGTGGAATGGAATCCACTTCGAGCCTCTTAAAGGGATGGAATCCTAAATAGGATGGAACCTACGAAAAATCTAGTGGAACATTGTTTTGTATCCACTAACTTTTATTCAAATGTTTTTACAAAAATATATCTTGTTTTCAAAATGATTTCAAAATCTTCCTTTTAAAAGAATCAAAAACATTTATCCTGGTTTTAAATACTTTTAGCCTTCAAATAATCTTTATTTTCATAATCAAATTATCCTTGGTTTTAAACTATCTTTAATAATAATATATTCAACTTTTAATATTTATACTTAGATTTAAATATAAAATTATAGTAAATTTTATATATATCAAAATATTATTCTCTATATTTATTTATGTATTTTAACTATAGTTAAGTACATTTATAAAGTTTAAAATAGTTTTAATATAAGATGAAAGTTATTTTCAAAGAAAAAAAATCACCAAAAATGGCTTAGGCCCGTCGACAACCCCAACATACCCTTATCGACAAGGTGGCAGTTTGATTCAAAAAATTGAATTTCAAAAGAAGTGTCTATTCGTCATATCCTTACACGAATGGACATGGCTGTTGTTTTACTATAAATAGGGGCAGTTTTAAACGAATTTATATTCATTTTTTCTATGATTTCGCTCCTCTTCTTCTTCCACATTTCTTTATATATATTTTTACCATTACTCTGCCGAAATCAACATTGAATCTAACCAGATCATCTCTGGTTTGATTCTCTACCACTATCTCAATAAGATCTCAATGCTATTCAGAGTTATAGGCTTCTTTGTAATAAACTAAATGAGAAAAGGTGTGATTGTAGCCTGTGAAATCAATCAAGCGAGAAAATGTGTGATTGTTGCCTGTGAAATCAATTGGGTGAACTTGTTGCCCGTAATATCAAGTATCTCCATCCAGAGGATTGTAAATCTGGAGTGGTGTACCTTGTGGCCTTGAAATCGAGGGTGTAATTGCAACAAAGTATTTTGAAAGGAAATCCAAACTTGTGCGCGGAACTGGATGTATGGTCACTCCGAACCAATATAAAATCCGGTGTGTTCTTTCCTTTATTGCTTTTACTTTATTTCTGCATCTTTGTTTGATGCTGTGATCATATTTGTGTCTGAATATTGCATACATTTGTGTACATATTAACATAAATTCAAAGAGATTTCGTAATTCCTTAAAACACTATTCACCCCCCCTCTAGTGTTAATTCTAGCATTAATCCGCATTTCTCACAATACCCCTATTCCAAATGCAGTAGAACTAATCTCGAGCCCTAATTCGATCGTGTGGAGAAGATACCTTTTTGAACCTCATTATTATATAAAATTTACAATATTAATTTCAACGCGTTTCGATCTCGCATGACCAAACGATACGTATGATTGCTACAAAATTTGACGGCGTATTATAATTCATTATTACGGACCCAATGACATTGATTTTATCGAAATCCGAGACTGTGCCCCGGAAGGCTATTTTTATATGTTAATTAAAACGAGTTAATTTAAAAATTAGCTAAATCACTTTTAAAACCAATTAATTTTTTATTACATTCACTCTTATTAAATAGAAATTTAATAAGCTTTTAAATCATTTTTATCCAACTTAAAATCCAAGATTCAATAATTTAAACAACTTTTCATTATTAAATTCAATAATTTAAATTATTAAATAAATCGCTATATTTGAAATTTGTGTTATTAGATCTATAAAGTTAACTTTTCAATATTTAAAATTAATTAAATATTATAATTTTAAATAACTAAAATTTTGGGTCGTTACACTTTAAAATAAAATCAAGAGCTCATCCCTTTATTCACATTTTTTTTCCACCTGGGTATGCAGCTGAACCTGATTTCCTTTTGTGTCCCAAATCCTTAATCCAATCAGCATAAAAAAATCGACGAGACACCTCATGCCTGGCAACGACAATTGAGTCGTAGGCATAGGTGACTGGGTTAGAGTGTATGAGGCGGCAGCAACTTTAGGGGTTCAGGTAGTTGTAGTGAGCGATGATGGGAAGGTAGAGTGTTGACGACGAGGGTGGAGCTATGGCAGAGGTTGACGACGTTTGGCGTTAAGGCCGACTTCAGATGGTCATGGTTAGAAATGGACGATCGAGGCAATGTTAGGGCAGCAGCAGTGATGGTCAAACAAGGCTGATCGAGGAAAGAGTCGGAGCATGCCTCAGGTGCTTGGCGTTGTGATTATGGAGTTTGGCAATGACACGAACCTACGACGAGAGATGGCAGATTACTTTGCAATGTAAAGGTGAGTTATTTTATTTAACCCACATACCTAAATCTATATAATTAGATCCACATTTGGCATGCCTTGTTTGAGTTATGAATTATGTTAATTATTAATAGCGATAAATGGAATTAGTGAAATACAATGGCATGCTATGAATTCCCTAGGTTTGATGGTTGAATTAGTTGAATTATGTGTTTGAAATATTGGATTTGGATAGTTGAAATTGAAGCAAACGGTTAAAACAAGGTTTCATGTTAAGATTATATTGTTCATTGAAAGTTTGGGTTGATGGCTGAAAATACATACATTGTTTGTATGATCAATGTTTTCCAGAAAGTAACTTAGATTGATAAATAATTTCATATTTGGATGATATCTTATAGAGCGTTGTTGGCTCTAAAAATTACATTCTTGATGAGTTTATTGTTTAAAGTGTTTAAATGTGTTTAAAAGGTTTTCAAAACGAAGTTTATCTATTTTGATCTTTATTAGAATTTAATTTATAGGATATAACGAAAATATATTACAGTCTTACCTATTTCTAATTTCGAAATTTTTATTCAAACTCTTAAAAATGAGTAATATTTAATTATAAAACCTTTTAAATTTACTATTATAAGTATATTAAAATTTCAGAAATGTTTTAGAGGCAAAAGATAAAATATAGTATTATTTTATAAAAGCTGCTATAAAAGTAATAACTTTTAATTTCAAGTGATTTGATTATAAAAGAGGTTTAAATGATTTAGAAAGAATTCAAAAGCTTTTAAGCACTTCTTCTGCAAAATAAGTTACGGAGTTAAAAGTAATTTTGGAAAACTTCATATTTGTATTAAAATAATTAATTTAAACCATTTTAGTTTATTTATTATGATTTTGAGATTTTCATGAGATTTCTTGATTTTCTATGTAACAAAGATTTTAATGAATGATTGAATTGTCAAATTGGTATGAGACATTTTGTATAATTCTTTCGATTATTACTATAATTTGTTAAATAGAGTTTGAGCGGAATTTACTAGTTTTTAGTAAATATTAGAATTTCACTTTCTGGTATGGGATAGTTAGTTAGATTCTAGTGATTACTGGAGTGACGATAATTAACACTTAGAGTTGTATTATATTATGGTGATCAGATTTTATTTTTAGTCCAATAGATCCCTGAAAGACAGCAGCTCATTTTTCATCGACCCGAGAGTCAATACATTCTCAGATTTGGGTAGGCATACCTATTTGGTTGTGTTAGGTTTGTTACGGTGTAATGCAATTGTCTTTTTATTGTTTGGACAGATGTTACATGCAGACCTATCAATTTATTTAGTTTACAGTTAGAAAATGATTGCCTGTTTGGTTGTGTTAGGTAAATTCAGTAATTAGTCTATTTTGTTGGGTTAGATTGTTACACTATGCGGTGGACTCTATTTTGTTTGTTAGACTTATACCAGTTTATTTGGTTTTTAGTCTCCTTGTCGCTGTATTAAACTGATAATTGACTACCATTTTTATTTCATTAGTGATGATTATTTCTTTAGAGATTTTGGAGTGGATATCTAATATCATTTGACCCTAAAGAATTTTGAATTATTATCACCATATTTTGATGATAATCCATTTGAGACTTGATAAGGACTTATAAATTAGTGATTTGGTTTGATATGCCTTATTATAGTAAATTAGTTTTAGTCATATTTGTTATGACTTATTCATTGTTAAGTCATATATTATAATATCAGCATCTCGCCTTTTTATTTAGATATAGTCTGACCAGTTTATTTTTATAATATTTAGTTCAGGCCGAGACACTATAGGTAAAGGAACCCGTTGACCTTTGGATTTTGTAATAGCACTGGAGTAAACTATTTTAACTGTTTTAATTTACTTCATCATTGTATATAGTAACATTTAGGGGGATATGTCATGTGTATTATTTAGTATTCACTATGCACTTGATATAGTATTTTGGATGTGACATATAAATTACGTGGTTCTAGTTCCAATATTTGTAGACTCGTATTTCATTATGTATATGATGATGTATACTATTCCTTTACGATCTGTGACTCCGATTCTGATTTATCTATATTATATACTGCTTTGAATATTGTTAATTAATATGTTTATTACTTTGTGTTAATACTGTATATGTCAAAATTTTCAGTTCAGATCCTCAAAAAGTAATAAAGACGTGTCGGTGTTAGTATAGAAATATATTCACATTCGATCATCCTTAACCAATTGCATTCTCCATGTTATTAGATGACATTACTTGTAATGTTCTTTAATGGTATATGTATCACGGTGGGGTCGTTACGATGTAAAGACATCACAATCTTATGGTTAAAGCCAATACAAGCTTATGGTTAAAGCAACCACCGATACATAATAAGTTAATATTGAAACTACTACGATTATTGTAAGTGAGAGTTGTCGCATGGTAGAGAATGTTGTCACGTATATAAGTTCCAACCTCCATTTGCCACGATCAACACTTGATTGGTCTAAATTTGTTATATATTTATAAGTAAAGGATAATCCATACAGATTGGAAGATTTAATATTTTCTGGGAAAATGTTACATAACACCTTCAGATTGGTATATGCCACTATCATGTTATCAAGCTCGAAGAATTCTAAACAATTGGTCCTGCAAACATATAAAGATATGAAGTTTAATCCACCACCAACATTGAGTTAGGTATTTCCTATCACCGTATTTGCATGTCTCCATGGAAATTCCACTCATTCACTTCCTATCATAATTCCACACATTCACATCCCCCCTTAATTCACATATCCATCATGCCTCCACGCATTCTCTCTAATTCCATATGTCCATCACGCCTCCGACATTCATTAAATTTCCACGTATCCACAATGTTTCCACCACTAAGATTACCATGCATCCATGAACATCGTACTATATATGATTTCTACCATGCCATCAATCCCTATGGTTAACCCATATTTAAGATTATGACACATGTTCCAATCTAAACAGACTATTTGCCATGTCACTAACCCATGAGCCTTACAACAAATCCAATGAAGTTACACCAACTTAGTTTCCATGTCAACTTCACATGCTAACAATCCAAATCTGAGTCGTTGGATGAATGACACATGTTCTTCCTATATTTCAAAGATCCGGCCAAAATCGTCAGACTAGTGCCATGTGTCGTTGCACATGTCAACGATCCAATGTTAAGCCGTTCGAAGCCGTCAGCTAGAGGGGACATGTCACGTGTTTAATGGCTACCAACTATTATCACTTTAATAAAAATGGGACCATCTTTCTTCACCTTTTTCCTTTCTCGTTTTTCATTCTTAGTATTAGTAATTTTCTAAGGAGCTTAAGAGCTACTTTAATGGTCATCGAAGAGGATGATGATTTATGTATTTGTAATGAAGCATATGAAAATAAGATATTTGCAAAGCGGACGTAGGAGAATTCAGCTCCAAATTGCTCTAAAACCTTTATGTATTTTTTCTACTGTTTTAGTTTTGTTTTATATGTAATGCATTTATTTTTCCTCTCCATTAAAGGCTAACACGTCAAGTAATTAAAAGTCTCATTATGGTTGGTGGTTAGTAGAGCATCATGAAATTTTATCAAACACGGATTATACTAACCGGCCTTTAAATTCCTCTTCCACTACATGATTTGAGAGAGCAATCATTTCTTCAATAAAAAATTTCTTGATTTATCTCAAGCAACAACAGCTTATCAAATATTTGCATATAGTTATGAAAAAGTTTTATGTGAATATTTCATTGACAATGAATGTGATGCTTGGATGGTATATCTTTGACCTAGCACATTCAATTATATGTACGTCATGCTACGGGCTTCGTTCTTCTTTGAGAAAATTGAATTATAATTGCCAAGTTAGCCACGTCTTCATAATATGAGTTTGACTCACTATTTTCATGAGAACTTTTTTTGTTTGATTATATGTAGTAATGTTGTGAAATGAATTGAGAAAAATGAACTAGTTGATAATCCAAACAACGAGACCAAAGATTACGAGAACCTTAGAACCGTTAACTCTATATAAGTACGTGGAATATGTGTTTGACATGCATTTACTTTCTTAGAGTTTACAAGCGAAGTTTGGTTCTTTAGGTGAATCAAAATTGATGAAAAACATGCGGAAAAGCAATAGAAGAGAAAAAACTAGGGTGAAGTTATTTACATGGTAAGGAAAACTAAAATTTAAGTGAAAGTGATGTGTAATGCATCAAATGTCAAATGTTCTTTCTTTGATTTGGGAAGAATGAAAATAGTTAAAGTTTTGGACCCTACAACATCTCTTTACATTAAACTAGTGCGAACTCATGCTTCGCATACAGACCGCACTCAGCCTCTTATCATTATAACATGTTTAAATGATTTATATGGTTCATTAATTAAGAAATAGTGATCTTTATTATCAATTTTCAAATAAGTTTGCATTTTGTCTAAAACTTAAGTATAAATCTTTAAAAACGGTAATGCAGATAGTATCGGTGCTTGATAAACAATTGTAAAATATCGAGCAAAAATGATTTCAAAGATAAAATTTTCACACAATACACATATAAATTATACACATATAAATTTCTTGTGTGCATCAGCTATTGCTCCATGCATCTGCTGTATTATATGTAACTTCATTTGGTGAGATACCTTTATCAATCATTTCCTTTAATACTTGAAGTCGTTGATTCCATTTGCTGCTTCGGTAATAATTATCTATAAGAGCAGTGCAGGTGACAACATTTGGTTTACACTTGACCATTGATCGAAAAATGCAAAAAGCAACGTTGACATGATTCATGAGAACGCAAGTGTTGATGATGATCCCATAACTTACTATGTCTAGGAACACATTATGCAGCATCATCATATTATTGTAGAATGAGAAGATTAGAGGATAAAGATATTTATTTCTGTTTTGAACGATTCTTGTGAAAATATGCTAAATCTAAAGTATACATATTTTATGTCTAAAGTGTTGGAACTAACAACCATTATTTAACAATATTTATTTTAATGTGAAGAATATCATTGTATTTCTTTTGCAGTCAAAGCAAATTCAATATAATAAGAAGCATATAATTGTATTTAATGCTTTTGAGTTTTCTAGTTCCATTTCTAATTCCATCTAACATTGTTGCTGTATTTTGGTAATGTTGGATTTCACCAGACTTGACTGCAATTTGTGAAAGTAGAATCAGTGGCTGGAAATTTTCAAAACAATCACGACATAGATTGGTTAAAAGAAATAAAGTCAAACAGATTTAATAACTTTAATAATATGAATAATCCGAAAAACTATAATTTTAAAAAATTTATTTTTAGCTATCAACAATGGATATCATTGGAAAACATATTAAATTTGAGATTTAATAGTGAAATGAATTCTTTAATCCAATTAATGTAGAAAAATTATCACATTTCAAAGTTTGGAATAGAAAGAAATTAAAATCGTGAGTGTTCATTTTTCAAAATATGAAGGAGGGATGTGTGCTCTTGAAATCTAACTCAATAGTAATAATATTATAGTATAGATGCGTTGAGCGCGGAAATAAGTTAGTATATTACGGTGAATGCCTAGGGTTTACTCCTTAGACTATTAATGAGTAGACGACATTTCTTTTCCATAAACAAATTGTGAAATCAAGTATTTGGATTCGTGCACCAAAAGTAACAGAGGTACTTTTACATTAAAATAATTATCATTTTTATTTTTATTTTTATTTTATTTTCTGCTTGGTTCTAATATTTCATGTTTTAGATGTGTCCATCTAACAGCTACTTTACATGCGATCATAAAGAGAACAATGAAGTTTTCTGTTATGTTTTTGGATGATTTGATTGGATATGTCCAATAAATAGAGAAAGAACGTGGAGTTTACTTTTTTTTTCTCAGACTTTTCTTTGATTTAGAGTGATACTAAGAGAATCGTCGATTTGGTTAAGGGCATTGAGGTCAGTAGTTGAACGCGGACCACAACGTCTAAGGCATTGATAAACCCTTGATCGAGGTAGATGCAACGATTTGACGCCGTTCTGGGACATCACATGTTAGGGTTTTTCCTTGAATTCTTATACAATTAGATTTGACAACAAATAAAAACTGAAGAAACACAGAGGGCAAAAAATTTATTCAAACAACCTTGACTAAATTCATTAAAAAGAGTACAAGAAAAAAGCTTGAAATTAGAAAGGCTTTCAATCCTCAAAATCCTAAGAAATAACCTTTTTCCCTTCTCCTACAATGACTTATGCATAAGTCTATTAAACAAATTGCTAAATGCTATATGTCTACTAAAAAGATCATTAGATGCTCAAATCCTTATTTGTCAATAAACAAATTATTGCATTTAATTTAAAAGTGTAAAATCTTAAGTTCTATTATGACACACATATATATTCAATACGTATTTGAGCAAATTCAACAACAATAATTATTATTATATACATATATTTATTTCTTAAATGTGATTTTGAATCACAAACAACGGGTTAAAATCACAAACAGCGGGAAGCCACGGAGTCGGCAGGGTTATTATTAGTTACAACCTATCCGCAGTTATCATACTTATCATCATTGCATGTCATTCAACTTGTAAAATTCAGAAGATAAAACCAAAGAAAAAAAAGAGGTTAATCATGGAGCATTACAGCAGAAGCCAAGAAGAAGACGGCATGTCCATGCCAGTTCCGCTATCAAACTACAATCCTCAACACCCACAAAACTCCATACGACCTTCAGCCTTCTCCAAACCCTTTTCCACTCCTCCTTCCACCCTCATTCCTCCCAAAAACAACATCTTCGCTACAAACGGATCCAGTAAAGATTCAACCACTCCTTCCACAAATTCAAAGCAGCTCACAGCCGATCTTCCCACTGCAAAATATAGAGAATGCCTTAGAAACCACGCGGCCAGCAATGGCGGTCACGTCCTCGACGGCTGCGGCGAGTTCATGCCCAGCAGCACCGACCCTCTCAAATGCGCCGCCTGCGACTGCCACCGGAGCTTCCATCGCCGATTTTCCGACTCCGATCTGGGCTCGTTTTACAGAAAAAGAATATCAGATCGTGTCTCCGTCCCTCTTCTCCTTCCTCCCCCTCCTCTTCCCCATCATCAGAAGCCGCAGCAGTTCATTCCCACTTCAACATTTCCTATCAGTCCTTCCGGTAAAGAAAAAAATGAATCAACTTTATACTTTCAGTCTAGCTTAACTTTATGTAGTTCAATATGATGCTCGATTCTTTATAGTAGCGTATGGAGGAAACAATAGCGGAAGCGGAGCGACGACGGAATCTTCAAGCGAGGAGCGAATGGAAGACGGAGACTGTGAACCGTTGAGCAATCATCAGATGGAAGCATCGCCGATGATTGTGTCCAGGAAGAGATTCCGAACGAAATTCACATCGGAGCAGAAGGAGAAAATGACGGCGTTTGCTGAGAGATTAGGATGGAGGTTTCAGAGACAAGATGATGCCGCCATAGAGCAATTTTCTAAAGAGAGTGGAATAAGAAGGCAGGTGCTTAAAGTATGGATGCATAACAATAAGCATTCTTTGAGGAAGCAGCAGCAGCAGCAGCAAGAAATACTGCAGCAGCATCAGCAGCATCATCAGCAAGAAATACTGCAGCAGCATCAAGTTACAGGCGTTGATTCAGCTCCAGCAGCAGCAATGTTCGGCAATGCTGGAACTTAGACGATGACGTGAAAATTTGGTATTTCATTCAATTGCTGTTCTTCGAGTTATTTATGTTTTTAATTATAACTATGGGTTTTCCCCCTTTTTTTGCTAGTAGCTGCATTTTCCTGCTATGCTTAGGTAAGTTAATTCGATATTGTTACTTTGCATGATCAATGATTGTTAGATGTTATATGTTAGTTATAACTTTCATCATTTTTTCCTTTTTTAAGATTTAAAGCCACATAGTAGTTTTGTGGTAAAGAGGCATGCACGTTTCTTGGTTAGATAGGGATTATGGCAGGCTTACATTTCATTGATATTGATACTTGTACCAAAATACAACATTTAATCAAAATAGAATTTAGAAGTAATACGTTGATATTTGATTATTACTAAGAAGGGAAGTTATATTCTATGTTTTGTAGTTCATTATTAAGAAGGAAGTTCTTAAGAGCTAAAAACACAACTCTTTCTTCGATTGTTTTCTGTTCTTTCGAATAGGAGAGTTTACTCCCAAGAATGATTGAAATGGAGAGTGGATTCGTTCTTCGTTTGAAATAAATTTATTTAACGTATGCATCAATTATGTACAATGTTTACGTCCAATTTTCTCAGATTTGGATGAAAAAATTGTTTTTGCTTGAATTGCAAAAGGTGGTTCCAATTTTAAATGGGGACTTGTTAGCTTTGACTGAGCAATACATTGAAGTTTCCCTTGCTCGTTGGCGTCTGTTGTAAAATAAAAAAAAAAGTAAGAAGATATGAATTATGATTGAAATTGAAAATAAAAGGTTAAAAAGGAAGACAGATATTAATGATAAATTGGTGAGAACATGTACAGTGGCGTTAAGAAATGTCAATAAAAGTCTGACAAAGGAAATGAATGCTAAACATAAAGTCTGACGAAGGAAATGAATGCTAGTCCCAACTTTATTTGTCCTCATCTGACATTTATTCCTGGCAAAACTGCAGAGATCTTTGGCCATAGCTTGACCATTCCGCTCTTTGATCCATTTCACGCAGCATAATTTCAAACCGGAGACCGCCATGATATAAATAAACGAGGACAAGGACAGTTTCAACTTAGAAGTCTATTTTGAACCACAAGAAATCTTCTATCCTCAATTTTCGTGTTTTATATGTCTCTTCTTCTTGTACCAGTCATCCATTTGCTCATTGATTAAAACAATTAATTAGCTCATAATAATAATTCACTGTATGGACTAGAATTGTAGCAAAGCTTTGATGAAGAGGGCCGTGTCAAAGTTTTGATCCAATGTCCCCATTAGATATTTAGCATTTGTACTACATGGCAAAGCATGGTACATATGTTAAAAAAAAACAATAGACAATGATTTTTTTTAACAATAATCACAATTTCAAAAATTAAGGGAGAAGTACAAATTATGATGCTAAATAAAGGATGCTATTGATTATGGCTCCATGTGTATATGTATATGCATGCGTATGTGTTATCCAGCCTTTGATTCTAGCTTCATGTGTATATGTATGCGTATGTGTTATCCAGCCTTATGATTAGGCCACATCTGAACAAGTTAACAAGTTAAAACAACGAATGTTTAAATCGCAAAGCAGAAATTCGAAACGATAACTTCAGAACTCGGATTTCAGTCGAAGTCCAAGAGAATTAGGCATGAATTATCTAACTGAAGATAGCCTACATAACAAAGTATTTCAAAAAGACACAGCCTAGAGCCAAAAATCCAAGAACAAATTTTATTGGTCGGTACAGAATCAAGCCTCTTACCAATCCATACCTCCTTTTAACCAATTGCAACGTAATCAGAGCCAATCGAAGATTGAAGGATGCCTCAAGCAAAGCAAACTAGGAACCATAAATTCATATCGATCTATGACTTGAACTTCAAGAAACAAGGCTCAACAAACGAACTAAGCGTTCATGGATCGTCACCGATCTAAGGACGAAGTTTAGATATGGGTACCCATTTCAAACCACTCAAAGTAGTTGAATCATAAAGGCAAGAAGCAAGCATTGCGACTGATCCAGGAGCTATGGATCGTCATCGATCCTTAGCATTGCCTTAAAGAAATGGAGCATAAAAGCACATCAATCCATCTTTATGGATCATCACTGATCTATGATGCTTAAATTGGTACTGGTCCATGGAGCAATTGATGATTTGACCAAAAACTTTTCGCGCAACCTTCTTGGGACATGAAGAATGTGAGGAGATCGTGGTGGAGAGAAATCTGTTGATTTTTGTCTATAGATAGGAGATGAGGCACCATTTGTGTGACGACCCGATATTTTCAATCATTCACATCCACACTTGTTGGACTTGAGTTGCCTAAAATACCGAATTGGAAAATAAATCTGACAAATATCAGAATATACAATAAATAAATAAATTATAGAATCACATGCACAGAGCAATATAATGCAGCGGAAGCAAAGAGATTGTAGTTCATGAAGCTACTATATAAATACATCAGAGTTATACAAGATACAACAGAAGTTTCAATATGATAAGCAAACACAAAGCTGGATGCATCCCTGGAATCAACTGGATAACTGAAAACGAAATAGATAGCTGGATCTGTAAGGGCCTTTTTTTATACCCTTTGAATCGACAATAAACCACACATGTCCAACTCAAATTGCACGAATAAGCGGATCATTAAGGTAGAAAGAAAATAAAGACAGAATATAATCTCACACGAATGGAATAACATATATTATTTCAATAATAATCTTTACAGCGGAAAATTTTGAATACAATATCAGAGTCTAACATAAATTCAGTTTGGACACTTACAAAAATTTATCCTTACAATTGCTGACAAACATCAAACAAAATACACTAAGTACAACGGATAATAGAATATGTCCATAAGATGATGAAGATCTCCATCTCTTCTCTGTAAACTCCAACCGTCTTCAACTCAACCTGAAACTACTCGGATCTGACCCGAGTGTTAAAAATACCCGGATCAGGCTTGATAAACCGGCATGAGATACTCGAAATTTATGATGTATAGATCATGATGATGTTATCAAAACCTTTGAAAAGAAGGGTATCTCATAATACCACGACCACACATAAATACGGACGGTTTTTTACCTTATGATAACCAAAACACTTTTATATATCAAAACGTTTGATATTATTTCTAATGACATTCTTTTGAAAACACTTTTCAAATTAATTTATTCAAGTAAGGTATCAATATCTGGACTAAGTCTAACGAAATATATCCGGACTGGGTCAACGGAAGATACCGAACAGAATATATAATACCAAAAGGGGTAGTTGAAATGTTTGCAAGTCATTACAGCTATTTTGGGAATACAATCAAAAGCGTAAATCTCGTATTGGGATTGGATTTCCAACATGATAGGGAACTGGTGGAAAGATCAATCTGTATCCGCGGCTTATGTCCATGACTCAGACGCCATCATACAACAACACAAATGGCTAAAAGTGGATACAATCTGCGAATAACATTCAAGGACATAGACTTCGCGTATCCCTACCATGAGGCCCAGATGTATCTGGTACCTAGGCTCAGAACATCTGATAAACCAAATCACTACTATCTGAAATGCGAGCATACATCCGACCACATATAATCCCATCATAACCGGGGTGTGAGGCTCACGAGGCTACGTTCAATTTCTTCAAAGCCACGTTTTTCATACAAAACAACGGTTTGATCATAACATGTTCCACTTTGAATGCCACATTGTCATTCCTTTGATCACTATTTGCCTTTCACAAAAATACAACCTTTAAGCTCGTACGTCTCAAGGAGGGTATTAAGCTAAGAGAAGTTGTCTTCTCCGCCACCACTGATGTACATTTGTAAAAGACAAACGTTGCATCTCAAAAATGCAATGTCGGACATTCGTCCATGCAAGTTCGTTCTGTGACTGAACGAAACCGAAGGCACTTTCATCGACCATTACTAGACGAGAAACCCTTACAATCCGAAAAATATCCATCACGAGGAGACCACTAATATAAATAAATCTATAATGGGAGCCAAGCATAGCATGTTCAACAAACAATCTTCACACTATAAAGATCCACGGTCTTCAATAATCACCATCTTCAACATGTCTTTACTTTCGAACGTATACATTGGTTCGAAGTGGTTTTTGGATAGGAATCATCCAAATCCGACTCCGGTTCCTTCGAAACCAATCATTGCTTTTAAAAAGATGTTAAGTTCATTCATAGATATCAATCATCAATCAATTACTTCATCTTTTATGTAATCAAATATCTTTCTTAGATATATTCTTTTCAAATTATTCCATTTTCTTTTCAAATGTATATGGAATCATTAAGCCTCATTTATCAAATCATTTGATATATTAAACTTCTTTAGATCTTGGAATTATTCCAAATCATTTTTCTCTGTTAGTTAGGAAAACCTTTCCAAATCATTCATTAAATCTTAATCAAAGATTTCTTATACTCAAGCTATAACTTTTAACTTAGGGGAAATATTCCCAAATCATTCATTAAATCTTAATTAAAGATTTCTTATATTCAAGTTATAACTTTTAACTTAGAAAAAATATTCCCAGATCATTTATTAAATCTTAATCAAAGATTTCTTTCTTATCTTAAAATCATATTCTTGCAAATCGAAGATTTTCATAACAGAGCGCTACTGCCATCTTAAATATGGTAAATTTCACCTCCAGGGCTAATGGCAAGTAATCCTAACATCATGAATATCTTTGTCTTTTAACTTGGAAAAACTTAAATACGATTTTTTAGAGCATCCGGACTTTCTTTCGATCTATTCCACCCCTTGTCTAAAAAGAGAAAACATAGGTCATGTAAGTTCAAGGCATCGGTTGCTCCATCCCTAACCTTAGTTAAACACCTTGTTTACCTTCGCAGATCTCACAGGCAAGACGAATGTACTAGTTGTTTCCCCATACTCAGTTTGTCATTACATTCAATATTTTTTACTTTTTTGTTCAAGTGGTATAAACAATTCATCTTAACAGTTTATTCAAACTCTTATTAAAACTTCCAAATCATCTTTACATTACATAATTATTCCTTTAAAATCATTCACAAAATATATAGAAAAGAATTGTTAAGTTTAAAACTACATTTCAAAAGGTTATAGAATTCGCAACATAAAAGTGCGGTAGAAAATGCTATATAAGCTTATTTGATTTAAACAACTTTTTAATATTTGAAAATTCATATTTTCCATTCCAAATCTCTTTTAAACCATTTTAATAGATTTATAAAATTTATTTCATATTTTTAATCATTTAAAAATATCATTTATAATGAAATCCCCTTTTGGATTCCGAACAGCGAAACCGCGATGTTTTTTGAAAATTGTTTTGGACATATTTCAAAATCTACTTAATGAAATCTTGATTTTCTTTCTTCGTTGGAAAACTATTATCATTGTGGACCAAAGAATTTTTTATCTCGAAGAAATCCGATTTATAAACCATTCTCTACGTCAATTTGAAGTTACGGGTCGAAATTTACGAACTGCCGCTACGCGACGAGCTCGATTTTGACAAATTTTGTGAATTGCTTTGGAACTTGTCCGAAGCACTTCAAATTTGTTTTAAACTATATTTAAACTATTTTAGCTTATTTAAAATCATTAAGAGGCTAAATAACTTCCATACACATATTTCTATGGATTTAATTCTCATTTAATTAACTATGGTCAATTACTAATCTTTTGTCTTATCATTTATCAAACAAGTTATCAACCACATAATCAACCAATTTGCAATCAAGTTATCAATCATTCATTCAACATATTTAAACTTTCAAATCTTTATGCTTGAAATAAGTTATGGATTAATTAGTAAATAAGATACTCACCTTTTACCAAAAGATTAACTTCCTACCAACATTCTTTCTAACAACACTTCACTTAAACTTCAACTATTCAACTTCTACTCCATTTCTTTTGCTTTATGCCATCGACCTCCTCTTTCAAACTCCCGAAAATCCGGCAGAGCTTCCGCGGCACCTTGAATTTGCTCCTAGCTCCTTGGAATGAAATCGGCGGCACTTCCTTCTCTTTTTCTTGCTCCGAAGCTTCACGACTTGCTCATCTTCCTCCATAGGTTCGGTCATGCCCTATTCCTTGCCTTCCTCCATCATTTTTTCACTTCTTAGATGCTAAACCATGTTTAAATGATATTCTAAGGTCTTTGGCAAAGTTTGGTGGTGTTTGGAGTTGATTTGATATGGTTTTGAAAAATTAGTAAACATTTGAAAGAAAAAAGAAGCCATTAAAGCTCTAAAGAAGCAGAAGAAGAGAGTTTAGAAAAGGAAGAAAAAGAAGAATAAAAAGTGTGAAAAAAGTGAGAAAGTGGTTGATATTTATAGAAAATGAAATGAAGTGGTAAATTACCAAAATATCTCTTTACCAAATTACCAAAATAACCTTACTTACTTCTAAAGTAATCTTATTTTTTTTTCAAAACTTAACATCACATTTCAAATTATTACTTTATGTCATTTTCACTTAGATATTAAGTAAAATAATTGATGTTTTACTTTTTGACTTTTGTACTTGTTTTGTCTTTTTGTGCTTACTTTTTCTTAATTGTTTTCTACAAGTTTCTAACCTTGTTTGGTAAAAGTAAACTTGATTAGTGAATTAATTGATACTTATATTATTTGAATATATGTTTCTATATAAGAAAATAAAGGTGCGATGACGTTGCGACAACTTTTAATCGACAAAACGTCGTTTTTCGACAAAATATTTTAAGGTCACATTTTAACGTTTTAGTTAAACTACTTATTTATGTAAACCAAATTTAAAAATGAACTTTTTACTTCTTTAAATAAATTAAAACATGTCTCTTTATATTTTAAAATCATATTTAAATAGTATTAAAATCTCTAATTTTACGGTGTATGTAAAACTGACAAAATGCGACAAAATTTGGTTATTTTTGTAAAATGATTATTAACATACTTATAAATATTTTGATATACTTTTATTATCTTTATTAGATGTTTTCAATGATATTTATCTTTTTAAATATACATTTAAAACTATTTATTTAAGCATTTATTTATTTTTAACAAAACTTAACTTCTATTGATTTCTTCTAAAATCCAAATTTTATACTTTTTAAATTATCTTTGGCAACGCATACTTTTTAAATTATCAACTATAATAATAAATAATTTCTCTATTATTATCTATTATATATAATTTGTTTATTTAAGTTTTAAACATTCTTAAACGAAATCTCTCATTTTTAAAGTAGCGAAATTATGGATAGTTACGGGATCTTCAAGCAAAGCTCCAACTCCGAAGTGGAATCTAATGCTGTATCACTCAGTCTGATCCGAGCGTAAAACAAAACACAAAACATTCGAGTCGGGAAAAATATACTTATAAAATGTAAACCAACTCAAGTGAACTTTAATATAAGGTACAAGTAACTTAAAGGTTGCTAGGGACCACCCATCCTCTAAGGATCCATTAAACTATTTACTATGTAATAATATTTCGTTATTACAATAATGTCTATAAGTAAAATAAACTTACTTTTAAATAGCGTTAAGGCTTTACATTTCCGCCTTAACACGTAATAGTGCCAATAGTCTATACAGTACCTGCGTCTCTCTTGATCGGGAGACTACGAGAAGATACTCCATAAGTGCGACACAAATCAAACTCGTACAAGGCTCGCTAGGGTAGACGACACGACACAACTAGGCAATGCCATGGTAGATATACCAATTACGCATCCGGGCTGGTGGTGATGCATAACAGCTGCTACCGCCCACCTCGAGCCACACCCTCAAAAATCAAAAATCAAAAGTAGCCACCAAATCAATCTCAAAGTCAGAATATAATATCGAAGGAGTGTGTCCGATAAGAGTGGCTACCTCACTGGCTCGTAAGCGCTCCTGTTTTAGCCACCTTATGCCAACTCACGGGAGTCAGGTCCACGTATATACCGCAAAGGAACGCCGCTGCCATCCTACTTCATTCTGTAATCTCCACCGCGTACACGGTTGTTACAGTAGTTTTCGGAGTTGGCAGAGAATATGACAACTTTCGATCTCGGTCTCTTTAACAACCAAACGTTATTATTGCCCATGGATATTTATTTCAAAGCCTTTTCTATTCCAAATCCATTTAAAATCAAATACTATTACTTTCCAAAATAATATCCATTTTCAAAAATGGTAATATTTCCAAATCCATATACTCTCCAAAATAATATCCATTTTCAAACCCAACCAATATATCATTTCAATTCAAACCCAACCAATATATCATTTCCATTTCAAAACCAAAATATAATATATCATTTAAATTCCAAACCAAATCCATATATTGTTTAAATAAAACACAAATGTCAAATCATTGAATATTTCCTTCAATTTATTATACTTGAAATATTCTTTTAAATCATCTTAAATCAAACCACTTTATAAAGTCATATTCTTAAATCTTCAATTTCAATAAGTTCAAATTTATATATTTAATACAATTCATATTTAAATGAAATTTCAAATAAATTCATTTCCAAAGCCATATCACTTTCAAGTTATAACAACTCTGAATTAAACATTTTGAAACATATTTATTTAGACCATCTAAATTCAATGTTAATATCTTCCAAACAAGATTCATTTAACCCTTTAAATTCAATGTCAAATAATATTCATTTCAAAGTTGTAGCATTTATAAGTTTATTCATTCAATTACAAACTTTCCAACACATTGTAAGTATTTATAAAATGCTGCGGTAGGTATATTTACTATATATCAAAACATAGTTCAAATTCAGAAACTACAAGCATTTTAGAAACACTATAATTTCTGTTGTACCCTTTAAACAATATATCTTCAGTTTTCTCATTTTTAACTTATCAAACTTATTCTACTTTTCAAAAATTTTATTTTGATATTACTGAACTTATAAATTTTAGTAAAATAACATTTATTAATAAATATCCAATTTAAATTAACCATCCATTTATTAAGTCAATACTTGATAAATTGCTTAACATTTATTCCAATAAATAACTTAATAATTTATTTAACATACCCATCTCATAAATAAATTAAATTTCCATTTATTTGCTTAACTTAATATTTCCATTTAAAACCAAATTTCAAATTTCCAAGTTACGTCATTATTTAAATTACATTTCCCATTTTAAAACCATAACTATTTATCTTACCCAACATAACATTTCACAAAAAGAACATTTTTTCATAATTAATATACAATCAAATTTCCTTAATAGATCTATTCATTTAGACATCAATTCAACTATGATTCCAAGTTAAATAAAGTTACTACAAATGTCCCATAACATGTATTTCATTTTTTTATTCAAAATTGCATTATTTATTATACATAATATGTCCATTTCAAGAAGTATCCTTTATTAAAATTACTAAGTTAGGTTTAAGATTCTAAATTAATCAAACTTAATTATTAAGTTATTTATTCATAAATAAAACTCTTTAAACTCCATCCAAAACCAATGAACTTATAGAAATTTTAACTTATGGACAAATAATATTTCTTTACATTTTAAAGCATTAAATCAAATTAAGTCAAAATTTTCATATATTTATAATTCAAAAATACTTAATAATTTTCAGAAAATATTAAAATACTTAATAAATTTTTAGGAAAATATCATTTAAAATATAACCATGGGTCTGTATAATATTTTCTAACCTAGGTCAAGTGATACAGATATGTATCATTTCAATCCGTAATTTAAAAGAAAAATCTGGGTTCTATCATTTCAAACCCGCAATCCCAAGCAAAATAAATGCAATAGAAATCACAATAAAAATCAATTAAGATTTATTTCAGCTCATAATGAATTTTCCTTATTTTAAAGCCCGTTCGGGTATGTATCATATCAACCCATGGTGATAGGGAACTTGCAGTAATGATACAGTAAATAAAATTAACAGTATATCATATAATAACATATTAGATGATGTAACAAATATATAAACAGCATTTAACATCATATAACATATCACAGGCATGTATGAATAACATATCAATTTATACAGATCCACTTTTCATTATTCCACAATAATATAAGTACATATGTCTAGAGTGATAAAACTCACCTTTTAAAAGCTAGAATCAAATTCACAATGCACAATTGAAACTCCACAAAGCACGACAAGGCACGACCAAACTTTTGAGTAGATGGAGAGTCAAGATCCATATCTTGTATATAACAAATACACAAATCATAAGAATAAGATTCAACACAACAAAAGATGGATTAAACAATGTAATTACGAATCAAAGAGGACATAACCTTGCTTTCAACCACCAAGTGGGCTCGGCCATTGGGTTTGGGTAGGGTCTAGGCATCACAAACTCACGGCTAGGGATGTTTGTGGTCATGTGGTGGTGATGAGAAGGAGAGGTAGGCTAGGAGGTGGAGGCTGAGCTAGCATGAAAACCAAAGAGAAAATAAAAAAAAGGAAGAAGAAAGTAAGGAGAAGCCATGAAAATTTAGGGCTTGTTTTATTTTTCTCTCACGCAAATGGAAATGAAATAAGAAAGTTTTTACGTGAAATAATAATAAAAGTGGCGGCTAGGGTTACAGAAACAATGAATGGCCAAAGAAATGGATAGTGGATGGCTAGAGATGTAAAGGCTAGAAAATGAATGGTTAGGAAATTAAAAGGCACAATTTAAGGAGAAGGAATCTATTATATTTTCTTTGTTTGCATGCAAATGACAAAGAAGTGAATGGAAAGTTTCTTACGGCTTAAAGAAAATAAAATGCACGGCTAGATGGTAATTAAGGAGGTAGGAAACAAAAAGGAAAGAAATGAAGAGGCTAGTGAATGAATGAGATTTATTTCCTTTTTAATAAAATAAACTTATGTAATATCTTCCAATCAGAAGAGGCAAATGAAGAAGTGAGATATTTGAGAAGATTTTGTACGTGATTTGATAGAGTAATGCATGACTATGATAGGCGAGAAACGCTAAGAATTAATAAAGAGGGTAGAAAATTAAAAAGGCAAGCATTTAACAAAGTAACATATATCCTTTGATTTTCTCCAACTCTTTATAAAAGATATAAACAAATAAATTCCAATGAATACAATAAAAGCCTAGACAAATAAATAAAAAACGAAGAGATGGATATAGGAAAAATATTGATATATATATATATATATATATATATATATATATATATAAAATGAAAATACATAAATTTATTGCGTGTAAAACGCTGTAATTTATCCCAATCTAAAAGTATAAATCAGAATTTCATGAAACGAAAAGCAGAATAAATATTAAAATAAAATATATTTACAAAGAAAAAGATTAGCATTTAAAAATTCAAATTTAAAATTTTTAACTGTGGCCACACTTTAACTTTCAGTTGACCAAAAAACAAAATTTCCAGAAATTGCTTATTTTATTAAATTTGTCAAATGTATACATTTATTATGATTGAAACTCAATTAATTCATTCAGATAGGTTTTATTCTTTTATATTATCTTATGAATAAAATATGAATTCCCATTTCATCCTGGTTTTCATTTAATATAGTAATTAAATTCATTTACTTATCACTAAATTTATTATTATAGATTACATTCCTATTAATTAAAATTGATTCCCATAATTTGATTTGATTTAATTTCCATCTTTATACTATGCCCACTATTTCTCTATAAACCTGGTTACATTAGTTTTATATTTCATTACATTAATGCACCCCTATTTACATCTTAAATTTGTATAGATGTTACTTTTTTTAAATGTGTACTTTTGTCAATTATACACATTAATTAGGGTTTGAAACCAATTAAATAAATTTATCTTAGCTCCATTCTTTTTACCAATTTATTACTTTATAAATAAATTTACGTTTCTAGTTAATTTATACACTCACACCTCCCGTTATTGCATTAATTCTCATTAATGAACATTTATTTACATTTGAATACAATTGATTTCCAATTCATTTTATAGCCTAAATAAACAACTTATAATAGTTGTTACCATTATCTTTATTACCCTCAAGTTTATAATTTTCTCTAATTATCATAATTGTTTACAAAATATTAAATTCATTCAGTTACCATAAATTATACACTAATTCATTTGTTCGCACTACACTTACCCTTATTTTCTTATATTCAAATTTTATACCCAAATCTAACATTTACAACTAAATTAATAGACCAATTAAATAGTAACTTACAACCGTTACTATTACTTTAAATCACATTAGCGAACTAATTATTATTTACAAATCAAATGTTACAATTACTTAATTAACACTGATTTACTTCAATTTATATTGATCATATATTATCTCATTAATGACTCAACATTCACTCCTGTTTTCTTATATTCAAATCTATAACTAAGTGCAACAATTTACATTATTTCAATTAGTTTGAAATTTCATACTTAGTTTTAATTACATTGTTACATTTCATTTTAACGTTTGTTTCACTACTAAATTACAAAGTCTTTATTCTCCCAATTTTAATTACCAAAATCATATTAAATAAACAAATTATATTATTGAGAATTTACGGGTCGTTACAATTTGGGACCTTTATTTCTGCATTCTAAATTTCTGTACTAATATAGCTATTTTTTGGTTCATCACCAATCCATAAGATCTCACCTAAAAAACTTCATAAAAATCATTAACAAAGCTTAAGTGGACCCATGCTAGTGTTTACCCCAAGTAATATGGTGAAAAAAGTCGATCGCCTCCAGACCCACAATGATGCTGAGAACATTGGCTCACAACACATTGAAGAAACCATTCAACCTGGCACCGTTGAAATTTAGAGCGCTTCATATATAATCACCAGGGTTGAGTTGAACAAGATGATGAAAGAAATGAACAATAAGTTGCTTGAAAGTCAGAATGCAATGATTAAACAAATGAGAGAAAACTTAGATTCGATGACCCACCTCTCGAGGTCGTTGAAGGAAATGAGGGAATTATCGCCTTTCAACTCAGAAGAGGATAGTTCCTGCTCATCCTGTGAAAATCACAAAGAAGGAAGCATAGCTTGAAGTAGAAGTTAGAGTGCAAAACAGAAAAAATTTCTTAGTAGATCTATATTACGCCTATGAAGTCTAATTCATTTAGAATATTACTAAATTTTATTTATACAAAATACCTTATTTTATTTAATTTTATAAATTATATAGGTTTATTTAATATATGTATGTATTTATGTATATGTATCATATACATATATGTATGTATGTATGTGTATGTGTAGGATGTCAATCCATGCAAGATATAACAGTGCCCTTGTAAAGATGTTGGGATTTACACCGCAATAGACTTGTTGGCTCATCTATTATGTAGTGTATGTTGTCCAAATATATGTATATGAACAATTATTATATGTACGTATGTATGTATGTATATGTTAGGTTTGTTTAAATAATTTTATGTAAATGTAAAATTATATACATACATACATACATACATATACGTGTGTGTGTATATATATAATTTACAAATAAAATATTTATAATATATATATATGCATATTATTATAATATATATCTATTTAAAAATAAATAAGTTATTTAAATATTAAAATTATATATATATATATATATATATATATATATATTAAATTGTGAACAATATATGTACCGATATATATATATATATATATGTGTGTGTGTGTGTGTGTGTGTGTGAGTGTGTGTATAATGGTAAAATTATGTAGACACTCACACATAAATATAGCTACAATATACAAATATATATATATATATATTTTATTTTTTAATTAACAATTTTTTACTTTCCAGATCCTGTGCACAACACAAATTTTATTATTATTAATTTTATCATTTTAAAATATTTTTTAATTGAATATTCATTAGGAATTACATTAAATATCAATAAAACTTATTTTCGTAACATTTTCCAAATTTTAAATTTCCGGTATATAATATATGACATTTTGAAGTTTGAAAATTTATTTCGTATTTTTTCGGTTAAATTTAATTTTCAATTAATTTATTATTTTTCACCCGATTTAAATAATAATTTTTAAAAATAACAAAAACAATTTTTATTATTATTTTCTATCCTAGAGCTTATCTGATGTTCAAATAATTTTATAAAATTTTAGAAATAATTTTCATTATATATTTGATTATATATGATTTATTTGTGTAGTATATTGATTTAAATAATAAGAAATAATAAAAAGCAGTTATAAAAATATTTTCTTACCATCTAAAATTACTACCGCTCTAAAGTTATATATGTAAAATTTATGATCAATTTTAAACATAGTATGATATTGCAATTAAATATAAACTATACATGTACCATTAAGTAATACACACACACACGCATATATATATATATATATATATATATATATATATTTAATAAAGTATTAATATATATATGTATGTATGTATGTATGTATGTATGTATGTATATGCATATTTATATATTAGGCGATTGCACAGATCTGATTTTTATATAAAAAAATTGATTTTCTTAATTTATAAGTATATAGATACATAAAACTAAACTAACTTGCAACAACATTAACATATATCAGAATCGTCACCAATTAACAATATAATAATATATACACGGTAAAATATTATTCAGAAAATTATAAACTATAATTCGATAAAAATCATACCTGAGTACCAAAGCCCTGTAGCACACCATGAAAGGATAAAATTTCCCATTGGAACATTTTTCTAATTCGAGAGATTGTTAGTCCTTGAATTTTTGCAATCGGATAGTGATCAACTTCGAGTTTATTTGAGCTTGATAGGATGGAGCACCTATTGTATATTTTCCGCGAACAATGGATGGAAGAAGAGGCAGCAAAAGATCATTTGGAATTAGGGTTAGAGATTCTTAAATAGTGGATAGAAAAGAGAAAATTGTGGATCTCATCTCATACTAATTCTCCCTCAACCGAACCATCCAAAATCTAGCATCTCTACCCTATTTTGAGCCCCCATATGTCCATATTGCATAAGAAAATCTCACCCACCTTGATGGGCCAACCTAACTAAGCCTGAAGAAAAATTATTTAATTAAATCCAATTAAATCGCTTATCTATATCATTTATCGACTGATATATTTATAACTATTATAAATATATTAAATAATATTTATTTCTCAAAATCATAATCAAGTTTTATAATTAATATTTCACAAATATTAATTAATTTATAAAAATTATAAACTAATTAAATCGTTTTTTCAAATGAAAATTCATCATTTTGGTTGTGTGACTCATCTAGTGTAAATTTGGTCGGCGATGAGTATCGAACTATTGAATATTAACACTCACATGTCACTCAGCAGGTGGTGTGACATTTTGGCCAAATTTATTAATTACTTTGTTTCGGTAAAATTCAGTATCACTTTGTTAAGCATTATAGGATTGTGACTTTCATTTGTACCACTTCTCTACGTCAAAACTATCGCTTTGGCTTATGGAATTTGATAATGGCCAAAATTCCAATATCGTTCATATTCAACTTTATAGTTCAAACACAAATTCATTGGTTTAATAATAATAATTATTATTAACCAAACTGTTCTGCCGAGACTTCGACTTCGAGTTGACTTGAATTGACCCTGATACTAACCCCATATAACCGAGGGAACGAATCCTCTCTTGAATAGTGTTTCACTTCCAATACTTCCACACGACCTAACTATAGTTACTCGATGAACGTTATGCTATGATTTGACTATAATCAAACGGAACTTTCATATTGAAGTTCTACAATATTCTCAAGTCGAGAGAACTGTGTAAATCAGCTACATCGATATTTTCTATTTGACCTTAGTTGTATTAACTGACAGAAAATTATCGAGTGAGCCGTTCCATAGTTATCCAATAACTATCAGTACATAACATCTAGGTTCCCTCAGTAGTCATGTGTAATACACCAACCAACTTTTGAGGAGCGTTATGTGCACTAATCTTAATGGATACATCGATATTCACTCTTGATGCATCTTGACTAGAATCATTTAAAATGATGTATTTATTTTCATTATGATAAATTACTCACGGTTACAACACTTTGTAACTACTATCACAAAACATATTATTTAGAAATTTATTTTAAATTTACTGTCAATTTAATTAATTAATTAACATAATACATTATATCAAATATATAATAAAAAGAAAACACCTTTTATTTCGAATAAGATTGGTTATCGAGTTTGATATATACATAATTACCCCTAGGGAATACTCGTAACTCTACTAGGAACCTCAAAAAATGGATTAGACAGAACTCAGGTCGGCAATAATTAGGGGTACCGATCACTTTTTCATATTGGTACAGAACTGACACACCATGGCCCCAATGATGGTGGCTTTGTTGATTTGCATGATGGAGTTGATAATGGTGATGAACCTGTTCTTGATAGTCAAAATACTAGAGTTCAGACGGCTGCTACTATCCAATCGTATAGAAACCATAGAAATTGACTAATTGGGAGACCTATTCTCCTAGAGATTCGTAACGACCCGTAAAATTCGGCAATTAAATTTCTTAATTTAAGAAGATTTTTCGGTAACTTAATATTGAAGAAAATAAAAAAATTTAGTACATTATTAATAGAAATAATAATTTGGATAAGATGGGTAAGTTAATTTTTAATAACTTGAATGTAACACTATAAAGGTAAGTTGATTTTATTAGCTTGGATGTAGTTCCAATAAGTGAAACAATGTAAATATTAATTATCTTCTTACGGTAAATAAAATTTACAACTTGAAATTTATATTGCAATTTATTGAAATAATGTAAGATTGTTATACTTGGTTATAAGTTTAATGTAAGAAACAAATGAGAATGTTGAATTTGTGAATTATCAATAAAAATATTAACTAGAATGGAATTCAAATTAATATAATAATGGAACGTGTAAATTGTTGCATTTGGGTATAAAATTAAAATATAAGTAAATAAAAGAAGGCATTTAATTTACCAATGGAATAATATGTCGATTAATATTAACTGTATGTATATTTAGGTAGTAATGTTAATGGCAGTTGATGAATAACCAATTTAGTGCATTTCCAATTAAACTGCAACAACGGTAAGGTTGGAATTTATTGCAGTTAGAAAATTTGGAATGAATTTCAATAAATATAATTAAATAGTAGTTGTGTGAAGGATAAACATACCAGTATTAATAAGAGTATATTGGTGATAAATGGTTATTACGAATAAGGGAATTAAATATTACTTTAATGAAAATATTTGTAGTAATGGAAGTGGGAATGAAAATTTAATAGAAACATAAATTTATGTTTTAGGTCGTAATTGGTGAATTGAGAAATAAGTTCAAATGAGGTATTTGATGGAATTCTTTAATAAATAAGAATTTGTTGTTCTAGTATTATAAACTTAGGTATAATTGAAATTGCTTCTAATAGAATATAATAGAAAGGGAAGTATTATAAATAAGTGGTAAGAAACTTAAGTAAACAATTGGGAGGCTAAGAAATTTGATTAAGCATAATTACTATAAATAAATGAATGATAATAAATGAGGTTATGTAATAATGAAGGAATGAATAAATATATAATGCAGTAAAAAAAGAAACTGACATGACAATTATAAATGAAAACGAATATTTGGAAGTAATAAATGAAAATTTTGAAATAAACATTGGACCAATAAATAAAAGTAAAAGTTGTAAAATAAGTAAATGTAAATTTTATGGATCAATCCTTATATGAATAGAAAGGGGAATGAAGCAATAAATGTTATGAAATGAAATTTATAAGAATGAGACTGAATTAGGCAAATTGGTGATTATCATTAATTGTTTACCCATTTGTTTCATCTATTAAATTAGTTTTAAATCCATTGGAATAAAACGTAATTAAAAACTACGTTAATAAAAATTTAGAGGAAATTTGAGAATATTAATGCAATAACTACAAACCAATGTAAATTGCATCCTTTTGATAACAATAGACTGAACAATATGACTATTGGCTGATTTTAAGTATAGAAAGTAAGATTTATTAATTTAATTGTAGTATAAAATTCAATAATTGAATTTATTGCAAAATAAATGGAAAGAAAAATATATAACACTGCAATTGATAAATTATCAACTTTTAATTTACATCTAGACTTGTTTAAATTTTTGTAAATGGTTAAGAAAGATAAAAGTGATAAAATTGTCAATTATAAAATTGGAATTAAAATTTGATTTAATTAATTGATTTTTTATTATTTATTTAATTAGTGTAAAGGTAGCCATTTTGGCTATTGGCTCGGATTTCGACGAAACTAGTTTCATCGGATCCGTAACAGTGAATTATTATAGGATTTCAAGTTTCGTAGCAATCGGGCTTGTCGTTTGATTGTACGGACTCGAAACGCCTTGAAATCAATTTGAAAAATATTGATTTTGGCATAACTTCTTCATACGATGGAATTTGGACTTGAAACTTTCTCCATCACGATTAAAATATTTTAAAACCCCTATTTTGATATATGGGTTTACCCAATTTCGTTCCGGGGTCAGAACGGGCTTTTGTGGCCACTTTGTCATTAGCGCGTATTCAACTCGATCCATTTATTCTATTTCAACTTTTACTATAAATATGCTGTTATAAACGCTAGCCTCCCTAATTCTCATTTGTCTGTACTTAAATTCATTTTATTCCTCTTCCTCAATGGCAGACAAAATTCTATATTTGCAGATCCAATTGCAAATCAAATCCAAAGCATAAATTTCAAAGTTCTCAGAAAAATCTGGAAAAAATATATATTGAAGATCTTGATGTACGCATCTTAAAACTGAAATTCGTTTTCCGATTCGATGCATCGTTTGTCAAGAATTTCTAAATCAATTTTCGCCCGTTCATCGCGCGTCGATGAACATCGACGGATCGACGAACCATTTCTGCGTTTTGAAGAGTGGAGGGAGGGGAGTTCATCGGCGGTGTTCGTTCAGAGTTTCGACGATCGGATTTTTCGCAAAATTCAACTAGGGTTTAACACTTATGGCGGCGGCTGCTCTCGTTCGCTCACGCCTAGGTGGCCGCGATGGATCTGGGAGATCGCATGTGAAGGAGGCTTCAGTGGGTTGTCGGCGTCGCGGCGTTGCAGGTCGAGGAGGCGACGACCGTTAGTCGCGTGCGAGCGTGCGTTGGGTCTGGGTGTTTTGCTGCGTGCGTGTTTGGCCTCTGGAGAAGAAATAGCATGACGTGGCACTTAGGTTTTACTTTCTTTTGTTAGGATCGTATTGAAATTCCGGACTTGATGACGCTGGTTTGGACGAACTCTGAGACGGTCAAATTTTTGAGTTTAAATTGGATTTTAATTCAATTTAAATTCAAAAGGTGAGTGTTTTAACCCACTCACAACTTCTAAAATTTCTTATGTTTGTTAAATTGATATATGATGTGATTTGAAATTTATTTATGGTTGTTTGGCATATTTTAATCATCATCCCAGTAAAATTAAATTATTTAATTTAATTGTTACTTAATTATTCATCGCATATTAACTGTCAGTTAAATTGTTATTTATTTTATTGCATATAAACTGCCAGTTAAACAGTTATAATTTATTTTGAATATAAACTGATAGTTGATACCTGTTATTTATCACCTGTTATATATTGATGTATTGTTTGAATTTGGATGATGATTGTGATAAGTGGTTGATGGTTGATGATGGATGAATGGATGTTTTATTTATATCATCATAATCTGCAAGTTGTTATGCATTTATTTTGATTCGGAATTGCGGTTTGAAGTTATATACAACCGCATATTTTTTTTAATTGCGGATAGAAATGATAAATATCTGTATCACTTGACCATACGATAGAAAATTTTATACAGGCACCGCGGTGTATATATATATATATATATAAATATATAAATAATTTTTGAAATAATTTTTCTATGGTTTTGTAAAGAAATATATATATATATACGGTTTTATGAGATATAGATTTCGGATATTTGATAAAGGTTATTTTATATATATTTAAATTCTTGGTTTTAAGCTATGTATAAAATTGTTTAAAGTATGAAGTAAGTTTAATAATAAAGTGATTTTATTAAATATATTATGGATAAGTATTTACTTAAATTATATTCTAATATAGAGTTTATATTGGTTTTTTTAAATCAAAGTTGAGAAGATAGTTTTGAAATGGATTTGAGATTTTATTAATTAAGATCTTACTGAAATTTAGATTTAAAAAGAATATGGTGTTGTAACTAAATTCGGATTTAAGATGATTTAAGTGAAAAAATCTAGTCAAAATAAATTGAGGAATATTTAATTATTGAATTTGAAAATTTTATATAAAGGATACTGGATTTATTAAGTAAGTATTTCAAAATTAAATAATAGTAAAGTGAATTTGGCATATATATATGAATTAAAAATTCAGTTTTGAAATGGTGGAATATTTAAAACTTTGAAATATGTGGAAATTTAAATGATTTATTCGGGAATTCAAATCTGTATTTGGAATTGATTTGAGAAAGAAAAAAACTAATTTACTTTATAAAGTAATTTATTATTAAACCATTTAAGTATTAAAAAATTTGTTTCGAAGCTATGGGTTTAAGGTATATATATTTGAAAGTACTATGAGTTTGTAAAAAGGATATGTTTGAAATAAAAATGATATTATCTTGATTTGGGTTTTATATAAATGATATCATATTGGTTTGGTTTTTAAAACAGAAATGATATCGTATTTAAAGTTTTTGAAATGGATATTATATTCCGGTTTTAAAGTATAAACTATTTGAAAAGACCGTGGTGTTATAATAACGTTTGGTTGTTAAAGAGTCGGGATCGGAAGTTGTCATACTCTCTGCCAACTCCGGAAACCACTTTAACAACCGTGTACGTGGTGGAGATTCCTGAATGAAGTAGGATGGCGGCAGCGTTTACTTTGAGGTAAATACGTGGACCAAACTCCCATGAGTTGGCATAAGGTGGCTAAAACAGGAGCGATTGACGGGTTAATTGAGGTAGCACCTTTGATCGGACGCATCCCTTCGATATTATACTTTGTTTTGGATTGATTCGGTGGCCACTTTTGATTTCTTTGATTTGGGGGTGTTGTTTAAGGTGGACGGTAGCAGCAGCTACGCGTTATCACCGACCCGGAAGTGTAATTGGTATATCTACCCTGGCATTACCTATTTGTGGCGTGTCACCTACCTTAGCGTGCCTTGTACGAGTTTGGGTTTCTCCCGTAGCCCGTGGAGTATTTATGGTAGTCTCCCGATCTGGAGATGCGCTGATACTGGATGGACAACTGGGACTATTACATGTTAAGGGGATCTTGGGTCACTCCTTAACGCTATTTAAAAGTAAGTTTATTTTACTATAAACATTACTATAATAGCGAAATATATTACATAGTAAATAGTTTAACAGATTCTTAGGAGATGTAAATCCGGAGTATCTCTTGAGTTACTGCACTCATATTTATTTCTGTTGATTTAACTTACATAAGATCTTTTAGTTCTGACTCGAGTGTTTTGTCTTTTCAATTCACCCGGGTCAATCCGAGCATTTCTGGATCAAAGGCTTTATATCTAGGGGACGAAGATGAAGATTTCAGTATTATTATTAATATATATTATATTGTTCCACTACACTATTGTATTCCGCTGCATTATTGATATTCTATGGTATGTATAACTTTTATATATATTGTAAGTATAATTAAATATTTTGAAAAACTGCTTCATGAACTGTATATTTGATTATTATATTTTATCCGTCCGCTGTGAGATTCTGTTTGTTTTATTTATTTCTTGTTTTTCTTATTTGCCCCATAAAATCCGCCCTTCCGTATGGTTTGAATTGGCACGTGTGTCGATTTAAAGTGTGTGAAAATGCGGGACATTACATCTGGTATCAGAGCTTTGGTTTAGTGAAAATCTTAGCTTTGTGGGGTTTGACTCTTTACTAATAGGGTAGTAATACCCTATGGTGAGTCGCTGAGTGTATATATATGAGAGAGCGTATTTGTTAGTGTTATAAAAAGGTTTTAATATTGTGTTAATTTGTTCCGTTTTGTATTTATAAATTCTGGTTGGTGCATAGGACGCTATGACATCAATATGAATTTCTAAACACTTAATATGACAGACCGACATAATATTTGTTTTTAATATAGGTGAATGAAATAATTTTGCCTATTATATTTTCTATATATAAAGTAATAAATTTTATAAAGATCATATTTGGTTGCAATATATTGGTCGTTAGGTAATGAAATTTATAAATAGTAGTTGAAATAGGATTTTTTTTTAAAAATAAACGAATTGGAAATTTAGAACTTAAGTTCCGGGGTTTTGAAATTTCTTTTGAATGATTTTGAAATATAATAATAATATTATTTAAAGAAGTATTTTCTGATATAAGTATTTCAATATAATTTGAAAGAAATGTTTTTAAAAGAAATTTTGGAAAGATAAAGTTGTACTCCCCTCTCTGTCGCTGGAAAATAATTTCGGCGATGAGTGCACGCATCATCGGCATTCGTTTTCGAGTTTCGAAGTGGGAAGGCCACTGTGGTAGTTTTACTACAGATTTATTTTAATGAACAAAAATAAATTTTAAATTATTTTAAATATAATCGGATATATAATTTGCAAGCATATGTTTATCTGGTATTTTATAATGATTTTGAATAAAAACCCGGTATTTAATTCTTAAGTTTCCGATAATTAATAGTTCAAGTATAGTAGTGAAACGGAACGAAACTAGTAGATAATTGGAGCCTTTAATTAAAATAAGATATTTAATGCTAGGTTATGAATGAAATTAAAAATAAGATGAAACTGTAACCTATGAAATAAAGGATATAATTATTGAACATTAAATTAATTAAAAAAAATAAGGTAAACTTGTATGATGGTCAATTTCATTCTTTAGCATGTATACAACTTACCAACTGTAAATAGTTAAATGTTAAAAGAAAATGTAATAGGACATTATGCAAGTAAAACTTAGAGTAGTGAAAGTATTCAATGAAGTCCTTAATAAATAAGAATTGACTATATTTTTTGATAACTTAAGTTATAACTGAAATTTTACTAACTAAATATAATTAAAGGTAAGTATCATAAATAGATGATTATAAACTTAAGGAAATACAATGGAAATGCTAAGAAATTGAATGAGACTTGAATACTACTAATTAATTAGAATAGAAGGCATGCATGTAAGTAAGAAATTTTAACTTAAGTAAATAAGTTGAATTTATTTCTAAATAAAATTGTAAGAAATAAATGTAAAATAAAAAGATAAATCATTATATGAAAGAAAAGAAATCAAACAACTAATGTATGAAATGAAATTACTAATAAGTAAATTTGATTTGTTGTTTGGAATTGTGTTGTTTTGGTTTATGGTAGTTTGGGGAAGGATACTTTAAATTTGTTTGGATGGTATGAATAATCTATTTAGTTTCACCTCAGACTGTTGAGTGAAGGGTACGCTTAGTAGTTTATTTCTCTTTCCGTACAATTGAAAGTTTTGAACCCGAACAACTTTTTGTTTTGTTTGATATGAATGAATGATTGATTTGTATTGATTCCATGTGATGGTTGTATAGTTTGTTGCAAGTGATTGGTGGTTGTATTGATTTGGTTGTTGGTGGTTGAGACCACTTTAAAGATTTCATTTTATATAATTATTAACTCTTCTAGATTATATAAGTGAAATGCAGGTTATGGAAGTAATTGCTACGGCTTTTGGTTCCATAAAAATAAGCGTAAATTGCTCGACAAATAGGTACGTTTTTCGGATTACGATTTATATCGTTATTATATTATTTTCCCGGGTTGGATATATATTATTTTGGAAAATATATGTTATATATTGTTATTTTTGATATCATATTTTCTCCCGAGCCTCTCCGTAGAAAGGAGATTCTGCCCAAATTTTCTGTAAAAATTTGGACTTAGAAAATTTTTGAAAATGTTTTCCAAACTTTAATAATTTAGGTATAAAAAGATTAAATGGTTATAAATTGATATATTTTATCTAAATTAATTAATTTTGTAAATTTAATTGTTATAAAGTTAATGTTTTGAATATGATATATTGATTTCTCAATTCTTCTTTTCCCTTCTTTTTCCTTTTCGGGGACGAAAAGTTTCTAGTTGGGGAGAGTGTAACGACCCGTAAAATTCGGTAATTAAATTTCTTAATTTAAGAAGATTTTTTGGTAACTTAATATTGAAGAAAATAAAAAAATTTAGTAAATTATTAATGGAAATAATAATTTGGATAAGATGGGTAAATTAATTTTTAATAACTTGAATGTAACACTATAAAGGTAAGTTGATTTTAATAGCTAGGATGTAGTTCCAATAAGTGAAACAATGTAAATATTAATTATCTTCTTACTGTAATTAAAATTTACAATTTGAAATTTATATTGCAATTTATTGAAATAATGTAAGATTGTTATACTTGGTTATAAGTTTAATATAAGAAACAAATGGGAATGTTGAATTTGTGAATTATCAATAAAAATATTAACTAGAATGGAATTCAAATTAATATAATAATGGAATGTGTAAATTGTTGCATTTGGGTATAAAATTAAAATATAAGTAAATAAAAGTAGGCCTTTAATTTACCAATGGAATAATACGTCGATTAATACTAACTGTATGTAAATTTAGGTAGTAATGTTAATGGCAGTTGATGAATAGCCAATTTAGTGCAATTCCAATTAAACTGCAACAATGGTAAGGTTGGAATTGATTGCAGTTAGAAAATTTGGAATAAATTTCAGTAAATATAATTAAATAGTAGTTGTGTGAAGGATAACATACCAGTATTAATAAGAGTATATTGGTGATAAATGGTTATTACGAATAAGGGAATTAAATATTACTTTAGTGAAAATATTTGTAGTAACGGAAGTGAGAATGTAAATTTAATAGAAACGTAAATTTATATTTTAGGTCGTAATTGGTGAATTATGAAATAAGTTCAAATGAGGTATTTGATGGAATTCTTTAATAAATAAGAATTTGTTGTTCTAGTATTATAAACTTAGGTATAATTGAAATTGCTTCTAACAGAATATAATAGAAAGAGAAGTATTATAAATAAGTAGTTAGAAACTTAAGTAAACAATTGGGAGGCTAAGAAATTTGATTAAGCATAATTACTATAAATGAATGAATGATAATAAATGAGGTTATGTAACAATGAAGGAATAAATAAATATATAATGCAATAAAAGAAGAAACTGACATGACAATTATAAATGAAAACGAATATTTGGAAGTAGTAAATAAAAAATTTGAAATAAACATTGAACCAATAAATAAAAGTAAAAGTTGTAAAATAAGCGCATGTAAATTTTATAGATCAATCCTTATATGAATAGAAAGGGGAATGAAGCAATAAATGTTATGAGATGAAACTTATAAAAATGAGACTGAATTAGGCAAATTGGTGATTATCATTAATTGTTTTCCCATTTGTTTCATCTATTGAATTAGTTTTAAATCCATTGGAATAAAGCGTAATTAAAAACTACGTTAATAAAACTTTAGAGGAAATTTGAGAATATCAATGCAATAACTACAAACCAATGTAAATTGCATCCTTTTGATAATAATAGACTGAACAATATGACTATTGGTTGTTTTAAAGTATAGAAAGCAAGATTTATTAATTTAATTGAAGTATAAAATTCAATAATTGAATTTATTGCAAAATAAATGGAAAGAAATATATAACACTGCAATTGATAAATTTATCAATTTTTAATTTACATCTAGACTTGTTTAAATTTTTGTAAATGGTTAAGAAAGATAAAAGTGATAAAATTGTCAATTATAAAATTGGAATTTAAAATTTGATTTAATTAATTGATTATTTATTTATTTAATTAGTGTAAAGATAGCCATTTTGGCCACTGACTCGGATTTCGATGAAACCAGTTTCATCGGATCCGTAACAGTGAATTATTTAAGGATTTCAAGTTTCATAGCGATCGGCCTTTTTGTTTGATCGTACGGACTCGAAACGCCTTGAAATAAACGAAACTGAAATCAATTTGGAAAATATTGATTTTGGCATAACTTCTTCGTACGATGGAATTTGGACTTGAAACTTGTTCCGTCGCGTTTAAAATATTTAAAAACACCTATTTTGATATATGGGTTTATCCTATTTCATTCCGGGGTCAGAACGGGCTTTTTGGACCACTTTGTCGTTATCGAGTATTCAACTCGATCCATTTATTCTATTTCAACTTTCTCTATAAATATCCCTATAAGCCCTAGCCTCCCTAATTCTCATTTGTCATACGTAAATTCATTCTATTCCTCCTCTTCCTCAATGGCAGACAAAATTCTATATTTCCAGATCCAATTGCAAATCAAATCCAAAGCATAAATTTCAAAGTCCTTAGAAAAATCTGAAAAAAATATATATTGAAGCTCTCGATGCACGCATCTCAAAACTGCAATTCGTTTTCCGATTCGATGCATCGTTTGTCCAGAATTTCTAAATCAATTTTCGACTGTTCATCGCGCGTCGATGAACATCGATGGATCGACGAACCATTTCTGGGTTTTGAAGAGTGGACGGAGGGGAGTTCATCAGAGGTGTTCGTTCAGAGTTTCGACGGTCGGATTTTTCACAAAATTCAACTAGGGTTTAACACTTATGGCGACGGCTGCTCTCGTTCGCTCGCGCCTAGGTGGCCGCGATGGATCTAGGCGATCGCATGTGAAGGAGGCTTCGGTGGGTTGTCGGCGTCGCGGCGTGGCAGGTCGAGGAGGTGACGGTCGTTAGTCGCGTGCGAGCGTGCGTTGGGTTTGGGTGTTTTGCTGCGTGCGTGTTTGGTCTTTGGAGATGAAATAGCATGACGTGACACTTAGGCGAATGTGTTCTTCTATTTTATTTTTTTTTATCGAAATTCAAACTCATTAATCGTCATAACTCTTGCATACGATATTCGATTTACGCGCGGTTTCTTTTGTTAGGATCGTGTTGAAATTCCGGACTTGATGACGCTAGTTTGGACGAATTCTGAGATGGTCAAATTTTTGGGTTTAATTTGGATTTTAATATAATTTAAATTCAAAAGTGAGTGTTTTAACCCACTCACAACTTCTAAAATTTCTTATGTTTGTTAAATTGATATATGATGTGATTTGAAATTTATTTATGGTTGTTTGGCATATTTTAATGATCATCCCAGTAAAATTAAGTTATTTAATTTAATTGTTACTTAATTATGCATCGCATCTTAACTGCTAGTTAAATTGTTATTTATTTTATTGCATATAAACTGCCAGTTAAACAGTTATAATTTATTTTTGAATATAAACTGATAGTTGATACCTGTTATTTATCACCTGTTATATATTGATGTATTGTTTGAATTTGGATGATGATTGTGATAAATAGTTGATGGTTGATGATGGATGAATGGGTGTTTTATTTATATCATCATAATCGGCAAGTTGTTATGCATTTATTTTGATTCGAGATTGCAGTTTGAAATAATATACAACGCATTTTTTTTAAATTGCGGATTGAAATGATAAATATCCGTATCAGTTGAACATATGATAGAAAATTTTATACAGGCACCGCGATATATATATATATATATGTATATGTATATATATATAAAATAATTTTTGAAATAAATTTTCTATGGTTTTGTAAAGAAATATATATATATATATATATATATATGGTTTTATGAGATATAGATTTCAGATATTTGATAAAGGTTATTTTATATGTAGTTAAATTCTTGATTTTAAGCTATGTATAAAATTGTTTAAAGTATGAAGTAAGTTTAATAATAAAGTTGATTTTATTAAAATATATTAGGGATAAGTATTTACTTAAATTATATTCTAATATGGAGTTTATATTGATTTTTAAAATCAAAGTTGAGAAGATAGTTTTGAAATGGATTTCATTGAATAGTAAAGTGAATTTGGCATATATATATGAATTAAAAATTCTGTTTTGAAATGGTAATGTGATGTTCCGGAAATTCTAGGAAATTAAACAATGTAATAATCATTTATAACAAAACAAAATTTACTCTTTTCCCCAGATAAATAAAATTGGTATTAATTTAAACATATATATATAAGAGGTTTTAAAAGAAAATATGAATTTGAATTCAAATTATAAACATTTGAAAATAAATGAAGTTTAAAATAATATATATATATATATGATTTGTTTTATAACATTCTCTTTAAAAGATTTTATAAAAGATAAATAAAGAAGAAGAAGTTTAAATATTTATATACCTTAGATATTTATTAATATATATAAAAAAATTTGGAAATATTTTATAAATACTTATAAAGAATATATTAACACATGCATATAACAAATGTAAGTTAAATACTTGCATAAAAACATAACACATATAGATAATACATAAACAAAAGGGAATAATAAATATTTATATATAAAAACTTTTTCTTATACAAAGTTATAAGTATTAGAAATTTAATATATCAACTAATAAGTGTAAGTATTTTATTAAGAGACTTAATAAATGTAAACTTTGTAGCATGGGATTTTACAAGTGTCATTACTTTATTTTTATTTTTCTTTTATTTTAACAAATCCTAATTAAACCTATATAAACTAATATCTTTTCTCTTCATGATTCTTTTTTTTCCTATCTTCTTTAAAACAAAGATCTGTAACATAAAAATAAAAAAAACAAAAAAAAAACTGTAAAGAAGATGAACAGAGGAAAAGCAATATTCAAAATGACCAATACAATTCAAACCTTAATAGCCGGAGCAAAGATCAGCAACATGGATGCAATTTAACTCGTCAATTCAGGATTAATTCAACAACTCTGCTCGAATTTAAACAGAATAGCTCAGTTTGGAGTCATTGTGGCACGATCAAATTCCCATTTTTATAATGCATTTCCAGATTTCAACTTACAGGTTTCTCTGTTAAACATTGTGAGTAAACTGCTGCCTTTTGATGCTTAAGCCTGTTGATAATGATGCTGTGATAAATTTTTGAAATATCTCGCATGCAATAATTATTCATATGATTAACTCAAACATGTTTGGTATGGTTGTATTAAGATGTGCTTGTCTTAAAGTTTTGATTTGCTGAGTGCATGACTGTGTAAAGTACACTGGGACTCTGTTCTTGAATTTTCAGACCATAAAAATCTTTCCAAAAACTCTAAACATATCACACAAATTCTTCCATGCATTGATGATTGAAGAAAATTTGATTATAATTATGATATTTTAAATCTAAAAATTGATTCCCAGTAGATCTATTTTGCAATAATTTCAAAAACATGGGATTACAGGGAAAATTAATTCAAGTCTGAAATTCCATTGTTTAAATTTTGTGTTTTGACTTTATAGTTTAATTTGATGTCGAAAATGAGGTATTTTGATAATAAACTCAGGATTTTTAAATCTATGATTTGTGGGAATTCTCGGGTTAAACAAAATTTGGGAAAACTTCAATTTTTGTCGATCGGGGAAGTTTCGATCATCAATACTTGGTCTGAACCAAGCCTAGACGTATAAGTACGTGGGAAAAAAGGAGTTGGAATTTCCTAATCTCCGAGGAAGTCGAATCGCATCAATTTAGGGTTTTATGCAGAAAGTTGGATGGGTTGTTTGCTGATTTTTCCACGGCGTCGTGATAGCGTCAGGAAGGTCAGAAATGGGAGGAAAGGAATGACTAGGGTCAGGTGATGGTTCGAGCATGGGCAAGGCATCTCTGGTGGTTGGAGTTGATGATAAAAGATGGAAGTAGATGATGGGTTCTGAAGCCTAGGGTGGTTCGTTCGATCAAATTTTTATTTTCGTGATGATTAATCAATCGGAGTTTGCGAGGCGACTCGGTGGAAAATAGGGGACGTGTCGGTGATCGGAGCTGGGTTTGATGCCGGCCGTTCACCGTGTGCAGGTGCACCGTGACATGCGTGCAGGTGATAGAAGTAACGGGTAGTAGCAGGAATAGTTTCTGGAAGAAGTTTTACCTCGAGATTATGATAGGGCTTACTGTTGTTTTCTCGAGTTTATGTTCGATAAAGGAATAGTTTTACTCATGGTTTCTGTCTGGATTTTTGCAGGAGTATACTAGCATAGCAGTAAAGTTTAGAGGGAAGAAGGGTTGGTGTGTAAGTAAGCTCAGTTATTAATGTGTTTATCTCGGGAGACATAAATAGTAACTTAATGTTTAAATTAACATTAGTGAAGTTTTAATATTATACTTAATTATCCTTTAATGTTAAAATATTGTTTAAGTGTTTGATTAATTAAATAAGAATTATTTGTTAATTCTTGAAGTTACTTAATTAATAAGCGTTAATCAAGGATGATTAAGGGTTGATTTCTGAAGATAAATTTAATAATCCAGAATAAATTGTTAAGTAATTAATTAATTAATTATTAAAGATTTAATAATTAACAAATAATTCGTGTGGATTATTTGATGATTAATTATTTAATGTAAGAGACTACAGGATAAATAAAAAATAAGGTAAGTGAAATTAAAGGGGATAGGTGAAGAATAATTAGTTTGTATCATTAATTAAAGGCTAATTACTTAATGTACTTGAAGGTGATAATTTAAGATTGATTAATCAAGGTTAACTAATTTAGAAATAATTAAGTAAGAAGTAATTGGGAGGTAATTACTTAATGAAGAAGAATTATTATAAATAATTACTTAATAAAGTAATTAAAGGAATTAATTACTCAGTATGATTAATTAATTGGATGTGGTTAATTTTGGTTAATTAATTCAGTTTAATTAATTAAAGTTAATCATTTGATGTTGGGTTAAGTAGATTACTTAAAGTATTTAATGAGGCGTAGTTTCCTAGCAAAGTAATTAATTACTGAATGTAATTTAATTAAATTACTTGTTGGGTAGTAATTTAAGGATGATTACTTGATGGAAGAAATTAAGTAATGATTACTCAGTGTAATTGAAGGATTAATCTATATAATTAATTAAGGAGTTGGTTTAATTGATAAAGTAATTAAGGAAAGTTAATTTCTGATTGTGATTAATCAAGATTGATAATGAATGTAATTAAAGGTTAATTATTATGTGAAATTTAAGAATAATTAGCTAATGAAAGAAATTTGTTAATATAATTAATGAAGTATCAATCTTGCTTGTTAATGATTAAATGATGATTAGCGCTTGGGACTGGTTGATATTTCTGATATGAATTGCCTTGTGATATGACATGTTGGATGAATGGTGGTAATGTAAATATCTATCAATTATGAATTGATGTGTTAAAATGTTATCTGATAATTAAACTTGAATTGTATTTAATTGGATAAATTGGGATTAAGACGATATTGGATTCGAAAAGACCGGAGTCGGGTATTAGTAAATACCCGAAACCACTTCGATTCTTATATTTTGATATGTGAAACTAATAGGCTGAAGTGGAATGATTTAAGTAAATTTGACCATTTAAATTTAAGTTTTGGCACTTAAAAATTGATGTGTGAAATGGTTGATGTCTATAATAACTTATGAAGTGAAAATCGATATAAGTTACCCCGGGTTTATATAAATTGTATGCTTTTGTATTCCAAGTTAGATGGGTTTACTCACGCTGGTTTCCAGCCTGACCCGGGTGTTACTTTGATGTAATGCTCGGGTCAGACCGAGTATTACAGATTTTCAGGTAAGGACGTTCTGGAGCTTAGGAGGCAAGCTGGATGGCAGGGACGTATAGAAAGTATCCACTATGATATTGCAGAATCTGGACATGATTGTTTTGTCCAATGTTTATGTACAAGTGTAACTCTGATGTATTTAAATGTATATTAACAGATATAGTTTTCTTTGCATGACTGCTATTTTATTTGATATTATATTTGATCCGCTGCGAATGTGAGGTTTTTGTGACTTGTTCTTTCTTCTTCTTCTTCTTCTTCTTCTTCTTCTTCTTTCTCTTTCTTTCTTTTCTTAACTATCTGGAATTTTCGGGATCGAAATTTCTGGGTCGTTACAGGTGGAATATTTAAAACTTTGAAATATATGGAAATTTAAATGGTTTTTTTGGGAATTCAAATCTGTATTTGGGATTTGATTTGAGAAAGAAAAAAACTAATTTACTTTATAAAGTAATTTATTATTAAACCATTTAAGTATTAAAAAATTTGTTTCGAAGCTATGGGTTTAAGGTATATATATTTGAAAGTACTATGAGTTTGTAAAAATGATATATTTGAAATAAAAATGATATTATCTTGATTTGGGTTTTATATAAATGATATCATATTTGTTTGGTTTTTAAAACAGAAATGATATCGTATTTATAGTTTTTGAAATGAATATTATATTCCGGTTTTAAAGTATAAACTATTTGAAAAGACCGCGGTGTTACAATAACGTTTGGTTGTTAAAGAGACCGGGATCGGAAGTTGTCATACTCTCTGCTAACTCCGAAAACCACTTTAACAACCATGTACGCGGTGGAGATTCCAGAATGAAGTAGGATAGTGGCATGATCAACCTGATTTGAAATGGAAGTTCAAACTGGGTAAGGTTGACTGGATAAAGTGAATTGAGTTTAACTTGGGAAAAAATTAAATAGATTGGAATGATCAACCTGATTTGGAAATTTTAAGATGAAATTAAGATTTAACTTGGGAAGTTAAATGGTTGATTATATTTGAGAGTTGAGTGATCACAAATTGGGTTTGAGATCCGAAAATTGGAAATGGTTGGATGTTTTGAAATAATTGGATGATATCATCCTATTGTTATTAAAAATCTTTAAATTGCAAATTGGACTTGTTTAAATGAATAAGAGATGGAGTATGGTAATCCATTGTTGAGATAAAAGGGAAATTTAACTTTAATTTAAAATTAAGGATATGGAATTCCTTTGAACTTAAAATTTGAATGTTAAGGGACAAAAAAAGTTTAATTTGACTTGTGGTATAATATGTTAGGTTTGAACTGTGAATTGAATTTTTTTAAACTTTAAAGGTAAATTGATTTAAAGGTATTAAATCAACATTTGAAGTATTAACTCAGATTTATATAATTCGAGATGGTTTAAATCTGGAATCTGAATTGAAATTAGTTCAAATTGAATTTGATTTGAAGTAATTGGAAGTGTGATTGAAGATGTATGAGTATAAAATTCAAATGAAAAATTTGAATTGGATTAATTTGAAATGATTTGAAATTGAAGAGGGTTCAATTTGAAATTAGTCCGAATTAATTTGAATAATTTGAAATTGTAATTAAAATTGAATAGTTCTAAATTCAATTGGAATTTGAATTTAATTTGGGAGCAAATCAAGAATAATTTAACTTGATTTGGAAATGAAATTTGAAATTGGGATTAATTCAAACTGGAGTTGAAATGGATTTGAATTGAAGTAGGTTCAATTGAATGGATATTAGTCCAAAATGATTGGAATAACTTGGGATTGTAATTAAAGTTGAATATGTTAAAATCAAATGGAATTTGATTTGAATTTGAAAAGGAATTGAGAATTAATTCAACTTGAATTGGGGTTGAATCAATTTCAATAGAAATTGAAGTTATTTAAATTAGAGTTAAGTCAATTTAAATGGAAGTGGAATTTAAATTGAATTGATTGGGAATTGAACAATTTTGACTCTGGACTATTTTTAATATAAAATGTTTTAATATAAACCTATTTTCAAAACTATTTATTATATATATATATATATATATATATATATATATAAAACTTTTCTTTTAAAAGCCAAATTATCTTATACTTGTTTTACTATTATTTTTGAAACTGTTTAACAATTTTCTAACTATTTTATAAACTAATTTCTATTTTTAACTACTAATTACTATTTTATAGTTATTTTGCAATTACTTAAAATTTCTATGACTATTTAACTATTTTCCAATTATTTTACAATTACTGAACTATTTTACAGCTATTTTACAAACTAGTAATTATTTTTCAACTACTTATCTATTTCTTTATTTTTTTCAAGTTATTTTCTAAATTTAAACTGCACGGAGTTCAAACTGTTATTGTTTAACTATCCAATCGAGATAAGAATAGAGGTGATAATCCGAATGGATTTAAGCAATTGAGAGTAAGTGAATGAAAATTTAAGTGAATGTGAATAGAAATGGAATTGATTTGGATAATAACCGATAAAGATAAATACGTAAGGTGTACGTATGTTATTCTATTCGCATAGCGATTTGATCCAGATTCGAGCACAGAATTTCAAGATAATTATGTCAATCCGATTTGGGGTTTTTCACTCGATTTTCGACGGCGAACCTGGAAATGGATTGTTGATTGGTTCTAGATATTCTCTATCATAGATATGACTATGCAAGGAGAATGACGGTTTCTGATCAAGAAACCAGATCTGTGTCCGCACTAGGAAGTCGGGTGGACGATACTAGTTCGGAAGTGAAATTGTGTGATCGAGTGAGCGATCAGGTTGGTATGGCGTACGAATGGTATGTGTACATCGTACAGATTTGAATGGAAATAGTATTGAAAAGAGTAATCAAATATGAATATTTGATTTTTGAGTAAACAAAGTTAAATATCTTTGTTTTATAAAGTGAAATTCCTCTTATTGAATCTTTTGCCAGAAGAAAAGGGGTTTTTGGAAATGTTTGAAGTATAAAAGGGTTTTATACAAGTTTAAAATGATCCAAAGATTTTTATCAAGAATTTTATATATATCTATATATAAAGGATCATATGAGGATTTTGGAAAAAGGTTTTGGGAACCTTTGGATTTGGAAAGGCTTTTGATTTTTAGGTAAAATCAATATTGAAATTTGGAAAGCCTAGTTTGAGAATTATCGATTTTGGGATAATCGATTTTGTATAAAGGAGCTTTGAATGAGATCATACTAGGTGTATGATTTAAAGACACTATATATGTATAGTATAAAATGTTTTGATGATGCTCTGGGGAAAAAGGCGCTCCCTTGGAATGGACTTCTCAGGAGCACCACCGGGTGGTGCTGCCTTGAGCCCCAAGGGGGGGTTCTAAAGTTGATCCTGTGAGGAGTCCGGACAAAACTAGTTCCTGAGGATTATTGGGTAGCGAAAGTCGATGGCGCTGATGCCTACATGGGCATTTGGGTTATGCTGTGATGACAGTATAACTCGATGTCGCTGCGATCTACTGTGGGGACCATAGCGAAAAACATGTGGAGGATGAGTGTCAACAGTCTACACTTGATTTTGCCGGGAAGGCAACGCAATATCGGTAGACTGCGATCTATGGTCAAGTGGAGTGGAGAAGTTTCATTCTTTTGGCAGCGAAATTCGAGGGCGCTGATGCCTACAGTTATATGGGTTTTTGCTGCGATAGCTACGTAACCCCAGTTGTAACTGCGATCTGTAGCGGGTTCCATGGTGTAATCGAGGGGCGCGGAGGCCTATAGTTATCTATGATTTTATCGGGATGGCAACGTAACCATCGGGTTAGCTGCGACCATGGATGAGGGTGATGATTTCCAGAGCATTCTCACCAAAGATATATCCTCTATTTTCAAAAACTGTTTTCTATATTTTCAATAAAATTATTTTCAAAGTATTTTCACTGGATGTTGAAAACGGGTCTGCTAAGTACTTTTAGATTTTTAGTCGTACGCCTGATCAACGTATGACCGAATTTCTGTGAGAACGAGGATGGACTGGTTGAAACATCGAATTATAAAAAGTATTTTTATAAAACTATTTGGCAGTATTACAGATTTTAAAAGTGTTTTAAAATGATCAAAGAATATTTTAACTGGTTTAAATATTTAATAAATTATGATTTCGTTCCTTTTCGAGGACGAAAAGATTCAAAAGGGGGGAGGAATGTGATGTTTCGAAAATTCTACGTAATTAAACAATGTAATAATCATTTATAACAAAACAAAATTTACTCTTTTCCCCAGATAAATAAAATTGGTATTAATTTAAACATATACATATATAAGAGGTTTTAAAGGAAAATATGAATTTGAATTCAAATTATAAACATTTGAAAATAAATGAAGTTTAAATATATATATATATATATATATATGAGTTGTTTTATAACATTCTCTTTAAAAGATTTTATAAAAGATAAATAAAGAAGAAGAAGTTTAAATATTTATATACTTTAGATATTTATTAATATATATAAAAAATTTGGAAATATTTTATAAATACTTATAAAGAATATATTAACACATGCATATAACAAATGAAAGTTAAATACTTGCATAAAAACATAACACATATGGATAATACATAAACAAAAGGGAATAATAAATATTTATATATAAAAACTTTTTCTTATACAAAGTTATAAGTATTAGAAATTTAATATATCAACTAATAAGTGTAAGTATTTTATTAAGAGACTTAACAAATGTAAACTTTGTAGCATGGGATTTTACAAGTGTCATTACTTTATTTTTATTTTTATTTTATTTTAACAAACCCTAATTAAACCTATATAAACTAATATCTTTTCTCTTCATAATTCTTTTTTTTCCTATCTTCTTTAAAACAAAGATCTGTAACATAAAAATAAAAAAAAAACAAAAAAAAAACTGTAAAGAAGATGAACAGAGGAAAAGCAATATTCAATGACCAGTACAATTCAAACCTTAATAGCCTGAGCAAAGATCAGCAGCATGGACGCAATTCAACTCGTCAATTCAGGATTAATTCAACAACTCTACTCGAATTTAAACAGAATAGCTCAGTTTGGAGTCATTGTGGCATGATCAAATTCCCATTTTTATAATGCATTTCCAGATTTCAACTTACAGGTTTCTCTGTTAAACATTGTGAGTAAACTGCTGCCTTTTAATGCTTAAGCCTGTTGATAATGATGCTGTGATAAATTGTTGAAATATCTTGCATGCAATAATTATTCATATGATTAACTCAAACATGTTTGGTATGGTTGTATTAAGATGTGCTTGTCTTAAAGTTTTGATTTGCTGAGTGCATGACTGTGTAAAGTACACTGGGACTCTGTTCTTGAATTTTCAGACCATAAAAATCTTTCCAAAAACTCTAAACATATCACACAAATTCTTTCATGCATTGATGATTGAAGAAACTTTGATTATAATTATGATATTTTAAATCTAAAAGTTGTTTCCCAGTAGATCTAATTTTGCAATAATTTCAAAAACATGGGATTACAGGGAAAATTAATTCAAGTCTGAAATTCCATTGTTTAAATTTTGTGTTTTGACTTTATAGTTTATTTTGATGTCGAAAATGAGGAATGTTGATAATAAACTCAGGATTTTTAAATCTATAATTTGTGGGAATTCTCGGGTTAAACAAAATTTGGGAAAACTTCAATTTTTGTCGATCGGGGAAGTTTCGATCATCAATACTTGGTCTGAAGCAAGCCTAGACGTAGAAGTACGTGGGAAAAATGGAGTTGGAATTTCCTAATCTCCGAGGAAGTCGAATCGCATCAATTTAGGGTTTTATGCAGAAAGTTGGATGGGTTGTTTGCTGATTTTTCCATGGCGTCGTGATAGCGTCGGGAAGGTCAGAAATGAGAGGAAAGGAATGACTAGGGTCAGGTGATGGTTCGAGCATGGGGAAGGCATCTCTGGTGGTCGGAGTTGATGATAAAAGATGGAAGTAGATGATGGGTTCTGAAGCCTAGGGTGGTTCGTTCGATCAAATTTTTATTTTCGTGATGATTAATCAATCGGAGTTTGCGAGGCGACTTGGTGGAGAATAGGGGACGTGTCGATGATCGGAGCTGGGTTTGATGCCAGCCGTTCGCCGTGTGCAGGTGCACCGTGACATGCGTGCAGGTGATAGAAGTAACGGGTAGTAGCAAGAATAGTTTCTGGAAGAAGTTTTACCTCGAGATTATGATAGGGTTTACTGTTGTTTTCTCGAGTTTATGTTCGATAAAGAAATGGTTTTACTCGTGGTTTCTGTCTGGATTTTTGCAGGAGTATACTAGCATAGCAGTAAATGTTAGAGGGAAGAAGGGTTGGTGTGTAAGTAAGCTTGGTTATTAATGGGTTTATCTCGGGAGACATAAATAGTAACTTAATGTTTAAATTAACATTAATGAAGTTTTAATATTATACTTAAATATCCTGTAATGTTAAAATATTGTTTAAGTGTTTGATTAATTAAATAAGAATTATTTGTTAATTCTTGAAGTTACTTAATTAATAAGGGTCAATCAAGGATGATTAAGGGTTGATTTCTGTAGATAAATTTAATAATCAAGAATAAATTTTTAAGTAAGTAAGTAATTAATTAATTATTAAAGATTTAATAATTAAAAAATAATTCGTGTGGATTATTTGATGATTAATTATTTAATGTAAGCGACTACAGGATAAATAAAAAATAGGGTAAGTGAAATTAAAGGGGATAGGTGAAGAATAATTAGTTTGTATCATTAATTAAAGGCTAATTACTTAATGTACTTGAAGGTGATAATTTAAGATTGATTAATCAAAGTTAACTAATTTAGAAATAATTAAGTAAGAAGTAATTAGGAGGTAATTACTTAATAAAGAAGAATTATTATAAATAATTACTTAATAAAGTAATTAAAGGAATTAATTATTCAGTATGATTAATTAATTGGATGTGGTTAATTTTGGTTAATTAATTCAGTTTAATTAATTAAAGTTAATCATTTGATGTTGGGTTAAGTAGATTACTTAAAGTAATTAATGAGGTGTAGTTTCCTAGCAAAATAATTAATTACTGAATGTAATTTAATTAAATTACTTGTTGGGTAGTAATTTAAGGATGATTACTTGGTGGAAGAAATTAAGTAATGATTACTCAGTGTAATTGAAGGATTAATCTATTTAATAAATAAGGAGTTGTTTTAATTGATAAAGTAATTAAGGAAAGTTAATTTCTGATTGTGATTAATCAAGATTGATAATGAATGTAACTAAAGGTTAATTATTATGTGAAATTTATGAATAATTAGCTAATGAAAGTAATTTGTTAATATAATTAATGAAGTATCAATGTTGCTTGTTAATGATTAAATGATGATTAGCGCTTGGGACTGGTTGATATTTCTGATATGAATTGCCTTGTGATATGACATGTTGGATGAATGGTGGTAATGTAATTATCTATCAATTATGAATTGATGTGTTAAAATGTTATCTGATAATTAAAGTTGAATTGTATTTAATTGGATAAATTGGGATTAAGATGATATTGGATTCGAAAAGACCGGAGTCGGGTATTAGTAAATACCCGAAACAACTTCGATTCTTATATTTTCATATGTGAAACTAATAGGCTGAAGTGGAATGATTTAAGTAAATTTGGCCATTTAAATCTAAGTTTTGGCACTTAGAAATTGATGTGTGAAATGGTTGATGTCTATAATAACTTATGAAGTGAAAATCGATATAAGTTACCCCGGGTTTATATAAATTGTATGCTTTTGTATTCCAAGTTAGATGGGTTTACTCACGCTGGTTTGCAGCCTGACCCGGGTGTTACTTTGATGTAATGCTCGGGTCAGACCGAGTATTACAGATTTTCAGGTAAGGACGTTCTGGAGCTTAGGAGGCAAGCTGGATGGCAGGGACATATAGAAAGTATCCACTGTGATATTGCAAAATCTGGACATGATTGTTTTGTCCAATGTTTATGTACAAGTGTAACTCTGATGTATTTAAATGTACATTAACAGATATAGTTTTCTTTGCATAACTGCTATTTTATTTGATATTATATTTGATCTGCTGCGAATGTGAGGTTTTGTGACTTGTTCTTTCTTCTTCTTCTTCTTCTTCTTCTTCTTTCTCTTTCCTTCTTTTCTTAACTATCTGGAATTTTCGCGATCGAAATTTTCGGGTCGTTACAGGTGGAATATTTTAAACTTTGAAATATATGGAAATTTAAATGGTCTATTTGGGAATTCAAATCTGTATTTGGGATTTGATTTGAGAAAGAAAAAAACTAATTTACTTTATAAAGTAATTTATTATTAAACCATTTAAGTATTAAAAAATTTGTTTCGAAGCTATGGGTTTAAGGTATATATATTTGAAAATACTATGAGTTTGTAAAAATGATATATTTGAAATAAAAATGATATTATCTTGATTTGGGTTTTATATAAATGATATCATATTGGTTTGGTTTTAAAACAGAAATGATATCGTATTTATAGTTTTTGAAATGGATATTATATTCCGGTTTTAAAGTATAAACTATTTGAAAAGACCGCGGTGTTACAATAACGTTTGGTTGTTAAAGGGACCAGGATCGGAAGTTGTCATACTCTCTGCCAACTCCAAAAACCACTTTAACAACCATGTACACGGAGGAGATTCCAGAATGAAGTAGGATAGTGGTATCGTTTCCTTTGAGGTAAATACGTGGACCCAACTCCCGTGAGTTGGCATAAGGTGGCTAAAACAGGAGCGATTGACGGGTTAATTGAGGTAGCACCTTTCATCGGATGCATCCCTTCGATATTATACTTTGACCTTTGGATTGATTCGGTGGCCACTTTTGATTTCTTTGATTTAGGGGTGTTGTTCGAGGTGGGCAGTAGTAGCAGCTACGCGTTACCACCGACCCGGAAGCGTAATTGGTATATCTAACTTGGCATTGCCTAGTTGTGCCGTGTCACCTACCATAGCGCGCCTTGTACGAGTTTGGTTTTCTTCCGTAGCCCGTGGAGTATTTAGGGCAGTCTACCGATCTAGAGATGCGCTGATACTGGATGGACTACTGGGACTATTACGTGTTAAGGGGAATATTGGGTCACTCCTTAACGCTATTTAAAAGTAAGTTTATTTTACTATAGACATTATTATAATAGCGAAATATATTACATAGTAAATAGTTTAATGGATCCTTAGGAGATGTAAATCCCGAGCATCTCTTGAGTTACTGCACTCATATTTATTTCTATTGATTTAACTTACATAAGATCTTTTAGTTCTGACTCGAGTGTTTTGTCTTTTCAATTCGCTCGGGTCAGTCCGAGCATTTCAGGATCGAAGGCTTTATCTCTGGAGGACGAAGGCGAAGATTTTAGTATTATTATTAATATATATTATGTTGTTCCACTACACTATTTTATTCCGCTGCATTATTGATATTCTATGGTATGTATAACTCTGGTATATATTGTAAGTATAATTAAATATTTTGAAAAATAGCTTCATGAACTGTATATTTGATTATTATTTTTTATCCTTCCGCTGTGAGATTCTGTTTGTTTTATTTCTTTCTTGTTTTTCTTATTTACCCCATAACAATCCGCCCTTCCTTATGGTTTGAATTAGCATGTGTGTCGATTTAAAGCGTGCGAAAAGACCAGACGTTACAAGATTGGTGAACCAATATATCATGGAAGCCGTTAAGACTGTTTGTGGCGTCAAACACTCGAGGCAAACGATAATGATCATTGTTCCGTCGATCCGATGGAGTCGGATTCTCCAGCAGATATGGTAAGGAAGAGGGTGCGCGAAAAACAGCATAGAAGTAATGATTGTTGGGGTTCTTTTACTAGTAGAAACCTGTTCACCTAGGAGATTTTGCAAGAGGAATACCTCAGAAGGTTCATTATGCCCACAATATCGTCCTATAATGGAGCTATTGATCATTTGTTAAAGTATGAATGACATGGATAGCTCCAGGGCTACCAACGCAGTGCATTACAATTGTTTTCTGATATCTTTAAAAGGAGTCGCTTTGGTTTACCCGGTTGCCTTCATGGTCTATATCTTTGTTTGATCAACTAGCTAAATTTTTTGTAGAGTTTTTCAGATTACGTGCTGCTACCTGAAGGACTGCTGTCATTATTCAACATTGTTTAGAATTCTGGATTATCTTTATGGATCATCACCGATCTATGATGCTCATCGGTACTGATCCATGGAGCAATGAATGATTTGACCATAATCTTTTCAAGCAACCTTCTTGTGACATGGAGAATGTGACGAGAACGTGGTGGAGACAAATCCTTTGATCTTCATCTATAGATATCTTTTTTTCTGCATCCTAAATTTTTGTTCTAATATAGCTATTTCTTGGATCATCACCTATCCATAAGATATCGCTTAGAAAACTTCGTAGAAATCATTAACAAAGCTTAAGTGGACGCATGCCAGTGTTTAGCCGAACCACTATAAATTTTTGTGCCCTGTTTAGACTACTTGGGTGTTTGTGCCAATTTTTGACGTAAATATTTTGGTTCTTTCACCAAAAGCATTTCAATATCTCGCTGTTTAGATCTATATTCAACCTTTGGACTGCTTTAATCCACGAAGTAGATTTATAATTTATGTCCTTGAGATCTGTGATAATTCAGATTCCCTAAATTCTATCACAGGAACTATTGAAGCAATGAAACCAAGTAATACCAAGAAAAAATCGACCGCCTCCAGACCGACTAATGATGCTGAGAAGCTGACTCTCAACACATTGAAGTAACCACTTAGCTTGACGCTGTTGAAATTTAGAGCGCTTTGTATATAATCACCAGGGTTGAGTTGAACAAGATGATGAAAGAACTGAACTGTAAGCCGCTTGAAAGTTAGAACGCAGTGATGAAACAAATGAGAGAAAACTGATGACCCATCTCTCTCGAGGCCGTTTAAGGAACATGAGGGAATTATCGCCTTTCAACTCAGAAGAAGATAGTTCCTCCTCATCATGTGAAAATCACAGAGAAGGAAAACAAAGAATGAAAAGAAAGAGGGTTGGAATTGTTGTAACTGGTTGAAGCAGAAGTTACAAGTGTATTTCAAAAAAAATCCTTATTCGATCTCTATTGGCCCTATAAAGTCTAATTCATTTAGAATATTTCTAAATTTTATTTATACAAAATATCTTGTTTTATTTAAATTTATAAGTTATATAGGTTTATTTAATATACATATACATACATACATACATATGTATGTATATATGTTTGTGTGTGACATGTATATGTATCATATACATATATGTATGTATGTGCATGTCTAAAATGTCAACCCGTGCACTGTATAACATGTCCGTGTATTAGATGTTGGGATTTACATCAAAACAGACTTGTTAGCTCATCTAGTATGTAGTGTATGTTGTCCAAATATATGTATGTATATAAACTATTACTTATATATAAATATTATATATATGTATATGTATTTATATGTATGTATGTATATGTTTGGTTTGTTTAAATAATTTTATGTAAAATGTAAAATTATGTACATACATACATACGTACATATTTATATATCTCCGTGTGTGTTTATATATATAAAATTTACATATAAAATTTAGAAATAAAATATTTATAATATATATACATATATATATGTGTGTGCATATTATAATATATATCTATTTAAAAATAAATAAGTTATTTAAATATTAAAATTATATATATATTAAATTGTGAATAATATATGTACCAATATATATATATATATTTATGTATGTATATATAATGGTAAAACTATATACATATACACACACATAAATATATTTATAATACATATATATATATTAACAATTTTCTAAATTCCAGATTATGTGTACAATATCAATTTGAAATTAAATCAAATATTAGTAAAAATATATTTTAGTAACATTTTCCAAATTTTAAATTTCCAGTAAATCATATATGATATTTTGAAGTTTGAAAATTTATTTCTTATTTTTTTTTGTTATATTTAATTTTCAGTTAATTTATTATTTTCGACCTATTTAAATAATAAGTTTTAAAAATAAACGAAAAGAATTTTTTAATTTTTATTTTCTACCATACTGATCTGACATTCAAATAATTTTATAAAACTTTGAAAGAATTTCCTTAACATATTTGATTTTATATGATTTATTTATGTACTATGTTGATTTAAATATTAAAAATAATAATAAGCAATTATAAAAAAATATTTTCTTACTATCTAAAATTACTACTACTCTAAAGTTATACGTGTGAAATTATATGATCAATTTTAAACATAGTATGATATTGCAATTAAATATAAACCATATATGTATCATTAAATAATACATACATACATATATATAATTTAATAAAGTATTAATCAATGTGTGTATATATATATATATATTAAGCAGTTATACCGATCTGATTTTTACATAAAAATTGATTTTTTTAATTTATAAGTATTTAGATACATATAACTAAACTAACTTGCAACAACATCAATACATATAAGAATCATCACCTAACTAACAATATAATAATAATATATACATGATAAAGTATTATTCAAAAAAAATACAAACTATAATTGATAAAAATTATACGTAAGTACCAAAGCCTTGTAGCACACCGTGAGAGGATGATATTTCCCATTTGAAACATTTTTCCGATTCGGGAAATTGTTGGTCCTTAAACTTGTAACATTCGGTATCTAGAGGGCAAAAGTTAAGTGCTACATATGCTGCAGTCATCCAAAGTATTAACTGTTGGTGACAAAATACGGTAAAGCTAATGGTATCCATAATATCAAAAGCACTTGTATATGAACAAAATAACAGATTTTCGAAAAACAGCATTTTACTGATTACATTTCAAAACTAATTCATATACAAGTTACATAATCCCATAATCATTTCCCGATAAAGATCAATTATTATTACAATAATATGCCAAGAGCAACATATGATGATTTTCTCCTGGTTGATCAAAGTAATATAGTCATATCTGACTTAATACACACAGAGGAATCAAAGAAAAATAGATGCAACTCTATAGCAGCTATCCATCAGCCACCTTCTCGTCTTCGGAAGCTTTATTCGTCTAAAACCTTAAAACCTCAACCTTTAACCTACTCAAATCAATTTTGAGCACCCGAGAGTTTAAGCAGAAACAAAAACTTCGAGTCAAACATAAAGCCTGGTGTGATTAATGCTGTTACATCTCGGTTTACTGTTATCAAGTGAGACCATGCCGCTTTGCAGAATGGGTTTCCCCTCACTAATATCCTCTTTAAAACATATATTTTGCAAATCTTTTCCTACAACAAAGCTGATTATAATAACGATAATGATAGCTATGTCCCTTAAGCTATAGTCAGGTAACTAATGGACTATCTGTCCACAAGTAGTAAATGGAGTATCTATTTGAAAACTGGGCCGACTGCCCGCAAACTGGACTAACCGTCCGAAAGAAAATGAACTATCTATCCAAATCATTTTCTTAGGGTTAACTACCCTTCATCTTTTTCCTTGAAAACCTATTCAAAATTATTTAACCTTTTAAATCATATTTATACAAGAAAAATATATTCTTAGCTTTACTTTAATATATTTTTCCATGTGATATGTACTTTACTCAAATTAATGTTGATGAATTTTAATGAGGATTAGCTATCCTTCTAAAACAAGTTAAAACCCTTTTTTAACTTGAAAACACTTAGGTTATGTTGCCTAGTTAATACATTCGAAACCTTTGTTTAAAACCTTTAAACAATTGTTTCGAAACCCTTTCGAAACCTAGTAAACTCCTTTACTTAACCTAGGCCGAAAGGACAAATCTTTCCTTCCAAAGCCATTCAAATTCTTCCTTTCGAAAGCTTAAAAACCTTCCCTTTGAAAGTTTCTAAAATCCTAGACACCCTTCTTTTAAAACCTTTAAATATTGTCTTTCTAAAACATAGGAAAAACCTTTCCATTCGACCTTTTTGAAACCAAGGGAACCACCCCTTTGAAACCATTCATTCGAACCTTTCGAAATAATTAGGAAACCATCTCCTAGAAACTTGCATTTAAAACCCTTTCAAAGACATTAAAATGCTAAACCTTTTGAAAGCCTTGGGTTAAATTTAAAACATGTAGAAACCTTTCGAAGCCATTTAAAAATTTACTCATTCGAGACCTTTGAAAATCATCTCGGTCGAAACCATTTATATTATGCCTTCAAGTAGAGCAATAGGATCAAAAACCTATTAAAGTCGATAGTATTTCTCTCGAAATCATTCCTAAGTAAAGAAGTGATGGTGTCGAAACCATCCCTTCGAAAGCATTGGAGAAGTGGTCAAGTTTAAAAAGCAAAACACAGCAAAACAACCCTTTCAAACCCACCTGAGTCAAAAGGTAGAAAGCAGTAGCCAAATGGTTTTGACTTAGTCGAAAGCAGTCATTTTAAAACAAAAGCGCAATCCAATCGAAACCATTTCCTTTAAAATCATTTGACCTAGTAGACATCTAACCAATTCGAAAGCATCTTAGTCGAAAGCAAGCCGGCACTTTTTCTTTTAAAACCAAAGTAATGCTTCAACCCCTTCGAAGCCCCTTGGTTTCGACTCATACCTTCCGTCTTCATCCAATTCACTATGTTCTATTTTCCTGATACCATGTGCATTGGTTTCGACAGTGTCGGAGGCGAAGGTAAAGAGGGAGAACTTGGTGTTGAAAGCATCGAAACAGTAAAAACATGTTTATTTGTCCTTTTAAACTATTTCTTTGTACCTAACATGCCTTGTTTGTCAAATTGTAATTGGTTGCAAGTTTTTTTTCTAAAAGTACTGCCGACTTTCCAGAAATAAAATTTCGAATTTATTTACAAATATCCCCTTCTCCTTTTGTGAATATGTAAACATTTAAGTCTAATACCTTGAATAATTTTATATATCCATTAAAACACTTAGGAAAATTCAACAAAAATTCCTGAAAATCACTTTTTAATGTTTTTAGAATATGTAAATTTCAGACCCAAACCAATTATTATTTAACCGTAAATAATTTATAATCCAAAATAACATTTTATTCACTAGAAAATTTATATAAATTCCACAAAAATTACGAAAATTCAGAAAATCGAAACCCATCTCAAAACTATTATTTATGGTCTATATAAAAATTTGCAAGGCAGTTGGATGTCAGTTAATAGGGTTTTCATATCAAAACATGTCATAAAATCTATATGATAAACCATAAATTATCGACAAATATATACTATCATTACATCATTCAAAAACATAGCAAATCCATGCCAAATACTTCGGATTTCATCTCGAAATCGAAAACCGAGAATTATGAGATGTAAACATTATTCACCTTAGCTTTAGAGACTAAGGATGTGAAATTGAATGAATTTGATGTTGGTTAAGCTTCTCCTTTATATTTCTTCCTCTTACTCTTGTTAATAGTGGCAGGCCTTGAGTTTAAATTTTTTTCAAATGAAATGAACGTGTGCGCGGTACACGGACAAGTTTTAGGGATATAGGAATGACCTATTTTCTATTTTACCCCTTCTCTCTTTCATTTTAAATCTTTTTTTAAATCACTAATTAAATGGCACAACTATCCCTTAATAAAATCAAATCTCAATCCCTTAATCATTACGTTATTTTATTTAATGTGACAGATTAAATATCCTAAATAATGTTACCAAAAGTATGGGGTATCAGAAAACCATAGACCCTTGATATTGGATAGTGATCGACTTTGAGTTAGTTTGAGCTTGATAAGATGGAGCACTTATGATATATTTTTAGCCAACAATGGATGGAATAAGGGGCAGCAAAAGATCATTTGCAGTTAGGGTTAGGGATTCTTAAATAGTGGATAGAAAAGAGAAAATAGTGGATCTCATCTCATACTAATTCTCTCTCATCCCGAGCCATTAAAAGTCTAGCATCTCTGCCCCATTTTGAGCCTCCCTATATGTCCATATTGCACCAGAAAATCTCAGCCACCATGATGGGCCAAAATACTGTTTAAGCCCAAAGAAAAAATTATTTAATTAAATTCGATTTAGTCGCTTATCGATATCGTATATCAATTGATATATTTATAACTTTTATAAATATATTAAATAATATTTATTCCTCAAATCATAATCAAAATTTTATGATTATTATTCACAAATATTAGTTAATTTATAAAAATTATAGAATAATTAAATCGTTTGGTCAAATAAGAATTCATCCTTTCGGTTAGGTGACTCGTCCGGTGTAAAGTTGTTTAGCGATTAGTATCGAACTACTTGAATATTAACACTCAGATGTCACTTTGCAGGTGATGTGATATTTTAGCCAAATTCATTACTTACTTGGTTTCAGTAAAATCCAATTTCATGTTTTTTAAGTGTTATTCGGTTGTGACTTTCATTTGCACCAATTCTCTTCGTCAAAACTATCGCTTTGGCTTATGGAATTTGCTAATCGTCAAAATTCCAATATTGTCCATATTCAACTCTACAGTCCAAACACAACGTCATTTTTTTAATAATAATTATTATTAACCGAACCATTCTGTTCATACTTTGGCTTTGAGTTGACTTGAGTTGACTATCATACTAACCCCATATAACCGAGGGGATGAATCCTCGCTTGAACGACGTTTCACTTTCAATACTTCCACTCGACCTAACTACAGTCACTCGATGAACGTCATGCCATGATTTGACTACAATCAAAGCGGAACTTTCTGTTTGACCTTAGTTATACTAACTAACATAAAACTATCGAGTGAGCCATTCCATAGTTATCAAATAACTATCAGTATCTAACATCTAGGTTCCCCCAATACTCATGAGTAATACACCACCCAACTTTTGAGGAGCGTTATGTACAATAGTCTCAACTGATACATCAATATCCATTCACGATACATCTTGACAAGAAACATTTAAAATGATATATTTATTTTCATCGTGGCAAATTACTCACGGTTACAACACTTTGTAACTACTATGACAAAACATACCATTTATGGATTTCTTTTAAATCTACTTACAATTAAGTTAATTTTCAATATAATACATTATATCAAGTATATAATAGAAGGAAAACGCTTTTTATTCCGTATAAGGTTGGTTATTGAGTTAGATATATATATATATATATATATATATATATAATTACATAATTACGTCTAGGGAATACCCCTAACTCTATTAGGAACATAAAAAAATGGATTAGATAGAACTTAGTTCAGCAACATACAGGGGTACCGAATCACCTTTTCATGTTGGTACCGAGCTGATACACCATGGCCCCAATGATGGTGGCTTTGTTGATTTGCACGATGGAGTTGATAATAGTGAAGGACCTGTTATTGGTGGTCAAAAAATACTAGAGTTCAGGCGGCTTCTGCTGACCAGTTGTATAGAAATCATTGAAAATCGACTAATTGGACGAACGATTCTCCTAGAGATTGGAGAACCCATATATATTGGAACTATTTGGGACTATTTATGGCGTAAAACACTCGAGGCAAACCATAATGATCGTTGTTCAGTCGATTCGATAGAGTTGGATTTTCTAGCAAATATGGAAAGGAAGATGGTGAGTGAAAACCAGCATAGAATTAATGATTGCTGGGGTTCTTCTCCTAGTAGAAACCTATTCACATAGGAGATATTGCAATATGAATACCTCAGAAGGTTCATTATACCCACAATGTTGTCCTATAACGGAGCTATTGATCAAAAACAGCATTTGTTAAAGTATGAATGACATATGGATAGCTCCAAGCTACCAACGTAGTGCATTACAAATGTTTTTTTACATTTTTAAAAGAAGTCAGTACGTTGTGGTTTATTCAATTGCCTTCAAGGTCCATATCTTTGTTTGATCGGCTAGCTAAAAAGTTTGTAGAGCAGTTCAGATTACATGCTGCTGCCCAAAGGACATGTTGTGATTATCCAACATTTTTTAGAATTCTAGATTATCTTTGAAGGATTTTTTGAGTAGATTTAACACATCCGTGACAGATATAAGCAATGCCAATGAGAACATGGTTTTGATGGCTATAACTAGAGGAGTACATCTTGATACAAATTGATAAAGTGTTAAAAATGAAACCCCCATCAACCATGGAAGAGTTTTGTTGTGAAGTGACTTTATTTGCTCTACGTCCATTGCGAAAGCCAATGGTGGTCTATCAACTGAGGTTATTTCAGAGTAATGTGGCTATGAAACAATCAGCGAGAGTTTCGATAATGTTCTTATTAATATAGGAAACAAAACAATTATTAGAAGAGAAACTATCTATTGGGACTGGGCCAGCCCACAACAAAAGTTGTGGGTGAATTTCAATTCTTTTACCATATTGTATCTTTATTAGGTCTATGAAGCCTAATTTATTTAGAACATATTTAATATCTTTTAAATAAAATCTTTATTTTATTTGAATTTATAAAATGATACAACATTATTTAATTTATGTTATATTATATATATACACGTGTATCATATACACGCATGTGTATGTGTGTGCATGTATAACATATCAATTCGTGCAATAACATGCCCGTGTATAGATTTTGGGATTTACATTACAACTGACATGTAAGCTCGTCCAATATAAAAATATATTGTCCGAATGTATGTTTATATACTTTTACTTATATGTATAAAATATTACAAATATATATATATATACTATAATTTAAATAATAATAATAATGTATAAATATAATAAATATTTATATATAAATATAAGTATGAAATATTAATAATATATATAAATATATGTACAACTATATAAGTATGTTTAAGTCATTTACAAAATATACATTAAATATAATATTTTTTTGCTGTAAGGCCAAAAGTAGTACTTGTATAAATATAATTTTTTATTATATATATATATATATATATATATATATATATAGATACATACATGGTAGCACTCTATAACACCCGTGTTTTGCAGCATCCTAGTTGTACCCCCATTTTCCACCACAAGTTTGTACTTAAATAATGGAGTGAGTGAAAAGAGAGAGAAAGAAGGATTATTTAAATAGAAACTTGGGGTGGAAATCATGGAGCAATTGGGATGTTGCACTGTTTGAGGTGCCATTGAACGCTCCTCATATTTAATACTTATATATATGTGTGTGTGTATAGTGATAAAAAATAATATATATTAATACAAATAAAAACACAAAATAATTTGTATTAAATATATAACTATCTGGTCATGGACATGGCTTTATTTTTTAAAAAAATTTAGTTTTAAAATATGTATATTGTTAATGATATTTTTGTCTCAGAAACACCCAAATATTTTTACAAAATAATCATGACGTTGAATGCTTTCGTGATTATGAGTTAACAAAATTAAATGATGTTAATCTTTCCTTAAAGAGGAGCATTTACCTTACTTTGATGTTCACGCAATTATGAGAAGGAATGTTCAGAATAGTAATTTGATAAAGGGAATCCATTTCGATTTGCATTTTAACAAATTAAAAGTTATAAAGCAAAATAATGGAAATAAAAGGAAACAACAAATTTACGTGGTTTGGATGCTAAGGATTCCTACATCCATGGGTAAGGTATCAATTCTTCTTGCTTGATTTCTTGATATAATTAAAAATGGCGGAAAAAGTAAAATTTATTATTTGTCTATCCCCAATGATTAAAGTAAAATTCCACCCATTCTGGTACAGTACACTATTCATTTATAGTATACAAGATTCATGTTGATTGCCCATTTTGCTTTCCTGCACTCTTGATTTCTGTCACTGGATTATGCCGTGTCGAACATCCATCTTGCACATATAATATGCACGGATTGCTGATGTGGTCTTCGGTGAGAAATTGTGATTTTAGTGGCTGGATTTTGAATTTTGGCAGGAAGCTTGAAATTGATGCAGGAATGCACGGGAAACTCAGATTTGAAGGAGTTGTGCATTTCTGTTTCCGAAAGGCAACATGAACATGAAATGCACATATGTTTGAATGAAACTACAATGAGCAATGGTTTTTCTCTTCTTTTCAAGGAGAGCCTGTGTAGTTAACGCCCCGCTATTACCCCGCTATAACCCCGTAATATCTCACAGCGGATTTCTACCGCTAGGATTTTTCCATATAGCCCCAAAATATATCCTTTCCGCTTTAATCCCCGCTATTTCCGCTATATCCCGTTATTCCCGCTATATTTTTCTATTTCCGCTATATCTTCTTTAATAAAATGAATTAAAAAATTGCATTTATGCATTATAAAAGTTATGAACTAATTTATTTGATTTAATTTTTAATATATTTTCAGAAATGAAAATACTCTAATATTCTACTGAATTCAGTTATGTTATATAACAGTTTCACGTTTATTTAAGTATATTCACACATGTTTTTTATTTAAAATCATTTATGTATTAATTATAATTCAATTGAATGATAATTTTTCATACAATTACCATTTATATATTTGTAAAAACATTAAGTACGAGTTTTATATGCTACTTTAGAGATATCCGCTATATCCCGCTATATCATCGCTGTATCCCCGTTATGACTTTTTGCACCTGCACCGCTTTGAATCTGCCGAGTGCTTTAACTGCGTAGGGGAGAGCTATATTCTTATTAGCGCTCTTGGATCTTGCTACACTTGTTGAGAATTGTTCCTTTGTCATACCCATGGCAGTTGTGTCGTATAGACTCTGTGCTGAACCAGTACTCATGAAGTTGTGCTGCACTGTATGGTCTGTAATATGTGTATAATAGTGCACTAGGGATAGATGGAGTTGAGTTGCACAACTTAGTAGAAGATATTGAGTTTCTTTTTTGAAGGATGATTACCTTTCATGAAACAGTTCCAAGCTATTCTTGGTATTGGCGGTGTTGCGTATTCGCCTTTGTCTTTGAAGAAGATTTAATGTTCTTGGGGATGATTTTACCACCTCTTGGTAGCGGTACAGCCTTTCTCTATCACTCATCTTTTGAGTCTCCATGCTTTTCATTTCAAAATGGCAGTGCATTCTTTATTAATCTAATGTCAATATAAGACTGCAGTGTTGTTCTGTCATATCGGTGTCCGATTGCGGTGCATCCTTGTTGCCTTTTGCTACAAAATTGCTGTACAGACCTTCCACTATTAGATTTTTGTTTTAAGAATGTGGTACACTCCTGTTTGCATATAGTTGCCTAAGGGGATGTGCTATAGTCCTATGTTATTAGTGTGGCTTTTGGGGTCGCGGCACTTTCTAAGCCGCAGTTCTACATGTTAAAGCAAGTATGAAGGCTGCAGGTCGGTCCCACGCCTTGTAACCATTTCAGATTGTGATGCCGATGTTATGTTGAATGAGTAGGTGCGGTCGCTATACCATACCACAACTTCATATTGTTTTGGAAAAGTACCTTTTGGACTTTGTTTCTGTTTCTTTTCCTTATTTCAATTTTTATTGTGGGAGAAGTTCTTTTAGCTTGGTTTCTGTATCAAGCTTCCTTTGATACTATTTGAAAAATATTGGTATAACACTTGCCTACAAGTCTGAAGCAATCATAGATGGGTGTGGAATCGTCTCTATTTTTATATTTTCCTATGACCCCTTAATTCTGCCTTCTCTCTCCCTCTTTTCAAAACATAGAAAGGTCATTGTAGCCATTTTGCATTTGTTGTCCAAGTACACATGTCATTTCTCTACTGGCCGATCTCCTGAAAAGGGATTTTTTTTCCTTTCATCATTTCGATTGTGCAACTATGATTTTTGCTGAGGTAAGTATATTTCTCTCCTTTTCTTCTTTTTATCCTTCTCCATGTTTTCAAAAGAAAAAAGAATACCTAAATGCTAATCTCATTTCTCTTCAAGACTCGTTCCTATTTTGAATCTAAAGTAAGGATCTTCTTTCTTTTGTAGTTTCCTTTGCACTTTAGTAGTAGTCATTAATTGACCCCATAGTTTTGACATGGCATCTCTTTCCTCCTCCCCTTTATCCTTACAATCTAAGATAACCTAATTTAGAGACGTGGAGAGCATGTTGGGCCATTTTGGGTTTGAGGGTTACGGGGCTAGAGTTTCAAAATCTTATAAACGCATCCACACTCCTTTCGATGCACTTACTTCTATCACCCCTGAGAACATACGGTGTGGCTTTTATCTAACTCAAAATCATATTCTTTTTGAATGGTTAACAGCCACCGACCTCTTGTCTAACTTGCTTCCTTTTCTAATTTACTTCTAATTGCTATTTTTATTCTTACATGAAGAACGGTTCTCCTCCTACTTGTGAGGAGCTCCAACTTCTATTCGATATTCATAAAAGTCCTTCGAGGGGAGATATTGGGTGTTATTATACCCAACCAAAAACTCGATCCTTACCACTGTTCCTCGTAAGACTCAGAAGTGGATCGATTAATATTTCTTTATTTTTCATCCAATAAATTTCCTCCTTTCCTTCCATCTGCACCCTAATCAGCCTATTTTCTCCTATAACATTATTTACTCATATGAGTCCCGTAGGAACTGCATCTTAGGTTTAAGCAAGGATGAGAGAAAAATGAAACTACTTTTTACTAGTTCTATGCTGCAAAAGCATAACTTTCTGCGCTCAAGCCACAAATTCTCTTTTGATCTTTAAATTTCCCTCAATATTGGATGAACCGAGGGGTATAATTTGCTAAAACTAGATTAAAGAATTGTTATTTTATGTTCCTAGAAAATAATGTTCGCTAGCCTTAGGATTTTCTTTATGTACATGTGAAATAACTAGTGATCTTGCTACTGCATTTTTTGACCTTAAGAATTCAACGACGGTGAAGGGGAAACGTACAAAAAGGAAGCCTGATGGGATGGGGCCTCTGACTAGCCCCTCGAGAAGCCTACCGCCCCCCCATTCCTTCCTCAAAGGCCCTTAACGTCCCATATCTTCAGTCACTCTAAGTCCCTTAGATTTGCTACTTGCCCTTGCCTGTGGGTGTCACTAATGATCTTGTTGAGAGGTTAAGGGGGGTCACCCTTAAAAACTTATCCAGTATTGCTACTGCTTCGCAATCTCATATTATTGCCATTCCACTTCCTGAGCACCACTTCTTTGAGATCGCTGCTAACTTAAAGAGATCTTGGACTTATGTGAGTATTTTTCTCTTCCTTCTTCATTTAATCGAGGTTTACTTAATCACTCCTCACCTATTTTTTCATTGGAGCCCTATCAATTGAGGTTCAAAAGTGGGAGGAAGATGATCAGGTTGTAGCCCTTGCCCCTATCGCCAAGCTCTAGATAGACCTTGCTGCGGCTGCTTCTGGGAGGGCTAAAGTTGAACAAGAGTTTAAGGCCCTGGCATTAAAGGGTTGTGAGTTAGGAGAGAAAGTGAAGGCGTTGGAGGAATCCAAAAGCAACCTCTCATGGATTACCTACTACGTGTTTACCAGCTTTACACTTAAGTTCAATGCCAATTCTCCGTCATGGTCGACCTTAGCTTTCTGGAGGATCCCGACAAGATTAGTGATGCTCTTGATTACTGTAGGACCCAGTATGTTGAGGAGCCAGCTACAAAGAATGCTTCTACTTCAGTTTCCCATTGTTCTTCTCTATAGACTAAAGGGGATGTGGTGTCTAAGGAAATTGAGATCACTTCGTCTTCTTAGGATCATGTGATCACCTAACTTTTGTAAATAATCCTAAACCCCCCAATATGTAAAAAATGAATTTGTTACCTATTTTTCTATGGCTAATTTCCTTAACTGTTGTTCTGTTTTGTTACCGCATATGAATGACCATGTCATCTTCGTTTTCTTGTTTTTTTTATAGTCTTCTAACGAAGTTATATTTACTAAACTTCTGAAGGAAAACATGGATAAAATCCTAACTCAAACCATAGATCTCTTGGTCTTAGCGCGGTAGTAATTCATAGGTGTGAAAAAGAGTTAAATGATTCATTCACGGAACTGAGAGAGGAAATCCAATGGTTGCTCTCCAAGATTGATCAAATAGTTAAAGAAAAGAAAGAACTTAGTGATTTTGTATTGCGGCAGTGTACTTTAGAGAGCGAATCTTTCCCACCTGATAATCCTCACTTAGAGTGGTTTTGGCTTAGGAATCTAAATAGAGAATGAGCGTTGCATATTATTATCATTTCTTGTATGCTAATTTTTCGGACTTACCATATAAAAATGTTCTTTAAGAGTTATATTTTATTTAATCTTAGTTTTGTATAATTTGATTTCTTTAAATCTAATTTACATTACCTATAACTAGATCAGTCCCTATGGGCATCCTTTCGAACTTACCGAAGCCTTTCAATCTAATGTTCCGTCGAACCCCATCATTTATGGCCAGGGTGACACAAGCGTGCCTGAGTTTGAGGTTGCAGCCATGACCTCTGCTGCGGCCTTGGAAAGTGAGAATATCCATTTAACACTTACAAATGAAAGGCTTGAAAAAGGTTTGAAAGATGCCCTTTTGGAGCTTAAAGAAGCTAAGGATGCGCTATATTGTCAATATCAACATAATGTCAAGTTTCATACCATGCTTGAGGTTGCCAACTCAAAGGTTATGAACTACAACAATCATTGAAAGATAGTAAGACCTTTATGGGATTGTCTATGAAGCGAAGATAAAAAAAAGATGAACAAAACTGTAGAGATTTGTCTCTTCAAGCTTCCCATCAAATTGAAGAGGAGGGCATCAAAGGAGCAGGGGAGGCATATGGGCTTAGTTTAGATGCGATCCCTACTTTTCCTATGGGTACGGACCCCTTATTGGTGAATGAATGGAGGTAGAAAGTGTAGGTACACTTCCAGGGTAAGCTTAAAGAGATTGAAGCTCCCTATAAGCAGTAGGTGGAGCAACAAAAGGCCGAAGGTTCTTCCTTACTCACAGAGGAATGGGAGAAGGGTAGATGCTCTTAAATACTTTGGTGGCTTTTCTAGAAACATAAAGAATACTAGGGTTGAACCAATTGATTCTTTGGAAAAAAACAAAGGAGGATGTCGTTCTAAGGGGATATATGCATGAAGATTCACTGTGAAAAGCTTAGGCTACTCCCCGAGTCATAGCAGCTCCTACCCATGTGCCTGTGCAGGATAGGATTATTGAGCCCATAGAGAAACTTAGAAAGGAAAAGTTTAAGAGAAAGATGAGGCAGATCTCCTTACAGCAAGCCCTGGACGTCTTTAGTTATCTCTACCATGCATTTGACCCGAGTTTCCCTTATAATACATAAGGTTTTAAGGTGACTGCATATGATCCAATGGACCACTAGGCAGGTGCCAATTACGATCCAACAAAGACAGTCCCGTCGTTGGCCAGCATGCTTCATGGTTAGCGCAATGTTTTAGGATCTTATAATTTATGGTATTTTTGTAACTTTACATTGCAGAATATTTTTTGGCCACATAAATACTTATAAGGGTCTTGTGTAAATTAAATTCCTTTGTGAAGGAATGTAAGTTCTTTACGGGTTCCTTGCTTGATGCACCACCTTTTGATTTTTGGTTTATTTGGGGTTGCTTGATTTTTAGCCCAACCCCACTGGTCGGGATGCATATAAGGCTTTATACGAAGATAAAATTAAAGCATTGGACAACAAAGTTAAAGAGTTGTCTCTTTAGATTTCCAGGCAATCCAGTGCAAAATATGATCCTATTGATCCTTGGATCCCAATATCATGTCGAGGCCTGGTGCCGCTCCTTCGCCTCTACCGGATGCCGATCCTCGTGTTGTTCCCTAGTGGGAGAAGTTGTACAAGATTTAAAGAATCATTATAGAGGTTAAATTCCATGAATTAAATAATTGCTACAAAAAGGATTCGGTTCCAACTCCTTAGCAAAAGGGCAGCCTTGACCAATGTTCTTCATTAAGTGACCGTAGATCTTGTCATTGTGAGAGAATTATAATCGATGATTCCATAGAGGGCTGTTTGGAGTCGTAATGCAGTTTTTTTATTATTAAGAACCGAAGTTTCGAATTCAACCTTTGATGTACTTATGCACGATAATAATTTTATCTTTCCCTGTGATGTGTGCAATCGTGTAGAATAATGTAGACACGGCTTAATTTTAGTAAATATGGCAAATCTTGTTTTTAGCATTTACTTGGCAAGCTTTATGTTGCTTTCGGAATTTCACCCGATTTGTAGGTTGTTTTGAATTCCATGCATCATCTTTTCCTGCCACTTTTTATTAGTTCCTAGCGAAGTCCATGTTTCCTAAAATAAGCCATTGGCATTCATGTTTTGTTGTATGCTTGGCATGACCAGCCCTGCCATTTGGGGGCAGTGTCATGTTAATGTGCATACTACTGTCCGCTTCACTATTTGGGGGTGCAATGTATTTTTACAGTGAAGTTTGATCATCTATCATATGGTTTTTTTTATACTCGTTCAGACTATCTAATAACCTTACATCTAATGTAGTTATTTGGCTGAGAAGCCGGGTTATGTATAGTACAACCTTATGTTATTAGATATCTTAAGGAGATTAACATAGAGATATTTTATATTTGTTCGAGACATCTAATATCCTACGTCCAGTCACCGTATTACAATTTTTCATAATAACTTCAACAATTGTTATACAAGTAAGATTATACAAAATAAGGGCAAAGGTGCTATGAGTTCCATATTCTTGGAACTAATTCCCATCAGGTTTTGATAGCCTGTAGTCCCCACTACCCAATACTTCTGTGATAACCCGGGGGCCATCCCAATTCAGCCCAGAGCTTTGTTTGTTGTGTCCTTGGTGTTGGCCATTGCTCTTTATAGTACTAGATCTCCCTTGCAGAAGTTTCTCTCCTTGAGCCTAGCCATGTAGATCTTTGCCAAACTCTATCGATATGCAACAGTTATAATTGCTGCCTCATCTCTTTTTTCCCAAATAAGATCTAAAGCAGCTTCTTTTAATTTTTATTCCACTCCATTGTATATGATATTCTTCAATGTGATGGGACCTTTACTTCGACGATGAGCATGGCTTCATAGCCATAAGCCAAGGAGAAAGGTGTATAGCCGGTTATGGATCTGGATGAGGTCCTAAAGTCCCATAATAGTAAATATAACCACTCCTCCACTTCCCTTTTTCTTTCTGCAATCTTTTCTTAAGACATTTCTTGACAGTTTTTATTGTTTCTTCGACTTGCTAGTTTGCCTGTGGGTGTGTGACTAAGGAAAAATGTTTTATTATCCCATTACTCTTACACAACTCTATGAAATCCTTACTCTAGAATTGGGTTCAATTATCTGAGTTTATTTTGAGGAGAATTCCGAACCTAACAACTATGTTTCCTACCACAAACATGACTATTTTCTTTGCAATAATCGTAGCTCGGGGATCTGCTTCTACCGGTTTGGTGAAGTAGTCTATTGTCATGACGACATACCTATCCTCTCCCTTTGACATGGGAAGTGAGCATATTAAATCTATAATCCACACGTTGAACGGCCATGGGCTGGCTAATGGGATGAGCTCGTAGGAAGGTTGCCTTGGGATACTTGCGAACTTTATACATCTATCACATCTTCTCACATATATTCTTTTGCGTCCTCAAAAGCAATGGGCCAGTAATAACCATGTCGCAGTGTCTTATTTCCTAATTTGTCCCCTCGGAATGATCCTCGTATTTCCCTTTATGCACTTCATGCATTACTCGTATTCCCTCTTATTTGGAAACAATCTAAGACAAGCGTAAAGTACACTCTCATGTATCATATGCTATCAAAGAATGAGTAATACGAAGCTTGATATATTATCTTCAGGCTTTGTTTTGATTTGGGGGTAAGATTTCATTTATCAAGAACTACTAGATATGGGTCATCCGTGTGTCCTCTTCTATTTGTTGAGGCATAGGCTCGGTTAGGGGAAGCTCTTGATTTTTGTCTGTTCCATGGTCTTGAGTTTCTTAGAACGTTGCCTGTTGGGCTCTAGGAAGGATTAGAATTTGGTTAGCTTAAGCGATGTTTAGTTCAGCTTTCATTTCATTTGCTACTTTCATACTGACGAGTTTTGCTAATGTGACTGCTGAAGAGTTGTTCTCATGCGAGATTTGTTCGGTATCAAACTGTTTGAACTTCTTTAGCAATTTCTCGGAAAGTTCCATGTATTTAGTTAAAGTTTGAAACTTAGCTTGGTAATTACCCTGCACCTAAATCACAACTAATTGGAATCACTGTGAATTTTAATGTGGATTACCTTCATTACCTGAGCATTCTTAAGCATGTGAGGAAAGCCTCATATTCTGCCACGTTATTGGTAACTTTGAATCATAGCTGCACTACTCCGTATAGTTTCTTCTTATTTGGAGTGATCAGCACATATCCTATACCTGCCCCTTGTTCATTTGATGCTCCATCCACAAATAATTTCCAAAATTATGGAGAGAGCGCTTTTTCTTCAGATTAGCGATCGGTAGGTAGTGTGCATTCCATGATGAAGTCTGCTAATCCTTGACCTTTGATTATTATTCTTGGAAAATAAGAGATATCATACTGATTGAGCATCGCCAATTTTAGCAAGAGATAAAAAAAATTCTAATTTTTTCATCATTTTCCTTAGCGGTTTGTCCATGAGGACTTTGATGGATTTTCTTGAAAGTAGGGCCGCAATTTCCTTACTATAAGGAGCAGGTTGTAAGCTAGATTTTTGATGATTGAATAGTTGAGTTCTTTTGATAGACATTTTCTCGTGAAGTAAATAGGCCTCTGGGTCCTTTCATCTTCTCGAACTGTTGCAACACTTACAGCTTTATAGATAACAGCGAAATACACATACAAGTTCTCACCTATTACTTGTTTTGATAGGATAGGGGTGCTGATCAAATGATCCTTCAGATTCTCGACTACAAATTTGCATTCCTCCATCCATCCGAGATTTTGCCTTTTCTTTACTTGGTTAGAGAATGGTACACACTTGTTGGTTGCTTTGGAGATGAACCTGCTCAGAGCAGTCGCCCTGCCATTTAGGCTCATGATATCCTTCGACTTTTTTTAGGACTTTCATATTTCTTATGGCTTCAATCTGCTTTGGGTTTGCTTCAATGCCACTAGTGGTCACTATGTATCCCAGAAATTTGCTGACTAAATAGAAAAGTACATTTTAAGGGGATTAGTTTCATATTACATTGCCTTAGAACCGCAAATGTCTCCTCCAAATCTTGCACATAATGTGATGTTGCTTTTGACTTGACTAGCATGTCGTCCACATATACTTCGACATTTTTGCCAATCTAATCTTGAACATCATATTTACTAGCCTTTGGTATGTAGCTCATGCATTCTTCAAACTAAATAGCATCACTTTATAGCAGTACAATCCCTTGTCTATTTTGAAACTGGTGTGTTCCTGATCTAATTCTAACATACCAATTTGATTGTAACCTGAATATGCATTCGTAAATGAGAGCAGCCTGTGACCGCTGGTTACATCCACCAATTAGTCAATTCATTGATAAGGGAGAGCTATCCTTTAGGAAAACCTTGTTGAGGCCGGTATAGTTTATGTGGGTTCTTCATTATCCATTGACTTCTTTACAAGAACTAGGTTAGCTATCCATTTTGGGCAGTATAGCTTTCTAATGGATCCATTTGCTTTCAACTTCTTGACCTCTTCATGCATAACATTATACCTTTCCTAATCTAAGGCTTTGCACTTTTGCCCAACTGAGTTAGTGTCGGTATTGATATTGAGTGCATGACAGATGATGGCTGGATCTGTTCCTACTATATCTGAGAGTTCTTAGGCAAAAAATCTACTGATTTCTTTAGGAAGTCTATTAATTCGATTCTGCCTTCTACGATGAAAATTTTCTTCCTATTTTAAGAACCTTCATAGGGTCTTTAGTATATATCTATACATCTTTAAAACCGTCTGTTGGCTCCAACTCTTTCCAAATTGTGCTTAATCATGGGTCTATTTCACTTTCTTCGAGGCGAGTGGTGAAGGTGAGTGCTTCTTTCCAAACTTCTTTGGAAAAGTATTGTGCATGGACTGAATTATACTCGTCTGCGCCAATCATATGTGTATACTTTTATTTTCTTTCCTTACTTATGCTTTATCCATAGAAGGTCCTGTTTCTGTATCATTCTTGGTGCTTTGTAGTAATGCACGTCTAATAATTAATTTAATTTTCTTGTCATTACTCTTATCGCAATATTAGAAGAGATAGCATAATTATTTTGAACAATTTTATTGCTAGAGTTAATGTATACATTATATAATTACCTAGCTAACAATTACTCTCCTTTAATCAAATCTTTTCAAGCAATGGTATGAAATTTCATGAGTAGATCCTTCTAAGAGATAACTGCCCCCAAGTCAGTCATCACAAGTCTTCCAAAAAATGCATTATATGGTGATGGTTGATCGATGACCAAGGAGCTTCCATTTAAAGATTTGTGAGTGGGTGCAGTTCTGGCAGTGACAAGTAAGCATGCTGATCTGATGGGAGAAGTTGTAGTGTTGTTGAAGCCATAGATTGGCCCGGGGCTGGGGCTTCAATACTTCTGCTGTAAGTTTCATCTGGTCGTACACAGATTTGAAAATGACATTGACTGAACTACCAAAATCCATGAAGACTTTTCTCATGGTGCAATTGTAAATTTGCACTATGAAAATGTGGGGATCCTAGTATAGGATGAAAAATCCCACAACATTAGCTACTATATAGACTTTATCCTATGATGATTTTTGTTTAACATGGAAAAGGGTTCTCTGCTATACTTTGGCTTCTTGCACGTACCGCTCTTATGATTCCTTTCTTTTTCCTGCCAAGTGTCGCCCTCCGTGAATTGAGGCTATAAGATTAGAAGGATTTCCTGTTGGGTTTTTATTTGGGTCTGGAATGCGGTTTATCGTATTTTCCCCATTGTTTTCTTTTTGGAAGATAGCTAAGTACCTCTTCTGATTAGCCTTTCTATTTAATTCTTTAGGTGGCTACGGTTGTCCTTGTGGCCGCCGTTCGCCCTGTGGAAGTGACATTACTCTATTCCGCTTCACATTTTTCCTTTGTTCGGGACATTATAAGCAAGCCCGATCCTAGTCATTTTGTATATCTGCCCAGGAGTATAGGTGAGGGGAGTATTTGCAGTGAAGTTAAGCTCTTTTGTAGCTTTGTAGAGGGACGGTACTCTTTTACCTCCTTTGCATCTCATAGCGAGGGGCATAAATTCTTCAAGACTATATCGCAGACCCAGCCTCTTCCATTCTGATATAGCCGCCGGCCCTTTCATATAAGGCCTTCATGCCATGACATGGATTTTTTTTATTTTTATCCAACATGGATGTATCTCGCTTATTCCAGAATTCCCAGCCATTAATATCGCCTCTTCTTTTGTCACTCCAATTCAAAGCGCCTTGATTTGAAGCATTTAATGAAGTTACATAGGCTCTTATTTTCGCCCTACTTTACACAGGACATGGTGTTCACATCCTAGGATGCCTCTCTCCTCGAGTTAATTTACCTTAGGAAATTTGCGGACAGTTACCGCTAAGAACGGACCCCCTGGTCCCTACATCCTGAACCATTTGGAGGCTGCACCAGCTAGGAAAACTGGGAAGAGCTTTTACCGATCCATCCTTCCCACTTTCAAAATTCCCATATGATACTCAAAGGTGTAGATATGGTCATTCTAGGTTTGTATTCCCATCAAATTATTAATTGATGGGGCTTTAAAGTTGTCAGGAAAACTGCTTCTATGATTCTCTCACTAAACGGAGCAGAACCTTCCTCCCTCACTTTTTCTTTGATGTGCAGCTAGCAAAGCTTTGCAGCTTCTCTACATAAACTATTATCTAGTGGATCTCATCCTCCCTGAGATCCATTTGGGATGAATCATCCCTATAAAGCGAAGTAATGTCATCGTCATTATGAGAAGAGTGAACCTTCTTTGTCAGCCGTAGAGGGTTGATGTAAGTAGGTTTTGATTTAATTCAAAAATTGATCAAGACCTTGACTTTGAGCCTGGCATTGATTTTCTGGCCAGCTTCACCATTGTCATTTTTGAGAGTGCCATTATCATTCACACACTATGTAATCAGTGAAGTCAGTGAATGATGGTGGGTGAGATTGGACTAAGAGCAGTATGTTAGGCCATGGTTTCTCTAACCCTTCCACGTGTTGGTTCATTTTGTTAGTGAAGGCCTAAAATATGGCCAGGAGAGGGTCTAAGGTGGGCTCTGTTGAAGCTCTCGCCTCAGATTCGGTTGCATATGGGACAAATGGCCTTTTAGGGATTTTTTAGGCCAGGTGGAGTTGCTCCTGGTTAGGAGGAATACTAGAATGTTAAAGATCCATGGTACTGTAATGGTATTTGAAGAAAACATAGGTAAAATTTGTCGGAGAGGGACAGTCCACCCTCTTTCTAGCGCTAAAAATGTAATTGAAATTTTCGTCTCAGAAACACCAAAGTATTTTTATAAAGTAATCATGACATTAAATATTTTCATGATTATAAATCAAGAAAATTAAGTGATTTTAATCTTTCCTTAAATAGGAGTGATAATGTTACTTTGATGTTCATGAAAATTTGAGAAGGAACATTCAGACAATTAGTCTGTTAAAGGGAATCTATCTGGTTTACATTCTAAAAAATTGAAAACTATAAAGTAAAATATTGAAAATAAAAAGGACATATAAAATTTACATGATTTGGATATTAAGGAATCCTACGTCCATATGTAAATTGTCATTTCTTTCCTGATTTCTTTGTAGAAACAAAAATGCCAGAAAAAAAGCACAATTTCTTATTTGTCTATCCCAAAAAGAGTAAAGAAAAATTCCACCCATTCTGGTACAATGCCCTATTCATGTATAACACCCAAAGATTCACATAGAGTGCTAATGCTGCTTTTCCACTCTCTTGATTTCTGTAATTGAATTATGGTCCTTATATAACTCGAACCATTCTTCCAAAAGACAATGCCTCCAAATAATTAGCATAAAGATCACTATTGCCAACTCTAAGTCATGGGTTGGGTAACAAACTTCATGTAGCCTCAACTGCCAAGATGTATATTCTATCACTCTTCCTTTTTTGCATTAACACCACTTAAAATCCAGTCCATAAGCATAGGTATACATAACCAAATCTTGATTCCTTTCAAATACGATCACGAGAGGAGCATTCATCAATACCACTTCAACTCCTAAAATGAACCTTCAAAACTATTATTCTACTTGAATTTATCATTCTTCTTAGTCAACTTAGTCTAATGTGCTACTATATGTGAGAAATGCTCAATGAATCTACAATAGTAGCAACCAATCCTAGGATACTTGTCATCTCTATAACAGTGTCTGGTCTCTTCCAGTTATTAATACTTTCTATTTTTGATGGATTCACTATTAATCCATTCTCCAAAACAAAATGACCCAAAAATTTAACTTCTCATTTTCAAAAATGACACTTGGAAAACCTTCAACTTATGTTGTCTCAAGGTCTCCAACACCAACCTAAGATAGACTACACAAGCTCAATTATTTTTGGGATACACCAAAATATCATTAATGCATAACAACACAAATCTATTAAACTAATCGCAGATGATCTGGTTTATAGGATCCACAAGAACACATAGGCATTAGTCGATCTTAATGGCATTACTAACCTCTCATATGAACTGCACCATATTCCAAACATGATTCAAGGAACACTATCTTAATCTATCTTAGTTAATGGAATCCCTTTGCCAAACCAAGCTACAAGATTATTTTACTCCACTCAATTTGTTTAACAAGTCATTTAATCTAGACAATGGATAATGATCCTTAACACTAAACTAATTCGACTTTTGGTAATCGACGCACATCCTAAGTGATCCATCCAACTTCTTTAGAAATACCATGGAGAACTACTTAGCCTAATAAAACATTTACAATCAAGTTCCACTGGTTGCTTTTTCTTCTCCTTCATCTACTTGGGAAGCATTATGTTAGGTGGTCTGCTAATAGGTTGTGTCCTAGTACCGAATCTATATGGAATTCAATCGCTCTTCTAGGCGATAATCCGTTATTGACTCGAAAACATCTGCAAATTCCTGAACCACTAGTACTCTGTTAATCTTATCTTCCTAAATCTCCATCGCACATAATGTTGCTACAGACCTCCCCTCCAACATATCCATGGGAGTTGGTGGTATGCCTTAGAGGCAAATATGTAATTTGCTATATTCTCATATATATATGTATGTGTGTGTGTGTGTATGTAAATCTATAATCAATCTTGTTTGTAATAAACTTTAACTGGTACTTATTTTCTTTTATATACTTGGTTATATTATGGTATAGAGAATTAAGTTATTGTTTTGAAGTATATAATTAAGAAAATCCTTAAATAAAATGTATGTTATTGTAAATGCAAATAGTTAAAATTATGATCAATTAAACACAATATAAAATAACATTTTGTTTTAAATTTTCCTAGTTAAGGTGTTTCACGAAAAAGATATCGATACATCTCTTGAGACCAAAGTATGTAACACTCTCTAAATGCTGAGTATATATTACATATAGTTGTTAGGGCACCAAGAGGTTGTGTAATAAACTAGTGTTTAAATACTTGAGAAATGACCATAAAATTATCAATTTAATAATCTAATTATAAAATTTAATATAATGATATGTGGGGTAAATAAAGTAAATATTTGGAGGACATTTATTTACGTGTTACTATCAAAATTAAAGTATGAAATACGGTAAGTACATGAGTGTAAATTTACTTATTATGTTGCAATTCAATTTAATTTAAGTATATGAATAAAATGGAAGAGGGTTATAAAGGCCAGCGACCCAACTTATTTTGAAATAATAAACATAACAACTTTCGCATTTCTGTTAACTCTATTTTCACAAACAAAAGGCTTTAAAACTCATTAATGGTGGTAGCATCCTAGATAAGGGGAAGAGGAAGATAAAAGCTAGGAAACTTAAAGGCTATCAATGATTAAGCTAATCAAAAGGTTTAGGTAAGTAATATCACTCCCATTTTCACTATTTTCATTCATGTAGAATACGATTATGGTTAATGTACTTATGATCATATGGCATTATGAACGACACATAATGTTCTAATGTATGATTTAGGTTGCAATGGCTTTACTTGAATTTTAATATGACGTATAAAGGATGAGAAAATTTAATATGATGTTCTAATTGAATTTTTAGGGATGATTTTTAGTTTCGAGAACTTCCCTTTATTTGACTAATTAGTCATGAATTTAGAATTAACATGCTTTTTAAAATTAGAAGAAAATAGCTAAAATAGTGAATTAAGGGAACATGCCTTAGAAAAATATAGAGATTTTTAGGATTTTTATCAGTAGTTTCCCGATGTAGAATACTAATTACCGAAACCTAAATTCAAATGCCAAGATCAATTATTTTGATTATAGACTAATTAATATGTATAAAATATAAGTTAGTAATAAGGGGACAAGATCCGATAAAAGTACTATAATATGATATGAAAGATAATGTCACTAGCTAAAAGCGAAGGTAGAACGTATGTAAAGGTGATATTTGTAAAGAGAAGTAGTAAGGGCATATAGATGTTAGGCTCCATACTTGCATCCGACTTGAAGTGGCTACATAGGAGGGCAACTGCAAAGAGACAGAATTTAGAAAGAAGGCCAAAACAAACTAAGAATAGACACAATAAAGTTTTAAGTGAAACAAACTAAGAAAATATAATAGAGAGAGCCGAAGGTGATTTTCGAAGGTAGAGGAGGTAGCCAAAGGTAAATGCATAATAAAAATATAAAGGTGAGGGTGATTGCCGAAAGGCAAAGGGATTGTTAAGACATATTGTGGAGACTGTGCGTAATGGTGGAATAAAACTTAGTTCAACAAAGCTTCCCTAATACGAACCTGAAGGTAGTGATTGTCAAGACATATTAACTTTTGATGGAAAGTTAAATACTTTGACTTATTGACTTTCAAAGGAGAGTCAATGCTGAAAATTGTTAATGTTCAGTAAAGAGTTAGACCAAGACCCATTTTCCTTCGGAAGGGCAAGTCATATAAAGACTTATGTTGGTCGAATGAGGCACTTAAACTTTGTAAAACTTCCGCGTGAGGCCAAAAGTGGAATCCAAAAGTTTATACACAACATAAAATGAAAGCTTCGGCGTGAGGCCATAAGTGATATCTGAATGTCTATTCACGACATAAAACGAAAGCTTCGGTGTAAGACTATAAGTGGCATTTAAAGATCTATTCACAACACTAAATGAAAGCACTAGTGTAAGGACATAAGTGGCATCCAAAAGTCTATTCACAACACCAAACGAAAGCGATGACATAAGGACATAGGTGGGAACCGAATGTTTGTATCTAATTAAGTTTAATGACATGGGGGTAAGGCCAAAGTTGAAACCGAAGGTCTGTTCATGGCATTGCATAAAAGTTTGAAAGTTAGGTTGAAGTAGCAATATAAATGAATTATCTAGAGATCCTAATCATGATATTATAAGTAATGAAGAGACACTTTTGAAAGACATAATGTGTTTGATTATGAAGTTTGCCATGATGTTCACTGTCTTTGATGTTTACGTTGAATAGTGAGAGGAAACTCGTTCCGTACTTTTGAGGTGTGGTCTCGCTATATGATTTGTTTAAGGATATGTACTCATCATACCAAGCTTTATGTTTGACCTTTTTTTATAACTTTATTCTCCACAAACTCATGGGTACACATTCGAGTAGGTTTAGTTTATGGGAAGAGACTAGTGTAATAATCCATAACTTTCGATTGGTAACATGTTTTAATTATCTACTTAATTAAAGACTAAGCTAACTAATGACTTCAAACATCGAACTCACCATCTCTAGCATTTCATAAAATAACCTATCTTCTCTTTGCATCTTTATCTCTCTTCTTTACCCATTCTAAACAAAAAGAAATTTAGGGATTTCAAACTTTGAACTCACATAAATTTTGATTTCCTCAACTAAAAATCCTGAAATAAATATCTTAATTCAACTTAGAAGATTATTTACAAATCTGTATCATCAAGTTGATATCTTAGAGAAGATAAAGGTCGAATTTCTTAAATTAAAAAGCAGCTTCGAAATGGTTTCAAGCTAACTTGGGTTTCTTTAAAATTTGGTGAGTGGGATATCTCCTTTAAGTTATATGATCATTTGATATGTTAAAATCAAGGTTTAATGCTACTATTGGTTAGGATTTGATTAATGAACTTGATTAGGGATTTTCAAGATGCAAACCTTACTAAATGAATGTTTAAAATTATACATTATGTAATTGAAATGTTAGGAATTTTAGAAGTTGAATGATAATTGATAAAGATGTGTAGTTTAATTGTTGGTTGAATTATTAATAGAATTGTCTTGAATGATATGTTGTCGAGTTGAAATAGTTGGCAGTGTGATTAAGATCTTATGGTGTGCAAAGCATTTGAGTTTTAGAACGATCCGCTCAGTTATTATTTAGTGGTATTCACCTCAAGGCGGATCACTAAAGGCATGAACTCGATTGCTAGGTGTGGTAGACGACGTAAGGACATGAAGTAGCGAGGCTCAACATTGGGGCGAATGAAAGAACTGGGCTTGTCAGAAGCGGGTGATAAATTAGATTTCAATTTTTTTAATTTTTGGATCAGATGGGCGTATGAAGTCTAAATGGTTTAGTAGATCCAATCCAATATAGTTTTAAAAAAAATATTTTATTTAATTTGCTTAAAAACATGTTTTGATATAATTTAATTTAAATGTATTATAATGAGCCTCTTAAATACGCTCATATGTGTACAGTAAAAGTGCAACATACAAACAATATACATGGTCAATGTATACATATACGATGTTAGGATTTACACTGCAATAAATACATTCACCCTTTATATATGCCTTTATTATGTATAGTTTATTTTGAATATATATATAGACACACACATAGTTTAGTTATTCTTATATATAATATGATATAAAATATTTTAACTAATTCACAATAGTTTGAGTTTACGTAGGCATTTAAGAAGAGGAAAAGGTGGAGGACTTTTCCTCTTCCTTATTCATTTAAAGTCATTTCAAATCAGCATTTGAACACTTAAACCATTATACATATTAAAATTGGCTATGACTAATTTTATTTCAAAATTAGCATTTATAAATTTATAAGAACTCAAAATTTGATCTATGTTTTTAAACAAACTCTATTTTAATTTTTGAACTAAAACACTAGTTTGAAGAAATTTTTTATACTTTATATAACTTGTTACTTTTACCTTTAACCGTTGTAATTATTGTTTTAAATGAACACCTTTAAAACAAATTCAATTTGTTAATATAAATATGTTTTCATAGATCTATTTAAAATTTGAATCAAGATACATTTTTATGGAAATTATTCAAATTTTGTATAACTTGTTAATAAATTAAAATTACTTCTTTAACTTTTATAACCATTGTTTTAAATGAATACATTAAAACAAATTCAGTCGATATTAAAAAAGTGTTTTTATGTTTCAAACCTTTAAAACAAATTCAATTGGTACTATAAAAAATTTGTTTTCGTGTTTCTTTCTTTTAAATAATTTGAAAATACAAATTGAATAGACAACAGACGCATTCATAAATTCGTTACATCATATATAAAATCTAATCAACACAAGAAAATGATGTAAATAAAAATGATAATGAGATTAAAAGATTATATTTAGAGGTAGTCTCTGATTTTCATCTTAAATAAAGATATCTCCCCAAATATCCAAGATCCCATCTAACTTTAAAAGAGAATGATAAACCATTTATTTTTTGTATTTTTATATTTCCATTTGATTTAGGGTTAATAAAGTTGTGAAAATATTCATTTGATTTTCTGCTATGGAAATTTGAAAGAGAGAAGAGAAAAGTGAATAAAATGATTGCCTTAGCGGATCAATTTATACTAAAGGAATGAAATCTTTCTTGGTCTTTTAACTAAAATTTCCCTAATGAATTCCGTTAAATTTCTCTCTCCACTTTTCTCTTCACATTTTTGGTCGATAATATTTTAAATCAACCGACAGAAAAATTCCCATAAATCCCATATTATCTTTTATTTAAACTCGTTTATAATTAGACGGATTTCGTATATCAGTGTGTGCAAATATAACATTTGTATATGTATTCAAATAATTGCAAACAACTCCAAAACATCAAATAAATCAAATATTAAATAATATTTCTAAAAGAATTTATTAGTTTGTTAATTTAAAATATTTTATAAATGAATTAAATCATGTGTTTTTTAAGTGAATTCATCGTTTTGGTTGTGCGCCTCAAAGGTGTAAGTTTAGTCAGCGATTAGTCTTGAACAATTTGAATATTAATGTTCGCACGTCTCATTAGCTAGTGGCACGACAGTTCGGCTAAATTTATCACTTACATATCTTTTTAGTAAAATCCAATTTATTATTTTAAGTAGTATATGGTATTAGCGATTATTTACACCAATTCTCCTTATCAAAAACATATCACATTAAGATTTACTGAATTTGTTTTGGTCAAAAATCCAATATCATACACATTTAAATCTGTTAGTCCAAACATAAAATCTTTGGTTTAATAATAACATTCGTTATTAATTGTTCTACTCTAGCCAGTGACTTTGACTTTGGATGACTATAGTTGACCATGATACTAACCTCTTGTAAACGAGGAGACAAATTTTCGGTTGAATAGCGTTTCACTTCCAATGCTTTAGGTCATATCCAAATATAGTCACTCAATGGATTGTCACGCCATGATTTAACTATGATCAAAGTGGTGTATCCACATTGAAGTTCCTTGGTACTCTCAAGTCGATGGAATTGTGTAACTTCATCACTTCAAGATATCCTGTTTTACCCTAATTATAATTAACCAATTGGAAATCCTCAAGTGATTCATTCAATATTTATCCAATAAAATCAGTATATAACCTCTTGATACCCTCAACAGCCATGAGTAATACACCGCCATACATTTAGACTGTGTTATATACTCTAGTCTCAACGAATGAATCAATATCCTTTCTTTGAAAAACCTTGACTAAGAATATTTATAATAATATTTTATTTTAATTTAGTAAATTTCTCATGATTACAACACGTTATAATTACTATCATATAATGTATCATTTAAGAATTTTCTAAATTAATTACTTAATTAATTTTATCATAATATAACATAGTATATTATAGAAATTTATTAAACCATTTTTTTGGTTCAACATCCAAAATATCTTTAACATGTATATCATTGAAATAATATTCCAAATATCCATAATGTTAAACAACCTTTTGGTTCAACCTCCAAAATACCTTAACAGGATATGCTATTCAAATAATATTTGACATATGGCCATAGTCAAAATAAAAATTGCCCAAAACATCCAAAGTTCAAGTCATATTCCATTCATGTGTGAATAGTACAAAATTTGAGTTCATATGTAATGTCCTTCTTTTATTAGTCAATATGTCAATATTGCAAGTTATTTCCTTCACCGTAGTACAAAATACCAAAATAGGGCAATATGCAATTTCCTATTTCTATAGGTCTTTGTGTTCAAAAGTTCAAGTAGTCTTCTCCTTCGTCGGTCATTGAAGGAGTTATCAAGCTCTCGAGGAAGCTTAGAATGTTAAGTCCAAGAAATGATTCGTGCTAAGAAAGAGGAAGAGGAGAGATCCCCTATCGGTAGGTCCCTATTTATAGTAGTTGGAGTAGGGAACGTCTTGCTTGTATTGGTGGATTGAAGTTGATGCAGATTATTGACTTGGCAAGATGGATGGTCTTGATAGTGCTCTATGTCATAATCTTTGGATCTGAATAGTTGACGCGGATTGCAATCTTGGCTGTCGCTTTGGCAAAGGTGGAATGGTTGCCTATGCATGTTTTGAAGCTTCAACTATGAAATTCTTCTTATATTAGTGCACTAAATATTCATATAATTGATTCATCTCCATCTCTAATTGTTTCATATCATTCAAATCTACTTCCCTTATGCATTCTTGAAGTGTTTTTCTTAAAGAAAATTAATAATACACCTTGATAAGCATATCTCTTGGCAACATCATTATTGTCTCTATTTGTTTAATAGTTTTCCTAAATTTAAAATAATTTCTTTCCATATTTTTGATAGCTTCTTTATATTTTTAATGGCTCTTTGTAATGACAATAGCAGTTCTATTATACCATCGATAACTTTGTCCATTGCCTGTTGATAGCTTTATAGTCTAGCATGTATTGGCTCCCATACATGCTTAACTTCTTGACATGCAATAGCTCTTTGACATGTGTTTGCTTATTTATTCTTGACACTCAATAGTTGTGATTATCCTTGACACTAGATAACTCCGTATGATAGTTTGCTTGTCCCTGACACTCAATAGCTCCATGCGATAGCTTGCTTGTCCTTGACACTCAACAACTTCATGCGATAGCTTGCTTATCCCTGATACTTAATAGATTCATGCGATAGCTTGATTATTCTTGACACTCAATGGCTTTACATGATAGCTCCTTGATACTTGATAGCTTTAACATGTGATAGCACCCTGATATGTGCTAGCTTAACTCTTTGACACCTAATATCTTTCATCTTGACACTCGATTGCTTTCATCTTTAACACTCGATAGCCTTCATCTTTAGAAAATTTAAAAACCTTTATTATGAACAAGATCGATTATCGAGTTAGATATATATAAAAAATAATATAATTGACCCTAGAAAATACCCTTAGCTTTATTAATCTCTAATTTGCACTTGAGGTCAATTATGAAATCCTATTCCAACTCCTACTGTTGGTTTTCTCAAAAAGTAATCGAGTCAGTCCACTAATGAATGGGTATTATATATTGTTTTAATTATCTTCTCTATCAGTTAACTCTCTCCAATTTTGATAAATTATTTTTATAATATTGAACCCTTTAGAGTACCTTTTTCAACTTTTAGCGACATTTGTGTTCTTTTACGAGCACCACAACATTATTATCATATAGAATGTCATGTGATTCTCAACATTTGGAATCACCCTCGTCTCATTTTTTGTTTATGCATTTATTTTTACTTCTTTTATCGTAGTTCTATTCAAGGAGACACACTTAGCCTTTGGTTAAATCTTCCACTACTTATTATTTAGGACATTTCCAAATTAAAGTTCTTAACTAAAGATTGAACAAGAATTTAGGATTGACATACCATATCAATACCACTTATGAATTCAAGTCCACACACTCTTTCGTAAGGAGTTCATTGTTTACATAACTAATTTTTTAGTGTTTTGTAAATACTTGATAACACTTTAAACTATTATTTAGTGAACTTAATTAGATTCGATACTTGCCTTTTGTATCAAATAGATAAGATAAATTTGATACTTGCCTTTAGTCATCTTACATGCATCATATTAACCATTTTAATATCATAACTGTGTATACTGTTTTAGGGCAACATCTTTCTGATTTTCAGAGATGTCAATTTCAAATACAATTATCGAGGTTTAAACAAAAAGCTAAAATTATTGTAATACGAGTACTCATTAACAATCATAAGTTTGTTGTTACTTATAGTTTTGGAATATTTGGTACCTTTATAGTGCTTTCTTATAGATACATAGTTCCTCTGCGATTTGATTGAAATTCGATCTGCCTAATTTTTTGATCAAAACATTTGTTCAAATCTTATGCTTGTTGAATGATAGTTTCATATCAGTTCTTAGATCCTATCTAATAACCCAAACTCAAAATAGCTTTCACTGACATTAAGACACTTTGGTTATTAAGAAAAAACAACATATTATAAATCATTATTTAGAATTTCTGTTTTAACATACATATTCCAAATTTAAAATCCTATCAAGAGATAATTTGTGATTAAAATCCGAATTAACTTAAGTACGTATAATGACGAATCTGTTACATTAATTTCAACAATTGAAATTTACTATTCTATTTTACAATGTAGCTTGCAATATTCCAACCGCATTGGCCTTCTTCTCAAAGACACTTTTGTGGTCGATGGATCATATCCATTGGATGCAACAACCAAAATCATATTTTGATATTGTATTTATAATCCATTTCATATGGTGCATCATGCCATATAGTAGAGTCAGTGCTCTTAATGGCTTATTGACAACTGAGAAAATTCTTTTCTCAACACTAATGAAAAAATCATAGTTTCTCCTTAATATGATAGAGTTCTTATTAGACATTCTAGTTTTGTCCGTTTAGTTTTGATCAATTTCATTTCATCATTTGTAACCATTTTTATCTTTGGTTCATATCCAAATTCTTTTTATTGTCATTAATTTCTAAAATGAAATTTTTTGTAATGAAGTTGGTGTTTCTTGAAACAATAATTGTCTCTCAGTGCAACATAATAGATATACACAAATATTTTTGTGAATTTTCAATATAACTGATTTGGTTGAATAAATCAGTCAATCAATATTGGTTAGTCCCAAATTAATTTGGGGTGGTCCACACTAGATCCCTAATGAACAAGTATTACATGTAGTTTCTCGACTCACACAACCTATCAACTACTTGACATAAGATATATAGTGGTTATTTCATCAACTTTTACCTTGTACAATTTTTTATAGTTTGTTTTAGGTGAAATTGAATTTGACGTCATAAACTTACTCTTAAGTACACATACCTAAATAAAGAAGTTAACTCAACTTCACTCATCATCAATTGTATTTCGTCTACGAAAGATCGATTACTCCTTATTAATACATTATTATACATTATAGGGAGGAGTGACCTTTTGAGATTGAATCTTATTCGTTATAGACACATTCGACACTATTTCCAATACATTTTCCTTTGCGATCAAATCATATCATTTTCTTTTCTTTTAATATGTCATGTTATTTACTTCCATTTTATGTTATATGAAATGATCATTGGCATACCACATGTGTATCAAATATACTTGTCCATAGCTACGATAATTCATCGGTGAATTTAATGAAGTACTTGGAACCACTTTGATATCATTGGACCTACAATTGCATACATCTATATGTATCAATCCTAAGAGCCTACCAACTCTTATGTCACTTCTACTGAATTGGTGCTTTACCTTAATAGTTTGAGCTACAATTCAATAGTACCATACTATTCATAATCATATGATTAAAAAATTATTTTTCAACACTGTGGCTTTGTCTATAATTCCAAAATAATTGTATGATTTCAAATACTTCTATATTTCTAATGCATCATTTTGTTATGAAAACTAACACCATTTTTTTAGTTTTATCTTACAATAAATATTCATACTTCTCACATTGAAATAAATTATGTCTAGTTTCAGTCAATAGTGATAAGATTTATTAAATAATATTTGGTATGTTTATGAATATTTTTGTTACTTGGTGCATCCACTAAGAAGTGTTATTTGGTATGCTCCTATTATTACACCATTACTCTAATGGCTTACAAAATATAAAGCTTCATTCAACCACTTATCACGGAATATTATTTCATACATTGTAATTAGTTTACAGTCGAGTGTTTTTGAAGAAATACATTTCATAGAAAACAATTTTCTGTATAAAAATGCATTTGGGATATAAATCACATTTCTAATTTCATATTAAGTGTTAGACCAAATTAATTTCCTAACTTATATGATTAATTGATAAAAAGAATTAATGGTACTTGTAACGACCCAGAATTTTTGTTAATTAAAATTTGAATATTTAATTGAATTTAAATATTAATAAGTGAAATTTATAAGTCAAATAATTTATTTTCGAATATTGGATTTAATTGGATAATTAAATCGATTGTTTAATAGTTGAAATTACGTAAATAATTGGAAATTGGGTTTAATGTGATTGAAAATGATTCGTAAAATTTTATTTAATCATATTGGAGTTATAGTGATGTTATAGAAGTTTTAAAATTGAATTTAAAGTTTAATTGTGAAAATTGAATATTTTAATATTTAATTGACGTGTAAAAATAGCCATTTTTCAAACAGTCTCGGATTTTGACGAAACTAGTTTCACCGGATCCATAATGTGATATTATTGTATGGTTTCAAATTTCAAGTCAATCGGATTTACCGTTTTTCTGGGGCAAGCCAAAACGCATAGAAAATCGTTTAATCGGTTTAATTTAAAATTGATCGTTTATTGCCGTAACTCGCACAGATGATGGAATTAGCTTTTGAAACCTATTCCATTGTGTCTGGAACGCGGGATAAACCCTAGAAACGCCAGTCACCGCGTGAGATTCGAGGTTCGAAAAATTTGAAATGAATAGTGTTTTTGGTAGAATTTATATAAAAGGACCTTAAGTCTTCACATTGGCAACAAGAGTAAAACCTAACCCTAAAACTAAAGCCGGCCACCACCCTCTAGATTAATTCTCTTTCTTCCTCAAATTTCTTTCAATCCATCAGTTATTAGCCAAAGTTTTCAACTAGAAAAACGTAGAGGACATCGTGATTGACAAATCCAACGGTGGAGATTCGAATTGGTGTTGTGTGGAGGCCACAATTGGCTCACGTTCGGCCGGAAGTCGCACACAATTTGCGAGGCAATAAGGGGACCGAGCCTGGCCGTGCTCTGGGCGGTGGTAGGGGACGCGATGGCCTTCGCAGTGATGGTCCCCGATCGTCTCCATGTGGTTCATAGTAGCGGCGAAAATTGCAAGATGAATGGCGGCCATGGGTTTGTATTCACGTGCGTTACCTGGTAGAGGGGAGAAGATGATTGTTGTGTGGAACGACCGTGATCTGCTATGTTGGAACGAACGGCCTTGATCAACTGTAGGGTTTTTAAAAACATAAGTTGTGAATATTTGTATATAATAAATTGTTCAATCTTTAAATCGCGATAACTTTTTCGTATGAGGTCGAAAGCACACGAAACAAGTTGCGTTGGGTTCGTATGGACGAACACTACGCTATGAAACTAGATTGGAGTCTTTTGGAGTTAGTGAGAATTTCGGGTAAAATTAAATGCGCGTTTAATTTTATTCGAAATAAAACGCGGAACTGAATTGAAAGCGGGGTGAGAACTTCTCACTCAATCGAATTGTTTCGATTTAAATTTTAAATAGTTATATTTAAAATTTCTTGATTGTACGTTTGAATGGTGATTGTTATCTATTGATTGTTAAAATAGACATTATACGCCGTTAGTAAGCGGAGGTTATTTATTAAAAACATATACCGTGATAATTCCATCTAGATTGGAATTGGTATTATATATGTACTTGGAGTTGATTTTCCTGCATTATATAGCGGATGAGGCCCTATTGCGCCGCATAATAGCGGATAATATTTTATAAATCCTATATACCTCGATATTCCGTATTAAAACGGAATTGGTATTGTGCTAACATCTTTGGATGCAGGGAAACAGGTTGGAGGGATCCAACTGGATTCCTCAACAATATTAATTTATTTACAGATATTGTGATATTTATTGATTATCGTATACTGATATATGATGTCTTTGTTGTTGTGATTAACTATTTGGTGCTGTTGCATCATCAGATCCACTTTTGAAGTTTTAAAATAATGATTTTTGATTTTAAAAAGAAATTTAAAGTGATTTTTGAAAGCATACGTTTTATTAAATTTTGAACTGTTAAAATAAATAAACTTTATAATTTTATTGTTATAAAAGTTATATTTTTGGAAAATAGTACTTAAGTATGATTTTGGAGTTATATAAGTTTTAAATAACATTTTGTAAATTATTAAAAGGATTGGTTTATTTATATTGAGATTTTTGAATTATTATAAACGGTTTATATAAAAGAATTCTAAGATTAATATTTATAAATTAAAAATATAGGAATTGTGAAACGAGTTTTATTAAGTGTTAAAAAGAAGTATAAAGCGATTCACAAGTGAATAAAAATTTAAAGATTTATAAATTGTGAAGTTATGAAATGAATAGATTTTGTAAAATAAAAGATTTATAAATAATTAACTTATAAATCGGATTTTGGGTATAAAGTTGAGTTATAAATTGAATTGATTTATAATAGGGATTTTTTATAATTGAAGTTTTTATAAATAGAAATGGAATTTATAAACATTGTTTATAAATCTGAAATTAATTGAATTTGATAAATTTAATATAGAAGGTTATTAATGGAGATATATTCGTGATTTCGAATAGCGAATTATCCTTGAAATAAAATGTGTAGAAAATATTGAATTTGATTAGTAAAGCAATTCACAATTTTGGACAGTGAATATATTATTAAACAAAATGGATATGTTTTGGGAAAATGAATATTATCAAATAAAGTTAATTGTTTTAAAGATGTTTTAAAATGGATTAACTATCGAAACCATAGATTTCAACATTTATTGTTGAAATAGACTTTTTCGAGAAATAGAAGGAAATGGTGAACTATAACACCGTTGTTATAGTAAATGATTTCCGAAAGGAAATGTTTTACATAGTATTGGGATTTATATATCTATCTTAATTTCGAATCCCTATACTAGTGATTTTAGATCGTCGTAACGATGTTTTACGTAACATTCGTTTTGACTCAAATAAAGTGTTTGAAAGAACGTTTTCTTTAAAGAATGAAATATATACTTAATTTCGATTTAAGTATATTGAATATTTTCCAAGTGTTGAAAATAAATGGATTTGTGAATTACTTGTTATTAAATAAGTATGGAAATGTTTTCCAATATGAAGTGAATATTTTAAGATTTTATCTTTTAAAGATAAATTGAAAATGAATATTAGAAATCGATTTGAAAATCGTATATTCATAGATATTTTGGAAGTGTAAATTCACTATGGAATTTAAAAAAGAAAGGGAAGTTTGTTTAAAAATAAACGTTGATTTATTTTTGAAGTGTGGGAATTAATTTACGGATTTGGAACGTAAATATAAAGTAAATCGTTAAGGATTTATTTAATTGGTTTGAATGAACCATCTTGAAATGAAAGTATTTTCGCGTAAGGAAAATGATTGAAATTTGATTTTCAAAAGTGGTAAAGGTGAAAAGTGATTTGAAAATTTGTTTTCAAATGGTTGAAGTGTGGAAATTATATATCTAGTAAAGATATTTTTGGAAAATAAATAATTTGAGAAATTATTTGGAATCTGGTGATGTTATGCATGCCTATTGATAGTTAAATAATCCGACTGTCAATATTTACCTTTAAATAGGTATTTGTTGTGATTTGCTTGAATTTGAATGCCACACCTATTTTTTGGGGTCGTATAACCTATTTCGAATATGTGATACATCGTTATGGATTGCATTTGAAGGCCGGTGTTGAAGACCGGATATTTGTGAAGACGGAAGGATTACCGTCGAATGTTTCTGCATCGGCCGATCTCCGATATAGAAATTTATTACCCTTTGTGATGGGAAGTTCGGTCGTGATTAGTGAATATCCGGATTGCAAGGGCTTCTTTGTAAGTGCCTTCGGTTCCGTTCGATCCCGGAACGGACTTGTATGGATGTGTGTCTGACGTTACAATTTGAGATGTAAAGCTGGTTTCTATCAAATATATTTCCGTTGGTGGCGGAGAATTTATTCTCTTAGCTTGACACCCTTAGAGGTTATGTAGTTGATGGTTACTAGTGATACACTCCCAAATTGGTAATGTGGCATACGAAGTGTTGTTGAGCATTTGATAATCAAAACACGGCTTTTGTATAAAGCGTGGCTTTATGGACGAGACTTCGTCGGACCTCACACCCTGGAAATGGTTAAAACAGGAAGGATGCATCAAGGTTATTAGGGGGTAGCGCCCCTTTAGTGTATGTCATTCCTTCTGGATAGAGGTGGTATCATGGTATGGAGCCCAGATACTTAACCTATGTTGTTGCTGCAAATTTATTGCTTTGTGGTTGTTGGAAATCGAGGATCCTCGGATATAGATTGGTTATGATCGGGGAATGACATATTCGTGTCAGTAGTTACCCAGTTTGAAAGGTAACCCGACCTTGTGTTGGCAGAGATCCGGTTAGGTTCTCGGGTCGTCTTTCCAGAGGCGTACCCATGTGGCAATGGGAAGTTCCTTGGCCTGACCATTTGTTGGAAATCCAAAGAAACAATACGTTCTTGTACGGTTTTAGTTGTAGAACCTATCATTCACTTATGGTGGCGCCCCACTGTTTGGATGGTAGCTATTGTAGGCATAAGTGTGAAATGCCTATGCTGGCTAAGATTTATATCTTTACTTTCGAAATTTTTTCTACAATATGCACTAATAATAATATCAAAAGTTTCTTTTTAATGCGTATCAAGCATCTTTGACTATCATAAGGAGAAATCTCCTCCGATTCTGCGTTTGCATTGTGAGTGTGTGCGGGAGGCCTTATGGTAGTCTCATTTTCTAAAAATCATTGCGAATCTATTTTAAAATTATCCTGTACTTTGTTTTAAAAATAAACTATTTTAGTTCTCACACCAGTCACATGACTTACTCGGAGTTTATTATTTTCCTTCCTAAACTCTGGGTGCCCACCAATTTCCACACGGGCAGTCTAAAGTCAGGTTATCAGGATATTCTGGAATTCAGGAGTTGCAGGAGGCAAGTTGGATGACATGGCATATTCACTAGTATATAATATTTCTTTTCCGCTGTTTGTTGTTGTTGTGTACACTCTAATGTAATAACTGATATAGTTCTTTATTTTTAAAGATTATCATTTATCTATTATATGTTGTTCGGCTGCGATTGTGAGATTCTGATATTGTTCTATTGTTTCTTTCTGTTCTGTTCTATCTTTTTCTCTCTTCTTCTATCTTTTTCTTCTTCTTTAACCATAAAGGTACGGTTTTCTGGCATTCGATTGCTCGGCAGTTGATACAGTGGACGTATTGATGTTGGTTTTCGAGCGTCGAAAAGTCGCAAACGTTACAGTACTTAAGTAAGAGGCATAGCTCTTAGGCAAGTATACTTGTCTTAAGTCCGTTCAAAGTCATTTATGCGAAAATAAAATTGTTTTAAAGTCTCAATTCCAATATGGCCTATCGACCATTAAAAGTCCCAATTCTAAGCTTTTTATTTATTTTTAAGAGAAACAAAAAATGAGGAAGAAGTACAATTCAAAATTCGCCCCTTCTTAGTTAGGGTACATGCCTATCTATAGAGAATTCAAGCCCTTGGATTTTTGAAATGTGGCACTTGTAGGAATATGTTGGCGATGATTTTGCTAATGTGGCACGTAATTGATTTGACATGTGGCATAATTTACTTTCAATTGCTTTAAGATGACATGACATAGTTAAGCCAACTAAATGATGCCAAGCGGCTAACTGGAGTATTAACTTTGGTAAACTCTTCAACATGCGATAGCTGCATAAATCCTAACCCATAATAAGCTTTAGTTACCAATCTACATTAACTTCATTCATCATCCCATGATAGCTCCTTGTCCCTTTGACAAGTGATAGCCTCAGTGATGGCAACATGTAATAGTCTGATACCATCAACTTGTGATAGTTTGATATCATCAATTTGCAATAGCTTGATACCATCAACTTGTAATAGTTTTACATCATTGACATCATTAACCTACTATAGCGAACATCAAACCTGCGATAGCCTTCATAATATTGATATGCAACAACTTTCACAACATCAATCTGCAATAGCCTTCATAATATCAATCTATGATAAACTTTATAGGTTTAAGTATCATCTTTCAAATATGAATTATTCTTCTTCCTAACAAATCTCGCTAACCTAGTCAGGTTAGTGGTTACAGTGAGCATCACACATCTCAATCCGAGGGCTAACATTTGAAAACGATGGAATATTTGGTAGTCCATTTTACATTCGATGTAGCCAAATAGTGTCTCAAATTCTCGGCATTCTGTGTCCTTGCTATCACATTCCCATCTGATCTATTTAATTAGTAAGTTCCTAGAGGTTATACTTCATGAATGACCAAGGGACCTTCCCGATTTCATCTTAGTGGACCGTCTGTTGGGTCCTTTGTGTTTTCCATTACTCTTCTTGTAACAACCATATTTTACATGTTTGAGGATAATAAAATATTATTTTTGAATTTATACGAGGTCGTATGACTTTATAACTTTTACAAAGGCCTATTAGTGCCATTTCCTATCTTTAGATTTATTCCAGATGATTTTACCCCTGAAAACTTGTAAAAACTACAACCTTTGATAAAAGCCAAAACAGCATCTGAAACCACTTCCTAAATAGAATTAAGCCTCGATTAACCTATTCTCCATCCAAAACCTTCTCGTTTCTTCTCTAAATCAAATCTAAACAATAGATTAGGCATAGATTAGTAAGAAGATTCCTTAAAGATCTTCAAATCTACACTTTTTGAGGAGGAAAATTAGGTCTTTGTGGTTGATTCTTGGGTTTGCCTCAGTTTGCATGCAAATCTTTACTTTTTGGTTGTTTAGTGAGTGATTTATCATCTCTCCCACTATTATATATGTGTAGATATATCTTTTGGTATGTTTTAAACTAATTTTAAAGTCAAAATTAAGTTTTGGAACTATTTTGATATCAAACCTGAAGTGGAAACGAATTTAAAATGATTTGAAGTGTTCTAATCATGTTAATTCGATGTACAGTTGCATTTACGTGTGTTAGGCTATGCTAGAGACATATTTTAAGTTGATTTTCCCTAAATTTATTGTATGTTTGGATGTTAATTTCTTTATGCACGATGCTTGTATGGTTGAAAATGCTCATCGAAGAGAATTAGGAGTAGAAGCCATGAAACCGTACTTCGACGGATGGAATTGAGGATAATTTGGAGTCGTACTGATGCATGAGGAAGGCACAATGGCCGAGGATGGAGCGTGGCGGTGAAATCGATGCGAAAACGGAAGTTGGAGTTTGTGCACCATTTTGGCTCGGTAAGGTCGGTTTGGTGCTAGGATAGGCTCCGTGGGTTTTGTTAAGCATTGTTTGGCCTGACTTAGACTTCAAGCTTGGGAGGAGTCGGCTCGGGGTGAGACTGGTTTGGCATTGGAGAAAGGCTAGACAACATTTGTTTTTCGATGCTGTCATGGAAGATCGAACAAAATTTGATGTACGTTGATGACTTAGAGGACTAGACAGCATTCATTGTTAGATAGTAACAAGGGAAACAAGACATCATTTGCCGTCCGGTGATATCTTTGGGCACCATACAACTTTTATTGTCCAGAAATGCCATAGAAGATAGGACAACGTTTGTTGTCCGATGTGCTATACCCAAGTACTGAACAAGAAAAGGTACGTAGGAATGCATTATGGCACGTCGAGGCTTCAGGGAAAGACTTGGACACCTAGGGGTTAATAGGAGTAGGCTTGGGGTAGGGGAGGATAATACCGAGATAACTTTGAGACTTTGGTGATGGATACTCAACGATGAATGGAGTTATCTTCTGATGATGATGGCTCGATGTTGAAGGGAGTCATAGGATTGGTTATCTACAAAAGGCGAGTTCTAGGAAGGGTGACCCATGGATAGAATATTAATGGTCGGATACGCATGCAAAGTGATCGTTGATACTCGAAGTGTTTTGTGATGTTCTTGAAGGCAGGGATATTGTGAGGATGCTCATGAATACTTTGTTAGGTTACCTGGATAGCTTGTTTGGATCTGTATACCCTAGACCGGGGCAAAGCGTCCTGTATAAGCTTTGGGCTAAAGCTGAGTATATTGAAAACTGAAATTTCCATTTGTCCCTGGCATGGGAAATGCTATACGAGCCATTATTTATTTAGAGCACATTGAGTGATAGTGAGGATGGTTTAGTGGATGCGACAGTTTCTTTGATTGTCTTCTTCCATAGTCTGTCACTCTAGAGATGTCACTGGAGATAAGAATTGGTGATAGGTATATTTGGACACTCGTCATCATATCAGTTTTAGTATGCCTTAGTGATATTTGTAAAGAAACATATTATGTTCATTATGTGCTAACTCTTTGGTTGTAGGGATAGGTCTGATATGGTTCTTCATATCTTATGCCCCTATTTACTACATATGGTTTTTATAGTATATTGAGACGATGCATCGCTCATACCAGACTATTATCTAACCTGAGGTTATATGCTTTGCTTCTTATTATCTCGGGCACTCATAAATGAATAGATTAGGGATAACATGTCTGGATAGCACATGGAGCTATACAGAGTACGATTAGCAGACTATGCTTTCATATATCTATACTTTAAAGCTTACTATGAATCATATTCCACAGTGCAGTACCGTGGAGCTATGTCAGTACTTATTTTAAGAGATAGTTTTAGAGTTTTTTTTGGAGATTGGGATGTATAAGCTCTTTATTTAAGTTTTTGTATAGTCTGTGAACCTGATGCATTCTGATGTTCTTATTTATGGTTCATTTGATTATATCATTGTCTCGCCCATTTTATATCTATATTATTATATTATATTTTGTCTGTATGTCGCGAGATGTTCTACATGATCTGTACTTGGATTTTTCTTTCCTTTTCACCCTTGACTATCGTCTTACATCGACCGAGTACCACCGTAAGGAATTATACAGGTTTATTGGATACCTGATGTAACATCCCACCTCTATACACATACTATCCAAGAGTATTACAGAGTACTACTTATTAGATAATACGGAGAATGAGGTTGTATGGTGTACACACGTGAATATTTCCTTAGACTAACATCGGTAGGTATTAAAACATATAATAAATAACTAATCCATATGTATATAATATCAGTACAAAGAAATAGACAAATGTGTCTTCGGGATAGAACATTACATAATATACAGTACACCACAGAGAGCACAGAGTCTAACGTAGCTACAAAATATAATATATATATAATACAATAATGTTATAAGAATACAATACAACTCAAATGATAATTATACGTATCCAGTGAATTAATGTCATACAAGTATCATGTAACCATCCAAATATAATATTCCTCGTAGCCCAATAAAAATAATGCTGGTCAATGTGTCCCTGTACATAAGATATCTCGAACAGATTCGAGTATTATAAAATAACATATGGGTCAGACTATGTCTAATTAAGGATCCTAAATAAAGTGTATGAACAAGGAAGAAAAATAGTATAATATAACTATAAATGATTATCAAATATTAGACGATGTGTTAAAGTGTATATATATATATAAGCAAGGCAACACATTACTCAAATATCTCAATTCCATTAACAACTACAACTAATATCAAAAGATGTCATCGCCTATATAAACAAATCAATAGCAATCAAGAGGACTATATCCAATGAGTAAGTCATCCGTACAATACAACCTCATCATATATAAAATGGAATTATTAAGTGAATAGGACTAACACATATCAATGCCTTATTATAATATCAATAAAATCATAAATCACTAGATAATATGAGATAGCCTATCAAATCATCTAAATAATATCCAATATTATACACACCACGAAGATAATCCAACACAATCTACATCACGATCAATAATAAAGGCTATCTCAAAATATCAAATCATCGAACAATATGGATATAACGGGGACTGACTACACTTTAGAATCATCCAGTCTTTACTACAGCCACCTCATGGGATAGCAAATAATAAATACCAATCCAAAACACACACATATAATATGGAACAAGAAAGGAAGACTGATAGCATACAATATGCTCTAGGGCCCTAGCATTACTCACCTCCCTAGAGTACCGTCTATCCCTACGGTCTTCGGTTACCTCGACTTACATCATGACCTCATCCATCAACGGCTCATCTATGCGTAGCCCCCGTCATAACCCTGCTTTGCACTAATGGCAACAAACTACTAACATATGCAACACAAGGGGCTGTAGGGCACCTACCACACCAACTACCAATCCTATGATGCGCATTGAATATCATAACTAACAACGGTGTCACTGATCTGGGGTGAGACCTTACGATTAGGGCGCCAAGGTGGATACTGGCTAGGTTCACTCCCAAACCATAAAAGAAGCTGGACAGAAGTGGACGACGTACAATACTCATATCCTATATCTATATATAGCTCTCAACGTAAGTCGACACACGACTACGTATAAGTTAACACATAATTATGATATACTATAGCTCTAATCCCTCACCGATCCACGACTCTACCCATTAGCAAACACATGGCTATAATGTACTCACCAATATATGTATTATCACATACATGAGTAATCCCTATTTGAGTGACAATTACTTACAAAGAAGAATCAAACAAATAATATAATGGCGTCCCATAACACAGCACGTTACGTGAATAATTATTCAATGCTCATAAACTATACCAATCCATTTATTCAAATTTCTCATCACACAAAAATGAAACCCCATCACTCAAATATAAAGAAGTCATCACTTTATCATTTCAAATCATCAACCAAATTAATATCAACGGTGAATCACTCTTATCATCAGAATCAACATACGAAGAAATCAAAAATTGGATGTTAACATGAATATAGACTATTCAAACAAACATAAATAAACGAATTAATGAAATATTCTAAACATATGATTTATACCCAAAATTAATACTTAGAATTGGATTATGAATAAATCATTAACATCGTTTTATCTAATATAAGAAAATAGATACTTAAAGATGAACGTTTATACTTTATTAAATGATAATCAATTAAACTCAAAATAATATCCTAAACCATAAACAACACATTTCTTAATCTTTAATGAAATTGATGCATAATTAAACATTTATTAATAATATTTGAACCTATATTCTTAAATAGTTATAAAAAATCCAAATGAGTTTAAATTATTCATAATTCAATAGAACATTTCCAAGGTGTAAATTATTATTAATATATATTGAATTCCATGTTTTTTATAAAATAGAAAAAACAAACATTTAAATATTATAAGTACGTTTAGTTAATTTTAAATGTAATTTATAAATGTATTTCAATCATAATTTCTTTAGTTTGCACAAATATTAGCTACATCTATACTCAATTGCCAGAAATGGAATAGCTGTTTGCAAAACTAAGTAATTGAATTACATGGGATATGCAAGTTAAGCAATGGATGAGATACTCCAACACAAACTTGATATTCACAATCAAGTATGCAAGTGAAACAGAGCATACAAACAAATATACAAATTTGCATGTGGAAGCAGAGATTATCCAAGTGTAGAGCAAAAGACGTGCATAACAAAGTGTATGTTATATAAACCCTACAACCAATATGAAACAGAGTAATGAAAGGCACATATGAAGTCATTTTAATAAACTAAATAGGTTTTATTTTGCCAAAGAAATAATCATGAAGCACTGATATAATTAACAATGATAAACCAGATATATTTACAAAGTACAAGGAATGCATATATATATATATATATATATATATATATATATATATATATAAACCTAGTCCAAATTCCAATTGTCAGCCAAACTAAAAATTTCAATTGGTATATATACAAAAGTCCAGCCAACCTCAGCTAAAACACACACAAGCAAGGGAGAGAACAAGTTCATATTCACAAAACCAAAGCAGCAGCTAGATATAAAGTTATATACACACAATCCCACACACGCATGCGCGCACACACACATACAAATACATTCACACACGCAATGCAAACAAACTATCATGCACTCAAGAATAAACGACACACAACTACCCAACCACACACGAAAAAACATACACTCCACACACACATACATACATACGCGCGCGCGCGTGTGTGTATAAACTAGTGTACTTATCTCTATTACCCATTTACACAAATATACTTAAGATCCTTAATTTATTAATAGCATGCTCACTAATACTTCTAGGGTAATTCGTCTGTTAACAACTAGCATGGATACAAGTTTTGCCTTAGAATTTGGTTCAAAGGATTAGCATGAAAATAATAATATGAACAGTTGTATGAACAATAACTGGCACCATAAAGTAATTGGTGGATAATTGTTCCATAATGAACAAATTTAATTATTCTTTAATAATACTTCACTTTATTAACAATATAAATATTTTCCACTATTGTTTTATTTATAGATAAAAAACAACAAGACATGGGAAGGGTTTAACATGACAGCGTGCATTATAATTTGATACCCCAACCATAACGTGTGTATGCATGTGCGAACTGAATGGTATGTGGAGTGTGTGTACTGGAATGTTTGCTATGTTAGTGTGTTGAATGCAGTGGTGGTGAATGTCAATCTAAATATATATGGATATGCGATAATCTCTGCTACTAATAAAGAAAATTCATTGAATTAATTTACTCGACGTCTATTTGAAATTCTGAAAATGCCCTTGCTTTCTGTTTACAATAATATAAATAGCCTGTGTGCGAAGAACGGACCAATTCTAGTATTAATAATGAGAATGGGGACATGCGTGCATTTATGCATGAGCTTATATATTGTCATATATGCTATTTGCTGTAACTCATGCCTTTTGTATTGTTCATATTTTCCTAGTTTTAAACCTCATTAATTTAACAGTTTTCATTATATGAAATTATAGTTATTATTTATTATTATTTGTCTATGCTTGAAGTGATAGAAAAGCAAAGTAATTATAAGTTATGCACAAAAAATACCAGTGAGGAAAGCTCCATTATAAATCAGCAGCTTACACACGCCTCAGCAAACACATGTCTATATTCAACCATCGCTTCTAAACACGTAGATAGATTCAGGCACATACACGACAGCACGCACTGGCACACGACATTCTCCACCCAAAATTCATCCTGTGGTAGTTTCGACTGCCCACTATAGGCGATTCACCTCTTCCTGACAATTAGTGTTTCCTTCCTTCAATCGCGCACTCTAGAAACCCAATGCCTCAATGATGTTCGAATTCCTCTCATGCATAGGTATACCAGTGTTGATATATACACATACACATATGGATTAGCTATTTGAACACAAAACTAAACACAAAATGGTGACACAAAAGATCCGGATCACTGGATTTTTTTGTTTTTCGGAAGTTGGAATTCAGGGGGCAATCCAATGGTGAAGATTCTTTGTGTCACCAACTGTGTCTATATTTTGTGTCTAAATAGACTTTCCCATATATATATATATATTTGGGAATTTGTAATATTTATTTATTTTTACTTATGAAGTGCTAGAGTGTGGGTGGGCTATAAATGTTTTAAGAACCAGACCGTAAGTCCGACTGTGACGCTCCAAGGTTCAAGGTTCCGAAGGTTGATCCGGTCGGACCGTCGGAACCGTGCATTTTTTTTATAATTTATACATTCAAAACGCAGATTATAGAAAAAGGTTAACAATGTATGATGATATTCACTCTTATGATGATGCTTTTGAACCTTGAATTAAAAACACTGCAATTAAACTAACTCATATGTAAAAAATACATAAAAGTTTGGTTTTGTTGCAAAATATATAAATGTTCAAACACACTCCAGTTTTGTTTTAAACTTAGCATACATAAAATTATCATATAATAGCTGACAGGGAGGATGCATATAAACTCCAGAATACAAAAACTACAACAAGGATTCAAACTACATCTCACATTCAGACACTACAAAGCTTAGTCATATATTCAAGGTCCATAATGATGTATGCGTATTACTAGCAGCACCTTCTTCTGCTTCATGTAACATTGCCGTATATGAAATTGATGTATCAAAATTAAATGTTTCCACACCATTGTGTATTTCTTTTAAGTCCACTTCACTGCCAATAATATCATCAGTGCCAATTTCAATGTCATCATTCTCAACCACATCAACGTCTTCATCAATTAAAAGTAGCTCTAAGTCGGTATTATCTAATTCTGCATTCTCAAAGTAATTGGCATCTATCATAATAACACAAATATAGAACAATTAGCCATATGTTAAAATTCATAAAATAGATAATTCAAAATGAAAAAACTATTACCTTCGCTATTATACAAAGCATTAATCTCATCAACTGTCAATAATGGTGGTTCCTCCTCCACTACCCATGTGTTGTTTTCGTCAAATTCAAGGAAAATAATAGGATCGTATTTTCGCCCCTTCAATTCACGTCTAAAAGAATGTAATAAATTAGATAAAGCATGAGTTATGATAAAATAGCAAAGATATTGCATGGAAAATAATACCAGCTAAAACTTTTCAAGAATAATGAGATAGATAATTTTAAAAATTGATAAGCTAAATGGATTGATAATAATATAAACTGCACACACAAGAATTTGAATCAAACAAATGTCTTAACAATATCAGCTAGTACTTCAACTCATAATATAAACCACAATTTATATTATTAACTGTTATGCTTCCTAGTAATAAGCAGAACCAACACAAAAGTAGTACCAAATTTAACAAAGAGAATTGATTATATAGAGCTCAAACTATGCACTATCATTTCAACTTGGTTAAAGTCGCAAGCACTGTGCTATGCACTATCAAACTGTGCGCTATCATTGGCTGACATTTTGAAAGGAACTGTTTCTATCATTCAGCTATGGAGGTGTATTCTTCTTATCGTTTTCATTTAAGAGATCAACTTCACACATGCCTTTAGTGGTTCACCTCCAATTCCTCTCCTAAATTTTTGTGTGTATGTGTGCTCATGTAATTAGATGTGTAGGTATTCCACATGCATATTCTAGTTATGTGAATAGAGGTGCGTGTGTTGTAGTGTACAGGTGTATGGGAAATGTGTGCTTGCATAGTTTATTGTGTGTTTGGGGGCATTGAGAAAAAATAGTTTAATAAAAATTAGCAGATTAAATACCAAGCAAAACAGAAGCTAAGTATCTATCAAATAATCTGGAAATGCAATTTATAAATGCCAAAGAAAATGTACAAAAGCAAACATTGTTTCACTGAAATTTGAGGATATAGTAGATCATGTACATACAATGCTAGAGAAAACTGGAGTATAATGATTAAATGAACAACTTACTTTTGTCCAAGTCGAAGATTGTAGTAAATGAACACCAAATCATTCAGTCTGTGATGCTCTAGTCAATTCCTTCTTTTGAATGGATTTGTTCCAAAACACTCCAATTCCTTTCACATCCGGAGGAGCTACAAGTTTGGCTTAATACTTGAATAGCAACTTTCTAAGATTTGGTGTGCTGATTCCGTAAATTGACCACCATTCATCTACATTTGAATCACATAATAACTATGGCTTATAAATTTAAATAATAATTTGCTTTGAAATTTAGATGTTCACCTGGAAGCATTAGATGACGATTATTTATAGCAGAGTTCCTTCCAAATTCACCTTCTGCATTCTTGTAAAATTTTATCTCTTTCATAAGTCTTCTAATCAAATCTGAATCCTCGTTGGAATATTTCTCAATTACATCTAAAATAGCCGAATGACTAGAATACTGTTTCTCCATCATCACCACATTATATTGATATTGAGGATTAAACCAGAAATCAGTAGAATGTAGACTTTTATGCAATTGTTTATCCCATCGACTTTCCATTATATTGATAAAAGGTTCTATAATCCTTTTGTTCCGCACAAATTGTTTTATCATATCTTCTCTTGCATTGTGGATTGCAGCATACAAATAACCCATAGGGGATCTCTCATCACTATCAATGAGTCAAAGAACATGAATAAGTGGCTCGGTGATACTAACAGTCATAAAGCATTCCTTACAAATGTCGGATCAAAAACATGATTAAAAAACTGTTTCCCTTTATATCTTTTGCATACGATGATGCTTTCCAATCTTGACTGGTTGGCCAGAAGTTCATCTTTGTGACTTAAAATACTTTGTAAAGCAAAAAAGTTTGTAACAAATCTAGTCGGAGCCGGATGAAGTAAATTTCTCCCATTTGTGAATCTTCGCATCAGAGATAAAACAGAACAATGATTATAAATAAGCTTTGTTATCTTCGAAGCTTGATCTACAACAATGGAGATTCGCTCAAGTTTTCCAATATCACTAAATATTAAATTCAAGCAATGTGCGACACATGGGGACCATGAAATAGTAGGAAATTCCTTCTCAACTAATCTTGCAGCAGCTACGTAGTTTGCCACATTGTCAGTTACTACTTGCAAAATATTTTTAGCTCCTACTAAAAAATAACTTCTTTAAATAGTCCAAAAAGCATTGTGACAGTTTTAGAAGCAGCTGAAGCAACAACGGATATTAAGAATAATGTATCTATATCATAGTAGATAAAGTAAATTGTTAAAAACATGTTTTGAAGTATATGGAATTGCTACAAAAAAGTAAACTAAAACTCATTTTTTTCCTACTTTAGTAATAATCAGGTTTGTAAAACATGCAATGCTTAAAGTTATGTTTATGGTTTGATAGCATATTACAGTATTTGGTTCGCCAAAAACATGGAAGTTATAATAAAAATCAGTGTACCTTTAAGAGAATAAATCAAGAAGTTAATATACTTCTACCATTCTGATCCGACCATCCATCAGCCATTAACGTACAACCAGTTTCCTTCCATGAATCACGATGTTTTTTTACTTCATCACCCACTTGTGCAACACAGTTCTTCAATAACTTGCCACGCAATGCATAAAGGTTTATTCCTTCGTATCCTTTTTCGTAACTAGCAACTCCATTAACCATTGATTGATACAATACATAATTTACTGCATTGAAAGGAATTGACATGTCATAGAACCACTTTGCAATGGCCATGTCCACCGCATCCTTGACTGGTTGGTTTTGATATACACTATTTATTGTTGGTTGAGAACCGATGGTGGTTCTCGGCATAAAGGTAGGACTCAAAAGATCGGTAGAACTAGTATGTTGCAAGCTAGTAGATGCGTTCTATAATTATGAAGTAAACCATCTTCTGCTTCGTTCTTCAAAACACAAATTTTAGTCTTTTTTATCGCAATATTCTTTTTTAGAACTTCCCCGCTTTCAATATTCAATTTCTTAGCATGTTTGACTTCATCTTTTACGCGCAAACAAGTCACACATCCACCTCCAATTAAACTGGAAAGGTGATATTTTAAGCGGTGAATCGCACTGCCTTTGAATGTTTTGTTGCAAAACGTATGTTTTATCTCTGAATTTCCATTGATTGTTGTCTCGGTGCAATATTGCCATGTTGGATCCATCTTAGGTCTATTTGATTGACGAGTAGTGGTTTCGATACTAGGATTTGACGCTTCTTCGGAATGTGGATTTGACGTCATTCTGTCATCACTAAAAATGAAAGATCTTTATTTACATTCACAATATCATGTAATAAGTAAACATTTATAAAAAAAAAGTAGTTCCTAACTGCTGTAATATAGAAATTTGTCTATTTAGGATTAAATGTGAAATTATATATTTTAAATGTGAACAAGTTTCACGTATGTTGAATATACGAATAATCAACTGTGCATTCATGGTTATATATTCAGTTAGGATTTAGTGCCTTTGAAATCCAACCTATGTTAACTTGAAAGCTGAACATATTCAATTAGATAAACTTGAATTTTAATGATGTTTATATTCTAAGATTTGTGTATTTGAACAAACATACACAAATCTACATTCAGTGTGTATTTGAATAAACTACACAATCAGTGTGAGCATATGTACAGAACTGCATAAATTACATAAATTATGAATTTTGATGGCATTTATATTCTAAGATTTGTGTGTGCGAATAAACAACGCATTCAATGTGTTGGAGCACATTTACAGAACTGTAATCAATTGTGTATTCAAAGCTTAGTACATCTTTATTAATTATATTGTAAGTTCTCTATAGTAAATAAAGCTTAGTTCGCATTAGATTTAGGTATGATTTCTATAATAAAGTTTTCTGTATGGGAATACTTGTGATCTGTCTGACTCTAAACATAACATCATATATAAACCAGTAAATCACTCATGAAGCCCCTTGCTGTTTCACCAAGGGTCGGCTTTGTATATATTTTTCTCCCATCAAAATTTGTCGTATTTTCCTATTTGATATTCCCACTTTTGTTGTTTGGAGAAAAGCCGTACCTTTAAGCTTTTATAATAATCGATAACCCAATTTCAAATCAGTTTCAGGAATCACTGACCTACTTCAAAAATCAAAGCAACTAAAAACACCCAATTACCTAATTTCATCAGCAAAGCATGTTAAGATGGATGCCGATGCAGTAATATGCAATGGAATTTGAGGCAACAAATTGCGAGCGAAGTGGAGGCATCAGCTTCCGGCAGTGGAGGAGCTTCAGGTTTCGTTCGATTTAGGGTTGTCAATTTTTACTTTGAGCTGAGAAAAAAATACGCGATTAAGAAATGAAAGAGTGAGAGCGGTCAGATGTTTTTCTTTCATGTGGTTCGACCTCTTTTTGCTGGTTCAACCGAAGGCTTAGGCATATGAACGACCCAATTGGATTCTGGATTGGCTGGCTCCACGGCCCATGGTTTTGCGCGGTCCGACCGCGGTTGGGTCCAATTTCCAGAACACCGGGGCTATATGATTTTCTCCCCTACCCTAAAATGGACGTGGGTAGTTTTAATTATAGGCAAAGGTGAAGAATCCAGAAAAAGAAAAGCCTGGAAGCATGGATATTGTGAAGCATTGGTTTGGGCTTGGTTGCTTAAATTTGGGTTAAACAATTATAAAATATTTGTATATTCTTATTTTTTCTTCAAAATTATATTCCATTTAATTAGATAAATATTATTCCCATCATAAATCACTTCTTTATGAAACTAATATTATATCCTAATTTCATCACTATTATATATTACTATTATTGTTATTTTCATCTTAACTTATTTAAATTTAGATATCACATTTTCCACAATTTAAATCCTTTTATCAAGTAATTTACAAACTCATTTTCAAACAAATCTCCAATTTAAATAATTAAATTTCTATTATTAGCTTAAATTAATTATTAAATAAAAATTGGATTATTCCATCGGAGTTATATGGTGGTCATCATATTTGATATTAGAGCTTAAGTTACATGATTAACCTGATTTTCCTTCATTAAAAATGATGATTTGAAGATCTCTAGTGAATCCCTTTTCCAATCTATCCTTAATCTATGATTTAGACTTGATATGGAGGAGAAAGGAGAAGATTTTCGATGGAGAATGGTTAATGTAGGCTTAGATATATTTAGGAAGTGGCCTTGGGCGCTAATTCGAGTTTTATTAAAAGTTATAGCCATTATAAGTTTTCAGGGTTAAAATCGACTGGAAGAATTCTAAAGATAGAAAATATCGCTGATGGGCATTTTCAAAAATTATAGAGTTATATAGCCTCATATGAATTTAAAAATAATATTTTACGATTCTCCAATATGTAAAATGCATATCATTACACTTCTTAATACTAAAGTGCACGTTGATGATAATTAATTAGCGAAGTGCTTAGTTAATTATATATGTTGTGCACGACGGTGATTATTGACTTGCGAGGTGCTTATCCTTTGCTTGCACTTGTAGTTGTGAATTTTTGTGCTATTATTTGATGGCTATTATTACTTTGATGTTTGGTTGTGAATGTACACGGGTAACTTTAAGTCATGAAGTTTCATATAAAGTATCAGTAGTCTAGTGAAGTATGGTTTACGACATTCATCCTTGATATTCATGCTAGCATAAAATTATTATTATGGACTCCCCTTTTGTGATAATTAGAGATAGTATGATCCAGATGTTATTTCAATGCTCGGGTCAACCGATGTGTAGTTAATTCCCCGCTATTACCCCGCTACAACCCCGCTATATCTCATAGCGGATTTCTACCGCTACCATTTTTCCATATAGCCTCAGAATATAGCCTTTCCGCTTTAATCCCCGCTATTTCCGCTATATCCCGTTATTTCCGCTATATTCCGTTATTCCCGCTATATATTTTTAATAAAATGAATTGAAAAATTGCTTTTATACATTATAAAATTATGAAACTAATTTATTTGATTTAAATTTTAATATATTTTCAGAAATGAAAATACTCTAATATTCTACCAAATTCAATTATGTTATACAACAATTTTTCGTTTATTTAAAGTATATTCGCACATGTTTTTATTTAAAATTATTTATGTATTATTTATAATTTAATTGAATGATAATTTTTCATTTAATCACCATTTATATATTTGTAAAAACATTAAGTATGAGTTTTATATGCTATTTTTGAGCCATCCGCTATATCCTGCTATATCCTCGCTGTATCCCCGCTATGACTTTTTGCACCTCCACCGCTTTGAATCTACCGAGCGCATTAACTGCACAGGGGTCAGGTCGAGACCTGTAGGTGTAGGGACTTTTGGCTTTGGACGGGGGCTAGCTTGGGTAGAAGTTTATGCTAGTTATTTATATATGGCATTAGTCCATTCTAAGATGTTATCTAATGTATATATGTATCTTGCTTGGAGACGTGGACTCATTTTGTACTTGATGATGTACCTTACTCCTAATGTTTGTATTTTGTTAGTTGGATTCACTTCTTTGTTGGCTCACTTATGTTATATGTTATGTCCTCTATTATATTTATCGATACGAAATGTGATTCTGTGTTTGTGATGTTTTATATTGTTCTAAATCATAAACAAGCAATGATACTATTGTTTTTGCACCTGGATTGTAGTGGTTGAATTTTTCCTTATAAAAGAAGAATAAATTTGTACATTTAACGTATTCAATACTCGCCCAAAGTAATATTACATATGGTCACTCCTAAACAGCCTTATTCTCCATATTAGAAGAAGATTTTACTTGTTAATATCTTTTGTTAATGATGGCATAAAGATGAGGCGTTACAGTTGGTATCAGAGCATATGTTTAGAATAATATAAGATAACAGAAACATGAACCTTGGCCTAGACAGATTTAGAGTTCTCCCCCTTGGGTGTGCTGGGTAGGAATTTAGATTTATTTCCTATTTACAATAGAAATATAAATTATTATTGGGAATAATCATTGGGATGTATTTGTAAAAAATTTAAAATCACTAAAAAAATTACTTATATAAAATGATTTTATAACAACTAGTTTAAGTCTTATGTGGTGGTGTCTTGTTCATCAATGATTGGAGTTGTGCAGCGGAATCTGATAGACTATTTTTGCTAAGCACAGTAATTGGTTGTTTAATTATGTGTGATTGAATGTTGTAGGCTCGAATGAATGGTTGCATTAGTGAATTACCATTAATAAATTTTCATTCATATGAGAATTTAGAGATTTATAAATTTTGGAAGTGAAAAGATTTTTGGGGAAAGTATGCATACATGTATATACGCATGTGATAAACCTTAAAAGCAAGTATCTTTAAATAATATTAATATTTTAAAAAGGGAATTTGTTTTAATCATAATTTTTGAACCATTGGTCCGATTTTAGCAAACTTATGCTTTTTGGAAAGTTATAGCAGTAAGGAAATTTTTTTGTATTATAAGTTTTATCAAGTTATGCTTTCTATTATTGGTTAAAAACATATTTGTATAAAGGATTTTGAAAATATAAGATATTTTAGTTTGAGAAATACTAAAGTTGCAAATAATAGTTTAGCATGTTTGTTATTTTCTTTAGTTAATAGTGAGAAAGAGATTAAAATAATATTTTCAACTTTATTTTGAGTTATTAACAATAAATTTTGATGAAGGAATGCATTGTATTTAGAAAAATAACATGGTTGTTTATATATTTGGATGACTTTGTAAGCTATGTGATATTTGAACTTTAAATTTTAGTACAGAAGTATTACTCAACTTTAAAGGCGTTATAAACTTTCTCGAATATGAAATTGCGACGACCCAATTTTTTTAAAGGGGGTTGTCTGTAACAACCCTGAATTTTATTGTTTGATTAAAAAGAATAATGATTCAAATTGTAAATTGAAATAAGAAATTTGATTTTAATGGATGATAAATGTATACTTTAGAATGTGAATTCTAAAGTTTGATTGTATTGATGAACTAATTTATAAAGTGAATATTTTGGAGTTCACAAATAAATCGATGTCGAAAGAAAATAGGGAATTTGTTTTATATCTTTTATTTTGTTTATAAAAGATGATTTAAAATTAATAACCCTCTCTTTAAAATAAATAGAGCCTCTTTGTTTAATAAGATTTTCAGAACTTATGTTTTTTTTCACAATGATCCTGGTTTTAACTATTTACTTAGTTATTTTATAGAAACATTTGTTAATTATGAGTTAAAAGGAAGTAAACATTTTAATTTATATTGGGTTGTAAATCAATTGTTGTGGCCCAAAACCCACTAGGCTAATTGGAGAACGAGAAGGATTTCTCAAAACTAGGTCTTGTTAATTAAATTATTTCTCATCCTAGTTTTGCAATAAATGAGCTAAACTCAGAAACTCTTCACTCTTTCAAAACCTAGCTTCTAATTCTCAAATTCTTTAGTAAATCAATTGGTGATTTCAGGAAGCAATTAATTCAGGTAAGAGAACTAACAACCCTATTCTCTTGTAATTAGTAATTTCTATATCAGTTTACAGTTAGTAATTTAGTGTTTTGGTTGTTGTTAGGTTGAATTGTATTCTAAGACTTACTGATCAATCATTTTGAGCCGTTGCTAGGATCTTTTGCTACATATTTTGGGAAGAAAATGTAAGTGTATACTCATAACTATTTGTAATTCTGAAATTGATTATTCAATTGGATGTTTTTCTATTTGTAGTTTGCTTTGTTTGATTTCGGTAAATTATAGTTAATAAAATTTGCCAATGTAGAAATTCGTTGCTTAGATTTCATTGCTTTGTAATTGCTAAGGATTGTTGTTAGTTGCACGTACGAACAATAGGAATTATAAGTTCTCTTTCCTCCCCTCAGGTAGTATGCTTTCCTTGCATATATTTGTTGCATGAATTGATGTTGTTAGCTTCCACCTAGCTCCTATTTCTAGATCTGTGAACGCTTGGATCATTGAATTCCTTATGGAAGTAATTTCACAAAAGCGTTTTTACACTATCAAGTTCATTATTATACATATAAATATATACATCTCTACTATTAATAATGAAAATCCATTGAATATGTTTCAACCATCTTTTCAAACTACCGAAAATACCCTTCGTTGCGTTTGCCTCTTCGTTCTCGTCTTGATAATAACGGTTTAGTTTATTTGTGCATTTTTTTGTCTTTATTCATTTTTGTTGTGTATATCATCTTTGTTTTCAGTCCCATTTGGGCCTCTACAAAACGCTGTAAAAAGAAACGCACAAAGGGATAGTACTAAACAAATCATGAGTAAATACGTTTAATTTTTGTAAATTAATTTAACCAGCTAAACTATTGAAGATAAAATTGGTTCACGAACAAAGTTAAGGAGGGTTGAGTTTGTACGGTTATTAGCTAATTGAGGGTTTATTGTTCGGTCGGCTAAATGTCCATCGAGTTAGAAAATGGCCGAACGAATTTCTAAATAAAATAACCAGAAGAGCACGGCGTACACTTGTAGTACGTGGGGAATACGGATCAATCCTTAGGGAATTGTTGATTTTAAATACCTATTCAATCAAATTAAACCAAAGTTGAGTGAAAGTTAAGCTTGAGAATTCGAGAATTAACTAACTAACTAAAAGAAAAGATAAGCAAATATCAGAGTTAAGTGACAATTTAGAGAATAAATCCACTCTCTAGATCACATAGTTCAACATATATGAAATCATGATCTCTCTTTTATGGTCATTAGTGCTTAAGTTGATGTGCTTATCATAAATATCACATATTTGTGCTATTGATTAGCCAACATAAGCCATCAAACTATAACACATCCCTTAAAACACTTACTAACTTTCATGAAACTTGACAAAGAAAATGAAAATGAAATCTATTTTAAGTATGGCCTATTAACTATTGATTAGAAATATAGACCATCAAATTTTAATTTCAAATCACTTTCTTTTGGCATAATCATGTTTTGATGAAGAGGCAATTAGTGTTAGTAATTGTTTAAGCATATTCTATTTAGTGTTAGCAATATAGGCTATCAAATTCAAAGCAAAAACGACTAGTAAACTATTTCTATCATCGTCATTAAGCAGAAAATAAGCATGAATTATCAAAACGATGAAGCTACATGATTAGAGGCTTCATTACCCCTAAATTGAAGGGATTAGCCTCTCATATTTGTTATCAAAACAATAAATATAGCTTGCAACATAAAAGAAAAAGAAAAGGAGAAAGAGAGCAAAGTAAAGAAAAAACTAATCTACTTGCATGAAAAATAATTCTACACTACTAACATGAAAAGTAAATAAACAAAAGAAGCATGTAAAAGAAAGAGAGCACGAATTAACATTGCATAGAAAAAATGAAAGTTACATGAAAAATTAAAAATTGGCTAAGTAGCCATGGAAAAGAGAAAGAGAATTTGTCTTTATTTTGAGCCTAAACTAAACTAAAGAAAGACTAAGTGAAGAGACTAAGTAAGGGAGGGTTACATGAAACATAAGGGGAATATATACATATGTTAAACCCAAATTCATATTTTTGGGGAATGCCCAAAATACCCTTGCGAAAGTGTGGAGGCCAAGTAATCATTAGCTTCTACTAATCATCATTTAAGTGTAGACGAAGCCATAAACTCCATGTGAATGTGCATTAGCCTCTAATTGAAAATCAAGATAAGTGGGTGGGGTACTCCATGTTCTTCACTATGAATTATTTCCATCTTCATTCTTTTGTATCTTTTTTGTGCATGCATATTCCATCATAAAACCACTTGTAAAAATCACCAAATTTCCTATAAAACAACATAGAAAATTCCAAGTAAATTTTCACAATTTAATAAGTGCACAAAAATGACCATTTTACCCCTGTATGAAGATAAATATGTGACAATTTGAAAATAATTTGAATTTTGGTTTAAACAAGTTAAAATACCCAATATGATCATTTATTCAATTTAAATAGATAAAATAAGGTGGTAAAAATATGCACATTTACGTGCACAACAAATACCCCACACTTATCTTTTTATTCGTCCTTGAATAAAGAAAAACTAAGATGAATCCATTTTCGTAGGGAGCACGACTGCATTTTGCGTATGCAACATGCCGTTAAACCTTTGGATGTCCCTAGTAGGACGAGTGTTGTCTCTTGAGGGTTTTCAGCGGATACTACCTACAAAATCCAAATGCATGATGAAAATATTTACAAAATGCAAGATTTATTAACAAAGAGATGAATGCGAGTTTTTGAAAATATTTACAATAAATGATTTATTTTTAAATTGACACAAATAAGTTAAATACAGGTTTCGGTTAATATGTTGAAAATTTATGTCATTTACTCGTCAAAATTTCCAACAAAAATCAAGTTATCATAACAAATAGATAATAGTTTAACTCATTGTTTCAGTTGATAACAAAGTGTAATCATGAAATAGATTCTTAGTTGATTGTCAAAGTTTATCAAAGTGCTATTTTCATTTCAGTTCAATAACAAGTCAAATCAAATAAGTTAAAATAGTGCTTGGATTTCATTTGCTTACTCTCTTATTTTTTTTATAACTTTTTATTGATACTTACAATATTTACATATGCCTAGCTTAGATAAACTGATGCCTGATATAGTACACATGCACTGCCTTGCGGACTTATGTGAGGGGAATTAGAGCATGAAGAGTGAACACACGAGTGTGAACACCTATAGACTGTAGGCGTTATTAAAAAGAAGTTTTATATATACACCTAGCTTAAATAAATTGAGGCCAGATATACCGATCATGCACTGCCTTTCGGGCTTACGTGATAAAGGTCTAAAGCATGGTGAGTGTACACAAAAGTGTGTACTCCCGCCGACCGTAAGTGTTAATAGAAAATATTTACGTATATACAAATGTTTTTTTTTGTTATTTGTTTTTTTTCATTTTTTTTGAAAGAGAGAGATTTCCAAATAATCTTAGCACCACTTAACTTAGAAGACAAAAAAAATGTTATATCCTTTACTTTAAATCAACCACTTTTTAAAACAAAGATTTTCAGTTCGGATATATTTCATTATTAACACGCATGAATCTTCCTATATGCTAGTTAAACCATTGCTGTTTGTAATCAAACTTCATTTTTATTTTTGTTAAGATGAATAAATTTTCAAATTTTTTAATTTAATAGACCAAAACCATATATTTATCCAATAGTGTTTCTTTAAAAATAAATCAAAATGCTTAAAAACAGTTTCTTCTTTTGTTTTTGAATTTTTTTTGAGTTTTTGGAAGAACAATGAAAAATTAATCCTAAAAAATCGAAAAGAAGACGAGTCTCCCCCAACACTTGATTTTGACTGTGTCCCCACAGTCAACCCAAGTGGAAGGAGAAAAAAATAAAACAAAAATAAAACGATAACCTATATATATGAAAATGAAAAGATTATTGTAACGAACCTATTTTTCGACGTCCGAAAGCTAACATCAATACGTCCACTGTATCAAATGCCGCACAATCGATTGCCGGAAAACCGAACCGTTGGGGTTAATGAAGAAGAAGATAGAAGAAGAAACAGAAACAATAACAGAATCTCACATTTCGCAGTGAAACAAATATAATAGATAAATGAGTATCTTTAAAACAAAGAACTATATCAGTTTTACATTATAACATTAGAGTTTACAACAACACGATACAACACAACAGTAGAAAGGAAATAACATTATACTAGCGATACGCCTCGCCATCCAGCTTCTCTCTTGATCTCCACAGCAACATCTTGACTCCGCTCCTGAATAACTGATAACCTGATTCTGGGCTGTCCGTGTGGAAAATTATGGGCACCCAGAGTTTAGAAAGTGAACAATAAACTCCAGGTCAGTCATGAGACTGGTGTGAGATCTTAAAAACAATTATTTTCTTAAAAAAATAAAAAGGAATCGGCTATGCTTGTGGAAAATGAAACTACCATAAGGCCTCCTGCCACATATGCAACTATCACTCCAAACATTACAAAAATTGAAATCCGATAATAATACAATATTATAGATCCAATGGAACTAGTTTCGTTGAATTCCGAGATTGTGCCTCGGAAGGCTATTTTTAAATATTTAAACGATATAAATTTTAATACTGAAAAAACCAGTTTCAAATTCAACTCTAAAGCTTCTATTATCTTCAATATCATCAATATAAATATTCCAAGCCTTGAAAATATTATTTAATAAGCATAAAACTGAAGATTTTTTACACAATTTTAATAAATTGAATTCAATAATTTAATTGCCAAAATCATGTTTATATTTGGAATTCAAGTTAAATTAACTTCCAAATATTTAAAATCAATTAAATATTTCAATTTCAAATGTTTAAAGTTCTGGGTCATCACATTCTTCCCCTCTTAAAAGAATTTCGTCCCGGAATTACTAGTTAGGAAGAATGATCCTTAACCCATTCGTTATTCTTCCCAAAACCAAACAGTTTTATCAACTTGCCAAAACAAATCTTTTTATTAAAGACCCATTATAATTTCAACTAATTTTCCAAAAACTTCCATAGTTTCCAAACAACATTGTTTTCTTAACCATTTAAATTTTCTCAAAATTTTTCTAACTCCCTAAATTTTCGAAAAATTTCGTCAGCGTCTTCTTTGCGCGCTACACGGTACGACTACAAAATGCCGCAACGAGCCTCCAGATTCAAAAAGAAAATGAAAAGCCAAGCGGTTGGACAAGAAAATCATCAAATTTCATAATGAAATTCAATCACATACCTTTTTGTCGAGCAGTTAATTATCTTCGAAATCAAATCCCAATTTATCCTTTTCCTGAACACACCTGTATATCCTACTAGCCATAATATCCAATTACAACGTTCAAATATCATTTTGCACATTTCTTTACAAAAGTCTGAATATTTATTTCATTCAAACCCGTACGATGCACATACATCATACGTACGCAATATTAAATTCGATCGCTCACTCAATCACACAATTTCACTTCCGAACTAGTATCATCCATCCGACTTTTAGTGCGGACTCAGATTTGGTTTCTTGATCAGAAACCGTCATTCTCCTTGCATAGTTCTAAACGATGATAGAGAATTTCCAGAATTAACCAAAAATCCATATACAGGTTCATCGTCGAAAATCGCGTGAAAAATCCCAACTCGGATTGATATAACTATCTCGAAATTCTGTGCTCGAGTTCTGGATCAAATCTTTATGCGAATAAAGTAATATACGTACATCCCATGTATTTATTTCCAATTGATTATTGACTATATCAATTTTCTTTTTTATCATTCACAATGATTTTCATTTCTATACACTTATTCACAATCGCCATTTCACAATTTCCAGTTTAATCTTCATTTACTTATTAGCTTAGAATATTTTTCCAACTCCAAATTTTTCTTAAGAATTTCACCATTTGTCTCGTAAGTCCAATAAATATTTCATATAACTTTTTATATTTATTCTTCACTTCACCGTGGAGTTTATAACTTACTTATATTTAAACTGGATTTCAAATTCCATACGAATTCAATTTATCTTTCATTTATAAATATTGAATTCAATTAATCTCAGACCATATTTGTTTGGTCATTCCTTCAATTAGTTTCACTTACAAATTTTATTTCAATACTTCGCTTTGTTTATCACAAATCAAATTGAATTCCAATTCCAGTTCTATTTACTTACAAATTCGAAATGAATTTTAACATTCAATTTCACTTTCACTTCCATTTTCAACCCATATCATCATTTTATTTGACTCAAAAGTCCAATCCACTAATTCTACCAGACTTGCTTCTTAGATTTACTTTTATTCAAATTGATTCAAGTTTAAATTCATTTTCAATTTGATTTTTTTTCTAAGTCTCTAACTTATTTATTATTCCAGAACCAATTTTAACAAAATTTCAGAGTCTTTCCAACATTCCAATTTTTTTTTTAAATCAATTCAAATTATCTTTTGAATTTTCAAAGCCAAACCCAGTTTGCACACAACTCCCATTTAAAATAACTTGGCAGCAATTCCTCTCTTGGAAACTCGAAAATGAACATCGATGATGTTGCAGTCATCACCAAAATTATTTTCCAGCGACGAAAAAAAGTTTAGTGCTTTCATTCCTTCAAAACATTTTTCCAAAATCTTTGAAAACCATTTTCAAACCAAAAAGGGATTTAATTTTCAAACTTCCCAAATTTCAAATCCTTCAACTTTATTTCCAAACATTTCTCTTAAATTCTATTTTAAATTATAAATCACATTCATAATTTATATTTACCAATCCCATTTGTAATGAATTGATTTATTAGTTGTTTAATTATAATTCCAATTTCTTATTCAATAATCAATGATAATAATTTAATATTATCACTTCCTAACAATCAAGCAACCATATACTATAATAATTTACGGAAAATGATTTCTTTTCTATGCAAATATTGTTTGGGTAAAATTATATCATTTACTCTATTTTAAAATAATATCGTGTCGAATTGTTCTATACAAGTGTTTAGAGATCCCTATCGATAGAGTTGTACAGACTATACCGACCAGAATCCATATACCACTCAACAAACCAATCATCACAATATAAAACAATTTTATATTCACTAACAAATACGCGCTCATATCTATTAATACACTCAACTCATTCTGGAGTGCTATTGACTCTATCTCTAATGACTAACACCCACGAGAGCCAAGGTTATCGCTTAACCAAATGCTCTGATACCACAATATAACGACCCGATTTTCCGACGCCCGAAAGTCGACATCAATACGTCCATTGTATCAAATGCCGCACAATCGAATGCCGAAAAACGGAACCGTTAGGGTTAAAAAGGAATAAGATAGAAGAAGAAACAGAAACAATAATAGAATCACACATTTCGCAGCGAAACAAATATAATAGATAAATGAGTATTGTTAAACAAAGAACTATATCAGTTTTACATTACATCATCAGAGTTTACAACATTACGATACAACACAACAGCGAAAAAGAAATAACATTATACTAGTGATACGCCTCGCCATCCAGCTTCCCTCCAGATCTCCACAGCAACTTCTTGACTTTGCTTCCGAATAACTGATAACCTGACTCTAGGCTGCCCGTGTGGAAAATTATGGACACCCAGAGTTTAGAAAGGAAACAATAAACTCCAGGTCAGTCATGGGACTGGTGTGAGATCTTAAAAACAGTTATTTTCACAAAGAAAATAAAAAGGAATCCTCTATGCTTTTGGAAAATGAAACAACCATAAGGCCTCCCACCACACACACAATGCAAACGTAGAATGGGAAGAGATTTCTCCTTATGATAGTCAAACATGCTTGATACTCAAAATCCTTTTAACATTATCATTATTGCATAGTGTGGAAAACATTTCGAAAGTATAACATAAATCTTAGCCAGCATATAACCATTATTGTATGCCTACTATAGCTACCATGTTCAATAGTAGGTTATCGCCACATTCCATGGTAGGTTATACAACTAAAATCGTACAGGGCGCGTATTGTTTCTTTGGGTTTCAAAAAAATGGTTAGGATAAGGAACTTCCTATGCACATGGGTACGCCTCTGGAGGAACGTCCCGAGAACATAACCGGATCTCTGCCAACACAAGACCGGGTTACCTCTGTAACTAGGTAACTACTGACACAAGTATGTCATTCCTCGGTCGTTACCGACCTTTATCCGAGGATCCTCAACACCAACAACCACAAAGTAATAAATTTGCAGCAACCACATAGGTTAAATATCTGGGCTCCATACCATTATACAACCCTTTTCCAGAAGGAAATGAACATATTCTCAGGGGGCGCTACCCGAAAATAACCTTGCCGCATCCTTCTTGTTTTGACCATTTTCGGGTTGTGAGGTCTGACGAAGTCTCGTCCACAAAGCTACGCATTTCACAAAGCAATTCTTCGATCAACAAATGATCAGCAGCACTTCGTATGCCACATTACCAAATTGGGAATGTATTACTAGTTGCCATCAACAACATAACCTCTGAGCTCGTACGTCTCAGAGAAGAGTGTTGAGCTAAGAGGATAAATTATCCGCCACCAACAGAAATGTATTTGATAGAAACTAGCTTTACATCTCAAAGTGTAACGTCAGACATACATCCATACAAGTCCATTCCGAGATCGAACGGAACTGAAGGCACTTCAAAAGAAGCCCTCGCAATCTGGATATTCACTAATCTCGTCCCGAATACCCATCACAAAGGGTGATAAAATCTCTATACCGAAGCAACCCAGTGCAGAGACATTCGACAGGTAATCCTTTTGTTTTCAAAAATACCCGGTCTTCAACATAGTCTTCAAATGCAATCTCATTTCGTCAATTATTGGGAATGGTTTTATGACATAAATTCCTCTCCCGGCTAATCCGAATGACGAGCACTTAAAAATAAATGTTTCATTAAGATTCCAGTAATTCACAACAAATTTCCCCTTTGATCTTTTTAAATAAAAGATCCAACACAAAGATTCAATGTGGTTTTCGAATATCCATTTGGAATCCGACCCATGGTCGCTTCGAAATTCAAATGTCATTTGAAGGCTAATATTGATATTCAGTTATTTAACTATCAATCAACATTCACAATAATCACTAGATTTCAAATAATTTTTCTCAAATGATTTATTTTTCAAAATATCTTCGTAAGATATAATTTTAACACTTCAACCATTTGAAAACAAATTTCAAATCACTTTCACCTTTCAATCTTTTGAAAACAAATTTCAAATCACTTTTCACACTTCAATCCTTTGAAAACAAATTTCAAATCACTTCCCTCACGTGGAATAAATTTCCAAATATTTATTTAATTCCATTGAAAATTTGCCGAGTTCAAATACTTTAAAAATAATTTTAAATACTTATCCAAAATATACTTGAAAACATTTAAAATAAAACTATTTTAAAATACTTGCTCAAATATTAATTACGAAAATATTATACTAATATGTCATATAAACTTCAAGCCCAAAACTAATTTTAAAATAAAATTAGTAGATTGAGTATAACTATTCAAATAACCATTTTCAAATCAAATATAAATTAAATCTTTAAATAAACACTTCTGCAATTAATTAAATAAATCCTTACTTAAATTTTTTTTTAAACAACCTAAGAAAATAATTTTTCTCCACAACATCCTTTTTAAAACCAACTTTAAATCTTTTAATTTATATTTGAAAGCTATTTTAAAAATATATTCGGCTTTCCAAGGAAAATACGCTTTCCATTCTAGAATGGTTTATTTGAATAAATCAATAAATCCTTCTTAATTTATTTAAATTTTATGTTCTAAATCCACAAATTTCTTCCACACTTTAAAAATAAATCAATATTTATTTTTAAAACAAATTTCTCTTTCTTTTTCAATTCCCATTGTGAATTTAAATTTTCCAAATATTGATATACGATTTTCAAATTAATTTCAAAAAAATCATTTCCAAACACCAAATCAAGTTCCAAATTGATTTTCAATTTTTTTTTAAATACTAAATAAATTTCCAAATTGATTTCTAAATTTATTTCAAACACTAAATCAATTTCCATATTGATTTCCTAAAGATTTATTTTAGAATACCAAATCGATTTCCCAAAGATTTATTCTAAAACACCAAACAATTTTCGAATTTATTTCCAAATTTATTTTCTTTTACCCTTTATCTCTTCCAAATTATTTAAATTCCGTATTTTAAAATGAATTCTTCAATTTTTTTGAATAATAATACTTGAAATCCATTTATTAAATCTTTTTCCCATATTTTGGAATTTTATTCAATAAGATTACAAAATTCAATCTTTATCCTTTTTTTAAATTCCAACTTTGAAATTTATCCAATTTTCAAAAATAAATTTTATTATAAACTTTCTACTTAAATTTCAAAAATCACCTTTATTTATTTTGGTATCCTACGATACCAAAAATATATTCGGCTAAACTATAGCCTTCAACGATTTCAACCACAAACATGATCACACACAAATTATAAATAAATAAACAAACAATATAGAAACAAATTCAAATATTTGAGGAATCCAGTTGGATCCGTCCAACATGTTTCTCTGCATCCATAGATGTTAGCACAACAATTAAATACCAATTCTATTTCGAGGTGGAATATCGCGGTATATGAGATTTATAAAATATCAATCGCTATTATGCGGCGCATAGGGTCTCATCCGCTATATAATGCGGGAAACCAATCATTCCAAATACATATATAATACCAATTCCACTTCGAGGTGGAATATCGCAGTATATGGGTTTATATAATATCCTCCGCTATTATGCAGCACATAAGGTCTAATTCAATACAACTGATAATAATATATCATCCAAGCACATAATCAACAATTTTAAATTTAACCATTTAAAATTAAACTGGAAATTCCAATTGAGTGAGAAGATCTCACCTTTGATTTGTAATCCATTTCCATTCCAGTTCGTTTCCTTCATAATTTTGACCTTGAATAAACATTATACAATCTATTAATATTTGAAATAATCGAATAACCAATTTTCATTTGGTAATTTTAATTATCCAACGATTTTATTTTAAACCAATTTCTTTTAATAAATTTATTAACAAAAGAAATGAATCTTAAACTAAATTTACTTTAATAAATTATTTTTAGTAACTAGATAAATTAAATAAGTTAATAAAACAATTAATCACTTTAATAAAAAATTTAGTATAAACTAGAAATTTATTTTACCAAATATATCCCTTGAAACACTTACTTATTTTCTTTCTTCTGTCAATCTATGCAGTATATAATGTGAAAAACTGTACATATATATATACTTTAAAGTGCTTACTGTTTAAAAATTAAAATATGTATCCATCTTTTTCTGTTTTACTGTTAACAAATAAAAAAACGAAAACTCGGCAATATAAGAACGAAAATACCTCACGGCTTTTCGCGACACAGGTCGCATACCCACGTCATCGACTGCGACCCGATCACCACTTACTGTCGCGAACCCTTGCATCGATCTATAGCCAAACCTGAATGCCTCCAACCGCGTCGCGCTGCCGGGCGATAAAACTGACTTCCCGAATCGCGAGCATGCCAAGCCGCCCGTCATCGCACGACCATTTCTGCTTGCACGCGCACCTGCCCATCAATCAAAACACGCCATAATTCATCTCTGCCGAAGCTTCTCCAGGTCAACGCGGCTACGAATGTCGCCGCACCATCCAATCGAGCTTGAACTCGAATCCTTGCGTTCCTCAAACCCACTCGCTCGCGGGATTCCCCTCCAGTCTCCAATTGAACAATCGATTTGATTGATATAATTTTTTCTCTCAAAAAGGGTTTCGATTTTTTTCTGAGATGGGAAAATTACATTCGAACTGTTTAAATGAAGGAGGCTCGAGGATTATAGATAGCGGCCATGAATTTTTTTATTCGGCCATTGTTTGTTTTCGTTTGCAATTTGTTTTTGTTTTGGCAGTTCACTTCTTCTTTCTTTTGTTTTATTTTAAACGAGATAAAATTTTATTATATTTTTAAGGAACGCGTGCGAAGTTATCAGAGAAGATGAAACACGTGTTCAACATTTCTCAATGTGTCAATGTTTGCAACAGTACCGAGATTTTGTATTTTATATTATTTTATTTTTAAATTTAAATTCAAATTGTTTCGATTTTCGTGACTCAAAATTTCGATCTCCAATCGAGGCATGCCACAGGCGTTTGTAATATTATACGCCTATTCTGAATGCAATGAAAAAGGTTTCGAGGCCAAATTTGATCGCATGGAGAAGATGGCTTTTTGGACCCAGCTAAAACATTAAATTTTCAATTTAAATTTCAGCGCGTTTGCTTATCATACATCCCAACGATCACTCCAAACATTAGGATAATTGAAATCCGATAATAATACGATATTACAAATCCAATGGATCTGGTTTCGCTGAATTCCGAGACTGTGCCTTGGAATGTAACAACCCTAGATTTTTCATATATTTTAATATTTGACTTTGTTTTATTTTGAAATTATTTTATTTCCAACATTTCATTTTTAAATGTAGGTGTCGATTATTATGTGAATTATAATTTCAAACTGGTATAAATTGGATATTTTACTGAAAGATGAATTTATGTTCAAACTGGTCAAACCTTGACTTTTAAATTTCGAATTTAAATATTTAAATTCTTAAATTTTATCTTTTATTATGAAAATAGATTTAATAACTTGAATACTGCTTTTCATATCGTTGAAAATGGATTTAATTTGTGAAAGTTATGTACATTTCAATTTTGAGTATAATTTGTTTTATTTTGAAATTTTGTCTATTTTAAATTATATAAATCATATTTTCTATGTTATATTTTATTTTAATATGTGTTAATATGTTATTTTATGTATATTTTGTCTTTTAATATTTTTAAAGTGATAGTAAAATTTTTTCAAAATTTACTGTATTTATTTCCTATTTTTAAAGGCTGTTTTCTATTTTTCTGCTATTTTCTTCATTTAAATTATATTTATTTAAAATTTATATATTTATTATGTGAATGTATTTTTATTTTATTTTATTATTTATGTTTAAAAATATTTTACAAGCTCATATGAATTTTCTAAAAATTATTCTATTTAATTTCAAGTTTTCTTGTCTAGTTCACTATTTTTAGCTATTTTTCTTAATTTAACTTTATATAATTAATAAATATTATATAAACTTTTATATTTTGATAAATTTTCGAAATTTTATCTGAGATTATTATTATTTCCAGAAATATAAAGTTATATAAATTAAATAAGGATATATGAAGAGTTTTTGACTTTTGAATTGCCTTTTACCCTTTTGAATTCCACCTCTTCTTTGTCCTCACAACTCTTCATTTCTTTTGGCATAACTCCCCACATTTCAGCCGACTAATTCATTTTCATTTCATGTATCTTCCATTCCTCCTTTCTGAAAAAAAAATTTCGGCCATCACATGCTTGGGAAGTTGGTAAATTTTTTTATTTCTTTTATCTCTTTTTTTCCACTTATATTGCTTATTCCTTTTGATTTTTGTTTGCACTTGCTCTTCCATTTAGGTTCGGCCATGCTACCTTGCTGCCTAGCCGCCTCCACCACCTGATGGCACACCACCAACACATCCTCCTCACCAGCCACCCAAGTCGTGACCCCTCTTGGTGATGCCCATCCACAAACTTTTCAAAACAACCCGAATTCCTAGCCTAGCCGAGCACAACATCACTTCCATCACCTGACCACCCCTCTAGCCGCCACTTACCACGCCTCCACCACCTCCAGCACCTCCAGCACTCTCGGCCACACCACCGCAGCGGACCCCACACCTCTGGCCGTGACACTTGGAGCCTTGGCCAAGCCCAAATCCATGACCAAATGCATGTATTCATGCTTATGTGTATTATTCCCTTCACCCACTTTGGCACCATCACAAATGACATCTAGGCCGACCCATACCCACCATAACCTGACCCTAACACCTGCCATTATTTTGTATTTCCCCTTATGGCCGAGCCTAATAAGGGTTAAAAGCAAGTGCAAGCATTTCTATTTGATTCTGTGCAGTCTATTCTAGTGTAGTTTTAATCGTAGTTGATTTGAAACTCATCGTTGTTATATTGTTTTGTTTGACGTGTATCCAAGGAATTTGACATTTGGCTCCTCCATTCGAATCTGTGTCGTGCTTTTGTGCTTTGTAGATCCCATTTGTGAAATTTGTCGTTGGGTCATTTGCTCAAACCGGTGAGTTATTCTCACCAGACAATATGTACTTTTATAACTAGTAAATTGACCCCTTTTGAATCTGTAAAATACATTATCATGGTACACCTGCTATGTTATGATTTTATGATGTTCACCCATGCTTAAACACCTGTTATATCATATGTTACTGTTAGATTATGCTGTTCTATTATTTTTATCAGTTTATCACACTACAAGTTCCTTTTAGATTAGAATCACTATGGGTTGAAATGATACATACCCGAACGGACTTTAGAATAGGAGAAAATCGTTATGGGCTGAAATGATAGGCCTGAATGATTTTCAGTTATTTTCATTTACTTGGAATTGCGGGTTTGAAATGATCAAACCCGGGTTTTCTTTGTAAATTACGGGTTGAAATGATATATTATTCGTATCACTTTACCTAGGCTAGAAAATGAAATACAGACCCGTTGTTAAAATATGTTTTTCTTAAAATTTTAAAATATTTTAGGAATGTAAATATTATAATATTTTGATTTAAATTTGATTAAAAATGATTTTTGTAAAGCATTATTGACTCTCTGAAAATTTATAAGTGAAATAAATTAATGGTAAAGTTAGAAAATCGGAAATGTAAGCTTTTTGGAAATTATAATTTGGTGATAAATGGAATTTAAATTAAATATGATAAATTTATGATATTTTGAACTAAATGAATTTAAAATAATTTTATAATATATTAATGATTTTTGAATTAAGTTAAAATGTGAAATGAATGAATATTTAAGTTGAAATTTTGAAATATAACAAAAATTGGAAATTGGTAAATTTGGCTTAAAGGTGAATTTTAAGTTAAGTAAATAAAAATAAAATTAAGTTATATTTGAAAATTTAAACTTAAGTGTTAAGTTAAATTTAATTTAATGAATTTAAAATTTAATGTTGGAATTTAATAAGTGAATTACTATTAAATTTTGATTTTTGAATAGAGATTTAACTTTATAAAATCATGAATATAAGGGTATTTGAATGATTGTTTTAAAAGTGAAACTATATGATTCTATAAGTTAAAAATGGTTTAAATAAAAATATAATTGTTTGTGATATACCGAATATTTGAAGTTTGCATTTCTAAAATGCTATTAATTCTAATGTAAAGGATAATTCAGCATTTGTAAATGCTGTAGTTGATAAGAATGAACCAAATGGCTTAATTTAATTAAAGGATGTTATAGCATTTTGTGAATGTTATAATGGTTGAATTTAACTAAGTTTATTTGAAACTAATGGAACCCTATTATAGCATTTTAAATGTTGTCTTTTGTTAAATTGAACTGTTTTAAGTGTGACTTTCCGTAGCATTTTCTAAATGCTGCGAAAGTTGAATTTTCATTGTTTTAATAAATTTAAGTGAATGAATGAACTTTGAAAGATTAAAATTTTGGAAATTTAATAATTTAATTATTAAATATAATATCTTCATTTTAATGATTTAAATGAAGCAATTTGTTTCGAAATAAAACTGTTTTGAAATGTGTTTTGAAATGGTATTTAAGCTAAATAAAATGAAAGTGGTTTGGAAGATATGATATTTTGATATTTTGAAATGGATTTTGAATGATATTGAATTTTTAAATGATATTTGATTTCGAAGTATAAATACTATTTTGAAATTTTAACCACGGGATGTATTTAATTTATGGTTTAACTGATCTTTAAAGGATGGGCGATCCCAAGCATCCTGTAAGTTATGGTGCATTTCTACTACAGTTCACTTGAGTTGATTTACATTATATAAGTATATATTGTCCTGACTCGAGTGTTTTGTGTTTTACTTTACGCTCGGGTCAGCCTGAGTATTCACAGCTTTGGATTCTCTTTCTAGAGCTGGTCTTTGTTGGAGTTTCTGTTTATCTACATTTATATCTACTTTCTGTTTCAGCTATTCTAGTTTATCTCATGTATTAGTGAACTTCTATGTATTTGGGATTTCTATTATGTTGTTTTCAGACTGTATTATGTTTTTGATTTGAGACTCTGCCGTAGTAGCTTCATGAACTACTATGTATTTTATATTCCGCTGCGAGGTATTCTGTTTGTTCTGTGTCGGTGATTCTGTGATTTGTATTTCATTTGCTCCAAATTTATTTACAATGCCGTATTTTTAGCAATTCAGGTCCGACATGTGCGGCTACGGATGGCAAAAAAATACCGGGTTGTTACATGGAAGCTATTTTTAAATATCTATTTAAACGATATGAATTTCAATACCAAACAAAACATTTTCAAATTCAACTCTGAAGCTTCTATTATCTTCAGTATCATCAATATCAAAGCCTTGAAAATATTTTTTAACCAGCATAAAACTGAAGAATTTTTTTTACCCAATTTCAACAAATTAAATTCAATAATTTAATTGCCAAATTCATGTTTATATTTGAAATTCAAGTTAAATTAACTTTCAAATATTTAAAATTAAATAAATATTTCAATTTTAAATGTTCAAAATTCTGGGTCGTCGCAATTATTATTTACAAGAGTTCAAAAGTATATCGTCATGAAGTAAATGAAACGGTCTAAAGACTGTTTAATTGTCTCGTCAAGTATGCAAGACACAGTTCAAGCGCAGAAAACCAAGTGTAACGACCCAGAATTTTCAGAAATTAAAATTTGAATATTTAATTAATTTTAAATATTAATAAGTGAATTTATAAGTCAAATAAATTTTTATTTGAATTATTGAATTTAATTGAATTATTAAATCGATAATTTAATATGTTAAATTATGGAAATAATTAAAAATTGAGTTAAAAATGATTGAAATTAGTTTGGAAAATTTTATTTAATCATACTGGAGTTATAGAAATATTTTAGAACTTTTGAAATCGAATTAAAAGTTAATTTGTGAAAATTGAATATTTTAATATTTAATAATTGACTGTAAAATAGTCAATTTTTGAACAGTCTCAGAATTGAACGAAACTAGTTCCATTGGATCCGTAATAGTTAGTTATTACCGGATTTCAATTTTCGTGTCAATCGGAGTTATCGTTTGATCGTGGCAGCTCGAAACGCATCGAATCGTTTTTAATTTAAATTTGGCGAGTCAAAATAGCCATTTTTCAAAAAGTCTCGGAATTCGACGAAACCAGTTTCATCGGATCCGTAATGTGATATTATTGTAAGGTTTCAAATTTCAAGTCAATTGGATTTACCGTTTGTCCGGTACAAATTAAAACGCCTAGAAATCGACTTAAATCGGTTTAATTCAAATTGAGCGTTTACAGCCATAACTCGCACATACTTCCGAATTAGCTTCCGAAACCTGTTCCATTGTGTCCGGAACGCGGGATAAACCCTAGGTACGCTGGTTACGGCGTCTAAATCGGAGTTCGGAAAATCCGGGATGAATAGTGTCGCTCGTTCCTTATAAATAGCCCCTACCTTTCATAATTTGATAAAAAAATTAAAACAAAACCCTAATTCTCAACCCCAGCCGCCACCCACAAGATGAAGGGCTGAAAATTCGTTTCCTTCTTCCTTTAATATATTTCAATCCGTCAAAAATTGATGAAAGTTGTTAACTACAACGTTGTAGAGCGAAGAGAGGGCTTTGATTTCATACGGAGTTGATCGGAAATGGTGCAACGGAGGAGGAGCTAGGGGAGGCCGACCTTGCTGCCGTGCGCACGTGTTTTCATGCTCTACAGGTGGCCGAGCTTCACCTAGGGGGGGCCGAGTGTAGTGGAGGAGGAGGCCTTCGCAATGGAGCAAGTTGATCGACCTAAAGCTCGTTGTGGTGATCGAATTTATTAACCCTAAATCTACATGTTGGGTTCGGCCTTGAATTCGTTTCCTGGAGATGATAACGTGAGGGATGGAAGAAGCAAGGGTGCGGTGGTGATGAGTTGGAGCATGATCCTAAGGCCCAGGATGCTTTGGGTATAAAATAAATTAGTTAATGTTGAAATTAAGTTATATAAATCGTGTACAATCTTGTAAAATTCATAACTTTTTCATACGAGGTCGAAAAAATGCAAACCCAGTTGCGTTGGAATCGTATGGACGAGCACTACGCGATGGAATTGGTTTGGAGTCGTTTGGAGTTAGTGAGAATTTCGGGTAAAATTAAACGCGCGTTTAATTTTATTCGAAATAAAAGCTAAAACGGAATTTAAAACCAAGGTGAGAACTTCTCACTCAATCGAATCAGTTTCGATTTTATTTTAAATAGTTAGATTTAAAATATTTGAATGCGTGTTTGAATGATGATTGTTATGTATTGATTGTTAAAATAGACATTATGCGCCGTTAGTAAGCGGATGTTATTTAATATAAACATATACCGCGAATATTTCATAAACAGTGAAATTGGTATTATATATAATATCAATATATATATATTGGCATATGTATATATTGCAGTTGATTGATTTCCCGCATTTTTTGTTTAGCGGATGAGACCCTATTACGCCGTTATTAAGCGGATAATATTTAATAAGAACATATACCGCGATAATTTCGTACTGGAGCGAAATTGGTATTGTGCTAATGTTTTTGGATGCAGGAAACAGGTTGGAGGGATCCAACTGGATTCCTCAACAGTATTATTTGATTTTCAGATATTTTGATATTTGATTGATTATCATATCGATATATGATATCGTTGTTGTCGTGATTGACTATTTGGTGTGTAGCATCATTGGACCCAAATTTTGGGATTTTAAAATGATTTTAAAAGTGATTTTGAAAATATACTATATTTTTGGAATTGATCCATTATAAATAAATAAACGTTATAATTTTTAAAGTTATAAAAATTATGGTTTTTGTGAAATATAGTTAAAAAGCTGATTTTTAGAAATACGATTAAAAGTCGATTTTTGAGAAATATGAACTAATGATTTTATAAACTAATTTAGATTGGATTTTTGAATATATGATAAAAGTTTAAATATAGGATTTATAAAATTTTATTTTTTTTTATAAATCGAAATGATGAAATTATAAAGGAATTTAAAGACGTTTTAGAATAATAATATAAACTGATTTATATTAAGGGATTTATAAATGGATATTTATAAATTGAAATATAGACATTATAAAACGAGTTTTTATAAGTGTTTGAATGTAGTGAAAATGAATTTCATAATAGAATGAAATTTATAGAATTATAAACTGTGAAGTTATAAACGAAATTTATAAATAGTAAGATTTATAAATTTGGTGAAATTATTTGAAGAATAGATTTATTAAATAAATAAATCTTATAAGTTATAAGGTTTATAAATTGAAAAGTCTTTAAAAAGAACGATTTTGTAAAATAATCGTTTTATAAGCAATTGACTTATAATATGAACTTTTAGTTTATAATTGAGATATGAAATCAAATATGTTAATAAAGGAATTTATAAAAAAGGAAGTTTTTATAAATAAATAGAAAAGGAATTTATAAACGTTGTTTTATAAATTCGCAAATGACTTATTTTGACAAGTTAATTGTTATAACTTAGAAATGGAGTTATATTCACATTTTTTTAATAGTGAATAATCCTTTGAATTAAAATGAATAAAAGAATGAAATTGGTTAACGTAGTTTATTCACGTTTTTGAATAGTGAATAACACGTTAAAGAAATTGTTTAGAATGTGAATGTTTTAAATAGAATTAAAACGATCTAACGATGTTTTAAAATGTGTTGAGATTCGAAATCATAGATTTCAACATTTATTGTTGAAATAGACGTTTTCGAGAAATAAAAGGAAATAGTGGACTATAACACTGTTGTTATAGTAAATGATTTCCGAAAGGAAATGTTTTGAATAGTATTGGGATTTATATATCTATTTTAAATTTCGAATCCCTATACTAGTGATTTTGGGTTGTCGTAACGATGTTTTACGTAACATTCGTTTTGGCCCAAGTAGATATGTTTAAGAAAGGATTTTCTTAATATAATGAAATATATACTTAATTCGATTTAAGTATATTGAATATTTTCTAAGTGTTGAAAATAAAAGAGATTTGTGAATTACTTATAAATAAATAAGTATGGAATTGTTTTCCGATATAAAGTGAATATTTTGAGAATTTATCTTTTTGAAGATAAATTGAAATGGATAGTTGAAATTGTATATGCATGATATTTTGAAATATAAATTCATTATGGAATTTATATGTGAAAGTGGAACTTGTTAAAAATAAATATTGATTTATTTTTGAAGTGTTGAAATTATATCTATATCTTGTAAAGATATTTTGGAAAATAAATAATTTGGAAAATTATTTGAAATCTGGTGATGTATGCATATCAATTGATAGTTCAATAACCGACTATCAATATTTCCCTTTGAATGGGCATTTGATGTGAATATGATTGAATTTGAATGCACACTTATTTTTGAATAAACGCTCACTATTCGGGTTAACCGGGAAAGGACCATGGGGTCGTATAACCCATTCCGAATACGTGATACGTCGTTGTGAATTGCATTTGAAGATCGGTGTTGAAGACCGGTATTTGCGAGAGCGATAGGATGACCTATCGATTGTCTCTGCACTGGGTCGCACCTGGTATAGAGATTCCATAAGTGATGGGAAATCCGATCAGGATTGTGAATATCCGGATTGCAAGGACTTCTTTGTAAGTGCCTTCGGTTCTGTTCGATCCCGGAACAGACTTGTATGGATTGTATGCCTGACATTACAAGTTGAGGTATAAAGCCGATTTCTTTCAAATATATTTCTGTTGGTGGCGGAGAATTTATTCTTTGCTTAACACCCTTCTTTGAGACGTATGTGCTCAAAGGTTATATAGTTGAAGTTATCAGCAATATATTCCCAGTTTGGTAATGTGACATGTTGAGTGATGCTGAAATGATCATTGTGTTGATTATTGTGATAGGATCATTTATTTGATCGTCTATCTTAGTGATCATTGTGTTGATCATTTGTTGACCCAAAGCATGGCTTTTGTATAAAGTATGTTTTTGTGGACGTGACTTCGTCGAGCCTCACATCCCGGAAATGGTCAAAACAGGAAAGATGCGGCAAGGTTATTAGGGGTTGCTGTAGCTCCCCTTAGGGTATGTGCATTTCCTTCTAGAAAGGGGTGGTATCATGGTATGGAGCCCAGATACTTACTCATGTTGAAAACACTCTATTTATTATGGTGTGATGTTGGATATCGAGCGCTCGGTTGAAAAGGTCCTAAAGGACCGGGGAATGGCGTGCTCGTGTCAGTAGTTACCCAGTTAAGGGGTAACCCGGCCTTGTGTTGGCAGAGTTCCGGTTTGGTTCTCGGGGGTGTCTTTCCAGAGGCATTCTCAGTGGCAATGGGAAGTTCCTTGGCCTGACCATTTGTTGGAAATCCAAAGAAACAATACGTGACTTGTACGGTTTTAGTTGTAGAACCTGCCATTTAATATGGTAGCTATTAGTAGGCATAATATAATGGTACCTATGCTGGCTAAGATTTATATTCTACTTTCGAAATGAATTTTTCCTACACTATGCACTAATAATAATATCAAATGCTATTTTTAAATGCGTATCAAGCATGTTTGACTATCATAAGGAGAAATCTTCTCCAAGTCTGCGTTTGCATTGTGTGTGTGGCAGGAGGTCTTATGGTAGTCTCATTTTTAAAAGCATTGCGAATTGAATTAAAAATATTCCTCTTTTTGATTTTAAAGGTAAATAAACTGTTTTGAGTTCTCACACCAGTCACATGACTGACTCGGAGTTTATTGTTTTCCTTCCTAAACTCTGGGTGCCCACCAATTTCCACACGGGCAGTCAAGAGTTAGGTTTATCAGGATATTCTGGATATTCTGGAGTTGCTGGAGGCAAGCTGGATGGCATGGCGTATTATTTATATAGTATTTCTTTTCCGCTGCACTGTTGTTGTTGTATGTTGTTGTACACTCTGATGATATGATGTAATGAAATGTATAATATGTAATAACTGATAGTTCTTTGTTTAAAGATTATTCATTTATTATTATATGTTGTTCCGCTGCGAATTGTGAGATTCTGTTGTTGTTCTGTTGTTGTTTCCTTTCTGTCCGTTCTATTCTTAAAATTCCTCTTTTTCTATTTTTAAAATTTTCTGTTTTCTAATTCTCTGTTTTCAAAAAAAATTGTCTATCTTCTGTCCCGTCCTATTTTTCTTTTTCTTTCTTCTTTTTCTCTCTTCTTTCTTTTCTTTTCCTAAATTCTTTTTCTTAAAACCATAACATTCCGGGTTTTCGGCCTTCGATATTCGGCAGTCGATAAAGTGAGTGTCGATGTCGGTTTTTCGGAGAACGAAAATCCGTTGACGTTACACCAAGCCATAAAAGATTTCAAATTTGAACGTTGATTTGGAAAAACAAATGTTGTTTTATTGAAAATTGTACGAGTTGTTTTGTTTTTGATGATTTTTGGGGTCGATGAAACAATTGATTGAAGTTCAAGTTTATTTTCACCAATTTGAAATTCAAGCTTATCGTTGAAAACATTTTCAGAGTTATAGATTTCAAAATTAAAATGGTGATTATCATCTTCCTCATTGGAATTTAACAACTCGTCGATCAAAAGTCCAAAAAATTCGTGTTCATTAAATTCGTCTTCCTTTGTTGGATTATCAACAACTTTATTACATGTCTCAAGTTCAAAATCCAAAGTTATTGTATTCAAATTTTCTAAATCGAGAAAAGGAAGATCGAATTTTAAATTTGGTTCCACACCCTCAAAAGATTTGAGATCCAACTCAATTACCGTGTTTTCAGTAACTTCATTAAAATTGTTATTTTCATTTCAAAAGTTGCTATTTGAAAATCGTCGATTTGGGTAAAAGGTGGATTAATACTTGACTCGTCACACATGGGAATTTGATTTTGTTTTTCACGTTGTTTCATATATGTTTCAAAAAATGAATCCGTGTGATCGTCGTAAATTTCATTCATTTGTTCAAAAAAAATCCAAATTATAATTATTGACTTGAGAATTTTCGATTTGGATTTGTTGAGAACAAAAATTTTCACTCGTATTGTAATCAAGATTTTTTCCATTGCCAAAATTATTTGAAAAATGGATCATGTTTTCGTTTTGATTTTGAAATTCATTTTAGAGTTCAAAATTGAATTGGCATGTGTTATCATCGAAATCGTTTGAATTTTGAATTGATTTCAAATTTTGAAATCCTTGAAAATTTTGACTCGAGTTATCGTAGAAATACGAATTACACAAATCATTTATCATTTGATTTTGTCGTGTAGAGATTTCCAGTAAAGACGAAATGTTATTTTCAAGATTTGAGGGTTGGTTGTTATTTTGAAAATTTTGTGGTTCGAAATTTGAATCGTTTAAAAACTAGTCGGTGTTAAAATATCCATATGAATTTTGAGTGAAATTATATGGATTATATTGATTTTCACAACTATCGTAAAATTCATGTGAATTTGAAAGTCCAGACATTTTCAAGATTTTTTTTTTATAAAGGAAAAAATTTACAAATAAAATTTATTTTTCAAAAGGAAATTGATTTTTTGTTTGTTTTTGTTTTTGTTGTTTTTTTTTAAAAAAATTTTCTTCGTTTTTGAAAAGGTTTAATACTTTTTTTTTGGATTTTGGTTTTTCTACATTTTTTTGGATTTTTGAAATTTCAAAGGAAAAGGATTATTTACAATTTTTTTAGTTTTTGATTTTTGAAGTTTTTTTTAAATATGCGTGAACTAACGCAACTAAATGAATGTAAGGGTCTAATTGCAAATTATTTATCCTAAATCAACCTAAAATTGTATAATCACAAATTGTCTTAAATCAACAAGATAGTTCTCAGCCAGGTAACGAGTATGAGTTATCGGTGCACCACGAATCACCGTAGCAATGCAGCTGAAGGTTTAAATACCTTCAAAGGAACAACCACTATAATATTTACAAATCACCGTAATATTTATACATGGTTATTACTCTGCCGTAGCCTAAACATCAAGAAATTAAATTATTCAAAGAAGAAAAATTGTCTATATACAATTAAGTGTTAATGATGTCTAACTGTTTTTACTAAACAAAATTATAGAACGAAATGCAAAGCAGAAACTAAGCGTGAATTAACAACGCAACTACGAATTGATTTTTGTTTTTATTTTTGATTTTTTTAAATGCAAATGCAAACGCAAACGATCGGCAATGCAATTCCAATAAAAGTAGAGATGAAAGTAGCAATTTTTTTGAGCTAGCAAACACAGTAGTTTTATAGCAGCAACTCTTTGAATCTGCTTTGGCAAACTGTAAATAAAAAACACGATATATAAAGTTTTTTTTAATATAGAAGAATGGAACTTAAAACAATTTAAATCAAAACAAATTAAACAAAAAAAAAAGAAATTTTTTTTACGTACAACAATTTAGACAAAAATAAAACATGTTAAATTGAAACAAAACTAAAACTAAAACTAAACTTTATCACAAAATCTTTTTTTAGAGATATAAGGCCCAGCCCTAATAAAAAACACACCAAAGCTTTTATCGCTCCCACCAAACAAATCAAACCCCCAAACAAAAATCGATTCTTAAAAGAAAATCAACACTTGCTTCGAAGAAGAAGAGAGAGAAAAAATTAAATCGATTTCCCACAATCGATTCAAGCCTCGTTCTAATCTTGTAAGTGCAGGGGGGAAAGTCTCATTCACTTGCGTGGCTTTCGTGGGATGTGGGTGTCGCGATGTGGTTCTACGCGAGGGAGGAGGTGGTTGTGAGTGATTGCGTCGTGAATTGCGGTGGAAGTAGATGTTAGTCGAGAGGACTGTTCCAGGTGACAAAGAAGGTTGCGATGATTTGGGATTTGAGGCGTTCTATTGTTTGCTGGAAGCACTTGTGTATGTCAAAGCAGTTTGTGTCGAAGGCGGTTGAGTTCGCAATTTCAGGTCGAGTGGTTCAGGGTCGTAGTGAATTTCTCTTGGGTTGTTTGATGATGGTTCAGGCGGTTGAAGGTTTGAAATATTGGTTGTTATTTTTTTTGGTTGATGGTTTTTTGGTTTGATGAGTGGGTGGTTGGAGTAAGGAATGTATGGGACAATGGATGATGATGTTTGTTGGATTTTGGGCAGTAGTTGAAGTTTGTCAGTGGAGATGGAGATGACTGTATTGATGGCTGATTTGTGTTGGCAGCAACTTGAGGTGATTGTAGAGGAGAATTGTGATGGTGAATGAGGTGCTGAATCAGTACTGGTGGTTTGGAAGCAGTAATGTTCGTTGGTGGTAGAAATGAGGGAATGCAGAGGATATTGATAAAGGTAGTGGAGTTGTTTCAATTCAAAGGATCGTGGCTATGGCGAATCGTGGGGATGTGGAGTGTATCTGATGGTTGTAGTATTCGATGTGAAGTAAGAGCAGGTAATGGAAAGTTGACAGGCAATAGACTTGAAGTAAAAGAAGTGATGGTGTTCTTATGTTCAAACAAGGAGGTGGCAGAGACGTTGTTCTGACAGCAGTAATGTTAGTAGTTTTATGGATATATGGTCAATGGTAGAAGATTATAGCAGTGCAGTGGTCATGAAAAGCGGAATGATGCACAGAGAAATGTGGTGGTTGCTGTCAGTTTCGATTTGCAGTTGAAGGATGAATATGTGAACTGGGAGATATGATGGAGATGTGAACACTATTGTAATATGCACAGTGGACGGCAGAGTTGATAGTGGCAGTGATGTGGAGATGTCAGTGGGGATTTCGTGGTTGTAAGATGGTGAGTTAGATGAAGTGGTTATAGGCAGTGGTATATGAGTTTGTTGTGTCGATATGTCTTAAGTAAGAAGCTTAGTTGAGTGGAATTATGGAGTTTGTAGTTGGATGGTTAGTGAGAAAGAAGGTTGTGCATTGAAACAGAGATGGGAGATGGAAGTTCTGTAGTGGATGTCATGATGGAATTGTCGTTGCTGTAAGTGTAGTGGTAGAGGATTGTCGAAGTGGTGAATATGCATGGTATTTGGTGGTGAATATGATGAAGTGGTAGGATGGCAAATTTGAAATGCGACTGAGTATGTACATATGGTGTGCAGAAATGATACGCACAGAGTGGGCTGTGATGTTAAAATCTGGTATGTAGAATGGTTTGAGATGGTTGAAGGGGTGGTCAGGAATGAAGTGATGAGGATGACAAGGGTATGTGATAAGTTAGTGCACTGTCGTTGCAGTTTTTGTTGGTCATTAGTTGATGACAGTTCACAGAGAGCTGTAGTTTGAAGATACACAAGGGTGCACAGTCATAGTAAACATTAAACAATGGTGTACAGAAGTGTAAATGTAAAGCAGTGAAACCATTTTTTTTGTGAAAACAGCGAAGACAGTGTAAATGCAAATGCAAGGAATAAAATTGTTTTGTTTTGAAATTGTATATGATTTTTTTTAAATAGAAACTAGAAATGCAAATGCTAGTTGAAAACAAAAGAAAACATGCACAAGAACAAAATTAAACAACAAATACGCAATTTTTTATTAAAAGCAAACACAGAAAAATAAATACGCAAAAATCAAACGTAAATAATTCGAAAAATAGAAAATTAAAATCAAAACATTTCCCCGCAACGGCGCCAAAAACTTGTTCGGTCGGCTAAATGTCTATCGAACTAGAAAATAGCGGAACGAATTTCAAAATAAAAATAACCGCAAGCGCACGGCGTACAATTGTAGTACGTGACGAATACGGGTCGATCCGTAGGGAATTGTTGATTTTAATAGTCAATTCAATCAAATTAAACAAAGGTCGAGTGAAAGTTAAGCAAAAGAATTAGAGAATTAACTAACTCACTTAAAGAAAAGATAAGCAAATATAAGAGTTAAGTGACAATTTAGAGAACAAGTTCACTCTCTAGATCACATAGTTCAACATATATGAAATCATGATATCACTTTTATGGTCATTAGTGCTTTAATTGATGTGTTTATTATAAGTATGACATATTTGTGCTATTGATTAGCCAACATAAGCCATCAAACTATAACACATCCCATAAAACACTTACTAACTTTCATGAAACTTGACAAAGAAAATGAAAATGAAATCTATTTTAAGTATGGCCTGTTAACTATTGATTAGAAATATAGACCATCAAATTTTAATTTCAAATCACTTTCTTTTGCCATAATCATATTTTGATGAAGAGGAAATTAGTGTTAGTGATTATTTAAGCATAGCCTATTTGGTGTCAATAATATAGGCTATCAAATTCAAAGCAAAAACAACTAGTAAACCATTTCTATCATCATCATTAAGCATAAAAAGAGAGCATGAATTATCAAAATGTTGAAGCTACATGATTAGAGGCTTCATTACCCCTAAATTGAAGGGATTATCCTCTTATATTTGTAATCAAACAAAAAATATGGCTTGTAGCATGAAAGAAAAAGAAAAGGATAAAGAGAGCAAAGTAAAGAAAAAAACTATTCTACCTGCATTAAAAATAAATCTACACTACTAACATGAAAGTAAATAAACAAAAGAAGCATGTAAAAGAAAGAGAGCACTAATTAATATTGCATAGAAAAAATGGAAGTTGCATGAAAAGTAAAAAAATGACTAAGTAGCCACGGAAAAGAGAAAGAGAACTTGTCTTTTATTTTGAGCCTAAACTAAGCTAAAGAGAGACTAAGTGAAGAGACTAAGTAAGAGAGGGTTACATGAAACATAAGGGGTATATATACATGTGTTAAACCCTAATTCATATTTTTGGGGAATTCCCAAAATTACCTTGAGAAAGTGTGGAGGCAAGTAATCATTAGCTTCTACTAATCATCCTTTAAGCGTGCATGAAGCCATAAACTCCATTAGCATGTGCATTAGCCTCTAATTGAAAATCAAGATAAGTGGGTGGGTCCTCCATGTTCTTCACTTTGAATTATTTTCATCTTCATTCTTTTGTATCTTCTTTGTGCATGCATATTTCATCATAAAATCGCTTTTAAAATTCACCAAATTTTCCATAAAACAACATAGAAAATTCCAAGTAAATTTTCACAATTTAATAAATGTACAAAAATGACCATTTTACCCTTGTGTGAAGATGAATATGTGACAATTTAAAAATGATTTGAATTTTGGTTTAAACAGGTTGAAATACCTAATATGATCACTTATTCAATTTAAATAGATAAAATATGGTGGTAAAAATATGCATATTTACATGCACATCAAATATCCCCACACTTATCTTTTTATTCGTCCTCGTATAAAGAAAAACTTAGATAAATCCGTTTTCGTAGGGAGCACAATTGCATTGAGCGTATGCAACATGCCGTTAAACCTCTGGGTGTCCCCAGTAGGACGAGTGTTGTCTCGAGAGGGTTTTCAGCGAATACTAACCACAAAATCCAAATGCATGATGAAAATATTTACAAAATGTAAGATTTATTTACAAAGAGATGAATGCGAGTTTTTGAAAATATTTACAATAAATGGTTTATTTTTTAATTAACACAAATAAGTTAAATATAGGTTTCGGTTATTATCTTGAAAATTTATGTCATTTACTCGTCAAATTTTCCAAAAAAAATCAAGTTTTATCATAACAAATAGACAATAGTTTTACTCATTGTTTCAGTTGGTAACAAAGTGTAATCATGAAATAGATCCTTGGTTGATTATCAAAGTTATCAAAGTGCTATTTTCATTTCAGTTCAATAACAAGTCAAATCAAATAAGTTAAAATAGCGCTTGGATTTCATTTGCTCACTCTCTCTTATTTTTTTTAAAGTTTTTATTGATATTTACAATATTTACATATGCCTAACTCAGATAAATTGAGGCCAGATATATTACATGCACTGCCTTGCGGACTTATGTAAGGGGAATATAGAGCGTGGCAAGTGAACACACGAGTGCGAACACCTATAGACTGTAGGCGATACCAGAAAGAAGTATTAAATATTCACCTCGCTCAGATAAACTGAGGCCAGATATACCAATCATGGACTGCCTTTCGGGCTTACGTGAGAAAGCAACAGAGCATGGCGAGTGTACACACAAGTGTGTACATCGGTCGACCATAGGTGTTAATGGATAATATTTATATATATACAAATGTTTTGTTTTTCTTTTGTTATATGTTTTTTTATATGTTTTCTTTCAATTTTTTTTGAAAGATAGAGTTTTGTAACATAATCTTAGCACCACTTAACTTAGAAGACAAAAAAAATGTTATATCCTTTACTTTAAATCGACCACTTTTTAAAACAAAGTTTTTCAGTTAGGATATATTTCATAATTAACAAGTATGAATCTTTCTATATACTAGTTAAACCATTGCTGTTTGTAATCAAATTCATTTTTATTTTTGTTAAGACGAATAAATTTTCAAATTTTTTAATTTAATAAACAAAACCTTATATTTATCCTATAGTGTTTCTCTAAAAATAAATCAAAATGCTTAAAAACAATTTCTTCCTTTGTTTTTGATTCTTTTTTGAGTTTTTGGAAGAACAATGAAAAATTAATCCTGAGAAATCGAAAAGAAGATGAGTCTCCCCCCACACTTGATATTGACTGTGTCCCCACAGTCAACCCAAGTGGAAGGAGAAAAAAATAAAACAAAAATAAAAAGATAACATATATTTACATGAAAAAGAAAATTTTATTGTGACGACCCTATCTTTCGACGTCCGAAAGCTGACATCAATACATCCACTGTATCAAATGCCTCGCAATCGAATGCCAGAAAACCGAAACGTTAGGGTTACTGAAGAAGAAGATAGCACAAGAAACAGAAACAATAATAGAATCTCACATTTCGCAGTGAAACAAATATAATAGATAAATGAGTATCTTTAAAACAAAGAACTATATCAGTTTTACATTACAACATCAGAGTTTACAACAACATGATACAACACAACAGCAGAAAAGAAATAACATTATACTAGCAATACGCCTCGCCATCCAGTTTCCCTCCAGATCTCCACATCAACATCTTGACTCCGCTCTCGAATAACTGATAACCTAATTCTGGGCTGCCCGTGTGGAAAATTATAGGCAACCGGAGTTTAGAAAGTGAACAATAAACCCCAGGTCAGTCATGGGACTGGTGTGAGATCTTAAAAACAGTTATTTTTCTCAAAGAAAATAAAAAGGAATCGGCTATGCTTTTGGAAAATGAAACGACCATGAGGCCTCCCGCCACACACACAATGCAAACGCAGAAGTGGAGGAGATTTCTCCTTATGATAGTCAAACATGCTTGATACGCAATTTTTTTTAATATTATCATTATTGCATAGTGTGGAAAACATTTCGTAAGTATAGTATAAATCATAGACAGCATGCAACCATTATTATATGCCTACTATAGCTACCATGTTCAATAGCAGGTTACCGCCACATTCCATGGCAGGTTATAGAACTAAAACCGTACAGGATGCATATTTTTTCTTTGGATCTCCAACAAATGGTCGGGCTAAGGAACTTCCTATGCCATATGGGTACGCCTCTGGAGGGACACCCCGAGAACCTAACCGGATCTCTGCCAACACAAGCCCGGGTTACCTTTGTAACTAGGTAACTGCTGACACGAGTATGTCATCCTTCGGTCGTTACCGACCTTTATCCGAGGATCCTCAACATAAACAACCACAAGCTAATAAATTTACAGCAATCACATAGGTTAAATATCTGGGCTCCATAACATGATACAACCATTTCCCAGAAGGAAATGAACATATCCTCAGGGGAAGCTACCGTCGAATAACCTTGCCGCATCCTTCCTGTTTCGACCATTTCCTGGTTGTGAGGTCCGACGAAGTCTCATCCACAAAGCTATGCTTTTCACAAAGTCATGCTTCGATCAACAAATGATCAGCAGCATTTCGTATGCCACATTAAAAAATTTGGAATGTGTCATTAATAACCATCAACTGCATAACCTCTGAGCTCGTACGTCTCAGAGAAGAGTGTTAAGCTAAGAGAATAAATTCTACGCCACAAACAGAAATGTATTTGACAGAAACCAGCTTTACATCTCAAAGTGTAACATCAAACATACATCCATACAAGTCCGTTTCAGGATCGAACGGAACCAAAGGCACTTCAATAGAATCCGTTGCAATCCGGATATTCATTAATCACGTCCGGAATCCTCATCACAAAGGGTGGTAAAATATCTATGCCGGAGCAACCCGGTGCAGAGACATTCGACAGGTAATCTTTTCGTTTTCAAAAATACCCGTTCTTTAACACCATCTTCAAATGCAATCCCAGTTCGTCGTGTAATTATTTGAAATGGGTTTTATGACACAATGTCCTCTCCAGGCTAATCCGAATAACGGTCGCTTATTTTAAAAATAAGTGTTACATTAAGATTTCAGTAATTCACAACAAATTTCCACTATGATCTTTTTAAATAAAAGATCCGACACAAAGATTCGATGTGGTTTTCGAATATCCATTTGGAATCTGACCCCCTGTTGCATCGAAATTCAAATGCCATTTAAATGCCAATATTGATAGTCGGTTATTTAAGTATCAATCAACATTCACAACAATCACCAGATTTCAAATAATTTTTCCCAAATGATTTAAAATATCTTTGCAAGATATAATTTTAACACTTCAACCATTTGAAAATAAATTTCAAATCACTTTCACCTTTCAATCTTTTGAACACAAATTTCAAATCACTTTTCACACTTCAATCCTTTGAAAACAAATTTCAAATCACCTCCCTTGCGTGGAATAAATTTCCAAATATATATTTAATTCCACTGAAAATTTACCGAGTTCAAATACTTTAAAAATAATTTAAAGTACTTATCCAAAATATAATTGAAAATATTTAGAATAAAACTATTTTAAAACACTTGCTCAAATATTAATTATGAAAATATTATACTAATATCTCATATAAACTTCAAGCCTAAAACTAAATTTTGAACAAAACTAGTAGATAGAGTATAACTATTTAAATAACCATTTTCAAATCAAATATCAAATAAATCTTTAAAATAATCACTTCTATAATTAATTAAATAAATCCTTACTTAATTTTTTTTAAAACAACTTAAGAAAATAAATTTTCTCCACAACACCATTTTTAAAACCAACTTTAGAATTTTAATTTATATTTGAAAGCTATTTTAAAAATATACTCGACTTTCCATGGAAAATACAGTTTCCATTCTAAAATGGTTCATTTAAATCATTCAATAAATCCTTCTTGATTTATTTTAATTTTATGTTCCAAATCCGCAAATTTCTTTCCACGCTTTAAAAATAAATCAATATTTATTTTTAAAACAAATTACCCTTTCCTTTTTAAGTTTTTATTGTGAATTTAAACTTTCCAAATATCTACTGATATACGATTTTCAAATTGATTTCAAAAAATCATTTCCAAACACCAAATCAATTTCCAAATTGATTACCAATTTTATTTTAAATACTAAATCAAATTCCACATTGATTTCTAAGTTTATTTCAAACACCAAATCAATTTTCATATTGATTTCCCAAAGATTTATCTTAAAACACCAAATCGATTTCCCAAAGATTTATTTTAAAACACCAAATCAATTTCCAAATTTATTTCTAAATTTATTTTCCTTTAAAATAAATCTCTTTATCTCTTCCAAACTATTTGAATTCCGTATTTTAAAACAATTCTTTAATTTTTTTTTGAACAATATTAGTTGAAATCCATTTATTAAGCCTTTTTCCCATATTTTGGAATTTTATTCAACAGGATTGCAAAAATCAATCTTTGACCTTTTTTTTAAAATTCTATCTTTGAAATTTATCCAATTTCCAAAAATTAATTTTATTATAAACTTTCTACTTAAACTTCAAAAATCAACTTTATTTATTTCTAGTATCCTACGATACCAAAAATATATTCAGCTAAACTATAGCCTTCAACGATTTCAATCACAAATATAATCGCACACAGATTATAAATAAATCAACACAGAATATTGAAACAAATTCAAATTTTTGAGGAATCCAGTTGGATCCCTCCAACCTGTTTCCCTGCATCCACAGACATTAGTACAAAAATTAAATACCAATTCCACTTTAAGGTGGAATATCGCGGTATATAGGATTTATAAAATATCATCCGCTATCATGCAGCGCATAGGGTCTCATCCGCTATATAATGCGGGAAATCATTCACTCCAAATACATATATAATACCAATTCCACTTCGAGGTGGAATATCGCGGTATATGGATTTTATAATATCCTCTCCTATTATGCGGCGTATAGGGTCTAATTCAATACAACTGATAATAATATATCATCCAAGCATACAATCAACAATTTTAAATTTAACTATTTAAAATTAATCTGGAAATTCCGATTGAACAGAAGATCTCACCTATGATTTGCAATCCATTTCCATTCCAGTTCGTTTCCTTCATCATTTTGACCTTTAATGAACATTATACAATATATTAGTATTTGAAATAATAGAATAACCAATTTTCGTTTGGTAATTTTAATTATCCAATGATTTTATTTTAAACCAATTTCTTTTAATAAATTTACTTTAAATAATTACTTTTAGTAACTAGATAAATTAAATAATTTAATAAAACAAATTAATCACTTTAATAAATTATTTTACAATAAACTAGTAATTTTTTTTACCAAATATTTCCCTTGAAACACTTACTTATTTTCTTTCTTCTGTCAATATGTGCAGTATATAATTTGAAAAACTATACATATATATATTTTAAAATGCTTGCTGTTTAAAATTTAAAATATGTATCCATCATTTTCTGTTTTACTGTTAACAAATAAAAAAATGAACACTCAGCTACATAAGAACGAAAATACCTCATGGCTTTTCGCGACACAGGCCCCATACCCACGTCATCGACTGTGACCCAATCGCCACTTACTGTCGCGAACCCTCGCATCGATCTACTGCCAAACCCTAATACGTCCAATTGCGTCGCGCCGCCGAGCGATGAAATTGCCTTCCCCAATCGCGACGCATGCCAAGCCGCCCGCCATCGCACGACCATTTTTGCTTGCACCTCATGCCCATCAATCAAAGCATACCACAATTCATCTGTTCCGAAGCTTCTCCAGGTCAGCGCGGCTCCGAATGTCGCCGCACCATCCCACTCGAGCTTGAACTTGAATCCTTATGTTCCTCAAAACCCACTCGCTCGTGGCATTCCCCTCAATCTCCAATCGAACAATCAATTTGATCGATATTTTTTTACTCTCGAAAAGGGTTTCGATTTTTTTCTGAGAGGGGAAAATTAAACATTTGAACTGATTAAATGAAGAAGGAGGCTCGGGTATTATAAACAGCAGCTATGATTTTTTTTCGATCGGCCATTGTTTCTTTTCTTTTGCAATTTGTTTTTGTTTTGGAAGTTTGTTTTTTTCTTGAAAGAGATAAAATTTTATTATATTTTTAACAAGCACATGTGAAGTTATCAGAGAAGATGAAACACTAACATTTCTCAACGTGTCAATGTTTGTAACAGTACCGAGATTTTATATTATTTCTTTTTCTTATTTTTAATTTAAATTCAAATTCAAATCATCCCGATTTCCGCGACTCAAAATTTCGGTCTCCAATCGAGGCATGCCGTCGGGCGTTTATAATGTTATTCGCCTATTTCGAACACAATGGAAAAGGTTTCTAGGCCAAATTCGATCGTATGGAGAAGATAGCTTTTTGGACCAAGCTAAAACATTAAATTTTCAATTTAAATTTCAACGCGTTTGCCTATCGTACAATGCAACGATCACTCCAAACATTACAAAAATTGAAATCCGATAATAATACAATATTACAGATCCAATGGAACTAGTTTCGTTGAATTCCGAGACTGTGCCTCGGAAGGCTATTTTTAAATATCTATTTAAACGATATAAATTTTAATACTGAACAAAACCGTTTCAAATTCAACTCTAGAGCTTCTATTATCTTCAATATCATCAATATAAATTTTCCAAGCTTTGAAAATATTTTTTTAAAAGCATAAAACTGAAGATTTTTTTTACCCAATTTCAATAAATTGAATTCAATAATTTAATTGCCAAAATCAAGTTTATATTTGAAATTCAAGTTAAATTAACTTTCAAATATTTAAAATCAATTAAATATTTAAATTTCCAATGTTCAAAATTTTGGGTCGTCACATTCTTCCCCTCTTAAAAGAATTTTGTCCCGAAATTACTAGTTAGGAAGAATGATCCTTAACCCATTCATTATTCTTTCCAAAACCGAACAATTTTATCAACTTGGCAAAACGAATCTTTTTATTAAAGACCCATTATCATTTCAACTAATTTTCCAAAAACTTCCATAGTTTCCAAACAACATTGTTTTCTTAACCATTCAAATTTATATTTTAAATTTTCTCAAACTTTTTCTAACTCCCTAAATTTTTGAAAAATTTCATCAGCGTCTTCTTTGCGCGCTAGCACGGTACGACTACAAAATGCCACAATGGGCCTTCAGATTCAAAAAGAAAACGAAAAGCCAAGCGGTTGGACAAGAAAATCATCAAATTTCATACTGAAATTCGATCACATACCTTTTTATCGAGCAGTTAATTATCTTCGAAATCAAATCCCAATTTTTCTTTTTCCTGTAACACACCTGTATATCCTACTAGCCATAATATCCAATTACAACATTCAAATATCATTTTGAACATTTCTTTACAAAATTCTGAATATTTATTTCATTCAAACCCGTGCGATGTACGTACATCATTCGTACGCAATATTAAATTCGATCGCTCACTCAATCACACAATTTCACTTCCGAAGTAGTATCGTCCATCCGACTTTTAGTGCGGACTCAGATTTGGTTTCTTGATCAGAAACCGTCATTCTCCTTGCATAGTTCTAAACTATGACAGAGAATTTCCAGAATCAACCAAAAATCCATATCCAGGTTCACCGTCGAAAATCGCGTGAAAAATCCCAACTCGGATTGATATAACTATCTCGAAATTCTGTACTCGAATTCTAGATCAAATCGTTATGCGAATAAAGTAATATACGTACATCCCATGTATTTATTTCTAATTGATTATTGACTATATCAATTTTCTTTTCTATTATTTACATTAATTTTCATTTCTATATACTTATTCACAATCGCCATTTCACAATTTCCAGTTTAATCTTCATTTACTTATTAGCTTAGAATATTTGTCCAATTTCAAATTTTTCTTAAGAATTTCATTATTTGTCTGTTAAGTCCAATAAATATTTCATATAACTTTTTATATTTATTCTTCACTTCACCATTGGAGTTTATAACATACTTATATTTGAACTGGATTTCAAATTCCATACGAATTCAATTTATTTTTCATTTATAAATATTGAATTCAAATCATCTCAGACCATATTTGTTTGGTCATTCCTTCAATTATTTCACTTACAAGTTTTATTTCAATACTTCGCTTTGTTTATCACAAATCAGATTCAATTCTAATTCCAGTTCTATTTACTTACAAATTCGAAATGAATTTCAACATTCAATTTCACTTTCACTTCCATTTTCAATCCATATCATCATTTTATTTGACTCAAAAGTTCAATCCACTAACTCTACTAGATTTACTTCTTAGATTTACTTTTATTCAAATTAATCCAAGTTTTAAATTCATTTTCAATTTGAATTTTTTTCTAAGTCTCCAAATTATTTATTATTTCATAATCAATTTTAATATTTTTTAAATCAATTCAAATTATCTTTGGAATTTTCAAAACCAAACCCAGTTTGCAAACAACTCCCATTTAAAATAATTTGGCAGCAATTCCTCTCTTGGAAACTCAAAATGAACATCGATGATGCTGCAGTCATCACCAAAATTATTTCCCAGCAACCAAAATAGTTTAGTGCTTTCATCCCTTCAAAAAATATTTCCAAAATCTTTTAAAACCATTTTCAAACCAAAAAGGGATTTAATTTTCAAGCTTCCCAAATTTCAAATCCTTCAACTTTATTTCCAAATATTTCTCTGAAATTCTATTTTAAATTATAAATCATATTTATAATTTATATTTACCAATTCCATTTGTATATGAATTTATTTATTAGCTGTTTAGTTATAATTCCAATTTCTTATTCAATAATCAATGATAATAATTTAATATTATCACTTCCTAACAATCAAGCAACCATATACTATAATAATTTACGGAAAATGATTTCTTTTCTATACAAATATTGTTTGGGTAAAATTATTTCAATTACCCTATTTTAAAATAATACCGTGTCGCATTGTTCTGTACAAGTATTTAGAGATCCCTATCGGTAGAGTTGTACAGACTATACCGACCAGAATCCATATACCACTCAACAAACCAATCATCACAATATAAAACAATTTTATATTCACTAACAAATATGCGCTCATATCTATTAATACACTCAACACATTCTAGAGTACTATTGACTCTATCTCTAATGACTAACACCCACCTGAGCCAAGGTTATCGCTTAACCAAATGCTCTGATACCAAAATATAACGACCCGATTTTTCGACGCCCGAAAGTCGACATTAATACGTCCACTGTATCAAATGCCGCACAATCAAATGCCCAAAATCCAAACCGTTAGGGTTAAAAAAGAATAAGATAGAAGAAGAAACAGAAACAATAATAGAATCTCACATTTCGCAGCGAAACAAATATAATAGATAAATGAGTATCTTTAAAACAAAGAACTATATCGGTTTTACATTACATCATCAGAGTTTACAACAATACGATACAACACAACACAAAAAAGAAATAACATTATACTAGTGATACGCCTCGCCATTCAACTTCCCTCCAGATCTCCACAGCAACTTCTTGACTTTGCTCCCGAATAATTGATAACCTGACTCTAGGCTGCCCGTGTGGAAAATTATGGATACCCAGAGTTTAGAAAGAGAACAATAAACTCCAGGTCAGTCATGGAACTAATGTGAGATCTTAAAAACAGTTATTTTCACAAAGAAAATAAAAGGGAATCCTCTATTCTTTTGGAAAATGAAACAACCATAAGGCCTCCCGCCACACACACAATGCAAACGTATAATTGGAAGAGATTTCTCCTAATAATAGTCAAACATGCTTGATACGCAAAATCCTTTTAATATTATCATTATTGCATAGTGTGGAAAACATTTTGAAAGTATAATATAAATCTTAGCCAACACATAACCATCATTGTATTCCTACTATAGCTACCATGTTCAATAGTAGGTTATCGCCACATTCCATGGCAGGTTATACAACTAAAACCGTACAAGGCGCGTATTGTTTCTTTCGGTTTCCAACAAATGATCAGGCTAAGAAACTTCCTATGCCACATGGGTACGCCTCTGGAGGGACATCCCGAGAACTTAAACGGAGCTCTTTCGACACAAGACCGGGTTACCTCTGTAACTAGGTAACTACTGACACGAGTATGTCATCCCTCGTTCGTTACCAACCTTTATCCGAGGATCCTCAACACCAACAACCATAAAGTAATAAATTTGCACAAACCACATAGTTAAATATCTAGGCTTCATACCATGATACAACCCTTTTCCAGAAGGAAATGAACATACCCTCAAGGGGCGCTACCCCAAAATAACCTTGCCGCATCCTTCCTGTTTCGACCATTTCCGGGTTGTGAGGTCCGACGAAGTCTCATCCACAAAGCTACGCTTTTCACAAAGCCATTCTTCGATCAAAAAATGATCAGAAGCACTTCGTATTCCACATTACCAAATTGGGAATGTATCTCTAGTTTCCACCAACAACATAATCTCCGAGCTCGTACGTCTCAGAGAAGGGTGTTGAGCTAAGAGAATAAATTATCCGCCACCAACAGAAATGTTTTGATAGAAACCAGCTTTACATCTCAAAGTGTAACGTCAGACATACATCCATACAAGTCCATTCCGGGATCGAACGGAACTGAAGGCACTTCAAAAGAAGCCCTTGCAATCTGGATATTCACTAATCTCATCCCGAATACCCATCACAAAGGGTGATAAAATCTCTATACCGAAGCAACCCGGTGCAGAGACATTCGACAGGTAATCCTTTCGTTTCCAAAAATACCCGGTCTTCAACACAGTCTTCAAATGCAATCTCATTTCGTCATATCATTATTTGAAATAGGTTTTATGACATAAAGTCCTCTCCCGGCTAATCCGAATGACGAGCACTTATTTTAAAAATAAATGTTACATTAAGATTCCAGTAATTCACAACAAATTTCCCCTTTGATCTTTTTAAATAAAAGATCCAACACAAAGATTCAATGTGGTTTTCGAATATCCATTTGGAATCCGACCCCCGATCTTATCGAAATTCAAATGTCATTTAAAGGCCAATATTGATAGTCAGTTATTTAACTATCAATCAACATTCATAATAATCACTAGATTTCAAATAATTTTTCTCAAATGATTTATTTTTCAAAATATCTTCGCAAGATATAATTTTAACACTTCAACCATTTGAAAACAAATTTCAAATCACTTTCACCTTTCAATCTTTCGAAAACAAATTTCAAATCACTTTTCACACTTGAATCCTTTGAAAACAAATTTCAAATCACCTCCCTCATGTGGAATAAATTTCCAAATATTTATTTAATTCCATTGAAAATTTGCCGAGTTCAAATACTTTAAAAATAATTTTAAATACTTATCCAAAATATACTTGAATACATTTAAATAAAACTATTTTAAAACACTTGCTCAAATATTAATTATGAAAATATTATACTAATATGTCATATAAACTTCAAGCCCAAAACTAATTTTAAAATAAAATTAGTAGATAGAGTATAACTATTCAAATAACCATTTTCAAATCAAATATAAATTAAATCTTTAAATAAATCCTTACTTAATTTTTTTTTAAACAACTTAAGAAAATAATTTTTCTCCACAATACCCTTTTTAAAACCAACTTTAAATTTTTTAATTTATATTTGAAAGCTATTTTAAAAATATACTCGGCTTTCCAAGGAAAATACACTTTCCATTCTAAAATGGCTTATTTAAATCAATCAATAAATCCTTCTTGATTTATTTAAATTTAATGTTCCAAATCCACTAATTTCTTTCCACGCTTTAAAAATAAATCAATATTTATTTTTAATACAAATTTCTCTTTCTTTTTCAATTCCCATTGTGAATTTAAAATTTTCAAATATCACCTGATATACGATTTTCAAATTAATTTCAAAAAAATCATTCCCAAACACCAAATCGATTTCCAAATTTATTTCCAATTTTAATTTAAATACTAAATCAAATTCCAAATTGATTTCTAAATTTATTTCAAGCACTAAATCAATTTTCATATTGATTTCCTAAAGATTTATTTTAAAATACCAAATAAATATCAAATCGTTTCCCCAAAGATTTATTTTAAAACACCAAACAATTTTCGAATTTATTTCCAAATTTTTTTTACTCTTTAACTCTTCCAAACTATTTAAATTCCGTATTTTAAAATAAATTCTTCAATTTTTTTTGAATAATAATACTTGAAATCCATTTATTAAACCTTTTTCCCATATTTTGGAATTTTATTCAATAAGATTACAAAATCAATCTTTATCCTTTTTTTAAATTCCAACTTTGAAATTTATCAAATTTCCAAAAATAAATTTTATTATAAACTTTCTACTTAAATTTCAAAAATCACCTTTATTTATTTTGGTATCCTACGATACCAAAAATATATACGGCTAAACTATAGCCTTCAACGATTTCAACCACAAATATAATCACACACAAATTATAAATAAATCAACACACAATATTGAAACAAATTAAAATATTTAAGTAATCCAGTTGGATCCCTCCAATCTTTTTCTCTGCATCTACAGATGTTAGCGCAACAATTAAATACCAATTTCATTTCGAGGTGGAATATCGCGGTATATGAGATTTATAAAATATCAATCGCTATTATGCGGCGCATAGGGTCTCATCCGCTATATAATGCGGGAAATCATCACTCCAAATACATATATAAAACCAATTCCACTTCGAGGTGGAATATCGCAGTATATGGGTTTATATAACATCCTCCGCTATTATGCAGCGCATAGGGTCTAATTCAATACAACTGATAATAATATATCATCCAAGCACACAATCAACAATTATAAATTTAACTATTTAAAATTATACTGGAAATTCCAATTGAGTGAGAAGATCTTACCTTTGATTTGCAATCCATTTCCATTCCAGTTCGTTGCCTTCATAATTTTGACCTTGAAGAATGTAACAACCCTGTATCTTATGATTTAATTTTTTTATATATTTTAATTATTTTAATTGAATTTTTGATTTAAAAACTTATTTTATTTATTTTGAATGATAAACTTTAGTTTTGATATGAATTATCATTCCAAAGCATGAGATTAAAAGAATATTTTCCAAATAGTGAATTTTTGACCAAAATAGTCAAACTTTGACTTTTAATTTAAATTTTTAAAAGTTTGAAAATTTAAATTTTATCTTTTATTATGAAAGTACATAAAATTTTAAGAACATTGCTCTTTGTTTCGTTGGAAACGGATTTAAATTGTGAAAGTTATATTGTTTTCAATATTGTGTATACATTGAATTATTTAACAATTTTCTTTATGTTAAATTTTATAAATTATATTTTTAATTGTCAAATAATGTTCTAATATGTGTTATATGACATGTTAGATATATATTCTATTTTAAAAAAAACATTTTTTTTTGTGATGTTATAATTTTTTCAAAGTTTACTGTGTTGGTTTCTTTTTTTTTAAAGGCTGTTTTCTTATTTTCTGCAATTTTCTTCATCAAAATTATATTCAAATTTAATTTTATATATTTATTTTGTGAATTCATTTTTATTTTGTGTATTTATCTTTATTTATAAATATTTTTCAAGTATATAAAAATTTTCCAAAGTGCATTGAATTTATTTCTAATTTTAAAGTCTACTTCGCAATTTTAAGCCATTTTCTTAATTTAAATTCTATTTAATTAAAATTTAATTATTTATTTTATTTTGGGAATGATAAGTAAATTATTTTATTTCAAAATTTTGCTTTATAATATTTTTAAAATAAAGTAGAATTTTTCCAAAGCCATCGATGTTTTAATTGTAATTTTTGAACCCTGTTTTCAATTTTTAAGCAATTTCCTTAATTCTTTTTATATTTTCTTCAAATTTAATTATATATATTTATTTTATTTCACTTTATTTCGGTTTTTAGATGTACTTGCTGAATTTTATTTTGTTTTATTTGATTTAAAAGGAAAGGGAGTATGGAAGGTTCTAAAGCTAAGAAACGTAAAGTTGTTTCACCATTTCTTTTACCGTTTCTTTTTCAATCAATGCATCAATTTATTGTAGCCGTTCCTTTTCTTTTGCTTATTCACGTGAAAGTTTCTCATTCCATCAATAATACACATCCATTTCAGATCTGAGCACAGAAAAATAAGCAATGGCCTCTCTTCCTCCTCTCATTTTTCTACTTCTTCTTCTTTGTTTTGCTTGATTTTTGCCATGACCTCTCATAGCTTTGCTCGGCCCCGCATCTCCACCACCACCACCGACCACACCACCACCATCTACAGCAGCACCACCTTCCCCTCCTCTGACCAAGATCTGACCATGGCCTCCTATGATGCAAACCCCTCAAACTTGTAAAGCAATCCTTGAAAACAATGCCTAGACCACATAACTTCACTTATATCCTTCTTCTATCACCTTGGCCACCTCCCCTTGCTCCACCACCACCATAACCTGATCTCTGGCCATCACTTGACCTCTGTGCAGATCTGGAGCAAGCATGGACAAGCCCAAACAATGACTAGGCCGAGCCTAGTGTGCATAAAAAACCACTCCTTTTGGCCTTGACTCTTTGTCTGCTTCATGTTTAACTCCTGCCTCTTCACATCCCATTGTTTTGCCTTCTTTTTGCTGACCATTGGATGAGCATTTCAGGTCCAGACCTGATCATGGCTAAGCCAAATGATGTCATGGCCAAGCACTTGAATGGTTAATGAAAGGTTGAATCATTTTGTCCTTTGTTAATTTCAAATTTCCAATTATTTCTATATTGTTTTGGTTGAATATTCATAAGTTATATTGTCTTGTCTTGGGGTTGTTTACAAGATGATATCTTGGCTATTTTCTCCACTCAAAATCAAAGGTCGTGCCTTCTGGATCCGTTGTGTCATTCAAATTAATATCTCCAGCATAAAAATGTGAGTTATTATCACTAGACATTATGTACTTATATAAGTAGTAAATTGACACCCTGTGAATCTGTAGAACTATATGATCATGTTATAACTGCTTATATTATTATCATATGATGTTCACACCTGTTATTACACCTATTATATCATATGTTACTGTTATTTCATGCTATTATGTATATTTTATCAGTTTATCACACTGCAAGTTCCCTGTAAATTAGAAATCACTATGGGTTGAAATGATACATACCCGAACGGACTTTAGAATAAGGGAAAATTGTTATGGGCTGAAATGATAGGCCTGAATAATTTTTAATTTATTTCATTTACTTGGGACTACGGGTTTGAAATGATAAAATCTGGATTTTCTTTGTAGATTACGGGTTGAAATGATATATTACCCGTATCACTTTACCTAGCGTAGAAAATAATATACAGACCCGTAGTTAATATATGTTTTGTAAAAATTTTAAAATTATTTTAGAAATGTAAATATTAAAATATTTTGATTTAAATTTAATTAAAAAGGATTTTTGTAAAATATTATTGATTTTCTGAATAATTGTAAGTAAAATGAATTAATGAAAAGTTAGAAAATTTTGAACGTAAGTTATTTTGGAAAATTTGATTTAATTATAATTGGAAATTTAATTGAATATGAAATTACGATAAATTTATGATAATTTGAATTTAAATGAATTCAAAGTGATTTTATATTATATTAATGATTTTGATAAAGTTGAATGTGAAATGAATGAATATTTAAGTTGAAATTTTGAAATATAACTAAAATTGAAAATTTATGAAATTGACTTAAAAGTGAACTTTTAGTTAAGCAAATAAAAATAAAACTAAGTTATATTTGAGAATTTGAACTTAAGTGTTAAGTTGAAATTCAATGCAAGGAATTTAAAATTGAACATTGCAATTTAATAAGTGAATTATTATTAAATCTTGATTTTTGAATGGAAATTTAACTTTATGAAATCATGAACTTGAGGAAAATTAAATGATGTATATAAATGTGAAAATGTATGATTTTATGAGTTAAAAATGTTTTAAATAAAAATATAATTGGTTGAGAAATTATATTGAGTATTTGGAGTTAATTGACTGCATTTTTGAAATGCTATTAATTACAATGTAAATGATATTACATTATTTGAAAATGCTATAGTTGATGATAATGAACTAAAAAGCTAAATTGAATTAAAAACTATTATAGCAATTTTGTAAGTGCTATAATTTTTGAATTTAACTAAGTTTATTTGGAATTTAAGTAAACCCTATTACAACATTTTAAAATGTTGTCCTTTGTTTAATTGAACTGTTTTGAATGTAACTTTCCGTAGCGTTTTCTAAATGCTGCGAAAAGTGAAGTTTCATTGTTTTGATAAACGTAAGTGAATAAATGAACTTTAGAAGTTGAAAATTTTGAAAATTTAATAATTTAATTTTTAACATAATAACTTCATTTTTATGATTAAAAATGATTTTTTTTGGAATATAAACTATTTTGAAATATGAATTGAAATGGTATTTTAAATTGAATAAAATGAATAATGATTTGAAATGTGGTTTCGAAAAGATATGATATTTTGATATATTAAAATGATTTGAAAATTGATACTGAAAGATATGATATTTTGATATATTAAAATGATTTGAAACGAAGTTTTGAAAGATATGATATTTTGATATTAAATGATTTGAAAAATGAAGCTTTGAAAGGTTATGATATTTTGATGTATTAAATGATTTGAAAGGAAGTTTTTAAAGGATATGATAATTTAAAATATTGAAATGGTTAGAAATGATTTGATATTTATTTTGATAAATATTTGAATTGAAAGATATGGTATGATGATATATTGAAATGGTTTGGAAATGATTTAATCTTTATTTTAAAAAAAATTAGGTTGAAATGATATTTTATTTTGAAGTATAAAATATTGTTTTAAAGTTATAACTATGGGTTATAATAACGATTGGTTGTTAAAGAGACCGAGATCGGATATTGTCTTATAGCCGGCCAATACCGAAAACCAATTTAACAACTGTGTACGCGGTGGAGATTCCAGAATGAAGTAGGATGGTAGCGACGTTCTCAAGGTATATTACGTGGACCCAACTCCCGTGAGTTGGCATAAATGACTAAAACAGGAGCTATACCGGGCTACACAAAGGGTCGCACCCTTTCATCGAGCATGCTCCATCGGAAACTATTCTATTACTTTTGTGATTCGATATGTGGCGCCACTTTGATTCGGGGGTGTTGTTCGAGGTGGGCGGAAGCTGCTGGCTTGCCGTCACCACCAGTCCAGGAGTGCAAACGGTGTATCCACCCTGGCATTGCCTTGCCTGCCGTGTCATCTCCTTATAGCGAGCCCACTACGATTTTGGTTTTAAAGATCCAACCGCGTTAAGGTTCACCATCCCCTTAACGTTATTTTCTATATGATTATACTTTACTGATTAGACACTGCTGTATATAGCGTATATTACTACATAGTAAATAGTTTAACGGATCCTTAGAGGATGGGCGGTCCCAAGCATCTTCTAAGTTACTTGTAACTTTTCTACAGTTCACTTGAGTTGGTTTACATTGTATAAGTATGAATGTCCTGACTCGAGTGTTTGAATTTTTATTTACGCTCGGGTCAGCCTGAGTATTCACAGATTTGAATTTCCACTTTCTGGAGATTTGGAATCGCTGGAGATTATCTACTTGTCTAGTTTTATCTCTTCTGTCTGTTGGTCCTTTCTAGCTATTGTATTAGTAGATTTCTATGTATTGAGACTTCTTTTGTGCTTTATTTCTTCTGTTGTATCTTATGTAACTCTGATATATTTATATAGTAGCTTCATGAACTACTATCTCTTTTACTTCCGCTACATTATTATTACTTTGTGTTTGTGATCTGTGATTTTTATTTACTGTATATTATGAGAATTGCCAAATTTTTATTTACAACGTGGTATGTTGAGCAATTCAATTCCGGCATGAGTGTCTACCTATGCACTTATAATGGATGCGAATGGTTGAAAATACCGGGTCTTTACAAAGAAACATTATACAATCTATTAATATTTGAAATAATCGAATAATCAATTTTCATTTGGTAATTTTAATTATCCAGTGATTTTATTTTAAACTAATTTCTTTTAATAAATTTATTAACAAAAGAAATAAATTTAAAACTAAATTTATTTTAATAAATTATTTTTAGTAACTAGATAAATTAAATAAGTTAATAAAAAAAATAATCACTTTAATAAATTATTTTAGTATAAACTGGTAATTTGTTTTACCAAATATATCCCTTGAAACACTTACTTATTTTCTTTCTTCTGTCAATCTACGCAGTATATAATTTGAAAAACTGTACACATATATATAGTTTAAAATGCTTACTGTTTAAAAATTAAAATATGTATCCATCTTTTTCTGTTTTACTGTTAACAAATAAAAAAAACGAAAACTCAGCAATATGAGGACGAAAATACCTCACGGCTTTTCGCGACACATGCCGCATACCCCGTCATCGACTGCGACCCGATCGCCACTTGCTGTCGCGAACCCTTGCATCGATCTATAGCCAAACCTAAATGCCTCCAATTGCGTCGCGCTGCCAGGCGATAAAACTTCCTTCCCCAATCGCGACGCATACCAAGACGCCCGTCATCGCACGACCATTTTGCTTGCATGTGCTCCTGCCCATCAATCAAAACACGCCATAATTCATCTCTACCGAAGCTTTTCCAGGTCAACGCGTCTGCGAACGTCGCCGCACCATCCAATCAAGCTTGAACTCGAATCCTTGCGTTCCTCAAACCCACTCGCTCGCGGGATTCCCCTCCAGTCTCTGATCGAACAATCGATTTGATTGATATAATTTTTTCTCTCGAGAAGGGTTTTGATTTTTTTCTGAGATGGGAAAACTAAACATTCGAACTGTTTAAATGAAGGAGGCTCGAGGATTATAGACAGCGACCATGAATTTTTTTATTCGACCATTGTTTGTTTTCGTTTGCAATTTGTTTTTGTTTTGGCGGTTCATTTCTTCTTCCTTACATTTTATTTTGAACGAGATAAAATTTTATTATATTTTTAACGAACGCGTGTGAAGTTATCAGAGAAGATGAAAACGTGTTTAATATTTCTCAACGTGTCAATGTTTGCAACAGTACCGAGATTTTGTATTTTATATTATTTTATTTTTAAATTAAATTCAAATTCAAATTCAAATCGTTCCGATTTCCGTGACTCAAAATTTCGGTCTCCAATCGAGGCATGCCATAGGCTTTGTAATATTATACACATATTCTGAATGCAATGAAAAAGGTTTCGAGGCCAAATTTGATCGTATGGAGAAGATGGCTTTTTGGACCCATCTAAAACATTAAATTTTCAATTCAAATTTCAGCGCGTTTGCTTATCGTACATACCAATGGTCACTCCAAACATTACGAAAATTGAAATTCGATAATAATGCAATATTACAAATTCATTGGAACTGGTTTCGCTGAATTCCAAGACCGTGTTTTTATTTTTAAATATCTATTTAAACGATATAAATTTCAATACTGAACAAAACATTTTCAAATCAACTCTGAAGCTTCTATTTTCTTCAGTATCATCAATATAAATTTTCAAAGCCTTGAAAATATTTTTTAACAAGCATAAAACTGAAGAATTTTTTTTACCCAATTTCAACAAATTAAATTCAATAATTTAATTGCCAAATTCATGTTTATATTTGAAATTCAAGCTAAATTAACTTTCAAATATTTAAAATCAAATAAATATTTCAATTTTAAATGTTCAAAATTCTGGGTCGTCATAATTATTATTTACAAAAGTTCAAAAGTATATCGTCAAGAAGTAAATGAAGCGGTCTAAAGACCATTTAATTGTCTCGTCAAGTATGCAAGACACAGCTCAAGCGCAGAAAACCAAGCCATAAAAGATTTCGAAGTTGAAACGTTGATTGGAAAAAAAAAATGTTGTTTTATTGAAAATTATACGAGTGGTTTTGTTTTTGATGATTTTTGGGGTCGATAAAACAATTGAAGTTCAAGTTTATTTTCACCAATTTGAAATTCAAACTTATCGTTGAAAACATTTTCAGAGATATAGATTTCAAAATCAAAATGGTGATTTTCAACTTCCTCGTTGGAATTTAACAACTTGTCGTTCAAAAGTCCAAAAAATTCGTGTTCATTAAATTCGTCTTCCTTTATTGGATTATCAACAACTTTATTACATGTCTCAAGTTCAAAATCCAAAGTTATTGTATTCAAATTTTCGAAATCAAGACAAGGAAGATCAATTTTTAAGTTTGGTTCCACACCCTCAAAAGATTTGAAATCCAACTCAATTACCGTGTTTTCAATAACTTCATTAAGATTGTTATTTTCAATTTCAAAAGTTGTTATTTGAAAATCGTCGATTTGGGTAAAAGGTGGATTATTACTTGACTCGTCACACGTGTGAATTTGATTTTGTTTTTCACGCTGTTTCATATGTGTTTCAAACAATGAATCCGTGTGATCGTCGTAAATTTCATCATTTGTTCAACAAAATCCAAATTATAATTATTGACTTGAGAATTTTCGATTTGGATTTGTTGAGAACAAAATTTTTCACTCGTATTGCAATCAAGATTTTTTCCATTGCCAAAATTATTTGAAAAATGGATCATGTTTTTGTTTTGATTTTGAAATTCATTTTAGAGTTCAAAATTGAACCGGGACGTGTTATCATCGAAATCGTTTGAATTTTGAATTGAATTCAAATTTTGAAATCCTTGAAAATTTTGACTCGAGTTATCGTAGAAATACGAATTACACAAATCATTTATCATTTGATTTTGTCGTGTAGAGATTTCAAGTAAAGACGAATTGTTATTTTCAAGATTTGAAGGTTGCTCGTTATTTTGAAAATTTTGTGGTTCAAAATTTGGATCGTTTAAACGATAGTCGGTGTCAAAATATCCATACGAATTTTGAGTGAAATTATACGGATTATATTGATTTTCACAACTATCGTAAAATTCATGTGAATTTGAAAGTCCAGACATTTTCAAGAACTTTTTTTGTTATTTTATAAAGGAAAAAATTTACAAATAAAATTTATTTTTCAAAAGGAAATCGATATTTTTTGTTTTTGTTTTTGTTGTTTTTTTTTTCAAAAATTTTCTTTGTTTTTGAAAAGGTTTAATACTTTTTTTTTTTGGATTTTGGTTTTTCTATATTTTTTTGGATTTTTGAAATTTCAAAGGAAAAGGATTATTTACAATTTTTTTAGTTTTTGATTTTTGAAGTTTTTTTTAAATATGCGTGAACTAACACAACTAATGAATGCAAGGGTCTAATTACAAATTATTTATCCTAAATCAACCTAAAATTGTATAATCACAAATTGTCTTAAATCAACAAGATAGTTCTCAGCCAGGTAACATGTATGAGTTATCAGTGCACCACGAATCACCATAGCATTGCAACCGAAGGTTTAAATACCTTCAAAGGAACAACCACTATAATATTTATGAATCACCGTAATATTTATAAATGGTTATTACTCTGCCGTAGCCTAAACACCAAGAAATTAAATTATTCAAAGAAGAAAAATTGTCAATATACAATTAAGTGTTAATGATGTCTAACTGTTATTACTAAACAAAATTCTAGAATGAAATGCAAAGCAGAAACAAAACGTGAATTAACAATGCAACTACGAATGAATTTTTTTTTGAATTTTTTTTAGATGCAAATGCAAACGCAAACGATTAACAATGCAATTCAAATAAAAGTAGAGATGAAAGCAGCAATTTTTTTAAGCTCGCAAACACAGCAGCTTTATAGCAGCAACTCCTTGAATCTGATTTGGCAAACTGCAAATAAAAAACAAGATATATAAAGTTTTTTTTAATATATAAAAATGGAACTTAAAACAATTTAAATCAAAACAAATTAAAAAAGCAAAAAGAACTTTTTTTTGACGTACAACAATTTAAACAAAAATAAAACAAGTTAAATTGAAAAAAAACTGAAACTAAAACTAAACTTTATCACAAAATCTTTTTTTAGAGATATAAGGCCCAGCCCAAACAAAAAATACACCAAAGCTTTTATCGCTCCCACCAAACAAATCAAACCCCCAAACGAAAATCGATTCTTAAAAGAAAATCATCACTTGCTTCGAAGAAAAAGAGAGAGAAAAAATTAAATCGATTTCCCACAATCGATTCAAGCCTCATTCAAATCTTGTAAGTGCAGGGGAAAAGTCTCATTCCCTTGCATGGCTTTCGTGGGATGTAGGTGTCGCGATGTGGTTCTAGGCGAGGGAGGAGGTGGTTGTGAGTGATTGCGTCGTGAATTGCGGTGGAAGTAGATGTTAGTCGAGAGGAGTGTTCCAGGCGATGAAGAAGGTTGCGAAGATTTGGGATTTGAGGCGTTCAATTGTTTGCTGAAAGCACTTGTGTATGTCAAAGCAGTTTGTGTCGAAGGCGGTTGAGTTCGCAATTTCAGGTCGAGTGGTTCAGGGTCGTAGTGAATTTCTTTTGGGTTGTTTGATGATGGTTCAGGTAGTTGAAGGTTTGAAATATTGGTTTTTATTTTTTTTGGTTGATGGTTTTCTGGTTTGATGAGTGGGTGGTTGGAGTAAGGAATGTATGGGACAATGGCTGATGATGTTTGTTGGATTTTGGGCAGTAGTTGAAGTTTGTCAGTGGAGATGGAGATGACTGTATTGGTGGCTGATTTGTGTTAACAGCAACTTGAGGTGATTGTAGAGGAGAATTGTGATGGTGAATGAGGTGCTGAATCAGTAATGGTGGTTTGGAAGCAGTAATGTTTGTTGGTGGTAGAAATGAGGGAATGCAGAGGATATTGATAAAGGTAGTGGAGTTGTTTCAATTCAAGGGATAGTGGCTGTGGTGAACTTTGGGGATGTGGAGTGTATCTGATGGTTGTAGTATTCGATGTGTAGTAAGAGCAGGTAATGGAAAGTTGACAGGAAATAGACTTGAAGTAAAAGAAGTGATGGTAGTTCTTATGTTCAAACAAGGAGGTGGCAGAGACGTTGTTCTAACAGCAGTAATGTTAGTAGTTTTGTGGATATATGGTCAGTGGTAGAAGATTATAGCAGTGAAGTGGTTATGAAAAGTGGAATGATGCATAGAGAAATGTGGTGGTTGCTGTCAGTTTCGATTTGCAGTTGAAGGGTGAATATGTGAATTGGGAGAGATGATGGAGATATGGACACTACTGTAATATGCACAGTGGACGGCAGAGTTGATAGTGGCAGTGATGTAGAGATGTCAGTGGGGATTTCGTGGTTGTAAGATGGTGAGTGAGATGAAGTGGTTATAGGCAGTGGTATATGAGTTTGTTGTGTTGATATGTCTGAAGTAAGAAGCTTGTTTGAGTGGAATTATGGAGTTTGTAGTTGGATGGTTAGTGTGAAAGAAGGCTGTGTGTTGAAACAGAGGTGGGAGATGGAAGTTCTGTAGTGGATGTCATGATGGAACTATCGTTGCTGTAAGAGTAGTAGCAGAGGATTGTCGAAGTGGTGAATATATATGCATGGTATTTGGTGGTGAATATGATGAAGTGGTAGGATGGCAAATTTGAATTGCGACTGAGTATGTAGATATGGTGTGAAGAAATGATATGCACAGAGTGGGCTATGATGTTAAAATCTGGTATGTAGAATGGTTTGAGATGGTTGAGGGGGTGGTCAGGAATGAAGTGATGAGGATGACAGGGGTTTGTGATAAGTTAGTGCACTGTCGTAGCAGTTTTTGGTGGTCATTAGTTGATGACAGTTCACAGAGAGCTGTAGTTTGAAGATGCACAAGGGTGCACAGTCATAGTAAACATTAAACAATGGTGCACAGAAGTGTAAATGTAAAGCAGTGAAACCTTTTTTTTGTGAAAACAGTGAAGACATCGTAGATGCAAGTGCAAGGAATAAAATTGTTTTGTTTTGAAATTGTATATGATTTTTTTTAAATAGAAACTGGAAATGCAAATGCTAGTTGAAAACAAAAGAAAACTGCACAACAACAAAATTAAACGACAAACACACAACTTTTTTTTAAAGCAAACAAAATAAATACGCAAAAATCAAACGAAAATAATTCGAAGAATAGAAAATTAAAATCAAAACATTTTCCCACAACGGTGCTAAAAACTTGTTCGGTCGGCTAAATGTCTATCGAATTAGAAAATAGTGGAACGAATTTTGAAATAAAAATAACTACAAGCGCACGGCGTACACTTGTAGGACGTGCGACTACGGGTCGATCCGTAGGGAATTGTTGATTTTAAAAGTCAATTCAATCAAATTAAACAAAAGTCGAGTGAAAGTTAAGCAAGGGAATTAGATAATTAACTAACTAACTAAAAGAAAAGATAAGAAGATATAAGAGTTAAGTGACAATTTAGAGAATAAATTCACTCCCTAGATCACATAGTTCAACATATATGAAATCATGATATCACTTTTATGGTCATTAGTGCTTTAATTGATGCGTTTATTATAAGTATGACATATTTGTGCTATTGATTACCCAACATAAGCCATCAAACTATAACACATCCCATAAACACTTACTAACTTTCATGAAACTTGACAAAGAAAATGAAAATGAAATCTATTTTAAGTACGGCCTATTAACTATTGATTAGAAATATAGACCATCAAATTGTGATTTCAAATCACTTTCTTTTGCCACAATCATATTTTGATGAAGAGGTAATTAGTGTTAGTGATTATTTAAGCATAGCCTATTTTGTGTCAATAATATAGGCTATCAAATTCAAAGCAAAAACAACTAGTAAACCATTTCTATCATCATCATTAAGCATAAAAAGAGAGCATGAATTATTAAAATGTTGAAGCTACATGATTAGAGGCTTCATTACCCTTAAATTGAAGGGATTAGCCTCTCATATTTGTAATCAAAACAACAAATATAGCTTGCAGCATGAAAGAAAAAGAAAAGGAAAAAGAGAGCAAAGTAAAGAAAAAACAATTCTACCTACATGAAAAATAAATCTACACTACTAACATGAAAGTAAATAAACAAAAGAAGCATGTAAAAGAAAGAGAGCACTAATTAACATTGCATAGAAAAAATGAAAGTTGCATGAAAAGTAAAAAAAGGCTAAGTAGCCATGAAAAAGAGAAAGAGAACTTGTCTTTTATTTTGAGCCTAAACTAAACTAAAGAAAGACTAAGTGAAGAGACTAAGTAAGAGAGGGTTACATGAAACATAAGGGGTATATATACATGTGTTAAACACTAATTCATATTTTTGGGGAAATCCCAAAATAACCTTGAGAAAATGTGGAGGCCAAGTAATCATTAGCTTCTACTAATCATTATTTAAGTGTACATGAAGTCATAAACACCACAAGCATGTGCATTAGCCTCTAATTGAAAATCAAGGTAAGCGGGTGGGGTCCTCCATGTTCTTCACTTTGAATTATTTCCATCTTCATTCTTTTGTTTCTTCTTTGTGCATGCATATTTCATCATAAAACCACTTGTAAAATTCACCAAATTTTCTATAAAACAACATAGAAAATTCCAAGTAAATTTTCACAATTTAATAAATGTGCAAAATGACTATTTTACCCCTGTGTGAAGATGAATATGTGACAATTTAAAAAATATTTGAATTTTGATTTAAACAAGTTGAAATACCCAATATGATCACTTATTCAATTTAAATAGATAAAATATGGTGGTAAAAATATATACATTTACATGCGCATCAAATATCTCCACACTTATCTTTTTATTCGTGCTCGAATAAAGAAAAACTTAGATGAAATCGTTTTCGTAGGGAGTACAATTGCATTGAGCGTATGTAACATGCCGTTAAACCTCTGGGTGTCTCCAGTAGGACGAATGTTGTCTCGAGAGGGTTTTCAGCGGATACTAACCACAAAATCCAAATGCATGATGAAAATATTTACAAAATGCAAGATTTATTTACAAAGAGATGAATGCGAGTTTTTAAAAATATTTACAATAAATGATTTATTTTTAAATTAACGCAAATCAGTTAAATATAGGTTTCGGTTATTATCTTGAAAATTTATATCATTTACTCGTCAAAATGTAACGACCCGTATTTTTAACACTTTAAAAATACGAATTAAAATAAAAAAAAAAAAAAAAAAAAAATTTGATAGAGAAAAAAAAAAAACCCGAAGGAAATAAAATTTTGTGTTGTTAAATGTGAATTACAAGTTAAAATACAAAACTGAATTCTGAAATAACTTATTTGTAAATGAAATATGGATGTTAACTTATAGTGAATATAGATAATGAATTGAATGTGATTGTAAACCAAATTGGTTATGATTGTAAACAAAGGATAAATAAAATGTTACATTTAATATTGAAGTTATAATATGGAAATCAACGTAAATGAATATAATTTAATATTATTGTGAATTTAAATAAGATGATTGCTGAAGAAAATGAAAGTAAATGAATTATAAACCATTGATAATAATGCATAAGTAAATGGTTGATTCATTTATGAAAGTGTAAATCGAAATAAAAGAATTCATCTGAAATTAAATAACTTGAATTTGAATTACAATATAATTGAACGCTGAATCTAATCTAATCTTTTATATTGGATCTATAATGGAAAACTGCCTTGTAAAAGATTGTTAATTACTGTGAAATTAAAAATAGGATTTGTGAACAATTGAAATTTGATTTAAAAGTTAATAATATAAAATTGGGAATTTTATATTGAAATTAAACAGTCGAATAATTTACTTTTCGAATATTGGATTTAATTAGGTAATTAAATCGATAATTTAATAAGTTAAATTTCAGAAATAATTGAAAATCGAGTTGAATATGATTGAAATGATTTGTAAAATTTTATCTTATCATATTGGAGTTATAAGAATGTTATAGAAATTTTAAAATTAAATTTTGAGTTAATTTGTGAAAATTGAATATTTTAATATTTAATTATCGACTGTAAAATAGCTAATTTTTGAACAGTCTCAGAATTGGACGAAACTAGTTCCATTGGATCCGTAATAGTTAGTTATTATCGGATTTCAATTTTCGTAGCAATCGGAGTTGTCGTTTGACCGTGGCAGCTCGAAACGCATTGAAATTGTTTTAATATTAATTTGGCGAGTTAAAATAGTCATTTTTCAAACGGTCTCGGATTTCGACGAAACTAGTTTCATCGGATCCGTAATGTGATATTATTATAAGGTTTCAAATTTCGTGTCAATCGGATTTACCGTTTGTCCGGGGGAAGCCAAAACGCATAGAAATTAGTTGAATCGGTTTAATTTAAATTTGATCGTTTATTGCCGTAACTCGCGCATATGATCGAATTAGCCTCCGAAACCTATTCCATTGTGTCCGGAACGCGGGGTAAACCCTAGAAACGCCGGTCACCGCGTTTCGTTTGGAGATCGTTTGAAAGAGCATGTAAATTTTGGAACTAATAATAAAATAATATATAAAATCTTATATAAACGTTTGCACAGTGAAACCCTAGGGGGTTTCGTGGCCGCCTCTTTCTGATTAATGGCCGAAATTTAATCGCTTTCTTCCTCAATTATCTTCAAATCCTTCAATCGTGTCAAGAAACTTCCAACTAGTAAATTGTTGAGCACGTTGCGAACTTCAAATCCAACGGCTATGATCAACATCGAGATGGTAGAGTGACGGCAAATCGAGCTTGAATACACAAAGTTCGCGCACGCTTTTCAACGCGGTGAGGCAACCGAGTGCATGCGGTTTCTGGCCGTGGGTAGTGGTGGCCGAGGCGCTTCGAATGGGAGTGGAGTGATGGACTCTCGTCGAACTTGGTGGTTGCGGCGCAAAATATTTCGAACGAACGAATGGGTTCGCGTACGTTTTCTCACCTGGCGGAGTTGAACGAAAGGGAGTTGCGGCCTTGATTGCATGATGAAAATCTACGGACCAGATTAGGGCTAGGTAAATAATTAAAATAGAAAATGGTATATTAGTTTATATTTAAAATTCGTGTAAACTTATAAATTTCATAACTTCTTCATACGAGGTCGAAAACGCACGAGACTTTTTGCGTTGGAATCGTATTGACGAGCACTATGTAATGGAACTGGATTGGAATCATTTGGAGCTAGAGAAAATTTTGGGTTAAATCGAACGTCGTTCGATTTGATTTGAAATCGTAAAATCAATGTGAGTGTTTTATAACGCTCACACCGTACTAAATATCTTTATGCTATTTAAATTTGATATTATGAAGTGTTATGATTTTATTTGTCGTTGTTTGATAAAAATTTAATTGTCATATAGCTTGTCATTTGCATTAACCGTTGAAAAATTAAATTGACAGTTAAATTGAAATTAAAATTGAATTGCGATTAAATTACCTGACATTGATAACTATGAAACTGCCATGAATTGTATTGTTTATTGGATGATGTATTTTGATGGATGCTATTGGTTGATAATTGAATGTTTGGATGTTTATTTGCTTATATAGATCCTGTTATGCATACATATGATACTGTGATTTAATTTAAGTAATATATACTCATCCCTGACATTTAATTGAAATAAATAATTACTTGGCCATAGGATAGAAAATTATATACGGACACCGAATTGGCTAAATTAATAATTTTTGAAATCGTCGATTTGAAATTTATTTAAATGTTTCGATTTAAAAGTGATAAATAGAAATCAATTTATAGAAATCAAATTCATCGAAAAATTGAGTTTGGAATGTTGAAATGAAATTTTGGTTAAAAGAAATTGTTGAATAAATTTAAGTGGAGACTTTGAGATTTAAAATTTGGATATGATTGAATTTCAGAAATTTATGTGTTTTAAAGATTGAACAATAAATTTGAGCTTTGAATATTACTAAGTAAAAGTAATATAAAAATGATATTTTGAAATCGAGTTTGGAATTGAATCATATTTGGAATTTGGATTTAAACTTGAATATTATTGGAAAATTTTGTTAAGTATTATAAATTGATTTGAAAAAAATCAAGCTCCAAATCGATATAAATTGAAATTGAATTAATTGAAAGTGAATATAAAATTGAATAAATTCGAAGTAAAAGTTGACGTTGATTGAATTGAAATCGAAATTGAATCGGTAGAATGGAAATCGGAACTTATTGGAATTGGGAAGTTATAATTGAAATGGATTGGTTTTGAAGCTGCTTTAATTTGTTTTCCAAATTACTCTGTTATATAAACCATTTTGAATACTTAAACTATTTTAATCCATTTTAATCTACTTAACCCAATTTAAATTATTTTAAACTAATTTATCTATTTTAAATCCATTTTAAAGATTTAAGTATTTTTAACTATTTTAATTATTTAAACTACTTTTAAACTACTTAAAACTATTTTTCTAAAATCCTAAGCTGGTCAATAAGGTGAAATGTTTATATTTAAATCTTGAACTTAAATACGAATTGAGTTAAATGAAGTTGCAACCTAAATTTGAAATTCGAAATGATTTTGAGATCGAAATGAGATATTGATGCGAAAATTGATTTTGAAATGGAATCTGATATTTTGAAAGATACAATGATATTTGAAATGGATTTAATTTTTTGAAGCGAATATGATATTTTGATATCAATTATGAATCGATTTGAAATATAAAGAGCCAAAGGTGTAATAATACGTAGTTATTAAAGAGACCGGGATCGGATATGGACATACTCTCTGTCGATACCGAAAACCACTTTAATAACTATTATACGCGGAGTGATGATCCAGAATGAAGTGGATGGTTTGGTGAACGCGTTGACTGAAGAAAGAGAACGATTATTGGATGACCCCTGACATGACTAAAACAGGAGCCGCGCCGGGCCATTGAGGTTCGCCACCTCTAGCGGACACGCTTCTTCGATACCATTTCTATTACATTTGTGATGCGATTTGGGTGCACCCCTTGATTTGGGAGTGTTGTTTCGCGGTGTTGGGGTAGCTGCTGGCTATGCCCAACATCAGTCCGGATCACGCAACTACTAGTATCCTAGTTGGTATTGCCTCATGTACCTTGTCATACTGATTATCCTATTCGCGACCACTACGTTTTGATTTGTACCTTGAGTATATGGATTGCCCTCTGGTGACTTCCGGTTTTGGGGAAACTACGGTCTTGTATATGCTTTTGGGAATATAAAATGTGTTAAGGGGGATTATGGTAACGCCTTAACGCTATTTTGATACTTTATATTACTGATAGACATTATCTACCTAGCGTATATTACTACATAGTAGATAGTTTCACGGATCCTTGAGAGATGGAAAATCCCGTAACATCTCTTGAGTTATTGCACGCACGTTGACACTGGATAGGAGATGTCAAACCCCGTAAACATCTCTGACGCCGTTACACTCATATTTATTTACGATTGACTTAACTTACATGAGGATATTTAGTCCTGACTCGAGTGTTTGTCTTTTCATTACGCTCGGGTCAGTCCCGAGTTTTCAGATTGTTGAGGATCTATTTCTGGAGGATGAAGACGAAGATTTGGTATATTATGTACTACTATTATCTTCATTCCATTCCGCTGCATTGTTGTATGATATTTGCTGTGTATGTAACTCTGATAAATGTTGTATAATAATAATCAAATGTATTCATTTCAAATGTATTCATTTAATTAACAGCTTCATGAACTGTTATTTTATTATTATACTTTAGCCTTCCGCTGTGAGATTCTGTGTTGTTTCATTTCCTTTATTTCCCTTCCTTTGCTTTTCTTAATTACCCCAATAACTATCTGCCCTTTTAATGGTTGGAATCGACATGGGTATTTGATCGTCGGTTTAAACTGTCCAAAAAGGCGGGTCGTTACAATTGGTATCAGAGCTTTGGTTTAGCGATAAACCTTGGCTCTAGTGGGGAATAACTCATTGAAATAGAGGTAAACTATATGAATGAGTTGAGTGTATATGAGAGAGCGTACTTGTTATTTGATATAAAATGGTTTTATATTGTGTTAATTTGTTCCGTTGAGTATTTATGAATTCTGGTCGATACTTGGGACGCCAAGACGTCGATAGGAATTTCTAAACACTCGAATAGGACAAACCAACACAATATCATATTGGAATATATTCTATATAAAAGAATTATTTGAATATTTATTCATTTTGATTGAATTGATTGTTAGGAGGTGATAATATTAGATTATTATCGTTATTGTTTGATTAGTCAATATTTACAACAATTGATTAAATAACAATGGATTTAGGAAAATGAAATCTTGTAAACACAATTGATAATGAATATAAATGAATTTTAACTTGGATTTGGGAATTTAAATTCCGGTGTTTGAAATTGACTTACAAGAACTTGAAAATATAATATGAGTATTATATGATAGTATATTTGAGTTGAAATTGTTTTCGAAGGATTTTTTTTTTTTTTTTTTTTTTTTTTTTTTATGATAAGTGTTATATTCCCTTCTCTTGACGCTAGAAAATGATTTCGGTGATGAGTGCACGCATCATCGGCGTTTATTTTCGAGAGTCCGAGTGGGGGAGACCACTTACTAGCTTGTCTAAACCTTGTTTGATTCAAATTGAATTTTTTTTTTTTTGTGTTCTCTATAGTATGATTTGATATATAAATTATATAAATATATATTATTTCAAAACTTGATTTGAAATGAAACCGGGATTGGAATTCTTAAGTTCTTTAATAATTAATGATTTTTTTATAATTGTAATGAATTAATACTTAAATCATTAAGGAACTTCTGAATTGTGAAATGAGAAATAAACCTAAGAGCTAAGTGAAATATCAATTGAAGTAGAAATCCTCAGAATTAGGAAACTATGAAGTTAAAATAAAATTGAAACTGTAAAACTCACATAGTATTAAATTTCATTCTATAGCATAGATATAACTTACCAAAATATTTAAGAAGTTCAAAAATGTTATATGAATTGTTAATTGGATAATATACACGAATAAGTTTGAATAATGAAATATGCATTTAATTAATGGTTTGCGAATATAAATAAAATTGTTAGTAAATAATTGGAATTTAAATGACATTAAAGGTGATTCAAAATTATGATGAATATAAAATGGAAATACTATATGTGAATGTAAATGTAAAATTAAATTATAGTGAAATTTAGGTAATGACTAAAGAATTAATTAATTGAAAATTCAACTCTGAATAAAAAAAAAAAAAAAAAAAGTTGTATGTTGTTTAACTACATTCTATTTGCATAACTATAACTTACCAAATATTTTAAAAGTTTAAAGTGCTAATAAGGATAAGTAGAGGAATAATATACCAGTGTGAGAGTAAATAATAAAATGTGAAGATCTATTGATAGTTGTAAATATAAAAGAAATTTAAGCTGTAAAATGAATGATATATACAAGTGTATGAAAAAAAAGTTTAAAATTAATGGAATATAAAAATTTTAAATGGAAAATAATTAAATTTGAATATAACTAAATGTTAATAAACTTGGAAGTGTGTGAAATTAAAATTTGACTTGGATATGTATAATTGATTTTGTGTAGATTTTGGATGGATGTTAATGTTTGATATGCATTGGTTGTTAGATGGATGGTAATTGATTAAGTAGAATTCATTGGTGTTAATGGAATTAAATAAATGAAATAAAATTTTAAAATAATTAAATTCAAATTTGAAGCAAAGTGAAATAGATATGATTGAATTCAATTTAAATTGAAGCAAATTGACTTGAATTTAAAAATGTGAATGAAACAAACTAGAATAAACCGGAAAAAAAATTGAATGTAAACATATTGCATGGATGAATAAGAAAATAAATGACTTTGTGGTTACGATTGTTCTTTAGAAAATTTGAAGTTTTGATGGGTTGTACTTTGAAATAATAAAAGAAAATTTTTGAAAAAAAAAAAAAACCAAAATTGTCCAGTATATGCTGAAACGAAAACAACCATAACTTTTAAATGGCTAAACGGAATTCGACGATCTCGGACTTTTCCGAAACCCTAGAAACTGTGCTACATCTTTTGTTTAGAATGTTTTGATAAATACCTTCATCCACTAGGCTTAAAACACCAATATTAGTCGCTGGCCTGGGCGAAGTAGAAATCTAAAGCACCTTAGTATTCTCACCATAACTTTTTACTGGTATATCGGATTTTGACGATCTTGCACTTTCTGGAAAGCTTAGAACCTAAGCTCCAACTTTTATTTTATAAGCTTTTCTTATTTCTGTCATTTAAGAGGTCGAAAATCTGAAATTACATTTCAGGCCTGCACTAATTGCTCGGGGCTGAAGCGTATCATTTTAGTAAAACGGCCGTAACTTTTGGACGGATGGTCCGAATTTGATAATTTTGGACATTCCGGAAAGCCTGAAACGAATGCAACAACTTTTGTTTACATTCCATTGTCAAACTTTATCGTTTTGCTGACCAAAAAAAAAACTGAGTTTCGTTGCTGTCCTGGAATTGGAATTTAAGTTTTGGAGCTAAACATGTTATATGTATGTTGTTTATGCTAAGTGTATTGATCTATCTTTATATGCATGGTTCTAACTTGGTTATTGAGCATTTTAGTAGGTAGCAAAGGGGTTGCGCTTCGCTTGTGGAGCTCGCTTCTGCGCTAAAATGCAAAATGTAAGTTAAATTGCTAATAAACGCTTAATAAAAGGTACGTTCTCGGATTTCGGTTTATGTTTTGGTATATTATTGTGTTCCCCATGTTTTGGGATGCCTCATTCTTGTAATGAGATGTACATCATGCAATTTTACCACTGTGAAATTTTTTCGGTCCTAGCCGCGCAAAGGAGGTGCTGCCGAAATTTTCCGTAAATCCGGGTGTTAGAAAATTTTTCAAGATTTAAATTTTTTTTTATAACTTGTTTTGATAACTAACTTTTAAAGTTAAAAGGCGTTTGGAATAACTTAGTAAAAGCGTAGTAATGACTTTATAAATGGAATTTCATTATTTTATAAGTAGATAATTTCGAATATAATACATCTAATGTTGAATTCTATACTTAGTTCTTTTCCCTTCTCCGTTCCTTTTCGAGGACGAAAAGTTTTAAGTGGGGGAGGATGTAACGACCCGTATTTTTAACACTTTAAAAATACGAATTAAAATAAAAAAAAAAAAAAAAAAAATTTTGATAGAGAAAAAAAAAAAAACCCGAAGGAAATAAAATTTTGTGTTGTTAAATGTGAATTACAAGTTAAAATACAAAACTGAATTCTGAAATAACTTATTTGTAAATGAAATATGGATGTTAACTTATAGTGAATATAGATAATGAATTGAATGTGATTGTAAACCAAATTGGTTATGATTGTAAACAAAGGATAAATAAAATGTTACATTTAATATTGAAGTTATAATATGGAAATCAACGTAAATGAATATAATTTAATATTATTGTGAATTTAAATAAGATGATTGCTGAAGAAAATGAAAGTAAATGAATTATAAACCATTGATAATAATGCATAAGTAAATGGTTGATTCATTTATGAAAGTGTAAATCGAAATAAAAGAATTCATCTGAAATTAAATAACTTGAATTTGAATTACAATATAATTGAACGCTGAATCTAATCTAATCTTTTATATTGGATCTATAATGGAAAACTGCCTTGTAAAAGATTGTTAATTACTGTGAAATTAAAAATAGGATTTGTGAACAATTGAAATTTGATTTAAAAGTTAATAATATAAAATTGGGAATTTTATATTGAAATTAAACAGTCGAATAATTTACTTTTCGAATATTGGATTTAATTAGGTAATTAAATCGATAATTTAATAAGTTAAATTTCAGAAATAATTGAAAATCGAGTTGAATATGATTGAAATGATTTGTAAAATTTTATCTTATCATATTGGAGTTATAAGAATGTTATAGAAATTTTAAAATTAAATTTTGAGTTAATTTGTGAAAATTGAATATTTTAATATTTAATTATCGACTGTAAAATAGCTAATTTTTGAACAGTCTCAGAATTGGACGAAACTAGTTCCATTGGATCCGTAATAGTTAGTTATTATCGGATTTCAATTTTCGTAGCAATCGGAGTTGTCGTTTGACCGTGGCAGCTCGAAACGCATTGAAATTGTTTTAATATTAATTTGGCGAGTTAAAATAGTCATTTTTCAAACGGTCTCGGATTTCGACGAAACTAGTTTCATCGGATCCGTAATGTGATATTATTATAAGGTTTCAAATTTCGTGTCAATCGGATTTACCGTTTGTCCGGGGGAAGCCAAAACGCATAGAAATTAGTTGAATCGGTTTAATTTAAATTTGATCGTTTATTGCCGTAACTCGCGCATATGATCGAATTAGCCTCCGAAACCTATTCCATTGTGTCCGGAACGCGGGGTAAACCCTAGAAACGCCGGTCACCGCGTTTCGTTTGGAGATCGTTTGAAAGAGCATGTAAATTTTGGAACTAATAATAAAATAATATATAAAATCTTATATAAACGTTTGCACAGTGAAACCCTAGGGGGTTTCGTGGCCGCCTCTTTCTGATTAATGGCCGAAATTTAATCGCTTTCTTCCTCAATTATCTTCAAATCCTTCAATCGTGTCAAGAAACTTCCAACTAGTAAATTGTTGAGCACGTTGCGAACTTCAAATCCAACGGCTATGATCAACATCGAGATGGTAGAGTGACGGCAAATCGAGCTTGAATACACAAAGTTCGCGCACGCTTTTCAACGCGGTGAGGCAACCGAGTGCATGCGGTTTCTGGCCGTGGGTAGTGGTGGCCGAGGCGCTTCGAATGGGAGTGGAGTGATGGACTCTCGTCGAACTTGGTGGTTGCGGCGCAAAATATTTCGAACGAACGAATGGGTTCGCGTACGTTTTCTCACCTGGCGGAGTTGAACGAAAGGGAGTTGCGGCCTTGATTGCATGATGAAAATCTACGGACCAGATTAGGGCTAGGTAAATAATTAAAATAGAAAATGGTATATTAGTTTATATTTAAAATTCGTGTAAACTTATAAATTTCATAACTTCTTCATACGAGGTCGAAAACGCACGAGACTTTTTGCGTTGGAATCGTATTGACGAGCACTATGTAATGGAACTGGATTGGAATCATTTGGAGCTAGAGAAAATTTTGGGTTAAATCGAACGTCGTTCGATTTGATTTGAAATCGTAAAATCAATGTGAGTGTTTTATAACGCTCACACCGTACTAAATATCTTTATGCTATTTAAATTTGATATTATGAAGTGTTATGATTTTATTTGTCGTTGTTTGATAAAAATTTAATTGTCATATAGCTTGTCATTTGCATTAACCGTTGAAAAATTAAATTGACAGTTAAATTGAAATTAAAATTGAATTGCGATTAAATTACCTGACATTGATAACTATGAAACTGCCATGAATTGTATTGTTTATTGGATGATGTATTTTGATGGATGCTATTGGTTGATAATTGAATGTTTGGATGTTTATTTGCTTATATAGATCCTGTTATGCATACATATGATACTGTGATTTAATTTAAGTAATATATACTCATCCCTGACATTTAATTGAAATAAATAATTACTTGGCCATAGGATAGAAAATTATATACGGACACCGAATTGGCTAAATTAATAATTTTTGAAATCGTCGATTTGAAATTTATTTAAATGTTTCGATTTAAAAGTGATAAATAGAAATCAATTTATAGAAATCAAATTCATCGAAAAATTGAGTTTGGAATGTTGAAATGAAATTTTGGTTAAAAGAAATTGTTGAATAAATTTAAGTGGAGACTTTGAGATTTAAAATTTGGATATGATTGAATTTCAGAAATTTATGTGTTTTAAAGATTGAACAATAAATTTGAGCTTTGAATATTACTAAGTAAAAGTAATATAAAAATGATATTTTGAAATCGAGTTTGGAATTGAATCATATTTGGAATTTGGATTTAAACTTGAATATTATTGGAAAATTTTGTTAAGTATTATAAATTGATTTGAAAAAAATCAAGCTCCAAATCGATATAAATTGAAATTGAATTAATTGAAAGTGAATATAAAATTGAATAAATTCGAAGTAAAAGTTGACGTTGATTGAATTGAAATCGAAATTGAATCGGTAGAATGGAAATCGGAACTTATTGGAATTGGGAAGTTATAATTGAAATGGATTGGTTTTGAAGCTGCTTTAATTTGTTTTCCAAATTACTCTGTTATATAAACCATTTTGAATACTTAAACTATTTTAATCCATTTTAATCTACTTAACCCAATTTAAATTATTTTAAACTAATTTATCTATTTTAAATCCATTTTAAAGATTTAAGTATTTTTAACTATTTTAATTATTTAAACTACTTTTAAACTACTTAAAACTATTTTTCTAAAATCCTAAGCTGGTCAATAAGGTGAAATGTTTATATTTAAATCTTGAACTTAAATACGAATTGAGTTAAATGAAGTTGCAACCTAAATTTGAAATTCGAAATGATTTTGAGATCGAAATGAGATATTGATGCGAAAATTGATTTTGAAATGGAATCTGATATTTTGAAAGATACAATGATATTTGAAATGGATTTAATTTTTTGAAGCGAATATGATATTTTGATATCAATTATGAATCGATTTGAAATATAAAGAGCCAAAGGTGTAATAATACGTAGTTATTAAAGAGACCGGGATCGGATATGGACATACTCTCTGTCGATACCGAAAACCACTTTAATAACTATTATACGCGGAGTGATGATCCAGAATGAAGTGGATGGTTTGGTGAACGCGTTGACTGAAGAAAGAGAACGATTATTGGATGACCCCTGACATGACTAAAACAGGAGCCGCGCCGGGCCATTGAGGTTCGCCACCTCTAGCGGACACGCTTCTTCGATACCATTTCTATTACATTTGTGATGCGATTTGGGTGCACCCCTTGATTTGGGAGTGTTGTTTCGCGGTGTTGGGGTAGCTGCTGGCTATGCCCAACATCAGTCCGGATCACGCAACTACTAGTATCCTAGTTGGTATTGCCTCATGTACCTTGTCATACTGATTATCCTATTCGCGACCACTACGTTTTGATTTGTACCTTGAGTATATGGATTGCCCTCTGGTGACTTCCGGTTTTGGGGAAACTACGGTCTTGTATATGCTTTTGGGAATATAAAATGTGTTAAGGGGGATTATGGTAACGCCTTAACGCTATTTTGATACTTTATATTACTGATAGACATTATCTACCTAGCGTATATTACTACATAGTAGATAGTTTCACGGATCCTTGAGAGATGGAAAATCCCGTAACATCTCTTGAGTTATTGCACGCACGTTGACACTGGATAGGAGATGTCAAACCCCGTAAACATCTCTGACGCCGTTACACTCATATTTATTTACGATTGACTTAACTTACATGAGGATATTTAGTCCTGACTCGAGTGTTTGTCTTTTCATTACGCTCGGGTCAGTCCCGAGTTTTCAGATTGTTGAGGATCTATTTCTGGAGGATGAAGACGAAGATTTGGTATATTATGTACTACTATTATCTTCATTCCATTCCGCTGCATTGTTGTATGATATTTGCTGTGTATGTAACTCTGATAAATGTTGTATAATAATAATCAAATGTATTCATTTCAAATGTATTCATTTAATTAACAGCTTCATGAACTGTTATTTTATTATTATACTTTAGCCTTCCGCTGTGAGATTCTGTGTTGTTTCATTTCCTTTATTTCCCTTCCTTTGCTTTTCTTAATTACCCCAATAACTATCTGCCCTTTTAATGGTTGGAATCGACATGGGTATTTGATCGTCGGTTTAAACTGTCCAAAAAGGCGGGTCGTTACACAAAATTTCCAACAAAAATCAAGTTTTATCATAACAAATAGACAACAGTTGTACTCATTGTTTCAGTTGATAACAAAGTGCAATCATGAAATAGATCTTTAGTTGATTATCAAAGTTTATCAAAGTGCTATTTTCATTTCAGTTCAATAACAAGTCAAATCAAATAAGCTAAAATAGCGCATGGATTTCATTTGCTTACTCTTTTTTATTCTTTTTAAAGTTTTTATTGATATTTACAATATTTACATATGCCTAACTCAGATAAACCGAGGCCAGATATATTACCCATGCACTGCCTTGCGGACTTATGTAGGGGAATACATAGCGTGGCAAGTGAACACACGAGTGTGAACACCTATAGACTGTAGGCGTTATTAAAAAGAAGTATTATATATACACCTCGCTCAGCTAAACTGAGTTCAGATATACCGATCATGCACTGCCTTTCGGGCTTACGTGAGAAAGCAACAGAGCATGGCGAGTGTACACACAAGTGTGTACACCGGTCGACCATAGGTGTTAATAGAAAATATTTACATATATACAAATGTTTTGTTTTTCTTTTTTTATATGTTTTTTTAGTTATATGTTTTTTTTTCAATTTTTTTTGAAAGAGAGAGAGAGAATTTTGCAACATAATCTTACCGCCACTTAACTTAGAAGACAAAAAAATGTTATATCCTTTACTTTAAATCGACCACTTTTTAAAAAAAGATTTTCAGTTATGATATATTTCATAATTACACGTATGAATCCTCCTATATTCTAGTTAAACCATTGTTATTTGTAATCAAATTCATTTTTATTTTTGTTAAGACAAATAAATTTTCAAAATTTTTAATTTAATAAACCAAAATCATATATTTATCCTATAGTGTTTCTTTAAAAATAAATCAAAATGCTTGAAAAAATTTCTTCTTTTGTTGTTGATTTTTTGTTGTTGAGTTATTGGAAGAAAAATGAAACATTAATCCTGAAAAATCAAAAAGATGATGAGTCTCCCTCCACACTTGATTTTGACTGTGTCCCCACAGTCAACCCAAGTGGAAGAGATTATTATTATTTACAAGAGTTCAGAAAGTATATCGTCAAGAAGTAAATGAAACGGTCTTCTAAAGACCGATTCATTTGTCTCGTCAAGTATGCGAGACACAGCTCAAGCGCAAAAAACCAAATCGTAAAAGATTTCGATGTTGAATGTTGATTTGGAAAAACGAATGTTGTTTATTGAAAATTATATGAATTGTTTTGTTTTCGGTGATGTTTAGGATCGATAAAACAATTGATTGAAGTTCAAGTTTATTTTCACCAATTTGAAATTCAATCTTATCAGCATTTTCAGAGTTATTTATTTCAAAATGAAATGGTGATTTTCATCTTCCCTATTGGAATTTAACAACTCATCATCCAGAAGTCCAAAAAATTCATGTTCATTAAATTCGTCTTCCTTTGCTGGATTATCAACAACTTTTTTAAATGTCTCAAGTTCAAAATCTAAAGTTGTTGTATTCAAATTTTCGAAATCGAGAAAAGGAAGATCGAATTTTAAATTTGGTTACACGCCCTCAAAAGAATGGAAATCCAACTCAATTACCATGTTTTCAATAACTTCACTTAGATTGTTACTTTCAATTTCAAAATTTGTTATTTGAAAATCGTCGATTTGGATAAAAGGTGGATTATTGCTTGACTCGTCACACTTGGAATTTGATTTTGTTTTTCATGTTGTTTCATATATGTTTCAAACAACGAGTCCATGTGATCATCGTAAATTTCATTCACTTGTTTAACAAAATCCAACTTATAATTATTGACTTGAGAATTTTCGATTTGGATTTGTTGAGAACAAAAAATTTCACTCGTATTGTAATCAAGATTATTCCCATTGCCAAAATTATATGAAAAATGGATCACGTTTTCATTTTGATTTTGGAATTCATTTTGGAGTTTAAAATTGAATTGGCATGTGTTATCATCGAAATCGTTTGAATTTTGAATTGAATTCAAATTTGAAAATCCTTGAAAACTTTGACTCAAGTTATCGTAGAAATAAGAATTGCACAAATCATTTATCATTTGATTTTGCTGTGTAGAAATTTCAAGTAGAAATGCTATTTTCAAGATTTGAGAGTTGCTCGTTATTTTGAAATTTTTGTGGCTTGAAATTTGAATCGTTTAAACAATAGTCGGTGTTAAAATATTCATACGAATTTTGAGTGAAATTATAGGGATTATATTGATTTTCACAACTATCGTAAAATTCACGTGAATATGAAAATCCAGATAGATATTCTAAAAATGGATATTTAAAAAATGGATTTCAAAACAAACCTATTTTATTGTATAAACACACCATCTTACTTGAATGAAGGATTGAGTTAAATTAAAACGAGTGGTATGAAACGTTAGCGTTTTTTCTACAGATTAATTCTTGGACTTGTTCGAATTAATATTTATTTTGCTCCAATGGGATTTTATAATCACTTAGTAAATAATTAAGCAACACTAAGTGGTTATGGGACATTATACGATACTTATCTAGTTACTAATTGGTAGTATATCACACTGACTGAGTGGAGTTTACTAACTTATTGTAAACATTTGACTAAACCCGAGTTGTCATGGAACATGCGTTCGTTACTTAAATGATTACTTGTAGAAAGTATATAACACTTATTTCATTGATTTTTTAACTCTTCCTTGGATGTTCTATTTATGCAGATTTTATGGAATTTCAGGTCTATTTGGTGTTACTTGCTTATGAATGAGTTACAACTTGCAATGTGTTCGTACCTTGGACTGACATCTGATGGACTTGTCTATTAAGCTAGCTATTAAGGATGACGAGCGATGTCTTAGTTAATGATGTCTTAGAGTCGACTGGCGAAGTGCTTATTTATTTGTGTGCAAAGTGGACACCGATAATAAATGATCAGCGAAGTGCTTAGTTAATTATGTGTGTAGTGCACGACAGTGATTATGCACTTGCGGGGTGATTGTCCTTTTCTTGCATTTATAGTTGTGAATTTCTATGCTATTATTTGATGGCTATTATTACTTTGATGTTTGGTTGTGCATAAGCACAGTTAACTTTGCAATGTAGTATTATATGAAGTATTAGCAGATTTGTGAAGTATAATTTATGACATTCATCCTTGATGTTCATGCTAGCATAATAATCTTATTATGGACTCATCTTTTGTGATAATTAGAGATAGTCTGACCCGGGTGTTATTTTAATGCTTGGGTCAGACCAAGACTTGGCAGGCACTACACCAGAAAGGCGAATTAGGCAGTGCTTAGGGTCGTATCTAAAGCAATTAGGCACAGCCGTAAGCCGTATCAAAAGAAAGTGTGTTTAATAATTAGATACGGCCATCGGCCGTACCTAATTCTCCAATTAGATACGGCCATCGACCGTATCTAATTCTCCAATTAGATACGGTCCATGGCCGTATCTACTTCGTATACTAAGCACGTGAATTAGATACGGCTTTTGACCGTATCTAACTGATGTAATAGATACAGCAATAAGCCGTATCTAATTCACAAAGCTCATGACCATAAATTGCAATACCGTAGATGCAGTATAATACTATAAAAGAAGTATCTAATTCACACAGCTCATAGCCGTGAATTACAACAATATAGATGCAGTATTATACAATAGAAGCAGTATTTAAAGCAGAAATAAATACGGCAATAGTTGGATTACAATAAAAGCAGTATTATACAAAATATGGTCAATATTATACAATAGCAGTATTATACAAAATAACTGGAAAAGATGTTGCTCATATATGTTATAATATACAACAAGAAAACTGGAACTCTGCAAGATTTTGAAGTTTTATACAACAACACTTTCTCAGCAAAAATAAATATAATATGAATTTCCATGTTGCATACACAAGAAAACTGGAACTCTGCAAGATTTTGAAGTATTTCAGATTTTGTTTCGCCTCCTTCAATCTCATATGCATCCAGATCACCAAGCTTACCCCCCGACTCGGACTCTTTCAACTATCTGTAAAAAGGCATCCAAAATGAGCCCTGGTTTTTTTAATATTATTGAATCAGTAATATAAGTTTAAACTAACAGAATACAAGGTATCAACAGCTCAGGTAAAAACCTATATAACATCAATCTAGTTCGATATAGCTGGAATGTAACAGGCATAGAGCAGAAGAAAGCAACAGTTCTTACTATGTTTTATTAAAACAATGTTCAATGAAGTATGCAGGTGATCAGGGGTATATGATAGAAATGAAAATAAGCACATATGTGTGCAGTCAACTTGTATGCAGTCAACTTGTAATGCAACTGGCTGATGCAACTGGCAGTGTAGTGATGCAAATGTAGTTGATAGAGGAAGGAAAATGTTGTATGCAAGTAGGCAGGGTGTATTTGATGGGGTTGCATGCAGTGTAGTTGCAGTGAAGTATTGGGGTGTATATGTGAAATGTGAAGTGCAGTTGCAATGAAATGTTAGGTGTTGGCAGTGATATTGTGAACTGGTGAACTTGTATGGGAAGGTTGAAGGTGCTGTATGAACGTCAGGTGCACTACAGGAGGGTGATGCTCTGGTGGTCAAATTATGTCGACAAGTTAGCTAGATGAGTTTTAAAAAGAGTTCATTATAGTGGTTAAATATTAAAATTTTACACGTCAAGTCTATTTTTATCTCAAACTCACGTAATTTGAGAACTATTTTAAATTAGTACTACGCTAGGAACCGACCGTCTAATCTTGTAATTTTGGTAAAAAACATTTGTTATAATTTTCCCGCTACGTCTTCCACAAAGTCTTATTTTACTATCAAAAATAAATGAAGAAAATGTAAAACAAATAGCAAATGAACAATTAGGTGTTGGGAATGATATTTGCGGATATATGCATGCGCATACACACACGCATATCCATCATTCCCAACCTAAAAAAGGCTAATGAATTTCAACAAAATTAAATTTTGAAGTACACAAAATTTTCAAATTCATCAACACAACACACACATACACACAGGGAGGGAGGGAGAGCAGTTACACATTTCGTTGATAAATCCTACTAAAAGAATATCTAAACTGATACTTACACACATCCATAATACATACGATTTATTCCTTCAATCTAAATCGTAATGAGCACACAAGCTCCTTCATACTGCCAGAATAATATATCCAAGACAGTTCTTAGTCTGGTCTCTCTAATTCTTTTTAATTCTTATTTAATTTCTCTCATGTAAAGTCTTCTTCAATTGAGGAAAGAAAAGATTTATTATTATTTTTTCTTCTTCTTCTTTCTTGACATTCAAATTCACTAATATCATCGATTAGGTTCTCGATATGTCACTTAGTTAAGCACAAAGATAAACCTTTACAGGAAACTAGAGGGGAAAAAATACTATAAAAGACTGAGCAACATTCCATTGAACAATTATCTCTATATTACTTTTTATGGATATACTCTAAAACATGAAAACTTAGGAAGATGTAACTTTCTTATTTTGGAATGTACATGTCACTCCTATTTTATTGTCCCTGCTTTCTTTTAGCAATGGAAGAAAAGAAAAAATGAGTTGGAATGGTAAAATATCTACATGTGCAAAAAATTGTTTTAATAACATATCATATTGCTATTTGAAATTCCCAAGCATACATGAGGAAAAACCAACTACGCACACAAAAAATCAAACTCTTTAGCTCTTCATTCTAGCACAACTAAGGACCAAGGATATAAATTATAAAGCATCAGCTCACCCGCACAAATCTAATTTCATATTCTATACTTGATCATTTAGAGCTACTTGAAAGTAGAATATCGGTTATTTGTGACCACTGATTCAAGCTTTAAAAGGATATATCAATGTTCAAATGTATAGATTTTTCCATGTCCATATCCCATCCGATTCAGTATAGCCAATGTAGTAATCAATAATTCATAATAAGCAGATCAAACTATTGTTGGAACTTATGAACTAACAGAACAAGCACGATATCAACACTACAAAAGCTTTTTCTATTTATCACTTCACTAATACATTTTGTGGAATACTTAGCGTTATATATTTGATGGGCTAATAAAGGAAACCATTGTTGTAATTACCTAAATCTAAACATAACTTAAGGGTTTTATGTTGAATATGAATAGTCTAGATGTTGTAGGCTACCAAGTACCAACTGAATCAACTTCACATACAAAAGCGACACGATATATGACAAACCTGCAGATTTTACTAATAATTCGATAAATGGAGATTCCAACAAATGAAAAAATGATCGGAAACAACTTTGCTTTGATTGAAATTCATGTAAAGCGGGCATGCTTGCAAATATTAAACATGATTGGAAAATGATGGCGATTTTTAATTTGATAGTGTTGATCTCGCTTATTATAATGTACTTGATTGGGTGCTGTTCTTTCAGGAACAATAGGTTTAATAATAATGGACGAAAGCATAGTCCTTAGCTAGGATAGCATATTTATTTATTGTTTATTCTATTTAGCTTTATTTTTTATTTCTTTTAGATTATCTAAACTAACCAATGTTAGTTTATCCAAACTAAGCAAAGCTCAGTTATGTAAACTGAGCATATGCCTAGTTTATCCAAATTGAGCTTTGCTCAATTATGTAAACTAAGCACAAGCTCAGTGTATCAAACCTGAGCTATGATCAGTTATCTGGTTGATTTTCTGTACATAATTATCATATACACTATTAATTTTAAATCATTTTATATGCTTTTCTTCCATATATTACAATCTGCCAAATCTTGTCTTTATTCATACAAAAAGCAAGTTTAATGACATTTGATTTTTATTTAAACCTAATTATGTATATTTTTTATAAATGAAAAACACAAATGAATTATGTATACTGGCTGAAATGGTTTTAACAAAGACACTATAGCAATGTTGATGATGACTGCAGTGTTGGTTGTGGTTCTGGTGCAGTGGGGACTAGATGAAGGCAGAAAACTGACCTTAAGTGGAAGATACGATATTGACAATAAATAAAAACAATGAAAATGCCTGCAGCATCACCGACTCGCTACTGCCTATATGGTAAGGACTTGAGATAAAAAGAAGTAATTCCAATATTGAAACTGAAAAAGAGTATCTCCATCGCTTTATATTTCATAATCTTAACTAAAATGGTGTCAAACTTTGGCTTATTTTTCATCATTAATCAACAAAGCTATACATATGTACTTGTTCGTCTCTGGAAGTATATTCTTTCGGAGCTTCTTTTTCATTATTAATCAAAGCGCAACGATAAAAGTCGGACGTTAACAGTTTCAAAATTATGGAATACCATTATAGTCAAATGAGAAGGAAGAAAAATATTTCATTCTAATGGTCACATGACTATATTGATACGTTTCAGAAAAATCATTAAATGATGTTAATTACATTTAGAAGCAATTACAACTGTAAACCAATTGGCAAGGCACTGGTTATTGTTAAAACATGTTGACCGTTATTTTTCTAATGAAGCATCAGTGCAAATGCAAATGAAAAAGTTCCAGCAGATGCGTACGTGCCAATTTTAATTAAACAACGACAAACTTTATTATTATAATCAATGATAGAATGCCTCTATAATGAAATTTGACAGCAGCAGAAAGAGATGGAACTATTAGACATAAGGCAATAGGTCGAGAAAGAAGAGGTGTGTGATCTTTCTCACATACATAACCCACTTTACCTTTTCATTTTCCTAAGTATAATTAAAATAATGATGCAATGCATTTCACTAGCTATTTTTCTTCGTTATATACAAATATATAGCCAACTTTAGTGTAAGAATGCCGTGGTTTGATTGTTTCAGACCTGGAAGTATGTACCACCTATTTTTACAGTGACTTTATGGACCAATATAATTTGGATTTAAATAAAAATTAGTGTTCTGCTTGCATCACAGTCTCACCTTGGAAAGATAGTTCCGTTCCATTTAATAGCATGTGGATAAAAGTTGAAACTATTCTGCATTCAGACACTTCCTTTTCTGATTCAATAAAATTGAAATGAAAGCCATTCTACTGAAAGCCATTCTAAATGCAAACTTTTAGCTTTAAAATGTTAACTAGCATATAGTGCACATAAGTATCCTTGCACCATACTTCTTCACGTCGGAGTACTTTGTTGGCAGCGTGTTACCTTCGGGGAGTAACTCCTTTATTAGTTCGAGGAGTGCAGCCACACCATTATTTGAAAAGCCGTATTGGGTCTTCAAGCTATTCAGTTTCACAATGGCATACAGCTTCGTCAACCCTTTTGAACATGAAGGATACAGTGGCTCTTTCGCGCTACCAAAAAGTGATTTATACTTCTTACTTTCATTGGCCTGCCAATTGCCATCAACCGTAGACGGCTCTCCAACATTCGCATGATCAGACAACGGATTTTCAGGTTGAAAATGATGATATCTATCTGCATCATTGACTAGATCTTCCATCATAATATGTTCAGACTCGTCGGTACTTGTGGCATGACTAACTGGTTGTTGTTTTTCCTTCCCTACCCTTTTTTCTCCATGAAAATACCATACGGTATATGATTGGATAAAACCCCATCTAAGCAAATGAAAATGAATGTCATCTAATTTGATCGTCTTCATATTTTTGCACCGAGTGCAAGGGCATAAATACACTCCTTTCTTACCACCATTTTCATCAACAAAACTAATAAACTCCTTCACCCCGTCTATATAGTATGTAGATCTTTGATCAGATTCATTTATCCACTTTTTGTCTATACTGAAAGACATATTGCCCTCCTGTATCATATATATTAGAACATTAGACACAAATATAATATATATATATATATATATATATATGAGTGTATATATACACAAGATTTTCAATTCACATGGAGACGTAGAGGTATTGCTACTCACATTGACAAAGTGCTTATAAACAACACTTTTCTACAACACTTTCAAGATTTTATTCTTTGATTGGTTTTGTATATTGTCACGAGTTGAGAAGTTGGCGCTGTATAATGTACAACGAACCACTATAAAAATTGCATAAAAGCCTGATTCTGAATTTACATTATTTATCTTCGTACAATATAGTTGCATGAGGCAAGGTTCGAAATTCTGTTTTCCGTTTTCGTTCCGGCCATTGGTAATTTTAAAATTTTCGGATCCGTTTTGGAAATTCCGGACGTTCCACATTAGTTTCGATTTTTTAATTCCGATACTTTTTTGTTTTATTTTTCTATATACGCTAATAAATATCTAATACTGTCGTAAATTTATAGTACATCTTTTACATTACATATAAATACATACTTTAATTAAAAATCCACCGTGTAAGATTTTATATTATTCGTTTGGAAAATTTAAAACTTTGATCAATTTGCCATTACTTGTAATAGATAAAAACTTGTAGCATCAACTACATTCTTAGAATGAGAAAAAAAATGTATTGAACAATCTTAAGTACTTTAATTAAGATCTGATAGTCTACCATAGATTAAAAAAACTGTTATGTCTCACTTAATTGAATTGACAAATGCATCTTATTGAGGTGAAGTGTTGGATTTTACTGTATGTATTGGGCAGGATTGGCTAATGTGTAGACGTATTCAATTTAGTGATCTAAATTGAATTTTTGCCCCAAGAACAGCATTTTTCTCATATCGTAGGAATGTTAAATTGCAAGTTAATTATAGTAATTATATAGCTATATTTTGCGACTCTTCCGATATCATTAGTATTATTTAGTCTAATGCATTAAAACGTAAAATAATGAAATTCTTAGAATGTAATACTTTCTGGACAACACCTGTGAATAATTAGTTTTAAAGACAAAAAAAAAAGATAATACCATTTTACAGTAAAATCATAAATGAAATATTATTTTTTATTGTCACTAAAATAATATAACGTTTTTGAAACCAGAAAACGATAAATTAAAAAAAATCTGTCGTTGAAAATGTACTTTATTTTATCTTTTGTTCTTAAAACTAACTAAATTGAGTGTTGTTCTTTGGTTTGAGAAGCCTTTTAAGTGAAAAACTCGTTAATTTGAAAAATGTTCAATATTTGGAAATTTTCCTTAAAGTCGACATTTTATAAATTTGAAAAATCAAATATAACACTTGGCTAGTTTTTCATAAATGTCAGCTTGAAGGTCAGTAGACGCAATTTCTTTTGTCATGGGATTATTTTGAAAAGGGAAGGAAATTAAAAGAGGGGTGAAAAAAAAGGGAAATATATTTTGTTTGTAAAGTAAGGATTTTGTTTCCAATTGTTTTTATTTGTTTAATATTCAACTGAATGTTCAGCCTAAAATAAATGATGGTGCTGGAGAAGCCTCCTTGAATATTTTTGTTGAACGGGCTGCTATTGGATTTGCTCTAACAAAAAGATATTGTTTCTTATGTTAAGTCTTCTATTGATGGTTTTTATAATTTGAGTCTTTCATGGATTTCATTTTCATTTACACCAAACATTAATAAATTGGCAACTACAAGAAGTAATGTTTGAAGAGTACACCAAAAGATCAGAGTCATGGAGGTACCTCGTTAACATCAAGTATTTGATATCTGAAGATTCTGAAGCCTGCAAGAATCAAAGAAACTTTCGTTCCTTGCATTTTATTTTGTTCTTTCTATCTGTTGTCATATGCTAGTTTATGCTGTTAACACAACACTAAGCATAGATAAAACTTGGAGAAAATAACGTCCATTTGTTAAAGCAGTATCAATTTATACATTTCGTTTTACAAAATTATACAGATACTTCAACAAGGCACCGGGAAGAATGGCTGCCATTTACTCGGCTGCAGTGATGGCTAGAAACCGAAAAGGGCCAGGCCCAACCGATATATTTTTACACGACGTAGATAGAACAATAAATTTACGACAGTATTAGATATTAACTTATACAACAATGTGAGAACAATATACAACATTAGCACCAAACTGTTTCCAAAAATTTTTCCATTACAACGGCGCTATTTTGTAGCACCGGAGTAATGTCTATGCATTACCCCTCTCCTGATACTTGGCTTGCGCCATTAACAATAATTTTATCTACTTATACAACAATATCAAAACCATATACAATGTCAGAACCATATACAATATTAGCACCAAGCTGTAAATTATGCAAGGATACAAAAATCCAATCATATTACTTATCCAAAATATACTTTTGCTGACCACGTTCATTTGAAGATTACAGCAGAACCTACTACAGATCGAACAATATATCATATCCTCTTTATATTGGTGTATGAGTCATGTATCAAATCCAATTTGTATTGCCAGTTAAACTGTTGTTTGGCTCATCACAATCACTCGGAGATTAAGCTAGGATGTCAATTGCTATGGTCGCCAATCTACAGCACGTCTTGTTAAATTAGCCAACATTTCAACTTATATCTAAACACTTCTATTATCTCATATTCATGTAAATCAACGCAAAAGCTGTAACTTTAAACTATTTTAGGTAGTTGTAGTAAAATTTGTTCCCAAACAGATTGTAAATACAGCAACTCAATCTTACAAATAACAACATTAACCGAGCTTCGAGGCATTCGTTAATAGAAATTATGGTTACACCATAAAAACTTGTAAACAAATATAACCAAATCAGTTCAGTGCACAAGATGGGCACCCAACTTCTCTCGAAAACACTTCGAAAGATTTGCGATAACAAGATAATATTCTTTAATTCATCAATTGGGTATGCAAAATCTAAGAATACGGATACCCACCAACGATAATTATACAGTAAAACAAAAAAAGGTGAAATTATGACAAGTATAAACTGAAAGACTTTGATGTTTACCTCGACACCCTTGAACCGCGAATCAATTCACGCGAACCCACCCAAATCCAAATTGAACATCCATGCCCAAAATTAGCTTCCTCCAATCCTATGAACCAACCGCAGACGAAGCTTAAATCCCCTAAATATCTTCACGAATTCTTGTTTTGGATGTTGCGTACAGTGGAATTCATTGAAGGGTGAAATAGAATGGTGAAAATGAAAGCGTTGGAAATAAAAAAAAGGAGGGAGGGTGTGCGTTTTGGGGAAAATTTTCCCACGAAAAGAGGCATAGATTTTAATACGGCTACAAGCCGTATCAAATGTTAATACGGCTTACAGCCGTATTAAATAATATATATACGGCTATAAGCCATATTAAAATTTGATACGGCTTATAGCGGTATCAAATGTGTCGCCTAAGGCAGCGCCAAAATCCTATCTATGGTGTAGTGAGGGTAGGGACTTTTGGCTTTGGACGTGGGCTAGCTTGGGTAGAAGTTTATACTAGTTATCTTTATGTGTCATTAGTTCTTTGTAAGATGTTATCTTATGTATATATATGTATCTTTTCTGAGATGTAGACTCATTTTGTACTTGGTGATGTATCTTAGTCCTAGCGTATGTATTTTGTGGGTCGGATTCACTTCTTTGTTGGCTCACTTATGTTATATGTTAGTTCCTTCATTATATTTATCAATGTGATCTATCATTCTGTATCTATGGTGTTTTATATTGTTCTAAATCATAAACAAACCACAATATTATTGTTTTTCGCCTGGACTGTATTGGTTGAATTTCTCCTTTAAAAAAAGAATAAATTTGTATATTCAACATATTTGATACTCGCCCAAAGCAATTTGTATTTTACTTGTTAATATCTTGTTAATGAGAGCATAAAGGTAGGGCGTTATAGTTGGTATCAAAGTAGAGGTTTAGAACAATATAAGATAAAAGAAACATGAATGTAGGCCCAGACAGACTTAGAGTTCTGTCCCTGGGGTGTGTTGGGTAGAATTTAGATTTTTTTCTTATTTACAATATAAATATAAATGATTATTGGGAATAATCATTGGGATATATTTGTAAAAATTTTGAATCACTTTACAAATAACTTTTATAAAATGATTTTATAACAAGTTGTTAAGTCTTGTGTAGTGGTGTTTTGATCCGTTAGTGATCAGTTGTGCAACGGAAATCGATATAATGTTTCCGCTGAGCATAATAATTAGATGTTTAATTATCGTGAGTGAATGTTGTGGGCATAGATGAATGGTTGCATTTACGAATTGCCATTAATAGATTTTCGTTTATATGAGAATTAGAGGTTCATAAATGTTGGAAGTGAAAAATTTTTGGGAAAATATATGCATACATGTATATACACATGTGATAAATCTTAAAAGCAAGTATCTTTGAAGAATATTAATGTTTTGAAAATATAATATTATGAGCAAAATGGTAATCTGGAAATTAGATATTAAATGCAGTTTTGATAATGATAATTAGTAAATATTTGAAATTGAACATCATTGCATGTGAAAATAAAATTTTGTTGCATCGTGGAAATTAGTAGATAATCTTCCACTATAAATCATTGGTTGATTGTTTTTACTTAATGCATGTTTTGCTTTATTGGTTTTTATTTGGATAATAAATAAACTATGTGCATTGCATAATTTTAATGGGAGTAGAAAAATAAAATACATATACTTAAGTAATTTAATGCGTACCAATAACTAATTGCATGAATGAAGTATTTTAGTTGCTGAAAATAGATGAGCTAAGTATATGTATGATTTGAAAATATTTCGTGTAAGAAACTATATGGTTTAAGATGATAATTTAGTATAAGAATTATTTTATAGTTACAATGCCGAATTATAAATGTCATATCTTTTGACTAGTAAATCCATTTTTGATGAGTCTTTCTGTGATAGAAAGATAATTCCATAAGAAAGAACTTTTGCTTTAATCACTTTTCATTTTTTGCAATCTTCTTGGTCAAATTCATGTTTTGAATAGAGCCATAAACTCTATCCTATCGAGATTTTCTGATCTGAAACCTGAATTTGTTTTAATCATAAATTTTTAACCTTTGATCCGCTTTCAGTAAAATTGTGCCTTTTGGAAATCTATAATAGTAAGGAAAAACTTTTGTATTATAAGTTTTTATCAAATTATGCTGTCTAATATTTGTTGAAAATTGATTTGTATAAAGGATTTAGAAAATAGTAGAGTTTTCAATTTAAGAAATATTGAAGTTCCAAATAATAGTTGAGCTGCATATTATTATCTTATGTTAATAGTGAGAAAGAGATTAAAATAATATTTTTCTACTTTATTTTAGGTTACTAACAATAAATTTTGATGAAGGAATGCATTCTATATAGAAAAATAACATGGTTGTTTATATATTTGGATGACTTCGTAAGTTGTGCGATATTTGAACTTTAAATTTTGGTAAAGAAGTATTACTAAACTTTAAATGCGTTATAGACTTTCTTTAATATGAAATTACGGTGACACAATTTCTTTAAAGGGGAAGTCTGTAATAACCCTAAATTTTGTTGTTTAATTAAAAAGAATAATGATTCAAATTGTAAATTGAAATAAGAAATTTGGTTTTGATGGATGGTAAATGTAATCTTTAGAATGGGAATTCTAAATTCGATTGTATCGATGAACTAATTTATAAAGTATATATTTTTGGAGTTCATAAATAAATCGACATTGAAAGAAAATGGGGAATTTGTTTTATATCTTTTATTTTATTTATAAAATATGATTTAAAATTAATAACCCTCTCTTTAAAATAAATAGAGGCTCCTTATTTAATAAGTTTTCAAAAAATTATATTTTATTCACTATGATCCATGTTTTAACTATTTAGTTAATTATTTTATAAAAACATTTGTCTATTATGAGTTAAAAGGAAATAAACATTTTAATTATATTAGGTTGTAAATTAAATGTTGTGGCCCAAAACCCACTATGCTAATTGGAGAATGAGAAGGATTTCTCAAAACTAGGTTCTGTACATTAGTTCATTTCTTATTCCAGTTTTACAATAAACAAACCAAACTCAAAATCTCTTCACTCTTTCAAAACCTAGCTTCTAATTCTCAAATTCTTTAGTATATCAATTAGTGATTTTAGGAAGCAAATAATTCAGGTAAGAGAATTAAAAATCCTTATTCTCTTGTAATTAGTATTTCTATTTCAGTTTACAGTTAGTAATTTAGGGTTTTTGTTGTTGTTGGGATGCAGTGTATTCTAAGGCTGCTGATTAATCATTTTGAAATGCTATTGAGATCCTTTGCTACATATTTTGGGAAGAAAATGTGAGTGTATACTTGCAACTTCTCTAGTTCTAAAATTGATTGTTCAATTGGATGTTTTCCTATGTATCGGTTGCTTTGTCTGATTTCAGCAAAATATTGTTAACAAAACTTACCTATGTTTGTAATTGCAATGGATTGTTATTAGTTGCATGCATGAACTATAGGAATTAGAAGTGTTCAATAAAGACCTGAATGATAGGAAATCACGCTAGTGTTTTGCAGCGTCGACAGTGGGGAAGAATCACCTGGAACATGTTATCCTGGTGATCACCGGTCGACCGATCACGGCGACCGATCAACTGATCATAGCCTTAAGTAGCACGTTCCGGGTCTCTTTCCTCCCCTCTTGTAGTATGCTTGCCTTGCATATGTTTTTTTCCATGAATTGATGTTGTTAGGTTCCTCCTAGCTCCTATTTCCAGATCGACGAATGCTTGGATCATTGAATTCCTTGGGAAGAAGTTTCACAGAATCATTTTTACACTATCAAATTCATTATTACACACACCCAGATATATATATATATATATATATATAATTTCAAAGAAGCCATTTAGAAGTCTATGATTTTGAACTAGCATTACATTTCTTTTAGTTTCAAGGAAGTATTATATAAGAGTGTTAAATTATACAAATATATATAGAAAAGTTCATTGTTCTAATTTAGTAGTTTCAAGTTCTAAACAAAGTGTTTCTATATCTATGTATACATACATATATATATATATATATATATATATATATGGAATAAGAAAGAGTTGGGGATTTTTATATGCATATATACACTCTAAACTTTAAAAAGATATTTCGAAGAAATGGTTATAGTTTTAAATAAAATTTATTCATGCTTCCTAATTATATATTTTTCTCTTCAAATTGATATTTTAAAATTGGATTTCAAAACAAAAATATTATATTGTATAAACGCACCATCTTACTTGAATGGGGGACTGATTTAAATTAAAATGTGTGTTATGAAACGCTCGCGTTTGTTTTACCGATTAATTAATGGACTTGTTTGAATGAACAATTATTTTGCACAAGTGGGATTTTATAATCACTCGGTAATAATTAAGTAATGCTAATTTGTTATGGGATATTACGCGATACTTATCTAGTTACTAATTGGCAGTATATCACACTTGTCGAGTTGAGTTTACTATCTTATAGCAAGCATTTAAGTAAACACAAGTGGTTATAGGACATGCGGTCTTTACTTAAATGATTACTTGTAGAAAGTATATAACACTTATTTCATTGAGTTTTAGACACATCCTTGGGTGATCCGTTTATGTAGATTTTATGGGATTTCAGGAAATTTGGTGTTACTCTTTATGAATGAGTTATTACTTGCGATATGCTCGTATCTTGGGTTGACACGCGATGGACTTGTCCATTAGGCTAGCTATTGATGATGAAGAGCGATGTGCTCGCATCTTCTGTTGACATGCGAGGCACATGTCTTATAAAATATTGTTGCATAGTGGAAATTAGTAGACGGTTTTCCATAATAAATGATTGGTTGATTGTTTTTGATGAATGCATGTTTTGCTTTGTTGGTTTTTATTTGTATAGTAAGTAAAATGGATGCATTATATAATATTAATGGGAGCAGGAAAATAAAATACATATACTTAAGTAATTTAATGCATACCAATAATTAATTGTATGAATGAAGTATTTTGGTTGCTAAAAATAGATGAGCTAAGTGTATGTATGATTTCAAAATATTTTATGCAAGAAAATATATGGTTTAAGAGGAAAATTTAGTAAGGGAATTATTTTATAATTACAATGCTGAAGTGTAAATGCCATATATTTTGGCTGCTAAATCCATTTTTGATGAATCTATCTGTGATAGAAAGATAATACCATAAGAAAGAACTTTTGTTTTAATCACTTTTCAGATTTTTCAATCTTCTTAGTCAAAACTCATGTTTTGAAAAGAGACATAAACTCTATCCTGTTGAGATTTTCTAAGCTAAAACCTGTAGTTGTTTTAATCATAACTTTTTAACCTTTGATCCAATTTCAGTAAAATTGTGCTTTCTAGAAATCTATAATGGTAAGGAATTTATTTTGTATGGTTATGAATTTCTATGCTATTATTTGATTGTCTATTATCACTTTGATTGTTCTTTGCTTGCATTTATGGTTGTGAATTTCTATGCTATTATTTGATGCCTATTATCACTTTGATGTTTAATTGTGAATGAGCACCCTTAGCTTTATGTATGTATTTTTATACGGAGTATTAGTAGATTAGTAAAGTACAATTTATGACATTTATATTTGATGTTCATGCTAGCATATTATTATTATTATGGACTCACCATTTGTGATAATTAGAGATAGTCTGACCTGGGTGTTATTTTAATGCTTGGATCAGATCGACGCTTGAGAGGTGCATGGACTTTTGGATTTAGATGTGGGCTAGCTTGGGTAGAAGTTTATGCTAGTTAACTATATGTGTCATTAGTCCATTCTGAGATGTCATCTTACATATGTATGTATCTTGTTTGAGATGTATACCCGTTTTGTACTTGGTGATGTACCTTAGTCTAATGTATATATTTTGTTAGTTGGATCCACTTCTTCGTTGGTTCACTTATGTTATATGCTATGTCCTCTGTTATATTTATCGATACAATCTGTGATTCTATGTTTGTGATGTTTATTATTGTTTTGTATCATAAACAAGCCATAATATTTATTGTTTTGGACCTAGATCGTATTCATTGAATTCCTCCTCACAAAAATAAAATAAATTTGTATACCCAATGTATTTGATACTTGCGCAAAGCAATATTACAGATTTTACTTGTTAATAGCCACAATAATAGACTTAATATCCATTGTTAATGAGGGCATAAAGTTTGGATGTTACACTCTGGCTCCCTGTTCATTCAAAGCACCACCCACATATAACTGCCATTTCGACTCAAGTTTCTTCTCATTTTCAGTTAATCTTCAATGAAACTATACACTCAATTACTAAATCGGCTAAGGCTTGTCCCTTAATCGACACTCGTGGTAGATATTTGATGTCAAATCAACTTAACTCCATCCCCAATTTTATCAATCTTCCAGATGTCTCAGGCTGGATAAAATTTTCTTAAAAAGACAATTGGTCAAAATTTTAAGCGAATGTTTTTGGAAATAAATGTTTTCATGCCGATATCACTAGGCAATAAGCAATCTTTTCTATAACTAGGTTTATAAATTCTGTGTCCTTTAATATCTTACTTGTATAGTTCACCTGGAAACCGAATTCCATTTTCTTCCCCTACTAAAACTGAACATAGTGCATGTTCCAATACTGCCATATCTAAAAATTAGTCTTCTCCTCTATGGGGCTAGAGAGTATTGGTAGCTTTTTGAAATGATCTTTTGACACTTGAAAGGTTTTTCGCTTCTTGATTACATCAAAGAACGGATGCATTTATCGGTTGCCTTTGATATAAATCGATTAAGTGATTGTAACAACTCAAAATTTTGGTCATTTGATTATTAAATGTTTAACTAATTTTAAATATTTGAAATAATTGAATTTTGGAATTTAATAACTTATAATTCAAATATAGGGGATAATTAAATATTTGAATTGTGAATTAAATGTTAATTAAATGGATCTAATAATTTTATTTAACTTCTTTTAATTAATAAACAATATTGGTGAATTCAATTTGTAATTTATTTATAAATATTAAAAGATCGAATGAATATCAATAACTAAATATAAAAACGATATTTTAATTTGTAAAATTGTCCTTTCAGGACACAGTCTTGGATTTTAACAAAACCGGTTCTATTGGGATTCGTAATTGTGAATTATATTACGCTGTCGAATTTCGTAGCAATCAGATGAATCGTTTGGTCGTGCGAGATCGAAACACGTTGAAATTAATATTGAAAATTCAATAACTGGGTCTAAAAACCTATCTTCGGCATATGATCGAATTAGATCTCAAAACAAGTTCCATTGCGTCCAGAATAGGGGTATAACACATAGAATGTCATGCGGCATATCTCATTTAGAGTTCAAAATTGTTGGACATTTTATAGCTTGATAATTTGAATTAAAATAATATACGTTGACCTCTTAACCCATACCACACTGTTCAGCCATCCCTCAAGCATGCAAACTATACTGCATCACCTTATGTATTTATCACATTTACCAGAGATAAAGAAATTCGTGATTTTCAAAATTCAAACCATCGCCTCATCTAGCAGCCATAGATGATCGCGCTATTAGGGGCCGAATTAGGCTTAGGTCCCAACTAAGAAAATGTTCTCGGTAGTGTATTAAGTGATGTGACTAGTGGAATTGTCAGTCGACGACTTGGGGTGGCCGAAAATAGCCTAAGCATGGCGCCGCTAGGTCTGAAATTTTCACCGTCGTCGTTGATTTCGGGGTGATGGCTGTGAAGGGAAGTTGTCGTGGTTATTGAGGGCTACCAATTTAGCGGCCTAAGTTCACCTACTGTGGCGGGAAATCATGGTTGAACGGAGGCGTTATTTGCGGGTTACATCGAATCTAGCATCGACGATAGGAGGTGGTTGGGGGTATCGAGGTGTTCGTCGTGATCGTGGCTCCATTCTGGCAGCGGGTGACGGATGGCGGTGACAGCAGCATCGTGGAGTGGTTGACACAGAACGAGGCCTGGATTTGTATTGGAAGATGGATTAGTCCCTAATCTATGTTAATTAATTACTAATGAATGAAATTAGTGAAATAATTTTATTGTTTAACTTTAGGATCTTGTATAATCAATCACTTGTTCATACCAGGTCTAAGTCAAATGTGGCCAGTCGCGTTGTATTCGTAATGACGATATCTATGTCTTGGAATATAGTTAAAGGAGTCTGCAGCTTTTTGAATTTTGTACTAAAATCGAAAATCTGTTCGATTTTAGTTCAAACTGAATGCTTCGCCGATAACTGGGATCATTGTGATTTTAACTCACATTCAGTTTTATCATATCAATATTGTTCTAAATGTTTATTAATTGCTTATATGTTAATTAACTTATTTGGTTGAATATCCATTTGAAAAATGGATGACATATTAAATCGATCGTTATAAACCCATATGATTATATATATATATATATATATATATTATTCATAACCATTATTTTGTAGGGAAAATCGGAAAAGAGACTCTGAGGGGTTTCTCGCTCATAAATTGTTTATTTACATCTGTATGCTGTTATTGACGGGTAATTGAAATTAATTACAGATATTCCATTTAATGGTTTGATTGTCGGTATAGCGATCTCACTATATCGTCAATTATTAACTTTCATCCCCAAAACCCTAACGTATGACTTGAGCTTGTGTTTCTGCTAAATGGAATATTAAAATTCATTAATCATTTTGATTAATGATAATATAAAATAAGTAATCATTTTAATTAATGATTTTGAGATTTATTAACAAATTCAATAAACGATAAATAAAAATGGTCTATCTTTAGATTTAGTTAATCATTTTTGTTAATGACGTTTTGTACTTAATTAATCGTTTTAACTAATGATTATTTGAGTTTAATTAATTATTTCAATTAATGGTAATGGAGTTTAATTAATTATTTTAATTAATGATAATTGAAATTAATAATCATTTTAATTAATGATATTTGAAAGTAATTAATCATTTTAAATAATGGTATTTGAACTTTATTACTCATTTTAATTAATAATTGTTTTGAATTTATTTATTTTTTAACTAATGATATTTGAAATTGTTAAAATTAATTAAATTAATGATGTTTTATAATTAAATGAATCGTTTTAATAAATGATGTTTTGATTAATCATTTTAGCTAATGAAGTTTGAATTTAATTAGTCTAATTAATTTATGATTATTTTGAATTTAATTAATTATTTTAATTAATAGGATTTAGAATTACTTATCATTTTAACAAATGATGTTCAGGATGATTTGTTCATTTTAACTAATGATTATTTGAATTTAATTAATCATTGTAATTAATGATATTTAAAGTTAATCAATTGATTTAAATAAAAGTGAACTGAAGTCAATTAACTAATATAATAAAATTGCTTTAATAAACCGATTTAATAAATTTTTTAAAGTTAATCTACCAATGTTATATAAATGTTTGGAAACAATTATCTATTTTATTAAAGATAAAAGATTTGTTTATTTGAAATAGATTTTAAATGTGATCAATTATATTTCACGATAATTAATATTTTTTTAAAGTTATAGAGAGGAATTGGAACTCAATTATTGGGATGTTAAGTTGGATAATCTTCTAGGTGTTCGACATGATGTTGGTTTAGGCCTTTGGGGTCGCGCAATTGGAAAATTATTCTCTTAACATTTCAACAATCAGGAACTAATTCTAAAAGTGTTTTATCAAGGTGGAAATATGGAAATCAAGCACAAGATCGGTTCTTATTTAAAGGTAAAGGTTTGGTTCGTTTGTGGAACTGGATTATTTCCATAAAGCGAACCACTTATATGGAGACAATTTACTTGCATAATTAGCACTAAATATCGATGAAGTAAACATGTCGCTATTTCAAAAGTTAACAGTAATCATTGGACATGATTTTGAGGTAACACTACCTTGACTTGTCTGGAATTATTCTTAACTAAGAAAAAAAATATAAGTTTGAATTCAATGAGTGGCGATAAGTGTACAAGACTTAATTTCCATACACGATCGTTTTATATCCTCGATAGTTGATATCTCAGCTAACAGTTACTTCAACTTCTTTGTTATTGTCATTCTAAGATGATTTATTTCTTCATTGATCTTTGTTATCCTTTATCGAAAATGACTAAAACTAAGGCGTTAAAAAAGGTGCGCACCCTCCAAGTCGTTATTGTGCTTCGTCATTTGAAGATGATTTATCGCTCGTTTGAGCACTGATATCCAACACTGGAAAACTAAAATCAAGGCATGAGTGGGAGCCAAGCCATGTGGATCACACAGATCATGGTATGTTCACATCATCTAAAGAGGTTTCGGCATGAATGCAATGAAGTGAAATATTCGAATGCTCATGTGAAGTGGGGTCCAGCTTGGAAGTTCCTGAGAGTGATGCGTGTGCTCTCAAGTATATTTTATCTAGAGATACACTTTCACAGAAGGGGGAAGGCCCTCCTAATTACATTGGATAAATTCATTTTACTTATTTGATTCAAACCTTTGAATTAGTTTTTTTGTAATTGCAATGGAAAGAGTCAAGTACCCTTCACGATTGTTTATTATAGTTTTTCAGTCCATTCTATCATGGATTGTTACCTTATTTAGTCCATTATATTCAGTTGGATTGTTTTCCTTGTTCTATCCATTCTGTCCAGTTTGGATTTTACTAGGTTCATTTCCATTCTTTTATGGTTGGTTTAATATTAATTATATTTATTCCTATTGGATTTGTTCTTGATATTTATTTCTGCTTTTGCCTGTAGGGATGTTATTCTTGTGAGGTAAAACCCGTTCCGTGTTAGCGGCATAGTCTCACAGAACTTTTATGTATGTTCCCCATTATTCGAGTTATCTCAAGCTGGTATTTCCAGACTGACCCGGGTGTTATTTATTAATAATGCTCAGGTTAGACCGTGTATTTTTCCTAAGTTGTCCATGGTGTTATGGAGGTCTTGAAGGGAAGCTGAAGATTCATCTGCCGTAGTATTTTATTTTCCACTGTATTATATAGTATACCCATCAGCATTTGTATGATCGAGATTTTATAAATGTCCAGTTGATAAGGTTTTTTTTTAACTTTGATATACTATATATGTTTGGAGTGACAGTTTCTACTGTCCTTGTTATATTATATATTGTCGATTCCGCTGTGAGATTCTATTTTTCTCTATTCTATATTCTTTTCATTTTATTTACCCTAACAATCTGCCTCCTTATAGATTAGATGCATGACATTTGAACACCGTGGTACGTAGTGTTTGGTGTCAAATTTTGGTGGTCAAAATGGTAGGTCGTTATAGCGGCCTGAGCATTTAGTCCCAGCAATTCCTTACTTGTTTTAGCTTCTTCCATATCTCTGATTGCTTTGATCTGATCGGGATTAGCCTCTATCCCTCGTCTCATCACAATATAACCCAAGAAAATTCCATATTGAATTCCAGAGGAACGCTTTTGTGGATTTAACTTCATTTTGTATTTTATCAATATTTCAAACATTTCATTCAAAACCACAAATATGGTTGGCACCTTTCTTAGATTTTACCAACATATCGTCAACATACAATTCAATACTTTTCCTAATCAAATCCTAAAAAATCCCATTCACCAATTATTGATAAGCAGCTCCTACATTATTAAGTCTGAATAACATTACCTTATAATAGAACATTCCCTAATCAGTCATGAAACATGTATGCACCTCATAAGGTTTGAATAGTGGAATCTAATTATATTTGGAGTATGCATCCATAAACAACAATAGTTTATGACTGCTTATGGCATCAACTAGTTGATCGATTCTATGATGTGGATAATAATCTTTTGTACATACTTTATTTAGATTCGTTAATTCGACACACATCCTCCATTTCTCATGTGACTTCTTGACCAACACTGGGTTTGTTACCTACTTCAGGTAGAATAATTTTTAGATAAATTTATTTATGAATAGCCTCTTTACTTCTTCTTGGGAATACCATGGAACGGGCTTTGTCCAATTTTCTTTTCCTTTGTCTTATGGGAGTAAACAATGGATCGATGATGAGTTCATGACACGTTACTACTGGTCAATCCCTACCATATCGGCATGAGTCCAAGTGAAAAATCCTTACATAATTATAAAAAGAAGACCAGTTCTTCCCTTGTGCTCTTATCAAACCTTTTCCCAATCCTCGCTATTTTAGTAGAATTTTGAGGGTCTAGGTTTACCTCTTTCAGTCCTTCATGGACTATACACTTTCCCGATTACATATGGAATCCACATCCGACACTATCTTCTTTGGAACCACTTCAGGATTTCCATCGCGGTCAATTTAATTCAAATTTATATGCTTTCTTTCCCTTTCTAATGATTTAACCCTTCCCTTTGGCATTTTGCGCTTTTTTATTTACATGTAGTTTGTAAGGGCTTGAAATTTTTATTTACATGTAGTTTGTTTAACAAAGGTCCATAAAAAGACTCGCCTTCTTCATTATATTATTCAAGGGTAGTAAAGCACATATCCTTGGAGATAAATTTCTCTCCATGCATTATTCCCACCTTGCCTTAGAAAGGAATTTTATAAGCAAATGCTTCAAGGATACAAATGTGTACAAATCATCTAGAATAAGTCATCCATAAAACGCACTGTAATAGGATGGTTGATCCATTACCACGATTATAGTCTTAAAAGTCCTAAAGTAACGTAGAGTCCTTATCAGAACACATAGCCTAATTTGCTCGATTAGCATGGAATCCTTATTATTGAATCCAAAGATAGATTCTAGTCTATGTTTAAGTTTTTTCTTTGGGATGTTAATTTGGTCAAAAGCACTTTTAAAAATAATGGCACTGCGCGTTCCGATCAAGCAATACCTTGGACACTAAGGAAAGCCCAATTTATGCAGTAATCATAAGTAGATCAGTATGCGTGTGTCTAACTCCCCTTAATTCTTTTGAAGTTACCTCTAGATATGTAATTTGGATAGAAAACTTGTAAGCTTTTGCTGGAGGTTCTTCACTTATTGAGTAGATCACTTCCTTTGCCTCATGTATGTATTAACTTCTTATGCCTTTGCTCATTTTTGCAATATGTGGCCCACTATAGATCATAATAAATTGATTAATTGTTTGCAGAGGCCCCTATATGAGCTCTTTTTCTTAGATATTAGCATTATTAGTTGAAGATTTTTCACAATGAGAGAATTTCTGATCATTTTTAACAAATTCTTTGAGTGCTCATCTTCTAATCATGCCCTATACAGTTCCAGCTAGAACACGACAATCATCCACTTTATATCCATTCACTTTGTGGAAGGCGTAATAATCTCTCTCTTTATTTGGTTTTGGGTTCATCCTTGACTTTATTGATGTGGGTTATTCTACTTCATCTTTGGTCCCATCATAAATTTAGGAAATGGGTTGGTTCAAATAGATAGAATTTTCTTTCGAAAATTCAACCCATTTTCCTTTCTTACTTGGAGCTGCAAGGCCCCTCCATTCTCTTTGTTAACTTTTATCATGGAAGATCTCATCCATTTTGAAAACTTATCTACTTGAAATGGGAAACCTTGAGGATCTTTACACCCTTAGAAATCGAGTTCATTCCAAAATGGAGTATTCTCGATTAGCCCAAATTTCACAACCATTAACTTCTCTGTATCACTTACTCTCTCAACTCTATTAGCCTCAACATTAAATCATTTCATGTAATCTCTTAACAATTCTCATAGCATTTGCGCTATGTTGGCTAGAATGCTTGCATCAATGGTTACCTTTTTGGAGGTACAAAACTATGTCGAAAATTCATAAGCAAACTGTTCCCGTGAGTAAATGTTCCTTTCAAGATGGCGACGATACCATTTTCCAGCCGCACTAAAGAAGGTGGTAGGAAACAATCTGCTTCTTACTACTCCTGGAGCATTATATAAGTCGATTTGCTTTCAAGAGCCATTAAGTGGTCATTCGGGTCAGCTATACCATCATACTTAATCAAAGGTATTCTAATGTATGAATTTAATGGAACTGCCATGATTTCCTTGGTAACTGGAGCTTCCGTAAAGTATTATTCATCTTAGGGCCCATCGTTCTTTTCTCCTTTAGATTTTTCATATTCTTTATCATTTTGATCACCAAATCTTTTAGGTACGTTTTGTTGTCTCTGTGTCCTTTCGTTTCGATTTGCTTTCTACTTGAGAAGTTAAGCCAACAAATTACATGTGGGGATACCTGATTCCTTGTTTGGTTTTTGAGTTTGGTGACTGTCGACCGTAACTTCTTTCCCTGAGTCTATGTAAGGCATAACAAGAGTCTTTGTAACACCCCTATTTTTCAATAACATTATACGAGATTTAATTAGATAAATTAAATAGAATATGTAAATAGCAGAGTGATTAGGGGATTGAGATTTGAAAATTTATTGAGAGGCCAGATTAATTAAATAAATGAGCTTATGAATGGTTTTATATGTTAATTAATTAACACAAGGTCATATTGGGAATTGCGCACCATAATTCCATTACCTTAAAAAATCTCATTTCGTATATAATTCACGGTCATTTTTACAAAAAGTAAAAATGTAAACTAAAAGAAAACCAAAGCCGGCCATTGCTAAGGAAAAAGGAGATAAATCAAATTAAAGTCAAGGAATTAAGCAAGGGCAATTAATCTCAATCAAATCTCAAATTTCTTATCATAATCAAGGTGAATAAGAATTAAAACCATCTCTTTTTTTGTATCTATAACCATTTGATTTTAAGGTTTAAGTTTAAATCTGGCATATTAATTTCAGATGATGATATGCAAGGATTTTATGATGATGATGATATGCAAGGATTTTATGATATGTTTGATTCAAACAAGATTGTTTGATAAGTGTTTTACGCTGTTTTGGGCTAAAATCATTTGTTTTGGATTTCGAATGACATGAGGAATTTATTGTTATTTAAAATATTATCTTGGAGATGGGTTTAATTTTCTATAATTTTCCCAGCTATGGAAAATTTATTATTAATTCTCAAAGGAGAAAATGAATAATTTGGTTTAAAGATGATTTTGGCTTGTATATGGAAGAATTTGGGTTTGAAATTTTTATATGTTAGATAACACATTAGATGTGAATTTCTGTGATTTTTGGGATTTTTCCTATGTAATTTACTATGGAAATTAAATTATTTTAGATGTAAAACTTAAATGCTTTATTTGTTTTGCTTAATGGAAGGGCTTATTTGCTAAATTAATTCTTGCTTAGATCCGAAACAATTGCAGTAGTTTTTAAGAAAGAATTTGAAAAGTTTATGGAAACCAATTAATTGTTTACAAATAGGTAGGTTTATAAAAAAAGCAATTACTTCAAAGGCATTAAAACAGCATTCATCCAGAAATGTTGTGTCGCCACTTTCGGAAGCTATCTTTCGACCCTATGCTTCTGCCTCAACCAACCAACCAAGCCAAAACCAATACATAAGTTATCAATATGTTGGTATATAGTGGATTGAAGAAACGCAAAAGGCATGATGTCGAAACCAATGCTTTCAAAGAGGTAGAAGCCTTTGTTTTACTCTCCAAGGATATGCCCTTGCCTTGTTATCAAATGGATGCATTCAAAGGGGTCAAAACTTATTTAAATATCTTTTGAAAACGTTGCCGCCTTTTTGTTTCGAAGAGAAATTTATAGTTTCAACCCAATCGAATCCCTAATGCCGACCTTATGCCTTTCGAATCAACTAGGTCGAAAGGTATCTTTGTTTTATGAATAAAGTAAGTCACTTCCTATAGCCTTCGAAAGGGTTTAATAGTTTCGAAGGCAATAGCTTCGAAAGGGGTTTCGAGGTTAATCTTCAAATGTTTTACTTAAATGATAAATGCTTTTGAAAGGATGGTTCTAAAGCCATCGGATTTTTCCCCAAACTATTTTATATGAAGGATAATGGTTTCATAACGGATGCTTTCAAATGGTTTTGAAAGGAGTACTTTCGTGTATATCCACTTTGACCCAAAAGATATTTTAAAGATGCTTTAACACTTTCTTTCAATGGTTTCGAAAGGGGTTCTTTCAATGGAGCTAGTAAATGATGCTTTAACACTTTCTTAAGGTATGTTTTGAAGGTTTCGAAAGAGACGATTTAAAGTGTTTTGAAAGGAATATGCTTAGTCTTTTAAAAAGAGGATTTAAATGATTTTGTAGGAAGTTATCCAATGGTTTCGAAAGTAACGGTTAAAGGTTTTGAAAGCCTTATTTTTCCCAAAAAAGAACCCAATCTCATTTTTTAAAGGAAAAACAATAGCATAAATAAAGATGTTTTAAAATAACTTTCAAGTATGGAGTTTTTAAAGAAGCTATCCTCGATAAATAATAGATTAAAGGGATGAACCATGTTTTACATGTAAACGATTTCGAGGATATTAAACCACAGATGATGGTGTTATTATGTTATTAAGCTTGCTTCTTATAATATACATATTTACTTCAAAATAGACTCATAACTGTATTTTGGGGACATGAGGTTGAATAACCAGATATGTTGACCTAGTAGTGAATGTAAATTGATTTAACTCTTGAATGATTAGAATTGCATCTAGGCGGTTAGGAAGACCAGAATATAATGTGCTTAAATACTGATGAAAGAAGTTGTCAAGTAGACAGGTTCATAGTAAACTCATGAAAACTATATTTAGAAAGAGTTATTGGTAGGGGCTTATAGGTTTGTTGTGAATCCACGAAAAGTATATCCGGATCAAGTTATTGACAGAAGTCAATAGGTTCCTAGTCAACCTATAAAAACTAGGGTATGAAGAAAGTTATTGGTGATACCAGTAGGTTCAGGGAGAATCCATGAAATAATAAAGTTATTGGTAAGGGCCAATATGTTCTTAGCGATCCTATGAAAGCTACGAAACTAGACAGGGAGTCCATAAGTTTTAAACAGGTTATTAGTAAGCCGATAAAAACTAATAGGTTAAAGTGATCCTAGAAACTATAACTGAGATAGATAGTCAAAATGAATGGGGATGGATAATCTAGAATTAATTTACTATTTGTATATCATCATAATATTTTTAATTCTTCTGTTTTAACCATTATGGATGCAAGTGCACAATATAGGTTTTTATAAAGTTTCGGATAAGATGCTTGTGAGAGGAAAACCCATTTCGCTAAGCGGCGTGGTCTCACCAATATCTAAATAGTTTGTGATGGTAGGTTATTATTAATACCAGGCTTTATGCCTAAATCGAAGTTTATGTTTTCCCCTTAAACTCTCGGGTGCTCAATTGACTTTGTGTAGTTTGAGAGTTGAAGTTTTCAGGTACCTCTTTAGACAATTCCGAAGACGTGCAAGATGCATGCTAGATAATAAGAGTTCTTTTCTATTTTGATTTTGTTGTCTATCGTTGTAAAGGCCTAGTTGTTAAATTTTCTAGATATGTGCTCTGATTATCCAAGGAGGTATCTTCATATTTTGCTCTTGGCGTATGTTGTAATAATTATATTTTTTATGAACGTGGTTCTCATTATAAGATTAATTAATAAATTTGATATGATTTGAAATGGAACGTGAAAGTTGTTTAATGATTTTAATTTTTTTCCATATCCATGTGTTTATGTTATAACAATGTATCTAACATTACTGTATTTGATCGTCGAGGATTAATAACTATGAATGATTGTAGCATTCATAGCCGTTAGCTTTGGGCCTCCAAGTGGAGGATGTTACATGTTGGCATCAGAGCATAAGTTTATGAACACTTAAAAGACATTTAAACCTAAAGGATTTTTCAAAACATAATCCAATGAATCAGAAAATAAGATCGGGTTCTGAGATAACACTATAGTTATATATATAAGTATGTATTCCTTTCTCTCTTATGCTATTCTTCTGTATCTTACTAAGGCTCTCATGCAGATTTACAAGAAAGAAGATATGGAGGCAGGAAACATAAGAGGAAATATTGGTGGAGGAAGCACCACAACCAACAGAAATGCTCGACCCACTAGGAGGAACCCAGTTCGACGGGCTAATGCTAAACAAAATGCAGATGCAATATAGGTGCTAGAAATCAACCAGTGGATATGGGGATGACTTATCATTTCTTCATCAATCTTATGCAAGTAGGAGTAGGTGTTGGAGTTGTTGGGAACGTTGGAGGAGCTAATCCTGTGGCGCCAATTGGGAATACTTATGCTAAGCCGAGCAAAGACTACACCGGTCTTGGTGGAAAGACGTTTATGGGAACGCAGGATGCCATAGAAGTGGACAATTGGCTATTGCGTTATGAGAGAATTTTCGCTGTTTTGGGTATGGACGATGAGCAGAAGAAGAGGCTGGCATCTAAGCAGCTACAACGGCCATCACTTCATTGGTGGAATAGTGTTACTGCCGAAGTTCTGGAGGAAGAGTTGACTAGGGCAGAATTCCAAAGGAGATTTGAATAGAGGTTTTGTTTGAAGCTGCTAAGTCAGCGTGTTGAGAAAGTTTATGAATTTGGTGCAGGGAGAGATGCCGATAATTGAGTATGCTACTAAGTTTGATGAGTTGTCCCAATATGGGTATGCCACTATAGACATTGTCATCAAGAGAAATGATAAGTTTATCCAAGAATTGAGACCTGAGATTGGTAAGGCGACTCTGACACATCTCCGTGATCCTTTTAATGTAGTTATGGAGATGGAAATCCGACACGAAGAGATGCTTGCTAATTGTGGAAAGGAAAAGCGGTTGAAACCTAGGATTCTCAAGGAAATAGGAGAAAGTTCTTTAAGAAGAAGGGAGCCCAGAAGGGAGAGGCTGTCAAGAAGGCAAAGGCTGATTTAGTTTGCTTCAAATGTGATAAGAAATGTCATTATGCCCATGAGTGCCGGTCAGGTAAGGGAAAGAAAGCTGCAGAAAAGAAGGGTGTGAAGTGCTTCAACTATGATCGAGTTGGGCATTATAAGAATCAGTGTCCAGAACCAGTCAGGGCGGACAAGGGAAAAGTCTTTGCTATTGGACCATCATCAGCTAGGAAAACTGCAGTTGAAAAAGCAAAGACCGTGGTAGAAGGTATGCTTTTGATTTAGAGTATATCAGTTAGGGTACTATCTGTACTAGTGCATCACATGCATTTATATCTCAGTGTTTGGTTGATGGGTTATGCTTAGAAACCACATACCTTATTACTTCCTTAAGCGTTGCGAATCCAATAGTAGGGCATGAAAATTTAGGGATGAGATGTTACCAGTTAGAACTAGAATTGTTAGGTTATAAGTTTGTATGGAGTTTGTATGTTTTGATTTCATAGATTTCGGGATCATTTTGTGTTTGGATTGATTGAGTAAGTATGAGGCTAGGATATTTTGCCAGGGTAGGGCAATATCACTAAGACACCCCGATGGTCATATCCGAATTATATTCTCAGTGGAGAATTCTGACCAAAGTAGTTGTGCTTTGTTAAGCGCCATAGGAGTAGGAGAAGAGTTAAGTCAGGTTCGGATAGCAAGAGAGTTTGTCGATGTCTTTGAGCCGGTTATAGGACTACCACCGTAACGAGCTGTTGAGTTTCAGATAGATCTTTGTCAAAAGTTGAACCTGCAAGTAGAGCACTTAGCAGGATGACACTAACCGAGATGAAGGAATTGAAGGTGCAACTAGTGGATCTAGAAGGGAGAAATTTTGTTTAAACAAGCAGTTCATCCTGGAAAGCAGCCGCGGTGTTCGTAAATAAACTAGATTGGTCATTAAGGATGTATGTCGACTATCGTAAGTTGAACGAGAAGATGACAAAGAATAAGTATCCTTTGCCAAGAATCGGTGATCTATTTGATCAGTTGCGTGGGGCCAGAGTGTTTTCATAGTTGTATTTGGTGATAGGTTTCCATCAGTTACAAGTGGCAGAGGATAGTATTCCTTTGACAATTTCAAACTAGGTATGGTTCATATGAGTCGTTAGTAATGTCATTCAGGTTAACTAATGCACCTGCCTTCTTCGTGTTGAACCGAGTTTTTCAAGAGTACTTGGATAAGTTTATGTTGGTGTTTTTAGATGACATTTTAGTATGCTCTAAGGATAAAAGAGAGCATGAGAATCAGCCTAAGTAGTACTTGAGGCGCCGAAGCAGCATTAGATGAAGGCGAAGTTTTCCAAGTGTCATTTTTGAAAGAAAGAGGTTAAGTTTCTTGGTCACGTGGTTTTAGAGATGGGCTTGTTAGTCAATCCATATAAGATTGAAGCTATTAATAATTGAAAGAGACCAAAGATGGTGACTGAGATAAGGAGTTTTCTTGGACTTGCTGGTTATTACCGAAGATTCATTAAGGACTTCACGCGGATAGTAGCCCGGTTAACTAAGTTAAACAGGAAGGATGTGAAGTTTGTCTGGTTTGACAAATATGAGGAAGCATTCCATAAGTTAAAGCATTTGTTGAACAATGCACCCGTGTTAGTAGTTCTTGACGGAAACCAATGGTTAGTGGTATATATCGATGCATGTGAGACTGAATTAGGAGCTATGTTGATGCAGAAGGGCCAAGTCATTGCCTACGCTTCACGACAGATTAGACTGGATGAAGTACAATATCCTACTCATGATTTGGAGTTGGCTACGGTGATCTTTGCATTAAAGATTTAGAGACATTATCTCTTAGGGGAGATATTTGAGCTATATACAGATCATAAGTCCTTAAGATACTTATTCTCTCAAAAGGAGTTGAATATGAGGCAGTAGAGGTGGCCGATGTTTTTAGCAACTTATGACTTTGGTGTAGAGTATACACCTGGGAAAGGTAATAAGGTAGCAGAAGAGGTCAGAATTTGGTGTTTGCCATGTTGGCAGAATGGAATGATTTAGAAGCTTTGACTACTTGTAGTGTGCTGTTAAGATCGACTGGTAGTTCTAGTTAGAGCACTGCCATGTCATCCTATTTATAAGTTCGAGCAGTGTTGATCAAAAGAATTGATTCTGAGCAGAAAGCGGATCCATTATTAGCCGAAAAGATTAGAAGGCTTGATGTTGGAATGGAGATCGATGATCTAAAGGATTTTAATCTTGACCAAATGGGATGGTTGAGAAAGAAGGGAGGTTATGTGCTCTGAATGTTGAGGACTTAAGGAAAGAAGTTCTTAGGGAACGTCATTGATCTAAGTTTACGATTCATCCTAAAGGGACAAGATGTATCAGGATATGAAGATGAGCATATATTGGAAAGGTATGAAGAGGAATGTTGGCTTGTGGGTTAGACAGTGTGCAAACCATCAACAAGTGGAGGACGAACATTAGAAACCAAGTGGGTTGCTTCAACCCTTATAGATTGAAGTTTGGAAACGGGATTCGATATCCATGGATTTTATAGACAGGTCGCCAAAGTCAAATAGAGGAAATAAAAGTATATGGGTTATAGTGGACAGGTTGACCATGTGTTTCCATTTCATTCCTATCAAGTCAACTAAGATGGTATTTGTTTTAGCTAAATTGTTCATGAAGAACGTAGTTAGACTACATAGAATTCCTAATAGTGTAGTCGGTGACAGGTATGCTTTGTTCACTAGTGAATTCTAGAAGAGTCTACACGATGTATCAGTCCCTAAGCTTAAGATGAGTACTGCATATCACCCTTAGATGGATGGGTAGATAAAAAGAGTCAATAAGATACTCGATGATTTATTGAGTGCTTGTGTATTGGACTTTGGTGGCTTTTGGGAAGATCATTTACACTTAGTGGAGTTTTCCTATAATAACAGCTATCAGATTAGTATAGGAATGACGCCATCTGAAGTTTTGTATGGAAGGCCATGCAAATCACCTGCATGTTGGTTGAAGATTGGAGATTGAAGATAGATTAGTTTTAAGTCCAGATCTGGTTTGAGAGGCGAAAGAGAAGATTGAGTTGATCCAAAAAAGGATAAAGGAAGCTTAGTGCAGATAGAAGAGTGTATAGATAAGAGGCATAAAGACCTAGAATTCTCAGCCGGAGATAAGGTTTTCATTAAAGTATCATCGATGAAGGGTGGTATGATTTGGAAAACTGACACCGAGATATGTTGGTCCATTCCAAGTTATAGAGAGGATCGGGAAGCTCGCATACAGAGTAGAGTTGCCAAGCAATATGGCAGGTGTTCATAATGTGTTTCATCTTCGTAAGTACACGCATGATCCAGAGACTACTATTCCTCCGATAGGGTTGGAAGATTTGATAGTAGAGCCTAATTTGACTTTTGTTAGACAACCAGTTCGGATAATAGCGAGAGATGAGAAATGATCGAGGAACATGATAGTCAAGTTGGTAAAAGTTCAGTGGAGCGACAACGAGGATGACTGTACTTGGAAGGTAGAAGACAGGATTAGAGATACTTATCCTGATCTGCTTTAAGGATATGTCTATATTAGATTTTTAAATATAGATGCTAGTTAGGCAGGCTAGTATGGTTGTTAGGAGTTGTTACAGATGATTTTTATGTTCTCTATTTGGTCCTTACTGAATTTCGAGGACGAATTTCCTTAAGAAGGGGAGCCTGTAACACCCCTAATTTTTAATAACATTATTTAGGATATTCAGTTAGATAAATTAAATTGAATAATGTAAATATTAGAGTTATAAGGGGATTGAGATTTGAAAATTTATTAAGAGGCCGAGCTTAATTAAATAAATGAGCTTATGAATGGTTTTATATGTTAATTAATTAATGCAAGGGCATATAAGGAATTGCGCTCCATAATTCCATTACCTTAAAAAAAATCTCATTTCCTTTACCATTATCGTTCATTTATACAAAACGCAAAAACGTAAACTAAAAGAAAAGTGAAGCCGGCCATTACTAGGGAAGAAAATGAGATAAATCAAATTAAAGTCAAGGAATTAAGCAAAGGAAATTAATCTCAATCAAATCTCAAATTCCTTATCCTAATCAAGGTGAATAATAATCGAAAGCATCTCTATTTCTGTTTCTATGATCATTTGATTCTAAGGTTTAAGTTTAAATTCGGCATATTATTTTCAGATGATGATATGCAAGGATTTTATGATATGTTTGATTCAAACAAGATTGTTCGATAAGTGTTTTACATGGTTTTAGGGCTAAAATCATTTGTTTTGGATTTCGAATGCCACGGGGAATTTATATGTTATGCAAAACATTATCTTGGAGATGGGTTTAATTTTCTGTAATTTTCCAAGCCATGGAAAATTTATTATGAATTTTGGAAGGAGAAAATGAATAATTTGGGTTTAAAATAATTTTGGCTAGTATATGGAAGAATTTGGGTCTTAAATTTCTATCTGTTAGATAATATATTAAAAGTGTATTTCTGTGATTGTTGGGATTTTTCTTAAGTAATTTACTATGGAAATTAAATTATTTAGATGAAGGACTTAAATGCTTTATTTGTTTTGCTTAATGGAAGGGCTTATTTGCTAAATTAATTCTTGTTTAGATCTGAAACAATTACAGCAGATTTTAAGATAAAATTTGAAAAACTCATGATAATCAATTAATTGTTTACAAATAGGCAGGTTAGTAAAAAAAGCAATTACTTTAAAAGGCACTAAAACAATCTTTATCCAGAAATATTGTTTCGCCACTTTCGGAAGCTATCTTTCGACCATATGCTTCCGCCTCAACCAATTAATCAGGACGAAACCAATACACAAGGTATCAATATGTTGGTGTGTAGTGGATTGGAGAAAGGAGGAAGACATGATGTCGAAACCAATGCATTTGAAGGGGTCGAAGCCTTTTTTTTACTCTCCAAAGATATGCGCTTACCTTGTTTTTAAAGGGATGCTTTCGAAGGGGTTGAAACCTATTTAAATAGCTTTTTAAAATGTTGTCGCCTTTTTGTTTCTGTTTCGAAGAGATAGCTTTCGAATGACCTACCTTGTTTTTAAATCAATGCTTTCGAAAGGGTAGTTTCAACCCAACCGAAACCCTGCTGCCGACCTTATACCTTTCGAGTCAACTATATCAAAAGGTAGCTTTTGTTTTATAAATAAAGTAAGCCACTTCTTATAGCTTTCGAAAGGGTTTAATGGTTTCAAAGGAAATGGCTTTGAAAGGGGTTTCGAAGCTAATTTTCAAATGTGTTACTTAAATGATAAATGCTTTCAAAAGGATGGTTACAAAGCAATCAGTTTTCCCCAAACTCTTATATGAAGGATAATGATTTCGAAATGGTACTTTCAAATGATTTCAAAAGGGATACTTTCGTTTATATTCACTTTGACCCAAAATATATTTAAAGATAAAACCAATGGTTTCGAAAGGGGAACTTTCAACTGAGTTATTAAATGACGCTTCAATACTTTCGAAAGGTATGCTTTGAACGTTTCGAATAGATGATTTAAAGTGTTTTTAAAGGCATATCCAACGGTTTGAATGCTTAGTGTTTTGAAAAGAAGATTTGAATTCTTTCACAGGTGGTTACCCAATGGTTTCGAAAGTAATAGTTAAAGGTTTTGAAAGCCTTATTTTTTAAAGCAAAGAACCCAATCACATTTTTTAAAGGAAAAACCATGACATAAATAAAGAAATTTTAAAATGACTTTTAAGTATGGTGTTTTTGAAGAAGCTTTCCTTGATAAAATAATATGTTAAAGGGATTAACCATGTTTTATATGTAAATGATTTCAAGGATATTAAACCACAGATGATGGTGTTATTATGTTATTATGCTTACTTCTTATAATATACATATTCACTTTAAAATAAACCATAATTGTATTTTGGGGAGAAAGGCGTAAAATAACAAGTTAGGTTGACCCAGTAGTGAATATAAATTGAGTTAACGCCTCAATGAGTAGAATTGCATCTAGAAGGTCTGGAAGACCAGAATATATGATGCTTAAATGCTGATTAAAGAAGTTGTCAGATAGACGGGTTCATGGTAAACCCATGAAAACTACGTTTAGAAAGAGTTATTGGCAGAGGTCAATAGGTTTGTAGTGAACCCACGAAAACTATATCATGATCAAGTAATTGACAGAAGTCAACAGGTTCCTAGTCAACCCATAAAAACTAGGGTATGCGGGAAGTTGTTAGAGATATCAAGAGGTTCAGGGGGAACCCATGAAACAATTTATTGGCAAGGTCCAACAGGTTCTTAGTGATCCCATGAAAACTATGAAACCAGACAGAGAGTCCATAAGTTTTAAACAGGTGATTATATTATAAGTATATATCTAGCCTCCACATATACTCAGCGTAGTGAGTCACAAAACATACCTCCGTATGAGTGTCATCCATGAGTAAAGAGTAGCTGATTAAATAACACAACGATGTCCTATACTACCATGTGTTATTAGTCTATTTATTCAGTGGTTAAACATCACTCTCGCTCCTCCATTATTCTATATAACGAGTACAAATAATAACCAGAAAAGTGTTACCGAAAGTCTCATACCAGACGGTATCACTAAACCAATTATTCAAATTTCTTGTTACACGAAATTATGACACAAAATCATATCATAGAAGTCATTGCCGTATCATATTGGAAACTCCAAACAAATCTATCTCAACGATGAATCATTCTTAAGATCCAGTTCAATACACAAGAAAAGAATGATCAGAAAACTAATATGAAAATCGATTATTCAAATAAATATAAATATACAAATCAATGCTTAAGAATGAATTGTTTACAAAATATAATTTTATATAACCAGTAAAATGCTAAGAATAGATAACGAATACACATTTTGGTATTAATTAAATAATCATTTAGATATAGCTTAATATTTACAATAAATAACTAATTCCTTGTCCTTTTATAAAATTGTCGATTATTAAATATTTATCAATAACATTAGAACACCCTTTTAAATTCATAAAATCAGGAAATTTTCCTCAAGGACATTTTTTAAGGCTTTTTTGGATGTAAGACAACCTGCTAGTCATTTTCTCTAAAGGACAAAGTATCATTATTTCTTTCCAACCCACTTTCGCACGCTTCTTCTTCTTCCTTTCGATCAAAATTTTCAGTCGCGATCAAATATCTCTCTCGCAATAAAAATATCGATCTACTTTGTTCAAATATTTCAATTTCGTCCTTCTAAAAATTATAGTTCATCGATCATTTTTTTCTCACGCGCGTTTTGTTGATCTCATTCTTTTCATATTTGTACCGTGATCTCGTTTTTCTTCAAATTGTATTAATTAGGTATGCTTATATTACTCTATTTTTTGTTGTTGTTCTATTGGAGTTAGAAAATTTTGTCCGTGATTTCTAATTGTGTTCAGTTTTACAAATGATATGCAGTGTTGTTGTTCTCATTGTTTGTTCTTTCATTTTTGACAAATTGTGGAAGTAGCAGCAGGTTTTTATTATTATTATTCGTTTCTTTATGCAGTGTTGTATTTAATTTTTCATTTAATTTATCTTACATTTTCTTGCATTAATGTTGAGATGATTGGAAAAGTATTATTGCTTTGGTTGTATATAAAGTTGTGATAAAGTGGAAAAGTATCATATTTTAGGTTCAGTTTTTGGGTATCATTTTTATTTTTCTTAGTATCATTTTTTTTTATTATCAGTAACTAGGTATCAATTTTGCATATGGTAGGTATCAGTTTTGTGAAATTAAATAATTAATGTTTTAAATTGAACATATTTTTACTCATGTTTATTTTTTATTTTTTTGACAGTGGGGATAACAGTCTTCTTTGTCTGTTCGTGTTGAATAATAACATTTTAGCACTTGATTGTCTATTGATTGCTCTTTGTATGACTTGAAGAATGAGATATAAGCTTGTGATGATTGGAAAAATATCACTTGATAGGTATTCTATTCTACGGTTTCGATGATAACAACTATACAATGGAAATCGTATGTATGTATATATCTACATTTACAGGTAGTTGATGACCAAGGGATAGAAGCAAGAATCAAAAGGCAAACAAATCAATGAAAGTTGAAATGGAAATGCACAAGACACAAAGAAAGCAAAATATACACTTTCAAACGTCTGAGTGCACTTATCAGACGTCTGGATTATTCCTCTGCATTGCCAATCAGTACAAAACAGACATCTGATAAAAATACCATACGCCTGATGATATTCTCGGGTTCTATATTTCAGAAGGAATCAGACATCTGATATTAAACTCAGACGTCTGAAAGAGAACCATACACAAAAATATATATGAAGGGAAAACGTCTGACACATTCTCTCAGACGTCTGATTTTGAATTCGGCAGAGCATTTTCAAACTCCAAATGCCACACTCGAAGGGACACGTCTGATTCTTCTTATCGCAACTCTTCATCATCATCAGAAGCGACCTTTTAGGAAATTACAACGGATACAACTATACAAGATAACCCTTCATCAGTATAAATAGCATCAGCAATGCAAAGAAATACTTACTTTTTCCTATGTTATTATTTTCTATACTCTAACTTACATCTGTTCTCAAAGCAATTAACTACTTACACTTTCATATATTCTAGATTACGCATTCAACACTTTCTAGATAAATATATTGAAAGCACTTGTATTCAACAGTCAACATCAGTGTTATAAGAACACATCTTTGACAAAGAAACTCTGCTATTGTAAACCTGTTCCTCCGGGTCAAGTGAGGGTTAGTTAGTGAAAGGAAATTCCGAAGAGGAGCTTCGGGACTGGACGTAGGATGGGAGGTCCGAACCAGTATAAATTCCTGGTGTGATTAGTTTAATTTACTTTACTACTTTTATCTATCTTGTTTTACTGTAGACTACTTATACTTGCACATATATATCACACGATCGACTCATAGAGAATTACAATTGGTATCAGAGCGAGGTTTGATCAAAGAACAGTAACACGTTTTTGAATCTTTTTAAATATGGCAAATATTTTTCAAGAAGGACAATCCACAGCACGACCCCCACTTTTTAATGGCTCTAACTATGCATATTGGTCAACACGTATGAGAATTTTTATAGAAGCTAACGGTCCAGAAATTTGGTCAGCCACTCAAGAAAAATATGAAGCACCCACTACTGCAATGAACACTTGGACCGATGCACAAAAAACCTTAGCATCAAACAATGCTAAAGCTATGAATGTTTTATTTTGTTCTTTAGACAAAAATGAATTTTCACGTGTAATGCTATGCACCACTGCATTTGATATTTGGCGTACCGTACAAATTACACATGAAGGTACAACAAAGGCCAAACAAACTAAAATTTCAATTTTGCAAAACCAATTCTCATCTTTCAAAATGAAACAAAATGAAACTATAATACACATGCATTCTAGATTTCAAAGTATACAACATGATCTTATGGCATTAGGAGTTAAGTTTACTGATTTTGATTTAGTTTCTCGAATACTCAACTCTTTAACACCTGAATGGGAAAGAAAGGTATTGGCTATAGAAGAAGCTAATGATCTTTCTACCCTCAAAGTTGAAGAGTTGATAGGAAATTTGATGTCCTATGAAGCAAATTTGCAGGCACGAAAAGAACTAAATTCGGAAAAGAAGAGCATAGCATTTCAGGAAACAAAGAATGATGACTCGGATTTAGATGAAGATGAGATAGTATTCATTGCTAAAAACCATAACAGATTCAAGAAGTTTAGAAAGATGACAAAATTTCGAAAAGAAGGAAAGTCCAACTCGACAAATCAATCTCAAATCAAATGCTATGAATGTGATCAATACGGACACATGAAGAAAGAATGCCCAAAACTCAACAATGATAAAAAGAAGAATAAATTTGAAAAATTCAAGAAGAAGAAAGCTTTCAAAGTAACATGGGATGATTCGGATTCTTCATCATGAGAAAGTGATAGCGATAGTGACGAAGAACAAGCAAATGTGTGTTTTAAGGCACAAAACGATGAGGTATGTCCGGAACTTAGCTATGACGAACTATTTGAACTAAGCATGGAATTGGATGATAAATTTAGGCAGGTTAAAAAATTGAATAAAGAATATATAGCTAAAATAAATAGATTAGAAATTGAAGTAGGTATGTTAAAAGATGAAAAAATCATTCTAGAGGAAGAACTTGAATTATCTCAAGAAAAATTCAAAAGTAATTTGATAATGAATGAGGCTATCACTATAGAACTTGAAAACACTAAAAAGGCAAACGACAATTTTTTGAAAGAAAATACCGACCTTAAAAATAATATTGAATTGTTTAAAATTGAAAATGTAGAACCAAAAGAAAAGCTAGATAAGATTACAAATAATGTGTCAAAATTTAATAAAGGAAAACAAGATTTGGAAAACCTTATAAAAATATCAAAACCATTAAGCAACAAAAATGGAATAGGTTTTAAAAATTTCTCTAAACAAAAAGAAGTTACAAAAAATCTTAGTTATAAAAAAACTAAAAGTTTATCTAAGTCTACATTTAATACCAAAATTATAAAAATTTGGATCCCTAAAACAAATAATCATTTAATTAGACAAAAGTATAACAATAATTATATGAAGAATGTGGTCTGTAATAAAAATTATATTTATAAAGGTACCAAACCATCTTGGGTATGGCTACCTTCTCCTAACAAATAGGACCCTAATAATATATGGGTACCAATTGAAACATCTTTTATTTTGCAGGTAACCAAAATAAAAAATAAAGAGAAATGGATATTAGATAGTGGCTGCTCTAAACATATGACTGGAAATTCAAGATGTTATCAAATATATCATACATTGATGGTGGGACGGTAACATTTGGAGACAATTCAAAAGGATATGCGTGGGGATTGGAGAAGTCATCTACTCTGGTATATCAAATTCTCCTATTATTACAAATGTTTTATTAGTAAAAAATCGAAAACACAACTTACTAAGCATTAGTCAATTATGCGATAAAGGTTTTTAAATAAATTTTGAAAAAGATAAATGTAATATTTTAGATAATAACAAACAACTCATTTTTGAAGGATTCAGAAAAAATATATTTATGTATTAAACATGAATATAAATAAAAATTCAAACTTATGCTTAACCGCCAAACATGATGATCCATGGCTATGGCATAAACGATTCTGTCATATCAACTTTAAAAATATTAATAAGTTAGCAAAATATTAACTAGTAAGGGGGTTACCTAGAATAAATTTCAAAGTAGAAAAATTATGTGATGATTGTCAAATTGGAAAACTAAAGAAAAGCTCGTTTAAATCTAAAAATAATATTTATACAAAACAACCACTAGAACTGTTACACTTAGATTTATTTAGCCCTACACAAATTCGGTCTATAAATCACAACAAATATGTCTTTGTAATAGTTGATGATTTTTCCAGATATACACGGACTTTGTTTTTAAAACATAAAAGTGATACTTTTGGAATGTTTAAAATTTTTGCTAAAAGAATTAAAACACAAATGAACTTAAAAATTAAAAATATCCGAAGTGATCATGGAGGAGAATTCGAAAATGATCTTTTTACAAATTTTTGTAATAAAAAAGGAATAATTCACAATTTTTCTTTTCCTCGCACACCGCAACAAAATGGTGTCGTAGAAAGAAAAAATTGCACATTACAAGAATGCGCACGAAATTACTAAATAGTAGTGGTTTACCAAAACACTTTTGGGCTGAAGCTATTGCGACATCTTGTTATGTATTAAATCGTGTGACAATACGTCCTATGACTAAACAAACGTGTTTTGAAATATTTTTTGGTAAAAAACCTAAGGTATCATACTTTAAAACTTTCGGGTCAAAATGTTTTATTTTAAATACAAAAGATAACTTAGGTAAATTTGATCCAAAAGCTGATGAAGGTATCTTTATTGGATATTCGGAGCGGAGTAAAGCCTATAGAATCTTTAATAAAAGAACTAATACCGTTGAAGAAAGTTTACACGTTTCGTTCGATGAAAATCTTTGTAATCTTAAAAATAACGATGAAGAAGAAAATATTCCACTAATAAATCCAACAAATACCGTTAATAATGACATAAATATTGAAAATAACACTCTGGTATCCCCTCATAGAATTCTTAAAAATCATCCAATAGATAATATTATTGGAGACCTTAATACAAGAGTAACTAGAAATCATCTCAATCATATAAGCCATATAGAATTTGTGTCAAACTTTGAACGAAAAAAATATAAAGAAGCATCAAATGATAATTTTTGGATAAAAGCTATGCAAGAAGAATTAAATCAGTTCGAACGTAATAACGTGTGGGAATTAGTACCACGACCTAAAGATCAATCGGTAATAGGAACAAAATGGATATTTAAGAACAAAACCGATGAAAACAGAGATATTATTAGAAATAATGCACGATTAGTTGCTCAAGGCTACAATCAAGAAGAAGGAATAGATTACGATGAAACCTTTGCTCCAGTAGCAAGATTGGAGGCCATTCGTACATTACTCGCTTTTGCAACATATAATAATTTTAAACTATTTCAAATGGATGTCAAAAGTGCTTTTTTAAATGGGTTTATCAAAGAAAATGTATACGTAGAACAACCACCACTATTTGTTCATGAAAAATATCCCGATCACGTATATAAATTACACAAAGCTTTATATGAATTAAAACAAGCCCCACGAGCTTGGTATGAACGTCTTAAAAATCATTTAATTACATCAGGTTTTCAAATAGGCAAAATTGATACAACTTTGTTTTTTAAAAGAGAAAATAATGATATTTTAGTAGTGCAAATCTATGTCGACGACATCATTTTTGGCTCAACTAATGAAAATTTATGCAACTAATTTTCAAATATTATGAAAAGTGAATTTGAAATGTCCCACATGGGAGAATTAATTTTTTTTCTTAGGTTTACAAATAAAACAACTTGATAATGGAATTTTTATTCATCAAGAAAAATATTGTAATAATTTATTAAATCGTTTTGAAATGAATAAAACCTCAAGTAAACCAACTCCAATGAGTACCACTGCTAACTTAGAAAAAGATGAAAACGGAAAAGATTTTGATGAAAAGAAATATCGTAGCATGATTGGTTCTCTTCTCTATTTAACGACTAGTCGACCTGAGTGTATGCCTTTGTGCTCGATTTCAAGCCAAACCAAAAGAGTCACATCTAAGAGCAGTTAAGCGAATTTTACGTTATCTTTCTAGTACTAAAGATTATGGGTTGTTCTACCCTAAAGGATCCTCATTTGAACTTATCTCACATAGTGATGCGGATTTCGGAGGATGTAAAACAGATCGTAAAAGTACTAGTGGAACTTGTCATTTTATCGGACAATCATTAGTTTCTTGGTTTAGCAAAAAACAAAATTGCATTTCCTTATCAACTTGCGAAGCCGAATACATCTCCGTAGCACTAGCATGTGCTCAAGTAATATACATGCAACAAACACTATTAGATTTCGGTAAACCTATCATTAAGTCTCTAATTTATTGTGATAACACAAGTGCAATTAATCTGTCCAAAAACCCAATTAATCACTCAAGAACCAAACATATAGATACATGACATCATTTTCTAAGAGACAATGTTGAAAAAGGAACCATTTTATTGGAATACGTTAATACCGAAAATCAAGTAGCCGACTTTTTTACTAAACCATTAAATGAACAAACTTTTTCTAAGCTTCGACGAAGTTTATGAATTGTTCACCGAATGATCTTTTTCCTTAATACATTAATTTTTTTTTAAAAGCTACATTTAGTTACCAAAATATTGACCACAAAATATATTATTGATTTCTGCACTTCTAACGTGTTCAAAAAAATTATAACCACAAGTCAGGATATTTATTTCTGCACCTTTAAAATTATTTAATTTATCTATATTTACATACTTTCCAAATTATAAATATAGCCAAATAGAACAACTTTATTCAAACAATTATTTTATATATATATATATATATATATATATATATGTCTTCTCCAGATTCCTATATATCCATCTCCGTATCAACACCCTCGACAGATAGCGCGGTTGACACGCCACAACAACTCCCAACGTCTACCCCAAAGCAAGAATCAACTAATAGGTGGTCTTCGTATCGCACAGGTTTTACACCAGATAATAAGAAAGCTAAAAAATCTTTGTTTACGTCTCCTAACACAAAGGAGAAAATCAATGAAATCCATCATTACCAAAAACAACAGATGGATCTTCAACGGGAACTTTATTTCGAACAAAAAGTAACGGCACGCATGTTAAACTTTTTCGAGCAAGTTGCAATGAAGTTTTGTTCATCACGCAAGAAAGATGTTCATGAACCACTTCCAAAACCTTGTAGTTCATTGGATCCATCTTCTTCATATCGTACTCCTTCAGACCCTTCACCTACACGATATTCTGGCTCTCCACGAACACACGAACGTGTAAATATATGGTCTCCAATTCAATCATGAAATGATGATGAATCAAGAAAATCCTAAAACTCCGTCTCCATCTATATAAATTATTTATATTCATTGATGTGTGTATCTATAGGTATACATGTTTTAATAAGGAAATTTATTATTTACGTTTAAATAAAATTTCTATCATTTTTGTCAATTTACAAAATTCAGACGTCTGCCAACAGCTACCAGACGTCTGATACTATACTAAAACTGTTGATATGTGCATATATCAGACGTCTAAAATAATGCCAGACGTCTGAAATATGCCTCTGCCCACTCTACAATAAAATTATAGCCATTTCAGATGTCTGGAAAGATAACCAGACGTCTGTACAAGTCCTCTGTTTCAATCTCGAACCAAAACAGACGTCTGCTTTAAACTTCAGACGTCTGTAATTGTTTTCTGCTTCATAATATTATACGCAATCTAACAACCAGACGTCTTACTAAAGCACTCAGACGTCTGTTTTCATCTACTGGACAAAAATTAGGGCAAACCAGACGACTTATTACATATTCAGACGTCTGGTTCCTAATCGACCCTATAAAATCGACCACGTTAACGTCATTTTTTTTACCCCTGAACCTTTTTTTTCACGATCTTCTCAAATATACTTCTTTCTAAACAACAATGCCGCCTCGTACTAAAAATCCTACTAAAAAGAGAAAGCAAGATCAACCAACAATATCTTCACATCCACAAGTTTGTTCGGATGATCAAATCGAACGTTGGATGAATAGAGTTCCTCATTCTATAAAAAGGTATGAAGAGATTCAAAAGAAGAAACTTCACACAGGTCCCTTCTACAATTTACTAAAATTTCCTATGTATGACCTAGATGAATTGTGTGAAACAGCCGGTTTAGATACCCTGATTTCTTTTCAAACAAACGATATTCAAATTGACCAATTAGCCATCTTCTTATTCTACTCAAATTTAGATAGCGCCGCAGTTTGGAATACTGAGAATGAAGAAAATTGGATTTGGTCCAGTGTATATGGAAACACAATTAGATTAAACCCTGGCTTAATAGGTCGAACACTTGGTTGCTCTGACACCGGGGAAGACCTGTATAACATTCCCGATATGAGATTTAAGCCTAGGAATAGTGTTACACATCAAATTTGGGAAGATAATATGCCGAAATTTGCTTCCAAGTATTTACGCCCGAAGGCTCGACTACTTACAAGGATGATAATAAACACCATTATTCCACGATTAGGTAGTCACGAGCAAATCACAGAAATGGAGCATAAAGCATTGTATGCTATATTTCGTCGGACAAGAGTGAATTGGGCAAAATTTATTTTCGACGAGCTTAAACAATTTTGGAATCGCTCTCGACCTTCCATTATTTACCCGACTTATATTATGCGACTTCTTCGGGCTAATAACATTCAATCATATTTATCAACATTCGAAGAAATTTCACCCAAATATGCTTCAACAAAATTCTTCTCCTTGATGCACTTGCCTGAAATTCCCCCGGAATTCATAACATTTGAGGATTGGACGCGCAATCGACAATCTCGTCATGAGCCTCCTCCTCCACCACCCATGATACCTTCTCAAGGAGAAGAACAAAAAGAAGCAACTCCTCCTCCTCCTCAGCCTTTTAATTACCCGGGACAAGAGGATATTATGGAGACTCGACTAGAAACAGAACCAAATGAAAGTATTCGAGATCTCACTCTTCGAAATCAACACATACTGTCCCAAAATCAAAAACACTTGGCTAAGAGAATTGACAACCTTGAAGTATCATTTGCTACTCGCCTAGCAACAGTTGAAGATTCCCTTTCAACTGCTTTGACAGTGCTGAAAGAGGTATTACAACGGGTCCGTGCTCCAACTCCACCCTCTGAGGATTGGCCAACTCCCGTTCCTTCCCCTCCTACAAAGCACTCTAAATTATTTGACGATGATCCTCCAAAGGAAGCTATGATATCTCCTTCAAAAACTAGTACTTCTACAAAAGACGATCAAAACAAGGATGATACAATTCAAGCTTCGCCAAAGGAAGGTGATCCAAAACTATCTTCACCTAAACAAGATGACCAAAATCAATCCTCTCCGAAATAAATTTAAGTTTACTTTTGTAGCTTTTGTGTACTTTTGTAATATAACAATGCATGTAATCCTTTTCTTTTATTAATGAATATTTTTTTGGTAAACCAGGCTTCTTTATTCTTTTTGATAATGTCAAAGGGGGAGAAATATTCTCATAACATAATATAAGCATATATTCAGGGGGAGATTTCAAATCTATATATAAGTACATTGAATAAGTTGTCATCATCAAAAAGGGGGAGATTGTTAATAATTATATTCTACGGTTTCGATGATAACAACTATACAATGAAAATCATATGTATGTATATATCTACATTTACAGGTAGTTGATGACCAAAGAGATAGAAACAAGAATCAAAAGGCAAACAAATCAATGAAAGTTGAAGTGGAAATGCACAAGACACAAAGAAAGCAAAATATACACTTTCAGACGTCTAAGTGCACTTATCAGACGTCTGGATTATTCCTCTGCATTGCCAATCAGTACAAAACAGACATCTGATAAAAATACCATACGCCTGATGATATTCTCCGGTTCTATATTTCAGAAGGAATCAGACGTCTGATATTAAACTCAGACGTTTGAAAGACAACCATACACAAAAATATATATGAAGGGCAGACGTCTGACATATGCTCTCAGACGTCTGATTTTGAGGCAGAGCATTTTCAAACTCAAACTGCCACACTCGAAGGGACACGTCTGCTTCTTCTTATCGCAACTCTTTATCATCATCAGAAGCGACTTTTTTGGAGATTACAACGGATACAACTATACAAGATAACCCTTCATCAGTATAAATAGCATCAACAATGCAAAGAAATTCTTACTTTTTCCTATGTTATTATTTTCTATACTCTAACTTACATCTGTTCTCAAAGCAATTAACTACTTACACTTTCATATATTCTAGATTACGCATTCAACACTTTCTAGATAAATATATTGGAAGCACTTGTATTCAACAACCAACATTAGTGTTATAAGAACACATCTTTGACAAAGAAACTCTGCTATTGTAAACCTGTTCCTCCGGGTCAAGTGAGGGTTAGTTAGTGAAAGGAAATTCCGAAGAGGAGCTTCGGGACCGGACGTAGGACGGGAGGTCCGAACCAGTATAAAATCCTGGTGTGATTAGTTTAATTTACTTTACTACTTTTATCTATCTTGTTTTACTATAGACTACTTATACTTGCACATATATATCACACGATCCACTCATAGAGAATTACATCATTGATCGGGTTGTATATAAGCTTTTGATAGAGTGGAAATGTATCATATCTTTGGTTCAGTTTTCTGGTATCATTTTTATTTTTTCTTAGTAACAATTTTTTTGATTATCAGTAACTAAGTATCAGTTTTTTACACCTTAGGTATCAGCTTTCTGAAATAGAACAAATAATGTTCTAAATTGAACATGTTTTTACTAATGTTTTTTGGCAGTGGTGATAATGTGGCGCCGTTGACCATCAGTTAAGCCTAAAGGAGGATTTTCATATTTTCAGAACAAGCAAAACAGATGTGGCGAGTGCAAAACAGCTTGGTCATAATAAACAGAATTGTCAAGCTTCGAAGATGATATGATTTGATTTTTCATTTTGAATTTGTTCAGATTAATAAGTGGATGTGTAACTTGTTTTGGTGGTTTATTGTAATTGAACCTTTTGTTATTAATTTGTATTCAGTATAACATATTATCAAATCGATTTTAATTTCAAGTATTTTGTATAATTATATTATCAGTTTTAGCGTCAGTTAAATGTTTTTATAGTATCAGTTTTGGTGTTTTTTTACAAGTAAGAGCAGCTTTGTTTTAAGAACAGAACATCATTACTTCATAAGTATCAAATTGCAACAAAACATCATTACTTTACAAGTACAAATTTCAACAGAATTATATTACTTTATAAGTATCAAAATTAATTATGAAACATCACAATGTGAATTCAGTTTTTTCCTTTTCTTTCTTCTTCTAAGCTTGATATGTATTTAGATAGACTCCAGCAATGTTCATCATCTGTCAATATTGCATGTACAATCTTTGCTCTTGTGGATAATATTTCTTTCTTCTCAAGTTTTATTGGTATTCTGCTTTTGTTCAGTGAAACGATGAATATCATTAAAAATATTCCAAACTCAAGTCTATCGAAACCAAAATGTAATGTTAGTATCAGTTTGCATAAGTTGTATTATCAGGTTTATAATTAATACAAAATATTGAATTTCAGGGATAATGGTACAAGCATATAGTGTGCTTTGAATTAAAATATTTAACAATTTTACTAGCACACTTAGTATCGATTTGTGTATGAATTTTTGTGTTTGTAGTTATTACTTTAATGTATATTTGCTAAATATTTTGTTTTATTTTTTATTATGTAGTTATGTTTTTTGTTTTTGTAGGTGTCAGTTTTGTTTTGGTAGGTATCAGTTTCTTTTATGTAGGTATCAGTTTTGTTTCTATAGGCATCAGTTTCTTTTATGTAGGTATCAATTTTCTTTCTGTAGTAATTGTTTTATTTCTGAACTAAATGTTTTTTGAAATTGAAAGATAATATTTTTCAATATTTTGTTATGAATCAAATTCAATTAAATATAAAAGGCATACAGTGATGTATAGAATTATGTATGAAATGTTATAATGCAAAAACATAGATAGTTTGAATAATGAGCAACTTTCAATTGATTATGACTAACAGTTTCAATTGTATTGTTCATTTTGTTGTAAGTAGATATTATTTTAATCAAAAAAACTTACGTATCTTCTACTTGTTGTGCACACTTTATTTGTTGATTATCATCTGGTTTCACCTCCATGTCTGCTACATTATTGCTTTTTCATATTTCTTTGAGCATTTTTTTTCTATTTTTTGTCTCTAATAAAGACAAAATGTTAAAAAGTTAGGTCATATTCACCTTTTTTTATCTATAATAAGTAGTTTTTTTTAAAAGAAAGAGAAATCTCATACCAATTTTATAGCTTCTTTTAATTTGGATGTGAATTAGCAAAATCATCATCATCCTATTATTTCAAAATAAAGAAAATAAGTAATTCGTGGAACAAATTATGTTGAAATGTAACAATAGGTTGCTTATAAGCTGCAGTGAAATATCTTCGGTCAAATATGTAACGATTTCAAGTTTGCAGTAACTAGATATCAGTTTGCAGTAAATAGGTATCAGTTTATACTACGTAGGTATCTGCAGCTTTTTTCCCTTCTTTTTTCTGAAATTTTTCCTGCACGAGAGGTAGGTTTTTCTCTTCTATCATTGCGTTTTCTTCTTGAATATCTGCTATTGGAAGTGATTCGACATTTCATTTTAAACTTTGTTTTTTCACTTCCGACGTAATTACGTTTTCATCAACTGTCGATTGTTGTGCTCGTTGATCATCGACTGTCGATTTTTGAGATTCCGTTGGAGATGTAGATTTTTGAGGTTCTGTTCGAGGAAAATTTTCATCAAATTCTGGATGAAAGGAAGGAGGAGGAAAACGAACGAAGTACTTTGTTTTGTTTGAAATTGTATCTGGGCTTTGGACTTTGTCCTTACGGTAAAACAGTGTGCGCGTCCTTGTGACTAATTATTTATTTTAGTTTGTCCTTTAAAATTATTTTCCCTTCATAAAATAGCTTATATACCTAAATACTACATATGAGTGTTATTTCATAATCAACGATGATTGAATACTATGTTAAATAATTATAAACTATTCAAGTTAGTTAAATTTATTTATAATCAGTTAAATACATTTTTAAAAAACTTGAATTATAATTATATATTAAAATTTAACACTTTTGTAACATGATTATTAAAACCATTTAAACAATACAATTAATTATGCATTATTAATTTAATAAACATTTAAACTATAATTCCATTTATATATAAAATCAAAGTGTACATACAATAGAACTCAAATATACACGTGTGTTTTTCTTATAATTTGTGATGTTTGGAACATCCAAAGATTTGAACACACACATGCATAATAACGCACAATACCGCACAATACCGCTCTAACATCATGCAACAACTTGTGCACAAGAACGCAAATTACAACTAGGTTATAGAAAAGCAAAACACAAGAATATAAATAAAAACAGAACATCACATTGCATGGATCAGCAAGTGCTCAAGCAATTAAGACAACAGTTGCATAAAATAGTGTTACAAGGCAATTAAGCAAACATACACATGATGCACACATATGAACACATGCAAACGCAACATATGCACACCCAAAAATACTCACTCACACACATCTTCCTGCATCAAATACAATAGCTCTCTCACACAAATCACAGTAAAATGCACCCTAAAACAGCAGCGCACACATCTCCAACACACTTCACATACCAATATACAGTTTCATGAGTACTTGAATATATACACAGCTAGGCACCTAATAATATACACTGATTTGCATTAAAAATATCTCTCTCGCACACAAGAACTATAGCTTACTCCCACGCATTAGCACTGGGCACACACACATGCACTCATGAAATTTCGCAGCCACCGCACACTTAAAAACTCAACCCAGTTCCACTGTACACACATATATCACACACTCATATTTGACTCACACGTATACATATACACTGACGCCCAACACAAAACTACAGCTACGTAAACATGCAAATTCACTCAAGCAAGATGCACTCAAACTCACTAGACCTTACACACTCTAAACTGCATGATTTAACACACCAACTGGTGCATCGGTCACTACTGACCGGTCCACTGTCAGCTATTTCTGGAATAGCTAAGCTCCAGGCCGAGCTTATCTAAATTTTTTTCTATTCTTTCCAAAATTCAATGCTCTAAAAACATATTCATGCTAACAACATATAAACACATCATATGCCAGAATTAAATATAAACAAAGATTTTGTAAGTCAAACGACTACCTATACACGCGAGTTCACCTTCATCCTCTTCGCCTATGCACACACGCACCCAACACTTCAGCAACGCATCAGATGCAATTCCCACAATAGATGCCAACATGCATGAAGAACACATAATCGAATTTTAGGGAATTTTAGTGATTTGTTAAATTTGTTTTTTTAATTAGGTATAAGAGGATTTTTTTTTAAATCTTTCCCCCGAACTTATCAAAAACTGAGACGATGTATAATCATAAATACTTTGTGAAGAGGTGAAGGAAAAAAGTTCTGGAGATGGAATTGGGTTAGGACTACATGAGCTTGGGACTAAAACTGGATAAGCAAATGAATACACATGTATTATATTTCTGTTCTCTTTTGCTTTTATAACCAAATTCTTTTAAATTTAAACGAAAACTTCTTCTATTTGAAATCACTTCTTTTCCAAACAATATTATATTTCCGTTCTCATAGCTTTTCTAAATATTATTTTCAATTTTTATCTTATTTATATTTTGATGTCCCATTTTTTACAATGTAAATCCTTTTATTTAACAATTTCAAAACCAGTTTGTAAATTATATTTATAACTTCCAATTTAATTAATAAAATTACCGTTATTAACTTAAATTAACTATAACTAATTTTATAATTATTTACCTTTAAAAATTTAACAACTTAAATAATAATTTCTTAAAAACATTTCTTTAAGCAACTTTAAAACTTTTAACTTATACTTAAAAATCTGCTTTGAAAACGTACTTGACTTTACAGGAAAATACACTTCTCTTCCACGCCTTTAAAAATAAACCATTATTTATTTTTAAAACAAATTACCCATTCCTTTATAAATTTCCACCATGAATTTATACTTCAAATATCCACTGAATTCTTATTTCGCTTTATAAACCCAGTTTATAAATTCCATAGTCTCATCTTCCTTTTGAAATCCCAGTTTTAGACACTTGTTCAATTTTCAAATTGATTTTCAAAATTTACTTCATTTTAAAATAAATTCCCATACTTATCCAAATTTATTTCAAAAACCATTAATTTCATATTTAACTTCTTTATTTTGATTTAGAATCTTTTTTTATTGAAAATACCAATTTCATATTTGATTCAAAATTCTTCTATTATTTCTTCTAAACCATTTAAATTCTAATTCAAAATAAATCTTTATTCTTTTACTTAAAATCACTTATGTTTAAAAATACATTTATTTTCATTTATTCAAAAATCTCCTTTCCCATACTTGGAATTTAATTATATTTAAAAATCATCCTTTATCCTTTTCTAATTCACTCTTTAATTTATCCAAATTCTCTATAATTATTTTACTTAAAAAAATTCTCTCTTTTATTTTCTTCAAAAATATCATCTATATATTTTTGATAACTCAATATACCCAAATGTCGTTCGATCAAACATAACATCCAATATTTTCAATTTCCAATATAATCTACCATAGATTATCAAATAAAAATATCACAAAATATTAAAAACAATCTAAATATTTTGAGGAATCCAGTTGAATCACTCCAACCTGTTTTTCTACATCCATAGATGTTAGCACAATATAAAATACCAATTCCACTTCGAGGTGGAATATCGCGGTATATGGGGTCATCCGCTATTATGCTGGCGCATAGGGTCTCATCCGCTATATAGTGCGGGAAACCAATCACTCCAATATATATGTACTATTATATAATAATATCACATCCAGATCATTCAAACAAACAACCAATAATTCAAATTTAACTATTAAATTTAATGGTATTCCAAAAGAGTGAGATTAACCCACCTTTGACTATGCATGCAACCCATTTCCAATCCAGCTTGCTTCCTTCGGATTTTGACCTTGTATAAACATTTATTCGATTTATTAACATTTTGAAATAATTGAACAATTAATTATCATTTAATAGATTTACTTAACTAACTTTTCTATAAACTCTTATATATTTTTTTCCAAGGTCCTATATACATATTTATATATACTTATTTTCTATATTAAAATATGTATGTATACTTATATATAAATATATGAAAATCTATTTTCTTCTTTTCTTCTAACAAAGGCAGTTTAATTTACTATATATGCATATATATAAATCACTGTTTTATAAAATCTACAATTATATTATTTTCTTCAGTAAATAACAAAACTGTAGTTTTGTTTACAGTAAAACTTTCTTAATATATATATATATATATATATATATATATATATATATCTTCAAACGTAAATTTATGTATATGTATAAATCTATATAAACTCTTTACTATAATTAGACTATATATACTTTTTCTCGGTTCTTTGCATATATACATATAATAAAATTTTAATTGAGAAATTAAAACGAATACCTCTACCATTCGTCGTTCGCCTGACCCCACTCGAGGCCCTGCCGCAAACGGCCCATCAACGACAAGGCTCGCGCGACTCGAGATCGCCGCCACTCTGAATGCGATATCGTCTTCCCACCGTTCGCGCACAAGCCTCGGCAGCTAAAACCCAATTTGCTGCCCCCTCTATCACCGCAATCATCACGGCCACAAGTAAGACAAATCATGAACTTCGAATCTCGCGAGCTTCGGTTGCGTCGAAAGATAGATCTCGAAGAGGAATAGCTCGTTATCCCCACCTGTGATTTGCGAACGACCCTGACTCATTCGTTTGAAGTCCGAGAAGAAAGAAAGAAGGGGAAGACTGCGATCTTCATTTCATTTTTTTTTTAAAATGAATGAATCGACCCAGATTTGGGTCATTAAAATTTTCGAGAAACGTGGAAAAGAGTGAGGAGCCGATCCTTAACCTTACGCACGAATATTTTCTTATTTTTTTAAGTGAAGCGTGTGTCAAACCAGAAGACACATGTTGTAAAACTCTCTCTACGTGTCTGCTCTTGCAATAGTGGTTTAAATGCAATTATATTTATTTAAATTTAAATTTAAATTGTCACAATTACCCAACTCAAAATCTTGACCTCCCATCGAGGCTTGCCGCTAGGCATTTATAATGTTAAACCCCTATTCTAAATGCAGTGGAAAAGGTTTCGAGTCCTAATTGGATTGTATGGAGAAGATCGCGTTTTAGACCCAGTTATTATATTGAATTTTCGATATAGATTTCAACGCGTTTATCTACTGTACGGTCAAGCGATCACTTCAAACACTACGAAAATTAAACTCCTATAACAATACACTATTATGGATCCAATGGAACTGGTTTTGTCGAATTCCGAGACCGTGCCTTGGAAGACGATTTTAATATCGATTGAAATGATATATTTTCAAAACTGAACAAAACATCCCCAAATTCAAATTTAAAACTTCTATTATCTCCAGTATTATAAATAAAAATATTCCAAGCCTTTGAAATATTTTTAATCATCTTAAAGTCCAAAATTTACCATTTAAACCAATTTCAAATTATTAACTTCAATAATTTAATTATCCAATAAATGACGATATTTGCAATTCGAGTTAGAAACTAACTTTTAAATATTTAAAATCAATTAAATATTTCAATTAAATATCCAAAAATTCCGAGTCGTCACATTCCTCTCTCCTTAAAAGAATTTCGTCCCCGATATTATTAGTTAAGAGGAATGTTCCACAACCCGTTAACTTTTTCCAAAATCAAACAGTTTCAAACAACTTTCCCAACACAATCTTTTTATTAAAGACACACTGTCACACTTGCTAACTTTTCAAACCTATCCAAAATTTCCAAACAACATTATCCATTCCACCATTTCAAATTTTAATTCAAATCCAAATTTTAAATTTTCAAAATTTCTCAAAATTTTTCTAACTCCCTAAATTTCCGAAAAATTTCGCCAGCACCTTCTTTGCACGACTAGCTTGGTACAACTACAAAATGTCTCTATGGACCCTCGGATTTTAAAAAGAAAACAAAACGCCAAGCGGCTAGACAAGAAAATCATCAAATTTCATACAGAAATTTAAATACATACCTTTTGTTGCAATTCCATTTTTCTTCTGAAATCAAAATTCTAATTTTCCTTTTTGCTATTAAACATCTTTATCCCACTAAGCAATAGTGTTCAATTACAACATTCAAAATCGCTTTACACATTTCTTTACAAAAATTTTCATATCTATTTCATTCACATCCGTACGATGCACATATATCATCCGTACGTAATACCCAATTCGATCGCATACTCGATCATACAATTTCACTTCCGAACTAGTATCGTCCACTTGATTTCCTAGTGTAGACTCGAATCTGTTTCCTTGATCAAAAATCATCATTCTCCTTGCGTAGCCACAACTATGATAGAGAATTTTTAGAATCAATCAAAAATCCATATCCAGGGTTCGCCGTCGAAATTCGAGTGAAAAATTCCGACTCGGAACGATATAAGTATCTCGAAATTCCGTGCTCGAATCTGGATCAAATTGCTATGCGAATAAAATGGTATATCCCACTTATTTATCTCAATTGATTATTAACTAAATCAATCTTTCTCCTTATTCACATTCATTATGATTTCTATCCACTTATTTACAATTTTCCGTTTCACAACTCCCAATTTGATTTTCATCCAATTATTAACTTAGTATATTTTCAATACCAAATTTATTTAAGAACTTTCACCCTTAACTTTTCTTAAGTTTAATATAACCATTTTATATACTCTTATATTATTACTTTCACTTTACCACTTGGTTTTTATCAACAGTTAATCAATTTGGATTCCTATTCCATATAGATTCAATTTGCATCAATTTACTAATTAATTTCAAATCTCAATACTTTGCCCAACTTCCATCCAGATTTTCATTTTCAATTCTACTTGAATCCAATTCATCTTCAAACTGTAAATATTGAATTTTATCAACTATCTTCCTTTCACAGCTAGTTCATATCATTAATTTAAATCAGTTTCACTTACTAATTTATTTTAAATCTCAAAAAAAAATTAATTATGAAACTTTTATCATTTGGTTCACTTCGAATTAATTCTATAACTTTACTTTATCTTACACATTTAAATTAAATATTATCCGGTATACAATTCCAATTCATTTGCTTACCCAATCAAATCAATAGTTTACTCACTAATTTTATTTTAGTCCTTTATTTTATTTAGTGAAATCTTTATTATCTTCCATTACACACAATTCAAATAAATTCCCAATATTTAGTTTAAATCCTATTTACTTACAAATGCAAATCCATTTGTCTATCCATAATTTTATTTCCAACTTAACTTTCTATTTAAGTAACTATTTCTCTTAGTTTCCTTAGACTTTCTTTAAATTCACTTTTACTTAATTATATTTAATTACACTCTGATTTAATTCAAAAATTCAAACTTTTGTAAGTTTCCAAATTTAATTACATTTCATTTAGTAATCTTTTTTTTCACTTATTTGGTTTACTTCACTAGCTTATTTTGCTTTTATACTTATTTTAATTTAACTATTCCTTAAGTTAAATTTCATTCTAAACAAAAAAATTTCAAATTTTTATAGGTTATCAAACCCATTTATTATTTTAATTAAACTTCTAGAATTTAAGTAATTACTTAAATGTTTCAAAATTATTTTTGAAATCAAGTGTATCCCAAAATCCCTTAGTATATCCAATATTCCTTTGTATTTTAAAATCAAAACGGTTTTACCAAACCAAAACTTCAACATTTGAAAAATCATTTTTGAAATCCATAAATCAATTGCATATCCAATTATTCGTTGAATTTTAAAACTAACACAGTTTTGCAAACAACTCCAATGTAAATCATTCGGTTAGCAATTCCTCTCTTGGAAACTCGAAAATGAACATCGATGATACTGTAGTCATCACTGAAGTTATTTTTCAATGGCCGAAAAGAGTTCAATGCTTTTACCTCTTTGAAACATTCTTCAAAATATTTTTAAATTCCAAATCTCACCAGATTTCAAATTTAATTCAAAAATAATTCCGAAATAATATCACTATTATTTTTCCCAACCCTTGAAAACCATTTTCAAATTCAAAGGAATTAAAATTTTCCAAATTTTCAAATTTCAAATCCCTTCAATTTATTTTCAAATATTTCTCTGGAATTCTATTTCAAATTATAAATTACATTTACAGTTTACATTTACAAATCCCATTTGTATATGAATTTATTTCTTAGCTTTTAGTTATGATTTCAATTTCTTATTTAGATTTTACACAATTATGATAATAATATAATATTATCATTCCTAACAATCAAGCAATCATATATAACTATAATAATTTACGGAAAATTATTTCTTTTATATGCAAAAATAATTTGGGTAAAATTATTTTATTTATTCTATTTAAAAAAATAGTGCTCTATAAATATTTATTCAGTTTATTAACATTTTGAAATAATTGAACAATTAATTATCATTTAATAGTTTTACTTAACTAAGTTTTATATAAACCCTTATATTTTTTTTCCAAGGTCCTATATACATATTTATATATACTCATTTTCTATATTAAAATATGTATGTATACTTATATATATATATGAAAATCTGTTTTCTTCTTTTCTTGTAACAAAGGCAGTTTAATTTACTATATATACATATATACAAATCACTGTTTTTATAAAGTCTACTGTTATATTATTTTCTTCAGTAAATAACAAAACTGTAGTTTTGTTTACAGTAAAACTTTCTTAATATATATATATATATAAATAGAAATATCTGTATATGTATAAATTTATATAAACTCTTTACTGTAATTAGACTATATATACTTTTTCTCAGTTCTCTGCATATATATACATATACATATATATTAAATTTAATTGAGAAACTAAAACGAATACCTCTGCCATTCGTCGTTCGTCTGACCCCACTCGAGGCCCTGCCACAAACGGCCCGTCAACGACAAGGCCTCGCACGACTCGAGATCGCTGCCACTCTGAATGCGATATTTCCTTCCCACCGTTCTTGCACAAGCCTCAGCAGCTAAAACCCAATTCGTCGCCCCCTCTATCACTGCAATCATTGAGGCCACCAGTAAGACAAATCAGAACTTTGAATCTCGCGAGCTAAAGTTGCGTCGAAAGCTAGATCTCTAAAGGAGTAGCTCATTATCCCCTCCTGTGATTTGCAAACGATCCTGACTCATTCGATTGAAGACCGAGAAGAAGGAAAGAAGGGGAAGACTGCGATCTTCATCTCAATTTTTTTTTAAATGAACGAATCGACCCAGATTTGGGTCATTAAAATTCTCAAGCAACCGGGAAAAGAGTAAGAAGCCGATCCTTAACCTTACACACGAATATTTTCTTATTTTTTTTAAGTGAAACGCGTGTCAAACCAGAAGACATGTGTTGTAAAATTCTCTCTACGTGTATGCTCATGCAACAGTGGTTTAAATGCAATTATATTTATTTAAATTTAAATTTAAATCGTCACAATTACCCAACTCAAAATCTCGATCTTCCATCGAGGCATGCTGGTAAGCGTTTATAATGTTAAACCCGTATTCCAAACGCAACGGAAAAGGTTTCGAGTGCTACTTTGATCGTATAGGGAAGATAACTTTTTGGATCTAGTTATTATATTGAATTTTCGATATAGATTTCAGTGCGTTTATCTACCGTACGACCAAATGATCACTCCAAACACTACGAAAATTGAAATCCGATAATAATACACTATTACGGATCCAATGGAACCGGTTTCGTCGAATTCCGAGACTGTGCCTCCGAAGGCTATTTTTAAATATCGATTGAAACGATATATTTTCAAAACTGATCAAAATATCCCCAAATTCAAATTTAAAACTTCTATTTTCTCCAGTATTATAAATAAAAATATTGCAAGCCTTTGAAATATTTTTAACCATCTTAAAATAAAAGATTTACCATTTAAACCAATTTCAAATTATTAACTTCAATAATTTAATTATCCAATAAACAACGATATTTGAAATTCAAGTTAGAAACTTACTTTTAAATATTTAAAATCAATTAAATATTTCGATTTCAAATATCTTGAAATTCCGGGTCGTCACATAAACGAATCTCAAAATACTATACAAGTCGTTATAGTAAGGAATAAGGATATACAAACCATATCTGACCTACACTACAACCAAAGGGTTAGTATATGACAAACATAATATACTACTCTATAAACATCATAAAGGTGTACTACAACCTAAGTACAACGATGTGTGTCCAGATATTCCTATCCTAAATACATATCTCAAGTGACATCTCAAAGTGATAGCCTATAGGAGAAAACAATCAAAGAAAACACAACATCCATCAATGATCCTCATGATTACTCATTTTGCTCTGAATATATGGTAACTCGTATGACCATTCCTATGCTAGGGATTAATGGATAAATCCTGGTTTTCCATGTAATTGCCTTTAGCCTAAAGTTGATACTAGACTCACTCCACTAGTAGAGGGTATGCGGATAAATTCAACTGATCTAGGGTACCAAACAAAGTGTAACACCCCATGATATTAACGATAATTAATTAAAAAGAAATCAATTAATAAATAATTATGATGAAAAATAGAATTTTTGCAAATGTTAATATTTGGCTATGGAACTTGCACAGTTGGGTTCATGGTGATTTTCTGATCAGTTTTCACATATAAATTTTAATATTCGAGTTCAAATGAAGAAGATATTGACATTTGAAAATATTGAATTAAAAATAATTAAAGACGTAATCATGGAAGTTAATATAATTAATAACAATAAAGGAAACTTAAATGTTAAGAGATGTTAATGTTTAATCAAATCAGATAAAATATATAAAGTGGGAAACAAATAACATAAACCGAACAACAAAATTGAAGACCCATCGGTCGACACCGTTACTACGACCGATCGATTGCTAGTGGTTGACCAATGGAAGGAAGGCGGTCAACCGTTGGTTCAGGGCCAGGGCAGATTGAACCTAGGCCAGAACAGCCCGAATTTAATATAAAATAATCCAATGGTCGTGACTAGTTCTAATGCCTATAAACATACGCCTATACCACCATTCCTCTCATCATATTTTTCTTATCACAGAGCATAGCTCTACCATAAATCTCTTTTCCACGAATTATAACATTCTAAAAGTAATAAAATATTATATTATATACATATGTGGTGAAAGTGATGAATAAGAGAAGAGAATAGGATTGAACCAGAACGTCAAAACAAGGCAAATTGAAATCTTAGCTTCATCCAAACTTCATGTGGCTTGAACCTTAGACCCCTTCCATGCTTCAGAGCCCCTCCTTCAAATTTCGGCCAATTCTAGGCATTTTTGCCTTCTATTTATCTAATTCATCAATCTCTTTTCCAAACTACCTAAAGCACTAATAGATCATATTATAGCACAACACAAAAAACTGAAATATCATCCATATACATTCATACACACATACAATTCATCAAAACATTCATACACACTATCATATCAATATGATAAGAGGTTGCTAAAACATTTAAAATCCTTTTAATTTCGGCCATAAGCATGTATAAAAATATGATTAAAGTTAGAAAACATTTTAAGATCAAAATCATGTGAAAAACATCGATTTTAACAATATAAACATGCCATGATGGTGAGAGGTCAAGAACAACTCATCAAATGCCCAAAGTACCAATTTCCTCTTAAGATTCGAGATGAACAGCAAAGAAAGATGAATCCCCAAGCACCAAAGTGATAGATATACAATCTTCTTTGCTTATTATCCTTCTAACAATAATTTGACTAAGATTGGTAAGGAAAAGAGATTAGAGTTAATGTAGGCTTAGAACTATTTTGGGGAAGATGGAAATGACCTAGAACAATCTGATTAGTCCATATTAGGTTCTACTCCCGAAATGGTTTGTGGACCTAAGTGTGGGTTAGCCTGATCACCTAATTATACTAGCCAACAATAAACAAAACTTAAAACAACTATAACTTTCAAACGGTAAGTCTGTTTTACTATTATGGCCACTCCATGGAATGAAAATCATCATCCTAAAGCGATAGAAGTGGTTTCTGACCTAACTTGGCTTCTAACAAAAGTCATTGGCTATATAATATTTTCATGATTAAAATGGTCAAATAGGAAAACAAAAAATAAAAGAAATGGATAATGCCCTTAAGAGTCAATTTTCAAAATTTTAGAGTCATATGACCTCATTTGAATTAAATGAAAATATTTTATAATCATCCGATATGTAAAATAAAGGTCATTACACTCTCTCCCTTTAGGAATTTCACCTTTGAAATCCCAAAAAAAATCAAAGAATAGTCAACCCTAATTACCTTGCATGCATAACAATCATATGCAACAATCAAACATATCAAATATATAGCCATGCAACAACAGTATAGATAGGACTATCCTAACATGTGAGATACTAAACTATCCTATATGATATCAAAGGTGAAAGTAAATATGATAAATAATAGGCCTTACCAAGCGAAGAGGTCCAAATATGCAGCTCTCATGTTCTTATTGGTTTCCCACATGCAATCACCTTCACTCTTGCCCATTGAACCTTCACCAACCCACCGTCTTCCTCCTAAGTTGTTTCGATGATATGAATGGGCCTACGAGGTCTTAAGCTACTTGTTCAATCTTTGATATCATAAAGTTAATCCGGTGCAATCATAACGTTTGAGTCATGCACAAATTTCCTCAAATGAGAGACATGGAAGACATTGTGCACACTTTCCATCTTCTGAGATAAGTCGACCATATATGTTAGGTTCATATTCCTCATTACAATCAAAAAAGGACCTACGAATCTCGATGCAAACTTCCCCTTACTACCGAATCTAATAACATTCTTTAATGGAGATATATACTAAAAATATGAGTTTGAATTGGGAAGAGGAAGAGGAAACAAGGAGACATAGATCCCATCTTTTTAATCCTTTTTCATTGCCTATTTAAACCAATCATCCCAATTAATTTGCATTTTACTTTTTCCATCTCCTTTTACCCCTTGGCCCTAAGTAATAGACCCTTCTGTTTATCAAAATTGGGCACAACCCTCTTCAGATGAGTTAGAAGGGATAAAATGAAGAAAGTAAATGTAAAATGAGGCAGATCTAACAAACACACCAATCAGCAGCTAAGAAACAGTACGGAAACACACGAATTTAGAGTGGTTCGGCATATCTTCTACGTCCACTATGAAATGACTAATGTTTATTGAATTTCACTCATTGATTACCAGAGATTACAACAGTACAACTGAAGTATAATAATGATTTCGGTGGAGTATTGGCATAGAGAAGACAAAAGCCCATTTTCTGTAGGTCCAGGGTCGCTTTTTATAGGTGTAGGCAGCAAATGTCTCGCCTAGATCTCGGAAGACATCTTCTCTTACATGAGTGGGCCTACGAGATCGAGTTTAAGTGATTTCGACTCGATCTGGAAGCGATACAAATTGAGTCTATATCGATCCATAAATGGTCCTTTCGGTCCAAAATTGATCAGGTACATCCTTGAGGTTGTAGGCAAGCTCCTGTGAAATTGGGTGGCATTTGGACTTGTAGATCTCGAGTTATTATCGATGCAAGTTTATATTTCCAGAGTGCTGCCGAGCTCGTATCGATGTCGTTCATATCGCTCTGATTTGTATCGATACCTCTTTCGTTATCGGCCAATCATGTGTTGATGATATGGCTCGAAAATTCAGAGGAGATCTACTTTTCATGTACGCTGACTGCTTCTTTTGTTTGACCATTCCGTTCGTATCCATCCTTGATCATGTCCTTCGTATCGATGTTTTATCGGTTCATTTCGTAACAATCATAGTGCTCCACTCGCATCGCTCCCCTTAAATCCCATTCATATTGGTGGGAAGTGTAATTCCGATATTACTTAATGGATGATATATTCTTATCGAGTGTTGGTTGATTGATATGAATAATATAGGAGTAAGATCAATACGAAATGGCTTTGGTCGATGGATACGAAACTGAGTTCATGTGATGGATACGAAATGTAAAGGTGACGTGGGTACGAATGAAGCCTGCTTTGATGGATACGAACCCGACATTGCTAGGCTATGGCTATAAAGTGGATGAAGACGAATGAGGTTACTATCTACCCATGGATACGAATCATTGCTTGCTTGGATAGACACGAATAGGACGGTTACGAATAGATGGTTACGAGTGGAATATGTCCCTCATGAAACTTGATCAACTCATATCTTAAGAATACGAACTCCGATTGATTTGAAATTTGGAACACTGGCTTCCGTAGCTTTGCTTGTCGCATATCAATTGCAGCCTGATCTAGATTCAGGAAGAGTTTATCGGATTCATAGTGAACTTCGTAGGTGATCGATCTTTGGGATAGACTGTCCTTGGTTTCTAGTCAATTCCCTGGTGTCACGGCCTTGCCAAAAGGCGGGATAACATTTGCCTCCAAAGTGCGTCTTGTGTGAACATGACGTGCTTTGAAATGTTGTAACCATCTATCTGAAAAGCTCTATCTGATCTAATGAATAGTTGTCTTTTTGTCAAGAGATGTAACCTCTGATTGTTCCTTGGCAATATAAATACTGAATTGATGACTACCACTGATTATACCATGCATTATTGTAATAGTGTATTGAGTGCTAGAGATTTGTTGTTCATTGTTGTGGTTGTCTCTAGGTGAGCATTCATTTCCTATAAATTTTAAAAATTGAATGTTAGTTCATCATGCACATAAATACTTGCTAACCCGACTCCCGTTAACGTTCGTACGTTCACGAATTATCGTCCGTTTTCTTGTATCGAATTCCGTATCGATCCTCTCTTGAATCGATGTGAAATTAAAGTTTTAACAACGCTCGATTTTTGTTTTAGAGTGTCTCTTCGTATTAATCCTCTCCTGGGTCGATTTGAAAAGTTGAACAATTGTTTTCATATCAACATTAACCGATACGAATTTGGTTGGTATTTTAATATAATTCATGTTGATGGGGACCGATAGACAAGAACAGCTGTGGTGTTCGATGGATACATATTGAACCATCCGTATCGATGGACTGAGGGATACTAAAGATTTGATGTACATCCGCTTCGTCTCGATTGCTTGATGGTTGTGAGTGGCGAGCCACTTAAGCAAGGATTGGTTACAAAAAGGTCTTCATGTCGGCAGTACCAGACTTGCCTCGATCAAGCCACTGGGTACGAATGCGCTTGCATGGAATTATTCTGAAACGATCTTCAGTGGTTACGAAGTATCTTCCTTCGTATCGAATAGGAAGAACTGGTCTTCGCGGGTCACTTAACTAGGAGTTGAATGGTCAGTATTTCTAGGTATATATAAATATCCAACACTTAAAAAAAATTCACTTTTACTTTCCTGATACCATCTTGCCTTCATATCGCTCCTAGCCAAAGAACTACCTACCTCGTCCTTGCTTCCAAACTGAACTAAGCTTCGGATCCATCTATTTGCTCGTTGAACTTAGGTAATTAGATCATAGACCTTGTGTTAGATTGAAAAGACTTGGAATCTCCGGCCATTTTTGCCGATTCCACGATCAACTCTTATGGCGAGGTGGCCATGGATGGCCGGAACTAGGTTATGGCTATCAAAGACGAGGCTTTGAATGGATTTGAGAAGAAAGGGAATGGAGGGATACGAAGGAGTTGGAATGATGGTGTTTAAAGCTTGGCTTCATATCGATGAAGGAGGGATGAGGTTCGTATCGATTTGGCGACAATCTTCTCGCATCGATTAGCTAACAACATTGCTCGTATCGATTGTCAATGAATATCACTCGTACTGATGTGCCTCGATCGATACGAATTTTGGGGATGGAACCAAATAATCTGATCGATACGACTTGGCGGTTTGTTGATCGATACGAGGGGATCTTCCCTGGATGGGTACGAAGAGGGTAATTTACCATCGATACAAACTACGGCTTTCTAATCGATATGAACCATAGCTCTTTGATCGATACGAACTGACACTTCCTTGACCGAGACAAAGTGGACTTTGGTCGTTGATTTAAGTTTAAACTTTTACCGATACGGAATGCATTCTCAAAGACTTGAATCCAACAAGCTTCTGCCTTGCATATCTTGACTTAAAAGTTCTACTACATGTTTGACCGCCCTACGAAGCTCGTCGATGGAACTATAATATGACAACACTTAATGAATTTCAATTCGAATTGATCTCCAAAGTCAAGATGGAATAGTTGTGACGGTCAGCGATGGCAGTCAATCTGATTAAATTTTGAAGTCTTGGCATTCAAATACTTTGCTAATCTTCATAGAATCTTCTTAAGTAACTCATAGCACTACACTACATAACCCATTCATGCATTTCACACTAGGGAACACATGAGATTATTGTCACATAACGATGGTTTTTGATGAGTTGATTTGCTATGGAATCTGAAAGTTTACAACAACAGGAGGCTTAAAGGCCACCTTTTCCGATAATAGAGATGCCGGCCATCGTGGCCGAAGTTATAAATCCAGCTCCGGAAGAGCTACTAGGAACTGCCTAAGTTGGAAATCCACAAGATTCCATTCCATCCAATATTTCCGTAAACATGTTGGGAAGAATTTGTTTGAGGCACGGGCTATCGTTAAATGATGTCTTGCTACCAGGGCCGAATGACTGGCCACATACCCCTCCGGAACAGTACACCGCTTTTAATCGATTTTCCTACACAGCCGGGATGCTCCCACCACTCAATAATATATTTCGGAGGTGTTATATTATTTAGGGATTTCCCATCACAGTTACATCCAAATGGGTATGCTCTTCTAAACAGCCTAATCATCATCTTCATGGAGCACCTTTCTCGGCCCCCGACTCCGAAGGAAGTCAGATTTTTATTCAACGTAAAGAGTCGGGGAGATAACGCCTCTTTCACATTTCTATAGGAAGTCAGAAATTATCAAATTGTGATTGCGACTTGGACCAAGCTCAGCTACTTCAAAACCGAGTGGTTTTATGTTCAGTGCCCGCCAAAGATTTGCTAAATGGTGGCTAGTTAGGCGTAAGTGTTGCAATTTTTCTGGCGACCAATTGGTTAATCTCCATTGTTACTGAGTTTAATGTTGTTTTCTCTTTACAGCTTCAATCCCACACCCTGAAGGCGATCAATTTAGGGTGATTCTCAGGATTCTCCAGGAGGTGCTGGGTGAGATTAGAGAGATTGAAGCGGTCCATTCCGAGGGCCATTGGGCTAATTGACAGAGACCAGAGCATAGGGCTTGAAGGATCCCTTAGGGTAGCTCTGGCAAGACGGGCTAGGCATAGAATGCCCAGAATTGTAATCACTGAGCAGGGTGGCAAAGAAGATACGCCCATTGAAGATGAACCTGTAGTCGGGCCCTCAGACGGTCCGCGACATTCAAAGGGAAAAAGAAAAGGCAAGGCCATTTCCCATAAGCTTCACAAGTCTACGAGACGAAAATATATGGTTATGTCTATGTCAACCGCCGATGTTATGATTCCAGAGGCTCCTCCCTTGCATATGGAGAACCCCTTCAAAGGACTTGATGACATTCCAATCTCGGACTATGTGTTGCTCCAACTAGATACCGGATTGGAAGGGCTTCAGGGCGCTTTAGATCTAGGCGAGTCGATTTCTTTATGTATAGCCGATATAACCTATTGGTCGGGGGGTTTGCAAATGCGTGCACACACTCCATGGCACCACACAATTTCTAATCACAAGCTATTCATCCCTGAAGATTACCGACCCTGTTTTTATTTTCATTTTACTGTTATGATGTCGAAGCGAGGATCTATGCTTGGCCATCTCCATTCTGCATGCCATTCATCTAGTTCATATTATAAGTCTCACATACGTGAGGCCGATAGAGACCGCAATCGCGGCTACTCCAGTCAGGAGAGGTAGCACTATGATAGGGAAAAGGGACAAGGAGAGATAGAGAGAGTATAGGTGCTAGTCTCGGTCACGCTCTCCACAACCTTCTAGTTCTGGCAAACAACCCCATGAGTCTTCCAGTCAAATACCACCTTCCCAAGCAGTAAGGCTTGACCAACAGCGTCGGAGGACCGAAACCGAAAGTCCCATCGTCATTGAACAAGCCATTACAGAGCCCACCGAGGAAGGAGCGATTAGAATCGCTAAGCTGAAAAATGATTTTTCAAATATCTGCATTGAAGGCTTCATCTTTCCCTCGCACTTAAAGTGAATTCCCATCGACACAGAACAGACAATGCATGACTATATACATGATGTTTATGGCCAGTATCCGAAATGGATGAAGACCGCAGAAAAGTATCAGTGGTGGCCTTTGAGCGGGCGAAGACAATTGAGAAATTAGGGACTGATCTCGCTTAGAAGGACCGCATAATTCAGGTGCTTTATAATGAAAGCGAGTCCGTGAGAAATTCAAAAACGAAGGCCAATAAAAAAGCTGATGAGGCAACCTGGAGGATGGAGGAGATGGGGCGAACATATAACCCAGTTTGAGGAAATTGGGCACCGGACCATCACAATTACGGCCGAAAGAGATGGAGCGCTAAAAGAGCTTGAGGAGCTTAAAGCCAAACTTGTCGAAGTCGTCAAAGAGAAAGATAATGCAAATAAAGCCGCTCAGGAAGCGTATGAGCAGGTTGTTGCGCTTAGGAATGACAGGGATGTGGCAAAGCTAAAGGTTCAGGAAGTCTAAGCCAAGGTTGAGGGTGAAGTGAGAATGGCAGAGGCCGGGTTGGAAGGTGACATTGAAGATCTCCTCATTACATATAATGCCGATGTTCTGAAGCATCGAGATCTAAGCTGGCTTGAAGATTATCCATCACATTTATACAGTGTTTGGTGTTGCTTAGTTGAAGATGAAAAAGGAGGGCACCACATTTTATCCATCAATGAGTTTGAATTGGAGAATCGGGTGCTGAATGAGGATGAGAGAAGAGTTCTCCACAATGTCACTATCACATTTAAGAAAGAGATACTCGGTACTCAGCATCTAGAGGCTGGAGAGGGTTTTGGCATTGAGCATCATGATGCGGTTTCCAAAATTCCTTTATCAACCTTGTAACGACCCGAAAATTTCGATCCCGAAAATTTCCAGATAGTTAAGAAAAGAAGAAAAGAGAAAGAAGAAGAAGACAGAAACAAGACACATAAACCTCACATTCGCAGCGGATCAAATATAATATCAAATAAATAGCAGTTATACAAAGAAAACTATATCAGTTAATTTACATTTAAATACATCAGAGTTACACATATACATAAATACTGGACAAAACAATCATGTCCAGAGACTACAATATCACAGTGAAAACTCTCCATACGTCCCTGCCATCCTGCTCGCCTCATGAGCTCCAGAACGTCCTTACCTGAAAATCTGTAATACTCGGTCTGACCCGAGTATTACATCAAAGTAACACCCGGGTCAGCCTGGAAACCAGCGTGAGTAAACCCTCCTAACATGAAATACACGAAAATAATAGCCTATTAAAAACCCGAGGTAACTCATAATAGCAGGTTTGGTATAGTCAACACTTGTTACACTCATCAATTTCTAAGTGCCAAACTTAGATTAAATGGTCCAACTTACATAAATCATCCCATATCAGCCAATTGATTTCGCGTATCAATTTATAAAGAATCGAAATGGTTTCGGGTATTTACTAATACCCGACTCCGGCCTCTTCGAATTCAATGAAATCTTAACTTAAATTATTTAAGTGAAATACAATTCAAACTTTAAATACAGGATGTCACAGTAATTCATCATCAATAGATAACCACATCATCACAGTTAAATCAAACATATCTTATCACATAGCATCACAATCCACATATTAGGGATAACAATTAATCAGAGGCTTCCCGTATCATTCTATTTATCCCTTAGATTTATTTCACAAATTAATTTATCCTTAACCAAATTCAGTAATTAACCTTTGATTACCTCATTAATTAGTTAACTATAATTAATTACATCAAACCTTAATTAATTACGATTAATTAATTATCCTTAATTACTTATTATTGATTAATTAATCCTAACTAATCAATCTTAATTACATCATTAATTATATTAATTATTGAACCTTAATTAAATTAAATTAATCGCTTATTTAAATGAATTACATTATGTAATTAATCTCAATTAAACCATAATTATTAATCACCTTTGATTAATCACATTCAGTAATTAACTACCCTTAATTACTTATCAAATTAATTACTCCTTAATTAATTTCTTTAATTAATTCCTTGATTAATTATAAAGTAATTTAATCTAAATTACTTCCACACTTAAACCATCTTACACTAATTACATCCAGTAATTACCATTAATTACTTTAGTAAGTAATCATACTTTATTAATTTCATTAAGTACTTATACTTACCTTCATTGTTGAGTAATCCTCTGTAATTAGCTAAACTTAATTTATTAATTAAAATTAAACACATTCTTAATTAATTATACCAAGTAATTAATTCCTCAATTTCTTCATTAAGGAAGTACTCTTACTTAATCTATAAGTGATTATCTTTAAATAATCTTTAATTAATTACTTAGTAGATTTAACAACAATTAAATAATTTCTTAATTACATATGCTTTAAAGATTCTTAAATTACCCAAAACTCTTAATTACTTAAAGATAAACCCTCTTTTTTTCTCTCTCTAAATTCTTATCTTTAACTTAATTTAACAATAAACATCAAATAATTCAATTATAATTTAAATAATATATACATCAATATTCTTACCCTTTTGATCTTTGAAATTACTAAAGCTATTTAAATGAAATTTAACAAAGAAATCATTTTGAATTCTACTTGTATTATTTTCTAAAATCTACTTAAACTTGTTTAAAATTTTATTTTGAAACTAATTAGTTTTATGAGTAAAATTTATTTAACTTTTGTTTTTAAACCTTATAACATTCAAAAAATCAATTTTTTCTTTATATCAAAACTCTTAAAAACATTGCAGGTTAAACTTTAAAAAAAAAAACTCGAGCAACCCAACTTCTCAACACAGCTACAACGAGTAAGACATCAGATGCTCGAATGAAACTCAAGCAAACCCTTGAACAATCCCGTGTCTACCCGGGTCAGCCCTTCATCTGCACCTTACTTCGAGAAATATCATCAGGTCCCCGAAACAAACTTCGAGTTCCAACTCTTCTTCCCAAACCCAACTCCTGATGCACAATACCGTGCGCATCCACGTGCACCAACTCGCCGGTCGACGGCGAACTCTATGCCGTCCTCCAACTCGTCGCTCTCGACCCTTACAACACAACGCACAACTCATAAATCTCGATTCAATCGAGTATTCAAAAATGGCCATCGGACCCATCAGTTCGAAACCATCACTACCAGGAAATCCAACACCGCCGATGATCCTTGCCACAAGACGCTTCACCCTTCTTCCCGAAGCCACGTCTCCCTCCCCAACATCTCTAGAACCACACGTGGTCGGCTTCAGTTGTCCCATGTCGCCGCGAAATCAACCTGAATATAGACTCCACACTCAGGTATTAAACCCTACTCGATCGATATACGACCATTCCTCTCACCAATAAATTCCTAATTTATTTTTCTCATGTTCCTCGACACCATGGCCACCTCCCTGTCGAACCTCGACCTCCCCTTCGATGCCGATCAACGTCGATTGACCACAAGCCTAAATTCGAACAATTCCTAAATTTACCCCGAAAACTAAGTTAAAAATTTCAAAATTTATTTTAAAATTCGCGTTTCACCCACATGAATCAAGTTCCATAACCCGGAAATGAAATTACTGATTTTTAATTTCAACTAGATTTTGATTTTACTGTAAATCTTGAAATCTACAGAATATTCTTTTAGTATAAATACTTAAATTTATGTTTAGAAACAAGGTTACATTATCACAAACCATTTCTTTCCAAAAATCAGAGTCCAAAGGTGAATAATTTGAGAGATATAAATTTTCGAATTATGCTTGAACCCATTTTTTTTTTACAGAGGTCCTATGATAACAGATTCAAGCTTACTTTAGATTATAACAGGATTCGAAACAAAATTTAAATTGAAAACATTCATGCAGCAACATGACTACATCATCTCCCAAATATATCAGAATCAAAAGATTTTAAATTAAGTGTTTATTTACAATGTCAGGGAAGAGCAGAGGCTATATATGTTGTTCTATTGACATTCCTCAAGTACTTATATACATGTTTACCTTTATTCCTCTTAATATTAACAGGTAACCTTTAAGCTAACATTCATTAAATTTCACTTCAACCATTTACTATCTAAACCAAGTCTAACTTGTTAAATTTTAAATTTATCCATTGTTCCAGTTTGAACAGGGATCTATTTTTCTATGTTTTCAGTCATGTATATAATTTATTAACACACATATATATTTATAATCATCTTAAAACCTCATATACTGCATGGTTCGCATTATATTTCAAAGATTTTTCACATGCAACTTCAAAATATACCAAAAGTTTAGATTTACTCACCAACACTATAGAACAGAGGCTAATTTTCTGGAACCTGGCTGTTGATTCTTGGCTTGAATTTTGTTACAGTCTTTATTCTTTTATGGTCTATAAATTTCCAGGGTTTGCTTTGGATTTCCTTTGATTTAGTTTCAGGCTGTTTCTTTTGTTTTAAATTGAAGATCGAGAGAAACAAGAAGGAAGTAGAAATGTGTATGTTTTCTTTTATCTTTTATTATTATTTTAGAAACAAAGTAAAGTAATGACACTTGTATTTTACTTAACACTTGTAAATCCTCATGTTAAGATTGTTACACTTGTAATAATTTTTTTTTATTTCCTCATCATAACCCTCTCATTAATCTCATTTTACATAAAGAAACAAGCACATAATATATATAATTATCATTACTATTATTTATTTTTAAAATGTTAACTTTAAATAGCTTTGAAACTTATTGCATTAAATTCAAAATATGACTTCCAAATCACAATGTCTATATATTATATACATTCCCACATAGATAAATTGTAGATAGGAATTTTGGATTTGAAATTTCAAAAAATATATTTAGGAATAGATTGGATTTTTAATACTCAAACATTTTGAACTTTGTAATTCACCATTTATTATGATTTAAATCAATTTATATATGTGTGTGCACATATATCTCAAATTATCAGAATTTATTTGTTTCAATTTATAAATCAATATCTTATTAATTAACCCTATTATTTATCGATTACAGAAGTCTATAATTCTGGGATATCACATTCCTCCCCCCTTTGAATATTTTCGTCCTCGAAAAGAATGAAACCAGAATTTGTTAAATATTTTAAAACTAGTTAAAATATTCTTTGAAGCACTTTTAAAATCTACATAATATTATAAAATGGTTTTAAACAAAAATACTTTTTATAACTCGATGTTTTAACCACTCCATCCTTGTTCTCATAGAAATTCGGTCATACGTTGATCAGGCGTAGGACTGAAAATCCATAAGTACTTAGCAGACCCGTTTTTAATATCCAGTGAAAATACTTGAAAAATAATTTTACTGAAAATATAGAAAATAGTTTTTGAAAATAGATGATATATCTTTGGTGAGGATGCTTTGGAAATCATCACCTCCATCCATGGTCGCAGTTAACCCGATGGTTACGTTGCCATCCCGACAAAATCCATAGGTAACTGTAGGCCTCCCGCCCCTCGATTACACCATGGAACCCGCTACAGATCGCAGCTACAACTGGGGTTACGTAGCTATCACAGCAAAAACCCATATAACTGTAGGCATCAGCGCCCTCGAATTTCGCTGCCAAAAGAATGAAACTTCTCCACTCCACTTGACCATAGATCGCAGTCTACCGATGTTGCGTTGCCTTCCCGGCAAAATCAAGTGTAGAACGTTGACACTCATCCTCCGCACGATTTTCGCTATGGTCCCCACAGTAGATCGCAATGACATCGAGTTACACTGTCGTCACAGCATAACCCAAATGCCTCTGTAGGCATCAACGCCCTCGACTTTCGCTACCCAATAATCCTCAGGAACTAGTTTGTCCGGACTCCTCACAGGATCAACTTTAGAACCCCCTCTTGGGGCTCAAGGCAGCACCACCCGGTGGTACTCCTGAGAAGTCCATTCCAAGGGAGCGCGTTTTTCTCCAGAGCCATCATCAAAACATTTTATACTATATATATAGTATCTTTAAATCATACACCTGGTATGATCTCATACAAAGCTCCTTTACACAAAATCGATTATTCCAAAATCAATAATTCTCAAACTAGGCTTTCAAAATTCTTATATTGATTTTACCCAAAAATGAAAAGCCTTTTCCAAATCCAAAGGTTCCCAAAACCCTTTTTCCAAAATCCTCATATGATCTTTTATATATATATTCAGATATATAAAATCCTTTAAAACTTTGGATCATTTCAAACTTGTATAAACTCCTTTTATACTTCAAAACACCTTCAAAATCCTTTTCTTCTGGCAAATGATTCAACAGGGGAGTTTCATTTTATAAAACAAAAATATTTAACTTTGTTTATTCAAAATCAAATATTCAAATTTGATTACTCTTTACAAAACCACTTACCATATCACTTACTTTCATAAACAAAATTTCAACCATAGAAATATCCAATTTCCACTTTACTTCATCATATATTTCACAAAATATATTTTTCTTTTCAAAAACCATTTCACATTTCTTATCCACAAATTCCCAGTATCAATTTTATTCAAACCCGTACGATGTACACATATCATCCGTACGCTATACTAATCTGATCGCTCACTCGATCACATGATTTCATTTCCGAACTAGTATTATCCACCCGACTTCCTAGTGCGGACACAGATCTGGTTTCTTGATCAGAAACCGTCATTCTCCTTGCATAGTCATAAATATAATAGAGAATATCCAGAACCAATCAATAATCCATATCCAGGTTCGCCTTCAAAAATCGAGTTGAAAATTCTACTCCGATCGATAAAACTATCTCAAAATTCTGTGCTCGAATCTGGATCAAATCACTATGCGAATAGAATAACATACGTACACCCTACGTATTTATCTTTATTAGTTATTAGCCAAACCAATTCTCTTTCTATTCACATTTACTTAAATTTTTATTCACTTACTCATAATTGCTTCAATCCATTTGGATTATCACCTCTATTCTTATCTCGATTGAGTATTTAACTCATAACAGTTTGAACTCCGACCAGTTTATTTAGAAAATAGCTTGAAAAAATTAAAAATAGTTAAGTAGTGGGAAAATAATTACTTGTTTGTAAAAGAGTTGTAAAATAGTTCAGTAATTGTAAAATAATTGGAAAATAGTTAAAATAATTATAGAAATTTTAAATAATTGCAAAATAATAGTAAGATAGTAATTAGTTTTGTAATATGGTTGAAATATAGTAATTAACTTATAAAACAGTTTCAAAAATAATTGTAAAACAAGTATAAGATAATTTAGCTTTTAACAGAAAGTTATATATATATAATAAATAGCTTGGGAAAATAGGTTTATATTAAAAACAATTTATATTAAAATAGTCCAGAGTCAAAACTGTTCAATTCCCAATCTCTATTCCCAATCAATTCAATTTAAATTCCATTTTCATTTAAATTGACTTAACTCCAATTTAAATAACTTCAATTTCCATTGAATTCTATTTAATCCAATTCAAGTTGAATCCCTCAGTTCTTTCCAAATTTTACTTTATTTAACCCTGATCTCCAATTATATTAATTCAAATACATTTTAATTGAACCGGTTCCAATTTCAATTTACTTCATCTCCAGTTTGAATTAATCCTAATATCAAACTCCATTTCCAAATCAAGTTGAATTATTCTTGATTTCCTCCCAAATTTAATTCAAATTCCTTTTGAATTTAAAACTATTCAATTTTAATTATAATTCCAAATTATTCAAATCAACTTGGACTAATTTCAAATTGAACCCACTTCAATTCCAAATTGTCTCAAATTAATCTAATTCAAATTTTCCATTTGAACTTTATACTTATACACCTTCATTCACAATTTCAATTAGTTCAAATCAAATTCAATTGGAACTTGATTTCAAATTTCAAATTTAAACCATCTCGAATTATATAAATTCAAGTTAATACTTCAAATGTTGATTTAATTCCTTTAAATCAATTTACCTTTTTATCCCAACAATGGATTACCATACTCCATTTCTCATTCATTTAAACAAGTGCAATTTGCAATTTAAAGATTTTTAATAACAATAGGATGATATCATCCAATTCATTTTAAAACATCCATCACCTTCAATTTCCGGATCTCAAACCCATTTTGAGACCACACAAACTCCCAATTCAATTCAACTATTAAACTTCCCAAGTTAAATCTTAATTCCATCTTGAATTTCCAAATCAGGTTAACCGTTTGAACTTTTTAAACTTTTTCCCAAGTTAATATTAATTCACCTAATCCAGTCAACCTTACCCAATTTGAACCTTCCATTTCAATTTTGAACTTCACATAAATAATCTTCCCAGTTATTAAGTTCAAAAACTTATCACTTTGGGTTACACATCTTATTCCAGATTTAAAACTCAACATTTAGAGTTCATTTCATCCGTATATATACATTTTACTTCTTGGCCCACCAAGCCAAATTTTAAAATTTAAACCACCCTTGGTTTTAATTCAAAATAAATTCTTTTAAATTATTAAACAACTCTTGTTTGCATCAAACTCTCTTATTCAAATAATATTATTTATTATTCCTTTTAATCATTTGAAACTAAATTCCAAATGTTTTTAATACTTAAGATGCAAACTTCACAATTTAGATCAACTTAAATTTTAATTTATATCCCATACTTATCTAAAGGGTTTACTTCCTTAAAACATTTAATTTTTCTTACTCATTAACACACATTACATTATTAAACACAGCAACTATTTATGATAATGCCCAAGATTATCATATCTAGAAACCAATTCATTATTATCTTATTCTGAAACACCTTTCCAATTTAAGATTTCAATTTCAGTTTGAAACCATTTCAAACTTATCTTTAATTTCAATTTGGTTGTAATTCTATTACCATTAATTCTTACTATTACTTTTAATTTAATTAATACTACAACCAATTTCCTTAATATAATAGATAATCTATTTCTTATATAAGATTCATTTACTTTTGAAATCATTTAAAAACCTTTATATAAGAAAATAACAAGTACGCTCTTTTATATATATACTCAACTTATTCTAGAGTATCCTTGACCCTATCCTTAATGAGTAATCCCACCAGAGCCAAGGTTCTCGCTTAACCTTCAGCTCTGGTACCAAATGTAACGACCCGAAAATTTCGATCCCGAAAATTTCCAGATAGTTAAGAAAAGAAGAAAAGAGAAAGAAGAAGAAGACAGAAACAAGACACAGAAACCTCACATTCGCAGCGGATCAAATATAATATCAAATAAATAGCAGTTATACAAAGAAAACTATATCAGTTAATTTACATTTAAATACATCAGAGTTACACATATACATAAATACTGGACAAAACAATCATGTCCAGAGACTACAATATCACAGTGAAAACTCTCCATACGTCCCTGCCATCCTGCTCGCCTCCTGAGCTCCGGAACGTCCTTACCTGAAAATCTGTAATACTCGGTCTGACCCGAGTATTACATCAAAGTAACACCCAGGTCAGGCTGGAAACCAGCGTGAGTAAACCCTCCTAACATGAAATACACCAAAATAATAGCCTATTAAAAACCCGGGGTAACTCATAATAACAGGTTTGGTATAGTCATCACTTATTACACTCATCAATTTCTAAGTGCCAAACTTAGATTAAATGGTCCAACTTACATAAATCATCCCATATCAGCCAATTGATTTCGCATATCAATTTATAAAGAATCGAAGTGGTTTCGGGTATTTACTAATACCCGACTCCGGCCTCTTCGAATTCAATGCAATCTTAACTTAAATTATTTAAGTGAAATATAATTCAAACTTTAAATACAGGATGTCACAGTAATTCATCATCAACAGATAACCACATCATCACAGTTAAATCAAACATATCTTATCACATAGCATCACGATCCACATATTAGGGATAACAATTAATCAGAGGCTTCCCGTATCATTCTATTTATCCCTTAGATTTATTTCACAAATTAATATATCCTTAACCAAATTCAGTAATTAACCTTTGATTACCTCATTAATTAGTTAACTATAATTAATTACATCAAACCTTAATTAATTACGATTAATTAATTATCCTTAATTACTTATTATTGATCAATTAATCCTAACTAATCAATCTTAATTACATCATTAATTATATTAATTATTGATCCTTAATTAAATTAAATTAATTGCTTATTTAAATGAATTACATTATGTAATTAATCTCTATTAAACCATAATTATTAATCACCTTTGATAATCACATTCAGTAATTAACTACCCTTAATTACTTATCAAATTAATTACTCCTTAATTAATTTCTTTAATTAATTCCTTGATTAATTATAAAGTAATTTAATCTAAATTACTTCCACACTTAAACCATCTTCCACTAATTACATCCAGTAATTATCATTAATTACTTTAGTAAGTAATCATACTTCATTAATTTCATTAAGTACTTATACTTAACCTCATTGTTGAGTAATCCTCTGTAATTAGCTAAACTTAATTTATTAATTAAAATTAAACACATTCTTAATTAATAATACCAAGTAATTAATTCCTCAATTTCTTCATTAAGGAAGTACTCTTACTTAATCTATAAGTGATTATCTTTAAATAATCTCTAATTAATTACTTAGTAGATTTAACAGCAATTAAATAATTTCTTAATTACATATGCTTTAAAGATTCTTAAATTACCCAAAACTCTTAATTACTTAAAGATAAACCCTCTTTTTTTCTCTCTAAATTCTTATCTTTAACTTAATTTAACAATAAACATCAAATAATTCAATTATAATTTAAATAATATATACATCAATATTCTTACCCTTTTGATCTTTGAAATTACTAAAGTTATTTAAATGAAATTTAACAAAGAAATCATTTTGAATTCTACTTGTATTATTTTCTAAAATCTACTTAAACTTGTTTACAATTTTATTTTGAAACTAATTAGTTTTATGAGTAAAACTTATTTAACTTTTGTTTTTAAACCTTATAACATTCAAAAAATCAATTTTTTCTTTATATCAAAACTCTTAAAAACATTGCAGGTTAAACTTTAAAAAAAAAACTCGAGCAACCCAACTTCTCAACACAGCTACAACGAGTAAGACATCAGACGCTCGAATGAAACTCGAGCAAACCCTTGAACAATCCCGTGTCTACCCGGGTAAGCCCTTCATCTACACCTTACTTCGAGAAATATCATCAGGTCCCCGAAACAAACTTCGAGTTCCAACTCTTCTTCCCAAACCCAACTCCTGATGCACAATACCGTGCACATCCACGTGCACCAACTCGTCGGTCGATGGCGAACTCTATGCCGTCCCCCAACACGTCGCTCTCGACCCTTACAACACAACGCACAACTCATAAATCTCGATTCAATCGAGTATTCAAAAATGCCCATCGGACCCATCAGTTCGAAACCATCACTACCAGGAAATCCAACACCGCCGATGATCCTTGCCACAAGACGCTTCACCCTTCTTCCCGAAGCCACGTCTCCCTCCTCAACATCTCCAGAACCACACGTGGTCGGCTTCAGTTGTCCCATGTCGCCGCGAAATCAACCTGAATATAGACTCCACACTCAGGTATTAAACCCTACTCGATCGATATACGACCATTCCTCTCACCAATAAATTCCTAATTTATTTTTCTCATGTTCCTCGACACCATGGCCACCTCCCTGTCGAACCTCGACCTCCCCTTCGATGCCGATCAACGTCGATTGACCACAAGCCTAAATTCGAACAATTCCTAAATTTGTCCCGAAAACTAAGTTAAAAATTTCAAAATTTATTTTAAAATTCGCGTTTCACCCACATGAATCAAGTTCCATAACCCGGAAATGAAATTACTGATTTTTAATTTCAACTAGATTTTGATTTTACTGTAAATCTTGAAATCTACAGAATATTCTTTTAGTATAAATACTTAAATTTATGTTTAGAAACAAGGTTACATTATCACAAACCTTTTCTTTCCAAAAATCAGAGTCCAAAGGTGAATAATTTGAGAGATATAAATTTTCGAATTATGCTTGAACCCATTTTTTTTTACAAAGGTCCTATAATAACAGATTCAAGCTTACTTTAGATTATAACAGGATTCAAAACAAAATTTAAACTGAAAACATTCATGCAACAACATGACTACATCATCTCCCAAATATATCAGAATCAAAAGATTTTAAATTAAGTGTTTATTTACAATGTCAGGGAAGAACAGAGGCTATATATGTTGTTCTATTGACATTCCTCAAGTACTTATATACATGTTTACCTTTATTCCTCTTAATATTAACAGGTAACCTTTAAGCTAACATTCATTAAATTTCACTTCAACCATTTACTATCTGAACCAAGTCTAAATTGTTAAATTTTAAATTTATCCATTGTTCCAGTTTGAACAGGGATCTATTTTTCTATGTTTTCAGTCATGTATATAATTTATTAACACACATATAGATTTATAATCATCTTAAAACCTCATATACTGCATGGTTCGCATTATATTTCAAAGATTTTCACATGCAACTTCAAAATATACCAAAAGTTCAGATTTACTCACCAACACTGTAGAACAGAGGCTAATTTTCTGGAACCTGGCTGTTGATTCTTGGCTTGAATTTTGTTACAGTCTTTATTCTTTTCTGGTCTGTAAATTTCCAGGATTTGCTTTGGATTTGCTTTGATTTAGTTTCAGGCTGTTTCTTTTGTTTTAAATTGAAGATCGAGAGAAACAAGAAGGAAGTAGAAATGTGTATGTTTTCTTTTATCTTTTATTTATTATTTTAGAAACAAAGTAAAGTAATGACACTTGTATTTTACTTAACACTTGTAAATCCTCATGTTAAGATTGTTACACTTGTAATAATTTTTTTTTATTTCCTCATCATAACCCTCTCATTAATCTCATTTTACATAAAGAAACAAGCACATAATATATATAATTATCATTACTATTATTTATTTTTAAAATGTTAACTTTAAATAGCTTTGAAACTTATTGCATTAAATTCAAAATATGACTTCCAAATCACAATGTCTATATATTATATACATTCCCACATAGATAAATTGTAGATAGGAATTTTGGATTTGAAATTTCAAAAAAATATATTTAGGAATAGATTGGATTTTTAATACTCAAACATTTTGAACTTTGTAATTCACCATTTATTATGATTTAAATCAATTTATATATGTATGTGCACAGATATCTCAAATTATCAGAATTTATTTGTTTCAATTTATAAATCAATATCTTATTAATTAACCCTATTATTTATCGATTACAGAAGTCTATAATTCTGGGATATCACAAACCTAGTCCGAATCTACTCCTAAGGTCGATCCTCAATATATTCCTGCATACAATCTTGATCAACCATAGTTGTCTCTAGCTTGCGAGCATGTCCCCTGACGCTGCTCCAGTCCCACCCATGAGCCATTCTGAGGAAGGTATTCCAAACATTTCTCACATTTATTCAAAGTCGAAAGCATTGTTTGAAGTATTCACTAACGCCTTTTCTCTTATCTTTATTCAGCTGTCCCCCCTGCAACTCAAGAGCCACATCATGAGTAGGAGGCCCTTACAACAGAGGCGACCATAATAATGGTCGTTGCACCAACTGATGGTGCGCAGGGGAGAACTTTTACTTTTGATGAGTAGATGATGAACTTATTAGTCATTAAAGAGACCCTTGAACCAACCTGCCATTTGTCATGGGCGGAGGCGCGTCCATCGTTAGCTCTTCGGGCCCAACTGGCAGCATCCCTGTTGATGCCCAAACAATTCATGAAAAAGGGATCATAGCGGAGATTAACGCTGCGACGGAAGCGGCCGCGTAGGCCAGTGGTATAGGAGGAGGTATGGCAGTTCCTAGCCCAGCTCCTCTACAAATGATTTCTCCCGGAGGTACCATCGTCGACACTAGCATTCCTCCCTCGTCCTCGTACATTGAGAGTGCTCCTATCTTTCCGATTCCACGTTCAGAAATATTAGAATTCTGTATGTTTGGAGGAAGAGGTCGCCCTAATTCTCCCAGTTGGAGATCAACCACCGAAAGGCAAAGCTCGAAGAGATACCCGAGTGGTAGCTTTAGTGGGTCATCGCCGAAGACAAAGTAATCAAGAGAATAGACATGTCTTCTTGCTTCCAATTTTTGGTAGATAGATTGGAATTTCTGTTTTTTTCCTGCAGGTCGTGTATAGATGCGAGTTCGGTCCCTATTAGTAGGATTTTTTGGAATTTCTTTGTATTATCCTTCTCTTTCAAAGAATAGTTGAAATAGAATTCCATTTTGTTTTCAACACAGTTTTGTGTTTATTTGCTTAAGTATTGTAGTACTCGATTTTCCATTCAGTGTACTTATGAAGCCTTAATCTCTGAATTGGACCCAAGTTCGGTTTATAAGTCCCGAAGTTATGACTTCGGGTCATAGCCGAATGTTAAGTCAAGTCCCAATACTATACTATCACGATCGGTAGCTTGGTACTTAAGTTTTTCCCCTAGTCCCAGGGATAAATTGAAGTAGTCAATCAACGGTCGCTTTCCACCTTTGATACATTGAGCGTATCTTTGTTGAAACGAAGTTGAAACGAGACGAGTTCTAGTGGTCGGATCACACTCGCTCATTTATTGTTAATCGCATCCACACTTTGGGGATTGCACTTGTACGTCGAGGTCAGTAACACCGTTTAATGTTTAGAGATATGTCCGTGCTTCAGGGACTTAAGTTATTTTACGGGTGATCAGTCACATCTGTTTGATATTTAGACTATCGTCCGCACTCTAGGGACTTAGATTGATTCGTGGGTGGTCAGTCATACCCAATTTGCGTTTATACCCTGGTCCACACTCCGGGGACTTGGAGTTGTCTCACGTGTGGTCGCCTCACACCCGATTTGTTCGCACTCCTGGAACGATAGATTTATCAGGATTGTGGATGGTCGGGTCACATTCACCCTGAGTTAACGAGTGAGGTCATTAGATGGACCGATCCATCCTCCTCAGACTTGGTATAAACACGGTATAAGTCGTTAGGTAGATGGATCTACCCTCGTCGATCCCGTATTTGTAAATTTATACTCCAGCTCGCACTTTGAGATCCGGAGTTGGTTGGAGGATTGTCGTGTATCGATCCTTTTTTGGCTTCAGTGTGATGGCTTACCCCCGAGTTTGGGTTTCACTTAGCGAGTGACTGGTCGTATCATAGTCACTCTCTATTTGAATAAGTCCCATCGTAGGATGGAACTTAGTTCTCCATGCATTGCGATGGTTGCATGACGCATTTCAAAAATCACTGCTCTGGCTCGAGGGAATTGCATTTTATAGCTGAAATAAGAAAGTATGGAAAAGTCAGTTGCCTTATTAAAAATTCAAATTTAGAAATGTATAAACAAATTGCAAATGAAAAGCAGACTGAATGAATAAATAAAACCTGTTATGTGTAGTAGCGATGAAGACTCTCGCTGTTCCAGGCTCATGGCAAAGCGAGACCGTCAATGGTTGATAATTTAATGGTGCCATCTCCAAGTCTTCATTCGGTAACATACAACCCTTCCCACATTGGTTTCATATGTGAAAGGGCCGGGTAAATTCTCTTAAGGATGAGATCGTCGAGTTCAAAGGTTCAGGGTCGGACCTTGGCATTGTACAATTGGGCGACTCGACTTCAGTACGCGGCTACCCTCAAATCTGCCTCTTCTCGCTTCTCTTCCAATGAGTCCAAAGATTTGGCAAGTTATATAGCATTTGTCTTTGAGTTATAATATGTCACAAGATGAGAATGCACTTCCAACTCAACTGGAATAATGGCTTCTGAAGCATAACAAAGTGAAAATGGAGTATGGCCGATCGTAGACTTGTGGGTTGTTCGATATGCCCATAAGGCCATAGGAAGTTCATAGACCCACTTGCCCCTAGCTTTATCCAATCATTTCTTCAGAATGAAATTTATAAATTTATTAATAGATTCGACCTGTCCATTCACTTGAGGGTGGGCAACTGCAGAGAATTTCTTCTAGATATGAAATCACTGACAGAAATCCTTGAACTCGATGATATCGAATTGGGATCCATTGTCAGTGATGATGGTATGTGGAAGACCAAATCGAAAGACAATGTTGCGTACAATAAAGTTGATTTCTTTCTTCGTTGTGATTGTAGCAAGTGCCTCAGCTTCCGCCCATTTGGTAAAGTAATCAACAACAACGATGGCGTATTTCACGCCACCTTTAGCTAGAAGTAGAGACCTAATAATACCGATGCCCCGTACTGCGAACGGCCATGGACTGACCATCTGGGATATTTCGGTGCGAACGACCATGGACTGACAACCTTTAGCAAGTGCTTGCCCCCTGGTGTGATCGCCACATTCTCCTTCACGTACATCATTCAATACTCGATTGATTTCATCGTGGGAAATACATCGAAGTAGAGGAACAGAGTACCCTCTTTTATACATTACTCCATTCGGAATAATGAACAGCGAAGCATTTTGAAGAACTTGTCTTTTTTCACTCTTGCGCTCAGGCAGGGTCCCATGCTCAAGGTAATTCCTAAATGGAGTCATCCATGACTCCTTATCAGTTATGACTTCAAATACCCAGTTGGTCTCAATTTGATCAATACTTGGGGAAGATAATGTCTCAAAGGGAGCGAGTCCCTTCTGTTGTGCCTCACCGATGCTGGCCAATTTCGCTAAGGAATCGGCCTTCTAATTGTGTTCTTAGGGTATGCAATATATGGCATAATAATCGAACTTATTCAGTACTTCCTGGATCCGAGTGAGATAAGCGGGGTCTTTAGCTTGGTACTCCCCTCGAACTTGGCACACGACCAACTGTGAATCCCAGTAAATCTCCACAGCAATAATTATTAAATCTTTGGCAAGCCTTAATCCAGCGAGCATGGCTTCGTATTCGGCCTCGTTGCTGGTCGCACGGAAATAAATTTTTAAAGCATAGCATATAGATCGGCCTTTAGGAGTTTCGAGCACAACCCCAGCTCTAGAGCAGCGGTCCTTTGATACACCATCAGTATGAAACTTCCAGACATATTTGGGAGATTCACTGGTTTCGGGCAAGCCCTCCAGTATAATTAATTCGACGATGAAGTCTGCCAGGACTTGTCCTTATATGGCTCGCCTCAGTGTATAAGTGATATTGAACTGACTCAGCTCAATATTCCACTTGAGTAACCTACCAAACGTCTCTAGTCGCATAAGGACATGTCGTAACGGCTGGTCGGTGTAGATGGTGATAGGACGAGCCTGAAAATGTGGGCAGAGCTTCCTTGAGGCAATGACAAGGTAGTAAGCTAACTTTTCCAACTTCGGACAATTTCCCTCTACTTCGGTCAGTCGTTTGCTGACGTAATAGACTGGCCGTTGTATCCGGTCATCTTCTCGAATTAAAGCAGCACTGATTTCATTTTCTGATACTGCAAAGTAGATGTGCAATCTCTCGTAATCAATAGACTTTCACAGAATGGGTGGTGTGGATAAGTGCTGGATCAGTGCTCGAAATGCGCCCTCACACTCTGTAGTCCATTCAAAGTTCCATTTTCCCTTTTTTGATTAGATCGAAGAAGGAAATGCACTTGTCGGTGGATTTTGAAATGAATCTACTCAGTGCTGCTACCTTCCCGTTGAGGCTCTGAACCTGCTTTATAATCCTCGGATTCTCAAGATTTCTAATTGCCCAAATTTTCTTGGGATTGGCTTCGATTCCCAGAGCATTAACGATAAATCCAAGGGACTTTCCAGACGTGACCCCAAAGTGACACTTCAATGGGTTGAGTTTCATTCTGTATTCTCGCAGGATGTTGAATATCGTTTCCAGGTCTTTGATATGATTGGTGCAGAATCGTGATTTTACGAGCATATCATCCACATATACCTCCGTAGTCTTTCCGGTTGGTCAGCAAACATTCGATTAACTAGCCGTCGGGAAGTTGCTCTAGCATTCTTAAGTCCAAACAGCATGACTTTGTAGCAGTAAATTCCAAGACCAGTGATGAACTGGTATGCTCTTGATCGAGCAGGTGCATGGGAATCTGATTGTAGCCAGAATATGCATCCACGAAGGATAGGAGCTCGTGTCTGGCTATTGAATATATAAGCTGAACAATCCGAGGAAGTGGAAAACTTTCCTTTGGGCAAGACTATTCAAATATGAGTAATCAAAGTAAGTCCTGCGTTTGCCATTAGGCTTCTTGACAAGTACAGGATTATACACTCGTTTTGGATACAACACATCTCGGATAAACCCGTTCGCCCTGAGTTTATCTACTTCTTCCTTTAGTGCGACAGGTCTCTCTGGATCCATACCATGCCTTTTTTGTTTAACTTGGACATGTCACGGATCAATATTCAATGTGTGGCTCACGATGTCTGATGAGACCCCACACGTGTCGGAGTGTTTCCAATTAAACACGTCGAGATTTTCCCAGAGAAATTCAACCAATTCCTCATTCGTTTGTTAGCTTAGCTAAGGTCCAATCTTTCGTATTCTAGAATTTTCATCATTACCGATTGGAACATCGATCGTCAGCTCTGCCAGAGAAGCCTGATTTTCTTTGACCTCGTCCTCGCTTTTAGTATCTCTTGGATCAATATCTCTTAGGAATTGGTTGTGGTGCCCGGGCCTTGGCCCATGCGTTAACTATCAATTATCTGCAAAGCGTGCACAGAGAGATTCATATACACCCTTTTCGTTTTCTTTTCGCCGTGCCATTCACAGATCAACAACATAACAGGCCCGTCCAGTAGCCTGATCTCTCTAAACGACTCCGACTCCATTGTTGATAGGGAATTTCAAAGTTAAACACCAAGAGGCGATAGCATCCCTGAACTCAGCTAAGGCCTTCCGGCCCAAGAAAGCATTGTATGGTGAGTCAATATCCAATACAACAAACTGCAACATTCAGGCTCTCCAGTGCTCTACAACTCCCAACTCCACTGGTAGCTCCACCATCCCAGTTGATATAGTCGCACTTCCGTTGATGCCATGAATACGAGACTGACAAGGCTTCAAATCTTTTGCTTCCATTTTTGTTTGATCATAGGCTTGCTTAAAGAGTATGTTCACTGAACTTCCATTATCCACTAAGATCCTCTTCATTCAAGTAGGGCCTATCTGAGCTGAAATGACTAGTGGATCAATGGTTTGGACTTTGACTCTATCTGCATCCCTGTCTCTAAATATGATGTTGTCTGTCATCGTTTTCTGTTTTTTGGCCGAAGCCCCATCTTTTAAATTACTGAAACATTCAAAGCCCACATGCCTAATAAAGCTGGCATACGACTCTATTTCCCTTCAGCTTCGATCCACTGGATGAGGACCACCACCAACAGTGTTAATCATCAACCTTCCGCCAGTACGTATGGTTCCTCCGGTCTAACCTGATTTGGTATTTGTTTTTGATTCGACGGACCCACACTTCCAGACTGCAGCGCCCATACAAACTGCTCCAACTTTCTTTATCGTATCAACTTCTTGATAATATCCTATAAATGATGGTACTCATTCGTGCTATGGCCATAACTAACGTGAAATCTACAAAACTTCCCTGTTTGAATCTATTTCTCTAACGATTGCTTCAGAGTAGGTTTCTTATATTGGATATTATTACAAGTTTGTAAGTACACATTTTCCAAAGACGTATATAGAGGAGTATATGTGTCAAACATGGGAGCCCTATATCATGGTCTGCGATTCTGATCTCCCTTTATACCTTGATTTCCATCGCCTTTCTGTTGATTCTGTTTGTTTTGTATGTTTAACTGCACCTTTTCAAAATTCTCCCCGGATTGTTTTACATCGACATTGCTTTGGATCCTCCCACACTAGGCTTTGCGTCATCCTTCTTCCTAGATTGTTTCGCGTCCTCTCTTCTCAAGAACTAAGCTGCATTGGAATAGAAACGGTCCAATGACATAGGGGGTTTTCTGGCCAACTAGTTGCCAAATTCGAAATCGATATCAATCCTCTTAGTCTGTGCCATCAGAATGGAATTGTCATTAGGATTTCCAATCTCAACGCATGCAGCATGAAACCACTTCAGATGATGTCTGAGTGTCTCTCCAAGAACTTGAGTGACGCTGGACAAGGTATTAACATCTTTAGACCTTATGACATACATGTAAAATCATTCAACAAAATTCATTGCCTACTGGTCGAAACATGAGATAGATCGAGGTGGTAGGCAAGTAAACCACATAAACATGATGCCCCCTAGCAAAATTGGGAAAAGCGTTCATTGACCATTCATACTTTAAAATGGTTGGTTAGGGTCAGAGCTCCCTTCATAAACAGGTAGAGTTGGCATTCTGAAACGCCGAGGCGGTTCAGCATGGAGGATGTCATCAGTGAAAGGGGCATGACTCTGGGTGATTCCCCTATGATCATTAGTGAGGACCTGACTTTCACGGACCATCTAACAGATCATTGTCGGGATGTCTGACATCTAGACATTCTATGCATCCTGAGCCAAGGTGTGGTTGGGTTCCACAATGTGAGGATGGGCCGGTTGCGGTCAACGGTCCATATCTCGCCTTCTTGGTTCTAGGTCTTCAGGAAAATAAGGCTCTGGAGTATACTCATGTTGGCGCTGGTACAAATTCGTTGAGATTCGAGTGTCAGCTCCCAACTCAGTAGCAGCAGCATCAGTAGCAGCACGGTTGTCGGTAGTATAATAAGGAGCCTTCCTTCCTCGGGATGAGGGTCTGGTCCAGTGGCTGGTCGATGGCCCAACTCTCGGCTTCCCATGATTCAGAGTGTGTTGATGTCCGGTAGCCTGTGTATAGCTTCCGTCCAACCGTGGGAGCGTGGATCTGTGATTGTAGTCAGAAAAACTGAACTTTTAGTGGATGAATAGGAAGGCTGATCACTTCTGGATTTCCTTCATCTTTCATGGTTTAGCCGATTGGTTAACTCCGCATTGGCATGGAGTTGCTGGGTAAGATACAGGCGACTTTGTGTCGGCTCTTGCATTAGTAGTTGGAACTTCTTCCTGGTGACAGGGCCTTGTGGATCCGAAGGTACAACAGTGTTCTGGTTTGTAGAAGGAAGTTGCGCAGGGTTTTGCCTATCCCATCCTTTTGGATCTGCAGTTGTTGAGGTAGTCCTAGTAGAAACCATGGTGAATAGTAAAGTTCTCTCCTAGACTTAGTGCAAATCTAAACATGGTAGAAGAACTTCTAGGCTTGAGATCTGGATCTTCTCCTTAGATTCTCACAATCCATTATCGGTAGTAGATCCCATGAGTAGGAGAAAAGTTAGGTTGTCTCGGTGAAAGCACCAAAGTGTTTGTATCAAAATTGGGCACAACACTCTTCGAATGTGTTTGAAGATTTAAATGAAGAAAGCGAATATAAAATGAGGCAGATCTAACAAACACACCAATCAACAGGTAAGAAACAGTACAGAAACACACGAATTTAGAGTTGTTCGGCATATTGCCTACGTCTACTATGAAATGGTTGATGTTTATTGACTTTCACTCACTGATTACCAGAGATTACAAACCGTACAACTGAAGTTTAATAATGATTTCAGCATAGTATCAGCGTAAGGAAGTCAAAAGCCCATTTTCTATAGGTCAGGGATCGTTATTTATAGGTGTAGGCAGCAAATATCTCGCCCAGATCTCGGAAGACTTCTTCTCTCACGTGAGCGCGCCATGGGATCGAGTTCAGGTGATTTCCACTCGATTTTTGGGCGATATGAATTGAGTTCATATCGACCCATAAATGGTCCTTTTAGGCTGAAATCGATCGGGTACATTATTGAGGTTGTAGGCAAGCTCCTATGAAAATTTGGTGGCATTTGGACATGTAGATCTCGAGTTATGATCGATGTAAGTTTAGATTTCCAAAGAGCTGTCGAGCTTGTATCGATGTCGTTCATATCGCTTTGATTCGTATCGATACCTCTTTCGTATCGGTCAATCGTGTGTTGATGACATGGCTCGAAAATTCAGGGGAGATCCACTTTTCACGTATGCTGACCACTTCTTCTATTTGACCATGCGGTTCATATCCATCCTTGATCATGTCCTTCATATCGATGTTTTATCGATTCATTTTGTGACAATCATAGTGCTCCACTCGTACCGCTCACCTCATCTCCCATTCGTATCGCTCCCCTCAACTCCCATTCATATCGGTGGGAAATGTCATTTCGTATTGCTTAATGGATGATATATTTGTATCGAGTGTTGGTTGATTGATACAAATAATATAGGATTAAGTTTAATACGAAACGACTTTGGTCGATGGATACGAAATTGAGTTCATGTGATGGATACAAAATGTAGAGGCGAGGTGGGTACGAATGAAGCCTTCTTTCATGGATACGAACCCCACGTTACTAAGCTATGGCTACAAAGTGGAAGGAGATGAATGAGCTTGCTATCTTCCCATGGATACGAACCATTTACTGCTTGGATGGACACGAATGGGATGGTTACGAATAGGCGGTTACGAATGGAATGTGTCCCTCACGAAACTTGATCGACTCGTATCTTGAGAATACGAACTTTGATTGATCTGGAATTTGGAACGCTGGCTTTCATAGCTATGGTTGTCGTATCGTATCAACTGCAGCCTGATCTAGACTCGGCCAGAGTTTACCAGTATTCATAGTGAACTTCGTAGTTGATCGATCTTCAGGACAGACTGTCCTTGGTTTGTAGTCAAGTCTCTGGTGTCACGACCTTGCCAAAAGGTGGGATAACACCTTCCCCCTTCTTTATTTCCAACAAAAGAATTTAATAAAATCAAATCTACTGTAAATGTACGGTGATCTCTTCAGTTAGTTCCTTTTTTGGAAGAGATAAATTCGCTCTAAGGACCTTTTAGATCGATATAAAAGTTACACTTTAGTCATTTTAGTTTTAGAAAAAAATTATTTTAAAAGGTTAAAAAGGCAATTTTAAAATTACAATTTGGTTTTTAATTATTAAATCAGTATATGTTTCATATTTTAAATTCCATATATAATTTATATTAAAAAACCATTTTTTATATTTCATAATTAAATCTAAAAGGAAAAATAATTAATAATTTACAAATATACTTTTAACACTTTTAAATCATTGTGTGCTACATAAAATTATATATGTATTTGTAGATAGGACTTGAAAGTAAATTTTTCTTATATAAAATCCAAATGGATTTTATATTACAAATCCACACGAATTTGTAAAATAAATAAACTTAAATGGAAATGGCAGAAAAATTAAATTTTAAACATAATAAGTTTATATGTACAAACTAATATTTCATAAATAAATTATAAAACTTAACATATACATTTTCAATATATGTATGTATGTGTATGTGTACATATATAAAACTAAAATATCTACATTTGAAATTTGAAATTTGAATTTGAAATAGATTATTATCCTAGATCCAGATCTGTATTTAAATTTAAATCTATTTTTAGATATTTTAGCTATTAATTTGAATTATTTTAAATTAGTCAAAATATTTTATGTATACACTATCATATGTGTGTGTGTGTGTGTGTAAATGTTTATAATAATAAATTAATTATAGGAAACAAATATGTACATAATAAGACAATGTATTTATTGCGGTGTAAATCTCAGTACTTATATACGATAATATGAACCATGCATATATTCATATGTTGCACGTACACTTTACACGTATTTGCGTATTTGATACACTTATACGTTATCTACTATATATAGAGTAAATTAAATCTTTATATAAATTAATTAAGAAATTAAAGATTAATTAAAAATTATATAGATAGTTTCTAAATTAATTTAGACTTCATAAGCCTAGTAAGATCGGAAAATGAAAATTATTTTAAAATTCATTCATTTAACTCTCTCCATGCTGGCCCAATTTAAATAATGGTATGGCAGTCCAATAGCCTATGCGATCAAAATTAGCAATATCATGGCTAACTTATTAAAGGCTATCCATTCAGTAGGATGTCTAGAAAAGTAGCATTGTACATTGGGTTTAGGTGATCAAGTACTCTACCAATATGGCTATTGGCCTGACGTGGAAGGTGAAGTAAACCCAATGGTTATTCCAAGAATAAAGCCCCAAATTGATTTAGACCTTGGGCTAATTCCCAAAATTCGCTTTGGAATTATAAGTAATAATTTAAAAAGGTTAAATTTAAAGTAAGTAAACCTTTTGTAAATATTATAAGATAATTTATAAAATTGTTTTGGAAATTAAATAATTATTTTTGAAAATTTGATAATAATTAATAGGACTACTTAAATAAATAAATAATCAAAAGCTAATTAATTCAATTAAATAACATATAAATGTATTGATATATGTGAAATTATCTAAAAAGTTTAAGGTAATATATATATATAATTTCCAAAATTAATTATAATTAACTAAAATTGTTTTAATAAATAAATTAACTAAATCTAAATTAATTAATTATATAATATACATATATTATATGTGTGTTATTATAAAAGTTACAGTTTACATATTGAATTTAACTTTTAAAATGAATTATATTAAATTTACTAAAATTTTAGTTGATTAATTAATTAATTTAATTAAATAAGATTTAATTAATAAAATTAATATAATATTATACATAAGACTATTATATAAGTTAACTAAAATTATAAACTGTTATACAAGAATTAAACCTATATAATATGACTATAATAGAAGGTAGTACTGTAATAAACCTAAATTAGATTTAAGGAATAAATAATAATACATATACCATGATTTGAAATGTGTTTGACACTTGAACAACAAGGTTATTTCATGAGAAATACATTATTTTATAAGTCGATATCGCTCAAGTAAATATATTGAATATTATGAATCTTTGATGCAAGTGTTATCCTCTATAATTTATATATTAGTAAATTGCTTACATACTTTTTAGTTATTGAGCTTTCCTCAAGTTAGAGATGTTATGTATAGTATTATTAATATATACAATAGATGAGGTAAGTTACATGCACATATTTATTGAGCTTCCCTCAAGGTTGATGCATTGTACTTAGGCAATCGTAAAATGGTAGCTATGAGCGGATGATCTCTCCTTATTTGTTGAGCTTTCCACAAAGAAAAGGTAAGATTAGGACAATGACCAAAAATTTAGAAGTTTTATGTAATGCAGCTGATAAGGCGTTATCCATCACATGCGGGCCTATGGCCTACTGAGCTTTCCTCATGGTCAGAATCCTAAGGCATGTGAGTCTAAACACCCATTAGAGATATCAAAATATTTCTATGTTTATTTCTAGGATTTTAGGAAATGTAAAGTCTACTGGGAGCTTATTAGTAAAATGAAATATAATGTTTAACTTTATTTATTAAGAACAATTGCTACAAAATAAGTGTCCTAATCTACTAATCTAAATTTGTAGAAAAATGTCCGCCAAAGTTTTTATTTGAGTACAACAAACTCACTGGACCTAACTACATTGGCTGGCTAAGAGCATTCAAAATTATACCTACATATGAGCGTCAACAGTCATCAGTAGTCGAACATCCTAGAGTTAGACTTACCGAAGATGCAAACCATAAACTGATTATTGCTTATAACAAATGGGTTGTGGACCTAGAAATTGCCTAAATTTATGTGCTATCTACATTAAGAAAACCATTGCAAAAAGTGCATGAAACTATGCATGTCTGTTAAATCCTTAATAGCCTCAAAGAGTTCTTTGGAGCAATCTCATTCCATAAGGTACGAGATTGCTAAGAAGCTGTTTAACACAAAGATGTCAATAGGCATGAAAGTGGATGGATGCATCTTAATAATGAAAGGCTATGTTGATAGACTTGCTCAATTAGATGTGATGATAAGCATTGAGCTGAAAACGGACTTGATCTTAAGGTCTCTTATTCCATAGTTTGAGCTATTCATATTAAACTATAATAAGCACCCATTGAATGTAATCCTTGTGGACCTGCTTAGTATGTTGGGATCAGCCGAGTCTTCGTCCAAGGATCAAGGCACACTACTAATGGTAAAAGGAAAGTCATTATCTTCAAATGGTTCGAGGAAGAGGAAATGGGTAACAATAAGAATAAGAAGGATGCTCAAATGATAAGATTGAATGTCATCGTTGTCACAAGAAGGGGCATTGGAAATTGGAACTATCTAGATTACCTGAAGGTTGTTAAAGAGAAGAAACATAATAGTTCTACCACACCTATGGGTATATTTATGATTCTAAATTGTTTTACAATTAATAAATTATCTTAGATTTAGACACTGGATCTAGAACTCATATTATCTTGGAGATTATCACTTGTCTTTGCTAGTTTGCCTAATGGATTAGTTTTAATTATCAATAATTGCGATTATTTCAAAAAACAATTATGGAATAATTTCAGTATCTAGATTGTCTAAGACTGGATATATTTTTATTATGTCGATAATGTTATAACCATTACGTTAAATGGAAATTAAATTTGCAATGCTGTTTGGATAATGGAATTTATGTTATTAATTTTAATTATGTATGTGTTATGAATAATTCTTCTATTTTTGACATTAACAATAATTATCTATGGCAATGTAGGCTAGTTCATATAAGTGAAATAACTACACAAGCTGAAAACCAAAGGTTTTCTACAATCATTTGATTCTGAATCATTTAATACGAACGAGTCATGCCTTAAAGGAAAAATACAAAGCATCGCTTTAGTGGGACATACTGATGTATTTTTCCCAATACCTATGGTTGTCAAAGATAATACTTCTTATTTTATAATTTTTATGGATGATTTCTCAAGACTAATATATGTATATCTTATGAAGAATAAATCTGATATCTGTGAAAAATTTAAGGAGTATAAGAATGAGATCAAAAATCAAATGAATCATAAGATTAAATCTTTGATTAAATCAAGAAGGTGAGTAATAATAGCTTGAATAATACCTAAAAGATAATGGGATTATCTCTTAGGTTACTTCATCTTATACTCTTCAATACAAAGGCATTTCAAAGAGAAGGAATCGAACCCTATTAGATATGGTTTGTTCCATGAAACTGAGTTAACTCTTTCCTATTGGCAATATGCACTAGAAACTGCAACGCATATGTTGAATTTGATACCAACGAAATCTAAGCCTAAGACACCACATGAGATATGGTAAGGAAAAAAATCCCATCTCAATATTTGAAGGTGTAGGGTTATCCAGCCTATAATAAGAATGTGGACCGCAAAAAATGTAAGGTAAGATCATCCTTGTGTAAATTTATAGGATATCCCAAGAACTCCAAGAGATATATTTTCTACAACATTGGGAACAAAAGATTATTGTTTCCACGCACATTATTCTTTTAGAAATGAAATTTTTATCAAAAGAAATTAACAGTGAAGTTATAGACTTAGATGAGAACCAAAAACTAACATAGAGGCTGAACCGGTACGAGAACCAAATTCACTAGATATGAAAACATGCAACCTATTAGGTCTAATTGGGAATCTGACACACCAGAGAGATACTATGGTTTTCTCGTAGGTGGAAAGAAAGGGGATCATGTCTTAAAAGACGACATTCTTCTCTTATGAAAACATGCACTATAGAGTAAAAACTTCGCACTCTAGCTTGGATCTAATAAATTCAAAATAGATTCCGTGTATGAAAGAAAAGTATGGATTTTGACCGACATACCTAAAGGGATAAAACCTATGGCTGCAAATTGATTTTTATGAAAAAGCTAAATGTGGATGATGAAGTAGAGACTTATAAAGTAAGGTTGCGAAAGGTTTTCATCAAAATCAAGGTATTAATTATGATAAAACCTTTTCGTACATAGCAATGCTTAATTCCATTTGGATAATGCTGCTATTATTGCATTCTATGACTGTAAAATATGGAAAATGGACGTGGAAACGTGATGTCTAAATGAAGATACAGAAGCGACCATTTAAATGTCGTAGCCTAAAGGTTTCGAGGTCAGTGGGAGTGAAGGCAAGGCTTATAAGTTGTTAAGATCCAATTATGGTCTTAAAATAGCTTAAGAAGTTGGAATAAGTGTTTTGAAAAAGTAATCAAATCATTTGGTCTTTACCAAAACATAGAAGAAGTGTGCGTATATCGAAAAGAACAAGGAAATGCTGCAGCGTTATTAGTTTTATACGTTAAGGATTTGTTACTAATTGACAATGATATTACGTTGTTTCAATCCGTAAAAGCTTGGTTATCCAAGAAATTCTCTACAAAGGATTTGGCCGAAGTGGTCTATATACTAGGTATAAAGATCTATAAAGATAGATATATGAGGCATCTGGGATTGCCCCAATCCGTATATATAGATCTATACTGGAAGGGTTCGGTATGGAGTTAAGGCATTGAAAAGTTCCGATATAATATGTAATTGTCCTTTAGGATACTCCTCATATTGATGTCGAGAAAGAGCATATAAAGAGGATATCGTGCATCAGTAATCAGTTCCCTAATGTACGCCAGGGTATGTGCTAGACCAAATGTGGCTTATGCGTCAGGATGCATGTTGGTGTCAAAAATGGCCACCAACACACAATTATATGAAAGCACCAATATCCAGTCACAAATATCAGATAATATAACGCAAAGAATATAAATTGAAGAATAATAAAATTAAAACAGAAAGAAAGTAAAGAAAGACACAGATTTATAATAGTTAACTCCAGCTTATGTCCACTATAAAGATTTTCCTTTTATTAGTTTATGTTTTTATTACAGTTACAAATTCATGAAATCCCAGAATAAAAATGGCGGAGTATAGCCTAGGTAGAAGATCGAGTGAGGTAAAAATAAGACCCCTTTGTTGTTGCCATGTTCATTGTATTTATAGAAGAAGACGTGTATGAATCAGACTTAAATTTCATCAGAAGAACCTCAAGTCCCAAATGACCCGGCCCAAAGAAACATGGATGGATTGCTTCCCAAAATAGGGATCAGGGCCGATCCATATTTTTGTTAATTTATGGAGTACAATCCCCATGGTGGGTCCCTCATGCCATAATATACTTAGCCTTCAAGTTTCATGCCAATCGGATTTGTAGATGTTGAGTTATTGATCGATCTTTGCTGTAATATGTTGTGAAAGCTGATTATAGCCGATCCCTATGGAGGGGAGAGGGTTGATCCCTCCAACTTGTTCTATTTGATGTGTGATCCTTAGAGTAGACACCTTAGCGGCACTTCTTCTTGCTCCCAAAGTTTCATTTCAATCTGCCTTGTGGTTGTTAAGTTGTGGAGCGATCATCATTGATTTGTGTTGTATGCATCCTGTTCAATCCAATCTCTCTCCTCTGATCCCTCTATTTCGATCCATTTTTATAGAGGGAATATCCGATCCGACCCCTCTCTTAGGGGCAGTGCTAGTTTCATATTTATCCTTTTTTAATGTTGTCCATCTGAATCCATTCAACTATAGTCCGTAGTTTCAAATATAATCGATCTCCAATCCTGATAACCATCTTTCCGAGCTTTCTGCTTTGATGATCATGAAGTCCGTTGGGTTTAATCCATCTTTGTACTGCATTTCCAACAGGCAGGTTAAAACTTTTCCCCCCAAAACATGTCTTGCGATAGGAAGGTTTGTTTTGAATTGCCATAAATCTAAAATCCAAAGTCCCTAATCCATCGATAGCCATATTATCCATTCCGAGTCCACGATCTCTCCAAATCGTTAGTGAAATCCATGACCATTCAAAGTCGATATCCAATTTCGTCTTCATTGCAAATACACTATCTCTTCGGATCTTTTATCCAAATCGACGTCACCAGGCCATTAGCCAAATCCATGACCGCTCTGGCTCCATTTCCAAATCCGTGACCACTCTGGGTCCATATCCAAATCTACAGCCGTTTGAAGCTGATGTCCAAATCTGTGACCACTTTGGCTCCATGCCGAGCACAATCTGTACTCGACGTCCGAGTAATCCGATCCTGCCGCTCTTCGGCAAAGCGACGTTGTTTCCTGTACTCCGGTTCAGTGTTCTTGAGCATTAAGTGGTGTCTTGGCCTAAATCCTAGGCCGATAGTGGTCTCTCTGAAACCTTATCGAGCATAATCCATTCTCAACGACCTGAGTAGGCCGATCCTATCGCTCTCCGTAGGAGTGACCTATTCCTTGCTTGGCATAATCCATAAATGACGTCTTGTAGGGTTTTATTCCCCGGCATTGACCCTCCAGTCGAGTACTTAATCCATGTATGAGTCCATTCTGTCACTCTCCGACGAAGGGGCTCGCACCTTGCAATTACCGCCCCATCACTTCGATCGGGACAATAATCTCATCCTATTTTATTTATCATAGTAAAGTAGATCATAAACAACCTAATAAATAAGAGTTCGTATGTCCAGAAATCAAAAAGAAATAAAAAAAAACTAAAAAAGCCAAAGGGTGCCTCTCCAGACACGACAATTCCTCATTATCTCGGAGCATGCTTGGGGACCGTCCTCGATCCCGTACATGTGTAAATGACTTAACCGCCATATTATATAGTTTATTATTACTATGGTTGGAGTCCAAGTCCTGAACTCGACCCTTACCATCACGATCAGTTGATGACTACCCATAACCTCGATCCAGGACACTCCTATTTCCATTCGATGCGGAAAGTGGCTGCTCTTGTTCCACTGTTGTTGTTTGATTCTTCACGTACTGTTGCATTTTTCCATTCCTGACGTGCTCCTCATTCATATCCTTTAAACATTCTCGTTCAACTCGTGGAATAGGCAGTACTTTCTAGACATACGCTCCCGCTTTGTGGAATCCCTCCTTGCCAGTTTCCGATAAGGGAGTTGCCCCTTAGTGTTTAGATAAATCCATTCTAGCCTTTCCATTAAATCCAACTAGGAGTATAACCTCGACTCCCGCTCTTTCCATCCTATTTTCGTCCCATCATATCCATCACCCAGTTTCTGCTTGCCTTTATCATTCTTATTTCCATCTCTTGACGATCCTTCACTTTGCACAATGTTCACCTCTGGTTTGTCTGTTCGTGCATCATCCTGCGGCAGGAACCTTTCTACTTTATGATAAAAATCCCCAAGATCCATAGGTGGATCCAGCGCCAATGAATCATTTAGATCCGTGCCATCGACAATTGCGGATACAGCTGCCATCAAAACCATAGATAGATCTGGTTGATCCACTGATGCCACGCAGAATTAAATCGTGTTAGAAAACTCCTTAGAGAATCTCCAGTCTTCTGTTTCAATGTTATCAGACTCATCACATTTTTGGGTCTCGAAATATGAACCTTAAACTACCTCATAAATCTTTCGATCCATTCCATCCATGTTCCAATTGAAGCACTCTATAACCGCCTGATACATAGTGCATCTATATCTATTAGATAAAGGGGAAAGCATCGTGCCATGACTTCCTCTAATGCCCTCAGTACTTCCATATGCCATATATATCCCATCATATGCATAGTTGGGTCCGACTTTCCATCATATACTTCAAGCATTGGTAGTTTAAACTCTGGTGGATTCCTAGCATTCCCGATATTTAGAGTGAATGGACTTCTCTTTACATTCTTCTGATCCTTGTTCACCAATCCTCCACACATAATTAGCATCATTACATCTGCAAAACTGTCATTGTCATCTAGCTGTAGTCTATCGTCATCATTTCAAACTACCCCCCGAGTCAATGAGGAATTCCAAAACATTTTTTTCTAGTCATGCATCCAAATTCCAATTTACACCAAACTCCATAGGATTGACCGCAAGTCCTCTAGCATTGCGACCAACCAAACCCGGAGGCATACCCCTAAGTCTTTGAGGAACGGGGCCGATCCCTTTAAGATGGTTGGGGACTTCCCCGGTCTACTATGTTCCATTCCTTTATCTAATAGCTCAATCCTCATAGTACCGGTTCTGATTTCCAACGACTCTGGCTACATCAACTCCTTGATCTATTTTGCCACTAAACCCTGCTACTCTATTCCCTTGGTTCTGTGCTCTAGCTTGTCCAATCTATCGAAGTAGATTCTACAGCATCTCCTCCTACCTCTTCACCATCCTTTCCTGCATAGCATTCATCATCGTTTTCATTTCATCCTGGTGACGTTGATAGATGCTTGATTAGCTCCATCTCTAGAGGAAGCCTCTTCACTCCCTTCATGTGGCTCCTTTCTGATAGCCCTCTCCTTGTTGATTGTCTAAATATTGCTCCAAATCTAAGCTATCTAGTTGATTCCAAATATAAACTTCAAATCCATGGAGGCAAGCTCTCTCATTGAAGCACCAAAATGTTAGCGTCAAAAATGGCCACCAACACCCAATTATGTGAAGGCACCAGTATCCAGTCACAGATCTCAGATAATATAATGTAGAGAATATAAATCGAAGAATAATAAAATTAAAAGAGAAAGAAAGTAAAGAGAGACACATATTTGTAGTGGTTCGGCTAACTTCGGTCTACGTCCACTCTAAATATTTTCCATTTATTCATTTATGCTGCTATTACAGTTACAAATCCATGAAATCCTAAAATAAAAATGGCAGAGTATAGCCTAAGTAGAAGATAGAATGAAGTAGAAAGAAGATCCCTTTGTTGATGCCATGTCTGCGGTATTTATAAGAGAAGATCTGTACGGATTAGAATGAAATTTTGCCAGAAGAACTATCAGGCCTAGATGACCCAGCCCATAAAAACTTGGGCCGATCGCCCCCCAAAATAAGGATCGAGTCCGATCCCCATTTTTGTGGATTTATGGCGTGCGATCCCTATGGTGGCCATAATATACTTGTCCTCGAAATTTCATGCGTACTAGTACTATAGATGTTGAATTATTACTCAATCTTTGTTGTAAATATGTTGCGAGAGCTGATTATAGCCGATCCCTATGGAGAGAGGAGGGCCAATCCTTCCAACTTGCTCTATTTGACGTATGATCCCTAGGGTGGACTCCCTAGGATTCCTTATTCTTGTTCCTAAAGTTTCATTTTAATCCGCCTTGTGGTTTTTGAGTAATGGAGTGATCATTATTGAGTTGTGTTGTGTGTATCCTGTTAAATCCAGTCCCTCTACTCCGATACTCTATTTCGATCCAATTTTTGTAGAGTGAATATTCCAATCTAATCCCTCTCATAGGGGGAATGCTAGTTCCATACTTAGCCAGTTTTTAAGCGTAGTTCATCCAAATCAATTCAATTATAGTTAATTGTTTCAAATATAATCATTCTCCAATCCTAGTAACCATCTCTTTGGGCTTTCTTCCTTGATGATCATGACATCCATTGGGTTAAATTCCCCTATGTACTGCCTTGCCAAAAGGCATGTTAATAATGCGTAAGCCGATAATGATCTAATTCTTGAGAAAAACATTGGACTGGCGTAAAATATATACTTAAGTATTTAAAAAAGATAAAGGACATATTCCTTATATATGGGAATGGAGACCTCCCTATGAAGAGGTATACAGACTACAATTTCAAAGTGTTGATGAAGATAGCAAGTCTGTATCAGGTCACATTTTTACTTTAAATGTTAGGATTGTTAGTTGGAAAAGTTTCAAATAAGAAATAATATTCGATTCCAAGATGGAGGTCAAGTACATCGCATTCAATGAATCAGCTAAAGAAGCATGGATGTGCAAATTTATGAGTGAGTTAGGGGTGATTCCCAACAAGGAAGATGTAATGATATTATTTCATGACACTAATGTTGTGATGTAGATCACAAAGGAATCAAGAGCGCACAAGAAATTGAGACACATTCTTCGACTTTTCCACTTTATTAGGGAATTTGTTTGAGAAGGAAGAAGTCATGATTCATAAAGTAGACATAGAGTACAATATAGCAGATCCATTCATAAAAGGTCTGGCTCAGTTGGTTCTCAGCAGTCTAATCGAAGGGATGAGATTGAGATTCGATAATTGGCTCCAATTTCAAGTTAGTGATTGATAGAGTTTGGGGTATGCCTTAAAGGAAATTATGTAATTTATTATAAATTATTAACACTATAATAAAATCTGGTTTGTTGTTTTTTCTATTATGTACCTGTCATAATGTATTGTGTTTATTATTTATTTAATTTATGTATATTTAATTGAATATCCTTAAACAATTTGTTTTATGATAATAATTACAAAGTGTTCTAATCATGATAAATTTATCACAATGAAAATAACATGTTTTTTAAAATATTCATAATCAAGATGTATCGAAATAGAAATTAGATACATCTATTGAGACTATAGTACATAGTGCACTCCAAATGTTGGATAAACTATCACTCATGGCAGTTGGGGGCACCAAGGGTTATGTACCGACAATTATTGGATAATTATGGAATGACTCACTCGATAATTTTCTATCAGCTAATAGAACTAATGTAAAATATATGTTGAAGTAACAATATTATATGGTACTCTCCACTTGTGAATACAGTTGAACTTCAGTGAACACTCCATTTTGATTATAGTTAAATTCTAGCACAACATCCATCGAAGGAATATAGTTGTGTCTGAGTTAGACAATTGGTAGTGAAACATACTCAATAGAGAATTCATATCCTCAATTAAATGAGATTGGTATAATGGCCTGTTGTAGTTAACTTAAAGCCAAAGTCACTACTAGAGTAGTTCGGTTAATAACGATTGTTATATCAAACAAAGTACTTTTTTTTTGGATTTTATAAGTTAAATGTGGATGATATTGGAATTTCGACAAACCTAAATTCCATAAGTCCTAATGTGATGTAATTTTGACTAAGATAATTGGTAAAAATGGTAAAGTTAGAGGTATTCCTTAGGGGAAATTATGTAATTTTTTACATAAATCTAACCCGATAACCAATCTTGTTCGAAATAAAAGGTGTTTTCTTTCTGTTATATAAATGTAACAAATAATTAATTAGTTAATTTAAGTATATACACCAGAAAGTCTATAAATGATGTATTTGTGATGGTAGTTACAAATAGTTGTAGCCAAGAGTATTATATCACAATATGATAAGCACATCATTTTAAATATTCCTGGTCAAGATATATCGAGACTGAATATCGATGCATCCATTAAGACTAGAGTGATTAATGCTCTCCAAATGTTTGACGGTGTATCACTAATGGTTGTTAGGGGAGCCTAGCGGTAACTTACTGATTGTTATTGGATAACTATGTAATGATTCACTCGATAGCTTTCAATTGGTTAATATAACTAAGGCTGAATAGAAAATATCAAAGTGACTAATTTACACATTTTTATTAACTTGAAAATATTATTGATCTTCAATATGAAAGCTTCACTTTGATTATAGTTAAATGGTGGCACATCATCCATCAAACGATTATAGTTGAGTCGAGTGAATGTATTGAAATTAAAATACTATTCAAAAGAGGATTCATCTCCTCAGTTGTGTGGGGTTAGTATCACGGTCAAGTGAAGTCAACTCAAAGTCAAAATCTCCGGTGAGAGTGGTTTGGTTAATAATAATTATTATTGAACCAAGGAATTTGTGTTTGGACTATAAAATTGAATGTGGATGACATTGGAATTCTGACCATTACTGAATTCCATAAGTTCAAGGTGATACAGTTTTAACGAAGAGAATTGGTCTACATAATTGTTACTACCGGGTACCACTTATTATAAATAAAATTGGATTCCACCGAAGGAGTGTAAGCGATAAATTCAACCAAAATAATGAATACTCTAAATGAACCATATAATTTAATTAATTTATAACTATTGTAAGTTAATTAAATTCATTAAAATTAATAAAATATTAATTATTAAATTTTATTTGATTTTTTTAAATACCATTAGTAACTAAAGTGCATATGTAAAAGTTATAAACGTACATATCGACATACGATGTCGATAAAATATTTAATTGGATTTAAATAGAATAAATATTAAGTGTGCTTTTAAATTAACCGATATTTATGAAATATCAAAATTTTATTTGATTTGAATACTACTATCATTTTTAATAATGCGCGTAAATAAAAGTTATAAACTAGTGTATCGATGTACGATATTGATAGATTGTTTAAATTGGATTTAAATTATATAAATTCTAGGTGGGTCTGAGATTTTTTTAGGCCCCATGTAGCATTTATATTTGGCCATCCAGATGAAAGGAAAATAAAGGGTTCAAATTGGATTTTTAAGGGTAAGGGAGCAAAATAAAGGATTAAAAATAGTTTTCAGCGTTAATTAAACATTGATTGCCTTCGTTATTCATTCATTCCTTTTTCCATTCTCTCCTCCTTTCTCCCAAATGAATCATGGTCAAAATTAACATTGGAACAAGGTTAAAATAATTTCCAAAACAAATTAAAATCAAACTAATTTATAAAAGGTGGTTTTCTCTCTTGCTCTTTGTAAAATCTAGAGATTGATTTCTGGATCTTGGAGCTCTTGATTCATCATTTAAGGTGTGATCTTTAGGCATGATTAAATGGTAATTTTCAATCACCTTTAATTTATATTACACCATGTTTAAATAGCTTACATCCCTTTCTTATCTTGTTATGAACATAGATCACATCTTGTTAATTTAGTTTGGATCTCATATCTTTTACAATAAATTTATATATATGTTTATGTTGTCTAATTTTATTTAATTTCGTTTTACAAGTAATTTACATCCCTTTAATTTATATATATATATATATATATGTACATAAGTGAAACGCATATATTTGTTTGAAATCACTTATGAAATTGAGTATAAGTTTCATGTGCAATCTTGTTATTTTCATTACCATATATTTTGTTTTTATTCACATTTTTTCAATGAAAATATAAAAGGACTTCAAAATTGTCGTTCTAATATTACATTCATTCCTAAACTAAAATTAGGCTTCTAGTTGTTATTTTAAGTTGCAAAACATATGACATCATAAGTTTCATTTTGTATGTTGCTTCAAATTAAGTATGGTTTGATATCATTTACATGTGTATATAAACACAATTTTTAAATTAGAAATCATAGGACTTTAATGGAAAAATTACAAATCTATTGTTGAATTCTTCTATAAATCAAAACCATCTTTCAAATTGTTGTTTTTAAATGGTAAACGTAGAAGATTCCATGTTTTATATAAGTATGTTATTTTGAATTTAACGTATATTTGATCATTATTTTGTATGCATGTGTGTACACACACATAGAATACACGCACACACACACGCACGCACACGCACACGCACACGCACATACACTAGCGAGAACTCGTGCGACACACACGGGTATGACAAAAATATTTTAGTTATTGTAAGAAAATTAAATTATTTGTAAATCAATTAGAATATACTATTTATAGGAAGGAATTAGAAACATTATTACAATATCATATGATATATTGTTACTTTTTCTCCAACTACATATAAAAGCAAGGTGGCTTTATATTGAAACTAACAGTAATGTTAATAATCGATAACACGGTATTATTTATATATATTTTTCTCTAATTACATATAACCTTTCTTTTGTTGTAAAGTTATTGTTGTGATGAAAATTAAGGAGAGTATTACATTTAATATATTATTGGAAAACCATTTTAAATTTTAGTTATTTTAAGCCCTAATATTTAATATTGTAGAAATCATTTTTAGAATTAAATTGTTTCCATAATGTTGAATATGCCAATATATGATTTTTGTTTGATGATAATAAACATATATATATATATATATATTCATTTAAATGTATTTGTTAATGTACTATTTTATTTTCACTATTTAAATAAATATTTGCTGAATAAAATAAATAAAATAGAGTTTGAATTCAAACAGATATTTTATTTAAATAAATATTTATTACAAGTTTGAATAGTACAAATTTGTGCTCTAACTATATATACAAAATTTCAATTACAATACATTTCAATTTATACAACTGTCCTCACTACACATCGCTCATTCACTCGTATTATTCTTCAACTCTATTCCAGATTGAATCCAGCATCTAAGCAATCTGCAAAAATATGCATTGACATAGTAAAACTGGAAATCAAAAATATTTTTGCAATATAAAATAAAATGTAATTTTGAAAATAGTATTTGCCTCAGTTATTTGGGTTGTTCGTCATCATTTAATTCTGAATTCATCGTACACGAACAGCTTATGACATGCACAGTGTATCACTATACATGGCATAAGGCCGTGCACACCGATATATACACTTGATAGATCTTCAAGGACAGGTGAGCACAAGGTCAAACCCATATTAAATGCCGGGTTCAACTCAAGTGAAATACAAATAAAATCACGACACGAGCACAAGGTCAAACCCGAGCTTTAAGCTTGATTCAACACAGGTACAATTCAAAAAGCTAATAATTCTCGAGTGAAACCAAGGCCACAAATTCATCGTGAATGCGACAACCAAGAAGCTATTAGACCTCAACAGCACTGACTCGAAGACAAGGAAAAATGCAATGCATCAATGAGACAAAAGACTGCATCAGCAATATGAACCAAACTAGTACACAAATGAAAGTGGTAATATGAATAAAATGAACAAAGCCTCATCATCAATATGACTCAATGCATAAGCACATGACTCAATGCATACACCATAATCGAAGACATGTACAAATATGCAAATCCATATGAAGTAGACAGGGATATACAGACATGTTCATAGGAACCTGACCCAAGGAAAATGAGGTGAAGATATCCAGTGCACAGCGGCCAACATATACAACATACATATATACATGTATAATCACACATGTATAATCACACATGTATATGCACAGTGAATATATACAACAAGCACATAACATACATATGGTTGTAGTGAAGACAGAGCTCGGACTACAGTGATGCAATATACAAAGGGTCAATGACATACATATAGACTATCAACAGGAACCGGCTCACAAATTAGATTCAAGTACACGACATGGACAGTAGGAAACTCGAAGCAAGTAGCATGATCAGAAGTACACAAATGCATAACTGAAAACATGAATAAAGATCTCAAGTCTAATAGACAGTGACAATATGGATGCAAGTGAATGCAACATTTCTATAAGACATATATATGTATCAATAAAGCAGTGCAGTAGTGAATGGCAACAACACAATACAACATGGCAGTAGACAATGCAAAGTGGTGCACATGTAACCAGACCCAAGGCTGGAAAACCAGTTCATATATGCAACCAGACTTTGAGTCGAGCACTCGACAGGAAACTCAACCAAGATCAAGTGAACAACATAATCGTACCACAATGCATCAGATGTCAAGACCACGCACATGCCACACGAAGTCATGAAACAGCAGTGACAAAACACAAAATCAAGCAGGAAGTTTCATAAATGCCGAAGTCGTTGTTTTCTCACAGTAGATAATATGAGAAACACGAGTTAACAAAATCAATATCAAGTTTAAAAGTCAAGGCGGATGTCAATAGAAAAATACACAAAGTCAACTGCAGTTCAAATCGAAGTGGCCGAAGTTTATTTACAGTATCAAGTCGAAACCGTGTTCAATCAAGAAATCATTCAAAGCCGTGAGAACCACGTAACATAAAAATATACGAAGTGACAAAGTAAAAAATAATCACAAGCATCCAAACAATATCGAACGGCAATTCAAAAATTATCAAACGATTTCAATGAGTATATTCGAATGCATATATAGGAATTCGAATTCTATAAAACCCCAAAGACATCATCGAAAATCATCCATTCGAGTTCGAGTAAGATAGATATCAAAAATCAAATCAACAAGTCGAATCTGATCGAGTTCGAGCTAGCTAAACAGTAAAGTAGAAAAGCACAAATCACATATCAGATTGTTCGAATCAAACTCGATCATAGAAGCAGCTGAAGCTAAGCTACAAAGAGACGGTTGATTGACAAAGCAAACCATATATAATTCATCCTTCAATCAACTACATAAGTCGGCAGCTTCAACAAATTCAAAACCCTAGTTTTAGCAAAGAGGAACAAGCAAAGAAACGAGGCCGACAGGTTTACAGAGCAAAGAAAGCAACGAAATAAAAGAGATAAAGGGGCCGACGTTTTAGTGATAATTTATTTTGGGCCAACCTTGTTACTAAGGCTTTAGTTAAAAATTAGGGTTTTGTATTTTTTAAATTGTTTTTATTTGCAATTTACTTTTTAACTCTTGTAATTTCTAGTCACATGACTAGAGGACGAACTACGGTGGCGTAGTTCGAGAACTCGCAACTCAGTGGCTGAGTTGTGATAGGGTTTTGAGCGTAGAGTTAAGGCTAGTCGATAGCGGGTGTCGCGAGTTTACGTGTGTAAGCATCTAACTGCTTAATTTCTAGTAGAAAACTTGGGGGTGGCACGTAGGCAGGGTTTTCCCGAAGCTGGATAAATCTGTGTGTTCCATTTTATGCATTTACTATTCTGCTATTATCTGTGCTGCTACTATTCTGCTGAGATCTCTGTTGAAAATATTTTATTAACTTCCGCACTAAATTTTTATAATTAATAGTATCACCATATTCACCCCCTCTAGGGTGAAATCGATCCTACACATAACCCAAATGTTTATTTTACCACCAAGTTGGTTTTAGCTTGGACCAATTTAGAGTTACACCTAAAACAAAAATAAAACATGAATACTGGACACAAAATATTCAAATAAGAATAAATTTACCTACCTATTTTTTAGATCAATTGCCTTCTTCATGCTCAATTTTGTAATTTTTTCTAAGATGTATTTCTTGAGTTCAGCGACAATCGCCACTCAAAAACAAAGAAGATAAGTACCTATGAGCAAAAAAGCAATTATCATAGACAAACTAATCCCATCTTACTATATCTACTTATAAACAAAGATGATTAACACATGAGCACAAAAATGCAACTATCATGAACAAAATAATTCCACCTTATTGTAGTTAATCGAATGCATTATACAAATAACAGTAACTATAATTATATGTTTTGTGTAAATAAGTTAGCAAATGACCGTGTATCATTAAGTAACTTTTTTCAATAGTTACATCTATCTCAACACACATTCGTAAAACTTTATCCCACTTATTTGGATTTTCCTTTATTGCACATATGGAACTTCAGCAATTCAATATGAGAAAAAGCTATTCACGTGATGCCTCAGTCCTTGCTCCAACGATGATGACAATCATATAGAAACAAACAAAAAACATGATCGTGTTAAACAGAAAAGAAACGGGATGGAACATTGAAATAACCATGATACTATTACAACTGTAGCATGATATGGTTCTTCATAAACTGGAATACATGAAAGTGATAAAAATTAAGAGTCAGAGTATGCATGTTTGATCACTAAATAGAATTAGTGGCAGAAAAACAATGATCAAATTAGAGGGATTAAAAGTAGTTGATCCATAGCAAGTAATACTTACCATGTAATGAAAGAGTCTAAAGAGCATCCTCGAATAACGGAACATTTTATATTTATGGCCTGCAAAGAGAATTCAAAATCCTTAAAGAACTAAAAAATTATTCATCAAATGAATACAAAATTATAATAAATGCAGCAATCTAACAAATGGAAATTGGATCTAAATACCCCTAGAGCAAATTTACATGCGTACCAAGTAGAATAAATAGTTCCTATATAGTTGTTCTCTTCCATATTATAAGCACATGTGTCATTTGTCATCTTATTGGATCTTTCTACTTTAAAACTGTCTACTATATATGCACTCACTTCTAATCAATGGCTTCCATGACTATCAAGAATAACCCAATCTTTGAAATTAATCCTGATCAGATTTCTAATATTCCTCCTCATCCTCTCAATCCTTCTCTTATTTCCTCTTCTTCTTCTAATCCCAAAGATAAGCCCCCTGATCAAGATGAGGAAGGCTTCCAAATAGTGAAGAACAGGCGCAGAAATAAATCAGCTAAATTCCAGAACCCACCTCATAGATCAGCTGTTGTTTCTTTAGATAGATCATCGGATAGATCCTTATCCTTAGGATAGAGATCTTACCCAAATCCTCCCAATAGACATTCAAGATTCAGCCAAGTTCAGAAGCCACCAAGAACTCAATCATCTACCACTTTCAACGCTACAAAGGCAGCCTCTTCTTGGGCAAATTTGGTTAAGAATGGTGGCTTCACCAATAATACTGATCTATGCTATTCTGCTCCCCTCAAACTGGGAGATAAGAAAATAGTGGTTGTTAAGGAGGAAATAAGTAAAAGAACTGAGGACAAATGGAGTAACTCTATTATTGCTTATGTTTATGGAGCTCATCCATACTATCATCATTTCAGGAACTTTGTCTCTAAAACTTGGAATCCGGTAGGTAACTTTGATATCTTTACAAGAAATAATGGTTTCTTTATCATCATATTTTCTATGGAGCAAGACTGCATTAAAGTTACTCAAAGTGGCCCCTTCTTTATTAATGGAAAATTAATTATCGTGAAAAGATGGGACAAGAACATGATTCTTGATCGAGATCTTCTCTCAACCTATCCAATCTGGATTAGGTAGCCAGAATTAAACCTCAAACTTTAGGATAAGGAGGCTTTTGCTGCCACAGCAAGCGTAGTGGGTAAACCGCTCAAACTAGACGAGCCAACAGCTAAAGAGACTCACCTTAGTTATGCCATAATTTTAGTCGAGATAAAGTCCGCTGATGAGTTACCAGATCTTGCATTAATATCCATGCATGATGGCGAAACCATAAAGCAAAAAATCGAATATGAATTCATCTCTCCCAGATGCCAAAAATGTGCTTGCTTTGGGCACCTCTCAGATACTTGCTCTTGGAAAACAGTTTGGAAAGAAAAAGAGTTCTCAAATAATAGTCTGGATAATAATCCTATGGATGATTCAGAAATTGAAAGAGATCTTAACCAAGAAAATCAACTACTGGAAATTATCCCCTCTGGCAAAACTACACCTGAAAACAATTTAGTTTCTGAAAACCATTTTCAAATTTCTGGAAACAATCTGAGCATGGTGGCTCCAAAAGGTAACATTGAAAAGAATCTTGTTGAAATATCTGAGCAATCTGAGAGTATTATCCCACAAGCTTTATCTTATGAAAATAAGGCAAAAGCCCCAATTATTAATGTAGCCATGGATACTGATCAGCAAATGACAGAGACAGTTGCCCCTTCAGACCATGGCAATTTTGAAACAGACAACAACAATCAGAATCATTACAAAGGGGATTATAAAGAACAGTTCTTGCTCTCTCCCCCTTAAGGAGAAAGCAATTTTAATTACAGACATGGTTTCTAATCATCAAGATACAGTTACAAATCAGCAAATAATCTCAACAAGCATCATTTCAGAAAATCTTGCTCTGCCTGAACCCATGATGGAGAATGCAGGATTGCTATTTTCTTCTATCTCCTCATCTCCTGTCAAAAACAAAAGGAAAAAGGCCAGGAAAAAGTCTCTGCAAGAAATTATGAATAAGAATTTAGAAGGTAGTCCAGAAAGTCCAACTCCCAATTCTAAACTATTCGAGAAGAAGTACATTATTAAAAACCCAAAATGGGAGGAATTTCTCAGAGTTCAAGGAAAAATAGAATGTAAAAGGAAAGGAGTAAAAGCTTCAGAGAGCTTGGAAATAAGCAGCAAAATCCAATTTTAGCTGTTATTGTATCCTTTTTAATATCCTTTATATCTCTCTTATAATTATGAATATAATTACTTGGAATGTTAGAGGCCACAACTCTCCTGAGAGGAAATTAGACCTCTCTAATTTACTATTACATATAAACCGTTTTTAGTTGTAACTTTAGAACATAAGTTATTAGACAAAAACATTGACCAGTTTAGGATGAGCAACTCAAATAATTGGCAGCTTATTCACAATAATTCAATTGGGGGAAACGGAAGGATCATTGTTCTTTGGGATCCTTCCATTTGGGAACTGTGTAACTACATTCCCAACCTTCAATATATTCACCGTGCCTTTAAAAATAAAGGAGACTTGCAAATTTTTGTTACTTTTGTATATGCATCCAATTCTGAAAATGAAAGAATTCAGTTATGGAACTCACTTGCTCATCTCGATATAGATATCTCTCTCCCATGGGTTATAATGGGAGATTTCAAAACTATTACCAAAGTTAATGAAAAAAGAGGAGGAATTCCAGTTCCATTAAAAAAATTGGAATTCTTTACTAACTTTCTTATTAAAGCTGGTTTAATTGAGCCTTCCATTAAGGGCAATAATTTCACCTGGAAATCAGGTGAATATAGAAATATTCACTGTAAGCTAGATAGAATTCTTGTCAATAAATCTTTCATTAATCTTTTCTCTGATTTTAATTGCTACACTTTACCTCAATATATGAGTGATCATACTCCCATTCAACTTATTTTATCTCAAATCACCCCAACTAGTAAAAACATTCCTTTCAGATTTAAGAATGGTTGGGTTTATGATTCTGATTACAAAAGTATCATTCAAAATTGTTTTCAATTCCCCTCCAATGGCTCTGCTCAATCTAAGATCAAAAAATTCCTTCTTCATACTAAAAACACTTTAAAAGCTTGGAATTTTTCTAAAAACAAAAATAATAAAGAAATTATTCAAATTAGAGAAGATTGTGTCAAATTGTAAGACAGTATTGATAAAAACAGTTCTGACAATACCAAAATTAAATAATTCTATCTCTTACAGAAAAATCTTTCTAATGCCCTTCGTGTTGAAGCTGCTAATATTAAACAGAAAGCCAAAGTTCACTGGCTCTCTCAAGGAGATCTCCCTACCAAATTTTTCTATGCTAATATGTCTGGTAGGAAATATCACAATAATATAGGAAAATTAATCAATAGCAATGGCATGACTATCAATGATGCCTCTCTATTAGAGAAAGAAGCTATTCTATACTTTTCTGACTTGTTTTATTCTGCTGAGAACCCCTGCTCCTTCCCTACTATTTCTCCTAAATTCATACTACATCCTAATAGTGAGGAAATTCTTCTTGCTCCTATTTTTCTTGAAGACATAAAAAAAATTGTTTTTCTACCAAGGATGATAAAAGCCTTGGACCTGATGGGTTTGTGGCTAAATTTTACAAAACACACTGTGTTGATATAAAATATATGTTACTTGAGGCTGTCAAAGAATTTTTCTCTACTGGTAGACTATTAAAAAACATAAATCATACTTTTATAACTCTTGTCCCTAAAACAAAAAACCCTACCTGTTTGGGAGAGTACAGACCAATTGCTTGCTGCAATTTTCTCTATAAAATTATTACTTCTATTCTTAGCAAAAGAATCAAATGCTTTTTAAAATATCTCATTTCAAAAAACCAATGTGCATTTATACCAGACAGGCTTATTGTTGAAAATATTCTTTTATCTCATGAACTCCTAAGAGATTTTAATCAAGCTGGTAAAGACAAAATGTGTCTTAAAATTGATCTTCACAAAGCATTTGATAAAATTAAGAGAAATTTTATTATACACATGATGAGTCAATTAGGATTTAATGGAAAAAAAATTGCAACTTAATCAAGGAATGCATCTGTAATGTATCTTACTCTATTCTTATCAATGGATCCCCTTGTGGTTTTCTACACAGTAATAGAGGCATCAGACAAGGAGACCCCTTCTCTCCTTATCTATTCACAATAGCTATGGAATATTTTACTTTACAAATGGAGAAAGAACTGATACGTAGAAATATAAAACCAATTAACTCTATTAATCCATGTATATCACATCTTTTATATGCTGATGGTCTATTAATATTTTTAAATGCAGATGCATCCTCTGCTGTTACTATCATGAAATTTTTTAACAATCTCAAGCAGCAAGCAGGTCTTCAAATCAATGAGAATAAAAGCAAAATCTTGTTCAGCAAAGACTGCAAGAACAAAATGGAAATCCTCAACATTCTCAAATTCCAACAATGTGATCTACCTATCAGATATCTGGGTCTTCCCTTAAGTAATAATCAAATCAAGGAAAGAGATTGTGCCAAACTCTATCAAACCATTCAAAACAAAATCAACAACCGGTCAAGTAAAATGCTATCTACAGCAGGTAGGGTTGAACTAGTACATACAGTCATCACAACAGTTATGATGTACTGGTTGTAATCTCACAACATTCCAGCTAAAACTTTAGAAAAAATTGAAAAACTTTGTGCCAACTTCATTTGGAATGGAAATTTCACAAAATATCTTGGAATACCATTACAAAAACCAAAGAAGCTGGTGGATTGGGTATCAGAAACTTTTCAGACATAAATGAGGCATGTAAACTCAAACTTTTCTGGAAATTCATAGAAGGCAAAACTCTATGGGCCGAATGGATGAGATCCAAATATGTCAAAAACAAAATTTTTTGGATCATGCCCATCAAAAGCCATTACTCATATGTTTGAAAAAATATTTTAAATTGCAGAGAAATTGGTGCAAAGCTTATAGAAAGAAAATTCAAAAATGGTAAATGCACTAGTTTATGGTTTGACCCTTGGATAAATGGTAACTCTCTCATCAACTTATTAGGTTGGAACAATCTTTACTACTTTGGAAAAGTTAATGCTTTTGTCGACAACATCATTCAAAATTCTACTTGGAATACACAAGCATTTCCTGCAACTTCCATCTTCAATTCATCAATCAATAAAATAGAGATTGATTCTAATATTGATGAAGATGCTTGGTGCTGGAAATTATCTATAAATGGCATATTTTCTTTCAAAAACACTTGGGACTTTCTAAAAGGTGAGGAAATGGAAGTGGACTGGCATAAATCAGTTTGGAACCTGCCAATTGTCCAAAAATGGCTTTTTGCACGTATTTTGCAATACTTAATCGTCTGCCAACTAGAGAAAGATGTGGAAAATGGAACAAAAACTCTGGAAATATCAATTGCTTACTTTGCAAAACAAAAATTGAAAACATAGATCATCTTTTTTTTTGACTATCCCTACTCAAGGCATATTTGGTTCATAGCCAAAAACAAACTCAACATAAATCAAAGTTTGTCTCTCCAAAACATTAAAGACAACATTCAATATTTTCAGAAAGCATTCAAAGTCAGAAAAGCAGATTTCAACAAAGCTACTGTTATTCTCACTACTGTCATATACTTCACTTGGAAAGAAAGAAAGAAATAACAGACTTCATAACAAAGTCGAAACTGACAGTATTCAACTTTGGAAAACTATTGAAATTGAATACAATATCATTCTTCTCAAATCCAGCAGAATCAACAACAGATCTCATAATATTCATATAGTAGACAATTACGAGAACCTAGTTGAAGAATACTTACATAAAGAGAACTCTGTCAAAAGTTCTCAATTCCATGCTACTGATAACATTATAGTGGAAAAGGCAGCCAATTCCACAGATAACAGTCCCTCAGATGAAGGTTGCTGCCCCGCTTTGCATACCAGAGGCTTTCCCTGCAAGGGATGTAATAAAAAAGTCATTTTGACTTCCAATCTTAATAAGAAATTTAACAAAAATTTACCTCCTTCATTACCTGATGTGCATAGGAAGAGCCATCCATTCAATTCTAAGCCTCTGTTCTCTTGTGACTGCCAAATGCAAAACAACATTGTTATATCCAATGATGCTGTGCCTAGAGATAAAGCCATTGACTATCTCAAACACTTATCTTATAAGGATCATTCCAACGTCGCTAGCAAGGCTACTGCCTGCAACCTATCAAGCAATCAGATCTCGATTTATCAGGGCAACGTCGCTAGCAAGGCTACTTCTTGCAACCTATCAAACAATCAGATCTCGATGTGTCAGGGAAGTAACAAGACTTTTAATCCCAATAATATTAGAATTAATAAGGGAATTTGTACTAATAAAAATACTCTTTTACCTGACTATAACAAGAGGAGCCGCTGTAATGCTGAAACCAACATCAACTTTCCTCTGCCTAATCATGAGCAAAGATTAGGAAACTCGTATTACAGCAGCAAGCTGAACAACCGGATCTACCACTTATCTGTTTGGGACAAAGGAGAAAGCAGCTACCAATTTGACGATACTTGCTTCAATTCTGCTAGTTCAGACCTTGATAATGTCCTGATTACCTACTTTCCCTTAGATCTGAAGCTTAGAGACAATTGCAATAACAAGGAGACCAACCTCAAGGATGATACGACTAAAACAACTTGTCAAAGCCATTTTAGCCTAGATCCTGGTCTCTCCAGGCTTCGTGTCAAAGATACCAAGGAGTGGAGACCCCTATAAGCTGCAGCGATGGCTTATGCGTGCTCATGCGTGCTTTTCCATTGAGATCTTTGCAGAGTTTTCTCTGCTTTGGCCGCTTCGCCTGTTTATTTTTCTCTTTTGATTTTTATTTTTGGAGGCGCTGCTGGTTTATTTCTAGGGTTTGTGTTTCGTATGTGTTGAGTGGTTTTGGGTTTTGGTTTATACCCGCTTCTCTTCTGTAACTTTCTAGGCCTGGCCCATTTCCATTTTCAAAAAAAAAACGTCTACTATTAATTTAGAGCCGTGTTGCCGATAAGATAAGCTCTAAGAACCACGGTGACTAATATACCGTCATAAATATCATCTCCTTCATATTATATACATGCAAGTTACCATCTCTTCGAAAGGTTATATTTTAGGACTATATTACTATAGAAAAATGTAACCTTGATGTTATTATTTAGTGTCAATAGACCATGCAAGGTCCTTGTAGTTGTAGACCTCTACAATTTTATTCATCCATTGTCCCTAAAAACGGTTGGAAAGCTAATTTGCATGTGAATATTTGCAAGCTTTTGCTGTTTATATGCATAAAAGCTCGATGTCCGGCTTTTCCGCTTATCTTATCATAATGGATTCGCTCATGTTATATAAGTTTATGACTTCTTGAATTCTGATGCAAGAATGATGATCCTACTTTCAGTATTGGTTTCCAAATTGCATCCATCGCATTGTCTAACAAAGGTTAGTAAGAAGAAAATGTTTGAAATGATTGTGCGAAACTGATGTTCTATTTCATATGTTCAAACTGTATATGCTGCAATGACGGTTCATGTTATATTGAACCAATTATTAAGTGGGAGATTTAAATAGGGGAAAGCTAAGGTATTCTATACTATTGATGCCATGTAAATCAGATCTTATTCAAGTACGTCAGCTTTTGCTTTGATGATATTATTAACATTTATTTCAACCACAATGTGTCTTGCTAACTAGCCAAATTAATAGCTTAATGCTTTACTAATAAAGACCATCTTGTCATCTCAATAAACATGACAGTATTAAACGTACTTGTCTTTCCAAAAACTTTATTTATTCATTTTAGTGCAAGTATTACAGATCCTTTTCATTTCAACAAATTATAATTGAGTGGGTATAAAGGGATTTCCTTCCGCAGATATAACAAACATCATGTGTTCTATTTCAAAATTATATGCATTGAATGTGAATATGAAAAGTTCTAATGTGCTTTCATAATTGATGGAAAATATTAATATGCCCAACCAATATCAACAATTCATTACTGAGAGAAAGGAAATTCAAGATCGTATTGAGAAAACATATTTAGCACTACACATGTATTGCCTGTGGTGAATATAAGACATATCATGATCTATGCATGTATACAAAAACTAACCCAAGAGACATCAGTATTCTTCGTTTAATCCAACTATTTATGATCCGATATTCTTCATTTAATCCAACTATTTTTGGTCTGTTTTAAAAAAATTCAATGCTACATGAGTTGTTACCTTTAATTATTAGTTCAAGATAGCCAACAATAATATCTAACACCACCGCTTAATAACGACATTTATTTAAACATGGTTTCAAAATGGTTAAAGAAATATAAAGGAAAACTTTTGAACAAAAATTGGTATCTATATAGAGTAAACATTAAAAAATTAGTTTAACTAAGCTACAACAGAACATGTAACATAAGAGAACCATCACAACATTTGGTAATTAAAAGATTTTTTCAAAGGAAAACAATATTTCCTTTTAACGCCTTTGTAGTTATATCGATTGATATATGAACACAAATGGTAATGACCTGTAAATTCGTCACTGGAGAAAATGTGATTTAATTTGAAAATATAAAGAAAAATCGCTATCGGTTTATCGATATAATAACACTTTTTGTAAACGACGGTTTAATGTTGATTTATATGGTTTTAAAATTCAAATGTAATCTTTTTTAATTCATTTAAAATGATTAGAAAATAGTTTATTAGTTTATTTTACAAATATATGTATGTTAACTAATAAGTAAAAATGTGACTGGGAATTAGTTTCTCGATTTTCTACAATTTGACGTATATAAGTTATACAATGTCGTTCAAACGACTTGTGCGCCTTTGTGACATTTATCTACACACAATAACGCATGTATATATATATATATATATATATACTAAAGATAGAAAAGTAAAACCATTCTTACTACTTTACATAGATAAATTACATAGGGTAGAATTAAAAAATATATAAGATATTTTAACAAACTTTAACCTTAAGCAACCAACTCTTGCAATCATTTGTCTCATCCAAGAAGGCACATGGGGTTGACCATACAATAAGACCTAGAGACACCTAGGTGGTTTAGGAGGGTGTAGGTAATGATGGGGAAGGATGAGGCAAGGCTGATGTGTTTAACAAATATACATATACAAGTTACATATATATACACATAAGCAAAATACCTTAGTTAGCTTAATGTGTAAGCCACCTTAAATCAACATAAGGACATGAAGTAATATGAACAGATGGTGGCACATAGGGAAGTGATGCAAGGAGGAGGCGGTTGTATGTGGGTGATGTATAGGCGATGTAGAGGGGAGGTAGATTTGAGGAAGGTTTACTTGTTGAAAAATCCTATAAATACCACTCCATTTCCCTCTTTTTCTTTTATCCATAACTCTTTCTTCTCTACACCAAAATTTGAAATGCTATGTTTGAACCTTGTAAAATTTCAATGGCTACAACTTTTTAGTTTAGCCCTTCTTTCCATTCTAAATATTTCTGTGTCAAAAACTTCATTTTTCTAATGCACTCTCTGGCCCAATTTTTTGGCGAGAATACCCCATATTGTATCGACCACATCTCCTTCAAATCTGACCCAGATGAAGTGATTCTATTTTTGAAAATCATGTGAAATTCCACTGGCTACAATATTCATGTTGAGCACTTCTTCAAGTGTTTAGTCTAGCTATGCCAAAATTCTACTTCTTTGAAGTGTATTTTCGGGTATGATTTTGATAAATCCAAGAATACATTCTCTTCATTCGATCATAACTTCCTCAAAAAAAATCAGAATCAAGTGTTTCTTTGTTTAAAACTATATAGAAAATAATTTCCTACAACTTTGTAGTTTACCACTTTTTCAAATTCAGGGAATAGAAAGTCCAAAAACTAGAGAGGAAAAGACCTATTTTCGGGTCTATATTTTGATGTTTCAAGGTCATAGCTCTTCTACTTTTCTTCCTTCCCATAGCTTGGATGTAAGCACCATAAGGCATAGTCGAGCTATCTAGAAGCTTCCAGTCGAGCATGTGAGAGCTTTTGGTTCAAGTTAGTGAAGATTGGTTTGAGCTTTGGTAATCAGTTAGTTTAAATTATTTTATTTATTTAGTTTAAAATAGTTTAAACTTAGAAAATTTGTACCTCACACATACGAGCTCCATTTTACAAGCGATTTTCGACATTGGAATCATTTTGATGAATAGAATGCTTTAGTATGAAATATTGATACTTTTGGTTAAGTATAAATTTAGTGATGAATTATTAGCTATTAAATTTAATTACGACGAACGTAATTAATAATTTATTAGTGACATTCAATTAGCAGAACAAATCCCCAATCTGCTATTATAAGTTGAATAAATGATTATGGATATTTATTAAGAAGAATAAAACACCATTCCATGCTTTGCAAGTAAAATGACTGCTTTGAAGTTAATCGATGGGTTGATTAATTTTTGTTGAATAAATGGATGTATGTTTACTATTGATTGATTTGATTGTTTGATTTACGCTCAACAAGTTTATGAGCAATTATCCTTTTTTATTTAGCATGGGTTGGGTAGGAAATAATTGTAGTCTAACACTCTATGATTTATTTCACAATTTAACAATAAGGTGTTTAGCAATAATATCAATTCACTTCAATTTAATAATTATTTCGAAAGTGAGTTTTCATAAATGGATTTATTGTGAAATATTTTGCCTTTAAAAGAAATAGAAATATTTGGAAATAAACATTTTAAAAGGTTTAGATTCAATCGAATAAAATTGACTGCCTATGGGTGACAGAGAGATAATGTCTAGGCTTGAGTTTGGAAGACTAGTTTCATGCACTCCCTGGCTATCTGAACTGGCCCGACAGATGGGATTGTGAATTTGATTTACTTGGACCTTATTTTCTTAATAAGAAAAGAGACTTATATAAAAATGATTTATAAAATGTGTTTTATTAACAGAGAGGATTTCGAGGACTAATACCCGATGTTTGAAAATGATTTCAAAAGGATTTTGTAAATGACAACAACATAAAATGTTTGTGAATATTAGTGAAAAATGATTTATCACTTTGGGATATAAAATGATTTGTAATGTTACCGATGATTCGGGTAACCCATAACTAAAAAGGTGGGTAAGGGAGGTGCAGATGTTCTATAGCCTCAGTGTAGTCCATTCGGAGTAGAGGGATGTACTGATATATTATTTTTCCGAAAGGTTGGGATCTAGTTGCCTTGTTATGGCAAGAAACCTCTCGATCCGGTAGCATATATTTTGACATGCTTGTATAGTGGAATATTTGATTTTCAGAAGTGATTTAATTTTAAAGTCCCAAAGTAAAGTATAATATGATACAAAAGATATATGTGTGTGTGTGTGTGTTTGTACCAAAATTGGGTACAACACTCTTCAGACATATTTGAAGAGATTAGAATAAAGAATATAAATGCAAAAGAGACTAATCTAACAAACACACCAAAATAGACAAACAGAAATGAAAGAACGCAGGAATTTATAGTGGTTCGGCGACACTTTGGAAAGTTTGCTGTTTTATTGATGTCAACTAACTGATTACAACAGAGAATACTCAAGCACTCGAGTTACAATGGGGTTTCGGTAGAGTATCGGCATAGAAGAATCAAAAATCCCTTTTTCGAAGGCTTGGACCTATTATTTATAGGCGTAGTCTAGAAATATCTGACTTGGATCTTATAATACCCCTTCTCCCATGTAGGTGGGCCCACTTGATTGATCCGAGGTCATTTAGGATCGATCCCTGACCGATCACTACCTTGTTCGTATCGATCCAAACAACACCCATTTGATCTGAGATTGATCAGAGACATTGTTGAAGTGGTAAGTAAACTCCTGTGAAAATTTGGTGGCATTTGGACTTATAGATTTTGAGTTATGATCGATCCAAGTTTGTATCTGCAGTTGGCTGTCAATTTCGTATCAATCCATGTTCGAATCGATCACTTCGTATCGATGCTTGGGCATATCGATCAGGTGACGTGGAGCTATAGTCCAGGAGAGATCCACTTTTCGTGTCGCATGACTACTTCTTCCAATTGTTCATGTCTTCTTCGCATCGATGCTTGAAGCCGCTTTGTATCGATGATTCTCATTCCAGTTCATATCGATACATACTTATGATTTTCGTATCGATCTTCGCTTATAATCTTCGTGTCGACCTTTGGATGACGGGTTTCGTATCGATCATCGGCTGATTGATACGAAATGTCTGGATGGAATGATCAGTACGAATAGCGTTAAGGATGAATATATGAAGTCTGATCGATGCTGGCCACTGATGGATATGAAGGGACTATATGGCTACGAAGGAGAATGGAGAGTGATGGATACGAACTGAAGCTTCCTCGAGGGATGAATATGAAATTGTATGGATACGAACGAGGTTGATTTTCTTGATCTCGTACGATTCATATCTTGAGCATACGTAATCCGATTGACCTGAAATTTGAAATGTTGGATCTCATAGCTTTGCTTGCCGTATCATATCAATTGTAGCTCGGACTCGAATCAAATTTGTCAGTATCCATAATAGACATGTGTATAACCGATCTTTGAGTCGAATTGTCTTTGGTTTTCGGTCAAGTTCTTGGTGTCACGGCCTTGCCAAAAGGCGGGATAACATTTTCCCCCCAAAGTATGTCTTATGTGAACATGACATGCTTTGAAAAGCTGCAATCTCCATTCTGAAGAGTCCTATCTGATTCGTTGAATGGTTGTTGTCTTTTCGTCGAAAGATGTAACCTTTGAATGATTTCCATTTATATAAATGCTAAATTGTTGACAGCCAATGATCGTGTAGTGTTTTGTTATAACTTAGTGTCGAGTGCTAGCAACTTGTTATTCACTGTTTTGATTGTCATCAGGTGAGCATTCAATTTCTATCAATTTTGAAAATTGAGTATTAGTTCACCATACGTATGTCAACTTGACTCCTGTTCACATTTGCACGTTCATGGGTCTTTATCAAGTTCTTTAGTTTTTTGTTTGGATCGAGTTTCATATCAATCCCTACCTGGATCGATGTGAAATTCGAGTTGTAACAACGTTCGATGATTATTTTAGGGCATGCCTTCGTATCGATCCTCTCTTGGATCGATTTGAGAAGTTGGAAAAATTATTTCGTATCGATGGATCTAAATAGCTCAAATGGGTCTTTATTGCATCTTCCGTATTGATGGGTCACCAATAGATATGAACAGCCACACTCTAGATCGATCTGAATTCATGGTTATGAACTATGAACTAATTCCTTTGTATCGATGGAAGTTGTGACCGTTTTAGGTTGGTTTGCATAGTGATCTTCGTATCGATGCAAACTTGACCGCTCCAACCGGTACTTGGCTACTGGGAGACGTATCGTTCCTTGCCTGGGTACAAACCATATAAATACGGTTTGGACTTAGAAAAATTTCACTCTCTTTCATTCCATCTTTCCCTTTGTATCTATAAAACAAATAAAAAGAAAATTGTCCTTGTCTTCAAACCGATCAAACCACTAATCTCTTGAACCAAATCTTTAAATTAGTTAATTAGTTTAACTAATTAATCTTAGAACCATGAGATTCGAGTTCTTATGCCAATTCGTTCATAATTATGGCTGATTCTGGTGATGATGCCGGATTAGGTAAGAGCAAGGTCAAGGAAGGAAGAAAATGGTGCTTATGTTGTTTGGAGAAGGTGGGTAGACAGACACGAAGGGATCATCCATACCGACGCAAAGTATCCATCCCAAAAAAATAGAAGTTCGCATCGATTCAAAATAGTGGAGATTCATATCGAGGAAGGGAACGACTTCGTATCGATTGGAGATGATGGGAGTTCGTATCGGTCCAATGCGATAGATAATAATCTGACTGCATGATCGATACGAAGTATCGGTTCGGCAGATCGGTACAAAGATATGGCCTGTGATCAATACGAGATGAAGGATTTGGGATCTATACGAACTAGCCTTTTGGCGATCGATACGAAGTCCTTTCCTTTACGATCGACAAGAATGGGGCTTTTGGTGATCGATCCAAGTCCTGACCTTGATGGATGCAAAATCTGCTCCACATTCAAACATTTGATTCCGACGAGCTTCTACCTTGCATAACTGGACTTAACCGTTTCACTGTATATTTGACTGCCCTTTGAAGCTCGTCCATAGAACTGTAACTTGACAAATTTAACAAACTCGAACATGGATCATTCTTCAAAGTAAGATTGGCACGGTTGTGACAATCGGTGATGACAGTCACTCTGGTTGAATCTCAAATTGTTGTCATTCTAATGCCTTTCGAATTTGTAAAATCCAAAGTATTATGTAGCATTGCATTGCACAACACATTCATTCATTTCACATAGGGGGAACACGTTATTGCCATCTAATGACAATTTCTACTGAGTTCAATAGTTATGGAACCTGGAAGTTCTCAACTGCAAGATGCCTAGAATCCTTCTCTTCCAGTAATTGAAATTCTAGCCATTATAGCTGAAGTAGTTTCTCCCACTACGGACGAGATTCTGGGTGCTGTTTTTATCATGAATCCGCAGGATTCTGTCCATTCAAAAATTTCTAAAGACGTGTTAGGCAGGATTTTCCTTAGGCACGGGCTATCTATGGAAGGCGTCTTGATACCTGGCACGGAAGATAGAGCTCACAACCCCCCAAACGAATACATAGCTTGCAATAGATTCGTGTGTGTGTAGTTGGAACACTTCCTCCCTTTAATCAATTTATTTAGGAAGTGTTGCTTTTCTTGAGGTTCGCTCCATCCCAATTACACCCGAATGGGTTTGCCTTGCTCAACAGTCTGTTTGTTATCTTCATGGAGCACCTCTTTCGGTCTCTGACCATGGAAGAGATCAGACATCTGTTCAACATAAAAAGTTGCAAGAACAACGCTTCTTTCACTTTTCTGGAAGCGGTTAGAAATTACCATGTAGTTGCGGTAGCTTGGAGCAAGCTAAGCTAGTTTAAGACCGAATGGTTCTTCGTTCGGTGTCACTGGTATTCGCCAAACGATGGCTTCTCATACATAAGTGCTCCAACCTCTTTGTTGATTAACGGGACAATATCAATTGGTGCCTAGTTTAACGCTTTGCATCCTATACAGCTTAATAGTTCTACAAGTGGTGCCAGCCGTGCATAGAGAAATCGATGAAGTTCTCACAGATAAAAATTTGATTGCCGTGAGGCAGAGCATCAGATCGGCAGGAGTTCTCAGAATGGCCTCCGTGAGGCATGGAGGTTAAAGAGCTCCGGGTGTCATGATTGCAAAATAGGGCAGTGATGAGAACATACCCACTGGAGATGAGCCCGCAGCTGGGCCTTCGCAAAGTCTTTGATCTTTAGAGCTGAAAAGAAGAGGCAGGTCTATTGCCCATAAAGCCACAAGATGTAAAATTGTCATGTTATCTCCGAAGCGCGAAGGCTTCTCCTCCACAAATGGAGAGTTCTTTTGAGGGACTGGCAGGCATCCCCATTCTGGATGACTTGCCTTCACTTCAAGATATCGGACGAAAAGGGCTTTGAATGGGGGAGCCAACTTCTGCAAGCACGTCTGCCACAACCGGTTGGTTAGGGGGTTTGCATATACATGCACACACTTCACTGCACCACACAATTTCTAATCATACGTTTCTCAATCTCTGGAGATAATTAACTCTGTTTCTCGTTTCATTTTCAAGGGTATAATGACGAAGGAGGGATCTATGCTCGGTAGTCTTCGTGCTGCGTGCCATACTTCAAGTTCTTACTCTGAGTCTCACAGGCGCAAGTTTGAAAGAGACTATGACCATCGCCGTTCTAGTCAGCAGCGTGAGCGTCGAGAAAGGGAGAGCGAAAGGGATTATTGGTGCCGCTCACGGTCTTGCTCTCCACCTAGAATTCCTTCCAAACTTTCTAGTTCTGATAGACAGCCTTTAGAAACTCTTCGCTAAGTACCGCCTCCTCAAACTTCGAGGAACAATGAGCAACGTCTAAGGATCAAGACTGAGACCCCCGTTACTACTGAAGAAGTAGCAATGGAACCCACCGAGGAAGAAGCGATTAGAATTGCTAAGTTGAAGAAGGATTTTCCATCTGTCTACTTCGATGACTTCATATTTCCTCTGCACTTAAAGTGAATTCCCGATGAGGCAGATCAGACGATACATGACTACGTATATGATGTTTATATTAAATATCGAGAATGGATGAAGACTGCAGAGAAATTTTCAGTGGTGACCTTTGAGCGAGCGAAGACAATCAAGAAACTAGAAACAAATCTCACTCCAAAGGACCGCATAGTTCAGGTGCTCGACAATGAGAATGAATCTTCGATAAATTCGAAAACGGCGGCTAATAAGAGGGCCGATGAGGCAACCTAGAAGATGGAGAAGATGAGACAAACGCATTTAGCCTTAGTTGAGGAAATAGGACACCGGACCACTACGGTCATAGCAGAGAGAGACGCGGCGCTCAAAGAGCTTGAGGATCTAAAAGATAAATTTACTGAATTCGCCAAGGAAAAAGACGACACTAACACAGTTGCCCAAGTGGCATGTGAGTAGACCGTGGTACTCGAGGATAAGTGGGATGTAGCCAAGCTAAAGTTCCAAGAAATCAAGGCTAAAATTGAGACCGAGGTTAGAGCAGCAGAGACTAGGTTGGAAGGTGATATCGAAGACTTTTAGTCACTTATAATGTCAATGTCTTGAAACATCTCAACCTATGCTGGCTCGATGACTACCCGCTACATTTGTACAATCCCCAGTGCCGTTTGTTAGAGGATGAAAAAGCGGACCACAGCACTACGTCTATTGACTACTTCGAGAGAGAACCGGATATTAACTGAAGATGAGAGAAAAGTTCTTCACGATGCCATTGTCACTTTTGGAAAAGAAGAAACTAACCGCTAAATGCTTAGACGTTGGAGTGGGGTACGGAGTCGAGCACCTCTGAAATGCCTACGACTCAACCCGAGCTTACTTCTACAATTAACCTTCCCGCTTTTCTGACGTACGACCCAGATAGGTCGCACATATCTTCGGTACTTGAACATGCTTTTGAAGGCGCCTCGACTCAACATGTAAGCCAATCTGAAGAAGATACTCTGAACACTCTATCCATTCACTTAAATGCAGGAGCGTTGTTGGAAGATGTCACTAATATTTTCTCTTATCTTTATTCAATTATAGATGTTGCACCAACCGTTCCTCCTGCAACCCAAGAATTGCATCATGAGCAGGAGGCCATTATAACAGAGGCAACGACCACAACGGCCGCTACCTCAACCGGGGAGGTTCACGAGAGCAGTTTCGTTCTTGATGAGCAAATGATGGAAGAACTCCTCGGCCACCAAAGTGACCCTATCACCAATCTTCCTTTCGTCATAGGTGACGATGTGTTTATAGCTAGCTCCTCGGGCCCTACTAGCAGCATTCCAACAGGCATTAGCACACAAAGGGCTGATGAGATAATTGCAGAAATCACAACCGAAATAGAGCAAGACCAGCGAGTCAGTGGTGTTGGAGGTGGCATGGCAGGTCCCGGCCCAGTCCCTATGCGTATGGTTTCTCCTGGTGGCACAATCATCGATACTGGTGTGCCTCCTTCATCGTCCTACATTGAAAATGCCACTGATCCTCTGGTTTCACATTCAGAAAGTATCTCGATACCCATGAGTTTGAAGAAAGAGACCACTGTAATTCCTTCGGCCGAGGACCAACCAACGAAGGGTAAAAGCTCGAAGAGACATCTGAGCGGCAGCTCTAGTGGGTCAACACTGAGGAAGAAGAAAAAGAAGAAGTCGAAGGAGTAGACGTGTTATCTTATTCCTTTTCTTAGTAGATAGGTAGGATATGATTTCATTTTGCTTTTTGCAGGCCGTATATAGATGTGGGTTTGGCCCTTGCTTATAGGATTTCTTGGAATAATTTTTTGTACTTGTCTTTTTCCAAAGAATAATAGTAATTAAATCTCTCTTTGTTTTTAGCATAGCTCTGCATTTATTTGCTTAAGTGTTTTAGCGCTCAAGTTTCCATTCAATGTACTAGTGAGGCTTTAGTCTCTGAATCAGACTTGAGTTCGATTGTTCAGTCTTGAAGTCATGGATTTGGGTCATAACTAAACATTAAGTCGAGTCCCAATGCTGCGCTATCTCGGTTAGTGACTTTTACTTGAGCTATGCCCCCAGCGTTGGGGAGAATTGAAGTAGTTGGTCGGTTGTCGCTTTTAATAATTTTAACTCTAACTTAGTCGGAACATAGTTAAAGTGAAATGATTTTGAGTGGTTGGATCACACTTGCTCATTTTTTGGTATTCGCATTCACACTCTGGGGATTAAACATGTACGCCAACGGTCGGTCACGCCTGCTTAATATTTGAAGTCATATCCATGCCCAGGGGACTTAAGTTATTTGCAGGCGGTCAGTCACACCCGTTTAACACTTCGAATTATATCCACACTTTAGGGACATAATTTAATCAATGGGTGGTCATTCACACCCTTTTGTGTTTATACTCCAGTCCGTGCTCTAGGGACATAGAGTCAGTGATGGGTAGTCGGTCACACCCATTTGGTGTTTATACTTTGGTTCACACTTTGGGTATCTGGAGCTAGTTGACAGACGGCCGATCACATCTGTTCAAGTATTAGGTTTTATTTCGCACTTTGGGAATGAGGAGTTGATCAGGGTTGTGGACGGTCGAATCACATCCCCCTTGAGTAGGAAAGCGAAGTCGTAGATAGATGGATCCATCCTCTTTGAGTTTGTAAAATATGAAGGTGAGGTCATGGATGGATGGATCCATCCTCCTCAAGCCCGTTTTTGGATCTCGTACTCCGATTCACACTCTGGGAGCCAGAGTTCGTTAGAGGATTGTCATATATCAATCCTTTTGGCTTTAGTGTGGTTTCTTGCTCCCGAGCTTGGAGTTTCACTTAGCGAGTAACTAGTCAGATCACAGTCACTCCCTACTTGAATAATTCCCACCATAAGATGGAACTTAGCTCTTTGTGTATCGTGATGATTACATGATACATTTCAAGAATCGCCACTCTAGATTGACGAGTTTGCATTTTATTGCTGAAATAAGAAAGTACGACTAAGTCAGTTGTTTTATTACAAGTTCAAATTTCGAAATGCATAAACAAATTTCAAAGGAAAAGAAGAATAAATGAATAAATAAAGCCTGTTAGGTGTAGTAGTGACAAAGACTCTCGCTATTCCATGCTCTTGGCAAAGTATGACCATCAACAATTAATAATTTAAATGTACCGTCTCCAAGTCTTCGTTCAATAACATACGGTCCTTCCCATTTTGGTTTTATATGTGAAGGGACCGGATAGATTCTCTTAAATACGAGATCGCTAAGTTCAAAGGTTCTGGGTCGGACCTTAGCACTGTATAGTCAGGCGACTCGACTCCGGTGTGCGGCTGCCCTCAAATCAGCCTCTTCACGCTTCTCATCCAACAAATCTAGAGATTCAACAAGTAATATAACGTTTGTCTTTAGATCATAATATGTCACACGGTGAGAAGATACTTCTAATTCATTCTGGATAACAGCTTCAGAGCCATAGGAAAGTGAAAATAGAGTGCCGGTCGCGAACTTGTGGGGAGTTCGATATTCCTATAAAGCTATGGGAAGTTCATTGACCCATCTGCCTCCAACCTTTTCCACTCAATTTTTCAGAATGGACCTGATAAGTTTGTTAACGGCTTCGACTTGTCCATTTGCTTGAGGGTGAACAACTACCGAGAACTTCTTTTGGACGTGGAAACGTTGACAGAAATTCTTGAACTCGACACGATTGAATTGGGCTCTATGGTCAGTGATGATTGTATGCGGGAGGCCAAAGCGACAGATAATGTTACGTACAACAAAGTTGATTACTTTCTTCGTCCTAATAGTAGCAAGGGGCTTGGCTTTCGCCCATTAAGTAAAGTAGTCAATTGCAGCGATGGCGTACTTCGCGCCACCTTTAACAGAGGTAAAGATACAATTATATCGATGCCCCGTATGGCGAATAGCCATGGACTGACCATTTAAGTGATTTCGGTAGGTGGTGCTCTGGGAATTCAAGCAAGCTTCTGGCATCTGTCACATTTCTTGGCATAGTCCGATGCATCTCGATTCAAAGTTGGCCAATAATATCTGTATCGGAGTTTCTTCTTTACAAGGGTTGCACCCCGGTGTGATCGCTGCATTTTCTCTCATGCATGTCATGTAACACTAGTTTGATTTTATCGTGGGCGATACACCGGAGTAAAGGATTGGAGTTTCCACTCCTGTACACAACATTCGTTCTGGATAATGAATTGGAAAAAATTTCGAAGAACTTGTCTTTTCTCACTTCTGCGCTCAGGTGAGGCTCAGTGCTCAAGATAATTTCTAAACGAGGTCATCCATGACTCCTTCTTGGGTGTGACCTCATACACCCAGTCTGTTTCCATTCAATCGATACTTGGAGTGGTAAGTGTTTCAACGGGGATGAGTTCCATTTGTTGTGCTTCATCAATACTGGCCAACTTTGCTAAAGAATCGGCTTTTTGGTTATGCTCCTAGGGTATACAATGGACTGCATGGTATTCGAACTGATTCAATACTTCTTGAACCCGTGCAAGATAAGTAACCAACCTCCGGTCCCTAGCTTGGTATTCTCCCCGAACCTGGCATATGACCAATTGTGAGTCACAATGAATCTCCATAGAAATAATTCTCTAGTCTCTGGCAAGCCTGAGTCCAGCGAGTAAAGCTTCGTACTCGACCTCGTTGTTAGTCGCGCGGAAGTCAAACTTCAAAGCATAGCATATGGACCGACCCTCTAGAGTTTCAAGTACTACTCCAGCGCCTAACCAACGATCATTTGATGCACCATCTGTGTATAGATTTATATGTACTTAGGAGATTCACTGGTTTCGGGTAAGTCCTTGGTATAGTGAATTCAACTAAAAAATATGTGAGAACTTGTCCTTGAATGGTTCGCCTCGGTGTATAAGCAATGTCAAATTGACTCAACTCGATGTTCCACTTGAGCAATCTACCAGATGTCTTTGGTTCTTAAGGACTCGTCGTAATGGCTGGTCGGTGTAGATTGTGATCGGGTGAGCCTGGAAATAAGGATGGAGGTTCTTCAAGGCAATGACGAGGCAATAAATTAGCTTTTCTAGCTTCGGATAGTTTCCCGCCGCCTCAGTCAATTGCTTGCTGATGTGACGACCCGAACTCGATGTCCGCCAAACAACATCAAATTTGTATCGCCGGAACTTATAACAACATTAGATGTAAATAAACAGCAGAAACAACATGAATATCAATGATCATAGCACATACACAACTTTGATACAATATCCGTTACAACATCGATCACTAATATCAGAGTGATACACAACAAAGGATACAACAATAAAGTGAAAACTCCACAGCGGAACAACAGACTCCAAAAAATTTCCAACATACTTCAACTTGATAAGACCTTCATAAATTCCAAAACTCCAAGCACTTCTAAAGACTTCCAAATCCAAAGGCTTTCCAAAATCCGACAACTTCCAAAATACGGGTAACCTGCTTCTAGGCTGCTCGTGTGAAAAATTATGGGCACCTAGAGTTTAGGAAAGGAACAATAAACTCCGGGTCAGTCATGTGACTGGTATGAGTAAACAAAACAGTTTATCTTTTAAAAACAACCAAAAGAATTTACTTTTAAAAATCGCAATGCTTTTGGAAAATGAAACTACCACAAGGCCTCCAACCACACACACAATGCAAGCACACACTAGGGGAAGATTTCTCCTTATGACCGCTAAAACTGCTTGATACGCAAAATCCCTTGATATTATTATTATTAGTGCATAGTGGAAAAGACATTTCGAAACTATAATATTGATTCTAGCCGGCATAGGCATTTCGCACTTATGCCTACTATAGCTACCATGTTCAATAGCAGGTTACTGCCACATTCCATGGCAGGTTATACAACTAAAATCATACAAGACACGTATTGAAGATTGGATTTCCAACAAATGGTCAGGCAAAGGAACTTCCCACATCGAAATGGAACGCCTCTGGAAGGACGTCCCCGAGAACCTAACCGGATCTCTGCCAAACAAGGCCGACGGTACCTCACGCTTTAACCAAGCTGTAACTAGGTAACTAACACACGAGCTATGCCATCCCCCGTCGTTACCGACCTTTATCCGAGCGCTCGACACCAACGAACACAAAGTAATAAATTTGCAGTAACCACATAGGTTCAATATTTGGGTTCTATACCATGATGTCACCTTTTATCCAGAAGGAAATGGACATAACCTAGGGGCGCTACCCATAAAAACCTTGTCGCAACATTCTGTTTCGACCATTACCGGGTTGTGAGGCACGACGAATTCTTGTCCACAAAGCTGCGCTTTTCCACAAAGCCATGCTTCGATCAACAAATGATCAGCAGCACTTCGTATGCCACATTACCAAATTGGGAATGTATCGCTAATAACCGTCAACTACATAACTTCTGAGCTCGTACGTCTCAGAGAAGGGTGTTAAGCTAAGAGAATAAATTCTCCGCCACCAACAGAAATGTATTTGATAGAAACCAGCTTTACATCTCAATTTGTAACGTCAGACACACATCCATACAAGTCTGTTCCGGGTTCGAAAAGAACCGAAGGCACTTCCAAAGAAGCCCTTGCAAATCCGGGTATTCACAATCCCGATCGAACTTCCCATCACTTAGGGAATCCCTATACCGTAGCTACTCAGTGCATAGACAATCGATAGGTCATCCTATCACTCTCGCGAATACCCGGTCTTTACCACCGGTCTTCAAATGCTATCCATATCGTCGTATCACTATTCGAAATGGGTTATATACATGAAGTCCTCTCCCGGCTAAACCAAATAATGATCGCAATACTTAAAAACATATGGATATTGGGATTTCAATTAAGTCACAACTTATTACCCAAAACCTTTCTTCCAAATGGTTTAAAAAATTACCATTTCCAATCTTTTAAACAAAAAGATTCAAATTCATAAAGTTCACCCTATTCACAAAGATCCATTCATGGATTTCAAAGCAATTTCCATTCCAATTGGATTAACTCGTTAAATCTTTAAATCAATATTTAACTTATAGCTTTCAAAACCCGTTTCCAAAGATTCATTCATGACTTGGAAACCCATTTCAATTCAAACTTGAAATCCCCTTTAATACAAATTGGAAATTTGTTTTTTATATGAAAGCTTTTATCATTTGAAAACAAATAGTTTTCGTTTCGGAAAAATCCGATCTCATTTATACAAGTTAAAATTTTTGGGTTAATTCAAATTTCCAAAAACAACACTTAAAAAAATGGTTTAAAACCCATATAAACTTGCATAATTCTTTTTAAATCATAAATACCAATATAGTATTCAATTTTAGATATTAAATTCCAATTTAAATCAAATTATTCAAATTTCAAATCTTTCTTAAGTTATTCAAGATAACTTACATTTTTAAAACGCCTTTTCAAAAGCTTTTCACTTTAAACCCAATCCATCTCCCACCCATTTGAATTTAAAATTCAAATTTAAAACTATTTTAAAAATCCGTGACTTAACCGATTTCCACGTGCAATCCATATTTGTGTGTGTGTAGTGTGGTCCAGCGATTTTACACAACAGTGCACAACATCAATCATCACAGATATACCAATATCGATAAGCGGTATAATACATAACGCTTACCTTCATTCATAGTTTAACGGATAAAATAAATTTATCAATCATAAAGATTCATCATTACGATGCGATGTGGATTTCGGATAATCAACTGGAATCCGACTCCCTGTCGCATCGAAATTCAAACGCCGTTTTACGGGCAAAGGGGTTTTCACATATATGCAGAAACAAATCACAAATCACAGTTCAGTATAAGGCAATTCACATCACAGAGTACCACAATCACAAACAGAAATATCAATCCAGTACACAACAATAGTTAATTATTTTTCAATATGGTTTAAGTGAATTAACCACACAACTATTTTAATCAATGATCAATTATTCTTAATGCTAAATAAATTAATTGAATCTTAATCAATTTGTTAATAAATTATTTCTTAATCAATTAACTCAATTAACTGCCAATTATAATTAATCAACTTAATTTACCTAATTAACAATTATTAATTTACAAATTAATTAGATACTTAATTATTAATTTGCCAATCTTTAATCACCATATAAATCCTTAATTACTTAGTTAATTACAATTGTTAATTTAATTATTCTTGATCGCTTTCCAAAAGTTTGTTATTTATCTAAATTAACATTTAAAAATCTTCTTTAACTAAAATCAATCTATAATTACATTGAAAACTTTAATGGTAATTAAATTTAATATTTAACTTAAGATAATTACTTAATTAAAATATTAATTAACTATTCTTAATTACCTTTTTCTTTTTAAACAATTATTATTTGCCTTAATTAATATTTGAAACAAAAATCTCCTTTAAACTTTGAAATCAAGTTGTTACTAACTTGAAAACTTTAAATGTTAATTAAATTCCAACACTTTGTATTTACTTACTTCATTAACTTGTAATAAAACCTTGACTCAAAATTGTTGTACATTAATTAGCCATTATCACTTAAATTGGTTTAAATGGTTCACGTAACCTACTATTATGATTTTGTAGGCTTGAGAAGCATACCCGAGCAATCTCCCCCACTTACTCGAGTAACACTCAAGTTCGTTCCCTAACTTCCCCGAGACCTATCCCTGTCACTACGTTTCTTCTTATTCCCCTTTTTTTCCAGCAAGAGTTTAAGCTAACTTAAGTTTTCAAACTAAACGAAAGAAAGTATACTCGCATACACGAGTATGAACCCGAAGCATTCACCCCTTTCACTCGAGAATCAACTCGAGTTGCCAACTGCAAAACTACATGACACAAGAACGATGCCGTGCACTTGCACGGCATCGCGCCGCCGCTACAGCGAGCTCTGAAACCTGCGGCTAATTGCAAACCTCACTCACACTCGAAATCGAACTTCGATTCGAAGCCATTAACCCAAAATCAAGAATTAGCATTTTTGTTCGAGAAATAGTAATCAACTCAACCAACAAAAATGCCTCGCCGCCGCATCTCAGACCACTGGAGGAGCTCCCACTCCGGCCACACCACGTCACCCCCCTGCACTATATCTTTGTTCGAGAAATAGTAATCAACTCAACTCAACCACTCATTGATTTTGATTCCTCTGAATCTGCAATCCAGTTTGCATCACTATATCTTTCTAAGACGGCAGGATATTTTCCATAATGTAAGGAATAGTTAGTGGTATTTTTTAAATATCCAAGCACTCTCATTAGTGCTTTCCAGTGTTCCTTCCCTGGATTGCTTGTATACCTGCTCAATCGACTTACTGCATAAGCTATATCTGGTCTTGTGCAATTCATGAGATACATGAGACATCCTACTACACGAGAATATTCCAGTTGCATTACACTCTCATTAGTGTTTTTGTGCAGTACTTCTGATGGATTAAAAGGTGTATTTACTCCTTTAATTCCAAAATTTTGAAATCTTTCAATCACTTTGTCTACATAGTGTGACTGAGACAATTCAATTCCATTAGGAGTTCGTATTATTTTGATTCCCAAGATAACGTCTGCAACTCCTAAGTCTTTCATATCGAAATTGCTAGTTAACTTTTTCTTTATGGTCTCTATGACTTGAGTATTTGGACCAAATATTAGCATATCGTCTACATATAGACAAATCATCGCATATGATTGTCCAATTTGTTTATAATAAACACATTTGTCACATTCATTTATACGAAAATCATTTCTCATCATGACACTATCAAATTTTGCGTGCCATTGCTTTGGAGCTTGTTTTAGTCCGTATAATGATTTGACTAATCTACAGACTTTGTTTTCATTTCTTTTGGAAATAAATCCCTCAGGTTGCTCCATGTAAATCTCCTCATCGAGATTTCCATTTAAGAATGCTGTTTTTACATCCATTTGATGAATCTCTAGATTATAGATGGATGCAATTGCTATTAACATTCTTATAGAGGTTATTCGTGTTACCGGCGAATATGTATCAAAGAAGTCTACTCCTTCTTTTTGACGATATCCTTTGGCTACTAATCTAGCTTTATACTTGTCGATAGAGCCATCTGCTTTCATTTTCTTCTTGAAAATCCATTTGCAGCCAATTGGTTTTATTCCTGGTGGAATATCAACAATTTCCCAAGTTTTATTACCATCCCGCTCCATCTCAAGCAACTCGATGCCTCTGAGGTGATGAAATCACCTCATTTACAAACGCAAAAACCAAACTCAGATACAACTCTAAATTGAACTCGGTTCATCAATTTACATAATAGAAATTTTTTTCGACAATTTTCCTGAAATCTTTAATCAATAAACTAGCTTCAAACCAATTTTCATCAATAATTATTTGATCGATCACTAGAAAATGGAAAAAGAACAATTTTTGTTCAACTGTGAACTGCTCTTGGAATATGCAATTAAAAATCATCATATTGATTTTAAAAATCATATCTTTGGCTGCTTATTCAAGTTATACAAACGAATCAATGTTTTAAATTATCTGAATTTATCATATATTTGTCTATTTCCTGTGAAACTGGGTTTTCCAAATCCGTTCTTCGTTATCATGCAGAAAACAAATTTTAATGCCAAAATCTAAGTTTAAAAAACTTGTTTTGTTGATAATTTTAAGCCTAACAAAGGTTGATGATAATATTTTGAATCTGGATTTAACATTTTGACTACGTAACTTCAACAGAGAATAACAAAATGTTACAGAACGAACACAGAGACTATATTCAAAACCAAACATACACAAACTATATTATCACTGAATTTTGTAATGTTTTTAATTAACTTAAAGCTTCAAAGTGTATGTTTACTCACATTAAATTGAAGAACAGAGAGCACTTTGTTGTTTGAAACTGCAGTATTGATTTTCCTTTTTAACCTGCTTTGTTTTCTTTGAAGAATGTTTTGAGTTTGAAAGAATGATGATGTTTTCTTATTTTTTTTTTCTTTTTCTCTTTCAGGCATGCCAAGTTGTTTTCTTGAACGAACTGGAAGAAAATGTATTGCATATATATAGAAGAAGATAGTTGTACAGGGGAAGGTATTATCTAGTTAGGCTATTTTATTTTGAACAGATTTTTTTGTTTTCATTGACTAAACCAGATTTTTCTTTGTTTACTGAGATGAAATGATTTCATCTCGGCTGAAAAGATTTCATCTCGGCTGAAAAGATTTTTATTTATGCCGAGAAGATAGGATATTAAATGCAATGTCTCCATTTTTGTTTACAGGTAATCCATTTGATTTGTACCTTAATATGTATATAAACATTTGCAGGTAAACAAAAAAATTTCCTTCTAAGTCTACGTACTTATGTTATTCAAATTATTTTGTATGGAGATATTTTTTTGTTTGTTTCCTTATCTTCTTGCATGCATACATAACTCACATACAAATATACATGTACTTCATATGTTTACTTGAATATTTATGTTTTATTTTTATGCAATAATAATCTTATGTATATGAGTTAACCTATATATTTATTATTAACATAATTCTTAGTTTTATTTCTATTAATAGTTTGACTATCAAACATTCAATATACAACATATATTTTATTTTATATTAAATATTGATAAGATAAATTTCTATTTTATACTTTTTATAACTTCATAAAGAAAATAAATTAAAACACAATTTATACATTTAACAAATAATTATACGTATTATTCTTTTCCAAAGTAATAATATTAAATCCAATTCATTTTGAATTCCTAAATCAAATTTTTTATTTATAATTCAATTCGATTGAAAACGTCTATTTTTAGTTTCAAATCCAATATGTTATTTAAAACATTTATTTCTGAATTCCCAATTAAAAATTCTATTTAGAATCATATTTATATTTTTATATATCTATATCAATAAACAAATATCTGCTTACTTTGGAAAATAGAAAATAAATTCATAATTTAATTTCAAAAATTAAATTAATTACCAATTTGAATTTGTTTTAAAATCAGAATCGTTACAGATTCCCCCTTAAGAAATTTCGTCCCCGAAATTTGCCAAGGAGATAACAAAGAACAGATAAGAGATAGAGAAATATCTTTTCAGATCAAACCGAATGTTTATTCTGCATTTGGCTTACCAAATCAGAATATCAATAATAGATATGAGAACAAACTCAATCAACTATGAAACAATTGGGTTATCCGATCTACGGAGTATACAGGGGATGGTTAGTTCCGAGGGATAACTAACTGTTCGTAAATTTTATTGAAACCCAATAAATTAGACAAAAATAGATTCAATTACGATCTCAGATTCAAGATTTAACTCATTTTACAGAGAATTAAAACTATGTGTAGTTCTCATGTCAAACAAAATTCGAATTTTTTTATCGTAAATGAGAAAGTTACCTTCTAAAATTCCTTTTCCCTTATCAGACTTTGAGGTTGAAGGATCATCTTTGATTGCATACACCTTTGCTACATGAGCTTGCTTCCTTTTCAGGCAATCTTTAACTTCATGACCTGGTTTGTGACGGTAATAGCATTTCTTCGGATTCTTGCAGTTGTTTGAATAGTGGCCCTTTTCTTGGCAATTGTAACAAGTTATATCTTTCGTCGGGTTTCCCTGATTGTCCTTCTTTTCCTTGCCTTGATATGGTTTCTCGATTGTACTCTTTCTGGGGTATACTTCACCCTATCTCTAATGAGCCATCTAATGTGTTATACTCCGTAGCTAAAGTTCTTACTCAACCTTCAGCTCTGATACCACTTGTGACGACCCGAACTCGATGTCCGCCAAACAACATCAAATTCGTATCGCCGAAGCTTATAACAACATTAGATGTAAATAAACAGCTGAAACAACATGAATATCAATGATCATAGCACAGATACAACTTTGATACAATATCCATTACAACATCGATTACTAATATCAGAGTGATACACAACAAAGGATACAACAATAAAGTGAAAACTCCACAGCGGAACAACAGACTCCAAAAAGTTTCCAACATACTTCAACTTGATAAGGCCTTCATAAATTCCAAAACTCCAAGCACTTCGAAATACTTCCAAATCCAAAGGCTTTCCAAAATCTGACAGCTTCCAAAATACGGATAACCTGCTTCTAGACCGTCCGTGTGGAAAATTATGGGCACCCAGAGTTTAGGAAAGGATCAATAAACTCCGGGTCAGTCATGGGACTGGTATGATTAACAAAACAGTTTATCTTTTAAAAACAACCAAAAGAATTTACTTTTAAAAATCGCAATGCTTTTGGAAAATGAAATTGACATAAGGCCTTCCACCGCACACACAATGCAAGCGCACACTTGGGGGAGATTTCTCCTTATGACCGTTAAAAATGCTTGATACGCAAAATCCCATGATATTATTATTATTAGTGCATACGAGACATTTCGAAACTATAATATTGATCCTAGCCGGCATAGGCATTTCGCACTTATGCCTACTATAACTACCATGTTCAATAGCAGGTTACCGCCACAATCCATGGCAGGTTATACAACTAAAACCGTACAAGGCACGTATTGAAGATTGGATTTTCAACAAATAGTCAGGCAAAGGAACTTCCCACATCGAAATGGAACGCCTCTGTAAGGACGTCCCCGAGAACCTAACTGGATCTCTGCCAAAAAAGACCGACGCTACCTCACTCTTTAACCAAGTTGTAACTAGGTAACTAACACACGAGCTATGCCTTCCCCGGTCGTTACCGACCTTTATCCGAGCACTCGACACCAACAACCACAAAGTAATAAATTTGCAGTAACCACATAGGTTCAATATCTGGGTACTATACCATGATATCACCTTTTATCCAGAAGGAAATGGACATACCGTAGGGGCATTACCCCTAAAAACCAACATTCCTGTTTCGACCATTACCGGGTTGTGAGGCTCGACGAAGTCTCGTCCACAAAGCTGCGCTTTTTCACAAAGCCATGCTTCGATCAACAAATGATCAGCAGCACTTCGTATGCCACATTACCAAATTGTGAATGTATCGCTAGTAACCGTCAACTACATAACCACTAAGCTCGTACGTCTCAGAGAAGGGTGTTAAGCTAAGAGAATAAATTCTCCACCACCAACAAAAATGTATTTGATAGAAAACAGCTTTACATCTCAATTTGTAACGTCAGACATACATCCATACAAGTCTGTTCCGGGTTCGAGCAAAACCGAAGGCACTTCCAAAGAAGCCCTTACAAATCCGGGAATTCACAATCCCGATCGGACTTCCCATCACTTAGGGAATCTCTATACCGTAGCTACTCCGTGCAGAGACAATCGATAGGTCATCCTATCGCTCTCGCAAATACCCGGTCTTCACCACCGGTCTTCAAATGCTATCCATATCGTCGTATCACTATTCGGAATGGGTTATATGACGCAAAGTCCTCTCCCAGCTAAACTGAATAATGAGCGCAATACTTAAAAACATATGGATATTGGGATTTCAATTAAGTCACAACTTATTGCCCAAAACCTTTCTTCCAAATGGTTTAAACAAATTACCATTTCCAATCTTTTAGACAAAAAGATTCAAATTCACAAAATTCACCCCGTTCACAAACATCCATTTATGGATTTCAAAACAATTTCCATTTCAATTGAATTAACTCGTTAAATCTTTAAATCAAGATTTAACTTATAGCTTTCAAAACCCGTTTCCAAAGATTCATTCATGACTTGGAAACCCATTTCAATTCAAACTTGAAATCCCCTTTAATACAAACTGGAAATTTGTTTCTTATACGAAAGCTTTTATCATTTGAAAACAAACAGTTTTCGTTTCGAAAAAATCCGATCCCATTTATTCAAGTTAAAATCTTTGGGTTAATTCAAATTTCCAAAAACAACACTTAAAAAAATGGTTTAAAACCCGTATAAACTTGTGTAATTCTTTTTAAATCATAAATACCAATATAGTATTCAATTTCAGATATTGAATTCCAATTTAAATCAAACTATTCAAATTTCAAATCTTTATTAAGTGATTCAAAATAACTTACATTTTTAAGACACCTTTTTAAAAGCTTTTCACTTTAAACCCAATCCATTTCCAACCCATTTGAATTTAAAATTCAAATTTAAAACTATTTTAAAAATCTGTGACTTAACCGATTTCCACGTGCATTCCATATTTGTGTGTGCAAGTGTGGTCCAGGGATTTTACACAATAGTGCACAACATCAATCATCACAGATATACCAATATCGATAAGCGGTATAATCCATAACGCTTATCTTCATTCATAGTTTCATGGATAAAATAAATTTATCAATCAAAAAGATTCATCATTACGATGCGATGTGGGTTTCGGATAATCAACTGGAATCCAACTCCCTGTCGCATCGAAATTCAAACGCCATTTTACGGGCAAAGAGGTTTTCACATATATGCAGAAACAAATCACAAATCACAATTCAGCGTAAGGCAATTCACATCACAGAGTACCATAATCACAAACAGAAATATCAATCCAGTGCACAACAATAGTTAATTATTTTCCAATGTGGTTTAAGTGAATTAACCACACAACTATTTTAATCAATGATCAATTATTCTTAATGCTAAATAAATTAATTGAATCTTAATCAACTTTGTTAATAATTTATTTCTTAATCAATTAACTTAATTAACTGCCAATTATAATTAATCAACTTAATTTACCTAATTAACAATTCTTAATTTACAAATTAATTAGATACTTAATTATTAATTTGCCAATCTTTAATCACCATATAAATCCTTAATTACTTAGTTAATTACAATTATTAATTTCATTATTCTTGATCGCTTTCCAAAACAGTTTGTTAGTTATCTAAATTAACATTTAAAAATCTTCTTTAACTAAAATCAATCTATAGTTACATTGAAAACTTTAATGGTAATTAAATTTAATATTTAACTTAAATTAATTACTTAATTAAAATATTAATTAACTATTATTAATTACCTTTTTCTTTTTAAACAATTATTATTTGTCTTAATTAACATTTAAAAAAAATCTTCTTTAAACTTTGAAATCAAGTTGTTACTAACTTGAAAACTTTAAATGTTAATTAAATTCCAACACTTTGTATTTACTTACTTCATTAACTTGTAATAAAACCTTGACTCAAAATTGTTGTACATTAATCAGCCATTATCACTTAAATTGGTTTAAATGGTTCACTTAACCTACTATTATGATTTTATAGGATTGGGAAGCAAACCCGAGCAATCTCCCTCATTTACTAGAGTAACACTCGAGTTCGTTCCTTAACTTCCCTGAGACCTCTCCCTGTCACAACGTTTCTTCTTCTTCCCCCTTTTTTTCCAGTAAGAGTTTAAGCTAACTTAAGTTTTCAAACTAAATGACAGAAAGTATATTCGTGTACACGAGTATGAACCTGAAGCATTCACCCCTTTCACTCGAGAATCAACTCGAGTTGCCAACTGCAAAACTAACTGACACAAGAACGACGCCGTGCACGTGCACGGCGTCGCGCCGCCGCTACAGCAAGTTCCGAAACCTGCGGCAAATCGCAACCCTCACCCACACTCGAAATCGAACTTTGATTCGTAGCCATCAACCCAAAATCAAGAATTAGCAGGTTTGCTTGAGAAACTGTAATAAACTCAACCAACAAAAACGCCTCGCCGCCGCATCTCAGACCACCGGAGGAGCTCCCACTCCGGCCACACCACGTCACCCCCGCACTACCATCCCGCTCCATCTCAAGCAACTCGATGCCTCCGAGGTGATGAAATCACCTTATTTACAGACGTGAAAACCAAACTCAGTTACAACCCTAAATTGAACTCGATGCATCAATTTACGTAATAGAAATTTTTTTCGACATTTTTCCTGAAATCTTTGATTGATCACTAGAAAATGGGAAAAGAACAATTTTTGTTCAACTGTGAACTGCTCTTGGAATATGCAATTAAAAATTATCATAGTGATTTTAAAAATCATATCTTTGGCTGCTTATTCAAGTTATACAAACGAATCAATGTTTTAAATTATCTGAATTTGTCATATATTTGTCTATTTCATGTGAAACTGGGTTTACAAAATCTGTTCTTCTTTATCATGCAGAAAACAAATTTTAATGCCAAAATCTAAGTTTAAAAAACTTATTTTGTTGATAATTTTAAGCCTAACAAAGGTTGATGATAATATTTTGAATCTGGATTTAATATTTTGACTCTGTAACTTCAACAGAGAATAACAAAATGTTACAGAACAAACACATAAACTATATTCAAAACCAAACATATGCAAACTATATTGTCACTGAATTTGTAATGTTTTTAATTAACTTAAAACTTTAAAGTGTATGTTTACTCACATTAAATTGAAGAACAGAGAGCACTTTGTTGTTTGAAACTGCAGTATCGATTTTCCTTTTTAACTTGCTTTGTTTTCTTTGAAGAATGTTTTAAGTTTGAAAGAATGATGATGTTTTCTTTTTTTTTCTTTTTCTCTTTCAGGCATGCCAAGTTGTTTTCTTGAACGAATTGGAAGAAAATGTATTGCATATATATAGAAGAAGATAGTTGTACAGGGTTAGGTATTATCTAGTTAGGCAATTTTTTTTTTTTGAACAGATTTTTTTGTTTTCATTAACCAAACCAGATTTTTCTTTGTTTACTGAGATGAAATGATTTCATCTCGGCTGAAAAGATTTTTATTTGTGCTGAGAAGATAGGGTATTAAATGCAATGTCTCCATTTTTGTTTACAGGTAATCCATTTGATTTGTACTGTAATATGTATATAAACATTTACGGGTAAACAAATTTGTTTTCCTTCTAAGTCTACATACTTATGTTATTCAAATTATTTTGTATTTAGATATTTTTTTGTTTGTTTCCTTATCTTCTTGCATGCAGACATAACTCACATACAAATATACATGTACTTCATATGTTTACTTGAATATTTATGTTTTATTTTTCTACAATAATAATCTTATGTATACGAGTTAACCTACATATTTATTATTAACATAATTCTTAGTTTTATTTCTATTCATGGTTTGACTATCAAACATTCAATTTATAACATATATTTTATTTTATTTTATATTAAATATTGATAAGATAAATTTCTATTTTATACTTTTTATAACTTCATAAAGAAAATAAATTAAAAGATAATTTATACATTTAACAAATAATCATACGTATTATTCTTTTCCAAAGTAATAATATTAAATCCAATTCATTATGAATCCCAAATCAAAATTTTTATTTATAATTCAATTCGATTGAAAACATCTATTTTGAGTTTCAAATCCAATATGTTATTTAAAGATTTATTTCCGAATTCCCAATTAAAAATTCTATTCAGAATCATATTTATATATTTATATATCTATATTAATAAACAAATATCTGCTTACTTTGGAAAATAGCAAATAAATTCATAATTTAATTTCAAAAATTAAATTAATTACCAATTTGAATTTGTTTTAAAATCGGGATCGTTACAGCTGACATAGTAGACCAATAGTTGGATCCGATCTTCTTCTCGAATCAATGTTTCACTGATCACATTTGCCAAAACCACCAAATAGATGTACAATCTTTCATGGTCAACCGGCTTCAACGAAATGGGTGGCGTCGCCAAATGTTGAAACAATGCTTGGAATGCGCATTCACACTCCTCCATCCACTCAAAATTGTGCTTTCATTTTCTGACCAGATTTAAGAAGGGAATGCACTTGTCTGCGGATTTGGAGATGAGTCTACTCTAGGCTGCCACCTTCCACTTGAGGCTTTGCACTTGCTTTACAGTTCTGGAAGTACTGAGATTCAGAACTTCCCATATTTTTTCAGGATTGGCTTCAATTCCTCGAGCATTGATAATGAATCCAAGGAACTTTCCGGATGTGACTCCGAAGTGACAGTTCAACAGATTGAGCTTCATTTAGTACTGTCGGAGGATGTGGAACATTGTTTCCAAGTTTTTGACATGATTGATGGATACCGTGACTTTACAAGCATATTGTCCATGTACACCTCTATGGTTTTCCTAATCTGGTCAGCGAACATTCGGTTCACAAGCCTTTGGTATGTTACCTCATCATTCTTGAGTCCGAACGACATCACTTTATAGCAATATAGTCCCAGATTGGTGAAAAAGCTAGTATGTTTCTGATCAAGTAGGTGCATCGATATTTGATTGTTGCCGGAATATATGTCCATGAAGGATAAGAGTTCGTGTCCGGCCGTTGAGTCTACAAGTTGATCAATTCAAGGAGGTGGAAAACTGTCTTTAGGGCTAGCTTTACTCAGATATGAGTGGTCCACATAAGTTATTCATTTCCCATTGGATTTCCAGATAAGCACTTCGCTGGATACCCACTCCAGGTATAATGCATCTCGAATAAACACATTTGACTTGAGTTTATTTATCTCTTCCTTCAGGACGACAGATCTCGCTGTATCCATATCGCGCCTTTTCTGTTTGACGGGGACATGCCACATGTCAATATTCAATGCATGGCTCGCGATGTCCAGTGAGGTCCCACACATATCTTAGTGAGCTAAGGCAAACATGTCGAGGTTTTTCCGGAGAAATTCAACCAATTCCTCTCTCATTTTGTGGCTAAGTTGAGATCCGACCTTTATCATTTTGGAGTCATCATTATCATCGATCAAAACAACAATCCTAAACTCTCCTGAGAAAGCCTGACTGTCTTTGACATCCTCTTCATTATTATTACCTCGTGGATCAAGATCTTTCAGGAACTGGTTGTGGCGCTCGGGCCTAGATCCAGGCGTTAACTGTCAATTTTCAAAAAAATAGATGTAGAGAGATTCCTCTACGTCCTTGCCCTGCTCTTTATACTACGCCTCCCGCAGCTCAGCAACATAACAGGCGCATCCAGCTGCCTGATCTCTATGAACTACTCCAACCCCTTTGTTTATGGGGAATTTTATAGTTAAACACCATGGGGCAATGGAATCCCTGAATTCAATGAGGGCCGATCGGCCTAAGAAAGCATTATATAGATAACTAATATCCAACACAACAAACTGTAGCATCTGGACTCTCCGACAATCTCCGATTCCCAATTCGACTAGAAACTCCACCATCCCAGCGGGTATCGTTGCACTTCCATTAAAGCCATGTATGCGAGATTGACACGGCTTTAGATCCTTCGCCTCCATTCTCATCTAGTCATAAGCCCGTTTAAAAGGAATATTAATGGAGCTTCCACCATCTACCAAGATCCTCTTCATCCAAGTAGGACCTATTTGAGCTGATATGACTAGTGGATCAATAGTGGGGGCTTCGAATCTATCGCCGTCTCTGTTTCAAAAAACGATGTCGTCTGTCATCGTTTTCTCTCGTTTCGCCGAAGCCCCATCATCAATATTACTGCAATACTCGAAGTCCGCATGCCTAATCGACCTGGTATATGACTCCATTTCCTTCCAGCTCCGTTCAACTGGATGAGGACCGCCACTAACTATATTTATTACCAACCTCCCCTCTGTACGCACGGTTTCCTCTGGTCTAGCCTGGTTTTGACCTTGATTTGGGTTTGATGGGCTCGCATCTTTAGCCTGCGATGCCCGAACGAACTGTTCCAACTTCCTCTTACTGATTAACTTCTCAATGATGTCTTGTAAATGACGACACTCATTAGTATTGTCGCCATATCAATCATGGAATCTATAAAACTTTTTAGTTTGAGTCTGCTTCGCGAATGAAAGTTTCGGAGCTGGTTTCTAATACCGGCCATTATTACAAGTCTGTAAATAAACATTCTCTAGGGATGTATTCAAAGGGGTAAATCGGTCAAACATGGGAGCTCTGGGTCTCGGTGCGTCATTTTGGTCTCGCTTCTTTCCCTGACCTCCATTGCCTTTCTACTAGCTCAGATTTTTCTGTATAGTCAATTTCACTTTACCTGAACTCCCACCGATTTATTTTACAGCAACGTTACGTTGAATGCCTTCGATGCCGGGTCCGGCATCATCCTACTTCCTAGATCGTCTAGTGTCTTCTCTCCTCAAAAACTGGGCCGCATTAGCATAGAAACGATCCAATAACCGGGGGGTCAACCAACTGCCAAACTCGGACTCGGGATCGATTCCTTTAGTTAGTTCCATTAAGATAGAATTGTCATTTGGGTTGCTAATCTCAGCACATGCAGCATGGAACCTTTCTAGATAGTGCCTAAGTGTCTCTTCTGGAGCTTGGGTAATGCTGGACAAGGTGTTGACGTCTTTTGGCCTTGTGACGTGCATATGGAATTGTTTGACGAACTTCGTAGCTAACTAATGAAAACTGGAAATAGATTTGGGTGGTAAACAAGTAAACCACGTTGTTGCAATACCTCCCAAGGAAATAGGGAAACTCCTGCACTTAACTGCATCATTAGCTCCTGTGGCACTCATGAGCCATTCATACTTTAATATATGTTGGCTAAGATCCAAACATCCTTCATACACAGGCAGGGTAGGCATCCTGAATCGGCGAGGTGGCATAGCATAAAGGATGTTGTTTGTGAACGAAGTATGACTTTGGAAGATCCCCCAATCATCATTAATAAGGCCTTGACTTTCACGGATCATTTGGCGGATCATGGTTGGAATGTCATGCATTCAGACACTCGGGGCCAAGGCATGGTCGGGTTCCATGTTGCGAGGATGGTTCGAGCGTAGTCGACAGTCCGTTCCTTGCCTCCTTGGCTCCAGGTCTTTAGAAACGTAGGGTTCGAGAGCATGGACATGTTGACGAAGGGTCGGATTTGCTTTGTTCTGAACCTTATCTTCCAAGTCAACAGCAGCAACAACGGCGTGGCTATCGATAGTGTGATAAGGAAGTGCCCCTTCTCTGGAGGAGGGTCCAACTTGGTGTTCCATAGAAGGATCAGCCTCGGCTTATCCGAGGTTTAGAGCATGTTGATTCCCAAAGGCTTGCGCATAGTTTCTATCCAGCCATTGGCGTGTAGGTCTATGATTGTAATTAGAGGAAGCTGAGCTTTTGGTGGATGAATAGGAAGCATGATCCTTTTGGATCTCCTTCGTCTTTCTTTATTCAGTTGGTTTGCAAGCTCTATGTTGGCGCGGATCTGCTGGGTGAGCTGTTGATGGCTCTGGGTTAGCTCTTGCGTTAGAATCTGGAGCTTTTCCCTAGTCACAAGGCCTTGCGGATCTGGAGCTGCGGTAGATGCTTAACTCGTTGTGTTCAGCTATGTGGGATTCTGCCTATCCCTTTCTTTTGGATATGCAGCAGTTGAAGCAGTCCTGGAGTAACCATGGTGAGTGATGTAACTCTTTCCTAGATTTAGTGGAATCTGAATAGAATGGAAGGAACTACTGGATGATAGATCTGGATCACCTCCTTAGATTTCAGCAATCCAACAATGGCAGTAAATCCAATGAGCAGGAGAAAAACTGGGTTTTCTCAGTGAAAGCACCAAAGTATTTGTATCAAAATTGGATACAACACTCTACAGACATATTTTAGGAGATTAGAATGAAGCATATAAATGTAAAAAGAGGAAAATGTAACAAACATGCCAAAACAAACAAATAGAAATGCAAGAACACAAGAATTTATAAGGGTTCGACATTGTGGCCTACGTCCACTTTGGAAAGTTTGCTATTTTATTGATGTCTACTTGCTGGTTACAACAGAGAATACTTAATCACTTGAGTTACAATGGGTTTTTGATGGAGTATTGGCGTAGCAGAATCAAAATCCATTTTCTGATGGCTTAGGGTTGCTATTTATAGGTGTAGTCTGAAAATATCCAACTTAGATCTCAGAATACCCCTTTTTCCACATGGGTGGGCCCACTTGATCGATCCGAAGTCATTTGGGATCGATCCCTAATCGATTACTACTTTGTTCGTATCGATCCAACAATACCCATTTGAGCTGAGATTGATCAGAGCATTGTTGAGGTGATAAGTAAGCTCCTGTGAAAATTTGGTGGCATTTGGACCTGTAAATTTTGAGTTATGATCGATCCACGTTTGTATTTGTAGTCGGCTGTCGATTTCATATCGATCCATGTTCGAATCAATCACTTGTATCGATGCTTGTGCGTATCGATCAGGTGACATGGAACGATAGTCCGGGGGAGATCCACTTTTCATGTCGCACAACCGCTTCTTCCACTTGATCATGTCTTCTTCGCATCGATGCTTGAAGCCGCTTCATATCTATGATTCTCATTCCAGTTCGTATCGATACGTACTTATGCTTTTCGTATCGATCTTCGCTTATACTCTTCTTATCGATCTTTGGATAGCGGGTTTCGTATCGATCATTGGCCGATCGATATGAAATGCCTGAATCGGATGATCGTACGAACAGCGTTAAGGCTAAATAGATGAAGTCTGATCGATGCTAGCCACTGATGGATATGAAGTGATTTGATGGATATGAAGGGGAATGGAGGGTGACGGATACGAACTAAAGATTCCTTGAGGGATGGATATAAAATTATATGGATACGAATGAGGTTGATTTTCTTGATCTCGATCCATCCATATCATGAGCATACGAAATTTGATTGACCTAAAAACTGGAACGTTGGCTATCATAGCTTTGCTTGTCGTATCATATCAATTGTAGCTCGATATGGACCCGGACCAAATTTTTCAGTATCCATAGCAGACCTACGTATAATCGATTTTCGAGTCGAATTGTCTTTGGTTTTCAGTCAAGTTCTTGGTGTCACGACCTTACCAAAAGGTGGGATAACAATATATATTTCAAATATTTTGAAATAAGAATTCGGGAATAAAGTCCAAAGAGATAATTTTCGTAAAGATAATTAGATTTAAAAATCTAAATGTATGGATTAAGCTAAGTGGATAGATTTGGAACTTACATTTACATGATTTATCCTATGTAGTTTGGAGTTACCAATTTATTTTTTGCATCGTAGGCTCCGTGAGTCCTATTTGTGATAGGAGAACTACGTAGGCTTGATCATGTATCTAATTGGATACCCAACTAGATTGGGTACGTTGGTAGTCACAAGTGGTAGTGATGTGGCCTCTAAAATAATATAAACCCTTCCAATTTATCTTATGTTGTTGTATCTTTCGTGCTTACTATTTTATTCTGCATTTACATTATTATTGAGTTCGTATGTAAGGATAGTGCTGCATCTCTCATCAGAAATGTGCGACTGTAGACTTATAGTCATTGAATTTGGTATGTACTAAAGCACACATTGTAGAATTAATAAATTAATTAATTACTCTGGTAAGTTGTATAATTGAAATTGCATCCTATACATTTAGTAATGTTGAATATTGATCGAATATGGTGTATTAAGTTGGTAGTGTTGAATATGCGCTTTGCGCTATATGATTTTTGTTTGATGATAATAAACATATATACATTCATATAAATGTATTTGGTAATGTACTATTTTATTTTTCATAGTTTAAATAAATATTTGTTGAATAAAATTAAATTTCACAGAATTTGAATTAGAATTCAAACAAAACAAGTTAAACAGATTTTGAATTCAAACAGAAATTTTATTCAAACAAATATTTTGTATAGTATGTATTTGGTTAGATAAATATATGTTGAATAAAATAAATTACACAGAATTTGAATTTGAATTCAAACAGAACAAGTTACACAGTTTTTGAATTCAAACGAATATTTTATTCAAACGAATATTTATTACAAACTTGAATAGTACAAATTCATGCTCTCACTATACATATACATTTCTGATTACATCACGATTACATCACAAATATTTTTACATTGATAACCTCACTACATATCACTCACACTCGTATTTTGTCTTCAACTGCATTCCGGTTTGAATCCAGCATCAGAGTAATCTGCAAAAATATTTTCAAACGCAGTAAAATTGAAAAAGAAATATTTTTGCAATATAAAATAAAATACGTTTTTTTTTGAAAAAATGTTTTGCCTCAGTTATTTGGGTTGTTCGTCATCATTCACACTTGATTTCATCACAAAGCCGTGCATATAGATATTACAGGGACAGGTTGTACATAAGTGGCTGCAGTACACATGCATACATTTGTACACATGTGCACTGCCCCGCCAACTCGTGTGCACAAATCAAACAAAAGCACTGCTAACAATTCAGCACAAGGTCAAACCCAAAGAACACACAGGATTCAACTCAAGGCAGAATACAAGCTCAAATAATCACTGCAACAATTTTTTAAATGGAGGCAGAACAACAATACAATCAAGCAAATGTAAAGAACAAGCTACATGAACCAACAGGTCAGAGGTGAAACTCAAGCATGAATGCAGCATCAAGTCAGAACACAGTGAAAAACTTTTTACGAGTCACAGTACAGGCCAAAACCAACACTGCAACATGGAATACTAAAACAATGAAACTGTCTCAAAGCACAGAAGTGCACAGCAACAGGAAGTGCAATTCCAAGTGAAGAACCAGACTCAAGTTAGTGCACAGTGCATATATGATGCATACAAGTACAGGTCACAACATGTCAATGCAAGCACAGCCACAAACATGCCACAAGACTATAAGCAGTGCCACAAAACCAGGCAACATGTACACAAGTTCAGCTACAACAAGCAGTGCAGACCAACCCAATTGCAACAAACAAATGCATCAATATTTGTAAGTGATACAGCAAACATGAAAGCTACAAGATACACAAGTTTACATCAATGCATGTATCTCAATAGCACATTCAAGACCAGACCAGACAAGTCAAATGATGTAAACAGTGAAGAACATGGATGCAGAGATTCAAGCCAGCAAATACAAAGACCACATGCCACAATATCGAGTACATGAAGATGGCATCCAACAATATTCAAACAACAGCAGTATGCAAATGCATACATAATAGAGGCAGCAAAGAACAAAGTACATGATCAAGTGGAGCATCTTGTAAACTGAACAACTATGGACAGAGCTCGAGCACAGTTGAAGCTCAAAACATGCAGTGAATCAAGTCAGTAAGGAAAATGCACCAATGGAAGTCACTCAAGCAACATGACCAAGTGTACGACTAAACTTTACATGAATACCAGATGTTCAAGTGAAGTTCAGGTAAAGGTTATGGAGACCAGAGCATAGAAATGTGCAGACCCAACCAACAAACTCAAATCAGAGAGCATATGCATCAACTACAAGCAGATGCAAGCTAACCAGCAAATGAACAAAGGCAACAAGGTCAGAGTTTTAAAATGCACAAATATGCTATGCAGTGAAGCAATACACAGCAAGTGGATATAAACATCAAGCCAGAAAATCAAAGCATACTGAAGCCGAGAATGTACAGGTATGAAATGGTCAGGGTGTCAACAAGTCAAAGCCGTGGTTGTCGAAGTCAAAGTCAGAGACCTCAACCAAGCAACAAATATATTCAATTATGAACAAGTCAAGGCCGAAGCTGTAGCAATCAAGAAGCCGTAGTCAACAACGTGATGATCACGAAATAAATCAAAATCGTAACCATCAAGCAATGAAATATACGATTATGAACTAGTCAGAATCAATCATCAAACGTTCAATTTAAATCAAGTGGCCGAGAAGAATTTTTGACGAAATCAAAAATATTTGGACGAACGAAAATCCAGGAACTCGAACGCATATAAAACCCTAATCATCATCGGCAATCAAATCATCGAGTTCAAGCATCGAACAGCAAAGCGAAAAGAAAAAGAAAAAGTACATACCGAAGAACAAAACGAACTCGATCCAAAATTAAAGAAGCCGTAAGCAAATCGAAGAAATAAAGGATCGTCAAAGCAATCACGACTACAACCATCTGAACGATCAACGAAGTCGGCGCCTTTAATTTTGCACACACCCTAATTTGGAAATCAGGGACGAAGCCCTAAATTCAGAACTGAGAGGAACAAAAGAGAAGAACGGTCGCCATTATTTTTTACAAGATATAAAGGAACGGGCTAACAAAAAGTGAAGGGGGCCGGCCTTTCTTATTATTAAAAAGGGTTTAGTGTTTTAATTTAGGGGTTTATTATATTAATTAGGGTTTAGGGTTATATTTTTATTGTCTTTTAATTATCGTTTTTATTTTTCGAATCAAAACTTTGTAAATCACCACCTAGGGTTTAGGTAGTGTCAGATTGTCTAGTTAGAATTAGTTCAGTGAGCAGGGTGTGCGAGTTTGCAAAATTCTATTATAGGCGGGAGCAGAGTTTGCGAGTAAGCGAGGCTCTATAGGCGGGAGGCAAAGTTTGCGAGTAAGCGAAACTCTATAGGCGGAGCAGGGTGTGCGAGTCTAGTAGAGTGTTTGTGAGCGTGGAGCAAATGTTTGCGAGCAGGGTGTGCGAGTCTAGTAGAGTGTTTGTGAGCGTGGAGCAAATGTCTGCGAGTCTAGTAGAGTGTTTGTAAGCGTGATACTGTTTAATTCTAATAGAAATCTGTGAATGCAGCAGTAGGCAGGGGTTGCCGAAGCTGGGTAAATTTTGTGTGTGATTTACTTTTCAGCATATTTATTTCTGCAATTATATCTCTGTGTTTAATTCGAGAAAATTTGCTATAACCCTATTCACCCCCCCCCCCCCTCTAGGGTTAATTTAGATCCTACAAGTGGTATCAGAGCCCGGTATTTTTCTTTAACTCTAGAGTCATGAATTCACCAGATAATATTTTTGTGGGTCATTTCAATATTATTCCTTCTATTTTCGATGGAACAGATTTTTTGAACTGGAAATTGAAAATGGAATTTTATTTAAAATCTGTTAATATTAAATGTTGGGATATAATTGAAAATGGGTGTGATAAAACCGATAAGGAAAGTATCTCGATTAATGCTCTTACTATGCATATATTATATTCTCATATTAATCGTGATAATTTTAATTTTGTTTCTCTTAGTGAAAATGCACAGAAAATTTGGAATACTCTCGATGCAATATATGGTGCAAAAGTCAACAGCAATGAGAAGTCCTCCACAACCAACTCAGTAAAAGAAATATGCTTAACAGGATTGGTAAATAGCAGTTGTGATGAGGATGATTATGATGGAGCACCCGAGCTGGCATTACAAACAGAGAATTCAAAAAGGAAATTTGCAGCCAAGTGGAATAAAAGCGATAGCAGTGAAAGTGAGGAAGCAGATATGTGCCTTCATGGGAATATGACCGATAGCGACGACGACGAGCTAAGCGAGGTATCAAAACTTACTCACTCTGAATTACTTATTTATTTCCACAAGGTAAATGGCTGTTTTAAACGACTTAGGGAGAAGTATGCCAAACTTGAATCACAAAATGATACTTTGTCAGAATTAAATGAGCAACTCGACAAATTAGTTAAAACCTATCAAAGTAAGATCTCTAAGTGTGATAAGTGTCCAACATTCGAAAAGGGAATTGAAAAATCAGAAATCAATATAAAATCACTTGAAAATGAAATTCTGATTTTAAAAGAGAATGAAAATAATAGGAGAGAGAATTCTATTGAAAAGTGCACACAATTGATAAATGAAAATGAATCTCTCAAAACACAAGTCCAACAATTGTCAACGACTTTAGATAAATTTTCAAAAAGTGAAAAATTGTTGAATATGTTAATAGGAAAACAAACTATCAATATTGATAGACAAGGACTTGGATATACTCACTCTGAATATGTTAGAAATGAGATTAATCAAGAAAATTCAATGTGCACGATTTGTAGAAAATATGGATACAATCACAATAATTGTTGGTGTAGACCCAAACATGTGAAAACTATACCGATTTGGGTTCCAAAAGGCACAAATATAAAAATTTTGAAAGTCAAACAAATTTGGGTGCCAAAAGGAACATATATAAATAGTTTTGGGTCTCCAAAAACATATTTTTCATATTCTGCCACTAACAATCATCGACCTATAAAAACAAATAGGTCACATAAATCTGTTATCGTGTAGGTGTGGTGGCAGGCTAAGGAACAACAACAGTGTTCTCTGGATTTCGGCTGTTCCAGAAACACAACGGGCGAAAAAAACAAAGCTCCTTAGCCTAGTATAAAGGTGACAGAATCACGTTGGACAACGACAGAAAGTATCGTAAAGGTAAAACGGGTAAATTTGTTTTGAACGATATATAAATTGTGAAAATCAACACCATTTTCTGAATAAAATCAGCCAATTATATGATGATGATATGATGATGATTCAATGATGATTTTGATTCTGACTTTTTATTCAAAATAGTTAGCCAATTATATTCTTATGCCAAAAACACTATAAAATTCTCTAGAATAACTTGATATATAAGTTTGGGATAAAAATAGTGTTTTGATTGGATAATACTTTTTGTTATAATATTTTTGGCTAAATCTAAATTCATGGTTTGACACGGCCTCAACTTAAAATCCTAATGAATTCCTTTTTAAAAAAAATTGTAAAAAGGATTTTAAGAAATTTTTGAAATTGTTGAAACTTTATGAAATTATTGAAACTTCAAGAAATTGTTTTTTCAATGACTATTGATAGTTGTTCATTCTATGATCTCTAAGATTGACACTTTTATATCTGTTTGATTGTCAACACGGTTTAAATTCAAATCCAAGAAAATTTCATTCAAAATTTGTTGATAATAATCATGAGAAAATTTGTTGAAATTTCATAATCTTGTCTTTGACATTCAACGAGTGAATTTTGAGTGAAATTGTAATTCAGATGCAGATTACACTGGTAATATAGTTGATAGAAAAATTACTAAGTGGAACGTGATTAATTTTTGAAACATTCATTTGCTGCATTTTTTTAAGAAATTATCTGCATATTTTTCACTTGAAATAATTTTCAAATAGCAGAAAATTTTCTTATAAACCCCCCTTGAGAAAATCATGTTTGACCATATTTACAGATTAATCATTTTTGAAAAAAAATTTGATTTTATAATGTTTAATTCGATTTTAAATGACAAATTTTTGACTAATCTAACTCTCTTTGATTATCGAAAAGATGAATAGTGACTTAAAAAGAGATGAGTGTTGATATTTATCATATATTATAACTCGAGAAAGTATAATTAAAAATTTCTTTAGAATTTCATAACAAGAGTTATAAAAACTTTTTGTTGGGTAATAATTCCATGACCATTTCTATTTCTATCATCTTTCTATCGAACATCACTCATCAAGATCATATTTAATATGTAAATTTGTGGTAGTTTACAAAGGAAATCATTTGTTCTTCAATATCTTTAAATCAGTGAAGGAAATTATTTGTGCTTCAATTTCTTATATTCAGCAATTTAAAATAAATATCCAAAGTATTCACTCTTATTTAAAAGTCCTCACGGTCATGCATGGGTGAATTACTTGGATTTTTGATTATGTGCTTCCATGCTCATTTAAAAGTCCTTATGGTTATGCATGTATGGAACGCATATTAAAAATAATTGATTTAATAGACAAGTTGATTCTAATCCCATTTAAAAGTCCTCACGGTCATGCGTGGTTAGAAGATACTTGATTTCATTTTTTAAATTAAATAGGAATACTACTAATCTCATTTAAAAGTCCTAACGGTTATGCATGGTTAGTAGATATTCAAATTTCCAGAAATAAATATACCACAAATAGACATATCTATATGAATTTTTGATGATTCTATCTCCATCACTTCTGAAAGTGGAATATGCGCTTGACAAGGGTAATTATGATTTTTGTTTGAGTTTTATTGAAATTTGATATTTATATTTAATTGAGTTAAATGTTTGATTCATGTCTATCACTTCATCCCTATTTTTATAACACTGTTATTCTTTTGCTGATAACAGAAGGGGGAGAGAAAAGTTAAGATTTTGTCAAATAGAATCAAGCAAAGGTCAAATAACTTTCAATTTGCATATAGGCTCATTTACATATTTTTATTTGTATGCATATAAATAGGGGGAGCCATATATGTAGGGGGAGTATCACATAAAAAGGAAGCATTCAAATAGGGGGAGCAAATGAAATTATCAAATACATTTAATATATTCAAAATCTTAAATATATGTTTGTTATCATCAAAAGGGGGAGATTGTTGAATATGCGCTTTGCGCTATATGATTTTTGTTTGATGATAATAAACATATATACATTCATATAAATGTATTTGGTAATGTACTATTTTATTTTTCATAGTTTAAATAAATATTTGTTGAATAAAATTAAATTTCACAGAATTTGAATTTGAATTCAAACAAAACAAGTTAAACAGATTTTGAATTCAAACAGAAATTTTATTCAAACAAATATTTTGTATAGTATGTATTTGGTTAGATAAATATCTGTTGAATAAAATAAATTACACAGAATTTGAATTTGAATTCAAACAGAACAAGTTACACAGTTTTTGAATTCAAACGAATATTTTATTCAAACGAATATTTATTACAAACTTGAATAGTACAAATTCATGCTCTCACTATACATATACATTTCTGATTACATCACGATTACATCACAAATATTTTTACATTGATAACCTCACTACATATCACTCACACTCGTATTTTGTCTTCAACTGCATTCCGGTTTGAATCCAGCATCAGAGTAATCTGCAAAAATATTTTCAAACGCAGTAAAATTGAAAAAGAAATATTTTTGCAATATAAAATAAAATACGTTTTTTTTTGAAAAAATGTTTTGCCTCAGTTATTTGGGTTGTTCGTCATCATTCACACTTGATTTCATCACAAAGCCGTGCATATAGATATTACAGGGACAGGTTGTACATAAGTGGCTGCAGTACACATGCATACATTTGTACACATGTGCACTGCCCCGCCAACTCGTGTGCACAAATCAAACAAAAGCACTGCTAACAATTCAGCACAAGGTCAAACCCAAATAACACACAGGATTCAACTCAAGGCAGAATACAAGCTCAAATAATCACTGCAACAATTTTTTAAATGGAGGCAGAACAACAATACAATCAAGCAAATGTAAAGAACAAGCTACATGAACCAACAGGTCAGAGGTGAAACTCAAGCATGAATGCAGCATCAAGTCAGAACACAGTGAAAAACTTTTTACGAGTCACAGTACAGGCCAAGACCAACACTGCAACATGGAATACTAAAACAATGAAACTGTCTCAAAGCACAGAAGTGCACAGCAACAGGAAGTGCAATTCCAAGTGAAGAACCAGACTCAAGTTAGTGCACAGTGCATATATGATGCATACAAGTACAGGTCACAACATGTCAATGCAAGCACAGCCACAAACATGCCACAAGACTATAAGCAGTGCCACAAAACCAGGCAACATGTACACAAGTTCAGCTACAACAAGCAGTGCAGACCAACCCAATTGCAACAAACAAATGCATCAATATTTGTAAGTGATACAGCAAACATGAAAGCTACAAGATACACAAGTTTACATCAATGCATGTATCTCAATAGCACACTCAAGACCAGACCAGACAAGTCAAATGATGTAAACAGTGAAGAACATGGATGCAGAGATTCAAGCCAGCAAATACAAAGACCACATGCCACAATATCGAGTACATGAAGATGGCATCCAACAATATTCAAACAACAGCAGTATGCAAATGCATACATAATAGAGGCAGCAAAGAACAAAGTACATGATCAAGTGGAGCATCTTGTAAACTGAACAACTATGGACAGAGCTCGAGCACAGTTGAAGCTCAAAACATGCAGTGAATCAAGTCAGTAAGGAAAATGCACCAATGGAAGTCACTCAAGCAACATGACCAAGTGTACGACTAAACTATACATGAATACCAGATGTTCAAGTGAAGTTCAGGTAAAGGTTATGGAGACCAGAGCATAGAAATGTGCAGACCCAACCAACAAACTCAAATCAGAGAGCATATGCATCAACTACAAGCAGATGCAAGCTAACCAGCAAATGAACAAAGGCAACAAGGTCAGAGTTTTAAAATGCACAAATATGCTATGCAGTGAAGCAATACACAGCAAGTGGATATAAACATCAAGCCAGAAAATCAAAGCATACTGAAGCCGAGAATGTACAGGTATGAAATGGTCAGGGTGTCAACAAGTCAAAGCCGTGGTTGTCGAAGTCAAAGTCAGAGACCTCAACCAAGCAACAAATATATTCAATTATGAACAAGTCAAGGCCGAAGCTGTAGCAATGAAGAAGCCGTAGTCAACAACGTGATGATCACGAAATAAATCAAAATCGTAACCATCAAGCAATGAAATATACGATTATGAACTAGTCAGAATCAATCATCAAACGTTCAATTTAAATCAAGTGGCCGAGAAGAATTTTTGACGAAATCAAAAATATTTGGACGAACGAAAATCCAGGAACTCGAACGCATATAAAACCCTAATCATCATCGGCAATCAAATCATCGAGTTCAAGCATCGAACAGCAAAGCGAAAAAAAAAGAAAAAGTACATACCGAAGAACAGAACGAACTCGATCCAAAATTAAAGAAGCCGTAAGCAAATCGAAGAAATAAAGGATCGTCAAAGCAATCACGACTACAACCATCTGAACGATCAACGAAGTCGGCGCCTTTAATTTTGCACACACCCTAATTTGGAAATCAGGGACGAAGCCCTAAATTCAGAACTGAGAGGAACAAAAGAGAAGAACGGTCGCCATTGTTTTTTACAAGAGATAAAGGAACGGGCTAACAAAAAGTGAAGGGGGCCGGCCTTTCTTATTATTAAAAAGGGTTTAGTGTTTTAATTTAGGGGTTTATTATATTAATTAGGGTTTAGGGTTATATTTTTATTGTCTTTTAATTATCGTTTTTATTTTTTGAATCAAAACTTTGTAAATCACCACCTAGGGTTTAGGTAGTGTCAGATTGTCTAGTTAGAATTTGTTCAGTGAGCAGGGTGTGCGAGTTTGCAAAATTCTATTGTAGGCGGGAGCAGAGTTTGCGAGTAAGCGAGGCTCTATAGGCGGGAGGCAAAGTTTGCGAGTAAGCGAAACTCTATAGGCGGAGCAGGGTGTGCGAGTCTAGTAGAGTGTTTGTGAGCGTGGAGCAAATGTTTGCGAGCAGGGTGTGCGAGTCTAGTAGAGTGTTTGTGAGCGTTGAGCAAATGTCTGCGAGTCTAGTAGAGTGTTTGTAAGCGTGATACTGTTTAATTCTAATAGAAATCTGTGAATGCAGCAGTAGGCAGGGGTTGCCGAAGCTGGGTAAATTTTGTGTGTGATTTACTTTACAGCATATTTATTTCTACAATTATATCTCTGTGTTTAATTCGAGAAAATTTGCTATAACCCTATTCACCCCCCCCCTCTAGGGTTAATTTAGATCCTACAGGTAGTTTTCAATAGTAGTTTTAGAACGGATGGATTTTTCGACGATTTTAACTTGTTCGAAAATCCGGGTCGTCACACATGGTATCGGAGCTTAGGTTAGGTGCTTAAGTAAAGTTAATCTAGGGTTAGTAATTCAACCTAGAAATTTTATGAAATGAAACTACTTTAATTTGATAAATAAAATGGATAGGATAAGGTACCGTCGCTCCGACTGGGGTTATGGGTGATATTACTATTTTTGGTATGCTTAACTTTCATTAATCGTTTGTTTTTCATTATGTTTTTTTCCATCCTTACAATTTCGAGGACGAAATTCTCTTAAGTAGGGGAGTCTGCAATGACCTGTAAATTCGTCACTTAGGAAAATGTGATTTAATTTGAAAATATAAGGAAAAATCATGATCGGTTTATCAATATAATTAGACGACGGTGTGATATTGATTTATATGGTTTTATAATTCAAATCGTTTTACTTCATTTAAAATGATAAGAAAATTGTTTTTAAGTGTTTTTTACAAGTATATGTACGTTAACTAATAAGTAAAAATGTGACCGGGAATCGGTTTCTCGATTTTCAACGGTTTGACGTATATAAGTTATACAATGTCGTTCAAATGACTTGTTCACCTTTATGACATTTATCTACACATATTAACACATGTATATACATTTAGTAAAGATATAAAAGTAAAAACATTCTTACCATCATTTTGTCACATACAAGAAGGCACATGGGGTTGTCCGTACATGATAGGACCTTAAGACATCATAGATGGTGTAGGAGGGTGTAGGTAATGATGGAGAAGGTTGAGGCAGGATGATGTGTTTAACAAATATACATATACAAGTTACATATATGTACACATAAGCAAAATATCTTAGTTAGCTTAATACTTAAGCTTCCTTAGGTCAACATAAAGACATGAAGTGATATGAAAAGATGATGGGCACATGGGGAACTGATGTAAGGAGGAGGTGGTTGTATGTGGGTATTTATAGTTTTCCGCTGTGATTGGTATCTCTGTATTGTATTAAATTGTAATAACTAGACAGGTGTTTATAACTGTCTAGTATGTGATGTATAGTCTATGAAACTCTGATAATGGTTGTATACTATGTAATACTTATGTTATTAATATAATTTATTCGTTCCACTGTTGAGATTCTAATGTGGTTTCTTCTTTCTTCTCTATCTTTCTCTTTTCTATCCCTTTCTTTTTCACTCATGATATGCGACGACCCGACTTTCTACCACCAGAAAATCGCATCATCTTTAAGAAAGAAAGGGATAGGAAAGAGAATAGAAAGAAGAGAAGAAAAAAAAACACATCAAAATCTAACAGCGGAACGAATAAATTATATTAATAACATAAACATTACATAGTTTACAACTAATATCAGAGTTACACAGACATACAACACATACTAGACAGTTATAAACACCTGTCTAGTTATACGACTCAAAACAAACAACTCAGAGAACACACAGCGGAACTAAATATCTACAACCCAGAAGCCTCCTGCTCCATTTCTCCTCCAATATTTGTCAAAGCCAACCTGAATCCCTTTGCTACTCGTAAAAATTTGAGTACCCAAGAGTTTAAGAAAACAAAAGATAAACTCCGCGTCAGACATGGGTCTGGTGTGAGTAACAGGTTAAAGTTGCTTAACTTTTAAAAATCTTTTGAAAAGAAAGGTATCACGTAAGACTTCCCACACATAAACATGGAAAAGTTTTTACCTTACGCTAACCAAAACATTAGATAGGAAATCCGATGATATTATAATAGTGTCTAGGGTTTTCAAATAAATAAGAAATAGCCGAAATTGTTACATTTATTAAATTCCAGCTACTAGCCACAAAAGTGGGTAATACAATCTAAACCGTTGGCACTTATTGGATTTTGGATTCCATACAATGGCAGGGGTACCGCCCGTCACAGTACGTGGCCTAGATCAACGTACCGAGGAGTATGTCCGCTCCCCTGCAACACAAAGCCGGACCCATTCCTTACTGAACAGTTCCAAACAAGAAAACCCCATGGTTGTAGCTAGCAACCACCCACACAGCCGAATATAAAAGGACTTCTAGACAGGGATAAATCTTGCTCTCCAGTGGGTGCGACCCACGAAGCCTTACTGCACCTCCCCTGTTTTAGCCATTCTCGGTTGATGGGACTTGAGGCTACGATTACCTTTATAGGACATATCACATAGAATGCTCATCGTCCACCTGACGATGTTCTGAAAGCATTTAATCCATACAAGTTCCTTCTGGGTTCGAACGAAACCGAAGGCATTATCTCGTTACACTCATTCAGAGTTAACGACAATAACCCTTGCACTCTAAACCACCATCTCGAATCTATAAGTACTATTCCATCAAACTCATTACGGAATCACCCACAGAGTTATATTGACTTATAGTCCTTACACCTCGATTCTTCACAAAGCTCCACTTTGATTCACGACCTAACGTTATTTGGAATCGATGTGGTTTTCGGATATCCAAATATGGAAATCCGATCCCGGTCTCATTGAAAACCAAAGCGTGTCTTTTAGGTCCAAGTTGTTTTAAAGTTTTTAAAACAATTCAATTACAGTATCTATGTACACACAGATAGATAATTCACAATCACAATTGATAATCCATATTATCAAATAACAGGTAATCCATATTATCAATATCAAAATAGATAATCCATATATTACCATCTCAATAGATAACCTATGTTATCATCACAATACAACCAAGCATCCATACCACACAATATCATTTATCTCATTACTGAGATCACAAAGCATCCAAGTCAATCAATGACATCCATTCATACATAAGCAATGATTTACTCATACCATAATTTAAAATGAATTAAATTAATTCTCTACCTCTAATTAATTTAAAATGAATTACATTAATTCTTTCATCTTTAATTAATTTAAAATAAATTAAATTAATTACTTCATCAAATTATAACTTGCTTACCCAACTACTTAATTGATTACAATCAATTAATCAATCATAAATTACTTTAATTAATCACTCTTGATTAATTACCCTTAATTACATTCATGTAATTATCCTAAATTAATTTTACAAATTAATTAACCTCAAACAAAACAGTAATTAACCTTTAATTACTTCAATTAATTAATTAATCATAATTAATTACATTAATCCTTAATTAATTATATTAATTAATTACCTTAATTATCTATTATTGATTAATTAATCATCTTTAATTTCATCATTAATTAAAATAATTAATGATCCTTAATTATTCCTTAAATTAATTACTCCAAGTAATTAACTAACTTAATTACACTATTAAACCAAATTAATTTCTTAATTAATTTCTTGATTAAGTACTAAATAATTAATCCAAATTACTTCATTCTCAACATCTCCTCTTAATTACAATCTGTAATTATTAAACAATTACTTAACTAAGTAATTTCCAAATCATTAATTATATAAAGTAATTATTTATAACACCCAAATGTTTAAAATTAATTAAACTTAATTAATTAAATTAAACAATCTCACTAAACTAAATTAATTACATTAAGTAATTAATTCCTTAATTACTTTATCAAGTAATTACACTCAAACCATTTACAATTGATTATTATTAAATTAATCAATCTAATTAATTATAAAAATTAACCAAATTAATTAATTATTAAATAATCCTGGTCTCATTAACCATTCTCTAATTATTTTATAAAGTAATTAACTTAAATTAATTACCATCTAAATTATCTTTAATCATTCATTAATTAAAGTTAATTATTAAATTAATTAACCTTAATTTAACTTAATTACATAATTATTACTATTCATTCATCATTAATTAATAATTTAATTAACGATCTTAATTATAAATTGATTAATCATTAATCAATTATTAATTTCAAATTCAATTTATTTAATTAAATTAATTAATTAATCTTAATTACCTTATTAATTAATTCTAAAACATAAATCTTAATTTAATTTTCAAAAACATAACTTAATTATGTTAAAACAATATTATTCAAAACAAGGTGCTTTTTGAACTCCTTTTAAATTTTCATTTTAAATACAAGTTTAAATTAAAAGTAATTTAAACTTATCAAGGTTTGAAAATTTTAAAACTTATTTAAATTTCAAAACAAAACGAAAGTTTGTCTTAAAAATGAAATCATAAATTTGAAGTTGAATTCATTTCAAAATTTTGATAACTTAAATTTTCATTTTAATTTACAACTTCAATTTCTTTAAAATTGAAAACTGAAATTCAAATTTAACTTTTGAATTTCCAAATTTTGAATTAACTTCAAATCTCTTCATATTTTTAAAATCTCATTATTAAAAAGTTTTCAACTATTTACCAAAATGAAATAGTTAATTAAGTTAAATTTTAAGCTTAAATTTCTATTTTAAAAACTGGAATTTGAATTTCAAATCAGAAATTCAAACTTGAATTGAATTTTAAACCTAAACTTTGCTTTAAAACAAAACTACAGATTTAAAAAAAAATTAAAACCCAGAATTTAAAACACAGTTTCTATAACCTGAATATTTACAGTGACCAGAGAAACCCAGTTTCTACTTCGAGTCGAAAGCCTGCCTACTTTGAGTTTTCCTCCCATCCACTTCGAGTAAAACCCATCAACCTTCCCCTGTAACACATCCAAACCCAAAATTTCACCAGAATTTTCATCACCGTGCATATGCACGGCGACCGCCACCCCTTCTCATCATCATAGATGATCCAGTCAACCTCCATAAACCCAAGAATACCCATAGCAACCATCAGATCGAACAACAGAACAAGGATTCAAAAATTAAGCTTCCCAATCCAAACCTGTAAACTTCAAACAGGTTTCAGCTACAACCCTGTCAACGGCGACAGTTCGCCGCCACCCCGACCATCTGACACTCGACCTTTTTGGCCACAAACTCCATCACACTTCCACTACACAATCCCCAAAAATCAGTACACTCGATCAATCCATTACCTCACGCTGACTCAATCTTTAATCCCTATTCAAAACTAGGGTTCAATTCTAAAAATCAAAACTGCAATCAATCTAGCAATATATATCCACTTCTCTGATTTTTCTAAGGATCTAAGATCCTTCCTTTATAACTCAGAAAGATCCTGAGTTATCTTAAATCACAAATTGCAAGAATTTGCTCAAATTCATATTTTTGTTCAAGAATAAACTGTCACTAAATCAAACACCTAAAAATCCTACTACTTGATTTAAAAATCAAGTTCCAGTTTATATTTTTGATTTGTATTACTAAATTACCATATCAATGTGATTGGGTTTGGAAAAATTTAAACATACATGATGATTCTGGTTTTACAGAGGCAACAACCTGTATATAACTTCCTAAAACTTTTAAATGTTAACTTAAAACAACTTTGCTTTATTATTTTCATTATATTAGGAAACAATTTTAGTAATAAGTATATAAATAAAATTATGGGTGCTTGAAAAATCAGAGAAATAGAACAGGCAATTAAAAAGAAAAAAAAAACAGCATGCATACCATACATATTCATAATAATAGTTATTCATAACATAAGAATTTAGCTATTCCATTTTAAATAAACTAGTATGCAACCATTTAAAATTTTTAAGTTCAAAGTTACTCACCTTACTGGGAAAGATGAAGACAGAGCATTATATATGAAAAAGCTTTGAGTTGAATTTGCAGGAAAAGGGTGCAGGTGCTATTGCTAAATCTTGATTTACTTCATGTTGAATTGACATACAGATTTGCATATGATTTCCCTGACTAAAATGCTTGCATGCAGGTAGAAGATGCAGTAACTAATCCCTCAAATGCATGCAGATGCCTTTTTCATCCCAGTTTTAAACAGAATGCAGAAAATATGCAGGCTCTTCTTGGATTTTTAGGCAATGCAGATTAAATATGGTTTTAGGGTCTTCTGACTAAGGTTTGAACATGCAAATTTGTGGATTAGTACAGGTATTTGAAGGGCTTATATATGAGGAGTTTATGACTTTGAATGTGGTTTAGATGAATTTATGTATGCAGATTTGAACAGGATGTATGTATGCAGGTTTATGAACATATTTAGTTTTGATGAGGAGTTTTGATGAAAATGCAATATGGAATGAACATGCAACTAAACTAATGTATTTTCAGTTTTAATGAAAGCAAAGAAAAATAAAAACTAAAATTAACACTTGTTAATTTTTACAACACTTGTCAAATTGTATATTAGTATTTAGACACATGTCTCTCTAAAATAATTAGTACTAATTACAAATTAATGTATATGTTAGCTTAAATTTAAGTTGTTAGTTTATATTAAAATATGTGTATGAATTTATAAATGAAAACAAACCATGTTTACAAAACTTACACAAATAAAATTAAAACAATTAAGCAATTTAAAATTTATACTTTTGAACTTAGATTCAAACTAAATTCAAGAATCAATTATTTTCAAATCAAGTTATAAATATAAATTCAATTTGAAATAACCAATTGCAATGTCTATTCAAAACTTATTTATAAAGACAATACAATATGAATATTGTTTTATAAAAGTCATTTTATAAGAAATTATATTTTTATTAAATAAATAATCCATTTTATTAAGTCATGAAATCATTTTGTTAAATTTATTCTAAATTTAAAACTCAAGCTAATTTAATTTAAACATTCAATATTTTTCTTATAAATTTTAAAATCATATATTTATTTATGAAATAGTTTTAAAACTCAATACTAATTAAAATCAAAATTTCCAATTTACAATGTATATATTAGAATTTTAAAACATGATTCATTTATTAATTTAAACCAAAACCATTTATTTAACTTTGAAAAGCTTAAATATTAAATAAAACAAATTTTCCAAATTACTACAAATATTAAAACTATAAAATCTGCTTTACTTATTAAAATTAAAACAATAACCATCTATTTAAAATATAAACCATATATTTATATTGTAAATAGAAATCATTTATATCATTTAAAAGATAAAATAACCAACTTAAATATTTACTGAAGAAGATTATTAAATCTATTTGAATAAATATTAACAGAATATCAATTTAATTTTAACTACAGATTATTAAATTGATATTGTTAAAAATTCCGGGATATTACATGGTACGTCTTTCTGGAAGGTGAAAGACGGGTCGTGACCATTGGTATCAGAATGCTAGGTTGAGTGAATACCTAGGCTTTGGAATGATTTCTTTCTTGAGAGAGCGTATTTGTTATTTTGATATATATATATATATATATATATATTTCTACTTATTTGTTGGGTTACGTATTCGGATTTTCCAACATAAGTTATAAAGGTAGATGGGGTAATGGTGTTGTAACACGACTACCAATGGTTGGAGTTTCAGTATTGAGGTTGGAAGGATATCTATCGAGACTGTAGACCTAATACCGTCTCGGGTGTGCTTTGCTGTGGTGTAAGGATTTCATCGATCTCTGAAGGAAACCTGTTAAGGTTCGAAGTTGATCTTTGATGATAGGACGAGTAGAGTTAGGATCTGTCGGTTGGACAGAAGCAAGTGGTGGTATCTTAGCAACCTCGGGAAGTAGTAGCTGTGTAATGAGATACAATGACTATGGAGGTTTCCGAAGATGTTTCTATGGACAAGTTTAAGGAAGTGTGTCTGCTTCGGTGTTGTGGCTGAGTTCAGCAGGGTGTTTGTGTTTGGCTTTGAGGCCCTAGTTTCTCGAGGAGTTTCAGGATAGGAAGTCTTTGGCATCTGTGGTAGCAGTGCATCTTGGGTTGTTTTGAGTGCTTGCAAGAAGTCTTCTGGCCTAGCAAGTTTTCTGGAAGTGGAGTTCAGAAACAGCAGAGTGGATCCATTTTCTTCGATGGATTGGCTAGATAAGCAAAAGCTGTTCTGATTGGTAAAGAAAGAACAGTTTTCTTTGGATATTGGGTTGGGTTGACGGCAAACGTTACTTGCGATAGTTGAGTGTTCTTTAGGGTTATCAGAGATTTTTTGGATGTCTTCGTGGAGGTCAGAAGTTTGTCCACATTTGGAGATTGAGTTTCCTTTTCAACTAGGATTCCAGGAGTGGTACCGGTGGTTCAGCTTAGTACAAGGATGGTTCCTTGAGATAGAGTTTGGTGAAGTAGCTCAGATTTTGGTGGAACTTCTGAGTTTTCTTTTATGGATTTGTGGAACCATATTTCTGGGATGTGTTGTCCAGTCTGTGCTCGTGTTCATCATCAGCATTTTCATCTACTCCAGATCAGCATTGTGCAGCGGAAGCAGTTTGGGAGTGCATCTGTTTGTCTTTTCCAGATAGGAGAAGTAAGTTCAGTTTTATGATGTTTGTGAAGTGAAGTTTGTTCTGGATTTTGGTTGATCTTGAGAGGATCATTTTGATGGGTTGTTTTTGGCCTAGATTTTTTCTTGAGACATCAGCGAAGGTTGAGCTGATCAGGAAGGATGAAGGCAGCTCAGGATCATTAGAGTTTTGTGGATAAGAGTCGGAGATTTGATTCTGGATAAGTTTTCTCTGATCAAAGGAGTTATGAGTTTTGGGTAAGACATGAAAGCTAACTCCGAAATGTTTTGGATCTTTTCAGTGTTCTTGTGAGAATTAGTGTTTGGACTTCAGGATTGAATTGCCAGTTTGGATAACTGGGACTCGATGTGTTTCACTTATCTCTAAGGGAGTACGTGTATGATACATCTCTGGTTGTAGAACCAATAGTTCAGGAGGATGTGGTTGTTGAGTTAGACTCGTCTGTAGTCTGATATCCTGTTTAGTTTGGTAGATCTAGAAGAGTAGGAGCTCTATAGCTTAGTAGTGTAGATTGTTTGGATTCTGTAGAGAGAGTATCTCGGTATTTATACTTGGGAAACTCTAGGAAATTCTATCCAGAATTTTGTCTGGATAGTTAGATTTGTTTGTTTGGGTAAATTAGTTGTTATGGTTATTAGCATATGATTGATAATATATGCTTGTGATTTAAGATTAAATCTTAAATAGATTATTAAATTACCTTTGCTTCTAAATTTCGAGGACGAAATTCTTTTAAGGGGAGAGGAATGTGATAGCTCCGAATTTTGGGCAATCTCAATTTAATAATCTGTATTAAAAATTAAATTGATTTGATAATCTTTGTTAATAAATTTGAGTTGATTTAATAATCTTCTTTTATATTAAATTGATAATTTATCTTTTAAAAGCTAATAAAATATTTTCTATTTATAATGTATATATATCTGTATATATTGTAAATAGAAGAGCTTTGGTTTGGAATTTAATAAATAAAGCAAATTTTCTAATTCTAGTCATTTTAGTAATTTGGAAATTTGATTAAATTTGATATAAAGCTTTTCAAAGCTATTTAATAAATAACTATATAGTTTTAAATACTTAAGGTAAATGTTATTTGTTTAAAATTATATCTTAGCTTAAGTTTAAATTTAAATAAAAGGTTTGTTTTATTTCTTTTTAAATATTACTTGACATATATGATTTGAAAATAGAAGTTTAAAATACATTATAACATATGGTATTAATTCATTTAATAATAGAAGTAATTTTTTTAATCTCTTTTATAAATTAATTAAAATTGTTAAATTTGTTATATTCAAATAATAAATATAATACTTAGTTTTATAAACATAAATAGATTTTATAGAAATAGAATTTGTTATTTTCAAATTTAAACGGTGTTATATATGTGTATATATATATAACTTGATTTTAAAATTGGATTTTATAATTTAATTTGAATTGATTTTGAAATTCAAAAGATAGATATTTTGAAATATTTGAATTAATGATATTTGTATGAGCTTTTATTTATAAATATAATAGATTTTATTTTCTTTGAAATTATCTATATATATAAATAAGTATTTATAAACTAATAAATTAATATAAAAGCTTTCATGTAAACATTTAATATAAAAAGAAAATAAAACAAAGACGTGTGTTAATATATTAAGTAATCTAATAACATGTGTTAGCTAATTAATTTAGGTATATAACAAGTGTCATTTAATTTCCATTTTCTATTATTTTATTTTGTTAAATCAATTTCAGCCTTTATAAACATTGTTTCCTCCTCTTCAATTTTCTTTTCTAATTCTAATTAAAAGAAAACTGAAGCAAAAACAAAATCTGAAATCATCTTTAAACCAGAAATGCATGCATTCTGTCAAACTGTAATGCAATTGCAAAACCAAATTCACATCCTGAATTCATTTTCAAAGTTTCAGATTCAAAAAATTTTTGTAATCAAACATGTCATCCTCCTCAAATTTTAAAGGTATCAAAAACCCTGTAATCATTTTCAAGATCAAACAATAACCTGTAGATCAGTTACAAAATCAAAGCAGAGATCATCAAAACAATCTTCTCTGTTTTGAAAGCAACCTGGAATAAATTTTTGCAAAATCAAACGTCTGCATTTTTCAAAACTAAAGAAATCAAATGCCTACATTCTTCCTCAAACCTGATCTAAAGCAAAGCATCTCAACAAGCAAGTTGATCAAGTTTCAGTAGCATGCATGCAAGATCCAGTAACAACTGCAGTTTTAAAATCAAAGCAAAAGCCGTTTTCAAAATTAAAAGGGCGCTTTCAAATAAAAAGTGTTCTGCTCATAAAATTTCAGGTGAGTACCATTTTCATTAAAAATAACTTAAGTAAATATGGTTTCATGTTAATTTCTGTGGAATTTGTGTTTTGTATGAATATATGTAGATGGTTCTGTATGTGTGTGTGTGTGTGTGTGTGTGTGTGTGTGTGTGTACGTATATATGGATGTATATAGGACTGTGCATGTTTCAGTATTTCTCTGTTTTGAATTTCAGGCTACAGTCTGATTCAAGAATCATTTTCTCTTAATCCAATCTTTGTTTGGATTTGAGTTTTAAATAAAACTTATTTGTTTTATCATAGAGAAGGTTTTAAAAATTTTTTTAAGTTAAATCAAATTTGAAATATCACTGGAAATCAAAATTTACAGTATAAGCTTAAGATAAGTAAAAAAATCAACTACCCTGATTCATGTATTCAGGAACATAATTCGAATTCTTAAACTAAAACATGATTTTTAAGAATAAAATCATAATTTTTAGTTAAGGAATAAAGGAGCGGTTCTTGGTTGATCAGTTTGGGTGTTTTAAGTTGCTTCTGATGATATGATGGATCGGAATGATTGGGGTCTTTATTGATGGTGGAGGAATGATCGGAGAATCGTGGAAAAATATTGGATTGGAGATCAAAGCATGGTGGCGACGGTGGTGGGTCAGTGAAGCCTGAAACCCTAGTTTTGGTGTGCTCTTGAATTTTTGATCGGCATTGCTTCTCAGGTTGATCGAGTTCAACATAATTCAAGGGAATGATAGCTAGGGCATGGACGAAGTCGTGGCCGGAGGTGTAGGCACTCCAATGGTCGGAGGTGCAAGAACGAAGAGCTTTCAGGTTTAGGGTGTTTGTTCCAGTTTTTGGGTTCGACCCTTCGATTTTGATTTCGAAAGGATGGTGAAGTTTTGGTGATCGTGGTGGTGTGCGAGGGTGTTTACTGATGTGTTGAAGCTATGGTGGTTGACCAGAGTGGTCAGAGCTACCGTGCATGTGCACGGTGCTCTTGTTTTCTGATGATCTGAGTTTTGTTTAGCCTGGGTTGTGGAAATGAATTTGTACTTGAGTTTTACTCGATTTGTTTTAGGGAATAGCTTGAAGTTTGGAGTGTTTTGGCTCGAAGTATTTTAGTCTGGCTCGAGTCAAAAATTTTGTTGCAGGTTTTAACCTGTCAGTGTACAGATTTTGAAATATAACTAAATTTAAAAAAGGAAAGCAAGTTTTAATCAAAGTTTTGAAGCAAATTTAAAGTATGGATTCAAAATGAATTTGAATCCTAGTTTTAAAATAAATAAGTTTTGTAAAAATGAAATGTTTTAACACTTTAAATTGTTAAAGTATTTTAGAAAATGATTTTAAAATCTGAAAATAAAGATTTAAACAGAGATTTAAATCTAAGTTTAAATCTGGATCCAAATGAATTGTATCATGGTTTTGAAATAAAAGAAAGTTTTCAAAATTTAAATTGATTTAAACAACTTTGAACGTTTAAAGTGTATTTTAAATTAATTTGAATTTAAAATGAGTTTGGTTTTAAATTCTTTTAAACTTCTTTTATAAATGAGTATTTCCTTAACATGAGATTTTAAAAGATTTTTAAATTGTTTTAAACTTTGTTTAAGTTAAATTTGTATTCACTTTAAATTTTAAATTTTAAATGAAATTTAAAAGCAAACTTGAAAAAAAATTGTTTTAGAATGCTTTGTTAATGATAATTTGATCATTAATAAGAAAAATGTTTTTATCTTTAAATAAATGAAGATTTAATGATTTGTAATTCATTAAATTATTAAGTTGATTAAAATGGATAATTTAATTAATTAATTAATTAATGATTTGGATTAATTAAATAAGTAATTAAAGGAATAATTAATTTGTAATTAAGGATCATTAATTTGATAAGATAAGATTTTTAATTAATGATTAAAAATTAGTTAATCAAGTAATTAAAGATTAATTAAGTTACAGTTAAAACTTGATTAATTAAATAATTAAAGGTTAATTAATTGGTTATTTAAGATTAATTAATTTGGAATTAATAATGATTAATCTAAGTTAATCACTTAATAAAAGTAATTAAATAATTGTTAATAGTTAATGAAGGTCATTAACTTAGGATTATTTAATAATAATTAGTGAGATTAATTTTAATAATTAATTAAATTAATTAATTAATGATAATCATTTGTGAAATTATTTAAGAATAATTATTTAATGAAAGTAATTAAGGAATTAATTACTCAAAATAATTAATTAAAGTAATGTGATTAGTTTAAGTTAATTAATTAAGTTTAATTAATTTAAGATAATCACTGAATGATTTGTTAAGCATAATTACTTAATGTAATTAATGAAGAATAATTACTTAGTGGAGTAATTAAGAAGGATAATTAGTGGATGTAATTAATTGAGGTATGGAAGTAGTTTGGATTAATTACTCTTTGTAATTAATATGAAGAATAATTACTTAATGAAAGTAATTAATAATTAATTACTTAGTGTAATTATTTAAGAATTGATTAAAAATGTTATTTGAAGATAATTAAGATAATTAATTAATTAAGGGTAATTAATTACTAATGAGATTAATCAAGGTTGATTAATAAATATAATTAATCAAAGATTAATTGTTAAATACAATTAATTAAGGAGTAATTAATTTATTTAATAAAGTAATCAAGGGTAGTTAATTACTGTTTGTGATTAATCAGGAGTGATTAATAATTATGGTTAATAATTAATTAAGAAGTGATTAAGGGATCATTAATTAATGTAATTAATGATGTAATTAAGGATTGATTAATTAAAATTAATCAATCAATAATAAGGGATTATGAAGTAATTAATTAATTGTAATTAATTAAGGATTAATGTAATTAATTATAGTTAATTAATTAATAAAGTAATCAAAGGTTAATTACTGTATTTGGTTAAGCACAATTAATTTATGAAATTAATTAAAGGTTAATTACTTAAATGTAATTACAGGATAATTAATCAAGGGTGATTAATTAAGATGGATAATGAAAGGATGATTAATTAATTGATTTGTAATTAATTAATGGGTAAGTTAAGCAAGATTTATGTGATGAAAGTAATTAATTTAATTTATTTTAAATTAATTAAAGATAAAGTAATTAATTTAATTCATTTTAAATTAATTATAGGATGGTGATTAATAAATCATTACTTATGAATGCTGAGTGATATTGATTTGCCTTGAATGGTTTAAGATCTCAGATATGAGATAAGTAATGTTATGTGATATGGACGCTTTGGTTGAAGTATGATGATAATGTGGATAATCTATTTATGATGATAATGTGAATTATCTATTGTGATGATAATATAGATTATCTATTGTGATGTTGTGGATTATCTATCTGTGTGTATATAGATAATGAATTGAATTGTTTCAAATTTAAAACAACTTGGACCTAAATGATGGCGTTTTGGATTCCTATGAGGCCAGGATCGGGTTTTCAGATTTGGATATCCGAAAACCACATCAATCCAAATTAACGATAGGTCGTGAATCTCAAGTGAAGATGAAGATTCAGAGTGCAAGGATTATCGTCGTTAACTCTGAGGGTGATTCCAAAATGAGTGTAACGAGATAATGCCTTCGGTTTCGTTCGTTCCCGGAACGAACTTATATGGATTTAATGCTTTCAGAACATCGTCAGATCGACGATGAGCATTCTAAGAGATGAGTTCTCTAAAGGTAATCGAAGCCTCAAGCCTCTTCAATCGGGAATGGCTAAAACATAGGAGGTGCAGCAAGGCTAAGTGGGTCATGCCCAAGTAGGACGAGATTTACCCCTGTCTAGAAGTCCCTTTATATTCGGCTTTGTGGGCAGTTGGTTGCAAACAACTGCGGGGCTGTCTTGTTCGAGACTGTCCAGTAAGGGATGGTTCCGGCCTTGTGTTGCAGGGGATTTAGGGTGGATCCTCGGTAAGGTGATCTAGGCCATATAGTGTGACGGGCGGTTCTCCAGTAGCCCTGCCATTGATGGAAACCCATTCTTCCTGCGTGCCATTACGGTTTTGATTGTATTACCCACTTTTATGGCTAGTAGCTGGAATTTAATGAATGTAACAATTTCGGCTATTTCTTATTTACTTGAAAATGCTAGACCCTATTATAATATCACTGGATTTCCTATCAAATGTTTTGGTTAGCGTAAGGTAAAAACTTACCCATGTTTATGTTTGGGGAGTCAAAGATTTTTAATGTTAAGCAGCCTTAACCTGTTACTCACACCAGACCCATGTCTGACCTGGAGTTTATCTTCTGTTTTCTTAAACTCTTGGGTACTCAAATTTTTACGAGTAGCCAAGAGTTTCAAATTAGCTTTGACGAATTGTGGAGGAGCAATGGAGCAGGAGGCTTCAGCGTTGTAGATATTTATAGTGTTCCACTGTGATTGGTATCTCTGTATTGTATTGAATTGTAATAACTAGACATGTGTTTACAACTGTCTAGCATGTGATGTATAATCTGTAAAACTCTGATAATGGTTGTATACTATGTAATACTTATTAATATAATTTATTCGTTTCGTTGTTGAGATTCTGACGTTTTTTCTTCTTCCTTCTCTATCTTTCTCTTTTCTATCCCTTTCTTTCTTATTCATGATACGTCTTTCTGGGAGGTGAAAGGTGGGTCGTGACAGTTGGTATCGGAGCGCTAGGTTGAGGAATACCTAGGCTTTGGAGTGATTTCTTTCTTGAGAGAGCGTACTTGTAATTTTGATATATATATATATATATATATATATATATATATACACACACATATATATTTATACCTATTTGTTGGGTTACCTATTCGGATTTTACAACATAAGTTATAAAGGTAGATGGGGTAGCGGTGTGTGTAACATGACTAGCAATGGTTGGAGTTTGAGTATTGAGGTTGGAAGGATATCTGTCGAGACTGTACACCTAATACCGTCTCGAGTGTGCTTTGCTGTGGTGTAAGGATTTCATCGATTTATGAAGGAAACCTGTTAAGGTTCGGAGTCGATCTTTGAAGTTTGGATGAGTAGAGTTAGGATCTGTCGGTTGGACAGAAGCAAGTGGTGGTATCTTAGCAACCTCGGGAAGTAGTAGTTATGTAATGAGATGCAGTGACTATGGAGGTTTCCGAAGATGTTTCTTTGGAACAAGTTTAAGGAAGTGTGTCTGCTTTGGTGTTGTGGCTGAGTTCAGCAGGGTGTTTATATTTAGCTTTGAGGCCAAAGTTTCTCGAGGAGTTTCTGGATAGGAAGTCTTTGGCATCCGTGGCAGCAGTGCAGCTTGGATTGTCTTGTGTGCCTGCAAGAAGTCTTCTGGCCTAGCAAGTTTTCTGGAAGTGGAGTTCAGAAGCAGCAGAGTGGATCCATTTTCTTCGATGGATTGGCTAGATAAGTATAAGATGTTATGATTGGTAAAGAGAGAACAGTTTTCTTTGGATATTGGGTTGGGTTGACGGCAAAAGTGACTTGCGATAGTTGAGTGTTCTTTTGGGTTATCAGATATTTTTAGGATGTCTTAGTGGAGGTAAGAAGTTTGTCCGCATTTGGGGATTGAGTTTCCTTATCAACTAGGATTCCCGGAGTGGTACCGGTGGTTCAGCTTAGTAGAAGGATGGTTCCTTGAGATAGAGTTTGGTGAAGCATCTCAGATTTTGGTGGAACTTCTGAGTTTTCTTTTATGGATCTGTAGAACCATATTTCTAGGATGTGTTTTCCAGTCTTTGCTCGCATTCATCATCAGCATTTTCATCTACTCCAGATCAGAGTTGTGCAGCGGAAGCAGTTTGGGAGTGCATCTATTTGTCATTTCCGGATAGGAGAAGTAAGTTCAGTTTTCAGATGTTTGTGAACTGGAGTTTGTTCTGGATTTTGGTTGATCTTGAGAGGATCGTTTTGATGGGTTATTTTTGGCCTAGTTTGTTTCTTGAGACATCAACGAAGGTTGAGCTGATCAGGAAGGATGAAGGCAGCCCAGGATCGTTAGAGTTTTGTGGATAAGAGTCGAATATTTGATTTTGGATAAGTTTTCTCCGATCAAAAGAGCTACAAGTTTTGGGTAAGACTGGAAAGCTAGCTCCGAGGCGTTTTAGATCTTTTATGTGTTCTTGTGAGAATTAGTGTTTGGACTTCAGGATTGAATTGCCCGTTTGGATAATTGGGATTCGATGTGTTTCACGTATCTCAAGGTGAGTATGTGTATGATCTATCTCTGGTTGTAGAACCAGCAGTTCAGGAGGATGTGGTTGTTGAGTTAGACTCGTCTGTAGTCTGATATCCTTTTTAGTTTTGTAGATCTAGAAGAGTACAAGCTCTGTAGCTTAGTAATGTAGATTGTTTGGATTCTGTAGAGCGAGTATCCTGGTATTTATACTTAGGAAACTCTAGGAAATTCTATCCAGAATTTCGTCTGGATAGTTAGATTTGTTTGTTTGGGTAAATTGGTTGCTATGGTTGTAAGCATATGATTGATAATACATGCTTGTGATTTAAGATTAAATCTTAGATAGATTATTAAATTACCTTTTCTTTTAAATTTTGAGGATGAAGTTCTTTTAAGGGGGGAGGAATGTGATAATCCGGAATTTTGGGCAATCTCAATTTAATAATGTGTATTAAAAATTAAATTGATTTGATAATATTTGTTAATAAATTTGAATTGATTTAATAATCTTCTTTTAAATAAATATTAAATTGATAATTTATCTTTTAAAAGCCAATAAAATATTTTCTATTTATAATGTATATATCTGTATATATTGTAAATAGAAGAGCTTTGGTTTGGAATTTAATAAATAAAGCAAATTTTCTAATTCTAATCTTTTTAGTAATTAGGAAATTTGATTAAATTTGATATAAAGCTTTTCAAAGCTATTTAATAAATAACTATATAGTTTTAAATACTTAAGGTAAATGTTATTTGTTTAAAATTATATCTTAGCTTAAGTTTAAATTTAAATAAAAGGTATGTTTTATTTCTTTTTAAATATTACTTGATATATATATGATTTGAAAATAGAAGTTTAAAATACATTATAACATATGGTATTAATTCATTTAACAATAGAAGTAATTTATAATCACTTTTATAAATTAATTAAAATTGTTAAATTTGTTATTTTCAAATAATAATTATAATACTTAGTTTTATAAACATAAATAGATTTTATAGAAATAGAATTTGTTATTTTCAAATTTAAATGGTGTTATATATGTATATGTATATAACTTTATTTTTAAATTGGATTTTATAATTTAATTTGAATTTGAATTAATTTTGAAGTTCAAAAGATAGATATTTTGAAATATTTGAATTAAAGATATTTGTATAAGCTTTTATTTATAAATATAATTAATTTTATTTTTTTTGAAATTATCTATATATAAATAAGTATTTATAAACTAATAAATTAATATAAAAGCTTTCATGTAAAAATTTAATAAAATAAAACAAAGACGTGTGTTAATATATTAAGTAATCTAATAACATGCATTAGCTAATTAATTTAGGTATATGAAAAGTGTCATTTAATTTCCATTTTCTTTTCTTTTATTTTGTTAAATCAATTTCAGCCTTTATAAACATTGTTTCCTCCTCTTCAATTTTCTTTTCTAATTCTAGTCAAAGAAAACTGAAGCAAAAACAAAATCTGAAATCATCTTTAAATCAAAAATGCATGCATTCTGTCAAACTGTAATGCAATTGTAAAACCAAATTCAACATCCTGAATTCATTTTCAAAGTTTCAGATTCAAAAAAAAAATATGTAATCAAACCTGTCACCCTCCTCAAACTTTAAAGGTATCAAAAACCCTATAATCATTTTCAAGATCAAACAATAACCTGTAGATCAGTTTCAAAATCAAAGCAGAGATCATCAAAACAATCTACTCTGTTTTGAAAGCAACCTGGAATCAATTTTTGCAAAATCAAATGTCTGCATTTTTCAAAACTGAAGAAATCAAATGCCCACATCTTCCTCAAACCTGATCTGAAGCAACACATCTCAACAAGCAAGTTGATCAAGTTTCAGTAGCGTGCATGCAAGATCCAGTAACAACTGCAGTTTTAAAATCAAAGCAAAAGCTGTTTTCAAAATTAAAAGGGCTCTTTCAAATAAAAAGTGCTCTGCACATAAAATTTCAGGTGAGTAACATTTTCATTAAAAGTAACTTAAGTAAATATGGTTGCATGTTAATTTCTATGGAATTTGTGTTTTGTGTGAATATATGTAGATGGTTCTGTATACATATATGGATGTATATAGGAGTGTGCATGTTTCAATATTTCTCTGTTTTGAATTCCAGGCTACAATCTGATTCATGAATCATTTTCTCTTAATCCAATCTTTGTTTGGATTTGAGTTTTAAATAAAACTTGTTTGTTTTGTCATCGAGAAGGTTTCAATATTTCTTTGAATGTTTAAAGTGTATTTTAAATTAATTTGAATTTAAAATGAGTTTGGTTTTAAATTCTTTTAAACTTCATTTATAGACGAGTCTTTCCTTAACATGAGATTTTAAAAGATTTTTAAATTGTTTTAAACTTCGTTTAAGTTAAATTTGTATTCATTTTAAATCTTAAATTTTAAATGAAATTTAAAAGTAAATTTGAAAGCAAATTGTTTTAAAATGCTTTGTTAATGATAATTGATCATTAATAAGAAAAATGTTTTTATCTTTAAATAAATGAAGATTTAATGATTTGTAATTCATTAAATTATTAAGTTAATTAAAATGGATAATTTAATTAATTAATTAATTAATGTTTTGAATTAATTAAATAAGTAATTAAAGAAATAATTAATTTGTAATTAAGGATCATTAATTTGATAAGATAAATTTTTAATTAATGATTAAAGATTATTCAATCAAGTAATTTACGATTAATTAAGTTACAGTTAAAACTTAATTAATTAAAAAATTAAAGATTAATTAATGGGTTATTTAAGATTAATTAATTTGGAATTAATAATGATTAATCCAAGTTAATTACTTAAGAAAAGTAATTACATAATTGTTAATAGTTAATGGAGGTCATTAGCTTAGGATTATTTAATAATTAATTAATGAGATTAATTTTAATAATTAATTAGGTTAATTAATTAACGATAATCATTTGTGAAATTATTTAAGAATAATTATTTTATGAAAGTAATTAAGGAATTAATTACTCAATATAATTAATTAAAGTAATGTGATTAGTTTAAGTTAATTAATTAAGTTTAATTTATTTAATATAATCACTGAATGATTTGTTAAGCATAATCACTTAGTGTAATTAATGAAGAATAATTACTTAGTGGAGTAATTAAGAAGGATAATTACTGGATGTAATAAATTGAAGTATGGAAGTAGTTTGGATTAATTACTTTGTATAATTAATATGAAGAATAATTACTTAATGAAAGTAATTAATAATTAATTACTTTGTGTAATTAATTTAAGAATTGATTAATAATGTTATTTGAAGATAATTAAGAGAAGTAATTAATTAAGGGTAATTAATTACTAATGAGATTAATCAAGGGTGATTATTAAATATAATTAATTAAAGATTAATTATTAAATACAATTAATTAAGGAGTAATTAATTTATTTAATAAAGTAATTAAGGGTAGTTAATTACTGTTTGTGATTAATCAGGAGTGATTAATAATTATGGTTAATAATTAATCAAGAAGTGATTAAGGGATCATTAATTAATGTAATCAATGATGTAGTTAAGGATTGATTAATTAAAATTAATTAATCAATAATAAGTGATTATGAAATAATTAATTAATTGTAATTAATTAAGGATTAATGTAATTAATTATAGTTAATTAATTAATAAAGTAATCAAAGGTTAATTACTGTATTTGGTTAAGCACAATTAATTTGTGAAATTAATTAAAGGTTAATTACTTAAATGTAATTAGAGGATAATTAATCAAGGGTGATTAATTAAGATGTATATTGAATGATTAATTAATTGATTTGTAATTAATTAATAGGTAAGTTAAGCAAGATTTATGTGATGAAAGTAATTAATTTAATTTATTTTAAATTAATTAAAGATAAAGTAATTAATTTAATTCATTTTAAATTAATTATAGGATGGTGATTAATAAATCATTACTTATGAATGCTGATTGATATTGATTTGCCTTGAATGGTTTAAGATCTCAGATATGAGATAAGTAATGCCATGTGATATGGACGCTTTGGTTGAAGTATGATGATAATGTGGATAATCTATTTATGATGATAATGTGAATTATCTATTGTGATGATAATATAGATTATCTATTGTGATGTTATGAATTATCTACCTGTGTGTATATAGATAATGAGTTGAATTGTTTTAAATTAAAACAACTTGGACCTAAAAGATGGCGATTTGGATTCCGATGAGGCCGGGATCGGGTTTCCAGATTTGGATATCCGAAAACCACATCAATCCAAATTAACGATTGGTCGTGAATCTCAAGTGAAGATGAAGATTCAGAGTGCAAGGATTATCGTCGCTAACTCTGAGGGTGATTCCAAAATGAGTGTAACGAGATAATGCCTTTGGTTTCGTTCGTTCCCGGAACGAACTTGTATGGATTGAATGCTTTCAGAACATCGTCAGATCGACGATGAGCATTCTAAGAGATGAGTTCTCTAAAGGTAATCATAGGCTCAAGCCTCATCAATTGGGAATGGCTAAAACATGGGAGGTGCAGCAAGGCTAAGTGGGTCATTCCCAAGTTGGACGAGATTTACCCCTGTCTAGAAGTCCCTTTATGTTCGGCTTTGTGGGCAGTTGGTTGCAAACAACTGCGGGGTTGTCTTGTTCGAGACTGTCCAGTAAGGGATGGTTCTGGCCTTGTGTTGCAGGGGATTTGGGGTGGATCCTCGGTACGGTGATCTAGGCCATATATTGTGACGGGCGGTTCTCCAGTAGCCCTGACATTGATGGAAACCTATTCTTCCTGCGTGCCATTACGGTTTTGATTGTATTACCCACTTTTATGGCTAGTAGATAGAATTTAATGAATGTAACAATTTCGGCTATTTCTTATTTACTTAAAACCCTAGACCCTATTATAATATCACTGGATTTTCTATCAAATGTTTTGATTAGTGTAAGGTAAAACCTTAGCCATGTTTATGTGTGGAGAGTCTTACGTGTTACCTTTTCTTTCAAAGGTTAAAGTTGAGCAACCTTAACCTGTTACTCACACCAGACCCATGTCTGACTCGGAGTTTATCTTCTGTTTTCTTATACTCTTGGGTACTTAAATTTTTACGAGTAGCCAAGGGATTCAGTTAGCTTTGACGAATTGTGGAGGAGCAATGGAGCAGGAGGCTTCAGCGTTGTAGATATTTATAGTGTTCTGCTGTGATTGGTATCTCTGTATTGTACTGAATTATAATAACAAAACAGGTGTTTATAACTGTCTAGTATGTGATATATAATCTGTGAGACTCTGATAATGGTTGTATACTATGTAATACTTATGTTATTAATATAATTTATTCGTTCCGCCGTTGAGATTTTGATGTTGTTTCTTCTTTCTTCTCCATCTTTCTCTTTTCTATCCCTTTCTTTCTGACTCATGATACGTCTTTCTGGGAGGTGAAAGATGGGTCGTGACAGGGTTAGTTTAAATTGTTTTATTTATTTAAGTTTAAAATAGTTTAAACTTAGAAAATTTATATCTCACACATATGAGCTTCATTTTACAAGCGGTTTTCGATGTTGGAATCATATTGGCAAATAGAATACACCAGTATGAAATATTAACGCTTTTGGTTAAGCATAAATTTTATGATGATATTATCTATTAAATTTAGTTATGACTAACGTAATCAATAATTTATTAGTGAGACTTAACTAGCAGAACAAATCCCTAGTCTGCTATTATAAGTTAAATAAGTAATTATGTTCATTTATTGAACATAATAAAAACCGTTATGTGCTTCCAAGTAAAATGATTCTTTTGAAGTTAATTGTTAGGTTGATTAATTTTTGTTGAATAAACGAATGTACGTTTACTATTGATTGATTTGATTGTTTGGTTTACGCTCAACTAGTTTATGAGCAATTATCCTTTTTATTTAGCATGAGTTGTGTTGGATATATTTGTAGGCTAACATCCTGTGATTTATCTCACAATTTGACTATAAGGTGTTTAGAAATAATACTAATTCACTTAAATTTAATGAATTGTTTTGAAAGTGGGTTTTCATAAATGGATTTGCTATGAAATATTTTAACTTTAAAAGAAATAGAAATATTTAGAAATACACATTTTAAATTTTTTAGAGTCGATCAAATAACTTGGTTTCCTTATGGGTGATAGAGAGATAGTGTCTAGACTTAAGTTTGAAAAACCAGTTTCCTGCTCTCCCTAGCCATCCGGACTGGCCCGACGGATAGGATAGTGAATTTGATTTACTCGGACCGCATTTTCTTAATAATAAAAGAGACTTATATAGAAATGATTTATAAAATGTGTTTTATAAACAAAGAGGATTTCGAAGTCTAAAACCCGATGTTTGAAAATGATTTAAAAAGGTTTTTGAAAATGACAACAATATAAATTGAAAGTATTTGTGAATATTAGTGAAAAATGATTTATCACTTTAGGATATAAAATGATTTGTTATGTTACCGATGAATCGGATAACCAATAACTAAAAAGGTGGGCAAGGGAGGTGCAGATGTTCTGTAGCCTCAGTGTAGTCCATTCGGAGTAGAGGGATGCACTAATTTTTTTGGAAGGTGAGATCCATTTGCCTTATTAAAGCTAGAAACCTCCCAACCCGTTAGCATATATTTTGACATGCTTGTATAGTGGAATGCTTGATTTTCAGAAGTGATTTAAAGTCCCAAAGTAAAGTATAGTTTGATACAAAAGATATATATATATATATATATATATATATATATATTTCAAAAGTTTTGAAATAAGAATTTGGGAATAAAGTCCAAAGAGATAAATTTCGTAAAGATAATTAGATTTAAAAAATCTAAATGTGTGGACTAAGCTAAATGGGTAGGTTTGGAACCTACATTTGCATGATATATGCTATGTTGTTTGGAAAATTCTTATTTGTTTGTTGCATCGTAGGCTCCATGAGTCCTATTTGCGCAAGGAGAACTTCATTAGCTTGATTCTGTATCTAATTGAGTATCTAATTAGATAGGGGTACGTAGGCAGTCACAAGTGGTAGTGATGTAGCCCCTGAAATAATATAAACCTTTCCTGTTTATCCGTTATTGATTATTGTTTATCATTTGCTGTTGTATCTTTCCTACTTACTATTTTATTCCGCATTTACATTGTTTATTAAGTTCATAGGTAAGGATAGTGTTGTCTCCCTCATCAAGTTGTGCAGCGGTAGATTTATAGTCATTGTATTAGGTATGTATTAAAGCATACTTTGTAGAATAAAAAATTAATTAATTATTCTGATAAGTTGTATATTTGAAATTATATCCTATACATTTAGTAATGTTGAATATTTATCAAATATGGTGTATTAAGTTGGTAGTTTTCATTAGTAGTTTTAGAAAGGACGGATTTTTCGGTGATTTTAACTGGTCCGAAAATCCGGATCGTCGCACAAATTCTTTAAAATTAACATGAGTCAATATCATCTTTTATTCTTGTATATATTTAGATAATCACTAGAAGAATAAAAATTACAACATTCTTCATTAGTTTATTCCTGTGTTATGTCATTTTCTATTTGAAAAATGTTGCATGATGATGATAGTCCATAAAAAGGTATACTAATATATATCTTTTAAGCTAAAAATATTCATTGGAAAGGAGATATTCAACAAACGAGATGAACATATGATGTTTCATCCACTTGATTGAAGTAAGAAAATGTAGTTTTATTTGTATTTTGTTGAGTGAAGCATGCTAAAGATGAGTATTACCAAATCATTTGAAACCCCTTAGTCAATTGTAGATGGATATTTTGAAATAATATGAACATAAAAGCTATAAACCAAGCCAAAAATATAATTACCAATCTTCGAAACAACACTGCAAAACATGTATTAAAATAGGAAAAATGGATAAAGGACTGACGATATTAGTTTCGATGTAGTAAGTATTTAATCAGTTAATTAGTCTGTGATATACCAAATCATTTGAAACTTATAAAATACTGGCAAACATAGTTATTAAACCTTAGACATCATCATATTTCAATATTAAGAGTGACCTCTATAAAAGGAATGACAATATTAGTGTTTTACCATAATTACAAAGGAAAATCAGTGTCGATGTAGTGAGTGTTTAATTAGTTAATTAGTTAGTGGCATACCTAAATGTTTTATTCTTCACACGACTCTTAACATAATCTTTCCCGGTTCCTTTATCAGCTAAATCTATTTAACATGCTCAAAAAAAACCAAACACAATACTGCTAAAACACTTAAATAACTTGAAGTTCTAAATATTCATTAAATGTATCTACATATAATATAAAGAGTGAAATAATTTAAGGTATACGATGGATCAGTAACTCTAACTATTACTCGTTTCTTTAACTCAAAAAATCCATATGGACACCATCAATAAAAAATTACCACGTCCAACTCCATGGTATCTACAACACATTCTGGAACTATCTGGTTAGACAAAAGTTATTTGCAGCAAGCTAATACGATATAAAAAGTTGGAATTATATACCAAATAAATTCCTTTATATGATTAAATGACTTATAGTTCATTTTATATGTAAAATATATATGTGATTTTTGCAATCAAGTAATTGGTGCTTGCAACAAAATTGAATGATTTGGCATGCCAAAAATGGGTAAATGATCCCATTGACTCACGGTGTAAATGATCTATTAGTTGAGGTTAAGGATGATTTTAATATTCATATTATAATGGGAATCAAATATATAATGTCTCATCATAAAAATAAATAAATAAATAAAATGTTAAGTTATTTTTTATATAAAATGGTGAAAGCAAAATTAGATTACATTTGATTAACAACTTATGCCTATGGTCACATTATTTCCTTACATTCAAAGTTACTTGACTTATTCAATATGTGGGCCACATATGTAAAATAAATGTGTCCTGCTATTTTGGTTAAAGTGATCAAATTATGAATAATTAAAGTTAAAAGGCTTACAGGTATAATTGTCATGGTATTCATGTGTAGATACTAGGGCAATTCTATTTTGTTAAAGGGCCAAATTAGAAAATATCAACATTACAAATAAGGGGTTATGGTCCCCAAATTACATAAGCTCCGGTTGTTCTCCTAATCTCTTCTAAATAATTCAGATCTTGAAAGATCAAATCCAACTCTTATCTTTCAGGTCTATCCCTTTTTCTTAATCAGTTTATGAATTCAGATCTAATACAAGGTTTAGGGTTTGTGCCAATATGGAAAATCAAATCAAATTTTCTTTTCCAACAGCAACTATGAATTCAGGCATGTCTTCTGCTAATTCGTTTACTTTCCTCCATTTCTTTTCAGTTAAATCAATACGGGTCACCTATTTAGATCTAGGATTTCATGGTTAATCTATCCTAAAGTATACTGAAATACTAACAAGTGGTATCAGAGCCACCCATCATTAATTTAATTGAAAAATTCTTTTTTAATTATGAGTAAGTTTTGAATTCAATTTCTTTAGAAGTCCTGTAATAATCTTACTTAAGTTTCAGATCTACTTAATCTATGCGACAAGGACTTTTTGATTGTGATTTTGGATTAGATTTAGTATTTTTTGTAATATTACAAATTAGAAAGTTGATTTGTAAAACTATTTCGCTTTGGAAAAATAGATCTAAATGATTTATATGTCATTTTGAAATAAGTTAGAATTTTGAAATCATTAAATTATGGGAAGAAATCTAAATTCCTCTAAATTTTGGAAACAACTTAATTTGGATAAAGCATTCACATGTTTATTATTGGATGTTTTATAAATAAGTTGTGAATTTTAAGGTGAGAAATGTTTTGGATCTGATATGTACGGTCATTTTTTTAATGTTTATAAATGGTATAAATAGTTATATATAATTTTGAACCATTTATGCAAGAAATATAAATCTGAATCTATGGTTATTTTACCTTACTTAAACTTTCGACCAAGTAATTTGGATATTTATATAAGGTATTTGAGTTATTTTAGTAATTTTGGTTAATTGGAAATAAAGTATGCTCCTTTAATGTGTTTATGTTTATTTTGTTATTGAAATTAATTTTAACATGACATTATTTACATTTTGGACCACATAACAGTCAATTGAATTTATTTTTACCATAATTGTATTAAATGTGCTTGTTATGGTAATAGATAAATAAATTTATTATCATAAATGCAATACTTGCTTGCAATAAATTTAATGGTGCAACATGTTTGTATTTGGAATAAAAAAAAGTCATATTGTTCATTTATATTTGATAGATACGGATAATTTATATATATGGCCCGCTCATTAAAAATAAGTTTCACTTTCATTCTTTGGTTATTTTGAAATAAAAGGAGCAACATTTTTCATATTTTTCCAAACGCATGGTTATTGACCTTAATTAAGTATTCAAGTGATAAACTAAAGATAAAGTGATATAATAGCTTTCTTTGTGGCTATATTATGGTTCTGATAACATCATAGCTACTGCATTCATTCATGTTATTTATTATGACATTTACTATGTCATTTATGTATAATTTTATATGGCATTTAATTCTGGCATTCATCTGTGACATTGGTTATGTGATTTATTTATGATATCTTGTATCATACTTATTTAAAAAATGTCATGAATGTAAATTCATATTCAAAGTAAAAGAATATAGCAGTTATGATTAAAACATGTTGTGCTACAGTTATAATTTTGAGATTTTCAAGTGTTATATAGACTTAAAATGCTTTTGAGAGTATTTTATAGCACTTGAAATATTGTACATACACTAAGAAATAAATTCAAATATATTGTTAGTGTCTCTTTGCGAACTAATTGTAAATATCCTATATTCCAAGTGAGTTAATTGAAATAAATATCACCAAAGTGACCTCTCTTATTTCAGCTGTTCATGAAAATGTTTGATATTTGTGTGTATTTATTCAGACGGACGTTAGCCAGCCCAAAGGAAGACCAATATTTGGCCGAATAACTTACACATGTGTGATGATAAATATATGACATTAAAAGGTTTCACACGTGAATAACTAATCGGTCCAAAGGAAGATTGTTATTTAACTTGAATTTATTATCAGTATTTGATCATTATAATAAGAGTACCACTTGTAGTTAATATTACAATCCAATGACTTGATGTTAATGTTATGCTAGGTATCTTGAGAAGAGACCTACCAATTATTTGAATTTACTATAGTTGATATTGGATATGAGCATACACAGTCAATCCTTAATTTTTGTTCAATTTTCAAGTAATTTGACTAAAGAATCTATCAATTTTAATGTTCTCATCTTGTTTGAGACTAACTCAAAGGATTATTAAGAGAACATGTTGTTTGTTATTAACTTCATGGGTCTAGCTCCTACAATTACGAGGATCACACCCACTCATATTATGGTTGAATGCTTTTATAATGTCATGAAGAACATTAAAAGGTGAAAAAATTCAAAAAGAAAGAGTCAAAAGATCATAAAGTAAAATATTTCAGAAGCTTTCGAGGATGTGGTTGTGAGAAATGCGGATTACGTATCTTAGGGCTAGAATTAACACTAGAGGGGGGGTGAATAGTGTTTTAAGGAATTACTAAATCTTTTTGAGTTTATATTAATTTGAAACAAATGTATGCAATATTTAGATGCAAATAAGATAACAGAATCAAACACAGATGTAGAAATAAAGTAAAAGCAATAAAAGAAAGAACATGCCGGATTTTGTACTAGTTCAGAGTTACCCTACATCCAGTCCCGCACACAAGTACGGATTTCCTTTCAAAATCAATTCTTATAATTACACCCTCGATTTCAAGGCCACGAGGTACACCACTCCAGATTCACAATCCTCTAGGTAGAGATACTTGATTTTACCGGCAACAAGTTCACCCAATTGATTTCACAGGCTACAATCACACTTTTTCTCGCTTGATTGATTTCACAGGCTACAATTACACCTTTTCTCACTCAATTAATTACAAAGAAGCCTATAACTCTGAATAGCACTGAGATCTTGTTGAGATAGTGATAGAGAATTAAACCAGAGATGATCTAGTTAGATTCAATGGTGATTTTGGCAGAGTGATGGTAAAAATGTATATAAAGAAATGTGGAAGAAGAAGAGGAGTGAAATCAGAGAAAATATGTATATAAATTCGTTTAAAACAGCCCTGATTTATAGTAGAACAACAGCCATATATATTCGTGAAAGGATATGACGAATAAACACTTCCTTTGAAATTCAAATTTTGAAATAAACTGCCACCTTATCGACAAGGGTATGTTGGGGTTGTCGACAGGCCTATAGTATTTTTGGTAATTTATTTTTCTTTGAAAATAACTTCTATCTTGTATTAAAACTATTTTAAACTTTATAAATATACTTAACTATAGTTAAAATACATAAATAAGTATAGAGAATAATATTTTGGTATATATAAAATTAGACTATAATTTTATATTTAAATCTAAGTATAAATATTAAAAGTTAAATATATTATAATTAAATGATAGTTTAAAACCAATGATAATTTGATTTTGAAGATAAAGATCATTTTGAGGCTAAAAGTATTTTAAAACCAAGATAGATGTTTTTGATTCTTTTAAAAGGAAGATTTTGAAATAATTTTGAAAACAAGATATAATTTTGTAAAACATTTGAATAAAAGTTAGTGGATACAAAACAATGTTCCACTAGATTTTTCATAGGTTCCATCCTACTTAGGGTTCCATCCCTTTAACAATCTCGAAGTGGATTCCATTCCATGAATAAAATGGATTTTAAGATGTCAATGCTTTTCTAGGAGTTTTAACAAAATTCCTAACAATATTACTTATATCGAAATCTTGAACTCTTGAAATTCTTGATACTCATGAGTCTTCAATGTTGGTATCTTCCGTCTTGAATCTCTATACTGTGCAGTCTTCATTCTTGGTACCTGCATGGTTAAATCCTGCATATATATATATATATATATATATATATATATATATATATATATATATATATCTAAAGTATAATGTTAGTATTTATATTTTATAATCTTATTATATGGTTGTTGTCATCAAAACCATCTTCTCAGGGACTAACAATCTCACCCTTTTTGATGATGACAACCTTTGTTTATAAAATATACTTCTATCCTAATAACTTCCCCTAAAACTAATAACTCCCCCTTAATTTATGCCTAACTATCTATTTTATACTTCTCCCCCTTTGTCATCAACAAAAACTAACTCCAAACTATATAACTCCTCCTTATTCTAATACTATATGACATGTGATTATAATGATAGTGTTATCATAAATAATCATCACTTAATTTTAAAACTAAAACTTACTCCTTGATTCAAACTATCCTAACTAAAAATCCATATATAATAATACTTATAATAGAGATAATGTGAGAATTCAAATACAAGAACACATCATTTATTAATTATTTATTGTTATATTTACATTTGCGTAGATAACGTAAGTAAGATTACATAGCGATAAGTAAGAGAGAAAAGAAACTAATGAGTGTCCTTGAAAATGGAAGATCCATGAACCGAGCAATTTGGGTAGTGGAAACGGAAATTTCCACGTTGTACGACTAGATTTCCATCCTTGTCAAAGCACATTTCGCCAACGCAAACAACTTTGTCGTCATCTTCAGCGTGCTCTTCTTCCATGAGGGCTTCTTCTTCTTCCTCGTTGTACTCTTGCACTTGATCTCCTGAAGATTCTTCATCAAACAAGATCGGATTAGCGTGATTGTCCATTAGAATCTTTTGCAAATTTCTAAGGATTTTGCATTGCCTTTCTTTTTCTTTGGCCATTTTGCGTTGCACTACTTGAATTTCAGTCATTAGTTGTAGTGCATCCTTCAAGGAATCCTCCATTTTCATCACTCGTGCAAGCGTAGTTCGTTGAAATGGTCCAATGAAAGGAGAAAAGAAGGAAAAGGTTGAATTTTTATTTGATTTGGAAGAGGAGGCCATTGTTTAATTGTTTTCAGAAGATAAATCAGAGAAGGGACAGAAAGAATGAACAAAATTTCAAAATAAGAAGATTATATAACCACTTATTTGAATTTTGGTGGGAAAATTTCAAAAGAAAAAAAAATCGTTACATGCCGAAAGGGGTAGGGAAGGGTTGTCGACATGGTACCTAATTTTTACTATTTTTTTAATTATACTTTGTTATTTATATTCTATATTTCAGTTATTGAACAAATACCTAATTCTCTTCTTAATTTAGTAAATATAGATTCATTTAAGGGTTTTGTTAAGATATCAGCAATTTGGTTCTCGAAATTGATATAATTGAGAGTAATTACTTCCTTACTTATATTAAATCTAAGAAAATGATGTCTGATATCAATATATTTAGTTCGAGCATGATGAGTAGTATATTTGGATAAATTTATTGCACTAGTATCATCTCAATAAATTGGTGATTTTGAGATATTTAAACCAAAATCTTTTAAAGTTTGTTGCCTATATATTAATTGAGAACAAGCCAAAGCAGCAGAAATATACTCTGCTTTGGTTGTTGATAAAGAAACTATGTTTTGTTTTTTTACTAAACCAGGAAATCAGAGAATGCCTAAAAAGTGACAAATTCCATTTGAACTTTTTCGGTCTGATTTACAACCAGCATAATCAACATCATAATAAGATATTAATCCAAAAGAATCATTTTTAGGATAAAATAAGCCATAATCAAGGGTGTGTTTAACATATCTTATGAATTTTATAGCTTTTAAGTGGGTCTCTTTAGGTTGGGATTGATATCTTGCACAGAGGCAAACATTATGTATGATATCAGGTCTACAAGCAGTGATATAGAGTAGTGATCCAATCATCCCTCTATATAATTTTTGATCTACATCTTTCGAGAGATCTTGTTTACTTAGGTACTCATTGGTTGCCATAGGAGTTGGTTTTCCACTTGCATAGTCAAATCAAATTTACTAACTAGGTCTTTAGCATATTTTTCTTGACTATTAAAGATACAATTATCTAATTGTTTTATTTGCAATCCTAGAAAGAAGTTTAATTCACCCATACGACTCATCTCAAACTCTTTTGTCATTATTTCAGAAAATTCTTTATTCATTTCAATATTAGTTGATCCGAAAATGATATCATGTAACGACACTGATTTTGGCTATGTTTATTTTAATCAATATTTAATCTAATTTTAATAAAAAGTAAATTTATCATTTGAAAATGATTAAATCTTTTGGAATAATTTCCATTTATTTATATATATTGGCATTTTAAAAAGGAAATTGATTTGAAAATTTAAAATAAAATCCAAGTCTATCAATATAAAATATAAATATTAAATGTAAGTCAAATATATGAATATAATTTAAATGTTGGTGGCTAAAATATAAATATTAAATAATAAATAAAACTTATGAATATAACTTAAATATTGATAGTTAAAAAGTCAAATAGAATTAAAATGAATAAGCAAGCAAGAAAATAATAAAACAAGGTATAAAATAAGCACAAGGCATATAAAGTTAAACCAGACAAATATTTATATATAACATATCTTCATTCACAAGACAAACATCTACCTGCAAGGTATAAAAAAAATAAGCACTAAGTATAAAATAAAATAACACCTGACAAAATATGTATATTATAGTTCAAGCTAGGAAGTAACAAAACAAATTATCTTCATATATAAAGTCTTCATATACAAGCCAAGTTGGCCTGCAAAGTGATAGTCAACAAAATAAATGATTTTATACAAAACATATCTTCTTATGCAAGCCAAATTGTCTAACTAAAATATATACATTTGCATACAAAATATCTTTATGTAGTAAACATGATAATAATTATGTAAACATATTAAGAAGCCTTGGCATTTATTACCATCAGCTCAGCATACATTTTGTCATTTCTAATATTAGAAAAATCTGATCAAGTTAAAAACAAATGCAGAAAACAACAGTTCCAGTTACTACCTTCCCTTATTCATCTGTTATCTTCTATATATAATTATGACCATCTTCTTTTTAGTTCGTTCAGTAGCTCATAAGAAATAAAAAAAAGAATATAGAGCAAACTCAAATTAAATTCAAAACAAAATACAGGGCAGATTCAAAAGCAGTTTTCAACTACAGCTTTCAAAGCATCAAAGTGCTTTCTGTTCAAAAGAGTTTTAAGGTGAGTAAACATCAATTTAAAGTTTAAGTTTAATTAAAATTAGTAAAGATGATTGATTTATTATGTGGTATTGTATCTGTTTGAACTGGAATATAAGTCTGTGTGTATTATGTGATGCTCTATACTTATCTGTAGTGTTACAGTTTGTATATTTTCATCAAAACTCAAATTTATTGTCATCTAATCATGAAAAGTTTAGACTTTTTTTATAAACAATATGTTTATAACCTAAACCAAGATTTTTAAATTTGTTTTAAGCATGTTGCAAGAATAGTAACCCTGAAACCATGTTTACAGGAAATCAAATAATAATTTGATAAATTCAATTGATGTAAAAAGTTAATCCATGTTCATAATTTGAAATAATACTGAAATTTATGATTTTTAAAACAAAAACGAAGATTTTTAATTAAGTATTTCAAGAGCAGTTTGAAATTTGATAAAATTTGCATTTTTCTCAATTCCTGACAATCGAATCATTAATAAATTTTGAAATTTGTTTTGAAGCATGTTTGAACATATGTGACGCTGGGAAAATTATTGAAATGTTTTTCAAATACAAGAATGGTTCGAACGAGATTGATTTAGGGTTTTACTTCAAGTTTTTGCACTTGTCTATAATGTGTCGAGTTCATCACCAATAAGCGATCGAGTGTCACAAAATTCTGGTGGAAGGTTGCTTGGTAGGTTGTCGTAGTTTGGCCGAAGTTCGAGCGCCTCTGGTGGATAGTGCGATGGTGATGAGGTGATCTTATTGATGGATTGAGTTCTGTAATTTGGGTCGAACTGTTGATTTTCGATTTGAAAGTTTCGACAGTGATTCGTGCTTGATTTTCATGTCTACGTGAGATTTGGGACTTGCCGATGGCGTTTGTGTTCGCCGGAGCTCGATTGCATCGCTGTGCACGTGTACGGCAAGGTGTTTGGTGTCAGTGTCGATTTGGGGTGTGCATCTCGAGTCGTGCTCAAGTTTTTGATGTGGGTTGCTTCGGGGTTTTTGTTTAAGTGCGTGAGTAAAATCCTGATACTATAACTTAGGTTTTAAATTAATTACTTACTGGAAAAAAAAGAAATAAAGGAAGAAGAAGATGGACACGAGAGAACGAGGGAGAAGACTCGGGGCAAATGGGTAAGAAACTCGAAGATTACTCGAGTTAACAAGAGGGAGTGCTCGGGTTTTCAAATTGTAGCACATAAACAAATATATATATATATATATATATATATATAAAGTTAACTAGATTGTGTTTCAGAATGCAAGGGTTATTGTCGTAATTCTGAGGGTGATTCCAAAATGAGTGTGACGAGATAATGCCTTCGGTTTCATTCGAACCCGAAACGAACTTGTATGGATTGAATGCTTTCATCACTTCGTTAGGTGGACGATGAGCATTCTAAGGGATATGTTCTGTAAAGGTAATCGCAGCCTCAAACCTCATCAACCGGGAATGGCTAAAACAGGGGATGTGCAGCAAGGTTAGGTGGGTCATGCCCAAGCAGGACGAGATATACCCCTGTCTAGATGTCCCTTTTTATTTCGGTTGTGTGGGCGGTTGATTGCAACAACTGCCGGGGTTAACTTGTTCGGGACTGTTCAGTAAGGAATGGTTCTGGCCTTATGTTGCAGGGGAGTTAGGGTGGCTCCTCGGTACGGTGATCTAGGCCATGTACTGTGACGGGCGGTACCCCAGTAGCCCTGCCATTGATGGAAACCCATTTTCCCTACGAGACCCTACGGTTTTGATTTGTATTACCCACTTTTGTGGCTAGTAGCTGGAATTTAATGAATGTAAAAATTTCGGCTATTTTCTATTTACTTGAAAACCCTAGACACTTTATAATATTACTGGATTTCCTATAAAATGTTTTGGTTAGCGTAAGGTAAAAAGTTACCCGTATTTATGTGTGGGGAGCCTTATGTGATACCTTTATTTTCAAATGTTTTTCAAAGTTAAACAAATTTAAACCGTTTACTCACACCAGACCCATGTCTGACCTGGAGTTTATATTTTTGTTTTTCATAAACTCTTGGGTACTCAAATTTTTATGAGTAGCCAAGTGATAGGTTTTGGACTTTGGTTTCTGGAGGAGTTTGGAGCAGGAGTTCCAGACGTATGTAGCTATCTATCTAGTTCCGCTGTGTTAATTAATGTATGATGTATCTCTGATGTATCTAGTGACAGATGTTTGTATGACTGTCATGTGTATGATATTGTATAACTCTGATATATGTAAAACTATGTAATAGTTATGTGATGATTATATTTTGTTCCATTCCGCTGTGAGATTCTGATGTTGTTGTTCTTTCTTTTCTATTCTTTTCTATTTCTATCCCTTTCTTTCTTAATGATGATACGTCTTTCTGGGAATAGAAGGGCGGGTCGTCACATATCATCTACGTAAACTTGTACTAGTTGAATATCATTTTTATTTCTTTTAATAAAAAGAGTATTATCTACTTTACCAATCTCAAAGTTTGATTGTAATAAGTAAGATCTTAGTCTATCATACCAGGCTCTAGGAGCTTGTTTTAGACCATATAGAGCTTTCTTAAGTTTGAAAACATGATTTGGCAATTTTTCGTTTTCAAAAATTGGTGGTTATTCAACATATACTTCCTCTTTTACAAATCCAATTAAAATGGCACTTTTAACATCCATTTGAAATAATTTGAAGCTATTATGATTTGCGAAAGCAAGTAGAATCATAATGGCTTCTAATCTTGCTACGGGAGCAAAGGTTTCATCAAAATCTATTCCTTCTTCTTGACAATAACCTTGAGCGACTAACCGGGCTTTATTTCTAACAACCTCTCCTTGTTCATTCATTTTATTTTTATAAACCCATTTAGTTCCAATTATAGTTTTATTTTCAGGTCTAGGAACAAGTTTCCAAACATCATTTCTAGTGAATTGATTTAGTTCTTCTTGCATGGCCAAAATCCATGAATCATCAGTTGATACTTCTTTTGGATTTTTGGGTTTAATAGTTGATATAAAGGCTACATTGCTCATTTTACTTAGTTGATTTCTAATTGTAACAATAGATTGCATATCTCCTAGTATATTTTCTATAAAATGATCTTTTAAAAGTTTAATCTTTTTATTAGGATGATTAATTTCGTTATTAGTTTCAGTTGACTCTTGATTTTGAGTTCATCATTTGTATCTTCAAAATTTTTGAGACTTTCATCGAATGAAACATGCATTGTTTCTTCAATGGTGTTAATTCTTAAATTAAACACTCTGTACACTTTACTTCTATTAGAATATCCGATAAAGATACCTTTGTCGGATTTAGGATCAAATTTATCTAAGTTATCTTTTGTATTTAAAATAAAACATTTACTTTCAAAAATTCTAAAATAAGATATCTTAGGTTTTTTTGGATGAAGAAGTTCATAAGATGTCTTATCAGTTAAAGGTCTAATTAAAATTCTATTTAAAATTTAACAGGCGGTAGCAACTGCTTCTGCCCAAAAATATTCTGGTAAATTACTATCTTAAAGCATAGTTCTCGCACACTCTTGAATCATCCTATTTTTACGTTCTACTACTTCGTTTTGTTGTGGAGTTCTTAAAAATGAAAAATTGTGAGTTATTCCCTTTTTATTGCAGAATTCCTCAAACTTTTCATTTTCAAATTCACCACCGTGATCACTACGGATGGTTATAATTTTTAGAGAAAGTTGATTTTGAATCCTTTTTGTAAAGTTCTAAAACATTCAAAAGTATCACTTTTATGTTTCAAAAATATTGTCCATGTAAATCTAAAATAATCATCTATAATTAAAAAACATATTTACTATGATTCATTGACAGAATTTGAGATGGACCAAATAAATCAAGATAAAGTAATTCAAGAGGTTTTGAAGTTGAAATCATATCTTTCAATTTTAAGGAACTTTTTCTAAGTTTTCCCAATTGACGTGCATCACATAAACTATCTACTTTAAAATTCGTTTTAGGGAGACCACTTACTAGTTCATGTTTTGACAGTCTTGATAAGAGTTTGAAATTCAAATGCCCAAATCTCTTATGCCAAATCCAAGAGTCACTTGTATTTGCCAAAAGACACAGGTCATCATTTGAAACTATCCCACTAAGAATATAAATATTCTTTTTCCTAATTCCCTCAAATATTATGGTTGAATTATTATCTTCAATATGACACTTATCTTTTTCAAATTTCATTTTATATCCTTTAACGCAAAGTTGAATAATACTTAGCAGATTATGCTTTAGATTCTTAACTAGAAAAACGTTAGTAATAATAGGAGTTTTAGAGTTACCGACTTTGCTAATGCCAATCACATATCCTTTTGAGTTGTCTCCAAAGTAACCAGTCCTCCATCTTTGTATATTATATAATTTAGCATATCCGGATTACCAGTCATATGTCTAGAGCATCCACTATCGAGTATCCATCTATTGTTTTTGATCTGCACAATTAGTCCATTGTAGATTGATTCCTAAACACCCATAAAACATGTTTCCTGCACATCATACAATTTTGGTAGACAACTTGAATTTGAATATTGATTATATGCAGACTCAAGAGATGATGATGATCTGAATATTTTTAAACTTGTATTAACAAGTTTTTTAAACATAGCCATTTTAAAAGCTTTTTAAAAAATCATATAATGAAACTTTGAAAACCTTACTCTGATACCAAATGTGAGAAGTGTGGATTATGGATCTTAAAGCTTGAATTAACATTAAAGGGGGTGAATAGTGTTTTAAGGAATTACAAAATCTTTTTGAGTTTATATTAATTTGAACACATATGCATGCAATATTCAAACACAAATATGATCAAAGAATCAAACACAGATGCATAAATAACGTAAAAACAATAAAGAAAAGAACATACCAGATTTTATACTGGTTCGAAGTTGCGCTACATCTAGTCCCACACACAAGTACAGATTTCCTTTCAAAATCAATTCTTGCAATTATACCCTCGATTTCAAGGCCAGGAGGTACACCACTCCAGATTCACAATTCTCTGGGTAGAGATACTTAATTTTACGGGCAACAAGTTCACGCAATTGATTTCACAGACTACAATCACACCTTTTCTCGCTTGGTTGATTTCACAGGCTACAATCACACATTTTCTCACTTAATTAATTACAAAGAAGCCTATAACTCTGAATAGCACTGAGATCTTGTTGAGATAGTGATAGAGAATCAAACCAGAGTTGATCTAGTTAGATTCACCATTTTGGCAGAGTAATGGTAAAAATGCATATAAAGAAATGTGGAAGAAGAAGATGAGCGAAATCAGAGAAAATATGTATATAAATTCGTTTAAAACAGCCCCTATTTATAGCAAAACAACAGCCATGTCTATTCGTGAAAGGATATGACGAATAGACACTTCCTTTGAAAATCAAATTTTTGAAATAAACTGCCACCTTGTCGACAAGGGTATATTGGGGTTGTCGACAGGCCTATAGTATTTTTGGTAATTTATTTTTCTTCGAAAATAACTTCTATCTTGTACTAAAACTATTTTAAACTTTATAAATATACTTAACTATAGTTAAAATACATAAATAAGTATAGAGAATAATATTTTGGTATATATAAAATTTTACTATAATTTTATATTTAAATCTAAGTATAAATATTAAAAGTTAAATATTAATATATTATAATTAAAAGATAGTTTAAAACTAAGGATAATTTGATTTTGATGATAAAGATCATTTTGAGGCTAAAAGTATTTTAAAACCAGGATAGATGTTTTTGATTCTTTTAAAAGGAAGATTTTGAAATCATTTTGGAAACAAGATATAATTTTGTAAAACATTTGAATAAAAGTTAGTGGATACAAAACAATGTTCCATTAGATTTTTCATTGGTTCCATCCTACTTAGGGTTCCATCCCTTTAACAGGCTTGAAGTGGATTCCATTCCATGAATAAAATGGATTTTAAGATGCCAGTGCTTTTCTAGGAGTTTTAACAAAATTCCCAACAAAATTACTTATATTGAAATCTTGAAATCTTAATAATCTTGATACTCATGAGTCTTCAATCTTGATATCTTCAGTCTTGAATCTCTATACAGCACAGCCTTCATTCTTAGTATCTGTATGGTTACATCCTACATATACATATATATCTAAACTATAATGTCAGTATTTATATTTTATAATCTTATTCTAAGGTTGTTGTCATGAAAACCATCTTCTCAGTGACTAATAGTGGTATCCTTAAGGATAACCAATTTTAAGGAGTTCTTTATTTAGAATGAAAAACATTTTGTTAAAATGGTAAGGAGAAACAAGCATGCTTCACATTTGATTCCATAAGATTAAAATAAAGGAAACATAAATAAGTCTATATAGAAAATATTGCTTCAAAAGTTAAAGGCACTCAAGTTATTGTTATTTTTTCTTGTACTATCTTTATTCACAGTATAACCATTTTAAGATTATGATTAATTTTCTTAAAAATAAAAGTGACCTTTATTGAGCTCATTTCACTTTATGTTAAGAAGAAGAGAGATTGAAGCATGGTAAGATAGAAAGTTCTATTTATTATACGTTGCAAACAAATGTATAAATAAGGATAAAAAGTCACCAAGGATCTAGAAGAAAAGAAATAACATATAAATACATTTATAGTTGTTTCTTTAATAAGATATGTAGGTATATAAAGGAAGGTTTACTAGATATTTTTGAGATATTATTGAGATTTCAGTAATATTGTTTATATTTATTTGATATTTTTATTATGTTGTCATTTTGATAAATTTCGGCTTTCTATTTCTATTATGGACAAATTGGGTTATTATTGTTCATCTGGAAATAATAAGATTAATTTATGAATAAATTCAAACATTGCTGAAATTAAAGCTCTTAATGTTTAAAATATAGCTTATATGTACTTATGCTAAATACCTTTTATAATAAAGTCTCAAATTTTGATTTGTTGATCAATATGATTATTTGTTTCAACTTATCAAATAATTCTAAACTGAGCCATTAAAGATATCAAATACTTTATTGGTATTCTACGAGACTTAAAAGCTACAGTTTATAAATCTACACTAAGGAAAAAATTTAAGATGGGAAATGCTACAATTTTTGAGGATGTTGAGTTTGGGGGAGAAATAAAGTACAGACCATTTTCTTTAAGGAGAATCATTATCTTTGATTCAACTATAGTACTGCTTCGGATAATATATAGGACTTGTTTCCTTTCATTAACAAGAAGTAGATTAAGAACCATAGTAAGACAAATCGAACTAAAATTTTCTTCAAATTAAGGTTATTGTTTCAAGGAAAAAAATCAACAACCTCAAGTGCAAGGTCAATAAGGAAATCCACTTGAAAAGAAGAAATACTATTTCGATGAGTATATAGTATTTTTCCATAAAAATAAATATTGGATTGGTGAAGATGATTTTTTGGACTTGCATCAATCCATATAAGGTACTAATTTGAAATAAGGATTTAAGGTATGAATATATAGTCTAAATCTATAAGGATAATAAATTTTGAGATCTTTCCCACTATCTTAAGGTAATAAGATCGTTGGTTATGAATAGTTATTCAAAACAAAAATGAATAAAATAAGTAATGTGAAAGGTATAAGGCTCATTATAGAAAAGACTATACTCAAAGGAAAATAATATTTTATTTTTAAAGAGACTTTCTCTTAGGTTTTACTAAAAGACTCTTCAGAAGTATTTTGAAACTTGTTGTAGATTATGATTTTATGCAATATCGAAGGGATATTAAAGTCGTGTTACTCAATGGAGACATTGATGAAACAATTAAGAAAACCACTTGTGGATTATCTTTTTGTATTAGGGATTCAAATATACCATTATCATTCATGGAGTGCTATTTGGATTTTCACAAATGGGCTATAGGCTGATAAGGCTTGAAAAAAAGGAGGATTTGGTATGCAAACTGCAAATCAATTCTCTTTTTCCAAAATAGACAAATGTTCTCTTATATAGTAATATAACAACATCCTTGAAGGTAAACAAATGCAGAAGATTCCTCATGCATTTGCGGTGTGGATTCTAATGCATGCTAAAGCATATACACATATGGATATTGCGTGTGTTATTTGGCACATATCTTACTGACATTAAAAGTGGATCAATTATTAGTAACCAAAATGGTGACGATATATCTTTAAGAAACAAAGAATTATATGCTCAAGACGGATTGGTTGGAGATCATAAGGCATTATAGTCCGAATATTGGATGCCAAGAGTACAAAAGATCCACTTCAGATAATAATAATATTGTTGCTTTTTTTGGATGAAGCTATATAACAAAAGCTGTCATACATATACTTATAGCCTTCTTTGCTATTTTCCTTTATGGGGCATCCAACGATGGAACATAATTGTATAATTTTATCATAAAATAATGGACTATTGAATAAAGAAATTGAAAGATCGTTAAAGTAATATTATAACAATAAATAACATATTATTTTCCAGTAAGGGGAGTGTGCAAAATAGATTATAATTCATAGAGTATACCATGACAAACACCACTATGGCGGATTCGCTTACAAAAGGATTATCCCCCAAGGTCTTTCATGAGCATCTTGCTCGGTTGATGTAACTCTTATGTAAGAATATTTTGGTTCGGGGGAATTTCCTATTTGGTACTATCGTATGACACATTGCTCTATACTTTGGTTACAGATATATATCAAGTTTTTGATTAGAAATAAAGTAAAAAAGTTTTGTTTGCACTCTAGGTTATTCAAATATTGAACATTTTGATCTCACTAAAGTAGGACCAGTTGGAAATAGACATGTATAGATCACATATCATGTAATTTTCATACTACACATCCATGATTGATCTATGAAGTTTGATTGTGTTGGTTATGTGACCATTGATTGGTTTAGTTACACTAAAGGTTACATAAGCCACTTCGATCCTTTGTCGGCATAGTTATGGACGAGATTGTTTCAGAAACACCTTCTGTTATAAATAGTAAATTTTGGAGTTCATAAAGTTAAACACATTTATAAGGTTATTACATATATGGCCCAGGAAGAGGTTTTCAGAAAACTTCAATATGTGGGCCGCATATGTAAAATAAGTATGTCGTGCTATTTTGGTGTAAAGCCTAATTAAAGTGATCAAATTATGAATTAAAATTAAAAGGCTTACATGTATAATTGTCATGGTATTAATGTGTAGATACTGAGGCAATTCTATTTTGTTGAAGGGCCAAATTACAAAATGTCAACATTATCAATAAGGGGTTATGGTCCCCAAATTACATAAGCTCCAGTTATTCTCCTAATCTCTTCCATAGAAAAAATTCAAATCTAAGGTTTATATCAATTTGGAAGATCAGATCCAACTCTTATCTTTTAGATCTATCTCTTTATCTTAATCAGCTTATGAATTCATATCTAATACAAGGTCTAGGGTTTGTGCCAATATGAAAACCAGACCAAATTTACTTTTCCAGCAGCAACTATGAATTCAGGTATAGCTTCTGCTAACTCATTTACTTTCCTTTATTTATTTTCAATTAAATTAATATGGTTCACCTATTTAGATCTAGGGTTTCATGGTTAATCTATCCTAAAGTATACTGAAATCCTAACAATTTTAACAACATTGTATTATATAAGTGGACGTAATTATAAGGAATGCAATGGCCAAATTGAAATTTAAGACATCAAAATCGAAAAGGAGAATTTGAATAGGAAATAAAAAATGAATATTTTGAAAGAAATGTGGAAACATAATTTGTAGTGTTCAAATCTAGTATACTAAAAACAAACAATTTTAGGTTATGCTCCACTAACCATATCCGGCTATCATCTAATACAAACATCAATACACATTTAACCACTGATAATAAGAAAATCAGAAAACCCTAAATTGTAATTTATAGCTAGTAGATTATTTCTATAGCTAGATTTGTCATGTTATTTACAAATTCCATATAACACTTTCTTCATAAAGATTTTTGTTGAGAGTTCCCAAAATTGGATGTCCAATGCTTGTAAAAATTGTTAAAATTAGCTAGAGGTTCACATTCAAGATAAGATAGATTATTTTATTTTACTTTGAAAGTCTTAGTAAGTATGAATAAGCTCTAATTGATGAAATGTTTCTCAATGTATTGTTTCTACAACGGAAAAAAAAGGAAAATATTATTTGGTACAAACTTAGACGGAAAAGAAAATGAAAAATAAGAATTATTTGTCTTTTAATTTTACATGTGCTATAATATTTGAATTTAAATTGACTGTTCCAAGAACAAATGGATAATTAACCATCTAATTCATCCATATATGACCTAATGTCCAATGTTAATGGATATTTTAAAGAAATAACATGATTTTTAGGGAAATGAAAATGGACGGTTTTAGTCATCTAAATCAAAAGGGAGAACCTGAATAGAGGATATTAAATAATGAATAGCCTGAATCCAAATATAGATATTAAAATTTTACCCATCATAGTTAAAGCTTAAATTTAAAATATAAGTAACAAAAATTTTATGTGTATGGTATATATATGCTGCTACTAATCATATTTGAATATGAAATTGTCTAAAATTAATTTGAAATATATGAAAAGTAGAATCAAAATAAAAATTACTAATTGTAGCAACTAATTATAGTTTGAAGATATAAAGTAAAATTTGTGAGACAAAAATTTATCCCTTGATTTGATTACAAGCCTTTTTTATATTTGTTAAAACCTCAATGGTCACCTCCTAATTGCATAATTTATTTTTTGTACTCAAAATGAAACCAATTAACTGTAGCAACTCATTACAATTTAAAGATATAAAGTAAAATTTGTGAAACAAAAATTTACCTCTTGATTTGATTCCATGCATTTTTTATATTTTTTAAAGCATCAATGGCTACCTCCTAGTTAATTTTTAAACTTAGTATGGATGAGGTATGATCAATAAATATAATCTATACAACAGCATTATTAATTTCATGTACCTCAATACCTGAAGCTGCTATTTTCGGTTTTTCCATCTCTCAATTACCTGCCAAAAAGTTATTATCATTTAAGTAAAAGGGAATATATGCATAGAGACATAAAATGATATCACTTGTAATAACATGGAGTTTGATCCTCTTGTAATATATTAAAATCACGTGTTTATAGTAATTTAGACAATAGCATTTGACTAGCTTCACTTTGTTTCCTATGTCTAAAGCCTAATATATGTTTAGAAATGACGTGCATTACAAGTTAGCTGCCATTCTTCTTTCATATGTTTCAGGATTGTTTTAGGAATATTCATACCTTTAGTCGGTTAATATATGTTTGTTCATCAATCTGAAAACTAAATATGCCCAATTCTTTAGGTAACTTGATTTTTGTCGACTTATGCCTTGATTTCTATATTATTTAAAATGTATAAAACACCGATATATGTTTGTTCAGCAATCTGAAAACTAAATATGCTCAATTCTAAATATGGCCAAAAGTTCAGAATAACAAAACATATGAATGCATCCAAATGACGAAAAAAGGAGAGAAATAAGAACATATTATTTGTGTTTACCTAAAATAATCCTAAAATCTACTTTAAGCAGTGTTTTGGTAGGTGTATGTTGAGTACTCTATGAGGTCAACCTTATCAACCATCTCATACTCCTCGATAAATAATTTTGCCCAAACATATAGAAGAAAAGAGAAAACAGAATCCATAGTTTGCTGAAAAATGAAAACATAAAAAAATATGGTGATTCCTAATTGACATTAAGTATAGCACCCATTATATAGAACTAAGTAATACATCACCAACAATCTAACTGGAAAATAAGAATATGATGCCTTTGATTCTTATTATAGAGATAAAGTTGATTTGGGGGAGGAGATTTCCCAATTCGAGTAGGAATTAACATATAAAATACCCAAAATATATGGTCTTTTTAATTTAGTTGTTTTAGGTTAGTGGAATTGGAACATAAACAATTAATAATCTATATATAGGTACCACAAATCCTAAGTGATGCGACGAAAAAATTACCATACAAAAAATCCTAAGCGATGCTAGCAATCAAATTGCACTGGAATGTAAACGGTGGCAAAGGGATGGATGACGGTGGAAGCGAGGAAAATGCTCAAATGGAGGGGGGAAGCTTTTAGGTAGGTTGGACCAAAATGGAGAAAGAAGGGAGGAGCAAGAACAGAAGAGAGCAGATGAAGGAAAGTAAAATTGCGACAATTCAGTTTAAAATTTATAAAATGCGCTCTTGAAATCTAACTCTCCTGGTATAGTACATATATATGCTGTGGTGCTTAAAACACTCAAGAAAGTGCTTCTTACCATTGCCAAAGAATATCGCAAGTATTTAAAATTTATGCTACCTAATACCATAATAATTAAAAAACAAGCACCCAAGCCTATTTTCTTATCGCTTCTACAATTGGCTCATTGTTCCATTGCCTTCTCACTGTTTGTGTAAAAAACCTAATAATCAATTCAATTTATAATACATCAATTATTAATTGTGTTTGTGTGTATAAGTACATATAACATTAAATCAATGAATGAGAAAAAAAATTAAAATATACTTACATAAGACGATTCAATCTCCACATCATTAATCGTCACATCATCGATTTTTATATGCAACACATTAATTAAGAAAGGCCTATAAAACTAATTTTCTATTAAATTCTTTAAATGAACGGTATATATTCAAATAATTTACTATGAATACATACCACATTCAGATCAATGGAGTTTTCTTCTTTCTTTTCATTATTTGAATTCACGAAAAACAATGTCTCTTATCAATCAATTGAGAAAATTAATGTCAATGGACTATCCCTTATTTCTAAATACCACCATTTAACAACCCCTAAACAAATACATGTTGCAAATAACACCGATAGCCTACAAAATTAGTGTAAATCAAAATCACCTAATTTCCTTCCTTAGAATGTTGACTGTTCTTTAAACACATTCTTCCTTGGACTTCACTGGTTAGAAATCCAAAGTAGAAAATTTAAATTGTTTTTTATAATGGGAGTTTCAACTATAGGGACTTTAGGTTTAGGGTTTAGATTTTAACATGAGGAAGAAAAGAAAGTTGGATATTAAGGTTTTGGAATTTACACGATGAAGAAGAAAGAGAAGGCACATGCTAATGGTTTTGGAATTTATGTAATGACGAAGAAGAAACATGGTTTAGAAAAGGAATGTGTTTTTCTTAGGTAATCAATAACTGAATGTAGAATTAAGTATGGTATTAGGAAGCAAATAAATTAAATAAGATGAACTAATTTTTTTAATGGTACTGATACCCATTTTTTTGGGTGCTTTTAGCATCACACACACACTGTATGTATGTATGTATGTATGTATGTATGTATGTTTGTATATGTATATTAGTCAAAATAGACAAGAAAGGCATGTGTAAATTTAACTACAAATGACATTTAATATATCAATTGATTAATTAATGAGAGAGAAAAATGAAAAGTTTCTTTCTATAAATTCATTTACATATTTACACGCACGCATATTTCTTATATGTTGCAATTACACAATATACACTGTTACTGTATTTGGATCTATTTAATTTTCTTTCCATGTTTAAATTCATCAATGATATTTAACAAATTATCAATCTAATCACAGAGAGAAAATCAAGGTTTCTCTCTCCAGTTAATATTGTTTATTCCCCTATTGATTGCATAAGTATTAGAGAAGGAAACAAAATGTTTTCTCCTCAAATTAATTTTAATAAGTATTAGCTAAACATATGGGTGTATATGACATTCTCGTTTATTTACATTCATATCAAATTCGATCTCTTTCAAAATAATCAAATCTAATATAGGATTTTATTTAAAACACCTTTTAGATTGGATCTAAAAGCTTTTTAGACATTATAGGCCTAATAGATGTATTTTTTTTTTGAAATTTACCCTTTAGCTCCGCTGCGGGCTAACTACTTAAACAATGGTATTAGAGCCCAATAGCCTCCGTAGTCAAACAATGATATTAGAGCTCAATAGCCTCCGTAGTCAAACAATGATATTAGAGCCCAATAGCCTCTGTAGTCTAAATTAGTCATTTTAGGGCTAACTACTTAAACTTTTCCGCTTAATATAATGTCCAGAATGGTAATGCCTAGGATTGGAATTAAGTTAATCAGGTATCCAATTCTACGTGGTTATGTCCTGGTCCAAAAGGTGAAGTGACCCCAAAGGTTGTCCCTAATAGAAAATGCCCAATTTTAATTGGGCCTTGGGCTAATTTTCAATTTTTTTTTTGAAAATTAGATAACAGATTAAATATAAAAGTTAGACTTAAAATTAAAATATGTTTAATATAAAAGTTATAATACAATATAAGTTTTCAAAATGTTTGAAAAGATAATGATATTCTCAAAATGTTTGAAAATATTTATATATTAATTTTTAAACTTAAAATTTATTAATAATATTAGTAAAATAAATTAATTAAATAAATAAGTTAATTAGTTAACGAATATTCATATTATGATATGTTAACATAAGTATACACGTATGCGTATAATTTTTTTTAATTAATATAATTAATTAAATAAATTGATTAAATAAATAGATCAAAGGTTAATTAATTAAACAAATTAGTTAAAGGTTTTTTAATTAAATAAAAATACTTACACACACAAGTAAGATATATATGTATTACTATAAAGATTATAGTATATATATTCAATATAATAAGTTATAATTGAATAATATATAATTAATCAAAGTGTAAATTGATTAAATTAATTAACATAATGTTATACGTAAAATATCATATAACTTAAATAAAGTATAAAAATTATATAATAACAAAACATATATTAGATAAATGTATCAAGTAAAGGTGGAAAACAAACCCAATTAAGGAATAAATACATACATATAGTACATATACCGTGATTTATGATGTGTCTGGCACTTGAATCATTAAGGTATTTCACAAGAAAATACATTATTCCAAAAATTAATATTACTCAATAAAATATATTGAATATTATGAATCATTAATATAAGTGTTGTCCTCTACCATTTATATATTAATAAATTACTTGCATACTCTCTATTTGTTAAGAAAACTCAAGATAAAGATGTTGTGTGTAGTATTATTTATATAGTGACTGGGCAAGGTAAGATAACCACATGTATTTTTTGAGAAAATTCAAGGTACACATACTATACTTAGGCTGCCGTGAAATGGTAGGTACGAGTGAATAATTACTTTCGAATTGTTAAGCAAACTGTAACAACCCTGAATTTTATCACTTTAATTAGGAATATTTAATTAATTTTTAATATTTAAATAATTAATTTTAAAAGCTTAAATAACTTGTTTTTATTATTTAATAATGATAGTTAACTTGTTTTTTGAAAGTTTATTTACAAAAATAGATAGTTGGTGAAAAATGGAAAATGTGATCGAAAATCGTCTTTTGGATTTTCAACTTTTCACCATACGAAAGTTATCGCAATGTTGTGCACACATATGCACACAAATTTGCACACATAAACTCCGAATTATGTAAAGAAGGTTATCAAAAGTAAGTGTGATTTAAGAATTTAAAAAGGCAATTAATTAGAATAAAAAAGAAAGGATAATTCACTTTCTAAGTGTAGCGTAGTCAAAATATATTGGTAAAAGAGGAAGTAATGCTTAAGTACATGTTATAATGAATGGTTGGTTTATTTCAAAATTCTAAAGAGGGTATTAGCTTATTTTTAGGGAATGGTAATTTGGTAAATTGATATGTGTTCATGTTCATAAAAAAACAAACATCTTCACATTTTCATTTTACACTTTCATTTTCACTTGCTCTTCTCTTCTCCACCATCTTCATTTTCAAAAAAGCAAATCCACTTCAAATTCTTTCATACTTCTTCCATAAGTCCATAATTAGAGACTAAAACCATTACTATCCTCAAAGACACCGACTTCAAGTGCCTAGCCCGACTTTCTTATCTTAGTCATACCTTCTCGTAGGCCTTTTTTGCCATTGTCGTGCGTACCCTAGGGCTTTCCAAGCCTTGTGCGTGTGTATGCCAGGAAAGTGTGTCTATTTTGGTAATTTGGTGGTTGATTTCTTGATTGTGAGCTTGTGCTTACATTTCTTCACTCTTGTAAGTGAGATTTCCTTTATTTTCTATATATTTGTTATTAATAAAAGATGTAATAATTAATTAGCTGTTTGGTTATGATGTTGTAATGTAAGAGTGCAAAAATAGGTGATTTGAGTTGTAATATTATTCCTGCTCAAATAGCAGAGGCATATAACTAGTATTTTGGAGGAAACTATGTGAAACACATAGGATTAGATAGAAGACAACAAAAGTATTAAAGTGGTTCGTAGCAGAAAGGCGTCGATGAATACACTTAGGAGAGTTATTATAGAGGGATCCAACAGGACCCCTCGCCAATATTGATTTCTATTTTGAATTGTTACTTGCTAAGTGTGATGTGATGAATGGATGTTGTTGAGAGTTGATTTATTATGATGGTTTGTTCATTTAGGACGTTGAAATTCTGTATTTCTTTTAAAAGTGATTTACTACTATGTATAAAAATATTTTTAGTAATATTTGAACTTGACTTTTGTTTTTTCTTATTTAGGAAAAGTTTAAATAGTTTAAAATATAGAAAGAAAGCCAAAATGAGGTTCTTAAAAAATTAAGGTCCATATAGCGATAGTCACTATGGATGTAGTTTAAGAATCGATGATTTTTGTAAACAAAAAGGGTTGTCTATTTTAAATATTTTGAAAATGCTTTTTGACTGTGTTTATAATTATTTAGTAAAGAGGGGAGTTTGAAATTTTAAATATATTTTAAGAATTTATTTAGTTATTCAAACAAGAGGTTTATATTATATTCCTTTGTTTTGAAAGTCAAGTTTTATTAAAAGTGGACATCTTAAAGGGATGTTTTAAATACAAGTTTCAAACTTGTTTTAAGAGTTTTAAAAATAATTTTAAAAAAAGAGAAGGAAGCATGGATTTCAACACTATTGTTGTAATAAATGTTTTAAAGAAAACGAAAGATACTATGGATTATAACATTTTTGTTCTAGTAAATGGTTTCAAAAAATTGGAAACGAAGTTGATTTATAACACTTTATTATTATTAAATAAATTGTTTACTTGTGTAAAGAGGAGATGTTTTAGAGTTGTTTGGAATTTATCAATTAAAAAGTGCTTACTTTTATAAAGGAAAAGATGTTTCCTTTTTAAACAAACTTTGATTTAAATAAGTGATTTGGGAAAAAAAAATTAAGAGAGGCTATATTAGAACTCTCGGATCCTATTTTAATTTCTTGACACCGTGTTATGAAACTTGTTATTATTTTGAAAATTAGAATTTTTTCAAGTCAAGGTTTGAGAGGTAATGATACCGACTTAAGATGTTTCATTTAACAGATGAAAAGTACTAGACATTGTTTTATGCAAGGGATTTCTTTGTCGGAACCATTAAGTAACACGAAATAGATGTGATAAAGTAGCACTTATATGCTGACATGTTTATGAAAAGTAAGTCATCTTATATTTAACACAAAAGGACGATGAGTAAATTTTCCTCTGTCCATGAGATCTAAAATTATAGTATTTAGGCCGAGCTAAGGGTGTTATTTGGGTGGACTGGACTAGACATAGGGGTGTTCATATCTTGTCCTATAGGAGTTTTAGATGGACATAGACCGGATGAGGCGTTGGCTCGAACATTCTTCGTATGTGTCGGACAACGGACAAACGAGTATAAACAGTAGAATATTCATCGGGAAATTCATACAGACGAAATATTGTGCAAATTTTCTTCTCCTAGTTCGTGTCATAAATGAAAAACGGACGAGCATGGCATGACAAATTTTGACTTTGAAGTGAGCTGGAAAAGAACACTACGGGACAAGTTTTGACTTCGAACTAAGCCGGAGAACGGACACTCATACAAAATTAATACCCTGAAGTAACCAATGCTTTGACTTACTTGAATTTGATTTTGGACAAGGGATAGAGAAATCAAAATGTCAGAAACGTGATAAGTACAAGAGGGTTAATTTTGATAAATAGGTCATGATTAATTAAGTATATGGAAGGTACTTCATCTTATACTTGGTACTAAATTTCGAGGTAGGAAAGCCTGTTTTTTATCTATGTAGTTTTAAGAATGTATGTCGAGATAGGGGTAGTCCTCTAACTTGTCCGGCTTTATTATTAATCGAGGAATAGTACGGGATTGAAATCGAAAATTGGTGATAAGTATATAATGTTTGATTTTCCATATGCAATCTATATACTTACACTAGAAAGTAGTTTGTCCACTATTGATAACTGGCCTATATGGCCTAGAAAGTATATGAAAGCTTCGCGATTTCACCTGCTTTGAGATTCCCGTGGAAGAATTCATTCCAGTAAAACGTCTTTTGCTTTAAAGAGTATATTAGAGATCTCGTTCGGGTTCATATATAGTTTGCTTACTTCTGAATGAACAGGGATTGAGTCGACAAAAACTATCGATTGTTGGTTCGGAGAGACTAAACCGGATAAGCATGAGTTATCCAAAAACCACTTCGAACAGGCATATGCATTAGAATTGAAGACATCTTGAAGCTGATAGGATTGAAGATAGAGTTATTTGAAGTGCAAGGGCTACTTACTACTAAACCTGAGGGTGATTCCAAAAAGGATGTAGTAGAAGCAGTTCTTTCGGTTTGTTTATATCCTAAATAACTTGTATGGACGAATGTCGGAATTGCATTGTTACCTAAAGAGTAGTGTTGGCATTCCAAGTGGGATTTGCTAAAAAAGTAGAACGTAGCCTTAAGACTCATACCTCGTAATGACTAATACATGTGATATGCTTCAAGGCTATGTGGGTCGCACTCATTAAGGTATCATCATCACCTGATCTAGATCGATATTCATGGATATATCTATACTAGAAGCACCGGTGCAATTGTAGGATGCAACCAAGGTGATGACATATTCGGTATAATCTAGGAAGCAGTAGGCCAATCTTAATTTGCAGGGGGTCCACATGATGCCCTTGGTACATTTTTTATAGGTGTACTATGGCAGGCATTACCCAACTAGCCTTATCATTGTATGGAATGCATTTTTGAATATGTGCGTTTACGGACTTAGTTATATACTAAATATGTTGTTGAATGTAATTAATGTAACCATTCCAGTTATGTTTTTATGTTTATTTTAAACCCTAGATATTATTATAATATCATAAGAGTTTATATAAAATAGTCTGGTTATTGTAAGGTAAAAACCCATCCGTGTTTGTATGCAGCATGGTCTTACGAGATACCTTTATTTTTAAAAGAGTTCTATAAATATAACAATCCATATGATTTGAGTTTCTCACACTAGTTTACCAGACTAATACTGGTGTTATTTCCTTATAATACTCGGGTCAGGCCGGAGTATTTTTTCAGAGTTAGCTTTGGACGCTTTGGAGCTTTATAAGATGAGCTGAATACCTCCAAGGCTTAACGTATCTTATTTTCCACTGTATTTCTTGTTTTGTATTTATCATCATATTGAGGACATGTTGTTTTAACTGTCCAAGCTGAAGATAGTTTTAGTTTACCCTGAGTGTTGCATGTATATAAAGGTTTTCTTTATTATAAAGATCATTTGCATATTATATATTACTCATCATGATGTGAGATTCTGTTCTATCTTTTCTTTCATCCAAACAATCTGTCTTTCCAGCACTTGGACGCTTGACACGTGAATATCATGGATATATTAGTATCGACTTTCAAGGGTCGAAAAGATGGGTTGTTGCATATGGCACCAGAGCTAAAGGTTAAGCGAGAACTTTGGCTATGGTGGGTAAGCTCATTAGATAAAGGTTAAATTACACCTTAAAATGAGTTGTGTGTATTATTTGAGAGCGTGTATTTGCTAGTGCTATAAAAACGTTTTATATTGTTTTGAAATTGGTATATGAAATAATTTTACGTAGATTTTATGTTTTATATATAACACTATAATTTTCAAAAAATTGAAATAGTTATTTATGTTGTGATTGTTTGTTAGGAAATGATGATATTTATTTGTCATCATTTGTAGACTGGTTGTTCATGCTCAGCCAGTTTATGAGCATTTGTTGTATGATTGAATTAAATATGAACACCCTGTGAATTTAGTTCCATAATTTGATTGTAAGGCATACGTTAATAATTTAGGTTTAACAAGTTTCCTTTGTTAAAATGGTTACTATAAAAAAGGGTAATAATAATATTACTTGAAAATATTTATAAGTATAAATATTTCAAAAAAGAGAATTTTAGGTAAGATATATTTTCTTTGGATAATTTAGGGAAAACGTCTCAACTAGTTTTATGACAATTAGAATAATCTTCTAAGCAATGATCAGATGTTTGCTTATGCAAACATTGTAGTCCACTTAATAAATTATTCCCTTTGTCATTGTACGTTTGAAATGAGTTCAAATCCAAACAAACTTAAAATGAGTGCTAATATATAACTTGTTGAAGGTTAAACTTAGTAAGTGATTCTAAGGTTTCTTGTTGTTTTTATTTTAGGATATGTTGTCTAGAGTTGTGAGGGAAGCATTTATGGGGTCTAGAGAATTGTATTGGCAGACCATGAATATAGGGATCTTTGAACTTCTGATATTCAATAAGTAGGAAGAGCCGACGGAGGAGGGACTGAGGGTGATGAAGTTGGTCTAATGGGAAATGGCTAGGCATGATATGGAGGTTCTTATCCTTCTGATGTCAGAGGAAGAGCTTAAAAGAGGAGGAGGAGCCTATAAAAGAGGAGGCGGAGTCTGTGGAGGAGGAGGAGCAAAGGGGAAGCCGGAGTATGAGGATAATGATGACATCATTTGAGAGATAGAGGGACCGATAATGGAGCATCAGAATATGGAAGAAGAGGACTTTGTGGATGTGGAAGAAGATGACCCTAAAGAGGGCCTTGATGAGGTGTGTATGGTGGCAGCAAAGCCCGAGGGGCTGGAGCATTTAGGTGGTTATTTTTTTATGATGCAAAATCCATGTTATTGGAGGGGCCTCCACCGAAGGACTCGGATGGGGAGAGCCCTTTATGACGTGTTGGGCCGAGTCTGTTGGGGGGTTTTTCTTTTTAGGGTATTAATATTATATCTTATTTTTTGTACATGCTTCTATGTCATGTATTGTAGTACGGAAGTCCGTAGTACAAGTTACGACTTTTTGGTATTTAGATGGGCCTTGCATGACTAAGCCACATAGTAAACCTTTCACGGTATAAAATCTAAAATGATTAGCTAGTGATTATGGGTACTTTATCATAAAATCTAAAATGATTTTATCCTGATGTGGTATATAGTCTCAGGATGTAGTAGATAAGATACGAGTTTGAAACTTACATTATATTTTATGAAACTTTTTCATAAAGAATTTTAGAAGTAAAAGAAATTGGTATAATTTTGAACCAACAAGAGTAAGTATGTAAGTTGTAGGTTGATTGTATGTTATTTAACTAATTCGTTAATAAATTAGGCTCCAAAAAATGGAATATAAACTATGAAATTTGACCATGAAACTTACACCAGCGCATTTGTGGTGAAATTTTAAGCAACTTTTATATTTGAAGTTTTGCGATCGGAGTCCAAATGAAGAAGTTACGGACGAAAAACCAGTTTGGGAGGAAATAAATCATTTGAAAAATTAACATTTTTAATCAATTGAATGAGATCCAAAAGTCGTCCCACGTAGTGTAGTGGCCGACTGGGATGGGTCGACCCCCATAAGGGGGCGGTCGACTGCTCTTAAGGTAGCGACTAGGTTTTCCTAGTCTAATGGCCCGGATATATTATATTTTGATTTAATGGTTCTGCTTGATTCTAGCGGCATAAATACAAGCATAACCCTTCCTTCACTTCTTATATATTTTCTATATAAAGCAATAAAGTTCTGTCATTTCTTCTTCTCCACTTTCTTTCTAAATTATAAAAATAAGATATTTATATCTAATACAATCTGGAGAAGTATGGAAATCTAAAAAGAAGGAGAAGAGAAGAGAATCAACTATACGCGTATTTGAGGTAATTTAAATGTTTATACATTTGTACCTATTTTCTCTCCCAATCTGTAACGACCCGTTAAATTAATAATATTAAATGAGTTAAATTAATATAATTTCTAACCTGATTTAGAAAAAAAAGGGCTTTAAGATTTATTTGAGAAAATGTAGTAATTTGTTATAGTAATTGGAATTTAATGTAACAATTTAATTTTTATGACAATAGTTTTGGATAATGTAATTGTCACACTTTGTTAAAAGTTAATGTTAAGAAACCAATAAATGTTGAATTAGTGAATATTAATAAAATATTTACTAGAATGGGATTCATTTAATATTAAAATAAATAGTAGGATTGTTTCATTTGGTGACCGTTGAATAAACCAATGCAATAAGTGTAGATAAAATTTTTTATGAATATTGTTCGATAATGAATGTACTTAAAAACGGTAATAAACTTAATATAAGAAAACAAAGGCAAATTGTGTATTAATTAATGAATTCATGAATCAGTGTATGGACTTAGTGTAACTATACGTAAATGTACGCAATAAGGTTGTGAAATACCAATGATTTGCATTTTCAATTTATATTAAACATAATGTTGGTAGAAATTGGAATTCACTGTTGTGTGAAATATATGAGAAATCAGGTCAAATGTAAATTATACCGTAGATGATATACTCTTTTAAACAGTAGGATTTTTAAATAAATAAACGTTTCACTTAGGTTTCAATTGGATAACTTATGTAGTTTAATGGAGAATCAATTGCAATTAATTGCCATAAATTAGTGATGATAGGGTAGTTTGATTTGGCCTTTAAGAAGCAAAGAAAAAGAAAGCCAAGATTTATGAATTCATTTGCAATGTGAAATGCAAATCTTGTGGATTGTTTTTTTTTACAAATGGAATTAATATTTAACCCTTACGTTAGTGCAGTCTGATAAGTTAAGGTAGATAATCAATGGTAATTTACCTAATTCAAAGGATATATTAATATAAATATGGGTAAAATGAGGTTAGACCAAGGATATAATATTAATTGATTTTTAAGGCTTAATTAATACGTGAAATAGACAAGATTCTACATTCAAACATTTATACAAAGCTAAGTTGTAAATAGAAGTACCAATGTAATATAATGTAAATAGATGGGAATCAACATTTATTTATTTATTTAATGGAATTTAATTTCTATAGTATGATAATCTCAATTAAATGAAATTGAAATAGCTAATTTATACGTTAGTTGAAATTTAGCTGGAATATGAGGATTTTTAATGAAATAGTGAAATCAAATGGAAATAAGGTTTCAATTATACATTGGAATTTATATTCACCATAAAAGGTTAATTGAAAACCAAAGGAGTTAATAAAGGAATCAAGCTTTATCTATTAATTTGGATTTAAGATATGGTAAATTGGATTTATTGCAAAAATTAATTCTATAAGATGAGGTTAATACTTATTCTATTTATAATTAGACCAAATTGTTGATATAGATTTTTTGAAAGCAGAATCTATAAATCAATTTGAGTATCAAATTCAATAATTGCGCTTATTGCATAAATAAAGGGAATTTAACGTTAAATATTACGTTACTGAAATTTAAAATGAACTTTAAGAATAATATTGTGAATCATGAACCAAAGTATGTGGCATCCCTATTTGGATAAAGAATGAGTATATAAAAGTTAAAATCTAATATACGGGGTTTTGAGCATTTAATTTTATAATTCTTAAATATAGGAAAGTGCAGAAATTAACACTGCAAATTGATATACTTATAATTTTAATTCACATCCAAGCTTGTTAAATCATTTGAAATTGATTAAATTATATAAGTAATAAAATTTGGACAATTTTAGAATATAATATAAAATTTGGATTTTTGTAATTTATTTTGATTTATTTAATGAATATAAAAATAGCCTTTTTTTGTCACGGACTCGGATTTCGATGAAACCAGTTTCATCGGATCCGTATCGGTGAATTATTATAGGGTTTCAAGTTTCGTATCGATCGGACTTGTCGTTTGATCGTACGGGCGTGAAACGCCTTGAAATCAAATTTAATTAAAATCAATTTGAATCAATTTGGAAATTTTGTTTTCAGCATAACTTCTTCATACGATCAAATTTGGACGTGAAACTTTTTCCATCGCGTTCAGAATATTTTAAATTACCTACTTGGATATATAGATTTAATAAATTCGGTTCCGGAGGCATAGCGGGCTTTTTGGGCCATAGTTTGTTCCGCACGTTCATTCTACGGTCTATCTACTCTATCTCTAACCCCTCTATATAAACCTAGCTACAAGCCCTAGCCTCCACCTAATTTCTTTTCATCTGAGCGTATACTTTCTTCAAGCTCCTCTTCTTCTTCAATGGGTGCTAACCCTAGATCCAGTCAGTTCAAAAAAAAAAAATTCGGATCTGCAGCAGCTTCTGGTCGCGCTTCGGGTTTCAGGGGAGAAAACCCTAGAGCAACTTCGGATCAGGAAGAAAATGACTCGGGTCGCTCCGGGTCGTTTTGGCGAAAACTCCAAGCAAGCACCGGGGAATTGAGGCGGCGCACCGAAGTCGACCCAGGACCAGAATTTTTCCATTTTTCAAATTTCCATAACTTTTGCATACGAGCTCGGATTCACGCGCGATTTGTTTTGCTAGGATCGTATCGGAATTTCTGACATTTTGACGCTGGTTTGGATGGATTTGGAGACCTTCAAAATTTTGAGTTTAAATTGAATTTAAATTCGATTTAAATTCCAAAGGTGAGTGTTTTAACCCAATCACAACTACTAGAAGCTTTTATGTTTGTTAAATTAATTTTAGAAATGAATAGAAATTTATTTATGAGTATTTGGCATGTTTATTTCACTCATATTTGTTGAAATGCATTTACCAAATTTAACTGTTAATTTAATTCATTTATTGCGTATAAATTTACAGTTAAAATTTATTTGTTTGTATATGAACTGTTAGTTAACAGCTATATAATTTATTTCTGAATATAGACTGTAGATTAATAGCTGTTAAATTTAATTTGAATAAAATTGCCAGTATTACCTGTTATGTAGTACCAAAAATAATATTGTTATTGACTGATATTGATTGATGATTGCGATTTGGATGATGGATGATGTTGATGAATGGATGTTTATTGGATATCATTAAATTGCAAATTATCATGCATATTTCATTTCATTCGGGATTGTGGTTTGAAATGATATATAACCGCAAATTTTTATATCTTTTAAATTGCGGATTGAAATGATAAATATCTGTATCACTTGACCATAGGATAGAAAATTATATACAGGCACCGCGGTATATATATAACTATTTAAATGTGATTTCTATGGTTTGGATGGAATACGGTTTAAAATAATCTTAAATTTTATATTGTATAAATATTTTTCTTCCATATATATATACATATGAAGTTGAAAATTTTGAAATTAAAAGGTGTATAAAAATCTTTATTAAAAATGGAAGAAAATTAAGAAAATGGAGTTTAATAATTTATATCATATGTTTAAATGTTAAGTTTGGAAATTTTAAGATATGATATTTATAATTGGATTGTTCCCAAAATAAATTGAAATGAATATTCTAGTATAATTTGAATTGGGAAAAATATATATATTTTATTACTAGAAATTGAAGTCTTATTATTTATGGATTTTATATGAATATTCAAGACTAATTAATAGAACAATTGATTTGTTGAAAGCATAAAATCCAACTTTAGTTTGAAATATTGATACTCAAAATGGATATATGTATATATAAATAAATTGAAGTGGTTTTGGAAATTGAGAGAGATAATATAAATTTTGGTTTAGACTTTAATAAAGAAATGTATTTGTAAAGCCATGAGAACTATTTTCTTTACAAAGTAACATTTAAGTTAAAACCATTTAATTCATATACCGTTGAATGTCCAAACCATTCAAGTTTTTTTTTTATATAGAAGTTATGGTTTTAAATTATGATTTTCAAAATACTATGCTTTGAAATTATTTGATTTTCAGACGATATGAAGTTAAAGCATTTTGATTTTGGAAAAGAATTATATTTGGGATAAGTGATAAAATATGGTTTTGGGTTTTGAAATGACATCGTATTCATAGTTATGAAATGGAATGTTCAAGTATAACCTATTTTTAAATGACCGCGGTGTTATAATAACGATGGGTTGGCAAAGAGACCGTGATCGGATATCTGACATACTCTCTGTCAATACCGAAAACCACTTTGACTAACCGTGTACGCGGTGGAGATTCCAGAATGAAGTAGGTGGTGGCGACGTTTCCTGTAAGGTAAATACGTGGACCCGACTCCCGTGAGTTGGCATAAGGTGGCTAAAACAGGAGCGATTCTCAGGCCAATGAGGTCATTCCTCTGATCGGACCCTCCTCTTCGATATTATACTTTGATTTTTGATTGATTCAGTGGCCACTTCTATATTTTGATTTTGGGGAGTTAGTCCGAGGTGGGCGGTAACTGCGGCTACGCGTTTCCACCAGCCTGGATAGCAATTGGTATATCTACCCTGGCATTGTCTAGTTGTGCCGTGTCACCTACCATATCGAGCCTTTACTACGAGTTTCTATTTGTGTCGTACCTATGGAGTATCCTCTGGTAGCTTCCCGATCAGGAGGTATTACGGTACTGTATAGACTATTGGCATTATTTGTGTTAAGGGCTATATGGGTAACCCCTTAACGCTATTTAAAAGTAAGTTTATTTTATAAATAGACACTATTATAATAGCGCAATATACTACATAGTAAATAGTTTAACGGATCCTTAGGAGATGTAAATCCCGAACATCTCTTGAGTTACTGTACTCATATTTATTTCTGTTAATTTAACTCACATAAGATATTTTAGTCTGACTCGAGTGTTTTTGTCTTTTCAAATTCGCTCGGGTCAGTCCGAGCATTTCAGGATCGAAGACTTTAGCTTTGAAGGACGAAGACGAAGGACTCGTATTATTATTATCTATAGTATTGCACCACACTCTAAATTTCCGCTGCATTGATTGTATTGGTATGTGTAACTCTGATATTCATTGTATAAGTAAAATAAATATTTTGTAAACAGTTATCATGAACTGTATATTGATTATTATATTTTATCCTTCCGCTGTGAGATTCTATTTTGTTTTATTTCTTCTCTGTTTTTCTTATTTACCCCATAACAATCCGCCCTTGCGTATGCTTTGAATTGGCACGTGTGTCGGTTTAATGTGTGCGAAAAGGCGGGATGTTACAGTTGGTATCAAAGCTTTGGTTTAGCGATAAACCTTGGTTTTGTGGGTTTGACTCTTTGTTAATAGGGTAGTAATACCCTATGGGAGTCGCTGAGTGTATATATATGAGAGAGCGTATTTGTTAGTGTTAATAAAGATTTTGATATTGTGTTAATCTGTTCCGCTTTATATTTATAAATTCTGGTTGATGCATGGGACGCTATGACATCAATAGGGATTTCTAAACACTTAATAGGACAGACCGACATAATATTTGTTTTTAATATAGGTGAATGAAATAATTTTGCCTATTATATTTTCTATATATAAAAATATTTTTATAAAAATATATATATATATATATTTGGTTGCTATAGATTGGGTGTTAGGAAATAAAAATATTTATAACAATTGAAGCTAAGTTGAAATTATAATAAATCAAATTGGAGATTTTAGAACTTAAGTCCGGGGTTTTTGAAAATCTTCTTTCAAAGGATTTGTGAAATATAATGATTTGGTTTATAGGTAATTTCTTATATAAATGTTTAGTATAATTCGGAAGAATTGTTTTAAAAGAGGATTTTGGAGAAAATAAATTTTGTACTTTCCTCTCTGTCGCTAGAAAATAATTTCGGTGATGGCGGCCGCATCATCGACTTTCATTTTCGAGTTTCGTAGGGGAAAGGCCACTGTAGTAAAATCTACTGCAGATTTATTTTGAAATTATCTAAAATTTTAAATTGTTTTAAATATAAATTGAGATATAAGTTGTAAGAACTCATTTATCTATTATTTTTAAAAAAAAATTGAAATTTGACCCGGTATTTAATTCTAAAATTTTCCACTAATTAATGGTTTAAATTATTTTTAGGGAAATATAAAGTAAGTAATACATGGATTGAAACCTCTAATTTAAGTAAGAAAATTAATGCTAGGTATAAAGGAAGTTTAAATTTTAACTGATAAATAATGGTAAAGATTTATTGAAAATCAACGAATTAAAAGGGTTGAGATTAAACTTGTATAAGTTCTTTTGCTTTTTCTTTAACATAAATAACTTACCAAGTATAAAAAGTTGAAATGTGAATTAAGAGTGGAATAGAATATTATGCAAGTAGAATTTTTGGAAATAATGAAGTATTCAATAAATTACTGTTATAAATAAGAATTTAATGGTATTAACTTAAGTGATGATTGGAATTTTACTAAAATTAAAGGTTGTATTATTAATAGGTGATTTTAACCTTAAGAAAGTAAAAATGAAATTCCTTAATTTATAAAGTTTGATTGTAGGGTTATTAACTTAAGTACGCCTTAATTTCCCCCTATTCTAATATAATAGAAAGCAAGTAATATATAAATGACTGTAAACCCTAAGTAATTAATTAATAAAATTCCTTATTTTTAAGAATGAAGGTTAAAGGGTTAATAATTTAAGTGTAATTAAAAAGGGTTACTGTAATTAAATATAATAGAAAGTGGGTAATTAAATTGTTACTACTATTAAATATAATAGAAACTTCAACATTAAATAAATGAATGAAATTAAAGGTAAGTTGAAATTGTAATTTATAAAACAAATATATATTAATTTAAGGAATTGAGAAGAAACTTGTAAATTTTCACTTACATTCTTAAAACATACATAACTTACCATATAATAAAAGTTGCAATGTTAGTAAGAAAATGTAAGGGGAAATCTTACAAGTGAAGCTTGAGGTAATAAAGGTATTCAATAAATTTGCTGTTATTAATGAGAATTAATTGTATAAACATAAGTTAAATTGGAAATTTTACTATATAAGTAAAGGTAAGTAGTATAAATAGATGATATAAACTTTAGTCAATAAATTGGAATGCAAATATAATGAATTTTGTAATAAATGGAAAACGAAAATTGTAAGAAATAAAGAAATCCCTCCATAAATGAAAGAAAGAAAATCAAACCACTGAAGCATGAAATAAATGTATAATAAGTTAATTTGGTTGTTGGTTTGAATTGTATTATTTGATTTATGATTGTGGGGTAAGGAACTTGAAGTTGTTGGATGAATAAATAATCTATCTTTGTTCCATCTAAGACTGTTGAGTAAAGGATGCACTTGATAGTTAATTTCATTTCATACAAATTTCAAGTTTGAACCCAAACAACTATTTGTTTGATGGATTAAATGATTGCTTTGTGTGTGTGTATGTATGTTGTTTGTAAGGTTGATGGTTGTTGAATTGTTTGGTTGATTAATGATTGAATCCACTTGAATAGTTCACTTTAAAATAAATATTTAACCTTTTAGATTTTATAAGTGAAATGCAGGCTATGGAAGCCACTGCTACTGCTCTGGTTCCCTAATAATAAGCGTATTGCCCGAAAAATAGGTACGTTTTCGGATTACGTTTAAAGCGCTATTTTATAATTTTGCCCGTGTTGGGATAATATTTTGATAATATATGTAATATATTTGTATATTTTGATATTATATTTTCTCCAGAGTCTCTCCGTACAAAGGAGACTCTGCCAAAAATTTTCGTAAATTTTGGACTTAGAATTTTGTTGAATATTTTCCAAACTTTAATGATTTAAGTATAAAAGGTTATAATGACTATAAAACGGGCATATCTCATTTAAGGAAATTAATTTAGTAAATTATTGTTTATAAGTTAATATTTGAAATAAGATGTAATGTTTTATTCTTCCTTCTCCCTTCTTTTTCCTTTTCGGGGACGAAAAGTTTTGAGTGGGGGAGATTGTAACGACCCGTTAAATTAATAATATTAAATGAGTTAAATTAATATAATTTCTAACCTGATTTAGAAAAAAAAAGGGCTTTAAGATTTATTTGAGAAAATGTAGTAATTTGTTATAGTAATTGGAATTTAATGTAACAATTTAATTTTTATGACAATAGTTTTGGATAATGTAATTGTCACACTTTGTTAAAAGTTAATGTTAAGAAACCAATAAATGTTGAATTAGTGAATATTAGTAAAATATTTACTAGAATGAGATTCATTTAATATTAAAATAAATAGTAGGATTGTTTCATTTGGTGACCGTTGAATAAACCAATGCAATAAGTGTAGATAAATTTTTTTATGAATATTGTTCGATAATGAATGTACTTAAAAACGGTAATAAACTTAATATAAGAAAACAAAGGCAAATTGTGTATTAATTAATGAATTCATGAATCAGTGTATGGACTTAGTGTAACTATACGTAAATGTACGCAATAAGGTTGTGAAATACCAATGATTTGGATTTCCAATTTATATTAAACATAATGTTGGTAGAAATTGGAATTCACTGTTGCGTGAAATATATGAGAAATCAGGTCAAATGTAAATTATACCGTAGATGATATACTCTTTTAAACAGTAGGATTTTTAAATAAATAAACGTTTCACTTAGGTTTCAATTGGATAACTTATGTAGTTTAATGGAGAATCAATTGCAATTAATTGCCATAAATTAGTGATGATAGGGTAGTTTGATTTGGCCTTTAAGAAGCAAAGAAAAAGAAAGCCAAGATTTATGAATTCATTTGCAATGTGAAATGCAAATCTTGTGGATTGTTTTTTTTTTACAAATGGAATTAACATTTAACCATTACGTTAGTGGAGTCTGATAAGTTAAGGTAGATAATCAATGGTAATTTACCTAATTCAAAGGATATATTAATATAAATATGGGTAAAATGAGGTTAGACCAAGGATATAATATTAATTGATTTTTAAGGCTTAATTAATACGTGAAATAGACAAGATTCTACATTCAAACATTTATACAAAGCTAAGTTGTAAATAGAAGTACCAATGTAATATAATGTAAATAGATGGGAATCAACATTTATTTATTTATTTAATGGAATTTAATTTCTATAGTATGATAATCGCAATTAAATGAAATTGAAATAGCTAATTTATACGTTAGTTGAAATTTAGCTGGAATATGAGGATTTTTAATGAAATAGTGAAATAAAATGGAAATAAGGTTTCAATTATACATTGGAATTTATATTCACCATAAAAGGTTAATTGAAAACCAAAGGAGTTAATAAAGGAATCAAGCTTTATCTATTAATTTGGATTTAAGATATGGTAAATTGGATTTATTGCAAAAATTAATTCTATAAGATGAGGTTAATACTTATTCTATTTATAATTAGACCAAATTGTTGATATAGATTTTTTGAAAGCAGAATCTATAAATCAATTTGAGTATCAAATTCAATAATTGCGCTTATTGCATAAATAAAGGGAATTTAACGTTAAATATTACGTTACTGAAATTTAAAATGAACTTTAAGAATAATATTGTGAATCATGAACCAAAGTATGTGGCATCCCTATTTGGATAAAGAATGAGTATATAAAAGTTAAAATCTAATATACGGGGTTTTGAGCATTTAATTTTATAATTCTTAAATATAGGAAAGTGCAGAAATTAACACTGCAAATTGATATACTTATAATTTTAATTCACATCCAAGCTTGTTAAATCATTTGAAATTGATTAAATTATAAAGTAATAAAATTTGGACAATTTTAGAATATAATATAAAATTTGGATTTTTGTAATTTATTTTGATTTATTTAATGAATATAAAAATAGCCTTTTTTTGTCACGGACTCGGATTTCGATGAAACCAGTTTCATCTGATCCGTATCGGTGAATTATTATAGGGTTTCAAGTTTCGTATCGATCGGACTTGTCGTTTGATCGTACGGGCGTGAAACGCCTTGAAATCAAATTTAATTAAAATCAATTTGAATCAATTTGAAAATTTTGTTTTCAGCATAACTTCTTCATACGATCAAATTTAGACGTGAAACTTTTTCCATCGCGTTCAGAATATTTTAAATTACCTATTTGGATATATAGATTTAATAAATTCGGTTCCGGAGGCATAGCGGGCTTTTTGGGCCATAGTTTGTTCCGCACGTTCATTCTACGGTCTATCTACTCTATCTCTAACCCCTCTATATAAACCTAGCTACAAGCCCTAGCCTCCACCTAATTTCTTTTCATCTGAGCGTATACTTTCTTCAAGCTCCTCTTCTTCTTCAATGGGTGCTAACCCTAGATCCAGTCAGTTCAAAAAAAAAAAAAATTCGGATCTGCAGCAGCTTCTGGTCGCGCTTCGGGTTTCAGGGGAGAAAACCCTAGAGCAACTTCGGGTCAGGAAGAAAATGACTCGGGTCGCTCCGGGTAGTTTTGGCGAAAACTCCAAGCAAGCACCGGGGAATTGAGGCGGCGCACCGAAGTCGACCCAGGACCAGAATTTTTCCATTTTTCAAATTTCCATAACTTTTGTATACGAGCTCGGATTCACGCGCGATTTGTTTTGCTGGGATCGTATCGGAATTTCTGACGTTTTGACGCTGGTTTGGATGGATTTGGAGACCGTCAAAATTTTGAGTTTAAATTGAATTTAAATTCGATTTAAATTCCAAAGGTGAGTGTTTTAACCCACTCACAACTACTAGAAGCTTTTATGTTTGTTAAATTAATTTTAGAAATGAATAGAAATTTATTTATGAGTATTTGGCATGTTTATTTCACTCATATTTGTTGAAATGCATTTACCAAATTTAACTGTTAATTTAATTCATTTATTGCGTATAAATTTACAGTTAAAATTTATTTGTTTGTATATGAACTGCTAGTTAACAGTTATATAATTTATTTCTGAATATAGACTGTAGATTAATAGCTGTTAAATTTAATTTGAATAAAATTGCCAGTATTACCTGTTATGTAGTACCAAAAATAATATTGTTATTGACTGATATTGATTGATGATTGCGATTTGGATGATGGATGATGTTGATGAATGGATGTTTATTGGATATCATTAAATTACAAATTATCATGCATATTTCATTTCATTCGGGATTGTGGTTTGAAATGATATATAACCGCAAATTTTTATATCTTTTAAATTGCGGATTGAAATGATAAATATCCGTATCACTTGACCATAGGATAGAAAATTATATACAGGCACCACGGTATATATATAACTATTTAAATGTGATTTCTATGGTTTGGATGGAATACGGTTTATAATAATGTTAAATTTTATATTGTATAAATATTTTTCTTCCATATATATATACATATGAAGTTGAAAATTTTGAAATTAAAAGGTGTATAAAAATCTTTATTAAAAATGGAAGAAAATTAAGAAAATGGAGTTTAATAATTTATATCATATGTTTAAATGTTAAGTTTGGAAATTTTAAGATATGATATTTATAATTGGACTGTTCCCAAAATAAATTGAAATGAATATTCTAGTATAATTTGAATTGGGAAAAATATATATATATTATTACTAGAAATTGAAGTCTTATTATTTATGGATTTTATATGAATATTCAAGACTAATTAATAGAACAATTGATTTGTTGAAAGCATAAAATCCAACTTTAGTTTGAAATATTGATACTCAAAATGGATATATGTATATATAAATAAATTGAAGTGGTTTTGGAACTTGAGAGAGATAATATAAATTTTGGTTTAGACTTTAATAAAGAAATGTATTTGTAAAGCCATGAGAACTATTTTCTTTACAAAGTAACATTTAAGTTAAAACCATTTAATTCATATACCGTTGAATGTCCAAACCATTCATTTTTTTTTTATATAGAAGTTATGGTTTTAAATTATGATTTTCAAAATACTATGCTTTGAAATTATTTGATTTTCAGACGATATGAAGTTAAAGCATTTTGATTTTGGAAAAGAATTATATTTGGGATAAGTGATAAAATATGGTTTTGGGTTTTGAAATGATATCGTATTCATGGTTATGAAATGGAATGTTCAAGTATAACCTATTTTTAAATGACCGCGGTGTTATAATAACGATGGATTGGCAAAGAGACCGGGATCGGATATCTGACATACTCTCTGTCAATACCGAAAACCACTTTGACTAACCGTGTACGCGGTGGAGATTCCAGAATGAAGTAGGTGGTGGCGACGTTTCCTGTAAGGTAAATACGTGGACCCGACTCCCGTGAGTTGGCATAAGGTGGCTAAAACAGGAGCGATTCTCAGGCCAATGAGGTCATTCCTCTGATCGGATCCTCCTCTTCGATATTATACTTTGATTTTGGATTGATTCAGTGGCCACTTCTATATTTTGATTTTGGGGAGTTAGTCCGAGGTGGGCGGTAACTGCGGCTACGCGTTTCCACCAGCCTGGATAGCAATTGGTATATCTACCCTGGCATTGCCTAGTTGTGCCGTGTCACCTACCATATCGAGCCTTTACTACGAGTTTCTATTTGTGTCGTACCTATGGAGTATCCTCTGGTAGCTTCCCGATCAGGAGGTATTACGGTACTGTATAGACTATTGGCATTATTTGTGTTAAGGGCTATATGGGTAACCCCTTAACGCTATTTAAAAGTAAGTTTATTTTATAAATAGACACTATTATAATAGCGCAATATACTACATAGTAAATAGTTTAACGGATCCTTAGGAGATGTAAATCCCGAACATCTCTTGAGTTACTGTACTCATATTTATTTCTGTTAATTTAACTCACATAAGATCTTTTAGTCTGACTCGAGTGTTTTTGTCTTTTCAAATTCGCTCGGGTCAGTCCGAGCGTTTCAGGATCGAAGACTTTAGCTTTGAAGGACGAAGATGAAGGAGTCGTATTATTATTATCTATAGTATTGCACCACACTCTAAATTTCCGCTGCATTGATTGTATTGGTATGTGTAACTCTGATATTCATTGTATAAGTAAAATAAATATTTTGTAAACAGTTATCATGAACTGTATATTGATTATTATATTTTATCCTTCCGCTGTGAGATTCTATTTTGTTTTATTTCTTCTCTGTTTTTCTTATTTACCCCATAACAATCCGCCCTTGCGTATGCTTTGAATTGGCACGTGTGTTGGTTTAATGTGTGCGAAAAGGCGGGATGTTACACAATCCAAATCTCTTCTCAAACTCATGATTCTAGTGTGTGTGTGTATATATACACCTTTTTTATATATATTTCTTGGATTAAAAAGGATTTGGAGATGAACTTAAGGTTTTAATTCAGATCTGGAGATTTGGATCACGTTTAAAAGACGAGTGAGAAATTATATATATTTTTGTGATTTTGAATCAGTTATATTTTTATGATTTTAAATCTATTCTTTTGGCATACGTTTGATTTTTATGCCTAAATCTATTTTATTTTTGAATTGTAGGCTTAAATTACTGTAAAATAACTATTGTCTACGTATTCTTGCTTTAGATCTAATTTGAAATATGTTTACACCTAGATCCGAAAATCAGTACCAAAGATTTTAGAATTTGAATGTTATATATTTTTATTCCAGATCTGTATTTGGGTGTAAAATAGGGTTTTTGGATTATTGCCATATTTGTGATGTGTTGTAGATTTTCCATAGTTTAATTTGTGAGAAGAACATATGTTTGGAATAAGAAATTATCCATTCTTTATAATTTTAAATGGTGTTAATCCTTCCTTTTTGTGTTATACCAACTTATGGAAATCATAATAGAAAATCTTCTTAAGGAATCTAATTCCAGCAAATTAAATAAGGAATGCATATTCTAGTTACATATTTATAACTGGAATATATTTGGCTACAAATAGATAGTTTTATTGGTAAGTTTATACGTTTTTATTGCGTTAATAAAGAAGAATAGCATTATTTATGCGTAGTTGTTAGTTATTATTATATTTAGGGAAGCGAATAGTTAGAATTAGAAAAGGTAGTACTTACATTAAGGGAAAATAAATTAGGAATTCATATTAATTAATTAATAGGAAATGAAAGATTTAACTTAAATTAATGAGCAATTAATGAGAAATAATGGATAGTACTAAATTGAGGGTTGCAATTAATAGAGGCAAATGGATTATTGAGACTGATAAAAATAGAATGGATATAAAAAGGTTACTAATTTGAATCTAGTAATCATACATCAATGTCTTAGGAAATGTCCATTAGGATTTTGTGGATAGGTTATTTATGAGCATTAAAAGTGGATTTACGGATATATAAGTATTTAAGGTAAATCTTATTGTCTTAAATGAAATGATGATTGGTTAGCTAAGTCCAATGTCAACCTAAGATAATATAAGTAAAGACTAAGGATGGTTAATTGAACTTAGTAGTTTAATAATGCGAGGTCAGTAGAATCACTCAATGGAAGGCAACCCATCATTTTGAGGCTACCAGTAGTTGGATGCACTTACTACTGGTGTGAGATATCACTAATCGTAGGACCCATGACGGCGCAAGAGATTGGACCTACTTTCTTAATAGAAAAGTATTAAATGGTCCAAAACTGGAATTAGGAAGTAGTGAGAGAAATCTGTAAAAAGATTTAGTTCGGTGTTAAGATATTTAGTGGTTATCTTAGGGCCCGCCTCCCTACTGAAAGGAGTAACCTAATGGGATTCCATATTTATAATTAAGAGTGATGATGAATATCTTGGGAAGGGTTCGCTTTGGGTTTGAGGTACTAAGTGATCGATCTGAGGTTCGTCTTTCTCCTATCAAGGAAGCACTAAATAGCCTAATGAGATTTTCAAATAATATCAGCTAGATAGTATCAGTGAGGAGTCCTCCTTGGGGTTAGGTATTAAATGGCAAATGCCTACCTATAAATAGGTTTTAAAGGGTTAAATGCCTGCTAGTCCTTATTAATGTGGTATTAAGTGGCTTGAGTACAATCTCTCACATTACTATGTCTTTAATAACGATAAATGCGCTATTGGCTATTATAAATTATAAGGGCATATATAGTGATCAAAGGTCTCTGAAGTTAGGACCAATATACCAATAAAGACGATGCTAGAAGTCCGCCTTGGGAATAGGTCTTAACTGATGGAGTCTACCTCGATTGAGTTCTTAAATGGAAAAGTCTTCCTATTTATCTTTTAGAAGTATTGTGTGATGATAGTATGAGCCCGCTTCATATATTGAAGTATTAAGTGGAAAATGGGTATGGAAGTATTGGGTGGTTGATAAGGCTACGTCGGTATTTTGTACCTTGGGAATGGGTAGGCAAGTAATTGGGCGTGCAATGTAAGGTTAGATTAGAATTGCTAACCTTAATAGGCATAACAATTAAATTAAAACCAATCGGTATAAATTTATGTTATGGAGGGTTTATAGATTTTCCGGTCGCCAAAACGTTGTTTGACCACCTACTCATCACAACTCACATGATAGAATTAGAATAACAGGTCACTGGAGCTGGATGTGTTTAGGTGTTGAAAAAGTCTTATTTTCTCTCATGCTCGATGTTGTTATGACAATATGCTATCCAAGGAATATCATTATTTCCAAGGTTGTAGTCATAATCAATATTCTTATCCTATTCATGTTTCTGCTGTGAGTTTAGAGTACCAATCTCTGATTATAATCATACTTATTTGCAGGTGTCAAATCCTACGATCTGTGCTTTGATGGACTTGGCTTTTGATTTGTGTCAAAATTTTAAGCCCATTAAGGTATGGGTCATTACATAGATCATTTCTTTGCACGATTCTTAATTCATGATTTGAGTACATTACTTTAAGGTGATTCACACCGTTCTGGATAAGGGTTTATCACTCGATTCTTGACAGCAAACACTTGAGGAGGGTCCTTGTTATGGTACCAAGTCTTCTATCATAATATATAGCTATGTAGGGAGAATGAAGGTTCTTAATCAAGAAGCTTGATCTAAGTCTGCACCAGGGAAAGTAAGGTGAATGACACTTGTTCGAAAGGATGGTTTATGTATTCAAGTAAGTGGTCAAATCAGATATTGCGTATGGATAATCTATATACATCGTACGGTCTTAGTTATATTTACATTTAATGTTTTGTGGTTTATGAGAAGTTCGGTAGATGAATCTTTGATTTGTCACAAGGTAATGTGCATAATCAACTAAGTAAAATGTTGAGCATGAAGTGTGCCTAATAGATTGTTTATCATCCTTGTGTGCTGAGATGGTTGTAAACAGGAAAAACTATAAGTTTTGTTGTTAGTTATTTAACATTTTGGAGAATGTTATGAATTAAAATGGATTGAGTCTTGGTTGGTTGCTGGTGATGAAATTTCAGGGTCAAAATTGTTTTAAGAGGGAGAATATAACAACCCAGAATTTTATCGCTTAAATGGGAATATTAAATTAATTTTAAATATTTAAATAATTGATTTTAAAAGATTAAATAACACATTTTTATTATTCAGTAATGATAGTAAACTTGTTTTGAAAGTTTGTTTGTAAAAATAGATAGTTCGATGAAAAATGGAAAATGTGATCGGAAATTGTTTTTCAGATTTTTGACTTTTTACCAAATGAAAGTTGTCACAGCATTATTGCACAGATATGCACACAAATTTACACATATTTAAACATGTCAAATATAGGAAAAGAGGATTAGTAAAAGTAAGTGTGATTTAAGAATTTAAAAAGGTAATTAATTAGAATAATAAAGTAAGGATAAGATATTTCCTTCTTATTCTATGTGTAGTGTACTGAAAGTACGTTGGAAAATTAGGAAGTGAAAGTTAAGTACATGTTATGATGAGTGGGTGAAATGGGTGGTTTGTTGTAAAAATTCTAAAGAGGGCATTAGCTCATTTTTAGAGAAGGGTAGTTTGGTAAATTGTCATGTGCTCATGTTTATAAAAGAAACCACTACCTTCTCTTTTTCATTTTATACTTTCGTTTTCGTTTTCCCTTCTCTTTTTCACCTTCTTCATTTTCAATAAAAAGCAAACCCACTGCAAATTTGTTCATACTTTCTTGTCATGGCCATGCCCTCCTTTACGCATTTTGTTACAGTCGTCGTGCTTCCTTCAGGGCCTTGTGCATGTGTGTGCTAGGAGATTATGCCGCGTTTTGGTAATTTGTGGTTGATTGCTTGATTATGAGCTTGTGCTTACATTTCTTCTCTTTTTAAAGTGAGATTCCGCTTGATTTGTTATATATTTGTTATTGATAAAAGATGTAATAATTAGTTAGTTATTTGATTATGATGTTGTAATATAAGTAGGCAAAAATATGTGATCAGAATTGTAATATTATTCCCGCTCGAATAGCGGAGGCAAATAACTTGTATTTTACAGCGAACTATGTAAAACCCATAGGATTAGACATGTGGCTATAAAACTGTCGAAGTGGTTCGTAGCGGAATGGCCGCGATGAATATACTTCAGAAAGTTATTAATTTATGGAGGGATTAATTTATGGAGGGATCCCATGGGACCCCCATAATGAACCGCATTTCTTACTCCGAATGACGAGCCATTAAGGGTAAAAAAAAACATAGAAGACAATAAAGTAAACAGCATAGAATCTCACAATGTAACAGAACAATATATATTACTTAACATAAATTACAAAGTCATTTCAAAATGCTACATCAGAGTCATACTAATACAAATTCTATCCTAGGACAGTTATAATAGCCTGTCCCTACCCAATAGATACAACATACATATAATACAGCGGAAACAAGAAAATAACTGGCTATCGATGAAGCCATCTGCTCCAAACTCCTCAAAGGTAATTAAACCTTATCAAAACGTAATTAACTTAAATCAAAGATTAATTAAATAAAACCCTTTTTAAAATAATAATTAATTAACAATTACCTTAAATAAATAATTAATAAACAATTAATTAACCTTTAATTAATAATTAAATTTAATTAAGTAACAAATCATGATTAGCTTAATTGATTAACATTTAGGTTTAAAAACCATGATTAACAAGTATTAATTACCTTTTTTATTTAATTATCAAATTAATGATCATTAAATAGTTAGATAATTAATCAATTATTCTCTAATTACTAAACTAAAGTTAGTAAACATTTTCTAAAAATGATTTTAAGTTAAAACAAGTTTAGATTGGAAAAATAGTTCGATTTTTCGAACTGTGCATATAATGATTATCACTATATGGACCTGCAATTTAAAAACTTGGTTTTAAAGCAAATTAACTTCAAACTTCTATTTTCACATTTTAACACTTATAATAAAGTTAGAAAATACCTTTCATAAAGTTTCTAGATGGAAACAAATTTCAGATTTGGAAATAGTTTGATTTTTATGAACTGCGCGTGTAACCACTATCACTATACGGACCAGTAATTTCAAAAATTGAAATCTCTTTTCTAACTTTTAAAACTTCCCCTTTTGAACTCTTATTATTTTCAAAACATAAATGTAAACTTTTGAAATTAAACAGATTTAACTATGGAATTTAAACCATTTCAAAACCAATTTCAAAACTTCGAAAAAAGGGATTTCAAAGGTCGCTTTGAGTTAGTGAATCGCTAACTTTTATGGCATGAACAACATACCCATTCTAATGTTATATCCAACATTCCAACTATATCATAAGCAATATATAATGATAGCATATACCTCAAGATTCCAACTTGTAACAATTATGATATATTAACTATGATATTTAAGTTATATGCCAACTAACTAAGCATAACAACATTCAACCAAAACACATACATTTCCAAGTACAATCACATATAATCAACCAAACTTCAATATTACTTATCCAAACATCATAATCACCAAAATAATACAATTTTATGAGCAATATACTTATGATTAAAATAGTTAAGCTTTACTCACCAAAAGTAATGAAACTAAACTAATATCCCACCCGAACTCTAATACAACCTAGCACATCACCTTGCCTTGGAAACATGGAAATTTTTTATGCTTTAGGGAGCCAAATGTGCTCGGCCTTGGGTCTATGGGGCTCGTCCTAGGTTGTTGTTTTAGGTGAGTAGGATTTTTCTATGTGTGGAGTAGTGAATGTATATGGATATAAGTGACTCTAGATTTGATTTCATAGTATATGCACTAAATTTTTTGAGACGACCCGACTTTCTCACCATAGAAAATCGCATCATCTTGATAGAAAGAAAGGGACAGAAAAGAGAAAAGAAAGAGAAGAAAGAAGAAACAACATCAGAATCTCAACAGCGGAACAAATAAATTATATTAATAACATAAGTATTACATAATATACAACACCAATCAGAGTTACGCAGCATATACATCACATACTAGATAGTTATAAACACCTGTCTAGTTATACAACTCAATACAACTCAACAAAGAGATACCAACACAGAGAACACACTGCGGAAAGTACATATCTAACGCCGAAGTCTCCTGCTCCATTGCTCCTCCATAATTCGTCAAAGCTAACCCGAAGACTTCCCACACATAAACATGGAAAAGTTTTTACCTTACGCTAACCAAAACATTTGATAGGAAATCCAGTGACATTATAATAGGTCTAGGGGTTTTCAAGTAAATAAGAAATAGCCGAAATTGTTACATTCATTAAATTCCAACCACTAGCCACAAAAGTGGGCAATACAATCAAAACTGTTGGCACTTATTAGATTTTGGATTCCATACAATGCAGGGCTACTGGGGTACCGCCCGTCACAGTACGTGACCTAGATCACTGTACCGAGGATCACTCCCAATCCCCTGCAACACAAAGCCGGAACCATCCCTTACTGGACATTCCCGAATGAGACAACCCCGCAGTTGGCGTACGTTCCAACCGCCCACACAGCCGAAATAAAAAGGGACTTCTGGACAGGGGGAAATTTCATCCTACTTGGGCATGACCCACTTAGCCTTGCTGCACCTCACCTGTTTTAGCCATTCTCGGTTGATGAGGCTTGAGGCTACGATTACCTTCAGAGAACACATCTCTTAGAATGCTCATTGTCCACCTGACGATGTTCTGAAAGCATTTAATCCATACAAGTTCGTTCCAGGTTCAAACGAAACCGAAGGCATTATCTCGTTACGCTCATTTTGGAATCACCCTCAGAGCTAACGACGATAACCCTTGCACTCTGAATCTTCAATTCGAATCTGAAAGTACTACCCCGTGAAACTCATCTCGGAATCACCCTCACAGTTATACTGACGAATAGTTCTTACACCTCGAGTCTTCACTCCTCACTTGAGATTCACGACCTATCGTAAATTTGGATCGTTGTGGTTTTCGGATATCCAAATCTGGAAACCCGATCCCGGTCTCATCGACATCCAAAACGTATCTTTTAAGGCTAAGTTGTTTTAAAGGTTTAAAACAATTCAATTCCGTTATCTATATACACACAGATAGATCATTCACAAATCACAATAGATAATCAACATTATCATCACAATATATAATCCATACTATCAATCACAAATAGATGATTCATACTATCATCTCAATGCAACCAAAGCATCCATATCACACAGCATTATTTATCTCATATCTGAGATCTCAAACTATTCAAGACAACCAATATCATCCATTCATATATAAGCAATGATTAATAATCACACCAAATATAACTAATTTAAAATAAATTAAGTTAATTACATCATTTCTAATTAATTTAAAGTAAATTAAATTAATAACCATTATCAGACTTGCTTACATCACTATTAATTAATTATCAGTCAATTAATTAATCATCAACCAATTATTTATTTTAATTAATCATTCCTGATTAATTAACCTTTAATGTGGCAAGGCCGACGGGGTTAGATAGTCCCCGACCATTTTATTGCTGCACCAAATGGAATTAAACACATGCAACATAAAGAAGACAGGGGGACACTAGGCGCAACAAACATAGGAGAAACAAAAACAGGAATTAAAAGGAAAAAAAAGAAAAATTAACAAGCCCAGTTAATACGTTTGAAATGAGGCACATATCCCCGGATCAATGGAGAATGAGAGCAGACTAATAGTAACTTTGATTTCATGTATTATCCACTGCTTGAAAATAACATCAGATTTTGCGTTATTGGCATCAAACACTCTCGTGTTTCGCTCTCTCCAAACTGAGCTAATGAAGCTCTTCAACACAGCAATAAATATTCTCTTTCCTTCATGATGCTTACCTGATGTCGCATAGATCCTTTCCCACTCCACCCGATTGTCATGAGAGACATTAGTTCGTTGAAGCCTCGCCATAACATTAGTCCAAATTTTCTTAATATAAGGGCATTCAAAGTACAAGTGTTCTGCTGTCTCCGGTTGTTCATTACAGTAAGTACAGTAAATACTAATACTCATACCCATGCATGCAAGTTTTACTTTGGACATAATCGCACGTTTAAGAACTTTCCAAAGCATGAAATTCTCTCTCATTCTACTGTCATTGGTCCAAGTTCTCTTCCACCATCTCCATGTTGGGCAAGAACTGTTCTTCATAATGAATTCATATGCATCTCCAATTCTGAATTTAGCTTTTTTGTCTCCCCATTCCAGATATACAGAAGGAGAGGTCAGAGAAGTATACTTTCCTACTTTGCTCCAAATATTCTGGATCCTCTGATTGGAAGAAAAATAACATGATGTTTGAAAATTATAGAGAACGTCTCTGACCTTAGTTGCCAAGTGAAGCCCAGTTTACTGTATCTCGCTGAACGATAGGTGACGTCGAATTATGAATCCCTTGTCTAACCATGGGTCGTTCCAGATACTCACACTATAAGTAGGGTTTGAGTTCATCTGAACAAGAGGAAGAAACATCTCCTTAATTTTGAAAATACTCTGCCAAGTCCAGCTTAAGTTTAGAGGCTTAGTCATATTCCACAAACTCCTTCCCTTTATCACGTTTTTTTCTAACCACATAGCCCATAGGCTTTCTGAACAGTTATAATAGGTGTCTAAATGCTTCGCAAATGTTGCTTTGTTCCATTGTTTTAAGTTGAGAATACCAAGACCCCCTTTGTTCAGAGGCCTCTCAACACTGCAAAATTTTATGGGAGCAATGTATCTGCCGGTTGTTTTGCCGTTCCATAGGAATTTCATACATGCACTTCTGATCATATTTATCAACTTAAAGGGAAGAATGAATCTTCTAGCCCATTACACTTGCATTGAAAATATAACTGACTTAATCAGAGTCAGTCTTCCGGCTTGACTAAGTGACCTGGTGGTCTAGCAGTTCAGCCTCGCAGTTATCTTCTCAAATAGAGGAAGACATTGTGTAGTTGAGATTTTTGATGTTGAGAGAGGAAGACCCAAGTAAGAAATAGTGTCAGTATTAAGAGACAAGCCAGTGATTTGAGAAATATGGTACACTGTTCAGAATTAACTCCAGCCATAATGATGTCCGATTTGTCGAGATTAACTTTTAAACCCGTCATAGCATAGAATTTATCAAGTGTGTGCATTATGTTCTTAACGGTGTTGATATCAGGAGTACAAAACACAACTAAATCATCCGCAAACATTAACACAGAGATCTGAGGTTCTTTGCATGCTGGATGAAGCTTAAAATTTCCTTGGTATATAAGTTTATCAAACATCCTCTAAGAAGTTCCATGACAAGAATTAAGACATAAGCAGATAGCGGATCTCCTTGCCTAATCCCTTTCTTACTAACAAAAAAAACCTTCTATCAAACCATTGAAATTAACAGAAAAGGTCGGGGAGGAGTTACATTCATATATCCAAGATATAAAATGAGGTGGGAAGTTCATGTATCCCATGATTCGAACAATGCTATCCCATTGTAGCATATCAAAGGCTTTCATGATGTCAAGCTTCAACATCGCTTTCGGAGTAACATTCTTGCGTTTATATCCCTTAATGAGTTCGTGAGAGAGTAGGACGTGGTCCAGAATGTTCCTTCCAGGTAAGAAGGCAGCTTGATTTTTGGAGACAATTCTTGGTAGGACATGCTTAAGTCTTGCAGCAATAATCTTAGAGATACATTTATAAATAGTATTACAACACGAGATAGGGCGGAATTCGTTGACAAAGTGAGCATTTTTGAGTTTGGGTATAAGTGCTATATTAGTATAATCAAACGATCTGAAGATTTTACATTTTTTGAAGAATAGGAGAATGGCATTGTTAACATCAGCTGAGACAATCGACCAACAAGAAGTACAGAAGAGAGCATTCAACCCATTAGGGCCTCCACACGAATTGGTATTAAGAGAAAACATAGCTTGTTTAATTTCTTCAGTGGTGACTTTATTACACAGGAAGGTATAATCATCTGGAATAAGTCTAGGCAGGATGTCATTAGGGATCTGATCAATACTCAGAATGAAATTGTTTTTGTTGCTATACATGGCAGAGAAATGCTTTACAAATGCTTCCTGGACTTCATCAGGAGTAGAGTGAAGATCACCGTTCAGATCATAGATAGTAGTTATGTTTTCTCTTCTCTGCTTATTCTTGAGACTTGCATGGAAGTAGGCACTATTCCTATCTCCCGTTTCCCGCCATTTTATTCTCGACTTTTGTCTAATCATGTCATTTTCTTTAGCTAATGCTTCATAGTATTACCGAGACAAAGTACTTTCAGTTGCTGTGAGATTAGCATTACTTACATTAGCCATCATTGTTGTTTGGACCTCAATAAGCTTTTCTTTTATCAGTGTGCTCATTTTATCTCCGTTACCATATCTTTTAAATGCCCATTGTTTCAAGACTTCCTTCATCTCTTTAATTTTTTCCTGCAAAACAAACATATGATTACCATTTTTAGACTTGTTCCATGCTGTTAACACTGTAGTTTTAAATTCAGGTTCAGAAACCAAAGAATTAAAAAAAATTAAAATTTGTTTTTCCCCTCTTGTCCGCCCCACGTAGGTGAATAATTTGAGGTGAGTGGTCAGAAAGGAGAGGAGGAGGGAGGTGGTTGTATAGGAGAGGCCATTTGGTTAGGGCAAATTGATTGGAGAAGGAATGATCAATCCTAGAGAAGGTTCTGCATCCAAGTCTCCTCTTATTATTCCACGAGTACTGCATACCAACATATTTGACCATAATAAGCTCCACGTCGATTAGGGTATCAGCAAGTGGTTTAATTTCACTAAGAGAGAGTGGATTTCCACCAACTCTATCAGAGAGAGAGAGAAAATACAATTGAAATCCCCAAGAATAATCCATGGATGGGTAGACTGTTTGAGAGAAGGAATGACCGTAAGTAACGAAGTTCTAGAAGCTGCCGAGTTGAATGCGTAAACAAAGGAAACGTAGAAAGATAATTTGTCTGAAAGATCAATTGCATGGCAGTGTATCAACTGAGAAGTAGAAAGGATGGGAGTTTGTTGTATTTGACTGGGATTGAAAAGAATCATTATCCTACCATATGGTGCTTCATTCAGATTGTGGATGTATCTCCAGCTTGGGTTAATATATGCCGCTGCCTTGATAGACAAGGTAAGATTTAACTTTGTTTCAAGTATTGCTAAGATTGACAGATGGTGTGTTTTGATAATTTGTTTACACTGATCTTGCTTGATAACATGGTGTCCACCACGTATGTTCCATGCTCCAATGCGTGACATCGTTGGATAACATGTGCATTGAGAAGTTCTATCTTCGTTCTCCTAGTTAATGCCTGTGTCGAGGACAGGTAGTTAGGAATCGTAGCCGAAAGTGGGGTCACTTCATGGTTTGTTGTTTCCTCTGGCGTAGGGGAGGAGGACTGTGTAGCTAGTAATTGTTTTTTAGGGGAGGATGGCATAGTGTTTGAAGAGGAGAGTATAACAGGAGGAGCTTTATATGCTGAAGGAGGTTTGATTTTGGAGTATATGTGTAGTGTAGAAAGGCTGGGAGTAATGGCATTTCCTTGTGGCGGAGAATAAGTATGTTGTAATTTGGACTGATAAGGTGTGCATGTGTCACGTTCTTTGTGCACGTCTTCTTTCTTTTGAGCAATTTTGCTGAGTTTGGAATTTTTGTAACTGTTTTTTCTACCACTTGAGCTAGTTTCTTCTCCTTTATTAATATCACTACTTGATCCATCATCATTATTTCCAGCATCGCTAGTTACCGGTCTTTGTATCTCGTTCACTGTTTGTTCCACCACATTTTTCCTTTGTATTGTATTTTTCTACTGTCTTCCTTTTGGGTACTATGCTTTTCAGCATCATTATGTACCTCTGCCTCATTGCTTTCCAGTGCTGCTTGACCTTGAATACCATCTATCATATTTCCATCTATCAATTACAGTAATTAATACAAATACCTTTAATTACATACAAGTAATTATCTATTAATTGATTTCACAAATTAATTATACTTAACCAAATACAGTAATTAATCTTTAATTACTACATAAATTAATTAACTATAATTAATTACATTAATCCTTAATTAATTACGTTAATTAATTCCTTCATTTATTAATTATTTCCAAATAATCCCTTCTTAATTACATCATTAATTATAATAATTAATGATTTCTAATTACATTTTCTATTTAAATTAATTACATTAAGCAATTAATCTTTATTTAAACCATAAGTGTTAATCATCCTTGATTAACCCCATTCAGTAATTAACTATCCTTAATTACTTTACCAAATAAATTAATTACTCATTAATTAATTATCTCTAATTAATCCCTTGATTAATTTTATAAAGTAATTATACTCAAATTACTTCCATTATCCAATCACCTTCAATTAATTACATCCGGTAATTACCCATTAATTACTTTCCTTAGTAATTTCTCTTCATTAAATTACATTAAGTAATTATACTTCACAAATCACTAAATGATTATTCTAAATTAATTAAACTGAATTAACTAACTTAATCTGATCAAATTAAACTCAATTAATTACAATAAGTAATTAATTCATTAATTACTTCCATAAGTAATTATTCTTAACAATTTACACAAATGATTGTCTTTAAATTAATTAATCTAATTAATTAATAAAAACTAATCACATTAATTAATTATTAAATAATCCTTAGTTAATAACCTTCATTAACTATTAACAATTCATTAATTATTTTTCTAAAGTAATTAACTTATTTTAATCATTATTGATTACAAATTAATTAACCATTCATAGCCCATTAGTTAACCCCTAATTATTTAATTAACTAAGTGTTAACTGTAACTTAATTAATCCTTTATTATTTGATTAATAAATTACTAATCATTAATTAAAATCTAATCTTATTTAATTAATAATTCTTAAATTATAAGTTAATTATTATAAGAATAACTAATCTTAAACTTTAAAGTTTAAAACCCTTAATTACTTTAAGTAATTATTCATTTCATTAATTTATTAAATAAATTAATTATCCATTTAATTACCCTAATAATATAATGAATAACAAAACATTAAATTCTAATTTAACTTTACGATAAAACCTTTTTCTTATCTATGGTTAAATTATCATTCACAAATATATTTGAAACATTCATTTCCAAATTTAATTTCAAATTTCATTTTAAAATTCAATTTTAAAAATGAAACCCAATTTATCTTGAACAAAATTTAAAATCAATTTAAAACCTTTAAATTTAAAGAATACTTTTCCTTATAAAAGAAATTTTACTAGAGTTTAAACCAAATTTCTTTTTTTTTTTAAATTCAAAACATTTAAATTTTACTTTATCATTCAAAATTGTTAAAACACTTAAATTTATAAAACTTAAATTTATTTTAAACTAAAGATTCCAATTTAGATTTGAATCAGATTTAAACTTTGTTTAAAACATTTCTTTACATTTCAAACTCCAATTTAAATTCAGATTCTTTTAAAAACATTTTTAAACACTTAACACCTTTAAGGTTATTTAAACAAATTTGAATTTAAAAACTTTATTCATTTCCAGCTAAGATTCAAATTAAACTTGAATTCATTATTTAAAATTAGATTTAAAACTTATTTTAAATCTTTGCTTGATATTTTAAATTCAGTTTAAATTTTGAAAACAGAACAAGTTTTCTAACCTGTAACAAAACTAACTCGAACCACAAATATATTACTCGAGCTTAACCTACCCTAGCTCGAACAAAAACACAAAATAACTCGAGTAACTCGAGTAACATTTTCATTTAAATTAATTTAAAAAACTAAAGTACCGACAGGTTTATACGTAAACCTGAAACATCAACACACCCGAGCCCACTCAACCATGACTTCGAGTCCAATACCCAAAAGCTTCGAGCAAAACACAATTCAGCCCGAACCTCACTCGAGTATCCTTCTTCCCCCAAAACAATAGCTGATACAGAAAATCCTCCATGCACCTGCACCAACCCTGCCGTCAACTCCGACCACTCACGACCACACGCGCAAGTCAACGATCATCCCCTAACCTAATTCCGACCATCAAATCAATTGCAGAAGCTAAAAACCAAAATCGAGCATACGAACTCAATACTGGAACAATGTCGAAACAGGAATCACCTCAATCACCAGACTCCGACCACCAGAGAAGCTTCACCTCCCGCCACAACCTCTTCCACACCCCATCTATCATTACCCTGAATCTGGGAAAGCTCGGTTACCTTTAGAAATCGTGGCGATCAAATTACTGATCTACAGAAAAACTAGGGTTTAAAACTTCAATCCAAAACCACCATCGCCTTAATGCATTAATTCACTTCCTACCATTTTCCCCTGACTCTCCTATCACCATTTCATCACCAGAGAAGATGCTGGCCACCCCAACCCTCTAGATTGACAGTTCTAACCCAAAACATCATTTCTAATAAAACCCAAACTGCTCCTTTAATCCAATATTAAAAATTGAAATTTCATTCCTAAAAATCGTGATTTAGTTTATAGTTTCAGATTTTATACCTGAATTAATGGTTTAGGATGTTTCAATTTTATCATCACTTTAAACTTATCTATTTTCCCAGGTTTACAGATAAATTTCAAATTTATTTTAACATAAATAAACATTTAAAACCTACTTCATGATGAATCAAACAGGTTTTATTTGTATCCTAAGACCTCATAAAGATTTATTCAATAGATAATGGATTTTGATAAAAATCATTGCTTTTAAAAACTAAGATCAGTTAGAAACATATACAACAGAAGTCATACATCAATACAAACATATATACACAGGAATTTCATATATATCCACAATATTTCATTCTTCATCTCAGAAATTGCATGTAACTAGATTTCATATACTTAAATTTTTTTAAAGATAATGTTACTCACCAGAAAATTTGATGAGCAGAGCACTATTGAAAAACCTTTTTCTTCTTTCTGAACAGGGTGTTGAAACTGCTTTTGACTTAAATTTTGATTTGCTTCTTTATTTTTGTAAACTTTAATCCCGATTTACTGTAATGCTTGCTCCCTAATTTTACAATTGCATGCTTCCGCAAAGAAGTAAATGCAAGCTTGGTTGAAACTGCAGTTGCATGCAGGTTTGAGTTGCAAATTGAATTTCAGGTTGACGATTTGAAGAGAGCTTCAGGTTTATACTTTGATTTGCATTCCAGTTTTGAAGATGATTTCAGATAGTTTTGGGTTAGAGGAAATATTAGTTTCAGCTTTGTTTTTGAGGGGAATTTGCAGGATTTGTTCTTGAGCAAATTTTCTGGTTTGAATGAAGATTACCGATTTTTTTTTGATTTGAAGAAGATGATTTCATATTTTTAGCTGAAGTTCTTAAGTTTTGAAAAAGAAGAATAGAAAAAAGAATAAAATGAGGAGTAATGTGTTTATATAAATAAAATTTTGATTTAATTAAAATAAAAGAAAAAGAAAATTTAAGTGGACACTTGTTTTTAACCTTAACACTTGTCACAATGTTTACTTTATGGCTTAACACATGTCATTAAGGTGTTAAGAGATTTACACATGTAATTTAAGTATTTTAATTTAATTTAAAACTGTTTACGAAAGCTTTTAAATCTTAATTTATTACTTTTTATGTATATGTAAATAAATTTCTCCTTTATTTTTTTATAAAAAAATAAAAAAAATTATAAAAAAAAGCTTATTCTAATATTTTTATGTATTTATTCTTTTAAATTTCAAAACATTAAATTCAAATTTAAATTAAATTATAAAATCCAATTTAAAAATCAAGTTATATATATGCATATATATAACTACCATTAAATTTTGAAAATAACAAATCATATTCCCAAAAATCTATTTATGTTTATAAAAACTAGGTATTATAATTATCATTTGAAAATAACAAATTAAACAATTGTAAATGATTTATAAAAGAGATTATAATTTACTTCTGTTACTCAATAAATTAAGATCATTTGTAAATTGTATTTTAAATTCTTATATATAATTTCAAGCAATATTTAAAAAGAAAATAAAACAAAGATTTTATGTTAATCTAATTTAAATTCATATTTAAGCTAATTAAAATATAATTTTAAAACAAATAAGATTTACCTTAAATATTTACAAACCATATAGATAGTTAATTAAATTGCTTTTGAAAAGAAAAATGTTAAATCTAAATAAAAATTTCCAATTTACCAAAAATAAATTAGAATTAGAAAATTGCTTTATTTACTAAATTCGAAACCAAAGATTATCTTATTTACAATATATATAATTATATATATTATAAATAGAAACAATTTACTTGCTTTAAAAAAATCTACCAATTTAAATTTTTATTAAAAGAAGATCATTAAATCAATTCAAATTTTATTAACAAAAATCATCAAATCAATTTAATTTCTAACACAGATTATTAAATTTATATTGCCAAAAATTCCGGGATATCACATTTTTTGCTTAAGAAAAGGAGATGGAAGTCATGAATGGAATAAGTGGAAGAACTTGAAAATAGAAAGGAGATGAACAAAGGAAAAATAAAGAGCGTGCAGAGGTATTTATAGAAAATGAGAGGGGTAAATTAGTAAAATGACTTTAGTATGGAATAATGATAAACTTATCATGAAAGCATGCTTGCCATAGCACCCCATCGTCCTCTCCACATGTTACCACTCCCCTCCCCTCCCCCCCCCCCCCCCGGCCATGCTTTAGTGCTCTCCCTAAGTTAATGTAGGTAACGGACGAGCTTAACTTAGGGTACTTATGTTACTATTTAACACAATTCGCACCATGCTTGATTAATTTAAGTCAAACCACCATTATCTTAATCTAATACTTAATTTAACTTAATATAAACTCATTCTAATCCAATGATACATATATTTGTGTGTAAGTTTCACAAATGTGCACAACATTTACGACGATTTTCAGGTGTCGAAATTTCGGAAAACGTTTTTCGGTCACATTTTATATTTTTATTTGAACTATCTAATTGGTAAAATTTGAAAATTATTTTACCATCATTATTAAATAATTAAAATAGATTTATTTTCTAATAAAAATCCATTTATTGATTATATAAAATCTAATTTCCATCATTTATTATTATTTAAAAGATTCGTTTTATTTTTAATTTATAAAACATATTATTTGAAGATTTAAAATTCAATGAATATTCACAAATTGAGGTGGTAAAATTCTAGGTCGTTACACTCTCCCACCATAAAAGAATTTCATCCTAGAAATTGTACTACTACCCTAATTCCTAGAAAAAGCTAAACTATTCATCAGTCTATATAATGTACATAAATCACCCCTATGTAAAATCTGATTTGATCATTCACTCGAATACATAACTTTGCTCGAACTTGTATCGTTTACCAGACTTCCTAGTGTGGGCTTTGATGAAGCCTCTTAATTAGAAACCTCTATTCTCCTTGCTTAGCTACAAAGTATGATAGACAAATTTTGGTTCCACGTAAGAACCCTCACCAACGCTCGCTGTAAAAAATTAAGTGATAAATCCTTATTCGGAATGGTATAAAACACCTCCAGTCATATACTCGAATCTAGGATCGAGAACTATTTAAATAAGAGAAACGATCTTCATACAACCTACGTACCGATCTAACGATTCTTACTATCTAACTACTTTTTACCCTCTCACCATGCTTCAAAAGAATCAATTTTTAAATTTATTAACTTATATAATACTCTTCTACATCTTAAGAGCATATCTAAACATCTTATTTTTAATTCTATTTAATTTTAACTATTAGATGTTGGCCAAAAATAATTTGATTCTTGAAATTAGGTCAACCAAACCAGCCTCTTTATTAAAGTTAACCTAATTAAACTTTATTTATTAATCCATATTCAAAATATCTTTTTATTTTGAAAACTCTTCCTTTTAAGGGATCCAAGAACACAACACCCTGGTTTTATTTGAAAAACCTTTTGAAAACATATATATATATATATATATATATATATATATATATATATATAGCATGACTAACTCCAAAACGATGTCAAGGAACTAGGTGCTACCAAAAAGTATCTTATACCCCTTTGCTAAGAAGGGTAACACTCAAGAGAAGTGTTTGCCATCCAAACACATCTCTTACCCATTTTTAGTCATTTCCGAGACACTCGGACAAGTTAACAAAAAATTTTCTTCTCTTTTGTTCCAAATTTCTTCTCGAAACAATACCATTTATAGAGATATAGTTTTAAAAAAAATCATCCACTTGCTTTGGATACATTTGGACTCAAACTCATCCCAATTATACAATGACAAAGAGAATAATTTACTAAGTGCACTATCATATCTGCCTAAGAAAACATTTGATTGTCACTTAGAAGATTATTCTAATCATCAAGAAACAAATCAAAAAAATTCCCAAACTGTCCAAAGAAAACCTTACTCTCAAACTTTATTTTAAAATATCTATATCTTAAAATATCTTTAAGAAAGATTACTACAATTTTCCAAATCATTTGGAATTTATCAAAGCCACCGAGATTTAACATTCTCAAAATCCTTTTCATTTTTAAAACACATTTAATTGTTTCGATTTGTAAAATCATCTCTCTTAATTCATCTTATAAAACTATCTATAAATTTTCTTTTGTCATAAACACCTTTATTAAAATTCAATTTTTAACCCTTACATGTCGTCGAACGCCTTATAGTCAAATTGTGAAACTTAATTCACAAGGTGTAAGATTCAATGTTCCTACAAATTCTATCTACCCAACCCACTCTCCTTATAGATAACTACATAGATTTTGAAAATCATTCCCTTTATATATAAAAAAAAATATTCCTTGGTAAAATTATTTTATTTACCAAATTTAAAACAATATTATGTCAATTTAACTTGTTCAAGTGTTCAGGAAATCTCTATCGATAACGCTAATCAGACGCATCGACCAGAATTCTTGAGCCAGTCAATAAGTCAAACAACACAATATAAAATATTTTTATTCACTAACAAATACACACTCATATATATATATATATATATATATATATATATATGACACTCAGACTTATTCTAGGGCACTACTGATCCTATTTAAATGAGTTTACCACCAGCAAGGTCTAGGTATTCCCTCAACCTAAGCTCTGATGCCAAATGTAACGAACTGCCATTCTTACTCCCAAATATGAGCCATTAAGGGTAAAAGAGAACATAGAAGAGAAGAAACTAAACAGCACAGAATCTCACAGCGTAACGGTTATTACCCAACATATATTACAAAGTCATTTCAAAATGTTACATTAGAGTTATATTAATACAAATTCTAGCCTATGACAGTTATAACAGCTTTTCCCCACCTAACTGATACAATATACATATATATAATATAGTACAAACAAGAAAATAACTAGCTATCTGTGAAGCCGCCTACTCCAAACTCCTCCATGGTAAATCTGTGGAAAAATCTGAACTACTTGGCCGCTCATTCAAATTTGAGCACCCAAGAGTTTAGGAAAAGGAAAAATAAAATCCAGGTCATACATGGGTCCAGTGTGAGTAAAGAATAAGTCTTTAGCGTTATAAAAACCTTTAAATCAAAGGCATCTCATAAGACCACACCATATATGAACACGGACGGGTTTTTACCATACGATATCTAAAACATTTATATATAAAATCTAGTGATATTATAATAATGTTTAAGGGTCAAAATAAAATATGAATATAGCTGAAATGCTTACATCTCACATTTTAACATTGTTGGGTACCTAAAACTGCAAAGGCATGTATTGGAGAATGAATTCCATACTAAGACAAGGTAAGGAACTGCCTTCCGATGGTATATCTCTAGATTGGACCGGGGTCTGACAAGAACATCTTGCACCCCTACCACATAGGACTGGCCTACCACTTTACTAGTAGTACCAAATATGATCACGCTACTTTGAGCCCTGAAGCATACATGAGTAGACAGTAATCGATTTAGATTTGGAATGACCATACCCTGATGGGAGCGACCCACTTGGCTCTACTGCATGCCCAATTTTTATCGTATCCCAGTTAATGAGGCTTGAATCTACGTTTTACCTTTATATAGAACTTTCCACTTGGAATTCTAACACTACTTTATAGGAAATAATGCAATTCTAGCATTCATCCATATAAGTTGTCCAGGAGTTGGACAAGCTGAAGGCTCTACTTTTACTACATTCAATTTGGAATCATCCTTAGGATTAGTAGCAAGCAACCCTTGTACTTCAAAGAGCTTTATCTTCAATTCCATCATCTTCAAGATGTCTTCACTTCGAAACACTTGATTTGAATCGAAGTGGTTTTCAGATAACATATCCGGTCCCTGTCACTTCGAAACAACATTCGATAGTTTTCGGTAAACTCAACCCCGATTCTTTAGGAAATAAACAGTCAAAGATAAGAGCGGCTATCACCTCCTAACCGTTAGTGGATGCATTTCCTTATCATATATCCTAAGAGAATGAAACAAGATTTAAACGCATAGTGCAGCACCAACGGAGATGACAGTGCCATGCAGCTTACGTGTTTCTCCTAAATATTTTCAAAGTTCCTTTTTAGGTCAATATTTTTGATAGTTGGTTATTTAACTATCAAATAAACAAACTACAATAATTCCATTTCCATAGCAACCACTAAGCCTCGAAACAAATCTTTATTTAATAAATCTCCTTTCAAAATGCTTGTCTAAAATATTCATATACTTATCTCTCTAACATAAGTATATACACCAAACATTTATGAATAACTTCTTACTTCCAAATCATGTTAAAAAGGCTTAAACAAATATTGTTTAAATTGGTGGTAAGGACAACTCTAAACACTATTTGCTCGGTGTTAAGTGTGGAACGGATATTCTATACCACCATTTTTAGAAGGTCAATTTAGAGAAACGCCGATCTCAAATTTTTTTTATACATCTTTTGATAAATTCTTTTTAATCAAATCTATTTCATTCACGAAATATCTTTTACTTGAAATCCAAACCATTTCAAAATACTTTCCAAACTCCCCGATTCATATACAAACCCTTTTATAGATATTCAAAATTATTTATAATAATTGCTTTCGTAAATATCAAACTTTTTATATAAATTTCTTATGAATATCCAAACCTTTATATAAACTCCCTTTATGAATATCCATTTAATTTTTAAACTTCTTTTATAAATACCTAAAACCATTTATTAAACTTTTTTATGAACACTTTCTGTTTTAGATGACTTTCTAAATAACCTTAAATCAAATTAGCTTCCTTTAATAAGTAAATCCATTTTATAAATCTCCCTTATTTGTGAAATCTTCTTTGCTTAAAACTTCAAATCCATTTACCCAAAAATGGCTTATAAATTTCCAAATCCTTTATAAAACTCATAAACTTCTTTTTGTAACACGAAAACCTTTTCCATTAGTTAAAAACATCTTTAGTAAAACCGTTTGTCAAATCTTTCTTTAAATATCTTGTTCAAAATGCAATAATTTTGCAACCATTTCAAAAAGAAAATGAAATATCTGCCTTTACAAAATTAAACAGAGGCTTAGCGACCAACATGGTGCTTTTAATTTGGTTTTACTTATCCAATCTAACATACCATCACGTAACAACAGGTACCTAAGGGATCAACACATAATAATTAATCAACTTAAGTAAATGTTCAACTTACTTGTAATAGCAGAATGCTTTTTTGTTCTGCTAATAGATGTTATCTAGTTTTCCTAATCGTATGGGGTTACTTAAGGGTAAGCGACATAGAAATCCCTTGATTTAAAATAAATTTGAAAAGGAAGTAGTTTAAAATAAAACTTTAAATTCAAAGCGATCTTAAAATAAGTCAAAACCCTTTCTAAATGAGAATCATAGTAACTAAAATCTAATTAAAGGTAATTAAACTTATCAAAACATAATTAAATTAAATCAAAAATTAATTAAATAAAACCCTTTTTAAAATAATAATTAATTAATAATTAACTTAAATAAATAAATAATTAATAATTAATTAATTAATTCTTAATTAATAATTTAGTTTAATTAAGCAACAAATCATGATTAACTTAATGGATTAAAATTTAAGTTTGAATACCATTGTTAACAATTATTAAGTACTAATTACCTTTATTAATTAATTAATAAACTAAATAATCATTAAATAATTAAATAGTCAAACAATTATTCTCTAATTACTAAATTAAAGTTAGAAAACATTTTCAATTTTTTTTTACATTAAAACAGGTTTAGATTGGAAAAATAGTTTGATTTTTCGAACTACACATATGGCGTCTATCGCTATACGGATCCGTAACTTTAAAACTTAGTCTTTAAGAAAATTAAATTCAAAACTCTATTTTCATATTTTAAAACTTATAACAAAGTTAGAAAACACCTTTGAAAAATTCTCTAGCTGGAAACAAGTTTCGGATTTGGAAATAGTTTGGTTTTTGCGAACTACGCATATAACGACTAGCGCTGTACGGATCCATAATTTCAGAACTTGAAATTTCCTTTCTAAATTTTGAAACTTGCCCTTTTGAACTCTTATTATTTTTAAAACATAAACATAAATTTAAAATTTTGGAACAAAATAGATTTAACTTTGGAATTTTAACCATTTTAAAACCACTTTCAAAACTTCGAAAAAAAGGATTTCAACGGTCGCATTAAGCTAGCTAATCGCTAACTTTTATGGCATGAACAACATACCCATTTCGATGTCATCTCCAACATCCCAACTATATCATAGGCAATATATAATGGTAGCATATACCTCAAGATTCGAATTTGCCACAATTATGATATATTTACTATCATATTTAAGTTATATGCCAACTAACTAATAATAACAACATTCAACCAAAACACATACATTTCGAAGTACAATAACGTATAATCCACCCAACTTCAATATTACATATCCAAGCATCATAATCACCAACAATTATACAATTTTATGAGCAATATATTTATGATCTAAATTGTTAAGCATTACAAATTAATATTATACAAATAAATCGTTTCCATATAAGTGATTCGCTTTACAGAAATAATTTATTTCCATAAACGAATCAAACATTTATTTTTAAAAACGAATTGAACTTTTTTCTTGATTTTCGTATTGGTATAACACATTTAGAATTAGTTCATGATTGTTCAAACGTTAAGAGAATAAATTTCCCAAGCGCGCAACCCCGAAGGCCTAAATCAACATCAGGCCGAACACCCAGAAGATTATCCAACTTAACATCCCAATAATCGAGTTCAAATTCCTTTTTCTAACATTAAAAACAATATTTATTATTCCGAAGGATAATTAATTAAGTTAAAATCCTTTAAATAAACAATTCATTATCTATAATAAAATAGATAATTATTTCCAAACACTTTTATAACATTGGTAAATTAACTTTAAAATCTTCATTAAATCAGTTTGTTAACTTTAAGTCAGCTTGTTATAACTTACTTTAATCACATTTATTAAATCAATTAATTAAAATGATTTATTAAATTCAAACAGTCATTAACTAAATGAATAATTAACCCCAAACATCACTAATTAAAATGATAAGTAATTCTAAATTCCATTGATTAAAACAAATAATTAAGCTCAAAATAATCATAAATTGATCGGATTAATTAAATACAAACTACATTAGTCAAATCGATTAGTTAAAACATCATTTGTTAAAATGATTTATTTAATTACAAAACATTGTTAATTAAAATGATTTAGCTAAATTCCAAAATTCATTAGTTAAAACAATTAATTAAATTTGAAAACAAACATTAATTAAAATGATTAATTAAATTCAAATATCATTATATAAAATGATTAATTACTTTTAAATGTCATTAATTAAAATGATTGTTAATTTCAGTTATCATAAATTAAATTAATACTTAATTAATTAAACTACAATATCATTAATAAAAATAACTAATTAATTAATCAAGCTCTAACAATCATTTGTAACGACCCAACTTCCAAACTCTAGGAAGTCGCATCGCTAATAAGAAAGAAAGGGATAGAAAAGAGAAAGAAAGAGAAGAAAGAAGAAATAATACATCAAAATCTAAACAGCGGAACGAATAAATTATATTAGTAACATAAAATATTACATAGTTTACAACCACTATCAGAGTACAAAGAAAATACAACACATACTAGACAGTTATAAACATCTGTCTAGTATTCACAACATAATACAACTCAGAGACAACACAGAACACACAGCGGAATACAACTATCTAACGCAGAAGCCTCATGCTCTATTGCTCCTCCAATATTCGTCAAAGCTAACCTGAATCCCTTGGCTACTCGTAAAAAATTGAGTACCCAAGAGTTTATGAAAACAAAAGATAAACTCCGGGTCAGACATGAGTCTGGTGTGAGTAACAGGTTAAAGTTGCTTAACTTTCAAAAACCTTTTGAAAAGAAAGGTATCGCATAAGACTTCACACACATAAACATGGAAAAGTTTTTACCTTACGCTAACCAAAACATTTGATAGGAAATCCAGTGATATTATAATAGGTCTAGGGTTTTCAAGTAAATATGAAATAGCCGAAATTGTTACATCTATTAAATTCCAGCTACTAGCCACAAAAGTGGGTAATACAATCAAAACCGTTGGCACTTATTGGATTTTGGATTCCATACAATGGCTGGGCTACTGGGGTACCGTCCATCACAGTACGTGGCCTAGATCAACGTACCGAGGAGTACGCCCGCTCCCCTGCAACACAAGGTCGGACCCATTCCTTATTGAACAGTTCCGAACAAGACAACCCCGCAGTTGGTGCGCAATTCCAACTGCCCACTAAGCCGAATAAAAAGGGACCTCTAGACAAGGATAAATCTTGCTCTCCAGTCGGGGCTACCCACGAAGCCTTGCTGCACCTCCCCTATTTTAGCCATTCCCGGTTGATGAGGCTTGAGGCTACGATTACCTTAAGAGAACACATCTCTTAGAATGCTCATCGTCCACCTGACGATGTTCTGAAAGCATTCAATCCGTACAAGTTCGTTCCGGGTTCGAACGAAACCGAAGGCATTATCTCGTTACACTCGTTTTGGAATCACCCTCAGAGTTAACAACAATAACCCTTGCACTCTGAATCTCCATCTCGAATCTATAAGTACTATTCCATCAAACTCATTACGGAATCACCCACAGAGTTATACTGACGTATAGCCGTTACACCTCGAGTCTTCACTCTTCACATAAGATTCACGACCTATCATTAATTTGGATCGATGTGGTTTTCGGATATCCAAATATGGAAACCCGATCCCGGTCTCATCGAAATCCAAAACGTGTCTCTTAGGTCCAAGTTGTTTTAGAGTTTAAAACAATTCAATAACATTATCTATATACACAGATAGATAATTCCTAGATTCACAACAGATAATTATCATAATCATAATCACAGATAATCAATATCATCATCGTAATGCAACCAATGTATCCAATCACTCAACATTATTAATCTCATAGCTGAGATTCAAAACCATTCAAAGAAACCAATAACAACCATTCATAAGTAATGATCTATAATCATACCACCTATAATTAATTTAAAATTAATTAAATTACATCTCTAATTAATTTAAAATTAAATTAATTATTTACAAAATATAATTCTTGCTTACGTTATCATTTATTAATTACAAATTAATTAATCGATTAACCTCTAATTTATCATCTTAATTAATCAACCCTGATTAATTATACTTTAATTAATTTCACAAAATTAATTATTCTAAACCAAATACAGTAATTAACCTTTAATTAATTCATTAATTGATTAACTATAATTAATTACATTTAACCTTAATTAATTACATTTAATTAATTACCCTTAATTACTTATTATTGATTAATTAATATTAATTAATCAATCTTAATTACATCATTAATTATTAATTAATGATCCTCAATTATATTTAATTAATTACTTTATTAAATTAATTACTTTCAGTAACTAATCTTACTTATCCCATAATTATTAATCACCTTTGATTAATCTTATTCTGTAATTATCTATCCTTAATTACTTATCAAATTAATTACACCTTAAATTAATTTCTTTAATTAATCCTTAGATTAATCATACATAATAATTTAATCCAAATTACTTTTAAAATCCCAACATTATCCACTAATTACATACAGTAATTATCTTTAATTATTTCACTAAGTAATTCTTCTTCATTAATTACATCAGGTAATTATTATCAAACCAAATGTTTAAAATTAACTAAACTTAATTAATTAATTTAAACCAATCTCAATAAACTCATTAATTGCATTAAGTAATTAATGTCTTAATTACTTTCATTTAAGTAATTAACTTAAATAAATTTTACAATTTATTAATTAATCAATCTAATTAATTACTAAAAATTGATCATATTAATTAATTACTAAATAAACTTTAGTTAATGACCATCATTAACTATTATTAATTCTTTAATTATTTTTCTTTAATTACTTCTTAATTATCTCTAATTTGAATTAATCTAAATTATTAATTAAATAAATTAAATAAATAAGTTATTCCTTAATTATCCTATTTATTAAATTATATTTAATATCTTAATAAGTTCATAAATATTAAAGTGTACTTAGAACATTTCATTTTTATAATTTAAATTCAAATTCCGTTTTGAATTCAAAATTCAAAATGATATTAAGAATTAACCAATTTAAATTTCATTTATTAATCTTCAAAATAAATGTAAATAACATTTATTCAAATATCCCGATTTAAATTCAATACATTTGAACAATTCCTTATTTTAATCATTTGAATTCAAACTTGAATTGAACTCTTGCTTTACCCCTTGATTTAAAAACTTCTTATTTAAAAATACAAATTCATTTTAAAAACTTGAAGATTTAAAGATTCTTAAGAAAACTGGACTTAACTTTTGAATTCAAACTGCTAATCAAAAATTAGCTTTTAGATTTACAATGAAATCTAAATTTCAAGAAAACTGTCGGGTTCTTTTTCTATTATTTAAAACTGAAAACCATTTTCAAATTTGAATACTATAAGATTTCAAAATCTTTTAAAGCTATAATTCTAACTGCATATTTAAACTTTGTTTAAATCTTATCATAATAACTTGTTCATTTAAATTTTGATTTAAATTTAAACCTGCAGACAGTGTTTTCAGAAAACTGTAATACAACATACTCCCGAGCTAACCTTATGTGTGCTTCGAGTCATCTGGTCTGTAACTTCGAACAAACTCAGCACACTCTCGAGTGTTACTCGAGTCAAAACACTGCAGTTCCTAAAAAAAACAAAAAAAACCCAGACCCAAATGCACGGTGCACGTACACCGTGCCTCCAGCCACCATCACCTCCTTCTGGCGACCTCCTTACATTGACAAACAACCCCACTATCTACCTCCATCCTTAAATTCCCCTTCCTAAACTCAAATTTGAAATTTGAGTATCTCCTCCAAACCTGAAACTGCAAGAATAGGTTTTTACCCCAAAGCCGTAACACCTTCATCCACCACCTTCTGACCACCGGCATGTCAGTGACTCCGGCCACGAGTCCATCCTTCAACCTATTATCATCCCCCAGAAACTCAGACAACTCGATCACTCCTTCATGAAGAACTGACCACAGAGATCTACCTATCTTAAACTAGTGTTACAGGTAACAAAATCACCACCACTGTCTTCATAATGTTTTGCATCATCACCTAATAATTTTCCATTCATCAACGACAGCTCCTCCACCTATCTGAAGGACCCCGACCAATACATTTGCCCAGATTTCCCCAAAAATTCAAAAATTCCCTATACAGATCAACACAGAACAATACCATACCCCTTCACTAAAAATCCCAATTTTTGTTCTAAAAATTAAGTTTTGATCTTGGTATTTAAATCTGAATACTGAATTTATACTTAATTCAATATAAATTTTCACATATTTAAACTTGATTGATCAAACTCTGGTTTACAGAGATGTTTTATAGGTTATTTTAACTTAATTAAAAATCTCAAATTAAAGCTTAACATAAACAAGCAAGTTTGATTTAATCTAAGTTAAATCAGAGACACAAATCTATAGATTTTGAATTTAAATCAAAACCTGATCATATGACTTATATAACAGAGAGTACTTTCTTGAAATCAAAAGCAATTCACAGCAGATTTCATCCAAATATGCATTCAACATATTTTTATCACAGATATTAAACATCAACCTATTTATAAATTTAAACTTTAAGAAAATAGGAAATGTTACTCACCTAGATCTTGATGTGCAGAGCAATGCAACTGAAAAACTTGTGCTTTTAAAAACTTTGAGTTGTTAGAATTGCTTGAGTTAAAAACTGGAAAGCTTTATCACTGAATTCTTTTAACAGCTTGAATAAGAAATGCAGGTTTGCTTGCACAGATCTTAGATTTTTGAAAATGCTGGTATGCTATAATTGGCTTGAAGACAAATGGTTTGCATGCAGGCTAATTCCAGAAATGCAGAATTTTATTCTTGATTTCAAAATGGTGATAGATACGCTTTTAAACTTGAAGATGTGGGGGCTTTTGAAGATGATTTTTTTTGGAAAATGTTTAATAGATTTTTGATTACAGATTTAGATCTGAAAAAAATGGTTTTCAGATTTGTTTTGCAATTTGGTTTGAAGATTTATGTTTGGCTTTCATTTTGAAAAAGGAAAGAAATGAAGAAGGAGATTTATTTATATAAGCAGAAATTAAACTTTATTAAATACATAAATAAAAGAAAACCAAATTATATGACACTTATCCCTACATATTACATTTGTCAAGTAAGTATGTTAGTTAATCAACACATGCTCATTTAATTTGTAAGATGTTTATATTTGTCTTTAATGTTAATTAGTTATAATTAAATGTTAATTAGTTATTTATTTAGATGTTAATACATGATAAATGTAAACCTATGTTTATATAAATTAGTTATTCATGTATCTATTTATATGTATATAAATTTTAAAATGAATAAATCAAACTATCTTTATAAAATTAAACTTATACAAATATTTCAAAATTAAAACAAATTAAAAACATTTATACTTTAAATTTTAAAAACTTTGAATTCAAGTTCAAAATAAATTTTGAAACCTAGTTTATTTCCAAATATAACTACACAATTTAAATTTTTGAAAAACATTTATTTTTATTTGTTGAAACAATCTATTATTATATTTGTAGAAATAACAATATTTAATAACCATAAATAATTATTAAAAGAAATTGTCTTCTTATTAATAAGTTATTTATTTTATCACAATATATTTTTAAAAGAAAATAAACCTTATTGTTATTTAAATTTTAAACTTGAGTTAAACATATTTTAAATCAGTTCAATATTTATCTTATGTATTTAAAGCCATATTTTATTTATTAAATAACCTTTTTAAAAGTTTAACCTTTAAATAAAATCATAATTCACAATTTACTAAAGATACATATTTTATAGAAACATGATTTATTTATTAATTAAATTTAAAACAATATATATTCACAATATATACAATATTCTATATATTATAAATATAAACAATTTATTAGATTTAAAAAGATAAAATCTATCAATTAACTACTTATTATATTGAATTATTAAATTAATTCAAATCTTATTACAAATATTATCAAATCAATTTAATTTTATTTCAGATTATTAAATTGATATTGCTTTAAAATTCCGGGTCATCACACATTAGTTAAAATGATTAATCAAGTATAAAACATCATTAGCAAAAGTTATTAATTCAATCTAAATACAAACCAATTTTAATCTTCATTTGTTAAATTGGTTAATTAATCTCAAATTAATTAAAATAATTAACTAATTTTAAATTATCATTAATCAAAATGATTAATAAATTTTCAATACTCTTTTTAGCGGAAATACAAGCTCAAGTTCATAAGATAGGGTTTTGGGGATGAAGTTTAGTAAACAATGGTATGGCGAAAGTCGCTATAACGACATTTAAACTATTAAATGGAATATAAGCATTAATTTCAATTAACCATCAATATCAACATATGGACGTAAATAAATAATTTATGGGCGAGAAACCCCCTTTAGGTCTCTCTATATATTATCCTGCAAAATAATGGTTATGGATCACATATAGATATCATATTGGTTTACAACGATCAAATTAATATGTCATCCATTTTCCAATCAAAAATGCAACCAAACAACAATCAAACAATTTAACTAACATCCAAACAATCAATAAACAGTTTTAACATCGGTAATATGATATAATAAAATTAAATATGAGTTAAACTTACATTGATTTTCGTTTCCGCCGAAACGGTTTGATTTCAGACTAAAACCGATTTTAGCCTAAATTTCCACTTGTTCCTAACCCATCCAAAACAACTCTATCGCGAGGATCTCGACAGCATGATCCCAACGCAAAAAATGGCGTCCGAACCCGACCTCTTACGAAGGAGATACGAATTTTATAAGTTAACGATATGTTAAAATAAAAATTAAACGGCTTTTATATATCTACATATTTTCCATTATTCCATCCTCCATATCATCTTTTTCCCCAATCTAAACAAAACGTGCACAGAACACAGGAAACCCATCACGCATGCACGAATTTTCATGGATACGGAGCAAGACACGACCAAAACCAAATCCGACTTTGCCAATGCTCTGCCCTTCCCGATCTCGACATGATTGGACCAAAAATCACGCTCAAAGGCCTCTCCTCGAAGTCGAGACCTGACAGCCCAGGCCTCCACCCCCTTGCGATGCATTTTGTAATACTTCATTAGACCTGAATTGATGTCTAAATCCATCAGAATCACCAACTCTAGTTAAGCAAGCTTTACACTTTTACAGTAAATGGTCGAGCTACCCAAAACACGATCGATCACCACCAATTTGACGTGGATTGATGCCTAGGCGTATATGATGTTATGGAATTAAATTTAATGATTTATGGTGGAGAGGATCGCTAGATTTTGAATTTAGAAAGGATCGACCATTTTTCCATTTACTGGAATGCAGAATGCTAAGAACAGAGAAGAGGGCAGATAGAACATGGCTAAGTATATTTTAAAGTGTGTGTTTTTATAAAAAAATAAAATATAAAATAAAATAAAATAAAATAAAATGAACAAAATGATTATGCTTATCTTTTCCCTAACAAAAGTACTTCTCAAGCAGCCAATGTTTGTGGCTGCGAAATGATAGGTGTGAGGGCTATGAAATGATGGGTTGATATGGTGGATATGTGCATATAAATATTATTTTAATTTTAAATTATTTAGCAAAATATACTAGAAAATGTCGAACTCCAAACAAGACGTTTCGCCTGGCATTCCTAATGGTTTACCTCTATTGCGAACGCAATGGAACTTGTTTTGAGACCTAAGTCGATCGTATGCAGAATACAGGTTTTTGGACCTAGTTATTATTTTAAATTTCCGATATTAATTCCAACGCGTTTCGATCTCGCACGACCAAACGATATGTCGGAATGCTACGAAATTCGACGGCGTAATATAATTTAGTATTACGGATCCAATAAAATTAGTTTCGTCGAAATATGAGATTGTGCCTTGAAAGGTAAATTTCACAGATTTAAATATTTATTTATCGATATTTAACTCTGATTTATTTATTTTTTTGTGTAAATTTACAAAATGGCTTTACCAATATTATTTATTAGTTAAATGGAGTTATGTAAAATAATTAAATCCATTTAATTGACATTTAATTCATGATTCAAATATTTAATTATTGTGCATATTTGAATTATAAATTATTAAATTACAAAATTCAATTATTTTAAATATTTAGAATTAATTAAACATCTAATAACCAAAATTTTGGGTCATTACATTCTCCTCTCTTAAATGAATTTCGTCCCCGAAACTCCTAACAAAGAAAATTCTTCCAAACCCTTAAGTTTAAAACTATTAACTAAAATGAGTTATTAAACTTATTTTCAAAACCAATTACGTGGAATAGATTCTAAAATTTTCAAATCCTTTAAATTCATTTACCTGTACCAACAAATTCATTTATTCCAAGAAATAACTCGAAAGTTCAAATTTTAATTGTATAAAATTTTCTAAATTTCTTAAAAAATTTCCAACATCTCCTTAGCACGGCTCGATCAGTATAACTACAAACTGCCTCAACGGGCTCCAAACCAATCAAAGAAAACAAAAGCCAAGTGGCCGTCCATATCTGAGGCATAAAATCATCAACCAATTTAAATTTTATAAATTAATTATGTACCTTTTTGCGTTTGATTTATATTATGGCAAATAATTTATTATTTCTCTACGAACGCAAGTGCACAAGAATCAAATAGCAATCTCATGTATACATATACTTTGGAAATCTAAAAGAAAATCAGGCCGGCACAAATAAAGTGAAGTAATTCTACATTCAAAAATTAGCATGATATAAATCCACATGCAATCAACCATCCATATCACAATCATACGCAACAAACATGCGAATATTCTATAATAGATGTTATGCAACCAATTATTTCCAAATGACAAATTTAGATCTAAATACCTGGGTTTTACAATTTAAAGTTTTTATTTTTGAGTTTCTCAGACGAGAAAAATAAAAGATCAAAATCAAAATGATAAGGAGGGGATCCCTCCCAATAAATGGTGGTGAAACTCTAGAATCAAAACAGCATGGAGCGTCCAGTGGTATTATGGTCTCCCCAAAAACATCAACTAGAGTAAATAAATACCATTCCTTTCATTAAATCTTCAAAAAATTCCTTTTCCAAATCGCCAGGATTTAGGCCTTAATAAAAACAATAAAGAAAAATCCTTTTGTCTATAAATTTAAAATTTATTGACAACGGTATACAAAATCACACAGCCAATCAATTCAATTCAATCAAATCCAATTAATCAAATTCCATGAAGGAATAAACTAACAATAGTAGCCCATCAAATTCCCTAAACGAAAAAATTTAATTAACATTGTTTTAAAATGCCAAATGACTATCAAACAAATCTTAACTTAAGTTCAAAACTTTATTGATTGTCCAAAAATATAGATAACTATCTAAACATACCGGTTTGCTCATTAGCCTTTGGTTATTGCTTAGAATGTTTATCCAAACTCACTCGGACAAAATGGAAAGTTATATTTTATTACTTTCTTAATTACATTAAAAAAATTTAATTCACTTATATTTTCACATAGTATTTAATTCAATACATAAATTATGAATTATTTCGTAAATTTTCACCTAAGGTTTTCAAAAATATTTTATAAAGTTATTTCTTTATAAAATATCAAGTCATAAATTATTCCCTTTATTTACTTATATAATATTCTTTTATACCTCGAGAGTACATATAAATTTTATTTTTAACTTTTTCAAAGATTCAAATGGAGATCACATTAATTTATGATTTCTTAAAATCGAGTCAACCTATTAACCCTTTTAACATATAGTGTTGAAACGAATAATATTTATGGGTTGACGCAATCAACAAGTAGTTCATACTACTTAGATGTTTCAAACAATTATATGGTTTTAATAAAACAACATTTATCATAACCTTCTTTTTTTATTTAACCCATCCTAAGCCTGTATTAAATTATCTCATATCTTAACTAAGGGAAAATTCTTATTTATCAAAATAATCACTTATTATTTTTTTTAGAAAACAATTCCCGTTTAAGGGAACTTAAAAGTTAGGTACCCAGTTTTAATTTTTCAAAACTCACTTTGGTCTATTCGGATTTGTACTCATTTCGATTGCACAATGATAATGAGAATAATTTACTAAGTATTCAACAAATTTGCCTAACCAAACATATGATCGTCACTTAGAAGATTATTCAGATTATCACAAAACTAATCAAAACGATTTCCTTCTAATTATCCCAAAGAAAATGCGATCCATTTTGAAATTTTACTTCTCAAATTTCCTTTGAAAATATTTTTTTCAAAAATTTCGAGATTTAGATACAAAAATCCTTTTTAAACATATTTTTCAAACTAAATCTACATAAAACTTTCTTTATACAATAATCATTTCATATTATAATAATCCTTGTTATTTACAATAGAATTATCTTAAATATTTATTCTCTAAATATCTTATCCCCTATTTGGATTATATTATAACTTTTTATAAAGTTCAATTCTTAACTCACCATTATTAAACGGGGATTTCTTACTTTAACCATATTCTACAAATACCTTATAGTCAAATAATGAAAACTAATTCACAATTGGTTCATTTTAAATCAAAATGATAAATGTTGCTAATTAAACCAAGCGCAATTTAGCGATTAACAAACAACATTCTATGCTTTCTATTTAAGTTAACTATAACCAAACAAACAATAGTGATAATAAATAAAAATTATCACATTTAAACCAACACACTATAAAACCATACAGAGTTAATGAAAATTCTTTCTTTATATATAGAAATATAATCCTAGCCAAAATGCTAAATTTGCCAAATTTTCAAAAATTCAATACCGCATTGATCAAACGTTTAGAAATCCCCATCGATGCCGTGGCGTCTCGCATCTCGACCAGAATTCATAAAAACTTAATAAACCAATTAACATAATAAGTTTTTATAACATTAACATATACACTCTTGTATATATAATACTCACAAACTCGTTCTAGGGTGTCGCTTATCCAAATTCTAATAAGCCCAACCCTACCAACACCAAGGTTCTCGCTTAACCTTGTGCTCTGATACTACGCTGTAACGACCCGCCTTTTTGAACATCGAAAGTCGTCACCGAACACCACCACTGTGTTCCAATGTCATGCATCCAATCGACAAAAGGGCAGATTGTTAAGGTAAATTAAAAAAAGAATGGAGAACATAGGGAAACAGAATCTCACAAAGGAATCGAAAACATATAATATAAACAGGGAGAATAGAAAACGGTCACTCCAATCATACAGAGTATATTAGAGTTAAAAACAAACCTTATCAGCTGGACAGTTATAAAATTCCGACCATACAAATTCTGATAGGTATACTATGTAACACAGTGGAAAATAAAATACTATGATTGGTGAATATTCAGCTCCCCTTCCATGATCTCCAAAACACCATGGTCAACCTGGGAAAATAATCGGTCTGACCTGAGCATTACAAATAAATAATGGACGGATCAGTCTGGATATGCCAATGTGAGATAACTCGAATAATGGGGAACATATATAAAAAATTTGTGAGACCACACCGCTAACGCAGAGCGAGTTTTTTACCTCACAAGAATAACAACCATACGGGCAAGCGTAGAAATAAATATCAAGAAACAAATCCGAATATGATTGAGCAAAAATAACATTAAACCAGACTTAAAAGAATGAATATAAACCAAGTAATGGATAGAACAAGGAAAACAGTCCAACCGATAGAATGGACTAAATAAGGTAACAGTCCAAACTCGATAGAATGGGCTAAATCAAGTAACAGTCCAAACTCGATAGAATGGGCTAAACAAAGTAATAGTCCAAACTCGATAGAATGGACTAAATAAACACTTAAATATCATGATGAGGAGTTGGTTCTACTCATGGCAATTTAAAGCTAAAACGAATTTAGGGATACGAATCAAATAAGGAAGGAAAAATTTCCAACAAATGACTAGGAGGGTACAGCCCCTTACTGAAAGTATACCTCTAGAAATATACTTGAGAACTTCGATGGCTCTTGGAAACCTCCAAGCAGGAACCCACCAGCTGTTACCGAGAATCTGAATATTTCACATCTCAATGTGCAACACTGAATCCAATCTAGAGTGGACGTAAAAATACCCTAATGGAGCAACCCCACATAGCTCGACACCCTCTCGTTATTTAGGATTGATCATTTTCGATAAAGGATAACAGCTCAGATGAGAAACATATTGCCATAGGGTGACGAAATAAAGTGGCTGAAGTAACCGATAGCTGAGATACCAACTATCGAGGACATAAAACGACCGTATATGTAAATTAAGTCTTATATACTTATCACCACTCATTGAATTCAAACTTGTACTATTTCTGGGTTAACAATAATACCGGACAAGTCAAGGTAGTGTTGCCTCAAAGTCATGTCACATGATTATTCTTAACTTTCGAAATAGCGGCAAGTCTACTTCTTCAGTGTTTAGTGCTAATTATGCAAATAAATCATTTCCATATACGTGATTTGCTTTACGGAAATAATTTATTTCCATAAACGAATCAAACTTTTACTTTAAAAAAAGAACTGAACTTTTTGCTTGATTTCCGTATTGGTATAACACTTTTAGAATTAGTTCATGATAGTTAAAATGTTAAGACAATAATTTTCCCAAGCGCACGACCCCGAAGGCCTAAACCAATACCAGACTGAACACGCAGAAGATTAACCAACTTAACATCCCAATAATCGAGTTCAAATTCGTTTTTATATCTTTAAAAACAATATTTATTATCCCGAAGGATAATTAATTACAGTTAAATTCCATTTAAGTAAACAATTCATTATCTATAATAAAATAGATAATTATTTCCTTACACTTTTGTAACATTAAATTAAATTTAATCTTCATTAAATCTATTTATTAACCTTAAATCAGCTTATTAAAGCAATTTTATTATATTTGTTAACTTGCTTTAATCGCCTTTATTAAATAAGTTAATTAAAAAGATTTATTAAATTAAAATAGTCAATAATTAAATGAATAATTAATCCCAAACATCGTTAATTAAAATGATAAGTAATTCTAAATTCAATTAATTAAAACAATTAATTAAGTTCAAAATAATCATAAATTAATCGGATTAATTAAATCCAAACTTCATTAGTCAAACTGGGTAGTTAAAACATCATTTGTTAAAATGATTTATTTAGTTACAAAACATCATTAATTAAAATGATTGAAATAAATTCCAAATATCATTAATTAAGATAATTATTAAATTTGAAAACAATCATTAATTAAAATGAATAACTGAATTCAAATATCATTATTTTAAATGATTAATTACTTTTAAATATCATTAATTAAAATGATTATTAATTTCAATTATCATAAATTAATAATTAATTAACTAAACTCCAATATCATTAATTAAAATAATTAAATAATTAAACTCAAATAATCATTAGTTAAAACGATAAATCAAGTATCAAACATCATTAGCAAAAATGTTTAATTCAATCTAAATATAAACCAATTTTAATCATCGTTCGTTAAATTGGTTAATAAATCTCAAATTAATTAAAGTGATTAATTAATTTTAAATTATCAATAATCAAATTGATTAATAAATTTTCAATATTCTTTTTAGCGGAAGTACAAGCTCAAGTTCATAAGATAGAGTTTTGGGGATGAAATTTAATAAACAACGGTATTGCGAAAATCGTTATAATGACAGTTAAATTATTAAATGGAATATCAGAAATTAATTCCAATTAACCATTAATATCAACATAAGGATGTATGTAACAACCCGCATATTTAACGATTTTATATTTAAATGTTTGATTTAAATATAGCATCGTTATTCGGATTTTGGGGTCCGAAATGTTACTTTCTGCAAATGGCCGAATTGGAACTCGAAACCACCTCCATTGGTTCCAAAATGGCGTTTGCGATCTTTTTGAGTATAATCTTTGATATGTTTGGAGTTTGTGAAATTTTGGCTACTTTTCCTATTGGGTTTGGGATTGGGTTCAGCCCACTAGCCCACTTAACCCCCTAGCTCAACCCTTCTCTTCATTTCATCTTCATTTCATTTCTTTCTTAAGCTAAAAACTGAAATGGGGGAAAGGGAAGAGAATTAGAAATTAGCAAGCCCTAGTTTCTCTTTTGTATCTTGATTTCTTGCTCCAAATTCATAGAGAATCCATTGGTAAGTTCATCTCCATCTTCTCCATCTCTTCTCCTCTTCAATTTCTGTAATTTTCCTAACCCTAACCTAGGAAATACTTTCTTTGATTCTAGATTGAAGCTTGTAGTGTTGAAGTGGAGTGTAGTTGGTTGATTCCTTGCAATTGTGCTTCTTCATCTTCTTTGTTTTGTGTGAAAAGGTGAGTTTTGAACTCACATCTACTTCTCTTGATTTCATTGATGTTAGGTATGAATTCCTAACACCTTGTTCATATGCACTTGCATTTGGTTTGGGTTGAATTGAGGAATAATCCAATTTTTAGTGTTTTGGGTTAAAATCTTTGAAATCCTAACTTTGATGTTTTAATCATGTTTTGGTGATGCATCGAGGAACATATAGGGCCGGGTTGTCGATTGGCATAAGCCCTTAGAGCCAATGTTCGTCCGATTGCATTTTGGGAGAGTTTGCTCTTCATTTGAATAAGGCTGGAAAACAGCCCAGGCAAGATTCAGTCGACTGAAAACTCTGCACAGTCGACTGAACCTGAAACCCGAGAGTTTCCAGGCATGATTCAGTCGACTGAAAAACTCTGCACAGTCGACTGAACCTGGAAACAGAAAGTTTCCTGAACCTAGAAAATTTCCAGGTACAGGGTCAGTCGACTGAAAAACTCTGTTCAGTCGACTGAACCTGCTGTTTCAGCCCACTTTGCCTTTTGGGATTGAATTTTCAATTTGAATTGATTCATGATGATCCTGTGTATGATTATCAATTGTTTTGACTTTGATGGTTCCTTTTAATTTTAATCCACGGGTTTTTATGAAATAATCTCTCGAATCGCATTTAAAAGTTCGTTTCTCTAATTTATAAATTCTATTTAAAACACACACACTTTCGCACTTCGAACGAAGTGGGAGGGTGATTAAATGGTTGGGCAAAACACGGACCATGAATCCGTGCGTTTATCCTTCCGATTAATCCTTGACCTATTCGATTGATTGTATTGACCTTCGGGTTTGGTTTGTCGATGATATGAGGTAAACTTTGTACTGCTTTGAGTGTGAAAGGGACTGACGGATAGTAAACCGTTTAGTGCGAACGAGTGGTTATGGGACATACGTTAACACTTTTCGGATTCCTTTTCGAGAGTTGTGACACATTCCGCCAGTTAGTGGTGTCCAGTACTGGGTCTTCGACCTTCACCACTACGGTTTGTTGCCTCTGGGATAGTATCTTCGGACTGTCTCCCTAGGTTTGTTGCCTTCGGGTATGTTGCCTTCGGGTGTGTGCCTTCGGGTTTGTTGCCCTATATAGTTTCGCTCTGATGTTGGCCTTACGTGCCGCATGGGTGATACTTGGGTTTGGAGTCTTCGGGCTCATGGATCCTTGTTTGTACAGTACTGAGCTCGAGCAAAATTTCATGATGTTTCATTGATATGTATATTCCCTTGGTATCGCCCTTCGGTGTTGGTCTTTGTGAGCCGCATGGAGTATAGCGATTACCTTGTGGAACTTGTATACCTTATGGGTATTTGTTATTTGCCTTCTGGCTTGTTTTGGGATATTTGTATCCTTTGTTTCTATGTGTTGCCGATGATATGAGGCTTGCTCTATATGATTCATTTCTTGTTGATGATTGTGTTATCTCCTCTAGAGATATTTGTTATACTGTATGACCTTGCAGGTTTATTATTGTTCAGTTAATCTAACTGATTTGTTATCTAGACTGATCCGGGTATTTTATACTCGGGTCAGACCGAGATGTTTCAGGTTAGGTGCTTTTGGAGACTTAGCCTATTTTGCTTCCGCATGGACTATTCGCTAGCTTCATTTTGTTATAGCGTCTTTTGTAGTCCTTATCTGCTGTAACTTTGATTTATACTCTTTCGTCTCGTCTGTATATTGTGGTCTCCTGTACCACCTGACATGTATTATTTTGTATACTCTGTTGTGTATCGGTGTATGTGTATATTATGATTGACTGTTCTGTGATGTATATTACATTTGAGTTGTTATATTTTCTTCTGATAGATCCTATAGCCATTGTAGTTTTGCTTTAAATATTTATTGAATAGGTCGAATTCTAATGTGTTTCTACTTTTCGACTTATTTAGTGAATAGTTAAGGTAAGATTGCACATGGTCGCTTCCATTATACTCTATTGTCCGCGTTAGCCGACAGTATTATCTATGTAATACTCTTTGTTAACGACGCTCTCGGAGTGGGGCGTCACAATGTAAATAAATAATTTATGGGCGAGAAACCCATTTGGGTCCCTTTGCATATTTTCATGCAAAACAATGGTTGTGGATCACATATAGATAATCATATTGGTTTATAACGATCAAATTAATATGTCATTCATTTTCCAATCGGAAATGCAACCAAAAAAGCAATCAAACAATTTAACTAACATTCAAACAATCAACAAACGATTTTAACATCACTAAAATGATATAATAAAATTAAATGTGAGTTAAACTCACACCGATTTTCGTTTTCGCCGAAACGGTCCAATTTTGGACTAAAACCAAACGGCCATCCGATTTTAGCCTAAATTTCCACTTGGTCCTAATCCATCCAAAACAACTCCATCGCGAATATCTTGATGACATGATCCCAATACAAAAAACAGCGTCCTCCATATCAAAAAACTTTATGTATTTACATATTTGCCCTTAATCCTCCTCCATATCATCTTCTTCCCTAATCTAAACAAAACATGCAGAGGAACACAGGAAACCAATCATGCGTGCAAGAATTTTCACGGATACGGAGCAAGACACGACGAAAACCAAATCCAACTTCGCCAACGCATTGCCCTTCACGAACTCGACATGATTGGACCAAAAATCATGCCCAAAGGCCTCTCCACAAAATCGCGACCTAATAGCCTAGGCCTCTACCCCCTTGCGATGCGTTTTGCAATACTTCGTCAGACCTAATGAAATTCGACGACAAGATGCACAAGTCCAAGACAAGCTCGAATCCAACATCATATACGCAAATTGATGTATAAATACACCATAATCACTAGCTCTAGTTAGGCAAGCTTTTACTGTAATTGGTCGAGCTGCCCATAACATGACCGATCACCACTAATTTGACATAGATCGAAGCCTATGCCTATACGAAGCTACGGAATCAAATTTCATGATCTATGGTGAGAGGATCGCTAGATTTTGAATTTAGAAAGGATCGACCATTTTTCCATTTACTAAATTGGGGAATGATAAGAACAAAGAAGAGGGAAGAAGGAATATGGCTAAGTATATTTTAAAGTATGTGTTTTTATAACAAAATAAAAAATAAAATAAAATAAATGAACAAAATGATTATGCGTACCTTTTCTCTAAAAGTACTTCTTAAGCCACCAATGTTTTTCTCGAGCCGTCAATGTTTCTCGGCTGCAAAATGATGGGTGTGAGGGCTATGAAATGATCGGTTGATATGGTCGGTATGCACACATAAGTATTATTTTAATTTTAAATTATTTAGCAAAATGTACTCGAAAATGTCAAACTCCAAACGAGATGTACCGCCTGGCGTTTCTAATGTTTTACCTCTATTCCGAACGCAATAGAACTTGTTTCGAGAACTAATTCGATCGTATGCGGAAGATAGGTAATTGGACCTGGTTATTGTTTTAAATTTTCGATATTAATTCCAACGCATTTCGATCTTGCACGACCAACCTATACTTCGGATTGCTATGAAATTCGACGTCATAATATAATTCAATATTACGGATCCAATGAAACTTATTTCGTTGAAATCCGAGACTACGCCCCGAAAGGCAAATTTAATAGATTTAAATATTTAATTGTTGATACTTGAATCCGATTTATGTATATTTGTATATAAATTTAAAAATTGGATTTACCAATATTATATATTGGTTAAATGGAGTGAAATAAAATTATTAAATCCATTAAATTGACATTTAATTCGCAATTCAAATATTTAATTATTCTATATATTTGAATTGTAAACTATTAAATTCCAAAATTCAATTATTTTAAATATTTAAAATTAATTAAACATTAAAACCTAATAACCAAAATTCTGGTTCGTTGCTTTCTCTCCACTTAAAGAACTTAGTCCTCGAAATTCCTAACAAAGAAAATATTTCTAGACCCTTAAGTTTAAAAGTATTAATTCAAATAAGTTATTACACTTATTTTCAAAACCAATTACCTGGAATAGATTACTGTAACAACCGTGATTTTATTACCGTCGAAATATAAATATAAAATGAAAATTTTAAATTGAAGTTTGAAAAATAAATTTGCAATGCAAAAATAATTTCAAAAAGTCGATTGTTAAATAATCTAAGCTATGTTGAAATTCTTCCAATTGGCCTTTGCGTGAATAATGAATGGTACATTTTAATGCAAGTGGACACTTTGCACCATCATTCTTACTTGCTTTGCTATCACTTTAGTTGAAAAACAAAATTTCTAAAGCAAAAGTGCATACTTTTCCATCATCACTTAGTATAGCGGTGTCCTTTTTATTCAGAAGTGCACGTTTACATTAATGCATTTGTACAAAATGAAAGCCAGCACACTCATTTTCTTTGACTTGTGCAAAATGAAAGAGAAGAAAAGTAGGCTGCCTCCTTTCTTTTGTTCATTCTTTAGTAGCATCATTCTTTAGTTTCTTTCAAGAGCTCTGCAAGAGAATTACTAATGGCAGTTCATTTCTAGTTCATTTAGTTCCTGTTTGCTTAAAGATTTGGAAGCAAATTATGTTAAACTCATATTTCTAATTTAAATTTTTTGCTGTTTGTGTCTTTTTTTTTGTATTGTCACGTGTAACACTAAAGCTAAGTCACTGAGCATTCCTCATTTACCTTTTTATGTGTACGTGCGCACAAGTTATGGTGCACGAAAATACACTTCAGATATTTTGTGTAATTCATTTCGTGCGTGTATGCAATGCATGTCCAAATTCCTTTTTGCATTTTATTCATGCGTGCTTATATTACCAGCATCATCTATCCTTCTTCATTTCATTAGTGGGTGTAAGAAAACACGTTCAGGCACCTTAGTATGCAATTTAATCTTTGCGTACATGTTGTAGTGCAAGAAAATATTACCCAGATTATATTTTTCCAATACAATGCTTGCATACAAACATGTGGTACACAAAAATATTGTATACACGTGTTTGCGTGTCTGCATATAGTGTGCCCTCACCTTTGCTTACTTTCATGCTTGTGTATTCAACTTCATTTTAAGCTATACAATGTGTTAAGACCATTGTTGGTTCCATTATCTCTTACGCGTAAATAGGATTACACTAGTATAAAACTAGTGCCAGACCTTTAAGTGCTTATAACGTGGCCATGAGTACGGGTCACCGTCATATATATCGTGTTGCGTGAAGTTTTTTTTAAGGCATTTTTCACGCAAGTATTAACGTGACTGAGTTGTAGAAGGTGCACGCACTAAATATCAAGTCCAGGGCACCGTGCATTGAGTCACTATTTGCTTAACACATTTTGTTCAGGTCATTTTCTATTCATTTATAGTGTGAATATGCTTCTTACGTGAGTATATTTATATGTTGTCCAAGTATAAATTTTTGTTTTCAGTTTACACGTGCGTGAAAAAAATTGCAAGTCTAGGATATAATTGAACGTGTGTATACCAAAAGAAAAACAAGGCCATACCATATTTCAATACATGCATGCAAAGTATTTAAACCCAGGTGTTATAATTGTTGTGTGCATATATTATATTTACGTGCACGTATCATTTTTTGTTATTCATTTCTGGGTAAATTTGTATGAAAGTAGTATTACATTAAACATGATTTGCAAAGTGTAAATAGTTCAGACAGTGCAATATTTTGTTGAGTGTGCACTAGTGCAATTTACTGCATTAATTTATTTTTGAACCGACGTTTGGTTTTAAAACGTATTTTGTTGCCGTTATTTTTATAACGGAATTTTTACACCGGTATTATATTTTTGAAGCGTGTTGATTTGATGAGATTTTTGACGAATAAAAATTACTGTTGTTTTGACTTCAGTAACCGTCAATTTTAAAGTGAATTTTAAAGCGGCTATACCGCAACGCTGATTTGATTTCGTTTTTGCGGTGTTTTGTGAAGTGCAATTTCCTCGGCCAAATTGCTACAGATGTTGCTTTATTAATCACGGGTTTTCAAATCATTTTAACATAAAATTGTTTCCAAAAAATTTACAGTTTACGCTTTCAAAAGAACGAGGAATCGATTTGAACGTTTCAGCAAAATTAAGGACTATAAACTCTTACTTTTACTGATTCGGTTAATTCTGGACTCGTCCATTTGAGAACGTAAAATGTTATTTATATAAAATACACAATTTTGCACTTTCAAGGAAGCGACGAAGAGATTTAAACGATTTAGCAAAAGTGCAGAGTATGATACCACGCTTTTGCTAATTCGGTTAATTCCGGACTCGTTAATTGAAATATTTGCTGTTTTTTGATGATTTTGATGATTTTATTGGGCGCTCGAGCCACTCTGCTGGACCTTCAGGTCATATGATGAACCTTCGGGTCAATTACCAGTACTAGACCTTCGGTTCATATAATGGACCTTCATGTCATCTGTTGGATTTTCGGGTCATTTGTTGGGTGCCAAAAATTATAGTACTTGGTAGGCTTCGGCCATAGGAGATGCACGTGCGGCGTAGCTAAAACTCGTCATCTGCTGGGATCGATCCATCTTTTATGTTGATTTTCTAGTTATCTTATTTTGATTTCTAGATTCTGCGTATTGCTGTTTTGAATTCAATTGTGAAATTGGAAGTTGATTTTAATGATGTTTAATGGGATTCCTTCCTTTAAACTGTGTTGATTACTATGTTGTATAGCCTCATCCGAGACTATAATTTTGTGTATACTCTCATCCGAGATTATAAATTTTCATATTGCTATTTTGAATTCAATTGGGAATTTAAAAGCTGATTTTGATGGAGTTTAAATTGAGATTTCTTCATTTAAACTATGGTGATTATTTATGTTGAATAGTCTCATTCGAGATTATCGATTTTGATGGAGTTTAAATTGAGATTTCTTTATTTGAACTATGTTGATTGTCTATGTTGTATAATCTCATTCAAGATTATGATTATTTGATTAAGTGTTATTTATCATACACTTATTTCTGAAGTTTAAATTAGTCTGATCCGTTTATTATTTTCTTTTAAATAATACTCGGGTCAGACCGAGTTATTTTAGGATAATCGCTATCTCTGATTCAGTTGCTGCTTCAACTTTTGGGATTTCACATCATCTTTTGTCTAGACTTCGAGGCGTTACTTTTGGTGTATTGACTATCGTCTCATGTATGTTGATGTCTTTGTATATGTACATTTAGTTCATGTGAACTATCGATTGTTGTAGCATGTATCCAGACTTGTCTTCCGCTATATATCTGATATTTTTGTTCTGATATGATTAAACTTATCTATGTCATTGTTATTATGAGATGTTCTGAATTTTTCTTTAGCCACCGTAGTTTCGTTTTAGATTTTAATTGAACATATATCTTTGAGAGTAATTTGCACAACTCCTATCGATGTAATCAATACTCGTCTAAGACATAACTTATGAATGGTCGCTTCTAACAAGCCTTATTCTTCGCAATAGCAGACGTTATTCCTTATAATAACCTTTGTTATTGTGAGCATAGAGGTGGGGCGTCACAGCTACAAAATTTTCAAATCCTTTAAATTCATTTACCAATACCAACAAATTCATTTATTCTAAGGCATAACTCGAAAGTTCAAATCTTAGTTGTAAAATGTTTTCCAAAATTCTTACAAAATTTCTTACTCTTAAATGTAAAATTTTGTTAGCTTCTCCTTTGCACGGCTGGATCTATACAACTAAGAATTACCTCAACGAGCTCCAAACCAATCAAAGAAAACAAAAGCCAAGTGGCCTCCAATATTTAGGGCATAAAATTATTAACCAATTTAAATTTTCAAAATTAATTACGTACCATTTTGCGTATGATGTATATTATGGCAAGTAATTTATTATCCCTCTGCAAATGCAGGTGCACAAGAATCAAATAGCAATCTCTTGCATACATGTAATTAGGAAATATAAAAGAAAACCGGCTGACACAAATAAGGTCAAGTAATTATACATTCAAAATTTAGCATGATATAAATCCACATGCAATTAACCATCTATATCTCAATCATATACAACAAACAATCGAATATTCTATAATAGATGTTATGCATCCAATTATTTCCAGATGATAAATTTAGATCTAAATACCCGGGTTTTTCAATTCAAAATTTTATTTTTGAATTTCTCCGACAAGAAAAATCAAAGATCAAAATCAAAATGATAAGGAGGGGATCCCTCCCTAGAAAAGATGGTGAAACTCTAGAATCAAAACAACATGGAGCGTCCAGTGTTTTTATGGTCCCTCTAAAAACATCAACTAGAGTGAATAAATACCATTCCTTTCATAAAATCTTCAAAAATCTCCTTTTTCAAATCACCGAGATTTAGGCCTTAATAAAAAAATAAAAAATCCTTTTGTCTATAAATTTAAAATTTATTGACAATGGTATTATAAACCACACAACCAATCAGTTCAATTCAATCAAATCCAATTAATCAAATTCCATGAAGGAATAAACTAACAATAATAGCCAATTAAATTCCCTAAAGGATAAATTTTCACTTAACATTGTTTTAAAATGCCAAATGACTATCAAACAAATATTAACTTAAGTTCAAAACTTTATTGATTGTCCAAAAATATAGATAACTACCTATGCATACCGGTTTGCTCATTAGCCTTTGGTTATTGCTTAGAATGTTTATCCAAACTCACTCGGACAAAATGGAAAGTTATATTTTATTACTTTCTTAATTACATTAAGAAAATTTCTAATTCACTTATATTTTCACATAGTATTTAATTCAATACAAAAAGTGAATTATTTCTTCTCACCCAAGGTTTTCAAAAATATTTTATAAAGTTATTACTTTATAAAACATCAAGTCATAACTTATTCTCTTTATTTACTAATATAATATTATTTTATGTCTTGAGAGCATATATAAATTTTATTTTTAACCTTTTCAAAGATCCCGATGGAGATCAAATTAATTTATGATTTCTTAAAACCGAGTTAATCGATTAACCTTTTTAACATATAGTGCTAAAACTAATAATATTTATGGGTTGACCCAATCAACAAGTAGTTCATACTACTTAGATGTCTCAAACAATTATATGGTTTTAATAAAAAAATATTTATCAAAATCTTCTTATTTAATTTAACCCGTCCAAAGCCTATGTTAAATTATCTCATATCTTAACTAAGGGAAAAATATTTTTTTATCAGAATAATCCCTTATTACACATACCTTTTTGTTTTGGAAAACAATTCTCGTTTAAGTGAACTTAAAAGTTAAATACCCGGTTTTAATTTTTCAAAATTCAACTCTGGGTTTATTCGAATTTGAACTCGTTTCGATCATACAATGATAACGAGAATAATTTACTAAGTATTCCACAAGTTTGCCAAAGCAAACATCTGATCGTCACTTAGAAGATTATTCAAATTATCACAAAATTAATCGAAACGATTTCCTCCTAATGATCCCAAAGAAAATACGATCCATTTTAAAATTTTACTTCTAAAAAATTCCTTTTAATTTTTTTTTCAAAAATTCCGAGATTTAGATAACAAAATCCTTTTTAAACATATTTTTCAAACTAAATTTTCATATAACTTTCTTTATATTAAAATCATTTCATATTATAATAATCCTTCTTATTTACAATAGAAATATCTTCAATACTTATTCTCTAAATACCTTAACAACTATTTGGATTGTATTACAACTTTTTATAAACTTTAATTCTTAACTCACCATTATTAAACGGTGAGTTCTTACTTTAATCATATTCTTCGAATACCTTATAGTCAAATCGTGAAAACTAATTCACAGTTGGTTCATTTTAAATCAGAACGATAAATGCTACTAATTAGACCAAGCACAAATTAGCAATTAACAAACAATAGCCTATGCTTTTCATTTAAGTTAAGCATAACCGAACAAACAATAGTGATAATAAACAAATATCATCACATTTATACCAACACACTATATAACTATACATATTTTTTGAAAATTATTTCTTTATATATAGAAATATAATCCTATGCAAAATATTTAATTTGCCAAATTTTCAAAAATTCAATACCATGTCTGTGGGCCTTGATCAAGTGATTAGAAATCTCTACCGATAATGTGGCGTCCCACGTCTCGACCAGAATTCATAAAAACTCAATAGACCAACTAACATAATATGTTTTTATAACATTAACAAATGCGCTCTCGTATATATAATACTCTCTAACTTTTTCTAAGGTGCGCTTACCTTATCTCTAATGAGCCAAACCCTACCAAAGTCAAGGTTCTAGCTTAACCTTGCATTCTGATGCCATGTTGTAACGACCCGCCTTTTTGACTATTGAAAGTCGTCACTGAACACTACCACTGTGTTCCAATGTCGCGCATCCAATCGACAAAAGGGCAGATTCTTAGGGTAAATAAAAAAGAATAAAGAACATAGGAGAACAGAATCTCACAGCGAAATCGACCACATGTAATATAAATAGGGATAGTCGAAAACTGTCACTCCAATCATACAGAGTATATCAGAGTTAAATACAAACCTTTTCAACTGGACATTTATAAAATTCTGACCTTACAAATGCCGATAGGTATGCTACATAATACAACGGAAAATAAAATACTACAATAGGTGAATCTTCAGCTCCCCTCCACGATCTCCAAAACACCACGGTCAGCTTGGGAAAATACTCGCTCTGACCCAAGCATTATAAATAAATAATACCCGGATCAGTCTAGAAATACCAGTGTGATATAACTTGAATAATGGGAACATATATAAATATTCTATGAGACCATGCAGCTAACGCGAAATGATTTTTTTTACTTCACAAGAATAACAACCATACGGGCAAGCGCAGAAATAAATATTAGGAAACAAATCCAAATATTATTGAGCATAAATAATATTAAACTAGACTTGAAAGAATGTAAATAAACCGAGTAAAATCCAAACTGGACAGAATGGATAGAAAAAGGAAAATAATCCAACCTGATAGAATGGACTAAATAATATAACAATCCAAAATCGATAGAATGGGATAAATAAAGTCCAAACTCGATAGAATTTACTAAATAAACACTTAAATGCCATGATGGGTAGTTGGCTCTGCTCGTGGCAATTTATATCTAAAATAGATTCAGGGATATGAATCAAATAAGGAAGATAAGTTTTCCAACAAATGATTAGGAGGGTGCGCCCCCTACACCGAAAGTATACCTCTAGAAATATATATGAGAACTCTGATGGCTCTCGGAAACATCCAAGCTGGACCCCGCCAACTGTTACCGAGTATCCGAGTATTTCACATCTTAATGCGCTACACCGAATCCAATCTAAAGTGGATGTAAAAATACCCTAATGGGTGAAAACCCACATAGCTTGGCCTCCACTCGCTCCTTAGGTTTAGTCATTTTCGAAAAAGGATAACAAAGCTCAAATGAGCAACACATGTCTCAGAGTGACGAAATAGAGTGGCTGAAGTAATCGATAGTTGAAATACCTACCATCGAGGACATAAAATGATCGTATATGAAAATTAAGTCATGTATACTTATCACTACTCATTGAATTCAAACATGTACTATTTATGGGTTAACAATAATACTAGACAAGTCAAGGTAGTGTTATCTCAAAGTCAGGTCACACGATTATTCTTAACTTTCGAAATAGCGGCAAGTCTACTTCTTCGATCTTTAGTGCTAATTATATAAATAAATCGTTTCCATATAAGTGGTTCGCTTTACGGAAATAATTTATTTCCATAAACGAGTCAAACTTTTACTTTTAAAAATGTATTGAACTTTTTTCTTAATTTTCGTATTGATAAAACACTTTAGAATTAGTTCCTGATTGTTAAAAAAATTTCAAGCGCACGACCCCGAAGGCCTAAACCAACATCAGATCGAATACCCAAAATATTATCCAGCTTAACATCGCAATAATCAAGTTCAAATTCCTTTCTAAAACTTTAAAAACAATATTAATTATCCCGAAGGATAATTAATTATATTTAAAATCCCTTTAAATAAACATTTCATTAACTATAATAAAATAGATAATTATTTCCAAACACTTTTATAACATTGGTAAATTAACTTTAAAATCTTCACTAAATCAGTTTACTTACTTTAAATCAGCTTATTAAAGCAATTCTATTATATTAGTTAACTTACTTTAATCATCTTTATTAAATCAATTAATTAAAAGATTTACTAAATTCAAATAGTCGTTAATTAAATGAATAACTAATCTCAAACATCATTTATTAAAATGATAAGTAATTCGAAATTCCATTGATTAAGAAAATTAATTAAGTTCAAAGTAATCATAAGTTAATCAGATTAATTAAATCCAAACTTTATTAGTCAAACCGATTGGTTAAAACATCATTTGTTAAAATGATTTATTTAATTACAAATCATCATTAATTAAAATGATTTAACTAAATTCCAAAACTCATTAGTTAAAATAATTAATTAAATTTGGAAAAAATCATTAATTAAAATGATTAATTAAATTCAAATATCTTTATTTAAAATGATTAATTATTTTGAAATATCATCAATTAAAATGGTTATTAATTTCAATTATCATAAATTTAACTCCAATATCATTAATTAAAATAACTAGTTAATTAATGAAACTCAAATAATTGTTAGTTAAAATGATAAATCAAGTATAAAACATCATTAGCAAAAATGTTTAATTCAATCTAAATATAAACCAATTTTAATCATCTTTTGTTAAATTGGTTAAATAATATCAAATTAATTAAAATGATTAATTAATTTTAAATTATCATTAATAAAAATGATTAATAAATTTTCAATATTCTTTTTAGTGGAAATACAAGATCAAATCGTAAGATAGGGTTTTGGGGATGAAATTTAATAAATAACGGTATAGAATCGCTATAATGACATTTAAACTATTAAATGGAATATCAGAAATCAATTTCAATTATATCAACATAAGGATGTAAATAAATAATTTATGGACGAGAAACCCCCTTTGGCTCTCTTTACATATTTTCCTGCAAAACAGTGGTTGTGGAACACATGTAGATAATCATTGGTTTATAACGATCAAATTAATATGTCATCTATTTTCCAATCGAAAATGCAACCAAACAAGCAATCAAACAATTTAACCAACATCCAAATAATCAATAAATGATTTTAACATCTTTAGTATGATACAATAAAATTAAATGTGGCTGAACTCACATTGAATTTTGTTTTCGCCGAAACGGTCCGATTTTGGACTAAAAACGAACGGTCGTCCGATTTTAGCCTAAATTTCCACTTACTACTAATCCATCCAAAACAACTCCATCGCAAAGATCTCGACGACCGATCCCAACGCAAAAAAAGGCATCCGAATCCGACCTCATATGAAGGAGATACGAATTTTATAAGTAACAATATTTTAAAATAAAAATTAAACAACTTTTATATATTTACATATCCATCCTCCATATCATTTTCTTCCCCTATCTAAAAAAATGTGCACAGGAACATAGGAAACCCATCACGCATGCATGAATTTTCACGGATATGCAGCAAGACACGACGAAAACCAAATCCGACTTCGCCAATGCGTTGTCCAACGTGAACTCGACATGATTGGACCAAAAATCACGCTCAAAGGCCTCTCCACGAAATTGTGGCTTGATCGCCCAGGCCTCCACCCCCATGTGATGCATTTTGCAATACTTCGTCGGACCTGACGAAACTCGGTGACAAGATGCACAAGTCGAAGATGAACTCGAATTCAACATCCTATACTCAAATCGATGACTAAATCCACCAGAATCACCAACCCTAGTTAAGCAAGCTTTTACTGTAAATGGTCAAGCTACCGAAAACATGACCAATCACCACCTATTTGACATGAATCGAAGCGTAGGCCTATATGAAACTATGGAATCAAATTTCATGATTTATGGTGGGGAGGATCGCTAGATTTTGAATTTAGAAAGGATCAACCATTTTTCCATTTATTGGAATGGAGAATGCTAAGAACAGAGAAGAGAGAAGAAGGAATATGGCTAAGTATATTTTAAAGTATGTATTTTTATAACAAAATAAAATATAAAATAAAATAAAATAAAATGAACAAAATGATTATGCTTACCTATTCCCTAACAAAAGTACTTTTCAGGCTGGCAATGTTTTTCTCGAGCCGCCAATGTTTATGGGCTGTGAAATGATGGGCGTAAGGGCTATGAAATGATGGATTGATATGGTGGGTATGTGCATATAGATATTATTTTAATTTTACATTATTTAGCAAAGTATACTCGAAAATGTCGAACTCCAAACAAGACGTGCTATCTGGAGCTTCTAATGTTTTACCCCTATTCCGAACACAATGGAACTTGTTTCGAGACCTAAGTTGATCGTATGCAGAAGATAGGATTTTTGACCTAGTTATTATTTTAAATTTCCGATATTAATTCCAGCGCGTTTCGATCTCGCATGACCAAACGATACGTTGGATTGCTACGAAATTCGACGGTGTGGTATAGTTCAGTATTACGGATCCAATAAAACTAGCTTTGTCAAAATCCAAGACGGTGCCCCAGAAGGCAGATTTCACAGATTTAAATACTTAATTATTGATATTTAAATCCAATATATATATATTTGTATATAAATTTACAAATTGGATTTACCCATATTATTTATTGATTAAATGGTGTTAAATAAAATTATTAAATCCATTTAATTGACATTTAATTCACAGTTCAAATATTTATTTATTCCCTATATTTGAATTGTAAATTATTAAATTCCAAAATTCAATTATTTTAAATATTTAAAATTAATTAAACATTTAAAACCTAATAACCAAAAATTTGGGTCGTTGCACCGTACCTCGCTACCGTCCTCTCCACACATTACCCCCCTAATGCCATGCTTTATGGTACTCCCTAAGTTAATTTAGGTAATGGACGAGCTTAACTTTGGGTGTATGTTACTATTTGACACTATTCACACCATGCTTGATTAATTTAAGTCAAACCACCACTATCTTAATGTACTACTTAATTTAAATTAATATAAACTCATTTTAATCCTATGATATTGTGTGTGTAACGTAAATGTGCATAACTTTTCTAACGACTTTCAAGTGTCGAAAAATCAAAATTTTGGAAACCGTTCTTCGGTTCTGTTTTCTATTTCTATTTAAACTATTTATATCGGTAAAAAAATTTGAAAATTATTTTATCATTATTATTATATTATTAAAATTGGTTTATTTCTGATAAAAATTAATTTATTGATTATATAAAATACATTTAAATAGCCTACTTCAAAGTGGCAAAATCCAGGGTCGTTACAAATCTAATTTACCATCATTTGTTATTATTTAAAATATTCATATTATTTTTAATTTATAAAACCTATTACTTGAATATTTAAAATTTGTTAAATATTCGAATCAAGGTGGTAAAATTGCGGGTTGTTACAATCCCTCACCAATGTTGATTTCCATTTTGAATTATTACTTGTTAAATGTGATGTTACCAGGCAGTGCGACCGTTTGAGTTTGAATGGATAAAAAGTACTAAATGCCTCTAGTACGCCTCAAACGCCCAAATTCCCATGCCTAGATGCGGATGCTAGTGCAGGTGCGGGTTCGGGATCGAACGCGGGCACGTGCGTCCAGGGTGGTGAGTTGCACCACCCGTCAAGATGGCTATGTTTTCATGTCTCTCTTTGTCTCATAGTAATTATAATAGTGTCCACATCTTAGTATATAAACACAAAATGTGAGACTATTCATTTCCCAAATCGTTCAATGCCTCACATTTTCCAAAGATATTTATTTCTAACAATCCCCCACATAAATGAGTAATTGCTTAATTTGTTTATAAATTTTACGAAATATTTATCGTATCGGTTTAAATAGCACATTGACCTTGAACTTTTCTAGTGTTTTTCCTTTAGACTTACTAGCAAATCTATAATGACCCAGAATTTCTGTCATTTGAAAATCATATATTAATTGATTTTAAATATTAACAAGTAAAATTTGTAAGTCGAATAAATTTTATTTTGAATATTTGGATTCAATTGGATAATTAAATTGATAATTTAATATGTGAAATTATAGAAATAATTGGAAATTGGGTTTAATGTGATTAAAATTGATTTGTAAAGTTATTATATCATATTGGAGTTAGATGATGTTATAGAACTTTTAAAATTGAACTAAAAGTTAATTTGTGAAAATTGAATATTTTAATATATAATTGACGAGTTAAAATAGCCATTTTTCAAATAGTCTCGGATTTTGACGAAATAAGTTTCATCGGATCCATAATGCTATATTATTGTATGGTTTCAAATTTCGTGTCAATCGGACTTATGGTTTGTCCAGGACAAGCTAAAACGCGTAGAAATCGATTCGAGTGAATTTTGAATTTAAATAGTCGATTCGAAAACTTATCTTTCAAATTTGATCGAATTGGCTCCAGATATATATTCCATTGCGTTCGGAAAGGGGGTAAAACATTATAAATGCTAGGCGGCACGCTTCGTTTCGAGTTCGGAAAAATTTCAAGTGAATAGTGTTTCGTTGAATTTTCTATATAAGGACGTCAACATTCAAATTTGCAAACTAAAGCTACGGTTTCAAGCTTCAGCCGCCGGCTCCAATTCAATGGCCGAAAACTCATTTTATTTCTCTTCAGTTTTCTTCCAATCCGTAAGCAATTATGAAAACTCTTCAACTACAATGTTGTAGAGGGCAGCGACACCTTCAAATCCCACGGGTATGATCGTAATTGGAGTGGAGATTCAACGGCAAATCTCGTGTAAACGTCACACGATCGGGCATGATTTTCGAAGAGATGGCTTGACCGAGCATGGCCGGCCTCTGGGCGGTGATAGATCTCGCGTAGGCACGTCGCGCGGTGATCTTCGATCGGTCGGTAGTTGATCGTACGATGCGCGTTAATTCAATGAGGAACGGCAGCCGTGGGTTTTAACTCGCGTACGTTACCTGATGGGAGAAGAAGGCCCCACCGACTAGGATGAAAGGGCTGGAAATGAATGGCCCTGATTAGAGTAGGGTTTTAAAAATTAAAAGGAAATTTGTAAATTAATTTATTTAAATTCGTTCAAACTTTGTAACGCCATATCTCTTTCATACGAGGTCGAAAAATGACGAAATGAATTGCGATGGATTCCTTTGGTCGAATACTATGCGATGGAGCTAGATTGGGGTTGATTGGAGCTAGTGAAAATTTTGGGTAAAATTAAACGCGCGTTTTATTTTATTCGAAATAAATGCTGAAACTGTATTGGAAGCAAGGTGAGAACTTCTCACTCAATCGAAATTGTTTCGATTTAAATTTTAAATAGTTAGATTCAAAATTGCTTGATTGTATGCTTGAATGATAAATTATTATCTATTGTTTTGAAATAGACCCTATACGCCGTATATTAAGCGGATGTTATTTATTAAAAACATATACCGCGATATTTCACCTCCATGTGGAATTGGTATTATATATGTACTTGGAGTTGATTTTCCTGTATTATATAGCGGATGAGACCCTATTGTGCCGCATAATAGTGGAAAATATTTTATGAATCCCATATACCGCGATATTCCGTATTGACACGGAATTGGTACTGTGCTAACATCTGTGGATGCAGGTAAACAGGTTGGAGGGATCCAACTAGATTCCTCACCCGTATTGATTTATTTACAGATATTGTGATATATTCTGTTATCATATGATATATGATGTTTTGGATGCCGTGATTGTATATTTAATGCTGTTGCAGCATTGGGCCTATTTTTGGAGTTTTAAAAATGTTAAAGTAACAATTTCGAATTTAAAAGGATTTTAAAGTGATTTTTGAAAGTATACGTTTTATTGAATTTTGGAATTAATTCATTTTAAATAAATAAACGCTATAATTTTAATGTTATAAAATTTATGATTTTTAAGAAATATAGTTAAAATGTGATTTTTGAAATATGGAGTTAATGAATTTTATAAAATAGTTTAAATTGAGATTTTTTGAATTATTATAAACGGTTTATATAAAAGATTTATAAAATTGATATTTATAAATCAAAATATTGGAATTATAAAACAAGTTTTTATAAGTGTTAAAATGAAGTATAAATGCATTTCATAAGTGAATGAAATTTATAGATTTATAAATTGTGAAGTTATAAAATGAATGAATTTATAAATAGAGGATTATAAGAAATTTACTTATAAATTGGATTTTGGCATTTAAACGAGATCTGAATAGAATTTGTAAATTGAGGGATTTTATAAGTTGAAGTTTTTATAAAATATACATACATATATATATATATGTGTGTGTGTGTGTGTGTGTGTGTGTGTGTGAATTTATAAAACGTTGCTTTATAAATCCAAAACCAAGTGAATTTGATAAGTTAATTATTATAGCTTATTTAAGTAGATATATTCACGATTTTGGACAATGGATAATCCTTTAAATAAAATATGTAGAAGTGTTGAATTTGGTAAACGATTTATATTCGCAATTTCGGACAATGGATAATATATTAAAGAAATGTTTTGAGGAAGTGATCTTTTAAATAGAATTAAAACGATTTAAAGATGTTTTAAAATCTATTAAGTATCGAAACCATAGATTTCAACATTCATTGCTGAAATAGATGTTTTCGAGGAATAAAAGGAAATACTGGACTATAACACTGTTGTTATAGTAAATGATTTTCGAAAGGAAATGTTTTATATAGTATTGTGATTTATATATCTATCTTAATTTCGAATCCTTATACTAGTGATTTTGGGTTGTCGTAACGATGTTTTACGCAACATTCGTTTTGACTCAAATAAATGTGTTTAAGAGAATGTTTTCCTTAAAAGAATAAAATATATACTTAATCGTGTTTTAAGTATATTGAATATTTTCTAAGTATTGAAAATAAATAGATTTGTAAATTACTTATTGTTAAATAAGTATTTGGAAATGTTTTCCAATGTAAAAATTGAAATGGGTTGGAGAATATATCCATTCAAAGATAAATTGAAGTGAATATTTGGCTATTTATTTAATTTATAGAAGATTAATAACAAGGGCCTAATGATTGTTATGGTGCTGGATATTTGGTTGTTGGGTTTGATAGTTAAATAATCGACTATCAATATTTACCTTTAATGGGTATTTGTTGTGATTTGCTTGAATTTGAATGCTACACATATTTTTTAAAATAAGCGCTCGTTATTCGGTTTAGCCGAGAGATGACCTTTGTGTTATAAATCTCATTCCGAATAGTGATACGTTGTAATGGATAGCATTTGAAGACCGGTGTTGAAGACCGAATATTTTCAGAAACGGAAGGATTACCGTCAAATGTCTCGGCATCGGCTGATCTCCGATATAGAGTTTTATCACCCTTCGTGATGGAAGTCCGGACGTGATTAGTGAATATTCGGATTGCAAGGGCTTCTTTGGAAGTGGCTTCGGTTCCGTTCGATCCCGGAACAGACTTGTATGGATGTGTGTCTGACGTTCAATTTGAGATGTAAAGCTGGTTTCTATCAAATATATTTCTGTTGGTGGCAGAGAGTTTATTCTCTTAGCATAACACCCTTCTCTAAGACGTACGAGCTCAGAGGTTATATAGTTGATGGTTACTAGTGATATATACCCAAATTGGTAATGTGGCATATGCAGTGCTGTTGAGCATTTGTTAATCAAAGCGTGGCTTTTGTATAAAGCATAGCTTTGTGGATGAGATTTCGTCGGACCTCACACCCCGGTAATGGTCAAAACAGGAAAGATGCGGCAAGGTTATTAGGGGATAGCGCCCCCTTAGTGTATCTCATTTCCTTCTAGACAGAGGTGGTATTATGATATGGAGCCCTATACTTAACCTATGTTGTTGCTGTAAACTTATTACTTTGTGGTTGTTGGTGAATCCCGGGATTTAGGTTGGTTACGACTGGGGGATGGCATATTCTGTCAGTAGTTACCCAGTTAGGGGTAACCCGACTTTGTGTTGGCAGAGATCCGGTTAGGTTCTCGGGGCGTCTTTCCAGAGGCGTACCCATGTGGCAATGGGAAGTTCCTTGGCCTGACTATTAGTTGGAAATCCAAACTTCAATACGCACCTTGTACGGTTTTAGTTGTAGAACCTGCCATTTACTTATGGTGGTCACCGCTGTTTAGATGGTAGCTATAGTAGGCATACGATACTGGTCGTATGTTGGCTAAGATTTATGTCATACTTTCAAAATGTTTTCCTACACTTTGCACTTATAATAATAATATCAAAGAAAATTTCTCGTATCAAGCATATTTGACTATCATAAGGAGAAATCTCCTCCGATTCTGCGTTTGCATTGTGTGTATGTGCGGGAGGCCTTATGGTAGTCTCATTTTCTAAAAGCATTGCAAATCTAATTTAAAATATTTCTTTGTTTATTTTTAAAGATATAAACTGTTTTAAGTTCTCACACCAGTCCCATGACTGACCTGGAGTTAATTGTTTCCTTCCTAACCTCTGGGTGCCCACCAATTTTCACACGGGCAGTCTAGAGTCAGGTTATCAGGTCATTCTGGAATTCAGGAGTTGCTGTGGAGATCAGGAGCAAGCTGGATGGCATGGCGTATGAACTAGTATATAGTATTTCTTTTCCGCTGTTTGTTGTTGTAAACTTTGATAATGTAATGAAATGTGATGTAATGTAATAACTGATATAGTTCTTTGTTTTAAAAATATTTATTTATCTATTATATGTTGTTCCGCTGTGATTGTGAGATTCTGATATTGTTTCTGTTGCTTTTTCTTTCTTCTTCTATATTCTACCTCTTCTTTAACCCTAACGGTTCAGTTTTCCGGCCTTCGATTGCTCGGCAGTTGATACAGTGGACGCCTTCGAGAGTCGAAAATCTCGTACGTTACATTTGGTATCAGAGCTTATGGTTAAGTGACAACCTTGGCTCTATTGGGAATTACTCATTAGAGATAGAGTTAGCAGTACTCTAGAATGAGTTTGAGTGTAATAATAGCTATGTGCGCGTATTTGTTAGTGAATATGAAATTATTTGTATTGTGTTGACTTATCGGTTGATTGTTTATAGATTCTGGTCGGCGCAGTCTAGCTAACTGTATCGATAGGGGTTTCTAAACTCTTAAACAAGATAAACTGACATAGTATCATTTTAAATTGGGTAAATGAAATAATTTTACCTTTATTATATTTTATGTATGAAGGAATAATTTTTCAGAATTAGTGAAGTATATGAAAATTGATTGTTTGGTTGTTGAAAATGTAAGAATATCTATGTAAGTTAATTAAAAGTATAAATTGTACAAGAAAATGAATTATTAAGATGGAATCATAATTAATATGATTTACAATTGTGAAATGATCTTATATAAGTAAAGAGAAAATAGTGAAATTATATAAGTAAAAGATTTGTAAATGTGATTTGTAATTGGAAGTAAAATTCCAGAGGAATATTTAGAAATGCTTTAAAAGGGTTTGCAATTTGGAAAAGATTAAATTCCTTTTTAAGTTTGAAAATGATTTTCAAGGGTTTTGGAAAATTGTTTTGGAGGGATAAAAGCTCTAAACTCTTTTCGGTCGCTGGAAAATAATTCCGATAATGATCGCGACATCATCGTTGTCCATTTTTGGGTCTCCAAAAGAGGGATTGCTGCCAAGTTGTTTTAAGTGGAAGTAGTTTGGAAAATTTGGGTTTGGGTTTTGAAATTCAAAGGATAATTGAGTTGGTTTCAAAAATGGTTTTGAAAGATTGAGAAGACTCTGGAATGTTATATATAAAATGATTGGAATACAATTATTAAGTTGGAAAATAAATTGTGAATGAATAAATAAAATTTGCAAGTACAAGAAAATGAAATTGAAATCCATTTCGAATTTGTAAGTAAACAGAACTGGAATTAGAATATGAATTGGATTTATAAGTGAAAATTTAAGTTAAGTTAAACAAATGGTGTTTGAAATGGAATATAACTTAAGTAATGTTGAATGAAGTTGATTTCGGTATCGAAGTAAAATAATAAAGCGAACTAAATGGATGTGAACTTGAATTATATAAATGAAATTCAACTTTATTTGTGAAAAGAAATAGCAATTGAATTAATAAATGGTTTGAATGTTAATAAATCGAATGTAAATAAAATTGATATGGAATAATGAATATAAGTGTTGATTCATTTAAAGCTAATTGAATAAATTGAATGAAAATCAATAGAATATTAAACCAATTGAACTAAAAGTGTTGAACCAAATTGAATGTAAAGAAAGTAAACAAATTTGGTTATGTTGGTTATACATTGGTTGTTAGATTGATTGTTAGTTGATTGTATATAATTCATTAAGTGTTAATGAAGTTGAATTAATAAAATTGAAAGCTATGTAACTGAATTCAAATTGAAAGTGATGTAAATATTAATAGAATTGAATTTGATTGAATGGAAAGTTAACTAACTTGAATGTAAATTAGTGAATATAAACTAATTGAAAATGAAAAATGTTAGTAAAGTCCAATGTTAATGAATCAAATGTGATTAAATGAAAAACCATTTCATTGAATATAATGAGAAGTGAATATATATTGATTTGGTTATTGATTGATTGGATAGATATTGGATGTAGTTGGATGATAGTTGGTTGATGGTTGAATTTATTGCTTTTGATTGCATTTGCTATATTGGCACATATAGTTGTTGGTATATGCTGTATATTGACATTATTTACATATAAACATGTTTCTCATTGTTTGTTGAGTGTTTAGTAGGTGTGGATTGCGCTTGCTTCGCATTTGGAGCTCGCTTTCACGCTATATTAGCCGTAAATGCTCGCTAATAATATATAAGATACATATCTCGGATTACATATCGTGCTTTTACACTTTTTTCCCTGCGGGATGCCTCATTACTTGATGAGATGTATATTTGTGACATATATATTGCCTTTTTTTTGGAACGAGCCGTGCAAAGGAGACTATGGAGAATTTTTCTGAAAATTTAAGGCGTTAGAATATTTTTGAGAAAATTGGAAAATTTTGAAAACTATAACTTTGATTTTGGAGTGAAAAGTTAAACGATGTAGTTGTTTTGAAAAGATAACTAAGTATGATTTGAAAACTTAGTAAAGTTTTTATAAGAAGTTTAGCTATTGGATTTTTGGAAAGTTAAACACATAAGTGAATTTGAAATTTAATTTTAACAAATGATTTTGAAAAGTTAATGGATTCTGTAACTTTTTCTTACATGGTAATTTCGAGGACGAAATTCTTTTAAGGGGGGAAGTGTGTAACGACCCAGAATTTCTGTCATTTTAAATTCGTATATTAATTGATTTTAAATATTAACAAGTAAAAATTGTAAGTCGAATAAATTTTATTTTGAATATCTGGATTTAATTAGATAATTAAATCGATAATTTAATATGTGAAATTACAGAAATAATTGGAAATTGGGTTTAATGTGATTAAAATTGATTTGTAAAGTTATGTTGTATCATATTGGAGTTAGAATGATGTTATAGAACTTTTAAAATTGAATTAAAAGTTAATTTGTGAAATTGAATATTTTAATATTTAATTGACGAGTTAAAATAGCCATTTTTTCAAACAGTCTCGGATTTCAACGAAACGAGTTTCATCGGATCCTTAATGTTATATTATTGTATGGTTTCAAATTTCGTGTCAATCAGACTTACGGTTTGTCCGAGGCAAGCTAAAATGCGTAGAAATCGATTCGAGTGAATTTTGAATTTAAATGGTCGATTCGAAAACTTATCTTTCAAATTTGATCGAATTGGCTCCCGATATATATTTCATTGCGTTCGAAATGGAGGTAAAATATTATAAACGCCATGCGGCACGCTTCGTTTCGAGTTCGGAAAAATTTCGAGTGAATAGTGTTTCATTGAATTTTCTATATAAGGACGTCAACATTCGCATTTACAAACTAAAACTAGGGTTTCATGCTTCAGCCGCCGGCTCCAATTCAATGGCCGAAAACTCATTTTATTTCTCTTCGATTTTCTTCCAATCCGTAAGCAATTACAAAACTCTTCAACTACAATGTTGTAGAGGGCGGAGAGATCTTCAAATCCAACGGGTATGATCGTAATTGGAGCAGAGATTCAACAGCAAATCTCGTGTAAACGTCACACGGTCGGGCACGATTTTCGAAGAGATGGCTTGACCGAGCATGGCTGGCCTCTGGGCGGTGATAGAGCTCGCGTAGGCACGTCGCGCGGTGGTCTTCGATCGGCCGGTAGTTGATCGTACGAGGCGCGTTAATTCAATGAGGAACGGTGGCTGTGTGTTTTAACTCACGTACGTTACCTGATGGGAGAAGAAGGCCCCATCGGCCAGGATGCAAGGGCTGGAAATGAATGGCCCCGATTAGAATAGGGTTTTAAAAATTAAAAGGAAATTTGTAAATTAATTTATTTAAATTCGTTCAAACTTTGTAACGCCATATCTCTTTCATACGAGGTCGAAAAATGACGAAACGAATTGCGTTGAATTCGTTTATCGAATACTACGAGATGGAGCTGGGTGGTTGATTGGAGCTAGTGAAAATTTTGGGCAAAATTAAACGCACGTTTTATTTTATTCGAAATAAACGCTGAAACTGTATTGGAAGCAATATGAGAACTTCTCACTCAATCGAAATTGTTTCGATTTAAATTTTAAATAGTTAGATTTAAAATTGCTTGATTGTATGCTGGAATGATAAATTATTATCTATTGTTTTGAAATAGACCCTATACGCTGTATATTAAGGGGATGTTATTTATTAAAACATATACCGCGATATTTCACCTCGATGTGGAATTGGTATTATATATGTGCTTGGAGTTGATTTTTCCGCATTATATAGCGGATGAGACGCTATTGCGCCTCATAATAGCGGAAAATATTTTATGAATCCCATATACCACGGTATTCTGTATTGACACGGAATTGGTATTGTGCTAACATCTGTGGATGCAGGGAAACAGGTTGGAGGGATCCAACTGGATTCCTCACTCGTATTGATTTATTTACAGATGTTGGGATATATTCTATTACCATATGATATATGATGTTGGATGTCGTGATTGTATATTTAGTGTTGTTGCAGCATTGGGCCTATTTTTGGAGTTTTAAAAATATTAAAGTAACAATTTCGAATTTTAAAGTGATTTTTGAACGTATACGTTTTGTTGAATTGTGGAATTGATTCATTTTAAATAAATAAACATTGTAATTTTAATGTTATAAAATTTATGATTTTTAAGAAATATAGTTAAAATGTGATTTTTGAAATATGGAGTTAATGAATTTTATAAAATAGTTTAAATTGAGATTTTTTGAATTATTATAAACAGTTTATATAAAAGATTTATAAAATTGATATTTATAAATCAAAATATTGGAATTATAAAACGAGTTTTTATAAGTGTTAAAATGAAGTATAAATGGATTTCATAAGTGAACGAAATTTATAGATTTTTGAATTGTGAAGTTATAAAATGAATGAATTTATAAATAAAGGATTATAAGAAATTTACTTATAAATTGGATTTTGGCATTTAAACGAGATTTGAATAGAATTTGTAAATTGAGGGATTTTATAAGTTGAAGTTTTTATAAAATATATATATAGATGTGAATTTATAAAACGTTGCTTCATAAATCCAAAACCAAGTGAATTTGATAAGTGAATTATTATAGCTTATTTAAGGATATATATTCACGATTTTCTTTTGGCATAGCCAGCCTGTTTTTATAGTGGACAGTCCACAATTTATTGAACCAAAAACAAATTACAAAGATAAAACGCTACAACGCATGAACAGTTACAACATTACAAACTTGACGAATAAAACTGCAACATATCACTGCAAAATTTTGAAAATAAGAGCGGAAATCGTAGAGGAAGACTGCAAGAATCTACGTGAATTCCTTTCCTCCTAAATCGCTGTTATAGTTAGCTTGAGGTATCGGAGAAGACGAGTGGAAGAAACAGTTTTCCACCTGGTTTGTTGAAAATACGAACCCATTCGAGGTAGTAATCTCTGAACGGAGGCTGCTCATGAATATGAAGAAGAATCCGTTTCCAAAGATTGAGGGAAAATAAAAAGTTGAAAAATAAGTGCCCAACATTTTCTGAAGCTCGATTACAAAGAATGCACACAGAGTGGTTAATAAATTGCCTTTTGACAAGATTGTCCTGAGTATGAAGAGCATTCATCAGGCTTTTCCAAAGGAGGATGTTGTGCTTAGGTAACGAACCAGTCTTCCATATTCGAGCATGCCAAGGAAAAGGAGAAGTGTGATACTGTTGAATTATAGCTTTGTAAACCAATGAAGTACTGTGTTGTTTGTCATTCCATTTCAGCCCCGATTGATCCACATTCTTAAATGAAGCAACAATAGAGGGCCAGAGGTTGTTCAACGTGGGAGAACTGACATGTGGCAAAATGAGCTCCTCATTAACAATAAAGGCATCAACATTAGCATTATGAGGTATACCAGAGTTAAAAATGAGGTTATAATCAATCAAGTGGGCAAGAATCATACCTGGAGCACTCCATGGGGAATACCAAAAGGAATTGTTAGTGCTGCATTGCACCATAGGCTGGTAATGACTTCTATTCTTCATACGTCTTTTCCAAAGGAAGCTAGCATCTTTATTAACATCCATAGTCCAATAGTTTCCACCTTTGAGGTTGTACATTTTATTCCATACTTCCCACAAACCCTTAGAATTACTAAGTAATCTATTGACATGTTGAGAAGCAGTGGCAATGTTCCATATTTTAAGATTAATGATACCTAAGCCCCCCATATTAAAAGGGCATATAATCTTCTTATATGCAATCGGTATGAGTTTAGTGGAGTAGATATTACCACGCCACAGGAAATGATTAAATGCCCTATTTAACATGTCAATAAGTTTATAAGGGATGATGAAAAGCCTAATATAATATGCACACATAGAAGTGGCAATGCTTTTTAGGATCACAAGCCTGCCTGCTTGTGAGAGATTATTAGCATTATAATTTTTAAGTCTAGTTGTTATTTTTCCGAATAAAGGAAGGCATTGCGCATTAGTAATTCTGGACTTACACATAGGGGCACTGAGGTACATGGCATTCTGATCCATGACCTACAGACCAGAAATCAAAAGAATGTTTTGGTAATTGCTATCAGTAACCCCATCAATATTTATATGAGATTTAATTTTATTTATGCGGAGACCAGTCATCTGTTTGAATTTTTGAAGAATAAAGAACACCCTGGTGATGGATTTGCTATTAGGTTTAGTAAAGAGCAAGAGATCATCAGCAAACATTAAAGTGGAGATTTGATGTTTTTGACATTTAGGATGAAAGTCAATAGTTTTATTTTTGCATTCAAAACTAACCAGGTTAGTAAGAACTTCCATAACTATTATGAAAAGAGAAGAAGAGATAGGATCCCCTTGCCTTATACCCTTTTGAGTTTTAAAATATCCAAAAGATTCGCCATTAAGAGATAGTGACACATGAACAGTAGAAATACACGTGCCCAAGCTAAAAATGGAAGGGGAAAGTTCATCCTTGACATAATTGAAATGATAGCCTCCCATCTAATAGAGTCATAGGCTTTATGAATATCAAGTTTCAGGAAGCATCTAGGGGAGATATTTTTTCTATTGTAACCCTTTATGAGCTCTTGAGAAAGTAAAATATTATCAGTGATAGTTCTCCCAGGTATGAAACCGTTTTGATTAGGAGATATAACATCTGCAAGGCAAATCCTCATACGAGCTGAAATAATTTTAGCAATACATTTATATATGACATTGCAACAAGAAATGGGTCTGAATTCAGAAACAGATTGGGGAAGGTTAACTTTGGGGATAAGGGCAAGTTTAGTATGATTAATACCATTCAGTAAGGTGTTGGTTTTGAAAAAGTGTTGAATAGCTTTACAAAAATCATGATTCACAATATGCCAGCATTTTTGGAAAAACATAGCAGAGAACCCATCAGGGCCAGGAGGCTAGAGGGTTTCATTTTTAAGATAGTCGCATGAATTTCTTCAGGAGTAATAAGTTTAATTAAAGTACCGGCTTGTTCATTAGTGATAGAATTTAAGAGAAAATCATTAAGGACATGAAAATTATCAACAGAATCAGAGTGATCAAAAAGATGTTTATAATAATTAAGGAAGGATTTCTTTATACTAGAATGAGTGTTAACTTCAAAACCATGCATATCCTTAATAGAGTGAATTAAGGCAGAATTCCTTTTAAGTTTCAATGAATTATGAAATTTTCTAGTATTTCTATCTCCTTCTATATCCCATTTTTGTTTATTTTTTTCACGGAGCATAAGGAGCTCAGATTTGATAGCTAATTTCAAGTTTTTGGTTAGTTCATGAACATTATCAGAAAGCATTGAATTACTGGGATCAGACTGCAACAGTAAATGAGTATCATTAAGTTCAGTGCTTAATTTTGCAGACCTTAGGTTACCAGTACAAAACTTATTTAATGACCAAGCTTTAATAGCAGTTTTACAATCTTTAAGTTTTGATTGCAGGATATACATTGGATTGCCAAATTTGGTAGAGGCCCAAACATGTTCAATCAATGGAAAAAAATCTGGATCAGAAATCCAGCAATTGAAGAAATTAAAAGTAGAAGGACCTTTATTATTTCTATCTCCCCAGTCCAAAATGATCGGACTATGATCAGAAAGAGATGGAGTAGGGAAAAAAGAAATAAGAGAAGGCCAAGCATTGAAAGCATATGTATTAAAATAAGAACGATCTAATTTGCAAAAGGTTCTAATACCAAATCTGCTACAGTTATTCCACGTATAATGGACACCAGATTTAAGAACTTCATGAAGTTGAGAAAGTAGGATGGCATTATTAAGAGGAGCAACATCACCCAAGGACAGCGGCAACCCACCCATCTTATCATCAGAGATTTGCATGCAATTAAAGTCACCTAAGCAAATCCAAGGACCGGTAGAATGCAGAGCAGGTAGTAAATCAAGAAAGAATTGCCTATTAGCTTTCATGTTATCTGCATACACAAAGGTAGTGTTGAATTTGAAATTAGTAGGTAAATGTTCAATATTGCAGTGGATGAATTGTCTGTGTATATCAGAAGCATTAATAGTGTAAACTCTGGAGTTCCACAATATCAACAGACGACCAAAAGGGGCTGCAATATGATTGTGGATAAATTCCCATCCAGGTGCAATGCGTTTAGCATATATCATAGTTTCTTCTTCAGAATATTTAGTTTCACTGATGCATATAATTCCCAGTTTATTGCCTTTAATGAGTTGCCTAATTTCATATATTATGGCTTCATCACGCCCACCACGAATATTCCAAAATCCTATATTATCTATCATCACTAATTTATTTTTGTTTTTTTGGCAGATTGCCTTGTACCTCTTTGTTGTCCCTGTTTCTTAGCAGAGGCTTTCTTTTTACCCTTTTTGGAGTTCTTTGGATTGAGCTTGGCTAAAATTTGCTCGTGATTATATTCATAGCTTCCAGTTAAATCATCTTCAGAACAAAAATCAGATTCTGAAGAAGTTCCATAATCAGATATAGCATTGTTATCATTTGTTGGAGTAAACAGTGGTATTTCATGCGGAGGCTTTAAATTAGCATAAGGGCTGATTGTATGACTATTATTCATAGTTGAATTATCAACTGCGGTATGTACTGTTGCCTCCTTTTCATTGTGTGTACTATGATTTGTATCCTGCTGCTGGTTGTAATAACATGTTTCAGGTTGAACATGATGCTTCTGAGTACTAATGAAATTAATTGTTTTGTCTTTACACTGCTGTTTTATATTATTACTTATTTCAACTTGCATGTTTCCAATTGTTACCATGTTCTCTTCTATATATTCTCCTTCTTCAACTTCAGATAAAATGGCAAAGGCATTATTTGTTTCAATAGGATCATGTGTTACACCCTGTAATAGTCTATCTTTGGTAGCCTCAAATGATTTTGTATTTTCGTCCTTATTTAAATCTATCTCTGTAATCATTTTACCCTTATTTGGTTCCACCACTTTTAGTTTCACTTGAGAAGCTTTAGGTTTCCATTTTTGTTGCTTATTCTTCATATTATCCACTAAATATTTCATGGGGATAGTAGTCCTACTTTTCCCTGTGGGTGCAGATTGTTTTGCCCAATTTTCTTTTTCAATGCTAACTTTCTCTTCAACACTATTTTTTCCCAAATCACAGTTTTTCGTGGAATGACCAAACACTTTACAAGACGTGCAAATCAGAGGCCTCCATGAATACTCAATGTGTACTTTTTGACAAGTCTCCTCACCATCTCCTATCAGCAAAAATTCAGGTAACTCTTTATCAGGAGTTATTTCAACTAAACATTTAGCATATTCCAATCTCTCACGCTTTTTCGTAGCTTCATTGAAGCAAACCAATTTCCCCAGATGATAGGCAATCCAATTAATGCCAACAAGAGTCCAAACTATATGGGGTATATTGTAAAGATGTATCCATATAGGAACAGATCTCACTAAAGATTGAATTGAGCCAAACGCTGGCTTCCAAGTTGTGATAACAAACATTTGCCCACGTGTAAACGTAGGGTCAGAACGAAGAACATTTTGCTTGTCCTCATCACAGCTAAACTTGAAAAAGTAATTAGCTCCATCAGATTTGATGTCATAGGATCCTTTCAGTTTCCAAGATTTTTAAAATGAGTTACCACTGCCATGTAATTTACTGGAACACCAAGAAAAAATCCAACTAAATACCCTTCCCAAAAGCTCTTACCTTCCGACTCCAGAACGTCAGGGGAAGGAAGCGGTGATCCTTGATAATCACGATTATATTCCGTAGGAATATAGGATCCAGCGTTCCTTGGTTTAGTTGCAAACAGAGATGACCATGAAGGCAACGAGGTTGAAGAGTTATGTTGAAGAGGAGGACAAGGAAAAGACAAGATAGGGGAGAGAGAAGCTGGAAGAGAAGGGTCTGGGGCAACAGCAGGGAGAGGAGGCGGAGGGATGAGAGCGGGAGGAGTATTGTCAGTCAAAGAACGGGGTGGAAGAGGAAGGCAGGGAGAAGAAGAAGATGGTAAAGAGATGGCCGATATAGCAGTTATTTTGGACGCCATGATTTTGATATGATTTAGTCAAGTTTCTATTCACGATTTTGGACAGTGGATAATCCTTTAAATAAAATATGTAGAAGTGTTGAATTTGGTAACGATTTATATTCATAATTTTGGACAGTGGATAATATATTAAAGAAATGTTTTGAGGAAGTGATCTTTTAAATAGAATTAAAACGATTTAAAGATATTTTAAAATCTATTAAATATTGAAAATATAGATTTCAACATTCATTGCTGAAATAGATGTTTTCGAGGAATAAAAGGAAATAGTGGACTATAACACTGTTGTTATTGTAAATGATTTTCGAAAGGAAATGTTTTATACAGTATTGAGATTTATATATCTATCTTAATTTCGAATCCCTATACTAGAGATTTTGGGTTGTCGTAACGATGTTTTACGCAACATTCGTTTTGAATCAAATAAATGTGTTTAAGAGAATGTTTTCCTTAAAAGAATAAAATATATACTTAATCGTGTTTTAAGTATATTGAATATTTTCTAAGTATTGAAAATAAATAGATTTGTAAATTACTTATTGTTAAATAAGTATTTGGAAATGTTTTCCAATGTAGAAATTGAAATAGGTTGGAGAATATATCTTTTCAAAGATAAATTGAAGTGAATATTTGGCAAGTTATTTAATTTACGAAAGATTAATAACAAGGGCCTAGTGATTATTATGGTGTTGGATATTTGGTTGTTGGCCTTGATAGTTAAATAACCGACTATCAATATTTACATTTAATGGGTATTTGTTGTGATTTGCTTGAATTTGAATGCTACACTTATTTTTAAAAATAAGCGCTCGTTATTCATTTTAGCCGGGAGAGGACTTTTGTGTCATAAATCCCATTCTGAATAAGTGATATGTCGTAATGGATAGCATTTGAAGACCGGTGTTGAAGACCAGATATATTTGAAAACGGAAGGATTACCGTAGAATGACTCTGCATCGGCTGATCTCCGATATAGAGGTTTTATCACCCTTTTTGATGGGAAGTTCGGTTGTGATTAGTGAATATCCGAATTTCAAGGACTTCTTTGGAAGTGCCTTCGATTCTGTTCGATCCCGAAACCGACTTGCATGGATGTGTGTTTGACGTTACAATTTGAGATGTAAAGCTGGTTTCTATCAAATATATTTCTGTTGGTGGCGAAGAATTTATTCTCTTAGCTTAACACCCTTCTCTGAGACGTATGAGCTCAGAGGTTATATAGTTGATGGTTACTAGTGATATATTCCCAAATTGGTAATGTGGCATACGAAGTGCTGTTGAGCATTTGTTGATCAAAGCGTGGCTTTTGTATAAAGCATAGCTTTGTGGACGAGACTTCGTCGGACCTCACACCCCGGTAATGGTCAAAACAGGAAAGATGCGGCATGGTTATTAGGGCATAGCGCCCCCTTAGTGTATGTCATTTCCTTTTGGATAGAGGTGGTATTATGGTATGAAGCCCTGATACTTAACCTATGTTGTTGCTGCAAACTTATTACTTTGTGGTTGTTGGTGAATCCCGAAATTTAGGTTGGTTACGACCGGAGGATGGCATATTCGTGTCAGTAGTTACCCAGTTAGGGGTAACCCGGCCTTGTGTTAGCAGAGATCCGGTTAGGTTCTCGGGGCGTCTTTCCAGAGGCGTACCCATGTGGCAATGGGAAGTTCCTTGGCCTGACCATTAGTTGGAAATCCAAACTCCAATACACACCTTGTACGGTTTTAGTTGTAGAACCTGCCATTTACTTATGGTGGTCACCGCTGTTTAGATGGTAGCTATAGTAGGCATACGATACTGGTCGTATGTTGGCTAAGATTTATGTCATACTTTCAAAATGTTTTCCTACACTTTGCACTTATAATAATAATATCAAAGAAAATTTGTCGTATCAAGCATATTTGACTATCGTAAGGAGAAATCTCCTCCGATTCTACGTTTGCATTATGTGTGTGTGCGGGAGGCCTTATGGTAGTCTCATTTTCTAAAAGCATTGCGAATCTAATTTAAAATATTTCTTTGTTTATTTTTGAAGATATAAACTATTTTATATTCTCACACCAGTCCCATGACTGACCTGGAGCTTATTGTTTCCTTCCTGAACTCTGGGTGCCCACCAATTTTTACACGGGCAGTCTAGAGTCAGGTTATCAGGTCATTCTGGAATTCAGGAGTTGCTGTGGAGATCAGGAGCAAGCTAGATGGCATGGCGTATGAACTAGTATATAGTATTACTTTTCCACTGTTTGTTGTTGTAAATTCTGATAATGTAATGAAATGTGATAACTGATATAGTTCTTTGTTTTAAAAATATTTATTTATCTATTATATGTTGTTACGCTGCGATTGTGAGATTCTGATAGTGTTTCTGTTGGTTTTTCTTTCTTCTTCTATCTTCTACCTCTTCTTTAACCCTAACGGTTCGGTTTTCCAGGCTTCGATTTCTCGGTAGTTGATACAGTGGATATATTAATGTCGACCTTCGAGAGTCGAAAATCCCGTACGTTACAAAATCAATGGACTTGGATTGTCTTTGAACTGTAAGTCATTTGTGTAAATCTAAAATAGACAACACACAATTATTGTTTCTTATCTTCCATGGTTCTCTGTTTGTGTTCGTTTTTGTAATGAACACCATCTTGGTCTCATGAGTTCATGGAGAATTTAGCCTTGCAATTCTCCATGAAGCGGCGCCTTCACACTCATGTAGGTGATTCTATAAAGGGTATTTCACAATAATCCACTTGGTTCTTAATATAACCAAGTACATACATCATTAAAAGCATCAAAACCTATCCTATTCTCTGGCGAATAATGCACTGATTTATCAAAGAAATGGTTTGAATATCTACGGAGCTATCAAGTTTATCTAAACTTAGTTCTCCCTTTGAACCCAGATCTTGAGATCTCTAGTCAGCTAGGAGGGGTCTCTATTTAAAGAAACTTTTTAGTTCATGGACCTTAACCCCATTCTCATCGATAAAACATTAACCTTCTCTTTAGGTATACCTTTCGTTAGTGGATCACCAATGTTATCATTTGATCTTACATAGTCAATCGTGATAACCCCGTTAGAGAGAAGTTGTTTAACAGTTTTATGTCTACGATGAATATGTCTAAACTTGCCATTGTAAAGCTTACTATTGGCCCTTCCAATAGCTGATTGGTTGTCGCAATGTATGCTTATTGAAGGTACAAGTTTTTCCCAATTTGGAATGCCTTCTAAAAAACCTCAAAGTCAATCCGCTTCTTCTATGGCTTTGTCTATGACAATAAATTCTAATTCCATGGTTGATCTTGCTATACAAGTTTGTTTAGAGGATCTCCAAGATATTTCCCCACTAGCTAAGGTAAACACGTGTCCATCAGTGGATTTTTCATCTGATGAACAAGTTCTCTATTTTGCATCACAATACCCTTCTATTATAATGGGTACCTATCGCAATGTAGTCCATGACTTTGTGTATACCTTATGTATCCTAGCACTCGAATTATAGCTTTCCAATGGTTCTTTCAAAGGTTGCTAGTATATCTTTTGAGTTTACTTACAACATATGCTATATCAGGCCCAATGCAGTTCATTATGTACATAATGCTGCCTAGTATACGAGAGTACTCAAGTTGGTAAATACTATCACCGTTGTTTTTAACCCACTTTTGGTTCAAATCTATGGGTGATTTTACTAATATTATATTGTGTTTTTCAAACTTTTCAAGTATCTTCCAAATGTAGTGTGATTAGGACGATACATATTCTTGGTTGGTTTTATGTATTTTTATTCCAAGTATTATATCTGCTATTCCTAGATCTTTCGTGTTAAATCTGACGGAGAGCATATCTTTTGTAGATTTTATTATCTCCTTGTTGTTTCTAAATATTAGTAAATCATCTACATATAGACATACAATGACATATCCCATATTTGTATGTTTAGAGTAGACATATTTATCACATTCATTTATATGAAATCCATTTAATATCATATTTTCATCAAATTTTTCATGTCATTGTTTAGGCACTTTTTTAATCTCGTATAGTGATTTTCTTAATCACCAAACCTTAATTTCATTTCAAGTTATCAGAAAACCTTCGGGTTGTTTCATATATATTTTTCTTCTCATTCATCATTTAATAATGTTGTCATTGCATCCATTTGATGTATTTTTAAATCAAGTGTTGATGTAATTGTTATCAGCATTCTTATTGATGCTATTCTAGTTGCTAGAGAGTATGTGCCAAAATAGTCTAGGTCTTCTTGTTTCTGAATCCTTGAACCATAAGTCGAGCTTTGAACTTGTCTATTGAACCATTAGGTTTTAATTTCTTCTTAAATATCCATTTATTACCTAAGGTCTTGTATCATTGAGGTAAATTAACTAATTCCGATGTATGGTTTGCCACAATGGATTCGATCCCATTGTTAATGGCTCCAGTAAGGGGAATCAGTGGAGGACATGGTTAATTTATACGTTAATGGATCATTTTCTAACATAAATATATAGAAGTTTGGTCCAAAGGTTTTTGAGGTCCTTGATCTTTTACTTCTCCTTGGTTCCTCCACTAGTTGATTAGCACTGTTTTGCTGATCATTATCAATATTTTGTTCAGTATCCTCAAGAGAATTGGAGATTTCAGTTTACCTTGGTCTCTTTTGAGTATAATTTTCGGTACCCTTTTTAAAAGGGTGTACATGTTCGAAAAATCTAGCATTTCCAGACTGAATGATGATATTTATGTGAATATCATCAATTTCGGATCTATGTAACAAAAACTAATAAGTGACACTGTTTTGTGCTTATCCAATGAATAAACAATCAATTGTTTTTTTGTCTAATTTTGACTTTCTTTGGCTTAGGTACCTCTAATTTCACAAGACATCCCCATATTTTAAGTATTTGTAGGATGGTGGTCTATCTTTTCAAAGTTCTTGGGGAGATTTAAATGTTCTCTTTCATGGTATCTTATTCAAAATATGATTTGCAGAAAGAATAGCTTCTCCTTAGAAGTTATCTGCCAAGTCGGAACTAATTAGTAAGGCATTCATCATTTCTTTAAGAGTTCTATTTTTCCATTCGACTATACCGTTGGATTGAGATGAATATGGGGTTGTAGTTTGGTGTATAATACCATGCTCGACGCAGAATTCCTCAATGGGAAATTCATATTCTCCTCCCCTATCACTTCTTAAAACTTTCATTTTCCTGTTGAGTTGATTTTCACTTCTGTTTTATACTGCTTAAACATGTCGAATGCCTCGTCCTTGCTTCTAAGAGATACACATAACAGTACCTTATATAATGATCAATGAAGGTAATGAAATACATTTTTCAACCTCTAGTTTGGCACATTATTACGTCACATACATCTGTGTGTATTAGGTCTAAAGGTTCAGTTTCTCGTTCAACATGGTGAAACGAGGTTTTTGTCAATTTTTCTTCTACACGAACTTGACATTTGTAGTTGGAATCTATTTTGCATTTTGGTATAAAGTCTATATTAATCAATTTTCGCGAGGTATCAAAATTTACATGGCCTAATCTAGAATGTCATATGTTAGAAGAGTTAATAATATAAGAAGATGATTTAGTTTTATTCATGTCATTGTTTGGTACAATAGTGGTTACATTTGCTTTAAATAAGCCATCACATACATATCCTCTTCCTACATACACTCCACTCTTTAGTAGCAAAAAATTATCAGATACTAGCTAAAACAATCGGTTTAGTAAGATAACTGATAATATGAAGCGTATGGTAAAGGATGATCATTCTTATCAAATGAGAAGAAATAATGGCATAAGTAAGTACGTGTCATTACTTCAAGTGAAGTAGTATCACTAGCATGTAATGACATGCACTTACTTATGCTGTTATTTCTTCTCATTTGAGAAGAATGATCACCCTTTACCTTATGCTTCATATTATCACTTATCTTACTAAACTGATTGTTTTAGCTAGACTGACTTGAGTATAAAACCAAGTTGTGACGCCCCATACCATACGTTCGCACCTAACAGTTTACTAACCCCTAACCAATGCCACACCATAAAGCGGTAAAATTATTTGCCTCATATCATCGGCAAATACGACCCAAGAGTCGAAACGATCAAACGGACAAGTCGGGAATTAACCAGAAAGATAAACACACGTCTCTCATACCACATGTTTTACCTAACTGTTTAATTCTCCTTCTCATACACACGAATAGTGCAAAAACGTGTATTTTAAAGGTTGGTTCGAAGCCATACTTGCTAAGCAGCGATCCGAAATCAGATTCTTGCGGATCTCTGGAACATGAAGAACATATGCCAAAGTTAGTTCTTTTCCAGACAGTATAATCTTTCCCTTGCCTTCGAATTTTGATACGGATGAATTACTCATAAAAAGTTGTTCGTCCTTAGTAGTAGTTTTATAACTTGTAAACATCCACTTATTTGCTCATATTGTAGCGGCAACCTGAAAGGATTCGCTTAGAGTCATTCATTCATCGTGCAGTTGGTGGATGTTGACTTGTAACTCTTGAATCTGATTGATAACGGTCTTTGCATCAATCATTTTGAAGTCAAGAAATTTTCCTGCTATGAATTTCTTCATGCATGCATCTTCGGTTTTGCACTTTTCTCTAACGACGTCAAGAGTTCTTTGAAAGTTCGAGTAGTATAGTATACATTTTATAGGTTGTTATCAGTCCATTTAGTATGTACTTCTTGCACATGAAATCAGAACTCTCTCAAACATTCAACGCTCAACATTTGTTGCATCAAATTTTAGTTCTTCGACCGTGGGAACATTTCTGTAAGAAACTTTGCAAGGGCCAAAGTCATCAAATAGAAAAACATTTTTTGCTACCAACATTTGAAGTCCATTCCTATGAAATTTTCCGTCCTTTCTCTATGAGATAGCGCCATCGTTGGAACCACAGTTGCAGATTGAGCAATAATCACAGCCTGTGTTGGTGCAGAAGTGTTGCTCATTGTCATCGATAGAAACAATCAACAATAAATCAATATTGTTTCAAGATTGTTAACTGTATGTTACAGAAGCGTAACGATTACGTTGCAAAATTGCAGCAACCACAGAACTGCTACAAGTACAAAATGTTATAAATATGTTGCAAAAATGTTACGATTATGTTGCAAAATTGCAACAACTACAGAACTGTTACAAGTACAAAATTGTTAAGAATATGTTGCAAAACTGTTATTATGTTGCAAAACTGTTACAACTACAGAACTTGTGACAAAACTGTTACGAATAGAACTGTATAGTAAATAGATTATGCAATAGATATAATACCGATTAGACTGTCCAAGTCGAGAATATTCTGTTTCCTTGAAGCAATATTGCGCCCTCTTGGCGCTTAAGGATATCGAGCGATTGTTTCCCGAGATGAAACAGACCTGCCTCTTATAATGCTGCGCAACAATAACACAACAATGACGAGCTCAAGAGAATTTAATTAAAAAAGAGTTTCATGGAAGAGGGAGAAATGCAAAAAACTAAGTTAATTTTCATGTTTTCCTTCTGCCTATATATAAGCGGGGGGAGGTGCCTATTTGGTAATAGGTGCATATTCGAATGGTGATGACCATTTACTAAGCGGTGTGACCGTTTGAGTTTGAATGGACAAAATTAAATTTGTTCGATCTGAACAGCCAAACTAAGCCAACTGCAAAGTGCTAATTGTCTCTCATACGTCGGTCGTAGGTGCGCGCGTGCAGGGTGGTGCATTGCCAAGACGGTTATGCTTTCTTGTCTCTCTTTGTCTCATAGTAATTATTATAATGTCGACATCTTAGTATATAAACACAAAATACATATTTTTATTCTAAGATGTAGAACTATTCATTTCACAAGACATTCAATGTCTCACATTTTCCAATGAAATGCTCATTTATTTCTAACATATATAGTTAATTTTTATTATTATAAGTTTGAACAATGATTTGGCATAATGCATAAGTGAAAAAAAATAGTTCCAAGTTCTAACAATGGGTTTGATAAATGTTGTTTTAACCTACTATATTAACAAAACTGACCCAACATTCACAAATTTCAAGAATGACCAAGTTAAGTTTAGCTTTGTACTTATGACACATGGTATTACCTGAAAACATAGCAATTGCATACCGTAATTAAATCTGCTACCACATATCTATAATCAAATTAATCCTTAATGTGCTTATGCTCACATTTATGTAGTAGAATTACCTCTTACTCACCGTGCCTACCTGTACATTATCAAATTTCTGTTGCATTACGGCAGATCAAAAAATTTTTATTACACAGCATAACAAACTTTTTGAAGGTATATTAATGAACTTTTGATTGGAATTCGATAAATATATCTTTATAAAAAGCACAAAAACAGATAGCGATGTTAACTGCAATTGTAAATAAACTTTATGATGTGCTCAAAAAATATGAAGAAAAATGGTGAGTGCAATAACTCTAATTGAATAGCACACTGCAACTATGAAAGTTATTAATAATTTAGTTTAAGTTATGGTCAATTTCATCAGTAGAAAATTGTGATATTTACTTGCCAAGTAAAATTTACCAAAGTTCATTGGCTTTAAAAATCGATCAACAACAATCAGTATTCATCCATGAGAGCAATAGAGAACCTGAAATTGAGAATAAAACTAAATTTTATTACAACTGTTGTTGTATAGGAGCAAGCCGGCCCTAGGGTAAGGCTGCCAAGACAGCCGCCTAGGGCAATCGACCTGGTAGGGGCATCCGACAGTGGTGGTGGCTTACTGTTTTATGTTGATAAAAATATAGTTTATGTTATTAACTTCAAGTAAGTGTTTGCAGTAGTTGTAAAAACTTTGTGTAGGTGATGGGGCAACCTAAGTTCAAATCATGGTGTATTTTTGCTCAAACTCGAAGAACTGGGCTAGGGCAATAAAGCTGCTTGGACCGGCCCTGTATAGGAGTCAAAATATCCGTTGCTCAAACACAAATTAAAACCTTAATGTAGAATATTAATGTTAGACATAATAAAGTTATTTATACGGTGATTATTCCCACATCCACATCAGAACAGTAGAAAACAAAGCATACATGATGCTTTTAGTTACTTACCAAGCAAATAGTTTTTAAAGAAGATTAGCGAATTTTTGAGTGGAGGTTAATGAACCAAATTACTACTCTCTGTGCTTGATAGCAACCTAGAACATTTCATCGAGAATTAAAAAATTAGCATTACTAACAGAAATATTTTAGAAAAAAACGATGAACTGTTATAAGGGAAGATTAGCCTTTTAAAAAACTCATTGATGAACTAATGTAAAATACTATTAGATCATCACAACAACGGAGAAACGTATTTGGTGCAAGTCATAGGGAAATCGAAGACGGGAACTAAAGAAAAACACTAAATCAAATTAAAATAAGCTATTACTAATCTTTGGTAGTCCAAATCCAGTATCGATCAAGCTGCATTAACAAATCTAAAAGTTGAGATCTTACATTGATGGGATAAGGTGATAGTTTCTACAATGGCATATAAGATATAGAGAGTAGACCTGTCAAAATATGACCCAACCCATTTACCTTACTTTTAAATGGGTTGGTCAACCCATTTAATTTTTTTTACTAAATGGGTTATGGGTTGGGTTGACCCATTTTTAAAAGGGTTATAAATGGGTAACTCATTTATCCATTTATTAAAAACATTAAATTTTAACATAAATTTGAATAATAAGAATTTTGAACATACAATGTAGTTTTCATGAAGACTGACAGTTAGAAAATAACAGAAGACTGCATCCTCATAGTTGAACTTCACCTAGTGCAAAAGCCGCAATTTTTTTTGTTCAGACTGCAATAACTTCTTCGTACTAAATCAGAATCAGGCGAGACTTCGACCGATTAACTCCCACCTAGATTACGGACAGTATGAAACACTTAGATACTTGATCTTATGAACGTATAATGTAGTTCTCCAAGGAGACTGACAGTTGTACTTAGAAAATAACAGGCTACCACATCTCCATATTTGAACTCCGCCTAGTGCAGAAGCGGCTATTTTTTTGTTCAGACTACAATAATTTCTTCATATTGACTCGAAATCAGGTGAGACTTCGACTGATTAACTTCCACCTAAATTACGGACAGTATGTAACACTCGAATACTTCATCATGTGAACGCACACTGTAGTTCTCACAGGGGACTGACAATTGTACTTAGAAAATAACAGGCTGCTACATCCTTATATATGAACTTAGCCCAGTGCAGAAGCCGCTATTTTTTTTGTTCATACTACAATAACTTCTTCATACTAACTCGGAATTAGGTGAGACTTCAACCATTTGAAAGTCCACGTGCAGTACTAAGGATCGTGTAATATGATATATAAATGCGGAAACTGATAATAGTAGTAAAATAAAAATTAAAGTAAGCACACCAGGAATTTTTATACTGGTTCGAACTTCCCATTCTTCGTCCAGTCCCAGAATATCCTCTGGATTTAGACTAAAAACCCTCACTTAACCCGGAGAAATAGGTATATCACACCTGTGCAGCCGAACAGGAATTTTTCCGCCTTAACGGTCGAAGAGGACTTCAACTTAATACAAATACTTTGTTGACGAGTGTGTTATAAATAACACGGATTGTCTTTTGATAGTGAAATTTCCTATAATCAAATCCTCAAGAATATGTAGTGTATGTGAAGATTTAGAAGGAAGATAATCTCGTAGAATCGAAGTATGTAAATTAATTCAGAGATTCTAGAGATATTGAATGGGAATGAATGCTTTTATTTGCAGAAATAAATAGAGAATAGATTGCAGAATTATAAACAAGAATCGGTGATTGTAGAAGTGATTTGAATATGTTTATATAGTTGTAGAATAGTTATAATCTTTCATGAAGAGTTTCAATCAAAAGTTGTATCCGTATCTCTTGGATTGAGAGACATTCCTCTTCATGATCAATAGCAACTCTTCAGGAAAACTAGCCGTTATGTTCAGGTCGGTCGACCTAAAAAACTGGTCGGTCAGCTGAGTTTTAAAAACGTATACAAAATAATGTATATCTGTGCACTTGACATAAGGTCGGTCGACCGAGGTTTCTGGTCGGTCAGCCGACCTGTTGTCAGTTGCACAGTATACACTAGTTTATGTATAATCTTAATATAAATCAATTTGTGTATGTGTGTGACTACTTGAGGAATGATTTTAACAATATTCTAAGATGCAATACATTAAAATATTCATACTAATCTCTGGATTGTAGTCTTGTCTCCTTTGTAGTGCATAATATACAGTTATTATCTTTTTGCCGCTTTCGTATAGTATTCTCGTCGTATGATCTCTGAAGCTTGTGTCATGAATCAAAACTCATGAATCAACATTCTCCCCCCTTTTGATTGATGACAATACTTATGTGACGAAGTAGTATATATATTCTCCCCCTGAATATATGGCGACTTTTCTGATTTTTCTGCAAAAATTTGTTAGCTTTCATATATTTCTCCCCCTTTGTCATCGACAAAAAGGAATACTTATTGGATGTATATAAAAAAATATGGAACATGTAACACAACATAAGAAAACATCGAGTTTTAAATAATACATACTCAAGGAAAATAAGAATATTAATGATGTTCACTTAGTACACGATATCTAAAAACAGAATACTAGAAATTATAAGATAGCAAGCTGTAAAACAACATGATCACTCCTCATCATCATCGGAATCCCAAAATTCTGGACGGATATTTTCTTACAGAGGAGTATGTTCATTACCACGTCTTTGAGCGGTAGAAGTGTGAGTTCTTGATGTACCGGAGCTTGTATTCTCCGAAGTGGAAAAAGAGAAGTTTGGCGCTGGCCTTTTTCTGGGAGAAACATAAGAGGCACCAGCTTCGGAAGTACATGATAAGGCATCCCATAAGTTCACGAGGAAACCCTTGATTTTCTTGAAACGACCATCAATTTTTCGTAGCCGGGCATCCAAGGCTAGTTGATTTTGAGCCAAAATATCAATGGCCGCCTCTGTACTAATTCGGGGAGTTGGTCTTTGAATTGAATGTTGGCATGTTAGGCATTCCGTAGCATGAGTTGATGGTTGAGGTGTAGAGAAGCTACGGCGTAGTTGTTCTCGAGGAGTAGTACTCCATTGGTTAAATGGTATGAATCTAGGAGGTGCATCAGGCAACTTCATTAGTTTTATGGTCCTTGAATCAAAAGTACGAACTTTGGAGGTTTCGGATTCCGGAGCATGTGGGACGAAGGTATTGATCAATCTCATTATGTATTCTCCATAGTAAATATGAAGCATTTTGCCTTGATTAAATGAGAGAAACTCATCAATGAGTAATTGTGCCCAACTGACGTGTGTATTCGAACATATAGCATATAAAGCTTTAAAATTTTCAGGATATACTAAGTGGTAGGAGCCGCCTCTTGGTATAATGGATTTCATCATGAAACGATGAAAAAGTCTAGCTCTAGGTCTAAGTGATGATGTTTGTCTAAAATCCGTAGCACCATCTTTAAAAAATAAATGGCTGACGTGGTCAGGACTTGATATATTACAATCTACATCGTGTAATGAGATTCCACCCGGTCTAGCACCTAATATGTGGTTAATTCGATCGATGGAAAGGAAAATTGAGGTGCCACATACCGATGTCCAAACACAATTTTCAGTGTTTCTAGGAGGGTTGACAAGATTTAGGTTAGCAAGGAACAATTTGACCATAATGTGGTTAATCTTCAAATTATTCTTTCTATGGTCTAGAAAAGTATCGAGCCCACTTTTAATTGCGGCATTTTCAATATGGTAGGCAGCGAAATCAGGATAACTTACAAATGATTCTTCAAAGATTTTGGCATATTGAAGTTGTATCCATCTTTGAAGTGCTACGTCATTGACAAGCCATGAGGCGATTTGAGTATCTACGGGAGTTGATGAAGATGAGCCACCGGTAGTCTTTGATTTCTTCTTTGGAGCCATTGTTTTTGAAGTAAAAATAGAAATTTGAGAAAACTTTTAATGGAGGCTAGGGAAAAAACCGAAATTGGAAAAGCAAGAGTGAAGAGGTAGGTTGAAAAGGTGAATGGATGGGCTACTAATATGAGGTAAATTGTAAAATCAACCAGCTGTCTACACGTTCGGTCGGCCGAAAATACTGGGTCGGCCGACCGACTTTGTTAACAGAGAGTTGCTGAAACTCTTGGGAAGGGTTCGGCTGACCGGTGCAGGCTCCTCGGTCGACCGACACTGTTTAAAAAAATGTGTATTTGATACTTTCGGTCGACCGACTCAGGGTCTTCGGTCGGCCGACGCTGTTAGAAATGCACATTTTTGCTGTTATTATAAAAAATGATAGAAATTTAAATTTTATTATCATTGCATTATATTTATACATCTTATTGAAAACAACAACATATATATATATATAAGTTTTAGGCAACGTTCGTTAAAATTTACGTTCCCATGAGTTTGGGGACGGAACATCTTCTATAGGTGACCATCTTGGAGCTATTGGAGTTTGAACAGGATTTGAAGAGGATGGGGTTCTATAAGAAGGTTCAGCAACATCATCCTTTTTTGATGAACAAACTTTCATGGCAATCTTTTGTAGAAAACTTAAATGTATTGCCGTGACTTTTTTTTCATAGTAGAGTTCCCGTTGCATATTCATTTGCTGTTGCTGGTAGTGATGTATTTCATCAATTTTTTGTTTGGTGGATGGAGATATTACCAATGTATTCTTTCCTTTTTTCTTTTCAGGTGTATAGCCTGTATGAGATTCATCCCACGGTTTCCACCCGTGTCGGGGGTCTTTATCAGGAGAAGAGAAATCAAGGATACGTTTAGGCATGGGAAAGGTAAGATAGGGGCCATTTTTAGGAATTTGATCGGAACATCATCGTCCAGATATGAGTATGATAGATGGGAGTTTTTGGAATTATATGTGTCATTGTTTGAAGACATTTTTCAGGTTTTATTTTTCTTAGTATATGTTTTGAAGGATAAGCATAGTATATATATATATAATCATCTGTTTGCTGAAAAACTAGTGGATAGAAACTAATTTTAAATATAATCATAGAAGTTTAACAACAAGCCGTTTGTAAATGTATGATTTATAAGTTTTAGAACTAAAAATAGTTATTTCTGAAAAACAAAACAGATAAAACAAATGTTAAGGTAAACTAGAACAAGAAACACCCATATCCCAAGTAGCTATAACACAACATCTATCAAACAAGTCAGAGATCATGAGTTCAAGTTCCGCTTTAGTCAGAAATAAAACAATTTTTGTTTTTCAAAATTTTTGCATATTTTTATCTATAAATCTTTTAAAGACATTATTCCTAAATCTCGTCTAAGTTTGATAAAACTATTTTCATTTAAAGGTTTAGTAAAATTGTCAGCAATTTGATTTTCAGTATTAATAAATTCTAATTTATCAATCCTTTTTTCAAACTATCACGAAGAAAGTGATGACGAATATCAATGTGTTTTGTTCGTGAGTGATTTACCGGATTTTTAGAGAGATTTATTGCACTAGTATTATCACAATAAATTATAGATTTTTCAAGATAACAATTAAAATCTTGTAGTGTTTGTTGCATGTATACAACTTGTGCACATGCCAAAGCAGCAGATATATATTCTGCTTCACACGTTGATAAAGAAACACAATTTTGTTTCTTACTAAACCAAGAGACTAAGGAACGTCCAATGAAATGACACGTTTTTCGATCCGTCCGACTTCCTCCAAAATCAGCATCGCTATACGAGACTAATTCGAAAGGACATTCTTTTGCATAGAATAGTCCGAAATCTTTGGTTTTAGTTAGATAATGAATAATACGTTTAACTGCTCGCATATGTGATTCTTTGGGATTTGCTTGAAATCGAGCACATAAACAAACACTCATCATAATATCGGGTTGACTCGCTGTTAAATATAATAATGATCCAATCATACTACGATATAGTTTTTGATCAACACTTTTGCCTTCTTCGTCTCTGTGGAGATGAATCATTGTGCTCATCGGAGTCGGTTTGGCAGAAGTGTTTTCTAGACCAAATCGTTTAATTAAATTATAACAATATTTTTCTTGATTAATAAAAATTCCATTTTCTATTTGTTTTATTTGCAAACCAAGAAAATAGTTTAACTCACCCATATGAGACATTTCAAACTCATTTGTCATTATTTAGAAAATTCTTTGACAAAGCTTTTCATTTGAAGATCCAAAAATTATATCGTCAACATATATTTGGATAATTAAAATATTATGCTTCTTTCTTTTAATAAAAAGAGTTTGATCAACCTTTCCAATTTCAAAACCAGAATTTAGTAAATAACTTTTAAGACGATCATACCAAGCACGAGATGCTTGTTTTAAACCGTATAAAGCCTTTTTGAGTTTATAGACATGATCAGGAAATTGTTCATGTATAAATAATGGAGGTTGTTCAACATAAACATTTTCTTTTATAAAACCATTTAAAAAAGCACTTTTAACATCCATTTGATAAAGTTTAAAATTATGAAAATATGTGAAAGCTAATAAGATTCGTATTGCTTCAAGTCGAGCGACTGGAGCAAACGTTTCTTCATAGTCTATTCCTTCTTCTTGATTATGTCCTTGTACAACTAATCTAGCTTTATTCCTAGTTATATTTCCTAGTTCATCTGCTTTATTTTTAAAGACCCATTTAGTACCGATAACTGATTGATTACTTGGTCTAGGAACAAGTTCCCAAACTTCGTTTCGTTCAAATTGATTTAGTTCTTCTTGCATAGCAAGAATCCAGTAGTCATCAGTTGAGGCTTCTTTTATATTTTTAGGTTCTATGTTAGAGAGAAAAGCTACATGACCAACTTGATTTAATTGATGTCTGGTTTTAACGTTCGTATTTACTTCTCCAATTATATTTTGCACAGGATGATGTCGTAAAATTTTAGGTGGAGATTTTATTATATTTGTAGTAGTATTCTCATTTTCAGTAATATCATGATCATTATTGACAATTTCTTCAGTATTACTATTTTCATTCTGAGTATCTTCATCATCAGAATCGATAGTAATATTTGGATTTATATATTTATAATTTCGTCAAATGAAACATGTAAACTTTCTTCAATAATTTGAGTTCTTTTATTGAAAATTCGATAAGCTTTACTTCGTTCCGAATATCCAATGAATATTCCTTCATCGGATTTTGGATCGAATTTGCCTAATTGATCTTTAGTATTTAAAATAAAACATTTAGAGCCAAAAATTTTAAGATATGAAAAGTTTGGTTTTCTTCCATTTAGAATTTCATATGGAGTATTCTTAGTTAACGGTCGAATGGAAACACGATCCAATACATAACAAGCAGTAGCTACAGCTTCTGCCCAAAAATGTTTTGATAAATTGGTTCCATTTAATAAAGTTCTTGCACATTCTTGTAATGTTCTATTTTTTCTTTCTACAACGCCATTTTGTTGTGGTGTCCTAGGAAATGAAAAATTATGGTTAATACCTTTCTTGTTACAAAATTGTTCAAAAACTTCATTTTCAAATTCTCCTCCATGATCACTTCTGATGTTTTTAATTTTCAAACTTTTAATATTTTGAATTCTTTTAACAAACACTTTAAAATTATAAAAAGTATCACTTTTATTTTTTAAAAAGAAAATCCAAGTGTATCTAGAAAAATCATCTACAATAACAAACACATATCTATTATGATTAATAGATTGAACTTGAGTTGGACCAAAAAATCCATGTGTAAAAGTTCAAGTGGTTGTTCTGTAGAAATTACTTCTTTTGATTTAAAAGAATATTTTGTTAATTTTCCTAATTTACACGCATCACAAAATATATTCCTTTTGAATTTCATGTTAGGTAAACCTTTAACTAATTTATTTTTTGCTAATTTGTTGATGGTTTCAAAATTGATGTGACAAAATCTTTTGTGCCAAAGACAGGAATCATTTTCCTTAACTATTAAACACAAATTTGAATCATTTTTAATGTTCATATTTAAAATATAAATGTTTTTATCTCTTATTCCTTCAAAAATAGTGTTATGATTTTTATCGAAAATATTACATTTATTTTCTGAAAAAGTTATATTAAAACCTTTATCACATAACTGACTAATATTTAATAAATTATGTTTTAAATTTTTGACTAATAAAACATCAGTAATAAGAGGTAAATTAGTGGTACCGTTGCTGCTGACATCGCCTTTACCGATGATATAACGTTTAGAGTTATCTTCAAAAGTGACTGATCCTCCATTTGAGTGGATAATATTTGACAACATTTCTTTATTTCCAGTCATATGTTTTGAGCAACCTCTGTCTAGAATCCATTTTCCTCTCCTTTTATGTGGTACCCGCATAAAAAATTTATAAAAAGTTGGTACCCGTTTCTTTCTAGGGTCCTAAGAGTTAGATCTTAGGAAGCCAAACCCATACGGGTTTAGAATTCCCTTTATAAACATAGTTTTTGTTATTATGGACAGTTTCCATGAACATTTTGATATGTTTATTTCTTATTAAAACATTATTTGTTTTTGAAATCCATATCTTAAAGGTTTTAGTGCTTGACCAAATTGTTTCCTTAATATCCTTAATATTATTATTAATTCTACTTTTAGCAAACTTATTTTGTTTCTTAAATCCTAGTCCAAATTTGTTGTTAGTGGATTGAGAATTTTCTAGTATTTTAGAAAGATTCTCTCTTCCTTTATTGAAATTTGAGATATTGTTAGAGATGTCATCAAATTTTATTTTTAGACTAGATTTTTCTAAATCTAAATCTTTAATTTTAGAATTTAAACCATTATTTTCGAAAGATAAAACATCATTTTTACTTTTCTGAATTTCTAGTTCTTCAGTTATTGAAGAAATTTGAGAAGATAAGTTAGAATTTGATTGTTGAGAAATTTCAAGTTCTTTTTCTAATATTTTCTTTTCATCTTTCAACATATCTACTTCTAAGACTGTGCTATCTAATTTTCTTTGTAAATCTTTATTTTTCTTTTTAAGTTGCTTTGCTAAATCTACTAATTCAGAATTAATTTCAATTAAATCTTCAAAACTAAGATCACTTACATCGTCTGATGAAGCCATGAAGCACACATTTGCTTGTTCATTTTCATTATCACTTTCACTTTCTGATGAGGATGATGAGTCTGTGTCGTCCCAAGTGACTGAAAAAGCTCTTCGTTTGGTTTTTTCATTCTTAAAATTACTCCATTTACATTCAGGACAATCTTTCTTCATATGATGTGACCTTTCTTGTGACATTCATAACACCATTGCTGAAGATGATGGTTTGCTACTACTGATATTGTTGTTGGTTTTGTTTCCCCTGAATTTATTTCTTTTGTATTTCAGAAACTTTTTGAAATTTTTAGCAATCATTGCCATATCTTCATTCTCTGAGTCGGAATCATCTTTTCTGCTTGAAATGCCACATTCTTCTTTTCTTGTGCTACATTTCTCTTTGCCTGCAAATTTACTTCGTAGGACATTAAATTACCTATCAATTCTTTTGGTTTTAATGTTGAAAAATCACTTGCTTCTTCAATGGCTAGGACTTTTCTTTCGCATTCGTCAGTTAAAGAATTTAAGATTTTTGTGACAACATCAAAATCAGTAAATGTTTGTTCTAATGATAGTAGAGCATGATGAATATCCTGAAATCTAGAGTACATATCATTTATAGATTCGTTTGGCCTCATTTTGAAATTTTCAAATTGATTTTTCAACATAGAAATTTTGCTTAATTTAACTTTGTTCGTTCCCTCATGTGTTATCTTAAGTGTTCTCCATATTTCATAACCATAAGTGCACATGCTAACTCTATTGATTTCATTTCTATCTAATGCACAAAATAAAATATTCATAGCCTTTGCATTTGATGTAGCATCTAGTTTTTGTGTGTTAATCCAAGTTGAGTATTCTCCAGTAGGAGTTATGTACTCTCTTTGTATAATATTCCAGATATCAAAACCACTAGATTGCATATAGATTCTCATTCTAGTTGACCAATAATTATAATTTAACCCATTAAAAAGTGGAGGTCGTGAAGTTGATTGACCCTCTGTGAAACTAGTATTAGTGTTAGTGTTAACATTGTTAGTTTGTGTCGTTGTCATATTAGTAGAATTAAAAATCAAATAACTTTGTGACGGTTATAGGAATCCTTGCTCTGATACCAAATGAAAGTGTACGTGCAGTACTAAGGATCGTGTAATATGATATATAGATGCGGAAACTGATAATAGCAGTAAAATAAAAATTAAAGTAAGCACGCCAGGAATTTTTATACTGGTTCAACTTTCCTTTCTGCGTCCAGTCCCAGAATATCCTCTGGATTTATACTAAAACCCCTCACTTAACCCGGAGGAATAGGTATATCACACCTGAGCAGCCGAACAGGAATTTTTCCACCTCAACAGCCGAAGAGGACTTCAACTTAATACAAATACTTTGTTGACGAGTGTGTTCTGAATAACACAGATTGTCTTTTGATAGTACAATTTCCTATAATCAAATCCTCAAGAATATGTAGTGTATGTGAAGATTTAGAAGGAAGATAATCTCGTAGAATTGAAGTATGTAAATTAATTCAGAGATTCTAGAGATATTGAATGAGAATGAATGCTTTTATTTGCAGAAATAAATAGAGAATAGATTGCAGAATTATAAACAAGAATCGGTGATTGTAGAAGTGATTTGAACATGTTTATATAGTTGTAGAATAGTTATAATCTTTCATGAAGAGTTTCAATCAAAAGTTGTGTTCGTATCTCTTGGATTGAGAGACATTCCTCTTCATGATCAATGACAACTCTTCTGAAAAACTAGCCGTTATGTTCAGGTCGATCGACCTAAAAAATTGGTCGGTCAGTTGAGTTTTAAAAACGTATACAAAATAATGTATATATGTGCACTTGACACAGGTTCGGTCGACCGAGGTTTCTGGTCGGTCAGCCGACCTGTTGTCAGTTGCATAGTATACACTAATTTATGTATAATCTTAATATAAATCAATTTGTGTATGTGTGTGACTACTTGAGGAGTGATTTTAACAATATTCTAAGACGCAATACATTAAAATATTCATACTAATCTCTGGATCGTAGTCTTGTCTCCTTTGTAGTGCATAATATACACTTATTCTCTTTTTGTCGCTTTGTATAGTATTCTCGTCGTATGATCTCTGAAGCTTGTGTCATGAATCAAAACTCATGAATCAACACCATTAACTCCCACCTAAATTATAGACAGTATGTAACACTCAGATACTTCGTCGTGTGAATGCATACTGTTGTTCTCCAAAGGGACTGGCAGTTGTACTTAGAAAATTACAGGCTACTACATCCATATATATGAACTCCGCCTAGTGCAGAAGCCGCTATTTTTTTGGTTCAGACTGCAATAACTTATTCATACTGATTCGAAATCAGGTAAGCCTTCGACCGATCAACTCCCATCTAAATTACGGACAGTATGTAACACTCAGATACTTCATCATGTGAACGCTAATGTAATTCTCCAAGAGGGACTAACAGTTGTACTTGGAAAATAACAGGCCACCACATTCTCATATTTAAATTTTGATAAAAATTAGAATAAAAATTTTAAACTTTTATTGGAATTCAAAACCTAAAAATTAGAATTAGAATTATTTTATATTTATTTGTTTTTTATTAGTCAAATCAAATTTAAATCTTTAAATGGGTTAAATGGGTAACTCGCTTATTAAAAGGGTTGGATCATAAATGGGTTGGGTTTTAGGTGGGTAAAAAAGTGGGTCAAACTCAACCCAATCCATTTTGACCCAACCCAATCCGTTTAACAGGCCTAACAGAGAGAGAGTCCTTAAAGAAAAATAGGCGGGACAGAATTGGAGTAGAATGTGGGAAATCTGGAAATATACATGGATGAATTGGGAAAAAGAAGAATTGGACAACGATTATAAATCACAATCCTTTATCATTCATCTATGTATCTAATCCTTTGTTTGTCTCCTTAGATTTGTCCTTCTTAGCACATATACACACATAGATGACAAAGATCAGCTACACCTCTATTCCCTCCTTCAACCACACATTCTAACGAGCATATGAATCTGTGATTGCTTTCTTTTACATTATAAGGAACAAAAATTAGAATTATACTCACTAATATAAGTACTAATTTCCTTATATTCACCTCTGCAATAAACATCACTACTTAAAAACGATGAATGGTATGAAATGGTAGTGAAAGATGCATATTAATCCAATTTTGAGACTAATTGTTATTTTTATTCTCCTTTTTTTCTCAATTTCTCTTCATTTATTTTTTATGCATGATATGGAAAATGGTATCAATATGGTGTAATGTGGTATATCTGCCACTGCCACTACTAAGCGAATGATAACAATTAACAACATTCTATAAAATGGAATGAAAATTCACAAACTACACCTTGGTATTTCTACTATTACAAGCTACAATTGTAATCCAATATTTCACAAGTTTAAATGCGTGCGAATAACGAGTCAAATGAATATAATAAACAATGTTTTGTGAGATAACATAAACTGAGAAATTGAAATGCGCATGTGGTTTAATAATCAAAATTTAAAATATGTAAGTTAATAGTTTTAAGTGTTATAGGAATCCCATAACCATTAGAATGATCATGAATACAAGGTCGTAGTGTATACCATGCTGTTGTTTTACGATTCAAATATGTGCCTGTGAGTGTTTTAGATTGAAGATATTGTGAAGAGCTTCATATTGGAAGAGACATTAAGTTGACTGGAGGAAGAGATCAAAAGGTATAGAGAAGAGAAACTGTCAAGTGTAGTCGACAGACACTTAGATGTCTAACTATCCTGCTTAGACGTCCAACCACCCTGCTTAGACGTATGAATGCATGTAGATTTCAAAACAGAAGAGCTTTAGGCAATCAGACGTCTGACTTGGGAAATCCGACGTCTAAGTTGCTAACTCGAGAGTTTTTCAAAGTTTTACAGAGACGTTTAACTCCCTAGTTAGATGTCTGAGTTCTTGCAATGACGTTTTGTCTGGTTTACGGCTGATTCAAATTTCTGATGGAAATTTAGTTATTTTGGTGCAAGTTTATCATCTATTGATGGTGTAGATTATTTTGATGTGATCCGATGGTCTAGATTAATTAGAGAATATGTATTAGCTTTCTAATCATCTTCTTGATAAGGATTATTATTTTTTCAATTATCGTAGTTAATAGAAACCCTACCTCATCCAATTTGCGGGTTTTCTATTTTAAGTGTTACAAACAATAATTTTTCAATGGAGTGGTTGATTAGAAAGAGACTCTGCATTTTTTAATTCTTTAACATTGATTTGATTTGTAAGCTCTTTTAATTGGTGATTGAAATAAAAGGGTGGTTGGGTCTCTGTGAATATAGGATATAAATTCGAACCACGTTAAATCTTCCGTGTCTTTTTTCTTTCTGTTATTTGACCTTGTGTGATAATATAATTGATTCTGAATTTGCAATGGTATTCAAATAGACAAACACTAGATTCTAGTTAGTCACTTCTGCATATTAGTGATAAATTCTTTCCTACATTTTTCACTACATTTGGGCATCAGAGCTAGTGTTTTTGTCTTGTTTGGATATTAAGGGCGACCTTTGGAAAATCTATTGGTAGATCTGATGTTAATTATGCTGTTACACGTTTTGATGGAAAGGGATATTCTGAAACTTGGAAAGTAAAGATGGAGTAGTGTTAAAGAAGGAAAAGACATTCAAGATTGTTTCCACGCCTGTGAAATTGAAGGACATTGAGGCAAATGTTCTAAAAGAGATAAAAGATGAAGCTCTCACAACAATCTAATCGAGTCTTTCAAATGAAGTTTTAAGAGAGTTCTAACAAAAGAAGACGCCAAATAATTATGGGATTCATATCAAGACGATGCTCTCACAAATTGGATTATTCTTTAGCAATAACTTTATTCATTTAAGATAAAGCCCAAAGCCAATCTTATAGAGCATGTTGATGCTCTTGCTACCATGGTTAAGAGCTTTAAGGCAGCAGATATTGAGATCAAAGATGAGATTCAAGCAGTGATCCTCTTGTGTTCTTTTTCTAAGGAGTATACTACTTTTGTTAACTCCATGATATATGGTCACAGTAAGTTTAGTCCGTCAGATGTTAAGGTTGGTCTTCATAATGAGATGTTAAGAGATAGATTGGGAAAAACTAATATAAACAGTGACTCGGAGGGATTATCCGTTCAAAGAGGTAGAATCCAAAGCAAGCCAAAAAATGTAAGAGATCAAAATAAGTCAAGGTCTCGGTCTAGGGGCCTAATCGATTAACTTGCAATTATTATAAGAGACCAAGGCATTTTATAGCTCAATGTCCCAAACTCAAAGGACAAAGAAAAGACCCAAAGCAAGCTTAAGTATCTACCATAGTGATATCATATACGAAGAGTGATACCGATGTGTTTACAGCTTCTGGCTCTTTTGGGAAGAGCAATTTATGGCTTATTAATTTTGGCATATCCTATCGTATGACACCTGATAGGGATTATTTCTCTACATACCATGAGATTGACGGAGGAGAGATTCTAATGGACAATAATATTTATTGCTATATGGTTGATGTTGGTAGTGTGAATGTCAAAACGTTTGATGGCGTTATTCATACCATTACCAATGTTGGACATGTATCTAACTCAAGAGAAGTCTGATTTCTATCAGGGCTTTGAGTATGCTTGGATTGAAGATTGTTATTGAGGGGGAGAAAATGAAGATATCGAAGGGTTCCATGATTGTTATGAAAGATGTGAGGGCATGAAATCTTTATTTATTGAAGGGCACTACTGCAGTTGGTGAATTAGCTTCGGCTAATTCAGATTCTTCCAAATTATGGCATTTAGAGATGAGATATATTGGTGAGCGCGGTTTGGATGAGTTAAGAAAGCGAGGTTTGGTTGATAGTGTTCATCGTTAAAAGCATGGTTTTTATAAGGATTGTGTTCTTGGAAAGTAGATAAAGATTTCTTTTAGTACTAAAGAACATAAGATAAAGACTGTGTTAGAGTATATTCATATAGATGTTCAAGGACCCTCTCCTTGCCCATCTTTGGGTGGAGCCGGGTATTTTTTCATTTATGGACAATTTTTTTCGCAAATTGTGGGTATACTTTCTACAGTCTAAGACTGAAACCTTTGACTGGTTTTGAAAGTGGAAATCTACTGTTTGGAAGTATTCATGATAGAAGTTGAAAGTTCTCTGTTCTGGTAATGGAAATCAATTCATACCACAAGAATTCGTTCATTTTTGTGAGTACAAAGGAATTAAGAGGCATTACTCCATACCTGACAACCCTCGGTCTATTGAATGAGGTTATTGAAGAGAATTCGTTATCTTGGATTGACTGCTAAGTTAAAGAAGAAATTTCATGCTGAAGCTTTATCTATGATTGCTTTTTTCATCTGCCATACACCTTCTACTCTCATGAACATGAAGATCCCTAAAGAATCATGGAAAGAAGAGTCTATTAGCTATTCATTTCTCAAAGTTTTTGAATCCCCATCTAATGTAGATGAGAGCAGATGCAAGCTGGAACCTAAAGCTCACAAGTGTATCTTTCTTGATTATAGAAGAGGGGTGAAGGGATATATGACGTGGTGTTCTATTAGCAAGAAGATTATTATCAACAAAAATGTGACTTTTGATGAGTATGCTATATTGAAGGTGGAACCTTCCTCATCTGATGAGTGTATGAGGAGAAATTCAGAATACCGAACACAAGACAAGTCATCTTCAGATTCTTTTCATAGAGGTACAGATGGTGTTTCCAATGGCACCATGGTTGATGAAGATGGTATAGATGTTGGTATAGATTATCAGCCTCAAGTGGAGCTTATTTAGAGACTACGCATTTTAGACAAAGAAAGAAGCCTATGTTGCTTTAGGATTTTGTAGGATTGAGCATCGAAGACATTGATTACGATGACATGGCAACATATGCATTGAATATTGTCCATGATGAGCTCAGAACTTATAGGGACACGATTGCATCAGTTGATAGTTCCGGTTGCTTAGTTGCAATTAAAGAAGAGATTGAATCTTTATAGAAAAATCAAAATTGATTTGGTACCTCTTCCACTAACAAGTGGCAAATGGGTGCAAATGGATCTATAGAGTGAAAGACGATGACAATGATGAATTCATTTATAAAGTAAGGTTAGTAGCAAAAGGATATGTTCAGAAGAAAAGGTTATAGTAGCATGATATCTTTGCTCCGGTTATCAGACATAGTTCATTCGTATTCTTTTGGCGTTAGTTGCTCATTATGATATGGAACTTGAGCAATTAAATTTTAAAAATGCATTCTTGTGTGGTGATCTAAATGAAGAGATTTATTTGAGGCAGCTAGAGGGGTCCATTAATAGTAGCATGTCAATTATGTTTGTAAACTTAACAAATATTTTTATGGACTGAAGTAGTTTTCTAGACTATGATATTAGAGATTTGATAAGTTTAGGCTTTTACTTGGTTACTCCAGAAGCTTCAAAGACCAGTGTGTTTATTTTAGGAGGTGTGATGGAGACATGATATGTCTTTTGTTATATGTTGATGACATGTTGATTAGATCTCAAAGTATGGTCAGAATTACAGAGTTGAAAACAGAGCTAAACAAAGAGTTTGACATGGAAGATTTAGGAAAAGCACAAATTTTTTTGGTATGGAGACAGTTAAAGATAGAAAGCAGAGAGAGTTGAGACTCATCCAGGTGTAGTACATCAAGAAGTTCCTCACTCAATTTGGTAAACCGGTTGACACTCCATTAGGCTCTTATTTTATCGAAAGAATCATCTCCTACATTGGATGAAGACAAAAAGTATATGGCAAATATACCTTATTCTAGTGTTATTGGTAGTCTAGTGTATGTGACGGTTTGCATGAGACCAGATTTGGCTTATGCAAAGCGTGTTATGAGTCGATATATGTCTAACCCAAGCAAAGAGCATTGACAAGCAGTGAAGCAGTACTCATATATCTTTGTGGCACATCGGTAATTGGCTTGTAATATGGTGGAGTAGATGACGACATCTTTCTTAGAGGTTACTGTGGTTAAGATTATGGATTTTGGATAGAAGTCAGTGTCGGGCTATGTTTTTACATTTGGCATATGCTCGATTTCAGGGAGATCAAAGCTACAGTTTATAATAGCTTTGTTGACTACTGAGGTCGAGTTGGTATCGATTGTAGAAGCCACTAATGAGTGATTATATTTACTTCAGTTATTGGATGATCTTTCTATGATGTGGTGGATAATATAGCTATTTTCAGACAGTCAGAGGGCAATTCATCTTGTGAAAAATCAAATTTATAGTTCCTGTATGAAGCAAATTGATGTCAGAAGCTTTTTCCTTAAGCTTGAGGAGGAATAAAGTAAGATCAAGTTGATAAAGGTAAGTGCTATAGATAATCATTCAGATATGATGACTAAGTTACTTGCCAAGGACAAGTTTGAGCATTACTCAAACTTGATCAGTTTGATTTCAGTTGTTTGAGCGCCATGGTTGCAGACCCAACAACCCCTATGACTATTTTATTGGTTGTTGAAAAGACCGACATATTTGAATCGAGATCGAGTGTTATTAAACAATTCATATATGTGTCTATGAGTGTCTCAAATTGAAGATATTGTGAAGAGCTTCGTATTAGAAGAGATGGAAAGTCCATTAAAGGAAGAGATCAAAATATATGGAGAAGATAAGCTGTCAAGCGCAGTTGGCAGGCACTCAGACGTCCAACTACCTTGCTCAGACGTCTGAACGCCTGTAGATTTCAAAACAGAAGAGCTTCAAACAATCAAACGTTTGAATGCCTGTAGATTTCAAAACAGAAGAGCTTCAAGCAATCAAACGTCTGACTTAGGGAATCAGACATCTAAGTTGCTAAATTGAAGGTTTTTTGAAGTTTTGCAGATACGTCCGACTCTCGAGGTTAGATGTCTGAGTTCCTGTAGTGACTTTTTTTTTGGGTTTCGGCTGATTCGAATTTCTAAGCGCAGTTTCGTCATTTCGATCAAGTTTATCGTTTATCGATGGTATAGATTATTTTGATGTGATCTGATGGTTTAGAGTAATTAGAGCATCTATATTTTTAATCATTTTCCAAATTAGGATTATTAGGTTTTCAATTATTGTAATTAATGGAAACCTAGCTCATTCAATTTGGGGTTTTCTATTTTGAATGCTCTAAATAATAATTCTTTACTTGAGTGATTGATTAGAAAGAGTCTTTAGATCTTGCAACTCTCTAATTATTGGTTTGGCTTGTATTCTTTTATAACTGGTAATTGAAATAAAAGGGTTACTGGGTCTCCGTAGACGTAGAATTCTAATATGAACAACGTTAAATCTTCTGTGTCTTTTTTTATTTTGGGTGATAACATAATTGATTTTGAATTTGCCTTGGTATTCAAATAGATAAAAACTAGATTTTGGTTAATCGCTTCTGTATATTAGTGATAAATCTTTTTCTGCATTTTTTCACTACATTCCAAGTATATGAAAGACAAATGATCTTTGTACTTAATTATTTTACTTAAAATCTTGTTCAATTTAAATGTTAAGGTTAAGATTAGCTCTGGATTTCTCATTTATTATTCTCCGTGTAATAATTTTGACAATGCGATCGCCATGATCTAGCGGTTAATAATTTGAGTATGAATTTGACTGCTATTTTTGAGTGCAAGGATCCTTCCCCTATATGATAAGGATCTAGTTGGAGAATATAAGAACTTTGGTTGGTCCAAAATATTGGAAAATTGGAAAAAATACAAGGAGGGAAAAAGAAAAGAAAAAAAAGAGTGTACATGCCCAAGTGGATTTCAGAACCCAATGCTGCCATAACATATATGCATATGTCGACGTCGAATTTTTTTAAATGTGTAGCATGGAAGTTGAAGCTGAGTTTAGGATGCTTTGAGCTAAATAATCCAAAAGCTGTAGTCTGTTAAAGTTATACAAAGCACAGTGGCTCTAAAATCGTCCGCTATAAGATATTTTTAGAGAGAGAAATAAAGTATATTAGAATGAGATAATACTTGGACCGTGTCTTATATGAAAATGTAAATAAGGGTTTCAAGGGTATTTGTGTCTTTTCTCTTAGCTGTACAATATGTTTTAAATACAGACGTGTATGTAACGTTACAACCATCCTTTGAATACAATTAGTTCATCTCTTCTTCTTTCATTCAATTTTCAATCAATTTCTATTTTGGTATCAAAGCACTTATTCGCCTAACGATAGATTGAATCTGAAATCATTATCCATCTGATCAAATGATCGACATTTGGATGAATGAATAATTCATTTTCTCCTCAGATTGCTATATCATCACAAGAGAGTATTTCTTTCTGATCAAGTGTTCTGTTCATCCAGTTTAACATCTCTGCCATGCCTGAATCCCGTCAGCACTCATCATCCGGGATAGGCTGCAGCTCCTCTCTTCGGTTCTATCCTCATCAGAGAAGAGTGTCTTTGGCCCTGCTCAACAGCATTTCAAATCAAGAATCAGATTCTTGATTTAAAACTCTGTCATATTTTATCGAGAAAGGAAAGATTCCTTTAACTGGCTGCAGTCACAAGAACTGCCTTGCCATAATTTTGTTGTCCCAGTTTATAGGTGAAGATTCAAGACTTTGCTATGGCAGAGACTGCAGAAAGCAACACTGAAACAGCATCTCCCACAAGAAGGAATCCATCAAACCCAATTCAAGAATCTACAAGTCTGTACATAATAAAACCAAAGAGTCAACTCTCAATTCAATTAGATGAACATAATTACCTGCTATGGAAATATCCGGCAGAAACGACAATAAGGGGTTATGGCCTAGAAAATTATGTCAATGGTACATTAGCAATACCACCAATGATGGTAAGTGACACCGGTGGAAGGTTAATTCCAAATCAAGATTTCACAAACTATCAAAGACAGGATAGCCTCCTAGCATCATGGTTAATGTCATCAATCAGTGTCAATTTTCTATCACAAATTGTTGGGTGCAAAAGTTCACAGCAAATTTGGTCGATAATTAATCAGATATTCAATTCACAAACTGCAGCAAGAATTTTGCATTACAAAAGGCAACTACAGAATCTAAAGAAGGACAATATGTCAATGCAAGAATACTTGACTAAAGTTAAAACATGCTGTGATCTTTTAGAGACTGCTGGACACAAAGTGGCAGATACAGAGCAGATTCTTACCATTCTTAGTGGTCTAGATGAAGAGTATGAGTCAGTTGTTGCACTAATCTCATCAAGAGAAACCTTACCATCAATTCAATACGTTCAATCTACACTCCTTGCTCAAGAAGGTAGAATTGATCAAAAGAAATCACATAATGCAGATCTATCTATAAACTATGCTTCAAACAGTAAAGGAAAAGGTCAAGAAAGATCATTCAATAACAGGCCTCAACAAAATAATCAGAGAGGTGGTCAGAACTACAGAGGAAGAGGCCGTGGTAGATGGAACAATTCCAACAGACTCAGATGTCAGATCTGTGAGAAATTTGGACACACTGCAATCAAGTGTTATTTCAGATTTGATCAAAGTTTTAGTATAAATCAGCACAATAATGCTCAGAGAAGCAACAATCCAAGTATTAATGTTGCACATACAAGTTCAGATGCAAGACAGCAAGATAGCAACTCTAGAAATCAATCTAATGCAGACCAACAAACAAAGACTGATGATGTACAGTTTGAAGAATGGTATCCTGATTCTGGTGCAACAAATCACATCACTAATAATCTTGACAATCTCAACCTTGGAAACAGGGAGTATAAAGGTACGCAATCTATTTTTATGGGTAATGGAAGTTCAATTCAAATAACTCATACTGGTAATGCCAGAATCAGAGGCAAAAGAGAATTACATCTCAATAACTTACTTAGAGTTCCACAAATTAAGAAAAACCTATTGAGTGTGTCTCAATTTGCCAATGACAATCAAGTATATTTTGAATTTTACGCAGAATACTGTATAGTTAGGGATTTACTAAGTAAAGAAATCTTGTTACAGGGTAATGTGCACAATGGTCTTTACATTTTCAATCTTTTGAAGAAAACTAAGTCTGCTCAAAAGAGAAATTGGTGCAATTATACTAGATGTGACTCAAATGACAAAAATGAAAGGATGTTTGATCCGTGGCATAACAAACTGGGTCACCCCAGTGTGGATGTTGTAAAACATGTATTGAAAAACATGAATATAAGTTTTGAAAGTATATCCAAACTATATATGTGTACTTCCTGTCAAATGGGAAAAAGTCATAAGCTACCATTTTCTAAATCATCAACTAAATACACAAAACCATTAGAAATGGTAGCAGTTGACTTATGGGGTCCAGCCCTAATTAATTCTGAGTATGGGTTTAAGTATTATGTTTCTTTTGTAGACTCATTTACCAGATATACATAGATATACTTCGTTAAATCAAAGGCAGAAGTCAAAGATGCAGTGATTCAGTTCATCAATCAAGCAGAAAGGCAGACAAACAATGAATTAAAGACAATTCAGACAGATGGAGGAACAGAATTTAAATCTTTGAAAGAATATTTTATCAAGAAAGGGATAATACATAGATATACCTATCCATATACTTAAGAACAGAATGGACTTGTTGAGAGGAAGCACAGACACATAGTTGATACTGGCCTAACATTGTTGGCACATGCCTCAATGCCTCTGAAATTTTGGCCAGAGTCATTCAACTCTGCTGTATTCCTCATCAACAGACTGCCTACAAAGGTGTTGAAAAATAAAACACCACATGAGAAGCTATTTAACATACTTCCAGATTACACTTTACTTAAAACTTTTGGTTGCTTGTGTTATCCATACTTAAGACCATATAATTCACACAAGCTAAGTTTCAGATCTTTACCATGTACATTTATTGGATATCCTACCAATCAAAAAGGATACAAGTGTCTTACCAGCAATGGCAAGATAATTGTTTCTCGACATGTTGCTTTTAATGAACATGTCTTTCCCTTCTCTATGAGTGAATTGAAAATTACACATATGGTTTATGATGCTAAATCATCCATGCATTCTGTTCAAAAACACTGTGTTCCAACTTACTCAAGTGAGCAGATAAAGAGAACTCAAACTGATCATTTGACAAATGAACACATACAAGACATATCAAATGATCAGTCAGAGTTCAATGGATCAAAAGATCCAGACAGCCACTATCAAGACAGAAACTTATCAGATTCCAGTATGGACACCTCATTAAGTATGGATACTTCCTCAAGCCCAGATCAAATTGATCATACAGATGTCAGTAGATCATCATCTCCTGCAAGAATAGGACACCACATGATGACAAGATCAAAACATGGTATTTTCAAACCAAAAATCTACACTACTATACTGAAGCAAGTTGAACCAGGCAGTTATGAAGAAGCTCTTACAGATAATAACTGGAAGACAGCCATGGATGATGAATACAATGCCTTAATTAAAAACAAAACATGGAGCATTGTGCAAGCACCAAAAGACAAAAACATAATTGGATGCAGATGGACGTACAAACTTAAAAGGTCAGCAGATGGGAAAGCAGTTAAATATAAGGCAAGGCTAGTAGCTAAAGGCTACTCACAGCAAAGCGGGTTTGACTTCACAGAAACCTTTTCACCGGTAGTAAAACCAACTACAATCAGAGTAATACTCACAATTGCTCTACACAACAAATGGGACATTAGACAACTCGATGTCAACAATGCTTTTCTACATGGTGAACTATAACAAGATGTGTACATGCAACAACCACTAGGATATGTCAAAGGCAGCGATGAGAAAATGGTATGCAAACTACATAAAGCAATCTATGGACTGAAGCAAGCTCCTAGAGTGTGGTATGAAAAACTAAAATCTACTCTGATTAGTCTTGAATACAAGCCAACCAGGTCTGACAACTCACTTTACATCAAGATGAATGATAGTAGTGCTACTTATATACTTGTGTATGTTGATGATCTCATAATTACAGTCAATAGCAGTGATGAAATTAATCATGTCACTAATCATTTACATCAAACTTTTTCTATCAAAGATTTAGGGAACCTAAGTTACTTCTTAGGTATAGAAGTGCACATAAAATCACAAAGTGAATTAATACTGTCCCAAAATAAATATATTACTGAGATTCTTATTAGAGCAAATATGGATAATGCAAAGACTATGCCAACACCTATGGTAAGTAACTTACATCTATCTAAATTTAAAGGTGAGCATATAGAGAATATAAAACAGTACAGAAGTATTGTAGGTGCCTTGCAATATGTTACCATCACAAGACCAGATATATCATTCAGTGTAAATAAGGTTTGTCAATTTATGCAGGAACCTCTGGATCAACACTGGAAGGCAGTGAAGAGGATCCTGCGATACATAAAGGGGACATTAAATTATGGATATGTATTAAAGCTAGCAAATTTCTAGATATTCAAGGATACGCTGATGCAGATTGGCCATCAGACTCTGACGACCGAAGATCAACATCTGGTCGCTGCATCTATCTGGGTAGCAACCCAATATCACGGTGCTCCAGAAAGCAGTTAACAGTCTCTCGATCGAGTACAGAGGTAGAATATCGCAGTGTTGCCAGTGCCACGGCCGAGATAATGTGGTTGGAATCACTTCTTCAAGAAATAAAAATTATAGGCAAACCAAAACCCATAATATGGTGCGACAATCTCAGCACTGTATCTCTCTCTGCCAACCCGATTCTTCACTCACGAACAAGGCATATGAAAATCGATCTTTATTTTGTCCGTGAGCAAGTCATCGACGGGAAGCTCAGCATAAATCATCTTCCAGCTACCCATCAGAAGGCTGACATACTCACAAAACCACTCTCAAAGAATAATTTTGCAAGGCTTCGGTCAGATCTCAAAGTTGAGGAAGATACAGACAGTCAGATGGGAAAGAAAGCCTCGCTTCCAACATCAGATACTTGCGCAAACTAGATCCATAGTCAAAACCACATGAAACATGAGATTTTGACCGCGATCCTCAAAATTGAATATCTCATCAAATTCATCAAGCTTCCAAGTGTAATTGGCCTGCTTCTGATTTGAACAAGTATACAATACTTGAGCAAATTAATTTTTCTGAGAAGCAAAGAACAGATCTAACAGGCGAGATGACGAAAAGCTTTTTGGGAAGAAGGAAGGAAACCCTAGCCGACATTGTCGGGAGGAAATAAAGTATATTAGAATGACATAATACTTGGACCGTGTCTTATATGAAAATGTAAATAAGGGTTTCAAGGGTATTTGTGTCTTTTCTTTTAGCTGTACAATATGTTATAAATACAGACGTGTATGTAACGTTACAACCATCCTTTGAATACAATTAGTTCATCTCTTCTTCTTTCATTCAATTTACAATCAATTTCTATTTGAGAAACTTGCTTATGTTGATATGGCAGTTCTAAGTTCCATGTAAGCTTTTGTTGAACTTAGAATGAGCGTAGAATTAGAAGAAGATTGATAGTTAAAGAAGAAAGGGAGAAATATAATTGGCACCATTAAATGTTTTGAAACAATGATATTGATACTTAAAGGAATCGCCTGAGTTATCAAAAAACAATTGGTGATGTAAAAAGTGATCTTTTGGTATGCATGCAGAGTCAATTATATTCTTTTGAAGATGCAATACTATTCTCAATAGCTTTCAGTATTGGAGCTGTGAAACATCAAACTCAGGATATATTGAAGCTGCTTGAAAATTTGTGTGCTCTAATCAGCAACTTTGAAATTGTGTTGGTACTTTGCATTGCAACCCATTGCTTTCTGTTTAATTATCTTAGATCACTTATTTTTATTATTGGAATTCATTTTTTCTTTGATTGCATTGTTGATGATAGTTCATTTATTTTATCACGCAAATTACGAAGTCTTTATGTTCCAAATAGTTGTTTTTTGAGTAATTGTTGATGCAGGCATATTTCTTCCACATGAAGCTTTCTTTGGAGCCAATCAATTAAAATAAAATAGAAAATGGGTATTCTGGTCAATAGGGAGACTATCAAAATTCTTAAGACAATAAGTTCTTAGAACATACATTCATGTATGAGTACCATATTCATATGACACATTTTGTATGACTACAAGTTCCTTGTATTTTTTTTATACTAGTTAAAGGTTGATGCATTTGTTTGTCTTACAAGAATCCAGTTTTTACGCCCCACACACACACACTGTAAATAAGCCATAAATTTTTTAATGCTCAGTAGGACTGTATATTGTTTTTGATCAAAAGCTTGTTTTATGTAACTGTATTAGGCTCATACTCTCAACCTGATATGTAATATTAATGTTTCACCGAGTCCTGGTTCTTTTAGTTTTCCAGACATGAGAAATGCTTTTAAAGGTTCACAATTTAATGGTATGTCATAGGGAAATACTTAGTCAATAAAGTATAGTGAAACGGTTATGAAATTAAATAGATTCTATGTGGAAGTGGTAAACTCGTGAAGCATCAAATTAACATAGAAGAAACTGACACAATCGCCATCATGTTCACTAAAATCCATCCATTAATAACAATATTGTTATTTGTTTTGTACTACATCACGCACACAGATAAAATTCAGCAAATCCTCTACTCCTTGTAATAATAGATGCAGCTACCAGAACCTACATGAATGGGTACCATAATAATTTCAGTAGATAGAAAAAGAAACAGAAAACAAGAAAAATACTAGGAAATGAAAATTACTGGGGTCAGTAGTGACAATAAGACCAGAATTCTTGAAATCACAATTCCAAGGGTTTCTGCCATTAGACTGGTAGTAGAGATTCATAGAAATAGAAGCATGAGCTATGAGATTGTTTGGTTCGAAGCAAGGACCCCCTTCTTTCAGTGTGCTGCAGTCTACCTGCGAGCATGCGTAGTTTAAATCCTCCCACAGTGTTGCTTTTGAAGCCGATGGTTTCGCTACGCACCATGTTTTCTGTAATCATCACTTATTAGCAGTGGACATTAAAAACATTTTTTCTTTATACATATATATAATAGTACACTTTATATTATAAATTCATCTGAGTTTTTCATTTATTATAAAAGGAGTTGTGGAGATAACATTTAAGACTAACCTGTGCTTGAACTGGATTCAGCGTTTTTCCTGCAATCAGATATAGCAGATTAAAATGCATCAAAGTAGAAGAATATGACTGCACGTAGTACTGCTGTGTTCTTTATTTTCTAAACTCATATTCATTCGAGTGATAATCATGTTAAACTAATTACTAGTAAGAAAATCACCTGGAGTAAGAAGTAAAATGAGAGCAAAAGCCAGAAAAGAAGAAGTTGATGCAGATCCCCTTGCCATTTCTTCTGTTGTTCTAATATAAAAACTAAATTACAAGAGTGAATTGAGTTGGAAGAAGAATGAGGTCATTGGTTTAAATAGGTACAGAAAATGTAACAGTTAGGATGCAATTAAAGAGGGCTATAGTCTTTGAACGGTGAAATAATTTTTTGGGAATTCTTAAGACAGTTGAATAGTGTTGTTCTCTTACTTAGTAGTGGCTACTTATATTTCATACAACTTTTAACACTAACTAAAAAAATCTTACGTATTTCCCAAAACGTATAAACATATTCACATTTTCTTACAAATGGGTATTACCCGAATATGCATGGCCGGTGGAGACCTGGGTTTAAATTTAGAAAGGTAGAATATAGATTTGGAAGGAGTATAATGCTAACCACAGTAAACTCATAAATTTCGGGTCATTGCTATTTTTGTGATAGAATTTGTTCAACAGGATGAAGAAAACTACAAAAATGCAGTACCAGAATAGATTTGGTATGCTATTGCTTTAAAGCTTGCTACATGGTCCGGAAATCACATGTTTGGGTTTTTTATTTTTATTTTTTTAACAATACAAGTGAGAAAATAGGCCAAGTTATGGACCTATGGTGGTCCCAAATTTTATTTCTATGCTTACGTTTCGCCCTAAACAATCTCAGACCTTTTAGTGTAATCTTTATTGCATTTAGATTCTTAGAATGAAAAATCCTATGAATTATCCTTTCAGCTAAGAAACAAAGACATCTATATTAATATTAGTCTTCGACTAAAATCACAATCAAAATCACAGTCTGCTTAGAGTTTATAAACTAACGTAATCATAGAAGAACAAAATTTGATCATAGGTGGAAAGTTGTCTGACTCTAAATGGAGCTGATAAAAGTAACTTGAGATAAAAGAGACTAAACACTCTGTGGTGATTGCATCGACAAAAATTTATTACCGGATAAAACTGTTGAAATGAGAATCAACAACTGAGAAACCATAATGCTACTCAGGCCGGCAATTGTTTTGTCATTTTATGCGAAAAGAAGCAACAACTATCATATTTATATTGACCCTCTAATTTCAACATTTTAAATCTAGATCCGCACAATATGACTAATTATTTTCAGTCATTCCAACATTGTCCCTGAGGAAAAGTATAATTTTACTCGGCGAGAAAAATCTACATAGCTATTCTAAAAACGTAAAATATTATGCTATAGCACATCTCCAACAACAAACGTCCATTCAGCCTGAACGTGAAAGGGGAAAAAAATGGAATGACAAACCGCATTTTGATTACGCATAATGTTACTCGTAATCTTCAAAAGAGGCTCGGACTTCTATTTAATAGACATTCAGTTTCAAACGTAGATTAAATAGATGTCTGAAAGTATACACCTATTAAATGAACGTCCAAGACCTAATGGCTATATTTTTTTTGCTTATTCAATAAATAATCCATTTTCAATTCTCAAAAATTCATCAAATTTTCAATATTTCTACTTCTACATCGCAATGATCTTACATCAAACTAGATCTGCATAATGTCTTCAACATTTGGATAGATAATGAGTAACGCAGTACTCTTTCGAACCAGCATTCATACAACCCATGGCACAGTGACGAAGATTACGACTTGTACAACATTTGCTGCCATTATAACAAACATTCAATTCGAGATAATGACTAAAGTAGCGATAAGTTTTGGAAGAAAATAATGAACCTTCAACATAAATCATTCGGACAACAAAAGTTCGTTATCGGTGATTCAGGGTCAATTCGAGCAAATAAATCAAAAAACTCAATTTTATGAATTGCAGACTTATAAAATAAAGAAAGCAAATCCCAGTGAAATTGAAGGCAAAGATCATTTGATATTTCTAGCTTTTCATTTGTTCTTAAGTATATAATATTGTTCTATTTTTTGTTTTCCCTTGTTATCCAAAAAGAACGGCGAACGAATAGTTCTTAAAGCTCAAGGAAAAAGGTGTTAAAAAAACCATATTATTACAAATTCGCAAACTGTTATGAGTTATTGATAAGTCAATCGAAGTGGAATTCTGATAATGCAAAGAGTTTGAGAGATGATCAAACAAAAGGAGAAGGGAAAAAAAGGGATCAAAATCATCATACGAGAGATTCGTCGGGTAGGGAAACGTCATTTGAGGGGTAAAATAAGGTTAATATGCTCACTTGGAAATTTGATAAAAATTATAGACTAATAGGGTTTAAAGCAGCAAAGAAAAAGTATAAAACTGAAGCCGGCTTAAATTCTAGAGTGAACGACACCCATGAAATTCATGAAAGAATACATTAAGAAAAATACAAGCAAGCATGAGAGAAGACCGACATAATGTGAAAGTATGCGGAGATTTAGCAACAAAAGTTGGAACTTAAACATTTAAAAGTGGAAACTAAACGCCAAAAATATTAACAACCGGTTATGCATAAGGATTTGACGGGAATGGATGAAGCTCAAGCCCGATATCGGATGGAGTGCAAAGACAAATAAGTATAGCTAAATTCCCTCGTGGTTTATTTTAATCCTAGCAAGTTGTATTATCAGCATTGTACTTTGTATGCTTAGAAATTTATTTTATGTGGTTATTAATCAATATTATACTATTTTTGAATCCACATAAACAAATACCATATAAAATGAGTAGTTATTTAAGGAAAAACAATACAAGTGCAACGTATAAGAAAGTACGAATAGAAAATAAATAGGCATACAGACATGATCCATTAGATCTACAAGTGAATTAACATTCTTCAAAGTGGTTCTAAATATAATTCATTAGATCGTTTTGAAGCCTATTGTGAAGTTGTCCGTTCTAGAATGAAAGATGACGTTCTACGTGGATGTTGAAAGCTTCTTCGGTTACCAAAACGTCATGTTAGAATATATCCGACATTTTCTCCGCACCATCATATTTGTAGTGATGATGATCCTCATTCATATCTCTTTAATCTTTAGTGATCATGTTATGTAGAATTATACAAGTAAACATGAGTGTGAACATCTTTTCTCGAGACCATAATCAACAGGAATTACTAATCATTGCAAATTTAGATTGAATGAAGCCAAAAGCTCTTTCTCAATCTTTTGTTGTCCTCTTAAATCTTAGTAAACTTTGTCTGGTTCACTGTTATAGGATTTGGATATGCCTTCAAAATTGTGTTCCATATTGGATAAATCTCATCTTCAAGGTAATATCTGTGCTTATAGACGTTTTGATCAAGAGTAAATGTCACGGGAGTTACATTGCCAAGCGCAAGATCATTAAATAAGTGTGGCCCGTCAATAATATTTAAGTCGTTATTAGATTCAGGCATTACGAAGAAAGTATGTCCAATTCACAAATCGAACGAAGCAACCGCTTCCAAAATAATAGTTGGTTTTTTTAACATTATAAGCTCTATGATATGCTTTAGGGCGGTTCTTCCATTTCGAATGCATACAATCGAGACTAGCATTCCAGGCCATCCTCTTGTTAGTACCTTAGGTATTGGTTTTGATGATAACAACTATAGACATTATATAAAACATAAATATAAATCTTTATCAAGTTATATATAGTATATAGTGCAGGTTATTAGACATGTGTTGATTAGGAAGATTGTACAGTATCAAGAGTACATTCAAGATGCTAATATAAAGTTTCAAGAGTTGGAGAATGAAGACTCATGAGTACTGAAGAGTTCAAGATTCTAAGATATTCTAGATAATTTATAGAGTCGTAGAATTTATGTTAAAACCTTGATAGCACTTTTCCGACCTCTCTCTCTTTCTCTATTTTTTTTTTAAATTGTTTTTCAAATATTCTTGTTTTAAAATAACATTTTCAAAATATTTCTCAAAGTGATTTTCAATCTCTTATAATTATAAAGATATTATTTTAGTGTTTTTAAGTTCATATATATTTATTTTTTGTTTATACTTTAATAAGTTATAATTATATTGATTTAACATATATATATTACATTATATTAAAATTTTAAAATTTATTATATAATTTTGTATTAAGTTTATTATGAGTAAAATATGTATAAACTATGCTTAAATGATTTTACAAAGTATCAAACTATTTTACAAAACAACGAGTTTTCAAAATAATGTTTTAAAGTATTTTCAAATTTTTAAAAGTATGTTGACATACTCTATGTATGTATATCGACATAGTAGCCGATTTTTTTAAGTTTAAATTTCAAAAGAAGTATCTTTTCATCGTACCTCGTCACGAGTGGATATGACCGTTGTTCCTCTATAATTACTAGACTTTCAAACAAATTTTTAATTATCATTTTCTTATTCATCTCTCCTCCTTCCACCCTCTCATTTTATAAATCAAAATATACCCAAACTCTGCCAAATTTCAACTAGAATCATATTCAATCATCATTAGTTTGATTTCCCTTCATTTAATCTAAGATTTCTCTCATCTCTCACTCAAACCAAGGTTAAAGTGCTACTCAAGTGTAATAGGATCAACTGTAATCAAGATTAAAGACTTGAGTCTGTAAAGCTCTATTAAATCATACTGCTATACTTATGGATGTGATTTTAGCCCGTAAAATTAATTATGTGTGCTTAGTAGGCCGTAAATCTAGTGGGTGTGCTTGTAGGCCGAAAACCAAGTGAATCTACCCATAGGTTGGGATTCTGGAGGGTGTGTCTTTGTAGTCGTAAAATCGAGATTGTATTTTTATTTACTAGCTGAAATAAAATCCGCATAAGGAATTGTGTGAGACTGGGAGTCGGATAACTCTAAACTAGTATAAAATCCTGGTATATTCTTTCCTTTTTATTTTTACTTCATTACTTTTATTTGCTCGGTGATTCTTTCTATGATTGTTAATTATATTATTCCAAGTAGAATCTTAAAGAATTTGAAAAATATTCATATAACCTATTAAACTTTATTCACTACTCCCCTCAAATGTTAATTTATCCTTAAGATCCCTATTCCACTGACTAACATTTGGTATCAGAGCATTGGTTGTTAAAGTATTTATCATCTTTTTTTGAAATAGTTTAAATGGCTACTAACCCTAGTGATAGTATTATTAGTAACACTGTTAATACTCTTCTTAGTAACTCATTTGTCGAACTACTTCTAGACCTCCACTTTTTAATGGCAGTAATTACACATGATGGTCATGTAGAATGAAAATTTATTTACCATCAATTGGTTTAGACACTTGGAATATCACACGAATTGAGTACACTAAACCCAAGGCTAATTTTGTACAGTGGACTGCTGACCAAAAAGCAGTTGCAAAAAGTAAATCTAAGGCTATGAATATATTATTTTATTCACTAGGTAGAAATGAATTTAATGGAGTATCTATATGTAAGTCTACATTTTAAATTTGAAGAACTTTACAAGTTACAAATGAAGGCACAAGTAAGGTTAAACAGAGCAAAATTTCCATGTTAACAAATCGGTTTCAATTATTCAAAATGAGTCCACGTCTGATATGTATAATAGACTCCAAGATATAGTATACTTACTTATTGCACCGGATAAAAGTTTTTCTGAGGTGGATCAAGTTAGAAAAATCCTTAATTCACTTACTCCTGAATGGGATCAAAAGACTCTTGTAATCAAAGAGGTTAATGAAATTAGCACTCTAAAAATTGAAGAGTTAGCTGACAATTTAGTGTCTTTGAACCATAAATGTAGGGCAGGAGAGAAAGCAAGGAAATAGAGAAGAAATCTAAAGCTTTTAATGCAGTGATGGATAATCTGGATTTGTACAGCAATGACAAGGAAGAAATTGCTTTCATGATAAGGAATTTCAGAAAATTTCTAAAATATAAAAAGATTAATAATTTCAAAAGAAATAACAACAAAAATCCTAAAATAGGAAGCGGAAGCGAAAATGACATTAGATGTTAAAAATGGGATGGACCTGGCCATTTAAATCGAGACTGTTCACATCCCGATAAATTGAAAACTGCACCAAATACTAATTCATCTAGAAAACAGAGAAGGCTTATGCTGCCACACTAGAAGATTCAGATACTTCCTCAAGTAATAGCGAACCAGATACCGAGAATGCTAATATATGCTTCACGACAACATTTCATAAGAAGACAGCAGAAGATGAACTAAAATAGGTGCAAGTTTAAATTAAAAATTTTAATTTTTCATTTTTGATTGGTTTTTGATTGCTAGGAATAACCAATAGATTAATAACAATATTGATTGAATAATGTGTGCATATATTTTAAATAATATATATATTTTATAATAAAATATTAAATAAAATAATATAAAATATATTTTAATTATTTAGTGTATATATTAAATAATAAATATAAGATAATTATAAGTATAGATAAATAGGAATTGTTTGTTTAAGTTTCCATTTTTGAAATTTCGACCTATATGTCGACATACCCCATATGCATATGTCGTCATATGTAGGCAGATTTTGAATTTCAATTTCAATTTTAAAATTTGCATTTCCCTTCAACTTTCACCAACTCTTATGTTCTTAAAAGATGTCTCCCAACTAGAGAACTTGTCATTTAATTCTCTGTTTATGTACTTTATTTCCATCCATTCATTTTTGGCTTTTATTTTCAAATTCAAAAATCATGAACTCTCTTATCTCTTCAAACCACTCTTCAGCGGAATCCTCGAGCAACACTAAGGTGACTATGAGGCTTTCTAAGAAAATAAAATAATATCTTTTTAATGATCAAGAAGTCATGTAAGCCTATATTGAGTGTATATCTTTTGGAAAAGTCTTACCCTGAAGATTTGTTATTTTTGAAGATTTTTCTACTTATGATCCTTTTAACCTTTGTTTGCAAAATGAAATTCATTGTTTAATAATTGCTTCTCAAAATAATTTCATTCGTTATCCAAAATTGATGAAGATGTTATATGAAAATTTAAAAGGAAAATTTTATAATGGAAGACAAGGAGAAATTTGGAGTAGTGTCAAGGGGACATAAATTGTTTTAAACTACGAATTTTTGGATCACATTCTTGGATGCAAATCTAGTGGAATGGACATTTCAATTTTTCAAATTGATTTTCAAAATCTGAAGTAATCCATGACATTTTCGAAAGTGATGATGATTTTGAATTTTTTTTAAAAAACTTGCGTCTAAAAGCAAGAATTTTAAGCCTTCTTTTGGAACAAAGTATCACTCCTCGAATGGGTAATTATAATAATCCGACACAAAAAGTTTTCAAAACTATTTTTGTTGTTTTTTGTCAATACGACGTTAATTGGTCTCAAGTCATTTTGGATGAACTTTTTTCTAAAGTTCTTTCTAATGATGAAAACACCGCATTTCAAGGTGTATATCTTACTCGAATCTTCAATTACTTTAGTGTTAACTTTAAAGGAGAGGAATTTTTCTCTCGTAAAGTCTTAAATCATGCCCGCATCGCTCTTATGACAATTCCACCCTTTTTCGAGCCATATCAAACTCTTTAGGAGAAAGACGAAATGTTAGCTTATGAAGAGGAGGAAAACTAGAGAAGAAGAGGAAGAGGAAGAGGGAGAATATATGGATGTTGAAGAAGAAGAATAGAGGAGGAAACCTCCTTAAAAAGCATAAATTTTCCTCTTTGACCAACCAACAAAGACCTTCTCAACTACCAAAAGAAGATTTTTGAAGACCAAAAGATTCTCAAGCATTTCATAGTAAGAAATTAACCAACTTTTTCTAACAAAATAGACAAATCTTTGGAAAATTGAAACGTAAGCTTAGGATATCTTCATTTTTCTTTATATGCATCGACATGCCATGGGTATGTATGCCGACATACAACAGTAGTTTTTCAAAAAAATTTTAAATTTTAAACTAGATAGACAGCAAGTGTCTATTCATTTCCAACGAATTTTCACCTATTTGAATACCTATCAAGACAAGAGAATCATTTGTTTCAAGTCTCTTTCTTCTTCCTTTTCATTCCTAAATTCTAATAAAAATTAATGGCTTCTCCTATCCATAAACTAACCGAAAATCTTGAACAAACTCTTGAATCGTTCAAGAACATTCTTTCTTTCATCCTAAAAAACCAAAGGCACTTAGAATTGAGTCAAATGTAGATGATTAAGGAGAAAGAAAGGCATTTCGATGTGATTTGGTGGATTATTATTTCTGCTTTGAACAAAGAAGAACCAATCACCAATCCAGAGTGTACCATCAAAAAAGATGATGAAGATTGGAATGCTATCAAAGCAGATCCAATTTTCGACACTGATGGATGGATTAAAGTTCCTCGAAATCTCTGGTTTAAATAGGTTTGATTGTATAAGTAATAATACTTGACTTGGTTTGGATTTGATTGGTTTGATTTATGTGGAGTTGTTTGAATAGAATTTGACATTAACTTGTTAAATTGGATGAATATTTAGATTGATTATGATTATTTCATGATTATCTAATTTTATATATCACTTATTATTTTTATACAGTCATTTTCATCATCATTATATATAATTCATATATATATATATATATATATATATATATATATATATCAATTGGTATTTTATTTAGGAGGAGTTGGAGTTAGAGTTAGTGTTAGAGTCATAGTTTTAGGTGGTTATTTTTGTTGATGCCAAAGGGGAAGAAATATATATAATCTAAGCATGGATTAAGAGGGAGTTTTGCAACCCAGGGAGAGTTATGCTATATTTTATATACGGAGTTGTCATCATAAAAAAAAGAGGAGATTGTTAGTACCTTAGGTATTGATTTTGATGTTAACAACTATAGGCACTATATAAAATATAAATACTAATGTTTTATTAAGTTATATATAATATATAGTATATAGTGCATGATATTAGACAGGTGTTGATTAAGAAGAATGTACAGCATCAAGAGTAGACTCAAGATGCGGATATAGAGTTTCAAAAGTTGGAGAATGAAGACTCATGAGTATTGAAGAGTTCAAGATTTCAAGATATTCCAACTAAGTCAGAGAGTCGTAAAATTTATGTTAAAACCTTGATAGCACTTTCCTATTCTCTCTCTCTTTCTCTCCTTTTGTTTTAAATTTTAAAATAATCTTTTCAAAATATTTCTCATAATGATTTTCAGTCTCTTATACTTATAAAGATATTATTTTATTATTTTTGAAGTTGTATATATTGAATTTTTGTTTATACTTTAATAAATTATAATTATATTGACTTTATATATATATTATTTAAATTATATTAAATTTTTCCAAATTATTATATAATTTTGTATTAAGTTTTATTATGATTGAAATATGTATGAACTATGCTTAAATGATTTTACAAAGTATGAAACTATTTTACAAAAATATAATGTTTTAAAGTATTCTCAAATTTTTAAAAAGAGTATGTCGACATACTCTATGTATGTATGTCGACATAGTAGCCGACTTTTTCAAAAATTAAATTTCAAAAGAAGTGTCCTTCGTTCTATCTCTTCACGAATGGATATGATCGTTGTTCCTCTATAAATACCAAACATTTAAACGAATTTTTAATAGTCATTTTCTTATTCATCTCTCATCCTTCCACCCTCTCATTTTCTAAATCAAAATGTACCAAAACTCCGTCAAAATTCAAGCATAATCAAGATCAATCATCACTAGTTTCATTCTCCTTCATCTACTCTCTGATTTCTCTCATCTCTCTCACTCAAACCAAGATCAAGTGCTATTCAAGAATTATAGGATCAATTGTAATCAAGATCGAAACTATGATTCTGTAAAACTCTATCAAATCACACTGCTGCACTTATGGGTGTGATTGTAGCCTGTAATATTAATTAAGTATGCCGAGTAGCCCATAAAACTAGTGGGCGTGCTCGTAGCTTAGAAATCATGTGACACTACCCAATGGTTGGAATTTTGGAGGGTGTGTCTTGTAGCCTTGAAATCGATTGTATTTGCAATTACTAGTTGAAAAGAAATCCGCACAAGGAATCATGCGGGACTGGATGTACGGTAACTTCGAACCAGCATAAAATCCTGGTGCGTTCTTTTCTTTTACATTTACTGCATTTACTTTTATCTGCACTTTGATTTTGTGATTGTTAATTACATCAATCCAAGTTGAATCTTAAAGAATTTGAAAAATATTCATATAATCCATTAAACACTATTCACCCCTTTCCCCCCTTCTAGTGTTAATTTAGCCTTAAGATCCCTATTCTGTTGACTTACACCTCTTTTTTCATTTATTTCTCTAATCAAACAACATCATCCTTGTTTGGAGATCAAAGGTTCTTAGTGCCGTAAACCTCTACATATATTGGCATAAATTTCCAAGGGTTCCAGCGCAACACTCTCAATATAAATTGCATATCACATCTGCAGGGGTGCCATAAGCTAACATTCTCAATGTAACTTTCAATTTTTGTTCTTCGCTTATTCTAGGCGGTCTAATGTGTAGGAAAATTGCAAAAGGACTAGCTTATAGCCTATCTACTAGAGCCGGAGGGAGTATATCATAGAAGTGTACTATACACTTGGACCAACTGCCATGACAACTAACATGCTAGGTCTATAAAATAAACAAAATTTTGTGATTAATATACGATCAACTTAACATTGACTGATATACTGGGTATATACTAGGTCTATATAATAAAAAACAATTCATAATTAATATATCATTAACATAACATCGACTAATATAATGGGTATATTTTGGGTCTATATAATAAACAGTGGTCTATGCTTAATATATGATTAACATAACATTGAGGTACTATAGTTATTTTATATTTATATTTATACCTCAACTGTATCTATAGTGGTCCACAAGCAATGCTTGTATATCTCTAGTAGCTCGTGCAAGATCCGTAAGTTAAAAATCATTGTCTTGGGGTTAGAGGAAATGTGAAGCAGATCAGCATGCTCCTCTATCTTTTTTTTGATGGTACCTCTTGCGATCTTAGTGACGGATGGTAGCATTTCAATAATCTTTTGAATAAACATAAAAATTAAAAGTGGAATTAATATGGGAAATGAGGCTAGGTGCAGGTCTTATGAGCCCATGACATTAAACGCCTATTTAATAGGCATTTGAGGCTTGGGTGCCTATTAAACATGCACATTTTTACCAGGCTCTCCCCTTAATATTCAAGGTTGACTATTCCGGGACTAAATATTCAATCGTGAAACAGTTGGAAATGCTTTTAGTGTTAAGAGGATGCCTAAGAGTTAAAAAAAATAAAGTGGAAAATGAGTGGATCTTGCGATTAAAGGAGAAAAATAGTAGGGAAAAGAAATTCTCGAATAAAATATGAAACAACATGAGCATTTTATGACTATTTAGATACTTTAAAGAAAATTTTATGGGTATTTTTATCTAAATTTTAGGTACTAGGCAGCTAAATTCTATTACATGGTAATTTTCAATTATTTGGGGTTTAGACGCTCTCCTAAATATAAGGTGACAATAAGAACCGAGACCCATAATTCTGAACCAAACCGATTCAAGAAAAACCAAACTCGACACAAAACCAATGAGTCTTGGGTCAGATCAGGTGATAAAAAAGGCCATTTACACCCGATCAAACCCGACATGAACGTACTAGGTCCGAAAGACTCAAATAAAAAAACTTAAAAATATGTGTATTTGAAGTGTAATGCGTAACTGAACCCTAACCAACCTTACTTTACCCGAACCAAACCACAGATCAGGTTAGGTTTAGGTTTCAAAATGTATAGTTTAGACTCTACAAAACTGATCTGTTTAGAACAGAACCCGTCAGTTTGGATCTAGATCCGACCCGACTGCTCTAATTACCACCTTTAAGTAGGTCACTAATTTTTTTTCATGCTATTAAATATTTTGTTAGTTCTATATGAATCCACCACGATGATACAAATTTTGTAACCGGATCATTAATACTCAAGAATTTAAAAAAATTATTATATATATTTGCATATTGTTTTGATAATGGAATACTTACCGACATCATTAGTAATTTTAGCGGTAACAAATTATCAGTGTTATAGATAACAGTAAATTTACTGATCGTTTCATATTTTTATTTTACTAACCTAAATTAATTATTACAAACAACATATATTTTAGGTAATATCATTCCATTTTGTAATTTTGTTTATCTTTTAATATTTTTAAAAATCATTTTTTTTAATAAATTTTAATGTATCTATAAGGTATAAATCTTGAATCAAGTCAGAGTATCAAAAAAAACTAAACATGTACCAATATAATGAAATATGTATTATCAAACTAGGTATTGATTAAGATAAATTTTAGCAGTTCACTTAATATAGAATATAAACATACAATTAAGTTTTTGTTAAATATTACTTAACAATTAATTTGTCATTATCTATTAACGATGATCGATTTTATCGTCATATCAATCATTGGTATACAACATCTTTGTGCTTAAAATAGATAAATATGTGAAGAATGATTGAGCCTAAGATTCAATTGATGGTTTTGGACTTTAATTATGGATTTTGTAAGAATTGTCGGTTCATTGAAAAATATCTATGCTATTTACTTTTTGTACTTATTCTTCATTAGATATGATATTATATGTTGCATTATATGTAAATATCGATTATCCTAGTCTTTAAACCATTAACTTTGTAGTTATTATTGTTGATTTCACCATATTTACATTATTAACAATGCAAATTCCTCAAATGCTGTCAAATATTATTGAGCTTTGAGTTTGGCAAAGTTTCATTAATGAATGAAATGATCTGGTTTTGATCGAAGGTTGTTTGGTATTTATAGACATAGTAAAAATGCTTAAGCTAAGATTTAAACTGGAAATATCTCCAGTTTCTATTGGTAGCCAGATCGGGTTAGATCCACGAAAGGATTAAGAATTAGTTAATCGATTCATCTTATTTTTGTCGCAGGTCGGTTATGAAATAAAAGTATTAGCTTGGATAGTAGAGTGGATTTACTAGGGAGGTGGAGTGAATAACCTTAAGAAGAGGATGAGTTGCCTAGGTCATCTAGGGCAATGGGAAGGCTTCGGTATGTTGGATAATGGATTCAATGTGGGTAGGTGGGATGGCTTCCTTTCCTAGATCAGATAGAGTAAGGTCGGATTTGCAAGGTGACTAGGCAAGGTAGCTACCTTTCTTAGGTCAAATATGGTAGGGTCAACTTGCTAGTAACGTTCTCCAACGTTCAAGGTCCTTCACTTCAACTGTTTCTAAAATTTTCTCACAAGTGTAAAATGAACCAGCCAACGGTGTCCCAATTGACCCGTATTATTCCAGTTGTTTTTTGTCTTGGTCCGTGTACTTCCAGGATCGGCACCCTAACTCATCGGCTAGGCATGGTTAGCCTCTACTCATGCACCGATTGTCCTAACATCGACCACCCAGATAACAACGGATGAGACAATGATAGATAGTAGCTCGGCATATGAGCCTGACCACTTCATTAACGATTAGTCGGGTCTCCATCAGATAAGACAAATCTCCCAACGATCATAAACAGGTGACAACAACATATGGTCGTCCGTAATGCAATAGGCCTCCAGCATATAGAATGGCCCGACCGGTAACCCATTCCCTAGCTCGGTCCCTTCGTCGATCACTCGTTCCTTTTGAGGCCCTCTCACCTTGTGTCATCGGGCTCCGACCACCATACCTCATCTACCACTACATAAGAAAACTTCATCAGCACCGTTTCCCTATAAAAACTGATAAACAACACCGCTTATCTAACAAATGTATAGCAACCACTCCCTAAAACCATGCCGCCTACTTCTTCACAAAGCATGATCGATGTAAGGCCCGCCAGCTGATGTCATCTCAACCACACAGTTCAGCTGGCCTCCTAACTGACATGCACACAGCTGCACAACCACTTCAATGGCTCAGAGTAATTTCTAGGTCTCAACTTTTAAATCTCAACCACTAGATACGATTTCCAGCAGCTATAAATACACAAAGATCTTCATCTTTACAAAGATTGAATAACATAAGTTCTCAAGCATTGTATTTTCTTATTATTCTTTCCTGTAATAATCTTTTGTAAGAGACAAAGTACTAATAAATTCCTTAAAGTAGACATAGGTTTGCTTATCCAAACCACTATAAAATTTGCGTTCCTTTATACTTTTCACACCTTACTTTCTCATTTTACATTTATAACCAAGATATTAGCATGTAACCTTTGTTAACCATACCCTATAATCATAGTCAATATTTTGGCTAAACTTTTAGTCAACATTTTAGCATTAGAAAGAGGGCCTCCTCTAAATGCTCTAAAGTTTCTTACTTAATTCTCTTCAAACTCTTTACATGTTTTGCATCACGTCAAATCCAGGTGAAAACGAAGCTGAAAACTCCAATGATCGCAATACCAACGGAGCTACTGGAGCAAGCGACATCTACCCCATCCATGGACTGAACAACGACTTATGGATCAACATGATCAAAGACTTAACTAGCATAGGATGTCTTTCTCATGATGTGAACGACCTTTGGGCTACAATGGATAGTCAAAAAACTGTAAACTTTGGCTTGACTGTCCCCACAGTAGCTGATCAGACCCTTGTCCGGACCACTATGCCAAGTACCTACAATATGCATGAGCTTGCGAGAGAGTCATGTTGGAAACTCCCATAGAAGTTTCTCCTATCCACCATAGGAACATGCACGTTGCCTATGAGCAGGAAGATGTTCACGATGTCCTAAAACCAGAACCAGTAGTATACCACCGTTCCCTTCGACTAAAAGATTGTCTGCCTTTCATTCCATAATTAGCCCCAAGTGCAAGTGAAAGATTAATAGAGTTAATGGCATATCCTAGGTGCAATTCTGTAATTATTATAAATGATTAACTCTATAATCAATTCTCTTTTGTCCTAAAAGGTGTTTTTTTGTTATAATATGTTATAAATGAATAAATGTTTAATAAAAGTATATTTAACAGAAAATCCATAAATAGTGTTTGTTATAGTAATTACAAATAGTTGTAATCACGAGTATTGTATCACAATCTAATAAACACATTATTTTAAATATTCCCAGTCGAGATGCATCGAGATTAGATATTGACGCATCTATTGAGGCTGGAGTATGTAACGCCCTCTAAATGATAGGCAGTTATTACTCATGGCTGCTGGGGAAACCATGGGGTTACGTGTTGATAATTATTGGATAACTATGAAATGACTCACTTGATAGTTTTCTGTTGTTAAATATAACTAAGGACAAATAGAAAATATCGATGTGACTAATTTACATAGTTATGTTGACTTGAGAATACTGTTGCCCTTCAATATAAAAGCTCCATTTTAATTATAATTAAATCATGGCATGACTTCTATTTAACAACTATAATTCAGTCGAATGGAAGTATTGGAAGTGAAACACTATCCAAGAGATGATTTTTCTCCTCGGTTATATGAGGTTAATACCACGGTCAACTTAAGTAAACTCAAAGTCAAAATCTGTAGCCATAATAGTTCGGTTATAATAATTGTTATTATTGAACCAAACACTTTGTGTTTGGATGATAGAGTTTAATATGGATGATACTGGAATTTTGACCATCACCAAATTTCATAAATCCTAAGTGATGTAGTTTTGACGAAGAGAATTGGTATAAGTAATTGTCATTACCGGATAACGCTTAATAAAGTAAAATTGAATTTTACCAATGCCAAATAAGCGATAAAATGGTCATAATGTCATGCCACCTACTAAGTGAAGTGTGAATGTTAATATTCAAAGCGTTCGATATTAATCGATGATCAAATTTGCACCTAAAAGTCACACAACCGAACATTGAATACTCTTATTATCACCTAATTTGATTAAATTTTAATTATCACTAATATATTGAATTAATAATATTTATGAAATATTAATTATAAAATTTTATTTGATGTGTGTTGTGCAATATTAAGAGGTGAAGCCTTAGTGCAAAGGTTAGGTCACCGTATGATGATCTGGGCGTCCAGGTTTGATGCCAAAACAGCCACTTCGTAATGCGAGGGAAAGATTGCGTACATTATCGACCTTTTCAAAGCCCATTATTTTGTAGGAGCCTCATGCATTAGGTTCCATAATTTCGTGTTGAACAATATTAAATAATGTGCATATAGTATTTATATAAACAGTAATCGATATATGATATTGATATGCATTTGAATTGGATTTAAATGTATCAAATGCTCTTCGGGTTTGAAATAGTTTTGAGGCCCAATTGAGGCTTGGTTTAGGTGGCTCTAGGGTAGCAAATAGAGGGTCACCATGAGACTGTTAGAAATGGAGAAATTTTGAATTTAAAAGAGAAAAACATGGTAAGAGAAATAAAGGGATCTTGATCCTCATTTCACTCCCTAATCACTCTCATATATGATCACTCTAATCCCTACTTTAAAAAGGACTTTGCCTCTTACCTTACTACTATACCATGCCGACCATACCCTCCTTAAAGCTCCAAAGTCCAAACACTAAAACACTTCAAATTAAATCGATTTGATTTTCGGTGGTAAAGTTGTTCGACAACTAGCTGATTCTGAAGTTGGAATAGGATTCAAGGAGTTCCGCTCTTCATTTCAACGTGTATGTACTAGGCTTTGGTGAAAGGTATATCTTTGATTCATTAATGCTAAAGTTGTTTATTATATCATATTTATACTAGTTAGTAATTATGAAGAATCTGTTTATCGATGTGTTACACATTTGGATGGTAGGGTATGTGTGTGTATAAAAAAAAATTATGTACATACTTAATCATATTTCTCACACCCAAGTTGAAAATAAATTCAAAATTATAACTTAAATTTATAATTAATTTCATTTAGTTAAAAATTAATACACTAGAAAAATAATATATAAAATATATTTTACATTTTATAAAATTTTCATTAACACATATATACTCTCGAATTTAAAAAATGTATATATATTTAATCCATATATATATTTTTTATATATACAATTTTATTTAATTTAAATTAGCTTGCATAATTAATAAATTATATTGAATAATTTATAAATATTATATAATATGGGTATAATAATTTTATAAATGCAATTTGCAGATTTTGTTTTTGGAATTAAAAAAATTATATCTAAGATTTTTCGTATGAAAATTACATTTGGGATCCGAAACAAAAAATTCAAAACTTGGCTGAGAGAAATTATGACATTAACATAATTTTAGATATTATTATATACATATGTTAATACATTTACAAGGATTTCTATATAAATACATACATATATTATATACATAGTTTGAAATTCTAACTTTCTATTATTTTAAATATATATATATGTATAATAATTTATACATTTGTTCAAATCTAGTTTGTATTTCAATATTCAATGTGTTTTATAATACAATTATATACATATATATATATTTAAACAAGTTATTAACCCAAAAAATGGATCAACACCTAAGAGTATTATGTGAAAGCACCATCCCATTTAGGATAGGGCAAAGATAATAGAAAATAATAATAAAGTAAAGAAATAAGAGACACGCAGAGATTTTTATTGTGGTTCGGCTGTTAACTAAGCCTACATCCACTTTATAACTTTTTATATTGATTTGATCTTGTTTGTATAAGATTACAAGGGGTTTGAGAGAGAAAGAATCATAAGTATAGGAGATAGACAAGTTCTAAGTCCGAGAGGCTAGACGAGCAGAGTGACTATTGTGAAGAGGAAAAGGTTTAAGAAGAGATAGAATTCCAGTGTAGTGATAGCAGAATCCAGATCCTTTCTTAATTGCTCTATGATTTGTATTTATAAGGGTAGCAGTCATATCGGATCAAAAGCCCGCAACCAAAGAAGTCCAGAGACGGGCCCAAGGTGGTATAAGAAATGTTGTGACAACTCGAGTTATGGTTTAGACTCGGTACCGAGTCAAGCCCTTGACTCGAGGCCGAGTCTAATCCTTTTCCATAACTTGGTTAAACCTTTTTGTTTCAAGCCCCTTGCTTCATCTAGATGTCCTTTATATAATTTGGCAGGTTATTGATGGGTTTTGATTATTATCCTTTTACGACTTGGGTTATCCTGCGGTATGGATAGTCAAGTCTTCATTTCTTACGATTGGTTTCTTGAACTCTATGAAATTTTGTGAACATGCATAGAATGACTCGTAGATCACTTGCCAAAAATATGAAGATGCCAAGACTCTGGATTTAAACTTGGTACAACTCAAAATCCATAACTCATCAAAATCCTTAACTCATTAGAATACTTAACTCGTTACCAACTTATATCCTTGACTTGGTACCGAGTTAATGACTTTGTCCCTATTTTAATGAAACTTCTCCCATATGTTTTCTATCTTCTTCTAAGTGTGCTTACCAAGTTTGGACTCGTTTCGCTAAGATTCCTTAACTCGGTACCGAGTTAAGGAGTTAGCTCCATACATAGTGAAACTTTACCATGTGCGCTCATCAAGTTACAAATCATTTTGTCTTCATCTTGTTTGGATTCATCCAAAGGTTGGAGTTCTTGGAGTCCGACATAAGAGTTTTGTGAGTCCAACCTAAGAAAAATCACAACTCAGGTCTAACCCGAGTTCATCTCGGATTTGACTGGGTCCGACTCCAAGTCACTCGGTTCTGAGCCGACTCAGGTATGACCTGAGTTTATATTAGGTTTGACTCGGGATCTATTCCAATTCATGTTATCTTGTTTTCCTATTCCTCAGCTCAGGTATTCCTCCATTTTTCCTAGCTTCAGCTCAGATATGATTCGGGTCTGACACCATGCGCCAAGTTGAAAATCTCCAGTCAACTTTTTTTGCTCGGTTTTTGATATTTCCTTATTCTTACCTTTTTATGATGTTTCCAAAGTCGTTAAATCATTTTATCTTTGTTTTGATGTTCTAACTTCCGTTAAATTGGCTTGGTCAAAAACCCGATTTACATTTTCCCTTAGAGTACACTTTTGTTGAAAGTAAATTGTGCTCTGGATCGAGACAAAATCTTAGCTGATATTCTGTAAATTCTAGCTTAATCGTTTGAGCGTTGTCTCGAGACATTACTTTCATTTGGTTGATTTTCCGTGGTTGAATGTCCGTTAACTTTTCATTTTAGTTACAACTGAAATTCCATTCCTTTGCACCGACGGTGAAATCTACACTATGGAGATTATGTCGTGCTTTAGTTGGTATAGAAACACATTCATAATGATTTTGGGAAGATGGAAATTTCGAAGGAGATGGTTGAATTTTGGATTCTACTTGGCCGGTGGTGAACTGAGTTTTGCCTTGGCCAAATGTATGTTGTTCCAAAGTCAAGTCCTATTTTCTGGCTTCAATTGTCTCCTTTTGAAATTTAGCTATATCTCTGTTTGAGTTTTACTTGCGACGAATTATTTCAAAATCAGACGTAGTGGATGGTTCCATTGTATCTCTTTCTCGTTTCTACACTTCTAATGATCTCGATAGTGTTGAATGCCAAGCTTTAATATTCCGAATGACTTTCTAGTCATCCTGTCTTTAGTTTGGCGAAGTAACTTTAACTCCTATAGAAGCTGGATCCTTCACAACTTAGGCTTTGCGTTTTATCTGTCATACCGGGATGATTGATTATGGTTGAATTAAAGGCACATTTGCTATTGTGGAGCTGTTGTAAAATCTGGCTCCTTTTGTAAATGAGTACACGCCTTAAGAGCCTTGGATGAAGTGAGAGGAGCAAGCAGGAATTGATCGAAGCTTATTGTCTCGTCGGTCTTCTTTTTAGTTGTGCTTACATGAAGGCAGCTCCATTGTCTCACAACTTTGTCCAAATAGACAATCCCAGCAGCTTCATTGGTTATGTTACTTTATTCGGTCCGCTTACATTTGCCAAAGTGCTCTGCATGGCGATATAAGGACATCATTTAAACAACTCTGTATCCATTCGTGCACGTGTTTGGTCATGTTCCTTTGGATCAACTACTAGTGGTGGATAACACCAATTTTGTGCTGCTCGTAATTATCTCAGAAAGAAACTGGGATGTTCATTTTATTTTGTATGACCTTTGCCAAGAACCAAATCTTATTTCTAGAACGTTTAGATGCCCAACTTTGGGCACCAGTAGTAGCTAAATGTTATGAGGAAAATTATAAGACTTCTGCATGTCTAATTGAGCTTCCTCGATCCCGGTCTTGGATTAGGAAAAAGTCCAATAGCACTTGTTTTAAATTTTCCTTGGCTATCATTTTCCTTCTTGGTCGCCAATGATGTCGTTTAAGTTCGGTTAGGCATAGTTTCAACCTTTCAAACTAGCGCATGAATCATTTGATTTCGATTATCCTTCCTTGAAGTTGCCAATTTTCGAGGAACAATAAAAACACATGAAGGTTGGTGATTACACCTTCTTGACGTTGCCAATTTCTAAATGACGGCAGAATCCTGTGGGTTTGGCTAAAATTCTAGTCATGCATTAGTTTCTATCTTTGTAAACTAGCACATTAACGACTTAATTTTTAGCCTTTCAGTGCCGAGAGGTTCCACTCAATATCAAGAACTTTAGATTTGCTGCATCCACTTATCTGTTTGTCTTTTTACAATGCGATCATGGTAACCATTTTGCTTTGCCACCGGTAATCGATTGCAAGGATAGATTATTTTTTCTTTTCCATGCCACCAAGTGCATATAGATAATGTTGATCTTCCTTTCTTTGCGATTTCCAGAATACATTCTACGCACCAGTCTCTATCTTTGATGACTGGTGGTCTAACTTCTAGATTCCGAGCATTGCCTTTTCTCGCTGCTGCAGCTCCAGTGCGGCATTTTTATATACTCCGACTCTGTGCGTATAAATAATACTTCTGCAGTTATTTTGGCATATTCTATTACTTAGCTCCATTCAAAACCGTGATGTAGCTTGGCTTAGCCAATCTGTGGTCGTTCCTATTTTGGCTAGATCGAGTTCATTTTGACCAAGTGTAGGTGTACATGCACCAGTCCATAGGACTAATCACTCTCAATACTATGTCCATACATTTTAGGAGACTAGGTTTCTCGAGCACTACATTTGACTGCCCCCGGCTTGATTTGCATGGTAGTTCCCACCTCCGAGAACTATTGACTTTGATGTTTGATTCCATGATCCAAATTTTCAATGTTGTTAATTCCTTGAATGCGATCAAATCTCCCAAGTTGACATCATCACCCAATGTCATCTTTTTTCATAGTAAATCCTTTCAAGCCCAATGTTGAGATCTTGATATTGTAAATTTTTGGGAAATATCAAATTCTAGAAGGTAGGGTTAAAGGTTCAATCGAGCATCTACTTCTATCTCTGAAAGTAGTGATAGTCATATTCTAGGAGTTTCTCCATGGCATCGCAATCTTTGGACGATGGCATATTCAAGCAAGTTGGACCAACTGATCTGGTTGTTCCATAATCAAATTATAAATCCTTCTTGTCAGCGTTAGACTTTAAACGAAGAAAAATTTATGCAGATCGAAGCTAAATTATCAACCTAGTACCTAGTTGGGTTTTGAGAACCTTTTCGATGCCAGTGATCTCCGAACAACAATGAATTCTTGAGACTAGATACTCCCTCTCCCTGTCATCGCCTAACTTTGGTCAATAGTAGATTCCTAGATGTTAAAGTTTTCCCTTTCTAACACCGTCTATTTTCGGGCATTGCCAGACTCTCGAGGAAGGGAAGTTGGTCCTTTCTCAACATCGCCTGTCTTAAGGCAATGTCGAATTCCTGAACCTTAAGACCTTTTTTTCTCTAGGTGGAAATTTATTACATGAATGGTCTGCTTTGCGAAACAGAATTGTTATCTACTCAACTTAGTGATATTAGTGTTTGGACTTGGCAAGGTTTCCTTTAACTAAGTATTTGTGTGCCTATCTCTATTTGCGGGACTAGCTATTTCATACGCCTGTATTTGCACGTTTGTGAGCGATGGAGAGGTATGGGGCAAGTGATTCAATTGCCGCCATTTTGGCTCTCAATCCTACTCTGAGATTGAGGAAGTTCGATGATATAACTTTCGACTTTCTGTGTTTTGCAGCTTGTCCTTTACCGTTCATGCCTTACTTGATTGCTAATATCGCCACGGAAGCCATGTTCTTGTGTCATTTCAAATCTTCGAGAACTGGTGATTTAGTTGCTTAGTTCCAAGAAACATTTTCTTGAAGCTACCTATCTTTGTGCTATGTCAAAACTCTTTCTATGTTGAATACTAAAAATTCAATTGCGCACTAGTTTACTAGTACATGAGCGATTCGATGCTAGGAATTTTCCTTCGACGTCGCCTTATCTTTGGGTAGCGGTTGATTCCTGTGTTAAAGAGTCGAACCATTCGATTAGCCGATGAGTGGTTATGTCTTCCCATTGTCACCTATCTTCGGGAAACAGTAGTTTTCTGAAGACAAGGGTAGAAACTCAGTTGAGTACCAACATCTATTATCGAAAGCTCGTGCATCAATGGTTTATTGCTATGAGTGTTTCTCGTCGACCCTACAATTTGAAGTTTTTCTAGCAATGCCGAGGCACCATTGATACTTAGAAAATAGAAAGTTTCCCGACATTACGGGGCAACATCGATACTTAGAACATAGACTCGGCATTATTGGGGCAACGTTGGGACTTAGAAAATAGAAAGTTTCCCAGAGTTGTTGGGGGAAAATCGATACATAAGAAATAAGAGAGTTTCTCAGCTTTATTGGGGAAACACCCAGGTTGGGATTGATTTTCCCCATCGGTCTGGTGGTTTTGGGCCTTCCTGACGTTGCCGGAGCAGCGTTGGTTTTTAGAAGGCAGGGATCGATTTTTCAGCCGATCCGGTTGTTTGAATCGATTAAGCATCAACTTGGCGGTATTGTATTCTATTGGGTAATAATTTCAATCTTCAAAAACTAGCACTTTAATGATTGGATCATAGGAGTCTTTCTTTAGTGCGGCCAGCCTCCAATTATGTTGAACCCGCAAGTTAGGATCGAATCGTTCGTCTGATCCTATATTATTTGTAGATTCCTTTTAACCCAACATGGCTACTTTGTCGACATTGCCCAACTCTAGGCTACGCCACATTTTGAAAGAATGAGAGTCTAAGGCGTTTTCGTTACTTTGCTTTGTTAGTAACTATCAAGAATCCCCCTAAGCGATGTAAGGTCGTTGTTTAACCAATTCCATGGTTATTCTTATTTGCATAGGGTTGAATTTCCTTCGACCAACTTTTGTTGCAATCTAACTTCCATTTGTGGAACACATTATTTGCGAGTGCCACTTTAGGCATTTATAGAATATTAGACATTGTGGAGCGAGTCGTTACATTGCCCTCGGTATGACTACGCTCTTTCCATCCAGATTATGGACTGGTGGAGTTCGGTAGCGCTTGTCTTGAATTTTTGACAATTATCCTTGCTTTTTTCGAGCCATATGCATTATGTTGGGCCAATAGCGTTGTTGCGGATATCCACATTATTCATCGGTTTCAATCTTCGAGAATTGATGGTTTCGTTGCACAATTTTGAGATTTCTACCCTTGTCATTGTCTGTCTTCGGAAAATAGATGATTTTTGGCAAGCAAGGTTTGAAGTACCTGATCGATCTATGCATGGTTGATTATTCCAAGAGCTGCTAACGTCCAAGCCATGGAAATTCTGCAATAGTTAAGGGTTATCTTTCCTGACATCGCTAGTCTTCGAGCGACATCAGATTCCTGGAAGAAAAGTCATCCCCTCTAGAGATTGCAAGTCTTTAGGCTATCCTTCTAGGTTAGAGTTTAAGAACTCAATCGAGCATTTGCTTCTATCTTCGAAAGCTAGTGTGTAGACGTTTTGACTCTAGAAATGCCTTCCGTCGTCATCTATCCCTAGACGATGGTAAGTCCTTCCTATTATCGCCTATTTTTGGGTGATAGTAAGTTCTTTATGCTATCCCCTATCTCTGAGCAATAGAAAGTCTAAGGAGTTCAATTCTCTTGTCGATATGACGGTGTGTGGTTTCCGATGTCGCCGGGGCAATATCGACGTCTAGGAGGCTGGAAAATTTTTCTTCCAATTTTGTATTTAAAAGATCTCTCGACATTACCAGGGTAACTTCGGTGTTCGTAATGTCAGATCACTCCCCAATGTTGTTAGGGCAACATTGGTACTTGAGAGCAGGAAAATTTTTGACACTGCAAGAGCAATGTTGATTCTTGGAAAGCAGGGATTGATTTTCCAGCTATACTGTAGTTGAGAACCTTACCGGTGTTATCGGTGCAACATCGATACCTAGAAAATTTGATGATCTCTCGGTGTTGCTGGGATAACACTGGTAACATGAAAATAGATGGTATTCCCAGCGCTATCGGAGAAATATTGGTACTTAGGAAGTTGGAATCGTTTTTTTTTCACCGTTGATCTGGCGGTTTGAAAGTCTATATGTAATGACCCACCGTTTTGACCTTCAAAGTCAAGTGTGATACATCCACGGTATTCATATGTCGAGCATCCGAGTGCCAAAAAGACAGATTGTTAGGAAAAAAGAAATAAAAGATAGAACATAATCTCACAACATGGCGAGCAATCTATAATATACAATGATCTTTACAAAAGAAACACTAAATTTTATTATCCATATAACAATTAAAGTCAACTAATCAAGAGACGGCCTGAAAAGATATAACAACCTGGCATCACAATTGCTGATAAATATAAACAACCAATGCAGCAGAAAATAGAATATATGTGAATATGACTTGGAGGCATCCAACTCGTCTCTTGAAGCTCTAAATCCAAATCGAATCTGTAAATATGCTCGGTCTGACTCAAGCATTATAATAAAATAACATCCGGATCGGTCTAGAAACCAGCATGAGAAAACACATCTCAATTGAATTTTAATGTTATAAAATCTTTTGAAAATAAAGGTATGTCGTAAGATCATGCCACACATAAACACAGATAGGTTTTTAGCTTATGATAATCAAAACATTTCATAAGAAATCTTCTGATATTACAATAGTGTCTAGGGTTTAAAATAAATGTTGAATATAGTTGAAACTGTTACATTAATTAAATTCCAGCATAATAGGTATACAATCGAGTCCAAAGGCTTGTATTGGAAAATGGATTCCAAACATGAAAGGGTAAGGGTCTACCCAACGAATCCGTACACCTCTAGATAAAATGTAATGAAGGTTACAACACGTTGCACCTCTGCTACTTACGACCGACTCTACCCCTTACTAGATAGCACCAAAATGATCACCCATTAGTTGATCAACAAACATAATTGACCTCGAAGCATACATAGATACCGACTCTATATAAGGGATGATCATGCCCTAATGGGAGCGACCCACATAGCCATATGGCATGTCCCTGCTTTATTCATTTACCTGTTGTAAGGGTTGATGCTACATTTTACCTTTTAGGCAGCAATTCCACTTGGAATGCTAACACTCCCTCCAGGTAGAAATGCAATGTCAGCATTCGTCCATATGTGTTCGTTCTAGGTCTGAGAGAAATCAAAGGCACTCCTCTGCTACATCCATTTGGAATCGTCCTCAAGATTAGTAGTAAGTAACCCTTGCACTTTAAAAGCTCCGTCTTTAATCATCTTCAAAATGTTCCAATTCAAATGCTTATGCCGGTTTAAAGTGGTTTTCTAATTATATATCCAATTCAGTCACTCCGAACTGACAACAATAATTTAAAACTGGCAAAGTTTGATAGTCGGTTATTTAACTATCAAATAGACAAACAAGCATCAATTAAATCAGGTATTTATTTCATAGGGAAATAATATTGGTTAAGCGTAGTAGCCACTAACATCTTTAATTAATCCTTTCATGAATTAAAATTACTTTGTAAATAATTGTACCAAAATACTTTTACAAAGATATATTAACAACCCTTTATACTCCTTTTTGTACTTGGAAAAATATCTATACACTTATCTCAGTAGTATAAGTATATTCACAAAAATACTACAATTTCACTACTTAGAACATGTATTTATATACTTATCTCAATGGTATAAGTAAATTCACAAAACATACAGAAAAATTTCCTATTTGGTTTTGAGCATGGAAAGATGTTCCATACCACCATAATTATCTACAGATCATTTTTGGAAATCATTATCATCTTCTTTTATAAATCTCCTTTTTAGAAAACTCTAAAATTATTTATAAAACTCCATTTATAAAATCCCTAACACCATTTATAAAACTCTTTTATAGATCTCTAAATCAATTTATAAAACCTTTTTTATTAGCTTCTAAATGAAAACTCCTTTTATAAATTTCTAAAACCATTTATAAAGCTCTTTTGTAAATCTATAAAACTATTTATAAAACTTCTTTTATAAATCTATAAACTCATCTATAGAACTTTATTATTTTATAAAAGCCTTTTATAAAGATCCTTTATAAAAATAATTATAGAGCCTTTATAAAAATCCTCTTTAAATCCAAAACCCCATTTTTATTTATAGAATCTTATTAAATGAAATTTTACATATCAATCTATTATTTATAAATACAATTAATTGGATAAATTAATTAACTTTAAACATTATAAATAAACAATAACTTTTCTACAACATTAACAACACATTCTATTTCTTTTAGAACAAAATTAATGAAATAATTAAATTACTTCAAAACTTTATTTGTATAATAATAAATAATCTCAAAACATTATTAACATAATTAATAATTTCAAACATTGTTAATATAATAATTAATCATTAATCTTCAAAAACCTTATATAATAAATAATTAACTTCCAAATATTATTAATAAATAATTATTATTATCTTTATATAATATCGATTATTTAAATAAACAACTTTTCATAATATTAAAATATTAATAAATAACTTTAAGACAATGTTAAATAATGGTTAAATAACTTTAAAACATTATTAAACGATAGGTATATAAATTTAAATCATTATTAAATAATAGTTAAATGACTTTATATCATTTTTAAATGATTTAGAAAAGACAAGTAAGACGGGTTGGAGTAAAATAAAGAAGTTCAAAATCTGCTTAAATAAAAATATTCCAAAAAACACAAAGATTTGATTTGATTTGAAATTATTCTCCAAATCAAAAACCCATTTTAAGCCAAAGTGACAGTTAATAGTATTTCAAACTACTACATTGAGGTCAATAGCCACCAAAGCTCTTAACTAATGTTGCTATTGATTTTTATCACTACAATGGTTGAATATTCAACTATAACAATATCAGAATCCAATAGGACCAAACAATCAGGTTTGATATTCAATAATTCATATAACATGAGCATTATTGAAAATAAATCAACAATGGCGAGGAATCCCATTGGATTGCTCTATAAATTTCCCGTTCGTCATATAAATTCCCTGCAAATGATTTCATATATTTACCACTTTCAAAAGAGACAATTCATCAAAACCAAACAATCAACCAATATAATATCCAAGCATATAACCATTAATTTTGGTCTACTGTAAAACATTACTGATTAACTAAAAAGATGAGTTAAACTCATCGAAATTCCATTTATCGTCGAACCGTTTCGCTACTGAATAAAATTTAACATTTTAGTCCAAAATCTCGTCAGCTCCAAATTGACCAAAACAGTTCCATTATGTAGCCTATGTCATAACTAGCGCAACACAAAAATTCATGCCTCGATTGGACCTCGTACAAGCAAGTTATTCAATATATAATCATTGGTTTTTAAATTAAAATTTAAATGCTAATTACATTCTTAAACTCAAATTACCAATAACTAAACCATCTTCCTGATTATAATCCCTTCCCGCTTAAACTGCTACTCATATAACCATGGCTAATACTTTCCCTCCCTCTCCCATGCTCGATCCTGCACAAAATTGCTCACCGTCCTCTCCAATGCTCCTCTTTTCGCAAGCCCGGCCTCCCAAACCCAAACATTTCAACTACAACCCCTCCTCGAAAGTCGCGACCTCGACCTGCTGCCTCCCCCCTCAAACTATCGCATCCCCTTAAACAAAACCGTACCCTACAAGCTCCAGGCACAAGATGCTTCCCGCCACCACGATCATAAATCTACACTCTGCCTGGCCTATCATCACCCAAATCGGGCGAGAACACAAATCCTAGTTCTTATGCTAAACTGTCGTCATCACAAATAAGCATTGGATACACTAAAACAAGCATGGATGCATGGATCTCAACAAAAAAACCAAAAATATTTATTTTATGATTTTTCATTGAGTATATTAGGAGAACTTGCCTTTTGAAATGGTGAAAGCTTGCTTTCGTTTTAATTTCGTTTTCTTGGTTTACAGGGGATATTTGGTTATGGGCAGAAGAAGTAACAATGAAGGGATATAACAGGAAGATGTGTACCGATTGTCTAAGTGTTGATATAATATAATTAGCGATTTCTGACTAAATTAAAAATATGTCAATAAAAATCGAGTCATAAAAATAAAAACAATTTTTTTGATTATTTTTTTGAACTATTTATTACTGTAAATAAATTTACAAAATGAATTCACCGTTACTATTCATAATTTACAAGGAGCTAAATAAAATAATTAAAACAATTAAATTTAACATTCAATTATAAATCCAATTATTTGAAACATTATTTAAATATTAATTCACAAATCAAATAATTTAAAGAATCCCTATATTTGAATTCAGGTTTAACACCTTAAAAACCAATTATTCTAATAATTAAAATTTAAAATATTAAAAATCAAATGATAAAAATTCTAGGTCGTTACACTATAATTCTTACCTAGAGATCTAGGAAGTACATTCTCGATTGCATGGGCATGTACACATTGCTTGCGAGAACACAGTCCATCGGTTCAAGTAGCGATGCGCAAATTGCAGTATATGTGAATATTGCATACTTGAATGTGGTTCCCCGGTTCAAGCAGCGAGGAAGTGGAGCGTACTTGAACGTAGTTCCATCGGTTCAAAAAGCAAAGAAGTGGAGAATATTTGAACACAATTCCATTGGTTCAAGCACCAAAGAAGTTGAGCGTACCTGACCACAGTTCCTTCGGTTCAAGCAGCGAAGATGTGGAGCATACTTGAACATAGTTCCATCAGTTCATGCAGCAGAGGAGTGGAGCATACTTGATCATAGTTCCATCGGTTCAAGCAGTGAAGAAATGGAGCATACCTGAACACGGCTCCATCGATTCAAGCAGAGAAGAAATGGAGCGTACTTGAACATAGTTCCATCGGTTCAAGCAGCAAGGTGTGTACACTAGAAGATTGCATGCAAGAGCATGGTTCCATTAGCTCCAAAAGCAATGTGCGGTTTATAGAAGGCACATAAGGAGATTTGCTTACTAGAGCACTGTTCCATCGGCTCAAGAAGTGATCTACAGTTAATGGATGAGCATGGGAGTTTGTGCTTGCGAGGACATGGTTCCATCAGTCCAGGAAGCGATGTGTGGCTTATGGTTGCGCATGGGATTTTGTGCTTGTAAGGAAGCAGTTCTATCGGCCCAAGAAGCGATGTGTGACTTATGGATGCGCACGGGAAGATTTGCGTGCAAGTGCATAGTTTTATTGGCTCAAGAAGTCCTTTAGTGATTCTTTAGGTCCTTATGGCAGGCTAGATAAAGACATCATTCCTTGGGCCGTCCTTGGGATGTGTAGAATGGAGCCTGAACTACTCCAAAAATCTCTTTGCCGATTCATCAAAAGTGGAAATGGATTTTGGTGGAATTCTCGTCAACCACATGCAAGTGACTCCTTACAAGAAGATATTATTGTCGAAGTTCTGATGTTCCGTTCTATGATGGCATAGTCAGCAAGGTGAATTTCCATCTTCTAAAACATTTTTAGTGAATGGAGTTGGCTTGCTATGGAACCCCACTTCTCGTTCTTCCTGTAGCTATTTTCCTTCATCAACCATTTGACCATGTCAGCAGTATTGTCCTTGCTAGTACGATAATCTAACGGTCGGCTGTCAGGGGCTACGTCGAGTGTTTGACTTCACAAATGGTATCGTTTTTCCTACTAAAGCCTAGGTTCTCCATTCTATGAGAGAAGCACTCCTGTCGAGTTCCGTTTATGCGCGGTCAGCTTTATTGTGGCATTTTGGACTTCATTTCCAGAATTTTTCTTATTTACATCAGCAATTCGTTCCAATCCATCACCATCAACTTGTATGTCACTTTCAGAGTGAGAAACAAGCATTGGGGTGTTCAATTAAGAAGTAAGGAGTGTTCACTCTAGGATTTGAGTTAGCATTGGGTTGTCTTCCAGTAAGAGGAGCACTTCCATTGCCCCTATAATAATCCTTCCAGCTCCATTAGCTATCTTTTTCGGTTTTTGTTTATTAATCCTCCCATTTAAGCCTGGAACAAATGAATTCACCAGTTCCATAGCACCTGTAGTTTCTTGCCTAGCTTTCGGAGCACTTAATGGCTGCAGTGCTAGCGAAGCATCAATCTTATCCATGAGAGCTTATTGCCAGTCAGCTACTTTCTGGTTAAACTCATTAACCATCTGGTTGATTTCTCCTCTTGTGACAACTCGTTGGTAAGAAGAAGAGCCTGTAGCAGGGTTTCCATTGTTAGCTTTAGTTTGGTGGGTGTTTGTTTCATCACCACTAGTAGTTGCTTCTATGGATCTCCAAAATGCAGATTTCCTATTAGGAGCCATTGAGGTAGCATATCTTTAATTTCTTTAAGTAAACTTTCTAGACCTAACTTCTAGATCTATTAAATCCAAAGTACATAGCTACATCTAAGCCTGGATTCAGTTCTCCCAATGAAAGCACCAAAATGTTAATCAAAAAAATGGATGAACACCTAAGAGTATTATGTGAAAACACCAGCCTATTAGGATAGTGCAAAGATAATTGAAAATGTAATAAAGTAAAGACATAGGAGAGAAGGATTTTTATTATGCTTTGGTTGTTAACTAATCCAACATCCACTTTATAACTTTGCTTATTGATTTGATGTTCTTTGTATGAGAATGCAAGGGGTTTAAGAGAGAAAGAATCATAAGTACATGAGTTAGACAAGTTCTAAGTCCTAGAATTACCTAGAGGAGCTACCCTGGTGCCTTTTGCAAGGAGGGAAGAGTTTAAGAAGAGATATAATTCATTCATAGTGATAACAGAATCCAGATCCATTCTTGATTTCTCTATGGTTTGTATATATAGGGGTAGCAGTCATAATGAATCAGAAGCTCGCTACCAGAGAAGTCCAAAGACTGGCCAAAGGTGGTATAAGAAATATTGTGACAACCCAAGTTATGGTTTAGACTCGGTACCGAGTCAAGCCCTTGACTCGAAGCTGAGTCTAACCTTTAGCCAAAACTTGGCTAAACCCTTTTGTTTCGAGCTCCTTTATTTGTATAAATGTCCTCCATGTATTTTGGTGGGCTATTGATGAGTTATGATTATTATCTTTCCACGACTTGGGTTATCCCACAGTTTGGACTGCTTTATTTATTACGATTGGTTCTCTGGAACTCTACGAAAATTGATAAATATGCATAGGAAGACTCGTGGATCACTTGCTAGATATACGAAGATGCCATGGTTTGGCACTTAAACTCGGTACCAACTCAAAATACTTAACTCGTTAAAATCCTTAACTCGTTATAATCCTTAACACGTCAAAATCCATAGCTTGATACCAACTCAAATCCTTGACTTGGTACCGAGTTAATGGCTTAGTACTATTTTCAGTGAAACTTCTCCCCATTGTTTTCTACCATCTTCTAAGTGCGCTTACCAAGTTCGGAGTCATATCGTTGAGATTCCTTAAATCGGTATCGAGTTAAGGTGTTAGCTCCAAATATAGTAAAACTTCCCTAATTTGCTTCTCTAGCTCTCCTAAGTGTGTTCGTCAAATTTCAAGTCGTTTTGACTTCGTCTAGTTTGGGGTCATCCAAAGGTTAGAGTGCTTGAAATCCAACCTGAGAGTTTTGTGAGTCTGACCCAATAAAAGTCACAACTTTGGTCTGACCCGAGTTTGTCTCTGGTTTGACTCGGGTCCAACTCGAAGTTACTCATTTTTGAGTTGTCTTGGGTCTTACCTGAGTTTGTCTAGGGTATGACTCGGGTCTAACTCCAAGTCACTCGGTTCTGAGTTGACTTGGGTCTGACCTGAGTTTATATTGGGTTTGACTTGGACCCGACTCCAAGTCATATTGTCATGTCTTTTTATTTCTCAGCTCAAGTTCCCTTCGTTTTTTCTAGTTTTATCTCAGGTCTGACACCAAGCGCCAAGTTGAAAGTCTTAATTCAACTTTCTCTGCTTATTTTTTTAAATATTTCCTTCTTCTTATCAATTTATAATGTTTCCAAAGTCCTTGAATCATTTTATCTTTGTTTTGACGTTCTAAATTCTGGTTGAAATCGGCTTGGTCAAAAACCCAGTCAACACAAGTTTATTATTTAAATCTTATTATTAATAATACTACATTATTTTTCTAGCAAAAGCAAGCAGGGTTGATCGGGCCTTTGTCGGATATAAATAAATGAGAAAATAGGTGTTCGTTACATGCACTAGAACACCTAAAAGAGATGAAAAACCGAAGTTTGGGAAAAAAAATACCAAACTACTAATCAACGGTAACATAAAACCTATTCTACATCCGAAGAGGAAGAGCCACTCCCTTCAGATACTGGTGAAGGACTAATAATATGAAGGAACTCTGAAAAAAGAAAAGCTAAAGAAGGAACAAAGTCAACTAAATCAGGACTGTACAAGTGTTTCCTATCCCAAGTGTCATCCGCAAGTAGAGGGCGATTACAATCACCAAAATAACCAGGCATCGTAAAGGAAAGACCAACCCTTCCACATGATAAAAAATCCTTCTATCCTCTTTAAGTCCACCAAACAAATTTAAAAAAAAACTTCCATCTTTTGGGTCTAATTACATTTCAAAAGGGCCATGAATCCAAATCAATTTAGATGGAGCCCATGAGACGCCAAAGGAAGGAGAGCCTACAACAGGAGTGAAGGTAGCATCAATAATAATCACAAAAAGAACAGTGAGTGTGTACCTATGATTTTTGTTTGACGATAATATATATACATATATATATTCGTTTAAATGTATTTGTTGTTGCACTATTTTACTTTTCACATAATTAAATAAATATTTTTTGAATAAAAGAAATAACTCAAAATTCATATTTAGACAAATATTTTTTTCAAACAAACATTTTATTACAAATTCAAATTGTACAAATTTGAGCTATCACTACATTTACACATTTTCAATTACAATACAATTTTAATTACAATACAATTTTCGGCTCACTACAAGTTCAGTCTCACTCGTATTTGATCATCAACTCCATTCCAACTTGTACCCAGCATATGAACTATCTGCAAAATAAACACCAATATAGTAAAATTGAAAAAATAAATTATAGTGCTCAATAAAGTGTGTGTTTTGAAAATTCTATTTTTTTCCTCGGGTATTTGAGTTGTTTCTTTTCATATTTTCTGATAAGGACCAAATATCTGTGCACGAACAACTTGTAATATTCACAGCGTATCACTATGAATATCACAAGGCCGTTTCCCAATTCCATCTCACAGACTGGTGCAAATGCATACATGTACAAATCAAATATAAATGGGTGCGGCACATGTATTACACAAGTACACATATATACATGCATACGTGTGCATGTATATACATGAATATGTGCATGATATTTCAAAATCAATGAGCAAATGCAGATTCAAAAGCAACATAGACCAAGGCTCTAGAGGAAACAATACATGACAAAGTGGTGAACCAGACCAAAATGGAGATAGTTAGGTGGAATGGTTCCAATAGAGATCAGGAGCAACAAAATCAAAACGCAACAAAGCAAGCAAGCATGAACAACCAGAATTGAGGATAGGAACACACAAAAGTGAACATGAAACAGAGGCATAAACAACTTCAAGGGCAGACGTGCACACACATATACATACATGTATGTATACATGTATATACTCATGGAGACCACAATCACTGGACAACTAACAACAAGCCTTCGAGCATGAACACAACAACAGGAACACACCAGCATGAACAACTTCAAAGTGCAGACTTCATTCATATGAAAACATGAATAAATACAAGTGCGCGAGATCAAACATCATGTACAAATCAAGAAGCAGTAAAAAAGAAATGATCGAATAGTTGCATTTCGAACAAAACATATGCATATGGTCAGTTGAATATGGCAATATGTATGCTCCTATGGATAGAGCAATAATGATGCACCATATATATGTATGCACATGCAATAGAGGAACATACATATGAAATAGACGAAACCATACACAACAAAGTGGAGCTATACCACATAACTAAAAGCCTACACACATTACATACTTGACCACATAAAAGACTTACAACTGCAAAGACAATCCACCCAATAAACAGCCGAGAATCACCAACATTTACATCGACAAAAAAACTCCATACTGGAGACACAAGGATCCAACATTCCAAACAACAACGAATACAACCTTGACTAACAAAACCAATAACAAAACATATTACCATAGTAGAACAGGAAATGAGGGAGAATGAAGACATGAGACTTCCTAAAACCAAGATGAAGCACCATCAACATACCAGAAAAGCCACTTCTGTTGCAAAGCAATCACCGAAGAGATCATCGCAGATACAAAGATAAAATGGCAGGAAGAAAAATTAGATACGAAAACTCCACACCTGAAAGCAAGCTAGTACGATCGATTTAGAAACAAAACAGATAACACTCCCAATGACCTAAAAAAATTACTGATCCCAAATGCATAATGCAAATTTGGACATGAAGCTGAAGGATGCCAAAGAGCTTTGCCATGACTAAACCGAGATCTAGTCTCACAAAAGATTTCATAGAAGAACTAGGGCAGGCGAGCGATGAATCTGAAAAAAGCACGAGCATGAGACGAAATTGATACACCAACGGTGAAAATGAGCTGGGAGGAAGCAAAATTAAGTAAAGTAAAAGCATACAACAACAGGGCTAGGGAGAAATGGAAAGGAAAGAATAACAAAAGGGAGATGGAAAGTGAGTAAACAAGGTTGAAAGGAAGAAACGGTAACGGAAGAAAGTGAGAAACCCTAGTCCCCATTGGTACAAGCTTTTGATTTTAATGTTATATTATTTATTTCCTTTATTACTCGAGCGATTAATGTTTGCTTAAATGTAAAGTTTACTACTTAATGTTTTAATTTTTTTTACTCTTTTTAATTTATAAATTAAGTTTGAATTATTTTAAATTCGAAACCTTCAAATGCCGATAACGTTTTTGTTTGAACTTCGATTGCAAAGCTTTATAGATGAAAGTTGCTTAGAAAATTGTTATGAACACAATGGTGTAAGTTCCCTAGCTAATTTCTAATGTTCGCATGTGTTTCATTTTTAACATCATTAATAATTAATTTCTATAAATTTTATGGGGTATGAAAGGCGCCCCTATCCAATTAGGTCCTCTTCAGTTGTCATGAGCAGATCCTCTACCCCAGTCAGACATTGTCGCTACCCTTCACCATACTGCCATCACAGGTCCCCTACACAAGATAGACAATAGAGGAGCCCTTGTCTTGCAAGGGACCAGTGTCATTCGCGGTACGCGAAAGGTGGCCACTGAGAAGGAATGGTCACCTTGTGCCAGCTAATTCGTAAAATCTAAACTAGAAGAGCGAGTGACAAGGGTTTGTCTGATGATGAGAATGAAGACCTCTTCTCCAAGAAAATCCAAAGCACTTACATCCACTGGAGGTATGCTTTGACTCGGATAAATATGATGAGAATATTGACCCATACGACCATATACCGCTATAAATTTAATAACCCAGTCCGGCCAACTTTCCAATCACACAAAATATCTTTTTCCCCCTCCACTTTCACCAAGCCAACATTCAGTCGGTTTCGTCATTTGCAAGCTAGCAACATCCACTTATAGGACCAATTGTGTTCCAACTTTAAAATCTGCTTCTTCGCATGAAAAACAGGAGTTTGCTGGAAAGCAAGACAACATAAGATAAGGCCCAGCTAAGTCCATTCAGTCATATGTTAATCGCTTCAACAAAGAATCAACTGTGTAAGGGGAGCAGACAAGAATAGCTTGGTTATCGCCCTGTGTTCAAGGTTGAGTTACTGATCAAGCATGTGGAAAAAATATACGGAAACAACCCTCTTCGTCCTTGACTGACTTTCTTCAAAGAGCGAATGGTATAATGAGGGTGGAGGAGGCTGCCACTCTAACAGTGGTAAGGTGTATGACCAAAGAAACAATGCTATCCCGAGAGAAGACAACCACTGAAAGAACGATCGGTAGGAAAACATCAAAAAGCATGCAAAGGTTGGCACATGCTTTAAGCCCAGGTACACTAATTATGTAACTCCAAACCAAGAAATGAAAACTATCTATCTTCCAACACGTGATCACATGTCAATTCACCGGCCCGCTCCCTCCTTGTTCGGATAGAGGAAGGAGCCCATAGTAAATACGAAGTAATGTAAATTCCATCAGTTCGATGGAACAAGTGTTGGCATCTTAAGGATGAAATAGAGTGGCTGATATGCGAGGCATATTGGTTTAATATATGAGACAACAAGTGGAACAGTGCAATGGTTGTCAAAATCCATCCGCCCGAACCCAACGGACAGATGACGACATTGTGGCCATAATAAACATAGATTTTGTCAATTTTTGATGGTCTGCATGTGGCAAAAAGGAGTTGGGGGCTCAATCCTGGTACAGAAGGGAGCTCACCTTCGGCGATCAGGTATATTCAGTAGATCTCTAATCCCCAAAGGTCCCTCGTGTTGAAAAGGAAATAACTGGCATTGGTTTCACGATGAAAGACGAAAGAGGAGTTAATTTCCTTTATTACAACCCATGGTCATCTTAGTTAATGTGGCCAACACCAAGGTTCATTAGGCCATCATTGATAAGGGAAGCTCCGTTTATGTGATGTTCAAAGTAGTTTTCGGCAAGACGAAGCATCCCGCTTCCAGCCTTACTCCTTGTGCACTACCCGTTTAGGTTCGGGGGTGTTGGCATAGTACTTCTGGGTGTTGAATATGCTAGTATATGGTTTTTGTTTGATGATAATATATATATATATATGTTCATGTAAATGTATTTGTCAATGTACTATTTTATTTTGCACATGATTATATAAATATTTGCTGAATAAAATAAATAACAGATTTTAAACTCAAACAAATATTTTACTACAATTTTGAATAGTACAATTTTGAGCCCTCACTATATATATACAATTTTCCATTACAATACAATTTCGATTACATCACAATTTTTCACTATACAATGTTTACATACCTTTTTACCTCACTACATATCACTCATGTACTCGCATTTACCTTTAACTCTATTCCAATTTGTATCCAACATCTAAATTATCTATTATATAAACACTAACACGGTAAAATTGAAAAAGAAATATATTTTTTTGCAGTGTAAAATAAAATGTGTTTTGAAAATATTACTTTCCTCAGTTATTTGGCTTGTTCGTCATCATTTAATTTTGAATTCATCTTACACGAACAACCTATGACATGCACAGTGTATCGCTGTACATGTCACATGGCCATGCACACCGATATACACTAGATAAAATTGCAGGGACAGGTAAGCATAAGGTCAAACCCGAGCCAAAGCTAAGTTCAACTCAAGTGCAATACAAATAAAGTCACGATATGAGCACAAGGTCCAACCCGAGCCAAAGCTAGGTTCAACTCAGGTGCAATACAAAAACAAAACTAGAATGGTCAAATTTTAATGACAAAAAAAATTCAATATATACACATGAAAACAATTCAACCATTCAAACTCAAGAATGAACCAAAACTGCAACTCAAAAGAAGCAACAAAAAGACTTTATATGGAACCAGACCTAAGGAAATGTGCAACTGAATACAAAACCAGACTGCAAATATCAAAGTGCAAATGAATACTCAAAGCCATATTAAGATGATCAATCAAAGACCAGAGAAGTTCAAAAATCAAGATGAACCTAGAGAAGAAGCTCAAAGTGAACCAGACCCGAATCAACAATGAAGACAGCAGCTCGAATAAGAAAATGCAGACTCAAATATCAATGGCATCAGGGCAGTGCAATAGCGGTGCACAGCACATAAAGGAAGCAAACAAGTAAAGATGTCAAGTGAAGGCACACAAACTCAACTATAACAAAGGCAAAAGAATGAAGTGAACACAAAATCAGCCGATGGAATAAGACCCCCAAACCAGACCAGAATTAGAGTTAACAAGAAAAGAATCAAAATCAAGACCCTACAGAATACAACTGCACAAGGACTACATGCACGGATACATGTGCAGGCACACAAAAGCGATCAAGCATGAACACAAGAAATGCAACATTAATTTACACGGAACCTGACTCCACAAAGTATACAGGAACCCGCACGCATGCACCAGAGACTACAAGACCACATAATACTACAACTACCAGAGTCCATCAAGCAACAACAAAGTGTACAGGTAAACCGGACTACATACACAGCAATCAGACTCAACCAAATGATCAAACCATAAGTGCCAGAATTATAAGACTGGTCAAAATGCACATGTCAACAGTTGTGACTTCATGAAGCTTCAAACAAGACCAGACATGTACATGCTTAAGACATTTGTCAGAGCAATACAAATTAACAGTACATAAACACATGTATACATATATGCATATATATGTGTACATATGCATATATACATACATACATACACACACACACACACACGGACGGTTATATATATATATCGATGAAGCATTGAAGACCAATGAACAAAAACATGTAACATGAACAGCTCCACATGAATGAAGCAACACAAACAAAACAGTTCAATTAACAAGTGCACAAATCAAAACATCAAGATTTTTAAATGGCATGGTCAGATGCAGGCACAAGCTAACATACATATATACATGTGTGAAATAGCACGTATACATATATGCAGTAATGAATAAAACTGCAATACTAGTTGCAGTAACAAAAAATTATAAATTTGCCAGCAAATAAATGGAATGGCAAAACCGAGGGTCAAAATAATGTTGCAGCGAACTTCAAATTGAACAAGTCGAAGTCAAAAGATTATCACAATTTTAACTACCAAAGTCAGAGCCATGGTGGCCAAGGTGATAACAAAAATCGAAAGAGTCCAGACTATCACAATTTCAAAGCGACCAAAGTCAACGGAGAAAAGAATGGAATAAAATTTCAAAGAAAATGTAAGCCGTCGTGACCAAGCAAGCATATCAGAAAATATACGAATTTGAACAAGTAAAATCGAACGATAGAAAAAATTATCAGACGAATTCATTTGATCGAAAATTAGGGAATTAAATTCTATAAATACCGTCAACATCATCGGCATTAAAATTATCGAGTTCATGCATATCAATAAAAGTAACAAAGCAAATCGCGTACCGGATTTATTCAAATCAAACTCAACGTAGAGAAGCAGCCGTGAAGGAACGAAAGCGGCAGACGATTCGAGCCTCGAAGTGAGTTAAAAGCATACCGGTAAGATTTCGAACATCATTTTTCAAGTGGTGGCTTCAACAAAATAAAGCCCTAAATTGTTGAAGGAGGAACGGAAATTCATGAATAAGGCAACCATTTTCAAAGAAAAGGAATCAGGCCAAAGAAATAAAAAGAAAAAAGGGAATATTTTTTATCACTGCATTCTTTAATTTGGACCAGATTATAATTTCCTTTGGGCTTTTAATTAAATTAGGGTTTCTATTATTGTTTTAGTATTTTTTTTATTTTGTATTTCTCTTTTAAACGTTTGTAAATTCTAGTTGTGTGGCTTGGGAATGAACTTCGGTTGTGTAGTTCGAGAATTCGCAACTCAGTGGCTGAGTTGTAATAGGGTTTTGAACATGGATGTAACAACTCGATTTTTGTATACTTTAAATCGACGATAAACCACATGCGTCAGACTCAAACCATACAGAAGGGCAGATTGTTATTGGGGCGGATAATAAAAAGCAGAGAAAGAAAATAAACAGAATCTTACAGCGGAACGACAAAATATAATAATCAAATAAATAGTTCATGACGCTGTTTTACAAAACATTTGATTATACTTATACAACACAGAATCAGAGTTACACATACCAAAGAATAATAAATAACAATGCAGCGGAACTGTAACGACCCAGAATTTTAAACAATTTAATTTGAGAATATTTAATTTATTTTAAATATTTGAATGATGGTTTGAATTGAATTTCAAATTATCAGAATGAATTTGGCGATTAAATTATAGAATTTAATCTATTGAAAGTTGAATAAAAATTTGAATCTTCAATTTTAAGCCGATTAAAAATATTTCAAAGGCTTGTAAAATTCATATTGATAATACTGAAGATAATAGAAGCTTCAGAATTGAATTTGAAAGTGAATTATTCAGTTTTGAAATTAAATCGTTTGAATCGAATTTAAAAATAGCTGTCCGAGGCACAGTCTCGGAATTCGACGAAACCAGTGCCATTGGATCCGTAATATTGAATTATTACCGGGTTTCAAATTTCGTATTTTTCGGAGTTGATATGTGATCACACGAGATGTAAACGCATTGAAATTAAATCGAATTCAATTTAAATTTAAATTTAAAATTGGTCAATGACATCACGTTATCTCCTTCGTTTACGCCAAAAATCACGCAGAAGATCACGCTAAAGATCGTGCAGAACATACTGCATTCGATTTCAAATACCCCTCCCTCTCTCAGAAATCAATATCACTGAAACAAGAATATCCATGGCCGTTGTCTTCAAATCCTTGGCCGAAGCCCTTACCCTCATTCAAAAATCAAATCACCGAAGCCAAAAAAAAAAAAAAACAAATGGCCGAAGCCGCCAGTTCGAAGTCGCGAGCGTGTTCGTTGGAGGGCGCGGCGGTGCGAGAGGGAGTGAGGGGTTTCGATTGTTGAGGGGGTGGCGTCACAATTGGTGCTCACGTAGGGAAGAGGCGCGATCGACAGCAGGCGGCGATTCAAGGCGTTGGGTTAGGGCTTCGATCAAGCTCGAGGCGGCGACGCAAGTTGAGGTTGCGCGCGCGTGATTTGTGCGACGGCGACACTGGCACGTGCGTACGACAGCGATGGTGATGGCGATTAAGCGGCGGCGGTGGCACTTGCGAGGCTAGGGCTTGGGTGACTCGAGCCTGAGATGGAGATGGCAGTAACTCGATTGGGTCGAGTTGTCAATCGTTTGCCGTGAGGTAGATTTCTGATTTTTAAAATTTACATATATTAAATTTGTGAAAAAAAATTTATTAACAGTATTTGATTTTTTTTGAAGTAAACATATTTATACCTAAATTTGAAGCTCATGTTACAATTAGAAACATGGGTCAGTAAGTATTGATTTTGTTTTAACAATTCAGTTAATTCAAAATTTAAATTTGTAGTATCCGTTTAAATTTAAAAAAATAAATAAATAAATAGTAGTTCAGATTATTATATTTAGGATAAAATTTTAGATAAAACAAAATTTGTTAAATGAAAATAAATATTCATGCAAATCGATTTGATAATTTTTGAAGTTAAAATTTTAAAGACAGGGATATTATTTTGGAATGTGAAAAGTTTATATAAGAGGAGATTTGTTTAAAATAAAATAAAATCGAAATTGTTAGTTAAACAAATTTATTCAAAGAAATTGATTTAAAATTAGGATTTATGAAGTTCGATTATATTATAAATCAAAATGATGAATTATAAAGGAGTTTAAAGTTATTTTACAAGGAAAATTTGTAAAAGGAAAATTATTTTAAATAAATAGTTAGTTAAGAAAGTGTATTAAAAGAAATTTAAATTTTTAGTTAAACAAATTTAATTAAAGAAAATCAGTTTGAATCTTTAATTTTTAGTTTAAAATAAAAATCATTAACTTGAGATTGAAATAATTAGTTGGATAAATTTAATTTAAGGGTAAGTTAATTAAATCTATTTGAGAAGAAAATTTAGTTTTAAAAAGAAATTATTTGAAAGCCAAAAACGATTTATTAAAAAGGAAATTAAGTTCAAAGGGAAATTAAATTGTAGTTAAAAAATTGAATTTATAATTGATTAAGTTATTAAAGAAGAATTTGGTTAATAAAATTTAATTTTTAGTTAAAATAAATTTATTTAAGAAGAGATTGGTTTAAATAAAACTATTGATTAATTAAACAATCAAGAACGAAATTTAATTTATTCGATTGATTCGAATATTAATAAATTGTGTAAATATTTATACAAGGTATACATCAAGAAAATCGAGTCAAGAAGGAAAAGGATTGCTAATAAAAGCAAAGGTGAGAACTTCTCACTCAAAAGGATTTATTTAAATTTTAAATAGTTAGATTTAAAATTGTTAGTTGTGTTGATTGAATGCTTGAATGATGATTGTTATACATATATATATATATATTGGATGTAAATAGACCCTATATGCCGTTAGTAAGCGGAGGTTATTTATTACACACATATACCGCGATATTCCACCTCGAAGTGGAATTGGTATTATATTATATATATAGCAATATATATATATATTGGCATACGTACATATTGCAGTTGATTGATTTCCCGCATTTGTATAGAGGATGAGACCCTATTGCGCCGTTAGTAAGCGGATAATATTTATAAAATCCCATATACCGCGATATTCCACCTCGAAGTGGAATGGTATTGTGCTAATGTCTGTGGATGCACGGAAACAGGTTGGAGGGATCCAACTGGATTCCTCACAAATATTTGTTTGATTCATATATTGTGATGTTTGATTGTTTATCATGGATGATATATGATATTTGAAAGTCGTGATTGACTATTGATGTGTTGCATCATCGAATCCAATTTTTGAAGTTTAAAAATAACGATTTTGATTTCTAAAGTGATTTTTAGAAATATACGTTTATAAAATATTTTTGGAATTGATTCATCTTAAATAAATAAACGTTATAATTTTAATATTATAAAAATTATGATTTTTGAGAAATACAGTTAAAAGTTGATTTTTGAAAATATGGGATTAGTGATTTTATAAAATAGTTTGAACTGGGATTTCTGAATTTATTATAAGAAGTTTAAAAATAGAATTTATGAAATTTGATTATTTTACAAATCAAAATGATAAAATTACAAAGGAGTTTAAAGACGTTTTAAAAGAATAATATAAATTGTTTTATAATTAAAAGATTTATAAATTGATATTTATAAATTAAAAATATTGGAATTATAAAACGAGCTTTTATAAGTATTAGAAAGAATTGTGAATGAATTTCATTAATGAATGAAATTTATAGAATTATAAACAGTGATGTTATAAATGAAATTTTATAAGCAGTAGGTTTATAAAATTTATAAAGTTATTAAAGGAATAGATTTTGGATAAATAAAAGAATCTTATAAGTTATAAGATTTATAAATTTGGGAAGTTTAAAGAAACAATTTTGTAAACAAATAAATATAAGTGTTTGACTTATAATATGAATTTTTAGTATATCATTGTGATATGAATTGAGATGGGTTAATAAAGGAATTTATAAAAAGGAGTTGATATAAAATAAATAGAAATAGAATTTATAAACGTTGTTTTATAAATCCGCAACGACTTATTTTGATAAGGAATTGTTGTAATTTATTAATGGAGTTATATTCATGTTTAGACAATGAATAATCCTTTAAAATAGAATGAATAGAAGTGATGAAATTTATTAACAAGGTATATTCACGTTTTTGAATAGTGAATAATAAATTAAAGAAATTATTTTGAATGTGATGTTTTAAATAGAATTAAAACAATCTAAAGTTGTTTTAAAATGTGTTGAGATTCGAAACCATAGATTTCAACATTCATTGTTGAAATAGACGTTTTCGAGAAATAAAAGGAAATGGTAGACTATAACACTGTTGTTATAGTAAATGATTTCCGAAAGAAAATGTTTTGTATAGTATTGGGATTTATATATCTATTTTAATTTCAAATCCCTATACTAGTGATTTTGGGTTGTCGTAACGATGTTTTACGCAACATTCGTTTTGGCCCAAATAAATATGTTTAAGTGAATGATTTCCTTAAAGAATGAAATATATACTTAATTTCGATTAGGGTATATTAAATATTTTCTAAGTATAGAAAATAAAAAGATCTGTGAATTACTTATTTTTAATAAGTATAGAAATGCTTTTCCAATATTAAGTGAATATTTGGAATTTATCTTTTTGAAGATAAATTGAAAATGAATATTAGAAATTGAATGGAAATCGTATATTCATAAATATTTTGGAATGTAAATTCAATATGGAATTTATAAATGGAATTTGGAAAATGAGTTTAAAAAAAATAAATATTGATTTATTTTTGAAGAATGGAAAATATATATATCTTGTAAAGATATTTTTGGAAAATAAATAATTTGGAAAATTATCTGGAATCTGGTGATGATTGTGCATATCTATTGATAGTTCAATAACCGACTATCAATAATTACCTTTAAATAGGTATTTGTTGTGATTTGTTTGAAATTGAATGCCACACTTATTTTTTTAAAATAAGAGCTCACTATTCGGGTTAACCGGGAAAGGACCTTGGGGTCGTATAACCCATTACGAATATGTGATACGTCGTTATGAATTGCATTTGAAGATCGGTGTTGAAGACCGGATATTTTCGAAAGCGAAAGGGTTTCTTGTTGATTGTCTCTGCACTGGCTGATCCCCGGTATTGAGATCTCCATATGTGATGGGAAATCCGAACGTGATTAGAGATTATTCGGATTGCAAGGACTTCTTTGTAAGTGCCTTCGGTTCTGTTCGATCCCGGAACAGACTTGTATGGATAGTATGCCTGACATTACAAATTGAGATGTAAAGCCGATTTCTTTCAAATATATTTCTGTTGGTGGCGGAGAATTTATTCTCTTAGCTTAACACCCTTCTCTGAGACGTACGAGCTCAGAGGTTATATAGTTGAAGTTATCAGCGATATATTCCCAATTTGGTAATGTGACATGCTGAGTGTAGCTGTAAATGATCATTGTGTTGATTATTTGTGATAGGATCATTTGTTTGATCGTCTATCTTGGTGATCATTTCTATGATCATTTGTTGACCCAAAGCACGGCTTTTTGTATAAAGTGTGTTTTTGTGGACGTGACTTCGTCGAGCCTCACACCCTGGAATGGTCAAAACAGGAAAGAAGCAGTAAGGTTATGAGGGGTAGCGCCCTTTAGGATATGTGCATTTCCTTCTGGAAAAGGGTGGTATCATGGTATGGAGCCCAGATACTTACTCATGTTGAAAACACTTTATGATTGTGTGAATTGATTGCGAGCGCTCGGTGAAAGGTCCCAAAGGACCGGGGAATGGCATATTCGGTCAGTTGTTACTCAGTTAGGGGTAACCCGGCCTTGTGTTGGTAGAGATCCGGTTTGGTTCTCGGGGATGTCCATCCAGAGGCATTCTCATGTGGCAATGGGAAGTTCCTTGGCCTGATCATTCGTTGGAAATCCAAAGAAACAATACGAGACTTGTACGGTTTTAGTTGTAGAACCTGCTTCCTTAGGAAGTAGCTATAGTAGGCATAATATAATGGTACCTATGCTGGCTAAGATTTATATTCTACTTTCGAAATATCTTCTACACTATGCACTAACAATAATATCAAAATTGATTTGATTTTAATGCGTATCAAACATCTTTGACTAACATAAGAAGAAATCTCCTCCAAGTCTGCGTTTGCATTGTGTGTGTGGCGGGAGGTCTTATGGTAGTCTCATTTTTTAAAAGCATTGCGAATTGATTTTTAAAATATTCTTCTATTTTGATTTTAAAGAAAAATAAACTGTTTTAGTTCTCGCACCAGTCACGTGACTGACTCGGAGTTTATTGTTTTCTTTCCTAAACTCTGGGTGCCCACCAATTTCCACACGGGCAGTCAAGAGTTAAGGTTTATCAGGATATTCTGGATATTCTGGAGTTGCAGGAGGCAAGCTGGATGGCATGGCGTATCACTAGTTTATATAGTATTTCTTTTCCGCTGTTTAAAATTGTTTGTTGTTGTACACTCTGATGATTTGATGTAATGTAATATAATGTGATGTAATAACTGATATAGTTCTTTGTTTAAAGATTATTCATTTATCTATTATATATTGTTCCGCTGCGAATTGTGAGATTCTGATGTTGTTCTATTTTCTGTTTCTGTTCCGTTCTGTTTTATTTTCTCTCTATTTTCTCTCTTCTACCTCTTTCTTTTTCTTTTCTTCTTTCTTAAACCCATAACATTTCGGTTTTTGGCCTTCGATTTCTCGACAGTCGATAAAGTGAGTATTGATGTTGAATTTTCGAAAGTCGAAATTTTTTCGACACGTTACATCTAGTATCAGAGCATATGGTTAAGCGACAACCATGGTTCTGTTGGGTATTACTCGTTAGAGATAGAGTCAGCAGTACTCTAGAATGAGTTTGAGTGTAATAATAGATATGAGCGCGTATTTGTTAGTGAATATAATTTTTTTTTAATCGGGTAAATAAGATAATTTTGCCCAAAACTATTTTTGTATAGAAAGGAAATGATTTTCTATGAATTATTATAGTATATGGAATTAAATAAAATGGATTGGATTCAAGTAAATTAACTTGATAATTTATTCATTTGTGAAATAATTTCAATTGGAATGAATATGAATATGGAATGTGAATAAAATTGAATAATTAAGTGAAATTGAGATGAATGGAAATTGAAAATTAAAATGAATTAGTGAATGAAACTAATTTAAGGTAGTAATATGAATTACTAAGTGAAAGTTAATCGCTAGAATTCAATATTTAGAATTGAGAATTGAATTCGAATGGAATTTAAATTATGAATTGAATTCGAATAGAATTGAAATTGTGAATTGAATTCAAATGAAATTCAAGTAAAATTGAATGAAATTGAATATGTAACTTCAATAGTGAAGTAAAAACGTATAAGAAGCATATATTGGAAATTTTGTAATGAATTGGCAAAATGGTTTGTATGTTGGAATTGGATATTATGAATAGCAGGATATACAGGTATTATAAAGGAATTGGGATTTTTATTTTGAAGATAAAATTGAATGGCTTGACAAAAATGTACGTATTTGAATTTCAGTATGAAATTTGATGATTTTCTTCTCTAGCCACTTGGCTTTCTCTTTTCTTTTTGACTCTGAGGGGCCGTGGTGCCATTTTGTAGTCGTACCGAGCTAGCCGTGCAAAGGAGACGCTGGCGAAATTTTTCGAAAATTTAGGGTGTTAGAAAAATTTTGAGAAATTTTGAAAGTTTGAAATTTGAATTCGAAATTAAATTTAAATTGTTAGGAGAACAATGTTGTTTGAAACCTATAATTGAAGTTGGAAAGCTAGTTGAAATGATAATGAATCTCTAGGTTAAAGATTTGTTTTAAAAAGTTGTTAAAACTATTTGAATTGTGAAAAATAATAAACGGGTTAAGGGCATTCTTCTTAACTTGTAATTTCGGGACGAAATTCTTTTAAGGGGGGAAGATTGTAACGACCCAGAATTTTAAACAATTTAATTTGAGAATATTTAATTTATTTTAAATATTTGAATGATGGTTTGAATTGAATTTCAAATTATCAGAATGAATTTAGCGATTAAATTATAGAATTTAATCTATTGAAAGTTGAATAAAAATTTGAATCTTCAATTTTAAGCCGATTAAAAATATTTCAAAGGCTTGTAAAATTCATATTGATAATACTGAAGATAATAGAAGCTTCAGAATTGAATTTGAAAGTGAATTATTCAGTTTTGAAATTAAATCGTTTGAATCGAATTTAAAAATAGCTGTCCGAGGCACAGTCTCGGAATTCGACGAAACCAGTGCCATTGGATCCGTAATATTGAATTATTACCGGATTTCAAATTTCGTATTTTTCGGAGTTGATATGTGATCACACGAGATGTAAACGCATTGAAATTAAATCGAATTCAATTTAAATTTGAATTTAAAATTGGTCAACAGCATCACGTTATCTCCTTCGTTTACGCCAAAAATCACGCAGAAGATCACACTAAAGATCGTGCAGAACATACTGCATTCGATTTCAAATACCCCTCCCTCTCTCATAAATCAATATCACTGAAACAAGAATATCCATGGCCGTTGTCTTCAAATCCTTGGCCGAAGCCCTTACCCTCATTCAAAAATCAAATCACCGAAGCTAAAAAAAAAAAAAAATGGCCAAAGCCGCCAGTTCGAAGTCGCGAGCGTGTTCGTTGGAGGGCGCGGCGGTGCGAGAGGGGGTGAGGGGTTTCGATTGTTGAGGGGGTGGCGTCACAATTGGTGCTCACGTAGGGAAGAGGCGCGATCGACAGCAGGTGGCGATTCAAGGCGTTGGGTTAGGGCTTCGATCAAGCTCGAGGCGGCGACGCAAGTTGAGGTTGCGCGCGCGTGATTTGTGCGACGGCGACACTGGCACGTGCGCACGACAGCGATGGTGATGGCGATCAAGCGGCGGCGGTGGCACTTGCGAGGCTAGGGCTTGGGTGACTCGAGCCTGAGATGGAGATGGCAGTAACTCGATTGGGTCGAGTTGTCAATCGTTTGCCGTGAGGTAGATTTCTGATTTTTAAAATTTACATATATTAAATTTGTGAAAAATTTTTATTAACAGTATTTGATTTTTTTGAAGTAAACATATTTATACCTAAATTTGAAGCTCATGTTACAATTAGAAACATGGGTCAGTAAGTATTGATTTTGTTTTAACAATTCAGTTAATTCAAAATTTAAATTTGTAGTATCCGTTTAAATTTAAAAAAATAAATAAATAAATAGTAGTTCAGATTATTATATTTAGGATAAAATTTTAGATAAAACAAAATTTGTTAAATGAAAATAAATATTCATGCAAATCGATTTGATAATTTTTGAAGTTAAAATTTTAAAGACAGGGATATTATTTTGGAATGTTAAAAGTTTATATAAGAGGAGATTTGTTTAAAATAAAATAAAATCGAAATTGTTAGTTAAACAAATTTATTCAAAGAAATTGATTTAAAATTAGGATTTATGAAGTTCGATTATATTATAAATCAAAATGATGAATTATAAAGGAGTTTAAAGTTATTTTACAAGGAAAATTTGTAAAAGGAAAATTAATTTAAATAAATAGTTAGTTAAGAAAGTTTATTAAAAGAAATTTAAATTTTTAGTTAAACAAATTTAATTAAAGAAAATCAGTTTGAATCTTTAATTTTTAGTTTAAAATAAAAATCATTAACTTTAGATTGAAATAATTAGTTGGATAAATTTAATTTAAGGGTAAGTTAATTAAATCTATTTGAGAAGAAAATTTAGTTTTAAAAAGAAATTGTTTGAAAGCCAAAAACGATTTATTAAAAAGGAAATTAAGTTCAAAGGGAAATTAAATTGTAGTTAAAAAATTGAATTTATAATTGATTAAGTTATTAAAGAAGAATTTGGTTAATAAAATTTAATTTTTAGTTAAAATAAATTTATTTAAGAAGAGATTGGTTTAAATAAAACTATTGATTAATTAAACAATCAAGAGCGAAATTTAATTTATTCGATTGATTCGAATATTAATAAATTGTGTAAATATTTATACAAGGTATACATCAAGAAAATCGAGTCAAGAAGGAAAAGGATTGCTAATAAAAGCAAAGGTGAGAACTTCTCACTCAAAAGGATTTATTTAAATTTTAAATAGTTAGATTTAAAATTGTTAGTTGTGTTGATTGAATGCTTGAATGATGATTGTTATATATATATATATATATATATATATATATATATTGGATGTAAATAGACCCTATACGCCGTTAGTAAGCGGAGGTTATTTATTACACACATATACCGCGATATTCCACCTCGAAGTGGAATTGGTATTATATTATATATATAGCAATATATATATATATATATATATATATTGGCATATGTATATATTGCAGTTGATTGATTTCCCGCATTTGTATAGCGGATGAGACCCTATTGCGCCGTTAGTAAGCGGATAATATTTATAAAATCCCATATACCGCGATATTCCACCTCGAAGTGGAATGGTATTGTGCTAATGTCTGTGGATGCAGGGAAACAGGTTGGAGGGATCCAACTGGATTCCTCACAAATATTTGTTTGATTCATATATTGTGATGTTTGATTGTTTATCATGGATGATATATGATATTTGAAAGTCGTGATTGACTATTGATGTGTTGCATCATCGGATCCAATTTTTGAAGTTTAAAAATAACGATTTTGATTTCTAAAGTGATTTTTAGAAATATACGTTTATAAAATATTTTTGGAATTGATTCATCTTAAATAAATAAACGTTATAATTTTAATATTATAAAAATTATGATTTTTGAGAAATACAGTTAAAAGTTGATTTTTGAAAATATGGGATTAGTGATTTTATAAAATAGTTTGAACTGGGATTTCTGAATTTATTATAAGAAGTTTAAAAATAGAATTTATGAAATTTGATTATTTTACAAATCAAAATGATAAAATTACAAAGGAGTTTAAAGACGTTTTAAAAGAATAATATAAATTGTTTTATAATTAAAAGATTTATAAATTGATATTTATAAATTAAAAATATTGGAATTATAAAACGAGCTTTTATAAGTATTAGAAAGAATTGTGAATGAATTTCATTAATGAATGAAATTTATAGAATTATAAACAGTGAAGTTATAAATGAAATTTTATAAGCAGTAGGTTTATAAAATTTATAAAGTTATTAAAGGAATAGATTTTGGATAAATAAAAGAATCTTATAAGTTATAAGATTTATAAATTTGGGAAGTTTAAAGAAACAATTTTGTAAACAAATAAATTATAAGTGTTTGACTTATAATATGAATTTTTAGTATATCATTGTGATATGAATTGAGATGGGTTAATAAAGGAATTTATAAAAAGGAGTTGATATAAAATAAATAGAAATAGAATTTATAAACGTTGTTTTATAAATCCGCAACGACTTATTTTGATAAGGAATTGTTGTAATTTATTAATGGAGTTATATTCATGTTTAGACAATGAATAATCCTTTAAAATAGAATGAATAGAAGTGATGAAATTTATTAACAAGGTATATTCACGTTTTTGAATAGTGAATAATAAATTAAAGAAATTATTTTGTGTGTGATGTTTTAAATAGAATTAAAACAATCTAAAGTTGTTTTAAAATGTGTTGAGATTCGAAACCATAGATTTCAACATTCATTGTTGAAATAGACGTTTTCGAGAAATAAAAGGAAATGGTAGACTATAACACTGTTGTTATAGTAAATGATTTCCGAAAGGAAATGTTTTGTATCGTATTGGGATTTATATATCTATTTTAATTTCGAATCCCTATACTAGTGATTTTGGGTTGTCGTAACGATATTTTACGCAACATTCGTTTTGGCCCAAATAAATATGTTTAAGTGAATGATTTCCTTAAAGAATGAAATATATACTTAATTTCGATTAGGGTATATTAAATATTTTATAAGTATAGAAAATAAAAAGATCTGTGAATTACTTATTTTTAATAAGTATAGAAATGCTTTTCCAATATTAAGTGAATATTTGGAATTTATCTTTTTGAAGATAAATTGAAAATGAATATTAGAAATTGAATGGAAATCGTATATTCATAAATATTTTGGAATGTAAATTCAATATGGAATTTATAAATGGAATTTGGAAAATGAGTTTAAAAAAAATAAATATTGATTTGTTTTTGAAGAATGGAAAATATATATATCTTGTAAAGATATTTTTGGAAAATAAATAATTTGGAAAATTATTTGGAATCTGGTGATGATTGTACATATCTATTGATAGTTCAATAACCGACTATCAATAATTACCTTTAAATAGGTATTTGTTGTGATTTGTTTGAAATTGAATGCCACACTTATTTTTTTAAAATAAGCGCTCACTATTCGGGTTAACCGAGAAAGGACCTTGGGGTCGTATAACCCATTCCGAATATGTGATACGTCGTTATGAATTGCATTTGAAGATCGGTGTTGAAGACCGGATATTTTTGAAAGCGAAAGGGTTTCTTGTTGATTGTCTCTGCACTGGCTGATTCCCGATATTGAGATCTCCATATGTGATGGGAAATCCAAACGTGATTAGAGATTATTCGGATTGCAAGGACTTCTTTGTAAGTGCCTTCGGTTCTGTTCGATCCCGGAACAGACTTGTATGGATAGTATGCCTGACATTACAAATTGAGATGTAAAGCCGATTTCTTTCAAATATATTTCTGTTGGTGGCGGAGAATTTATTCTCTTAGCTTAACACCCTTCTCTGAGACGTACGAGCTCAGAGGTTATATAGTTGAAGTTATCAGCGATATATTCCCAATTTGGTAATGTGACATGCTGAGTGTAGCTGTAAATGATCATTGTGTTGATTATTTGTGATAGGATCATTTGTTTGATCGTCTATCTTGGTGATCATTTCTATGATCATTTGTTGACCCAAAGCACGGCTTTTTGTATAAAGTGTGTTTTTGTGGACGTGACTTCGTCGAGCCTCACACCCCGGAATGGTCAAAACAGGAAAGAAGCAGCAAGGTTATGAGGGGTAGCACCCTTTAGGATATGTGCATTTCCTTCTGGAAAAGGGTGGTATCATGGTATGGAGCCCAGATACTTACTCATGTTGAAAACACTTTATGATTGTGTGAATTGATTGCGAGCGCTCGGTGAAAGGTCCCAAAGGACCGGGGAATGGCATATTCGGTCAGTTGTTACTCAGTTAGGGGTAACCCGGCCTTGTGTTGGTAGAGATCCGGTTTGGTTCTCGGGGATGTCCATCCAGAGGCATTCTCATGTGGCAATGGGAAGTTCCTTGGCCTGATCATTCGTTGGAAATCCAAAGAAACAATACGAGACTTGTACGGTTTTAGTTGTAGAACCTGCTTCCTCAGGAAGTAGCTATAGTAGGCATAATATAATGGTACCTATGCTGGCTAAGATTTATATTCTACTTTCGAAATATCTTCTACACTATGCACTAACAATAATATCAAAATTGATTTGATTTTAATGCGTATCAAACATCTTTGACAAACATAAGAAGAAATCTCCTCCAAGTCTGCGTTTGCATTGTGTGTGTGGCGGGAGGTCTTATGGTAGTCTCATTTTTTAAAAGCATTGCGAATTGATTTTTAAAATATTCTTCTATTTTGATTTTAAAGAAAAATAAACTGTTTTAGTTCTCGCACCAGTCACATGACTGACTCGGAGTTTATTGTTTTCTTTCCTAAACTCTGGGTGCCTACCAATTTCCACACGGGCAGTCAAGAGTGAAGGTTTATCAGGATATTCTAGATATTCTGGAGTTGCAGGAGGCAAGCTGGATGGCATGGCGTATCACTAGTTTATATAGTATTTCTTTTCCGCTGTTTAAAATTGTTTGTTGTTGTACACTCTGATGATTTGATGTAATGTAATATAATGTGATGTAATAACTGATATAGTTCTTTGTTTAAAGATTATTCATTTATCTATTATATATTGTTCCGCTGCGAATTGTGAGATTCTGATGTTGTTTTATTTTCTGTTTCTGTTCCGTTCTGTTTTCTTTTCTCTCTATTTTCTCTCTTCTACCTCTTTCTTTTTCTTTTCTTCTTTCTTAAACCCATAACATTTCGGTTTTTGGCCTTCGATTTCTCGACAGTCGATAAAGTGAGTATTGATGTTGAATTTTCGAAAGTCGAAAATTTTTCAAGACGTTACAGGAACAATGTGATGCAGTGGGACACTATAATAAATAATAGTAATACAATCTTCATCTTCGTCCTCCAGAAGTAAGGTCTTCAAACCCTGCAATGCTCAGGCTGACCCGAGCGAATTGAAAAGAAAAAAATACTCGAGTCAGAACTAAAAGATCTTATGTAAGTTAAATCAATGGTAAAGAATATGAGTGGAATAGCGTCAGAGATGTTTACGGGATTTTACATCTCCTATCCAGTGTCTAACGTGAGTGCAGTAACTTAAGAGATGCTCGAGATTCACATCTCCTGAGGATCCGTTAAACTATTTACTATGTAGTAATATATGCTATTATAATAATGTCTACTAGTAAAATAAACTTACTTTAAAATAGCGTTAAGGGGTTACTCATATGGCCCTTAACATGTAATAGTGCCAGTAGTCTATACAGTACCTACATATCTCCTGATCGGGAGACTACGAGAAGATACTCCATAGGTACAACACAAATCAAACTCGTAGTAAAGCTCACCAGGGTAGGTGACACAACACAACCAGATAATGCCAGGGTAGATATACCAATTATGCATCCGGGATGGTGGTGACACATAGCGTGCAGCTATCGCCCACCTCGAGCCACACCCCTAAAATAAAGGGGCCCAAATAAATCACAAAGTAATAGAATAGTATCTAAGGAGTGTGTCCAATAAGAGGAACTACCTCACTAGCCCGTAATCGCTTCTATTTTAGGTACCTTATGCCAACTCATGGGAGTCGGATCCACATACATACCTCAACAGAACGTCGCCACCATCCTACTTCATTCTGGAATTTCCACCGTGTACATGGTTGCTAAAGTGGTTTTCGAAGTTGGTAGAGAGTATGACAACTTTTGATCCCGGTCTCTTTAACAACCAAACGTTATTATAACACCGCTATCATTTCAAAATAATTTATACTTCAAACCCAGAATATAATATCCATTTCAAAACCATATAAATACGATATCATTTCCATTTCAAAAACCAAACCAATATGATATCATTTTATTAAAACCTAAATCAATATAATATCATTTTTATTTCAAATATATCCTTTCCAAAAATCATTGCACTTTCAATGTTACAACACTTCAAAATCAAAACACTTGAAATATAACACTTTCAAATCATAATACTTTGAAATTTATAATTTTGAAACATAACTACACCACTTAAATGGTTTTAATATTAAAATACGTTATAAAATAAAATAGCTTCTTCAATTTCACAAATCAATTCTAAATACAGATTTGAAACCCAAATAAACCATTTCAATTTCCATATATTTCAAAGCTTTAAATATTCCATCATTTCAAGACTAATTTTTTGATAATTCCATATATATCAAATTCAATTACTATTATTTGGAATTGAAATGTTTTATTAATAAATATAATATCATTTAAGTAAAACTTTTAAACTTTAAATAACTGGATATTCTTTCAATTTATTTAACTTGATATATTCATTTAAATCAACTTGATAATCTTTTAAATCACTTTAAACCAAAATCAAGTTATAAAAATCATATCCTTTAAAATCTCAATTTTATTAAATTTAAAATCAAATTTATTCGAGTATAATTCTTAAATAATTTAATTCAAATCAATTTCATATTTATTTTCCAACCATCGTTTTATTTAAGTCATTATAAACTCTATATACAATATAATTTAAATAAATACTTAACCATATTATATTTAAAAAAATCAAACTTTATTATTAAACTTATTTTATATTTTAAAAAAAATTTATACATAAATAAAAATCAAGAATAAAATAACATTTATATAACATCTAAAATTAATATTTATATAAAACCATATATTTCTTTACAAAACCGTAGAAATCATTTCAAAATATTTTTATATATAGACCACAGTGTCTATATGTAACTTCCTATCCTATGATCAAGTGAGATAGATATTTATCATTTCAATCCATAATTTAAAAATATAAATACGGTTATATATCATTTCAAGCTGCAATCCCAATGAAATAAAAATCCGTAACAACTTGCAGTTTATAAAAATATAGAATACAACATCCATTCATCCAATACCAACCATCAAACATTTATCGCAATCATCATCCAATTCAATCAATAGCATCAATATAGAACCGATAATAAATAACAGGTATTTACTGGCAGTTTATATGCAATAATAGATTAAATAACAATTCAATTCAAATAAATTAAATTTAACTGAGATAATGATTAAAAATATACCAAGCAATCATAAATAAATTTCAAATCACATCATAAACTAAATTTAACAAACATAAGAAATTTTAGAAGCTGTGAGTGGGTTAAAACACTCACCTTTTGAATTTAAATCGAATTTAAATTCAATTTAAACCTAAAATTCATACGATCTCAGAATCTATCCAAACCAGTATCAAAATGTCCGGAATTATATAGGATCGTAGCGGAGAAAATCGCGCATGAATTGGTCCTCGTATGTAAAAGTTATGATCATTAGACGATTACATGATTTAAAAAAATAAAGAAAAAGAAAGAAAAAACGAACCAGGGTGGAGCTACCAAGTCAGTGTCGATCCTTTGACCACCAAATTTGCCAACTTCCGACCACCTTTCGTCAAGCCGCCACCACCCACGTCTTGCGTATGAGGAGCCGCACGCGCTGGCCCATCCACGTGCCTTCCGGCCTCTCTAACTCGTCGCGCCACTGTCGGTAGCATCTAGGGTTTTCGAACCCTAATTCGAAAATTATGGCCACCACGAGCATCTCCAGGTCAAGCGACGACCAGGGTCGAACTCCATACCACGAACCCTTCAAAACCCATATTTCAATTTCATCGATTGATGTCGAAATCAAAAATGTCCAATGCGAATTTGACCGCGATTTCTGATTGATTCGAGCATTATCATGACAAACAGTAACCACGCGCTGATTCGATTCATCGAGATCTTCAGATTCGTATAAAATTTGACATAGTTTGGAAAGTTTGAATTTTTTGATTTAATTTTGAACTGCAATTGAAAATTTGTTCAGTTTCTCTACCATTGAGAAGGAGGAGTCAAAGAGAATTGTACACACAGACATATGAGAATAAGGGATAGATAGGGTTTATAAAGAGCTATTTATAGGCGAAGCATCAGATTTGATTTGGATTGGAACGATAAGCGACCCGAAAAACCCGTTCTGTCTCTAGAACAAAACTGGGTCAACCCTTATATCAAAATAAATGTTTTTAAATATTTTAAACGCGATGGAACATGTTTCAAGTCCAAATTCCATCGTATGAAGAAGTTATGCTAAAATCACGTTATTTCAAATTGATTTCAATTAAATTGATTTCTAGGCGTTTTGAATCCGTACGATCAAACGACAAGTCCGATCGCTATGCAATTTGAAATCTTATAATAATTCACTATTACGGATCCGATGAAATTGGTTTTGCTGAAATCCGAGTCAGTGGCCAAAATGGCTATTTTTCAGTTAATTAAATAAATTAATATTAAATTAAACCTTCAAATTTCAATTCCATAATTAATAAAACTTATCATATTTGATTTCTTAAACAATTACAATAGTTTGAACAATTTAGACATCGATTAAAAGTTAATAAATTTACCCATTTCATATTTAATTTCTATTTTAATAAATTTATTAATTATCAATTGAAATTCTAGTAATCCATTTATTTGATTTCTCAGCCTAGTTATGGACTCAATTATTAACTTATCCTCTCATAGGAAATATTAACATTAGTTTATATACTAGTACATCAAAAAATTTCCAATTCATCCAAACATCAATTTTCACAGTATTTAACTTCATTTATTGTGAGTTGAATTTCATTTAATTATATTTAATTCCAAATAACCGATTTGATTCAATTCAAATCCTTTTTATTAAGTCTTTTATTACTCTATAAGCCTAGTTAATATTTGTTGGCCTTTCATTACATTAATATATTCGAATTTCCATCTTTCCTTATTACTTTCAAATAAATTGAATTTGTCAATATATACCTTTATTATAGTTAATATCTCAATTAATTTATTCAACTTGGTTTCATTCCTTTATTTTATCTATGAATAAAATATACATTTTCATTTATTATATTACATTCACGCCTTATAATTACTGCATTAATTCTCATTAATATAACATTAATGATTTCCCATTTTAATTTAGTAAACCAATTAAATATGTAACTTATAACAATTGTTGCCATTAACCTTACATTACACTTAGGTTTATTATTTTCAACTAATTATTATGATTACTTACATAATACTGAATTCATTGAATTACCATTAATTATACTAATTCATTTATTTGTACAACACTTACCCTTATTTACTTATATTCAATTTTATAACCAAGTGCAACAATTTTCACTATTTCATTATTGGGATTTCACTCCAATTGTAAATAATTAGTTATGATTACCATTGTTACATTTCATTTTTAGCATTCACTTCATTATAAATTATAAAGTTTTTATTTCTCTCTAAATTTTATTACAAAAATCTTATTAAATTAACCAATTTAATTATCAAAATTTATGGATCATTACACTCTCCCCCACTCAAAACTTTTCGTCCTTGAAAAAGAAAAAGAAGGGAAAAGAATAAATTGAGTAAACAATACAGCTTATTCAAAAATACTTATAAACAAATAAATTTATAAAATTAATTACTTTAAATAAAATATACCAATTTATAACCATTAAATCTTTTTATACTCAAATTAATAAAGTCTGGAAAACATTTTTCAAAAAATTTCTAAGCCCAAAATTTCGATAGAGTCTCCTTTGTACGAAGAGGCTCGGGAGAAAATATAATATTAAATATAACAATATATATCACAATATCTCAAAATAATATATCCCAATAATGGGAAAACAATATAATAGCGCTATAAAACCGTTATCCGAGAACGTACCTATTTATCGGGCAATTAACGCTTAATTATGAAACCAAAAGCAGTAGCAATTGCTTCCATAATATGTATTTCACTTATATAATCCCAAAAGAGTTTAATAAATAATTACATAAGATGAAATATTTAAAGTTGTTTCAACTACTAACAAACAATCAATATAAACCTCAATCACTTGCAACCAACATACAATCATCATATACAATTAACACAAATCAATTTATTCATCCACATCAACTAAAACAAGTAGTTAATTCAGGCTTAGACACTTTAAATTGTATAGAATGATAAATAGCTATTAAGTATACCATTTACTCAACAGTCTTAGATAAAACTGAATAGATTATTCATGAATCCAAACAATTTTAAAGTATCCTTGCCCAAACAACCATCAACTAAAACAAACAACAAATTCTAACATTATTTAAGTTTATTCTTATAAATTTCTTTTTATTGTTTTAAATTCATTTATTCACTACTTAATTTCATTTATTTACTTTAGTTATAAATAGTTTCAACATTAGCTTAAGTTCAAAATCTTTACTTACGTTGCTCATTCCCTATTTCATTTAATTAGTAACATTAAAATTTTGACTCGGGTTTATAACTACTTTCATGTCAAATTTCTTATTTATAAAGTAAATTTTATGGAACACTTTCATTATTTATGTATTACTTGTATAATATCTATTACATTTTCTTATTAACATTTCAACTTTTTACATCTTTTGGTAAGTCATATATGCTTTTTAAGAATGCAATTGAAAATTATCCAGGTTCATCTTATTTCTTTTAATAAATTAAATGTTCAAAAATCATATCTTTTGTTTTATGGGTTATAATTTCAACTTTCTTGAAATTTCATTTATAACCTAGCATTTAATCTCTTATTTTAATTAGAGGTTCCAATTATTAATTAGTTACAACCCATTTCATTACAACAATTGAAACTACTAATTTACGGAAACTTAAGAACTAAATACTGGGTTAAATTTCAAATCATTTTAAAGATAATAGATAAATATGTATTCTTACAATTTATATACCCGATTATATTTAAAACGATACAAAATTATATTTTTTCATCAAAATAAATCTGCAGTAAAACTACTACAATGGCCTTCCCACTTAGAAACTCGAAAATGAATGTCGATAGTGCGTGCACTCATCACCGAAATTATTTTCCAACGACAGAGAGGGGAGTACAAAACTTATGTCCTTCCAAAATTTCTTTAAAACAATTCTTTCAAATCATATTGACATATTTATATAAGAAAATACTTCTAAATAACATTATTATTATATTCCAAAATCATTCGAATGAAATTTTCAATACCCCGGGACTTAGGTTCTAAATTTCTAATTTTCATTTATTTTATTTTGAATCTTATTTCCAAACAATATTTATAAATTTCACTACCTAAAAACAAATATATCATTTATAAATCAATATTTCATATATAAAAATATACAATAGGCAAAATTATTTCATTCACCTATATTCGAAACAAATATTGTGTCGATCTGTCCTATTAAGTGTTTAGAAATCCCTATTGTAACAACCCTGTATTTTTATTATTATTGTAATTGTATATTTTAATTATTTTAATTTAAATTACTAATTTAAACACTTTATTTTATTTGTTAAAATGAATATATTTTGTTATTTGAAATATAAATGTGGATTTTGAAGTGGATTAGAATTTCAAACATGCATATATTGAATATTTTCCAAAAATGTGAATTTTGGTCAATACAGTCAAACTTTGACTTTTAAATTTAAATTTTAAATATTTGAAAATTTGAATTTTATCTTTTATTATGAAAGTAAATAAAATTTCAGGAATACTGCTTTTCGTTTCGTTGAAATCAGAATAATATTGCAAAAGTTATGCTTTTTATAAATTTGGGTGTAAATTGTTTTATTTAACAATATTGTTTATTTTAAATTTTATAAATAATCTTTTTAATTGTCAATTCTTATTATAATTTGTATTATATGTTATGTTACATATATTTTTACCTTTTAAATATTTTTAAAGCGATGTTTGAATTTTTCCAAAGCTTATTGAATTTATTTTCTATTTTTAAAGGTTAGTTTCCATTTTTCTGCTATTTTCTTCATTTAAATTATATTTAATAAAATTTATTTATTCATTTTTATGCATGCATTTTATTTTTATGTTTTTATCTTTATTTATAAATATTTTTCATGTACATACAATTTTTCGAAAGTTCATTTCATTTATTTTCAAATTTTCAAGCCTAGTTTACATTTTCTTTGCTTTTTTCTTAATTTAATTATATTTGATTAATATTTTTTTTATTTTTTTTATTTACTATATTTTCGTGTTTTATATATATTTATACATATTTTACATGTATTTAAAATTTAAAAAGAAATGGTGGAAATTTGAAAGGTTTATGACTCTTTATTTGCTTAAGCCTCTTTGTATTCTCACCTTTTCATTATCAACCATTACCTTTTCATTTTTGCTGCCTTAACTCCATTGCTTCAGCCGTATCTTTTTCCTCATCATTTTCACGAAAATTTAAGCTTCTCAACTCCAAAAAGATCGACCATCAACCTTAGAAAAAGTTTTGGTAACATTTCTATTTCTTTTTTCATGTTTCCCTTCTTGTTTCTTATGTTATTTGCATTGCTTTCTTCACCTTCTAGGCTCGGCTCCTCTCCACTTTATCAGCTCCACCATCACCTCCTCCGTCTACAGCAGCCATTAGCCCCTCCTCTGACCAAAAATTCAGGCCATGACCCTTCACATGAAGCATCACCAAAAAAACATTGCAAAGCTTTGCCAAACTTCACCAAAACAATGCTAGCCAAGCCTATACTCCACTATAACCTTCATAGTTGCCTTTGGCCACTCCTTAGCCACCACCACCATCATCTACATCACTTCTAGCTGCCATATGACCACTGACCAGAGCTGAAACCCCCTATGGCCGAGCTCCAATTGACCTAAGCCGAGCCAAAAAGTTAAACAACTTGCCTCTTTTGCATTGTCTTTGGTATGCTTCATGTTAGCACCACTACACCTTCATCTCCACTTGTTTTGATGTCATACCTGACCCAAACCTGACCTATATGATGCCAAACCTGAGCTTAACACATCATTGGTTGAGCTTATGATCCATCTTGGTCGAGCATTCGAACGGTAAAGACCAGGTCATGTCTTTATTGTCTTGTATTTCAACTGGTTCTATATAATTTTGTGTTGAATATTCATATGTTATATTGTCTTGTTTTGAGTTGTTTACAAGATGATATATTAGCTCTCTCCACTCATTTAAATCACTAGTCGTGCTATATTGTGCTTGTCGTGCCTTTGGAATCGTTTGTGTGTCGTAGTGGTCTTCAGCTTGAAAAGGTGAGTCTTTCTCACTCTGACATTTATACTTATGAAATAGTGAATTGATAACAAGTGTTTAGTAATTTAAAATGTTTATGCAAGTTAATGATGATCGTATGATATGCTATGCCATGTTATTACCATGTTAAAACTGTTAATTATCACCTGACATCTGATATATGACATTATATTGTGACATTGGCATTGTTTATATTGTTTGTGCATATATTCACACTGCAAGTTCCCTGTTAGAATAGAATCACTATGAGTTGAAATGATACATATCCGAACGGACTTTAGAATAGGAAAAAAATCGTTACGGGCTGAAATGATAGGTCTGAGCGATTTTTATTGTATTTATTTGACTTGGGATTGCGGGTTTGAAATGATAGAACCTGGGTTTTCTTTGTAAACTGTGGATTGAAATGATATATATCCGTATCACTTGACCTAGGTTAGAAAATTATATACAGACCCTGTGGTATATTTTAAATGATTTTATTAAATTATGTATTTTTAAAAGTATGAAATTTTGATTTAAAAATATATATTTTATGGTTTTAAGAAAATTAAATATTAAGTCTTGAAATTGTGAATTTAAGTACGTAAATTTGAAGAAATTGTGATTTTTGACTTTAAGTTTTATTTTAAAATGTAAATAAATAATGGAAATTGAATTTAAAGTTTTGAAATGATATTTGAAGTAAAATATTAAGTTTTATTAAATTTATAAGTTAATCAGTGAATTTTGACTTAATAAATGAATGGAGTTTTTAAATTGAATATTTGATCTTAAAATTTTATTGTGTTAAATCATATGTTAAAATGATTTTAAATGTGAAATTTTGAAGTCTAGAAATATGATTTTCAAGTTATAATAATAGAATTTGGGGTTTTATTATTACTTTGAAAAGCTAAAATGAAATTTGGAATTTTATAGCATTTTCAAAATGCTGTAGTCTTTTGACAGCATTTTTAAATGTTGTTGTTTTGAATCTAACAATGTTTGAAATAACTAAATATCTATTACGGAATTTTATAAATGCTGTTATTCTTGAACTAAACCATTTTGGAAACTATAAGCTACGATAGCACTTTATAAATGTTGTCGTTGCTATAATTTGACAATGTTTGAAATGTTATAGACTTTAACACTGTTTGAATTATATTTAAAGTGTTGAATGATTCACTACTACAAAACAGGTCATTTGCATCGCCTCATTTGAATCGGTTGAAGTAAAAACTGATGCAAATAGAACTATTTGCATCAGTTCTGTCTTAACAACCGATGCAATTGGTACGTGGAAAGCAATAGATAATAAAAAATCAAATTTGCATCAGTTGTCGCCAACAACCGATGCAAATACGTTGATGCAAATAGTTTTAGTCGCATCGGTTTTAGAATTAACCGATGCAAATGCGTCCAAAATAATAACTTTTGCATCGGTTCCCAGCGGAGGCGATGCAATTTCAAATTATATACGGTTTTCGTTGCTCACCTGTTCCATCCCGCCTTTCCAAAAATTTTCGCTGCCCCCATTCTTTTCCCCCAAATAATTCGCCTGTTAAATTAAAATTCGATTTTCCTCTTTTTTTATATTAAAAGATTGACTTTTCTCTATTCAAGGCAAAGAAGAGGGGATTGTCGCTACAGATAAGTGGTATTCATGGGTTTTCGTTGCGGTGGTCGAGAGTCTCATGGTATAGTGCAGTTTCATGGGTTTTTTATATAGCTTTCGGAAGTGGGTTTAAATGCAATAGTGCAGTTTGGGAAGCGCTTCGCCATGTGAAGCCATCGCCTCATGGTCCATGGGAAGATTGCATTGATCGATACCCTGTTGAAATTGTTGATGGATTTCCTCAACCGCAGAAGTAACATTTGGATTCTTCATTTAGGTTGTTTTCTTTCTTGCCTCCTTCATAATTGGTCGTGATTTAGTGTTATAATATTACATGCATCACAGTGTTTAAACATAGTAATTGGGGATGGAAGCTTGATTGATGATTAAGATGTTACTGCTGTTGTACAATACAGTTTAATCATATGTATTTTGTCAGATATTTCATATTGAACTGGACCTATGCCATAAATTAATAAATAAGAACACCATATGAGTTTCTTACAGTTTATTTATTGCTCCTTTTGTTTCTAGTAGTATTATATATTTACGTTCGAACTGAGCCTATTGTATGTTTTATGTTTTTAGTCACACCGACATAAAGCAGTGGTATGAATCAACCTATCTCCATTTCCAATCTTAGTGATTCTTCTTTGTATGATTTTTGTACCAATCTTGCTGGACACACTCTCTGAAATGATGTTTATTTCACGGGAATACTAGTTTCCAGAGCTGACTACTTTAAATTTTTGCATGCGGAACACTTTGTCTAGTACAGCTTTCTCTTTCTTAATCATCTTATGCAATGTCATTCTAATATGGACCATCTATTTGTTGGTGGTCGATCAATAGTAAGTTGTTAGAATATGGGTATTCTTAAAGGAGACTCCAATTTTGGATAATGGAAATGTATTTTTTTTTCTCAATTTTCGTAAAATTGTTGCTGATATATCAAGAATTGTTGATCTCCCATGAAAAACTGCATAGCTGTCCTTGTTATTTCGGTGATTTTTCATCGTTTTTACTCTTTTTTTGATTAGATTCCATTGAAAATGATTTTTGGTTAGCCATCCTCATTTTTCTTCTATTTTTTCGATGGGGTTTTGACAAAATTTTCTTCTATTTCTTCTATTATCGAGAATGTCATTCTAATAAGAATAGTTGTTTTATGTGTTGTGCAAGTCGACTGATTTCTTCCATCTTGGATTCGCCTATTTTTTTCTTCCTCTTTTCTTCTTAGGATCAAGTTCAGCTTACTACAGACTGTAGTGATTTGTTTCTATTTGAAGGAAGAGATCCGATAAAAGAAATATCATATCATATTCTTTAGTACATAAATAGCTGTAGAAGCTGATAAAAGTGTCCATAGCATGAATGTGATGTGAATAAGGCAGTTTTTAATCTACAGTTTTTGAATGGTCTTTATGCTCTTTTTATACAAAAGGTTAAAGATACATGCTATTGAAGTAGTTATTGTTTCCAGGAATGCAATGAATAAATATACGTGTGCAAACACATCCCTTTGCTACGCATGTCATGTGTTCATGGCATAAATCAAGCACTAGGTGCTATGTTGGGTACAAGTGGATTTTCAATTCCAACTCTACTGTGGTTTTTCATATTTTTACCCAGTAATAGTAGTGGAACGATGACGAAATTGTGAAACATATGCTTTGGTTGGTGATTGCATTATTCAAATACTGTACATCTATATGTCAATTAACTATCAGGCTAATTAGTGACTGGCTTCCCTGTAATTGGGTTGTTTCAGATGAAATGCAATTATGTTGCCTCTATTGTGTATCCTACCAGCTTCAGGTTTTAACTTCAACCCTTCTTTCTTCATCTTGAAGAACAAAGCCTGTATTGTATATTCTCACTCCGCCTGGATTCGGTATTAGTAGTTATAACATGCCTGCCTTTTTCACCTTCAGTTGCTTTGGTCTCTTTCATTTTTTTTCTTCCCTTTCGTGCTTTATGATTTTATGCTTATCCATTTTACCTTTCAATAAACGTGCTGTTTTAGATTATACTTCACTGATTCTTAAAAACAAACTTTACTGTACTTTGGTTCAAATTGTACATGATAGGATAAATAATCTTTTATGAGCATTGGATAATGTCTTTGAAAATGATTGGTGGATCTCTGACTCATTCACTTTTCTATGAACCGCTAACAATAAGCTCCAACTACGAATATGTCCACGTGCTTCCCAGTTTAACCTTTATTCATGACGCAAACTGTACTTGATACCTTATGCAATAAGCTGTATGTAAACAAGGGAAGGACTAGATGAGGGAAAGGCCGAACATCTTAAACAAAACTCAAACATAAATTGCATGTGAAAAACGTACTGTAGAGCATGACATCCTCTTTTGATTTTATTTTGACTTTCCTTTAAGATTTCAGGTAATTTTCGCAGTAGCCTTTTCTAATTGCTTCAGGAATCACATAAAAATGTAGCAACGTGACACATAATATATAAAAAAAATCGAGAATGTAAACTTGGACTAAATTTTGTTATCGGTTGTTAAAATCCACTTCCAGTTTAACCTTTATCAAATACCCTTTTACTGCATGTGGTGGCTCGTCCAAAATAAATATTAAATGCACTGTACCTTTTTTCTATCTTTATATTACAGAAAAGAAAACATACTACAGGTAGCTATATATTGTTTTGTTGCCATGTTTGCATAACTTACGCCTCTTATCTCAGTGCAGCTAAGATTTTGCGAGACAACGAACATGATAATATCAATGGATGGAGGGGATGTTTCACAGAACTTGTGCACGACAGCAGCATACAGACCTGTAAGGGAGCTAATTCGAAAAAGAGACTGAAGGAACTGGTATAATCCTAAAACTTTGATGCTTCTTAGTTCTAAATAGCGAATTTTAATCTAAATAGCGAATTTTAATGCAATGTACACTTATGGTCTGAACATTGAGTTAGCATGCAATTAGAATGCTCTAATTTCTTATCTTCATCTTATAAATGACCTTACTTTTTTTTTACTGTCAACCAAACATTCAAACATATACTGTTTTGCACAGGAAAGGATGAAAAAAATAGAACAAGGTGATAACGTGTATCTGAATACGGTTACTCAAGATTACATGCTACTAAAGGGGATTTAAGTCTAGAGGTGAGTGTAACTTAAGATACTTTGTTTTATCAAATATAAAGTATAAACTGATTATAAAAAATTATACTTCATTTTCGTTAATTTTGCATTCAGTTTGTCAATTCAAACACAAAGGCAGTGCAAGACAAGTTCCATATTATCAAGAACAACAGCAAATAGAATGACATATACTTGTGCATTTGAGTGTTTTTTCCTTTTTTTTTTATACTTATGATGGGATGGTGTAATCAAAAGAAAGTATTTGTATATTGGAAACTATGTATGTGTATTACTCAAGTTATGATTGATCTAAGTAAATATACATATTTACATTAGCAGTAATTACTAATTATTAGCTGCCAGGAATTACCTGTGTATGTTTTTTCTTATTTTACATATATATGTAAAGATTATCAATAATATATATATAGTCTATTTGAGTACTGTAATAATGGTTTCTGAGGGATTAGTTTGCATCGGTTGTTATAAAAAACCGATGCAATAGAGGGATTAGTTTGCATCGGTTTTCAACAACAACCGATGCAACAAGTTCCTTTGTTGCATCGGTTTTCATTACAACCGATGCAACATGGGGGCTATGTTCAAGCAACCAACCATGATATTTTGCATCGGTTGTAAGTAACAACCGATGTAAAAAGGGCTCTTTTACATCGGTTTCAGAGCTGATGCAAAAGTGTTAAGCCTGTTGCATCGGTTGCATATGCATCGGTTGTTGAACTGATGCAAAAGGGGGTAAACAACTGATGCAAATGGCATGTTTTGTAGTAGTGATTTAACTTTTGGAAATTGATTAATTGTGAAATTTAAGAATTTTTGAATATATTTTATTATTCAAATTTGAATTTTTAAGGAATTTAAATTTGAATTTGAATTTAAATAGGGTTTACTTGGTTATGTGTTAAATGGAATGAAATGTAATGAGATAAATGAATTTTTGAATGGAATTTTTAATATATTTTGTAATGATACTTGAAATAATAAATGAATGACTTATTTGATTTAAAAATGATATTTAAATTTGAGTATTTGAATTTGAATTCAAATAATGATTTAATAATGAGGCTTTGAATGGATATGATATTTCAATGATTGTGAAATAGTTTGGAAATGATTTGATCTATATTTTAATAAAGAATATGAATGTGGAATAATATTTGATTTTGATTTATTTGATAAAGGAATATTTGAAGTTTATATTTGTATGAAAAGATATTTGGTTTAATTATAATTTAAGTTTATTTAAATAATGTTGGATTTATGAAATCAATATTTCAAAATTGAATAATAATGAAATTAGATTTGAGCTATGAATATATGGAATTATAAAGTTTAGTTTTGAAATATGGGATATTAAAGTTTGGAAATATATTAAAATTGGATTGTTTATTTTGTAGATCAAGTCTACATTTGAAATTTATAAGATTCGATATGTTTTGTTAGAAAATTAAATTGAATTGAAACTGAGGGTTTGAATTGAATTAAATTGGAAATTTGAAATTTTGGTTTAATGAAATAAATTTGTAAAGCATAAAGAATTAAAGGATGATTTCAAATGTATGATTTCAGAATGTTATGATTTCAAGTATTTTGGTTTCGGAAAAGTTATACTTTGAAAGTATTATGAATTTTTTTTAAAGGAGAATATATGTCTGAAATGGACATGATAAACTATTTTGATTTGAATATAGTTCTGAAATAAAAATGGTTTTGGTTTAAACTATTTTGATTGAATAAATAGTTTTAAAATAAAATTGTTTTGGTTTCGAAGTATAACTATTTTGAAAGGGATATAATTTTGAATTGAAATGATTTGATTTTTGAAGTATAAACTATTTTGAAATGACCACGACGTTATAATAACGATTAGTTGTTAAAGAGACCGGGATCGGAAGTTTTCATACTCTCTGCCAACTTCGAAAACCACTTTAACAACTGTGTACGCGGTGGAGATTCCAGAATGAAGTATGATGGTGACGACGTTCCTAAGATACTTTACGTGGACCTAACTCCCGTGAGTTAACTTAAGGTGGCTAAAACAGGAGCGATCTCGGGTCAAAGGAGGTCGCACCTCTGGACTGGACACACTTCTTCGATACCATTCTATTACTGTTGTGATTGATTTGGGTGCACCCCTTGATTTTGGAGTGTTGTTCTGGGTGGGCGTAGTGGCTGCTACGTTACCGCCAGCCCGTGTGCGTAATTGGTATATCTACCCTGGCATTGCCTTGTGTACCGTGTCACCTACCATATCGAGCCTTTACTACAAGTTTGTTTTTCTCCCGTAGCCTATGGAGTATTTAGGATAGTCTTTCGGAGATATGCTGATACTGGATGGACTACCGGGACTATTATGTGTGAAGGGTGATATGGGTAGCCCGGAACGCTATTTAAAAGTATGTTTATTTTACTGTAGACATTATTATAATAGCGCAATATTACTATATAGTAAATAGTTTAACGGATCCTTAAAGGATGGGAGATCCCAAGCATCCTTTAAGTTACTGATGCATTTTTGTTGCTGTTCATTTGAATTGATTTACAGTTCATAAATATTTATGTCCGGACTTAAGTGTTTTGTGTTTGCTTTACGCTTGAGTCAGATTGAGTGAGTTAGCATTCAAGATTCACCTTCGAAGTTGGAGCTTTCCTTGGATCCAGCCATCTATTTTGCTTTCTGTATCCAGTGATTTCAGTGATGTATTCTGATTTGTACCTGATGTATATTGTTACTCTTTTATTGTATCTTGTTTAACTCTGATGTATCTTATTTTTATATAGTAGCTTCATGAACTACTATCTCTTTTATTTCCGCTGCATTATTATTTACTCTATGTCTGTGATCTGTGATTATGTATTTACTGTATATTCTGAGATTTGCCAAATTTTATTTACAACGCGGTATTTTGAGCAATTCAAGTCCGACATGTGCGGATGCGAATGGTTGAAAATATCGGGCCGTTACACCTATTGATGTCATAGCGTCCTATGCACTAACCAGAATTTAAAAACAAAACGGAACAAATTAACGCAATATAAAAACCTTTCATAACACTAACAAACACGTTCTCTCATATATACACACTCGGCGACCCTTCATAGGGTTTTATTAGCCTATTAGTAAAGAGTCAGACCCCACAAAGCTAAGGTTTATCACTAAACCAAAGCTATGATACCAAATGTAACATCTCGCCATTTATACACTTTAAATTGACGATAAACCACACATGTCGGACTCAAACCATACAGAAGGGAAGATTGTTATTGGGGTGAATAAGAAAAAGTAGAGAAAGAAAATAACAAAACAGAATCTTGCAGCGGAACGACAAAATATAATAATCAAATAAACAGTTCATGAAGCTGTTTTACAAAACACTTGATTATACTTATACAACACAGAATCAGAGTTACACATACCAAAGAATAATAAATAACAATGCAGCGGAATAGTGTGATGCAGTGGGACACTATAGTAAATAATAGTAATACAATCTCCGTCTTTGTCCTCCAGAAGTAAGGACTTTAAACCCTGAAATTCTTAGGCTGATCCGAGCGAATTGAAAAGACAAAACACTCGAGTCAGAACTAAAAGATCTTATGTAAGTTAAATCAACATTAAATAATATGAGTGGAATGGCGTCAGAGATGTTTACGGGATTTGACATCTCCTATCCAGTGTCAAACGTGAGTGCAGTAACTTAAGAGGTCCTCGAGATTCACATCTCCTAAGGATCCGTTAAAATATTTACTATGTAATATACGCAATTATAATAATGTCTAATAGTAAAATAAACCTACTTTAAAATAGCGTTAAGGGGTTACCCATATAGCCCTTAACACGTAATAGTGCCAGTAATCTATACAGTACCGACATATCTCCTGATCGGGAGACTACGAGAAGACACTCCATATATACGACACAAATCAAACTTGTTGTAAAGCTTGCTAGTGTAGGTGACACAGCACAACTAGGCAATGCCAGGGTGGGTATACCAATTACACATCCGAGATGGTGGTGACGCATAGCGCGCAGCTAACGCCCACCTCGAGCCACACCCATAAAATCAAAGGTCCCCAATCAATCACAAAGTAATAGAATGGCATTGAAGGAGTGTGTCCAATAAGAGGAGCAACCTCACTCCCCCGTAATCGCTCCTGTTTTAGCCACCTTATGTCAACTTACGGGAGTCGGGTCCACGTACATACCTCAATAGAACGTTGCTGCCATCCTACTTCATTTTTGAATCTCCACAGCATACACGATTGTTCAAGTGGTTTTTGGAGTTGGCAGAGAGTACGACAACTTCCAATCCCGGTCTCTTTAACAACCAAACGTTATTTAACACTGCGGTCATTTCAAAATAATTTATACTTCAAACCCAGAATATAATATCCATTTCAAAACCATATAAATACGATATCATTTCCATTTCAAAAACCAAACCAATATGATATCATTTAATTAATACCCAAATCAATATAATATCATTTTTATTTTAAATATATCCTTTCCAAAAATCATAGCACTTTCAACATTATAACACTTCGAAATCAAAACACTTGAAATATAACACTTTCAAATCATAATACTTTGAAACTCATAACTTTGAAACATAACTACACCATTTAAATGGTTTAAATGTTAAAATACTATAAAATAAAATAGCTTCTTCAATTTCAAAAATCAATTCCAAATACAAATTTGAACCCCAAATAAACCATTTCAATTTTCATATATTTCAAAGCTTTAAATATTCCACCATTTCAAAACTAAATTTTTGATAATTCCATATATATCAAATTATATTACTATTATTTAAGTCATTATAAACTCTATATACAATATAATTTAAATAAATACTTAACCATTTTATATTTTTTTAAAAATCAAACTTTATTATTAAACTTATTTTATATTTTAAAACAAATTTATACTAGCTAAAAATCAGGAGTAAAATAGCATTTATATAACATCTAAAATCAATATTTATATGAAACCATATATTTCTTTACCAAACCGCAGTAATCGTTTCAAAGTATTTTTATATACAGACCATGTGTTTGTATATAGTTTTCTATCCTATGGTCAAGTGATACGGATATTTATCATTTCAATTCAAAAATATAAATACAGTTATATATCATTTCAAACCGCAATTCCGAATGAAATAAAAATCCATAACAACTTGAAGTTTATAACAATATAAAATACAACGTCCATTCATCCAATATAAATCATCAAACATTTATCACAACCATCATCCAATTCAATCAATAATATCAATATAGAACAGGTAATAAATAACAGGTATTTACTGGCAGTTTATATGAAATAATAAATTAAATAACAATTTAATTCAAATAAATTCAATTTAACTGAGATAATGATTAAAAATATACCAAGAAATCATAAATAAATTCCAAATCACATCATGAATTAAATTAACAAACATAAGAAATTTTAGAAGTTAGTGGGTGGGTTAAAATACTCACCTTTTGAATTTAAATCGAATTTAAATGCAATTTAAACCCAAAATTCCTACGATCTCAGAATCTATCCAAACTAGTATCAAAACGTTCAGAATTTTGATAAGATCGCAGTGGAGAAAACCACACTTGAACTGGACCTCGTGTGTAAAAGTTATGATCATTAGACGATTACACGATTTAAAAAAAAGAAAAAATAAAGAACTAGCGTGCAACTGCCACGTCTACAACTGCCTCCCTACTTTCACGTTCACGAGACCGAGAACCCAAGCAGTGCCGATCCTTTGACCACCAACTTCCGACCACCTTTCGTGAAGCCGCCGCCATCCACGCCTTCTGTATGAGGAACCGCACGCGCTGGCCCATCCCCGTACCTTCCGGCCTCTCCAACTCGTCGCGCCGCCGTCGACAACGTCTATGGTTTTCAAACCCTAATTCGCAAATTACGGCTACCATGAGCATCTCTAGGTCAAGCAACCACCAGCGTCGAACTCCATACCATGAGCCCTTCAAAACCCATATTTCAATTTCGTCGATTGATGTCGAAATCAAAAATGCCCAATTAGAATTTGTCGTTGTCCTGACAAATTGTCGCCACCCTCTAACTCGATTCGTTGAGAGATTCAGATTCATATAAAATTCGATATAGTTTGGAGAGTTTAAATTTTTTGATTTGATTTTGAACTGCAATTGAAAATTTATTCGGTTTGTCTGCCATTGAGAAGGAGGAGTCAAAGAGAATTGTATGTACATACATACGAGAAAAGGGATAGCTAGGGTTTATAAAGAGCTATTTATAGGCGAAGCACCGGATTTGATTTGGATTGAAACGACAAGCGACCCGAAAAGCCCGTTCTGTCTTCGGAATAAAATTAGGTCAAACTCATATATCAAAATAGATGTTTTTAAATATTTTAAACACGATGGAACAGGTTTCAAGTCCAAATTCCATCGTATAAAGAAGTTATGCTAAAACCATGTTATTTCAAATTGATTTCAATTAAATTGATTTCTAGGCGTTTCGAGTCCGTATGATCAAACAACAAGCCTGATGGCTACGAAACTTGAAATCCTACAATAGTTCACTGTTATGGATCCGACGAAACTGGTTTCGTCGAAATCTGAGATAGTGGCCAAAATGGCTATTTTCATAAATAAATTAATATTAAATTAAGCCTTCAAATTCCAATTCCATAATTAACAAAACTTATCATATTTAGTTCCTTAAACAATTACAATACTTTAAATAATTTAAATATCGATTCAAAGTTAATAAATTTACCCATTTTCGTATTTAATTTCAATTTTAATAAATTTATTAATTATCAATTGAAATTCCAATAATCCATTTATTTGATTTCTCAGCCTAGTTATGGACATAATTATTAACTTATCCTCTCATAGGAAATATTAACATTGGTTTATATACTGTACATCAAAAATTTCCCAATCCATCACAATATCAATTGTCGTAGTATTTAACTTCATTTATTATGAATTGAATTTCATTTAGTTATAGTCAAATCCAAATAACTGATTTGATTCAATTCAAATTCTTTTTATTAAGTCTTTTATTACTCTATAAACCCAGTTAATATTTGTTTGCCTTTCATTGCATTGATATATTCAAATTTCCATCTTTCCTTATTACTTTTAAATATATTGAATTTGTCCATATATACCATTATTATAATTAATATCTCAATTAATTTATTCAACTCGGTTTCATTCCTTTATTTTAACTGTGAATAAAATAGACGTTTCCATTTATTATATTACATTCACACCTTATAATTACTGCATTAATTCTCATTAGTATAACGTTAATGATTTCCTATTTTAATTTAGTAAACCTATTAAATATGTAACTTATAACAATCGTTACCATTAACCTTACATTACACTTAAGTTTATATTTTCAATTAGTTATTATGATTACTTACATAATATTGAATTCATTCAATTACCATTAATTGTACTAATTCATTTATTTGTACAACACTTACTCTTATTTACTTATATTCAATTTTATAACCAAGTGCAACAATTTTCACTATTTCATTATTGGGATTTCACTCCTAGTGTAAATAATTAGTTTTGATTACCATTGCTACATTTCATTTTTAACGTTCACTTTATTATAAATTATAAAGTTTTTATTTCTCTCTAAATTTTGTTACAAAAATCTTATGAAATTAACTAATTTAATTATCGAAAATTACGGGTCGTTACAGTGGAGTTAGGTTAGTCGTTAGCGAGTGTCGCGTATTTACGTGCGTTAGCGTCTAACTACTTAATTTCTAGTAGAAACCTTGGAGGCATTATATAGGCAGGGTTTCACCAAAGCTGGGTAAATCTGTGTTATTCTATTTCAGCTTTTGATATTCTGTTATTATCTGTGCTGCTATTATTCTTCTATTATTAGTGCTGCAATTATTTTATATATTTCTGCATTAAATTTTATAATTATTTGTATCACCCTATTCACCCCCCTCTAGGATAAAATCGATCCTAAAAATGGTATCAGAGCTATGAACAAAAGCCAATTTTTACTTTAAAATTTTGATTTTTCAAAAACAATTTTTTTTAATTTTTTTTAAATGACTTCTTTAACAATGCTTTTGCTGAGGGTCGGTCCATAGTTAGACCATTAATGTTCAATGGTGAATATGCTTACTGGAAAAATAGAACTAAAAATTTTCTGAAAACCATTAATGCTTGGAATATTGTTGAGATAGGTTATAGGATATCAACTATAGTGGTAAATAATTAGGAAATAGATAAATCAATGGATCAATGGATAGATCTAGAATAAACTATAAAATTCTAATGCTAAAGCTTTTAATTCTATTATTTTTTCATTGGATCAAATTGAACTTAATCATGTCTCACATTATCTAACTGTGCAGGAAATTTGACACACACTTGAAGTGACTTATGAAGGAACATCTCAAGTCAAAGAATCTCGCCTTGCCATGTGTTAGCGCCAAAATTGGTCGCTAACACCCAAATCCAGATGAAAGCACCAAATCACGGTCATAGATCACGGATGGTATGTATGTAGAGAGTATGAATGTGAAGAACAATAAAAATTATAAAGAAAGCAGTAATAACACAGGGTTTATAGTGGTTCGGCTAACTCCGGCCTACGTCCACTCCAGATATTTCCTTTCTATTGATATGTAAATCAATTACAGTCACATCCAGGGTTTTTAAAGCAACAATGGTAGAGTAGCCTTAATAGGGAAAAAGAAGGAAAGAATAATCAAGATCCCTTTTCTGAAGCTCCACACGCTGTATTTATAGGAAAAACCTGAGTTACGGGCTTCCTGAGTAGTGGAGGCCCATCAAGACATAGATAAGCCAACATCCTTCATCATGACCGACCCACTACGGTCGAACCACGCATGGCCGGCCCACTATTGCGGAGCCACATATGGCCGATCCACATGCTTCAATCCTCTTGAGGCCAGAACCATTCATGTCGAACTACTCCAATGCCGACCCACTCTACACCGAGCCCTAGCCTTCCTGCAGATCCATACTATATCAAACCATATCCTTCTTGCCAACCTAAACCACTCCATCCAGACCGACCTACACCATCAAGACCGAAGCTCATTCCTACTGAACCACATCAACATGACCGACCAGGCAAGCCGAGCCACATCCTCCTATCCACTTTAGTATAACCAAATCAGAACATGACAAACCACCAAGACCGATCCCATAGAGGCCGAACCACCAATGCCATTCCCACATAAACAATCCACTAAGGCCGGTCCCTTCGAGGTTGAACCATCAGTGCTGATCCACTCCAAAGCCAAACCATATCTGGCAGACCCACCTCAACTTTCACACCATGACCGAGTGGCACCTGCCGATCCACCTAGGCCAATCCATGCACGAACTCCCATCGTTGACCGATCGGCACCTGCCGATCCACCTAGGTCGAACCATATACATTGAACCATCCGTGACTGACTGTCCATCCATCCAATTGACCCAAAACCGTCGTATTCTAGCCACGATAAATGAGCAGTTGATTTAGTTAAATCCGCCATCCATGCTGTTGAATATGCGATTATATGATTTTTGTTTGATGATAATATATATATATATATATTCGTGTAAATGTATTTGTTAATGTACTGTTTTATTTTTCGTAGGCTAAATAAATATTTGCTGAAAAAAAATAGCACAGAATTTGAATTCAAACGGAAATTTTATTCAAACAAATATTTATTACAATTTTGAATAGTACAAATTCAAGCTCTCACTATATATATATAACTTTGATTACAATACAAATTCAATTACATCACAATTTCACTTTTACATCTGACCTCACTACATATCACTCATACACTCAACTCGTATGTTATCTTCAACTTCACTCTAAATCAAATCCAACATCTAAGCAATCTGCAAAAATAAATATTGACGCAGAAAAATTGAAAAGGAAATATTTTTGCAGTATTAAACAAAATGTAGATTTTGAAAATAATATTTGCCTCGGTTATTTGGGTTATTAGTCATCATTTAATTTTCAATCCATCATACACGAACAACTTGTGACATACACAGTGTATCTTTGTATATGCCACAAGGCCGTGCACACCGATATATACACTTGATAAATTTACAGGGACAGGTGAGTACAGGTCAAACCCAAATTATCCGATTCAACTCAAGTGCAATAAATAAGTGTCACAACTTTCATCACAAGGTCAAATCCGAGCTATAAGCTGGATTCAACACAGGTGCAAGTTCATGAAAATGGTCAAGACAACTAAAACAAGCTCGACCAAAAAATCAAAATGTACAGGACCACATGATACTGCAAACTACAACAAAGGGACTAATATGCTAGAGAAAAGAAGTTCACATTTGAACATAGCATCAACAATGCAAATAAGTCACAAGGGTCAAGCTAATGAATGCAGACTCGAGCTCAAGACAGTACAACCCACTATAAATATTGGTGCAAACAGCCTCAACAATGAAGTGGCTCAACAACATCAAAATGCACAGAAGACTCAGTACACAACAGACGCAACTGCCAACAACAAGTATACATATGCATGCTTACAGCAACTATAAAATGCAGCAAACAAAAGTATAGCCTCAATAATTAAGAGAAAGTGAAGATTCAAATATGAATGCCACTGCCTCAGTAGTTATACTGCAACAGGTCCAAGAAGCAAGCTTACATGAAACAAAAATGTCAACTGACTCGAACGACAGCAACCAAAACTGTTGCAACATGATGCAATCAAAGCCATGGCAAATCCAAAATGCAAACTGTCTTACATATGCTCAAGAAATACATGAACAAAGTAGTTCAGGCTTCAGGCTATCAAGTGAACAAATAAATAGTGACACGACGAAGCAGTACAAACTCAAATGAGCGAGTGCACCAGAGAAGATTGCACAGATATAAAGACCAGACAACACATGAATGCCATCATAAAATCAAATGCAAGCCAACAAAAATACACAGTGCAAAGATGAATGCATATATGAATGCAGACATGCCAAATTTTTATGAAGCTGAAAATGAACAAAGTACCCGAATTCATCATCATGGAACGGTATGGTACAGTTCGAACAAATCATCGGCATTTTAAGAAATCAAAATGGTCAAAGTAAACATGATCTCAAATCATGCCAAAGTCATGGAATCGCATAAAAAAATTCTAAGTGACCGAAGTCAAAGTACCAAAGAACTCAAAGCCGAGGCAATCAATAAATCAGTGCCGAAGACAACATTGAACCAAGTCAGTATGTTGAACAAGTCAGAGACGTGGTGATAAAGAAACGAGCAAAGTCAAAATCGAAGCCGTGTTAACCAAGCCAATAATATACGAACTGAAAATGTCAGAAATCATCGCAATCATTAATACAAAATCAAATGGCCGGAGACGAATTCAAATAAATGTATACGAACGTAAATATAGGAATTCGACTTCTATAAATTCCATTCATCATCGGCAATTTCAAAATCATCGAGTTCAAGTAGGAAAATCATTAAAGCACAAAAAAGATAAATTACATACCAAAGCAAAAAACCAAACTAGATCAAATAGAAGCTTCTAACAAAGCAAGGACCTAAATCGTCATTCAATCGAGCATCTATTATCGGCAGCAAAGCCTTAGTTTTTAATCAGGAGGAACGAAAGAACAAAGCCGCCATTAACAAAAAGAGAACGGGCCAAATAATATAAAAGGGGTCGGCTAATTTTTTTTAAGTTTATAAGGGTTTTAGTTTTAAAAATTAGGGGTGTTTTGTTCTTTTAATTGTTTTAAATTTATATTTCAATTTTAAACCGTTGTAATTTCTAGTCGTGTGATTAGGGGACAAACTACGTGGCATAGTTTGAGAATTCGCAACTCAATGGCTGAGTTGTGGTAGGGTTTTGAGCGTAGAGTTAGGTTAGTCAGTAGCGGGTGTCGTGAGTTTAAGTTTGTAAGCCTATGACTACTTAATTTCTAGTAGAAACCATGGGGGTAGCACGTAGGCAGGGTTTTGCCGAAGCTGGGTAAATTCTGTGTTTTTCTATTTCTACACTCATTATTCTGCTATCATCTGTGCTGCTATTATTCTGTGATTTGTGTTGAAATTATTTTATAAGCTTTTCCGCAATTAATTTTTATTCATTAATAGCATCATCCTATTCAACCCCCCCTCTAGAGTGAAATCAATCCTACAAGTGGTATCAGAGCTAGATGTAAAAGCTGTTTTTGTTCTAAAAAATTGATTTTACAAAAACCAACTTTTTAAAAAAAAAATTGAATTTTTAAAATGGCTTCTTTTAATACTGCTTTTGTTGAGGATCAATCCATAGTTAGACCATCAATGTTCAATGGTGAATATGCTTGCTGGAAAAGTAGGATGGAAATTTTTCTGAAAACCATTGACGCTTGGAATATTGTTGAGACAGGTTATATAGCACCAACTATAACTATACATAATCAGGAAATAGTTAAACCAAAGGAACAATGGACAGAACTAGAAAATAAATTAAAAAATAATAATGCTAAAGCTATGAATTCTATTATCTGTTCATTGGATCAATTTGAATTTAATCGTGTCTCACATTATCTAACTGCGCATGAAATATGGCACACACTAGAAGTAACTCACAAAGGAACATCTCAAGTCAAAGATTCTCGCCTTGCCATGCTAAGCAGCGAATACGAGAACTTCACAATGGCGAAGGAAGAAAATGTCAAAGAGATGTATAAACGACTTTCCAATATCGTATATAAATCAAAAGCTCTCGGAAAATCATACACAGAGTTGGAGATAGTCCGAAAAATCCTCAGAGTCCTTCCACGAAAATTTGTAGCAAAAGTGACTGCCATTCAAGAATCGAAAGATCTAAAACAAATGAAAGTTGAAGAACTCATCGGAAATCTCACCACTTATGAGCTAGAAATGAAATTCAAGGAAGAGCGTGAAGGAAGTGACACTCGAAAGAAATCAATAGCTCTTGAAGGAACAACAGAAAGGGATGGTGATGATGATGGTGATGCAGCAGCAGAATTAGAGCTATTAATAAAGAAATTCAAAAGGTGCAACTACAAATACGGAAATCCAGCTCGAATTCAAAAAGTGAAAAGCAGAATAGCCAGAGCACTAGACTACTCTGGAGAACGGAAGACCATCTATCATAAGTGCAACCAATCCGGACACATCAAGCCCAATTGTCCTCAAAATCGACGCGACTTTAAAAAGAAATCAAAAACGAAAAGTTTTGCAGCCACGTGGAATACAAGTGATGAAGATAATCAAAGTTCTAGCAGCGAGAGTGATTAAGCAGATATGTGCCTTTAAGGGAATATAACTGATGGCGACGATGACGAGCCAAGCGAGGTATCAAAACTTACTCACTCTGAATTACTTATTTATTTCCACGAAGTAAATGGATGTTTTGAATGACTTAGGGAGAAGTATGCCAAACTTGAATCACAAAAAGATACTTTGATAGAATTAAATGAACAACTTGATCAATTAGTTAAAAACTATCAAAGTAGGATCCCTAAGTGTGATAAGTGTCCAACATTCGAAGAAGAAATTAAAAAATCAGAAATCAACATAAAATCACTTGAAAATGAAATTCTGATTTTGAAAGAGAGTGAAAATACTAGGAGAGAGAATTCTATTAAAAGGTGCACACAATTGATAAACGAAAATGAATCTCTCAAAACACAAGTCCAACAACTGTCAACGACTTTAGATAAATTTTCAAAAAGTGAAAAATCGTTGAATATGCTATTAGGAAAGCAAGTTGTTAATACAGTTAGACAAGTACTTGGATATAATCAATCTAAAAATGTTAGAAATGAGATTAATCAAGAAAGTTCAATGTGCACAATTTGTAGAAAATATGGACACAATCACAATAATTGTTGGTATAGACCCAAACACGTGAAAACTATACCAATTTGGGTTCCAAAAGGCACAAATATAAAATCTCTCAAAGTTAAACAAATTTAGGTGCCGAAGGGAACACATATAAATAGTTTCGGGTCTCCACAAAATTATTTTAAATATTCTGTTACTAACAACCATGGACCTATAATAACAAATAGGTCACAAAAACCTTTTATCGTGTAGGTATGGTGGCATGCTAAGGAACAACAATAGTGTTATCTGGATTCTGGCTGTTCCAGAATTACAATGGGCGACAAACCAAAGTTCCTTAGCCTAGTATAAAGGTGACAGAATCACAATGGACAACAACGAAAAATACCATAAAGGTAAAACAGGTAATGGTATATTTATTTGACCGATATATCAATGTGATAATCTGCACCATATCTGATTTGATTTAATTCAGCCAGTTAGTGATAAAGAAATAATTGATGATAATGATTCTGACTTACTCAAAATTATTGGCCGATTATATTCTTATGCCAACAACACTATAAAAATCTCTAGATTCTTTGAATTACTTCATATATATTAGTTTGGATTAAAAATGGTGGTTTTTTGGATAATAATACATTTTGGTTATAATACGGCTAACTCTATATTCACGGTTTCTGATTATTTACACGGCTTCAATTCAAATTCAAGAGAATGTAATTTAAAATGCTGTTAAAATTGAGTTTGAAATTTTTTGGTGCACACTTCATGGTCTATCAAATTCAATTAGTGATAATTTGGAGGAAAAGAGAAACTCAGATGCAGATTACAGTGGTAATCTAGTTGATAGAAAACTTACTAGCTGAACGTGATTTTTGTAGAGACATTTAGTAACTGCATCGTTTTGTTTTTCAAAGAAAATACCTGCATATTTTTCGAATTCAAATAATTTTCAAATAGCAGAAAATTTTATCATATAACCCCTTCTAAAAAATCATTTTTGACCATGTTTTCAGATCGGTCATTTTGAAAAATCGATTTCATAATTATTTTTGAATTTGATTTTAAATGACTATTTTGACTAATCTAACTCCCTAATAATTATCAAAAAGATAAATAGTGATTGAAAAAGTGATGAGTGTTGATATTTATCATATATTATGAATCGAGACGGTATAATTGGAAAATTTCTTTAGAACTCTAAATAAGAGTTATAAAACTTTTGTTGGTAAAAATTCCATGACCATCTCTATTTCTATCATATTTCTAACGACCATCACTCATCAAAATTCTATATAGTTTGTCGATATGTGGTACTTTAAACAGGAATCATTCGTATTTCATTTTATATTTCTTTAAAAAAATAAAAATAAAAAATACCAAAGTATTCACTCTCATTTAAAAATCCTCACGGTTAGGCATGGGTGAATTACTTGGAATTTCTTACATGCTTCCATGCTCATTGAAAAGTCCTCACGGTTATGCATGTATGGAACGCATATCAAAAATTGATTTTTAAAATAAACAAGTTGATTCTAATCCCATTTAAAAGTCCTCACGGTTATGCGTGGTTAGAAGATACTTGAATTCATTTTTTTTAAAATAAAATTGGAATACTACTAATCTCATTTAAAAGTCCTAACGGTTATGCATGGTTAGTAGATATTCAAATTCTTGATATACATATACCACAAATAGACAAAACTATATGGTGTTATATGATGACATCATTCCCATCATTCTAAAAGTGGAATATGCACCTAACAAGTTATTTATGATTTTTGTTTGATTTTTTATTAAAATTTAATATTTATATTCAATTGAGTTTTAATGTTGGATTAATATCGGTCACTTTATCTCTATTTTCTCTAACACTATTACTCTTTTGCTGATAACAAAATGGGGAGAGAAAAGTTAAGATTTTGTCAAATAAAATCAAGCAAAGGTCAAATATTTTCCATTTGCATCTAGGCTCATTTGCATATTTTTATTTGTATGCATATTTGTAGGGGGGATTTATGTAGAGAGGAAGCATCTAAATAGGGGGAGAAATTAGAGTATATCCATGATCAAATACATTTAACATATTCAAAATCTTAAATATATGTTTGTTATCATCAAAAGAGGGAGATTGTTGAATATGCGATTATATGATTTTTGTTTGATGATAATAAACATATATATATTCGTGTAAATGTATTTGTTAATGTACTATTTTATTTTTCATAGGCTAAATAAATATTTGTTGAATAAAGATAAATAACACAGAATTTGAATTAAAATAGAAATTTTGTTCAAACAAATATTTATTACAATTTTGAATAGTACAAATTCAAGCTCTCACTATATATATATACAACTTTGATTACAATACAAATTCAATTACATCACAATTTCACTTTTACATTTGACCTCACTACATATCCTCATACACTCAACTCGTATGTTATCTTCAACTTCACTCTAAATCGAATCCAACATCTAAGCAATCTGCAAAAATAAATATTGACGCAGTAAAATTGAAAAGGAAATATTTTTGCAGTATTAAACAAAATGTAGATTTTGAAAATAATATTTTCCTCGGTTATTTGGGTTGTTCGTCATCATTTAATTTTTAATCCATCATATACGAACAGCTTATGACATGCACAGTGTATCACTGTATATGCCACAAGGCCGTGCACACCGATATATACACTTGATAAATTTACAGGGATAGCTGAGCACAGGTCAAACCCAAATTATCGGATTCAACTCAAGTGCAATAAAATAATGTCACAACTTTCAGCACAAGGTCAAATCCGAGCTATAAGCTGGATTCAACACAGGTGCAAGTTCATGAAAATGGTCAAGACAACTAAAACAAGCTCGACCAAAAAATCCAAATGTACAAGACCACATGATGCTGCAAACTACAACAGAGGGACTAATATGCCAGAGAAAATAAGTTCACATTTGAACATAGCATCAACAATGCAAATAAGTCACAAGGGTCAAGCTAATGAATGCAGACTTGAGCTCAAGACAGTACAACCCACTATAAATATTGGTGCAGACAGCCTCAACAATGAAGTGGCTCAACAACATCAAAATGCATAGAAGAATCAGTACACAACAGGGGCAACTGGCAACAACAAGTATACATATGCATGCTAACAGCAACTATAAAATGCAGCAAACAAAAGTATAGCCTCAATAATTAAGAGAAAGTGAAGATTCAAATATGAATGCCGCTGCCTCAATAGTTATACTGCAACAGGTCCAGGCAGCAAGCTTACATGAAACAAAAATGTCAACTGACTCGAATGGCAGCAACCAAAACTGTTGCAACATTATGCAATCAAAGCCATGGCAAATCAAAAATGCAAACTATCTTACATATGCTCAAGCAATACATGAAAAAAGTAGTTCAGGCTTGAGGCTATCAAGTGAACAAATAAATAGTGACATGATGAAGCAGTACAAACTCAAATGAGGCGAGTGCACTAGAGAAGATTGCACAAATATAAAGACCAGACAACACATGAATGCCATCATAAAATCAAATGCAGGCCAACATCAAATACACAGTGCAAAGATGAATGCATATATGAATGCAGACATGCCAAATTTTTATGAAGATGAAAATGAACAAAGTACCAGAATTCATCGTCATGGAATAGTATGGTACAGTTCGAGCAAATCACCGGCATTTTAAGAAATCAAAATGGTCGAAGTAAACATGATCTCAAATCATGCCAAAGTCATGGAATCGCATAAACAAATTCTAAGTGACCGAAGTCAAAGTACCAAAGAACTCAAAGCCGAGGCAATCAATAAATTAGTGCCGAAGACAACATTGAACCAAGTCAGTGTGTTGAACAAGTCAGAGACGTGGTGGTAAAGAAACGAGCAAAGTCAAAATCGAAGCCGTGTTAACCATGCCAATAATATACGAATTGAAAATGTTAGAAATCATCACAATCATCAATACAAAATCGAATGGCCAAAGACGAATTCAAATAAATGTATACGAACGTAAATATAGGAATTCTACTTCTATAAATTCCATTCATCATCGGCAATTTCAAAATCATCGAGTTCAAGTATGAAAATCATTAAAGCACAAAAAGGATAAATTACATACCGAAGCAAAAAATCGAACTCGATCAAATAGAAGCTGCCAACAAAGCAAGGATCTAAATCGTCATTCAATCGAGCATCTATTATCGGCAGCAAAGCCCTAATTTTTAATCAGGAGGAACGAGAGAACAAAGCCGCCATTAACAAAAAGGGAATGGGCCAAATAATATAAAAGGGGCCGGTTATTTTGTTTTAAGTTTATAAGGGTTTTAGTTTTAAAAATTAGGGGTGTTTTGTTCTTTTAATTGTTTTAAATTTGTATTTCAATTTTAAACCGTTGTAATTTCTAGTCGTGTGACTAGGGGACAAACTACATGGCGTAGTTTGAGAATTCGCAACTCAGTGGCTGAGTTGTGGCAGGGTTTTGAGCGTAGAGTTAGGTTAGTCAGTAGCGGGTGTCGTGAGTTTACGTGTGTAAGCGTGTGACTACTTAATTTCTAGTAGAAACCTTAGGGGCAGCACGTAGGCAGGCTTTTGCCGAAGCTGGGTAAATTCTGTGTCATTCTATTTCTGCACTTATTATTCTGCTATCATCTGTGCTGCTATTATTCTATGATCTGTGTTGAAATTACTTTATAAGCTTCCGCAATTAATTTTTATTAATTAATAGCATCACCCTATTCACCCCCCTCTAGGGTGAAATCGATCCTACACATGCATTGCCAAAAGACGGGTTAACATTTGCCCCCCAAAACATGCCTTGCTATTGGAAGACGTGTTTTGAATAGCCTCAAATCTGATATCCGAATTCCATATATTATCCATAGCCATAATTTTTGATTCATAATCTATTCCATTTTATCCAAGTGCCATTGCAGTATCCTTATCCGAATCTATGACCGCTCTGAGTCGATATCCAATTCCTATCCAGTAACCAAATCCTCATCCAATTCCACATCCATTCGAAATCAACTAATCGAATCCATGATCTCTCCGGATCATTTTATCCGAGTCCGAGACCTCTCCAGGTCCTGTTAGTCCAAATCGAGGACCTTGCTGGATCCAAATCCTAAGTCGTGACCTCACCGGGTCCTAATACCCATATCCAAGACCTCGCCGGGTCCTTATCCAAATTTATAGTTGTTCGAATATGCTATCCAAATCCATTTCACACCTTGGAAGTCAGTAATCGAATCCTACAATCTATCCAGATCATTGACGGCCTCTCTGGACCCTTGCAAAGCTCAATCCAAACTTAACGATTGAATAGGCAGATCCTATCGTGCTCTGGCGAAGCAATCTATCCCTTGCACTTCGGTTCAGCGTCCCTAAACATTAAGTGATGCCCTGATCCTCCTGGACCAATATTAGCCTCTCCCGGCTCATACTGCATCCCATCATGTCACTCTCTAGTGAAGGGAAAACAGCATTGAGTGAGCCAATCATGTCGCCCTCCGGTGAAGCAACGTCACCCCCAGCACTACAGTTCAATATAATTGAAAATTGAGCGATGCCATGCCTAAAGTCTTAGATCGATTGTAGCCAATTCAGACTCTTCTTAGATCCCATCCTGTCGCTCTCCATGAAGGGAAAACAATGATGAGCGAGCCGATCCTGTCCTCTTCGGCGAAGCGGCTCGCTCCCTGCACTCCGGTTCAGTGTCCCTGACCATAAAGCAATTAATTTCCAACTAACTTCCAATATACGCCCCATAACTCTCTAGTTAGGTATTCGTTGCATTAAACGAAAATCCATTTATCAAATCCCAGGTCCAAACGTCCAATAAGAAAAACAGAAAAAGCTAAGGGCTGCTTCTCTGGGCAAAGCAGCCTATTACCATTTCAGAGCATGCCTGGGGATCACTCTGGTTCCCTTACATGTGTAAGTGGCATAGTTGCTGTTTATTTTTTAAAGAAAAATTAGAAAAGATTATTTGATGACCAGAGTCCAAATCCTGAACTTGGTCCTTTCCATCGCGATCAGTGGATGGTGAGTCGTGACTCCATCCTAGGATCATTCCTGTTTGATCCAAGCGATAGCTGCTCGTGTTCTACTGTTCTTGTCTGATTCCTCACGTACTATGACAACCTGCCACTTCTAACATATTCCCCCACCATATCCTTCAGGTGGCAGCATTCATCCGTGGAGTGCCCTTCCAGCTTATGGAATAGGCAGCAATTCCTGCTCTTGCGTTCCCATTTAGTGGGATCCCTCTTGGGTGCTCTCTAATAGGGGAGCTTCCCTCGAATGTCCAAGTAAATCTAAATCTACGTACGTCACGAATTTGGGTTCTCGACCTCTCCTCCATTTGCCTGAACCACCAGGTCCATCGTCTAGCTTACGTTTTTCTTTATCCAATCTTTGTCCTTTATCAGATGTTCCTTTGCCTTGCACGGCGTTTACCACTTGCTTTTCGGCACATGAATCCTCTAAACGAATGAATCTTTCTGCCTCATGATAGAACTCTTCAAAATCCTATGGTGGATCCCATGCTAATGAATCCTTGAGTTTCGTACCTTCTGCAATCCCTGTTACCGCCGCCATCAAAATCATTAATGGATTCAGACGATCTACCAAGGCCACAACCACATTAAATCACATTAGAAAACCTCTCACGGACTCTCCTATCCTTTACTTCATCGATGGCAGCATCATTACATTCTTGGGTCGCATCACGTGGACTCTAAACTTTATGAAGCGTTCCACTTGCTCGTCCTATGTCGTGATCGATCCATTCTCCAGCTGCCTGAACCAAACCGCAGCCAAATCCGTCAAATATAAAGGGAAACATCTTGCATCACCTCTTTGGATGCCCCCAGCACTTCCATATGTCTGATGTATCTGGTTACATGATAATTGGATCTGATTTTCCATCATAGGCCTCCAGTGTTGGCAGTTTTAATTCTGGAGGGTTCCTTGCATTCTCGATATCCAAAGTGAACGGACTCCAGCTGGCTTCCTCTAAGCCTCCGCTCGGTAATCCTCCTCTCATAATCCTTCTTATTAATCCAGCCATATGCTCCTCTTCATCCGGGCGTAGTCCCTTGTTCGCATCTCCACCTTGCCCCCCATGTCTTAGACGGTACTCTAGGTATTACTCTATATGTTGGCCATTTACGTTCACGTTGGCCCCTGCTCGTTGAGCTTCATTTACCGCTCTCTCGGTATCCAATCCCGGAGGTCTGCCCCCAGGCCTTTGCTGATTTCCTTCAATTTCTCCAGTCCGGTTCTAGTTTTGACCTCCAGAAACTTTTGCAGCTTTGGTTCCTTGTTCTGCATTGCCAACAGCCGCGGTTGGTCCATTTCCTTGACTTTGTGCTCCAGCTTGTCCAACTTGTCGAAGTAGGTTTTGCATCATCTATTCTTGTCTTTTCAGCATTGTTTCCATCTCGTTTGTGGTGATGAAAATTGAGGCCTGATTAGCATCTGAGGAAGCCTCCTGATTTCCCTCATGCTGACGTCTTTCCATCCTCTATCTCCTAGTCGATTTCTTTTCCATAGGCTCCAGAATCCAAGTTCCTAAGCCTTTAAATCCATACTCAAAGCTTTTGAATCCCTGAGTGCTAGCTTTCTCAGTGAAAGCAACAAAATGTTAGCGCCAAAATTGGTCACTAACACCCAAATCCAGATGAAAGCACCAAATCAGGTCCCAGATCACAGATAATATGTATGTACAGACTATGAATGTAAAGAACAATAAAAATTAAAAAGAAAGAAGTAATAACACAGGGTTTATAGTGGTTCGGCTATCTCCGACCTATGTCCACTCTAGAAATTTTCTTTTTATTGATATGAGAATCAATTACAGTTACAATCCAAGGTTTTTAATGCAACAATGGAAGACTAGCCTTAATAGGGAAGAAGAAGGGAAGCAAAATCCAGATCCCTTTTCTGAACCCCACAAGCTATATTTATAGGCAAAACCTGAGTTACTGGGCTTCCTGAGTAGTTCAAACCCATCAAGACCATAGCCGAGACAACATACTTCATCACGATCGACCCATTATGGCCGAACCACGCATGGCCGACCCACTATTGCCGAACCACATATGGCAGATCCACATTCTCCAATCCTCATGAGGCCAAAACCATTCATGCCGAGCCACTCCAATGTCGACCCACTCTACGCCGAGCCCTAGCCTTCCTATCGATCCATACTATATCAAACCGTATCCTTCTTGCCAACCTGAACCACTCCATCCAGACCGACCCACACCATCAAGACTGAACCACCTTCCTATCGAGCCACTTCAACATGACTGACCTAGGCAAGCCGAGCCACATCCTCCGATCCACTTCCGTATGACCGAACCAGAACATGACTAACCACCAAGACCGATCCCAGAGAGGCCGAACCACTAATGCCATTCCCACACAACCAATCAACCAAGGCCAATCCCTTCAAAGTCGAATCACCAAGTGCCGATTCTATATGACCAGACCACCAAGGCCTATCCCCTCGATGTCGAACCACCAGTGCCAATCCACTCCAAAGCCGAACCATATCTGGCCGATCCACCTCAATTTTCACACCATGACCGAGCGGCACTTGCCGATCCACCTAGGCCGAGCCATGCACGATCCACCTAGGCCGAACCATCGTCGAGAGGGGAGTTCACTCATAAGCTACCTTCTGAATATGCGACTTGCGCCGCTATATGTATATATATGATGCAGTGCCACGGTTTAATCATTTCTTAATGACAACGCTCTAGAATATAGGGTTGTCCCCACACCAAATTCTTCCAAATGGGTACGCCATGTCGACGTGCATATATGTTCTGTTCATGTGGGCACTTAACCATGCCCTGAGCATCGCCGAGTTGCAGTATCTCCTATTATTCAAAAAGAGAAGCTAACCAGTCACTCGTTTATATTGAGGCGTAACGTAGCCTGAAACTTATACTTGATCCTCCCAGCAAGGTACCCTCATTCAAGAGTTAGTTCTTTTTGGCCAAATGTCCAGAGGGATTCACCCATCTATGGGCCGTGGGGGGTTAGTCAGTCTTATTCACCACGCTTGGAATTTCCTTTAATTGTCACAAGTCTTATGAAAGATTGCATATTCCTTGAAGTTCTTCCAAAGATTAATAAGGATCCAACCCTTGGCACTGTTCTTACCACCTTGAAGGTGGTCGATGTTCAAGAGCGCACAACCAGATTCTTGTTTATAGACGAAAATCGCCATCGGTGTAGGCTTTTACACCTTGGGAGGTCAACTGGATTTTTTTTAGCGCTCCTTCCCACTCCAAAGCTCGGACACATTCCATTTCCTCTTCCCATTATTCTTGTGTAGATGATGATGATGATGAGGTAGAAGAAAGTGACCCATCCGACGGGTCAGAGAAGGTTTCTAAAGAGATCCATGTTCAAGTCGGGGTTGATAGCCTGCCCAAAATGCCATAGATCCCGAAGGAGAAAGAAGAATATTTTATTCAATGGACGGGCAAGGATCCGTTGATTGAAGGGAAGGAGGAAGAGGAGATCGGTTATGAGCTCCCTTCAAATGAAAAAGAAATATATTAGGATATTGACACTGATGAGGGTGATTTCCACTAAGGCGTCTAGGCCTCGCAGTTGAGCCCCGAACATACTCCCTCATCTTCTTTGAAAGAACATATTGAAGAAGCTTCTCCCAAGAATAAACCGGCTGCTAGATCCTTACTGGAAGGTGCCGATATTAACTTAGGAGACAAGAGCAACATTTTTTTGAATATGGATGACTTGACGGACGAATACACTTCAGAAGGGTTGCCTTCCCATTTTACTCAAATCATCCCTCCAGGAATAAATATTCTAACATTGGTCGATGATTGATCTGGTTTGTGTACTCTACTGGGGTCATCAAATTGTAGCTCACGCTTCACTAGGATCACACACTTTATATTATCATTATTGTCTAGGTTGTTTCAGTTCATCAAATGCCTTTTTCCTAAAGCCATTTTATCATTTGCTGCAGGAATCATGTCCACAGAGATTATTCCAGGAATCGAGTACTAGAGTCTCAACACTCACAGAGATTATTCTAGGAATCATACTTCTCGGAAGACTAGTGAGGAAAGGAGGAGGAGGAAGGATATGAAGGCGGAAGATCGTAGACATGCTTAGAAAAATCAAGGCCGCGATAGAGGAAGTGGCTATGAGAAGAGGAAGTGCCCGATTGAGCGGGAAGATTCGTCAAAGAAGCTGAAAAGAGACCAAGAGCAGCAAACCACTTCAAAGCTTCCTACTTCTACTAAAATAACATTTTCTACTTCAGTGTCATAACCTCCTTCACTTATGCTGCTATGATCGCCTCTCTCCCAGTTTCTAAGCATGCTCCTTACGTTCTCCCCACTGGTCCCCCGCACCTACAGGCTGCATTCCTCAAACTGCTCTTAAGGGAGGTTATTTTCGATAAGCCCAATTTGAAATCGGTTCATGCAGAATCTTATTCACCCCAACTCCATGCGATTCAGAGAGGTTTGAAACAATTCGAGGGTGGGAAATATTTTGCATGCAGATTTCCACTGTTAATGGAAACAATTGTCAAGAAATTCTCTCATTCGAGTCCAAAAAGGATAAGTATGAAAAGCAACTTGCGGATCGTGACACGGAGATTGAGAGGCCGAAGAAGGAGAGGGATGATGACATCCAGAGAGAAAGTAAAAGCGCTTCTTTTTTTAAGGAGCTGAAGGAGTCCATCGACCGGACCACGGTCATATTTAGAGACGAAATAAGGAAGTGCCACACTGATGAAGTGGCTTTAAAAGAAAAATTGAGGATAAGCGAGACGATGGTTGAAACGGAGAAGAAAACATCGCCAAACAGGCTAAAGAATTACCTCTCTTCGTGAGAAAAAATTTGACTTTGGATGCCGAGAAAAGTTAGCTGACTATAGAGAAAGCTAGTATGGAATCCAGCTTCTTAGAGCTTCAAGACACCTTTTCAAAGAAGATGGAAGGCTTGGATGCTATTATTTCGGGATTTTATGTCAATTTCATGCAACATCAAGGGAGGCTCGATTACTTGGGTCCATTATTCCCTCACACACTTGCTACAGTCTGGGAAGAGGTTCTAGCCCGATTTGGAGACATAAGCGGCGTTTAGATCGAAGAAGAATTGATCCAAGCATACTTGAACGAAAATTCGCGCCAAGCTTTAATGGAAGGCTGGAAAATCTTGAGACTAGAGAGGGAATGAGAAGCCACTGGTGTCACGGCAACCGTTAAAGCTATTACTGAGCATTTTCCTTCAGGCTTGGGTGAGCCATCTTCGCATCTTCGTATTAATGAGAGGATCATTTCTACTTTTCCTTAATCATGTACCCAATAAAGGAGGGTGAAAACAAAGGCTTTGAATTTGTGACGTACGAATAGACCCCCACAGTAGGTAATTTTTTTGTCTCTCCCCTAATTGAAGACTTCCAATTTACGCCTGATGAAATTGCCAAGATAACCGCTCTTAATTCTGATATTATAGATCAGCCATCTCTTCCTTTTGAGTTACCTCCTCATCATGTTGTTAGATCTGCCACCATTTTGACTGCATCAATTATCGTCTCTATATCTGGGTCGCAGCTAGGTTTGTAATCCGAGCAAAGTGCAGCACTGCATGGTTTGGATGACCCTTCTGTATCTCAAGAGGAAGGCATGGTGGCTACCGATACATGGAAGCGAGTGGGTCAAGCAAGCCAACCAGAGAGAGTGGTGACCGAGTAGCCGACGACCAAATAACATATGATAGCGATGAAGAAGGAGAGCGTTGAGGAACAAAAGAGATCGTCAAAGAGTTCTCACAGATCCCAAATGTACAAGGGAAAAGGCGGATCCGCCAGCGGCCATGCTTCAGAGAGTGAGATCGCCTCGAAGGTGATAAGCCTGAGAAGTTGCCGATTTGAGGCAGGAAAGGTGACCGAGGAAGCGGTGAGAAGAAGTCATGATTTGTCTTTTTCTTCTTTATGTTTTAATTACTTTTTGTACAAGTGCAAGGTCTGCACTTAGTATTTCTGCTTGCTGTTTCCACAATGGTGTTTGTATTTTCCTGTTCTTGGCCAATAATATGCGGGCACGACCCCCATGTTTGTTGTTGTACATCAAAAACATTGTAAGTACAAAACTATTGAAATTTTGATTGTAGCTTTATTTTGTCTACTTATCTGTGTCTCATGCACTTGTGTCACTTTTTATTCATCACTGTTTAATTTAAACCGGTAATTAGTCCAAAATTCTTTGTTTGGAGTGTAGAAATGTGACGTATTTGCTACTTTGTTTGAGTGTTGGTGTGTGTACCCCTTAGTTCACGGGATTGTTCACTCTGAACACTTGGTACGAAACTAGATGCCCTTGGCAGTATTCTGGATGCCCCCAGTTAGGTCTACAACGCAACTCCTATCTTTAGGGATTTCTGGCTTGGGATATTCGTGAAGCTCTTTGGCGGCGTCACGACGAGTATTTTTCACACTCAAGTGATTTATGTACTTAAGTGATCGACGATGCCGGAGCAACACCAATTTCTTGATTATTTGTTAAGTTACTTCATCGCGATGCTGACATTCAGGCTATCACGCACACATATCGCTCCTTGGAGTGCTATTTTCTTGGCTTCAGTAACGATATGTGATTTCTACAACATGAGAGTACCTCGTTTTTGGATGCAATATTTCTGATCCAAGTAGTAGCGTGTGGCTTACGAAATGCGCATAGTAGGATCGAGGCTTGCCTGGTCATAGTTTTGCGAACCAGGAAGCAATGCGCGGCTTAAGAGATGTGCGGCATAGGTTATTATGTTTTCTTAGATGTGATTTCACAATCCAAGAGGTGATGCATGGCTTACAAAATGCACGGCTTTGATTTGGGCCATCCCAATGTTGCTGGAGCAACACTAGTTCTTAGAAGGCAAGGATCGATTTCTGTTGATCCAACAGTTCGAGTCGATTTTCTACCGTCGACTCGATGTATAGATGGGACATACTTGAGTGTGGTTCCACTATCTCAAGTAGCGATTGGATGGTTTCGAGTCGATTGTACCTTGTCAGCATGTTACTTTTGTGAACACAATTTATTGGTTCAAAAATAAGCAATTTTATTAATTAAGGTTGGGCAAGTTCTGCCTATTTACAATGCCTACGGTATTCCGGGATGACTTATTTGTGAGAAATAGGAAATACATAAAATAATCTTAGATAAAGTAACAATGCGGCGATTTGTTTTTCCAAGCTCGGGGAATTTGGGTTCCAACAACAGTTGTTAGCTTGAATGTGTCATCCCCTAGCTTCTGGCCAATCACATATGGCCCTTCCTAGTTTGGTTTGAATATACCTGGTATAAGGTAGACCATTTGAGGACTAGGTCTCCCACCTAGAAAGTATGTTTATGGACTTTGGAATTGAAATATCATGTGACCCTTTTCTAGTGAGAAGAAGTCCTTAACTCAACTTCTTCCCTCTTCCCATCGAGCATATCAAGTGACTTGAGTAGGAGCTGCTCTTTTTGCCTTCGACTGAAGTTTTGCCTTCGATGAGATGGGACTTTTAACTCGGCCGTGATCATTGCTTCTGATCCATATGCCAGGGCGAACAAAGAGTGCCGGATTGCAAATTTGTGCGTTGTCCTGTAAGCTCAGAGCGTGAGTGAAAGTTCATCAACCCAATTTCCTTTAGCTTTAGTTAGCTGCTTTTTTATGTTGGACTTGATGATCTTGTTCACTACTTCCACTTTCCCGTTTGCTAATGGAAAAGCTTTTCTCGATTCAAAAGCATTGGAAAAAGTCTTTGAACTCAACGCTTTTGAATTGAGTCCCATTATATGTTATGATTTTTTGTGGCACTCCAAACCTGCAAATAATTTTTTTAGTGACAAAATTAATAACTTTTGTTTTGGAAATAGTGGTCAGCAGTTCCGCTTCGGCCCATTTGGTGAAATAGTCAACATGTATGACATCATATTTGGCTCCTCCTTTAACGGCTGGCAATACACCAATCAAATCGATTCCCCAGATTATGAATAGCCACGAGCGGACGATTTGTGTTAGTACTATTGAAGGAGTTCTTTTGATCTTGCCGAACTTTTGGCATTGATCGCACCGTCTGACACTACATCGCGGTTTACGGTTGGCCAAAAATATCCACATATCGTAGGACTTTCTTTGCAAGGGTTTGCCCCCGATGTGATTGCAGTCGCCTTCATGAACTTCCCAGAGGATTCTTCGAGCTTTGTCGTTGGTCACGCCTCTGAGCAAGGGGGTGGAGATTTCCCTTCGGTAGAGTATCCCATCATGTACTACAAACCATGGTGCCTTTCAAAGGAGCTTTTTCCATTAATTCATATCATCGGGGAGTGTTCCTTTGAGTAGGTAATCCTTGATTGGTGCCATCCATATTTTTGGTCCTTCTGTTGTCTCAAAGATCCAGTCGAAATCTATCTCGCGCTTGGGCAATTAGCATTTCAAGTGGGACCAATCCCAATGATTGAGCTTCTCCAGAACCGGCTAGTTTTGCTATATAGTCCGCCTTCATGTTCTGTTCCCTTGAGACATGAGTTATGGTGTAATGTTCGATGTCATTAAGCAATTCCTGCACCTTAGATAGATACGAGGCAAGGTTCTCTTCCCAAGCTTGATATTTCCTTTCACCTGCAAACGACTAGCAGAGAGTCCCTATAGATGTGTACGGAATTTATCTCGAGTTCCTTCACAACTTTCAGCCTGGTTATCGATGCTCTGTATTTTGCTTGTTGTAGGAAATTCCAAGCGTAAGGCATAGCTAACCAATCATCCTTTAGGAGTTTTGAGCACTACTCCTGCCCCCGAGTAGAAGTTGTTAGATATATCATCGACAAACAACTTCCAATGTGTTTGCACTTCCAAAGTAATTTCTTCTTCGTTATCTCATATCGTAAACTCGGTAATGAAGTCTGCCAGTGCCTTGCCCGTTGATTGCCCTTGGAGGATTGTATGTAATTTCGTATGGATTCAATTCGATGTTCCATTTGATAAGCCATCCAAAGGTCTTAGGGCGGTACGACACTTGCTTCAAGGGTTGATCTGCTAGTACTTTGATTGGGTGTCCTTGGAAGTACGATCGTAATTTTCCGGATGTAACCAAGAGGTAGTATGCTAGTTTTTCCAATTTTTGATAGTTCTTCTCGGCTCCAGTGAATCGTTTATTGATGTAATATACGAGTAGCTAGATCTAACTTCGACTTGTACGAGCACGACACTTAATGCATGGGGCTAGACTGCTAAGTAGATAAACAAGTCTTCTCCGTCTATCGGCTTAGATATGATTAGCTGGTTTTCCATATGTCGCGGCAGCTCTTCGAATACGGTTTGACAAGTTTGATTCCATTCAAAGCTCTTCTTTCCCTTCTTTAGCACATCCAAGAATGGTACTCTTTTGGCAGTTGCTTTTGAGATGAGCCGGCTAAGTGCTGTAACTTTTCCATTCAAGCTTTGTAACTCCTTCTTGTTCCTTGGGGCCTCGACTTCCCATAAAGCGGTAATTTGTTCAGGATTTGCTTCGATGCCTTCCGTGCTTACAATAAATTGTAATAACTTTCCAGAGCCTACCCCGAAGTGGCACTTAAGTGGATTGAGTTTCATTCCATATTTGCGGAGTATTTTAAACATTTCAGCAAGGTTGTCCAAGTGATTTGCAACTATGCATGATTTAACCAACATACCATCTATGTAACTTCCATAGTTTTCCCGATCTAATGCTTGAACATGGTGTTCACTATTCATTGGTAGGTAGCCCAAGCATTCTTTATGCCGAATGGCATCACTTTGTAGCAATACAATCCCAGGTCGGTGTTGAAAATGGTGTTTTTCTTGTCAGGTTCGTGCATCATGATCTGGTTGTATCCCAAGTAAGCATCCATAAATGATAGCAATTCATGTCCAGCTATCCCATCCATATGCTGATCAATTCTAGGCAGAGGAAATTTATCTTTTGGGCAAGCTTTATTTAGGTCCGAGTAGTTGATACAAGCTCGAGGTAGGTTGCATCATGGATAAAACCATTCGCCATAAGCTTATCCACTTCTTCTCCTAACGCTTCGGACCGTTCAGGTCCTAGGTTGCGTCTCTTTTGCTTCATTAGTGTATACTGTAGATCAAAATTAAGTGTGTGGCACACAATCTCCAACGAAACCCCGCACATATCGAAATGTGTCCAAGGGAATACGTCCAGGTTGGAGCGAAGAAATTTGATGAGTTCCAATCGCATCTTGTTTCCAAAATGTGATCCAACTTTCAAGACCTGTGTTGGGTCATCCATATCGACTGGGACAAACACCGTCGATTTTGCCGTTATTGCCTGTTCCTCTCCTAAACTCTTCTTTCTTTGATCCAAAGGCTTATCGAATCAGCTATGGTCCCCAAGCCAAGGGCGACTCTATGGCTGCTATTCGGTAGGTTTACGAATATGGAGAGCTTTCCCTACATCCTTCCCCTTTTCTTCTCTTCTAGACTCGCATAGTTCTGTGATGTAGCATTCTCTAGTGGCACTTTGGTCATTTTTGATCACCCAACTCCATTCTCTATTGGAAATTTAATGGTTAGACATCACTGGCAATCCTAAAATCTGCCAAATAAAACTGACCTAAGAAAGCATTGTAGGCGGATATTTCATCTTCAATCACAAAGGTTTGGATGAGAACGACTCTTCAATCACCTACTCCAAGCTCTATGGGTAAATTGATTGTGTAATAGGTTGCTTAGGTTCACCAGTGAATCCCTAGATCTTTTTTTGGCAAGTAGATACGTCTTTTATACCGATCTTCGTCTGATCAAACGTGTGTTTGAAAAGAATGTTCACAGAACTACCACTTTCCACCAATACACGTTGGACAATAACTAGTCTAATTCCTACCGTCACGACCATAGGGTCAAGGGTCAGAGCATCTATTCCTTCTGTGTCTTGATTCCAGAACACCATGTCATCATTCAAGGTTCTCTACTGCCTAGCAGGAGTTCCATCTCCGATCGCTAAGCACGAATCTTTTGAAGTGTGTCTTAGTGAGCTTGCATATCGCACCATCTCTCCCCAACTCTTCTACGTGGATGACGCCCTTCGGATATTGTTCTGATGATGAGTCTCTGGTTGGTCCGTTTGGATCCCTCTTCATCGGTTCCAGCTTGGTTTCCCAAGACTTTAGGAGCTTGGGGTGCTACAGACTGGTCAGGATTTTGTAGTTTCCTCACATACTGCTGAAGCTTGTTTTCCCTAATCAGTTCCTCGATCTAGTTCTTCAATTGATGGCAGTTATACATGTTGTGACCATGTGTTTCATGGAAGCGATAGTACTTTTTGGAATGCTTTTGTTGTTCAGTTGCTTCCCTTTTAAATGGTTTTCTGTACTCCACCGTCCCTTGTGCGGCAAAGTAGATGTTTTCTATAGTATCATTGAGTGCAGTGTAGCCTTCGGGCCTTTAGGCTTTACGTCGCTTGTTACTTCCATTTCGCTTGTTGGAATTATGGTTCCTCCTTTTTTTGATTCCCATCCTTCCCTGCGTTTCCTACAGTGGTTCTGGAGGTATTTGCGTCTAGGTTCGCCGCCATACCATTCTTTCCAATATTGGTTGGTTGTAGGTTAGCAGGTTTTCCTTCTATATCCTCTACCTCTTCCAATCTGAAGTACTAGCTTGTCTTTCGGTTAAAGTCCTTCCTAGTGGTAAGTTTTTTTATTTTGGTTCATTTTCCGAATTCAGTATTGGGATGGATAGCCTGGACCAGGGTCAAGAAGACCATATCTTCGTTTGGGTTACTTACTTCAGTCCCCGCCAGTGTTAAAGGATTTCAAAGAATCATTTCGCCCTTGAAATAGGCCAAATAAAGGCATCACGTCTTTTGGTCGTGCCGTATGAAGCCTAATTGATCAACGAATTTCGTTGTTAATTTATTAAAGGTAGAGATGGATTATGGTGAGAGCCCGGTGAACCACATCGAAGCGATTCCCTCTAGAAAGATTGGAAAAAAAGTCTACATGAAACAGCATTCATCGTACGAATGGTGAGCTTGGATTTTGCTCCGTTCATGTACCAACTGCACTTGTACAAGTGGGGTTTCAAATCTCTAGTTCTATCATGCAACGGAACAGTCAGCATAGTGAACTTTTTAGAGTACCGTAAATTCAGAATGTCATCAGTGAAGGGAGTTCAGCTTAGAGTGGATCCCCATTTATCATCTCTCATATCCTCACTTTCCTCCATTAGGCGCTTGATCATGTCCACGATATCGCCTCGGATGTTCGGTAGTCCATGGGTTGGTTGTTAGTGACTATACCAAATGTTTGATTTTGCAAACGGTCTTGATAAGTGAGCTGAAGCCTAGGCTCTCCTGTCTTCGGAAGAGCCACTCCCTCGGAATTCCATTGGCTTCCGATTGGTCAGGTAAGGGCAGTTCGGACCTCCCTGCCTCTATTAAGTGCATTAGCATTTAGCATTTTCTTCCAACTTGTCGTCCTCAAATTGCCTACCATCTTCTGAGTTAGAGAGATCCACTGCTATATCTTCACGTAGCATTTTCGCCCCTAAGTTCGAGTTCGTAGCGGGTTGCCTTGCAATTGGTGGAGCTCTTGTATTTTCTTTTATAGCGATTCCTACAGCTTCACCCGCTACTCCTTTTTGCTGTTGTCTTCCGTTTCTCCTGTTTAAACCACAAACAGAAGAATTTTCCTACTCCATGGCAGCCATGGGCTCTGGTATGGTTGTTGGAACGACAAGTGACTGCAAGGTCAGGAGGGCATTTAATTTTCCCATAAGAGTGTTTTGGTTGTTTTCCATCTTTTGATTGATTTCATCGACCATCTTATTTAGTTCGCTTCTAGTAACAACTTCATGCTGAATAGAAGATCCTGACACCTGATCTCCCGTGTTGGCTTCAGAATTAGCTCTGATTAATGTATTGCTGGCGTCGTTGACCTCAACTTGTCGATGATTGGTTTCTTCTCCAGCTATCACAACTCCTATGGATCTTTCGGAAGCCATTCTCATTCTTTCCAATGCCATTGATTTTCAGCAGAAAATCTTCTAAACAAAGATTGAGGATCTTAATTTTAAACCTGTCTGAATCCAAAGTAGATAGCTAGATCTGAGCCTGACTCAAGTTCATAGTGAAAGCACCAAAATATTAACCCAAAAAATGAAGCAACACCTGGATTGAGTGTGAAAGCACCAGCCCTGTTTGTCAAAGCAAATAAAATAGAAAAAGCTATAGTAAATCGCAGAAAAAGAAAAGAGACAAGAGACATTTATAGTAGTTCGGCTGTTAAAGAAGCCTACATCCACTTTATAAATTTTATTGATCAACTGCTGTTACAAGAGACTTTGGATTACAATATGATTTTTCTTCTTCAAGTCCGATCAAGCCACCATTGTTAGAAACAAAGGGAGGATCTCAATTGTCTCTTAATGGCTGTTGTATAGAAGGAGAAAAGTGAAGAAATGATAGCAGAGCTTCAGCAAAGATCAAGTTAGGAACCCCTTTTCTGTTGAAGGTATGAAGATATTTATAGGGTTTAGAGAGTACTTTAGTCAGAACCATTGCACCAAAAACCCAATGTTATCCATAGAAAGAAGCATGAAAAGCTTAAAATGATTTCAAGCTAACTTCTTGAATCGTTACCGATCCAATTGGATCGGATCGCTACCAATCCAAAGAGTTGTGCAATTTTTACACAACTTCTATCCAATTGGCTTGCCTACTTGCTTGCGAGGCTATCTATGTAATTTCATGACTTGTGGACTTGTTTTGATGATGGTTCACCCATGGATTTGACTAAACTGTGGTATGAATTCGATAAGTCTTTACTTTCTGAAGCCGAATGCTTGGATTGCTACCAAACTTGATAGATAAGCTTAGTAGAGGGATGGAAACATAATGCAAGTGGTTGGAGGAACCGCAAATCAATATTTGGGATCATTACTGGCGTATTTTTGAGTCAAATTTTCAAAGATCCTTTATCTTTTATTTTTATGCCTTCCAGTCAAGTTTCAAGTGTTCTGGCTTAATTCGAATGTTCTAACTCCTGAAATTTGTTGGGTTAAAAACCCGTTAAACATTATCGAACTTTCAATAACCCTAGAGAGCAGTAACATTAAGTCGGCACATATTCAAAATAACTAGTTGATGCGTATCATTCTTCAAATGGCTAAAGAGAAGAGCCAAATTTAGACAAGTGGATTACTGCAAAGTAGCTTTCCAGCCATTATATAACTTCTTATTTCAACCTTTTGACATATTGAAGCTAATAAAAAGGCGAAGGACCATGTGTGAACATCTTGTCTATTAAACTAGCCAAGAACGATAAATGTAGAACGCATTACAAATATTGTAGGATTGAATTTTTTTCTACAACCTACTAATCGTATCTTGAACGTTTGCTTTCAGGTACATGAAATGACAACCAACCAATCTATGATGCAAATTTACTCTAGCTTAAAACTTCAGGTAAGACACCCAAATGATTGATAAACCTACATCGATAGGATACTTCTTATTGACTTTGAATAGAGATGGTTGAAAAGGTACCACTGAGTCGTTGTTAAATTATACTAGTCAGAAAAGAAGAAGGAAATATTGCACTGCAGTTATAAACATGGCTATCTTGATATGCTTCAACAACTAAATGAATATTACTAAGACTGAATGACTACAATTGCAGTGGAATGTTTTATAAATAAATAACAGCACTAACTCTTCATGTGTGCCTGTGAAGAGTCACTTTAGAACCTTGTGTTGATTGACTATTCAGTCTTGTGTGAATATATAATAAATAATGATTCTAAAAATTACTTGCATGAAAAAGAAATCCAAGAGTGATAGTGTTCGAACAATTGTATGAGAAGGAGATCAATCAATTTACATAAAAGGACGAAGAACAAAAACAGCGGGTAGGATAGTTGCGTATGCAAATCAATGGAACAAAGAATAGATATAAATCAGAAAAACCGAGGTGGATACAAAACATTCTTTACAATACTTTAGATAGTGTATTGGGTGCAGTATATAAATAGAGAATTTTGCTTAAATATTCCCCGATGTTGGACTTTGTTTTTTCACTATTTCCAACAAGTCGTTCGTCAATATCCAGTGGGATTACAACGACGTATCTAAGTTAGAAACAAAAAATTAAACTTAAATGACTTAGAGTGTTCCCGCATGCTAGAGCTTTAAACCCAATTAATATAGCCTTAATATGACCAAGAGAGATCTCAAAAAGGTGACATGCAAATTAGCTACATCAGATGAAGATATTATACCTCGAGCTTGATTCTCAAAGCATCTATGCCAGTGCCTTCACTACATAATCGTATTTCTTGGGAGTCAAGACAGTCAAGCTACGATTGCTCTCGCATCAGGCGTCCTCTGCCATTAGAGTTGCACAAAACAACTTATTTATTTTATTTGTCTTTGACAAGTCTATTAAACTAGTATTGAATATTCCTTTCAGTTATTTCAATATATCCTACTTTAGGTATTGAAACTTATGGCTGACATATAATATCCTTATTTTAAAGCATGATCTTAGTTGGGTTTCATTCAATCCAAATGGTATAAGTAACCCAAGGAACATAAGCGCATATGTGGGAGTCTTGAACTTGATTGGCTTATTGCACTTGAGTGTGATAACTGCAAAGAATAGAAGTAACTACTACCAGCTTGCATTTCAAAATAAGCGTCACCCAACATATGTTAACCATTGCTTAATGGAACGAAAAAGAAGCTATAATCTAAAGTATTTTCCATGCAAGTTGAATACTTAACAGAATCACCATCATCTCTGATATTCCAACTTCCCATTAATTTTTAGCCAAAATAAAATAAAATAATATTAATAATATTTATTAACATTTCCACCTCATAACTAAAAGAAATTCTTTGTAAGAAGGAGCTAATAAATCCCCCTAAAATTGGTCCGTAAAAACTTAAACCTCACGAGGATGAAGGCATTAATTTGCAATTAGGAATTGCTGGATAGATGCATCTAAGGAGAATGTTCTCCGACTATTAAATTCTTCTTCATTAATCTGGTTTAAGCCAAGCATTTAGATTGATCCAAATGTTAAAAGGAGCGCTAAATTTTCCATCATTTCATATTCAGATAATTATTAATACTAACCAAAAGGACTAAAACCAACCACAAAGAGAAGTTGTACAGGTTGCAATCAACCCTTAATAAGTAGTAACAAACTGTAGGTTACTGTCCACAGAAATCCATTATAAGCGCCTACCAAGAAGAGAAGCTTCCATTTGAAAGCAAGATATCACGGGGTTACTGTCCTCTACTTCCGCTAATTAATACAAATGCTTACTGTCCTCTACTTCCGCTAATTAATGCAAACGCCAAAGTGAAGCTCGTAGGGAAATACAAATGAACTTTAAGTTTGTGCTAACTTGTGAGCAAGAAATCAAAGGGGTTACAATCTCGGAATAAGCAAGTATACATGATAAATACTTTGTGCAAAGTAAGACCATAGGTCGAAATCAATAAATACATGGATTTATTACGGTTGTAATCTCGTTTTAAACCTTATTATATACGTAGTCTTGTTTTGGTTAACTGACCAAAGTATACCGGTGCATTTTCTAATGGCACAAGTATATATTTCATTTTAAACGTAGTAGACGACTTTTGAAAAATCGCCTACTATGTTTTTTTTACTAAGTGGGCGACTTCTCAAAAGTTGGCTGCTTATCTAACCGGTAAAAGGTAACAACCCTTTCTCTCTTCTCCACATTCGTTGTTTTACCAAACTCCAAACAAAAAATACGTAAAACTATATCCATTGTCTTTTTCTGAAATCTTTTACCATTTGCAAAAAAGACAATCAAAACTCGTGTTTTTAAATATATACTTCAACAAGAACAACATCCTCTTACTTTGGATCAATCAAGATATGAATTTATAAACCTTAATTTTTTGGTACATTTGCAAATAAAAATAATGTAATGTTGTATAAATTATTATTGTAGAAACGCTTCTAATTTTATTCCAGTTATATGTTATTTTAATGGTGAATTGGATATTGATGATTAAATATGTGGAAAATATATTGGTTAATCTTACAAACCAGCAAAAGTTGGTAAAATATCTAATTTTGAACAATTCAAAGAATCGGTTTACAAAACAACTAAGATAAAATCAAAGGAGTTTGATATTGATTTGGTTTGTAATTGGCCAACCGATTTTGAATCTAAAGCAAAAAAAAAATTATCGACGACGACGACTTTGAATTAATGTTTTCTGCCGTATCTAAACCATTTTTTTTGTTAGAAAAACTAGAAAGTTGGTAGTAGAAAAATCTATATCGGCACATGCAGTTAATTATGGTATTAAAGATTTGACGCAGCGGATATTTCAAAACAAACTTCAATTGATGAAATGTAGCAATCGGTGATTTGAAAATACTGCAATGCCTAAATCCGTTGATCCAAATATGCCGGATTCTAGCTATCTTCGTCTCGTTGATCGCGCACGATACCGAGAAACAAAGATCTACGATTCTTCGACGTTGATCAAGCGCACTTGATTCCGTTAATCGGCTTCACAAACGAAGATTCGAGTGTACTCGAATGACGTAGGTGGAGATAGGAGATTTCACTCGACTACCAATTAGAGAAGAAAGCACAAAGCAATCAATAAGAAATTTTTATTCAATATTCAACTCTTTTACAAATGACACGACTTGCCTATTTATAGGCTTACAACTCACTACAAGACTTAAAAAAAATTACAACACAATGGTACACGACTTAAAGAAAAGGAAAATGCAGCGACTTAAAAATCTTTCACACGACTTAACATTTCAATAGCAATGAGTCGGCCCCGACTTAAAAATAAAGTCGTTCGCGACTTAATATTCTTCCACAGCAACCATAAGTCGACCGCGACCTACAGAGAAGACGAGATGGAGACTCGCGACCTAAGATTTCGTTCACGCGACTTTGAAAAGCTCGGCAGCGATTTATTGAAGGCGCACGCGACACATGAAAGAGGCGAAGGGGAAACTTAAGTCGTTCGCGACTTATAGCAGTATCGCGATTTAGGGTTTTAGATTAGAACCGATGCCGCGTGAGGGGAATGAGTCGGTGATGTTGAGTTGTGGGTTGTTGATGGATTGAGTCGTGGGGAAATGGATGGGAATGAGTCGCGGTTGTGGGAAATGGCGATGGGGATGAGTCGCGAATGGTGATGAGTCGCGAATGGTGATGAGTCGCGAATGGTGGTTGACTCGTGGGTCGTGGATGGAGGGGACTGTGAGTCGGCGGTGGGGATAAGTTGTGGGGAAGTGGATGGCGATGGGGATGAGTCGGCCGCGAGGTAAGTGCTTCATCATCCTCCCCTTGTTGGAAAGAATTCGTCCTCGAATTCACATTTTCGTTGTCTTCGTCAAGTTCCTCCCCATAATACGGCATTAAATGTTTGACATTGAAAACATCAGAAGTATGGACCTCTTCCGGCAACCTTAATCGATACGCATTATCATTGATCCTCTTCAAGATTTCTACTGGACCAATCTTTCGTGCTTTCAACTTATTGTAAGTTCCAACTGGAAAACGATCTTTCGTCAATACCGCGTAAACCAAATCACCTTCTTTGAAGACTACACTTCTTCGTTTCTTATCTGCCATTTGTTTATACTTTTCATTTGTCTTTCCCAATCGTTCCTGAACGATTCTATGGCATTCCGTCAACCCATCAACAAAATCCGCAGCCCGCTTAACTGTCCCCTTCGGTTGTGGAACCATCGTCAAATCCAACGGCCCCTTTGGTAAACTTGAATATACAATTTGAAATGGACTGAAACCTGTACTTCGGTTATTTGCATGATTGTGAGCAAATTCAGCTTGACACAACTTCACATCCCAACTCTTTAAATTGTCTTTCACAAGACATCGTAACAAGTTTCCCAACGATCTATTCACCACCTCTGTCTGTCCATCTGTTTGCGGATGATAAGCACTACTAAAATTCAGCTTCGTTCCCACCATCTTCCACAAACTAAGCCAAAAATGACTTAAAAATCTGGTATCCCTGTCGGAAATAATAGACTCCGGCAACCCATGTAAACGATAGATTTCTTTAAAGAACAACTGAGCCACTCGAACTGCATCCGCTGTCTTCTTACAGGCTATAAAATGTGCCATTTTCGAAAACCTGTCCACCACAACAAATATAGAATCATTCCCCCTCTGAGTTCTCGGCAAACCCAACACAAAATCCATACTAATATCAACCCATGGTTTAGTAGGCACAGGTAATGGCATATATAACCCCGCATTGGTCGCTGTTCCCTTAGAAACCTGGCATATATGACATCTCTCCACAAACCGTTCAACCTCCTTCCTCATTGACGGCCAAAAATATGATTGAGCAATCAAATGCAAAGTACGGTCACGGCCCACATGTCCTTCCTCGTGCAACTCCTTGATGATCTTCAATCTCAAGCTGCTCTCTGGAATACATAATCGATTTCCTTTAAACAGAAAACCATCAACCAACACAAATTCATCAGTACTTCCTTCCTTGACTTTCTCAACAAATTTCACAAAGTAAGGATCTTCTTCAATCAGCTCTGGCAATAATTCAAACCCTGTCACTTCAACTTTCAGTGTTGTCAATAAATGATTCCTCCTGCTCAGAGCATCAGCTACCCGATTCGTCACCTCAGATTTGTGTTTAACAACAAAAGTAAATTGCTGCAAATAAGCATTCCATGATGCATGTCTCGCTGAAATTTTATCCTACCCCTATATATGTTTCAAAGCTTCGTGATCAGTGTAAAGAACGAATTCCTTCTGAAATAGGTAGTGTCTCCAATGCTTAACAGCTTGCACAACAGCGTAAAATTCAACGTCATATGTATTGTATCTCATCTTTGCCCCTGATAACTTTTCACTGAAATATGCAATAGGTCTCTCCTGCTGACTCAACACTCCCCCAATCCCAACCTTTGATGCATCAGTGTGTAGTTCAAATAACAACTGAAAATTAGGAAAACGAAAATTGGCGCTGTCGTCAACAGTTCTTTGATTCGTTCAAAAGCAATCCCGGCTTCTTCTATCCACGAAAACTGTTTACCCTTCATGCAATCAGTAACTGGAGCCATTATGCTACTGAAGTGTGGAATGAATCTTCGGTAGAATGATGCTAGCCCATGAAAACTTCTCACTTCCGTAATTGTCTTTGGCTGTGGCCAATTCCTGACTGCCTCAACTTTACTCTGATCAACTTGAATACCTTCTCCTGAAACAACATAACCCAGAAATAAAACACTGTGCGTCATAAACACACATTTCTTCGTAGCAGCATAAAATTGTTCCTCACGAAGAATATTCAATACTTCCCTCAAATGTTGAACATGCTCCTCCGTACTCCTGCTGTAAATCAGAATATCATCGAAATAAACCACGACGAACTTCCCAATGAATGGTCTGAAGATTTGATTCATCACCCGCATGAATGTACTAGGTGCATTTGACAAACCAAATGGCATAACCAACCATTCGTATAACCCTTCTCTCGTTTTGAAGGCTGTCTTCCATTCGTCTCCAGGTCTAATCCGAATTTGATGATAACCGCTTTTCAAATCAATCTTCGAAAAGATAGTTGCCTCACTCAACTGATCTAGCAAGTCATCCAACCTTGGCATAGGAAATCTATATCTCACCGTAATCTTATTTAATGCTCTACTGTCAGTGCACATCCTCCACGTTCCATCCTTCTTCGGTACTAACAAAGCCGGCACAGCACATGGACTCAAACTTTCCTGCACACGTCCCTGCTCAAGTAACTCTTCCACTTGCCTTCGTAACTCTTCATGTTCCTTCGGACTCATTCGATAATGTGGTCTATATGGTAATACTGCTCCCGGAACAAGATCGATTTGATGTTGAATATCTCTCAGTGGCGGCAACTCCTTAGGCAACTCCTCTGGGAATACATCCTCAAATTCTTTCAAAACTGGCTTTGCTTCCTCAGGAATTTCAACCTCTTCGTTACACTCTCGTCCAATCAACAAGTACGCTTCAGGTTCTTCTTCGACTTCCTTGACAAACTCCTTCAAAGTTAACAGAGTTTTCAATTCTTCAATTTCCTCTAGCTTGCTTTCTTTCTGTTGCTGCTTCTTGGGAACCAAAGTAATTTTAGTGCCTTCAAACATGAAACTATAGCTATTAGCATGACCATCATGTTGAACTGCTCTATCAAACTGCCATGGTCTGCCCAACAACAGATGACATACGTCCATGTCTACAACATCGCACCAAATTTCATCCTTGTATTTTTTCCCAATTGAAAATTTAACACAAGCCCTCCTTCCGACTTTCACCTCACCTCCTTTCCTCAACCAAGCTAGCTTGTACGGTTTAGGATGCTTCTCGGTTTTCAACTCCAACTTCTTTACTGCCTCTGTAGAGATAATGTTATCGCAACTCCCAGCATCAATAACGAATTTACAAACTCTTCCAAGAATAGTGCAAGTAGACTGAAATATGTTATTCCTCAACCAACTGTCTCCCTCCTCTTGCTTTGGTGTCAAACAGCTCCTCCTCATCATCAGTGAATATCCTTCGTCTCCCGATAACAAGTCTTCCTCCTCAACCGGTAAGGAATTAGAACACTCAGCCTCTTCATCCTCATCCTCAGCTTCAACTATCATAGTTCTCTTCTTCGGCTTCGGACACTCATTGCTTTTATGACCCATTTCCTGGCAATTATAACATTTGAACCCACTATTAGCCTTCGCCTTCTCACCCTCCTTCACAATTGGCTTACTGACAGGTTTAGGAACATTAGAACTTCCACTGGCCCCCTTCACTTGATTGTTAGAATTAGTAAACACACCACACTACACCAGAAAAGACTTTTGGTAGCGTTGAAAAAACGCTACCATAACTTATGCTAGCGTTTTAGAGAACGCTGCTATACGACATGCAACTAAAAGTCTAAACATTTTTGTTGCGTTGTAGTAAACGCTACCAAAAGTCACTTTTAAATGCAACTATAGGTATTTTCTGTAGGATTTAAAAAACGCTACCAAAAGTCACTTTTAAATGCAGCTATAGGTTTTTTCTGTAGGGTTAAAAAAACGCTACCATAAGTCTTTAATTTTTGGTTGCATTTTTTGTTTATATGCTTTTTTTGATTTTCAGTAGCGTTTTTAAAATGCAACTGTATAATTTTTATATTAGTTTACATTTGTTTCTGGATCATTTCTAAAACGCTACTAAAAGTTATTGGTTGTTTGGTAGCATATTTTAAATGCTACTATTTACGGTTGATGGTTTATACCATTTCCAACAATCGCTTATATACTATTCATATTAAAACGAACGATCAATCGCATAATTTTCATATATTCAAACAAACAATCAAATCACATAATTAGCATATAAAAACAATCAATCATATGATCATCATATTCAAATAATTGCAAAAACATGTTAATCTCACAATCAAATATAATATCCACAATCAATTCGATAGTAGTTTTTCAACAAAATAAGTCACATAATACAAGCATTCACAGACAAGTTTCCACAAATGGTACTAACAAAATATGACAACATATATAACAATTAAATTCATGTTCGTTGCTTGATTACCAATAGTTCTTTGTTGTCGACAGTCTTCGCTTCGAAATGGCTAATTACCTGCAAACGAGTTTAACAATCAACAATATATATATATATACATATATATATATATATATATATGTATATATGTATATATATGTGTGTGTGTGTATGTATATGTGTGTGTGTGTATGCCTTGTTGTGTCGTTTTACATCACCACACTTTTGCCCATCTTCAAACCTATGTAGGCCGACCCATATCCACCCACCCATTAGCCTTCACATCTGCCAACCACCACCCATCAACCTACTGTCACTGCCTTCATACTGAACCATCCCCTTGTTATAGCACTTCACCAGGAAATATCTGTTCACTAACCCTCTTCGACAAACATAGAAAACATACACAGTGCACCACAAATATAGTGCACTGCTTCAACCACAAATAGTTGTATTTGCCTTCTGCCTAACAACTTCACTTCAGTGCACTCAACCACAAATACTTGTATTTGCCTTCTGCCTAACACTTTCACTTCAGTGCACTAAACCACCAACCGGTGCCTTCCTTCACCACTTCTCACTACTGTACAACTACTTTACTACAACTTCAACGTCATTGCACATGGTGCCATACTTACCACTGTAGCAGTTCACCCACAACCAGTGCTTCACCATCTTGTCGCCGTCAACATACCATTCATATCACTATCTCCACTTGACTGCCATTTGCATAACAACTCACTCCAAAACCAACATCCATTCTCTGACCACATACTGCTACTCACTACCGCAACCACCATTTCACCAGTCCTTCATCAAAACTGATCCCCTTGCCTGCATATCATTCACTGTCACAGCAATACACTCATCCCTGACCTCCATACATACATACATCAAACTGCAATACATATCAGTTTTCTCAAACTGCACTCCTCCATACATTCATCACTGACATACATCCAACAGTGCAACCTTGCCTACCTCTGTCTGAAACATACTTTTTTCTGAAACATCAAACTGTCTTTCACTTCTATAGTTTACCGGCAGTCACACCCACTACCATTACATATTTCGGACAATACAAACCATTTCCCTACAACCACATCACCCATACTGCACAACCATCTACAACTGTACCATTTCACTACCCACACTTCCCTGTCACAACTGTGCACTTTGGTTTCAACCCCAACATATCACCCACTTCACCATTCACAAACCAATATCGCAACATTCACATATAAACACTTCAACAATCCTAACCACAACCATATTTCAACGTACCCAATACTTCAACCAGCCCTCTGTCTAATCACAAAACACCAAATACTTGCCTCAACACTGCCCTTCTCACCTGCATACCACCACAACTTTGCATTCAACAAAACTGTCACCCTGCCCATACTTCATAACCTCTGCATACAGTTTCATCATTTCAGTCATTCATTTCTAAAACGTCACAACTACCTTCACTCATTAATCACAGTGCAACCATACCCACTCCTCTGCCACAAACCACCAGCAACACTTCCACCATTTTACTACTACCCACTGCTACCCTGGATTCTACAATCCAACAGCAACTTTACCACTTTCATTGCAGCGCCATGCCATACTTACACCAACCACTCCTCTGTCGTCCTTACCATAGTCGTTCCACCAGTCACCAACTCCACCAGTACAAACCGTTGTTGCTCCTACAACTTCACTCATCTACATTCCATCCACTTCAATACACCGTGCTACTGCAAACACCCCCTCTAACTGCCACTGTCATTCATACATGTAAGTAATCAAAAAGGAAATATTAAATCCAAATAACAATAAACTTACAACTATGTTCAATAACGATGGATATATTCCTCAATTTAATTATATTTTAATCATGTGTAGTGCAGTTGGTTGAGGAGGTCGGCTCCCATCAATGCAAGGTGGAGGGTTTGATCCTCACTTACTGCACCAATCATGAGAGCTAATCTGAGATTAGTTGCAATTATTATCCCTGATTCTAACCCTAACCATTTTATAGCTTCTAGCCTTACCCATTGACAAGCTTGTCTTTTTCTTTTTTAGTTAAACAAGCAATGGCAAGTAGTATTCAAACAAAGTCATGTTAATTTGCAATCACAATTGATCAGGCTATATATCATTTATAACAATGAGGTTGGCGGTTGCACATTATTAAGAAGAATTATGACCAGGCCACGGTTCATGGAACACATTAAAGGTATTATTAACTATAGGCAACTAATTTCTCAGTACTCTATATGGAGCCATGATACTGAAAAAAATAGAAATTCATTAAATTTCTTACAGGATTTTATTATTATCTGTATACTCGACAACTTATGCAAAGTCACCTCCATCAATGGTTTTCTTCCCTTAGTTTCTGTAAAATATAAATTACATGAAGTTAAGTACAGATACTCTACTTGAAATTTGAAGGCAGAAGTAAGGTATGTTACATTAGAGATGAGGATCCAAGAATCAAGTGTATGAATAACTTTTCCAGATTGGTGGGTCTCTTGAGCTATTGCTACTCCTTCAGCCAAGCTACTTGCTTTGCCACTTACTAAAAGAGCTGCAACAGTATTTAGAACCTGAAGGTTCGAAGCTAGTGTTAGTTATAACAAGGAGACAACAATATAAAAAAGGCACTGACTATTGAGCAAAGTATGAACATTTCTGATATGGGTTGATATTTTTCAGTTAGACTGTTTAGAAAATAACTAGCTAATAATTTTCCCAAGAAAGCATGTTTTATACTGTTGCAACTTTATTTATATAGCTTACAATGGCACCTGCAACTGATCCCCTTTCACCAGAAAGTACATTTCTGAGAGCTGACGCATTGAATTCTAGACCTTCACCTCTAAGATCTGAAATGGTGCACCGAGGAATGTTAAAGTCCACTGCATACATTGCATGCTTGCAATTAGCAATCAGACAATTTTCAAATACTTTTGATCTGAATGACGGTATGCACGTTAAGCAGTCAAAGTAATTTCCCATAGGTAACGACAAATTAAAGGGTACTTACATGGATCAAAATGAAATTTCTCAATCGTTGTTGAAGTTACATCAAGATAATACACAGGTCCCGTTTCATCCCTTTTATTATATATAATATTAATAAAATAATAATAATAAAATACACTCAACACTATGAAGTAGATTTAAATAATAAAAAGTTAATCAATTGGCAACTATATTATTGTGAAAAAGGAATAAAACAAACAAGTACACTTGTTACAAAAAGATGCTCCTAAGGAAATAAAATCATACCAAGTGGACTGATTTCATCTAATCCCTCTGAATGCACTATCAACGCTCTTTTCATCCCGAATCCCTGCATTGCTTTTGCCATCTTCTCTACCTATATTTCCAAGTTGGTAATTTTAAATCCCAGATAACTAATTTGCTACTGAAAATAATGTGTATATGAGACGGACAGAACAACTGGGTATAGGCTTTTGGTCAAATGAGCTAACGTGTTGTTCATGAATCCCACTTAGGTAGAGACAAGGGAATGAATAATCATGAAAAAGACTTACAATATTTTCATGGTAGATACCAATGACAGCATAAGGTACTCTTGGAGGGTTCAATAATGGACCGAGAATATTAAACAGAGTCTTTATTTTTCAACTGCTTCCTGACAGGACTGACAATTTTAGTCGCTGGATGGTATAGTGGGGACATCATGAAACCTATGCTTGCTTCCTCAACACATCTTCTTGTACCCTATTTCAACATGAAAAAAAAACTTTGTCAATACAACTAATACTTGCAATGCAACCATACATTAATACATGTGTCAAAATTTGATGTTTGGATGCTCAAATATATTTGATAGAAGTAAACAGATTCATGGACGGGACTGCAATAGAGTGTGGTGAACAACATCATGGAACAAGAGATCAATGAAGCAAAGCCGAAGAAAGTAAAATACTACAAGACCAGGAATGCAGTGAGTATGACTAACAATACTCCAGTTATGTAAGAAATACACCTCCAAAATTCAAGATGTGGGCCTGAGATTTGTTTTGGTTGTTTGGGTTGTGTATTTGTTGGCAAAGATTTCTAAATGAACCAAATTTCAACAAATTTTTTCTGAATTCTTAGCGGGATCGTTAGCCAGCGTTTCAGCGTTTAAGCACTCGCTAATGGTGGGTGAGAATTATGTTCTCATTGTATGTGCAAAAAATCATACCCATTGATCCCTGTAACTACATATCTAATGCAGATCATGTTATACTTATAACTAAAATTTTGTGTTGCCCACAAATGTACATGCTTACCATCACTGTTATCAACTGAGACAATTTTAATGTATTTACGACTTTATGACACATTGAAATATTTGAGCCTGTTATGGAAATAATTAAAATATAATGCTTTAGTTATTCAATTATAAGTTAAAGATATGCCGAGTCCATGTTGAGCGAAGTAGTCAATATAGAAAATGCAATACAGTATCAGTTTTCTCCCATGAATGAAAAAAAATAAAGGGAAAAAGAGACAGCTATTGAAGAAATACAAACTGCTATACCCACTTGCAAGAAGTCGTGGCCAACGAACTGATGATCAAGTAAGACGTAAATGTTTGGATCATATAGTTAAAAAGAACGGCGACGTCACCTTCAGTCTCAACCACCCACATCGCTACCCTGTACCCAACATCGGCAGCCACTTCAAACCCAAACAGCAACCACACAGACAAACAGACAACCACCCACCACGCCGACATCCCTAAACTCCCGCAACCCTAGATCCATTCACTACCACACCCTCCACCACCAAATCGCCAACCGACTCCCAAACATCTCAACGCAACCCGATTTCATGGTTCCTAATCTCCATCCAAGAGCTTGACCCCTAAATCACCACAACAAGCCATGGCCTCCTCCCACACCTGAAGCAAACAATAGACGAAAAAGGGAAAAATAGATGAAGAACGATTGAATTTAGCTGTGATAATAAAAGAAGATTTAAGGTCAAATTTATTTGGTGGTGGGGACAATTTCTGTACAGTGGAGGTTTTAGAGATTTGAGAAGAAGAATCGGGCTTGGATAAATTTTAGGTTTTTATTTTGTTTTGGCGCCAGCAACGAAATGAAAGAGAACGAAAATTAGATGGAATGACAAGCGGGAATGAAAAAACAAATCCCGCCCAGAACCTACCCAAAGCTAAAAACGCTGCCATTACCGTGGGGTTTAAGAAACAGTAGCAATTAGCATTCAAACGCTGCTATATATTGCAACTAAAAGCATAATTTTTTGTAGTGCCACCTCCACACCTTCCCTGCTTCTCCCAAGCTAACGCTTCCTGATGTGCCTCTGCTACAGATCTTGGATCAAACATATTAACCATATCCTGGATCTGCATTCTCAATCCCCCAATGAATCTAGCAGTTAACTGTTCTTCAGTCTCCATAATATCGTTCCTGGCAATGAGTTGGTAAAATTCATCAGTATAATCACTAACAGACTTTGTCCCTTGCCTCAGATTCTGCAACCTCTGCTACATAAGTGATTGATAGTTGTAAGGTAAAAAAGTAGATCTCATCAACTTCTTCATCTTATCCCACTCAACAACCTTCGACTTCCCCATCCGTTCTCGTGTAAGTTTAGTTTGCTGCCACCATGCCAATGCTCTTCCCCTCAATCTAGTAGCAACCAACTTTACTCGACGATTCTCCGGCACTTCCTTGAAATCAAAGATTTCTTCAACATTAGATAACCAGTCTAAGAACTCCTCAGCAACCATCCCACCTTTAAACTCCGGAATCTCCATCTTCATTCCCGATTCCCATCGACGATCATCATCTACGTCTCGATTCTGACGTCGTGTTTGTTCTCTATCTCGATAATGAACACTTCCCCTATCACCATCAAACTCCTCATCAAAGTCTGATGTATAGCGTTGTCGATTACAACCTTCAACATCTCTACTACCACTCCTTCGATCAACATTCCTATCACGATTATCAACACTTCTATGGTCTTCTCTTCTCTCCCGATCTGAATGTATCGAAGCTCTACTTCTCCCATGGCTCGATTCAGGTGAAACTCTTCTTCTACTTTGATTCATTTCAAGCATCATTCTCTCTAATCGACCAATTCCTTCGTTCAACTTTTCAGTAAAACTCTCGTGGATTCGTTGCTCCATTTCATCAGCTTCTTCTCTTCCATACAAGACATTAATATTGCGATGACGTTGAGCTCGTCTCGGTGGCATGATTGAACTTCGCAAAATCTTTAAACAATAAACTTCAACAAATCAAAACTTCAACACAAAATCAAACAAGTCACGGTTCCTTAGCTTGCTTCAGACTTCAAAACAACTTCACAAGGCTCGGCTACTTCTTAAGTATACACGGCCTTCCTTCAACAATAATAGCAAAGTGATGCTTCAACTCTTGGCTCAAACCCCTTTTCAACTTTGATACGAAATGAAATGGATCGAAAGTTCTCCTCTTGTTGCAACTTCAATATGAACACGACGAACACAAACTTCAAACTCCAAACTCCAAACTTCTCGACAATTTGCAAATTCGATCTCTAAACTTCAACTTCTCGAAACCCAAGTCTCCAAATGGTGCAACTTCTTGCGATCTAGCTCTGATACCAAACTGACGCAGTGGATATTTCAAAACAAACTTCAATTGATAAAATGTAGCAATCGGTGATTTGAAAATACTGCAATGCCTAAATCCGTTGATCCAAAGATGCCGGATTCTAGCTATCTTCGTCTCGTTGATCGCGCACGATACCGAGAAACAAAGATCTACGATTCTTCGACGTTGATCAAGCGCACTTGATTCCGTGAATCGGCTTCACAAACGAAGATTCGAGTGTACTCGAATGACGTAGGTGGAGATAGGAGATTTCACTCGACTACCAATTAGAGAAGAAAGCACAAAGCAATCAACAAGAAATTTTTATTCAATATTCAACTCTTTTACACATGACACGACTTGCCTATTTATAGGCTTACAACTCACTACAAGACTTAAAAAAAATTACAACACAATGGTACACGACTTAAAGAAAAGGAAAATGCAGCGACTTAAAAATCTTTCACACGACTTAACATTTCAATAGCAATGAGTCGGCCCCGACTTAAAAATAAAGTCGTTCGCGACTTAATATTCTTCCACAGCAACCATAAGTCGACCGCGACCTACAGAGAAGACGAGATGGAGACTCGCGACCTAAGATTTCGTTCACGCGACTTTGAAAAGCTCGGCAGCGATTTATTGAAGGCGCACGCGACACATGAAAGAGGCGAAGGGGAAACTTAAGTCGTTCGTGACTTATAGCAGTATCGCGATTTAGGGTTTTAGATTAGAACCGATGCCGCGTGAGGGGAATGAGTCGGTGATGTTGAGTCGTGGGTTGTTGATGGGTTGAGTCGTGGGGAAATGGATGGGAATGAGTCGCGGTTGTGGGAAATGGCGATGGGGATGAGTCACGAATGGTGATGAGTCGCGAATGGTGATGAGTCGCGAATGGTGATGAGTCGCGAATGGTGATGAGTCGCGAATGGTGATTGACTCGTGGGTCGTGGATGGAGGGGACTGTGAGTCGGCGGTGGGGATAAGTTGTGGGGAAGTGGATGGCGATGGGGATGAGTCGGCCGCGAGGTAAGTGCTTCATCAAGATTATTCTGGAATGTTGGGACCATGACTACCTCTTCAGGAATTCCATCTTCTAGTAAGAGTGATCCGTCTATGAATGTAGCGCAACATGGGCAATAACAAATGTTCTTCAGATAACCTCCTTTCACTATTTTTCAGCCAAATATACAGTTTAGTTATTCATTTCCTGTTATGAAAATAATAGCGCTTTATGAAAGCTTTTATCAATGGATCTTTGTCACACAAATTACAAAGAGATAACTTGAATTGAAAACAAGACGGAATTGAAATAAAAATGCAATAACACAAAATATTCCACCCAATCATCCACTTTATTGATTCACCAAAAATTTGTTTACAATTAATAGAATAAAACTAAAGTAAACAAAATATCATTGAATCAATAACCAAATTGAGAAAGGGAGCAAATATCTATGTGGCTAAAATTGTTGAAGAAAAAGAACAAAGATGAAGAAGAGAAAATTAGCAAATAGATTTTCTACCACACTTTTACCCTCTCTTCTAGTCTCTATTTATATGATCAATTACTTAATGCCCAAGTTAACATTAGATGACAAAAAATATTTTGATTAGCCAATTAGAGGGAGAAATAAACATACTCAAATATGCATATTAATTAGAGGAAACAACATATTGTCTTTCTTTCTTTTGCATATTTATTTCCCTTTATTTTAGATTTTGTATCATCAAAATTTAACACTCCACATTGATGCAAAATCACATATCTCCAACATATCAAGCATGTCATATCTAGATCTATCACAAATCCTCATATCTCAACCACGCTAAATTACAAACCTCAACCACTATCTGCAAGTGATGCATCTCCCACATGAGGTGCACCACACAAATCCGATTTAAAAAACATTTATAATACCACAAAGATCATCGTCTTGTCTTTATGGATTTTGCAATTCGACATTCATCTATCACTCGATCTGAGCTCATTACCTGATCACTATCGATCCCTCGAGCATCATCAACTTTGAAGACCCCTGTCTAAAATATGATCCTCAATGCTAGAATCATAAACAGCGACCACATTAACCTCTCCACCTTGTTGTGGACTAGGTCCTTCAACCATCACTCACTTTCCATTGTCGACTACAGAACCAACCAAGCTGTAAAGGTTTCCTTTTTCCAATACTCCTCTCATTCTTACACGACGACCTTTCTACACTCTCAAAACTCCACCTTGAGTCTCATAAGTGCAACCACGGCGATCCAATTGATTATGCGAACAAGTGGGTACATGTCTCACTCTAGAGACTTCTCTAACCATACCATCATACATACGAAATCGGATAGATCCAATACCACAAATCGGTAGCTCTTCTCCATTAGTTGTCCTAATCATGCCGACGCTCATCTCATAAGAAGAAAAATATTTCATATCTCTATAAATGTGAAAACTGTCTTCCGAATCCATCGTCCAAGGCTTATTTTCACCAAAGAGGACATCATAAGAAGCATCACTACCGGTATCTTCGGCAAAACCTGCATGTGCATCACTACTAGTATCATCATGCGTAGCCTTTTTCTGATCTCTTTTATAAGCTTAACACTTGCTGTATATGTGACCTTTCTTATTACAATAATGAAAACTGATAACATCTTTACCATTAGCATCCTTCTTCTTCCAAATTATATCTTTCTTCGAGTCCTTTGCGATCATATCTCACTTTGAATTGATTTCAAACCTGACCCTTTTCTTCTACGCTCCTCATTCAAAAGACTACTTCGAACAATTTCCAGAGAGATAGTTCCATTAGCATTGGAATTACTCAATTAAACAACCAAAGTTTCCCAACTTTCTGAAAGCGAACTCGTTAATAAAACATCCTGTAACTCATCATAAAAATTGACCTTCATATTTGCCAATTGATTTATTATATCTTGAAAATTCATTCAAATGCTCTACAACAGACTTCTCTTCATCTAATCTCAGCTGTGCCAACTTTCGAACCAGAAAAGCCTTACTAGTAGCATTCTTTGACTCATACAAAGATACCAACTTATCCCACAAAGCCTTCGCAGATTCACAACTAGCCACATGATGGAAAACTGAATCATCAAGATACTGGTGAATCAAAGCAATTGCCTTCTTATCCATCTTCTTCCATTTTCCCTCATCTACATCAGAAGGCTTCTTTCCATCTCCATCAATTGGATCATGAAGATCATTGAGGTACATAACATCCTCCATCTTAGGCTTTCAAATACTCTAATTTTTCCCATCCAGGATAGCCATCTTTGAAAACGAAATCATATCTGACATCAACAATTTTTCAAACCAAAATTACTCTAAGCTTTGCGATGATCTGTGATCTGATACCAAACTGTTATGAAAATAGTGACGCTTTGCGGAAGCTTTTATCAACGGATTTTTATCATCCAAATCACAAAGAGATAACTTGGATTGAAAACAATACAGAATTGAATTCAAAACGCAATAACACAAAATATTCCATCCAACCACCCACTTTATTGATTCACCAAAATTTTGTTTATAATTAATAGAACAAAGCTAAAGTAAACAAAATATCATTGAATCAATAACTAAGTTGAGATAGGGAGAAAATATTTATATGGCTAAAATTATTGGAGAAAAAGAACAAAGATGAAGAGGAGAAAAGGAACAAAGATGATGAAGAGAAAATTAGCAAATAGATTTTCAACCGCACTTTTACCCTCTCTTCTAGTCTCTGTTTATATAATCAATTATTTAATGCCCAAGTTAATATTAGATGACAAAAAGAAATTTGATTAGCCAATTAGAGAGAGAAATAAACATATTCAAATATGCCTATTAATTAGAGGAAACAAAATCTACTCTTTCTTTCTTTTGCATGTTTATTTCCCACTATTTGTGATTTTGTATCACTAAAATTTAACACTCCACCTAAATGCAAAATCAAATATTTCCAACATATCAAGCATGTCATATCTAGATCTATCACAAATCCCCATATCTCAACCACAATAAATTACAAACCTCGACCACTGTTTGCAAGTGATGCATCTCCCACATAAGGTGCACCACACAAATCCGGTCTCAAAAACGTTTGTAATACCACAAAGATCTTCATCTTGTCTTTGTGGATTTTGCAATTCAACATCTGTCTATCACTCGATCTGAGCTCATTATCTGATTACTATCGATCCCTTGAGAATCATCAACATGAAGACCTCTATCCAAAATATGATCCTCAATGCTAGAATCATAAGCAATGACCACATTAACCTCTCCACCTTGCTGTGGACTAGTCGACTAAAGAACCAACCAAGCTATAAATGTTTCCTTCTTCCAATACTCCTCTCGTCCTTACACAACCACATTTCTTCACTCTCAAAACTCCACCTTGAGTCTCATAAATGCAACCACGACAATCCAACTGAGCGAGACAAATAAGATTATGCGAACAAGGGGTACATGTCTCACTCTAGAAACTTCTCTAACCACACCATCAGGCATACGAAATCGGATCGGTCCAATACTACAAATCGGTAGCTCTTCTTGATTGGTTGTCCTAAGCATGCCGACACTTCCGAATCCATCTTCCAAAGTTTATTTTCACTAAAGAGGACATCAAAAGAAGCATCACTATCGGTACCTTCAGCAAAACCCGCATGTGCATCACTACTAGTATCACCATGCGCAGCCTTTTTCTGATCTCTTTTATAAGCATAACACTTATTGCGTATGTGACCTTTCTTATTATAATAATGACAAGTGACAATACCTTTACCATTAGCGTCATTCTTCTTTCAAATTGTATCTTTCTTCGAGTCCCTTACCACTATAGCCTCACGTTGAATTGATTTCATACCTGACCCTTTTCTTCTAAGCTCCTCATTCAAAATACTGCTTCGAACAGTTTCCAGAAAGATAGTTCCATTAGCGTTGGAATTACTCAATGAAACAACCAAAGTTTTCCAACTTTATGAAAGCGAACTCATTAATAAAAGAGCATGTAACTCATCATCAAAATTGACCTTTATATTTACCAATTGATTTATTACATCTTGAAATTCATTCAAATGCTCTACAATAGACTTTCCTTCATCTAATCCTAGTTATACCAACTTTCGAACTAGAAAAGCCTCACTAATAGCACTCTTTGACTCATACAAAGATACCAACTTATTCTACAAAGCCTTTGTGGATTCACAAGTAGCCACATCATGGAAAACTGAATCGTCAAGATATTGACGAATCAAAGCAATCGCCTTCTTATCCATCTTCTTTCATTTTTCCTCATCTACATCAGAGGGCTTCTTTCCTTCTTCATCAATCAGATCATGAAGATCATTGAGGTACAGAACATCCTCCATCTTAGGCTTCCAAATACCCCAATTTTTCCCATCTAAGATAGCCATCTTTGAAAATGAAATCATATCCGACATCAATCATTTTTCAAACCAAAATTACTCTAAGATATGCGATGATCTATGCTTTGATACCAAACTGATATTAAAATAGTAGCGCTTTGCGGAAGCTTTTACCAACGGATTTTTGTCACCCAAATTACAAAGATATAACTTAGATTGAAAACAAGACGGAACTGAAATCCAAATGCAATAACACAAAATATTTCATCCAATCGTCCATTTTATTGATTCAATAAAAAATTTTACAATTAATTGAACAAAGCTAAAGTAAAAAAATACCATTGAATCAATAACCAAATTGAGAAAGGGAGCAAATATTTATGTGGCTAAAATTGTTGGAGAAAAAGAACAAAGATGAAGAAGAAAAAATTAGCAAATAGATTTTCCATCATATTTTTACCCTCTCTTCTAGTTTCTATTTGTACAATCAATTACTTAACGACCAAGTTAACATTAGATGGCTAAAAATAATTTGACTAGCCAATTAGAAAGAGAAATAAACATACTCAAATATGCCTATTAGTTAGAGGAAGAAAAATCTTCTGTTTCTTTCTTTTGCATATTTATTCCCCTCTATTTGTGATTTTATATCACCAAAATTTAACATTTCCGACGTATGATAGTTTTGCACACGTCGTTCAAAGGTAACACATATTTCGTAATCTTCTAAAATCATATATTATTCATTGTATTATATGGTGATAAAAAAATTATTTTCATGTGTATCTTTACTCCATAGCAATATTCGATGCAAAATAGTGTTGGACCATCGAACAGCTGTAGGTCTTGTCTGATACAGTCCACACCTTCTGAATTATACAATATGAGCCAAAAAGTACGTTACATTTTGCATTGTTAATGAATTGTGTTGCATTTTATAACCGTATTAAAAATGTTGTATATTCATATTGCAGCATTCCAGCATATGATATTAATACACAATCGAACATTCAACCGACAACTGAATTAGGGGTTTCTAATGTATCCAATGATGATATGGATATAGATGCTAAGTGGATGAACAAGTACATGATGTTCCTGCTCTTGATAGCATGACTGTTGTAACCCGACCAGAGAATGATACAGCATAGATTGAGAACATGCAAGTAAACAATGATTCGCTAAACTATGATTTTGGAGGCAAAGACGCTGCTTGTGTGGATATTGATGGACCAGAAATGGACATACCTTTGGATGATGACTTATGTAATGTACAAATGATGGCTGGATCCGTCGTCACAAATTTGTAATTCAATGATGAAATATTCTCATTGTCTAGTGTTTAAAACGGTTTCAAAGTAGGGATGGTATATGAGAGCAAAAGATAATTTCTACAACAATTAAGTGAGTGGTCAATTTTACATGCAGTTTCTATTAAGCAGTTAGGTCAAACAAAGGAAAATAGACAGTCATTTGCAACATCCATTCAAGTTTTTCGTGGAGAATACATGTTATAGATTCAAAAAAATTACAATTCAAATTGTGGATTATTAAAAAATATCAATGCGATCATATTTGCGTTAACCCAATAGTTAACTCTAATCATAAGCATGTAGCATCTGCCTTTTCGGTTTTAAAATTATGCCTTTCATGAAAGCAGATTTGAACATAACAACTAGAACGGAGCATATTTTAATGGAGGAACAACTTTTTATTAAAATTTGTTATATGAAAGCGTGGAGAGCATTAAGCAAGGTAATTGAACAGATATATGATGGTTGTGCAGAGTAATATTCCAACCTACGACAATATATCGCTGAACTTGGTAGAACGAATCCAGGTAGTGTTGGACACTTAACAACCGAGGAGCATGGAGTATTCGATCGTGCTTTTTGGGCTTTTGGGCCTTGTATTGATGGTTTTTTACATTGTCGGCCCTTGCTTTGCATTGATGGCACACATCTGTATGGAAAATACAAAGGTACCTTACTTGTTGCTACTACTGTAGATGCAAGTGATCGGCTTTATCTATTTGCTTATGTGATTGTTGAGTCAGCATCATGTGATAGTCGGGGTTGGTTTATTTCTTGCATGCGAAGGTTCATTCATAATGTTAACAATTGACGTATTACCTTTATTTTCGATAGAATGAATGAAATACCAACAACATTGGAGAGCCACTGGGGATTATCTCAAAAGTATCGATTTTGTACTAGACATTTGAAAGCAAATTTTCAAGCCACTGGATTTAGAGACAATTGTTTGATAGGTTTATTCTACATTGCAACATGTGCTTCCGAGATAGTTGAGTATCTAAAAACCTGAGAGGAGATTGAGACCATCAATATTAGAGCACACAACTAAATAGAGAGAAGTTTAGGTGGAAAAGAAGAAAATTAGGCTTTGTGTAAGGATGATGGTGGCCATTTTCATGTTATGATGAATAATGCGTCTGAAAGTTTTAACAATGTACTTAGAGGTGCAAGATGTTACATGTTAAAGCTTTGATTGCTTGTACATTCTTTTGATCGGTGGATTGGTTTTTTCAAAGAAGAGAGTTTGCTAAATCTTCGGCATCTTGTTTAACACAAAAATGGGAAGCAAAGATAGCCAAGAGAGCAAGTGAAGCAAGATGTTCAAGGATTGTTCGATTCAGTTAGGTTGAATGGCAAGTAATTCACTACTTGGGTGATGGATTTAAAGTAACAATTAATGGTAACCCTTATTATTATACATGCAACATCTTGTTTCTTTAACAGCTGCCTTGTGTGCATGTTATGGCTGCTTGTTCGTTAGTTACTAACGGTACAAATAGAGCTTATCATGACTTCACCTCGCCTTCATACACGGTTCGTAACTACTGGCAGCTTCCACACCGTAATTTTATCTCATTCGAGATAAACGTTACCCTTGTGCGCACGAAGGACCATTGGTTCTGCCTCCAATAGTTCGTAGAGCACTCGGAAGTCCAAGGTCTACAAGAATTAAAGACACTATGTATAAGATGCAGGCTCCAAAGGAAAATGGATGCAACAGATATAGACTGCATAGCCATAAGAAGAATCGTCGTACTTCAGCAACTTAGCTTTTATTAGTGTTGGTAGTTACTCACTTTGTTTGTGTTGTTAGTATATATGTTTGTTTGAGAACCTTGTTTTATCGTGCACGTTTGTAATATTACTTGTTATTCATGTTATTTGAAGCACGTTGTTTGTGTTCTTTGTAGGGCGTTATTTGAAGCGCGTTGTTTGTGTTCTTTGTAGGGCGTTATTTGTGTTAGATGCACAATACTAATAGTCAATTCAACATATGATACAACATACACCAAATTACCATGCAATGCAACATATAAACATACACTAAATTACCCAACAATATAACATAGATACAATAAATGATACAATATATGATACAACATACACCAAATTACCATACAATACCATATAATACAAAATACGATACAATATACGACACAACATACACAAAATTACCATAAATTACTTGTTAGGATACCCAACAGCATGATCAAACTGTGTTTCAAAAGGGACTTTCGATTGTAAGTTAGAATTGTGTTTTAGTAATCAAAGATTCTCTTTTTCCAACCGTAAAAGACCATACTCAAGTACTTTGCGACACATTGAAGGATCTATCCAGAGTAAAAAATTACAATAGTCGAATGATTTAGTCATTTCTCTACTCAACTTATAACGTGTATATGCATTTTATGACCTACATTCATTTTATTTATTTCCACGATCACATCATACGTAAATCTACAGTCATATATTTTTAATACGGGGGGCTCTCCAATATCTTGTGCTTTATTATGATTCTTCCACTTACCACAATGTATAGCAGGTAAATATTGTTGCAAATTATGATTGAAATTTCCCAATTCTCTAATAACTACTTTTGATTCGATGCAAACTTCTTTACCCAACCTACATGGATTTGATTCAACATTTATTGGAGTTCCGGATACAAATCCATAATGTTGGGATTGTGGTAATAATTGAGTTGCGGGTACATATTCAACATTAGCCATGTTTATATTAGAATCAAACTCCAAACGCACGCAATATTTCATTAATGTCTCATCATCTCATCGATCCATTGCACTAAAGGTACATAAGAACTTGTAAAAAATTGAAAATCAGCTTTAAGTATTGAAAAATACCTTAGATTATGACACTACTGCAAAATCAAACAATTTAGATGAGAAATGATTTGGAAGGCAAGCGGCTTTATAGTGGGTTGTGCCACTATTATTAAAAAAATTGTAACAGGTGTTTCGCACATATGCAGAACAACTATAGAAATTTAAAAACAGGAGTATGGTAGGAAACCAAACTACTAAAAGGAACATAAAAGACTAAACCCCATCAGGAGAGGATGACCCATCATCAGACGAGTTAAATCAATCACATGAATATATGAACTTAACAACTTCCCAAGCAAAGGGGCAAATCCAAGGAATCCTTGAGTAAAAGAAAATTATGTCTCAACTGTCATCCTAAAGAATAACCTTGTTAAGCTCCATATTCTCACCATCCTACGATAGAGAAAAAGAATCACCACATAGCTGGTACATTACATATCTATGCTCTCCACCACATTAGCAACATACCTATAATAGCAATCTCTTGTGGGGGAATTACCAAACTGTATGTCTTCATGAACCCAAACCTGCTCATCAGAATACCAGGATATCACATTTGGATACATTCTGGATATAGGGGAGGAAGGAGTTACAATGTCGACAGGCAAAAGGCCAGGCACATGCAATGGATTCTTGCGAACCCATATTCATTTTGCCACCTTTGGCAAAGGAATTTTCTGAGCAAGAGGAATTTCAATATCTTTCTTCAGCAAAGGGATAGGGGATGGAACGGTTGCAAGATGCTTGCAGGAATTTGCCAAATGACAAAAAGAACAAGTAGTGCATATAGGAGATTTCCACTTATAATTTACTTTTACTATTGCTACCTGCCTCGGAGCATGTTCTACAGGTAAAACAGAAGGCAACAAGCTAGTAGTCTTAATCTCAATCAAAGATCTAGCAGAGCCAAGCCTATCCCTACTAATAGTAGCAGTATCAAAACAAACTAGGTCCCAACAAGATAAGCCAACTAATTATTACCTATCAAAGATTGTAATAAGAAGGGATATTGGTGAATTGGACCAAACAGGAATGGATAAAACCTATTCTCTAGTAGAGTCCATTCAACGATTTTAGCGATTAATAATGAAAGGTTTCCCTAATTTAATAGTTGGCTCGGCTTCTAGAATTTTTAAACAATCTTCTGGACATGAAAATTTGAAGTAAAAGATAGAATTTTCATTTGAAGATGAGAAATGATGAATCGTGAAATGGAAGGGTAGTTCTGGTTTTAGGGTTTTGTTTGGAGTTTGTTAAAGTAAAGAACGAGGGAAGGAATGTGTGATGTTATGTAGTAAAAGTAATATTCTGAGGCGATCTTTTAAAAATCGTCGTTGGACGACTTTTGAAAAGTCGTCCACTGCCGAATTTTGAAAAATCTCCCAATATTTCGAGGTTTCAAATAGAAACCTAGAAATTCAAATCCGATACAACAACAACATTAGACATCGATCATCCATATCAACAAAGCAAATTACAACGGCAACATCAACATATTTTCGAGATTTAATTTAACATTCGATAGATCAATAGATAACAATAAATTCATAATGTCCGATAAAACATTATAATCCGACATAACATCCGATAAAACAATAAATTCATAATACTATTATACTACAAATAACATTAAATCCATAACATCAAACCTAACATCGTAGGTTGCGAAGTTCCCAAGGAGTACCTTTTGGCTTCCTCCATGATAATGGAACATCATCTTGTGAATCCTCTTCCTCGCTTTGTTCCATGGTTCTCGGAGGTTGTGAAGGTCAGGGTCTTAATTTTGCTTGCGAAGGTTGTAAGGATGAAGTACCTTGTCGATGTCTACGCCTTTGGTACATGAGAGTCATAGGATGAGGCCCAAACTCTGATGATGGTGCTTCTAAGAGAGTAGAAGGGGGGAGGAGGAGGTAGTGTGGGTCATGATGGCTTGTTCTTCCCCAAGATTGTTTGTAAAATGCACTTCACACTAAAAATTTACTCTTTGAACAGTTCAGTACTTCTTCGAATAGCTCATCAACCAACTCTAGTGCATGGTAAATGACGTTCTCTTGCCAAAGCAAAGTAAGTAAATCATATATAAATTAACTATGCTTAGTTAATCAACGGCTATACATACCACATTCTTCTCAAGAGGAACTCTAGGAGTGTATGGGTCTATTGCAATAGGAGGTTTTTTGGCACCAAAAAAATAACAGTGCGTGATGTCCCAGTACCAAGTATAATATTATTCATCCATTAAGTGAGGTCCCTCTCTTGTTGCTTATGCAGATGGCGATGATTCCATGTCTCAATCGACATATCATACTCCCCATATGCGACATCAATCATGTAATGAGGAGCTTGTTCTGGCAGATGCTGTCGCATATCAAAATGTCACATCACTCTGTCGGGAAGATGATGCTCTACATCACTCAAACAAATGAGTGGAATCTGTGTTATCCATAACTAAATAGAAGTAATGCATAAGTTTGAAAATTCTCCAAGCACAGGTGTATGATGTCTATATCATAGAATTGTAATGGAATACATCGAACTCGTTGCGGTAAAACATAATATTGCGCCTGGGAGACTTCATAGTGCTCTTCGGTCCTACCAACCAAAAATTTGAAAATACTATGAATTATTAGATCCAAAAATATGTATATAATAAAATAAAATAATTAATATACCTAGCACCACATGGAAGAGATAAATCAGATTCATCCTCTTTATCGTTATTCTTCTGATCGGAAGGTACGTCCAACACCGTAACTGCAAACATGTATACACAGAAGATTGCATGTATATGAACATACGAAATAAATGCATCTGAAGAGTAATAATGCAACATGTAGTAGAGTCAAACAACCACCAATAGATGTGTTCTTTAGCAAAGCAAGCCTCGTTAGCTCCGTGTATGTATAGACTAGAACCGCACTAACCCATGAATACTTGTGGAAAATATCAAAGTCCTCTAGAAATGGAAGCCGTTTGAGCCAGATACGGGACTTCTAATGGTCACAAATCAAACGTGAAGTGGTAATATGCAATATAATGGCTGGAGCGCGCTAAGCAATCTGAATGTCCAAGACGTCTACTGGAACGTCGTTAGTAAGCACCTTCCTAAACCATGTAGTAACTACTATCTCATTACCCCACCTCTGTTCCGTATGAGGAGATAGACCTAAGAGCATCTTGCATAACTCTATGTAATCTACTGGCTCCGGGTTGCTCAACGGAGCACCATATATTTGTAAACCAAGAAAACAGCAACATCGGCCAACGTGATGGTCATCTCCCAAACTCGAAAGGGGAATATAGATGTCTCCGGCCTCCAACTATCCATCAAAGTGGTGATAAGATGATGATCCGATTGGGTGCAACCTAACTGAAAGATAAGCGAGAAGACGGCTCGATTTATCAACTCTAGCACACCAGGATGAGAGGAAGTCACTTTCTTCAATTTAGACGAGTCACCAATAGTGGAGTAGTGCGTTGTCAACAAAGTATAAGCACCATATATAACCAGCATCTATGTACATTTATATTTCATATGAAAGTGTATTACTTCCATCCAAGTGTGGTTCCCCGTTCGATGACGTTCTTGCAAATACAATATGCTTTCATCGATCGGTTTCAGTAATATCTCGGGGTAATCTGCACCAAATTTACCTATTTGCTAATCACAAATTCTATTTCAACTATAAAACTAATAGTGTTTAACATCTAGTTTAACAAGGTAAAAGCAAAAAACAATTGAGTTCCAAGATCACACAACTACTTATACAACTTCAAAAAGTTTAATTTATCAAATTTAACAAAATCCTAAACTGTAATTTTTTTTTGGAGATTATTGTAGAATTGAAACCTTAAGGAGCTTTCTATGATGAAGAAAAAACCATGCTTCGAATTGACAAAGAATTCTAAGAAATTTGCAATTAAAATTTGAACTTTGGGAAAAAATGGATTTTTTTTTATTTTTGATTTACTTTTGGAATGAATAAGATGAAGTGGAGGTAGGGGCTGGCTTCTGTTTTGGAGCAGAAAACTATTTTCAAAAGTCGCCCACTACGTTTACAAAAAAATATATACTAGCGCCAAAAAATATATACTAGCGCCATTTGAAATGGTGCCGGTATACTTTGGCCAGATAGCGATGAACTGACCAAAACAGGGCCACGTTTGAAAATAGTTTTCAAGTGGTGCTATTAACTGTAATAATTTTTAAAAAGGAGGAAAAATGAAAAAAAAAATCCTAAATAAATTGGATTAAACTTTGACTTGACGGCCGAGAAATCATTAGGTTAGTTTACAGAGAGTCTCACGAATTAAAACTGGTTAAAACAACCTTAACTTTACAGAGAATCCCTATAAGCGAAATTAATAAGATTATCAACAAGATTCAACTTTGAACTGGTTAATTGATAGCAAAATTCTATTGGTGTGAAGAGAGTATATGATAGGACAAAAAAGATAAGGTTCTCATTCTGAGTGAAATGATAATTCTTTTTAACCACCATTAAAAGCTGATTCACCTGTGCACGTGATTCCAATAATGACATTGATTCACTCTCTCATCACATGTAATTGTGTAAGACCACAGTACTAGAAAACTTAAAGCCAAAGGCCATTTTCTCCTAGAGGAATGAATCTTTTTAGTTATCTGTAAGCCGACAAGCTAGATATGAAAACTACTTATGAGTTTATAAAAATTGGTGAAAAATCCAAAATGTAAAGTAGATTATCACCATTAGAACATAATAAGAGTCTAAAGCCTATCTCTTAAGTGGTTATAATTTAAAGGCCTAACTCTTAAGTAGGGAATGGTAAAAGGTCTTGCTCTTAGGCATGTAAACTCGGAAGGCTCAACGCTTAAGCTGCTAAAATTCAATGACCAGGTTATTATTTAAGAATTTAAGAAAAATGAATACCCTTTGAAAGTCGGACATCATGTGTGTGCTCAATTCCCTCCAAGGCCATTGATAGAAGTAAATTGAATATCCTTTAAAAGAAGGGCATTATATCATAACTCAATTTCCTTATAGGCTATGTTGTAAAATTTTCAAATAAATGGGGCTTTGGGTTCTTGAAGGGGGGAAGTCTAACACACACAGTATTGAAGCTTATTATTTGGAAGAGAAGAAGGAAAGAAGAAAGAAAAGATAGTCCTACATGCTAGAAAATCAATGACAATATTTGTATACATATAGCTTTCTCATGTGGTGTTGGGGCCTTGGGGCTCCCACATGTTTGCCTTGTTATGAGGAGAGAAGTCATGAAACACCACACACGCTTCGCCGCCGTCCGTCTGTCCAACCGAACCGTACAGGGCCAGACCGGGCCAGGTACGGTTTTCGGGTTCAAATCCGAAAATATTTTTGGATCGTATGTGAACAGTAATGGGCCAGATTTCAGCCGGTTAAGGACCCAAAGCCGAAATTCTTGAATTTGAATAAATGGTGGGAAATTTGTAACGTTTTCTAAACGTTACAAGAAATGAATAGATGCGATGTTTAAATATTGAATGGATAAAGTCGTTTGTAACAGTTGTGAACCGTTGCAAACGGTTGTTACGCTTAGCGAATAAGCACCTCTCTACCACTATAAATAGTGACGCCTAGAAAACGTTAGAAAGCATTCTGAATCTTCTTCTTCTTCACAGAGCAGTTTTGCGACACCAGAAAGTGTTACAAAACACTGCGCCATTGTTACTCTGTTTTGTGACGCTTCCAAGGTGTTGCAAACTCAGAAAACGTCGCAGAATTGCTCTCTTCTTCCTCTTCGTTCAATTCTATACAAATTGCATCATCAGAAACCATTATTAAAGTGTTCTTGGTTGGATCAAAGGTGTACAAAATTTGAATCCGATTACGCTGTTTTAGAGCTTCATTGAATCCTGAAAGTCGATACTTCGATACCTCGTTTGTAACTGGTGGGTTGAACTATTGTCTGAAAGAATCTATTCCATAGATCCTTGAAGTCGGAAGTACAACATTATCTTCATCGCAATTGCCATCAAATTCGCCTCGATCCGCAAAATCCCCAACAAATTTCAGACAATACTTTACAACATTGAAGGTTCGAGCGCTCTGTAAGTTATGAATCAGCATCTAACTCGATTAGAGCATTTTGATGGCGACAATTTCACTCGTTGGCAAGAGACGATGAAATTTTTCTTGGTCACTGTTAAGTTGTTCTATATTTTGAAAGATGACTTAGAAGAAATCCCGGAGGAAGCTGGTAAGGATGATGCTGCTCTAATAGCTAAACGTGCAAAGTGCAAAGAGGACGATTTTCTATGTAGAGGCCATATACTGAATATGCTATCTTCCCCAGTCTACAATACTGATAGGACCTTGGAAATAGCAAAGGCACACTGGATTGCCCTGGAGAATAAGTACCGCATATCCGAGGCCAGTAATAAAAAGTTTCTTATTTCTAATTTTATGGATTTCAAAATGGTCACAAATAAGTCCATAATTGGACAAGTAAGCGAAATCTTACTATTGGTGAATTAACTTAAAGATGCTGGAATTGATCTCCCTAAATCTTTTGTTGTTGGAGTTATAATTTCTAGACTTCCGCATAGTTGGAATGATTATAAGAAAAAGATGAAGCATGCGGAAACGGATTATAATTTAGACGGATTACAGCGTCATCTTCATATTGAAGAAGACTCTCACAAACGCGATCTAGATGATAATCTGCAAACTGAGTCCTATTCTAAGACAACTAATGTTGAAATTACTGATAAGTTAAAGCCAAAGAATGAGACACAATTTAAGAAGAAAAATCATTCCAAAACCAACAGCAAAAAGAAAGGTGCTTGTTATTTTTGTAACAAGCCCGACCACTATGCCCGAGACTGCCGTCTGTGGAAGAAACAACAAAAAGTGAATGTGGTCGAAGATTCGCTTATGACTGTAGTGCAAGAGGCGAACTCCGTTAGCAGCAATGATAATGATTGGTGGTTCGATACTGGACTAACCATTCACATTTGCAAAGACCGTAATGTGTTCAAGAGTTACGAAGAAAATAAAGGAGAAGCCGACGAAGTTACTGGAGCAAACATGGTTCCAAGCAAAGTTCTGGGAAAAGGCACTATAGAACTTCCTTTCATGTCTGGAAAAATTCTTACATTAGTCAATGTATTTTATGTACCCGATATGTGTAAGATTCTGGTCTCTGGATACCTTCTTAACAAAGAAGGATTCAAGATGGCGTATGAGTCTGATAAGCTAGTGTTGTCAAGAATGGTAGATTCATTGGACAGGGATACTCTTGTAACGGCATGATTAAATTGAATCTAATGAAGAAGTCTTCTGTTTATATTGTTGATTCTATTAACTTATGGCATAGATTAGGACATGTTAATTATAATTCCATTAGAAATATGAATAAATTAAAATTAAATTCTGATTGTGATTTCGATACCATCTTTAAATGTGAAATATGTGTTCAAGCAAAAATACACCGAAAATCCTTTAAATTCGTAGAAAGGAAAACTGGTTTGCTTGATTTGGTATATAGTGATGTGGGTGACTTACAAAGTCATATCACCTATGGTGTAACCAATACTATATAACATTCATTGATGATTATACTAGATATGCATATGTATATCTAATGAAAATTAAAGATAAGTCTTTTGATAAATTCAAAATTTACAAAGCAGAGGTCAAAACACAATTAGGAGTTAAAATTAAAATATTACATTCAGATCGTGGTGGTGAATATTTATCAAATGAATTCACCTTGTTTTGTAAATAATAAGGTATAGTTCACCAATGTATGCTCCATATACACCACAACAAAATGGTGTTGCTGAAAGGAAGAATAGAACTTTAGTAGAAATGGTTAATGTCATGCTCATAAGTTCTAATTTACCTTATAACCTATGGGGTGATGCTATGTTATCTACATGTTATATTTTAAATAGAGTACCACTTAAAAAGAATAATATTTCCCCTTATGAATTATGGTTTAATAGGAAACCTAATCTAACTAGACTTAAAGTTTGGGGTTGCTTAGCATATGTTAGAAAACCAGATCCAAAACGACCAAAGTTAGGAAATAGAGCATTTAAATGTGTTTTCATAGGATATTCACTTCATAGTATAACTTATAGATTCCTTATTCTTGACACCCTAGAAGTTATAGAATCTGTAGATGTAGAATTTTTTGAAAATCAAACTATTGAGATCCCATTGAGATCATCTAGTCCAGAACCTAGTATGGCTAATAATATCAATGACGATGATTATGCTCCTGCTCAAAACAGCAAGGAAGTATCGGTACCAGATAATAGTACTGAACAATGGAGAAGTAAAAGAGCGAGAATAGAGAAGGACTATGGTCCTGACTTCATTACATATCTTGTAGAAGGCACTAAGGACAAAGTCCTTGATATGACTAAATATGTAATGAACGTCGATGACGATCCCAAAACTTATTCTGAGGCTATGAGTTCCAGAGATTCCAATTTCTGGAAAGAAGCTATCAATGATGAAATGAATTCCATACTTTTAAACCAAACTTGGATTTTAACTGATTTAACTCATGGTGCTAAACCTATAAGATGTAAATGAATATTCAAGAAAAAGTTGAATACAAATGGATCCATTGAGAAGTTTAAAGCCAGATTAGTTGCTGAAGGATATAAGCAAAGACATGGAGTAGATTACTTTGATACATATGCTCCAGTTCCTCACATATCTTCTATACCTGTTTAATTGCACTTGCATCTATTCATAACTTAGTCATACATCAAATGGATGTAAAGACTGCTTTTCTAAATGGAGATTTAGAAGAAGAGATATATATGAAACAACCTGAAGATTTCAAAACACCAGGCCAAGAAAAGAAAGTTTGCAAATTAGTGAAATCTCTTTATGGCCTGAAACAAGCTCCCATGCAATGGCATGAGAAATTTGATAAAGTTGCACTGTCATATGGATTCATTGTTAATGATATTGATAAATGTATTTATAGCAAATCGGATAACAACGGTAGTGTCATAATATGTTTATACGTTGATGACATGCTAATATTTGGTTCCAATATAACATGTGTGAATGAAATTAAAAAGTTTCGGTCTTCTAAATTCAGTATGAAAGATCTAGGAGAGGCTGATGTAATTTTGAGAATTAAAATTGTTAGGAAAGAATGGGAGTTATTACTAACTCAATCTCATTACATAGAGAAATTCCTACAAAAGTATGATCATTATGATGACAAACCAGCACCAACTCCTTTAGATCCTAGTATTAAAATAGAAAAGAACACTGGACATACCATCTCTCAACTAGAGTATTCCAGTGTTATTGGAAGTCTTATGTATGCTATGCATTGCACTAGACCAGACATCGCACACGCTATAAGTGTATTGTGTCGATTTACGAGTAATCCAGGTTTCGAACATTGAAAAGCTATTTCCGAAGTTTTAGCTTATTTGAAAGGAACCATTGAATATGGTTTATCTTATAAAGGATATCCAGCTGTAATAGAAGGATATAGTGATGCAACCTGGAACAATGTAGAATCCAAATCCAACTACTGGATGGATCTTTACATTAGGAAGCGCTGCTATGTCTTGGGCTTCCAAGAAGCAGACCCGTATTTCTGATTCAATAATGTTGTCAGAATTGATTGCGTTAGCAGATGCATATAAAGAAGCAGAATGGCTTAGGAATTTATTAATGGAAATCCCTTTATGGAAGAAGCCATCTCCAGCAGTCTTGATTAACTGTGACAATCAAGCAACGATATACAATGTGTCTAATAAGACATATAATGGAAAGTCTAAACATGTGAGTCTAAGACATAAAATGGTGAGACAGTTACTCAAAAGAGGAGTTATAACTGTTGACTACATAAAAACGGAAAAAAACTTGGCTGGCCTACTTACAAAGAGTCTTCCAAAGGCAATGGTTTCTATAAAGTCACAAGAAATGGGACTACGGTCTGTGAATGAAGGTTGATCATCCTTAACAGAAATCCAACTTATGTCTTGAAAAGGATTGACAAAGTTCAATGGGTACCAACAAGTGAAGAGAATGATTATGGAATACTAAATCGAAAATCCCATAATATTTAGTGTTGGATTCTGCAAGAACAAAGGATGGATATATATATATTATATATATATCCTTAATAAGTCTAGAAACCTCAAAAGGTGTATCGTAGAAACACCTTAAGAGACTTACTTTCCTAGGAAACAGCCAGATTTCCATACAAGTTGCTCTCTTCTTCCTCTCGTAGCCTCGTTGAATTGCTCTCTTTGGAACCTTAAGGTGTTTCTACGATTACGCTTCTGAATCAAACACCATTCTCTTAACTTTGAATTTTCTCTCTTCGGAACCTTAAGGTGTTTCTGCAATTACTAAAGTGTTCTTGGTTGGATCAAAAGCGTATAAACTTTGAATCCAAATACCTTGTTATAGGGCTTCATTGAATACTGAAAGTTGATTGTTCGATAACCCGTTTGTACCTGGTGGGTTGAACTATTGTTTGAAAGAATATATTCCATAGATCCTTGAAGTCGGAAGTATGGCATTATCTTCATCGCAATTGCCATCAAATTCACCTCGAGCCGCAAAATCCCCAACAGGCTATTGAGAAAAAATTTGATTGCCCTTAAAATGTAGGAGATATATGTGAATAACATTGCATACCTTAAACTAGGGTATGAACATACATAAAATCTACCTCACGCACACAAGACCAACCAATGACAAAAAATCTAGTAAATGAAGTACAAAGAAAGGAGGTCCTAGAAATCTAGTCGTTGTATATAGATAGCTATATAAGGGTATGGTAAGCAATATGGATGTTAACCAACATGAGTAAAAATAACAAAGTTTCAAGGCTTGTTCATAAACTAAAGTTGGGGGAGTATATTATATCCATATTTTGGAGAAACTTAGAAAAATTGTATTTATCAGAAGATAATTCTCTATACTCGATAGTTTGATAAAAGATGATAAATTCAAACAATGTAATATACAAACTTAATTCTTTTGAATTTTACTAGAAGATTCATGTAAGAAGGACAATAATATTACTTAAATTCCAAGTGGAAATATTCCAAAAATACTCAAATATTTTTCTGGAACACTACTCAAAGTGCGCTTGAAGAATCCCTCTAAGATATGACTAAAAAATAGTGCAATCAACAACAAAAAGTACTCAAAGTGCGCTTGAAGAATCCCTTTAAGATATGACTAAAAAATAGTGCAATCAACAACAAAAAGTCAATGTGGATTTTGCACCGAAGCAAGCTCTTGGTCACAGCGAATAGTTTAAACTAATATTAAAATATATAATATTTAATTATTTAAAAATAAAGATGAACTGTATATGCGTAGTTTCATATCTATTACTTTATATTAAAGCACGAACTTCTCCAAACCGATGTGGACTCCTCCGCTTTTCTCATTTCAAAATACCACTTCATTGTTTATTTCCACGTTTTTTTCCCCTGCTGGCACATAGTTATCCATTTCTACTTTTATTTTTTGGCCCTACCTCATATCCAGCTGCTCCACCACGTAGTTCTGCCAACTTCATTCTTTTTCTACTTCGTTGCCCTTTTTCCTCCCTAACACGGTACTGCCGAATTCAATCCTCGTCGCCGTCTCCTCTTCCGGATCATCGCCTCCTCCCCTACCTCCATGTCAGCACTGTACGCCATATACTCAAGACCATCCGACTCCTTTCTCGATCAACGTCAGCCGTAACGAACTGCCTTTCCGTGCCTATAGGTATCGTTCTGGCAACCTTCCTACCGAATGCCCAACCAACTACGGCCTGCTCTTCCCCCATCCTCCTCCTTACCGCTCGGTCGGCTTTACAGGAAACTTCTTCCTTCCTCACTGTATTCGAATTTTTATTTTCTTCTGGTCCGACTTATTTGTTGTCTCCGCTGTCGTCTTCCACCAATTAACATTGCGACTTTGACAATTTTATTTTGGTACACAAATTGCAGTTTAAATTTGTATTTATTAAATCCACCTTACTTACCCGTCATGATTTTTGACATTTTTGGACTTGATTTTTTCTCCATTTATTGATGATTCGGTAAGGAATAGTTATTTACGCTATATGTAAAACCATCTTGATTTCTAAATATGCATATTTACAATCTTTATTCGACCTATTACAAATTTAAACTTTAATTTGTCCATTTATTAACCTGCACGACCAAGTAAAAGCTTTTATAGTGGTCAAGGATAGGTTGTGATGAAAACTGAAATTTATATTCAGCTGCATTAACAACATTTTTTTGTTTCGTACTTGTGTTTATGTTGTATGATGTCCATATGTCCTATAGCTACATGTTTCTAAAAGTTATCTATATGTTTCTACAGGTCATTACAACTAGCATGATATCATTCAGTATGTGTTAATTTAAAGTTAAATTTCTATACATACCGCTTTATGTAATGAAAACCATTTTTGAAATATGAAAAAAAAAATCATTTCAATTCAGGGTCTACCGGTTAGTTTTGAACTTACTACTCAAACTATCCATATAGATTGATGTGCATGTTGTACCAGGCTAAGCATTAGATATAGCTATTGGTATCACATTAACCAGTAACAGTGTTGGTACCTGTTGCAATTACGTTCACCTATCGATTTTTGGAATAAGTTTTCCACGATAATATTTTCATCATCGTACATTATTTTGCAATCTACCAAGCCCTATTAAACACCACACCACACGTACCAAACAATACAAACACAGTACATTTCTCCCAATTACCCATGCACCCGAGTATCGATCTACACATCTGACTGTACTGTTTGCATTTACTAATTTGGTTTTCGATGTGAATCCTCTTTTTCTCTTTGCATTTCACATAGTGCTAGCCTTAATTTTATTTCCTGCTTATTTACATTAGTTCATATTATATTTTTCTTCTCCCATTACAGTTGAAGACTACCATATTTTTTTACCTTCTCCTCCCTTTTTTGGTTTTGCATATAACTGACTTATATATTTTATAGGCCCAAACCAGTTTCTAACGATGTTTGAAATCGAAAAAAATGACAGTAGTTTTAAGCTCTTACAATTGTTCAATAATTATCGTACGCTAATGCTGCAACATTCTTATTGTTTCGATTTTTTGGCATAAACAAATGATTTTGATCAGCCCAAAAATTCTGAATCCGAAAGTTTGCATAAAATGTTGTTATTATAACATTGTAAAAGATTTGTGTTTTTAACAAGTATTGCTAATGACTTTCTCATTTGTTTTAGGTTTTTGGCCTGAAAAGATTGTTAGCATATACTGGGTTGAGAGGCACTTTTTCTACAACTTTGATGGAGGTACATAAAAATTGCATAAAATTGATTTCTACAATCCCATTTAATATGTGTGTATTGTTTGGCTACTATCAATTCAAATCCTTGAATAGTTAATGTCCATATTTTTGGTAATATGCATTTTCCGGTTTCCATCTTTGTGCACTTGATCGTTGTCGCAAATTTACTTCTTTTTTTATAATTGTCGATTTTTATACTACTGGATCTCCAAATCACTTCCCAATATTTGGACATAGAACATTGCTGTTCCATACGAACGTTTGAAATTCTTTTGGATTTTGAGTCCATATTTCAACAGTCCTATACTCTTTAGCCTTGGAAAAGTTTTCAAATTATTGTGAAATATTACGGTTAAGTTTACTGATTTGATTTTTAGATCCTCAAATCACTTCCCTATATTAGTTTTTACAAGTTCTTTATTCTATTTGTTTTATTTTACATACAGTAGGTACTTCCTATTCAAACTATGATTAAATGTATCAAATATCACATCCTATAAAGTAAACAATGTATGTTGGTACTAAGTTTGTGTATAACTTAAATAAACCATGCTATACATATCCTTATTACATTTGTTAGTTTCATACTACCATGTACTATGTAATATTCATATCATTTATAATTAGTCACTTTTTGTAATATGCATTTATTTTTTGACATTTACTATGAATTGATGATAACAAAGGTGAGACCTTCCTTATGAATTGTTGGTGGTGCTCGCAATGCTCTCATGAAAGCTTTGATTTGGATACCTTCAAATTACCTGGTGGCTTTTGATTAAAATATTTTTCCATCTTAAATGTTTTTATATACATATCTATTATCTTTATGTTTAGTTTTTGTCTGATAGAGTACAAAACATAATACGCTTATCATAGGTACAATTTTAACATTTTTTCATACCTCATTGCTTGATTTGAATTAACAAAAGAGGGATTAAATGAATTTTTGTTTACTAGCCATATCACTTATGTTATTGCATTGTACTCACTTTCCTAACTATGCATACTACTGTTCATGTTCAAGCTATGCTAGCAGGATTTGCATTGTTATATAATAGCATCCTTTAATTCTACGTCAACTCATTATAGCACATAATTCTGCATCAACTCATTATAACATAGTTTAGGCTGTAATCTGTTGTTGAGGTATTTTTCATTTATGATAACTGTCATATAACAGATATTCCTTTTTATAATTTATTTATTAGATTGAACATGAAAAACAACAATCAATTATAGCTATTTATAGTTTTCTTTCTAATTTAATCGTTAACCATCAACCTCTAGATTACTTGAGTACAAATCTTTCTTCAATGTTTACTCATGCAACAGTTTACAAATTTAGATAGTTTTAAAATATTCATTATCGACATATAATTTCATGAACTAAAGTAATATAAACATGTCTTAAACTAACCGAAAATTATCAGTAATTGTTGCAAAGTATGCTGTTAGCATAATAAAATCGTGCTAACTTTTGGATTCAAGCATATCTGCACACAAACCAAAACCAAATTGATATGATTAATGTTTTACTGGGCATGAGCTACATATGAAGCATCATGTTTTGAAGTCGTTATGGGCTTAATTTTGCCCACTGAAAATATTTTATGATCACAAAATGTTTTTTTAAAACACGTACAACTATTTATAGTTGGCATTTTGTTATCATTAGTAAAATAAAATTGAAACGCATATTTTATTACAACAAATGATATCTTATATATTCTTTAGCATGGTCATGCATCAATATTGATGTTGCCAGTCTGTGCAAATCCTTTCTGTTTATAATCTAAATTAGGTTATGAAATATTAGGTAACGTCTGTGTTATCAATGTTAAACTACTCATTACAAATTTAGCATTTTGTTTTGAAAACATAAAAGTAATGTCAACATAGGTTTTGACTTAGTGAACACAGAAGAAAAACTAATTTAATTATATCATTAATTCCATAGACATGTCACCCATATGTCATTTACATGCTACATTCACTAGCATAATAAGTTAACCTATTACTATGCACACATGGACAACTTTATGTAGCACTTTCTAGAACGACTTCAATGTCTGGTCTGAAGATATTGCTTGGCACTACCAAACCCGGTTTTCAAAAATACACGCAAAACATCATTTACAAGGAAGTCTTCACAAATCTTGCTGGTATGATGTTTTTTATCCATCATTCATATTTTTAAAGTACTGATTTTAACGGTCACATACAATAACTATAAACTGAGGCTCAACGTGTTTCAGATGAAATAGGTATGGAAGGCGTAGACGATGCCTTGATGATTTATGACTGACGTCGCATTCTGCTGACAATGGTAAGCGGTAATTTGTTTGCAACTAACAGTTTATTACATAGTTTGAAATCTATATACTGTTTACCGAGTCTGCTGTCTTCGGAATAATGATAAATTAAGTGTGATAACTTTGTGCATCGGTGTACGGTGTATCAATAAAGTTTTTTTTAACAGAGACATCGGCGTAATATGCAAACTTAAATACTGCTGTGAACAGAGCACCATTGGAAGAGAATGTATAACTGACTAGCATGCTGCATATACGTACCTGATTTGCTCATGCTATACTTGGCTGTTACCGGAAATCAATGCATACAACAATAAAATATTTGTGAAATTTAACTTTGAAATACCAGTACATGTGCACTGTTTGTTCATCATCGCTTGGACACACTTCTTGCTTGTGAAATTGTAGATGTTGGCTGCTCGGTTTTCCTACGTAAAGTAATTCAAACATCAGATTTATATTTGGCTACCGTGTATTTTGCAATTATACCTTCGAGTTCTATAACCACCGCCAATCCATGCTTTAGTAGCCATGATTTCAAAAATGTTAACACGTATTTGAAAATATGTTCACATATCCTCTTAATATATGACCTGCTCGGTTATAGTTGCACTGTGATATACAATTTCACAAGCGATCATTGTACAATACCGGTTGCTTGATCTTGGTACCATTTGATTTTATTTCCATTTTCTTTAAACAATTGTTTTTAAGTACTATTGCGGTTGAATAGACTGTCCCTATACCCACTATGCGTTACATATACCTAGCGCTTTTCTTAAACATTGAAGAAGAAAAAATTGTTTTCATTAGTGTAGTTATTTTGTAATGTTAGAAATAATTCAAATTTTTTCCACTAGATCGATCGTTGTCATAGATATATATCTGATTTACAAATCCAACATCATCGGTATATTCTGGAAGCACTAATTTGTTTGCAAATTATTTGACTGTGATCTACCAAAAAGAAAGTCCTTGTACTCTGTTATCACTGCTGTTGCAGCCTTCGTGGTTTGGTACAACATGACTACTATGCTCACCATCCAACTTCTGGCTGCCTTAATCTCATACGAGTTTTACAACCTCTTTGAGAACCAACTGTCCGTTAAATTAACTACTCAACCGATTAAGTAAGACATGGCTGATTTACAACGCTCCAAACAATTATTGAGTAGAATTGCTACATTTCATGCATGTATGTTCTCCAATAGTGTATTGCTATAAATCATCACTTCAGTTTGGGGTTTTCCACGACATACTGTCCTAATGTTACATTGTCATAAAAATCTGATATACGATTTAAATCAGTCATTGTTTATATTACGTTGTCAACATCCAATAGAGTTTTGAAAATATATGTCTGTGGAACTGATTTCGTCATCACTGTGTATTGCTTAATCCTATATTAATTTGAACTACTGTACGGATTCTTACCTACATAGTGACACTGCTTATTGATTATTGGAGGGGCGTGTATTACTTAAGTCAGATCTCTACAAAATCCTTTTGTTTACCTTCTTCAAATATTTTTAATTCATTTTTAATCTTTGTACCATGGTCCTGCCAGAAGTGGGTACACTTTTAGTAGAACATCTAAGGTCTAATTCTACTTAAAAATAAATGCATCCATAAAATTATTCATTAGACTGTACAATCACTTTTGTTGAATAGCTACAGTATACGATTTACTTGATTAATGATATGTGCACTTTGATTGGTAATATTGGTCAAAATCTGTCTCTTCTACATTCAGTTCTTGACTTGGTTGTTTTAGCGCACATCCTTCATTTCCCATATTGTCACATTAAGACGAATCAACTATTTGTACTATTTTCTATTCTTCAACAGCTCTTTTGTTATATCAACTAACAGCTAAGCCAATACTATGTGTGTGTTGCACGTTAAATCCAACACTTAGATTCTATTTCCAGTAGGACAACTTGGTGAGCATTGGCGAAACTTTGAAATTTTTTTGCAACAAGGAAGGAACACATACGTGATGAGGTATACTTATACACGAGGTATAAGATGGATTTGCAGATTCTTCATGGATAAGCACATGTGTTACCAAAAATTAATTAGTCACACTCGTACAGAAAATCGTATGTGCAGTCGAACAAATATCATGTACATGTCATGTGTGATATTATTATGTTTACAAATAGTTTTCCACTATTACAACATTGTGTAAATAGTGCGACTTTTTTATTCCTAACCATCAAACATTCAATTGTCTCGCTACTGGAATATGTAAGATTGTGTAATGTTGAAGTTTATTGTTCACTCCATTTCTTTAACCACCATTATATACTTTGGGTATTCGTTATTCAATATTTTGATCTTTTTTCATGACATGTGCACATGGTGAATGTGTTCCAATTCATATTTTGAAGATTGATTAATATACCAAATTTATGCCTTGTGTCTATCTTTTACTACAAACTACAGCCTATGTTATACCTAATCTTGGGTCTAACCATGACATTAGATTATTTAGTTGGTAATAAAATTGCTAACTCAATAGAAAACATTATGAATTTTTAATTATATACAGCTCTAACTAGCATCTGCATTTTCTTCAGAGGATGTTTGACAAGTTGAAGACTTCTGTACCTGCATGGCCGCCCTGATTATGAAGACTGATGAGAGGAGGGAACTTAAACTTTTCGAAGTTCAAAACTGGCAAACCATTCTCACCTGCATGCCTTATATCATATGCTGCCTTTATGGACTTCTGGGAATTCGATCTTTGTAGTAACACCATGTGTACTTTCTTGTTCTTATCATATTTCAGTACTTTGAATTAGAATTATGTATGTATGTTTCATGTTCGCACTTAAGCTTTACTTAACTTAGCGTTTCACAATCGTTTATTTTTTAACCGTTCTTTGCTATTAATCTCCAACACATAGTGACTACTTATGTTCCCTGTATTAAAGCATTCACGAATATTTAGTCCAAAACGATGGGCAATATCTATCTTATAAGGAAATATTTATGTTATAAGGATACGTGTGAAATCAAGCCATTCTGGACACAAAGCTGATACCATTTATGTAGTAAACGTCAAACTGCTACTCTGTAGGTTGGTACTGTATTTGTATACATGTTACGTGATATATGAATGGTCTGACCATGTCCAACTCAATATTACTATATTTGTACCGCTGTTATACGATTAACTAAGATGTAAAACCCAATGTATTTAACTCTTAATTCACATATTTTATGCTGTTGTTGTGATCCCATCCGCAACAGTACGTACCGATTTCTTTTTTGCATGCAACACGATTTCCATCTACTCCTTAATACCCGTTTCCAGTGCATATTTTTGGCAGTTTGCAAAACCTGTCTTCATTTCAATATGTTGTTGAATCCAACATATAGTTACTGCTGTCAATGAGGACCTGACTGCCTGAGTTTTCTGACTGTTGTATGCATGAACAGTAGTCGTAAAAATGTATTTGTCTAAATTTAATATCAGCCTACAACCTGAAATCATATTTGTTTGGCTGAGGAAACATTACAGCAGATATAAACCAATATTTTAGACGCATTTCTATTGTAACCTAGAAAAACCAGCAGTTACAGCCATGGTTTAGTTACTGGCTAAGGTGTGGACCACACACATCATAACATGAAAATAGTTAAATAAGTGGGTGAGAGTTTTTAGCCACAACAAGTTCCACAACCGTACTACAACCTTACTACATGAACTTCGCCCATGCATAATACCTTCTAGATATGTATTACAAAAAGATTGGAAACAAAAATATGAATTCAGACAGTTAAATGTTCTTTCAGCCGCTATCCGCAACATGCAGCTATTTGCAACCTGTAAGACTGTGGCTGTGATATTTGTAATGTTTGTAAAAAAAATTCCACCGTCTGGATGCTATCAAACTGTAATATAAATTAAACAATTACTGCTGCAAAAAGTGGGAAGTTGAGTTTATTTGCACATCATGCTGACAGTTTCACCACGTTCCTGTGGAACACACCTTTTTACGAAGATAGTCCCTACTCTTCTTTCTCCATTTCATAAACTTACAACAACTTCTACCCTTCTTCTCAACTGCCTTACTAAAATGGATGCAACCAACCTGTTGCCTTCGGAAATGGAATTTGGTACAAACTTGAATACCGTTTGTATCCGAGTGGCTAGGCTGTGGAAATTGATTAGTCGGGGAATAAATGAGGTTTACGCGTTGAACATGTAGTTCGTCAACATCGAGGTATAGTACGGACTACTATTGTTATCGAGTCGGGTAGTATGCTTCCTTTTTTCCCTCCCCTCCCTCGGTTGAAATTCATACAATTACGGAAACGCAGGTACAATTTCCTATATAGTAGGAGTGGTATTAATTTTGATTATACTTTCCAATGCTGCACACCCGTGCGGCACCTTATCAAAAAGCATGCTGTGTTACCACTTTATCCGCGCACGTATGTAAATCCATATGCTTTTTGCACTTGCATTATTCAACTTTGACCTTTCTAATGTCTGGTTCATACGTGACAGCAAAAACATTTGATATCAGTTATTTAGTTTACATTTGTCTATTACCGTTTCTCAGTTATGTGTGAATTTGTTGACCAATTTGTTCGTATCTGAGACAAGCAATACTGCATTTTTCAAAGCATCGTCCCTATTTACCGCAATGCAATGTAACATCCGCTGCCAATCAGCAGGCTGCTGCCTGCGTCTGTTACTTTCCATCGGCATGTGGAGTACTCCACGTATCACAACTTATCCCTTCCCACTCAAAATAATTGTTATTTGTGATAGGAAAATGAGAAGGTGGCAACAGTTCAAAAACATGTAGTGCGTCAGTTTGAAAGCGTGTTTGAAGAACCTTCGGTGTACGACATGACATGGTTCAACGTCCAAAACCCTGAAACAACCTACAGAGCTGTACATGACGACTGGATAATAGTTTTACGAACTGATACCCGGGCAGTCAAGGTAGCAGATGCAATGGACAAAATACCACAGTACAAGTTTGCCTTTTCTGATGAAAGCACACTTATATCATGGCTATGCCATATAGACAACCTTATGGGTACTTTTTCCTCCATCCATGTATATCACCTGTTTCCATTAATAACAGTTTCACGCTACTGTCGTGCACTTGTGACTTATTACAAATTTGGGTGGTATATTACATTCTGTGACTAATGTATTTACAGTAACTTCTAAAAGCGGAACATAAACGCTGAAATGAGAGTTGCATGTGAAAAGCAATAGGTACGACCATTTTAACCTTTTTTTTATTCAATCGATCAATCACTGTACTAATTTTATTTACCATGTAGTGGGAATACAAGTGTTGTTTCGCTTTGGGCGAGCCAAAGAGAGTTACTAGACCAATCCATGGTAGACATGTTTGAGCACTCGCCTACAGTTGTTGTCCCTCTCTAACAGTCGCAACATACGGCCGTACGCTACTGATCGCTATACTTGCTTTCCACCACCACAAAACAACTGCCCTCTAATTTATATTTTCCTTTATCAGGTGCATTTACTTTCAGTTCTAGTAAAGCGACAAAAATATATCTAGACATTAATTTACCTGAACTAGCTGTCATTAAAAGCAGGAATGCTTTTTTTTACATACTGTTCGCATGTTCGACTCTTTGATTTCATTTACCTCTGTTTATTTACAGTGTAGATCCAACCATCCTGATGGGAAAAAAATCGAGTACATAGACCACTCTGCTTCTAACTGTGCTGCTGTGTTAGACAGAATGAACACTATGCTCACCCAGCTTTTGAATGACGTCAGGACTGCAAATCATCGAGTACGTTGTTCTTACACTTACTACACGCATAACAATAACAGTTGACCGCCCCCATGCATCCTCTTCCACTGATTTATTATAATTTTTTGAATCCTATCATTTACGTACTGTTTATAGTCTGTGCATTCACCATTTTAGCAAAAACAAAAAGCAAAAATGGACCCTAATTTTCTTGCCGTTTTTATTTTCAACATTTGCATTTTTAGATTTAAATATTCATGCGGATATAAATAATAACTTATTTGAACAACAATTTTATTTAGGGTAAAATATATGTCATTTCCGCAACTATTGTAAAATTGAAAAGTTCAAACTGGAACTATCTTTCATGTGTATTTTGCAAGTCAATGGTTCACTTCGAGAGAACAAACTACTTCTGCTCCGGATGCCACTGTATGGCTGTGCAACCCTTAATCAGGTAACAGTTGACAAATTTGTTGTTCAAATTTTTTTTGAACAGTAATTGCTATCACCAAAAATGTTGTTCGGTAGGTACCGCTTAACTGTGGACATACTGGACTCCTCTACGTCTACTACTATCACCGATTTTGATAAAGAAGCATAATGGCTACTCGGACATAAGGTTGACGACATGCTTTCCATTCTTAACTCGGTACAAAAACCTAAATTACACCGTTTATTAGCATTCATTTAACTCTGCACTTTTTAATACAAAGTATCTATATATGGATGTATATGTATCATATTATTACCTCATTACTCACGTTGGGGGAAGACAACTTTGTTTGCGCTCATTTTGCATGGCTAACATTGCCTCCTTCCTTCACATATTAGCCGACCTGGGTTTTAAATTTAATTTTCCAAATAAATAATGATCGTGGTATTACAACCCGGTTATCATTGTTCTGTACTTAAATAATGCTATATGTTTTATATATCTTTCAAGGCATATAGACAAGCTGATATGTGGTTAAATATTACCGTGGGTTTCATAATGTTATTCAAAATGTAAATACTCCAAACTGCTTCGAATTCGTAAATATTATTTCCCATACAAATAACAACCTTACTATTATAACATGATTCTCATTGTTTTGCACTCGGTGAATGAGACGTATTGGTCTTGCTGGGTTCTACGTTTAAAACGCATTCCTACATGCCGCTATTCAAACGCACTAATCCATCCTCCGCGTGGAACATGTAGATGGTAGAGACCGAGTGGAACACTAAGACACACAAATTATAACTGTACCGCTATGTGAATAATGACAGTTTCCTTAAGTTTTATACACCTTCTGTTCCATCCCTCTTCAAATCGTACTAACATATTTAATTTCCTTTTTATACTCCCCTCACTTTTACCCAGCTATGTTATGCGCTGTCCACAATTATATGTAGGCTGTTCTATTGCGCCTTTGAATACCATCCACATTATTATTTCACGTGTATCTGCACTGCGACACAACGTACCTTAAAAGGTACTTCAATCCACTTGAAAATTGTACTTCTTTCGATTATGAGGTGGTGTCATCTCAACTTTATCCACTTGAATTGTATGGTTTTTTACAATTTGCTTGATCCCACTGTTATTACAAACATGAGCCTCACTAGAGGAATAATTCCCATGAAGTTTGGATTCATTTATTCGGTGCTGAGCTAAAATATATATGATTTTGCTATGAATTCGTGGCCCATTATGTAGCAGATGATGAATTATTACCGTGTCTATTATATTCCTTTCTAGTCAGTTCATCACTCATTGTTGTTGAATTAGCAAAACCTCAACATATATTTCAATATATACTTTGTTATTTGCTGATTCTTGTTCCACGTATAGTTTATCGAATGACCTAAAATGTCACAAATGTAAAAATTATATTGAATATTGCATTATCTTGCTTTCTAAACAAAGTTGGACATTTTTACACAATCGTTGAACCTTGTTGATAGTAACATCAATAATGGCATTTTGTACACAACATACCTTAAAATATGTTTCCGGACGTAGGAAAATGGGGACCAGAAAATCAACAAAATTTTCCACCATCTCTCGGGGACCGAAGCAATATTTGAATTCAGATCGAGTAACTATGAGCTGAATAATCCTGACGCTTATCTCACTACCAGAAAAATCACAAAGAACGTAGCTGTGACTGAGACGGGTTGTTCTCGAATTTGGTTATGTATTAACTTATAATTTACATAATTACTTTTTCTCACTTGTTAACGTCTTCTTTTATTTCCCAATACTTGAAATTTACAGCTCACTCCACTTGGCGATCAAAGTTCTAACTTAGTTTATCCGTTAAAGATGGATAGACATGACACACCGTCGGGAGCAGACATCAAAGAGAAGAAACATATTGCTCAGGTTTGATCTGCAATCATCATGATTCTGCGTCTACTCAAGTGGTATCATAGAAATGACATTGATTTGTTTACCAGGATGAAAATAGTGTCAATCATCTGCCAGTACGTGCTTCTGATCCACCACTCTCCAGAAAGACACCGAGAAGAGGAATTGTTATTCAGGAGCGGATTTATTTACTATTTTGTTCACCCATTTCCGTTGACAATAGTTAATTTTAACATTGCATTCCTTCCTTGTGCCAATTACTTTGTCTACTGACAACTATTAAATGTGACACACAATGCTTAAATTATCGTCGTACGGTACGTTCTTACATTAGTGGAAATTACACCTATTTGTCCATATCAAACACTACTGGGCTACTCTACGTATGGATACTCCCATTTAGAACTGTTTTAACTTTTAAACCAATATTTTGACAATGAACATTCACTTCATATCGTAACCTTCACCACCTCAACATGTTTTGTACTCCCAAACTAAAACACGGTTTTTTTTCTTATGATGTTGATATGGATCAGCTAACTGTAGCATCTACTGGAATCAAGATTCGAGAGAAAAAGCAAAAAAAATTAATTTATATCATTTCATGATTTCATATTTGTGGCGCATTCACATTTTTTTGTCTACACCTACTACTGTTCCTTTTAATTTAGTCATCGACTCTTTTATTTTTCTTTTCTCGGTATCTCATTTTGCACTTTTTTTAAACCATACGTCAAGATGTATGACATTGAATTCATTTGCTTTCGTATGCAATATATATGTTCCTTTTTATAAATCTTAGCTCCGGCCTTAAACTAATGTCATGTCTGTGCTGACATATGAATTTGATTTCCACTATTCATTAACATGTATATGAAACATATAATCACTGTTCCGTACTACCTTTGCCTTTCTGCAACTAAATTATAATTCATGGATTTTAACAATGTTCGTGTGCGAAGCACAGACTACTCACTAGTATATTATATATATAAACACACACATACACTCTCTTTCCAAAATTGGTTATTGCCTTTAAACATAAGATTGCGAAGTAAAAGTACACGGTCTAAGCTATAATTTGGCCTACATATTTCTAGTCATTACATAAAAGCATGGTTATTAAAATTGGACTGGATAACATTTACACATAGACCATAATCCATTATGGCCTGGACAAGAATTAAATCCTTCTTGTGTATCAAGCCGTAAAAACTGTGGTTAAGCCAAACCAAATCAGTGGTTGAACCGCTAAAATCACAATAGCACATTCCAAAATTTTAACATGTAAGCCCAAATGAATGGGCCACAAAACAAGCCCAAATAGGGACCCATATGCCATCTATTTGTGCATAAAGAAGTAGGATAACTTTCTTTTATGAGTGTAATGGCACGCGCTTCGCGCATGAATTGTTTTTCTTATAAATTGTATATGTTTAAGTCAGTCAAAAAACTAATTTTTTATTTTCAAGTGATATTTTATAAAGAAGTATTTTGAATCTGTAAAGAATGTTTAATTTTGATCCTATTTTTAGAAGAGCTTTGTATTTTAAAGCATGTTTAGTTATTAAATCCTACTTTCATGGACATTTGAATTTGTAAAAGAAATTCAGTATTAAATCCTATTTTTAAGTAAATAAGATTGGATAATATATAGAGGGGCATTTTTGGTAGTACACGTTGATACCAAAAAAGCGTGACACCAAAGCTATTACAACTATTATTAAAGATATGTGAATTTTGTTTTATCTTGAATAGGATAGACGACGTGGGACAACAGTTCACAAGAATGCTACAAACTTTACCGAACTTTTTTCCTTTCAACACAGTGCATAACCTTGCTTTACATTGTTCGAGCCAAATTCAAAATATCCAAATATTAACTAATCATGCGCCATACTTTAACTAATAGGTTGCTAGTAAATCAAAGAATCTTGTTACTAGTGATTAATGATTTACATATAAGAAAAACACCTGATTATTTATTTTAAGTAGATACTTTCACTGTATTATACAAAATAAATCTTATGTAATTATATTACATAATTAGATTAAACCTAATTGCTATTATATATTATATTATAATCATGAAATTATCTTCTATCAGAGTATTTACATAAACTACTTTATAATTATTATAATTATGTTATAATTATGAAATTTGTTATAATTGTGCCTTCTGGAGTCTGAAATGACATAATATATTGTGTTATAGTTTGCATTTGAAATATAAAATCAATGGAAATAAAATGCACGGTTCCAATGGTCGATCGATCGAAGCATCAAAATCTTCAACCTTCACACATCATAGTTGAACTCACGGTTCATATTTGATAACTACGCATAAAAGGGATATTAACCTAAGATTTTAACTATATGAAACGAATTTCTAAGCGATTGAATCCACTCCTCATATCCATGCCTAGCGGCCATTGCATTCATTTATGAAATAGGTTTCTACATAAGCCCATTATATCCTTTTCCTGCCTGCAAGATATTATATAAATTTTACAGGCCTCAAACTTGTTACGACAAATCATGTGTCACCAGAATGACTAAACATGTTTTCTCACGAAGTTGCTCTGCGCATGGAAGTATTTCTTCTCCCACCGCTCCACACGTGACCACGTGAAACTGCTATTCTCCATCTTGTATTTGTTCGTATCATCTTCGCATGAAACTGTCTTCAACCTCCCAACTAACAACAAAATTACCACTAAGCCACACATTTAATTAAGCGCTCTATCATGTATAAATATATTATCTAAGTAAAATGCTAAACCATCACCATCATCACCAACTTTTAGCCTTGCCGGATCGATTGCCCTAGACAGTTGTCTTGCCCGCTTTTCCTAGAGTCGAGCCTCCCTGGAGAACACACAACTACCTGATCTAGAAAAAGAATCCTGTATTTGCACCTATATTACCAAATTAGCATACTCTTCAAAACTTTTAACTGCGACATAAACTCTTCAAAACTTCTTTCTCAATTTCATACTCCATTGGACGAGTTCCAAACATTACACCCAGGCCCGGCCTAAGAGTAAGGCTGGCAAGACAGCCGCCTAGGGCAACGGGGAGGGGAGGGGCAACAATCTCCTAGTTCGCTAAGTATAGGCTTTTATTACAAGATAACTTCAAATGTTAAGTTGCTTCAGTGATAGTGGGTATCTGCTTTGACGACAGCAACCAGGGTTCGAAACTGGCATCAATCATTCCTATATGTTTTTATACATTCTCGGTTAGATTACATTTTTTGTTCTGTCTGGGGCAGCAAAATCAATCGGGTCGGGCCTGATTACACCTATATGATCATACGCACCCCATATTATGAGATGTTAAATGGGGAGTTGCACGTCAAGTCCCTACAAATAATTTTAATACACAAAATACTGTTCCTCCTAATTTTATGTAAATTTGGTCTCTCATGGCTATATCCCAACTAGCTGATATTCTCATCACATATTAATATTTTTTATCTTATTTTGATTTCAATATTTGAAATGCAATAAGTTTTTATAGAATATCGTATCAACAGACCATTTTCACAATTATATCATAACTTTTATGATCTTTTAAATGAATGTGTTATACATACATAAATATGCAGTCACCGTAAATAACATATTTAAAACAACATCATTCAAATACAACTATAATTACAACATTCAAGTCATTACGTTAAAAAAATATGAAATAAAAGTTAATTTCACTTTTGATATGCACTTATAACTACATTTTCTCATTATGGTTAAATTTTGTATTAATATCAAATTTAACTGCTTCTTTTTAGTGCAATTAAATTATAAAGTGCAATAATATTAAATAAAATTATCAAACACAGAAGCATAACTGTATCACATAAATGCAACTAAATTAATTCAAATAATGTCGTTAAGATATAATTATATTTTCTTAAAGCATATAAATTTAACTTCATTTTCTTAATGTAGTTAACTTGTATATTTTTTAATGTTCCGACACTCTGACATTGTTTCCTTTCTTATTCTTGATGGAAAATAATGTTAAAGTGAATGCTGAACAAGAACCATCATAAAGGTTTTTCAAGAAAACGGGACAACCAATGGAAGGCATAACATATATACTACAAATGAAAAATTTGTTCACTTATATTGATTTGGAATGACATGAATATCGAAAAGTATTTTCAACTTTACTTCCAAGTATTTAGTTTTTTAATAAGATTCATTTAATATTATTATGTGTCGTTACAATTCATTGATTCTTACATAGCTTCTTTGTTCATTTGAATCGATTTAAATGAATTTGGCTAGACGTATGCAGCAATAAATTTATTACCTGAAATGCAGCTATGCAGCTATATAACACTTATTACATGAAATGTAGACAAATAAATTCTTACATGGCTTATAATAAATTCTTACATATGAAATGAAACCAAATTTATTACTTCACCACGTAAACGTATTTAATCAATCCAAAATTGTTATTAAATTATAATTGCATTTCCTCAAAGTGTTTAAATATAATTGCATTTTCGTAATGCATTTAAACAATAAAGTACATTAATATTGAACAAAATTACCACTGCAAGACACAAGGTTTAGCGACAGCTATATGTCTTCGGTGGCCGTAGCTAGCCGACGCAAATAGCCATCGCTTTTTAAATCAGTGATTGAAGAACACGCAACGGCTTTAGCGACGGTCTTGTCGTTAACTTTTCGACGGCTAGAGATGGCCTAGACGTTGCTGGCCGACAACGACCAATGGACACGTGACATGAACCTGTGCATCATGTATATGCGAAGTGAGGTTTGCTAACTGTCACTACCCAGTGACCAATAGACCATCGTTAGCCGTCACAAAGCTGGAAACCTGTTTTGCATATCAACTGCTATTTTGACCATCAAGCCACATAAATATATTCAACTATTTACCCACATAATGTACAACACATATAAACCTAATTTCACAAGTACAGTCATCACATACAATGCATAATATCATACATATCATACAAAGCAGTATTTACATAAGTATTCCATTAAATAACACAACCATACTTACAAATCCTCCCGTCCATCAAAAAAACAACCATCAAACATCTACAAATTCATCAAACATTTACAAACAACACAATCATCAAACAAATATCGAATCCATCAACCCATCAAATAAGTACAAAACAAAATAATCAAATATCCATCAAAAACACAACCGTACATACTCATCATCATCATCATCATCATCATCATCATCATCATTCCATCATTTTCCAACCTCTAGGAAGGAAATGTCCCTTATTATGCCATGTATGCCACAATCTGCTCATCTAGTAGCATAGCCGATCCACTCTTCTGCCAACCATTGAATTCTGCTATTTGCGCCCTTAACTTTATGTTATCTCCTCCTCCGTCTGTGATTTTATATAATCAACCTGGGAACTCCTTGCTTGTAAATTAGTTAATATCTAGTTATAATTTATACGTAATATCAAAAAAATAAGTTAATGAAGCTAGTTAACTCCTGATTGTCGTAACCCTAGTATCTGTTTCGCATCGGTTTGTCGATCATAGCATCAAAATCCTATCCTCCACCTTAGCAGTCAACTCCTCTCGACGGGCTGCCTCTAACACTCGAGCTCGCTCCATTTTCAAACCTTTCCTGCAATTAGGAATAGATTTTTCCACAATAAATATTCAATTTACAATTTATCCAATGTGAAATAAAAGAAATAATTATAGCATGTTTACCAATATAGATTTACGGTCTATCCAAGTAAATCCAACTGAGCCATCTTCATTGGTGTGCTCGGTGGGATGAGTCCGAGTGAAGACCTCCGCATATGCAGGCCCACGACCCTTATCCTTCATCTAAAATTATATATGAATTAATAATGTATATATGAAGTATTTTATAATAAAAAATTATAAATTTACCATTTTCTTTAGTACCGTTGAAAGGATATTGATCCGCCACGGTGTAAAACAGGATTTTTATTCCTGTTTGCCGAGTTTCGCTCGGCAGTTTTTAGTAAATTTAAATATATGATTGCAATTATTATACAAGCTTTAAAAAAATTATAATAATAATATGAAACTATAAAAATTACTTTTGCGGCGGGAGTTTCCTAGTATTGCTGAAAATCTGCCAAAATACTAGAACTGATCCAATCAAGTTTTTTATTTTTTTGTTTTATGCCTGAGAGTGTGTTCCGGTAATTTTCCTCGGCTTCTTAATCCAGTGATTCCTAAAAAGTTCTTGATCTTACTCTTCAAAAACAACTTCAGCCAACACACTGAAATCAAAATGAATTATATACAGTGTATTAAATTTCAAAATACGTCACTTTCAAATGAATTATAAATTTTTTCTTACCATCAGGTTGGCTCATATGGCATTCTTAATATATAGTGGGATGTCGTCCCACGTCGGCCAACAACTAGACATACGACGCATATATATCTTCCTAGATTCTGCCAGGCTAAAATCAGAATGCTTCGGTTCAAATCCCCTATATTAATTTTGATGTTGACATTTAATAAATTTTAAATAATATACATGCACTAAATATTAATGACGTTGCAATAAATTTGATACTTAGCCTCCACTCTTCGGAACCATGGCCGCTCTTGGGTGTAAATATAAACGGAGCCACTGGCACCCTCGCTAGTAGTAGGAGAAGCAGAAGTATAAGATTTGGAAGATATCCTATGAGACATAATATCTACCACTTTCATCGTTCAAAGGCTCTAAATCAGTATGATCGTTAGTTATTATTATTTCATTATTTAGATCAAGATCTGCTTGATAAGCTGCTTTATCTAAAGTATTATTTCCGTCAAACATAACTCTTTCCTTTGTTTTAAAAAAAATCAACCATTTTGTTTTATCTCTTTTTAGGAATGGATACAGAGCAAAATAAACCTGCAATACATGTTTATCTGATACGAAAGGATCACACTTATAGTAATGCGAGTTATGATTTATTTTAATAAGCTTATAATCTTTGTGCACGTTGATTCCAGAACCAGGAACACTACTGAACCAATTGCATTTGAGTAAAAAAACTATTTCTATAAGGTCGTATACAATATGTCAATTCTTAAAACTTATGTTAAGACGCCGTAAAAATCTTTTGTATGCTTATCTGGATCATTGCTACTTTTGACAAATACACCGCTGTTATAGGTTAATTTTTCATGACCATGTTCCTTGATGTTAAATTTAAATCCATTGATGAAGAATATTGGATAAGTATTGATATTTCCTTTTGGTCCAAGCGCAAGTGTTTAAATCCTTCATCACTAACACAATTTTTTGGATCATAAATGTAGTTAGAAAACCAATTAGTAATTTCTTTACTAAGATCGCCATGTGGATGTTGTGATACGTAAATATTGTAAATATATATGATATATTGCATTATAATATGTAAGTATAATTGACATAAATATGAATTTGAAAATTCATATATCGAGAATTATTATTTAATATTACCTAACAAATGGAGCAACTATAGCACAATAAAGAAGAGTATATGTGTGCGCTATAGAGTAATCTCTATCGTCCAACCATAGTTCTATACATTTTCCAACAGATCAGCTATGTTGTCTGAAAATAGATAATATTGTTTGAGAAGAATCTAGTTCAACTGCTTCATCATTAGGAGAAACACTTACAAATGATAAGTTCACATGGTCATCAAAATACTGAGAGAGAAAGAACGAAGCATCTTCTTTATCGAACCTTCGACCAGTGTTTTTTGTCTAACTTTTTTCTGATGATTAAAGTACCTATTACAAAATTATTTCAATTTAAATTTACTTATGTAAGTTTGAATTTTAAGTTAAAACTAATATTACAAATGTTCAATATTACCTCTTAAATGGTTACATCGATCCATATTGCACAGAACCTCGAAGAAGTATTTCGAATGGAAGATGAACAAACAAAATGCTCCATTACATTAAAGAATTCTGAAGGAAATATTTTTTCAAGTTTGCAGAGCAGTATAGGGATATCCTCTTCAAATTTACTTATACGCTTGACTTTAACGTGCTGAATAAAACTCTTTATAAAACAAACTTAATTCTGTTATAACACTTCATACTTTAACGGACAATGGTTCTTTGAAAACCATGAGTAATAAATTTTTGATCATGACATGACTATATTGACTTTTCATCCCATTCACTTTATTGTTTTTAAAGTCAACACATATACGGTGATTAAAAGAAATCCTATTAGGACATCTTAATGCTTCCACCCACGTTAACATGAGTTTGACTTACTTATTGTCTAGCTTATAGCATGCTTTGGATTTTTTAATGTCATTGGGATTCATATGAAGTTCGGGATGTTTACATAATTCTGCTATATCAAGTCATGAATTCAGATCATTCTTAATTTTTCTCTTAACATTCAAAATTTTATTAAACACGTTATCAAACACGTTTTTTTGTTGTGCATCACGTCAATATTGTGACGAAGTAAGAGATATTTCCAATAAGGTAACTCTCAAAATATACTTTGTTTGCACTAATTATGAATTATCGATTTACCTGGAATTTTAGTCTGCACTCCATTTTCATATAACTTTGGATATTCCTTTACAATGTCATATATCTCTACATCTGACCAAATCGTTAGTTGTTGTCTATGAAAGTTACTATGTGATCGTGTAGTATGAAAGTTAACTAAATTACTTGCTTGAGCGGAATATGAATATAAAAAATATAAGAAATACTAAAAGACACCATAGATTTTATTTCCCGTTCTATGTTCAGTCCCAGACTCCTTCTGGAATTCAATGGATACCCTCACTTCAACCGAAGGAACATGTATTGCACCGTATGAGCAACCGAACAAGACTTTCCCACCTAGACAACCGAATAGGACTCTACCGCCTAAGGATACTACAACAGGACTTCAAATACAAGTGGAAATGTTTCTGACTGAATATACTATGTGATAGCATTGATGAGTCAATATGAGTACACCCTTCCTATAATCTTCTCCTTTATGGTATATAGTGAAATTCGTAAAGAAAGGAATACTAATTGATCACTCAAGAAATATGTTTGATTGTTAGTGATCAAATAGTTTGATTTGAGAATCTTTAAAGTAAATAGCAAGTGTATAGAATTTAGAAATCAAAAATCAGAATTCATTAATGATGTGTTGAAATTGCTTGTATTTATAGTTGATAAAAGGTTGCAATACTTCGTGAAGAGTAGCCATGAATTAGAAAGAAGCAACCGTTGAATTGAACGTTGTTTCTGTTCAGGGAAGAGAAGCAACCTTTCAAAAAAATAGCTGTTATTTTTAACTCATAATTCTGAATGAAGTGAAATAACAAACGAGCGTTGAAACAGTACCAAATAGGTTGAATTTAGACGTCTGAATATTAGGTTTAGATGTCTGAATACGCCTTAAAATCGATGTTGTACTTCAGCATATAGACTTCTGAAATACATGTTTCAGACGTCTGAATCCTGTGTTTCAGACATATAAAAACATTTCTTTGAAAACAACTGCGTGTAATCATTAGCTTGTGCATGCATACCAATTAGAAGAGATCTTAACATATATTACTAACTATACACAAACTCTAACAATATGAAAGATTACGCTCATCGATCCGGAATCTGATCATCAATATTTTCCTGCAAAACTTGGTTAGATAAACTTATATAATTGTTATTATCAAAATATCATGAAATGAGGTTCCATCATTCTCCCCATTTTTGATAATGACAACTACGAGAACATTGATTAGTAAAAAAAATAACTTCTCCTATCAACGAAATAATGGTTAGTATGAATGTAACGACCCGATATTTCAACCATTTGCATCCGCACATGCTGGACTTGAATTGCTCAAAATATCATATTGTTAATTTATATTTGGCAAAACTCAGCTTGTACAGTAAATAAATCAATCACAGAATCAGAAACGCAGAGTAATATAATACGGAGGAATAGATAAATAGTAGTTCATGAAGCTACTATATAAACATCAGAGTTAGAAATAAAATATAGCAGAATATCTCAAATACAATTGAGTCTCGAACACAAACTGATGACAACTTTGAACAAAGCAACTGGAAAAGCTGAAAGCTGAATCGATAGTTCGATACTTCAAAATTAATTTTTATTCAAAACATTTGAAAATTAAATTTTATATTAGTATACTTCAAAAAAGTCTTATTCACTTACTTAACAAAACAGTTTCAAACTTATTTAAATCATATTACTTCATGCTTAAACATACAAAACTAAAATTATATACTTTATCAAATAGTTTATACTTTTCGAAATTACTTAGCTTTGAAAATTAAACCTTGATTTGGAAGTGTTCGAACATTCAAAATAGTTGGAGGAATCAAATTTTCAATCGAGTTGGAAATCAGCAACCAATCGGTAAATCAATTTCAATAGATAGGGTTATACCAAATCAAATCCAAAATTCGAGGACTGAACACTGGGGTCACTTCAAATCATTTCAAATATATATACAACAATCTTTCGAATATCAAATCATACTTCGAAATTTGAAATCAAAATTGGTTTCACAAAATCAATCGCATGGTAGCCTACTAAAGTGGCCTCTCCCCCACTCTGAAACTCGAAAATCAATGTTGATGATGCATGCACTCATCATCGAAATTATTCTCCAGCGAGTAAGTGACTTCTATACTTCTATTTCTTAAAAACTTCTTTGAAATTTCTTCGAAATCATTGGAACTCATTTGAAGTCATTTGAAATATTTCTTATTCGAAAAATACTTTTACATCATATTATTATATATATTTCAAAATCTTAAAACCAATTTCAAAATACCAGGGTTCAATTTCTCAAATTTCAAATTCAACACTCTTCAGTTATAAATCATTTTTATATAAATCAACTTCTTATATAAAATTTTCATAATTTCAAATCCTTTCGAAACTTCAAATTCTCGTTTTAAAAGATATATAATCCTTATCGAAAACATTTCACTTTTTATACATAGAATATAATCATTCTTATCAAAATAATAGTTTTAATATATTAAAAAAATTATAAAATACAGACAAACACGATTTTTGAAAGGATGATTCAAAAATGAATTTCGAACAAAGATAGAGATTCAAATTAGAGGAGCTCTAATCAAATAGAATTCAGATTCGAAGATAGGCTCAAACGAAGTTTAGATAATTAATTTACAAAATAGAAGATGGATATACTCATATAAATCGCGGGCGACCATAAACGGGTCAACCGTGACTTCAGGAATATGATCGATGCGGAATTCTAAGGAAAATCGACATTCGATTGCCAGAGATAGAATTTGGCATAGCTAAAGATAGCAACATCTAAACTGAGGATATGGAAATCTCCAGTGAATCAATGCTTATTGTAAACGAATTGCACTCCTTTACAAATCATTCAGTGGAGCTATGAGATGCTCCAGAATCAATAAACACGAATAGGGAGAGACATGAATGGATTTTAGAATGAAGGTAGGGTTCCAAAGTTCGAAAGAAATCCGAATCAAAGAGGAAGAGATTCAAGCACGAACGAAAGTAATTCCGCAATTAAATCTATAACATATGCTAAGTTTTGCCTAAAACCAGAGCTCTGGTACCAACTGTAACGACCCGATATTTCAACCATACGCATCCGCACATGCCGGACTTGAATTGCTCAAAATATCAAATTGTTAATTTATATTTGGCAAAACTCAGCATATACAGTAAATAAATCAATCACAGAATCACAGACACAAAGTAATATAATGCAGGGGAATAGAAAAATAGTAGATCATGAAGCTACTATATAAACATCAGAGTTAGAAATAAAATATAGTAGAATATCTCAAATACATTGAGTCTCGAATACAAACTGATGATGTCTCTGAACAAAGCAACTGGAAAGCTAAAAGATGAATCGATAGTTGGATATCCAAGCGAACTCCAAACTCCAAAGGTGAGTCTCAAATGTTGTATCACTCAGTCTGACCCGAGCGTAAAGCAAAACACAAAACACTCGAGTCAGGATTATCATTCTTATATCAATAAATCCTATTCAAGTGAAATATCAACCGAAATACAAGTAACTCAAAGGATGTTTGGGAAAATCATCCTCTAAGAATGCTTGGAACCAAACGTCATTACAACACCGTGGTCATTTCAAAATTATTTATACTTCAAAACCAAAATATCATTTCGATTTCAAATATATATATATATATATATATATACATGTCTTCGAATTATAGCACTTTCAACACTAAATTGATAATCTCATACATAACTTAATTTAACTTTATTATTATGTAGTTTTGAAATATTCTCTTAATGAGTCCATTATCATTTAAATAACCTTAATTTACATTAAACTAAATATTTCCTTCGATTTATTTAAAACTTGAAATATCCATTTAATCACTTTAAATCAAAACCAAGTTATAAAATCTTATCTTAAAACCCCAAGTTCAATAATTTTCAAATCGATTTATTTAAACAAAATTCTTAATTAAATACAATTACGAATATATTCAAATTTATCTTCCCAACCTTAAATTATAAAATCATTATAAAGATCTATTTTTAAAATAAAATTTTAAATAAATACTTATACATATTATGTATTAATTAAATCATACTTTATTAAATTAAACTTATTATTAAATCTACTTTATATTAAAACTTATTCATACACATTATATTTTCAAATTTAAATAAACCATATATATTTTCTTTCAAACCATAGAAATCATTTTAAAATATTTATATATATAGACCAACAGTGTCTGTATATAGTTTTCTATCCTATGGTCAAGTGATACAGATATTTATCATCTCAATCCATAATTTAAATATATACGGGTATATATCATTTCAACCTGCAATCCCAAATTCAATTCAAATGAAAATCGCTTGGGTCTATCATTTCAACCCATAATGATTTTCTCCTATTCTACAGATCGCTCGGGTATGTATCATTTCAACCCATAGTGAATTCTATACTAACAGCGAACTTGCAGAATGATAACAGATATGATAATAATATTAATAGGCGTATATCATCAATAACAATATAATATAAACAATAGGATATGGTCTCATATTCCATAGGTGAACAGTTACAGATAATAGTATATATAACAATTTAAATCTACAACAGCATATTTCAATTGTCGTTTCGATTAAAATTAGTTTAATAAATATGAGAACGTTAATCGTGAGTGATTGCTCACCTTTCGTCGAGGTTAGAGGAATTTGACAAAGGGATGAGCTACGAATTCTAAAGCAAAACAATATTGGCACGAAATCGACGAAAAGAGCTGAAAGTGGAAATAGATGAGAACAAATCAAAACCAGTTTGATATAAACTGAAAGTATATGCATTCTTATATTATTATTATTTCCTAAACCAATATATTAAAGTCAAGCGTATATATAAGTAGATATATGCTTCAATTATTAGTAATTGGATAGATATATATAAATTCCTTTATATCAATTATCTTATATAATATAAACTGTTATAATACAAAACATTGTTTTCACTATTATATATAGATAATAGTACACTTATATAAGATAATATAACACCTATACACGAATAGTAAAAAAACATTAAAAAACAACTTACAAAACATACATAACCGCCGGCTAAACTTAAAACGTAACACGCTGAAATGAAATGTACTATAATATAGAAAAATATCGTATACTTTAAATATAACTGGCAAATGTAAACTATTACATACGTATAAAATATATAAAATATTTATATGTAACATACATTTGAAATAATATATAAAATTTTATATAAATTATCATATATAAGACTAGCACAAATATCTTATATTAACATGTTCTGTACATAAATTCTCATATTTAAAATTGTGAGATAAAACAAGGAAAACAAAGCAGCACTTAGATTTAAAAGTATAAGTGGTTGCCAAGCTACGTATATATGAAATAACACGGTAATACAGAACACGGTAAACCAAAAATATATATTAACTAATATATATAGAATATATATATACACGGCAACTAATAAACAAACTTATATACATATATTTTCCAAATATCAATGTTTTATAATACATATATATAAATCAAACTTATATACTTCCATAACAACAACATCTGTACATATGACTTACGTAACAATATATATAACATTCGTATATGTATATAGGCTGTCAAAACATTATCACTTTATATGCATATACATATATAATGTATAAAAGGAAAGATGCAGTGCTGAGTTTTCAACTCAAACAGGCTGTCAAAAAAAATGATGAAGAAACCACTTATATAGCTAACTGTATAAATAAAATATAACATAATAAAACTGATCGTTTTAAAAAATTATACAATACATACTATATATTATATTCATACCTTAATGCAAATATCAATGAAAGAAGCTCGACCATCAGGGATGAGGGAGGCGAATGAGGTGAAAAGTGGAAGGATAACGGTAGGAACGATGGTGGAGACGTTGTTGTGGGATGCAGGTCATAGGGTGGCGGATAGGAAATGGTCACGGTTGCTCGGCAAGGCGGAATGAGGAGATGCTCGCGTACGGGTCAGACGTGGTCGTGGCGTGAGTTGCTTGGGGTTAGGAGGTGGGAGGCTCGGTTCTGGCTCCGGGCTTCTGATCATGAAGCGGAGGGAGGCATGTTACAGAAAGGAGTATAAAAGCCTAAAATATTTTTGGATCTGGAGAAAGAGAAGTGCTTGTAAAAAAATAGAGAGAGAGAGAGAGCTACAGGGAAAAATATAATATATAGCGAAACAGTACAAGGTAACGAACGATCAGATAAACGAAACAGCTAATTGAAAAGTAGCAATTGTCACCCACTGATTTAGCTGAGACTTTAAAGAAATTAAAGGCTTGATTGGACAGCATGTTTTAAATTTTGAAACCGAAGGAAATAGTAAAGTCAAATTTTAAGGTACCATTACAATGAACAACTTATTGTTTCTATCGCGTACCAGACCTCAAAATACAGAAATAAATATACCGTAGAGATCAGCATGACTAGATGATCAAAAGGGTATACAGATATCAGTGGTACGATCATCGTATCAAAATTCGATAATCGGTGCCGATATACGTTGCTATTCCGTACGGAAAAATCCAAACGGAGCTAGAAACATCCAAATTTCGCGAAACGAATTTCGCAGTCTGATTCAAAGTATTCTAAATAATTTTTCTCATGTTGACATATTTAGGTTTCAGATTTTTTTATTATCATCCATTTTTAACTGATTTAAATTGAAATGAAATTACTCAATAAAATAAACTTTAACATTATCAGATGAAAATTTTCCACTTGCTATGTTTAAATAGATGTATTCCAAATAATAATCATTTATTTTCAAATTTTATTGTTTAAAATTTCACAAAATTTCAATTAGTTTAATAAATAAAATCGCTAAAATTTTTGGGTCATTACAACGAAAATAAGATTTTCTCCCCCTAAATTAAAGAATTCCTGTAACAATATTCAACCTTTATCTCCCCCTTTGTCGTTGACAAAAAGGAATTAGTTACTTAAAATATTATAGGAGAGACAAAAACAAGTACTAAAACCACAACAAGAACATAGAGAGATGCATAAAGTAGAAAACCATGGAAGAACAAGAACATTTAGAATCAAACACAACTTACATATTAAACTACAAATTGAACATAATGTTTTAAAAGTAAACAATATAAAACAAAACAAAGTACTTAAACGGAGAAGAACAAGGATTGTAGCAAAAGATAAACAAACACATCATTAATAAAAAATAATGAGATAAGAAATCATCCATACCAACTGAAAATTCATCATTGTCGTCAACAACATCAACATCTTCTTCTTCTTCTTCTTGATCGAAAGACCAAGTGAATGGGGCCGGGTTATGTTGAATGTCGGAAGATGAGGAAGACATACAAGAAAGCTTATCCCAAATTTTGTTTAAGAATGCCTTGATGGAGGTGAATTTTTTGTTCGTGTTTTTTTTCATGCTCGCCATTTGTTTTTGAATCTTCTTTTTATTTTTAAAAGAGTTCTTAAAGCTTGCTTTGGCGTTGCATCTTCTCGGATTTCTTGAATTTCCTCATAGTATTCTTCTTCTTCTTGCTGATGAGGAGGTTGAGATGAAGATGAAGAAGGTATGTAAGGATGTGACGGTTTACGAATACCACGATTTCGGTTGTCGATCCATTGATGAAAGGGAATGATTTAATGAGATGGCGGTCGCTTTCGTAATTGCATTAGCCCTAATTTTTAGAGCCAAGTACACTTATGGATAAAATTTCTGAATCAAGCATCGGAACTCCACGTTGCATCAATTTCCTCATGATATAATCCCCATAATGCAAGGTCTTATATTTCCTACGAATCATCACATTCTGGAATTCTTCTATTATAATCTTCTCCCAATTTACTTGTTGATTGGAATAGATAGCATAGAGAGCTTGGAAATCCCTTTTGTAAATTTTCTCATAGCTACCGGTTCGGGGTTGAAGAGACCGGATGAGGGCACGATGGATTATTCGAGCTTAAGGACACAACTTTGTTGAAATCATATTCGTAATGTCGTCGGAAGAATTCTATGTAAAACTTCATCATGTTCATACATATCGACATCGACATCGTCAATGTCGATTCCCTTATAGGGCATCTTAAAATATGGCCAAGTCTTTGCAAAGGAAGAATTTTTTTAACTCCACATACCATAGTCCATACACAATCTTCTCTTTTTGAGGATTGTGATGGTCTAGGTTCATGTTAGCATAAAATAATTTGATAAGAAGATGATTGATTTTTAAATTGTTAAAATCATACCCAATTAACGAATCAAAGTGGTTCGACTCCGCCATTTTCCTAATCCAATAACCATTGAACTCCTAAAATTGCAAGAATGCTCCATCGAATATTTTAGAGTTTTTCATGGTGTTGAATCTTGTAATAGCGGTCTCATTGTGAAGCTAAGACCTAATTTGAGCTTTAGATGGTTCGGTTATTGATTCTCTTGTATGCTTGTACCTTAGAACCATTTTTAATTTGAATTTGGATGAAGATTTGGAGTTAAAAATGGAGTTTCTAGGGTTAGAATATGGGTTGTGAAGGTGAAAACGAATGTATACGGTTAAAAATAGATAAAAGAGTAAAGTAGAGTTGGTAGTTGGATGTAATGAACTAGGCCCGTTTTAAAAAAATTGTGCCTGATGATTCAGATGTCTGAAATCAATTCAGACTTCTGAACTAGTGCAATGGGAAGGCAGCAAAGAAGTAGTTCATTTTGGGCTGGATTTAGACGTCTGTTTTTTCAGATCAGATGCCTGAATCTGGGTGAATAAATATTCCCACGTATAATATTCAGACGTCTGAATTAGCACAGAATGCTACATTCAGGTCTGTTTAAAAATAAAATTTACACAGTCAACTTTTTATAGTATACAATCATTTTACACAAAATTTATAGATAAAAACAGCAAACAAAAAAATGCAGAAAACAAAAGTTAATAGTTGGATGGAGAATCATCAGAATTCCTTGGTTCATCCTTGATGTTCTATTTGAATGGTTTAAAGGAGACCAGTAACTCTGACGAGCTGGAGAACCAACTGCTTGTCCATGTTGCCATGAGTTTAGAGACACATGAGGACGTGGAGGAGTTTTAGCAATAGTTCGATTTTGGACCGGGGTTGAGCCACAAAATTTGATTGTCATTTTCTCCAACCAATTTAACTTTTGACCTTGAATTTTCTGTTCATAGTAGAGTTGTCTCTGAATATTCAAAGTCTCTTGCTGAAAATGATGAATGTCATCAATCTTTGCTTTGGTTGAAGAAAAGCCAAAATGTAGTTTTCTATGTCTTTTAGGTTCCGGTGAGAAACCGCTATGGTAAACCGAAGCCTTTTCATTGTTGGGTGTGGGTGTAGGCAAAGATGAAGATCCTGAACTAGGTGATTTGAAATTATTTGAAGAATAACCAAATGAATAATTAGAGATATCTTAGGAAGACATATTTTTAATATAGATAAAAAAAGTTTTGGTTTAAAAAACAAGGAGTATTTTAGAGTGTACTGAAACATGTTTGAAGCCAAAATATATAAAGAAAACGAAGTTTAAAAATAAATCCAAGTTTATGCTAGAATAAATAATAACCAGATAAACGATACTAAATAATTTACTGGTTAAAATAAAACTTTATTAAACATTCTTTTTACTAAAGACAGATAAAATATTAAAAACCATAGAAAATAAACAAAGTGTAACTCCTACACAAGAAACACTAAGATCAAATTGGAAGAGACACTAGACTACCTGACAATAGAACAGAGATCGAGTGCCAGCAGAATTTTTTTTAAAATTACAAATCTTTTTGAGAAACAATACCTAATTCTCTTCTTAACTTTATAAAAAAAATCATTTATAGGTTTTGTAAATACATCTTCCAGTTGATTTTCAAAAGGAACAAATTTTAGTTATATTAAATCCTTTTCAATGTTATCACGAAGAAAAAGATAACGAATGTCAATATATTTTGTTCGTGAATGATTAACTGGATTTTTAAATAAGTTTATAACACAAGTATTATCGCAGAAAATAGTAGATTTAGAGAAATTTATTCTAAAATCTTGAAGTGTTTGTTGTATATATATGACTTGAGCACATGCTAAAGCAGCGGAAATATATTATGCTTCACAAGTCAATAGTGATACACAATTTGGTTTCTTGCTAAACCAAGATACTAAGGAATGTCCAATGAAGTGACAAGTCCCACTCGTACTTTTTCTATCTGTCCGAGTCCAAAATCAACATCACTGTACGATACTAACTCAAAAGGACATTCTTTCGGATAAAATAGTCCAAAATCTTTGGTTTTGCTAGATATCGTAATATACGTTTCACTGCTCGCATATGCGATTCTTTAGGATTTGATTGAAATCAAGCACATAGATAAACGCTCATCATTATGTCAGGTCTACTAGCAGTTAAGTAAAGTAGCAATCCAATCATACTTCGATGTAATTTTTTATCAACACTTTTACCATCCTCATCCTGATCAAGATGTACTGTTGTACTCATTGGAGTTGATTTAGCCAAAGTGTTCTCCATACCAAAGCGTTAATTAAATCGTTATAACATTTTCCTTGGCTAATAAAAATTCCATTTTCTAGTTGTTTTCCAAGAAAATATGATAATTCTCTCATATATGACATTTCAAATTCGTTGGTCATTATATTAGAAAAATTCTGACATAATTTATTATTAGTAGAACTAAAAATAATATCATCGGCATAAATTTGAACAATTAAAATATCCTTTTTAGTTTCTTAATAAAAAGTGTTTGGTCAACTTTTCCTATTTCAAAACCAGAATTTAAAAGATAGCTTTTAAGTCGTTCATACCAAGCACGTGGTGCTTGTTTTAAATCATATAAAGCTTTCTTAAGTTTATAAACATGATCTGGATATTTTTCATGTGTAAATAGATGAGGTTGTTCAACAAAAACATTTTCTTTTATAAAACCATTTAAAAAGGCAATTTTAACATCCATTTGATAAAGTTTAAGATTATGAAAACATGCAAAGGCCAATATGATCTGTATTGCTTCTAGTCGAGCGACTGGAGAAAACGTTTCTTCATACTCAACCTCTTCCTCTTGATTATATCCTTATGCGACTAATCTAGCTTTATTCCTAGTTATATTTCTTTGTTCATCAGCTTTATTTTTGAAGACCCACTTAGTACAATGACACTTTGATTACATGATCTAGAAACTAAATCCCAAACTTCATTTCGGTCGAATTGGTTTAGCGCTTCTTGCATAGCTATAATCCAATAGTCATCCGTAGAGGCTTCTTTAGCATTTTTAGGTTCAATATTTGGAAGGAATGCTACATGGCCCATTTGATTAAGTTGACTTCTATCCCTAACATTTGAATTAATTTCTCCAATAATATTTTCTACAGGGTGATCTTTTAATATCCTAGGAGGAGATTTTAATTCATTTTCATGATGAACAGTGTTTTCAGTTTCAGTAATGGAATTATCAAAAGATATTTCAGTATTAGTATCTGTGACCGTCTTAGTAATTATTTCATCATCATCAATTTTATTGTTAATTTTGAAATTTTCGTATAATGAAGCATGAAGTGTTTCTTCGACTATGTTAGTTCTTTTATTGAAAATTCGATATGCTTCACTTCGTACCGAATATCCTATGAATATTCCTTCATAGGATTTGGAATCGAATTTGCCAAGCTGATCTTTTGTATTAAGAATATAACATTTTGAACCAAAAACTTTAAAATAGATATATTTAATTTTCTTCCATTAAAAAGTTCATATAGAGTATGTTTTGTTAGAGGACGAATGGAGACACGATTCAAAACATAACAAGCAGCTGATACAGCTTCTGCCCAAAAATGTTTTGGTAAAGTGCTTTCACTTAATAAAGTTCTTGCACAAGTTATGTTTTTCCATTCTACAACCTCATTTTGTTGTGCTATTCTAGGAAAAGAAAAATTATGTGAAATTTCCTTTTTATTACAAAAATGTTCAAAATTTTCATTCTCAAATTCACCTCCATGATCACTTCTAATGTTCTTAATTTTCAAGCTTTTGATATTTTGAATTCTTTTAACAAAGATTTAATTTCGAAAGTATCCCTTTTATTTTTCATAAAGATAGTCCAAGTGTATCTAGAAAAATCATCTACTATCACAAAGAAATATTTATTATGATTTATAGATTGAATTTGCGTTGGTCCAAAGAGGTCCGAATGCAGTAGTTTAAGTGGTTGCAATGTAGAAATATTTTTCTTTGATTTAGAAGATGATTTTGATAATTTTCCTAATTGATAAGCATCATAAATACTTTTTACTTTGAAATTCATTTTAGGAAAACCTTTTACTAAATAATTTTGACAAAGTTTACTAATAGCTTTAAAATTGTTGTGACAAAATCTTTTGTGCCATTACCAAGGATCATTTTCTTTGGCTATTAAGCACATATTTGAATCATGAATGATTTTCATATTTAAAACATATATATATTTTCATCTCTATTACCTTCAAAAATCATATTTTTATTTTGATCAAGAATGCTACACTTATTTTCAGAAAAAGATATATTGAACCTTTGTCACAAAGTTGGCTGATACTAAGTAGATTATGTTTTAAATTCTTAACTAATAAAACATTTGTAATAAGAGGTAAATTAGATATATCGTTATTGCTCATATCGCCTATGTCGATGATGTATCCTTTGGCATTATCTCCAAAGGTGACAAAGCCTCTATCAGAGTAGATAATGTTAGTCAACATGTCTCTATTTCCTGTCATATGTTTTGAGCAGCCACAATCTAATATCCATTTCCCTCTTTTCTTAAGTGGTACCTCATTATTCGTGGCCATAAAACACACGTTTGCTTGTTCATTGTCACTGTCGAAGTCGCTGAAGCTGTCTAATGAAGAGGATTCTGAATCATCTCATGTTATTAAGAATGCTTGTTTCTTTTTGAATTTCTCTCTTCTGTTTTTGAATTTGTCTTTCTTTTGATCAGGGCAGTCTTTCTTCATATGACCTTTCTTGTGACATTCATAGCACTCGATAGTTGAAGTCTATGGCTTGTTATTACTGTTGTTGAAGTTGCTTTTATTATTTCCAAATATATTTTTTCTTTTTGAACTTCAGAAATTTCTTGAAATTTTTGGCAATAAGAGCCATATCTTCTCCATCGGAATCAGATTCTTCCTTTTTAGCCTTGAATGCCATCGTCTTTTTATCTTGTGCCTGTACTCGTTTAGCTTGGAGATTAACTTCATAAGACATTAGATTTCCTATCAACTCTTCCAGTTTTATGGTTGAAATGTCATTAGCTTCTTCAATTGCCCTAAGACTTTTCATTCCATTCATCCGTTAGAGAATATAGGATTTTTGAGACGATATCAAAATCAGTGAATTTTTATCCTAATGCCAAAAATAAATGATATATATCTTGAAATCTAGAATACATACCATTTATAGATTCATCTTACTTCATTCTAAAGTTTTGGAACTGATTTTTAAGCGTAGAGATCTTTCTTTGTTTAACTTTGTTAGTGCCTTCATGTGTAACTTTCAATGTGCACTATATTTCATAGGCAGTAGTACACATGCTAAATCTATTAAACTCATTTTTATCTAGTGCACAAAATAACATATTCATAGCTTTTGCATTTGCAGTAGCATCTAGTTTTTGTGTGTTAGACCATTCTGAATATTCAGTACTAGGTATGGGATGTTCAGTTTGACTGATATTACATGTGTCATAACCATTAGCTTACATATAGATTCTCAGCCTAATAGCCCAATAGTTATAGTTCAAACTGTTGAAAAGTGGCGGTCAAGCAGTGGACTGGCTTTCAATAAAACTGATGTTGGTGTTATTTTCCATATTACTAAAAATATCAAATAACTGTGTTACGGTTATACGATAACTTGCTTTGATACCAAATGAAAGTTACTATGTGATCGTGTAGTATGAAAGTTAACTAAATTACTTGCTTAGGCAAAATATGAATATAAAAAAATATAAGCAATAATAAAAGACACTAGAGATTTTTATACTGGTTCGAACTTCCTGTTCAACGTCCACTCCCAGACTCCTTCTAAAATTCAATTGATACCCTCGCTTCACCCAGAGGAACAGGTATTACAATGCCTGAATAACCGAACATGACTTTCCCACCTAGACAACCAAATAGGACTTCTACTGCCTGAGGAAACTACAACGGGACTTTAAATACAAGTGACAATGTTTCTGACTGAATATGCTCTATAATAGCACTAATGAGTCAATATGGGTACACCCTTCCTATAATCTTCTCCTTTATGGTATATAGTGAAATTCATGAAGAAAGGAAGACTAATTGGTCACTCAAGATATATGCTTGAATGTTAATGATCAAATAGTTTGATTTGAGAATCTTTAACGTAAATAGCAAGTGTATAGAATTTAGAAATCAAAAGTCAGAATTCATTAATAATAGTGTTGAAATTGCTTGCTATATATAGTTGATAAAAGGCTGCAATGTTTCGTGAAGATTAGCCATGAATCAGAAAGAAGCAATTGTTGAATTGAATGGTGTTTCTGTTCAGGAAAGAGAAGCAACCTTTCGAAAAATTAGCTGTTATTTTTAACTCAGAAGTCTGAATAAAATTCAGACTTCTGAATGAAGGGAAATAACAAACCATCGTCGAAATAGTGCAAAATAGGTTGAATTCAGACGTTTGAATATTAGGGTTAGACGTCTGAATACGCCTTAAAATCGATGTTGTACTTCAGCATTCAAACGTCTGAAATACATGATTCAGACGTCTGAATCCTGTATTTCAGACATATAAAAAAAATTCTTTGAAAACAAGTGCGTGTAATCATTAGCTTGTGCACGTATACCAATTAGAAAAGATTTTAACATATATTACTAACTATACACAAAATCTAACAATATGAAAGATTACGCTCATCAATTCGAAGTCTGATCATCAATATTTTCCTACAGAACTTGGTTAGATAAATTTATATAATTGTTATTATCAAAATATCAAGAACCGAGGTTCCAACAGTCTATTCTCTGATCTATTAGCTAAAAAGTTTTTTTCTCTTTTAAAAGGATGATTAACATGGAAAAAACACCATTGGCAATCAAACCACGTAATTTTCCTTCGATACGTTAATGCAAATGCTCGTGTTTCTTCCATGTAATAAGGACAAGCTAGACGACTAGTTGTACTCCAACCCAAAAGCATTGCATATGCCAAAAAATTGCTAAGGGTCCATGACAAAGATGAAAACGTATGAAAATTCTTTTTTTCTAAACATCGTATGCATCAACCCCTTCATGCCATATTGTTTTCAACTCTTTAATCAATGGCAAAAATAAACATCGATTCCTTGTGTCTAATCATCAGGACAAGGGACGACAATAGTGAGAAATACATATGAAGTTTTCATACACATCCACGAGGTAAATTATAAGGTGAAATGACAAGGACAAGATGAATATTTAAAACTAAATTGAGAGAATGGTGAAAGTCCATCCGTACGTAAGCTAAGTCTGACATTACGGTCCTCTACAACAAACACGGGATAAGTTTTATCGAAATTTTTCCATGCTTCTCCATCAGAAGGACGTGTCAAAGTTGCATCTTTCTATGTTCTCACACTGTGCCATCACATATGACATGTTGTAGCAGAAGATGAATATAACCTTTGGAATCTAGGAGTGATGGGTAAATAATGCATTCTGTTATATGGAACTTCCTTTCCTTTCTTTTTTCTTGATTTGTATCTTTCCTCATTACATATTCTGCATTTTCTAAGTTTAGTGTCATCTTTCCAGTACAACATGCAACTTTTTATACAGTATCTATCTTCTGGTAAACAGATCGAAAGAGGACATAAATTTTTTCACTTTATAATGAGTATCACACATCAAATTATTTGGTGGAATATGTTGCTTTGCGGCTTGTACAACTGTTCTAAATCCAGCTTTTATAAAGTTGAGTTTTGATTTCATAGTAATGTATTCAGCAGTTAATGATAATTTGGTTATGCGTTTACTACCATCACATAATGGCCTCTTAGCAGCATCTAATAAATCATGGATTCTACTCGCTCCCATGGTCCATTCTTCTTCGACATTTGCGTCTTCATCAACATCTGGAATGGAAGAGAACATTGATTATGCTGCATCTTTCACCATATCTTCTATTAGGTTCGCCATAACATAATCGTTATTCACCCCATCCTCTGACATTATAGGATTAGGTGCAACAACCTCTCCATGACGATCCCACAAACAATAATTTGACATAAAACTAACTTGACACAAATGTACTATAACCATATATGCTTTTCAATGCTTCAAATGTTTGCATTTACGAAAATGGCAACAAATTTCTTCGTCGTTTACATTATTAGATTTAGCGAATCTAACAAATTTATGTACACCATTGCAGAAACGTTGCTTCACTGAACCTTTCGTACTAGTTCACTCTCCGTACATCCACGTAAGATCGACAAAATAATTGAACATTTTTCCTAATTTAAAAATATATGTCAAAAATTTTGATCACATTTTACGATGATAATGCATAACTTTGCATTCAATGGTTATGTTGTTGTTTTTTCTAAAATAAATTAAAACCTTTTAGGACTAAAGGCTTTAATTTGTTGTCTTTGATTTTTTAAAATAATATTAACCCTTATTTTCAAATAAGCATTATATTTATTTTTTAATTTTTACAAATTGGTTTTAGTAAGATATTTGTTTCAAAAGAAATTTATTATTTAAAACTACTTCCGAAAATACACAAATTACAATTTTAATAACTATAAATTAAATTTTAAACTATATTTTATAATTCATTCAACTGTTTAAATATTTTATTGACTAAATTTAAAACATATTTTATAATTCATTCAGCTATTTAAATATTTTATTAACTAAATTTTAAAACATTTTTTTATAATTCGTTTAACTATTTAAATTTTTAATTTAACTATTTTGAAAACTAAAATTTGAAGTTTGTAGAAAGACACAATATAATTAATTACTAAAAATAATTGATCATTAAAAATAACTTTATTTTATGCTTACCACTAACACTTTTAATTAACACACACTGATTAATTAACATTAATTAGTTATGTTTAATCGTAAGCTTTATATTTAACATATTCACGATTCAACCATACATATTAACCCTAAAATTATTTCAAACAATCACGTACACTAATCAGCATACATATTAATCAATAATTATACACTGTTTTTGGATTTCAAATTAGCCCTAATTTATAAATACAAATTAAACAATCACAACGCTAATTAATATCCTCAAACCAAGTAATGGATTATTATCACCAACTAATACATAATAATCATCAATTTTAAACCTATAATCATGCCAATTAGCCATAAATCTGAAATTAGGTTAAAATTTTACCTAAATTGAGATGAAATTGGAGATATTGGTAATTTTGGCGAGTTGGGGCGGCCTAAGGCTACGTCGACGAGAGGCAGCGGCTATCAGGGGGGCGTCGGTTGAGGGTTTCAATTATTTTTTTCATTTTCGTTTTTGGTGGAAAGCTTTGATAATGAGGAAAGTCACGTGTTTTCATTCCAATGTATAAGGCATCCCGTCGGCTAGGAACGACATGTTCATTTTTTACCTTTTTCCTTAATCATTCTATGTTTTAAAAAATGTTTAAAAATACTAATTTAATTCATAAAAAATAAACAAGATATTTTAGCGCATATTCAACCTAGCGACTGTTTTGATCGGTTAAATTACTATTTCGATGATCTGTGTTTGCGTAATTCGAAAATTTAACGTTATTGAAAATCTAATTCACACGACCAATCTATGTGACTTTTAATCAATATATTAAGCAAATTCGATAAAGTTGAATATGTGTACTATTTTTATGAATCAAAATATATTTTTAAATTGTTGGGTGATTAATATGAATTTTTAACTATATTTAGCATGATAAAATTATATAAGATAAAATTCAGCAAAAAATTAAATTTATTAGATCTTATCTCGATCTAAAGTATATTTGACCTATTTTTGAAAGATGATGAAAATAAATAAATATAGGGTGTCGATCTTGAATTTTAAATTTATAACCATTCATCGATATTTGAACTAAAAACCCTTCGTTCGAAAATCAAATGGCCATTGAACGAGACCAAATTCGAACAACCGACACTTGATAATGTGTTAATCCAATTTGTATAGTTAGATTCATAAAAGAATAGCCAGGCAAAAATTTAATCTCGAAACGGGTCATTATAAGTTTTATACAACCGGCAAAATGACCTGTTTCAAGTTTAAATTTTTCTCCTGCCATTTGTTTTACGAATCTAACTATACAAATTGGATTAACACATTTCCAAGCATTAGAGGTTAGAATTTGTCTCGTTTCGAAGTCGTATAGTATTCGAACGAAGGGTTTTTAGTCCGAATATCGACGAACGACTATAAATTTAAAATTCAAGATCAACACCCTGCATGGTTTATTTTTTCATCATCTTCTGAAAATAGGTCAAGCATACTTTAGATCGACATAAGGTTCAATAAATTTCATTTTATTCCGAATATTTTATTTTATATAATGTTATCATACTAAATATAGTTAAAAATTAATAATTAATTACCCAAAAGTTAAAAAGTATACATTAATTTGTAAAAATGTTATACATAATCAACTTTACCGAAGTTGTTTAATAGACTGACTAAAAGTTGCATGGATTGGTCGTGTGAGTTAGATTTTAATACCGTTAAATACTCGAAATATGCGAAGATAGATCATTGAAAATACCAATTTAACTGATCAAAATAGTCATTAGGTTGAATGGTTGTGCTAAAATATCTTATTTTCTTTTTAGGAATTAAATTAGTATTTTTCAACATTTTTTAAAACGTATTGTAAAATAAATAAATTAACAATTTAATTAGGTAATTAATATAATGGCTAGTGTCGAAAAATTAAAACGCATTGTAAATTAAAATCCATTTAGGAGTTTTGCTACCTTCTGCATAATTTTCTTTTCAAAAAATTTTATTCTTATAGAATTTTTTCTTAGATCATTTTCTAAATTTTATATTTTCATTAATTGGTTTTATTGGTAATAAACCAAGTTGATCACAAAAATCTCCTAGAATTCTTTTCCGTAAATTTTTTTCTTTCAAATTTACAATTGTGATTTTATTTCATTGGACAAATGAATTCCTTCTGCAACTATTTCTGCTGCTAATTCACAATAAGTATAATGGCTATAAGGGATATTTCCATTTTCTGTTTTATACGGCTTTTAACCCTTTCTACAAAGAAATGAGGTAGTTCCGATAAAAAATTCTTTCCAAAATTCATGATTACTGTCGCTTTTAGTGAATAACTTTGAAAAACATACATCTTTGTGCCATCTAAATAAAGATAAATTTTGACATTTTAAATTCATTTATTGTTCTTATGTTCTATTAGTTTGAAGAGCTGTAGCTCCAAAAAAATGTTTCGCTATTGTATATATTAGCGTGTTTACGCAATCAGTTTTTGTCGTTCCATCTTCTAATTTTTTTGCAGTAAATATATGCGCTTTTGCTTCATTAGATAGATCCCACCAACTTTTTATTGACAGTTAAATCCTTAGGCAATAGCTTTAGCTATTGTATCATCTAAACTATTTTGATTAGACATGTAGTACCATACATTGTCATTTAATTCAGACTAGTTTTATTTGATATTCAAAATAACCATTGATATTCCATTCTACAGTGGAGGTACATCAAAAGATACAGCTCCATAATTGTCTTATTCCTCAAACAAGAGGTCTACTGGCATAAGTCTCGTATAATAAGGTTTACTTTACGAGGTATTTTGATGATTTATTTTATTACATCAAAATCATTTTAAGATTTTTGGAAAGCCTGAACTATGTTTCTGAATTCTATAAAGACTTAGCTTATTATGTTAAACCGTTATTTAAAAGAATAAGAAAAAATGCGCCAGCTTGGACAGAAGAACAACTAAGGCAATAGTGAAAATAAAAGCAAAAATAAAGAAAATTCCATGTCTCGCAATCCCCAACCCTGATGCACTTTAAATAGTGAAAATAGATGCATCAGACAAAGGTTATGGTGGTATTCTTAAATAAAGAATTGGTAATAAAGAATCTTTAGTCAGATTTACATATAGAATCTGGCAAGAACATAGGGTTAATTACTATACTGTCAAGAAAGAAGTATTAGCAATTGTAGTATGTACACAAAAGTTTGAGAGTGATCTATTAAATCAATTTTTTTTGGCTAAGGGTGGATTTTAAGCCTGCTAAGAAAATTTTGCAAAAAGATGATCAAAACGTCGCATCAAAACAAATATTTGTCAGATGGCAAGTAATCTTGTCAGTATTTGATTTAGATATTGGGCTTATTAAAGGGTCTGATAATTCTTTACCAAACATTTTGACTCGATAATTTTTATAGGGAAAAAATGAATAAAGGAAAAGAAAAGGAAGAAAGAAGTAAAACTGCACGATCTCGTCCTACAACAACTTATAAGTCAGTATTTCAGAAATATGAAAAATATTAAGAGAAGAAGTATCAAAGACTACTCCACTTGGAGAATAGCTTAGAGTTTATGCTTAGGAATTAGTGGTAAAATCCATATCAGCAAAAGAATACGTATACTCATGCGTTCCAGTATGTACTATATGGGTATCTTATGTGGAGAAGAAATACATACATTTATCTGCTGAAGAGGTTATGACCTTCTATTTGAAATTTTTTACAGACCCCTACCTTTATCCAAAGGATTTCAATTTCTACCAAGAAATTCTAACCTACATAGGTTCTGTTCAATTCGAATCAGCCATGGTAACAACTGGCGAATAGGATTTTTCAAAGGCTTCCATTATTAAATAATCACCCCAGAATAATGCGAAGGTGACTTATACAACCCAAAGAATTAACTACAAGCTCTAGTTATAAGAATAAATTAAATTTTAATTACTTCGACTACATCAAATCTTAGGATTTAGCTTTCTCCTATGAAAACAGGCAGAAAAACACAATTGGTTCGTTCAATTTAAAAACTCATAAAACCACTAATTTTCTAAACTGGTTTATAATTTGGTTTTCAAATTTTGGATTATATCCAATCATTTTACCACAGAAAATAAGAAGTATTATGAAGAATTCGTTCAAGTTAATACTTCAATGAAATATTATAATTTAATATTTGCAACACTTTATCAAGTACCATGGATCATGAAGTGGGACGTTGTTATAGTTCCAAGATCGCTTCAAAAGCTTAGAATAAATTTTGAAAACCTTTCTTATTTAGGAATAAGAATTTTAACAAAATGGTGGGATAAATATGAAATTTTTAAAGATTCAATCTTTTCAGAAAAGGATTTAATAAATCATGAACTACAAAGAATACCAGATTCACCTTCTCCTAAAAAGAACTTGTTGGAATTACTAAAATAATTAATGGCAAGTTCTTCAAAAAGAAACTTAAAAATGCAGCTTAAAGCCATATTAGATTCAGGCAGTGATGATGCGCGTATGAGCATGTCTACAGATCATGGCTCATGAAATGGCCAAAAAGAAATGGAAGACTATGCTAAAAGCAATAGACATAATGTTAGATGTCGCAAGAAAAAGCTTAATGGCGCCTAGATTCTGTATGTATACTTTCATTTTCCTGATAATATACCCTATATTATAGACGAAATATCGTTACTACCACCTTCGGGATTCCCTCCTCTAACACCACCACTAGGAGTTCCTCGACCAACAAAATAAAATCTAAAGCAACAAAGTCTCTGAAATAGAGTTAATACTATTTATGATATCTTATATGCTTATTTGGTAGAGACAGTCCAAAAGATGAAAGTAATAATTGAAAAGATAAACATGCCAGAACAAAAGAAGATGTCTATCTATGCCAGCATAAAAGAAGATTTCTTATCATGGCAGCACAAAAGAAGATATCTAATCATGCCAGCACAAAAGAAGATGCATTATTATACAGTACAGCTCACAACTACCAGTTTATGTTTACTTATTAACCGGATAATTCCTAGTATATATAGGAGTGCTCTATGTTGTATGAAGTAAATTTTTTTAGTAAGAAAAGGCTTGTTAGATATATTTGTAATGGTGGAAAGCTACAATCCATCCTTTGAACATATTTGTTTTGCTCTTTTCTTTTATAAGGCTTATATGGTTTCCTTTTAGGATTTTTGCTACTTTTTGCATAATTTTCTTTTTGAAAATTTTTATTCTTATAGAATTTGTTCTTAGATAATTTTCTAAATTTTATATTTTCATTACTTGATTTTATTGGCCGTAAACAAAGTTGATCACCTTCTCCTAAAAAGAACTTATCTGAATTACTAAAAGAATTAATGGCAAGTTCTACAAAAAGAAATTTGAAAATGTAGCTTGAAGTCATATTAGATTCAGACAGTGGTGATGAGTTTATGAGCATGTCTACAGACGAGCTCATGAAAAGACTGAAAAAAATGGAAGTTTTATTGCAAAAACTGATTATGTAATTATAGTAGAATAAGCAATTCCTTTATCTGAAGACTACAGTTCATTTTGGTTTATTTTCAAAAAACTTTAAATTTACATAAAGAAAATTATAAATTTATCCATATTGGGTTAACCCAAGTTGCTTTAAAATGAGCAACAAGATTAGGATTGAATAAGTCTGCTGCAATTATAGTAAGAGATAAAAGACATAACAAATTTCATGATTCCTTATTAGGAATAGTAGAATCAACACTATATGGTGGACCGATATATTTTTCATATTTTTCAAATTGTACTATGTCTTTAACTGCAAATTTACTTCAGCCAATCTGTTTGGACATAAAAACTAAGCAGTTTAAAATGAAAGCGAGAACACATAATGTTATTCTTATTTATAAGACAGTTATAAAGTAATGAATACTATTGTTACTGATACAACACATATACCAATTAAAAATCAAGGCACAACTACACTCCCTATAACCTACATTAGCAAATAGTATGTGACGACCCGGAATTTTTGAGCATTTAAAATCGAAATATTTAATTGATTTTTAAATATTTAAAAGTTAATTTTAAGTTGAATTCAAATATCATTATTTATTTGATAATTGAATTATTAAGTTAAATAAGTGAAGCTGGGTAAATTGTTGAATCTGGAGTTTTAAGCCTATTAAAAATAATTTGAAGGCTTGAAAAATTTATATTAATAGTACTGAGGATAATAGAAGTTGTAAAATTGAAATTAACAGTGGTTTATTCAGTTTTAAAATTTATATCGTTTAAATTGAATTTAAAAATAGCCTTCCGAGGCACAGTCTCGGAATTAGACGAAACTAGTTCCATTGGGTCCGTAATATTGAATTATTATCGGATTTCAAATTTCGTATTGATTGGAGTTAATGTGTGAGTGTACGATATATAACCGCGTTGAAAATTTAATTGATAATAATCTAATTAATCAAGCTTCTCGTATACGCCATCCTTATCCATTCCTCAGCACGCTACCTCCATTCTTCTTGTTTATAAAAATAAAAAGGAAGCCGTGGCCTTGCTTTCCTCTTCAAGAAAAAATGGTCGAAGATTCGACCTTTCAAACTTAAAAAAAAAGGTCGCGTATGCCGCCCTCCCTCCAAATTGAAAACCCTCAGTAACAAAATAAAATAAAGATGGCGATCGAATATGGAGATCGCTCGCGCGCGCATCGTTGTCGACGAAATTGAAGCTAGGGTTTTGAGTCGTGATTTTGGATGGAGCTCTGGAAACTCACGCACGTGGAGGCGACTTCAACCGTGGGGTGTTCAAGAGAGATTGAACTCGAGATAGGCTAGGAGCATAGATCGCCTGCGTGCGATTCGATTGGGACGTGAGCGTTTAATTTCAGCAGTGAAGGGATGCAACCACGTGGTCTCTGGTAGGTGAGGTGAGTTCGAGCACGATGTCGGCGGGTTGTGGAGTTATGTTGTTTTTGTTCGATCTCGAATGTGACTGAAGCTCTCATGGTACTGTGGTCGCGATGGTAAGGTGTTGATGTTGCGATCTGTGTTTGGGCATTTCAAGTTTTGGATTTGAGCTGCAAGGTAAATTTCTGATTTCAATTTACATATACTAAATTTGTGGAAAAAAAATATATTTTACAGTATGAGATTTAGCAGTGAGGTAATTAGAGGTATAAATTTGTTTTTTTCAATTGAAATATATGTATATAGTTAGAAAATAGATAATATATATAGATCAACCTGTTGCTGATTTGAATAGGGTTTTAATTGAAAGACAGATGAGTAGGTATAATTACAATAAACAAAAAACTTATTTATTTATAGATAGGGTTTAGAAAACTAATAATAAAATATATGAATTTTAAATGGTTGAAGAATTTATAGAAGATTAGCTTTTTGATATATATGTATGCATGTATGTATAATTAAATTTTAAAAAGTGTATGTAATTTCAGAACAATAAATTAATATACATATACCTATTTTAAAGTTGCTAGTTTACTTTTAAACTACGGATTTAATGATTAACTTGTTAACATATTTAAATATTTCAGTTACCAAATGGTTTAAAGGAAAATTGTATAAATTAAATGATTAGTTAACTAAGTGGAAATAAATTGTTCGGTTTATTCAAATATTAAAAAATGTATAAATGTTTATACAAGGTTATAAACTGGGAAAACCAAGACAGAATTGATGCGGACTGCAAACAAATGCAAAGGTGAGTTAATCTCACTCGATTGAATTTAAATTTAAATTTAAATGATTAAATTTAAATAATTGTTTGAATGGTTGAAGTGATTGATGTGCTATAGTATGGTATATTTTGGAATTGGCATTTTATATTGTGCTAACGTCTGTGGATGCAGGGAAAACAGGTTGGAGGGATCCAACTGAACCCCTCAACATTTATATAATTATTTAATACCCTCTGTTGTGATTATTTTATATTCTGTGATGAATATTATTGATAATTGGAATATTGGATGTTATGGTATACCTGAATATATTCCGGTGCACTAAGTTATCAAGATATATAGAATTGGATTTTGAAAATAAAATGAAGAGAATTTGTAAGTGAAATAATTATATAAAATTTAAATAAATTAAGAATAAATTGGATAAGAATAATAGTAGTTTTAAATTCTAATAAACAAATTCTGTATATGGAAGGGAAATTTTGAATAAACAGAAGATTAATGAATTTTAAACTTCAGCATTATTATTTTAAAAGAACAAAACATTTATTTAATATTTAAGATTTAAATTATTTTAGAAGAATAAAGAAGAAATTTGAAAAAGCTGAAATTTGTATATTTCAGTTAAAAGATTTTAATCAAATGGAAAATAATAACAATAATAATTAAGTCCATGATTAATGAATTCTGAAATAAATTGAGTAATTAAAGAAACTTATTTCAAATGGAATAAATTGGAAATCATTTTGGGAAATTGATTTAAGTGATTGAAGTTGGAATTCTCCCTGAATAACCAAGTACATTTTCAAAGTTAATTTTTAAATATAAGTTAAAAGTTTTAAGGTTGTTTTAAAAAGCAAGTTTTGGAAAATTTATTATTTCTAATATTTAAATTCTAAAGTAAGTATTTTTTTTACTATTATGGTAGTAATTATTTAAAGAATGACTTGGTATTTTGTCTTTAAAAGTGAAACTCTAGTTTTATATTTTATTAAGTAACTTTATTTTCAAATATTCATATAGTATGTATTTTTAACAAATTATTGAAACAGTTTTAACTTAAATGATTTAAAGTATATTTCAAAGTAAAGTATTTTAAATTATTTTAAAAATCTAAAGTTTTGTGCTTGGTGATTTCAGTGGAGATAGAAAATATTTGGAAAAGTTTATTCTGAAAAGGAAGATGGTTTGAAACTGTTTTTCAAAGGGTTGAAAATAGAAATATAGCTTGTGAAGATATTTTTGAGAAAAATTATTTATTGTTGGATGGTTGTTTGTGAATATTAATTGATAGTTAAATAACCGACTATCAATATTGGACAAATGCGTTGATCGTTTTCAAGAGACCGGGATCGAGATTTATTTCTCGAAAACCACTTCGATACGGTTTGTACGTTTTTGTGGAAAACGATTTTAGATTCGAAGATGGAGCAGTGAAGTGCAAGGGCTAGTCGCTACTAATCTTGAGGATATTTCCAAAATGGATGTAGTAGGAGCAGTGCCTTCGGTTTCGTTCGAACCTGGGATGGACTTGTATGGATAAATGCTTTCGGAACATCGTCAGGTGGGCGATGGACATTTTAAGGGATATGTTCTAAAAAGGTAACGCTTAGCCTCAAGCCTCATCAACCGGGAATGACTAAAAATCAGGGGTTATGCAGCAAGGCTAGGTGGGTAGCACCCAAGAAGGGTGAGGTCATCTCTGTCTAGATGTCCCTTTTTATTTCAGCTTAGTGGGCGGTTGTTGATCCCAACCGCGGGGTGATCTCACTCGGGATTATCCAGTAAGGGGTAGTCCCGGTCTTGTGTTGCAGGGGAGCGGGCGTACTCCTCGGTACTGTGATCTAGGCCACATACTGTGACAGGTGGTACCCCAGTGCCTAGTCATTAGTTGAAAATCCATTCTCCCTACGAGCCTTGTACGAGTTTTGTTTGTATTACCCACTCTGTGGCTAGTAGCTGGAATTTAATCATGTAACAATTTCGGCTATTTTATAAGTATTTGTATACAGACCCTATTATAATATCAGAGGATTTCTATAAAAATTGTTTTAGCTATCGTGAGGTAAAATGCCGACATGTTTATTTGTGGCGCGGTCTTACGAGATGCTTTTGTTTTCAAAGGATATTTTTGAAACTTAATAATCAATTGAGTGTGATTTTCTCACGCTGGTATTCCAGACTGACTCGGGTGTTATTTAACTATAATGCTCGGGTCAGACCGAGTATTATAGGATACAGGATATGATGTTGTGGAGCTCAAGAGACGAGCTGGATGACGATACGTACTTCCGTACTTGTTTATATATATATTCCGCTGTGTTGAGTTGCTGTTTATCCATTTGTATGTTGTTGTTGTTGAACTGTGATTGATGTACTCTGGTGATGTAATATATATAAACAGATATATTTGATTTGAGTAAAGATCATTTATTATCTATTATATTTTATTCCGCTGCGATGGTTAGATTCTGATGTTGATTTCTATTTTTCTTCTTCTACCTCTTCTTCTTTAACCCAAATGGTTCATATTTCTGTACAACTTGAGTTGATATAGGTAGAATAGCGATGACTCAAGAGGTATGGATTAGTGGGCTGTTACATAGTAAAAGTAATGTTGTAATTACAAAATCAATTGGTTGGAATGTTATAAAACTGGATAATTTGGATTAACACATTTCCAACTCTAACCGTACGAACTGGATTAACACATTTTCAAGCATCAGCGGCTCAAATTTGGTCTTGTTCAAAGGTTGTCTGACCTTCGAACAAAGGGTTTTTAGTCTGAATATCGACGAACGACTATAAATTTAAAATTCAAGATCGACACCCTACAGCTGTTCGTCTTTTCATCTTATTCTGAATAGGTCAAGTATATTTTAGATCGACATATGTCCAATAAATTAAATTTTCTTTCGAATATTTTATTTTATATAATTTTATCATACTAAATACAGTTAAAAATTAATAATTAATTACCTAATGGTTAAAAAAATATTTTAACTCGTTAAAATGCTACACACAATCAAGTTTACCTAAGTTGTTCAATAGACTGACTAAAAGTCGAATAGATTGGTCGTGTGAGTTAGATTTCAATACCGTTAAATATTTGAATTATGCAAAGACATATCATCGAAAATACTAATTTAACTGATTAGAACGGTCGTTAGGTTGAATGGTTGTGCTAAAATATCTTATTTATTTTTTAGGAATCAAATTAGTACTTTTAAACATTTATTAAAACGAATTAAAAATTAAATAAATTAATTATTTAATTGGGTAATTAATATAATGGCCAGCTGTCGGAAAAATTGATAGGTTGCCAATGGTCGTCGGCACCTGCCTCTGCTATTCTCTGTGCGTCTTGTGGTGTATCAAATGCAGCCAATTTTTTTACTACATTACATAAATACAGTTAAAATATTCAAATGCAATTATTACCGCGTAATTCAAAAAAAGTTCTTTCAATTAGGTTAGAAGTTAATAACTACATTATCTCAATGTGGTTAAAGCAACTATATAAAATATTGTGGTCATCCAAAGTAAATGAAATCACATAAATGCAGGTATATAAAGTAGTGATACAAATAACTGTTTACATAAACTGCTATGTAACATTTTAATTTTCCAGATTTTATTTTTATGTATCAATAATGTATTTTATTGAAGTGTTTATCTAAATTTATGATAATGGTGAAAATGATTCTTAATTCCAATTAATCTATTAAAATTTATCACGTTTTATTTTAAAGTTTGGAGCTAAATGGATTGGCAAATGATGGTATTTTGCCAGTTGTGATGTTAAATGAGCAGAGGCCTAATTTACAAAAAAAATATATACGATGATCTGCTTTACATTTAAAACAGTAAATATATATCCAAAATTAATATTCAGGTATTGGGATATTTAATTAATATGTGCACATATATCCATTAAATTTTATATCAAGAATTTACAAAATCTAATTGGCATCATTGATCAATATAATAATATATAACAGTTATTTATTATTTAATGAAAAATGAACTTTATACATAATATCACAAATTCGATCTTTTGCAGCCATAAGGAAAGGATTTTTTTCTTTGAAAATTCTTCATTTTCCTATTGTTTGATGCACCTCATCAATGACATCATCAAAATCGTTACATGTTATTATTAACAATTAACCAAAATTTAGGAAGTTGACCTAAATATTAACATTACATTAAATGAGTGCCTATTTCAAGTGCATATAAGATGGGGATTTATTCAATTAAGGAACATTCATACAAATGGATAACCTCCATGATAAACACATAATACTCACATTTTATCTTACTTAAATAGATGTTACATTAGGTGTATTATTGCATGTTTTCAATAAAATTAAAAAAAAAATCAATCACTGCCTATTCACTTACATTTAACATTATTAGTCTAAATTAATTTACTTATGCATGTTTTATATAAGATATAATAAGTGGTCCAAAACAAGAGGAGAGCACCTGTGAAGTATATAATATTAAATAAAAAAATGGTTACCTACATGCCTCGAAGGTAACGTAATACAAAGATTTGAATGTGCCCAAACACATATGTATATGCTAACAAAAAATAACATTTAATAAGTAGTAATCAAATATATGGTTACATTCAAGGTTTAATTGAACTAAATTTTGATCCCCTTGACCACATAATGAGTGAATATTAATACAAGCATGCAGGTAGAATGATGAACTTTCATAGAGTGCAGAACATCAATAAAGCTTTTTAATAATGGAAGAAGTGATGAAACCGAACATGCATACGCCAAAATAAGTCAGGGTGGAAAGCAGTACTGAACAACAATTTCGTAACTTGAAGTTGAAGGCATGGTTTAAGATTTTATCCAGCACACTGGAACCAAGTCTGGTTCCAACCTCCACCGGATCGAAATTTGATGCAAAATCTATTTCCAGCGAAAATATAGGAGAAAAAATATCTACTTTTGATTAAATACTTACTACGTAACTAGCGACATCTAACAGTAAGAGAAATGAAAGATTAGAGCATCGAGCAAGACTTTGTAGTCTCTGTTGATTTTGGGTTTACATCGAGCAAGTGAAATGTAGATCCGAACATCGAGCATCGACCATGAAGCAAAAAAATATTGAGCATATGTATAAGCATGAAGCAGACATAGGTAGAAAAGAAGGAGAGAGGAAGCAGCAGATAAATGTAGCAAGACAAACTAGTATAACGACGACTCAACTGGAAACAATCATTCTAGGGTTATGAGAAAATGCAAAATTTACTTAAAAGGCATTTTTGTTAGGCTTCGATTTGTGTAATTTAGTATTTTAAGGATACTTTTTGTTGAGCTTTTCTTTATATATTTTACTCCTGCCCAGGATTTCAATATCCAAATTAAAAGACATTATGATCAACTTCTAACTCTATTAAACTGTAATTAATATGAATTCATTTTACTTACTGACATATTGATGTACGTAAAAAGATTTAAAATGTGACGGATTCTAAAATCGAAAATTAAATGGAATATCCAAAATTTTCGAAACGGAACCGAAATTCATAAGAAAATTAGTTGCCGAAATTGAAACGAAAACTAGAGTTTTAAACCTTGGTTGAAATCATTGCTGCATTAAGTGAGCAATGGCTGGAATTATGCTGAAGATTGGTTCCTAAATGGTGATTCCTCCACCAAATCATTTCAAGTTGATGAAGCATGTCTGAACTAAGCTGGAGTCACCTAAAGCAATAGTAAAATGAAGTGATTGTAATCGACAACATCAATTATAGTTGACTAGAGCCTGATAAGAGCAAAAGGAACTGGTCTAGTTGCAACAATTATAGTTATCATGAACAAACCATGGGCCGAAACCGTAATGCTTCAAAGCTCAAGGTTTTAATGACCCGATCGGTCAAATTATTAGCACCATGCATGTTTTCCTAATAATTTATACATTTCAAGCACAAACATGGCTGGCCTTCGAAAGTGGGTTACCCTAGGCATAATTAATTTCCATGTCCTTTATTTCCTTTTGCATTAAGGTTAAGTTCTAATTATATAAGATATTATTCATTAATAAATTCAAGTATAAACATAACGAATAATGTTCTAGCATTGCAAAAAAAATCTTGATATTGTTAAAGAAAAGAAATTACTGAAATTACCGATGAGAATATGTATCAAGTTCTGTTATTTACTGAAACAGGAGAATATAATGCATCGAAGACGATAAGAAATGATGAGCGGGGGAAAAAGATAAATAAAGTAGAAGTTAGCATAAGTTGGATTCAAACTCAGTAGCCTTCCGAAAGGCACAGGCTACAACGACCTAGTCAAAGTAACATTTAATAAATTTGCATAATATTTTTTATTACGGTATTTAGTATTAATAGCTTTAACTTCTCCGACGATGGTTGCCCCAGTTCAGTGGGTTACCTAATTCGATGGCCTTACTGGCTTATCCCTGAGGCTGGACCTAAGCATAAATTACATAGACTTAAAACATATACCATGTGGTGTAAATTTTTGTCACTATGTAAATGTAATTACATTATTTCCTTATGTGAGCATTATATGTATAATACACTATTGTTGTGTACTAAATCTACATATTAGTTTATAAGTATATTCTCTTGTGTGAACATTATATTATGTCATACGCTATTACTATGTAGTATAACATATTAGTTTATAAGCATAATTAACACATATTAACTATAAAAGTAAATACAATAACTATAATATGTGACAATATTAGTATGGGTCTATACATACTTGAACATTCTAGATGGAGTAAAGTTTCGTAACTTGCTATGGAAACAAAAAACTATGCAACGAAATATATCCCACGTCATGAAATTCAACCAACCATTCAATATCATACTATTATATAAACCTACATCACCTACCGACTTTATAAAAGGGTTTGGTAGCATTTGGACCAGTTACATATTATCTCATATCATTGAGGTTAAAGTTTGGACCTATTTAAATGGGCTTCGAGAATATTAAATTAAAATATTTTGGTGGTTTGTTGTGGTTTTAAGTGGTCCAACATTTGGTTTTTATGGGTTTTTGGTGGTTTATTGTGGTAAGTGTTTGACCGCGGTTCACTAAGTGGTCCTTCATGATCTAAAGTAGATTATTTGTGCACAACTTAATGTTATAAATTATATGCGTATTTTAATTCAAAATTTTGTTTATCTTTTTTTAGATATTTAGTTCTGAATTTTGACATTATCTTTATTATCCAGCCTTTTGACCAGGCTACACTCGGACTGATTGGATGGGTCGAATTTGGAGTTATCATGGTAGGAAGCCTAGAGAGGTAGCCTAGAAGTCTAGGAATCAAACAAAAACAAAGTCACAACGCCAATACAAGATCAACTCAAAGCAAGACAAACATAGAATCATACAAGTGATGGTCGTACCGACTCTACCCTATGGGTCGATACCAGCCCCTATTTCTTATCCTATAAAGTCCAACTTCTTTCATCCTACTTGATGCTAATAACTTGTCGCTCTATTTGTTCAATGCCATTCTCAATCAATCTCTACGAACATTTAAAGCTGCAATTCTATTCTCACACAACTCCATTCTTTGGACCCAAAAGCACGCTAATATTGGTGCAAACAGCTATGTAATCACGAAGCTAACCATAAGATGAGCCAAGATGAAGAGTTGAAAACAATCATTTTGGCCATCCTGCGGGCCTGTATAGACCCCCAACCTTGGAGTCATACTGATCCATACAAACAAATGAGTTGGCACCTGCTTTCTTGGGAGAATTAGTCCAAGTCATGGATATTAGGCTCCCTACCTCTATAAATAGGAGGGTATGGATGATGTTTCAAAATCTTTTGGCTCTAGTTCTTCCATACTCCATATCCTTATAATTCTGAAAATATAAGTGTCAAAGTTGTAACGACCCCTAAGAACTTCTACCTCCAAGTCAGATATAAGTAATAAAATCTTAAAGTGGACGTAGCCCTTGCTTGGTCGAACCACTATAAACGATTGTATCTTATTTATTTCTCATTTTAATTTACATTTCTTCATATTTTATTCTCTACGCAAACTTATGGATGCTTACGCCATTTTTGATTCAAACATTTTGATGCTTTCACTGAGAGCCCCAAATTCTCAGGCTGCTTGGATCTATCATCTACGATTGGATTTCCTATATCGAAGAGATAGATAAAATTTCTCTACCTTTTAATTCTACAACTCAGATTAGCAAAGATCTACTAGAAACTATCTGCCATAGCCCTATCAAGAAGAGAATGTTCTACCAATTCTCGAGCTACTACTTAAGCTGAGAATCAAAATCCTCGCCATGGAGATGGAATTGTCCTACCAACCTAACTTGATATCCAGACTCCAACTGACGCCATGACCAAAATAAAGATGAATAGGATGATGAAGCAGATGGAAGATAGATTCCAGGCTAGTCAAAATGAGATGAATTAAACGATGCAACAGAGCCTAAGATTGCTAAATGAGCTAACTCAAAATAGCCGTAGAAGGAGTAGAAAAGATTCTAGTTATTCATTTGAAAGTTCCTCATCATCTGAGCAGAAACAGAGGAAAACGAATCGAAAGAGGACTCAAAATGTTACCGAAACACCGTATTAGAAAGGAAGAGGAGCCCCAAGCTCAAAATTAGGGTTCGGTACCGACCAAAGATTAGGGGTCAGCATTGAGCCCTCTAATTATGGGCCCAGAGCCCATTGTCTAGAAGGTGGTGGGGACTTGGCTTCAGAACGCGCTGTTGGTGGTCAAAATCTAGAGAATCATGTTGCTTCTGATGATATTGCCCATGCGAATCAAATAGTAGGGGCAGCTGGACAAATGGATCTCTCAGAGGCTGGAGAAACTAGATATAGAGAGCCAAACCGAGAGCATTCGCCAAGTCGAACACTCGGGGCGGAGCCCGATTATCACCGTTCATTCGAACCTGTTGACTTGATTATCTGGAGGATATGGTAAGGACACTTGTTAGTGAAAATCATTTCAAAAGCAATAATAAATGGGGTACCTCTCCTAGTCAGAACTTGTTTATAGAGAGCATTCTACATGGAAGATACCCTCGGAGATTCGCAATGCCAACTATATCGTTGTATAGAGGAACGATGGATCCTAGACACTACTTAATGATATATGAATGGAAAATGAGTTCAGCTAGAGCTTCCGATGCCATGAAATGCTGCTGTTTTTTAATTTTCTTAGAAGGAGTAGCTACAATATGGTTCACTCGATTTCCACCGAGGTTCAATCACCTTTCGCTAGGTTATCGAAGAAGTTGTAGAACAATTTTGTTTATACACCACACGTCCGAAGCATGGGAAGTCGTTGTCAAACCTCTCCCAAACCAAGGGAGAGTCGTTGAAGGATTTCTTGAATCGATCCTGTATAGCCGTGATAGAATTTACAGATCCTAACGATGATATAGTGCTGATAGCATTAATCAGGGGGATTCACCCCAATACGGAGTTTGGGGTTGGAAAGGAAGCCCGCATCAACAATGGATGATTTTTATGGAAAAGCTAATGAGTGTTTGTGGTTGGAGGAAGTGTGCAAACGTCCATAGAAGATTGGTGCTTGGAATTTGGATGAAGTGATATAAAAGAATGTTGCTGTAAAGCAGTTTGGAGGAAGCTTTGGAAATGTAGATGTGAATGTTGGTAATCAAAACAATAATCGAAAACAAAAGGATGATGGGGCTAAGAAGAAGAAGCCTGATAACAGGAATTATACTATGATTCCTTAATACAATAGCTATACCAAATTGAACAACTCAATAAAGAATATCTATCTACAACTCAAAACACTGAATAATACAGAAAGCTGGCTCCAAGAGAGTCGACTAAGAAGGTGAGAAAATATGGAAAGTTTTGCAAATTCCATGAAACTAACGATCACAATACCAATGAGTGCAAGCACTTATGGGATATGAATGAAGAGTTTATTCGCAAGAAAAGTTACAGCAGTATGTGAAAGCCTCACAAGATGGAAGGCAAGGAAACTCTAATGACCTTGGTCCATCTTGCCAATGAGGACAAGCCGAGTCTAGTGTTGATACATTGAGACGGCCAGAAAAACGATTGGTGATTAATTCAATTATCGTGGGCCATACTTAGACGATAAAAGTCTAGCTGAGACGGATAGATACGTTGGTGTAATAAAACATGCGGAGAGTGAAAGTTGCTTTGGTATTGAAGATGGGACTCTGGCAAAATAGTTTAGAACAATGAGTGACGATATTATTTTTCAAAATATAGATGTTGATGAAGTGGAAGGTCGATCGATTGACCCACTCGTGATCACTTCCACGATAGGTCCTGCTATTGTTTGAAAATTGCTTATTGGCTGTGGGAGTTCAGTCAATATCTTGTTTAAGAAGGCTTACGATCAAATGATATTGGAAGAGCAGGATTTGAAACCTTGTAAATTTCGAATAAAGGTGTTCAATAGGACGACTGCCGAGCCAATTGGATATGTAGAATTACCAGTGGTACTTGGCGAGGGAGACCGCAAGTGAGTGTGAGTCGTGCTTTTTTGTGTTGGATGTTTACTCAGCTTACAATGCATTTCCAGACCAACTGGCCTTAGTTGAGTTCAGAGCGGCTATAGCATCCTGGTGTTTGACTATGAAGTTTCCTATAGAAAATTGCATAAGGATTATCCAGGGAGATCAGATGACTGGCCACGAATGCTACATCGCCGAGCTAAAGGAGGCAAGGCAAAGGGAGAAAGAAAAAAAATGTAGAGGAGACCCTCTACATTAAGGCTTTGGACACATAGCAACTATAGCCTACGCATCAGATCGGGAAGTCCAGTCAGCTCCATGATGACATAAACCAACATAATGAGCTAGAAGGTGGAAGAGTAGCGCCCTTCGAGTTGAGGATCGTTGTTCTAGTTATCCAGGATGATCGGAATCGGGTCCTAAACGTCGGGTCCCAGATCGGTGCTAGAGTGATAAAGGAGTTGGTTGGTTTTCTCTGGGAAAATATGGATGTGTTTGCCTATGTTGGCGTCAAAATTGGCCACTGACACTCAATTATAAGTGAAAGCACCAATATCCAGTCACAGATCGTATATAAAGTATATGTAGAGAATATAATATGAAGAATAGCCAAAATTCAAATGAAAGCAAGAAAAAGAAAGACCGGATTTATAGTGGTTTGACTAACTCCGGCCTGCGTCCGCTCCAGATTAATCCTTTTTATTATCAAAAATTTAGTTACAGTTACAGTCCAGATTCTAGAATAAAAATGGCAGAGTAGCCTCTGGGTAGAAGATGAAGAGAAACAGAATGAAGATCCCCTTTTTCGGAGCCAAGCCAGCTATATTTATAGGTGAAACTTCGGCTACAAGGCCTTCTCACCTACGTGGGCCCACCAAAACGTTCATCGGGCCCAACTCGTCTGTCCCATGCCGAGCTGAAGCAACACTATGTTGACTCATAGTAGAACCCAAAGCAGACCCCATGTCGACCCGAAGCAGAAGCCGAAGCAACTCTATGCCGACCCGGAGTAACACCATGCCAACCCGAAGAAAATCGACCTTCGCTAACCTGAAGTAGAACTCGAAGTAGAACCCGTAGCAGACTACATACCGACCTAAAGTAGAACCTAAAGCAACTCTATGCCGACCCGGAGTAACACCATGCCGACCCGAAGCAACTCGACCTTTGCTGGCCTGAAGTAGAACCCGAAGCAGACTCCCTGCCGACCTGAAGTAGAACCCGAAGCAAGTCCATGCCGACCCGGAGCAACACCATGCCGACTAGAAGTAACACCATTCCGACCTGAAGTTGAACCCGAAGCGAACCCTAAGCCGACCCGAAGTAGAACCCAAAGGAAGCCATGTGCCGACCCAAAGCAAACCATATGCTGATTCGAGCTACGCCTTTATCCAAATCCTGCATCATTTATCCATCGACAATGCTTAGTCCTGGCTTCATATCCATAATCTGTTATCCATCCATCTGAACCACCTCCATAATATTCAAACCTCGATAACCGTGAAGTATATTGGGTTAAATCCACCTATATACTGCCCTTCCAAAAGGCGGATTAACAGCCTGGACACACTCGGATATGTGTGGAATCCTACCGGAGATAGCGACCCTTGCATTATATAAATTCCTAATGCACTCCTCTAAAACAGAAACACCATAGCCTGAGCCTAGAAAGGTCCGCTGCACTCAAAAAAGAGGTGGATAAGTTGAAGGACAACGACTTCATTCTCAACTCCTTATACCCAAAGTGGGTATCCAACCCTGTCTTTATGAAAAAAGAGAACGGGAAGTGGAGGACATGCATCGACTATTATGATCTTAATAAGACGTGCCCAAATGAAAACTTCTCGCTTCCGAGGATCGATCAAATGGTGGACTCAACCGCTAGACATGAGCAACTTTCATTTAGGAATGCATACTATAGGTACAATCAAATCCTTATGCACGTCCTGGATCAGGAATATACCAGCTTCATAACCGACCTAGGACTGTATTACTATCTGGTCATGCCCTTTGGGTTAAAGATTGCCTGACCAGCTTACCAAAGGCTCGTAAACCATATATTCAAGGATCCAATCGAATGTTCAATGGAAGTCTAAGGGATGACATTCTGTGTAGTCGCGGAATTCGGTAAACCACGTTGATGATCTGGCAGAGATGTTTACTAGCCTTCGAATGTATAGAACGAAGCTCAATCCATTGAAATCCTCTTTCGATGTAACATCGGGAAATTTATTGGGCTTTATAGTGAACTCCTGTGGGATTAAAGCCAGTCCATTTAAAATGAAGGCACTGAGAAATATTAAAGCTCCGAAGATGATTAAGGAGGTCCAAAGCTTGAATGGGAATCTTGCCGCCCTGAATTAGTTCATTTCCAAAGCTATAGATAAATGTATCCCTTTCTTCGAGGTGATTAAGAAGGGAAAAAGGAAATTTGAATAGAATCACGAGTGTAAAGATGCATTCCAAGCTCTGGTGAGTCACTTGAACTAACTCCCCTTCCATTCAAAGCCGATGGATGATGAGGACTTGTTTATATACTCGGCAGTGTTGATGCATGCTTTGAGCACCTCACTTGTACACGAGGAATCTCGCATCCAACAATTGGTCTATTATGTCAATAAGTGATTGATAGGCACGGAATGAAATTACCCCAAATTGGAAAAGCTTGCGTAGTGCCTTTTGATCGCTTCGAAAAAACTCGACCCTTACTTTCTGACTCATCCGATCAAAGTTCTTACCAACCGATCTTTGCAACAAGTCTTACAACAATCTGAGACTTCTAGAGACCTGTTTAAACGGAACATTGAATGAGCCAAGATGATATAACTTATCACCCTCGGAAAGAAATCCAGGGTCGGGCCTTGGTGGATTTTATGGTTGAATTCACTACATGAGATGATCCTTTGGAGGGCAGTGGTCAGAAAGATGCTGGATGGAAGATGTACATGGATGATGCATCTAATGAGCGGTGTTCCAGTGTTGAAGTGGTACTTGTCACTCCAAAAGAGCACCTGATCTATTATGCCTTAAAGCTTGACTTTTTGGAAAAAAACAATAAAGTTGAATATGAGGCCTTGATTGTAGGACTCAAGATTGTCAAAGAACTGGGATTAATGAATTTACACATTTTCTGCAATTTGTAGCTGGTGGTGTGCCAAGTTTAAAAGGATTTTAAAGCAAAAAGGGTGGGACTGGTTCCTTATCTGATCAGAGTCCTTAAGCTGCTTGCTGACATTGAAAATTACACAATCGGTTATTTCTAGAGTGGAAGATGAGAAGCCCGACCCACTTGCAAAGTTGGCTAGTTTCGGAAATGCACAGCTCATGGGCTTGGTTCTAGTGGAAGTACTTTCGGCTCCGAGCATCGACAAGATGGATGTCGATTGAATCTTGGAGACTAAGCCTAAAAGGGAGTCATGGATAACTCCAAATCGGAATTATTTGTGAAGAGGAATCCTTTCGGAGAGAAGGAATAAACGATGAAAGCTCCTTTGTCAAGCTTCGAGGTATATAATGCAGAAAGGAGTACTGTACATAAAGGGTTTCTCTGTCCCTATGCTTCGGTGCATCGCTCATGACGAGGCCAAGCAAGTGCTAATGGAGGTTCACGAAGGGGCCTGCGATGACCACATCGGAGGATAAACCCTAGTGAAGAAGGTCCTCCACTACGGATACTTATGGCCAACCATCAACCGAGACACAGCTGATTACCCTCGAAAGCGTGACAAGTGCCAGAGATTTGCTCAAATACTGACAGCCTCATCGATAGAGATTACTAAAATGGTCGAATCTTATCCATTTTTAGTTTGGGGGATTGATATCATCGGTGTGTTGCCGATATCTAAAGGTATCGTGAAATACACTATTGTCGTAGTGACTACTTCACCAAATTTGATGAGGCAAAGCCATTGGCCAAGATCACCACAAAGAAAGTAATCAACTTTTTTGGTTGGAATACCATCTATTGTTTTAGAGTTCCACCGGTAATCGTTACCAATAAAAGATGTTAATTCAACAACACCCAAAGATTTCTACCGCCAGCATTGTATAGAAAAGAGATTTGCTGTGGTGGCATATCCTTAAGTGAATAGGTAGGTTGAAGCTGTGAATAAGATTAACAAGTCCATTCTTAAGAATTGGATGGAAAAGGCCAAGGGAAAATGCGTCGATGAACTTCTATTAGTACTATAGGCTTATCAAACAACTCATAAGTCAACGACTGACCACTCTCCACTCGCCCTAGCCTACGAGTCAGAGACTATAAATTTGGTGACTATAAATTTGGTTGAACTGGAAATATCTTCTCATAAAGTGATTCACTACAATCCACAGACTAATGAGTAACTCCTTCTAGTGTCTCTTGATATGATCGATGAGAATTGCGATGCAGTTAAGTTGAGGGAAACTGCACACCAGCTCCAAGTCGTATGATATTACAACACTACGATTAGGAACTAAACCTTCAAAGTTGGCAACCTGGTCTTCAGATGAATTTTCCCTGGCCTTGGAAACTTGGGCCTGACCTAGGAAGGTCTGTACGCAATATAATAGAAGCCCAAGGATGGAGCTTTTAGGCTTGCGACGAAAGACGGGATTTCGCTCCCAAGGGTGTGGAGTAGCGAGCACTTCCAATGCTATTTTACTTAGAAATAAGTTTATAAACAATTGGTTGGAGTTCTATAATAAGGTGGTCTGTCATTTCACATCTTTTATGGAATAAAACGGCTTTTCGAGTCCAAGAATCCGTCTTTCCATTACTTAAGATTTGTGAATTGACTGACTCAAATGAATTTGCATGTGAATAATGCGGGTGTTCAGGTACCCATAGATAGGTACCAACCAAACTTCTAAAGACCATGATTGGACTCTTGAAGTCTTTCTCGGTATTCGAATATAAATACCAACTAACACTTGTCCTCAAATTAGGAGCAGAAGCATAACTCAACGGACTTGATCCGATTGTCAATCAGCTAACTCTCACTCCTGGTGTAGGGGCAAAAGTATAGACTAAAACAATTGTGGCTTAACCGTCCGTCAGCCAACTCTTGTCCTCGGATTAGAGGCAAGAGTATAAACTCAAACCGGATGTGACATGACCTTTCGTACATTAACTTTCGCCATTGGTGTGGGGTTAGGGGTATAAACTCAAAACGAATGTGATACGATTGTTCACTTACTCAACTCTTGTCCTCGGATGGGGGGCAGAAGTACAAACTCAAGTGGACGTGATAAAACCATCCAACTCTTAACAATATGCCTAGAATAGAAGAAACCAAAAATCCATGCCCGGTGTAAGGCGGGATCTTGCCTATGAACTTTGAATCGATGCCTGGAGTTACGTGAAATTGAAAGTGTATATCTTGGACGAGGATGTGCAGACTATGATAAGTTAATTCAGATTTGTGCCAGGAGTTCGGTGCAATTGGATATTGTAAGCCGATAAAAGGATACCCACATTGCTATTCTATGTGGTTAACTCCAACTAATGACCAAAGTTTGGCACTTCAACAGTTACTTTACGTTCGCAAGAGCAATGAAAGGCCAAAGAATTATAAAACGGACTAAGGGTTTAGCCCAACAGTAATAACTAGAAGAAATTGATCGCAAGTACATTGAATTGAAAGCATATTTCTTAAGTACTTAAATAGATCCATACATGGAGTTAATAAAACAAAAATATTTTCTATTCACATGAAATTTGGAGAATTAAGTACAAGCGTCGTTGACACTAAAAACAAGAAGCAAAAGCCAGAGCTGAACCCACACAAAGCCGGCTAAAAAATCGACAATGAGTCCATGTGCACAAAACAAACCCACACTCATTTTTCAACTTCGTTCTCCTTTGCTTCTTCTTAACACTTGGAGAAACATCACTAGAGCCCTCATCTTTTCTCTTTCCTCCTTTTACCCCACTTCCATTTCCTTTCAGTGGAGTGCTCTGCGATGATCCAGTAAGCTGACTTTAAGCACTTCCAGTGGAGGAACGGAGGCCGGAATGCTTTGCGAGGATCCTATGGGTGTCTCATGCATAGGAATACGCATCAGAGCAAAAATAGTCTACATGGGCAAGGTGATGAACAGAAGAAGAAGGATGACTTCCATATTTTCCTACTTGATATCTGTTGTAAGGAGGATGTGTAACTTCCCGTATCTGGAGGCCAAAAGCTAAGCGCTATGGATGCTATAGTCATCAACAGTATTAACTTCTGGTGACGAAGTACGGTAATGTTAATGGTATCCATAATATCAAAAGCACGTGAATATGAACAAAATCACAAATTTCACAATAATTTTCAGTGATTACATTTCAAATAATATCATATCCAAGTTACAAAAATCCCTAAACGTATCCCAAGCATTGATCAAATATAATTCACAACAATATGCCAAGAGCGGCGTATGAAGATGTCCCCTTGGATGATCAAAACAATATAGACATAACTGTCTTAATATACAGCGGAAACAATTGAAAACAGAATTCCTAAATTGACTATCCGTTAGCCACCTGTTCAGCTTCGGATGCTTTATTTTTCAAAATATACTAAAACCTAAAAACCTAAACCTTCAGCCTACTTAAATCAATTTTGAGCACCCGAGAGTTTAAGGGAAACAAAAACTTCAAGTCAGACATAAAGCCCATTATGAATAATTTATGTTACATCTCTATTTACTGATATATAGTGGGACCACGCCGCTTAGCGGAACGGGTTTTCCCTCACTTATATCTCTTTCAAAACATATATTTTGCATATCCTTTCCTACAACCAAACTGGTAAATCGAATGGTTATAATAATAATATAGCACCATTATGCTAAAACAGGAAATAAAATAGACTACTTGTCTAAAATATTAATTATCTGCTATATACTGACTATCTGCCCTAAATTCTGAGCTAACTGCTCTCATAAGGATTATCTGTCCTAAAACTGATTATACCAAAATAGCAATATCTTTTATGCTAGATAATGGGCTATTTGCCCAAAATAAGCAAAAAGGGTGGACTAACTGTCCTTAAAAAGTAGCAAGGTCGGTTATGTTAGTAAATGAACTATCTGTTCATATCAGAGCTAATTGCTTTTTTCTGGACTAACTATCCTCTAGGCTGACTACACTCAAAAAGGACCGTTATTCGAATTTAAATGAGCTAACTGCCGAATTTTCTTTTGGGTTAACTACCGTTCAAAATATTTGGGCTAACTGACCTTCAAATTTTCCTTGAAAACCTTTTCAAAATGATTTAGTCCATCAAATCATATATATACAAGGAAAATATATCTTTAGCTTTACTCTAAGCTATTTTTGTCATGTTATATATACTTTACTCAAAATAATACTGGTGATGTTCAATAATGATTATTTATCCTTTTAAAATAAGTTAAAGTCCTTTATAACTTAAAACACTTAGGCTATCTGCCTAGTCCTTATATTTGAAACCTTTGTTTAAAACTTTTAAACAACCTTTCAAAAACATAGAAGGTAACTCATTCTAAACCATTAATAAAACGCTTCGAAAGTATTGAAGTAACTCCTTCACATCCTTTAATAAACCTTTCGAAATCATTGAAGGTAACTCCTTCAAAACCTTTTAAAAAGCCTTCCGTATATAAGCTTAAACATATGACATCCACTTTTAAAACCTTTAAACCTTATCCTTTCGAAATTATTTCAAAAAACCATACCTTTCGACCTTGTTGGAAGGTTTCTCATCGACCTAGTCGAAAGGTTTCACCTTTTGACTTTGTTGAAAGCTTGGGGTACCTCCCCTATAAAATCATTTATAAACCTTTCAAAAGTAACGAAACTCAAAACCTTTCGAAGACATTAGGTTCAATTTAAAACAAGTGGAAACCCTTCGAAACAATTCAAAGCTAACAACTTTGAAACCTTTAAAATGTTTCAACTTAAAACATTTGGATTATGCCTTCAAGTAGAGCAAAAGGATTAGAAAAACATTGGAGACGAAAGCAACTGCTTCGAAAGCTTTATAAAATCTTTCGAAACCATTCGAAAACATTGAAGTGTTGTTGTTAGAACCAACCCTTCGAAATCAATGGAGAGGGGCTATAAGTTTTACAAAACAAAAGATAACCTTTGACTTCATCTGTGTCGAATGGTTTGGAAGTAGCAATTATACTTTCAACCTTGTCGAAGCTATACCTTTTGACTTTGTCGAAAGGTTTCAATTAAAAAAAGAATGCAAACTAATCGAAACCTTTTTCTTTTAAACCACTTGACAATGTTAAAAGCTCTTTGTCGAAAGCTAGCAGATGTATTTTCTTTAAAACCCAAACAAAACTTCATCTCCTTCAAAAGCTCTAACCTTTCGTCCCTAAACCTTTTGACTTCATCCAATTTACTATGTATCAGTTGCCTGATACCATGTGCATTGGTATTTGACCTAGCGAAAGGTTTGATATCTTTCGACCTTGTCGAAATGTCTGGAATGGAGGCGGGAGCTCTTGTCGAAAGAGTTGAAATAGTAGGAAAACTATTTATCTGTATTTTATAATAGTTCTTTTGTACCCAACCTGCCTTGTTTGTCTAAATATGATTGGTTGTCAGAATTTTATATTCAAAAATTTCGCCAACTTTCCTTATTTGGAAATTTAAATAATTTTGAAAAATCCCCTTTCTCCTTTATAATTATATAAAACATTTAAGCCTCATTCCTTAAATAATTTTATATAACTATTAAAACACTATGGAAAATTCTGGAAAAGTTTCAGAAAATCAATTTATATGTTCTCTTCAACATATAAATTTTTTGGATCCAAACAATAATTAGTTTTCCTGTAAATAATTTAATAATCCAAAATACCATTTTCTTCCTTAGAAAATTCATAACAATTCTACAAAAATTCAAAAAAACCTGAAAATTGAAATACATCTCTAAATTGCTTTTTAGATCATCATAAAAATTCACAAGGCTAATAGATGTCATTTAATAGGGTTTTTATCTTAAAATATGTCATAAACTCTATATGAAAATACATAAGTCATCAACATGTGTGTATGTGTCTATATATATATATATATATATATATATATATATATATATATATATATCATTTTATCATTCAAAAACATGGCAAATCTTTGCAAAATCATTCCGATTTAATCTTGAAACCGAAACCATAAAATTTAGAGATGTAAACATTATTCACCTTTTCTTTAGAGATTAAGGAGCTTGAGATTTGAATAAGTTCGATTTGAATTTGCTTTCCATAAGCTTTTCTTTTGTTTCCTCTTCTTCTTTCTTTGTTAATGGTGACCGACCTCACTTTTGAAAATTTTGAAATGAAATAAATGTGTAAAAGGATACACGGCCTAAGAAAGATAATATAGAAATGGCCTCTTTCACATAATACCCCTCCTCTAATCCATTTTAAACCCTTCATTTAATTTATTAGTTAAAAAGGCATGGCTACCTTAATTAAATCAAATCTCAATCTCCTAATCAACACATTATTTATTCAGTTTATCTAAGTAAACTCCCTAAATAATATTATCAAAAATTTGGGGAGTTACAGGATGTCTTTCTTCCTACGTAGACTCATGCATAGTGGGACTCGGTAGGGGCTTGTAGATCCCAGTAATAACAACATCTTCATCAATATGAGTTTCTTGAGTCCCACAAGCTCCGTCATCCAACAAAGCATAAATCATCTGCTCGCCAAGGCCGAGAGTATCTTCAACTGGGATGGTTAGAATCATTGTTGAAGTAGTAACAATAACTAATTCTGTTACAGGCACTTGTATTCCCGACCAAGAGTCCTTTTCAAGAAGCGGAGCAATGTGGGGCTAACCTGAAGCTTGAGAAATAGAGAGAGAGGGAGATTACTATGATAATTGGCGATACGACAACTTTCTGTAATACAGGAGAAGTCAATGAGATACCTTCTCTTGTTTGGGGTTCAATGCGGGCCAGAGTGCCGTCATAGTTCCTTTTGGGAACCAGAGAGAGAATGGTAGGCCTATGGATCTCAGGCCTCTCAGGATCATACCTAGGATCTGAGGATGAATCCGCAGCAGCTTGTGACCTATGTGTTTAGTTGACAGTGGCATCATGTAGTATTGATCCAGAGCCTTTTCCCAAGTCATTATGCGCTATCGAGGTAAGCTCTAGTTAAAGGATAAGTTGACCATCCTTTAACACTTTGGGCTTATCTCCACCAAGATTTCTCTCCCGAGCTGATCCAAATTCACTTCACCACTCTGGAGATAAGCCTTTTCTTCTTCAACAATCCGCTTCTAGGTGAGTGCAAGGATTCTAGAATAATCATATGGAGAAGCTAATGCAAGCATGAGATTTTGTGGAGATGCATGCAATAATTCATTTGAATTTGAAGGGTTGGCTTGGTTCAATAATATATTAGAAGCAGACTGATCAGTGGGTTGGTTGGTGGCTTGCATAACTTCTGTTTCATGTTGCGTTGAGGAAAAGTACACATGTGTATCGTCAAATACAAGCACAAGTTATTTTTGAGCCTTAATACCAGATAACTCAATGTCGTTTACGTTTTCCATTTGATTACCATCATCAACAGCAATCTCAACTGCATTAAGTAAATGATGTTCAATATTATCTTCATCAGTTGATTCCAAAATTTGAAATTTATTATGGCAGATCCAACTTTATTTGCATGGGGACTGGAAGCATCCTAAATGCATTCATCACGACATAGTTTAACTACAATATCCATAGAAACTTTTTGATCTCCATAATTTTGCACAATCCAACAATTTCAACACTTGCTTTGACTTTATCTGTAACGACCCGCAAATCCGTACCCCTTGAGTCAACACTATTCTACAACAATCAACTCAAGTTGTACAGAAATACGAATCATTTGGGTTAAAGAAGAAGAGGTGGAAGAGGAAAAATAGAAAATGACAGCAGAATCTAACCATCGCAGCGGAATAAAACATAATAGATAATAAATACTCTTTACTCAAAACCAAATTTATCTGCTTGCATTTTTTACAATCATCAGAGTACATCAATCACAGCTCGACATCAATAACATACAAATGGATACACAACAACTCAACACAGCGGAATGTATATAAATACAAGTACGAAAGTACGTCTCGTCATCCAGCTCGTCTCCAGAGCTCCACAGCATCATCCCGTATCCTATAATACTCGGTCTGACCCGAGCATTACAGTTAAATAACACCCGAGTCAGTCTGGATTACCAGCGTGAGAAAATCACACCCAATTGATTATTAAAGTTTCAAAAATCCTTTGAAAACAAAAGCATCTCGTAAGACCACGCCACAAATAAACATGTCGGGTTTTTACCTTACGATAGCTAAAACAATTTTTATAGAAATCCTCTGATATTATAATAGGGTCTATATACAAATACTTATAAAATAGCTGAAATTGTTACATCTATTAAATTCCAGCTACTAGCCACAAAGTGGGTAATACAAACAAAACTCGTACAAGGCTCGTAGGGAGAATGGATTTCCAACCAATGACTAGGCACTGGGGTACCACATGACACAGTACGGGGCCTAGATCACCGTACCGAGGAGTACGCCCGCTCCCCTACAACATAAGGTCGGGACTACCCCTTACTGGATAATCCCGAGTGAGATCACCCCGCGGTTGGGATCAGCAACCGCCCACAAAGCCGAAATAAAAAGGGACATCTAGACTGAATGACCTCACCCTGCTTGGGTGCTACCCACCTAACCTTGCTGCATAACCCCTGATTTTCAGTCATTCCCATTTGATGAGGCTTGAGGCTAAGCGTTACCTTTTATAGAACATATCCCTTAGAATGCCCATCGTCCACCTGACGATGTTTCGTAAGCATTCATCCATACAAGTCCGTCCCGGGTTCGAACGGAAGCGAAGGCACTATTCCTACTACATCCATTTTGGAATTATCCTCAGGATTAGTAGCGACTAGCCCTTACACTTCACTGCTCCATCTTCGAATCCAAACTCGTTTTCAGGAAACGTACAAACCGGATCGAAGTGGTTTTCGAGAAATAAATCTCGATCCCGGACTCTTCGAAACGATCAACGCATTTGTCCAATATTGATAGTCGGTTATTTAACTATCAATTAATATTCACAAACAACCATCAACCAATAAATAATTTCCCAATTATTTATTTATCTTAAAATATCTTTACAAGATATAATTTCACTTTCAAACCCTTTTAAAACAGTCTTAAAACTATCTTCCTTTTCTCAGAATAAATTTTGAGTATTTCCATTTCCACTGGAACCACCAAGTACAAAACTCTAGATTTTTAAAATAATTTTAAAACATTTTATCATAGAAAATGTTTAACATTTAATTTAGAAAAATTTACTTTAATACTCAATTTATAATAATACTTTAGAAATAATTAAAATAAGTTTACTTTATAGATATAACTAAATTTTCTTCTTCACACAAAATACCAATCACCTTTTAAATAATTATTACGATAATAGATTAACCATAACACTTACTTTGGGATTTACTTTAAAATATTTAAATTAAGACTACTTCAATAATTTACTAAAAATACATACTATATAAACATTGAAAATAAGGTTTCTTTATAAAATATAAAACTCAGCTTTCACCTTTCAAACAAATATTAAGTCACTATTAATAAATAATTATTACGGTAATAGATTCGAAAATATTTACTTTAGAATTTAAAAGATTAGAAGTTATAAATTTTCTAAAACATGCTTTTTTAAACAACTTTAAAACTTTTAACTTATATCTAAAAGTTTACTTTGAACGTACTTGGCTATCCAGAGAAATATACTTCTCTTCACAACTTTTAAAAAATAAATCACTATTTATTTTTAAACAATTTTTCTCATTCCTTCAATAAATTCCCACCTTGAATTTATTCTTCCAAATATCCAATTCCAAACACTTAAATCAATTTCCAAATTGATTTTCAATTTACTTCATTTATTCAAAATCCTTTAATTTCGGATTTTATTTCTTAATTATGATTTAAAATACTTTTAATTGAAATACCAATTTAGATTACTCAATTTACTTCTTATCCCTTTAAATAAATTTAAAAATTTAAGCTCTAAATTAATTCTTTATTTTTTTTAAATAAATATCACAAATTTTACAATTCATTAATTACAGTTTATTCAAACCCCTTTTCTTTTCATACTCGAAGTTTTTATTAATATTTAACATACTTCCATTTCTTTTATTTTCTAGGATTATTCCGTTTACAACTTTACTTCCTTTATTTCTTTCCAAAATCCAATTTATATATTTTCGGTAATTCATTGTACCTAAATATATCCAATCAAATCATATCATTCAATATTCCAATATATTCAACATAGAATATAAAGTAATCACAACAGAAAATATTAAATAATAAATGTTGAGGGGTCCAGTTGGATCCCTCCAACCTGTTTTCCCTGCATCCACAGATGTTAGCACAATATAATATGCCAATTTCAAAATTTCCATTCTATAGCACATAAATCAATCTCAACCATTCAATCAATTATTTAAATTTAATAATTTGAATTTAAATTTAAATTAACTGAGTGAGATTAACTCACCTTTAACGTTTGCAATCCGACCCAATTCGTCTTGCTTCCTTCAAATTTTTACCTTGTATAAACATTGGTTGATTTTATTAACATTTGGGTTAATCGAACATTTAACTGCCATATAAAATTTTTAATTAACCAATGATTTTATTTTAGACTAACATCTTAGATTATAAAACCAATTCCTCTTAATAAATTTATTTAACTAAAAACTAAGTTTACAGCTAATTTATCCCTTAAATAAATACTCATATATATATATATATATATATTTTATTTGAAACTCCATATATATATATATATATAAACCGATAAAATAATCCTTATAGATAATATATATAAAGGTACATAAACTCTTCGTATTTAAAATTCTTATATGTATAAAATTCCAAAATATGTCTGTGTAAAATCCCTTGATGTAAAAAAAAATTCTGCATACATACACTTGTATATATTAAAGTTTAAAACAGCTTAATTTAAAAACCTTATTGTTAAATAAATTTCATTAACTCGTATATTTACTGTTTTTATTTAAATGAACATTTTTTTCTTTTTCTGTAAATGAATTCCTATCCTTAAACTTACATATACATTCACATCTGCACGAATAAATCAAGGTAAAATTATTTACCTTCAATATCATCCCAGGAAAACGAACAACATCCAAGATTCTCAAACCCTAGCTTCGATGTTCCGCCTCGTCTTGCCGAAACGTGCCCGCGTGATGCTCAAAATTCCCATTGTGAACAGTCGCGCCCTACTACACATCGAAGTCGACGCCGCCGTCGCCTGCCTAAAAGTCGAGTCACATAAAACGGCGCCGCACCCTCCTTAACGCATACGAATTCGAAGCTCTACCTCGAAGGATCACAAAGAAGTTGGGTTTAAGATTTTTCATTTAGCGATGAGTTTGATTTAATTAATTTAATTTTTTTTACAGAAATGCGACCATTTATTTTACTAGAAATTGAATATGAAAGAGAGAGAGTGGGAGGCGATACCATTGTGGTTGAGAAGCTTTGTAAATTGATCGAAAAAGGGGGTAATTACTTTGGTCGTTTGAATAGAAAAACACATATTTCTTTCGTTCACAATACTTTTCCTCTGGCTCGATTTACTTTGAGCTGAGGGAATGAAGGAAAGGAAAGATCGTGATGTAAACGAGAAAAGAGGCAAGATGTGATGTTGAACAACGGTTGCATGCTAGAGAAGGCTACCGTACTTCGAATGTGAATGGGGAAAATTACGATGGGAATGAATGTAGGCTGATGTTGAAAATAGTCAACCAACATATATATAAATATTATTTAAACTATAAATTGTCTCGAATTACGTAACTTCAAATCTCGTCCTCCTACCATGGTGTCCCGCTAGGCGTTTATATGTCGTATGCTCACACAACAACTCTAATCACTACGAAATTTGAAATCCGATAATAATTCAATATTACGGATCCAATGGAACCGGTTTCGTCGAATTCCGAGATTGTGCCTCGGAAAGCTATTTTAAATTCAATTTAAAACGATAAAATTTCAAAACCGAACAAACACTTCCAAATTCAATTCTTTACACTTTTACTATCTTCAATATCCTCGATATAAATTCTATAAACCTTCAAATTATTTTAAACCGGCTTAAAACTCCAGATTCAGCATTTTATCCAACTTCAAATTATTTAATTTAACAATTTAATCATCAAATAAATTGTGATATTCGTGATTCAACTTAAAATTACTCTATTGGATATTTAAGTTCAATTAAATATTCCGATTTTAAATGATTGAAAATTCCAGGTCGTCACATTCCTCCCCCCTTAAAAGAATTTCGTCCCCGAAATTACTAGTTAGGAAGAATGGTCCAATACCCGTTTACTTACCTCCAAAACCAAACAATTCAACATCTTACTAACTATCTTTTTATAAAAGACTCATTATCATTCTTATTAACTTTCCAAACTTTTCCAAAACCTTCTATAGTTTTCAAATAACTTACTTGTTCAACTATTCAAATTATAATTCAAAACTAAATTTTGAATTATCAAAATTTTCTTAAATTTTTTCTAACTCTCTAAATTTCCGAAAAATTTCGCCAGCGTCTCCTTTGCGCGACTGACTCGGTACAACTACAAAATGGCTCTATGGCCTCCAAAATCCAAAAAGAAAATAAAAGGCCAAGTGGCTCAATCCAAAATCCTAATCAAATTTTACAGAAATTTAAACACATACTTTTTTGGTCGGGCAACTCAATTTTTATCCTTATGAAGTCAAAACCAATTCACTTTTCCTTTATATTACCTGCATATCCTGCTTAGCAATAATATCCAAACAAAATATTCCAAAACATTTTATCGACTTTCTCACAAAATGTCAATATCTATTCATTCCAATATTGACTTAAATTATATTAGTAGTATCAATTTTCATTTAAGAATTCACCATTCCCTCTTAAGTTTAGTATAAGCATTTTATATGCTTCTTATATTTATTTCATCTTCCATTTTAGTTTATATCTATTTTTATTCAAATTGATTCTTTCATTTTCATATGAATTCAATTTATCTTAAACTCTAATTTTTTAAACTTTATTTCCCATTAATAACTAATTCATATCATTACTTTAAGTTGGTTTCCTTTACTAATTTATTTTAGTTTCCAATTTGAATTTGTTTGTCGTTGACAAAATTTTCCAAAATTTTCTAACTCCCAAAATTTCTGAAATTTTTTGGCAGAGTCCCCTTTGTACGGAGGAGCTTTTGTAATTTGACAAGAGATATAAATATATACATCGACCCACACGGTCGTAAAAACCAAAAACAGTTCATATTTCCTATTTTTATTGCGTAGACGTACCTTATTTAGCATTTTTAAGCAAGCAGCTTATTTATTTAGCAGATAATGCAATGAAATCCAGCCACACGGCTTCCCGGTACCTGTACTTACTCAATTTAAACATGTAAGTACCAAATATATGACGTTTAAAAGCATACCACTTATTCGCAATAGTTAAAACATATGAATTCTAAAAGAAATTCACACCAATCATTTGTCCGTAAGCAATTTATATAGTTTCCATGCTAATTCAACTGTTTCAACTTATTCATATCCATTTTCATTAAATTTGAATGGTTTTCAATCCATTCGTATACAACTTCATCAAATTGAATGGTTTAAAACTCAATCGCTTACATTTAATTTATTTTTAAGCAAATTGAATTCATATTTAATCCAATTGATCTCAAAATCAATTCATTTTACTTCTATCAATTCATAGAATTTTAATTACTCCTATTTACATCCAATGACAATTTATTCTATGTATTTTGACAAGATCTATGTGAATAAATAAGCACTTGAGTTTTATAATCAATTTAAATTGACTCTGACTCAACTTACACTTAATTCTATTCCATTTCGAATTTTCACAATCCGTATATTCTCATTTCCATTGCATTTAAAGTTGAATCCATTCACTTACATTTTATTTTATTAACCACACTAGTTCATTCAAAACTATTAACAATGGTGATTCGTCTTCATTACCTATTAAATTTTATTCACGGTCCACTCATTTATACTTCATTTCTTATCCACATTCATTTAAATCCATTATATTAAACCTGAAACATTCTATTTTCTTATTGTCTCAAGTTATTTCAATTTCTTAATGATTTTAAATGGTTTATAATTATTTTATTCTAGAATTTCATTCCATTAATATTATTTATAACTCACCGAATTTTATTTCGATTAAAAATTTAATTTCACTTGATTTAAAACCAATCCAATATTATTAAACTTTGTTTAAGTTGAATTCAATTCAACTCTCCTTCATTCATTTAGCTTAAGTCAATTTACTTCAATTTATTCAAATTTTACAATTAAGCTCATTCTCATTTTGCAAAAAAAGTTCTCTTTTCAATTTAACTTGATTCTATTTTAATCCAATCCCATTTCAAACTACAAATTTATTTGATCAATTATTATACATTTTAACTTTCTAGATTTAGCTCATTCAATATATTACAAGGCCATTTCCAATTTATTTCCACCTATTTGGATTTTATTCGCAATTTATACCATTACTATTTTAACCCATTTACATTTTTATTCAATACATTTCAAATATACTTAATTTGTTAACACTTCACATTAAATTTTAATTAATAACTCAAGTTCTGAATCCACTATCCGTTTTCAATTTAAAACCCAATTTCATGAGCTCACGATTCAATTTCATTTACCTCACTATCGATCCAGGTCGAATTTGATTTATAACTTGAGTTTTATTTCCGAACTTCAATATTAACTCACCAATTCAGCTTTTGTTAGACTACATTACATTCCCATTTACACATTTTATTAACTAATTATTATCAAATTAGTTCTCTCCTATTTATAGTTCAATACTTGATTTTTAATTCCAAATATCACTTGATTTAATTTTCTTAAGTTCAATATATTTTATAATTCAAGTTTGGATTTTCCTTTCATTTTCCAATACATCAAAATATTAATTTTGGGCTTTGTATTCCATTTTCAATTTTATAAGTCACAACTTATTATTTTCATACATTTCCATTCATTTTAGGCTTAAATATTTTCATCTTTTATTTTTTTAACTCAAGCCTGCTATTTATTTATAGCCCAAGCATATTTTATTTCTATGGATTTTTAATTCGCTTATAAGTTATTCTGATTTATTTATTTCAATCCAATCCTTAATCAATTTATTTTTCATTTGTTCAGGTAAGAATTTAATTCCATTCATTAATTCAATTGAATTCTTATTCCAATTCAATTTTATTTTAACTCAGTTTTATTTAACTCAATTCAATTTCAACTTAATTCGAAAACAAATGGATATTATTTTCAGCCTATTCAATCAATTTTTAATCCAGTTAAATTTTTATTTCCCATCCAAGTTAATTTCATTTTTAACTTTTCCCTTTAAATTTAAATTCCAACATTCAAAGCTTATATTCTCTTCCTGATTTAAAAATCATCTCAATTTACAAGCTTGCAATTTATCTCATCAGGATTTTTAAATACCCGTCTTTGGTTTCAAATTATTTTGAAATCTCCGACATCTCAAATCACATTTCTCAAAAGTCAAACCAATCTTGGTTTTTATTTCCAACAAATTTCCTTTGAAACTTTAAAAAACAACTAGCTTTTCTGAACAAATCAATTTTGGCAGCAATCCGTCAGTTAGAAATTCGAAAATGAATACTGATGATGCGGCCGTCATCATCAGAATTATTTTCCAATAACTCAAGTGATTTCAATGCTATATCACTTTCAAAATCCATTTAAAACAAATTCCCTTTCAGAAATATCTCCAAAACAATAATGCCATCATTTATCTTCAACACACTTCGACAAACACTTCCAAAATCTCCAGGATTTAAATTTTCAAATCCTGCTCAAATCAATTCTAACTATAATTCAATTACATAGCTTATGCTTATACAATTCTTATTTGATTATATTTCAATTTATAATTCACATTTACAATTCATATTTATAAATTTCATTTTATAATGAATTTATTCCCTTAAATTTTAGTTATATTTCAATTTCTAGTTAAATTTTTCACTTAACAATGATAATACTTTAATATTATCATTTCTAACATCCAAACATTCATATATTAGCCAAAAGTTTTCAAAAACAATTCTTTATATCAAAATATGTTTTGGGTAAAATTATTTCATTTACCCACATTTAAAACAATATCGTGTCGATTGTTCTATTCAAGTGTTTAGAAACCCCTTCAATACAGTTGCGCAGACTGTGTCGACGAAGGTTCATATGCCACTCAATAAATCCATCAACACAATATTAAAACAGTTTATATTCACTAACAAATACGTGCTCATATCTATTAATACGCTCAAACTCGTTATAGAGTACTACAGACTCTATTTTAATGAGTAATTCCCACCAGAGCCAAAGTTATCCCCAAACTAAGCTCTGATACCAAGTGTAACGACCCGCAAATCCGTACCCCTTGAGTCAACACTATTCTACAACAATCAACTCAAGTTGTACAGAAATACGAACCATTTTGGTTAAAGAAGAAGAGGTAGAAGAGGAAAAATAGAAAATGACAACAGAATCTAACCATCGCAGCGACATAAAATATAATGGATAATAAATACTCTTTACTCAAAACCAAATTTATCTGCTTACATATTTTACAATCATCAGAGTACATCAATCACAGCTCAACATCAATAACATACAAATGGATACACAACAACTCAACACAGTGGAATATATATAAATACAAGTACAATAGTACGTCTCGTCATCCAGCTCGTCTTTTGAGCTCCACAGCATCATCCTGTATCCTATAATACTCAGTCTGACCCGAGCATTACAGTTAAATAACACCCGAGTCAGTCTGGATTACCAGCGTGAGAAAATCACACCCAATTGATTATTAAAGTTTCAAAAATCCTTTGAAAACAAAAGCATCTCGTAAGACCACGCCACAAATAAACATGTCGGGTTTTTACCTTGCGATAGCTAAAACAATTTTTATAGAAATCCTCTGATATTATAATAGGGTCTATATACAAATACTTATAAAATAGCCGAAATTGTTACATCTATTAAATTCCAGCTACTAGCCACAAAGTGGGTAATACAAACAAAACTCGTATAAGGCTCGTAGGGAGAATGGATTTCCAACCAATGACTAGGAACTGGGGTACCACCTGACACAGTACGGGGCCTAAATCACCGTACCAAGGAGTACGCCCGCTCCCTGCAACACAAGGCCGGGACTACCCCTTACTGGATAATCCCGAGTGAGATCACCCCGCGGTTGGGATCAGCAACTGCCCACTAAGCTGAAATAAAAAGGGACATCTAGACTGGAATGACCTCACCCTGCTTGGGTGCTACCCACCTAGCCTTGCTGCATAACCCCTGATTTTCAGTCATTCCAATTTGATGAGGCTTGAGGCTAAGCGTTACCTTTTATAGAACATATCCCTAGAATGCCCATCGTCCACCTGACGATGTTTCGCAAGCATTCATCCATACAAGTCCGTCCCGGGTTCGAACGGAAGCGAAGGCACTATTCCTACTACATCCATTTTGGAATTATCCTCAGGATTAGTAGCGACTAGCCCTTGCACTTCACTGCTCCATCTTCGAATCCAAACTCGTTTTCACGAAACGTACAAACCGGATTGAAGCGGTTTTCGAGAAATAAATCTCGATCCCGGACTCTTCGAAACGATCAACGCATTTGTCCAATATTGATAGTCGGTTATTTAACTATCAATTAATATTCACAAACAACCATCAACCAATAAATAATTACCCAATTATTTATTTATCTCAAAATATCTTTACAAGATATAATTTCACTTTCAAACCCTTTTAAAACAGTCTTAAAACTATCTTCAATAAATTTCGAGTATTTCCATTTCCACTGGAACCACCAAGTACAAAACTCTAGATTTTTAAAATAATTTTAAAACATTTTATTATAGAAAATGTTTAACATTTAGAAAATTTTACTTTAATACTCAATTTATAATAATACTTTAGAAATAATTAAAATAAGTTTACTTTATAAATATAACTAAATTTTCTTCTTTACACAAAATACCAATCACCCTTTAAATAATTATTACGATAATAGATTAACCATAACACTTACTTTGGGATTTACTTTAAAATATTTAAATTAAGACTACTTCAATAATTTACTAAAAATACATACTATATAAACATTGAAAATAAGGTTTCTTTATAAAATATAAAACTCAGCTTTCACCTTTCAAACAAATACTAAGTCACTATTAATAAATAATTATTACGGTAATAGATTCGAAAATACTTTAGAATTTAAAAGATTAGAAGCAACAAATTTTCTAAAACATGCTTTTTTAAACAACATTAAAACTTTTAACTTATATCTAAAAGTTTACTTTGAACGTACTTGGCTATCCAGAGAAATATACTTCTCTTCACAACTTTTAAAAAATAAATCACTATTTATTTTTAAACAATTTTTCTCATTCCTTTAATAAATTCCCACCTTGAATTTATTCTTCCAAATATCTGATTCCAAACACTTAAATCAATTTCCAAATTGATTTCCAATTTACTTCATTTATTCAAAATCCTTTAATTTCAGATTTTATTTCTTAATTATGATTTAAAATACTTTTAATTGAAATACCAATTTAGATTACTCAATTTACTTCTTATCCCTTTAAATAAATTTAAAACTTTAAGCTTTAAATTAACTCTTTATTTTTTTTAATAAATATCACAAATTTTGCAATTCATTAATTGCAGTTTATTCAAACCCCTTTTCTTTTCATACTCGAAGTTTTTATTAATATTTAACATACTTCCATTTCTTTTATTTTCTAGGATTATTCCGTTTACAACTTTACTTCCTTTATTTCTTTCCAAAATCCAATTTATATATTTTCGGTAATTCATTGTACCTAAATATATCCAATCAAATCATATCATTCAATATTTGAATATATTCAACATAGAATATCAAGTAATCACAACAGAAAATATTAAATAATAAATGTTGAGGGGTCCAGTTGGATCCCTCCAACCTGTTTTCCCTGCATCCACAGATGTTAGCACAATATAATATGCCAATTTCAAAATTTCCATTCTATAGCACATAAATCAATCTCAACCATTCAATCAATTATTTAAATTTAATCATTTAAATTTAAATTTAAATTAACTGAGTGAGATTAACTCACCTTTAACGTTTGCAATCCGACCCAATTCGTCTTGCTTCCTTCAAATTTTTACCTTGCATAAACATTGGTTGATTTTATTAACATTTGGGTTAATCTAACATTTAACTGCCATATAATAATTTTAATTAACCAATGATTTTATTTTAGACTAACATCTTAGATTATAAAACCAATTCCTCTTAATAAATTTATTTAACTAAAAACTAAATTTACAGCTAATTTATCCCTGAAATAAATACTCATATATATATATATTTTTCTTATTTGAAACTCCATATATATATATATATAAACCGATAAAATAATCCTTATAGATAATATATATAAAGGTACATAAACTCTTCGTATTTAAAATTCTTATATGTATAAAATTCCAAATTATGTCTGTGTAAAATCCCTTGATGTAAAAAAAATTCTGCATACATACACTTGTATATATTAAAGTTTAAAACAGCTTAATTTAAAACCTTATTGTTAAATAAATTTCATTAACTCGTATATTTACTGTTTTTATTTAAATGAACATTTTTTTTCTGTAAATGAATTCCTGTCCTTAAACTTACATATACATTCAAATCTGCACGAATAAATCAAGGTAAAATTATTTACCTTCAATATCATCCCAGGAAAACGAACAACATCCAAGATTCTCAAACCCTAGCTTCGATGTTCCGCCTCGTCTTGCCGAAACGTGCCCGCGTGATGCTCAAAATTCCCATTGCGAACAGTCGCGCCCTACTACACATCGAAGTCGACGCCGCCGTCGCCTGCCTAAAAGACGAGTCACATAAAATGGCGTCGCACCCTCCTTAACGCATACGAATTCGAAGCTCTACCTCGAAGGATCACAAAGAAGTTGGGTTTAAGATTTTTCATTTAGCGATGAATTTGATTTAATTAATTTAATTTTTTTTTACAGAAATGCGGCCATTTATTTTACTGGAGATTGAATATGAAAGAGAGAGAGTGGGAGGCGATACCATTGTGGTTGAGAAGCTTTGTAAATTGATCGAAAAAGGGGGTAATTACTCCGGTCGTTTGAATAGAAAAACACATATTTCTTTCGTTCACCATACTTTTCCTTTGGCTCGATTTACTTTGAGTTGAGGGAATGAAGGAAAGGAAAGATCGTGATGTAAACGAGAAAAGAGGCAAGATGTGATGTTGAACAACGGCTGCGTGCTAGAGAAGGCTGATGTTGAAAATAGTCAACCAACATATATATAAATATTATTTAAACTGTAAATTGTCTCGAATTACGTAACTTCAAATCTCGTCCTCCTACCATGGTGTCCCGCTAAGCGTTTATATATCGTATGCTCACACAACAACTCCAATCACTACGAAACTTAAAATCCGATAATAATTCAATATTACGAATCCAATGGAACTGGTTTCATCGAATTCCAAGACTGTTCCTCGGAAAGCTATTTTTAAATTCAATTTAAAACGATAAAATTTCAAAACCGAACAAACACTTTCAAATTCAATTCTTTACACTTTTACTATCTTCAATATCCTCGATATAAATTCTATAAACCTTCATATTATTTTAAACCGGCTTAAAACTCCAGATTCAACATTTTATCCAACTTCAAATTATTTAATTTAATAATTTAATCATCAAATAAATTGTGATATTCGTGATTCAAGTTAAAATTACTCTATTGGATATTTAAGATCAATTAAATATTCCGATTTTAAATGATCGAAAATTCCGGATCGTCACATTATCATCAAATACTCCTTTCCCTTTTGGATTCTTCCTAGCATATCCCACCTTTTCCACACATTATATGGTCTTATTTTCTTCTCAGTAATAGCAGGGCCTACTTTAACATTCTTAACCACTTTATGCATAGCACATTGTTATTTTCAATAGATTTCACTTGCTCCTTTTTATTCTTTAAACGGTTTTTAATTGAGTGCCCAAACACAATACATTCACTACAAATTTCTAGTTTCCATTGATAGTACACTTTCATAGTTTGCTCAAAGCCATCATCAAGCATTATTAGGAAATCGTTTATCAGTTTAGATTTAGGGCTAACTTCAACTAAACATTTAGCATAAGATAATCTCACCAATTTTTCAGTCCAAACACACTAGCTTACCAATTCTTGAAGACGGTCAGTTTATGCCCAAGGGAGACTATGATTGGAATATTGGATAAATGAATCCAAACAGGGACTGATTTGATGTTGCCACATACATTACTAATAGTAGGGTCTCATTCCTTTATGACAAACATTTTGTTCCCGATCATAATTGAATCGCCTTCAGCTATCCTCTTCTTGTCTTCCTTATTTGACAATAGGAACATGGATGCAGTACCATTAGATTGAACTTTAATGCTTCCTTTAAGTTTCCAGATCTTTTCAAGTGCTGAATGACATCAGTATAAGAAAGAGGCTTATCAAGGAAAAATCCAACTAAGAAGTCATTCCAAAGAACTCTGCTAGCTTCTAAAATAGAGGAAGGAGAGACAACGGTTTTGCTAGCAAAGACAAACACTAACTCAATAGGGATGTACTTCCTTGCATTGCGTGGCATCCTTTGGAAAAGGGAAGTTCATTCTTGTTGAGTTAGTTCAACAGAAAAGGAAAGAGATGAAGTAGAATTTCCTGGTGAAAGGTTGGGGAGAGAGGATACAGAGGCATGAGGCAAAGGTAATGGGGGAGGATCTGGGACAAGGCAGGGTCAAATAAACGGAACAGAGGAGGACAGAAGAAGAGAAGAAAGGTTTGGAAATTTAGGTTTTGAAAGGAGGTCGGAAAGACAGGCTGGCTCGGCCATTGAATACATAATTTGCATATTTCTATTATAGTCTGTTGTACGTATAATCTAATATATGAACACATAATTCGTAATGTGGAAAACAGGCTCAAGGACAAACTTTGAATAAAATTTAGGTTGAATGACAAAAAAAATTATTTTTAGGCTGAAGGACAAACTTTGAAAATAATTAGGCTGAAGGACAATGCTACGTAGAACTAGCATTTTGTATAGTGTAAAAACTGAATTAAATGCTAGTTAGAACTAACATTTTGTATAATGTAAAGACTGAATATGATGCTAGTTAGAACTAGCATTGTCCTTCAGCCTAATTGTTTTCAAAGTTTGTTCTTCGGTCAAAAAATGAATCTTGGTGTCCTTAGGACTAATTTTTTATCAAAGTTTGTCATTTTTCCTAATTACCACATACGTAATTTTATTTTAAAAAACATTTGATGTCCGAGTTGTTTTCCATAAAACAATATAAAAGCCATATTTTTCAAAATAAACACAAAATTTTAAATTATACTACTAATATTACACTATATACTTAAATGTTGTTTTGACTTTGTATTATAATATAAATTTTCAATTTAAATTTTACATAATCGAAGGGAAAAAACTTTATCAAAAAATGAAATTGGCCTTTATTATTAGTATTATAATATAAATTCACTTCCTTCTTTTGATTAGATACTGTATTTTCAATATTTTGTTCTTTTGATTAGATACTGTATTTTCAATATTTTGAACTATAAATTTCAAAATTTATAAATCTGAATAAGGTGTTAAATTTATAACTAAGGTCGAACCCATTTTTAAAGAATATGATCCAACAATTAGCTTGTTGTAGCTCCAAAATAACAGGTATATTTGTTGAATTTAGGGTCCATCGGTTATTTCGAGCTTGCCACATAGGCCAATTAACGAGATCACCACCCACTTCTCGATTACAAAACTATAATCAAACAAACCAAAGAGAGCCTCAATTAATCAACTTTGGCCTAGCAATGTCATTAGCATACAACAAGCTAACAATGCCCTAAGGAAAGCCAATAGAGTCGTCATAAAGCAATTCAATTAAACAGCAAAGCCACATCACATGCTCCATAAGAAATGAAGTGTCATCATGATTCAGTGGGCAGCCAGATTATGACAAGGTTTCTTAATCACAGCCCTCCAAATAGCAAAGTCAACAATCTATGACATCTCCAATTACTATAAATAATGGGACCATCATTTAGTAATTGATTTATCTAAGATTACAATAACAAAATTCTACTAAGAAAACTGATTTTAGTTACCTTAAATTACAACTTGACAAAACTTTGTAAGAGAGATTAAATATGGTCAAGCTAGTTTTAATTATCCCGGCCTTAGAATGATAAATAAAACAAATAACCAATGTTGAATGCAGAGTAATCCACGAACCATTATAAATCCACGTGTTATTGACTATGTTTCGGCTTTTACCAATTGTTTCGACCGACTTTTTTTTTTAATCTCGAGTTTATCTTTAATCTCTAAGATATTGCTTCCTACCTCGAAATTAACTTTTGAATGTTGAGTTGTTGGTGTAACTAAAAACCATGTTAATAAATACCAAAGATGTTGCAAACACATGACTACCAACAGGACCGGCTCGGAGGGAACCCACCAAGTCCTCAGGCTAGGGCAGCCCATTGGGCCTAGGCAACACCAAAAATATTTATTTCAAAGACCGAAGGATAATGCAAATGAGCTTAAGGTAAAGTTTAGGTCTAGAGGTTATTGCCTTGAAAAATGAAGGTAGGCCAGTACTCAAAACCTGATGAAGGCAATTTTTTAATTCTCAAGATGTTCTTTATAAAATGAACTATAATTTTCAACTTAGGCTATGGCAGTGAAATCTATGGGCCTGCCTTGAATACCAAAAGTGTCACATGAAGACAATTTTTTGTTCGTTTTGTTTTTTGAACCTTTTACGAAATTGCTATGATTTTTCTTTTTGACTTTTCATTTGAAATTCATGTATGTAGGTTTGATTTCATTATTTTCTCAATTATACTAATGGTCCTTCGGATTCCATTGCAAGTATCCAAAATTAATATTAAAGATATCATATAATTTTTCGATTTCTTTATCAGCTTTTATGATTTGATTTAATTCTTATGTTCAACATTTGCATACGTTTATATCATTTTATTATTTTCTCAGTCATACTAACCATCTATTAGATTGTATATGTGTGCAATCCAAACTACATCAAAGGTATGATAAGGTAATTCATTTTGATTTATTTTGTTGATTTAATTTCTCTTAAATTTTTCCACGCGTGTGGTGTGGTTGGTTATGGCATGCGATGCTTATCCTAGAGGTCGAAGGTTCAATACTGCCTACCTACACTTCCTCCATTGAAATATTCATGGAATGTGGGTAGACTATGAGTTAAAAGATGGCTATTTCACACCTTCTTCCAAGCAACTCTCAGTTATGTGGGTCTTAAAATAAAATCTCTTGAATTTTAATAAATTATATCATTTATTATGTCCATTGTTTTTCACTATATTTATATTCATATTAACCGGCCATTGGATATAATAATATGTGAAATCATAACTATATAATAAAGATGCTACACAAAATATTATTTGTTTTTCTTTATTTTGATTTTTCTGAGTTTCTATGATTTTTTCTATTTTTCGTTCAAAATTATCATGTGCATATTGTTTTATTAATTTTTCAATCATATTATCCATCCACTAGATTCACTTTTGTGTAACCTAAGCCAAAGATAATGCATGTATTATTTTCGATTTTTTTTAACTATTTTTAATATATTTTTTAACATTTTTTGTTTAGAATTTTTGTGTGTCGGTTATGTTTCGTGTTTTTTTCAACCGTACTAACTGTTTATTAGATTCCAACTTTTAAACCCAAATTAACAGTTAGAAACATCATAAGGATTTCTTTGTCATATTTCTGATTTTCTTTTCCATTTAGAATTCGTGTACACTCATAAATCAGAATTTAAAACCAAGATGAAGATGGCATTATTTGACTAGCATAAATCACATGTATGTGCATTTAATAACTAAAATTATTTTTTACTTAAAAAAATTAACGGAAGGATAATGGCGGTGGAAGATGCAAATCAATAATATACCTTCATTGATGGATGGTTGTAAATGGGATGAAGGTGGAAGCCACAAACCAATGGTAAGATTCTATTGATGGACAGTCAGGAAGGGTATATTTGAAATTTGAAAAGTATACGGTGAAAATCCTAATGATTGAATTTTAAAGATAAACGTTCAAAAGGATTTTAATGGAAAAGGAAGTCAGTACAACGGTATGATGGTTGGGAGCTAACCATTTGGTTGTTTAATTTTAAAAAAATTATGTATATTTATTTCAAATTTTAGTTAATTACAATTATAAATGCATAATGAAAATAGGATCGGTAATAATTATATGCATTAGTTAAAACAAAAAATAAAAATATTTAGGAAATGTATATTAGAAAACAAATAACAATGAACCTTTTTATGGCATTTAACAACTCATAATAAATAGTATTGTAAACCATGGTTTTAGGTATCGGAAGGTACCTTAAAATTTCGGTGGTATCATACTGGTATCGTAACCAACAGTCCATTTGAATCGACTTAAATAAGCTATTTTTTCTTTTTGAAAATCAAAGTGAATTGTTCTTTGTTGAAATTGATAGGTGAGAATAAGAAAGAGAAAATGATTGAAGTTTTGTCATGTATGAGGTCACTACCTTAAAAGCAAATTCGGCACGATGTGCAATCTATAATTATCGTCCGCTCCCCAAGGTTAACATATATGTCCTTCAAACTTGTATACTTAAGATTGAAGGAATTGAAAATTTGTAGAAGTCACTACTCATGATTTTAAGTATTTTGAAAGATAGGTTTAATTTTAGAGGAAATTGTAGAGAGAGGAGAATGAAAAAGATAATTTTTGTTTTCAGTAGATTTTGTGTTCCTTTTTTCAATGAAGAGAGAAAATGGGAGGGAGTCAAATAAACGTAAAAAAATTCTCTCTCTTAAACCTATCAATCGCAATATGTAAGCATTCCATAAAAATGGTTTCTCTTTAATAACGAATGCAAAAGGTCAAGCAATGAAAGGACTTTGGTTTTTGTTGTAATTATTCAACAATCCCCCACTAATTAAAAAAGAAATCAAAGAAGTTGAATGAAGATAACTGGGAAAGAAGAAAGTTTTATACGTAAGTACCAATTTCTTTCGATTGAATTGATACATAAAGAAGTGAGTTCAAAACTTAATAAGTTGTGAATTTCTTCTTAAACTACAAAGATTTAGGCTGAGATCTCATAACATGTACTACGTTTTCAATTTTTACAAACTCTGCAATAAATATGCACTTTTAATAGTCAAGCGCCTACCTTTCTCATGAGTGCTCTAGAGAGCTTAAGTTTCTCATAGAAGGCAGCTCACCTTCACATCCAAGTTTATGAGTCCATCAAGTGCTCAACTAGTGCCACCACTTATGGTTATGGACTAATTAAGAGCAAAGGGCTCAACCTCACAAAATTAATAAACATAATTCATCAAGCGTATCTCAAAAGCACCATATACTAGCTATGGATTATATGAGTAATAAGGCATTGCCTCAAATAAATCAATGAAATCCATCAAGTGCATCTGAAAAGCACCACCGAAGTTGGTTATGGATTTGAAAAGAGCAAATAGGATCAAACTAAGATAAACTAATATATCCATCAAGTGCGTTTCAAAAGCACCACCAAAAACTAACTATGGAGTATACAAAAGAAAAGAAGCTCAAACTTATAACGAATAGTAGAATCCATCAAGTGCACCGTAGAAGCACCATAAAAATTGGTTATGGCATATATAAAACCAAAGAAAATCAAACTATAATAAATAATAGAATCCACCAAGTATGTCTCAAAATCACCACCAAAATTGATTATGGAATGTATAAAAGAAAAGTAGATAACCTCATAATAAATAATATAATCCATCAAGCGCATCTCAAAAGCACCACCGAAAACTGGTCATATATTACATAAAAGCAAAGAAGATCAAATTCATAATAAATAATAGAATCCATAAAGCGCATCTCAAAAGCACCACCAAAAACTAATTATATGTTGTATAAAAGCAAAGAAGATCAAATTCATAATAAATAGTAGAATCCATAAAGTGCATCTCAAAAGCTCCATCAAAAACTGGTTGTGGATTCTATAAAAGTAAAGAAGTTCAAAACATATCGAATAGAAAAATCCATCAAGTACGTCTCAAAAGCACCACTGTTTGCACCAAAAGTTGGCACAAAAACCCAATAGATTTTATGTAGGGAAATAAACTGAAGAACTAAAATTAAAACGGAGGAAACAAGCAGAAAAATAAAAATAAGAGATTTATAGTGGTTCGTCGTCGATTGTCTACATCCACTTTGATGAAACTGCTTTATTAATCACTTGTTTTTCTAAGTACAAAGGGGGAAATTAGATCGAATTGATCCTTAATTATAATAGAGTACAAGTAAAACTAACGTAAAGATCATTGAAATGAACAATGAAGTTTGTATTTATAGAGGTTAACGACCGAATATTTTCCTGAAATTTCATTGATAGAATCTTAAGATGTAGACGAGGTCGCCCAAAAATTTCACGGCCCAATTCCCAAGTATAGGGGATTGGCCCCGATCGGTCCAAATGCACACGTCACGCGATCTCCCTTATGGGTCCCCTTATATGGTAGCTTCTCGTTTCCAAAATAGTTTTGTATAGTTTCCTTCATGCTTTTAGAGATATTGATCGATTCTCGTTGAGTTGATTGGTGATTTAAGTTGTGCATAGCCGAAGTGTACAATCCGATCCGCTACCTATGGAAAGGGATAGGTACTGATCCCCTTCTTAGGGGATGCACTATTCCATACTTAGGATATTCTGAAGAGTCTACCCTCACTTGATCGTTCATATTGTTGTCTATGCTTGATCTCTGGACTCCATGATCACCTTTCTAGGTTGCTAGCCTTGTCTACCGTCGAATCTTACTTGTCCAATAGTCTAGATATACTAGGCTCAAAAGGTCGGATAACACTTGCCCTCCAAAGTACGTCTTGTTTCGAACATGATGTATTTTGAATCGAAGTAAGTTAGAGTCATCGAAAAGGATTCCATTCCGCTTTCTGAATAGTCATTATCCTTCCATCAAGTTGTCTTTTCGAAGAGTCATATCTCTCTCTATTTGTCGCGACGCTTGGTCGATATTAGTCGGTATAAATCTGGAACGTCGTCCTTAGTCTTTATCTATGCTTGGTGCTGTTGAGCTTATTGATCAAGTTAATAGGTCTCGGTTACTTGAACTGGTCTTCTCTCTCAGGAGTTCTCAGGAAGTAGTTAAATTTTTGTTGATTCAAAAATCAAACATCGAGTATGCATATGTGCTCGTATGTTCATGTGTGCACTACTACCATTGGCTCCCAAATGCACTTGCACGCTCATGGGTCGTTACCAATTTCACGTAGTTCAAATACAATTGCATTGCTATTTTTTATGATTATATATTTTTTATTGGTAAGGGATTAATATAAATCCCCTGTATAGGGGATCAGATCTGATTCTTTAGTTATGTGGACTTAGCCAATTCGTGGTTATGTATCGATGTGAAAGAACCGATCCCCTTTGTTTGTAAACACAGCTATATTGGGCTTTATGAGAGTTCGATGCTCCGGTATATAAGCTAATCACTTAGCTTTCCTTCTCTTCACTTGCTCATTTATCCAAACGAGATCGGCTATTGTATTGAATATGAAATGAAGTGTCGAAGTCTAGGGTATCGATTCATGGGTTGGCATGGTGCGATTAGTGCGATTAGGGTCGGTGGTGATATGTGGAGTTGAGATAGTTTTGTGAGGAAGAAGGGATCGGTTGGTATGGGATAAGTTCAGGCGTTTTGGAGTTCGAAATTGACAAAGTTAATGGTGACTAGGCTAGGGAACGGTAGTGATCCCTTTCCTATGAGGGACTTAGGCATTTTTAGTTTTTAACGCTCGAACCCAAACACTTGCATAAATAAACCTGAACCCAAACCTTAGGAGCATAAGCATGTAGAACAAACCTAGACATGAACACTTGCATATTCGAAGTTGGACTTGAACTTAAATACTTGGACTTGAATACACATGCATATGACTTAGAACTTGAATGTGCAAAACATATAAATTTGAAGATGAACTTGGTTGCAACATATGCTTTAATAGATTTGGATGCACATATGTACTCAAATGCAAATACCGGACGTCGACATGTTGATAATTGATCTCGAAGCTAAAATGAAATCCACAACCATCGACGTGAAAGGCAATTGGGACGGTTGGCAATGATAGTCACTCCCATCTAACCCAGAGTCTCGTCACAGCTGTCATTTTGATTCTAAATTGATTATCATTATATCACACAACACTTAGCAAACCACACTAGTTTACACTTAGCACGAGGGGATAGGTTAATTTTTCTAACAATAACTATCTACTAAGTTTGGTAGCTAGGGGTTCCAGACGCTCGGAGTATTTAGCTGTTATGGCTACTACTTCGCACGGTGATTCTGATGCTGAGTCAAACTCCGCAACAATATCTGCTTGGAGCACTCTAGGTAATCAATCAGAATAGCCCAAAAGTTCTCACCAAGTGCCTAAAATTTCTGTGAATCTAGAAGCAAAAGATGAACCAGCTCCTGACACTTTAGGAGATGTTATTTTTAGAGAACTCGGAAGATTTTGTGGCTACGGGAATCGACATGGCTTCTCTTTGTATATTTTTCATCAAACACGGTTTGAGGATATATGAGTTTCGACTCGCTATGATAGAGCTCACTTGCATCTGGAAGAGCATATGCTTGTGACATGTATATGTGCTAGATGTCCTGCCTTTTAATCCATTCATCTAGAAGATGTTACATCATTTGAGATAGGCTTTGTCCTAGTTGCATCCAACCAACTATGCATTTTTTACCTTACATATATGATCTTCATTGAATTCTTATATCATGAACCAACTCTAGAGGACATTTGGGTCATTCACAATTTCAAGCGACGAAAGGGAAGCCTCTGCTATACATTTCTTCAGTCAATCAGCAATTATCAAGTTGTGATTGGTGCTTGGAATAAGCTAAGTGCTTTTGAGAATGAGTGGCTTTATGTCTGTTTCTAACCTAGCTTTATAGGACGATGGCTGGAAGGATGTAAGTGTTGTTTTACTCAACCATGTGCACTTGTGTCCAAGTCGTACCTTGAACTAAGAAACTCTTTGAATCTTGCAGCTAGCTATCCATGTCCCATCAGTAATTGTTACTCAGAGGCAGTTATTAAGCTCAATAATATACCTTCAAAAGATAGAGATGTAGATCCCATATTATCGACAAGCGTCAGAAGGTCGTAGCACTAAGTTAACTTGGAATGCTGATAAGGAAGTAAGAGGAAGAAGAGGCACTGCACAGTAGGGAGGTGGCGATGTTAATCTCGTTGTGCCCTCAGTCGAGAAGGCTCGGGATGTAGTTAAAGAAAGCTCAATAAGGGGGGATGCTATTAAGCCCGGTCATGATGATGTGGGTTCAAGCCATGAGCCTACATTAGGATCCTCCCCATACATACAGCTTCTCGCTTCAGAGAAGAGAAAAGGAAAGAGGCTCGTTTATAAGCTTTGCAAAGGATAAGTCACCAAGAAGCCCAAGGCAACCACTGCTTCCATAAATCAATTTACTTCTTTGCCTCTAGAAAATTTATTTGAGGGACTGTAAAACATCTCGATACCAGAAAATGTCGGGAGTTATGATTTTGCTAATATGAGCCTTGGCGGTTTGACTCTTCTATCCGAATTAGTGTTGTCATTCCTCCATCTAGCATAGGAGAGATTACTCTGGCTGGAAAAACTCCAGTACCTAGTCCGTCGGAGGGACACTAGGACACTCCCAATCATGTGCACTGCACCGCACGACACCTATCCATCTTAGTGATTCTTATGTGTCTTCGTTTTATTCGTAGGTTTCATGGGGAACCCTTTCAACTATGATCACTTGAAGAAATCATTATATTCTCAGCCGTCTTATTTCGAGCCCGGTTGACGTCCGAACTATGGTCGATAGCCTGGCAAGTAAAAGGAAGGATACGACAGAAGGGAGGACTGGAATAGAAGCCACTAATCCAAGGACTTGTCATCCAGACATAAGCCAAAGTCTCAGTCTTCTCATTATAAGGGTATCAATCCATACCCTATTATGTATAGCAGTAGCAAGTCGCTGCATCATGTACCTACTTCGACTACACTACCAGAGCAACATTAAGGTTCTCATGGAATCTGAAAATCTTCTGAACACCAGTCTGGCCAAAGAAATCTTGATACATCATCTCGTAAGCATGGCAAACGGACCCTCTCAGCTCCAACTACTCTCGATGCGACCGTTGTAGAAAAGATGACCGAGCTCAAGGCCGCATTTCCCAGGTTTTGTTTCAATGAGTTCAATTTGTTCCTGTTTTGCATTTGATTCTTCCAGAGGCCAAGGACATAGTGCTCTCTTATGTCAATGATGTCTACATCCAGCATGGCATAATTCAACATGTGGCTGAGAGGATTTCTGAAGTGTCAATTGAAAGGAAGCACAAGATCGATTATTTAACTCTCAAAGCGATTCATGTACATTTAGATGAAGAAGTCAAGGAGCTAAATACAAAGCTGGACAATACTGAGAAAAGGATCATCGAATCTTTTGAAGTAGTGGAACGTTTGATGAAAGTTCATCAAGTTGAACTAGACATTGTTGTTCACCGTAGTGGCACTTTAGCTCTTGAGAAGGACATTTTGCAGAAGGAAAATGACACATTGAAAAAAGACAATAATGCACTGGCCCCCGTATTCGACAGCTTGAGGAGGAGCTAGAGAAGGAAAAATAAGAGAAACTTGAGGCTCAACTAGAGTCCTAATGATAGTGTAAGGAAACCATCGAGGTTCGCCTGACTAAGATGAGGCTAATAAACAACTTGCACAAATAGAAACCCTCAAAGAGGAAGCTAGGGAGGCTAGTCGAATAGAGATAAAGGATGACTTTGATCCCTTGCTGATATATTACAATGCAAGTGTCTTCATGAACAGCGGCATTTTCTTCTTTGGAGAGTGGTACTCTGAGCTGTTAATCGAAGCCCGGGACTATATTGTTGAACGGAAGAAGAAATACCTTGGTAGCGTTGAGGTTAATGAAGAGCAGTTTATGCATGAAGTCTTGCACGATGAAGATCCCAATGAACTCAAGGCTACTCGACTTAGTTTACTCTATGACCCAACGATCACCGAGAAGGGGAAGGATGGCAACAAGGCCTCTGTGTTTGGCTCTTAAGATCCTCTCACAAGTCAGACAACTGGTGCCTCAGCTTCTCATGCCCCTGAAAAGGAGATAGGCTGGATCCAAATCATCCTGAGATCCACAAGTCTTTTAGGCTATCTTCAAAAGGCGGCATTCCAACTTCGATCAAAGGCATTTGATGAAGGTATATCTCTCACCTCCTCGACGTTTGATAAAATTTACATCTTACACATGAAAGTCATGGGATTACCCATTGAACCTTGAGGAATTGCAACTTGTCTACACCTATACATGGTTCATATGGTGAAGCCATCCTGGGATAGAAAGCACTAATCACGGAGTCTACAGCGTTCGCCACTTCATAGATGGTCCTGACTGTCCAATCGACTAAGACTCCTAGCGTGGATGTTGAAGTCACGGAAGCTTTAAATGAAGAAAAGATTGATGATCAATAGGCCCAGGTAGAAACAGATAATGTCATGGTGATCCTTGCCTTTGAGCATACGGACAAGCATAGCTTGAAGGAGCACACTGAGAAGGAAGAGTTGGACATGCAAGTCAAAAGGGAGTGTGTCGAGGTAGACATCACTCCACTCCAATTCATAATACCTGACGATATCTTCCCTGAAAAGGTCGATCCTTTAGTATCCCAAAGTGAGACTACTTCTGTTTCTATCTCTAAAAGCATTTCACCTAAGAGTGGAAAAGGTGGAGGAAGGTCGAAGAGGAGAGGTAAAGGTGAGAGCTCCAATGAGTCTACCCTAAAGAAGCCCAAGAGGGAAAGGAAATAGTCGTCGAATAGGCATGGGTTATGTATAGTTGGGCAGTTAGTTACTTTTTGTTGACCAGAATGTGCAGGTACGAACCCCGCTTTTGGTTTCTAGTTCTAGAAATAAACTTGTACTTCGCTTTCCAAGTTTTTTGCTTGTGAATAAAAACTTCTTTTGTTTATGTTTAGTTTTTGTGTGAATTCATTCAAGTGTTCGAGCTATTACGTTGTCTATTTAGTGTACTTGTAATTCGCCGCTTGTTGTTTAAGTTACAATGTCATTTGATCGCTCGTCGCTTCGAGAATCGATCCAACAAATCTATCTCAAGGGCTCTTCTCGGTCATGGCCTTAAATTGCATCAAACACTAGGCACAAGCCATTGTGTTACGATGCCGTGTTCAGTATTTAAGGGCTTATAATCTTGCCTCCAGTCTTGGTTTGGCAGACTTAATCCACGGACGGTCGCATTCCATCCGTTACAGGTTTATACTCCCTTTGTCGTGTTCAAGTCAAAGTTGCAGAATGAATGGTCGAGTCACACTGATTTTATTTGTTTATACTCTTATCTACACTTTGGGGCCAAAGTTAGTTGATGGACAGTTCATTGCAACCGTTAGATGTTTGTACTCCAACCCACACTCTGGAGACTGGAGTTGTTCTGGTAAAGGATCGAACCACATTTTCCTTGGTTAATTCCTTTGCCCTCAAGTCAGGAGCAAAAGTCGAAGAGTGGTTAGTCGTATCACATCCACTTCCTCTTTACATCCCTTCGATCGAATCGGGGGGATAGAGCTAGATAACGGATGGTCGAGTCACGTCTGTTCTACGTTCTATACTCAGCCCATTGGATCATAGGAGAGATTTAATGGATGAACGATCGAGTCGCATTCATTATGATCAATTCAATCATGGACCTGAGAAATTAGTTGGAACCAAACTATTGGTACTCACGGGTCCATATTAGGCATACATAGATGTAAGTCGGTCGCATATCACAACAATTATACTATGCATAAATAGTTCATAGATATAGAAGAAACTTTAAGTTTTATTACCAACTGAAAGAGAAAGCGATAGAGTCTATCTTATTGCATGGCTTCAAACTAAAATGCAAAAGCAAATTCTAAGTGGAATACAAATGAATGAAATAAAATCAAGTGAAGTAGCATCGTAAATGCTCGCTACTCTACGCTCTAGGGAGTGTAATGTCATTAACAGTCATTAGCTTGAAAGTTCCATCTCTAAGCTTGATTGATGACATATGGTCCTTCCTATCTCAGATCCATGTTGGAGGGGCTAGGAAAGGTGGTTTTCAAAACAAGATCACCAGTTTTGAAGGTCCTTGCTTGGGCTTTAACATTATAGTATGGGGCGAATCGGTGTCGGTGTGCAGCTGCCCTCAAGTCAGCTTCTTCGCGTTTCTAATCGACCATGTCTAGAGATTCCAAAAGGAGATCTTTGTTTGTTCTGGGGTCATGGTAAGTCATTCGATGAGAATGGACTTCAAGTTCTACAAGAATCACGGCATTAGATCTATATGCAAGGGTGAATGGAGTGTGGATGAGTAGGGACTTCAAGTTCTACAAGAATCATGGCTTTAGATCTATATGCAAGGGTGAATGGAGTGTGGCCAGTCGCAGACTTGTGGGCGGTTCTGTATGCCCATTGTAAAGGCTTGTTTTCCCATACCTTTTGAATCGACAATAAACCACACATGTCTAACTCAAATTGCATGAAAAGATGGATCATTAAGGGTGATAAAGAAAAGTAGACATAACAGAATCTCACACGAATGGAATAACATATATTATTTCAATAATAATCTTTACAGCGGAAAAATTTTAAAATACAATATCAGAGTCTAACCTAGATTCAGCTTGGACAGTTATAAAACCTGCTCTTACAAATGCTGACAAACATCAAACAAAATACACTAAGTATAGCGGATAATAGAATATGCCCATACGTCGATGAATATCTCCAGCTCTCCTCTGGAAAACTCCAACCGTCTTTGACTATCCTGAAACTACTCAGATCTGACCCGAGTATTGAAAATACCCGGATCACGCTTGATAAACCAGCGTGAGAATAACTCAATAATAAATGACAGTGTCATATATCAGCCTTTGGATAAAATTCTTGGAAATAAAGAGTATCTCATAAGACCACGCCCACACATAAACACAGACGGGTTTTTACCTTATGATAACTAAAACACTTTTATATCAAAACCTTTGATATTATTTCTAATGACATCTCTTTGAAAACATTTTCAAATAAACTTATTAATCTTAGCTGAAATTGTTACCATTATTAAATTCCAGCTTACTAGGCTCTACAAACAAAACCGTAGGTTCTTATTGGAGAATGGATTTTCATACAAATGACCAGGCGCAGGATCTACCTTCTGAAATGTGTACAACTCTAGATAGATGTCCCGAGGAACCATCAAAAAGCTCCTCTACCAACACAAGACCGGCCTACCTCTGTAACTAGAAAGTACCGAATATGTCATCCCCCGTCATTACCGACCTTTAACCAAGCGCTCGTTTTCCATACACCACATTAATTTACATCCCGGACGTCATAGCAGGAAAAATATATCTAGAAGGGGATGATCATAACCTACTTGGGAATGACCCACATAGCCTTACAGCATCTAATCCTATTTCGGTCATTTTCGGTTTAATGAGGCTTGAAGCTACGATTACATTTTCACAAAGCACATATCACATCTTTGAATGCCACATTGCCATTTCCGTTGACTACTAATTGCCTTCCACAAAAATACAACTCTTGAGCTCGTACATCTCAAGGAAGGTGTTAAGCTAAGAGAAGTTGTCTTCTCCGCCACCAATGATGTACGTTTGTGAAAACCAATGTACGTAATCTTTAGAAATGCAATATCAGACAAACGTCCATATAAGTTGTCTAGGAATAGGACAAACAAAAGGCACTTTCCTCGGCCATTACTAGGCGAGAAGCCCTTGCAATCCGCAAAATCTCTATCACGAGGAGACCACTGCTATAAATAACTCTATAATGGGGGCCAGCAAGAGCATGTTCAATAAGCAGTCTTCACGCTAGGAAGATTCATGGTCTTCAATCACCATCTTCAACATGTCTTCACGTGGAACGTATACATTGGTTCGAGGTGGTTTTCGGATAGGAGTTAACCAAATCCGACTCTGGTTCCTTCAAAATCCAATCATCGATAAAAGTGAATATGAGTATATAGGATTTATTAAGTCTCTTTTCACTTTATTCTTTTCAGATGATTTCGAAATATCTTTCTTTTAACTTAGGATAATTCTAAGTAATTCATTCTTTTGCTTTGGAAAATATTTCAATTCAATACTTATTTCCTGATCCAAACTTCTTAACTTTTAGACGGGTCAAAAACAATGTTATTTAAGACATCGTTTACGATAAACCCTAAATCAATCTTAGAAAACATTTTTGAGTAAACAGGATCATAGAAATCATTCATTTTGGAGATTGCATAAATTTTGGATAATAGCAATCTTCTTTTAAATTCAAAAACTTAATACAGAATCTTTTTATTTAAGTGCATCCCGGCTTTTCGTTCGATCTGTTCCACCCCTCGCCTAAGAAAAGAAAACATAGGCCAGGTAAGTTCAGGGCACTGGTTGCTCCATCCCTAACCTTAGTTAAACGCCTTGTTTTATCTTCCCAGATCTCACAGGCGGGACAAATGTACTAGTCGTTTCCGCATACTCAGATTTTCGACTTTATTCTGGAATTTCTTATAAATATTCCAAATTATCTTTCAAAATGCTTAATTATCCTTTTGAAAATATTCACAATTGATTCTGAAAAACGTTGTTACGTTTAAACTCATATTCCAAAAGTTATACAATTCACAATATAAAAGTGCTGCGGAAAGTGCCATATAAGCTTATTTGATTAAAACAACTTTTAAACATTCAATAATTCATATTTTCCAATACAAATCTCTTTTAAATCATTTAAATAGATTTATCAAATTTATTGCATACTTTTCCATAATTAAAAACATCCATTTAATTAAATTTCCTATTATGGTCACTAAACTGCACTAGCGTGATTTTTCTAGAAAATTGATTTGGACTTATTTCAAAATCAACCCAACGAAACTTTGATTTTCTTTCTTCATTTAGAAGATATGGATATAATAGTCTGGAATTTTCTTATCTCGAAGAATCCCGAGCTATATTCCACTCTATACATTCATTTGAACTTTTCGACGCGAAATCGCGAGATACCGTTGCGCGACTCGTCTAGTTTTAACTTATTTTTTAATATTTGAAATAATCTATTCAAATTGGATTTCGACACTTATAGAATAATTAGAAACCATTTTAAATCAATATTTTCTCTTTTAAAGTATTAAAAATATATTTTCACTATTACCATATTATAATATTATTATATTCCTATTATTTTAATATTAAATTTTAAATTCCAATTTTAACTCAGTTTCAATTCTAATCTCAAATTAAACACATTTAAAACTTAGATTTCAAATCTAATTTCAATTTAAACTTCAATTCAATCTCAAACTAAACTTCACTTTTTTTTTCAAAATCGATTTCAATTTCACTATTCATCTTGATTTCAATTTCTAATTCACTATCTTTTTTCAAATCCGTTTCACTTCAAATTTCAAATTCTCTTTCATTTTAACTTTAATTTCACTTCTAAATGAAAAGAGACTTATTTTTCCACAAGATATCATATTACTAAAATATGGCCTTTTTAAATAAAGGGAATACTTAATTAATAGGAATTTGATATCCAAATTATCATCACAACCATACAACAAATCATATAACATTAACATTTTCAATACGGTAAATGTCATAACATTTCTAGGGTTATCCAGTATATTCAAACAATCAGTCAAACATCCATATCATCAAATAGTGATTATCTAACATGACAATTAAGCATGATAATCAATATAATTTAAAAAGCGATGAGAATTTCTCACCTTCATATCCACTCTGTCAAACTTTAACGTAAGATTTCTGTCTCTCGCTAACGTGCTATTTCCAACGTTTCGCCTTTTGCCGTTTCCTTTCCGAACATTTTTGTTTTTCCTTTCTTTTTCTTTTTCTTTTCTTCTCTTTTGTGTTTTTTATATGGAGAGGAGGGTACGGCCGTGGTGTGGAGGAGGGTGTGGCCTTGGGTATGGCGTGTAGGAGGGTTTAGGGTATGTAGGCTCAGGTTTGGTGGTGTGGAAGGGCACGGCTTCGGGTATTGGGGGTTGTGAGGCTCGGCATGGCTTAGGGTTGCTCGGGTTTGGGTCCTTAGTGCTCGGCCTTGGGGTTTTGGAAGGGGTAGGTGGGTGTAGGAGGTGGGTATGTGGTAGTTTGGTTTGATTTTGGTGGTGTAAGGTGATGGTTTGGAGTATGAAGGTGATAACTTGAAGATAGAAGGGAAATGGAAAGGTAGGAGGAAGTAATGGAAGAGGAAGAGAATGGAGTTTAGATATTTTGTAGAATGAGGATGTAGTGAAGAAAGAATGGTTTAGACTTGTATTTATAAGTGGAGTTTGAGTGGCTAATGTCCTAAATACCCTTGCCTTACTTTTTTACTTTTTCTTAACATGATAAGAAGTGTATTAATGGTGAAATAATGGTAGGATGTAAGTTTGTACTTAATGAAATGATGTTTGCCTTTTTTTTTTAAACTTTGTGTTAAAAAGAAAGAAGACTTTTACTTGATTTGATTTGCATTAATGGTGGAAATGATGTTTACCTTTTTTCTTACACTTTAAAATGTTAAAATAATATTTGCTCATTTTTCATAAGTGATATAACTTAAGCATTAATGCTGATGTAAAGTATGTGTAAGGAGATGAAAGGTGATGATAAGTTTGCTTTTTAATTACTTAACTTTTAAGTATTCTTATTTAATTATTTTATGAAAATATCTTAGATATTTTCTTATCTTTTGATGTGACTAATTGTAAAGTGTTTTTAAAAGTTTGTAAACTTGTATTTATAAGTTAGAAAATATATCAAGTTGCAACAACTTGTCGACAACTTGTTTTGATTGAAAACGATGTTTATGACGACAAAGTTTACAGTCAAAATTTGCCCTTTTTATTAAGTTATATATTGAAGTAAATCAAACTTTAAAATGAACTTTTTACTTTTTAAATAAATTAAAACATGTCTCTTTATATTTTAAAACCATATTAAATTAATATCAAAATCTCTAATTTTACAGTGTATGTAGAACTGATAAAATGCGACAAATTTTGGTTATTTTTGTAAAACGAATATTAACAAACTACTAAATCTTTTAACATACTTTTATTATCTTTATTAGTTGTTTTAAATAAGATTTACCTTTTTAAATAGATATTTAAATTCATTTATTTAAGCCTTTATTCATTTTTAACTTTCATTGATTTGTTCAAAAATCCAAATTTATACTTTTAAATCTATTAACTATAAGAATAGATAATTATTTATTATATATAACATATTATTTAAGATTTAAACTCCTTTTTAAATTTAAATCGAACGAAATCTCTCATTTTCGAAGTAGCGAAATTATGGGTCGTTACATTCTCTCCTAATTAAAAGCATTTCGTCCTCGAAATGAAAGTTAGATAACGGAATCCATCTCATACTCATATCCTCAAATAATTTGACTTATTTCTATTGACGATAGAAAAAAAGAAGGTCGATATCATAACAACACTAAAAGCAAATGATGTCAAGGAGATTCCCTACACTAACCTGAGTACATATCACGTACTTACGATTATATACACATACATCAAGTCAAACTTCTATCATACCCATCCTAGTGCATACTGCATACTTAAGATAGAATGTACAACAACCAAACAAGATTAAAAAAAACAACCACACTGATACTATATCAAGATAAACGAATACAACCACATAACTCATTCCCAGTCCCGAGCATGTACTATGTCTGTGATATATATATACGCACGCACACACACACACACACACACACACACATACCAAAACATCAGTCCAACCACTGTGTCTTAATGTCTGCTATTTGAGATAACTATCCAACAACTAAGTAGACAGACCCAACACATCATACTATATGTGATATTTGATCCGATCTATTATTCGAGTCCACAACTTTTCTTTTGAACTAGTATCGATCCCTCGATTTTCTAGTGCGGACTTTGATCAGACTTCTTAATCATAAACCCGTGCTTTCCTTGCATAGCTCTCAACTATGATAGAAAACTCGTGTACATAATCATAAACTCCCATCAATGGTCGCTGTCAAGAATCGAGTGATAAATCCTTTTTCGGATTGGTGTAAACACCTCAAAGTTATGTTCTCAAATCTTAGACTAAAATTTATGTGCTGAAATGATCTATGTTTAACTTATGTACTTATTCACATTCATCTTTACCTAATACATTTCTTCAAAATTTCTATTAATCCAAGTTTATTTCACAACCATTTACTTTCTTCTAAATACATTATTACTTAAGCATACAGATATGATTTAAAATTGTATAATATACCTTTCCTTCTTAAGAGTATATATACATATCCCCAAACTTCAAATTGTTATTACTTCAACTAAGGTGTTTAACTAATGTGGAGCTCTACTATTATCTCAAACTAATAACTTATAAAACTCAACCCTTAGTTTTCTTTACCTAAGGTTTTCATTTAGCTAATATTATTTATTCAATCCATATATTAATAAGACAACTTTACTAAGTGTACACCTTTTTCTCACTGATTCTATGATTAACTACTTAACTTATTTACCTATCCATTTTCTAAATCAAATTTCTTAATCTTAAATCCATCCAATACCTTATAGTCAAATTATGAAACTTAATTCATGTGGTATTTGTTATTTAAAATTTTTATCCAACAATCAACCTATTAACCCTATTATTCAAAAATATCCACTTCTATTTTTACTTCATTTTGAATTACAAATGTTACCCTAAATGTATCACCAATTCAAATTTTTATATTAGAATGATATTTCTTATATCTCTTATTCCTAAATTTCACTTTAATTTTTAACCTAATCAAAGTGTCTAAATTTCAAATTACCTTATTTCCTTTATAAGTTATAAAACTTATATACTTTTATATTATATTTAGTAAAAAAAAATTCCCAACTTAGGTTTACCCTTTTTCCTATCTTATGGATAAGAATTTTTCTAAGTATACATTTCCTTTTTACTTTCTCTAATTACACTTCTAGCTTCAGTATTATCATCAAATATCTTATAATCAGATTATGAATTTCATTTCACAAGATATTTGTACTTAGCTTTTAAATCCATCCATTATGATAATCACTTGATCATTATTATTTCTTAATACTAAAATCTAAGGGTATATGATTAAAGTTTTAAATTTCAGCTTTCAACTAATTTATTCTATATGGAATATCTTATAGTCAAATTATGCAATTCTAATCACAAGATATTCATATTTTAGTTTCACTAAGCAAAATTACAATCAATCCTTAATTTTTAACCCAAAAGGTAATAATATCCCCTTTAATATTTATAATATAAACCCAATGTAAAATTATTTCATTTACCAATTTCTTTTAAAAATAAATTAATTTTTATAAAATTGACAAATACGCTCTCATATATATATATAATACTCTCATAACTCATTTTAGGTTGTTCTAACCCTATCTCTAACGAGTTATTCATTCTAGGATATTACTAATCCTATCTCTAATGAGACTTTACCCTTAACAGAGCCAAGGTTCTCGCTTAACCTTCAGCTCTGATACCGAATGTAATGGCCCGTTTTCAGTACCTTTTGAATCGACAATAAACCACACATGTCTAACTCAAATTGCACGAAAAGAATGATCTTTAAGGGTAATAAAGAAAAGTAGACAGAACAGAATCTCACATGAATGGAATAACATATATTATTTCAATAATAATCTTTACAGCGGAATTTTTTTTAAATACAATATCAGAGTCTAACCTAAATTCAGCTTGGACAGTTATAAAACCTGCCCTTACAAATGTTGACTAACATCAAACAAAATACATTAAGTATAGTGGATAATAGAATATGCCTATACGTCGATGAATATCTCCAGCTCTCCTCTGGAAAACTCCAACCGTCTTCGACTATCCTGAAACTACTCGGATCTGACCCGAGTATTGAAAATACCTGCATCAGGCTTGATAAACCAGCATGATAAAAACTCAATAATAAATGACAGTGTCATATATCAGCCTTTGGATAAAATTCTTGGAAATAAAGAGTATCTCATAAGACCACGCCCACACATAAACACGGATGGGCTTTACCTTATGATAACTAAAACACTTTTATATCAAAACCTTTGATATTATTTCTAATAACATCTCTTTGAAAACATTTTCAAATAAAATTATTAATCTTAGCTGAAATTGTTACCATTATTAAATTCCAGCATACTAGGCTCTACAAACAAAACCGTAGGTTCTTATTGGAGAACGGATTTCCATACAAATGACGAGGCGCAGGATCTACCTTCCGAAATAGGTACACCTCTAGATAGATGTCCCAGGAACCATCACAAAGCTCCTCTACCAACACAAGACCGGCATACCTCTGTAACTAGATACTACCGAATATGTCATCCCCCTGTCGTTACCGACCTTTAACCGAGCGCTCGTTTTCCATGCACAACAATAATTTACATCTCGAACATCATAGCGGCAAAAAATATATCTAGAAGGGGATAATCATACCCTACTTGGGAATGACTCACTTAGCCTTGCTGCATCTAATCCTGTTTCGGTCATTTCCGGTTTGATGAGGCTTGGAGCTACGATTACCTTTTCACAAAGCACATATCATATCTTTGAATGCCACATTGCCATTTCCGTTGACTACTAATTGCCTTCAACAAAAATACAATCCTTGAGCTCGTATGTCTCAAGGAGGGTGTTAAGCTAAGAGAAGTTGCCTTCTCCACCACCGTTGATGTATGTTCATAAAAACCAATGTACGTGATCTTTAGAAATGCAATGTCAGACAAACGTCCATACAAGTTGTCCAGGAACATGACAAACCGAAGGCACTTTCCTCGGCCATTACAAGACGAGAAGCCCTTGCAATCCGCAAAATCTCCATCAAGAGGAGACCACTGCTATAAATAACTCTATAATGAGGGCCAACAAGAGCATGTTCAATAAGCAGTCTTCACGCTAGGAAGATTCACGGTCCTCAATCACCATCTTCAACATGTCTTCACGTTCGAACGTATACATAGGTTCGAAGTAGTTTTCGAATAGGAGTTAACCAAATCCGACCATGGGTCCTACGAAATCCAATCATCGATAAAAGTGAATATGAGTATATAGGATTTATTAAGTCTCTTTTCACTTTAATTCTTTTCGGATGATTTCTAAATCTCTTTCTTTTAACTTAGGATAATTCTAAGTAATTCATTCTTTTGCTGTGGAAAACATTTCAATTTTAATAATTATTTCCTGGTTCAAACTTCTTAACTTTTAGGCGGGTCAAAAACAATGTTATTTAAGACATCGTTTACGATAAACCCTAAATCAATCTTAGCAAACATTTTTGAATAAACAGGATCATAGAAATCATTCATTTTGGAGATTGGTTAAATTTTGGATAATACCAATCTTCTTTTAAATTCAAAAACTTAATCAAAATCTTTTTATTTAAGAGCATCCGGACTTTCCTTTCGATCTATTCCACACCTCGCCTAAGAAAAGAAAACATGGGTCAGGTAAGTTCAGGGCGTTGGTTGCTCCATCCCTAACCTTAGTTAAACACCTTGTTTTATCTTCGCAGAACTCACAGGCGGGACAATTGTGCTAGTCGTTTCCGCATACTCAGATTTTCAACTTTATTTTGGAATTTCTTATAAATATTCCAAATTATCTTTCAAAACGCTTAATTATCCTTTTTAAAATATTCACAATTGATTCTGTAAAACGTCGTTACATTTAAACTCATATTCCAAAAGTTATACAATTCACAGCATAAAAGTGCTGCGGAAAGTGTCATATAAGCTTATTTGATTAAAACAACTTTTAAACATTCGATAATTCATATTTTACAATACAAATCTCTTTTAAATCATTTAAATAGATTTATCAAATTCATTCCATATTTTTCCATAATTAAAAACATCCATTTAAACAAATTTCCTATTATGGTCACTAAACTGCGTTAACGCGATTTTTCTAGAAAATTGATTTGGACTTATTTCAAAATCTACTCAACGAAACTTTGATTTTTTTTCTTCATTTAGAAGATATGGATATAATAGTCTGGAATTTTTTTATCTCGAAGAATTTCGAGCTATATTCCACTCTATACATTCATTTGAACTTTTCGGCGCGAAATCGCAAACTACCGTTGCGCGACGCGTCTAGTTTTAATTTATTTTTCAATATTTGAAATAATATATTAAAATTGGATTTCAACACTTATGGAATCATTAGAAACCATTTTAAATCAATATTTCTCTTTTTAAAGTATTTAAAAATATATTTTCACTATTACCATATTAGAATATTACTATATTCCTATTATTTTAATATTAAATTTTAAATTTCAATTTTAACTCAATTTCAATTCTAATCTCAAATTAAACACATTTAAAACTTAGATTTCAAATCTAATTTCAATTTAAACTTCAATTCAATCTTAAACTAAACTTCACTTTTTTTCAAAATCGATTTCAATTTCAATTTCACTGTTCATCTTGATTTCAATTTCTAATTCACTATCTTTTTCAAATCCGTTTCACTTCAAATTTCAAATTCTCTTTCATTTTAACTTTAATTTCACTTTTAAATGAAAAGAGACTTATTTTTCCATAATATCTCATATTACTAAAATATGGTGTTTTTAAATAAAGGGATTACTTAATTAATAGGAATTTGATATCCAAATTATCATCACAACCATACAACAAATCATATAACATTAACATTTTCAATACAGTAAATGTCATAACATTTCTACGGGTTATCCAATATATTCAAACAATCAATCAAACATCCATATCATCAAATGGTGATTATCTAACATAACAATTAAGCATGATAATCAATACAATTTAAAAAGCGGTGAGAATTTCTCACCTTCATATCCACTCCGTCAAACTTTAACGTAAGATTTCTGTCTCTCGCTAACGTGCTATTTCCAACGTCTCTCCTTTTGTCGTTTCCTTTCCGAACACTTTTGTTTTTCCTTTCATTTTCTTTTCTTCTCTTTTTTTTTTCTTTTGTGTTTTTTTTATATGGAGAGGAGGGTACGGCCTTGGTGTGGAGGAGGGTGTGGCCATGGGTATGGCGTGTAGGAGGTTTTAGGGTATGTAGGCTCGAGTTTGGTGGTGTGGAAGGGCACGGCTTGGGGTATAGGGGGTTGAGAGGCTCGGTTTGGATTAGGGTTGCTCGAGCTTGGGTCCTTAGGGCTTGCCCTTGGGGTTTTGGAAGGGGTAGGTGGGTGTAGGAGGTGGGTAGGTGGTGGTTTGGTTTGGTTTTGGTGGTGTAAGGTGATGGTTTGGAGTATGGAGGTGATAACTTGAAGATAGAAGGGAAATGGAGAGGCAGGAGGGAGTAATTGAAGAGGAAGAGAATGGAGTTTAGAAATTTTGTATAATGAGAATGTAGTGAAGAAAGAAGGGTTTAGGCTTGTATTTATAAATGGAGTTTGAGTGGCTAATGTCCTAAATACCCTTGCCTTACTTTTTTACTTTTGCTTAACATGATAAGAAGTGTATTAATGGTGAAATGATGGTAGGATGTAAGTTTGTACTTAATGAAATAATGTTTATCTCCTTTTCTTAGACTTTGTGCTAAAAAGAAAGAAGACTTTTGCTTGATTTGATTTGCATTAATAGTGGAAATGATGTTTACCTCTTTTTCTTACACTTTAAAATGTTAAAATAACATTTGCTCCTTTTCCATAAGTGATATAACTTAAGCATTAATGGTGATGGAAAGTATGTGTAAGGAGATGAAAGGTGATGGTAAGTTTGCTTTTTAATTACATAACTTTTAAGTATTCTTATTTAATTATTTTATGAAAATATCTTAGATATTTTCTTATCTTTTGATGTGACTAATTGTAAAGTGTTTTAAAAGTTTATAAACTTGTATTTATAAGTTAGAAAACGTATCAGGTTGCAACAACTTGTCGACAACTTGTTTTGGTTGAAAACGGTGTTTATGACGACAAAGTTTACAGTAAAAATTTGACGTTTTTATTAAGCTATATATTGAAGTAAATCAAACTTTAGAATGAACTTTTTATTTCTTTAAATAAATTAAAACATGTCTCTTTATATTTTAAAACCATATTAAATTAATATCAAAATATCTAATTTTACAATGTATGTAAAACTGACAAAATGCGACAAATTTTGGTTATTTTTGTAAAACGATTATTAACAAGCTTCTAAATATTTTAACATACTTTTATTATCTTTATTAGATGTTTTAAATAAGATTTACCTTTTTAAATAGATATTTAAATTCATTTATTTAAGCCTTTATTTTTAACTTTCGTTGGTTTGTTCAAAAATTCAAATTTATACTTTTTAATTTATTAACTATAAGAATAGATAATTATTTATTATATATAACATATTATTTAAGATTTAAACTCCTTTTTAAGTTTAAATCGAACGAAATCTCTTATTTTCGAAGTAGCGAAATTACCGGTCACTACAGCCATAGTGCTAATGGGAGTTCATCTATCCACTTGCCTTTGGCCTTTTTCCAACACTTCTTCTGAATGGACTTTATGATTTTATTAACTGCGTCGATCTGTCCATTAGCTTGAGGATGAGCAACTATTGCAAATCTTTTCTTAATACGATGTCGACGGTAGAAGTCTTTGGATTCAACACTATCGGACTAGGCCCCGTTCCTAGTTATGATGAAGGATCCAAAATGATACATGATGTTTTGAATAATAAAGTTGATTAATTTCTTCATAGTGATCGTAGCCAATGATTCAGCTTTAGCCCATTCAATGAAGTAATCGACTGCTACGATAGCATACTTCCCGCCACCTTTGGGAATCAACTAGGAGTCGATGATGTCAATACCCTATGTAGCAAATGGCTATGGAATGACCATTTGAGTCATCTCTATCGGTGGGTTCTCGAAATCTTTGGGAATATCTGGCACTTGTCACATCGTCTAACATGATCAGCTGCATGTTAATTGACAATTGGCCAATAGTGACCAGAGCAAACTGTTTTCTTCACCAGGTTTATCCCTCGGTGTAATCGCCACATTCTCCTTCATGGACTTCTCTTAATACTTGCTTGATTTCATCATTGGCGATACAATGAAGTAAGGGAACGGAAAACCCTTCCTGTACATGACTCCATCCTGAAGGATGTTCGTGAAGCTTTATAGAGGACCCATCATTTCTCATTCGTCCGTTCGGGAAGGATTCCTCTCTGCAAATATTCTTTGATCAGAGTCATCCATGGCTCCATCTCGAGCTCCGTGTCTAAGACCCAATCAATCTCCATCTGGTCAATACTCGAAGCATTAAGTATTTCAACAGGGACCAAGCCCACTTGCTGTGCATCCCCGAAACTTGCCAGCTTGGCCAGTGAGTCAGCTTTCTCATTTTACTCTCTGAGGATGTATGTAATTGCGTAATGCTCAAGGTTGGTTAGTAGTTCTTGGACTCGGTTGAGGTAAGGTGCAGGTCATGCTCTTTGGCTTGATATTCTCCCCTGACTTGGCATATTACTAACTGGGAATCATAGAAAATTTATAAAGCTTTTGCTCCTAGTTCTTTACCAAGTTTGAGCCCAACAATCAAGGCTTCATATTCACTTCGTTATTTGTCACAGAGATGTCGAGTTTTAGGGCGTAGTAGATCGAGCATTCCTCAATAGTCACTAGCACTAATCCGACGCTAGAACACCGATCATTGGGTGCTTCATCCTTGTACAACTTCCATTGGGTGGTAGGTTCTCCACTACTCTCCGAAGAGTCGTCTTGTGTAGTGAATTCAGTTATAAAGTCTGCCAATGCATGTCCCTGGATAGCTCTCCAAAGAAGATAAGTGATATCGAACTGGCTAAACTCGACATTCCATTTCGATAACCTTCCAGACATCTCTGGTCGTTGTAGGACCTGTCGTAATGGCTAGTCAGTAATTACATTAATGGGGTAAGCCTGAAAATAAGGGTGGAGCTTTCTTGATGCAACCAACAGGTAGTATGCAAGCTTCTCTAGTTTCGGATAGTTCCTTTTAGCACCTGTCAACCACTTGCTAACATAGTATACCAACCTCTAGATCCAATTCTCTTTGCATAGCAGTGCAGTACTTATAGTATGTATTAACACCGCTAAATAGATATACAAGTCTTCATGATCTAGTGCTTTGGATAGGATGAGGAGTCTCCATAAGTGGTGTACTAGATCTCGAAATTCGTTAATACAATCCTGCGTCCATGCAAAGTTCCTCTTCCCTCTTCCGATCAAGTCAAAGGAGTGCACTTATCGGTGGCTTTGGAAATGAACCGAATCAGGGTGACGACCTTCCCATTTAGGCTTTGCACTTGCTTAATCATCCTCGATGGTTGGATATCTCTTATCACTCGAATCTTCTTGGGATTGGCTTCAATTCCATGAGAGTAACGATGAAATCCAAGAATTTCCCTAATGCAATGCTGAAAGAGCATTTCAAGGGGTAGAGTTTCATTCCATAGTTTTGGATAACACTGAACATCTCTGCCAATTTATCGATGTGGTCATTTGATCATCATGACTTCATGATCATATCATCCATATATACTTCCATCGATCGTTTGATCTGGCCTTTGGGCATTCGGTTGACCGGTCTTTAATAAGAAGCTCCAGTGTCTTTCAGTCCAAAAGGCATCACAATGTAGCAGTATAATGCTAGGTCGGTAATGAACCTGGTGTGTTCCTGGTCTGGGACATGCATTGGGATCTGATTATAACCAGATTACGCATCTATATGCGAATACAGTTCATGTCCAGCGGTTGAGTCTACCAACTGGTCGATCCTTAGAAGTAGAAAGTTGTCCTTCGAGCATGCTTTATTTTGGTCTGAGTAGTCAACGCTTGTCCTCCACTTCCCATTTTCCTTTCTTATGAGTACAGGATTGGATATCCATTTCAAGTAGAGGGCGTCGCGGATAAACGTATCACAGAGTCTCTTTAGATCCATGCTGCATCAATTTTGTTTTACCGGAACATAACGCGAAGTCGATATTCAATGCATGGCTTACAATGGTTGGCGAGTTACCACACATGTCAAAATGGGTCCAAGTGAACACATCAAGATTCGCTTGGAGAAAGCCATCTAATTCTTTCATCGTTGTTACGCTGAGCTGTGATCCGATCTTCAGGACCCTTGATGGGTCATCGTGACTGACCAGGATGTCGATCATCAATTCAACAAGTGTAGCCTTAGGTTCTTTGGGCCCATCTTCCTCATCTCTTGGGTCTATGTCTTTAGAGAACAAACTATGGTGCCTGAGCCAAGGCTAGAGTGTTGAATGCTAAGCTTCGTTGTTTTGATGTAGAGAGACGTCTCTACATCCTTTCCGTTTTCCTTTCGCTAAGAATCCCTCAACTCAACAACATAGCAGGCATGGCCAGTTGCCTCATCTCCATGAATAATTCCCATGCAATTCTCTATTGGGAATTTAAGTGTTAAATACCAAGGGGCGATAGCTGCCCTGAATTCAGCAAGGGCCGGTCAGCCCAAAAAGCATTGTACGAAGAGTTCGCATCCATCACAAAAAATGGTAGCACCCACACTCTCCTATGGTTGTCGTCTCTCACTTCCATAGGTAGCTTGACATAGCCAACCGATTTAGTAGTAATACCATTAAAACCATGAATATAGGCTTTGCACTATTTCAAATCTTTGGCTTCCAGTAACATCAAGTCATATGCCTTCTTGAAAATGATTTTAAAGGAGCTTCTGCAATCAATTAGAATCTTTCTCATTAAGGCGGGGCCGACCATGGCTGAGATCACCATCAAGTCTATCATAGGGGCATCCACCTTATCCGCATCTCTACTCCAAAACACGATGTCATCATTCTTAGTCCTCTGCTGCTTTGCTAGAGCATTGTCCTCTGTGTTCGAGCAGCATTCAATATCAACATGCCTCGTAGCATTCACGTAATGCTTTATTTCGTTCTAGCTTTTGTCAGTCGGATGTGGTCCTCCAACAATGGTGTTAATGACTAACCTTCCTCATGTCCGTCTAGGTTCCTCGGCACTAGGTGGAGCTTGTCCTTTATTGGAGTCAGATGTCCCCTACCAGCCATCTTGCGTAGATTTTACAAACTTTTGCAGCTTTCTTTCACGGATCAACTTTTTAATGACATCATGGAGGTGGTGTCACTCTTCTACGGTATGATCATTACTTTCGTGGAATCTACAATACTTCTCTATCTGTCTTTGCTTTTCCATCGGTTCCTTCAAAGATGGTTTCCTATACTGCATGGTGTTACAAATCGATAAATAGACGTTATCCAACGACGTATTGAACGACGTGTATGTATCAAATGATGCAATCCTCGCCTTTCCTCTCCTAGAATACCATCTTCGATCACAGTTTCTATCACCATCTCTCTTTGGCTCATTTGTTTTGTTCTGAACATTAATTTCAACTTTCCTAGAACTCTCGTTGGACTGTTTCACTACCACATTACTTTGTACTCCCTCGACGCTTAAGCCTGTAATTTCTCTCTTTTTGGACCGCTTCGCCTCCTCCTTCCTTAGGTATTGAGCTGCCATTGCGAAGGAACGGTGTAATGTAGAAGAAGGCTTTCCTGCCAACCAATCACCAAACTCAGAATCAAGGTCAACTCCCCTGGTCGGTGCCATTATTATAGCATCATCATTCGGATTACTGACTTCTATAACAGCTGTATAAAACCTTTCCAGATAATTTTTCAGCAACTCCCCAGGTGCCTGGATCAGGCTGGAGAGGGACATGCCATCTTTGGGGTGAGTTGTGTAGAAGCGTAACTACTGCATGAACTTTCGTGATAACTCATCAAATGAACAAATTAACCGTGGCAGTAATTTGGTGAACCACATTGTCGCAACCCCTTCTAGAAAAATGGAAAAACATGTGCACTTTTGCGTCAGTGGTTCGTGCAGAATACATGTGCCACTCATACTTCAGGAGATGCTGCCTAGGGTCGATTTTTCTTGCATGGGAAGGCATCATAAGCATATTAAACCTCTGCGGATACTTTGCCTATAAGATGCTATCAGTAAAGGAAGTATGACTTCTAGAATGTTCCGATCATTAATGGTCAGGCCTTGATTTTCTTTTACAAATTGTCTCATCATAGCCATTAGGTCCAGTGTCTAGAGAGCTGGTGCCAGGCGGTGGTCGCGTTCCACCTCATGTGAATGGCGCAATCCATGCCTTCAGGCAGCACGATGTTGCCTAGACTCAGCGTGATTTGCATGTACCTCTTGAGTAGTAGCTCTATCATTTCTCTCGGCTGCGGTTTAACTACATTCGCCTGAGCTTCAACACCTTGGTCGATCACAGCACATATGAAATTAGCTCCTCCACCTGCCTGAAGACTGCTCCACAAATTTGAGGGTTCGGTGTCGATCCTCCTAGGCGATTCGTTACTGATCCATGTCGTTTGACGGTAGTCGATTGCGTGATTCCCCCGTGATGTTCCAGCATCATATGCATCCATCTTGCACAGTCTACTTCTATGATAGTCATCAAATGAAGAGGAACTCTCTGATCCAGATTATGGAGTAGGATCGCTCCTAATCTTCCCACGTTGGTCTTTCAACTGGTTCATCAGGTCGATACTGGCTTGGAGGATTTAAGGCATTAATAGCCGTCGGTTGTACTTTCTGGTCAACCTATTGAACGCTGGTATCTTCATTACCTTCGATAGTATGAGAAGTGGTAGATTTTCTTCTGGCCATGGCTAATAGTTTCCTTTTAAATCTTCTTCAAATTTGAATAGAAACATAAACTTATCGGAAAAAATCTAGGTCTATCTTGCGGATATGAAAATCCATTAATAAATGATAAGATCCAATCAAGTTGAGAATTCTCTCCCACTGAAAGCACCAAAATGTTTGCAACAAAAGTTGGTACAAACACCCAATAGATTTTATGTTCAGAAATAAAGTGATGAACTAAAATTAAAATAGAAAGAACAAGCATAAAACAAGAACACATAGATTTATAGTGGTTCAGCTTTGATTGCCTACGTCCTCTTTGAGGAAATTAATTTATTAATCACTTGTTTTTCTATTTATAGGGGTGATCGGATCGGATTGATCCTTGATTTCAATTTGATTACAAGTAAAATAGTGGCGTAAAGATCCTTTAAATAAACAATGAAGTCTGTATTTATAGAGATAGAAGATTGAATATCTTTCTAAAAATTCATCGTACCGAATCTTAAGATGTTGACGAGGTCATCCAAAAAATTTCACGGTCCAATTCCTAGGTATAGGGGATCGGCCTCGATTGGTCCAAATAGACATGTGGCATCACGCGATCGCCTTGGTGGGTCCCCCTCCATGCTAGCTTCTTGTTTCCAAAATAACTTGCATGGTTGCCTTTATGCTTTTAGAGATATTGTTCAATTCCCATTGAGTTGAATTACCGGTTCAAGTTGCTCATAGCTAAAGTGTACGATCTGATCCCCTGCCTAGGGGAAGAGATATGTACCGATCCCCTACCTAGGGGAGATACTGATCCATACTTAGAATATTATGAAGAGTCCATCTCTTAGTCTCGCTTGATTGGTGCTTCATATTGTTGTCTGTACTTGATCTTTAGACTCCATGATCACCTCTCTAGGCTGCTTACCTTTTCTACCGTCGAGTCTAACTTGTCCAGAAGCTTCGATATAGCCAGGTCAAATGGCCAGATAACAACCATGAATAACTAGTTATGGATTATATAAAAGAAAAGAGGCTCATAATCATATCAAATAGAAAAATCCATCAAGTGCATCTCAAAAGCACTACAATATTGGTTATGGATTATATAAAAGCCATCGAACTCAAACACAAAAATATTAAGGGAAAAAGTATCATGTTTCATCATTTGCCACTAATGGGTAACATTTTTTCTCTACTTTAGGTTCGATTTCCATTCCTCTTGAAGATTCAAGGACTAATTTCCTTTGAATAATATAGAAAGTGGATCCTTGAAGTTCTATTTGATCTTACTCGTTTTTAGGAAATCCCTTCATCTGCCCATTTCCCAATTATTTTTGGCTTGATATCGTTGTTTCTTCTCTTCCCTTACATGCTCTTACAAAAATTCCAATGCTTATCAAAAAGGGCACAAATGTAACTCCTCACATCATAACCATAGAATGCTTAATAATTCAAGAGAAACATGATGCTTCCTCCAATTTTACCACATTCATCTTTTGGCTAGTTATGTTATTTATTCTTATATATTCAAGAACCATGGAGATGTAACATAGATGTCATGCTAAAACAATCAAATCTTTCCAAGATTTTCTCGATGTTGTGAGATCAACTTAAATAAATTCCGATTTTCTCACATTAATCACTTGTAAATTTGTTGTCTCATACTAAAAGAGCAAGAAGGAACTCACAATTTAACACCTATTGACCATTATTGATTTTTCCAAACCGCAATAGACCCACTTTAGCTAAATTCCCTACACTTCAAAAAATTATAGTTTGGGGAACACTTTTTCATAATCCAGTAACAGTTCCTTTTAGTTTTTTTGAGGAATCATATTGAGTATGAAACAACCTAACAAAGTAGTTTCCTTTGATACAATCTAACTTATAAAGATCGGCATATTTGATTTTATATCATCGAATACGTTTAATAATTTTAATGTATTTTGGATTTTCATACATACAAACAAATATCAGCACAATACTTGTAAAAACAATGATGAAATAATACCAACATGTATTAATTCAACACTCTATTCAATTCGTGTCATTCTTCTATCATGCATACATAAAATCATTAAAAATGCACTTATGCAGTATGATAGGTTAGACATATGGCCTTATAATAATGTTCATGCAAAGGGAGAAATCATATCAATCTAGAACATATAAAACTTCCTTTTATACGTTTATTTAACAAAAGTATTTTCAGTTCTCAATATATATAATAAAATTTCAGTTCATGTATGCATTGCAAATTAAATGTTTTCCACATGTTTATAAACATTACATCTGCCAACTTATATTGGTAGGCCAAATAAATATTCTCGAAACTTGCAGTTTTTCTTAGGCTCACACATTGGTCAAAATTACCATTTTTCATATTCAAGATCATATGAGTATGTCTGTCTACAGATATTAATATCTCATTTTAAAATATTTTATGGTATACTCGAACAATTACTTATTCCTTTTGATTTATAGATATCCTTCATAATTATATCTCTCTATACTTTCAATATCCACCATTTTATTTAATTTCAATGAAACACTCATCTCATAATTTTCTACTATAAAAGTTCTTCATACATAGTATCTTAACTATAACGTAATGCATAATTTATTGTATTATTTCTTCACTTTCAATAAATTCATACGTATCAATAGAGTGACAATGTTTCAAATCCTTTTGAAATACATTTAATTTTGAATTGTGTTTTCAAGTACATACACACAAAGAAAACAAGGATACGTAACAATAAAATGTGATCAAATTCTAAAATATACTCAAGCCATTAAGATGAAAGTGTTCTTTTTTTTTTGTGAACCTTTCCATAACCAATATATGTAAAAAATATTCATAATTTCTCCATTCTCGAAATTTAACCAAATATTAAATTTTGAAATGTTTCATATATCTTTTCTACTGTAGAAATTTATATTCAAATATCTTACTAACTTAATAATAAAACTAGCAATAATCATTTCCTAAAAAGAACTTATGATAAATTCAATATTCTAAAAACAATATAATATTTACATTTAAAAATTAATAGATTTAAAACACCTCTACCTTTATACCTACACTACTCAAGAATATTACAAAGTAATACTATCGAGTAATACACACACGTGAATATTTCCTTGAACTAACATTGGTATGAAATATAACATCGAATAAATAACACATCTAGACATACATGATATCAATACAAAGAAATAAACATGTGTGCCTCTAGGACAAAACATTACATAATATATAATAAATAACAGAGAACATAGAGTCAATCGAAGCAACAACGTATACTATAATACATAATATATGGTTCAAATGTCAACTATCTCAATAAAATAAAATGATTGATCAATATACAACTCTATAACATGTATATAAAATGAATCTTTATCACTTGAATAACATATAAAAAATCCTAACACAAAACTCCTCTAAGCCCAATAAAATAAATGTCAGTCATGTTGTCCATGTACTTGAAATGTCTCGAACTGATCAGGGTATTATAAAATAACACACGGTTTATGTTATGTCTAATCATGGGTATATAAGAATAGTAAAACAATATAAAAACGAAATAGTATAGTAATGATACTAACATCTATAATCTTACCATAAAATGACATATCAAAGGATGTATATAATGTGTTAATGTATGCCCAAAAATGTATATAATACAGTAAATAATCATCAAGGCATCACACTACTCAAATATCTCAAATTCATCTGAAATAATCAATTCTCATATCAAAAAATGTCATCACTCATATAGAAATACATCAAATCAGAAATCACAGAACCACTCCGATGAGTGAATCATACATATCCAGAAATAATCGTCAAATTCAGAAATATCAATCAATGAGACATCACCAAGTATAATTAGGCTAGCACGAAGCATTGCCCAAATATCTCTCAATCTCAATAAAATCATCAATACGTATAAAATAGGATAAGCTGCCTACCAAATACCGAGAATCCTATACATTGGATATGTATCACAGGTATAATCACATCTCCTCATATAACATCTTTCTGTAAATACCATGACAGGATATGACTGTACGACAGACACGAAGTCCCAAGTGGAGTCGTATAAATAATATGCGGCACCTGGCCTACATCAATGATACAATGAGGTATATCAATTGTATATGCCAATCTACTACTCCGTTAGTACCAGAAAGGAGACTAATAGCACTAAGAAAGCTCTAGAGACACTAAGTCTCTATAGTTTTTTGTTATCCCGCAGTCATCGTGACATGTATTCACCGATGTGCTCGTCAACGCGAGGACTTTACGTCACGACACTCTAATTGCCTCTAACTACAAAGGTATAGGTAACAAACTGCAGACCTAGGTGACACAGAGGCAAATGCGTGCATAAGGGGTAGCACAAAGCTGAAAGCACTAAGCAACATAAGGTGTCACGGGTCTTTGGAGCGGACCCCCGACTAGGCCGCCAGGGTGGATACTGACCATCTAGTCCTCTCCAACAAACATAAATAAGAGTACATCGTAATAGTGGCATACAGAACTAATACTTATAGACACGAAGTTATGGTCATCATTAGGCACAAAGCCATACTCACTAAATATAGGCACAGAACCAAATATCACTACGTATCACCTCACCCTATCCACACTATTCCCGTCACGTGAATATCATCTACTTATAATGAATAACTGAATAAATATCGCAATAGTGTCTCATACCACAAAGTGGTACTTAAACATTTATTCACTACTTATAAACTACACTCAATCACTAATATTCTATATAACGAGTCCAAAGAATAAAAGGAGAAATAATACCGAATGCCCCATTCCAAATAGTATTATAACTCCATTTATTCAGATTTCTCGTCACACAGAATAAAAATATTATGAAACCACATAGAAGGATGTCATCACCACATCATATTAAAATCATCAACTAAATCAATATCAACGGTGAATCGTTTATATAATTTAATTTAATATATATAAAAGAAGTAAAATAAGAAGAAAATAAAGTGAAATTGATTAATAAAAAAGCATGTAAGAATAAAATAAACAAATCAATATTCAATAATAATCAGTTGTAGTTTATAATTTTTTATATAATTAAAATGTAATACTTAAAACTAGATGATAAGTAAATAAAATATATTTTTCAAGATTTCATAAACCATAAGAGAGTTATCAGAATGGTAACATAAAAATAGATGACTTCAATAGATATATGTATATAACAACAAATAATTATATAAATATTAATGAATCGTTCATAATTTATAACCTTAATATAGTATATTGAATACTTATAAATGGTTAATAAATATACACTTTAGAATTAATTGGATAAATAACTAAATTCAAATATAATATATTTTATATTAGAAACTAAAAATTTCTTAATTTTTATAAAGTTAAACTATAGTTTAATATGCTCTAATTGCATTAGTAAACTTATTCTTATCCTTTGATAACTTGGTAATAATTTATAGGACTAAGATCATGCAAAAGAGCTGTTCAATAACTTTTTATAACAAAATACCATTTTTAATTAACATTAAACATTTAATAAATATATATATTAAGATTTCTCAAGTATGCTTTAATAAGTATAAAATTTCTATAAAAAACAATCCATCTTTTATTTTAATTTATTATTATTTTCAATAAAATATTAGTAAATTCATTTCAGTTAAGTAATAAACACAATAGTCATTCATCTTATACTTAACATTATATATAAATATAAGGTATATTTAATATACACACACATATATGTATATAAATATATGTGCGTATATAGATACACACACATATACACACATATATACATATATATATTTGTTAGTTTGTTTAATTTATTTATATTTTAACAAATATATAAATTTGTAAATTGAAAACTTACTTTGAAAGTACATGATTACATTCCAAAGCACATAAGAACTCAAACGACCATAAAACAAAGCCTTTCAAACCTGTTTAAATAACTAATACAGGCGACAATTAACGCAGGTATTCACAAAACTGGTTGCCAATGAGATAAAGCAAGAACGATAACGATACATAGCAAATGCAGGCAATTATATATTACGCACACACACTATTACCTGTGCATTCTCCCACACGAAACACGCACCTAAATACATATGCATAGAAACTCAACAATATATTGTATACACACTGTTGCCTTACTTATGAACATGTATTTATTTACTCACTCAACAACACTCCAACATTTTTATACACACGAATGCCCACAGTCACTCAATCGCTTGAATACACACCTTCATAAATACATCACTAAAACACTGGCACTAACACACACACACTCATCTAAAAACACAGCAACTCCTTTTCTCTAATCCAACACATCTTCATGTATATACACACAACACATGCACACTCCTCTCATAATAAATACTGCTATACACACTAACGCTGAGCACTGAAAAACTCACACACCCGCTCAACAAAACAGAAGGTAACACACTCATACCCACGAAAATATTCAAGCAAGAAAATACAAGGCAGTAGGTCAACACGGGCGAACTGATGGTCGACCTGACGCAGTGAAACTGGGCATGTTTCATTTTTTTGATGATGACCATGCACATATAATTCCCAGACACAAAATAGTACAAACATACATACATAAATAAATAAAATTCATCTTAATTAAACATAGGTTTTGTAAGGAGAATCTCACCTGGAGGTGTGGTAATCATCTTCTCCTTCCTACTCTAGACTCACGCAACTCACCAAAGTACTGACGCGGTCCTCCTACTTAGGTATAGAAGCATACAAGCTTGAAGTGACTCATATTAGAATTTATAAAAATTATTTTCTAATTTATAACATTATTTTTGAAGTGACTCAAATACCCAACTATTTATATTATGTTGAGTTACTTAATAACAAAAAAAATTATTTTCTAATTTATAAAAATTATTTTCCATAACTTGTTTATTTAATTTAGTCATTTTATTGAATTTATATACTAATTAAATTCAATTATATTTAATAAAATAATCTCTATTATCCATTAATTTCAACTCATTTTAAACAGAATTCGATTTGATTTAAATAAATTCAAACCTCATTTAAAATCACTTCATTACAAAAATCAATATTATTTCATTTCAAATTATTTTAAATTTTAAATACTATAACCTTATTATGCAGATCCTTTTATTAAATAATTTCAAATCTATTTATCAAATAAACTTGCAAATTTTAATTTGATTAAATAAATTAGAATTCTTAATGTTAATTCATTATTACTTATAAATCGGGTTGTTAATATCCATAGAGTCTCATTAGTCAGTTCCAAACAAAAATTCATCATGATTTGCCATTCAATTTTTTTTCCATTCACATATTAGAGAAAAACATTAAATTCTCATAATTTGTTTCCATAAATAAATTATAAATTAATTTTATGATTTAATGCTCAAAATATTCTTAATGGAAACATTTAAAGCAAACCGGTGTTTTTACCATGTTCAAATTCAGCAAAATCTTCAAATGAAATTTTGAAGCTCTATATGCTTATGAGTTATTTACCTACATTCATGTTTGCAGGAAATATCCAACTTATATGATAACTTTGTTTAAAAATACATGCTTATTATTTTATTTTCGATTCAACTTTTAAATATTGAAAATACTTTATATGTATTATTCATCAAATCTTTCATTTTAAAACTTAAATATTATTACGAGAAAAAATAATAAATGCTCAAGCAAAGCAAGGTCTTATATTAACAAACATTTATAATCTACAAATGCCGTTTTAACTCCATCTAGAAATGGAAGGATCAAATTTAAGTAGCCTTAATTATTATAATTTTAAAACTACATGATTTAATGAGATTTGTGAATGAAATTTAAGGAGTAAAACAACGGCTTTGTATTTTTCTCTTCTTATATAACATGACAAAAGAATAAGGGTGTTATTCATTTCAAAAGTTTCCTTTTTTATTTGATTATATTATATAAATATAATCAATGAATAGATCATTTATTTAGATTACCAAAAGTTTTGAAAATAAACAATACATATCATTCTAAATAGAAGTATTCATATGCACGACAATAACTGCTAATTGTTAAACTTCTTAGCATATTAATACAATAATTAATGCTTTAAAACTTATGCATTTATTTCAGAAAGCATTTACCTATTTCTATGATTAAATAAATAAAAGTCGTAGAATAAATAATTCTACATATGTCTCTATCCAAACTATAAAAAAACCATTTTAATTACGTAATATTGTAGAAACAAAAGGAGATCATCATACAAAAGCAAATATATTTATCATGAATTTATATTCCATAAAGGGAAATGACTATAGCATATTCAAATGTACTTCACTATGACTAACACATATCACCAATCAGTCAATTTTTAAACCACTTTACATTCTTGAACATTTCAACAGAATGAGGCTGTTGTCAAACTTTAAAATGACTTAAATAAATATAAGGGGAAATTTTGAACATACCTTCATTATATTTCTTACTTGTTAATGTTTTAAAATCACAAAATCAATTCAACTTTGCTCAATCGTCGCTATTCTTTTTCAATGCATTAATCATCATAATTGTCCAATCTTTTCTCCAAAATCCAAATAGCCTAATCCTTATGAAATATAGATTGAATTTCGCTTTCAAATTATTGAAAATTGATGGGTAGGAACAAGAAAGAGAAAGTGATGGGAGTTGTATCATGGATGATGGGCCACTGCCTTGAGAGTGAAATTCGACTCAACTATAGTGCAATCAATAATTGTCGTCCGCTCTTCAAAGCTAATAATTGTCCTTTAAACTTGTGCACTTAAGGTTTAAAGGAATTGGAAATTTGTAGAAATTATTGTCCATGATTTTAAGTTGAAAGATATGTTTAATCTTAGAGCAAATTGTAGAGAGAGGAGAATGCAGAAATAATTTTTTAAGCACAAACTCTCTTTCTCCATGTTTTCAAAAAGTGCTTTTAGAAAACAATGGCCATGAAAGTAATTAAAAATCCCGTATTCATTAACAAAACTCAAGATCAAACTCATGAGAAATCTCAAGATCGGATCAGCTTTTCTCCTTATAATCTCTCATTTCTTTTGTAAATTTAGCCAAATTTCAACACCATTACATAAAGAAAACCCGCCCCCCACACTCCGATATAGATGGGGATGGATTTACATTACTTAAAATAGAAAAAGAGCATCTACCCCAAGTTTTAATAATCAAAAAAATCCAGCCCCGTATTTCAATAAGAGTTCACTGCAGAATTATCAAGAAAGGCTTAAAAAGCTTTTAGCAAAGAAGCAATGTTGGTCAGAAACCTTCTTTTTCAATGTGAGAAAATGCCGCTCGCACTAGCTTTCAAAAGAGAATCAATGCCGGCCAGAGACCATCAATTCCTTCACAAGATTATGCTTCAAATACTGGCTTTCGTTCTTAAATTGTTTCTTCGAAAAAGCCATCAACCTGGGTGTCTAAATGGAAAATTAATTATAGTGGTGAAAGAGGCCGTCGGTAAGAGAAAAGCGGTCAAATGGAGTCAATCGGTTCTTGCTTATGTATTTGGTAACCGATTGGCTTATCATCGTTTCAAAGCATGCATTGCCAGAACCTAGAACCCAATAGGTAATTTTTAAATCTATGCAAGAAATAATGGGTTTTTTTACTATCATATTTTCAAATCTATTTGATTGTGAAAAAACAATAAATGGAGGTCCAAACTTTATTAATGGTAAATTGACAATCTAAAAAAAATGGACAAATAAAGTGAAAATGGACAAAGATTTGATGTCTACTATTCCTATATGGATTAGGATCCTTGAATTAAACATAAAATTATGGGACAAGGAAGCCATTACTGTTGCTAGTACTATAGGCATGCCATTAAAGTTAGGTGAACCAACTACAAAGGAAAATCATTTGAATTATGCGAGAGTATTGGTGGAAATCAATGCTGATGCAGAGTTACCTGATGAAGTAGTAACATCTATCTATGATGGAGAAATCATCACTTATTGAATACGAATGGATCCCCCTAAGATGCAAATCTTGTGAATGCTTTGGGCACAATCTTGATAATTGTACGACCAAGAAAATTTAGAAACAAACAAAATCAAGATGTAAACATTCATAATATTATCAAAGAATCAAATGATACCATTGTGCTTAACGATAATAACGAAGAGAATATAGGTAATTCTCTAAAGGATAACACAAAAGTTGGTGCTTCAAATAGCAATAAGATCAATCCTGAAACTCGAAATTCAGAAAAAATGAAAGATGCAGATGGTCTAGAAATACGTTCTCAAGATAATATAGAGATCAATGTAGCACAAACAGGCAAATTTCAAGAACCTATATTTCAAATTTATGTAGATGAAGCTGCTTTGAAAAAAACTATTGAAAACTCCATATCATTTGAGAAAAATTGACCAATTTCAAAGAGGGATGATATGGAACTTGAAAGCAATATTAATAGTGAATCTAAAGACATTTTTTCTAAGAAAAAATCAAATAAATTAGCATCTAGATTATAGGATCAAGATCAACTTTCGATTGAAGCAGCGAAAAAAGCTTTTAAGTTCATTACCATCAGTAAAATTAAGGGGAAAAAGAAACATAGAATGAAAAACATAAATGAAATAATTTCCAATAAGGCGGATGTTGTTATATCCTCAAGCAATGATGATTCAATCGTAGAAGATGAGTTTAAAAGCAAATATATTATGAAAAATCCAAATTGGGTTCACAGCTCAATGTGCAAGGCAAAACATCATGTAAAAAAGGGAAAGAAGCTATTGAAAGAGGGCTACTACAGAGTCTTCTTGTGAAATTATAAAGAGATATCCTTTATAATGTCCTTTATATATTAAATGTCAGTTATTGTTTGGAATATTAGAGGATATAACTCCCCTGAAAGGAAATTTGATTTATTTCACTTTTTGAGTTTTTATAGTCCTAATATTATTGGTATACTTTGAATATAAATTAGATGATAGTAAAATTGAATTATATCACAAATGTTCTCTTAATAATTGGAAAAGTATTAACAATAATTCCATGGATGGAAATGGTAGAATTATGATTTTATGAAATCCCAATATCTGCGATATAAAGCATTTTTACTTAGACTCTCAATTTATTTAGTGTGCATGTGCAAAAAAAGGAGGTTTTCTTATTGAAATCTCCTTTATTTATCCTTCTAAAAGTGAAATAGAAAGAATTTCACTTTGGAATCAATTATATAAATTACATAATAATGTATTTAATCCATGGATTTTGATTGGAGATTTAATATAGTTATTCTTGCTTTTGAGAAAAGGGATGGCAATCCAATCCCCTTTAAAAAAAATTGAATAATTAACAATTTTATTTTAAAACATAGTTTAGTTGACCTACAATATATGATAATAAATTCATCTGGAAATCAGGTGAATATAGAAATATTCATCGTAAGCTCGACAGAATTCTCCTAAACCAAATTTTTTAAAGCTAGTTTACAAATTTCATGTGTGATACTCTTCCACAAGCCTCTGGTGATCATATACCCTTGCAAATTACTCTTCCAAAAAGAACTCAAATATATAAAAAAAATATTCATTTAGATTTATCAATAGATGGGTTTTTGATAATTCATATAAAAATAATAATCAAAAATAGTTCTGTAGATCAATTTCAGGGCATTGCCTAATTTAAATTTAGCAAAACTCTTCAAAACATTAAAAAAAACTTGAAAAATTGGAATGAAAGCAATCCTAAATTTAAAATCAATAACATAAGAGTAGAATGTGAGTATTTGCATAACAGTATTGATAAGGATAGCTCAAGCCCTCATATTGATCATACAAATGTTCTCTTAATAAAAGCACTTTGTTAACCCGCCTTTTTACCAGGCCATGGACATGCGTGTTTAACTTAATCGGTTGCACGTTCGTCAAGGCTGGTGTATGATGGATTCAGTCGACTGGATGGATGGATGACGCAACGTGCTTAGGAGATGGAAATATGACTGGATAAAGATGGATCAACTATAGTTTGGGTCTAGGAAATATGGTTCGGCATTGGCAACCATTCGGCATGGTAAGTCGACCGGCACGATGGATCGTTCGGCATACGAGGTCGCTCGGCACGTTGGATCGTTTGGCATTAGTAGGTTGCTCGGTATCAGGGATCGTTTGGCATGGTAGGTCGTTCGGAAGGATGGATCGTTCGGCATCAGGGATCGATCGGCATTAGATGTATCGCTCGGCATCCTAGCAGCGTTCGGCATGGAAGTAGCGTTCGGCATTAGACTAGCGTTCGGCATGATGGCATCGTTCGGCATTGGACGAGTGTTCAGCATGGAAGCATCATTCAACATCCAACCTCGTTCGGCATCAGACATCGTTCGGCATCGGGGTAGTTCGGCACTCATTAGTGGCTCGGCCTTTGGATGGTTCGGCATCCGATGGTGGCTCGGCATAAGGAGGAGGACGGCAGATGCAGCTCGACAAAAGGTCCTGGTTCGGTATTAGGAGGTTGGCTCGGCATTAGGAGGTAGGTTGGCCTGAGGGTTTAGCAAAGGATGGTACGGCCATGGTTGTTGTTCGGCACGAGTAGTTCGGTTATAATGGGAAGCACGGTTCGGCATATGGCCTTGGTGGGCCGGAATCATTCAGAGAGCCCAACATCTACCTGGACGTGTCTATAAATAGAGCACGTAGAGCTTCAGAAAAAGGGACTTCATTTTTATCTTTCTTCTTCTTCTCCTTTGCTCTCTGACCTTCTATTTCCTAAGGCTAAGGCTAGCCTACTACTTTGTAATTGTAACTGATTCTCATATCAATAAAAAGAAATTACTGGAGTGGACGTAGGCCAGAGTTAGCCGAACCACTATAAAATCTGCTGTTCTTTACTGCTTTCATTTTAATTTTAACTGTTCTTCATATTATTACTCTCTACACACACTCTATCTGTTATCAGTGACTGTTAATTGGTGCTTTCGTCTACATTTGGGTGTTAGTGACCAATTTTGGCGCTAACACACTTCATGTTCAAAAAATTAATATGAAACAGAAAGCTAAGGTAGATTGACTAACAAATGGTGGTAATTCTAGCAAATTTTTTCTATGCTAAAATGTCTAATATGAGATATATAAATGATATAGGAAAATTGATAGACAATAATGGTTTTATTGTTAATGAAGCCACTAAAATTGAGTCTGAAGCTATAAAATATTTTAACTCTTTATATAACACAGACTCTCATTTAAAGAATTTTCCCGCTATAGATGCAAAATATTTTCTTCATCCCAATAGTCAAGAAATTTTACTAGCTTTTGTTAGACTGGAAGAAATTAAGAGCATTATTTTCAATGCAACATTGATAAAAGTTCTGGGCCAGATGATTATGAGGAATTTTTTTATAAAACTCACTGGGAAGAATTAAAATTTAATATTATGAATGTAGTAAATAAATATTTTGAAAATGGTAAAATTATAAAGAATTTTAATCATACATTAGTTAAATAGTTCCAAAAGTTAAAAACCTTAAAGATTTAGGTGATTATAGGCCTATAGCTTGTTATAACTTTGTATATAAAATTATAACTATAATTCTCTGTAATAGAATTAAAGACTTTTTGAAATTCATAATTTCTGAAAACCAAAGTTCTTTTATCCCTGGTAGATTAATTTTAGAGAACTCTTTACTTGATTTTGAAATGATTAGGAATATTAATCAAGCCGGTAAAAATAAAATGTACATTAAGGTTGACTTGCACAAGCTTTTCATTAAATAAATAGGCATTTTATGTTACACATGATGAATCAGTTGGGATTTAATGAAATTTTTTGCAATTTAATAAGAGCATGTATTGACTTATTTTCTTACTCAATACTTATAGATGACTATACTTGTTGTTCTATTTATAGCAATAGGGGTATAAGGCAAGGAGATCCACTTTTACCTTACCTTTTCACTATTTCTATGAAGTTTCTTTCAGTTCCCCAAACTTTTAAAAGGAAACATTAAAACCACAAATAAGGTATAGCCATTTATAACACATTTACACTATGCCGATGATTTATTATTATTTTTGAATGTAGATGAGAAAAGTGCAAATTCAATGGCCAACATCTTTGAAAAATTGAAAATTTTTGCTGGTTTGGAAGTTAATGAAGGAAAGAGAAAAATATATTACGGCAAATTATACCCCAGTAAACCTGATATGTTGAAAATTCTTAAATTTCAAGAAGGCGAACTATTAGTAAAATATCTTGGACTTCCTCTAAGCATGAATCAAGTTAATGACAAAGACTGTGCTAGACTTTATGATATATTGCAAAACAGGTTAAGGGGCTTATTAAGTAAACTTCTATCTATAGCTGGAAGGTTAGGATTAACTCACACTATCACCACTGTTATTGTCATGTACTAACTGCAAACACATAAATTTTAGCAAAATCAATTTAGAAAATTGAAAGAATGTGCGCAAATTTCATTTGGAAAAGAAAATACCAAAGTTCTTGGGACACTGTTTGTTAAGCAAAAGAAAATGGAGGTCTGGACCTAAGAAATTTCAAGGATTTAAGTATTGCTTGTCATTTAAAATTATTTTGGAAATACTTGGAAGGGGATTCACTTTGATCAAAATGGATGAAGAATAAATATGCAAAAATAAATGCTTTTGGACCATGCCAATAGAAAGCCACTATTCAAATTCCTGGAAAAATATTTCAAATTGCAGAGAAATTGGTATAAGAATGATTGAAATGAAATTTAATGATGGTAAATCAACCAGCCTATGGTTTGACCCTTGGATCAAGGGTAATTCTTTGGTAAATTTATTTGGCTGCTCTAATTTACTTCATTTTTGGGAGCAAATCTTAAAGTTGAAAACATTTCAAAATCATAAATGGAATATCAACTTGCAATCGTCTGCCTCTCTATTCAAAGAAGCAATAAGCAGCATCGAAATAGATAACGACAAACGATATTAGAAATTCTCACCAAAGGAATTTTTTTTCAAAAACGCATGGGAATACATCAAAGGTGCTCAAGTAGAAGTGGATTTGTATAAAACTATCTAGAATAAGGTAAATTACCCTAAAATGGCACATTGTGCTTACTTTGCTTTATTAAACAGATTTTCTACCAGAGATAGATGTTATAAATAAGGTAAAAAAGGAGAAACAAAGTGTCTTCTTTGCAAAACAGAGTTAGAAACTATAAGTCATTTATTCTTTGGTTGCATCTACTCAAGGCATATCTAGTTCATGGCCGAAACAAAAATAAATCTCAGCAATATACTTCCTTGTGAAAGTCTAAAAGATCTTTATAAGTAATGCAACTTATATATACGTGTGAGAGTGTATATTATTAACTATATTAAGCAAAGAATAATAATTGAATATAAATAAGGTAAATAATAAAAGCAAGCACAACGGTTATTTTATATTTGTTCGAATCTTCCGTCCTACATCCAGTTCCGAATCCCCCCCTTGGTATTTCCTTTAACTAACTAACCCTTGCTTCGTCCGGAGGAATAGACTAATATAAAAGTATATCTCTCACAACCTTGTGTTCCACATAACATGGATTTTGACTCATAGTACAAATCTTCCTATGATATCCTTTTAGTATGTGAATGTGAATGCATTGAGTTGTAGGAAGTGATTTAGCCAAAATAATTTTTGTTATGATAGATTGAGAGTATGTAAGCAATGTATGCAAAAGAGCGTAATAAGAAATCAAGAGAGAACAGGTTCAATTAATTTGTCAATCTCAATCATTATAGTATTCATAGATTTAAAGAGATGTAGATAAGGGGTTGTTGCCTTTAGATAAGGTTTATTTATTTTAATGGCTGTAATCTTTTGATGAAGTGCAGAGGTGTCTATTCAGATTTTTTCAGTTGTTCAAATTTCAGACATTTGTAGGGAAACCTCAGACGTTTGTGACTCCAGGAAATATTTTCCCAAGTATTGTCGCAAACATCTGTGGTTTAGGCTCAGATGTCCGTGGGTGGTAAATTCAGGCTTTCAATGCATTTTAGTGTATATGAAATCATGTGTGCATATACACTCATGGAGACCATACAATGTTTTATCTAAGACTCTTAACATACTAGAACAAACTTACTTAATCATAGCATGGTTCATAGGTCTTTATTTGTCTTTGAGTCTTTCAATATCTTTGAGCATGCTGATCTCTCGTAGTATATACATGCAATCTTGATAACATGTATAAATTATATGATTGTATAGTTATTGTCATTGAAACCATAAAATAGAGGTTCTAACATTCTCCCTCATTTTAATGATGAAAACTTTACAATCAACTCATAATAGATATTATAGTCATCCATACTCAAAAATAGAAAAGGTGAATTTTATCTCCCTTTATGTATATGCATATATTTCTCCCCCTTTTTCATTATCGAAACAGAAGAAAAGATATTATGCATACATTAAATATATATATAGTGATACATATGTCATAGATATGAGAATGAAAGAATTGAAGGTAAATATGCACAAGCAAGGACAAACAAAATTATGTTTTAAAAGGTAAGTAACAAAGTGCATTAAGAAAAGAGAAGCATAAACACAAGTAGAAAATAGAACAGATAAAAATGGCAGAAAGAAATAAGCTAGTAGTACCAATATGAGGAATAGGAAAATCCAACGTAATTCTTATAGTACTCCCAATATAATGAAGGATCTTGGTCGTATGCTTCTGGGTAGTTAGTTTGATTGTGATATTCTTTATTTTTCTGAGTGGAAAGTCCCTGGAAGGCCATGTATTGCTGATGATGTGATGAGGGAAGGTCGTGCATATAGATCTCATCACTGTCTTCTTCCTCCGTTTCCTGGTGTTCTTGCTCAATGGTTTTGCCTTTGTCCTAAGAAGATCCTTCATGTGAGGTTTGAGCACGATAAATTGGTGTTTATGCTAGAGGAGGTGGTGTAGGTAAAGTTGAAGATAATGATCGAGACGGATTTTTGCATACCTTATCCTAAAGCGGAAGCAACCTTTTCTAAAGTCTTTTCCATCTTAATCATCTTAGTTGAAAATGAACGTTCCAAGCCAGTCAACTTTTTCTTCAAGGCCCCCTGGTTGACCATGATTGCCTTTAGATTTTTAAGTGTTAAATCATGAATCGATTCGTTTTTCATTGGTTCAATGCGTGCTGCTTGAATTTTCGAATTGGAATAATATTTGGTAGTATGACTAGAGGAGGTAGGTTGTTGTGAAGGACTAGGTAAATAAGTATGTTGAGAAGCAGTAGTGAGTGGAGGACCATGATGTACTTGTTGCTGCTGCAAGGACCATTGTTACAGGAAGACAATTGGGGGTGGTCGTTGGGGAAGGTGCATTATAGATAAAAATCTTATTCCGCTCTCTTTGACAGGGATTTCTTTAAAATGAGATATATAAGAGGTTACCCCAAGAGCATTTAAGAGACGCATAATATATGGAACAAATATAATCGTGTGTTGGTGATGAGACCAAAAGCTTTTTATTTCATCATGAATGAACTTGGCCCAATTAATTTGTATCCCAATAGCATAAAGAGCTTTGTAGTTTTTGTCGTAGATTTGCTCATGACTTCTTAGGCATGGAATTATTGTATGGATAATCATAAGGATTAACAACCTTGCTTTTGGACGTAGGTAAACGATTTCCACTGTGACAACCTATCTTCCCAAATTTGATGGGTTTTTTCATCTCGTGATAAATTCCTATGGTTGGGAACTTCTTCTAAACTGATTCTAGACGAAGAAAGATTGAGTATACAACAAATGGTGTTTACGCTAATCTTTAAAACATACCCATAAAAACTCGTCCATAACCAAGCATCGTCATTGCCAGGAGTACAAATCACTATTACACCAATTTGTGTACAAAAGAAAGATTGCCAATTGACCAACTTGTACCTCGTTTGCGTCAAAATTGATTAAATCTCGACAGTCGGAGGAAACGGTGAGTTCTTGAATGCCATATATTCCAAATTTTCCTAATCTGTAGAATGGGTCGGAATGAAGCTTTTTTGTTTGAGCTCATCAAATCTCATGTTAGCAATCGTGCTATTTTGAAGCCATTGCTGAACGAGGACATCATCGACTAAGGGGTTTTTGAGAAGAAGAGGATTGACCTTTCTTGGATGGTTTGTTAACCAAAGATTTTGGAGCCATTAGTGAGCGATTTGAGATTTTAGGAATTAAGGTTTAAGTGTCATTTGAGAATAGGCTGGTGAAAAATTAAAAAAGGGACAAAAATTGATTATATAGGGCTGTTGGAAACAGAAGCCAAGACCAACGATAGGAGTCTGTGGGTACCACAGACGTTTGTAGGTGCAAATTTTTTTTTCCCGAAACATATGACGATGTTTGTGAGTTTTCGTTTTTTAGATTTAAAAGAACTTTTCTCTAATTTACCAAGTCGATAGGCATCACACATGTTTTAACTTTGTAGTTGAGCATGGGAAATCCTTTAACTAATTCATTTTTAGCAAGTCTATTGATATTTTTGAAATTTATGCGACAAAATCGTTTATGCCATAACCATGGATCATCATGATTTGCGTTTAAGCATAAATTTGTATTTTTTTATATTCATGTTTAAAACATATATGTTACGATTTCTATTTTGGTCAAAGATATTGCATTGTCTTTCTCAAAATTAATTTTGAATCCTTAATAACATAGTTGACTTATACTTAATAAGTTATGTTGCCAATTCTCTACCAATAAAACATTAATAATAATAGGATAATTAGAAATATTGATATTGATGACTTTTCCAATGTGAATGACAAATCTTTTTGAATTATCTCCGAATGTCACAGAGCCGCCATCGATATATTTTATATTTGATAACATATTGGCATTTCTAGTCAAATGTTTGGAGAAACCACTATCAAGTATCCATTTCTCTTTGCTTTTAATTTCAATTTTGGGCACTAGCAAAATAAGAAAATTTTAATTAGTACCCCTATTCTTTGTTTAGGGTCCTACGTGTTAGTGGAAGAAGGTAACCATATCCACAAGGATTTGGTTCCTTTAGAAATGTAATTGTTGTTACGTACAACTATCTTCAAATATTCATCAATATATTTTGTCTAATTAGCTTAAGATTTGTTTTAGGAATCCATATTGTAATCATATTTGTGTATGAATTTTAATCTTAATTTCTAACTTTGGCTTTCTGAATTTGGTGTATAATGTGCTATACTTCTTTGATTTTTGTTTGCCTTTAAAACCCAATCCACTTCTATTTACAAATTTTTTAGATATTTTAATCAAAATTTCTAAATTTTGTATTCCTTTATTGAATTTTGTCACATTATTTGTTATTTTATCTAACTTACTTTTAAGATCACAAACTTCAATATTTCAAGAATCTAAACTTGCTTGTAATTCTAATTTTTCTTTTCAAGGTTAAATCTTTCCAACTTCTAATTTTCTAATCATTTAATAAATTTTCACTTTGAGATAATAATGTTGCACATTTTTTTTGAGTAATTTCTAGTTCTTCTTCTAAGATATTTTTTTCATCTTTTAATAATCCAATTTCTAATTCTGCTCTAGTTAACTTCCCTGCATATTCCTTATTTCATTTTTTTGTTTCTCTACACTTGTCATCCAATTCAATGTTAATTTCCATTATTTCACCATAAGTAAGTTCAAGTCGTACCTTATCATTGTTAGTCATAAAACACATATTTGCTTACTCTAAGTCGCTTTCACTATCACTGTCAAATGAAGAAGATGAATCTGAATCATCCCATGTTACTTTAAAAGCTCTTTTCCTTTTCTTGAATTTTTCAAATTTGTTTTTCTTTTTATCATTATTGAGTTGTAGATAGTCCTTCATATGGCCAAATTTTTCACACTCATAGCATTTAATCGAAGTTTGAGATGAAGAGTTCGGTTTGCCACCATGTTGAAATCTGGTCATCTTCTTGAACTTCTTAAATTTGTTGTAGTTTTTGGCAATAAAAACAATCTCATCTTCGTTTAAGTTTGAATCATCGTTATTTGCTTGGAATGCTATGTTTTTCTTTTCATGATTTTGATCCTTTCTAGCCTACAAGTTAGCTTCATACGATATCAGATTTCCTATTAGCTCTTCGACTTTAAGTTGAGAAAGATAATTAGCTTCTTCGATGGCGAAAACTTTTCCTTCCTATTCATATGTTAAAGAATTAACATTCATGTTATTAAATCAAAATTTGTGAATTTGAATTCAAGTGCCATGAGATCATGTTAAATGGTTTGAAATCTAGCATACATATCAACAATTGATTCACTTGTTTCATTTTGAAAGGTGAAAATTGGTTTTGTAAAATCGAAATTTTAGTTTGCTTGACTTTAGTTATTCCTTCGTGTGTGACTTGTAAAGTGCGTCATATATCTTATGCAGTGGTGCAAAGCATGACACATGAAAACTCACTTTTGTCAAGTGAGCAAAATAATACATTCATAGCTTTGACATTGTTAGATGCCTATGATTTTTGTGCATCAGTCCAAGTCTCATTATCGGTGTCATGTGCTTCATATTTGTTTTGAGTTGCTAGCCATCTTTGTAAACCATTGGCTTCCATAAAAATTCGCATACGTGTTGACCAATAAGTATAATTAGAGCCGGTAAATAGTGGAGGACGAGCAGTCGATTGACCTTCTTGAAATATGCTTGCCATATTAATGATTTTTCAATTACGTGCTACTATAGATTGAAATGAACTTGCTCTGATACGAAATGAAAGTCTAAAAGATATTTATAAGTAATGAAACTTATATATGTACATGTGGGAGTGTATATTACTAACTATATTAAGCAGAGAATAATAATTGAATATAAATAAGGAAAATAATAAAAGCGAGCACACCTGATATTTTATACTTGTTCGGACCTCCTATCCTATGTCCAGTCTTGAAGCTCCCCTTCGCGATATTTCCTTTAACCAACTAACCCTCACTTCACCCGAAGTAATATGCTAATACAAAAGTATATCTCTGATAATCTTGTGTTGCAAATAACATGGATTTTGACTAATAGTACAAATCTTCTTATGATCTCCTTTAAGTACGAGAATGTGAATGCTTTCAGTTATAAAAGTGGTTTAACCAAAATGATTTTGGTTATGATAGATTAAGTGTATGTAAGCAATACTTGCACAAGAGAGTAATAAAAAATCATGAGAGAATAGATTTAATTAATTCAATTCAATTACTTTGTCAATCTCAATCATTGTAGTATTTATAGATTTAAAGAGATGCAGATGAGGAGTTGTTACCGTCAGATAAGTTCTATTTATTTAATAGCTGCAACCTTTCGATGAAGTGTTGATTTCTATTCATTTAAGAGGGGTGCCTATTCATATTTTTGCAGTTGTTCTCAAAGTTAAATATTTGTTCTCAAAACACAGAAAAACTCAGTGAAATTCAAAATCATGACACATCCACTCGTGATCTAGATAACTATAAGCAAAGGATTGAAGCATACTTACAAAGTGGGAAAGTTGATCATGACATTTCGCAAGGAAACTCTTTTAACTTAGAGCTATGCAAAGGTCAAAAGAGCATCCAGGTCGAAACAATCCAAATTCCAATGGCTCAAATACTAAAGGCGACCATTCCACTACCAAAACTTGGAGCATCTCCTTGCAAGGGAATCAACAAGCATATATAAATAAATAATTATAACTTTAATATGTAGAATCACAATGAATTTTTTGCTTGCTTACCAGATTTGGGCAGGAGCTACCGGGTGTCCAAGTCAAAGCCGTAAGAATTGGATTTGCTGGTATATCAAAGAGACTTGCAACTTGACTTTAATAATCAGTGAATAGGAGGTAGTCATTGTAGGAGTGATCTCAATGGAAATATATATCACTTATTTGCCTTGGATAAAGGAGAATGTAGCATGACTCGGTGAAGTATGTCTCAACATTACAACAACAACCTGAGGGATGAATCCAACAAGCTTCTTCGTCAAGTGAAGCCAAACTCTAAAGATGAAGAGTCCTCAAGCAACTCTAAAGGAAAGTCTACATCTTCTCAAATCGAGAGATTTAACCTCAACAAGATTTAAACTTCAACCTTCGAGATCATATGAAGCCAACATCGAAAGAGCATGAGCCCTCGGTCAGCTTTAAGGAAATTTCTTCGGATTTACAAATTGGGTATAATAGCATCAACAAAGTGAAGGTCTGGAAGCCGCCTTGAACTAGATCTTTGATAAAATTTAGATATTTAATTAAATTGAGAGATTTCATCAAATCGCTTGTTTGAGAAACCCTAATTTTTTAGGGTTGTTTTCTTTCGTAAGTTGTAAAATGGGAGTAAGTAGTAGCAGCTAGGGTTATGAAGCTGCTTGGTGTATTCAGGTCCGTGTACCCAGTTTTTTGGGGTCTTGGCCTTAATGTTTACCAATTTAAAAAAAAAATTGTTTTCAATATATTATGTATTCCTTTCAAAGAATAGAGAAAACAAGAGAAAATCCAATAAACGTAAAAAAAATTCTCCCTCTTAAGTCTATCAATCATAATAAATATTACATAAAAATATTTTCTTTAATAAAGAATGCAAAAGGTCAAGCAGTGAAAGAACTTGGTTTTTTTTGTAACTATCCAATAATTTTGGCTTTTGAAAAACTAAAATGTATCTTAACTAAGTCGATCTAAAAGGGACATAAGCAAACTGAAACCGTTCGAAAATATTGATTTCACTTAGGGTTTCCACAAAAAAGTGACCTTGACTTTCCTTAGTCTTCTTTAAATCGACCTCGACTTGCCTTAGTCTTCTTCAAATTGACCTCTCTTCTTCAAATTGACCTCGAGTTACCGCCATCTTCTTCAAATTGTTCTCTCGTCTTCAAATTGTCCTCGACTTGGCTTCGTCTTCTTCACATTGACTTCTCTTCTTCAAATCAACCTCAACTTGCCTTCATCTTTCTCAAATTAACCTCTCATCTTCAAATCGACCTAGACTTACCTTTTTTCTTTAAATATACCTCACAGTGAAGTTTTTTTGTTCGTTGTCATCGTCTGATCACGAGTTGACATTTATTTGAGATGTTGACATTTTTTTTTACTTGCCCTTATATAATCCAACTTCGTATATGTTATCCTGCCTTTTGACTAGGCAATATACGAACAAACTTGTCAGGTCAAACTTTGAAATTATCAAGGCAAGACATATGAAGATATGTCCGTGAAGACCAAGAACAAACACATCCAATATCGCAAGGCAAATGCCAAACTAACCTGAGACTAAAGAAGCAAGATCCCAGCAAAGTGGTGCATTAGTGCCGACCAACAACTTGGGTCAGTACTGATCCAAGAATGCTCCTTTAAGGGGACCCATCCTCTGCCTATATGCCTTACATGATGTCAAAAGCCTATACCAAGTTTTGTTTTGTTGGTCCAACACAATTCTCTTTCGATCTCCATGAACTCTTGAATCAACAACTCTGTTTTTCCATGACTCCGTCATTTGGACTCCGAAAAAAGCTAACAATAGTGCAAACAACTATGGAATCATGAAGCTAACCACAAGACAAGCCAACGCAAAGAGTTGAATATGACCAGATTGGTAATCTTATGGAGTAGTACCGACCCAAGCCTTTAGAGTCATACAGACCTAAGCCCTTGGAGTCGTACCAACCCGTATTAGTTGATGAGGCAACATCCTACTTTGGTGGAGAAACGGTTTAAGGCATAGAAAACTATGTGGATATCTTCTAGGAGAGATTTTAGACTTCCTACCTCCGCTTATTTTTCAAGATCTTTGGCTTTTACACTCCTTTTCTATAATTCTTGCAATCCCTATCAGAGTTGTGCCGACCTGTAAGGACTTCTGCCCTCAAGTTAGAATATGAGGAATAAAAATAATTAAGTGGGCACAAGCCGAAGTATGCCGAACCATTATAAATCTTATGTGTTCTATTTTTTATTCATTTTTCATTTATTTTCTTCACTTTTATTTCTCTACTTAATTTTCTTGGATGTTTGTGCTATTTTTAGTTCAAACATTTTAGTGCTTTCACTGAGAAACACTTGATCACGCTGATTTAAAACTTAAAAAATTCAGAATGACTAGACAATCAACTAGGAAGGCTATAGCTGGAGGAAATCAACAAGGAGGCAGCCAAGAGGCGCCCTTAGGAGCTAACCCCCCACTAACCTACATAACCAGGGATGAGGTGGGAATCACGATGAATGGATTGCAAGAAAGGATGATTGGTCGCCAGGAAGAGATGATGGAGAATTTCTTTAAAAGAATGGGACAGATGGGAACAGTTGGAGTTACTGCTAATTAAAATCAAAAACCAGAAGCCGAAGCATAGGTTGCTGGAAGGAGAGTAGGAAGACTCGAAACAAACCCCGAGCTAAACATACAGGTTAATACCGACCCATAGGAACGGGTCGATACTGATACATAAAGGCTCAGGGGCATGGGTCCTCATAGCCTAGTACTTGAATCAGAATGTGAATGTGTTACCGGAGGAGTACGTGCCTGAAGCTCACCCTTAGAATGGGAGGTAGAATGAAATCAAGGATTATAGACTTCCATTGGATGATAACCTCATGATCGGGATGGATTGGGATCAGGTTTGATTGCTTTACCCTGACTTTATATAAACGATGCAATATAACCTCAGATCGCTTACACGTGTACGGGATCTTGAACGGTCCCTAGGAATGCTCTGAGTCAGATGCCTGAGATGACCATTTAGGATGATAACAACCTCAGACCGCTTACGTGTATACAAGACCTAGATTGGTCTCTAGGCACGCTCTGAGTTGAATGTCCAGGATGAACATTTAGGATTTCTGCTTATTTTCTTTGCATTGATTTGAATATTTGACTTTTGAAAAATTCACATTGAATGTGATTACCGATATTGATCGCTTTAAATCCCGCTCGGAGAGCAGGGACCAGAGTGCAAGAAGTAAGTCATCTCACCAGACCATGAGCGGAGGGGATTGCTTGTCATTGAGTCCCCTCACCGTAATGCGAGCGGATTGGGCTCAACAAGAGTCCGGAGAGACCATGGATTTGATTATCTGGCTCTAAATGGCCATGGATTTGATTAGCAGTCCGGAGAGACCATGTATTTGACAATTTTCTCTAAACGGTCGTGGATTTGATTAACAGTCCGGAGAGACCATGGTTAGATTATCGGCCTCAAACAACCATCGATTTGATTAACGGTCTAGAGAGCCATAAATTTGATTACCGGTCTCAAGTAGCTATTGATTCGGTTAACGAACTGGAAAGATCACAGAATTTACTTATCGGCCTTGAACAGCCAAGAATATAGAACGATCCGAAGATATCGTGGATTAAACTGAATATAAAACAATCCAGAAAGATTGAACCTAAGAATGAAAATAGATTTGATTTTGATAAAATGATTTGAACACCTTCTAATTAGAATAGAATTGAAAAATCGTGGATGAATATGAGAAGATTTTGATATGTAATGCAATAACTCCGAATGAAATCGGAATTGTGATGATGTATAGACAACAATTAGGCAAAATCTAAGGTCTTAGGCTATAGCGGGTCTGCAACGACTCGTGATTGATAAGAGAATCCAAATGAACATGATGATCCGCAACAGCTTAATCGGCTTATAGCTTGGAAATTCAACTACTAACATCTCATAGACTCCAACATTTATTCTTGATCAAAGCACAACTTCCATTCACAAGGTGTGCTTTGGAAGGCAATTGTTATCCCGCCTTTTAGCCAGGTAATATACGGAAAAACTTGACGAGTCAGGCTTTGAAGTCATCAAGGCAAGATGCCCGAAGAGACTACCGCGAAGCCCAAGAACCAAACACATCTAAGATCGCAAGGCAAATGCAAAACCAACCAAAGACCATAGAAGCAAGATCCCACCAAAGTGGTGCATCGGTACCGACTCAACATCCGGGATCGGTAACGATCCAGGATTGCTCCTCCATGGCTGGCCATCTTCTGCCTACATGGCTTACTTAATGTCAAAAGCCTATACCAAATGTTGTTTTGTTGGTTTAATGCAATTCTCTATCGACTCCATGAACTCTTAAATCAGCAACTCTATTCTTCCATGACTTTTTCATTTGAACTCCGAAACAATGCAAACAATTATGAAATCACGAAGCTAACCACAAGACGAGCCAAAGCGAAGAGTTTAGGATGACCAAATTGTCAATCTTAAGGAGTTGTACTGACCCGAGCCCTTGGAGTTGTATCGACCCGTATAAGTTGATGAGATGGCGTCCTACTTTGATGGAGAAACAGTCCAAGGCAAGAAAAACTATGTGGAGATCTTCTAGGCGAGATTTTAGGCTTCCTACCTCTATAAGCAGAGGGGTAGGGCTCCTTTCTCGTAATCCGTTAGCTCTTGCACTCTTTTTCTAATTTATTACCATCTCTGTCAGAGTTGTACCGACCCGTAAGAACTTCTACCCTCAAGTCAGAATATAAGCAATAAAAATCATTAAATTGATATAGGCCAAAGTATGTCGAATCACTATAAACCTTATGTGTTCTCTTTTTTATTTGTTTTTCATTTGTTTTCTTTACTTTTATTTCTCTATTTACTTCCCTTGGGTGTTTGTGCCCTTTTTGGTTCAAACGATATATTATTGTGTTAGGCTGAAATTTGTGGCACTGTGTTGTTAAGCTAAGGTTTTGATTTGTGTATTGGCTATATGGATTTGTGCATCGTTTATGTTGGGTTGAAATTTGGGTATTTAGTATAATTTAAGTAGTATTTAGTTTGAAGTAGTTTTAACTGAATTTGATTAGTATTTTGTTATAAACAATATTTTATATTTTATTTACAAGATAATAATTACATTTCCATTAACAAATCATTGAAAAATGAAATCGAAATCGAAACCAAACCCTAAACTTTTGAAACTAACGAAAATTCAAATGAACGAAAATGAGTTCTCGAACATTGTTCTAAACTTATATCAACTGAAGTCAATTTGCAAGTATATAATAAATGTCACTGTAACAAATGATGAATTTAAAGTGGAGAGTTCGCTGAAGAAAAACTTAAGGCTTAAACATATTAAAAAACATAAACAATTTGATAAAAGAAGCATGAAAGATCCCAGTAGATATACACCACACAACAATCAGCTAATCATGGAAGAAAAAATAGAAAAAGGAGAAAAACCTAAGCTTAATTAATAAAAGAGAAAAATAGATAATACATACTAGGTATTACTGAATACATCTAGCAAAACAAATAAAAAGAATCCTATTGACCTTAAGAAGAATGACATGCATTAGAAGCAAAAGAATGACCACACACCGTTTTACTCACTTATTGATAGATAACATGACAAAAACAATAAATCCTTTCAAGTCAACCTCCAATGCAGCATTTCAAGTCAATCGAGAACATGCTTTCATCCAGTTTAGCACATAGCTCTATTTATCATTCTTCATCTTTGAATTTATTGCTCCCTTTTGTTGCGTCATTGTATGCTTAAATTGCTTTACTTTGCATGAGATTTTTTGTTATGTTCCTTTGAAGTTACCGAGTTACTGCTATCGCCATTTAAGATGGCTGTACTGGACAAAAGCTAGCACAAGAAGAATTGCTTGATGAAACTACAAATGATTTTCACCCAAGTACTTGTTATTTTGGACGTGTTGGAGTCTTCATTGTAGCATATAATTACCGGTGTATCAGGATACCCGACTGGATTTGGTATTTCATTACCGTCTCTGGGTTGTTGAACGTATCCACTTATCTTTAAATTATTTAAATGAACATGAATACAAATAGTTGATTAAAATAGTTAAATATTTCCATTAAGAATTTCAAAGTGCAACCTCAAAAAACCGAGTCTATGATATGTATGTAATGGATCAGCTTTATTTGTATTATGGTTTCTGATTTTGCACTCATGTTCAGTGAACATCAACGTATATAGGCAATGTGTGATCTTTATTACAGAAACAGTAAAAAACAGCGATAATCAGTGCTCATAGATGCACAGATTTGGTGCACAAAAATGCACAAACACGATTATAACAAAGCAATGATAACAATGCAGTAGAAAGGAGAATTTGAATTGATAAAACAAAAGACAATGCAAAGCAGAAATAGTATAAATAAAACAATCTAACCAATTATAAGGAAATTTCGTCTGAGGCATGCCATAATAATTCCCTTAAGACTGTCAAGTCTCTTAAGATACAACAGACGATGATCTGCACGAGATTGTGATGAGTATGACACCTCGATGATATGATATTTAGTTGGTTTTGAGAATAAAATAAGGAGGAAGAAGACGAGTGGAAAAAAAGTAAGAACGTGATCAGTATTCTTCTTTTTTATAGTCTTCTCCTCCAACCGTCATGCTCATTCGAAAATTCATGTCTTTTCGTTTGAACCAAGCAATTATTTGCAATGGTCATGTCCGTTGGTAATTTGCAACACAATTTGCAATAGTCATGTCTATTGGAAATTTCCCAACAGTCATTTTGTAACAGCTATTAGCAACGGTCATTTCCGTTTGAAAAAATACGACCATTCAAATAGTCACACTGTTTGAATTTAAACATAAAACTGTTTATTTTTGTTCAACAAAAATATAATATGGTCCAGTCTTATTGGACCCGTATCCGGCCCACCCAGTTCGGTACGGGACCGGTGGGTGCCGCGTGCGCATGTGTTTAAACCATAGCCATATAGTTCCTCCCTCTCGTACAAAATTACCTAACCCTAAAGGCCAATATATGTTGATGGAAAAGGGTATATAAACATGCATACCGCTTCTCTTTTTTAGAATGTGAGACTTTAATTATATATCTTTATTCAAAGGATCTCTAATAATCCACCACATAAATGACGATGTATGTCTGCACCACATAAAGGGGAATATCACAGTTGTGCAGTTAAAGCGCTCGACAGATTCAATACGGCGGAGGTGCAAAAAGTCATAGCAGAGACATAGCGGATGGCTCTAAAGTAGCATATAAAAATCATATTTAATGTTTTTACAAATATATAAATGGTAATTAAATGAAAAATTAACATTCAGTTGAATTATAGTTAATACATAAATAATTTTAAACACAGAACATGTGCGAATATACTATAAATAAACGTAAAGCTGTTATATAACATAATTGAGTTTAGTAGAATATTAAAGTATTTTCATTTCTGAAAATTTTCAATTAAATTAATTAATTTTATAACTTTTATGATGTATGAATATCATTTTTCAATTTATTTCTTTTGAAGAAGATATAGCGAAAATAGCGGATTATACTGGGAATAACGGGATATAGCGGAAATAGCCGGGCTTAAAGCGGAAATGTTATATTTGGGGCTACATGGAAAAATCATAACGATAGAAACCCGCTATGGGATATAGCAAGGTTGTAGCGGGGTAATAGCGAGGCATTAACTGCACAGTATCACAGAGTATATATGAATGAATGTTATATCGAAGATAAGTAGATATTTCACTTTAAACTTTCCCTATTTAAAACTTATTGAATATACTTGGCTAATCTTCTAATTATTTTATCTTGAAATGTCATCCGCTGGTGTATAACCAGACAATAAGATTTACGCAACATTGTTTCCCTTCACATCCAATCACTTGGTTGTGTTTATTTTGGTTATGAACAAAACTTGGTTCTATGAGTGTAGAGAACTTAAGCCTTAAAATTCTCATGGAGCCGACCTAACTCACACTTACATAGGTGATCGCATTCATAAGGAGTATCATACTTATACTTCACTTGATGTTTTCAAGATATGGACATCATTAAAAGCATAACTTATTCTTTTTAATACTTCTGTAGGTATGCATTTTATTATGCACCATAGGACTGGAGTAGGACTAAGTCCGGACAAATGCATTACTTCTTAAGTTACCTAGAACTGGTTTGCCTATTGATCCTAGTCCATGTGATCTCCAGTCTCTAGAATAGGTTTTCGAATAAGGTAACTCTTGTTGGTTTAGGTTTTTAAACCCATTACCCTAGATGAGCAGTCAATTTTCTCTCTTAATAAACCTTTAGTAAATGGATCCGGTAGGTTATCATTTGTTCTTAAGTAATCAATGGAAATAATTCCATTTGAGAGTATGGCGGCGATGAATGTGTCGTGATTTCCATTATACATAAAGTTTTGCGCTCTACTTAACGTTGCTTGATTATTGTAGTGAATACATATGGCCCGTACAGGTTTTGGCCAAAATGGAATATCTTCTAAAAAGTGACGAAGTCATTCTGCTTCCTTGCCTACTTTATCTAAAGCGATAAACTCAAATTCCATAGTGGATCGAGCTATGCAAATTTGTTTAGTAGATATCCATGATATTACTGCTCATGCTAGGATAAATACATAACTACTAGTCGGTTTAGATTCCTTTGAATTAGAGATCTAGTTTGCATCACTATATCCTTCTAAGATGGCATGATATTTTTCATAATGTAAGGAAAAGTTTGCGGTGTTCTTTAAATATTCCAACACTCTCATTAGTGCTTTCCAATGTTCTTTTCTTGGATTACTTGTATACCTGCTCAATCGACTTACTATATTTGGTCTTGTGCAATTCATTAGATACATTAGACATCCTATATCACGAGAATATTCCAGTTGCACTACACTCTCATCAATGTATTTATGCATAACTTCCGATGGATTAAAATGTGCTCTTACCCCCTTTGATTCCATACCCTTTGAATTTTTCAATCACTTTTTCTATATAGTGTGACTGAGGCAATTCTATTCCATTAGGTGTTTTTATTATTTTGATTTCCAAAATAACATCTACAACTCCTAAGTCTTTCATATCGAAATAGTTGATTAGAATTTATGGTTTTAATTACTTTAATATTGGGACCAAAGATTAGCATATCGTCCACAATAGACAAATCATCACATATGATTGTCTAAATTGTTTGTAGTAAACACATTTATCACATTCATTTATACAAAAATCATTTTTCATCATGACACTATCAAATTTTGCACGCCATTGTTTTGGAGCATGTTTAAGTCTGTATAATGATTTTACTAAACTGAAGACTTGTTCTTATTTCCTTTGGAAATAAAACCTTTAGGGTGTTCTATGTATATCTCCTCATCGAGATCTTCATTTAAACATGTTGTTTTTACATCCATTTGATGAATTTCTAGATTGTGGATGAATGCAATTGCTATTAACATTCTTATGGACGTTATTCGTGTAATCGGAGAATAAGTATCAAAGAAGTCTACACTTTCTTTTGACGATATCCTTTGGCTACCAATCTGGCTTTATATTTCTCAATAAAGCCATCTGATTTCATCTTTTTCTTAGATATCCATTTACAACCAATTGATTTTATTTCACTATTTTTCAAGTTTTGTTACTTAGAATTGAATTAATTTCACTTTTGATTGCTTCTTTCCAGTAAGAAGATTCAGAAAATGACAGGTCTTTATACGTCTGAGGTTCATTTCCTAACATGCATGTTAAAATTCTAAACCAAATGACTTAGAAGTTCTTACCCTTATGCTTCTTCTGGGTTCAGTGTCATTTTTATCATGATGGCTTTCATCTTCACGTGGTTCATTTTTTTTCTTCTCTTGTCCTTCTAGGGACATAAATTGAATTATTCCTTTTGTGCGGAAACACATCTTCAAAGAATGAGCATCTCTTGACTCCTTAATTGTATCTATATCGTTGTCATTTATATTAGACTTGAAGACTAAAAATATGTAGGCGCTACTATTTTCGACGGGTCCTAGATAGTAACAGTCTAAAGATTTGGTCCAAGTTCGACCTTCTTGGGAGGTTGAACTGGAACTTTTACCATGCACCCCCACATTTTGAGGTATTTGAAACTTGGTAAGTGTCCTTTCCATAACTCATATGTGATTGTTTTTGTTTTGCTGTGAGAAACCCTTTCTAGTATGTGAGTAGACATATTTAAGGCTTCCCCCCACAAGTTCGTCGGTAGGCCAGAAGCTAAGAGCATGACGTTAATCATGTCTTTTAACGTTTTATTCTTTCTCTTGGCAAGCCATTTTGTTGTGGTGAATATGGAGATGTTCTTTGATGAATTATACCAATTTCTGCATAGATTTGTTCAAATGGTGATTAATATTTTCCACCTCGATCTGATCTCAATATCTTGATCTTTTTGTTAAGTTGGTTTTCTACTTTAGCTTTGTATTTTATAAATGATGTAATTGCTTCATCTTTACTACTTAAAAAATATACATAACAATATCGTGTATAACCGCCAATAAATGTGATAAAGTACTTTTTCTTACCTCTTGTAGACAATGACTTGAAATCACATAAGTCGGTATGATCCCTAATGGTTCAGTACTCCTATCAGTAGTATGAAATGGTTTATTGACCATTTTTTCTCCATGCATGTCTCACATTTGTACTTTTATCTACTTGAAATTTGAAAATTAGTCCTAAGTTTTGCAAGTTTTTTCATTTTACGAAAATTTACTGTCCTAATTTATCATGCCATAAAAGAGTTTCATGCACAACCACATAAATAACTTCATTTTTATTCATAGCACAATCAGAATACACAGTGTTATTGCCGACTACGACTACATTTGCCTTAAACAGACCAGCACATAAATATCCCCTTCCTATATAAAATCCAGCCTTAAATAGAGCTATCTTGTCTGACTCCAAAACCATTCGGAATCCTTTCTTTGAAAGCACAGGTTCAGAAATTAGGTTTTTGCGTATATCTGGAACATGAAGGACTTCATTCATTGTAACAGTTTTTCTAGAAGTAAATTCGAGAATAACGATACCACTACCATCGATCATGCAAACTGCAGAATCACCAATGTAAAGTTTTTCTTCCTGATCGAATTTATTATAAGTAGAGAACATGGATTTGTCAGAACAAACATGTCGAGTAGCGCTTGTGTCTATCCACCATCTTGTAGGGTTCTGACCAAGCAGCATTCCGTTACAACTCTAGAGAAATTCGAATTATCAACGTTAATGTTGTCACTATATTTGCTTCTGAATTGTTCTCATTCTTGTGTCTGCAATTCTTAGCGGCGTGTCCTGTCTTTCTACAAACCCAACATTGACCATTAAACATTTTGGCCTGCTTATTCTTTTTGGGTTTGTTTTCTGGTGCTTTTCTCTTATATGGAAAATTCTTTTTGCTGTTGAAGTGTCCTTTCTTCTTTGACCCTTCGGTAACAAATGCCTTCTCGCTTTTTGGTTGTGTCACTCCACGATTATTTGCCTCAATTTTCAATCTAATAATGAGATCTTCTAAGAAAATCTCATTTTTCTTGTGTTTCAGATAGTTGTGTTAGTCTTTCCATGATAGAAGCAATTTTCCTGTTATCGTTTCAATAAGAAATGACTCTCCAGCTTTATATCCTACCGATTCAAGTTCATGGATTATCGGTTGGAGTTCCTGCACTTGAGTAGCTACAGATTTGGAATCCACCATCTTATAGTCCATAAACTTATCTAGTATGAACTTCTTCAAACTGACATTATGTGTCTTGTATTTATTTGCAAGTATTGTCCATAGGGATTTTGCTATCTAGTGTGGCTGATACACTTTGTACAACATATTATCCAGACAGTTCAGAACGTAATTGCACAAGAAATTCGAATTTTTCCATGTATCAACAGCTAGAAACAAATTTTTGTTTGTTCTTTTTGTTTGGCCTGGTGCAGGCATGGGTTCCTCCTCTTCGAGATAACTTTGCAGACTCAACTAGTCGGATAGAACAGCTTCTGACTTTGTCATGTTTGAAAGTCATCACCATCTCCTTTGAACGGATTAGGTCTGTTGTGGGTGGTAGTTTTTGTTGATAAATCGACCGCTGCCATTTCTGTTTCAATGCAAATGATTATAAAGAAATTTCGTCTGAGGCTTGTAGTAACAATTTTCTTAACACTTTATTTTGAGTCTCCCAAGATACAGCAGACGATGATTTGCACGAAATTGTGATGAGTATGATACATCATACCTCTGTGATATGAGATTTGGTTGATTTTGATAACAGAACAAGGAGGAAGAAGACGAGTGACAAAAGAGTAAGAATGTGATCAGTATTCTCCTCTTTTTATAGTCTTCTTCTCCAACGGTTGTGCCTCTTTGAAAGGTCGTGTCTGTTCGTTTGAATCAAGCAGTTATTTGTAACGGTTATGTCGTCGGTTGATAATTTGCAACAATCATGTCTGTTGTAAGTTTTCGCAACAGTCTCTAGCAACATTTGAAAAATCCATTCAAACAGTTAAACCGTTTGAATTTAAACAGAAAACCGTTTATTTCTGTTCAGCAAAAATACAACACGGTCCAGTCTCATTGGACCCGTACCCGGTTCGGTACGGACGGGCGACGCATGCGCGTGTTCAAACTATGGCTATATAGACCCTCCTCTGGCACAAAATTGTTGAATATGCGCTTATATGATTTTTGTTTGATGATAATAAACATATATACATTCGTTTAAATGTATTTGATAATATACTATTTATTTTCACAGATTAAATAAATATTTGCTGAATAAAATAAATAACACAGAATTTGAATTCAAACGAATATTTTATTCAAATAAATATTTATTACAACTTTGAATAGTACAATTTCAAGCTCTCACTATAACTATACAACTTTAATTACAATTACATCACATTTCACATTTACAGTTAACCTCACTACATATCACTCACACTCGTGTTTTTATCTTCAACTGCATTCCAGTTTGAATCCATCATCTGAGCAATCTGCAAAAATATTCACTAACGCAGTAAAATTGAAAAAGAAATATTTTTGCAATATAAAATAAAAGATGGATTTTGAAAATATGATTTGCCTCAGTTATTTGGGTTGTTCGTCATCATTTAATTTTGAATTCATCATACACGAACAACTTGTGACATACACAGTGTATTACTGTATATGCCACAAGGCCGTGCACGCCGATATATACACTTGATAATGCTACAGGGACAGGTGAGCACAAGGTCAAACCCAAATATACGGACAGGTTCAACTCACATGCAATAACATTGAAAATACGACACGAACACAAGGTCAAATCCGAGTTTTGAAACTGGATTCAACACAAGTGAATCGAGTTCAAGTCAGACCAACACTGCAAGTACATGAATGCAAACTACAAGTACAGGTTCAAGGCCAAAATGTCAAAGTGGCAACTGGCAATAACAACTACACATATGCATACCACAGATGCAACCGATCAGTTCGACATATACATGAAAGCAACAAGTTTCGACCAAAACCAGTGTATACAACATAATGAAGCAATAACACAAAGGGCCAGAGAAATGCCACAAATGTATACAGATGATCAGTGTGCAAAATGAAGCAAACTACTGGATCGAGTTCAGCAAGGCAATGCAATATGCAGTGTACTACAACAAGTCAGCAGATACATGAAGAATGCACCAATGCAAACTGAACAACAGATCAGCCATGACAGCAGACCAGTGTCAAAAATCAAGTGATCAACACAGCAACGAAAGCAACAAATTTACAAAGTGCATGAACACAGTGAACAACAAAAGTACAGTGTCAATCTCGTGTATGTAACAGATAACAATGCAAGTGTCGACCAAGTAACAATGCAAGCACAGTCTCAAACATGAAACAAAATGCATTATGAATACTATAGGCCGAGAACCAAACCAGAGAAATATACAGAGACCTGGTGCAAATAACAACAAGTCAAGGCAGCAACAAACATACATATGAAGTAGTTCAAATCCAAGTGCAAATTCAAGAATATATATACACATGTATAAAATACAGAGGTACAGGCCGAGCAAAATCAAGAAAGATTTTTCTTCAAAAATTACTGAAGCCAAAAGAAGCTACAGAGGAACCATGGTCAATATTAAGTGGCCGAAGTCAAATGAATTCAACATCGCTGGTGACCACAAAATTAATCAAGCCGTGGATATGATGTATGAGTCATAATTGACCAAGTTATAGCCGTGATCACCAAGCAATGAATATACAGGAATTGAAAAGGTCAGAAATCATCAGCATCGTTCAAGAATAATAAAGTGGCCGAGATGAATATTTGACAAATTCAAATAAATATATACGATCGAAGATTCAGGAAATCGAACGCATATATAACCCAATCATCATCGGCAATCAATGTATCGAATTCCAGAAAGCATAAATCAATAAAAAGAAAAAGCACATAATTATATACCGGAGTTCGATCAACGAAGCAGCCGCGGTGAGCAAATCAAAGAGCATCGAAGTCGAACAGTATCAAAGCATCAAAGTCGAACAGTATCAAAGAGGAACGGCCGCTTCAAGAACCCTAGTGTGGATCGACAGGACAAAAAGCCCTAATTTTGTTTCAAAGAGGAACGGCCGCATCTCAAAAATAAACGAACGAAGAAAATAAAAGTGACGGTCTAAAATATAAAAGGGGCCGGCAGTAAAAATAAGGGCTTTAAATTTATAAATAGGGTTTTGTTTATATTAGGACTATTTTATTTTAATTTGTTTTTAATTTGTATTTTCCTTTTTAAACCGTTTAATTTTCTAGTCGTGTGACTAGGGGACAAGCTACGGTGTGTAGCTTGAGAATTCGCAACTCGGTAGTTGAGTTGTGGCAGGGTTTTGAGCGTAGAGTTAGATTAGTCAATAGCGGTGTATAGCGAGTTTACGTGTGTAAGCGAGGGACTATCTAATTTCTAGTAGAAACCTTGGGGGCAGCACGTAGGCAGGGTTTTGCCGAAGCTGGGTAAATTCTGTGTTGTTCTGTTTTATTCTGTTATTTATATTCTGCGATATCTGTGCTGCTATTCTGTGATCTGAATTGAAATTAATTTATAAGCTTCCGCGATTAATTTTTATACTTTACACTATCACCCTATTCACCCCCCCTCTAGGGTGAAATCGATCCTACAAGTGGTATCGGAGCTAGGAACAAAAGCCATTTTTGTTTTAAAATTTTGATTTTACAAAAACCAATTTTTAATTTAAAAATTCGTGTTTCAAAAATCAATTTTTGTTTTTAAAAAATTCGTGTTTCAAAAATCGGTTTTTTGTTTTAAAAATTTGAATTCTTAAAATGGCTTCTTTTAATAATGCTTTTGCAGAAGGGCAATCCATAGTTAGACCACCAATGTTCAATGGTGAATATGCTTACTGGAAAAATAGAATGCAAATTTTTCTGAAAACCATTGACGCTTCGAATATTGTTGAGACAGGTTATAGTATACCAACTATAACTGTAGATAATCAGGAAATAGAGAAACCAAAGGAACAATGGACAGAACTAGAAAATAAATTACAGAATACTAATGCCAAAGCTATGAATTCTATTATCTGTTCATTAGATCAATTTGAATTTAATCGTGTCTCACATTGTCTAACTGCGCAGGAAATATGGCACATATTAGAAGTAACTCACGAAGGAACATCTCAAGTCAAAGAATCTCGCCTTGCCATGCTAAGCAGCGAATACGAGAACTTTACAATGGCGAAAGAAGAAAATGTCAAAGAGATGTACGGACGACTTTCCAACATCGTATACAAATCAAAAGCTCTCGGAAAAACATACACCGAATTGGAAATAGTCCGTAAAATCCTCAGAGTCCTTCCACGAAGCTTTGAAGCAAAAGTAACTGCCATACAAGAATCGAAAGATTTAAAACAACTTAAAGTTGAGGAACTCATCGGAAATCTCACCACTTATGAGCTAGAAATGAAATTCAAAGAAGAGCGTGAAGGAGGTGACACTCAAAAGAAATCAATAGCTCTCAAAGGAACAACCGAAAGTGATGATGATAACGATGAAGATGATGGAGCAGCAGAATTGGAGCTGTTAATAAGGAAATTCAAAAAATGGAATCAAAAACATGGAAATTCAGCTCGAAATCAAAAAGCAAAAAGCAGAATAGCCAAAGCACTAGACTACTCAGAAGAACAAAAGTTTATTTGTTATAATTGCAACAAACCCGGCCATATCAAGCCCGATTGTCCACAAATTAAATCCATCCATGGAAAGAAACAGAAAAAGAAAAGTTTTGCAGCCACTTGGGATGAAATAGACGAGAATGATCAAAGCACTGGCAGTGAAAGCGAAAAGGCAGAATTGTGTCTTCGAGGTGATACAACTGACAGTGACGATGACGAGCCAAGTGAGGTATCAAAACTTACCCATTCTGAGTTGCTTATATATTTTCATGAAGTAAACGGTTGTTTTGAACGACTTAGGGAAAAATATGCCAAACTTGAATCTCAAAAAGATACTTTGATAGAATGTAATAAACAACTTGATCAATTAGTTAAAACCTATCAAAGTAGGATCCCTAAGTGTGATAAGTGTCCAACATTTGAAAAGGAAATTAAAAAATCAGAAATCAATATAAAAACACTTGAAAATGAAATTCTGATTTTAAAGGAGGATAAAAATACTAGGAGAGAGAATTCTATTAAAAAGTGCACACAGTTGTTAAATGAAAATGAATCTCTCAAATCACAAGTCCAACAATTGTCAACAACTTTAGATAAATTTTCAAAAAGTGAAAAATCGTTGAATATGCTATTAGGAAAGCAAACTGTTAATTCGGTTAGACAAGGACTTGGATATAATAGTTCGAAAATTGTTGAAAGCAATATTAGTCAAGCTAAATCCATGTGCACGATTTGTAGAAAATTTGGACACGATCACAATAATTGTTGGTATAGACCCAAACATGTGAAAACTATACCGATTTGGGTTCCAAAAGGCACAAATATAAAATCTCTCAAAGTTAAACAAATTTGGGTGCCGAAGGGAACAATTATAAACAGTTTTGGGTCTACACAAAATTATTTTTCAAAATTTTCAGCCACTAACAACCATGGACCTATAAAAACAAATAGGTCACATAAATCTTTCATCGTGTAGGTGTGGTGGCAGGCTAAGGAACAACAACAGTGTTCTTAGGATTTTTGGCTGTTCCAGAAACACAACGGACGACAAAGCAAAGTTCCTTAGCCTAGTATAAAGGTGACAGAATCACAACGGACAACAACGGAAAATATCGTAAAGGTAAAACAGGTAATGGTATGTTTTGAACGATATATTAAATGTGATAATCTGCACCGTATTCTGAAGTAAAATCAGCCAATATTGAGATGATGAAAAGATGATGATTCTGACTTATTCAACATAGTTGGCCAATTATACTCTTATGCCAAAAACACTATAAAAATCTCTAGATTTTTTGAATTACTTCTTATATATAAGTTTGAGAGAAAAATAGTGTTTTGATTGGATAATAATATTGTTGTTATAATATTTTTGGCTAAATCTATATTCATGTTTTGACACGGCCTCGATTTAAAATCCTAATGAATTCTATTTTAAAAATTGTAGAAAGGATTTTAAATTTTTTTTTTTTTGAAATTGTTGAAACTTTTAAGAAATTGCTTTGAAGTAAAAATAATGTTTGATGGCTTCTAAAATTGACACTTTAATATATGTTTGATTGTTGACACGGTTTTCATTTCAAATCCAAGAGAATTTCATTTAAAATTTGTTGATAATAATCATGAGAAAATTTGTTGAAATTTCTTAATCTGGTCTTTGACATTCAACGAGTGAATTTTGAGTGAAATTTAAATTCAGATGCAGATTACACTGGTAATATGGTTGATAGAAAAATTATTAGTGTAACGTGATTAATTTTTGAAACATTCATTTGCTGCATCGTTTTTTCAAAGAAAATATCTGCATATTCTTCATTTCAAATAATTTTCAAATAGCAGAAAATTTTCTTTTAAAACCCCCTGGAGAAAATCATTATTGACCATATTTTCAGATTAGTCATTTTGAAAAATTGGTTTCATAATTATTTTTGAATTTGATTTTAAATGACTATATTGACTAATCTAACTCCCTAATGATTATCAAAAAGAAAAATGGTGATTGAAAAAGCGATGAGTGTTGATATTGATCATATATTATAACTCGAGAAAGTATAATTAGAAAATTTCTTTAGAAATTTAAACAAGAGTTATAAAACTTTTTGTTGGTACAAATTCCATGACCATCTCTATGTCTATCATATTTCTAACAACCATCACTCATCAAAATTCTATATAGTTTGTCAATATGTGGTACTTTAAACAGGAATCGTTCGTTTTTCATTTTCACATTTTTTAAAAAAAAATAAAATAATAATAAATAAATAAATAAATAAATAAATACCAAAGTATTCACTCTCATTTAAAAGTCCTCACGGTTATGCATGGGTGAATTACTTGGAATTTGTTATGTGCTTCCATGCTCATTTAAAAGTCCTCACGGTTATGCATGTATGGAACGCATATCAAAAGTTAATTTTTAAAATAAACAAGTTGATTCTAATCCCATTTAAAAGTCCTCACGGTTATGCGTGGTTAGAAGATACTTGAATTCAATTTTTAAAAATAAAATTGGAATACTACTAATCTCATTTAAAAGTCCTAACGGTTATACATGGTTAGTAGATATTCAAATTCCTGATATAAATATACCACAAATAGACACAACTGTATGGTTTTATATGATGACATCATTTCCATCATTCTAAAAGTGGAATATGCGCCTAACAAAATATTTATGATTTTTGTTTTATTTTTTATCGAAATTTAATATTTATATTCAATTGAGTTTTAAAGTTGAATTAATATCAATCACTTTATTTCTATTTTCTCTAACACTATAATTCTTTTGCTGATAACAAAAGGGGGAGAGAAAAGTTAAGATTTTGTCAAATAAAATCAAGCAAAGGTCAAATAATTTTCCATTTGCATCTAGGCTCATTTTTATTTGTATGCATATATGTAGGGGGAGTATTGTGTAGAGAGGAGCATTTAAATAGGGGGAGCAATTAGGATATAACTATGATCAAATACATTTAATATATTCAAAATCTTAAATATATGTTTGTTATCATCAAAAGGGGAAGATTGTTGAATATGCGCTTATATGATTTTTGTTTGATGATAATAAACATATATACATTCGTTTAAATGTATTTGATAATATACTATTTATTTTCACAGATTAAATAAATATTTGCTGAATAAAATAAATAACACAGAATTTGAATTCAAACGAATATTTTATTCAAATAAATATTTATTACAACTTTGAATAGTACAATTTCAAGCTCTCACTATAACTATACAACTTTAATTACAATTACATCACATTTCACATTTACAGTTAACCTCACTACATATCACTCACACTCGTGTTTTTATCTTCAACTGCATTCCAGTTTGAATCCAGCATCTGAGCAATCTGCAAAAATATTCACTAACGCAGTAAAATTGAAAAAGAAATATTTTTGCAATATAAAATAAAAGATGGATTTTGAAAATATGATTTGCCTCAGTTATTTGGGTTGTTCGTCATCATTTAAATTTGAATTCATCATACACGAACAACTTGTGACATACACAGTGTATTACTGTATATGCCACAAGGCCGTGCACGCCGATATATACACTTGATAATGCTACAGGGACAGGTGAGCACAAGGTCAAACCCAAATATACGGACAGGTTCAACTCACATGCAATAACATTGAAAATACGACACGAACACAAGGTCAAATCCGAGTTTTGAAACTGGATTCAACACAAGTGAATCGAGTTCAAGTCAGACCAACACTGCAAGTACATGAATGCAAACTACAAGTACAGGTTCAAGGCCAAAATGTCAAAGTGGCAACTGGCAATAACAACTACACATGCATACCACAGATGCAACCGATCAGTTCGACATATACATGAAAGCAACAAGTTTCGACCAAAACCAGTGTATACAACATAATGAAGCAATAACACAAAGGGCCAGAGAAATGCCACAAATGTATACAGATGATCAGTGTGCAAAATGAAGCAAACTACTGGATCGAGTTCAGCAAGGCAATGCAATATGCAGTGTACTACAACAAGTCAGCAGATACATGAAGAATGCACCAATGCAAACTGAACAACAGATCAGCCATGACAGCAGACCAGTGTCAAAAATCAAGTGATCAACACAGCAACGAAAGCAACAAATTTACAATGTGCATGAACACAGTGAACAACAAAAGTACAGCGTCAATCTCGTGTATGTAACAGATAACAATGCAAGTGTCGACCAAGTAACAATGCAAGCACAGTCTCAAACATGAAACAAAATGCATTATGAATACTATAGGCCGAGAACCAAACCAGAGAAATATACAGAGACCTGGTGCAAATAACAACAAGTCAAGGCAGCAACAAACATACATATGAAGTAGTTCAAATCCAAGTGCAAATTCAAGAATATATATACACATGTATAAAATACAGAGGTACAGGCCGAGCAAAATCAAGAAAGATTTTTCTTCAAAAATTACTGAAGCCAAAAGAAGCTACAGAGGAACCATGGTCAATATTAAGTGGCCGAAGTCAAATGAATTCAACATCGCTGGTGACCACAAAATTAATCAAGCCGTGGATATGATGTATGAGTCATAATTGACCAAGTTATAGCCGTGATCACCAAGCAATGAATATACAGGAATTGAAAAGGTCAGAAATCATCAGCATCGTTCAAGAATAATAAAGTGGCCGAGATGAATATTTGACAAATTCAAATAAATATATACGATCGAAGATTCAGGAAATCGAACGCATATATAACCCAATCATCATCGGCAATCAATGTATCGAATTCCAGAAAGCATAAATCAATAAAAAGAAAAAGCACATAATTATATACCGGAGTTCGATCAACGAAGCAGCCGCGGTGAGCAAATCAAAGAGCATCGAAGTCGAACAGTATCAAAGCATCAAAGTCGAACAGTATCAAAGAGGAACGGCCGCTTCAAGAACCCTAGTGTGGATCGACAGGACAAAAAGCCCTAATTTTGTTTCAAAGAGGAACGGCCGCATCTCAAAAATAAACGAACGAAGAAAATAAAAGTGACGGTCTAAAATATAAAAGGGGCCGGCAGTAAAAATAAGGGCTTTAAATTTATAAATAGGGTTTTGTTTATATTAGGACTATTTTATTTTAATTTGTTTTTAATTTGTATTTTCCTTTTTAAACCGTTTAATTTTCTAGTCGTGTGACTAGGGGACAAGCTACGGTGTGTAGCTTGAGAATTCGCAACTCGGTAGTTGAGTTGTGGCAGGGTTTTGAGCGTAGAGTTAGATTAGTCAATAGCGGTGTATAGCGAGTTTACGTGTGTAAGCGAGGGACTATCTAATTTCTAGTAGAAACCTTGGGGGCAGCACGTAGGCAGGGTTTTGCCGAAGCTGGGTAAATTCTGTGTTGTTCTGTTTTATTCTGTTATTTATATTCTGCGATATCTGTGCTGCTATTCTGTGATCTGAATTGAAATTAATTTATAAGCTTCCGCGATTAATTTTTATACTTTACACTATCACCCTATTCACCCCCCCTCTAGGGTGAAATCGATCCTACAAAAATTACTTGATTCTAAGGACTAATATATGTTGATGGCATGGCGAGGGTATATAAACATGTATACCAATGTGGGACTTTAATTCTATATCTTCATTCAAAGGATCTCTAAAGGCAATTCAAAAATTAATTCAAGTTACCATACTACAGATATCAATCCAAAATTATTGCAAATAGCAAACGTTTAAATATGGGACTAACGACAACCCTAATCTGAGGCCTAAAAGGCTAAAATATCACTCCATTATTATGCAGTTTGGATAAATGTATTTTTAAGCTCGATTAATGTAATAAATCAGATGGAATGATAATCCTGGTGGCAGTAATATACAATTAAATTTGGTCATAAAATTAATCTTTCAAGCTATCAATACCATCTTTAATTGAGGTCATAATAAAGCACAAGCATAGTTGAATTATTTATTTAATATCAAAGCAAAAAAAGGCTTCAGTAATATACATAATATGGTCATAAATTCAGCAAATAGGATAAGGTGGTCGTTTCATCAATGGACAAAATAACCAAAAATCCAATGGAAATCTAAAAATTACTTTCTTATATTGCACACGACAAGGTTTACGCTGCACTGGCTATAGTATACCAATGGAAGTGTCCCAAATACTCATAAAACACAATTAAACGACGGTTTCAAACTTCAGCACATTCTTTATAATTACTTCGTACTGATTAGTAACTGGCTTCAACTTTCAGGTACCGTTATCTATCTTAATATCTATTAACTTAAACTTCTTTAATGAATATATGTTGTGATGACTAGAGAATAGTAAGCAAAATCATACACTCATAGTACCAAAACTACATGTATATGAGACCTCCTAATAAAGAAGTCAAATGCTGATCATTTGAACAACAAATTCAAGTGTTTGACCAAGCATTCGACTATGCAACAACAAAACACTATTGCTTTGATAAATTTCAATGCCATAACCAAAATAGAAAATGAAATACGATATTATGCACTATAATATGAATAATACACCATTCACAAACACAACCAAGATCCACTTAAAAAACTCAAGTATACAACAAGCGATGGAAATCCCAAATTTCAACATGAAAATTAGAAACGTTGATAATTTCTTCAAAAATAATAACATCTTTATTACTAGATTTATATTTGGTCTTATGAGCGTATCTGAAGAAACAAAGCGATGATCGTGGGATGATGGTCAGAGGAACAACAATCGATGGGAGCATGATCGTGAAATCCCTATTTTGATTCTGATTTTGATGGAGATAAAGTTGGAGATTATGATTTTAGCTGAACATATAAACAGGAGTTAAAGCAAAAAGTGATAGAGAAGTTTGGAGAATCATAGAAGAAAACATCGCGAAGAAAAATGATTTTGCCATCGCATAGAAACATCGATAAATGTACGCATGAAATCAGAGTTTTAAACAAATTTGATTTTCATTTTACAACATGCAAACCTACGTAACGGTCGGTTTGATAAGTTATGCAAATGCACCGGTGCTTGCTTACAATGCATTTGCCTTTAATTTTTATCAACCATTCCCACATCTATATTAGTTTTCTGCTACAATATATATGCATCTTTTGTCAAATCAACATAGGGGATTCATTCTTTGGGGTCTCCCATTTTTCGTTTTACTGAAAAATTTGAAAATGTTAAGGATAAATTTATGAATTGGAACACCTTTACCTTTAAAATCATTTTCAAAAGAGTGCGAGATGTCGAGAAGATTAATAAGAAAACTTTTGGCTCCAACCTCGTTATCAAACTAGGTTAGGTTTGCGAGAAACCTCATTATCCCGGATCTTTGTTTTCTTACCATAAATGTTCTAAATGAGTGTCAAGGCACTTTTTAAGCATTATCTAAGGCTTGATACATTGCATAAGCATGTACAAGCTATTTTTGGGATATTTTGCCCCCATGGATGCTCTAAAGCTCATTCAAACCTCTAAATTTACAATTTTGATTAATTAATACTTAACCAAGAACTAATTTCTTTTCCTGAATTACACAAGTTATGAAAAGCTCCTAATTTTGATTAATCCTCGATTAATTTCCGTTTTAACAGTTAATCCCTATTTCATACTTACCGCTCAAAAATAAAAGCTTAAAACACCATTTGGCACTAACTCAGGCCAATTCAATCCATATCACTCCAGTTTGTGGTAACAACTTTCGTGATGATGGATACTTCTCCTTTCTTACTTTGTCTCTTCTCACATTTTTTTTCCTGTCAAAAATAAAAGCTTAAAACACCGCCCCCATAATTGGCCTGAACACTCTATTTACTGCTTCCTTCTCATCTGCGTATTGACTTAGTGTCATCGGTAGTAACATTCTCCGTTGATTCTTCTATGCTAGTTGATATAACCCGCAATTTCTGAAGTGAACTGCTAATGAATAACAACATGAATGTTTTAAAAATAATGTAATTTGCCTACTTATATTGATGATTTATTGTGCTATATTTATGGTATGCAGGTTTATTAAGATACCCATTTGTTTGCAAGGATAATAAATGGATTTATACGATCTTGCATTTTTTTTTTGGTTAAGTTTAAAGAGATATATTGTGACTTTCTTTCAATAAAGAAAACAAAATGGCTTACATTTCCTAAACTATAGTCCATTTCCTAAATTACAAATGATCATATTTCGTGTAGATACTCCAAGCAGCGAAGAAAATAAATTTAAGTGGCTTATGAGTGTGATGCTAATAAATTATGCTACAGGTCCTTTTTTAAATCTGTTTAAATTATTTGGCTTCAGATTTGTTTTGCCAGTTCCCAATGCTACAACATTAACATACACCGAGTTAACTAACAAATTGATAAAAAATTGAAAAGATATAACTATAACCTGTAACAGCATACAGAATATTGGCATCACCAATAGTCACCACAAGAGCAGTAACCATCAGCAAAATGGTGGAAGCGGATCGAATCCCTGACCACAATCTCTTTTCCAACACATTTAGAAGCTACCTTCATGAATCTATGACAGTCTTCACATATCCTAATATTCTTCATAATCTTCAGCTGTCTCTGTGAAAAGGTCGCGTTCATAAGCCCATAGACCAATGCCAACTTCTCACTATGATGCAGCAATCTTTCTTCCTTGTGCTCTTCCTCAATCTCATGCAGCACCAATTTAGTGTCAACCACATAGCCCATTTTCTTAAGCTTATCAACAAGTGCTCTAAGCTCCAAATATATCTCCTCAATTTGAAAATGATGCCTACCACCAGCTGAGAATTCATGAACACGATTTCTAACTGAAATCCAGCTCAGCCCAAGCTCCTTCTTCACTCCAAACTCCTTCATTTCCTTTCTCGTTATAGCTGCATCAACAAAACTTCCTTGAGCACTGTAAATGTTCGACATCATTACATACGAAGATGACTTATGTGGGTCTAACTCTGCAACTTTTCTTGCAGCCTTGCTACCTATCTTAGACTCTCCTTTCTTCCTACATGCACCGAGCAATGTACACCACACTACAGAATCTGGGTTCATCGGCATTTGATCTATCAATGCTTCAGCTTCTTCAAGCTTCCCAGCCCTACCTAGTATGTCCACCATGCAGGCAAAATGATCGAGTTGAGGATGAAACCCATGAACTTCTGATATGGATTTGAATACTTCACGACCTTCTTCAATTAGACCAGCATGGCTACAAGCAGTTAAAACTGCACCAAATGTTGCAGAGTCTGGAGAAACATCCATATTTTTGAAACATAGCAAGGCTTTCTTACCTCTTCCATGTATTGCATATGCTTTGATGATCGAGTTCCATGACACTTTGTCGTGAACTCGAATTTCTTCAAAGGTCTTCTCTGCTAGGCCAATGCAGCCACACCGAGAATATGAATGAACAAGCGCGTTACATATGACCGTGTCTCCATTGAACCCAAGTCTTATCAAAAAGGAATGTAATACCGAACATTGTAGTTCGGAAGCAAAACCTGCACAAGCCTTCACCACTGAAGATAATATATAACGGTCGGGTTTAAAACCTTCTTTTCTCAACCAAGTAAATAAGGACAACGCTTCTTCAGGTTTGTTTTGTTCAGCAGACACGGCTATGACAGCGGTCCAAGACATCATATCACGCACATTCATGCCTGAAAATATCTTATAACAGTCATTAAAATCGCCACCTAGGTTCGAGTAAGACTTAATAAACACTGTTGCCAGCTCAGTTTCTGAAACAAAGTCTGTTTTCATTGCTAGTGCAAGCATTTGCATCAACTGCTTCAAGTTCAAACAAGAAGATGCAGCAGCTAGAAGTGTAGCTCGATCGAAACCAATATCAGTGGTAGAGTACATAAGTGCAAATAAATAAAGTGACTTTTCAAACTGATGCATCATATTAAAACCTGCAAACATTGAATTCCATGTGATCACGTTACGAGAAGTCATACTTTCAAACACATTCCACCCATCTTCATCATTGCAACTACAATACATTGTAATAAGTGCATTTCCTATGAAAACATTGTTATTGAAAGATGTCTTAAAGGTAAGTGCATGCACCTGTTTTCCAAAGAAGAGATCTTGAGACTTGGCGCAAGAGCTAAGCACGGTGGAAAAGGCAAAGTCATTTGGTAAATGAAAGACAACCATGTCAGAAAATAACGACAGGCATTTGGAGTGGAATTCGTTGTGAGAAAATCCCGAAATGAGGGCGGTCCAAGAAACAAGATTCTTTTGAGGCATTTGATCGAACAACTTCTGAGCGCAAGAAACATCGCCACATTTGGAATACATGTTGATGAGGTGATTGGTGATGATGGTATTGGGTTGAGGAAATGATGACGATATGTAATAGTCGTGAACTGATTTGCCGAGGGAGAGGAGGCCATGGCGAGCGCAGTTGATGAAGAGAGAAGCATATGCTTTGCTGTTTATTGGAGATTTTGATGGCAATGAATGGAGATAGGATACTGCTTTTGATACACGACCAAGTGAGCATAGGCGGAGAATTTGGTGAGACGCATCGTCTGCATTCATTAATTGTAAAAGATTACTGTTTTTGTTTTCCTCCCCAAACTAAATGAGCCTACGGAAAAGAAGTTGGCCGACAAATTGAAATAGAGCAGTGGCGTTCGCACAGGAATTTGATTAAAGGTAACATCTAATGTACGTTTTTATTTTTTATTTGAAGTAATTATTAAATTAACGTATAATATTGAATGGAAAGTATTATTAATTATTTTAAAAAAAAAATAGATTGCGTCCGACTTATCCTAGTTACATCCAATGTAACTGTTACAACCTGCTTAACCGTTGTTTTTTTAGATTCCAATAGCTTTCCGTTAAAATGTTGATGTAACAGTTACTACTGCCTTATCTAGAGTTCAATCAGACGTAATTACCGTTGAACGTTTTTGTAGAGCATTTCCTTCTCCTTGAACGCACACCCTGAGAGTAAACGAAACTAGCACATGTAAAATCGTAGGGCAAAATCTGTACAAATCCACTTAAAATCCATTTATCTATAAAAGAAAATATGGTGGTTTGTATTCACTTTTGTCAACTAATCTGAAACCGCATATTGAATTCTCATTGATTTAATGTGATGGCCATCTTACACCTCTAGTACCCCAAATACACCTCTAGTACCATAGATATTGCTCGGCGACGGTACCCGACTGATTTTGGAAACAGTCAAAAATAAAGTAACAATAATATAAAGCAGAAACTGTCGTATATCTCACAATGCATAGATAAAATATAATAACCAATTGTTATCCCGCCCTTTTGCAAGGACGTGACACCAAAAAATTGGCTGGAAATCAAAGACTATTCGTCCCAAAGATCGGTTATATATTGGTTCACTATAGATATCGATGAATTTTGTCCGAGTCCAAATCAAGCTAAAATTGATACGACACGGCAATCAAAGAAACGGAAGCCAACATTCCAAATTTCAAGTCAATCGGAGTTCGTATGCTCAAGATATGATCGATGCAATTTCAGCAATCACCTTGTTCGTATCCATCAAGCTTTGACTATTCATATCCATCAAAAATCCAAAGTTCGAATCAATCTGTTCGCATCGATCAGTTGCCTGTTGTTCGCATCAATCAGGCACCTGTTGTCTGTATCCTTCCACCCTATAGACTTCATCTCGTATCCATCCAGCCTGCTATCCAGCGAAGGCGATCCTCCTCATACCCATCAGTAAGCAAGCTCATTTCGTGTCGGTCCATCTCGTGTCCATTGGTGAGATGACCTCTCTTTGTATCCATCCAGATCCACTCATTTCGTATCCATCCACATACGTCCATTTCGTATCGATCAAGCCTTAAAACGTACTTCGTATCGGTCGACAACAGATCGATACGAGACCTCCCTATCGATATGAAATGGAGCACAGGGCATCGATACGAAATGGAGTGTTGATGATTCGATACGAAGAAGAGCGCAGATGATCGATATGAAAAGAAGCGCCAAGCATCGATCCAGAGGACACAGCTCTCGATGGATACGAAGATGTAAGCAGTCAACTCGGCACTAAAAGTGGATCGATCCAACGAGCAAGCGCCACGTTAATAGAAGGCACGTGCTCGATCGATGCGAAGAGAGCGACACGAAGAGCGGTCAATACGAACTAAACGGCCATCGAAGGAGCCAAACTTGCATCGACCATACCTTTCAATCCACAAGTCCAAATGCTATGAAATTTTCACAGGAGCTTACGTACAACCTAAAGAACGTTCCTGCCAAATTTCGACTCGATTGGATCAAATCTTGATCGATACGAAATTCATTCGTATCGATCACGGATCGAGTCGAAATTAGGTGGGATCAATCGCGTAGGCCTACTCACGTGCCAAAAGGAGTCTCCCTAGATTTGAGCGAGATATTTGCCTCCTACACCTATAAATAACGCCCCAGAACCTATAGAAAAGGGATCTTTTTGGCTCTTCAACGCCTAAACTCTGCCGGAACCATTTTCATACTTCAAAGCTGCTGTTGTACTCGATTTTTATCACTGTAATCCGCTATAATCAGTTGTAATCAGAAAGTGAATAGCAATAAAGTCATCAACTTCAAAGTGGACGTAGGTCAGATTGTTGAACCACTATAAACTCTGTGTTCTTTACTACTTTCATCTAAATTTTCTGAGTGTTCTTCATTTTTAATTCTCTACATACTTGTTATCTGTAATCTGTGATTGTGAACGGGTGCTTTCATCGGCAATTGGGTATTTGTGATCACTTTTGGCGCAAACACCAATATAGACATAAAACAGGTGAGAAAGTAGTATAACTGGATGAACTAAAATAAACCAGAGTGCATCAGGCTTATTGAAGTTATAAAAAAACAAGTGGCAATAGAGTTTACACATTTGAACAAATAAACTCCACAAGAAATTGTACCCAACAGATAATTAAGAACTGATACAGCTTCACAATACTCTACGGCGAAATATAGTTGTAAAACCTCCAAATATAGATATATGAAAGCGTAACCCTCCTACTCATCCTTCGCACAGCTCCATGTGCTATCTCATGCCTGCTACCTTAATCCACCCATTAAAGTGTACCCGAGATGATAAGAAGCAGTGCAAATAACCTTGAATCAGACAACAGTCTGGTATGGATGATCTACAATATATATATATATATATATATATATATATATATATATATATATTTGTGTGTGTGTGTGTATATGTATGTATGTAAGTCAAAACACCATAAATAGAAACAAATGACATGTAAAGTCACACCTGCCATGTCACTCCTTGCATCCAAAGAGTTAGTACATAACATAGATATATGTTAATCTACTATCATCATCATATATATATATGTGTTACTCAATGTACAGTATAAGGTGTCTGGGTATCTAACATATACAATACCTACATTGTGTGACACCTATAGTAGACATATAAAACATAGAAACAGTCAAGCAATTATCTAATATCACTCAAGTGCATTGGATATATAATAACTCGTATGATCACATTTGACGATCAAAGACCATTCAACATCTCGGTTTCATAAATGCTCGAATCTATGTCACATTCGATGGCCGGGAACTAAGCTCATGGATCGACAAGGTCCAAAGTACACGGAACACATATTGACAAATTTAGGAGATCATCCTAATATATACCCTTTTTTATGAGCACACATCGAAACTCTAAGTTCTCAACGATCCCATAGCATACGTCCCAATAGTATAACACATCGTATAATCCTCTTCACAATTTCACATCGTTGAACTTGCCTTCTTGGACTTCACATGATGCTACGAACACTTTCCATTTGATCCAAACAACTCACATCATCAAGTTATCGAAGTTTGTAACATTTCTAGCCATGTTACAAAAGTCTTGAGTTTTCCCTTGTCGAGACCTAAGTTATCCATCATTTCCTCATGTCAAGCCTGAAGCAACTCCTCATTTCCCAATGTCAATCCCGCATCGCCCTTATATCTCACGATCCAACCATTGGATCTTCATGCGACCGATCATGGAAGTCCCTTACATAATGTCGAACATCTCTGCAAATTATGGGTTCAATTGGTGGTGGTAAGATTGGTCGGTGGTGATCGATCGAGGATGATCGATCTTAGTGCTTCACGTTTTTATCAAGTCAATCTCGTTTTTATGCACCTAAGTCATGAGGCAATCATCAACTTTTCCTATGACTTCATTTTCTCCAACGTTAGCCGCATTTCAAAAGCGGGATCGATCGGTAATGCCATTTACTCTACGTTATTCCTTAGAAATCTTGAAGTATTCATCATGCACACCTCGTGTTGGCCTCAAGCGTTCATTCGACTCAACTTTAAAACACCATTAATAAAATAATTAATTATTTTAACCCATCATTAATTAAATCAAATAATTAACTTAAAACGTAATTAAATCAATTAATTAAATTAAAAAACATTAATAGTACAATTAAGTAACTTTAAACAACATTAATAATATAATTTAATAACTTTAAACAACATTAATAATATAATTAAATAACTTAAACACCATTAGTAAAATAATTAATTAACATGCTTTAAAACATCATTAATAAAATAATTAATTAACTTAAACATCGTTAATAAAATAATCTAATATATTACAATTAAATAAACACCTATCCTCAAATTGTTATAAAACTGAAGTTATTTTAAGTCCATAAATTTTCAAATTCGGAAAGAAACTTAGCGACCACTATTTATTTTTAATTCACCTTCCAAGTCATATCACTGGTATTTACAGAAGCAGTCATATATGCAAATAAAATCGATTAACAATCATTATCTAATTCATCACTTATCCAATATTAATTTATCCACATATTAATTAACTGGCACATGAATAAATGTCCGGACTAATATAATAGCAGAAAGGAGATTTATTCTCCTAAACAGATGTTATCAATTAACTATTCAATTTAATTATAGCAGAAAATGTTTTATACTGCTAAATAGATGTTCCAATAATTTACTCACTTTAAATATAGCAGAATGGTGTGCAAAACTGATATCATAAATGTAGTAATGTTAATTAACATTGTTATCACGTCAATTGACGTAATAATTGAAAGCCTTGTGGATCGTATATTATTTAACTCGTGTATGATATGCAAGTATATGAGTTAATACTATAGTATACAATAAATAGTAAAGTATAAAAAGCGTGCAAACAAGAGTTTTTATTCTAGTTCAGACCTTCCGTCCTACTTTTAGTCCCGAAGCTCCCCTTGAGTATTTCCTTTAACTAAATTACCTTCACTTCGCCCAGAGGAATAGACTAATACAAAAGTATTTATGAAAATCTTGTGTTCCAAATAACACACTTTTTGACATATAGTACAAATCTTCGTATGATCTTCTTTGAGTATATGAATATGAATGCTTTGAGTTGTAGGAAGCGATTTAACCAAAATTATATTTTGGTTATAATAGATTGAGAATATGTGAACAATGTATATGCAAAAAAGTGTTAATAATCAAGAGAGGAAAGAACAGATTAATTCAATTTAGTTAATCTCTACTTCTCAATCAAATTAGTATTTATAGATTCAAAAGCGCACAGATGAAGAGTTATTACTATTTGAGAAAGTCTATTCTCTTTAATGGCTGCAACCTTTCGTTGAAAGGTGATTTCTTTTCTATTTCAAACAGAAGTGTCTTTTCAAAATTAACAGTTTTTGCACATGACAAACGTCTGTGGTAAAACATCAAACGTTTTGACTTCAGAAAATTCTAACCGGAGAATTGTCATAGACGCTTGTGGTTTTATCTCAAACGTTTGTGAGGTGTAAAATCAGTTTTTCAACTTCATTTTGATGCATATGAAAATGTGTGTGATCGTGTATGCATATATACTCAAGGAAACCTTAACAATATTTTATCTAGGACTCTTTTATTGTAGAATAATCTTACTAACAGCAGTATGGTTTATAGATCTTTGTATCCCTTTGAGTCTCAATATATTCAAGCATGGTGTCTTCTTGTAGCATATACCTGCAATCTTGATAAGGTCTATATATATATATATATATGATTGTATAGTTGTTATCATTGAAACATAAACCTGAGGTTCTAACAATCACCCCTTTTTTATGATGACAACTATACGATCAAAAAATCAATAATACAATCAAAAAATGGAAGTATTATTATGTTTGTTTCCCTCTATGTATATGCATAGATTTCTCCTCCTTTGTTATTATCAAAATGGAGGGAAACAATATAATATACAAAGATATTGAATAGACATTGCATGTTATCAATTAAGATCATGGAAAATCAAATATGGAAGTTCAAAATAAAATTAGAGGCAGTTGTAGCAAAAGTTGTAAATAGGGAAACAAACAAGCATAAGGATTACAAAATAAAAGAAAACTCTAATTGTACTGGTTTTGTGAATAAGATAAGCCTCTATAGTTCTCGTAATATTCCCAATAAGAAGATGGATCCTACTCGTATGTAACTGGCCATTGTGTTTGGTCATTGTACTCCTCATCTTTGTGAATTAAAAGGCCTTGAAATGCCATGTACGATTGTTGTTGAAAATGCGGAGTATCAGATACGTACATATTATCACTATCTTCTTCTTCTTCCTCAGGTTGTGCGTGAATAGGAGTCTTTCCTCGATCGCCTCTACCGTGAGGCGACTTTCGGGCGAGGCTTGAGAGTGATAAACTGGTGTTTGTGCCCGAGGTGGAGGTGTTGATGAAGGCAAGGATGATGTGCGAGAAGAAGATCGATGACGTACTTTGCATATCACTTTGCCTAAAGTGGAGACCACTTTGTCCAAAGTCTTCTCCATTTTTTTTCATTCTTGTGGAGAAAGAACGTTCCAATCCAGTCATCTTTTTATTTAAAGCTTGTCGACTAGCCATGATTATCTTTTGGTTTTTAATTGCCAATTCATAAAGAGATTCCTTTTGCGTTGGTTTAGCGTGAGCTTCTTGTATTTCAGAGTCCGAATAATATTCGGTAGTATGACTAGAGGAAGGTGGTTGTTGTGAAGGATGAGGGGAGTAAGTCTACTTAGGAGTGCTAGTTGGAGGAGTAATATGATGTTCTTGTTGATGTCGTTGTAGAGTCCATTGGTTGAAGGGGATGATACAAGGTGGGCTTTTGGGAAGATGCATTAGTGATAGATATTGTGGACTGCTTTCTTTTGTTGGAATTTCTTCGTGTTGTGATAAGTACGAAGGAACTCCAAGATCTTGCAAGGTGAGCATTATGTATGTAGTATATACAATTGAGCGACGATGTAGAGCCTAAAAACTTTAATTTGGTCATGAATAAATTTTTTCCAATTTATTGATAGACAACCAAATATTGCATACAAAGCTTGATGATCATGGAGATAAATTTGCTTGTGGCTACCTAGATGGGGAATGTCGTGTTAATTATTAGTAGTCTAGCTCATGGGCGGAGGTAAATAGATTTCCATTGGGGCATCCTATCTTCCCATATTTGATGGGTAACTTCTTCTCTGGGTAAAAGACTGATCCGGTATATCTGTTAAGTCAATTCTCTTGTAAGAAAATCCTAATATACGACCAACCGTATATACATTGATTTTAATTTCTTTTCTGTAAATACTTGACCACAACCGACCATCATCATTCTCCGGATTCCAAATCTCCATACTATATAGATTGGAGTAGAAAAGGTAAATAACTAGAGGACCGATGATTACCTTATTTGCATCATAGAAAATTAGGTTGCAGCGATTGGCATATGTAGTTATTCCTAGAATTTCATATTCCATCACATTTCCAAGGCGATAGAAAGGACCATGGTGGATTTTATTTTGGGAAAGCGCCTCAAATAGTTTGGTCGCATTGGGATTGTAGCGAAGCCATTGGTTATATGGGCTTGCATGACTGGGGCTTGAGAGGAGGAGGAACATTGGCCTTGTTTTTGCTTTTTAGAGATGGCCACCTTCTTTGGAGCTATTGATTGATGAATTTGAATGTTTTGGAGGCTAGCATTTCAGAAATTGAGAATTGAAATGTAGGTAAAGTGAAGAAAGGGGCAAAGTTGTTTATATATGGCTGTTGAAAATTTATGGCCAGAGCAGCAACGGACGTATGTGAGGGAGTCACAGACGTCTTTGGCTTAATTAAAAATGAAATAGTGAGATCCGAAAGATGTATGTGATGGTTCCACAAACCTCTATAGCTGCAAAAAAAACTAAACAGGGAGTTTTGACAGACATATATGAGGTTTCCACAGACATCCGTGACTACTGAAATTTTTTTCCCGTAACCTATGACATACGTCTATGGTATATTCACAGACGTCTATGATATGTATTTTCTGATATATAGAAAAAAATTAATATCAATGAAAATTTTATTAAAATTTTAATACAATAAAACCGTATACATACCAAAATTAATAAATAAACATAATTTATATGATGCGTAACATAAGTTTAGTTTTTGCCGGAGAATTCAAATTTGTTGATTTGTTGTATATCTTATGAATTTGGTTCGACTTTTGTATCGTCAATTAATGGCTTTGGTGGAGACCAACTTGGACGAGCTGGAGTGTCAATCCAAGCTTGGTTTGATGGTCTTAGTTTGCACAGATTTCTCGGAGTAATGTTATGCACTTTTGTAGGAGTTTCCTATAATCGAGCATATTTTTTATGTACGCAATTTTTTGTTGGTGAATGACCACAAAATGCTAGAATACACTTTTGGAGAAAATTTAAATGAGATCCTTGATGTCGTTGCTCATAATACATTTCACGTTGAACGCCGATCATATTTTATAGATAGTGATATATCTCATCGACTTTTTCGGTGAGAGATGTTGATTTCAGATCAATTGAATGTTTAGCTTTCTTTTCTTTTGGAGAGAAGCCAATATGGTATGTTGGTGATGCAACAATGTTTGGAGAGATTGAACTAATTGATATAGGTGTGGATTTAGTTGGTGATACGTCAATGCCATCTAACGAGGGGGATTTATAGTCGATAGTTGAATAGATGGAGTTATGATCGGAAGATATTTTTATGTATTATTTGTTTGAATAATTTATTTCTGTTTATTTGTTTTTAAGTAGAATATAAGCTGAATTTATAAGATAAGGCTTTTCTATACTTAGAAAATAGGTTGAGGAAAAGGAGTTAAGCCATATCAGTTTAGCAGGGAGTAGTTAGTTATTTAAATGGTTGTTATTAATTTAATTTTTTACGTGGTTATTATCAATTCAAAGTGTATAAAACCAATTATGCAGTTGAAATTTTATATGAGCTATTTTTACAAGTTTAAGTGAACAAAATATTATTTCTACAAATTTAGTTAACCAATTAATTATACGAATAATTTCCTAGATCTCGTCTTAACTTAATAAAAATTAATTCACTTAATGATTTTGCAAAAATATCAGCTATTTGATTTTTGGTATTAACAAATTCAAGTATTGTTATTTCTTTTTCATCATTATCTCTTAGAAAATGGGTGACAAATATCGACATGTATTGTTCGTGAATGATTAATTGGATTTCTAGATAAAATTTATAGCACTAGTATTATCGCATTGGTTATTTGTTTATTATTTTTCCGTAGTTTTTAAGTGCTTGTTGCATATGTATTACTTGAGTGCAAGCTAATGCAGCAGAAATATATTCGGCTTCACATGTCGAAAGAGAAACACAATTTTGCTTTTTACTAAACCACAAAACTAACGATTGACCAATAAAGTTTGATTTATTTTTCTTCTAGTCAAAACTTTGTTATCAAGATTCCCAATTATGTTATCAATAGGATGATCATTTAAAATACGGGGTGGTAATTTCAAATCACTATTATTTTGATTATCATTACTATTTTCAATCATAATTTCAATGGCTTTATTTTGATTAGTGTAAAAAAATTCTTCTTCGTCTTTATTTATATTTTTTAAAGTTTTCATCAGACGAGACATGAAGACTTTCCTTTATAACATTTGTTCGTTTGTTAAAAATTCTGTATGCTTTACTTTGATCGGAATATCCAACAATGATTCCTTCATAGGCTTTCGAATCGGATTTACCAAGATTATCTTTTGTATTTAGAATAAAGCATATTGATCCAAATATTCAAAAATATGATACTTTTGGTTTCTTTTTGTAGATCATTTCATAACATGTATTTTTAGCCGTAGGTCTAAGGGTTACACGATTCAATATGTAACATGCAGCAGCAACTACTTTAGCCCAAAAAATTTGTGTTAAGCCACTGCCAATTAGGAGAGTTCGAGCATATTTGTGTAAGGTGCCATTTTTTCTTTCAACTACTCATTTTGTTGTGGTATTCGTGGAAATGAAAGATTATAGCTAATTCCCTTTTTATTAAAAAAGTTTATGAATAATTCATTTTCAAATTCTCCACCATGATCACTTCTTATACTTTTTATTTTTAAATCCAGTGGAGTCTTAATTCGTTTAGATTTTTTTTTAAACATTTTGAATGTATCATTTTTATGTTTTAAAAATAACATCCAAGTATATCATGAAAAATCGTCTACAATTACAAAAATATATTTATTATGATTTATCGAACGTACTTTAGTTGGGCCAAATAAGTCCAAATGAAGTAATTCAAAAGGTTGTTTAGTAGAGATTTCCTTTTTAGACTTAAATGAGCTTTTCTTTAATTTTCCAAGATGACATGCATCGCATAGATTTTTAATTTTGAAATTTATTTTGGGTAATCCTCTTACCAAATTGTTTTTAGCTAATTCTTTTATATGTCTGAAATTTATGTGACAAAATCTTTTATGCCATATCCATGGATCATCATGATTTGTCGTTAAGCATAAATCATTATTATAATTAATATTCATGTTTAGAGTATAAATATTTCGATTTCTTGTTCCTTCAAAACTTAGTGTTTTATTTTGATCAAAGATACTGCATTTATCTTTTTCAAAATTGATTCTAATTCCCTTATCGCATAATTGGCTTATACTAAGTAATTTATGTTTTAAGTTTTTGACTAATAATACATTGGAAATAATAGGAGAAGTAGATATACCAGCATTGATGGTGTTTCTACTTCTGATAACATATCCTTTGGAATTATCCCCAAAAGTGACCATGCCACCGTCCATGTATGTGGTGTTTGACAGCATATGTGTGTTTCCCATCATATGTTTGGAGTATCCACTATCGAGTATCCATTTCTCCATATTATTAATTTTGTTTCTGGGCACATGCAAAATAATAAAAAGTTTTAATTGGTACCCACTTTCTAAATTAGGGTCACACATGTGAGTAGAAGAAGGTAGCCATACCCATGAGGGTTTGGAACCTTTGGAGATGTAATTTTCGTTATGAACTATATCTTTTAGATATACATATATGTGTTTTTGTCTAATCAATTTGTTATTTGTTTTAGGAATCCTAATTTTAGTCATCTTTGTTTTCTTATTTTCATATCTAGATTTTGCTTTTCCAAAATTTGTGTATAATGTACTATACTTCTTAAATCTTTGATTATTATTAGAAATAGTATTATTTCTAGAGCGTTTATGAATTTTTCGTTAAATCCTAATCCCTTCCTGTTTCCTTATGGTTTTGAAATCTTTATCAAATTATCTAGATTTTACTTTCCTTTATTAAATATTGAATCACTGCTAGTAATTTTATCTAATTTATTTTTGAGATCAGAAATTCAATATTTGCTAATTCTAAATTTTGTTTCAATTCACACCTTTCTTTTTCAAGTTTACAATTCTCTATGTTGTTATTCTCTATATCATGTGTTAGAGTAGCATTTTGAGATTATAATTTTTTACATTCCTTTTGTGCTAATTCTAATTCTTCTTCTAAAATAGTTTTCTCATCTTTTAACAATCAAATTTCTAGTTCAGCTCTATTTAATTTTCCCACATTTTCTTTATTTAATTTTTTTCATTCTCTAAACCTATCATCTAATTCTATATTAATTTCAAGAATTTCATCATATGTTAATTTAGGAAGTACCTCATCTGTGCTAGCTATGGAGCAAACATTTCCTTATTCTAAGTCATTGTCGCTATCGGATGAAAAGGAAGAGTCGGAGTCATCCCAAGTTACTTGAAATGCTCTTCTCTTTTTCTTGAATTTTGGATTTTGTTTTTCTTTTTATCATTGTTGAGTAGTGCATAATCTTTCTTCATATGGCCAAATTTATCATACCCGAATCATTTCATTGATGTCTGATTTGAGGAATTTGTGTTGCCGTTGTTTTGAAATTTAGTCACTTTTCTGAACTTCTTGAACTTGTTATAATTTTTGGTGATGAAAACAAGTCATCTTTTTCTAAGTCAGTGTTGTCATTATTTGCCTGAAATGCGATGTTTTTCCTTTCTTGATTTTGGTTTTTTCTTGCCTTTGTTCGTGCTTTCATGGGTAATTTGTAATGCACGCCATATATCATAAGCAATAGCACAAAGCATGACTCATGAATAATCATTTTTATCGAGTGAGCAAAATAAAACATTCATAGCTTTGGCATTGTTAGATGCCTCTACTTTTATGCATCAGTCCGTGTGCCAATATCAGTGTTAGGTGCTTCATATTAATTTTGAGTTGCTAGCCATATTTTTAATCCATTTACTTCCATAAAAATTCATATGCGTATTGACCAATAAGCATAATTAGATCTAGTAAATAGTGGGGGACGAGTTGTTAATTGACCTTCTTGAAATGTACTTTCCATTTTAATGATTTCAGCTATGTGTTACTATAGATTGAAATAACCTTGCTCAGATACCAATTTAAAGTCTTGTGGATCGTATATTATTTATCTTATGTATAATAAGCAAGTGTGTAAGTTAATACTATTCTATATAATAACTAGTAAATTATAAAAAGCGTGCAAACTAGAGTTCTTATACTGGTTCAGACCTCCCGTTCTACGTTCAGTTTCGAAGCTCCCCTTCGGTATTTCCTTTAACCAAATTACCCTCACATCGCTCAGAGAAATAGGCTAATACAGAAGTAATTCTGATAATCTTGTGTTCTAAATAACATAGTTTTTGACTTATAGCATAAATCTTCCTGTAATCTCTTTTGAGTATATGAATATGAATGCTTTAAGTTGTGGAAAGTGATTTAACCAAATTATATTTTGGTTATAATAGATTGAGATTATGTGAAAAATTTATATATAAGAAAATGTTCAGAAATCAAGAGAGGAAAAATTTGATTAGTTCAAATTAGTTAATCTCTACTTCGAAATCAAAGTAGTATTTATAGATTCAAAAAGGTGTAGATAAAGATTTGTTATTATTCGAGAAAGTCTATCCACTTTAATGGCTACAACCTTTCGTTGAAAGGTGATTTCTTTTTTGTTTCAAACAGAAGTGCCTTTTCAAAATTGGCAGTTTTTGCACATGACAAACGTCTATTGTAAAGCCTCAGATGTTTGTGACTATATAAAATTTTAACCTGAGAATTTTCATAGACGTCTGTTGTTTTTATCGCAGACCTCGATGAGGTGTAAAATCAATTTTTCTACTTCATTTTGATCATATGAAATTGTGTGTGATTCTATATGCATATATACTCAAGGAGACCTTAACAATATTTCATCCAGGACTCTTTTATTGTAGAATAACCTCACTAAAAACAGTATGGTTGATAGATCTTCGTATCTCTTTGAGTCTCAATATCTTCGAGCATGGTGTCTTCTTGTAGCATACACCTGCAACCTTAATAAGGTCTATATATATATGATTGTATTGTTGTTATCACTGAAACATAAACCGGAGGTTCAATATTAATTTATCATTAATTTTTACTTCAAAAAACTACCAATTATTTATATCAAACTGTTGTACTTTGTCAATATGAGTCAAACGCAAAACACCGTGGATCAAATGGATTAAAGATGAATGAGATATGACATTTCATAGTTTAACACTTTAATTCATAAAAATTTATAAACAAATCAATTTCCTAATTCACAAACCTAAGCCCAAGGCCCAAGCCCCCTTACCTAATCCCGCATCTACAATGCATAGTGCTCATCTCCTCAAATTGATCCCCTCCCCCAAATCAAATTGCCTAAATCCAATCAGCTATGCACATGCATATCGCAACCACCCCCACCATCCATCGATCCAAGGCCGCTGCCGAATCCACTTCACAAATCCATCATGTTGCCACCCTCGTCACCCACTCTGGTCGCCTATATCATAATCCAACCATTCTCTAAGTTAAACAAAAACACATCCAGGTTTTGTAGAAAAGAAGATGTTCCTCGATCAGCACGCAAACCCCATGCTACATTAACTTACAACCGTCGCTACCACCACATCCAGGGCTGTCAATTTCCTACACGATCCGAAATCCACACGGAAATTAGGAGGTTAACCCGACCCGTTTAAGTTGGTCGGTCATTTTCGGGTCAACCCGAATTTGACCTGTTTATAAACGGGTGGGTTTCGGATTGACCCGCTAACCCGAAATTGATTCGTTAACAACCGGTTTATACTTATACGGGTTATACGGGTTGACCCGACCCATTTACGACCCGTTCCGACCCGTTAACGACCCGTTCGACCCGTTTACGACCCAATTATACCTTATATGGGTTGACGCGACCCGTTTACGACCCGTTTACACCTTATACGGGTTGACCCGACCCATTTACGACCCGACCCGTTTATAATCGGGTTACACGGGCCAGGTTGGGTCCGCCTGTTTATAAACGGGTCGGGTTCGGGTTGTGTTTTTATGACCCATTTAATAAACGGGTTGACCCGACCCATTTAAAATCAACCCGAACTCGACTTGACCCGAGCCAAACCCGACCCGACCCATTGACAGCCGTAAGCCACACCACAACCAACCTGATGTTTCCATCTCCACCTACGATCAAGAAGTTAAAACCTAAAAACTAAGGCTACTGAAATGCTAACTTCTCCTTGCCCCTTACTATGGTCCACTGGACCACCTCCAACCACATCCATCGCGACCGCCATGCCTTAAGCCTCCTCCTGGCATCATCGTTGACCCCATCGACCACCACCTTATTGGAAATCTCCACGTGATTGGAAAACGTTCATTTAACCACCACGACTAAGCTAGGCCAATAAAAATCACACGACCACTACTAAAAATCTCTATTTAACGCTATGGATCCACCCATATCCTCCAATCTTCATCCACGATCGTCAAATTTTGACCAATATTCAAGTACTTACTGTTCTCGACCAAATTCTCACAACATACTCGATGGAAAAAACCAAGACTATTTTTAAAAATTACTAGAGGGACTATATCGAATAAATTTGCAGTTGATCACTTTATATATTTCTTAACAGTTTTAGTGATAATGATTTTTGAACATATGCATAGGATTTTGTTTCATTTTTTAGAACTATAAATGGAAAATGGAAGAACATATGGATGGTTAGGATTTAAAGCCATGTATGTCTCGAATTCAAGGATTTATAGGAAATGCTGCATAGCCTATTGGGTGTGTTGACTTACCAGTAGCTTTAGGTGAAGGCAACCGCAAGTGACTGCGGATTACGACCTTCATTGTGATGGACATGTTTTCTACATACAACACCTTTATGGGTCGACCGACCCTTGTCAAATTCAGGGTGGCCCTAGCCTCATAGTGTCTAACAATGAAATTTCCTACGAGAGGGGTAGGAGTCACCTAGGTGACCAGAATGTGGAACGTGAATCCTACGTCAAAAGCAATTTTAAAAAAAATGACATGGAGAAGAATCTCTACATCAAATTACTCGATGCATAACAACCATCGCCCAAGCCCTGGCTCGATTAGCATAGCAAATTCCAAAAGGCTATGGATTTGAGGAAAGATACAGAGGATGTGAAGGCGACCTTGGTTGAGTTGACGATCAACATCTCGGTCGATCAGGATGATCGTACTCGATTTTAAAGATCAGATCTCAACTCAGCATGAAGATGAAGAAGGATTCATTAGGGATCGTCTGGCAAAACCCAGATATGTTTGCATGGATACATTCTAATATGCGTATAATATCGTAAGAGATAGTATATCATGCATTGAATGTGAACCTTAGATATCCTCCTAAAAAGCCAAAGTGGTGCAGCCTGGATCTAGAGCAATCCGCTGCACTGAAGGAAGAAGTGGATAAGCTAAGGCCAATGGCTTTTTCCTTGAATCTCTATACCCCAAATGTGTATCCAACCCACTGATGGTCAAGAAGCCTTATAGAAAATGGTGAACATGCATCGACTATTCAGACTTGAATAAGGCGCGTCTAAAAGACAGCTTCCCACTACCAAAGATCGACCAGTTTGTGGACTTAACAGCCGATCATGAACTGCTATCATTGATTGATACTTATTTCGGTTACAACCAAATTCTAATTCAAATCCTAGATCAAGAATATACTAGCTTCATTATTGACCTATGACTGTATTGTTACTTTGTTATGCCATTTGGTTTGAATAATGCATGAGCAGCCAACCGGAGATGGGAGAATTCAATATTCAAGAATCAAATCGAGCATATAATGGAGGTTTACGTAAATGATATGCTAGTTAAGTGACAATGTTCGGTGAACCACATGGAAGACTTGTCAGAAATCTTAGGCATGCGCCTAAGATATGGTATGAAGCTCAACCCATTGAAATGCTTGTTTGGAGTTGCATCATATAAGTTCTTGTGTTTCATAATAAACTCAATGGGCATAGAACTGATCTAGAGTAGATTAAAGCTCTGAGGAATGTCGAAGCCCTGAATAAGATAAAGGAGATGTAGAGCCTAAAAGGGAAAGTAGCCATGTTGGGTCAATTTATTTCAAAGGCTACAGACGTATACCGTTCTTTGATTCCCTCAAAAAAGGAAATTGCAATTGTGTCATGACGTAGGAGTGTAAGGATGCTTTTCAAGCCTTACTTGATCATCTAGAAAGACTACCGGTCTTATCAAAGCATTTAAAAGGAGAAGATTTATTTGTTTATTTGGTAGTATTGGTTAATGCTTTAAGTGCTGCCCTAACACACGAGGAAGCCATGATCCAAAGGCCGATGTATTACAACAACAAGTGGTTAATGGGAGCATAAAGGAATTGTCTGAAGTTGGAAAAACTAGCCTACAACTAATTGATTGCATCAAGGAAACTTTATCCCTACTTTCAAGCTCATCCAATCAAGGTATTAACTAACCAACTTCTAAGAAGGTACTGCATGGACCCGAGACTTTTGAAATGTTGCTGTTGTAGAACATCGAATTAAGTCAATAAGATATATCATATCATCCAAGGAGAATGATCTGAGGATAAGCATTGGCCTATTACATTGTTGAATTCAGTACTTGGGATGAGGAGAGTGAAGAGGACATGGAGAGAAGTGCTTAATGGAAGTCATACATGGATAGAGCATCTAATGAATGTTTCTTGGGGGTAGCAGTGGTTTTATTAACCTTCGATGAATGATCAATCTATTATTCCCTAAAACTTGAGTTTCCTACAACAAATGACGAAGCATAATATAAAGAGATAATCATGAGGCTCAAGATAGTGAAGGATTTAGGAGTCAAAACCTTGCGTATATATAGCGATTTTCAATCGATGATCTCCTAAATAAATAATTTTAGGCAAAGGGAGCAAGGCTAGCCCTTATTTGACAAAGGTTCTAGAATTACTCAATTACATTAAATACTATGCTATAATATATATTCCTAGAGGGAGAACACAAAGGTCAATTTGCTAGCCAAGCTAGATAGCGCGGGGATGCATAACTCATGCATTTAGTTTCAGTGGAGTAGTCGGCTTCGAGCATCGATTAGATGGACGTCGATTGGCTGAAGTTAAGAAGGAGTCATGGAAGACTCCAATCAAGGAGTACTTACTGAAAGAACTTCCGATCGAAAGGAACAAACGGAGAAAACTCCTGTGCAAAACTCCATGGTCTATTGTTCACAAAGGAGTATTATACAATAGAGGATTCTTAGCACTCCTGTTGTGATGTAGCGCCAATGAAGAAGCTAAAAGGATCTTTGTAGACGTACTCAAAAGAGACTATGGCGATCACACTAAGGGATAACATTAGTAAGAAAGATTCTTTGCTATGGGTATTTTTGACCAACCATCAATCGAGATGCGGTTGATTACACCGTAATATGCGATAGATGCCAAAGCTTAGCCCTGCCTTCCGTATGCAAAGATAAGCCTCCTTCAGGCAAAGGAACTAGACCATGTTAACCTAAAACTTGAAAAACTAAAAAGTAGAGATTAGAGACATCAGTAGGTGTCATATAAGCAATCTCAAATACAGATGAGCTTAGTGATATACCTTTAGGAGATATAGATGCCATATGAGTTGGAGTACCAAAAGAGCCTCCTTCCTAGAACATAAGATTGGAAACTTCGAAAATGATTCCATATCCACAATACCAGGATCTTCGAGGTTATGATGGACATCCAATAAGGATGTCAGGGCATAATTGTCTCAGTAGCAGAAATAATAGTGGAGCCAGAAAGAGGAAAAATTGTCTCAGTGGCTTGCAGCCTTGATATAAAGGAAGTAGTAATACTAGGCATTGGCATTGAGGTCTCAACTGCATCCTTAGAGGACATAATCGAAAATCTTGCCCAAATCTTTTAGGACAAGTTTGGATTAGGCCAGATACACTAGCATAAGGAACAACTTTGATATTTAAGAGGAGCCTGGCAGTCTTAAGTGCCTTTATGTCTTCCATTTTCAAAAGTCGGACTATAACTCCTTGTCAATTTCAATTCTGCCATAGTGCTCTCGTTCTTGGTTCAATATTTCCTCCCAAGACATAGCTAAGGCTAGGGATACCCCTCATCTAGCCACCTTAAGTTACCGAATTTGATGGCATTCACATTGAATCACACAAGAGTGGGTTCAATTTTTTATTTAATTCGATCTTCGATGGCCTAGACTCACTCATCGACCGTTCTTTCCCTCACTTTAGACTTATCTCTTAGTTGTCGAGTGACCAATGGCTCATTACAGTAATCTTAAGCCTGAGTGTGTACCATATCTTTCTTCTTCTTCTCGGCCTCTAGTAACTCCTTCATTACAATAATCCTGAGCCTGAGTGAATGCTGGCTTTGGTAGACTATTTTGAAAGATTTAATTTTTTTCTTTCAAATTTTTCTTGGCTTCAGCTAATGAAGCCCTAAGGTCTTCGTTTTCCCTGTCGACGGTAGCGATGATGCGCTTATTGTTTTGCTTGAGGCGCTCCATCCCTTCAATAGTTACTTTTCTCTTGTATAATACTTTGGAAATAACTTCGACTATTCTTTTCCACTTGTAATACTTGTTGTATATGTCGCCCACGTAAGCCAGAACTTTGAAACTGATGCTTTGAGGAATATCTTTCAAGTAATGGACAAATACAACATCATCAAAATAGACCTTTGGAAAGGCACTTTTCATGGCAACTAGATGTGGATTTGAAATAACTTCAGTCACTATAGTAGTAATCGGGACATGAAGCTGCTTTTTCTCGGGCCTTTGTTTGGAGCTGTCAGGAGATTGCCCTTTTCGTAGGAAGATACTATTGGTTGCATCGTAGTTGAGGCAAAAATTGGAGAAATTTGAACCTTAATAGACAGAACGGGGTCAGGTCTCGTCGAAACCTGTCCATGCTATGTGCAGTGGAGAAGAGCCCTACGACGAGAAGGCAAAATTCTATCAGATTCCCTATAACGCTCATTACAGGACCTATAGTCTCTATCTCGCCTCCTATAATCTCGCCTTTGAGGTCTACCTGAATCTAACTCATGGGATGATTCATGAGGATGATCGAATAATCCAAGCTTCTTGTACTTGCTTCCATGGCTCTTGAGATCATCGTACAAATGCTTGTATTCTAAGGAATCTAAAAATAAAATACAGATGAGTTAATGCTAGTAAGATGAAGAAATATTACATATTATGCGAAAGTGTGATGTTGTATAAGTATTGAAGTGTCCTAGTTCCCCCCATGGACCGTGGACTTAGAGCTTGCTTACATGGATTATTTCCTCTACTTCAGCCGCAGACACATCATTTTGGCATATGAATAAGGGAACCAATATCGCCAAAACTAATGTCATCGAGACAAAAGGAATTGAATTCGTCTGGTATAATCCTAAAAGATCCATAAATATTCTTATATGGAGGGAAGTGTTCCTCAACTCTAGAAGTTTATGGAGGCCACAAAGATGTCCGAGACGAGATGATTTTTATTTTTGGCCGTCATGGAATAAGTAGCACATAAATGTCACCACTCTCATCACTAGAAGACTCACCACTAAAATCTACATCTTCAATTCCACCTCCATCTTTCTCTTAAACACACTTATCCTTCTCTCCACCGTTGTCTCCAGCTCATTGCCTTGTTTTGGGATCGATAATAGGATCTTGCATTGGGGCACTTCCCTCCCTCATTGATACTTCAGCCTTGGGCTCCTATACATGCCGAACATCCTTTGAACCTTAGGCACATAGCCCATACTATAGCCTTCCTCTATAAGATTATAAGCTAGTGGATTCTCATCAGTAGGGAGGAGTCTCATATCCCTTTATTCAAGTGGAATATTTTAAAGAGTCGTGTGACAAATTGCTAGGCTCATGCTGTCGGGTCTTCTCGAATCATCTGCAGGTACAAGGAGTAATGAAATTAAATTCGAAGCCATAATATCTTCGTTAGTAGAAAGAGTAAGCACAAGACGTACGTCTAGATAACTATTTATGTGCAAATTCAAGAGGGCCATGCACGAAGAAGAACTCATCCTTAAAATAGCTCAATTTGCTCCAAAGCACAAACAATATACGACAATCTTTGAAAGGTTCAACAAAAGTAAGTGAAGGGGTCTCTTTTTGGTGCTTAAAGCCGTATAAATAACATATCTCCTCAACAGAAGGCACCTTGTTTAGATGACAAACAAATTACATGTACATGCAGCTTAGGAAGCCATAGCTATTTGGATGTAATTGGGCAAGGGAAAGCTTCATGAATTGGAGAGTTGTCGAATAAAGTGATGAAAAGATGAAAAACATCTACCATACACATATATCGGTTGCGGGTTGCATACCCCTAAGGCGGATCATGTACCCGTTGAAAGTATGTCGGGACCAATATGTCTTCAAAAGGGATTCCACCTCTTTTGTCTATTCGTTTGAGAGATGCATCATCTACTTTAGAAGCTGGAGAGTCTTAACGGTCCGTTATGACAACAACATCACCAATATCGATATCAGTGGCAACCCCAACTACAGGTTCTTAACCTAACACAAAAGGAACCATATCTAATGGTTTCTTCAGTTGATGGCTAGGTAATCGAGGTTTGGAAGGTGTTGAAGTAGATCTCATGGTAAAAAATATCAAAGAATTGGATTCTGTATCAGATTTGACATACTTTGATGTCGATAGGTCTACTGCCATTGTAGAAAGACACGAAGAACATCTATGAACATAACTACTAAAAACTTCATACATAAAGGAGGTTATGTAGGATTAAACTCTAACCCTCATGCTGGAAAGAGAGCCCTGTGTAGCCGATGCATAGGACCCAACAGATGTCAATGTATGTCGACCAATCAGATCTCATACATCAACGGGGGGCAATAGCATCCAATTTAAACTGTGTAGTGCATGTGTACAATGTCCAAGGAATTACAAACACAAAAGTTCTGTATAGAAAGCTTGCTCGTGTTGGAAAATGAATATCATTGCACTATAGAACCTTGTGTCAGATTTACCTACTATCATATGATTTGAAAAAATAAAACCACTTTGAGGAGCAATACAAGATCTATCTCCATAGGGACACCGGAGTAAAGTGTCTGATTTAAAAATATATATTAATAAACAACCTGTTTGAATGCCGGCGTTCAAAATGACCTTTGCTTGAAACCATCCCAATGAATCATAATTATTGATCACAACTCGACCAAAATTGCTAGGGAACTCCTTCCTCCCACTCCTTGTTAAATTTATAAATTTTTTGTTTTTTTAAGTCTGTAAGGATTGAGGATCTTGCAATAAACTCGAGCTCATCCATGTTCAACACAAAGTCGACCTGAAGTGAGTCACATAAAGAATGACTCAAGTCATCCCTAGGAAAATCATGTGCGTACTCTAAATCAAATCCAGCAACTCTAAGGCCATGCTTGTGCTCAAAAAATTTTGTTCAAAATTTTTTCTAAGTCTTAGATCAACCATCGATCCAGAAAGGAAGGGCACAGAGTTCATGTGGCAGTAGAAGATGGTCAGCATCTAGCTATTGGCCAATAAACCCAAAAAAACACACCATCCACCTACGTCAGTTTGTAGAAGTTGAGTTCAAAGTTTGTCAAAATTAGAAGGTTAAATCGATCTAGTAGATTGGTTTGGATGTATGAGATTTGAAGATGATGACTTTTGATGGCGATTCGAGTAGCAGGCGACACTGTTATGAGGAGGTGGTGATCGTTCAAAGTCGAAGGCATGAAGCTCGACAATGGAAAAAGCGTAGTTCAAAAACAAAAGAATAAAGTAAGTGAAAGAGAAGAAGTCCTTGGATTAGCTTAAGAGTAAAACGATTTTGAGAAATTAGCAAATTAAAAGGGTATCGATCCAAGACTCTCAAGTCGGTACTGAACCAAGATATTAGAAGGAAGAAGAATGTGTAAATGATAACGACGGTGAGGAGTATGATACAAAATCAAATGAAGTTTCAAAAAATAAAATCTTACCTAAACAACTCGAAGAAAAGATCACTAAAAACTTTCAAGAATCCAAACAGTGAATTCGAGCAAGTACTTCAACTCCTACACTATCCAAGAGATATGAATCTAAAAACTGTTCAAGTGACGTAACTATCCTAAAAAGGATGTATTACTTTATGATTTAGAAAATGGAAGGAAACTGTTCAGAATAGAGTTTGAGATCAATTACCTATCTTACTCCAAAGTATATACCTTATTAACACAAGATATACTTTAGAGGGAAAATGTTATCCAACTTTGTAACCAAGCCATATCTGAATGAATCAAACAATCGAATGGCCAGGTAGCATGCCAGAGATCTAAAACTACAACTCTGAAAGTTGGAATATGAATGATGCTCAACGAAAAATCCATAAACTTAATTATAACTTGAAGGGAATTACCTATGTTTACAAGAAGTGAAGAGGCAAAGTTTATGGTGCCAAAATACAAGACCAAGTCTTAGATCAGGATCGATCCAAGCCATTCAGATCGGCAGTGACCCAATAAGGTTAATCAAACTAGGCCCTACTTCTTAGCACTTGAAGTTCGAGAAATATGCAAAGCTTATCGTCTAAGTAAACATGGTTCGCCACCAATCCATGTATCAAATTTCAAGAAGTGAAACATTAAGGGATAGCAAACCAACATTACAAATCGCAATCGATCTAAGGCTCTCAGGTTGGTACCGAACCAAGAAGCAACCTATTAGTTTGGCCATAATCTCTTCAGGTAACCTTCTTCATAATGTAAAGAACATGGGAAGAATGTGGTGGACGCAAATTTGCTGATCTTCATATATAAGTAGGAATGAGAGGCACCATTTCAGGATCCCATTTCTTGTATTCTAAACTTCTTTACTTATATAGTTATTTCTTGGATCATCATCAATCCAACACCACCGGTCCATAAGATCTTACTTGTAAAAAAATTGCAGAAATCGTTTAGAAAGTTCAAATTCAAATGGATGTAGGCTAGTGCATAGATGAACCACTATAAATTGTTGTGTATTATTCTTACTCATTTCCTTTTGATTTCCACATTTTTTCCCTTCTACAAATTCCTAGGGTGTTTGTGCCAAATTTTTATGTAAACGCTCTTATTCTCTGTTATATTTCAGTAATTATATTCATAACCCACATTGCCTAATCATATACCATAATTACTTAGAATTATGCAAGATTAGAAAGAGTATATGGTAAATTAGGTGAAAGCCACTCACATAGAACCCGATTGCTCTAATTGCTCGATGTTCAAAATTTGATCTACCTCCAAATGTATGAATTGATGATCCTAATTAGTGTTCGAATGAAGGCCTTGACTCACTTTTCCATTCAGTATTTGAATTGTAGAATTCAATTGAGAACTGAGATAGAATTTTAACTTTTAGGAAATAGGGTTTCTGGAGTCGTGAGGAAGAAGAAGGGTAAAATAAACGCATCATTCAGAAAAGCGGTTTTAAAATTCTAGACAAGATAACTATCCGGGTATATATTGATAGGGTATCCATTCAACTTTGTTGGGTCGGCATAATTTTAAAATTGAAATTTCTAAAACATGAAAACTATCATCTCTCTTACATTCGGATCTCGATTCGAACCAGTGAATATATGGTACATATTAGAAAAACATGATGGTCACAATAGCATCTATTTCATTTCAAATTCAAAAGTTTAAAAATGATGATTTTCCCCTTCGATAAAATTTTTGTAATTTATTTCATTAATCACATTATCAAAATATATAGGTTATTACAGGTACCGTAGCATATACCTTTTATGGGAACCATGCAAAAACACGACAACTGGCATTGCTACCATCATTTGAAAAGGTGCACGCAATGAAGTATAAGCGTCACTTGTTGAGTCTTTAAGGCAATGATCCTGCCTTTTACAAGAACCCAACTGAATTAGGTTAAAGAAACAACAAATTATGGATAAAACTAAGGTATATGAAGGTGCGTGTGAAGAGCAACAAAATTATACATTTGAAGAAGAAGGCTCTGCAGATTTGAAAAGGATGTGGTTATTCGAAAATAATTTTATTGATTTAATGGTTGGTAAATAACTTCTTTTAAGTAATTATTATTTTAAATATCTAGGGCATATCGCTAAAATATTTGTAAGTAAACTTAGAGATTTAAAAATATTCCTTAGAAAATGGAATAAAGAAGTTTTTGGAAACATTATAATTAAAAAAGATAAAATACCTAATAGAATTCCAAAGTAGAATATAATATAAGAACCAAGAGATCCAAATATTCCATAAAATAACGTACTTTTAAATCCAAAAGAAGAATTAAACAAAATTCTAATACAAGAAGAAGTTATGTGGAAATATATACCTAAGTCCAACGGACGGATGAAGGGGATAAGAATATTAATTTTTTTTTTCATAAAATAGAAAATGGTAGAAAATGCAATAACACTATCAATTCTATTTTAATTAATAATGTTGAGATTTTTGATCAAAAAATATTAAACGAAGCTTTTACTAATTATTTTAAAGAAGTTTTTGAATCAAAGAATGAGAATAGGATTAGGGCTAATTGGGATGATTTGTATCCTAATAACGCTAGGACTAATTTAAATGGACTGCATAACCCACTTGCAGAAGAGGAGATTTTGAAGGTATAAAGGATATGTCCAGTGATAAATCACCTTGCCCAAATAGGTTCCCTATTTTATTTTATGAATTTTTTTGGAAGTTTTAAAACACAATATAATTATAATGTTTAATGAGTTTAATGATGGTTCTTTACAATTAGGTAAGTTTGATTTTGCTACTGTAATACTATTACATAAGAAAGTAGGAGCAAACGAGTTAAAAGATTTCAAACCTGTTTCATTATAAAACTGTTCTTTTGAAATCACTTCAAAGGTTTTAGCTAATAAGTTAAGTACTGAACTGAATGGATGAATTGATAGTACTCAAACTACTTTTATCAAAGGTAGAAATATTATGAATGTGTTAGCAGTAGTTCAAGAATTAATTAATTATTGCTATAAAAATAATATCACTTGTGCGCTCTTGAAACTTGATTTTGTAAAATCTTTTAACTCAATTGAGCGGTCATTTTCTAAAAGATTTATTACTGGCTAGGGGTTTCAATGTCAGATGGGTGTGCTGGATTATGTATTTACTTAAAATTGGAAATCCAAGTATTATGGTTAATGGTATATTAGGAAATCGAATGTAACATCCTGGAAAAATGTGAACACTTTATATTTAAATATTAGGATTATTTAAATAACTTAATAATGAATTTAAAATTAATTTCATGAATTAAATACCATTACTAAACTCCTTTTAATTAATAAATACTAATTGTGAACTCATTGATAAATTCATTTGCCTAGATAGCTCGGAGAAAAATCAAAAATGTGATAGAAAATAGTTTTACGGATTTTTGATCGATTTCATCTGTCAAAGGTTATTAGAACAAGTTGTGCACACTGGTGTACATTTGTATACATATATACCATTAACAAATTCTTTTACTAATGGAATAGTTTAGTTAATTTTTTTTAAAGATTACATAAGTTAATAAAGTTAATTTTAAATTTTCTTTTATAATTTAAAAAGAATTAAAGCACAAAATCTAGGATAAAGTACACAAAATAAGAATAAAGTGATGGCATGACATTGGAAGTGGTATGTTGTCTAAATTATAATGGAGGGTAGTAGAAAAGGTAATGTTGGTAATTTATCATTTTCCATTTCTACAAAACATTATCACCTTTCCACCTTTTCATTTTATTTCATTTTCCTTTTCATTCTCTCCTTTTGCTTTCATGTCTTCGCCTTCTTCCTTCTTTCTTTCTTAACTAAAACCATATCAAAGCATGCTCATTTCTCCTCTAAATTATAAAATAAATCTAGAATAAAATTGCAAACTACTATACCATTCCAAAGTTGCAAGTTTTGAAGCCCAAGCCCCATTTTTGACCCTGTGAATGAGATTTTAAAGGGGAAGGGCCATAGTCGTGCTCTTTATGGAGGGATCTAGGCTTGGTTTAGCTTGCTTTTGGTTGAGGGTATTATGCGTGGCATGATGCTTTGTTATGATAGGAAATTTAGCTTTGGAAAAGGTGAGTTAAACTGGCTTTAAAAAGTTTAAGAATCGACAAATTTTATAAAACACACAAATTTGATTTTTTGTCTAATGCCACTCTATGATTTTTTGTTTGGATTTTATTCCCACTTGAAAGTAGGTGGCCGAAGTAATCATTGTTTTTAAGGGATAAAAGCAAGAGGAAGTCGAAGTGCTTCTGTAGCGAATAGTCACTATGGAACACTTCGAAGAAACTTCGTATATGTGATTTAAATGGGATTTCGTAGGAAGACCCTGAGGGGTTTATCACCATTATTAATTTACTTTTATATGCATATTTGATTGTTGGTTGAAATGTTAAAGTAACAAAAATTATTGAATAGCGAAATACTCGTGCTTTTACAGTTTGAAATCATGTTATTACATTTTGAAATCCCATCTATTTAAATCTTATGCTTGTGTTTTCATCATTAAATACTTTGTCATGCTTTTGCATGAAATGTTTTTTAAACAAAGTTTGATGGCTCGGAAATGATTATAACTCCTAACTCCAAAGCGTTTAAAAGTCAGAAAAGTTTTGATCGAGGTTTTGCAGTTTGAAAGTCAAGTTTTAAACACACTTTCAAATAGTTTTATTGACTTCAAAAGTCTCAAAATTTTATGGATGCATACTAGACACATAATATATTGTTCTAAAAGTAAAATATATTACTCATACATTGTAAAAATGCAAAGAACGTTTACTTTTGAAAAGAACCGAATTGAAGGAATTCTCCACTCTTTTTAGCGCCAGTTTTTTAGCACTATTTCAACATTTTGTAAAATGGTTTTAAACTTGAATTTTCTTTTTCAACTCTTTTAGTGAACTTTTCTTACATATATTTAAGTGTTTTAAAGGTGGTTTGGAATTTACTTAAATATTTAAAAGAAGTAGTTTTTATTTTGAAAATAACTAAAGGAAAGGGTTTTGAGTTTTAATATATATTAAACTAGGGATTTTCTTAATGGGTGTTTTAAATAATATTTCAAGAATTTTTGTGTTTATTTAAAGTGAAAAGAAGGAATGTATTACACCACCATTATTGTAATAAATGTTTTCCAGAAATGGAGAAAGATGTCATAGATTATAATGTTTTTGTTATGATAAATGGTTTCGAAAAGTAGGAAAGACTTCATGGATTAAACACCTTTATTATAATAAATGATTTAGCTAAGTTATTAAAAAAACTTGTTACTTGACTTAATAAGTGTTGATATTCTTAAATACTTAGAGGAGATTTGTTTTAAAAATGATGATTAGTTCATTTATAAATGATATTTTATAAATGAAGAAGTCTTTAAATTTTAAAAGTAAAGCTATGTAATTGGTTTTGGGTTTATAGTAAACAATGTTTAATGACATTTGTCTTTAACCCTTCTTTCTAATATGCTTAGAAATATAATCAGCACTTTGAAAAATATTTTAAAGAGTGTATTTAAAAGTATTTTACAAATATTTGTGATGTGAAGCACAAATGCGAGTCAAATGTTTTAGAAGTTTGATTTGTTTATTGAAAATATTTAGTCTTACACTTAGCACTAAATGTTGAAGGAACTACTGCTATTCTTAAAGTTAAGAATATTGTCATGACAAGGTAGAAAGCAACAATGCCCTTCCTTATTCGGCTTTATATTTTCCTGGGGTAGTATTCATTTGGGATCGACGAGTTGTGATAGGTGTAAGAGATTTAATTTTCACATACGATCATTTTCATTATTTTCGATAGTTGACTTATTGACTATCAATTTTGCAATCTTCATTGTATTTGCCCATTCAAGATGATTTTGTTGCTCATTTGGGGCATTTAAACTCTTGCTATTCTTAAAGTTAAGAATGTTGTCGAGTCAAGATAGGAAGCAACACTGACTTGACTTGTCCGGCTTCATTGATTTCCCTGGAGTAGTACCAGTTTGTTTTCGATAGTTGATTCATTGACAATCAATTTTGATATTCTTTTTTGTGCTTCGTCAGTCTAAGTCGATTTGTGGCTTGTTTTGAGAAATGGCATCCAACACCATGGATAACTAAAACCAAAGAGCGAGTGGAAGCTCAGCCAGTTAGGTTGCACCCATTAGGGTGTATTCACATTTATCTAGAGATCTGTTGGTAGCACACATGTGGAAATGTGAATACATTCGTATGCCCACAAAAGTTTAATGGGGTCTAGCTTGGAAGTTTCTTGGGGCGTTTTGTGTATGCCATGGGCTTTCAAGTATATTTTATCCAGAGGTATACTTTCGTGTAAAAGGCGCACCCTCCTATTCGTCTTGGACAAGTTAATTCTTCTTATTTTATTTGAAACTTGGAGCTATTCCTTTCTTGATTGCATCGAGAAGTGTCTTGAGCCCTTCTCTATGTTTAATTCCTTTCATCCATTCTATAAATTTGGATTTTGATCTCGTATGTTTCCATCCTTTCTTGTTTGGATTGGTATTTTGATTTTTTTTCATTTCTTCATGTATGGTATTATTCTTGTGAGGTAAAAACCCATTCCCTGTTTAGCGACGTGGGGTCATAGAATTATTATATGTTCATCACATTTCTTGAGTTTCCTCATGTTGGTTTTCAAGACTGATGTGGCTATTATTTTATTATAATGCTCGGGTCAAGCCGAGTTTTTCCAGGTTGTCGTTGGTAGGATATGGAGCTCATGGAGTAGAGCTAGATGTTCACCTACTGTAGTATTTTTATTCTCTGACTTTTTATTATTTATACCCATCGAAAACTGTAAGATCAAGAATTTATAATTGGCCCATCGAAAACTGTAAGATCAAGAATTTATAATTGACCAAGCCAACGAGGTTTGTTTTTAACTCTGATATACCTTGTATCTTGGAGTGACAGCTTTTACTCTCTTTATATTTTGTCATTCCAACGCAAGTATTTATTTTCCCTATTATTTTTTCTTTTACCCTAACAATCCTTATTTCCAGCACATGGATGCTTGGCATTCGAATATCGTAGATGTATTAAGTGTCGACTTTCTGAGGGTCAAAACAGTGGGTCGTTACATTTTGTATTGGAGCTGAAGGTTAAGCGAGAACCTTAGCTTTGGTGGTGTAAAATCATTTGAAATGAGGCAAGTGACACTCTAGAATGAGTTGAGAGTATTATATATACGAGAGCGTATCTATTGTTGCTGTAAAAATGTATTATGTAATTTGGTATGTTAAGTTTGAATTTTGAATTCTAGTCAAGACATGGGATGCCATGTTATCGATAGGGATTTCTAAGTAGTTGAACAAGGCAAATAGACATGATACTGATTTTTGAAAATAGGTAAATGAAATATTTTACCTAGGATTATATATTTTTTATATATAAATGAATAAATTTCAGGTTTATATAATAATTTATGATGTTTTTTGTTAATAATAAAATTTCTTTATTCTCATTGTTGTTTGATTTGTCATGCTCGGATAGCTTAACAGCATTGACTATTTATTTTTTATTGTTGATTTATGCTCGACTAGTATATGGGCATTTATTGTCTTGATAATCATGAGTGCATTAAAACAAACCCCTTATGAACCGAGTTTCACAATTTGACTATAAGGTGTTCGTAGAAAATGTTAAGTTAAAAGTCACCTTTTAATAAAGTTTTTGATATAGTCTAAATTGGAAGATAACACATTTAAAGGATAAATATTTAAGAAAATTTTATTATAATAAAGCAAAATTATTATAATATAAGATGAGTTTAAGGTACATTTTATATGAGCATGGGATACATAAAATGATTTTTAAAGGGTGTTTTTATAAGTAAAAAGAGATTTTGAGAATTTAAATCCCGAAATTGCTTGAATTGATTTCAGAAAAGATTTAGAGTAAAGTAATTGTAATATTACTTGAAATATTTATAAGTATAAATATTTCAAATAAAACTTTTAAGAAAGATACGTTTTCTTTGGATAGTTGAAGGAAAACATCACGATTAGTTTTGGTGTAATCTAAACAATCTTCTAAGTGATGATCGACTATTACTTAAGAAAATGTTGTAGTGCACTTAATAAATATTTATATTTGTCATTGTGCGATCGAAATGAGTTCGAATCCAAATTAATCCAAAACGAGTGTTAGCGAATAAATTGTTGAAGTTATTTTATATATAGGAATATATGTAGTATGATTTCAAAAGGGATTTTGAAATAAAAACCGGGTACTTAGTTCTTAAGTTTCCTTAAAGAGAATAGTTTTAAATAAAATTATTTTGAACAATGAGTTGATAAATGAAAATTTTAACTCTTGGATAGAGAAGATATAATTTAACATAATTTTTAAATGAGTTAAATTGGATACGAAGGTTATAATAATCATTGTTTTATCTTAAAACTGTAGTTTTTTTAAAGAATCCAATTCATGTAAGCTGTTTGATGTTATTGGGCCTTTATTTGAATTTTTAAAAATAAAGTACAATGGACATTTTGTACATACTCTTAGGATTTAGAGGAGTATTGTACAAGTAAATAGAAGTGGGGTAAGTTTTTAATCTAATGTTTTATAAAGATGTGTATAAAATGTTTATAAACTTAAGTGAAATTTATGAAGTAATTCATAAATAATTTTAATATTGAATGAAATACTTTATATGAAACTGAAAGTGATTTAGAAAAAGATTGGTATAGTTAAGAAACCAATAAGATTAAGTCGTAAGTTATACGTAGACCATTTTAATCGTGCGGTTCTTGATCTAGGATTCGAGTACATAACTTCAAGGTAATTCACACCAGTCTGAAAAAGGATTTCTCACTTGATTCTTGATAGAAAACACTTGATTTTTATTCTTGATATAATACCAAGGTTTTCTATCATAGTATATGGTTATGTTAGGAGAACGGAGATTTCCAATCAAGAAACCTAATCAGTGTCCGCACTAGGGAGGTTGAGTGAGCAATACTAGTTCAGAAGTGAAGTTAATATATCCAAGAAAGTGTTTGGATCAGATATTGTGTATGGATGATTTAATAACATCATGTGGGCTTAAGTATATATGTATGCATTGTTGTGTGGCCTAGGAATGTTTGGGGAGTGACTTTCAATTTTGTTTGAGGGAGCTTAGATAATCTTCTACGAAATAACCAAAGGCTGATGAGCGTAATGGTAAGCTTAGGAAATTATCCATATCCTAGGACAATCGAGAAAGTTGTAAACCTAAGCAAAATTCTGAATCTTTATCTTTAAGCCATTAAACATTTAGATAAAAGTGTTAGTTTATTCCTTTATGGAATTTCATTTGATTGATAATGTGATTATATATGTATGTAGTAGGCTTTATATAGTTAGGACTTAAATCCCGGTACTTTTGAAAAGTGATTTTGAAAGAATTTGTGAAAGAAATAATAATAATAATATTTTGAACACTTTGGTGAAGTATTATTATTTTAGAATATTTATATAAAGTTTTGTGAAGTAATTATTCAAATATTTTTTGTTATCACCGAAGTTGGGCAAATGGGGGTTTTTTGATTTGGAAGACTCGACAAGTATATTTGTATACTCTAATTATTTTTTTAGGAGGAACTGTAATCCCACTGGATCTTCATGTTATTTTGATTCTACAGTTATATCATGCTTCGGAAGGAGGAGCCCCTTCCTTATCATAATTGATTTTGGTTTTGATATATTTCTCTTTGGAGGAATTTGAAAATATAATTTGAATATGAAAACCCAGGCATTTAGTTCTAAATTTATCTTTTGAAAATATTTGATGCTTAGTATTTTATTACAAAGTATTCTATATTTTTTTTGGCAAATGATTGATATATTGCTTTTGGTTACATGTGGCTTTATGTCTCGTTAGAGTTGCATTATTGTTAGTTGCACCATATTGCCTTGTTGCATATGGTTGTTATCCTGTTTATGTTGCTACTTCTTATGATGAAAATATCTTGTGTGTTGCTCGTTTATCAACATGGTTCTCTTTTGGATTATGTAAGTGCAAGATAGGGACAACGATGCAAAAGATTATCACTTGATTTCTTGCGCACCTGCATCTGCATCGAGATAGTAAGTTGCTTGCCAAAAATCAAGGGCAAAAGTGGTATGTAGTAGATTTAGAGATTATTGATTCATTGATGGTTTTATTCCCTAGATAGGGAAGGCCACTTTCAAGCTTTTAGTTTTTTTTGTTGATTTGGATCAACTGTGGTGAGTTGTAGTTTTTTCGGATCTAGCCATGCAAAGGAGGTGCTGCCGAAATTTTCCATAACATAAGGAACTTTAAAATCCTAAGGGTCAGAGGACATTTTCTTCCTTTGGAAATTCTAGGGACGACATTATTTCAAGAAAGGAGAATGTAACATCTTGGAAAAATGGGTACGCTGTGAGAAATTGCGGATTAAGGATCTTAAGGCTAGGATTAACACTAGAGGGAGGGGTGAATAGTGTTAATAACGAATTACTAAATCCTTTTGAGTTTTTGTTAATTTAGACACCAATGTATGCAATATACAGACACAGATATGATCACAGAAACGAACACAGATGCGGAAATAAAATAAAAGCAGTAAAGGAAATAACACACCAGATTTTATACTGGTTCGGAGTTACCCTACATCCAGTCCCGCAACACAAGTACGGATTTCCTTTCAAAAGCAATTGTACAATTACACCCTCGGTTTCAAGGCTAGGAGGTACACCCTCCAGAATTTCTATCCTCTGGGTTGAGATACTTGATTTCCAGGCCACAAGTTCACCCAATTGATTTACCAAGGCTACAATCACACGTTTTCTCTTTTGATTGATTTTCAAGGCTACAATCACACCTTTTCTCTTTTGATAGATTGCAAAAAGCCTATAACTCTGAATAACACTGAGAACCTTGTAGAGATAGTAATAGAGAATCAAACTAGAAGTAATCGAGTTCGATTCAATGTTGATTTCGGTAGAGTAATGGCAAGAATATGTATTAAGAAATGTGAAAGAAGAAGAGGAGTGAAAAACCAGAAAATCTGATATAAAATTCGTTGAAACTAACCCCTATTTATAGAAGAACAACAACCATGTCCATTCATGAAGAGTTATGACGAATAGACACTTCTTTTGAAATTTAAATTTTGAACTCAATTGACACCATGTCGACATGGGTACTTGGGCATGTCGACATCCCAAAGGATTTTTTGGTGTTTTGATTTTCTTTGAAAATAACTTTTATTTTATATTAAAACTATTTTAAACTTTATAAATATACTTGACTATAGTTAAAATTCATAAGTAAATATAGAGAATAATATATATAGAATTTAACTATAATTTTATATTTAAATCTAAGTATAAATATTTAAAAGTTAAATATATTATATTAAAAGATAGTTTAAAATCAGGAGTACTTTGACTTTGAAATTAAAGATAATTTTGAGGCTAAAATTATTTAAAAATCAGGATAGAAGGTTTTGATGTTTTTAAAAGGAAAGTTTTGAAATCATTTTGAAAACAAGATAATTTTGTAAAATCATTTTGAATAAAAGTTAGTGGATACAAAACAATGTTCCACTAGATTTTTCGTAGGTTCCATCCTACTTAGGGTTCCATCTATTTAACAGGCTCGAAGTGGATTCCATTCCACGAATAAATTGGATTTTAAGATACCAGTGCTTTTCTACGAGTTTTAACAAAATTTCTAATAAAAATACTTATCCTTGAAATCTTAAACTCTTGATAATCTTGATACTCATGAGTCTTCTATCTTGATATCTTGAATCTTTATACTGTACAGTCTTCATTCTTGGTACCTGCATGGTTAAATTCTGCATACACATATATATCTAAACTTATAATGTCAGTATTTATATTTTATAATCTATTCTGATGTTGTTGTCATCAAAACCATCATCTCACGGACTAACAATCTCCCCCTTTTTGATGATGACAACCTTTGTTTATAAAATGTTACTTCTATCCTAATAATTCTTCCTAAAACTAATAACTCCCCCTTAATTTATGCCTAACTACCATATTTTATATTTCTGCCCCTTTGTCATCAACAAAAAACTCACTCCTCCTCATTCTTGGGCTTCATTACCTGCATTGATAAACTATACAACGGAATATATAATATACATAGATTAAGAAATAATTATACTTATGAACATGATAACTAATCAAAGACTATATACATTTCAATGTATATATGTTTTATACAACAAACTTTAAACCAATATCAAGAAATCAATCCACATGGAGTATCAATCCAGACCAAATCAATCAAAGCAAACAAATAAAAATCAAACGTTACATGGAACTTCCACCCATCCTTTTTCTCCAAAGATTGGGTCTGCCTTAATAGCATCCAAATTATCATTATCATTGGTGAGAGAGACAGAAGGATGTGCTTCGTTATCATCCTTGTGCAGAGAGGAGATCATCCATCGTATCGCATCAAAGTGCCTTTCTTGATCATCTGCATTTGACTCAATTCTAAGCGACGCTGGTTACGTAGAATAAACGAGAGAATATTCTTGAACGAATTAAGGGTGCTTCAAGATTTTCGGATGGATTGTGAATAGGATTAGCCGTAGTTGAATTTGTGAAAGAAATAAAGGATATAGATGATAAAAAATAAATTTCAGTGAAGAATTCTGGAAGAAACAGGTATTTATAGGTGTAGAAATTCGTTTGAAATGGATAGACGTTTGAAAGTTATTCAAATTTCAAATTCAAAATCAATTGTCATTTCTGACCAGTACATGTCGACATGGTCATATAGGGGATGTCGACATGGGTTAGTGTAAAATTATGACTAATTTGATTTCGTGAATAATAGTGTGTGTGTGTGTGTGTGTGTGTCTATATATATATATATATATATATATATATATATATATATATATATATTTATATGATATACTAACATTTATTCTGGAGATAAGATCAGGTAGATAACAGAAAGGAAATTTCATTTCATTGCTTACTACGATAATACAACGATTAAGCACACAACAAACTACATGAACGTTCGAAATAAAGCAAATTAAAACAAATACAATAAGATACGAAAAGATAAAACTAGATAGAGGATTATGATGATGAAGATAGTCCAAGTTTCTTATTGACTTTGGAAATGAACTTGTTCATCTTGGATGAAATTTTGCCCAACTTCTTACTAACCGATCTTTTAAGAATCTGTTGGTTCTCAACAATCGTCTTTTGGTTTTTGAGAAAGGTTTTGGCGGATGGATTAGGAGGATAGTCAATGCTTTCCAAAGAGGTTTCACCTTCTTCTTCTTCATCAATTTCCATTTCATCCCCTTCTTCCTTTTCTTCTTCCTCTTCCTCTTCTTCCATTTTCTCATGAGCCAATCGCTCTTCTTTTTCGGCAAGGGTCTCATAAGGTTGAAAAACAAAAGGAATTTTCATAAGCGAAATGTTGGAATGATTGAAAACTTTTCTAGAAACAAATTATTCGCCTTTGAAATCCACTTCAAAATAATTAAAAATCCGAGTGAAATAAATTCCATGGAATAAAGTATTCTCACCCATTTCAAGATTTTTAGGACGAACTTCATCCAAAATCACTTGCGTCCAATTTATGTCATAATTTCCAAAAATAGCAAAAAGAGTTTTGCAAACTTTTGAAGTAGGATTGTTAAAATTTCCCGATCTTATGGTCGAAGTATGTTGCAAAAGAAGATTGACAATTCTTGCCTTTGGACGAAAATTTCGATTTTTGAATTCAAAATTATCAATTCCTTCAAAAATGTGATGAAATGTCTCACGATCATTTTCATCGATTTTAAAATTAGAAAAATCCATTCTCGTACACTTGCAATTGAGAATGGTACCCAAAAGATCACAATTCAAAACAATTCTAGTGTCTTTTACACTACTCCAAATTTCATCCTCATTTCCATGATAAAATCCACGGTTTAAATTAGCATAAATTTTTTTGACAAGATTTGGATATCAAACAAAATCATTTTGAGAAGCATAAATAAGACTAAGAACTCCATTGTTTGCAAAAAGAGAATAAAGTTCATAAGAAGAAAAATCTTGAAAAATAGAAAATTTTCCGGGATGGACTTTGGCATAGTTAGCATAATTGATGTATGCTTTTATTGCCTCCGGATCATTGAATAATTGCTCTTTGATTTTTCTAAAAATTCTCATGGTGGAGGGGTTGCTTGAAGAATCCATTAAAGTAAAGAGTAGAGAGCTTGAAGTTATGAAGAGAGAGTTTGAATTTGAAAATGAGAGTGAAAAGATATGATAAAAGATAGTGAATAAATAGATTCTTAAAGGACATTCTCTGGTCAAAAAGTAGCTTTTCAGAGAATTAAATGAAGTGAAAAGATGGAGGGAAATTCAAACATTTGAATTCAAATTTTGAAATTCAAATTCAGGTACCCATGTCGACATCATGGTAGGGACCATGTCGACATGTGCCTTTGAATTTTCATGAATTGATTTTTCCTAAGTTCTCTAATATATATATATATATATATATATATATATATATTATTATTATTTTAAATGCCTATATATATATATCTGAAATATTATTAAATTTCAAGTATATTTCAGAGAATATTATTATACTATTAAAAAATAATAAAAATAATAATAAAATAATGAAATAGTAATAAAAAAATAGAAAACAAATTTTAAAATTCAAACAACACACCAATTCAAAATCAATCAATCAAACAATCAAGCAACTAATTCTAAGCAAGCAATTTCAACCAACTGTATTGTAAACGTGTACCTTTTTCCGAGTCCGTCTCTTTGAATTCGTCGGAGTTATGAACAGCTGTGAAACACAAATTCGAATTATCTGTCTTTTGATCATCATCACTTGAGGACGAGTCTGAGTCATCTAGAGTAGCAGTAAATGCACGCTTCCGTTTCTTTGCTGGATCATTGTTCATAGGAGAAATATGCCTATTTAGATACAGACAGTCTCTTTTGAAATGGCCTGGTTTATCACAGTTGTAACATTTGTCATTATTTGTCACTACATTCTGATTTCCAGAATTATTATAGTTGTTTCTCTTGAGATTATTCATCTTTCTGTATTTCAGGAATTTCCTAAAATTTCTGGTCATAAAGGCTATCTCTTCATCATTATCGCTGTTTGATTCTGATCCATCGGTCAATGCATTGAATGCCATTGATTTCTTTTCATATGCTTTACTTTCTCTTCTCCTGATCATTTGAACTTCATACGACATTAGATTTCCAATTAATTCTTCTATCTTTAAAGTACTGATGTCATTTGCCTCTTCGATCGCAAGTGTCTTTTGATCCCATTCTGGAGTTAGAGAATTTAAAATCTTTCTGACTTGATCTTCTTCAGAAAATTCCTTTCCCAAAGATATAAGAGAATGCACAATATCCTGAAATCTACTATACATATCCGAAATAGACTCATTAGGATTCATTTTAAATAACTGAAACTGATTTGTGAGCATGGAAATTTTGGTCTGTTTAACTTTGCTTGTTCCTTCGTGAGTAACTTGCAAAGTTTTCCAGATTTCATATGCAGACTTATAAACTTACACTCTATTGAATTCATTTCTATTTGGTGAACAAAACAGAATATTCATTGCCTTAGAATTATTTTGTGCAATAGTCTTTTGGTCAGCAGTCCACTGTGCAAAATTAGCCGTGGGTTCAGAATGTTCAGTTTGTGTGATATTCCAAGTGTCTAATCCTATAGATTTTAAATATATTTTCATCCTACATGCCCAATATGCATAGTTACTGCCATTAAAAAGTGGTGGTCTGACAGTAGACTGACCCTCTACAAATGAGCTAGTGACAGGGATACTAGTGTTAGTAACAGTACCAGTGTTGGTAGCTATTTTGAAAACTTTTCAAAAATCAGATTATGAAACTTTGAAAACCTTGCTCTGATACCAATTGTGAGAAATTGCGGATTACGGATCTTAAGGCTAGGATTAACACTAGAGGGGGGGTGAATAGTGTTAATAACGAATTACTAAATCTTTTTGAGTTTATGTTCATTTAGACACCAATATATGCAATATACAGACATAGATATGATCACAGAAATAAACACGGATGCAGAAATAAAATAAAAGCAGTAAAGGAAAGAACACACCGGATTTTATACTGGTTCGGAAGTTACCCTACATCCAGTCCCGCAACACAAGTAAGGATTTCCTTTCAAAAGAAATTGTACAATTACACCCTCGGTTCAAGGCTACGAGGTACACCCTCCATAATTTCTATCCTTTGGGTAGAGATACTTGATTTATAGGCCACAAGTTCACCCAATTGATTTACCAAGGCTACAATCACTCCTTTTCTCTTTTGATTGATTTTCAAGGCTACAATCACACCTTTTCTCTTTTGATAGATTACAAAAAGCGTATAACTCTGAATAGCACTAAGAACATTGTAGATATAGTGATAGAGAATCAAACTAGAAGTAATCGAGTTCGATTCAATGTTGATTTCGACAGTGTAATGGTAAGAATATGTATTGAGAAATGTGGAAGAAGAAGAGGAGTTAAAAACCAGAAAATATGATATAAAATTCGTTGAAACTAACCCCTATTTATAGAAGAACAACAACCATGTCCATTCATGAAGAGTTATGACGAATAGACACTTCTTTTGAAATTTAAATTTTGAACTCAACTGACACCATGTCGACATGGGGTACTTGGGCATGTCGACATCCCAAAGGATTTTTTGATGTTTTGATTTTCTTTGAAAATAACTTTTATTTTATATTAAAACTATTTTAAACTTTATAAATATACTTGACTATAGTTAAAATTCATAAGTAAATATAGAGAATAATATATATAGAATTTAACTATAATTTTATATTTAAATCTAAGTATAAATATTTAAAAGTTAAATATATTATATTAAAAGATAGTTTAAAATGAGGAGTAATTTGACGTTGAAATTAAAGATGAAAATCAGGATAGAGCGTTTTGATGTTTTTAAAAGGAAAGTTTTGAAATCATTTTGAAAACAAGATAATTTTGTAAAATCATTTTGAATAAAAAGTTAGTGGATACAAAACAATGTTCCACTAGATTTTTCGTAGGTTCCATCCTACTTAGGGTTCCATCCCTTTAATAGGCTCGAAGTGAATTCCATTCCACAAATAAATTGGATTTTAAGATGCCAGTGCTTTTCTATGAGTTTTAACAAAATTCCTAATAAAAATACTTATCCTTGAAATTTTGAACTCTTGATAATCTTGATACTCATGAGTCTTCTATCTTGATATCTTGAATCTCTATACTATCCAGTCTTCATTCTTGGTACCTGCATGGTTAAATCCTGCATATACATGTGTATCTAAACTTATAATGTCATTATTATATTTTATAATCTATTCTAAGGTTGTTTTCATCGAAACCATCATCTCACGGACTAACATACGCGTTATATTTAAATATAGGGATTATTTAAATAATTGAATAGTGAAATTAATATTATTTAAATGGATTTAATACCATTATTATACTCCTTTTAATTAATAAATAATAGCGGTGAACTAATTTTATAAATTCGTTAACGTTAATAAATAGTTCGGAGGAAAAAATCGAGAATGTGATCGAAAATCGTTTTTCGAAATTTGGACATTTCATCAAGTATAAGTTGTGGAACAACTTGTGCACATTAGTGTACATGTGCACACATATATAATTAAAAAATGCTTTTACTAATGGAATAGTTTAGTTAAAAACAAAGTTCAAAAGATTACTTAAGTTAATAAAGTTAAGTTTGGCTTTTCTTTTACAATTTAAAAAGATTAAAAGCACAGAATCCAAGACAAAGCACACAAAATAAAAAAGTATTAGTGGCATGATGTTGGAAGTGGTATGTTGTCTAGATTATATTGGAGGGTAGTAGAAAAGGTTATGTTTGGTAATTTACCATTTTCCATTTCTATAAAACATCATCACCTTTCCACCTTTTCATTTTATTTCATTTGCATTTTCATTCTCTCTTTTTGCTCGCATGTCTTCACCTTCTTCCCTTTTGCTTTCTTAACTAAAACTATGTCAAAACATAATAATTTCTCCTATAAATTGTAGAATTAACCTAGAATAACTTTGAAAACATCTATACCATTCCAAAGTTGCAAGTTTTGAAGCCCAATCTCCATCTTTGACCATGAGCGTGAGCTTCTAAGGGTTGGAGGGCCTTGGCAGTGCACTTTTTAGGTGGATCCAGGCTTGGTTCAGCTTGCTTTGGTTGAGGGCAAGAAGCATGGCATGATTCTTTTTGGTGGTAGGATGTTTAGCTTCGGAAAAAGTGAGAAAAACTAACTTTTGAATAGTTTAAAAATCGACTAATTGTATAAAACATAAAATGTTGATTTTTTGTTTATACTACTATATGTTTGCATATTTGGATTTGATTCCCGCTTTAAAGTAGATAGCATAAGTAAATATTGTTTTGCAGGGGATAAAACCAAGAGGAAGTCGAAGTGTGTTGTAACATTCCACTTCAGGAGGCTCAAAACTAATTGTTACGGATGCTGCAGTCATCCATAGGTGTTATTTCTGAGTGACCGAAATTGGAATCTTGAAAATATTGGCAACACAGAAACACAAGAATGTGAAATTTTTTAAAATTCAACAAAATATAATTTCTCATTTCTTATGAACATCAATTTAAGATTTAATTATATAATATCAGACGTTAACCACGTTCGGATCGCATATACATGTACAAAATACGATAAGAGCGACAGATGAAGATCCCCTTATGATGATCAGAGAACGAATAAATATGAACTTTATAGTACTTAGTACATCACAGCAGAATACACAAAATAGCTCCTATATAGCTAATACTGCCTCCAGCACATCTCCATAAGCTTATTCATCCAAAAATTTGAAAGTCTTCCACTCTCAGACTACTCAAATTAATTTTTGAGTACCCAAGAGTTTGTAGAGAAACAAAAACTTTGAGTCAGATAATAAGTCTGGTAGGAATAATCCTCTATCATCTCTTATCATAAATAGATAGCTAGTGAGACCATGCCTCTTAGAGGAATGGATTTTCCCCTCGCTAGTATCAAAAATAAACATGCAAATCATTTACTATGCCCTTGCACCCAAAATGATTAGTCTTAATGTAATATGAAATAAAGCCATAAATCATATGTATTAGATATCCCATCCACCTATTTATTAGATATCCCATCTAAAATCAATCTATTAGAGTTCCCCTCTAAATCTTTAAAATGACTATCTATCATAATTTAATAGGACTATCCATCTCAAATCCATTCAAAATAAATATAGATTATCCATCGTACATTGTTTTATAAAAGATGGTGTGGGCTTTCCACTGCACACTACATAGTTTTCATTGGATGACTATGAACCTTTGTGTGCCAAACCCCGAGGCTTACCACCTCTGCAAATCATTCTTTACTTTAGAAATTTGATATGGGCTATCCACCGCAAATTCCATGGTTTTCCTACGTTAACCAAGAACCCATCACTTGGCCGAAAATACCATGATCCTCATGATTATTTATAAAACTCATGATACCCATGATTATATATTTTCCCCCGGTATTCCACCTATTTAACTTATTCCCATTGGTAGCCTCAATTAGGTTAAGTTTAATAAAAACATATTGCTTGCCCCAATATATAATTTTGAAAGCATGTTTTTATTTGTAACCGCAAACTATGTATCAAAATCAGTAATCCCACCCCGGTGTCCCAAGGTTTAATAACATCAAATTTATGTATGGCCCCCCTTACATGTTCTAACAAAATAAGTATTTTATGCTATAACCCTTTGAAGTAACCCCTTCAAATTAGAAAATATTTACTCAAGGAAAATGGCTAGAAACCGCCCTTTAAAACCCTTCGAATGAAGTCCCACTCGAAAGCAATTAGACATCCAAAGTTAGCCCCTTCAGAAACTTTTCAAAATTAATCATTTCGCAATCATTGAAGATATCCCCTTCAAAACCTTTCGAAGTCAAACCTTTCGAAGTCAAACCCTTCAAAATCAAAACCTTTCAAAATCAAAACCTTTCGTAATCATTGAAGATAAGCCCTTCATAACCTTTCGAAATCAAACCTTTCGAAGTCAAACCTTTCGCAATCATTGAAGATAACCCCTTCAACACCTTTCTAAATCAAACATTTGAAGTCAAACCTTTCGAAGTCAAAACCTTTCGAAATCAAAACCTTCCGCAATCATTTAAGATAACCCCTTCAAAACCTTTCAAAATCAAAACTTTCAAAGTCATGCCTTTCGAAATCAAAACCTTTCGCAATCATTGAAGATAACCCCTTCAAGCCTTTCGAAATCAAACCCTTCGAAATCAAAACCTTTCACAATCATTGATGATAACACCTTTAGAACCTTTCGAAATCAAACCTTTCGTTGAAATCAAAACATTTCGCAATCATTGAAGATAACCCCTTCAAATTATATATAAAAAAATTAGTCTTTTACAAAATGATAGATTCGAAGGACCCCCCTACAACTTATTCGAAAGAAATTTTTATTTCTATCCGAAAGAAAAAGAAGTAGCCTCCCCACCCATTCACCCTTTTCTTCCCTTTGACCCCGTGCCTACCTTTCGACTTTGGATGGAAGGTAACTGTTTGCCTTCCTTTTTAGATGAAAGGTACCTTTCGACTTCATCGAAAGGGTATAAGCGGGCATATTGGAGTCGAAAGCAAATCTGGGCCCACTTAAGTGATGTTTTTATCTTGTTTGTCTAATTTTGATTGGTCGAGGAACCTTCTTCTGTACTTCCAAATAGTAAAATGTATACAAAAGTCTACATTTTTATCAAAACACTGTACTTCTTCCCCAAATATTTTCAAAGGAAATTTCCTTTCAAATTTTAGTAATTCGAAAGCAAATTTTCAATTGAGCCATTGGGCTCAAATAATTTAATTATCTTAGTAAATTACTAAGGGAAAATCACCAAAAATCGGATAAATCGTATATTTCAACATATTAAAATTTCAAAGCATATGAAGATCAATATAATTTGAAATTTAACCAAAACCAAAATAAAACATGCTAATTAACCCACAAACGTTTAAAAACACCTATCTCTTGTCCAAACAAAGGTTCAAATTGTTATATCCTAACCAAAATCACAAACATGAATATGGTATAACCCATAAACGATCTAAACATAGAAAAATGAGATGATAAACATGATTATTCACCTTGATTAGTTAATTGGAGAATGCAATAATTTCCTATCTTTGATTCCTTAGCTTTTCTTCAATTTAAACTCTTCCTGGAGCTTTGTAATAGCCGTTCGAAATTTGATGAGGAGTTAAGAATGAAAAGGTGGAAATTTATTCAAGTGGAGGAAGAGATATATACTAAGAAATGCAGCCCCTTTTCCATGTTTACCCCATAGGAAAAATTCCTTCTTCTTAATTAATTTTAAGTCATTTTATTTTAGTTCATTTATTTAGACACGGCTGGATTTATTTATCTCATCTCCCTACTATTCATATTATTCTATTTAATTTATCCAATTAAATATGTCGAATAATGTTAATTAAAATTTAGGGTCATTACCGACTCCTTCCTTAAAGAATTTCGTCTTCGAAATTCAGTAAGGACACAACAACAAGCATATAGCCCATGCAAGCAAAGCTAGAATAACCTACCAGCCAAATTTTTTATAAACCCTATATAGAACATACCATCTAAAATAGCTCAGGAAAAGTAGCCATAATCCTGTCTTCTATCTCCCAAGTACAGTCCTTCACGTTGTCGCTTCACTAAACTTTCACCAAATTTACCGTCTTGTTCCTTAGCCTCTTCTCGTCTTTTTCTACAATACGAACTAGTTGCCTCACAAAAGTTATATCAAGTTTCGCCACTAAGTCCTCCAGTTTCGTCGGAGCGATAGTAGTTTCTACATCATGAACATACTTCCTAAGATGAGAAACATGAAAACACATTGTGGACCCCGGCCAAATTGCTCGGTAAATCTACTCGGTATGCGAGTCTCCTAATCCTCTCTAATATAGCAAATGGTCCAACATATCTCGGTGCCAGCTTCTTGGTCTTCCCGAACCAAACCACGCTTTTCATCGGCGATACCTTGATGAAAACTCTATCCCCAACTGAGAATTCTAGGTCCTTACGCCTTTTGTCCGCGTAATTCTTCTACATAGAGCGAGCTTCCTTCATTCTTTCCCATATCAACTCGATCATTTATGTCACCTCTCTCACCAAATTTAGACCAAGGACCAACCCGTCTTCGGTCTCTAACCAACATATTGTTGATTTGCATGGCCTTCCATACAAAGCTTCAAAAGGTGCTATTCCTATAGTAGTCCAATAACTATTATTATAGGAAAAATCCACTAAGTGCAAGTGATCTTCCCAAGAACCACTAAAATCTAGCACACAAGCTCTCAATAGATCTTCCAGTACCTTGTTGACTCTCTCTGTCTACCCATCCGTCTGAGGATGATGTGTGGTACTCATCTTGAGCTTAGTGCCTAACACACTCTGCGGGCTCTTCCACAACTCGCTAGTAAACAAAGTACCTTTATCACTGATGATACTACCAAGAATTCCATGCAGTCTAACGATGTTCTTCATGAACAACTTAGGTAAAACAGGTGCCGTCCTGGTTGACCTTACCGGAATGAAACAGGCACTTTTGGTCAATCTGTCCACTATGACCCATAAACTTTATTACCCCGGTTTAACCTTTGCAGCCCGTCAAAAAATCCATGGATATCGAGTCCCACTTCCAAATTGGAACATCCAAAGGCTGAAGCAACCCACTTGGCTTCTGATGTTCGGTTTTTACTTGCTGATAGTTCAAACACTGTTTTAACCATAATCCAAAATCCCTCTTCATTCCTTTCCAGAAGAAACTTCTCTTCATATCCTGATACATCTTGGTTCCCCTAAGATGAATCGTAAACTTCAACCGATGACATTCCTAAGAACTTCCTTCTTATGGACTCCAACATCCAAAGCACATAACCGTTCCTTCTTTCTCAACCAACCTCTATGGTCGAGAATAAAATCCTTTAAGTCATCTATCTTGGCTTCGGTTTCCAACCTTATAATCCTCTTAGCCAACGCTGGATCCTCTTTCTGACTAAATGCAATTCGTTCGATCAACACTGGTCGAACTTCCAAACTAGACATCATGGCAATGTTCCAACTAGATCCAATAGTCGACTTCAACTACACACTGCAAGAAGCTAGTGCATCTAAGTCTTTGCATTCCGCCAACATAGGTAATACCACATTCTAATGTTTCCTGCTAAGCGCATTCGCCACCTTATTACCTTTTCCCGGTGTATATTCAATGCAAAAATCATAAGCTGCAACAAACTCCATCCATCTCTACTGTCTCATGTTTAGCTCCTTCCGGAAGAATAAATATCGTAGAGATTTATGATCTGTAAATAGCTCAAACCTTTCTCCTTAAAGATAATGTCTCCACGCCTTCAATGCGAAGATTACTGCGGCCAACTTCAAATCATGAGTCGGGTATCTCACTTCTTGTGGCTTAAGCTTTCTAGAAGCATAGGAAATAACCTTTCCATTCTACATTAGCATAGCACGTAACCCGGTACCACATGCATCGGTGTAAACTACCAATCCTTGATTCCCATCTGGAACAACTAACATGGGCGCATTGGTTAACAAATGTTTCAACTTAAGGAATGCCTCCTCACATTGTTCAGGCCACACAAACTCCACATCCTTCCTGGTTAGCATAGTGAAGGATGCAACTATCCACGTGAAATCCTTAAGGAACTGTTGGTAATAACCTGCCAGACCAAAAAACTCCTAATTTCAATTACCGTCTCTAGTCACTTTCAATTGTTAACAGCTTCAATCTTATTCAGGTCAGCTGCTAACCCTTTCTTGGAAATTACATGACCAAGGAACTTCACTTCCTTCTTCCAGAAATGACACTTTGAGAACTTCGCTTTCAGCTGATGTTGCCTTAGCATCTCCAAGTCCACATGATCCTTCTCATTCTTAGAGTATACCAAAATGTCATCAATAAAAACCAACATGAACCTATCCAAGTGCTCTCGGAAAATCCGATTCATCAAATCCACAAAGAAAGCTGGTGCATTAGTAGGTCCGAATGGCATAATTAACCATTCGTAAGACTCATATCTGGTCCTAAACGCCATCAAAGGAATACTGTCCTCTACCACTCTTAGCTGATGGAAACCTGTCCCCAAATCAAGTTGGGAAAACACACTGGCTCCACCCAACTGATCGAATAAGTCGTCGACCCTCGATAAAGGATACCTATTCTTGATCACTCTCTCGTTGAACATATGATAATCGATACACATCCTTAACGACCCATCTGGCTTTTTCACGAATACCGTGGTCGTTCCCCAAGGCGAACTGCTTGGTCAAATGAATTTTTTTCCTTTCAATTCCAGTAGCTGCACCTTCAATTCCTTCATCTCGGCTAGTGACATCCTACTAGGTGGTCTATTTACAGGTTCAGCTCCCGGTATGATATCTATCTAAAACTCGATAGTTCTTTTGGGCGCCAAGCCCGAAACTGGTTCAAACACATCTGCCAACTCTCTTGCTACATAAACATGCTTCGACTCTGCTTCCGTTCCCATAGCACCCAATAACGCTTAAGCATTTCCGTTTGAACTCCTTATTGAGTAAATTACTCTATTATGGCCATTAGGATGTTTCAATGATATTCACCCTCCTGGAAAAATATCCTAGCATCATATCTATCTAACCAATCCATACCCAATATGATCCCGAAACCCACGAAATCAAAAACATATAAACTGCATGCAAACATATGACCTACAAATCAAGTTCTAACTTGTCATACATCATTTCCAGAGTTGTATACCCTCCTATAGGATTCGCAACCCTTAAAGGAGTAGTAAGGTATAAAGGTTCCAGACGCAAGCAATCTACCAAATACTGAGATATAAATAAGTATTATGCACCGATATCAAATAGTATCCTAAATGGAGTACTATGAATCATATGCATACCTTCCATCGCAACTTTTCCTTTCTCAGCAGCCGTTGGTCTAGAGAATGATGGTTCCAAGCAAAGACCTTTCCCTTTCCAGCCTTAGCAGCCTTGAGACACTTGTCTTTGTAATGCCCCATCTGGCCACAGTTGTAGCACTTCATATTTTGCCTCACTGCAACTGCTCTTCCATCACCGAGCGACACTCATTAGCATAGTACCCCTTCTTATCACACTTGTAAAAATTAATACCATCCTTGCTCTTCTTAGCTACTACCCCCAACTGGGCATCTTTCTTCTTAAAGAACTTCCGCTTCTTACTCTGAAAATTCTGAACCTCGGTCGGTTTCCCTTTTCCAAAAGTAAAAAGCATCTCTTCATTCTGAATAGCCATTTCAACAACAATATGACACAGATCCAGAAGGTTTGGCATGGTTGCTTTGGTGATCTCAAGATTCAACCCCCGATAAACTTATCATTCCTCCGAATGATGGTATCCAAAGTAGCATATCCGTAATGGGGTAGCTCATCTAACTCTACAGCATACTCAATCATCGATATATCTCCCTAGACTAAATCTGCAAATTTCATGAGCAATGAACACTTGGCAACCTTTGATAGAAATCTTTTTTTGAACCTCCTTCGAAATTCTGCCCTATCAGGTCTTCCTCTGGCTCTCCCATGGCAACTCTGCTCCACCAAAACAATATTGCTCCCTACAATTGCCTTGAAGCAAGTCTCCTCTTCTGCATATCCATCATGCCGAGATCTAAAAATATCCTCTCATAATACAATATCCAGTTCTCCACTCCTACTACATCCTCGGTTTCCAGAAAAGGCCTTCCTCCAAGACTAGCATAATCCCTACTCGGCTTGGCATAGTTATTGCCAATTGGGTCCGCCGGATTAGCTCCTTCAGCATTTCCTACAGCTACACCCACAGCTGCTCCAGCTTGCATCATATTGACGAAGAACTGATACATTATCCCCATATCAACCGATGGAATCTCAGCACCAACATTGGCATTTGCATCTGGATTTGCATTTTTCTGTCGACCTGGTTTCTCCTAGTATTGGGTGGAACATATCCACGTATTGCGGTGCGTCTCTCACCTTGATTCACTATTCTGCATCCTGCCTCCATATCTTACTTCCCTACTACATGAAATCCAATTTTGGTACGATACACAAGAAAGTTCTAAGAGAGTGGGGAATACATACTTAGGTATTTATAGCAAAGTGCACATAAGTTACTGTAACGCTTACCCAAGCCCAACCATATTTTAGATTCATTAGATTATGCTTTAAAAATCTTTTAAGGTTTAAATTCCTTTTAAGTATATAAACCATGCTTCGATACCAACTTGTAACATCCTACTTCCAGAGGCTTAAAACTAACTACTGTGGATGCTGCAGTCATCCATAGGGGTTATTTCTGAGTGACCGAAATCGGATTCTGAAACTATTGGCAACACAGAAACACAGGAATATGAAAAATTTTAAACTTAAACAAAATAGAATTTCTCATTTCTTATGAATTTCAATTTAAGATTTAATTACATTATCCCAGATGTTAACCACGTTCGATCACATATACATGTACAAAATAGGATAGGAGCGACATATGAACATATCCCCTTATGATGATCAGAGAATTAATAAATATGAACTTTACAGTTCTTAGTACATTACAGCAGAATATACAAAATAGCTCCTATGTAACTAATAATGCCTCCTGCATTTCTCCAGAAGCTTAATCATCCAAAAACCTGAAAGTCTCCCACTCTCAGACTACTCAAATTAATTTTTGAGTACTCGAGAGTTTGTGAAGAAACACAAACTTCAAGTCAGACAATAAATTTGCATCTCTTATCATAAATAAGACGGTTAGTGAGATCACGCCGCTTAGCGGAACGGGTTTTCCCCCTACTAGCATCCAAAATAAACATGCAAATCATTTATTATGCCCTTGCACCCAAAATGATTAGTCTTAACAAAATACGAAATAAAGCCATAAATCATATGTATTGAAATATCATCCACCCATTTATTAGATATTCCATCTAAAATCAATCTATTAGAGTTCCTCTCTAAAATCTTTAAAATGACTATTCGTCATAATTTAATAGGACTATCCATTCCAAATCCATTCCAAATCCATTCAAAATAAATGCAGATTATCAATCGTACATTGTTTTATAAAAAATGGTGTGGGCTATCCACCGCACACTACATAGTTTTTCTAGGATGACTATGAACCCTTAGGTGCCAAACCCCGATGCTAACCACCTCTGAAAAAATATTCTTTACTTTAGAAATTTTATGTGGGCTATCCACCGCACATTCCATGGTTTTCCTAGGTCAACCAAGAACCCATCACTTGGCCAAAAATATCATGATCCCCATGATTATTTATAAAATTCATGATCCCCATGATTATATTTTTTTTTTCTCAAGTATTCCACCTGTTTAACCTATTCCAATTGGTAGCTCCAATTAGGTTAAATTCAGTAAAAACATACTGATAGATGTATAATTTCGAAAGCATGTTCCTATTTGTAACCCCAAATAATATATCAAAATTAGTAATCCCACCCCGGTGTCCCTAAGGGTTAATAACATCGAATTTATATAAGGCTCCACCTTACATGTTCTAACATAATAAGTACTTTATGTTATAACCCTTCAAAGTAACCCCTTCAAATTAGCAAAACTTTACTCAAGAAAAATGGCTAAAAACAGCCCTTTAAAACCCTTCGAATGAAGTCCCATTCAAAAGCAACAAAACATCCAAAGTTAGTCCCTTCGGAAACCTTTCGAAATCAAACCTTTCAAAATCAAAACCTTTCAAAATCAAAACCTTTCACAATCAAACCCCTTCAAATTATATATATATATATGTATATATATATATTGTCTTTTATAGAATGATAGAGTCAAAGGATCCCCCTTCATCTTATTCGAAAGCAATTTTTATTTCTATCCGAAAGCAAAAGAAGCAGCCTCCCCATCACTTTGCCATTTTCTTCCCTTCGGCCACGTGCCTACCTTTCGACTTTGGACGGAAGGTAACTTTTTACCTTCCGTTTTAGACGAAAGGTACCTTTCGACTTCATCGAAAGGGTAAAAGCGGGCTTGTTGGAGTCGAAGGCAGAACTTGACCCACTGAAGTGATGTTTTTATCTTGCTTGTCTAATTTTGATTGGCCGAGGAACCTTCTTCTGTACTTCCAAATAGTAAAAGGTATACAAAAGTCAACATTTTCCTTAAAACATTGAATTCTTCTCTAAATGTTTCCAGAGGCAATTTCCTTCCGAATTTAAGTAATTTCCGAAGAAAATTTTCAGTTTAGCCCTTAGGCTTAAATAATTTAATTACCTTAGTATGTCACTAAGGAAAAATTCCCAAAAATCATAAAAAATCAAATAAATAATACACATCAACATATTAAAATTTCAAAGTACATAAAGATCAATATATTTTGGAATTTAACCAAAACCGAAATAAAACATGTTAATTAACACATGAAGGTTTAAAAACACCTACGCCTTATCCAAACAAAGGTTTAAATGGTTATATCCTAACCAAAATCATAAACATAAATCGGGTATAACCCATAACTGATCCAAACATTGAAAAATGAGATGATAAACATGATTATTCAATTTGATTAGTTAATTGGAGAATGAGATAATTTTCTATCTTTAATTCCTTATCTTTTTCTTCATTTTAAACTCTTCCTGGAGCTTTTTAATCATTGGCCGAAATCGATGAGGAGTTAAGAATGAGAAAGTGGAAATATATTCAAGTGGAGGAAGATATATACTAAGAAATGTAGCCCCATTTTCAAGTTTACCCCTTAGAAAAAATTCTTCCTTTTTAATTTATTTAAGTCGTTTTATTTTAGTTCATTCTTTTAGATACAGCCATTGGATTTATTAATCTCATCTCCCTACTATTCGTATTTTTCTATTTAATTTATCCAATTAAATATCCCGAATAATGTTAATTAAAACTCGAGGTCATTACATGTGTTTGTAGCGAATGGATCGCTACGGAACACTTCGAAGAAAATACATATATGTGATTTACAAGAGATTTTTAGAGAGGCCCTAAAGAGTTTCTCGCCATTATTAGTTTACTTTTATATGCATGTTTGGTTGCCGTTTGAAATGTCAATGTAACAAAAACATTGAATAGTGGAATAGTCGCGCTTTCATAGTTTGAAACACTACAAGGAAACCTGCTTTTAGATGCATTTATTGGCAACATTTCAAATCTAAGTGCAACTATATTGTGTTTTTTAAGTATATTTTATTCGATTTGAATGCTACCAAAATTTTTGCAGGTCCACCTATTTTTAATCAAACCAACCATTAGGGAGGTTTGCTTACTGTCACCGGCCAAAATCAATTTCCCTGTAGCCCGAATACTAAGCCTACTATTTCTCGTCTGTCTCTCCTTTCTTTTACATATTCTTCATTTTACAAATATCAAGCCTACTATTTCTCATCCATCTCTTTTTTTTCCATACTCTTCGTTTTATCAAATCGATTGTCTCTGTTGAAAAATCAAAACCTTGTCTTCCTCTAAACCTTATCTTCCTCAAAATTCTCATTTCTGACTCGTCTTCCGTCAAAAATCTAGTTTTTCTCGTAAATCCAAAACTCTTGTAATTTATTTCAGTTCGTTTTACCCTAAAATTAGCTTCTGTACCCTAACTCTCTAACCCGGCTTTCCTCCACCATGCAATGATCCACCGGCTATCAACGCCTCCATCACAAGCATCGTCAACACAAGGCATCGGTTTCGCAATTGCGGAGCGTTTCGGCCTTGAAGGCGCCACAGTCGTGGTTTCCTCTCGAAAGCAGGTCAGTTTTTGCTCTACAAACCCTAATTTCGCTGAAAACAAGTTTCAATCATTGCAATGTTATTTTTTAACATCTCGATTCCTCATAGTTACCAATTATTAGTTATTCCCTAACAAATTAGTGCTTGAAATTATAGATTAGAACATAGAACACTTTACTGGTTTGATTGAAATTTTCAGAAGAACGTAGATGAGGTAGTTGAGAAACTTAGATCCAAAGGGATTGAGTGTTGGGAGTGGTTTGTCATGTATCAAATGCACAGAATAGGAAAGAGTTAGTTGAAAAGGCTGTTCACGTAAAACCAAGATTTATGTTGCATAAAGTATGAAAATTATACAAGAAGAGATTGATGTTGTTTTTATTTTTGTGATGCTATATTGCATAAATATGGGCGCATAGATATATTTGTGTTAAATGCAGCTGCAAATCCATCTATTGACAATATATTGGTTACTAAAGAGGCTGTTCTCAATATGTTTTGGGATATTAATGTGAAAGCTTCAATTTTACTGTTGCAGGTAATCTTCATGAAAATTACGATTTCGGTATTAGATTTAGTATCTCAAGTGAAATGTTTGGTGAAATTGTTTTGAGTTTATAGAGCATGGACTTTAGAAACATGAAAAATCTATTGATCTATTTAAACGAGATAAGAGCTTACTATTTGTCATCATAGGTGCACAACAGAATCACCAGTGAATTGTTGCTGTGGTAGGTCATAGGGTTTCTCATTATTATATCATCATAGAGATAGGCACATATCATTTTGTGTAGATGTGTTATTCATTTGATCATAAATAGCTTCTTCAATATCATTTTCAAACATAAATCAGGATTTTTTTTCCAAAAGGCTCCATTCTAAATGAGATATTAATTTTAATTCTGCAATGTTATTTTATTAAACTTGCCTCTTTTAACCCTAACATCTACGGGCAAAATTTTGATAAACTTGGCTCAATTTTGATGTTATGCTATAAAATGTGAAAAACAAGGCTGTAAATCAATTAAAATTAACTAGGAGTTTTGCGCATGCACATAAAATTGAATGTCATTATCTTTAGTTGCAATAAACAAATAAAACTTTAATGAGGTTTAAGATAAGTTTAACATTTTAGTTTTAATGAATATGAATTTGTGACAATTAAGAACGAATGATTGTAAAATATTGGATAAGAAGGAATATCGAGTTAAAATAGAATAAAGATTATTTCCTTTTCTAATAAAGAGGATTTAGTTGTCATGAATAGTTTGTTTTAACAGCTATTTAGGTGTTGCAAACATGCTTCACCAGGGTGAAGTATTTGCATTATATGGTAGATAAATAGATAAGATAAGAAGGAAAGTTTTGTTAAAACAGGATGTAGATTGTTTCTTTTCTTGATAAAGAGGGATTTAATTGTTATGAATAATTTATGTTAAGAGAAATTTATGTACTGCAAAAAAGCTTCACCACGGTGAAGCATTTGCATTATTATGTTCAACGTCATAGCTGAAGCTGGCGTTGAATGAGAATCGAAGACTAAACTGGAACTATCGTTGTGCTCAAAGAAGAGAAAACAATGCATGTCATCAACTCGTTCTCAAGTAATATTCGAGTTTCGATATTATATTAGGCGTTGTTTACTTATAATACACGTTATGTGCATAAATTGCTGCGTTTTTTTATTGAAATAAAAAAGTCTAAATTGGCTTCTAAAATAATTGTCACTCAACGGAGATTGGTTATTATACATAGAAAGAACATGTACTATAAACTAATAGTAATTCGTCAAATTCATAATAATTATATATTATACTTGTTCGTGTTTACATCATGGTTTAAAAAATGTCTCATATAATAAAGCTCTTCTGAATCACCTTATGATTTAACTAAAGCACATATTAAATCGGATTTCACATTTTGATTCAACTAAACCACAGATTAGATTTATAATCCACTTGATGTTGGATTTGAATTGCTTACTGTTCATTCCAGATTAGGTCTTTCAATTGTTTTTGTACTTTAATTATTGCTCTATTAACATAAATTCAGTTAATTCCCATGCTTAATGTTAATCAAATTTAATTTCATCTGGACATTAAATCAGGAGATATCAGATGCGGAATTAGGCCATCCAAACTAATGACAATGGATAGGGAACACATTTATCCAGATTCACTATCACAAAATAATTTAATAGCTTTAGGATGATACACACCCAAGCTCAACAACAAACCTTTTAGCCACTTCAATTCGCAGGTAATTACAGCCATAGACCTATATTCGGCTTCCGCGGAAGACCGAGATACCGTAAGTTGTTTCTTTGTCTTCCAAGAAATAGGAGATTGACCAAGAAACACAATCCAACCTATCAATGAGCGACGAGTAAGAGGACAAGTCGCCCAATCTGAATCACACCATCCTCCCAAGGTCAACTCACTGTCAGCACGGAGCCAAATACCCTGGCCCAGAGTTCCTTTCAATTAGCGCACAACCCGGAGAGCCGCTTCCCAATATTCAATTCGAGGTGCTTGCATAAATTGAGACAAAATATGAACTGAATAAGCCAGGTTCGGTCGAGTAACCGCAAGATAAATCAAACGACCCACAAGTCGTCGGTATGATTCAGGATTTGCTAGAAACTCTCCAGTTGCAAGACCTAGCTTATGATTTTGTTCCATAAGAAACCCAATCGGTTTTGCGCCAATAAGCCTGCTTTAGAAATAATATCTAAAGTATATTTACGTTGACATAAAAACAAGCCTGATGAACTATGGGCGACCTCAATCTCTAAAAAATATTTGAGATTTCCAAGATCTTTCATTTTAAAACAATCACTAAGATAAGCTTTGAATATGGTAAGCACAGCGGAATTATTCCCAGAAATAACAAGATCATCAACATAAACTAAGATATTAATCTGAACACCGCCTTTAGTAAATGTAAAAAGAGAATAATCTGAACAATACTGAAGAAAGCCATACCCTTTCAAAGCCGACACTAATTTTGCAAACCAACATCTTAGAACTTGCTTTAAGCCTTACAATGACTTACGTAACCGACATACCAAAGTTGGATTCGAACTCTCAAACCCGGGAGGTAATTTCATGTATATCTCCTCATCAAGATCACCATGTAGGAGTGCATTATGAACATTCATTTGATGTAGTTCCCAATTCTTGGATGCCGCTATGGCTAGAAAAGCACAAACTGTAGTCATCTTGGCAACAAGAACAAAAGTTTCGTTGTAGTCAATTCCTTCTTGTTGGTGATTACCCAACACTACCAATCTGGATTTGAGGCGCTCAACATCTCCATTAGACAAATATTTGGTCTTGTACACCCATTGACTACCAAGAGCATGTTTCCCCGGAGGAAGATGCTCTAAGGTCCGCGTATCGTTGTCTTCTAGAGCCCGTATCTCATCCTTCATGGAACAACGTCACTCATCGAATTTCATGGCTTCTTTAAATGATTTAGGGTCCTTACCCTATGTTGCAAGAAATCTCCGATAATTTATAGAAAAATTGTCACAATTTATGTAATATGCTAGAGGATAAGGAGTACCTGAGGAGTGATTGGAAGGAGGAGAATCAAAAGTTGGACCATTAACAAAAACTGTATGTGTCATAAAATCTCGATACAGAACATTGGGAACTTTTCCCGAAGACCACGACCTATTTCCTACGGACTAGTTGACTGATCCGAAGCAGAACCATGCACAGACCCCATAGACCCATCTAAAGACTGATCATCAATATGCATAGTGGGTCGCTGTTCCGGCCCAGCGGTCGCTGGTTCTGGAATAATGGCATGTGCGTCAATTTGAACTTCGTCCATGTATTTTGAGCATTATATGAATTATCATTAATCAAAAGATCAACATCCTCATCTTCATATAAATTTTCAGCAAAATCTTGATGAATATCATGATCATTATTCTAACTAGATATTATATTAACATCTTCCGAACACCCAAACGGGAACACCTCCTCTACAAATTTCACATCTCTAGACACGAAAAATTCCTTTGTATCAAGATCAAATAATTTCCACCCCTTCTTACCGAACGGGTAACCCAAAAAAGTACACTTTCGACTCCGACTTGCAAATTTATCTCCCTTAGTCCTTTGATTATGAGCAAAGCACAAGCACCCAAAGGTTCGAATAGCACCAAAAAAGGGTGGTTTACCCAAAAGTATCTCAAAAGGAATTTTATTTTGTAACATGGAAGAGAGTGTACAATTAATTAAATGAGCGGCAGCAAGAACACATTCACCCCAAAAATAAATAGGCAAGTTTGCTTGAAAGCGTAATGCCCTACCCACATTCAAAATATGTTTATGTTTCCTTTCAACTCTCTCATTTTGTTGTGGAATAACCACACACGAAGTTTGAAACAAAATTCCAGTTGTATTAAAATAATCAATCAAACAATTAAACTCAGTTTCATTATCACTTTGAACGACCTTAATTGTTTGAGAAAATTGCCTATCGACCATAGCAGCAAAGGACATAAACATTTGAAACACCTTTAATTTGTCAACCAACAAATAAATCCAAACTGCTCTCGAAAAATCATCAGCTACTGTCAAAAAATAACGGGCCCCACACGACGAAACGTGTCGATATGGACCCCACAAATCAAAATGTATTTTCTCAAAAATTCTAGAAGCTTTATTGTCACTTAAAGGAAACTTGTCTCTAGGATGTTTAGCACGCATACATACTTCACACCCTTTATCTAAACTATCTTATTATTTTTGACGTGAGGAATTAACTTAACTACTTTTTCAGAAGGATGCCCGAGCCGACGATGCCACAACTCCAAATTTGATGTTGCTTCAACTGTTGACACAAATTTCGGTTTGCTAAAGTAGTACAGTCCATCTCTCCTAACTCCCGTTCCAATCAGCTCCTTCGTTTGGTCCTGTATAGCACAAATATGAGAATCAAATTGGACAATAGTTCGTAAATCACCATTGAATTGAGAAACAAAAATTAAATTGCAACTCAAATTTGGAACATAAAGTACTCTAGTGAAAGTAATTTTGCCTGACACACATACAGATCCCACCAACGTAGCAATCACTTTTTCACCGTTCGGCAAACCAACAGAACACTCAAGATTTTGTGTGTCAAATAACCATGAACGTTGCCCTGTAACATGATGGGTTGCTTCGGTATCGATAATCCATGAAGTATTATCAAACTTACCATTTAATCAATTTTGGGAAATTTTACTATTACCAATCATGCCTAAAATAGTTTTTCACTGCTCACTTGTGAACAATTGATCTTCACCACTAGCCATGGCAAATTATTCTTGAAGAAAAAAATCATTCTTTGGCTCCGATACCATGAAAAATTGGTAAAACTCAGCTTGAATTTTTTTAATCACCAACATCCATATTTATAATACATACCCAAGACTCTATCGTATGGTAACTCTAGAATTGCGGAAACGACAGGAAATCTTCTGAAGATATATCCCCTATTACATACCACTCATAACATCTAATCATACATTGCGAAAACAGCACGAAATCTTCCGAAGATATATCCTCTATTACATACCACTCATAACATCTAATCATATATTCTAAATATACCATAATATCTTAATCATATATTCTAAATATATCATAATATCTAATTATATATTTCAAATATATCTCAATAACATCTCGCATTGCTTGCTAAAGACGAACAAAGTGCACGTACATAGAGAGGCCTTACATTTGCCATCGAACCAACTGTCACTATTGGACAACTCTATCAAGTGATATTTTTCTCTTTGCATACCTATGTTCTTAATACAAAAATCATAATATAGCTCCTCCACTAAAATGCTTATTCACTTATGCTATATGTCACAATTGAGACATCAGCAAAAACCGAAGAAGTTGAGGTGTTCGCAAGGAAACCTCAAAATGCAGTTAAGACTAAACCAGTAGACTCAATAGCGGTGAAATCAAAAGATTCACTTGCTAGCTTGCACGATTCTACTAATAGCAGTGGAGATTTGGTACATACTATGATCATTTTACAGAAATTTTGTGTGCAGTTTGTAGTATGCATTTGATGTGAATGATTCTATTATATCATGTTAGGTATTGGAGTACAGGATAAAGATGAAGAGTTTGTAGAGTGGGGAACAATACTTAAGAGTTGGAAATATGCCTGCATGTACAGCTTCAGGTTCTATGGAGGACGTAATTTGGACTTGAATGCTTATTATTTATGTTTTGTATGAGGTAGTGCGTCCTCTTAATGCTACAGGTTAGCCTTGTAATATAGACCACTGTAATCTCATTTTCGTATTATTTGTTCTTGAGATATAATCATAACTTTAATGTGAAAGTATGATGTGGAGTAAGAGGGTTGTTTGTATTTATGCTAGTAGTCACTATTTGCATTATAATATTAGTAATAAACTGAGAATGTTCGTGCATTTAGGTTGCTCCAAATATCGAGTTAGCCTTTTATTTATTATGCTAGCTAAGTTCTTTTACTTTCATTTGAACTATAGTATTACGAATAAATATATTGCATGCATTTAGCTTTATATATCCTACATGGTTACCATGTTTTTTTGACAGTAAATTCAAGAGCATTTGTGTTTATTCAGCTCTCAAATTCAAAAACCAATGGAAACATCTAAAGTGTAAACTTAAAATTACTTTTTGGGAGCTCCTAAATTCTTTATCAAAATTTTCCTGATCTGAATGTTAGATATTTAGATCCACTGATGATAGATAGATCATGTATAGTTACTAGTGGCAGAAAATATCAAAACTAAAATACTCAGTTATTCGATAAAGGGTAAGATCATCTTATTGGACCTATTATGCTTTAACCCTTGTGTAAACCATAAATACTTAAAAGACTTGTCCTACACAATTTCAACTTTATTGGTTAAAAGTGTTTCTTATAAGCCAGGTCCATCTTTTATTTTTAATAGCATCCTCATTGGTTTCTAAATAACAATATATCGGTCCAGAATTTTGATCGTTAGTTTTAAATATTTAATTTATTTTAAATGTTTAATTTTAATTATTAATTGATTTTGAATATGGTGATTTGGAAAGAATCAGTAAAAAAAGTTTAACATTTCAGACAGCGATTAATTGGACTTGGTAAATATAAATTTAATATTGAAAATTTGGATAATATGTGAATCTGGAAATAAATGGATATGGAAATGATGCCTAAAATTTATTTAAATTCTATTTGGATTTGTATTATAATATTAGACTTTTGAATGGAATTAAAAGTAGATAAATTTAAAGTTTGAAATTTATATATTAATTTAATAGTGAAATTAATATATAATAATAGTGAAATAATCGAACTTTGATTTAAAATGAATCAGAATGATTTCTAATGTGAATATAAATTCCATTTTATATATAATGGAGTTAGTAAGTTTTCAAAATTGAAATTTTAAACGATTTCGAAAAATCGTTCAATTAAGTCGACACGTTAAAATACCCTTTCGGGGCACAGCCTCGGAATTTGATGAAACTTATTCCATTGGATCCGTAATAGTTTATTATTACCGGATTTCAAATTTCGTAGTGTTTGAAGTTACCGTTTGGTCGTACAGGATAGAAACGCTTTGAAATAGATATCGAAAATTTAATATTTTAATTCGATTGAAAAAGCTATCTTCCACTTACGATCGATATACGCCCCGAAACATGTTCCATTGTGTTTGAAATAGGGGTAAAACATTATAAACGTCAGGCGGCACATTTCGTTTGAAGTTCGTTTGAAAAAGCACGTTAATTGTGAAAAATAATATTAAAATAATAGGCATATACGTGTATATATACTGTCCCAACAGTAAAACCCTAGGGGTTGTTCAGTAGTTGTCAGCTTGCTTTTCAGTGGCCAAAAATCACCATGCTCTTCTCCTTGAATTATACAAATCCATCGATTTTTAGGAGAAAACTTCAACTAGGAAATCGAAGAACTCACTGACCTCTATAGATCCAACGGTGGATCTAGGCTATCATCGTCGATTGGAGGCGAATTTAAGGCCCGTTCATCATGCGTTCGAACGCGTTTTCCAAGGTACTGGCAGCACTAGGTTTGATGAGGTTTTGAGTAGAGGTGGAGCTCGAGTTGGCGTTTCAAGGGATGGCCGCTCATCAAGATCTAGGGGACGAGGAGGGCGGCGATCGGTGGTTGAACGCGTGCATATAGGTTCCTAAGCTTGGTTCGTATGTGCATTTAAGATGAAGGAGGGAAAGCACGAACGGCCTCGATCTGTTATCTCGAATTCAACGGCCAAAATTGATATGTTTTTTTAAAAAAAAATAAAAATGTAAATATATTTATATTATAAATCGTACAAACTTTAAAACCTCATATCTTCTTCGTACAGGGTCGGAATTGGATGAAACAAGTGACGCCAGAATCGCAGCGACAAGCACTATGTACCAGAGCAGTTTTGGAGAAGTATGGAGCGAGTGAAAATTTTAGGTTAAATCGAACGTGTTCGATTTAATTAAAAATTGGAACGTTTGGCGAATTAAAACTCAAGGTGAGTTAATCTCACTCAATTTTGGACTACTGGTACTAATTTTAAAGTAGTTAAAATTTACTGACGATTAATTGGTTGAATTGATAAATTATTGTCAGTTGAATGTGATGTTATATATAATTGTATATATTGAAGTGATTGATACTTCCCGCATATATATGGCGGATGAGACCCTACGCACCCCGCATAATAGTGGATGATCCTATATACCACGATATTCCACCTCAAAGCAGAATTGGTATTTTAATGTTGTGCTAACATCTATGGATGCAGGGAAACAGGTTGGAGGGATCTAACTGGATTCCTCAAAAATGTTGAATTCAATTTCATATATAGTGATATATGTTTGGTTGGAATAATCTGTGACAGTTTACTACATGATTTGGATTGATTGAATGCTATAACAGTTTTGGCCTATATTTTGGTATTTTTAAATACCAATAAAATATGGTTTAATAGGTAAAGAATTGTAATAGGGATTTTGAAGTAAAATATTTATATAGAGTTTTTGGGTAAATCTATTGGATGAAGTAAATGGTTTTGAAGTTGTAATGTAACTATTTCTGTTTTGGACTACAGTTTATAAAAGAATTTTTTTAATAAATGCTAAATGGCACTCATTTTAAGTAAAGGAGGTTTTAAAATCGATATTTTTAATAGATTGGAAAGATAGAAGCGGATTTAGAAATAAGTATAAAATTGGTTATACTAGAACTCAAGTGCGATTTCTAAATTATGAAATGAAGCTAAAATCGAGAGATTGGTCTTGTTTTAAAAGGAGAGTTTTTAATTATTAACTCGAAAATTTTAAAAGTGTTAAAAATATTTTGGAAATTAGTTATTTCATTATTTTAATTTGTTAAAGCCTATTTAATTATAAATTAGTTACTTTATAATGATTGTTAAAGATTTATTATTAATTAAGGATTAGTCGCATTTTTGTTTTAAAGGATAAATTATTAAATATTAATATGGCTCTGTATAATAACTTTTATTTAAGTATATTTGCCTGGATTAAACTTGGAAATTTGTTTTAGAACTTATAAGTATTTTTTTGAGATAATTTATAAATAAAGTTTTGGGAAAGTAATGGTATACCCGCATGGCGCAATCAGAGGCAGTGAGTGCCTGCAGCTAAGTCTTATATTTCTTTGGGATAGAGACGTAACCGTTGAGCTGTGAATCCATGATTTGATACCGCAGTGGTACTTTCCATATTATTTTAAGGGGTTTCCAATATTTTTGAAAAGGATAATTTGTGAATATACTGAATTTGATAAGAAAAGTACATGAGTTTTTGAAAAGCAAAGAGCATTAAGCTCATTTTATTGACTTAATCAACATTACAACAAACAATTACAAAACCACAAGATAAAATCAGTTACAACCCTACACTTGACTACAATCAATACCAATAATACAGAACAAAAATACACAAAGTGACAACTAACTCAAAGCATACTGAAACAAACAAGTGATACAACAATCTCTTATACAGATTCATGTTCAGAATAGGCTATCCAGTTGCTCTCATGCCAGCATTGGTAGAAACTTCCTACTTCAAATAATGACAGTATATTAAAAATCTGAGTATCCAGGCACATCATATTAAACAAACTTAGAATATGATCATCTGCAGATCTTCCAAGAAATAAAAGCAAGCGTCAGTTACAGTCTGTTTTCAAATCTCTAAGAATACTACCATGAATCATATTATAGAGTTGTGAAGAATTTTTAATAGCAATACCAAACACTCTATTATTTCTTTCTGTCCAAACTGCATATATCAACCTTTTCAGTAGCTTAAGGAGCAGTTTAGTCATTCTGGTCTTCCATCTAGTTGCTTTAAACACATTAAACCACTCAATAGCACTAACTGGTGAAGGCTTATAAAATCCACCATTTGACAAAAGCCTATACCATATCTGATATACAAAAGTGCATTCAAAAAACAAATGTGTATTTGTTTCTGATTCTGATCTGCAGAAAACACAAATATCCTCTGAGATAATACCCATTCTACAAATCTTATCTTTAGTGTTTAATGCATTTGCCATCACTTTCCACAACAGTAAATTTTCTTTAGCACTTCCACCAATATTCCAAATTCTTGAATGCCATGGGAAATATGAACCAACTCCACAGAGAGATTTATACACATGCCTAATAGAATGAAGCTTACCCTTGTCTGACCAGATCAAAACATTTCCATTATTCTCAATGGGATTACTGCTAATAACATTCCATAAATTTCTGAGCTGAAAAGAACTAGAATATGGTAAAACAATACCATCACCCTGTATAAAGTCATCAACAGTTGCTAAATCAGAAATACCAGAAATTCCTTCTCAGATTAAAATCAACAATAGAACTTAAAATCAAACCTTGTCTAGCCCATGGAGAATGCCAGAATGATAAACCTTTAATTAGAGCATAGTTGCATTGTAAGAGAGGGATAAAAATTTCCCTAAGCTTAAGAATACTTCTCCAACTCCAACTGCAGTTCTGTGGAATTTGCATAGTCCAAAAATTCTTCTTACCAATCAAATTATGATTAACCCATTGTGACCATAAATTTCTATCAGATTCAAAGATCTTATTGAAGTATACTGACATGGCTGCCTTGTTCCAAAGAAAAATATTAGTTATACCAAGACCACCATTCTTCTTAGATTCAAACAGTTTATAAAAAGAAATTGGGATGAGTTTTCTAGAAAAAGGATCACCATGCCAGAGGAATTTGTTAAGAGCACTAGAAATCATGTTGATCAACTTTACAGGGAGTATGTAATGTCTTGTCCAATAATTGGTCATAGCCACAGCAATGGATTGGATGATAGTAAGCCTACCAGCTTGTGATAGCTTATCAATAGGCCATACTCGAAGTCTTTCAATGATCTTCTCAAAGAGTGGCAAGCAATTTTGTTTAGTAATTCTAGAACTTAAGATAGTTAAACCCAAATAATAAGAGTTCTTAGATAATTCTTGAAGACCTGAAAATTTTATGATATCATTCTTTTGGAATGAATTTAAACCAGCAACCATGATATTTGATTTATGGAGATTAATTTGCAAGCCAGTGATTGAATGGAAATTTTTTAGTGATGAAGTAACACATTGAATATTATGATAAGTAGGCTTTGTAAAGATTATAAGATCATCCGCAAAAAGAAGATGAGTGATAATTGGATTTTTGAATTTGGGACGAAGCTGACAATTATTTGAACTATGAGATCCTTCATGATAGAATTCAGAAGCTCCATAACTATTATGAACAAATAAGCTGAGATTGGATCACCTTGTCTAACACCTTGATTACCTTTAAAATAACCATACAATCCACCCTCTCTCGAAATAGAATACTTAGGTGATGAAATACATGTCTAGATCCAAGCTAAAAAAGGTTTTGGGAAGTTCATTCTAGACATTATAGCTAAAATAGAAGGCCAAGCAATGGAATCAAATGCCTTTTTAATGTCTAGTTTTAACATGCACCTTGGAGAAATATTTGTCCTCTCATATCCATACAACAATTCTTGAGTCAAGAGGATATTATCACTTATTGATCTACCAGTAATATATGCAGCTTGATTGTTTGTAATGATAGATGGTAAGACTATTTGTAATCTATTTGCCAAAACCTTTGATATAATTTTGTAAATAATATTACAACAAGAAATTGGCCTAAAATCAGCAACTGAAGATGGATTATTTATTTTGGGAATTAAAGTAATAGCAGTTGCAGCAAGACCAACAGGGAGCTTATTATGAAGAAAAAAATGCTGAATGGCCTTAACAATATCTGATCCAATTATCTTCCAACTCTGTTAAATAAAATGTGCATTAAATCCATCTGGACCACCACAACTATCACTATCTAGGCTAAAAACTGCAGATTCAATTTCATTCCCTGATATTGCACTAATCAAAGTATTTGACTGAGAGGCATTTATGGTAGGAAGGTTAAAGTCATAAAGTGAATTGATATCAGGAATGAATAAGTTGGATGGAGCTAAAATAGATTTGAAATACTGAACAAAAGCCTCATTTATTCCATCAAAAGTATTCACCATGTTTCCAAGCATATCCTTAATCTGAAAAATACATCCATGATTCCCTTTTACTTTTACAAAATTATGGTAGTACTTAGTATTCCTATCAGCCTCTCTTTCCATTCTCAAGTGAATTTTCTGTTTGATTGAAGAAACTTCTTTTTGTATAACTTGATGCAGAGCATTTTTTAATTGCAATTCAATATGAAGTAAAGAAGCATCAAAAGGTCTATCACTCAGCATAGCTTGAATTTTAAAGAGCTCATTCCTAATCTGAGTAGATAGTTTAGAATCCTTACCAAAGTTAACAGCAGACCACTTCTTAAGTTGAAAATTTAGAGCTTTTATTTTGAAAACAATATTTGTAAGAGGATCCTTGCCATATTGCATATTCCACACCTGCTTTAAAATAACATGATAATCAACTTGTTTAGTCCAGAAATTTAAAAATTTAAAAGAGTGCTTCCCACCATGAAAATCATTAGCTCCACAATGAAATAATAATGGACAATGATCAGATAAAGAAGGTTGTAAGATATGATAAAAAGATTTTGGCCAAAGATGAAGAAAAGGAATGTTTAAGAAAATATGATCAAGCTTACATAAAGTAGAATTACCACTCCTATTACTGTTAGACCAAGTAAAATCTGAACCAATATATTTAGCAGAGATAAGATTTGATTGAATTAGGGCACTATTTAATGGAGAAATATCCTTCAGAGATAATGGACAGCCACCACATTTCTGATTGCTTGCAAACATACAATTAAAATCACCACCAATTAGCCAAGGAGTGGAAGATGAGTTTAAAGAAGGAAGAGAATCCAGAAAAACCTGTCTTAAAGATAATGAGTTTTGAGCATAAACAGAGGTAAGATGAAAAGAAACATTGGATGGCAAATGAATACAAAGGTAATGAATATATTGATCAGAAGCATTTAACCTGGAAAGTTTGAAAAAATTTGGATTCCATAAAATGAGTAATCTGCCATAGTTAGCTTCAAGAAAGTTATCATCATATAACCAGGATGGAGCAATTAAACGCATAGCCTTGATAGTAGATTGTATATCAAGCTTAGTTTCAGATACAAACATTAATTGAATATTCTTTTCCTATATAAGATTTTTGATCTCAAATTGTTTAGATGATAAATTAGCCCCTTTTATATTCCAAAAAGCAATATTATTCATTTAAGAGGGAGTGGAGGAAACAAAGGTGAAGGATTTTTCCTAGTATGCCTATGATGGGAATTATTTTTTGATGAGGATAAAGGTAAGACTTCATGAGGTTTATAGTTTTTACCTTTGTTGAGATCATCAGTGTTGACAACATTATTTTTGCCAGAATTAGATATAACATCAGAACACTCATTAGATACAGAAGGTGGAGGTAACAAAATATGATTTGGTGGAGACAAATGCAAATAAGGTGAGGAAGGATTAGGAATAGGAGATTTTGAACTAAATTGAGAGGAACAAGAAGCTGAAGTAGATGTGGTTGCACAAGGGAGAACAGTTGAGACAACTTTATTTGCAGATGATAGATTTGATAGTGTTTCAGCTACTAAGAAAGTAGCAGAAGGATCAGAATAATTAACAGCAGAAACAACTTTAGGACCAGATTCAGATGAATGCAAGGAATGATTTAGTGTAGATAAAAATGTGAAAGCTTCATTGACACTATCCTTATTTGTAACAAGAGAGGAGTCATTTAAAACTTCAAAGGAATTAGGATTTTCTGAGAGACATGAACTATTGACATGATGAACTACAGCTTCAATTGCCCTGCCAACTTCCATATCACTAACTGAATCAACTTTTGATTTATTATTTTCCTTGACCACTGATTGCTTATGTTTCCATACTCCTTTATTTCTTTTATTAACAACTCTCCAAGTATGATCAACTGTATTAACATCATTATCACCACCTTGATTCTTATTAACATTCACTCCCACCACATGCTTTTTACTTTCATCAGTATCACCCCCAACACACTGCTTGTTTACAAATTCACAGGATACAGTGTCATGTCCAAAATTTTTACAGTGAGTACAAATTCTAGGCTTCCAGTCATAAGACAATTGAACATCAAGACAGTTACTACCCAATTGTGGAATATGAATAGAATCTGGTAATTCACAATCAGGTGAAATCTCTACCAGTGCTTTTGCATACTTAAATCTTTGCAATTTCTCAGTGCTACTATCAAAACAAATCAATCTACCAACGTGACAAGCCAGCCAATTAATACCAACTAAGGTCCAAAGTATAATGGGTATCTTATGAAAATGGATCCAAATAGGTACTTTTTTAATCTAAGCTTGAGATAAACCAATAGAAGGATCCCATTTTGTAATTATGAACATCCTACTCCTAATGAAGATAGGATCCGAATCAAGAACATGATCCCTATCTTCTTGATTGGAAAATTTGAAATAGAAATTAAAACCATCCGACTTAAACTCAACTTCACCTTTAAGTTTCTAGAATCTTTTCAAGAAATTAACAACAGTCAAAAAAGAGAGCGTACCATCCAAAAAGAACCCAACCAAGTGATCATTCCAGTACTTTATTCCTTCTTCTTTAACTAAATCCGGTAAATCAGTGGAAGGCTTATCACGAGAGATATCAAAATGAATCGGTTTATAAGATCCATCATTCCTAGGAAGAGATTTGAAGAGCGATGACCAGTTCGATTTCAAAGAACGAGAAACAATGTTAATGGAGGATGCCAAAGAATCAGGATTAACTGGCACAGAATTGGGAAGAGAAGAAAAAGAAGAAACAGAGGCAGAGGAAGAAGACGGTAAGGTAGAGAGAGGGGGAAAAGAAGCAGAATCAAGAGAGAAAGAAGAAGAAGGAAGAACGGGCGCCATTAAATTTCAAAAGCAAGCTGACAACATCGTGGGGGAAAATTTTTTAGGAAATCCTTTTAAACTTTTTCAAAGTACATGAGTTTTGATAAGAGGTTTAAATTTATTTAAAATTTAAATTAAATAAGACTTGGTGTTTTTCAGTATGAAGTATTTGGTTGAACTGATTGTTTATTTGATAGTTAAATAACCGACTATCGAATCTGGACCTAAATATAACTTTGGAAATATCTAGGACAAATACGGGAATTATATGATACAGTTACCATTCGAGGTGCTATACTGTACGTATAGAATCGTTTCGTTCTTTTAGAACGTTGGTAAGGGAATCCGTCCACTAACGGTTAGGAGGTGGTCTCTGATCTTATTTTCATCTGTTTATTTCCTAAAGAACCGAGGTTGAGTAAACGGAAAATATCGAATGTTTCGAAGAAACCGAGATCAAATTTGTTATCCGAAAGCCACTTCAATCCGACGAGTATGTTTTCGAAAAAAAGGCAAGAGCATGGAGTCAAAGATGAAGCAGTGAAGTGCAAGGGCTAATCACTACTAATCCTAAGGGTGATTCCAAAATGGATGTAGTAGGAATAGTGCCTTCAGTTCCGTTCGGAACTAGAACGGACTTGTACGGATGAATGCTATCAGAACATTGTCATTGGAGGACAATGAGCAAAAAGGTGATCATAGCCTCTAGCCTCATCAACTGGGAATGACTGAAAATCAAGGGGGATGCAGCAAGGCTAAGTGTGTCGCACCCAATTAGGGTGTGTTTATCACCTTTCTAGATAACGTCAGGTATTATTATTACTACGGTATATGGAAGGAGCTCGTGAGAGGGTGGGAACACCCGGGGTGATAGCATATTCAGTCTATCTAGGTTAGGGATAGTCCGGTCTTGTGTTTAGGAGATCCCGGCATGGTCCTCAGTATGCTGTTGTGGACATGTACTATAACAGGTGGTATCCTAGTGCCTAGTCATTCGTATGGAATCCATTCTTCAATACGTGCATTTACGGTTTTGATTATAGAGCCTAGTATGCTCGAATTTAATTAATGTAACAATTTCAACTATGAATAAATATTTGTACTCAGACACTATTATAATATTAGAGGATTTGATATGAAATGTTTTGGTTATCATAAGGTAAAACCCGTCGTGTTTATGTATGGCGTGGTCTTACGAGATACCTTTGATTTTCAAAGGATTTTGAAAAGTTTAATAATTCAAATTGAGTGTGTTTTCTCATGCATTTTTTAGACTGACTCAAGTGTTATTTTATCATAATGCTTGGGTCAGACCGAGTATTCAAGTTTAGAATAGGATGTTATGGGGCTCAGAAGACGAGCTGGAGACTGAGACGTATTCTCGTACTTGTTTTATTCTGCTGCAGTGTTTAGTTTGAAATTACCAGCAATTTGTAAAGGCAGGTTGTTATAAATGTCCAAGCTAGAAATTATTGATTTATGTACTTTGACTTGAGATATGTATAGTACAATTTTGGCTTTGTGTAAAGAACTGTTTATATTATATGTTATTCAGTCCGTTGTGAGATTCTGTTTTTGTTAGTTCTTCTTCTTCTACCTATTTTCTTTTCCCTCAACAATATGTCTTTCTGGCACTCAATCGTTTGTCATGTTATACAATGAGCGTATTTATGTTGACTTTTCAAGAGTTGAAAGGGCAAGTCGTGACAGTTGGTATCAGAGCTTAGGTTGGCGATATACCTAGGCTTTGGTGGGGATTACTCATTCGAGATAGAGTCGGAAGTACTCTAGAATGAGTTGAGTGTATCAATAGCCATGAGCACGTAATTGTTAGTGAATATAAAATGTTTTTATATTGTGTTTACTTGTTAGTTGAGTGTTTATGAATTTTGGTCGGTATGGGAAGTACAACCGTATCGATAAGGGTTTCTAAACTCTTGAACAAGGTAAACCGACATAGTATTGTTTTAAAGTGGATAAATGAAATAATTTTTCCCAAAATTATATTTTGGTATAAAAGAAATAATTTCTAAAATTATTATACTGTATATGTTTGGAATGTTGGTTGTTAATATTATAATCAATCAGATTATAAAATTTGAAATGGTTTTATATATAACCAAATAGAAATTGTATGAGTATGATTTATACAGAAGGAGTATAACAAAAATTTGATTTAAACTAGAATCTAAACCTCGAAATTTTGGAAATGGGTTAAAGTGAATTTGAACCAAGTGTTGGAATTTTTAAATCTTGGAGTTTTTGGAAATGTTTTCCAAAGTGGTTTGAAAGGAATAATGGGTATCATTTTGAGATATTTTTGAATAGAAATTGTTATAAAATGAATTTTTTGAAGTAATGAAGCACCGAACTCACTCCAATCACTGGAAAATAATCCTGGTGACGATGGCCACATCATCAGTATTCAATTTTGGGTTTTTAAGTTATGGATTTCTACGGTGGTGGTTGACTAAGATTATTTGGTTTGGACTTGTTTGACAAACAAGTTTTGTTTTAGAAGTTTATAAGGGAACTGTTTTGAAAAAAAACCAAGTGGCTTTGAGATTTCAAGAGTATGAGTTAATATACCAAAGTGATATATGTATATTTATGATTTCAAAATGATTTGAAAGAAAACCGAGCGGTTGAATTCTGGGATTTCCATTTAATGATTTGTAAAGTCAGGATAAAATCGGTTTCTGAACTTATAATGTGAAGTTGATACAGATAAGAATGGAAAAATGTGAATTTTAACCCTGGAATTAAAATTTAACTTGAGGAAGTTGAAATGACTATTAAGAACTGAAATTTAACTTAAGATAAGTTAAATAAAAGTGAAGTTGGATTTTAATTGAATGGAATATAAAGTTGAAATGTAAGATGATTGTATAACTGTAAGTTATAATTATTAAATGAAATGGATATACTCAAGCTATCAAGTGGTGTATATGATCCATAATTGTGATCATAAGATGTAGATAGGCTCAAGTATGCAAAATGATATTTTAAGTAAATAAGTTCTCGAACTTATGAATTGAGAAATGAAATGGTAAAACCTAAATGAAAGTGAATGGAAAAGAGGTAACGTAAGTTGGAAGTAAAGTTAATAGAAATGCAAGTGCATGAACCTAAACTAAATTGTTCGAGAATCGTTTATATGAAATGATTCCCAAGTGATAGTATTAATTAGATATACTAAGTAAATGAAAGTAAATAAATCGAACGAGATCAATTTAAGAACTTGGTTGCAATGTGAACTTAACCTAAGTGATTGCTATGAAATGGATTCATAAATAAATTTAACATAGATTAGAATGTGCTCGATATAAAAACAAAGCGAATAAAGTTTGGTAGATAACTTGAAAAGGCATTAAAGGGAAATTAGACAAATTGATTAGAGTTAATTTGAAAAGGGAAAAATTAAAGTTTAATAAAATGGATTTGTATATAATGAAAGTGAATAGTGAATGGAATGCAAACAAATTGATTGTGAATCAATTTGAAATTGAATAAATGTGAATTTGTGCAAGGAAGGCACATATAAATCAATTTGGAATGGATATGAGTTTGTTGTTGTTGTAAATATGAAATGAATGCAATGAATTTGGTTGTAAATCATTTTAAATTGGTGGAGATGATATAAATGATACATGAAACCATGGAAAGGGATTAAATTGGTGTTGGAACCTTATGATTGCTTGTAATATATGATTGACATGTTCGAGTTAGGAAGTTTATATCTTCAGCTAGTTAAATAAATGAAATGTTTTAAAATTTCATGGTTAAGAAACTTATGAGCTTATTTTGAGTAAGTAGAGTTGTTGGATTGATTTTGGTTGCGTAAATGTATATAAAATAAGCGGCTCGCTTAAAAATGCTAAAATGAGGTACACCTACGCAATAAAACAAAGAAATGATAATATATTGTTATATATTTTGTTTTCCGACCGCGTGAGTCGATGTATATATTTTTATCATATTTATGATGTTTTAAAAGGCTCTCCATACAAAGGAGAAGCGGTCAAAAAATTTCGAAAATTTTGGATGTTAGAAAAAAATGCGAATTTTTTTTGTGTAACGAGAATGGTTGATTTTGAGCTGTATTGGAAATCAAGGCTTTTGGAAATAGAAATGAAGCTAATTGTTTTAGAGGAAACTAAAAAGATTCAGAGAAGTGAACGTAGAATTATAACAAAGTGGATTTTGGATAAGTTAATGGGTTTGGAAGCATTTTTCCTACCTTAGCAATTTCGAGGATGAAATTTTTATAAGGGGGGAAGAATGTAACGTCTTGGAATTTTGGTCGTTAGTTTTGAACGTTTAATTTATTTTAAATGTTGAATTTGAATTATTAATTGATTTGGAATATGGAGATTTTGAAAGAATCGGTAAAATAGTTTAACATTTCAGATGTAGCGATTAATTGGACTTGGTAAAATAAATTTAATATTGAAAATTGGGATGATATTTGATTTTGGAAATAAATGGACATGGAAATGATGCCTAAAATGTAATGACTCGTAATTTTCGACTATTTAGATTGTTAAATTAATGAGTTTTGGTAATTTAATATAGAAAGAAATAAAAAAGGTTGTAATTTAATAATGAAATGAATGCTAAAATGAAATGTAATAATGGTAATTAAAACAAATAATTAACAATTTGAATGAAATTACAATTAATTGAAATATTGTAAATTGTTATACTTGTTATAAATTGATAAAAGAAAACAAATGCAAACATTAAATTAATAAATGAAATAGTAGGAAATAAATTGACCATTGAATGAAATTTGTGTTATATAAGAATTATAACATTTGTTTGTGAAAAATGAATTCATAAGTGTAATTAAAAGTTATGGTAACGATTATTAGAAGTTACTTATTTAATTATTCTATTAGATTAATTGGAAATCAATTATAATAAATGTAAATAAATGTTTCATTAATGTGAGTTAGGACCGTAACTGTAAATTGTGGATGCAATAAAAGGAATGAAATGTTAATTTCATTCATAATGTAATAAATAGATTCAATAAAAGAAGGAAACCAAGATAAGTAATAAATTGGGATTTTTAAACTATACTTAGTGTATAAAATTGACAAAAGTTCATTATAAATAAAAATATAGTTGTTAGTATAAATAAAGATGAAAATTGGAGAATATCAATGTAATGAAAGACAAACAACTATTAACTAGGTTATTTGAGTAATAATGGATTGAGTATAAAGATTGAAATCAAATAAAAAATAATTTATTGGAATTAAATATTAAATAATTGGATTTAATTACAATTGAAGTTAAACACTTTAATTGGTAAATTAATTAACTTTGAATTGATGTCTAATTTTTTTTTAAATTATGGTAAATGTCCATGTAATCTAAAATTATAGAAATTGCAAATAATTAAATTTGAATTGAAAAAAAGTGATTTAATTGATTAATATTAATTTATTTATTTAATGTGAAAATAACCATTTTGGCCACTGACTCGGATTTCGATGAAACTAGTTTCATCGGATCCGTAATGGTGAATTATTGTACGATTTCAAGTTTCGTAATGATCGGACTTGTCATTTGATCGTACGGGCTCGAAACGCCTAGAAATCAATTTAATTCAAATCAATTTGAAATAACCAGATTTTATCATAACTTCTTCATACAATGGAATTAGGACTTGAAACCTGTTCCATTGAGTTTAAAATATTTGAAAACATCTATTTTGATATATTAGTTGATCCATTTTCGTTCCGAAGTCGAAACGGGCTTTTTTTGGTCGTTATCGTTTAATTTTCCGAACTAATCGAGTCCGTTCATTTCTATTTTGTTCTGCCTATATATATATATATATATATATATATATATATATATATATCCTTATAAACCCTAGGTCACTTCTTATTCTATTTGTCTGCACGTACATCTTCTTCTTAACTCCTCATTCTAATGGCAGACAAACAAATTCCAGTTCAATTTCAAATCAAAAAAATTCAAACTCCTCAAACAATCTCGAATTATATATCGATCTGAAGCTCTCGATGAGCGCATCTCAGATCTGTAATTCGTTTTCCAATCTGAACCTTTTTTCGTCTAGAAATTGAAGAACAAATCTCGGCCATACATCGCATCGCGATCAAATTGAACCGATCGACGATTGGAGGGTACGGGACTATGGAGATCGCTGCACGCAGTTCATTGGTGTTGGTTGTTCGATGAGTTGATGGTTAGATTGCCATGAATAATTCGATTAGCTTTCGTTTTCTAGAGGCGACGGCTGTTTTCGATGAAGATGGTCGTGCCGATGGGATTCACAGGGTCAGGGGAGTTTCGCGAGGGGGAGTCGGCGCTTCAGGTGACGTTGCGGCAGTGCTCGGCTTGCCATGGGTGACGCGATTCATCGCTTGGGTGTGGTGGCTGAACGACGAGGGTTTCAAATCAATACTGTATTGATAATGTGGTGGCATCGTGTTGGGTGAGGATCTTTTTTATTTTATTTAATTCAATTTTTAATTTCAAACGTTTTAACTCGAATAACTTTTGAATACGAGATCCAATTCATGTGCGGTTTCCTTCTCTAGGATCGTATCGGAATTCCGGACATTTTGACTTTGGTTGGATAAATTTTGAACATGTTTGAATTTTGGTTTAAATTGGATTTAAATTCAATTTAAATTCAAAGATGAGTGTTTTAACCCACTTACAACTTCTAAAATTTCTTATGTTTGTTAAATTTAATTTATGATGTGATTAGGAATTTATTTATGACTGTTTGGTATATTTTAATCACCATCTCAGTTAAATTGAATTTATTTGAATTAAATCATTATTTAATTTATTATTGAATATAAATTGCCAGTTAAATACCTGTTATTGATTACCAGTTCAATACCGTTATTGATTGATTGTTTTAGATGATGATTGTTATGGATGTTGATTATTGATGTTGGTTGAATGGATGTTGTATTTTATACCATTATAAACTGCAAGTTCGATATGGATTTTTATTTATTTCGGGATTGCGGTTTGAATTGATATACAACCGTAAAATGTTTAAATTGCGGATTGAAATGATAAATATCTGTATCACTTGACCATAAGATAGAAAATTATATACGGACACCAGATTGGTTAAATTATATGATTTTAAAATCCTTAAATTTTTGAATTTAATTAAATGATATTTTGAAATAAAATTTTGATTATATAAATTGACGTATTTTTGGAAAAATCAAGTTTTATGTTGAAATGTGGATTGGTTTAAAGGAATTGCTTTATGAAATGAAATTGTAGCTTAAAAATTAAAATTTTCGACCGGAATTAGGCTATTGAATTTATTCGAAGTATAACTTGAAATATTTTGAAATTGGAATAATCCGAAATTTGATATTTGAACATGGGCTGAAACGATATGAAATTTGAAAGTTTATTGAAATTTGGTTTTTTGATTTTGAAATTTGAAATGGTCCTTGTTGAAATGAAATGAATAGTTTAATTTGGTGTTAATTTCAAACTCATATTTTTAAGTAAATTGTTTTAAAATATATTATTTTAAATTTTCTTATTATTAAGGTTTCCAAATTTATTAAACTATTTAACTAATATTAACTATATAAATTAATTTGATCCATTTTAAAACAAATTTGATTTACTTCTAGACTAATTAAACCATTTTAATTTATTTTAAATATAATTAATCAATTTTAAAGTTATGTAATCTGTTTTAATTATATTTAATCTAAATTTAATCAATTAGCTATCTTAAATCAAATTAAAAGTACTTTACCTATATTTAAACTATTTTGGGTATTTTAACTATTTATAATTATTTAAACTAATTTCTAAATTTTCAAACCAAGTACATGGAAGAGTTTATATTCATTTCAATTGGTTTAACAGGAGAATAAGGTTAAGTGACGTTATAACCTAAGTTGGAATTTTGAATGTTGTAATAAATCGAAATGATAATTTTGAAGCAAGGACTTAACCTATTTTGCAAATATTATTTTTGAAAGAAATATGATTTGAAAGCGGTATAGTTTTGAGAACACTATATTTTGATATAAATTGTGAATTTGACGTTGAAAGGAAATATAATTATCGAACTGTGATTTCATAGGCGAATATGATGTCAAAAGTAAGTAATGATTTCGAGAGTAATGTGGTTTGAATTGAATATGATATTTTGATATCAATTATGAAACAATTTTGGAAATGTAAAAGAACCATCCGGTGTGTAATAAGCTATTGGTTGTCAAAGAGACCGAGATTGGATGTTGTCATACTCTCTGCCAATACGAAAACCAATTTGACAACTATGTACACGGTGGAGATTCCAGAATGAAGTAGGATGGTGGCGACGATCCTAAAGGTATATTTACATGGACTCGACTCCCATGAGTTGGCTAAAGGTGGCTAAAATAGGAGCAATTGACGGGCCAAGTGAGTCATTACTCCGATCGGGCACACTCCATCGACACTATATTCTGACTTTTGATTTATTTGGTGGCCATCCCTCGATTTTTACTCAGAAATGTGTTCCGAGTTGGGCGGTAGCTGCGGCTATGCCTTACAACAGTCCGGAAGTGTAATTGGTATATCTACCCTGGCATTGCCTAGTTGTGCCATGTCACCTACCCTAGCGCGCCTTCTACGAGTTTGTTTTGTACCATACCTATGGAGTGCCCTCCGACGACACCCATTGCGGGTGGGATTACGGTACTGTATAGACTATAGGAATATATAAAATGTGTTAAGGGGGATATGGGTAACGCCTTAATGTTATTTTAATAGTTTACTTTACTATAGGCATTATTATAATAGCGTATATTACTACATAGTAGATAGTTTAACGGATCCTTAGGAGGTGTGAATCCCAAGCATCTCTTAAGTTAATGCACTCACGTTAGACACTGGATAGGAGATGTCAAACCCCGTAAACATCCCTACGTCGTTTACACTCATATTTATTTACCGTTGATTTAACTTACATAAGATCTTTTAGTTTCGGCTCGAGTGTTTTGTCTTTTCAATTCATTCGGGTCAGCCTGAGCATTTCAGGATTTGAAGACCTATTTCTGGAGGATGAAAACAAAGATTGTATTATTATTATTTACTATATTATTCCACTGCATCACACTGTTCCGCTGCATTTTTATTTATTTATCTCCGATATGTGTAACTTTGATTTTGTATTATATAAGTATAATCAAATGCTTTGTATACAGCTTCATGAAATGTTATTGATTATTATATTTTGTCATTCCACTGCGAGAATCTGTTATTTTTCTTTCTCTGCTTTTTCTTATTCACCCCAATAACAATCCGCTCTTCTATATGGTTTGAGTCCAGCGTGTGTGGTTTATCGTTGATTTAAACTGTCCAAAAAGGCAGGATGTTACAGTTGGTATCAGAGCTTTGGTTCAGTGACAAACCTTAGCTTTGTGGGACCTGACTCTTTATTAATAGGGTAGCAATACCCTAGAATGAGTCGTTGAGTATATATATGATAGATCGTATTTGTTAGTGTTATAAAAAGGTTTAATATTGTGTTAATTTTTTCTGTTTTGTATTTATAAATTCTGGTTGGTGCATAGGACGCTATGACATCGATAGGGATTTCTTAACACTTAATATGATAGACCGACACAATATTTGTTTTGAAATATAGGTAAATGAAATAATTTTGCCTATTATATATTTTTATATATAAATAATGATTTATAAATGATATATTTGGCTGTAATATATTTGTTTGATAGGTAGTGATAATTTATAAATATTAGTTGGAAGTAAGACCTGAAATAAAATATTAAAATTTTAAATTTAGAACTTAAGTTTTGGGGTTTTTAAAATTTTCTTTCGAATGATTTTGGAATATAATAATAATAATATTTTCTGATATAAATATTTCAACATAATTTGAAAGAATTGGTTTAAAGAAATTTGGAAAGAAATAAGTTCTGTACTCCCCTCTCTGTTGCTAGAAATTATTTTCGGTGATGAGTGCACGCATCATCGATGTTCATTTCGAGTTTCAAAGTGGGAAGGCCACTGTGGTAGTTTACTGCAGATTGATTTTGATAAGCAAATATAAGTTTTAAATTGTTTTAAGTATAATTGGATATATAAGTAGTAAGTATGTACATTTATCTATTATTTTTAAAATGGTTTGAAATGGAACTCGGTATTTAGTTCTTAAGTTTCTGTTAATTAATAGTTTCAACTATTGTAGTGAAATGCAATGCAACTAATTAATAATTGGAACCTCTAAATGAAATAAGTGATTAAATGCTAGGTTATAAATGAAATCACAAGAAAGTTAAAACTTGTAACCTATAAAACAAAGGATATGATTATTAAACAATAAATTAATTAAAAGAACTGAGATAAACTTTTGTAACTTTCAATTGCATTCTTAAAGACAAATATATATAACTTACCAATTATAAAAGTTGAAATGTTAAAAGAATATGTAATTGAAAATTTTACAAGTAAAACTTAAGTAATGAAAGTGTTCGATGAATTACTTTTATAAATAAGAGTTTAATGTTATAGTTGTTATAAACTTAAGTTATACGTGAAATGTTACTATATAAATGGTGATAGAAAGTAAGTATTGTAAGTAGATGATTTTAAACTTAAGTTAATGAATTGATATGCCGAGTAATTGAATTGAACATGAATACAATAAATAAATGAATGTAAATAAATAAAGTTAACTAATGAATGAATGAATGTAAATAGAATTTTGTAAGAATGAAATGTAAAATCAAAGAAAGTAATCACTGAATGAATGAAAAGAAAATGAACAACAAATCTTATGAAAAGAAATCAATAAGAATAAACTTAAATAATGTTAGAATTTGCTGTTTGTTTGGTTTATGGATTGTTTGGGGAAATGATACTTCTAATTGTTTAGACGTATGAATAATCTATTGATTTTATCTAAGACTGTTGAGTAAATGGTATACTTAGTAGTTATTTGTCGTTCTAGGTGATTAGATGTTTCTTAACCCGAACAAACTATTTGTTTTGGCTGATACAGATGGATAACTGATTTGTATTGATTTCATGTGATGTTTGTATATTGTAGTTGCAAGTGATTGTTATTCATATTGATTTGTTTGTTAGTGGTTGAAACAACTGTAAGTATTTCATTTTATATAATTATTAACTCATGGGATTATACAAGTGAAATATAGGTTATGGAAGCAATTATTACGGCTTTTGATTTCATAGTTAAGCGTTAATTGGACAACAAATAGGTACATTCTCGGATTACGGTTTTCTAGCGGTCTATATATATTTCCATTATTGAGATATATTATTTTGAGATATTGTGATATATATTGTTATATTTTCTCTCGAGACTCTCTGTACAAAGGAGAATCTACTGAAATTTTCCGTAAATTTTGGACTTAGAAAATTTTATGAAATATTTTCCAACCTTTTATTAACTTAAGTACGAAAGGATTTAATTGTTATAAATTAATATATTTTATTTAAATTATTTAATTGTGTAAATTAATTGTTTATAAATTAATATTTTGAATAAGATATATTGATTTCTTAAATTCCTTTTTTCCCTCCTTTTTCCTTTTCGATGACGAAAAGTTTTGAGTGGGGGAGAGTGTAACGACCCATAAATTTTCGACTATTTAAATTATTAAATTAATGAGTTTTGGTAATTTAATATGGAATGAAATAAAAACTTTGTAATTTAATAATGAAATGAATGCTAAAATGAAATGTAACAATGGTAATTAAAACTAATAATTAAAAATTTGAATGAAATTACAATTAATTGAAATATTGTAAATTGTTATACTTGGTTATAAATTGATATAAGAAAACAAATGAAAACATTAAATTAATAAGTGAAATAATAGGAAATAAATGGCCATTGAATGAAATTTATGTTATATAGGAATTGTAACATTTGTTTGTGAATAATGAATTCGTAAGTGTAATTAAAAGTTATGTAACGATTATTACAAGTTACCTATTTAATTAGTCTATTAGATTAATAAGAAATCAATTATAATTAAATGTAAATCAATGTTTCATTAATGTGAGTTAGGATCGTAATTGTAAATTTTGGATGCAATAAAAGAAATAGAAATGTTAATTTCATTCATAATGTAATAAATTGATTTAATAACAGAAAGAAACCAAGATAAGTAATAAATTGGGATTTTTAAAGTATACTTAGTGTATAAAATTGACAAAAGTTCATTATAAATAGAAATATAGTTGTTAGTACAAATAAAGATGAAAATTGGATAATATCAATGTAATAAAAGATAAGCAACTATTAACTAGGTTATTTGAGTAATAATGGATTGAGTATAAAGATTGAAATCAAATAAAAAAACAATTTATTGGAATTAGATACTAAATAATTGGATTTAATTAAAGTTTAAGTTAAACACTGTAATTGGTAAATTGATTAACTTTGAATTGATGTCTAAATTTGTTTTAAATTATGGTAAATGTCCAAGTAATCTAAAATGATAGAAATTGTAAATAATTAAATTTGAATTTAAAAAATGATTTAATTCACCAATATTAATTTATTTAATTAATGTGAAAATTGCCATTTTGGCCACTGACTCGGATTGATGAAACTAGTTTCATCGTATCTGCAATGGTGAATTATTGCAGGATTTCAAGTTTCGTAACGATTAGACTTGTCGTTTGATCGTACGGGCTCGAAACGCCTAGAAATCAATTTAATTGAAATCAATTTGAAATAAGCTGATTTTATCATAACTTCTTCATACGATGGAATTTGGACTTGAAACCTGTTCCATTGAGTTTAAAATATTTAAAAACATCTATTTTGACATATGGTTGACCCACTTTCGTTTTGGAGTCGAAACGGGCTTTTTGGGTCGTTATCGTTCAATTTTCCGAACCAAACGAGTCCATTCATTTCTATTTTGTTCTGCCTATATATATATATATATCATTATAAACCCTAGATCACTTCTTACTCTATTTGTCTTTACGTACATCTTTTTCTCAACTCCTCATTCCAATGGTAGACAAACAAATTCCAGTTCAACTTCAAATCCTAATCAAAAAAATTCAAATTCCTCAAACAATATCGAATTATATACCATCTGAAGCTCTCGACGAGCTCATCTCAAATCTGTAATTCGTTTTCTAATCTGAACCTCTGTTTATCCAGAAATTGAAGAACAAATCTCGGCCATACATCGCGTCGTGATCAAATTGAACCGATCGACGATTGGAGGGTACGGGCTGTGGGGATCACTGCACGTAGTTCATCGGTGTTGGTTGTTCGATGAGTTGACGGTTAGATTGACGTGAATAATTCGATTAGGTTTCATTTTCTAGAGGTAGCGGCGGCTGTTTTCGACGAAGATGGTCGTGCCGATGGGATTCATAGGGTCAAGGGAGGTTCGTGCGGGGGAGTCGGCGCCTCAGGTGACGTTGCGACAGTGCTCGGCTCGCCATAGGTGACGCGATTCATTGCGTGGGTGCGGTGGCTAAATGATGAAGGTTTCGAATCAATACTGTATTGATAATGTGGTGGAATCGTGTTGGGTGAGGCTCATTGTATTTTATTTAATTTAATTTTTGATTTCAAATGTTCTAACTCGAATAACTTTTGCATACGATGTCCAATTCAAGCGCGGTTTTCTCCGCTAGGATCGTATCTGAATTCCTGACATTTTGATATTGGTTGGAAAAATTCTAAAACTGTTTGAATTTTGGGTTTAAATTGGATTTAAATTCAAAGGTGAGTTTTTTAACCCACTCACAACTTCTAAAATTTCTTATGTTTGCTAAATTTAATATATGGTGTGATTAGGAATTTATTTATGACTATTTGGTATATTTTAATCATCATCTTAGTTAATTTGAATTTATTTAAGTTAAATCATTATGTAATTTATTGTTGAATATAAATTGCCAGTTAAATACCTGTTATTGATTACCAGTTCAATACTATTATTGATTGATTGTTTTGGATGATGATTGTGATGGATGTTGATTGTTGATGTTGGTTGAATGGATGTTGTATTTTATACCATTATAAACTGCAAGTTCGTATGGATTTTTATTTATTTCGAAATGGCGGTTTGAAATGATATATAATCGTAAAATGTTTAAATTACGGATTGAAATGATAAATATCCGTATCACTTGACCCAATGGTAGAAAATTATAAACGGACACCGGATTGGTTAAATTATATGATTTTAAATTCCTTAAATTTTTAAATTTAATTAAATGGTATTTTGTAATAAAAATTTGATTATATAAATTGAAGTATTTTGGAAAAATCAAGTTTTATGTAGAAATGTGAATTAGTTTAAAGGAATTGTTTTAAGAAATGAAACTATAGCTTAAAATTAAAATTTTCAATCAGAATTGGGCTATTGAATTTTTTCGAAGTATAACTTGAAATATTTTGAAATTTGAATAATATGAAATTTGATATTTGAACATGGACTGCAACGATATGAAATTCGATAGTTTATTGAAATTTGGTTTGTCGATTTGGAAATTTGAAATGGTCCAAATACGTTGAAATCAAATGAATAGTTTAATTTGGTATTAATTTCAAACTCATATTTTTAAGTAAACTGTTTTAAAATATATTATTTTAAATTTTCAAATTATTAAGGTTTTCAAATTTATTAAACTATTTGACTAATATTAACTATATAAATTATTTTGGTCCATTTTAAAACCAATTTGATTTACTTTTAAACTAATTAAACCATTTTAATTTATTTTAAATATAATTAATCTATTTTAAATTATGTTATCTATTTTAATTATATCTAATCTAAATTTAATCTATTTAACTGTCTTAAATTAAATAAAAAGTACTTTACCTATAATTAAACTATTTTGGAGTATTTTAACTATTTATAATTATTTAAACTAATTTATAAATTTACAGACCAAGTACGTGGAAGAGTTTATATTCATTTCAATTGGTTTAAAAAGAGAATAAGGTTAAATGACGTTATAATCTAAGTTGGAATTTTGAATGTTATAATAAATTGAATGATGATTTTGAAGCAAGGACTTAACCTGCTTTGGAAATATGATTTTTGGAAGAAATATGATTTGAAAGTGGTATAGTTTTGAGAACACGATATTTTGATATAAATTGTGAATTTGACTTTGAAATGAAATATAATTATCGAACTATGATTTCAAAGACGAATATGATTTCGAAAGTAATATGGTTTGAATTGAATATGATATTTTAATATCAATTATGAAACGATTTTGGAAATGTAAAAGAACCATCCGATGTGTAATAAGTGATTGGCTGTTAAAGAGACCAGGATCGAATGTTGTTATACTCTCTGCCAATACCAAAACCACTTTGACAACTGTGTACGTGGTAGAGATTCCAAAATGAAGTAGGATGTTGGTGACGATCCTAAAGGTATATTTACGTGGACTCGACTCCCATGAGTTGGCTTAAGGTGGTTAAAACAGGAGTAATTGATGAGCCAAGTGAGGTCATTCCTCCGATCGGGTACACTCCATCGGCACTATATTCTGACTTTTGATTTATTTGGTGGCCACCCTTCGATTTTTACTCGGAAGTGTGTTTCAAGTTGGGCGGTAGTTGCGGCTATGCATTAACAACAGTCCGGAAGTGTAATTGGTATATCTACCCTGGCATTGCCTAGTTGTGCCGTGTCACCTACCCTAGCACGCCTTCTACGAGTTTGTTTTGTACCATACCTATGGAGTGCCTTCTGGCGACACCCAATTCGGGTGGGATTACGGTACTGTATAGACTATGAGAATATATAAAATGTGTTAAGGGGGATATGGGTAATGCCTTAACGCTATTTTAATAGTTTACTTTACCATCGACATTATTATAATAACGAGCTACATAGTAGATAGTTTAACGGATCCTTAGGAGGTGTGAATCCCGAGCATCTTTTAAGTTACTGCACTCACGTTAGACACGGGGTAGGAGATGTCAAACCCTGTAAATGTCTCTGACACCGTTTACACTCATATTTATTTACTTTTGATTTAATTTACATAAGATCTTTTAGTTCTGACTCGAGTGTTCTGTCTTTTCAATTCGCTCGGGTCAGCTTGAGCATTTCAGGATTTGAAGATCTTATTTCTGGAGGACGTAGACGAAGATTGTATTATTATTATTTACTATATTATTCCACGGCATCACACTATTCCGCTGCATTTTTATTTATTTATCTCTGATATGTACAACTCTGATTTTGTATTGTATAAGTATAATCAAATGTTTTGTATACAGCTTCATGAACTGTTATTTGATTATTATATTTTGTCATTCCCCTATGAGATTCTGTTTTGTTTTTTTCTTTCTCCGCTTTTTCTTATTCATCCCAATAACAATCCGCTCTTTTGTATGGTTTGAGTCCAACGTGTGTGGTTTATTGTCGATTTAAACTGTCAAAAAAGGTAGGATGTTATATAAAATTTATTTAAGTTCAATTTGGATTGGAATTATAATATTGGACTGTAGATTGGAAGTTTGAAATTTATATATTAATTTAATAGTGAAATAATTGAACTTCGATTCAAAATGAATCAGAATGATTTCTAATGTGAATATAAATTCCATGTGATTTATAATGGAGCTAGTAAGTTTTAAAAATCAAAATTTTAAACGATTCCGACTACTTTGAAAATCGCTCGATTTAATCGACGAGTTTAAAAAGCCTTTTGAGGCACAATCTTGAAATTCAATGAAATCAGTTCCATTGGGTTCGTAATAGTTTATTATTATCAGGTTCCAAAGTTCATAGCGTTTGAAGTTGCCATCTGGCCGTATGGAATAGAAATGCATTGAAATAGATATCGAAAATTAATATTTTAATTTGATTCAAAAGGCTATCTTCCACATACGATCGAATTAAGCCCTGAAACATATTCCACTTTGTTTGGAATAGAGGTGAAACATTATAAACGGTAGGTGGCACGTTTCGTTTGGAGTTCGTTTGAAAAAGCACGTTAATTGTGAAAAATAATATTTAAATAATAGGCATATACGTGTATATATACTATCCCAACAGTTAAATCCTAGGGCTTGTTCACGTAGCTGCTAGCTTGCTTTTAAGCGCTAAAAATCACCATACTCTTCCCCTCGAACTCTCCAAATCCATCGATTTTTAGGAGAAAACTTCAACTAGGAAATTAAAGAACTCATCGACCTCTATAGATCCAACAGTGGATCTTGGCTATCGTCGTCGGTTGGAGGCGAATTTAAGGCCCGTTCGTCATGCGTTCGAATGTGTTTTCCAGGTTACGGCAGCACTGAGTTCGATGAGGTTTTGGGTGGAGGTGGAGCTCGAGTTGGCGTTTCAAGGGATGGTCGCTGATCAAGTTCTAGGGGGACGAGGAGGGCGGCGATCGGTGGTTGAACGCGTGCATATGGGTTCCTAAGCTTGGTTCATACGTGCGTTTGAAGTTGAAGGAGGGACACTACGAGCGGCCTCGATCTGCTATCTCGAATTCAATGGCCAGGATTGATACGGTTTTAAAAACACATATATAAAAATGCAAATATATTTATATTATAAATCAACAAACATAAACACCTCGTATCTTCTTCATACGAGGTCAGAATTGGACGAAACAAGCGGCGTCAAAATTGCAGCGATGAGCATTACGTACTGGAGTAATTTTGGAGATGTTTAGACCAAGTGAAAATTTTAGGTTAAATAGAACGTGTTTGATTTAATTTAAAATTGGAACGTTTGGCGAACTAAAACTGAAGGTGAGTTAATCTCACTCAATTTTGGACTGATGGTATTTATTTTAACGTAGTTAAAATCAATTAACAATTGATTGGTTGAATTGATAAATTATTGTCACTTGAATGTGATATTATATATAGTAGTATATATATTGAAGTGATTGAAAATCCCCGCATATATATGGCGGATGAGACCCTATACGCCCCGCATAATAGCGGATGACCCTATATGCCGTGATATTCCGCCTCAAAGCAGAATTGGTATTTTTATATTGTGCTAACGTATATGGATACAAGGAAACAGGTTAGAGGGATCCAACTGGATTGCTTAAAAATGTTGAATCTAATTTCATATATAATGATATATGTTTGGTTGAAATAATCTATGAAAGGTTACTACATGATTTGGATCGACTGAATGCTATAACAGTTTTGGCATAGATTTTGGTGTTTTTGAATACCAATAAAATATGGTTTAATGGGTAAAGAATTGTAATAGGGATTTTGAAGTAAAATGTTTACATAGAGTTTTTGGGTAAATCTATTGGAATAAAGTTTATAAAAGGATTTTTATAATAAATGCTAAGTGGCACTCGTTTTAAATAAAGGAGGTTTTAAAATCAAAATTTTTAACAGATTGTAAAGATAGAAGCGGATATGGAAATAAGTACAAAATTGGTTATAATGGAACTCAAGTGAGATTTCCAAGTTACGAAATGAAGCTAAAATCGAAGGATTAGTCTTATTTTAAAAAGGGGATTTTTAATTATTAACTCTAAAATTGTAAAAGTGTTACAAACATTCTGGAAATTAGTTATTTAATTATTTTAAATTGTTAAAGCATATTTAGTTATAAATTAGTTAGTTTACAATGATTGTTAAAGATTTATTATTAACTAAGAATTAGTCAGCATTTTTGTTTTAAAGGATAAATTATTAAATATTAATATGGCTTTGTATAATAACATTTATTTAAGTATATTTGCCTAGATTAAACTTGGAAATTTGTTTAGAACTTATAAGTATTTTTTTGAGATAATTTTTAAATAAAGTTTTTGGAAAGTAATGTTATACTCGCATGGCGTAATCAGAGGTAGTAAGTGCCTGTTGTTAAATCTTGGATTTCTTTGGGATAGAGACGTAACTATTGAGCTGTGAATCCATGATCTGATACCGCAGTGGTACTTTCTATATTATTTTAAGGAGTTTTCCAATATTTTTGAAATGGATAATTTTTGAATATACTGAATTCGATAAGATAAGTACTTGAGTTTTAATAAGAGATTTAAATTTATTTAAAATTTCAATTAAGAACTTGGTGTTTTTCAGTGAAAATGGAGTATTTGGTTGAATTGATTGTTTATTTGATACTAAATAACCGACTATCAAATTTGGACCTAAATATAACTTTGAAAACATCTACGAAAAATATGGGAATATATGGTACAGTTACCGTTCGAACTGCTATACGTATGTATAGACTCGTTTCATTCTTCTAGGACGTTGATACGGGAATTCATCCATTAATGGTTAGGAGGTGATCTACGAGCTTATTTTTGCTTGTTTATTTCCTAAAGAACAGGGGTTGAGTTTACCGAAAATATCGAATGTTGTTTTGAAGAGACCGGGATCAGATTTGTTATCCAAAAACCACTTCGATCGGACAAGTACGTTTTCGAAAAAAAGACAAGAGCATGGAGTCGAAAATGGAGCAGTGAAGTGCAAGGGCTAATCGCTACTAATCCGGAGGGAGACTCCAAAATGGATGTTGTAGGAATAGTGGCTTCGGTTCCATTTAAACCCTGAACGGACTTGTATGGATGAATGTTATCAGAACATTGTCATTGAAGGACGATGAGCATTCCAAATGAAGATTCCTTAAAAGGTAATCGTAGCCTCTAGCCTCATCAACCGAGAATGACTGAAAATCAGAGGGATGCAGCAAGGCTAAGTGGGTCACAACCAATTAGGGTATGTTTATCACCTTTCAAGATAACCTTGGATACTATTATTACTACGGTATATGGAAGGAGCTCGTGAGAGGGTGGGAACAACCAGGGTGATAGCAGATTCAATCTATCTAGGTTAGGGATGGTCTGGTCTTGTGTTGTAGAGGATCTCGACGTGGTCCTTGGTACAATGTTCTAAACATGTACTGTAACAGGTGGTACCCCATTGCCTAGTCATTCATATGAAATCCATTCTCCAATATGTGCCTTTACGGTTTAGATTGTAGAGCCTAGTATGCTAGAATTTAATTAATGTAACAATTTCAACTATTTGAATAAGTATAAGTATTTGTACTTAGACACTATTATAATATCATAGGATTTGTCGTAAGGTAAAAACCCATCGTGTTTCTGTGTGGCGTGGTCTTACGAGATACCTTTGATTTTCAAAGGATTTAGAAAACTTTAATAATTCAAATTGAGTGTGTTTTCTCATGCCGCTTTTCTAGACTGATTCAGGTGTTATTTTATTATAATGCTCAGGTCAGACCGAGTATTTCAGACTCATGTTAGGATTCTATGGGGCTTAGGAGATGGGCTGGAGACCAAGACGTATTCTCATACTTGTTTTATTCCATTGTAGTGTTTTGTTTAAAATTACCATCAATTTGTAAGGGCCGATTGTTATAACTGTCCAGACTGGTAATTATTGATTTATGTACTCTAATGTGAGATATGTATAGTATAGTTTTGGGTTTGTGTAAAGAACTATTTATATTATATGTTATTCAGTCCGCTATGAAATTTTGTTTTTGTTAGTTCTTCTTCTTCTACCTATTTTCTTTTCCCTCAACAATCTATCTTTCCGGCACCCGATCGTTCGGCATGTTATCAAATGGGCGTACTTAAGTCGAGTTTTAGAGGGTCGAAAGGGCGGGTCGTGACAAACAAGTTCAAAGAATGATGAGAGGCGGATCTACTGACGTTTTAGGAGGCAAAGGAGAAGGTGTTTATGATTCACCAACTTAAATTATGTACGATTTAGTACAATTATAAATGTAGTATTACTAGTATATTAAATTAAGTTTATGAATATTGATCAAGTTCATAATAATTATAATACTAATAATAAATTATAAAATATCAACCAAATTTAATCAGTTTTATAAAAATTAACTATGTTTATATATATAAAGAATTAACTATAAGATTTATAAAATTAACTAATTTTCTAATAACAGTAATACTAATAATAATGATAACTTATAAAATATTAATTAAGTTAAATTAATTTTATAAAAATTAAATATACTTATGTAATAATAATATTAATAATCAAAATAAATTAACTAAGATTATAAAAACTAACTTCGTTAATTAAGTTTTATAAAAATAAAAAAAAGTATAAAAATTAACTAAGTTGATAATAATAATAATAATTTAACCAATGTTTGTGAAAATTAATCAGGTTTTAAAAAATAATATCAATACTAATAATGAAAACAACAACAATAATCATAATAACAATAAATAAACTAGATTTATAAAAATCAACTAAGTTTCATAACAATTAACTAAGTTTGGAATAATACTAATACTAATAATAATAATACTTATAAATTATAAAATAATAACAAAGTTAAATAAGTTATAATAAAGTTAATGATAATAATAATGACAATGATGATGATGACGAATTATAAAGTATTACCAAGTTAACTAAGTTTTGCAAATATTAACAAAGTTTATTATAATAATAATAATAATAATAATAATAATAATAATAAATTAACTACATGTATGTAATTCTAACTGTTGACCTGTGCAGTTAATGCCCCGTTATTACCCCGCTATAACCCGGCTATATCTCATAGAGGGTTTCTACCGCTATGATTTTTCCATATAGCCCCAAATATAGCCTTTCCGCTTTAAGCCCCGCTATTTCCATTATATCCTGTTATTCCTGCTATATTCCGCTATTTCCGCTATATCTTCTTTAGAAGAAATGAATTGAAAAATAACATTATACATTATAAAAATTATGAAATTTATTTATTTAATTAAATTTTTAATACATTTCAGAAATGAAAATACTCTAATATTCTACTAAATTCAATTATGTTATATAACTGTTTACGTTTATTTACAGTATATTCGCACATATTTTTACTTAAAATTATTTATGTATTAATTATAATTCAATTGAATGTTAATTTTTCATTTAATTACCATTTATGGATTTGTAAAAACATTAAGTATGAGTTTTATATGTTATTTTAGAGTCATCTGCTATATCCTGCTATATCCTCGCTGTATCCCTACTATGACTTTTTGTACCTCCGCCGTATTCAATTTGCCGAGCGTTTTAACTGCACGGCAGTGGATGTGTATGTAATTCTATACATTATTTTAATTTCCTCTGACATGTATGTAATTCTAACCATTGACCGTTATACTCCTCTACATGTAATTAGCATTTCCGAAGTGAAGAACGGTTGCATCAAAGAATTATCGGTAATTAAGACGTGAGCAAGACTTTAACTCTTGTATATTATAATATTTTGTTCGTACTAGTTGTGTAGACTTGTTTGTAAATGGTTATGGTATGTGAATTCACTTATTTTGTCGAATTACTATTATTGAAATGATTATCGATATTATACTTGATTACGCGATTAACGTGTTTTTTCAATTATTTAAATATGATGATTATCGATGTTGGTTTGAAAATGATAATTATCTAATTGATTATTGGTTTTAATATGGCTATTATATATAAGTGATTGTCGGAAATGAAAAAGCCATTAATAGTAAATAGCGGCATTTAAAACGTGTTGTACAAAAATCAATAAGTTTTAGTAGCGTTCCAAAAATGCTACGTGAACAAATGCAATTTACAAACAAAATATTGTGCAGAGAAATATTGCAACAAAAATATATAGTAGGGCAGAAGAAACGCTACAAAAAAACTTTTGTAGGGTTTTAGAAACGCTACAATATGTTTGTTTTTGTGGCTTTTGCTGCAACACAACAAAAACTTTCAGACTTTTAGTTGCATATCATGTCACAGAGTTTACCGAAATAAAGTTTTGGTAGCGGTTTTTCAACGCTACGAAATGACTTTTCTGGTGTAGTAAATCGCGCTATTGCACTTTGAAATCCCATTTATTTAAATATTGTGCTTATGTTTGCATCGTTAAATATTTGGTCGCACTTTTGCATTTTTAAAATGTTGTTTGGACCAAGTTTTGATGGCTTGGAAAAGATTATAACTCCCAAGTCTAAAGCGTTTAAAAGTTAGAAAAGTTTTGGTTGCGGTTTGCAGTTCGAAAGTCAAGTTTTAAGCACACTTTCAAATGAGTTTTGCTGACTTCAAAAGTCTCTTAATTTTGTGGATACATACTTATGTTGTTCTAAAAGTAAATTATAGCATTCATATTTTGTAAAAATGTAACGACCCGTAAATTTATTAATTTTAATAAGTATTTAATTAAAATTTTGTGAAATTTTAAACATTTGAATTTTGAAATAAAAATTTGATATTTGGGATACGTCTACTTTTACATAGCAAATGGTAAATTTTCATCTGAAAATATGGAAGTTTATTTTCTTGTGTAATTTTATTTCGATTTAAGTCAGTTAATATTTAACGATAATAAAATGTTTTCCAACCCTTAATATTTTTATACAATAAATTTGTAAATCATCTTTTGAGTGAGACATCATATTTCATTCCTTCAAATTTGGGCCACCATTTCTTCATTTATCTTATTTTCGACATATTATGATATCGATTTTTGATCGGATAATCATACCACTGATATCTGTAATTTTTCAGCGTATTTCATGCAGTTATTTTTTTCGTATTTATTTTCATATTTTAATTGGGTTTTGGGTTTGAATTTATTTTGATTTTTGCTTGTTTATTTGAATGTGTAGACCAATGGACTAGAATGCTAAAAGTTCAGTTGAAATTGATGTTAAGGGAAATGAGAAGCCATCCATTACAATGCACGTACATTTTTGCCCGTTCATTTTATGTGTTCTTCTTTTATTTGCCTGACTCCACTTCTCATTTCTGTTCTCGTTCAATTTTTTTTTACTATTCTTTACATTTTCTTCTGCCCATTTCTTCCTTATCTCCTCACCTTTCTTTTCTTTCTTCTGCATAAAAAAAATTCACACAGTAAGCTTTAATATTTTTCTCCTCCCTCTTTACATTTTCCACTTTCTTCTCCATTGAGTTCAGACACATCCCTCCTCCAAACCGTAGCCGAACACCTCCTCATCATGTCGCCATCACCACTCGAAAAAGCCATAGCCGAACCCATGAAAGCACCCAGCCGAGCCTTCATAACCATGCCTTGATCAAAACTGGCCATGCCGTGAATACTGTATTGATAGGTAATATAATTTATGGTAATATAATTTATGTTATACATTTTTTTATTTCATTATATTATCTTATATATAGATATGCATATATATATATATATATATATATATATAAAACAGTGAAGATATATATGTGTTTTGTTACTTATAAAAGCATATAAGTTAATTTGTTTAGCTTATATATATATAGTTATATCTCACTAACTTAAGTTCATTTATAAAGTTCTAAAACAAAAGAAAAAAAACATGTCAGGTTATAAGCATAATGAATATTAAGTTATAATATATAAATGTTAAGCGTGTAGACATGTGTCAGGTTATTTTTTTAAGAGAAAAAGGTGACAAGTATCCATGTACAAAGCTAGCCTTAACAAAATAAAAAGTGACAGGCTTCATATTAAATTTTGCAGGATATTAAATACTGCCTATATAGATACTAGGCTAGGCTATTATTTTCAAAAGCAACAATGTGTTAGGTTATTGATTTTTATGTATAATAGGTGTCAGTATATATACATATGTTTGCATTTGTTTTGTATAGTGTTTAAATCGGTTTTCGTATTTATATATATATATATATATATATATATATATATAAGTATTTAGCGATTTTGAATGGTGATATTTGTCTAACTGTTCATATATATATTGTATTAGCGAAGTAGGATGATATATAAATGTAAATAGCAGCTCCTCTTATTTCTTTGTATGTAAACTGTTATATGTCGGTTACTTCATTTTATCCTTTAATTATTCATAGTTTTAGCAGTTAGTATATGTTTTGGCAACATTTAATTATATGTATTAGTTTAAAGGATAATGTGCATATTTATATATTAGTTTATGTAGATAAGTAGATATGAGTTTGGTTTTCATATATATATATATATATATATATATATATATATGAATATATGTTTTAAATTGATTTTGAAATATATATGTATATAAAATATATTTCGGTTCAGTTTATATCTAGCTAAATTTGATTCGCTTGATCAATTCCATTTCATCAGCTTTGTAGTCAAAATTCGTGCCAATTTAGCTTTGTCTTGGAATTCGTGCTTGAATTCGTAACTCATCTCATTCACGTTCATCTCTAACCTCGAAAGGTGAACAATCACTCACGATCAACATTCTTATATTTATTAAATTTAATTTCAATTGAAACGACAATTGAAATATGCTGCTATTAGTTATTTGCATTGCTATATATATGCTATTATTTGTATATGTTCACCTATGACATCTGACTTCATTATCTGTTACATATATTGGCGATATATGCCTGTTATATTATTATCATATCTATTATCACTCCGCAAGTTCCCTGTTAGTATAGAATTCCCCATGGGTTGAAATGATACACACCCGAACGATCAGTAGAATAGAAGAAAATCATTATAGGTTGAAATGATATACCCAAGCGATTTTCATCCAATTGAATTTGGGATTGCGGGTTGAAATGATATATACCCGTATATATTTAAATTGCGGATTGAAATGATAAATATTTGTATCACTTGACCATAGGATAGAGAATTATATATACATATACCGTTGGTCAATTTATATATTTTGAAATGATTTCCAAGGTTTTGAAATGAATATTTTGGTTTTAATAAATAATTATTTTTAGATATATATATATATATAAATGTTATTTTTATAAAGGTTTTAAATTTTGATATTTAAAATTATGTGTTTTGAAAATTTTAAAATTATAGGTTAGTTTTGGAATAATAAATTTTAAGATTTTACTTACAATTTTACCATTTTAAAAAATATAAAATAAGTTTAATAATAAGATTTGATTTATTAGAGTTGATTTAATTAATATATAATATGTTTAAGTATTTATTTAAAATTTATATTTTCAAGTATAGAGTTTATAATGATTTTAATAAAATTCAGGTTGGAAAGAGAAATAGAAATTGGTTTGAAATTGAATTTATTTAAGAATTATACTCAAATAAGTTTGATTTGAAATTTATTAAATTTAGAATTTTAATGATATGATTTTATAACTTGATTTTGATTAAAAGTGATTTAAATGAATATTTCAAATTTACATAAATCGAAATGGTAAATTTAGTTTTATTTAAATTTGAAGTTTTATTTAATGTTATTTGAATGATTAAGTAAATATTTCAAAATAAATAATAGTAAAGTGAATTTGATATATATATATATATATATATATATATATATATATATATATGAAATTGTCAAATTTATTTTGAAATGTTGAATATTTAAAGCTTTGAAATATACTGAAATTGAAATGGTTTATTTATGGTAAAAAAAATATGTATTTGAAATCTATATAATTTGAAATGGTTTATTGAGAAACTGAATTGAGTTGAAATTGATGAATTGAGATTGAATTAAATTTGAATTTTGGAATTCGTGTTGATTTGAATCGATTTGTAAAATTTGAGGAAACTATATTTAAAACTGTTTATATATTTTTATATAAATTATTTTAATATAAACTATTTTGATATAAATCATTTTTAATATAAACTATTTTTAATATAAACTATTTTTATATACTAACTATTTTATTTTAAACTATTTTAACCTATAATTACTTTATATAAACTATTTTATTTTATACACTATTTTAATATCTAAACCAGTTAAGTGGGAGGTGTTATGGTTTTCCAAAGTATTATAATTTCTAATTATGATTTCCAAAGTATTATGATTTCAAAATGTTATAATTTCCAAAGTGCTATAATTTTAAATTGTTATGATTTCCAAAGTGTTGTAATTTCAAGTGTTTTGGTTTCGAAAGTGTTATAACTTTGAAAGTACAATGATTTTGGAAGTGAATATATTCGAAATGGAGATGATATAATATTGATTTGTTTTTGAAATGGAAATGATATCGTAATGATATGGTTTTTGAAATAGAAATGATATTTCATTTTAAAGTATAAACTATTTTGAAATGACCGCGGTGTTATAATAACGATTGGTTGTTAAAGAGATCGGGATTGGATATTGTCATACTCTCTGCCAATACCAAAAACCACTTTAACAACCGTGTACGCGGTGGAGATTCCAGAATGAAGTAGGATGGTGGCGATGATCCTATATGAGGTATATACGTGGACCTGACTCCCGTGAGTTGGCATAAGGTGGCTAAAACAGGAGCAATTGACGGGCCAAGTGAGGTTATTCCTCCGATCGAGCACATTCCTTCGATACTATATTCTGACTTTGCGATTGATTTGGTGGCCACCCTTGATTTTGATTTGGGAGTGTATTCCAAGGTGGGCGATAGTAGCTGCTATGCGTTACCACCAACCCGGAAGTGCAATTAGTATATCTACCCTGGCATTGCCTAGTTGTGCAGTGTCACCTACCATATCGAGGCCACTACGAGTTTGTTTTGTGTTGTACCTATGGAGTATCTTCTGGTAGCCTCCCGATCAGGAGGTATTACAGTACTGTATGGACTATTGGCACTATAAAATGTGTTATGGGGATATGGGTAACGCTTTAATGCTATTTTAATAGCTTGCTTTACTATAGACATTATTATAGTAGCATATATTACTACATAGTAGATAGTTTAACGAACCTTAGAGTATGTGTATCCCAAACATCCTTTAAGTTACTTGTATTTCAGTTGATATTTTACTTGAGTTCGATTTATTTATATAAGAATGTTATTCCTGACTCGAGTGTTTTGTGTTTTTGCTTTACACTTGGGTTAGTCTGAGTGCCACAACATTCGAGACTCACCTTTGGGGTTTGGAGCTTCGCTTGGAAATCCTACCATCTATTCAGCTTTCAGATATTCAGTTGATTCTAGTGATGTATTCAGATTTTCTTATTTGACTATTGTATTGAGACTTCTATGTATTCGAGACTTCTGTTGTATCTTGTTTTAACTATGATATATATATATATATATATATATATATAGTAGCTTCATGAACTACTATTCTTTGTTTCCATTGCTGATTGTTATATTAATCTGTGTCTGTGATTCTGTGATTTAGTTATTTACCGTATATGCTGAGTTTTTCCAAATTTAAATTAACAATCTGGTATTTTGAACAATTCAAGCCTGACATGTGCGGATGCGAATGGTTGAAGAAAGTTCAAATTTGTAAAGGACCAAATTAAAGGAATTTTTCATACTCTTTTTAGCGGCAGTTTTGCGCACTATTTCCAATTTCTATAAAATGGTTTTAAACTTGATTTTTCTTCTTCAATCCTTTTAGCGAAATTTTCTAACATATATTTAAATGTTTTAAAGGTGGCTTGGAATTGATTTAAAAGTAGAATTTTTTATTTTGAAAATAAGGAAAGGAAAGGGTTTTGAGTTCTAATACAAATTTAACTTAAGATTTTCCTAATGGAAGTTTTAAATTATATTCTAATTATTTTTGAGTTTATTAAAAGTGAAAGGAAAGCATGGATTACAACACCACTGTTGTAATAAATGATTTTCGAAAATGGAGAAAGACATCATGGATTATAATATTTTTGTAATGATAAATGATTTCAGATGGTAGAAAAGACTTAATGGATTATAACACCTTTGTTATAATAAATGATTTCGCTAAGTAATTAGAAGAACTTTTCACTTGACTCAATAAGTGTTGATATTCTTAAATCTTTGGAGGAGATATATTATAAAAATAATAATGAGTTGATTTATAAATGAAATTTTATAAATGAAGAAGTCTTTAAAAAGACTGTTTTAAAGGTAAAGCTAAGTGTAATTGGTTTTGGGTTTATAGTAAATAATGTTTTAATGACATTTGTTTTTAATCCTTTTTTAATACACGTAGAAATATAATAGCTTTTTGAAAGAATATTTACACAAGTGTTTTTAGAAGTGTTTTACAAATATTTATGATGTGACCGTTAAGTACATGTGCAAGTCAAATGTCTTAAAAGTTTGATTCGTTTACTGAAAATATTTAGTCTTACACTTAGCGCTAAATGTTGAAGGAACTCTTGCTATTTTTAATGTTAAGAATGTTGTCGTGACAAGGCAGAAAGCAGCACTATCCTTACTTGTCCGGCTTTATTGGTTTCCCTGGGTTAGTGTTAGTTTAGGAACGAGGAGTTATTGTAAGTAAATGAGACTTAATTTTCATATACGATCAATTTGTTATTCCCGATAGTTGAATTATTAACTATCAATTATGTAATCTTCATTTTATTCGTCGATTCAAGACAATTTTGTAGCTAATTTACGGCATTTACACTCTTGCTATTCTTAACGTTAAGTACACTATCGAGTTAATATAGGAAGCAACAGTTCCCTAACTTATTTGGCTTCATTGTTTTCTCCGGAGTTGTATAGTTTGTTTCCAATAGTTGATTCATCGACTATCGATTTTGGTATCCTTCTTGTGCTTCTTCAATCTAAGATGTTTTGTAGCTTGTTTGAGCATTGGCATCCAACATCATGGATAACTAAAACCAAGGAGCGAGTGGGAGCTAAGCCAGTTAGGTTACACCCATTAGGGTACATTCACATTTATCTAGAAATTTGTTGGTAGCATGCATGTAGAAATATGAGTATATTCGGATGCCCATAAAAGTGTAACGGGGTCCAGCTTGGAAGTTCCCTGGAATGTTGCATGTTTGGCTCGAGCCTTCAAGTATATTTTTTATCTTGAGGTCACTTTGGTGTAGGGGGACACACCCTCCTAGTCATGTTCCATAAATTCATTCTCCTTATTTGATTCGAACCTTGGAGTTAATCCTTTCTTAATTGCATCAAGAAGTACCTTGAGATTTTCACTATGTTTAATTACTTCCACCCATTCTTTAAGTTTATATTCTGATATTGTCTATGTCCAATCCTTTCTTATTTGTACTATTATTCTGATTTGTTTTCCATTTCTTCATGTATGGATGTTTTTCTTGTGAGGTAAAAACCTATTCCGTGTTTAGCGGCATGGTCTCACAAAATTATATTTGTTCACTATATTTCTTGAGTTTTCTCATGCTCGTTTTCTAGACTGATCTGGGTGTTACTTTATAATAATGCTCGGGTCAGATCGAGTTTTCCTAGGTTATCGTTGGTAGGATATGACGCTCATAGAGTAGAGCTGGATGTTCACCACCCGTAGTATTTTTATTTTCCATTGTTTTATTATGTATATTCATCAACAATTGTAAGGTAGGAAGTTATAACTGTCCAAGTTGATGAGGTTTGCTTTTAACTCCGATATCACTTGTATCTAGGAGTGACAGCTTTTACTGTCTTTGTTTGTATTTTATGTTGCCATTCCGCTGTGAGATTCTATTTTCCTTGTCCTTTTTTCTTTTTATCCTAGAAATCTACCTTTCCAATATTTGGATGCTCGATATTTGAATACCGTGGAGGTATTAAATGCTGACTTCGAGGGTCAAAAAGGCGGGTCATTACATAAAATCCAATCCAAATGCATACTTAGGCAAGGCGACACTTTACCACCTCTGTAGGAAATGCGGATTACGGATCTTAAGGCAGAGTTAACACTAGAGGGGGTGAATAGTGTTTAATTACTTTTATGAATCCTTGAAATCTTTTCAAATTAAACCCAAACAGATGCAATTCTAAAACACAGAGACAATCACAGAACCAACCACAGATGCAAATAGTAAACAAAAGCAGTAAAGGAAAGAACACACTGGAATTTTATACTGATTTGGAGTTACCCTACATCGAGTCACACATAATTTCTTGTGTAGATTTCTTTTCAAATATAATATCGGTATTACAACCACGATTTCAACGCCACGAGATACACCCTCTTGTCTCCGAGTATAGGGCAAAGTCTCTTAATTTAACCAGGCTAGAAGATCACCTAATTGATTTACAGGCCACGATCACACTCAATTGTTTTATGTGCCACAATCACACCGTTTCCAATCATACTTTAACAGAGAGAGACTCTATACACTTTGATCTTTCGATCTTTGATTACAAATGATCCTATAACTATGAATCGCACTGAGATCTTTGGGATAGAGTAATAGAGAATCAAACTAGAGATGATCCAGTTTGATTCACTTAGGATTTTGGCAGAATTTTTTTAAGAATGGAAGAGAAAGAGTGGAAAAAACAAAGAAATCTTAAGTGAAAATTCGTTGAAAACTACTGTTTTATATAGGAGAATAACAGTCATGTCCATTCGTGAAAGGTTATGACGAACAGACACTTCTTTTGAAAATTTGAATTTTAAAATCTATGGCTACCGTGTCGCCATGGGGGGATATAGGCATGTCGACATCCCCTTGTATTTTTTGAAAATTGAATTTTGTTTTAAAAGAGATTTTCTTTCAAAAGTTTTTCGAAACAGTCTTAGAACTTTATAAACTATTTTGAATATACTTTATGATTACAAAAACCTTTGGAAAATGATCTTATGAAATATAAAATAATAAAAAATAAATATATAAATATTTTGAGATTTAAGCTAAAACATTAAAACCAAGAGATAGTTTAAAAACAAGAAATGAATTTGAAATTAATATGATTAAAAGTAGTTGTTGAATTAAAGCTCAAATATTTAAAACGAGAGTGAGATGTTTTAAAAAATAATAGTTTTGCAAAGTCTAAAAATAAGTCATTTTGAAAATTTCGTAGATTTCATTCCACTAGAGAATATCGTGGGTTCCATCCCACAAAAAAGGTCATGGGTTCCATCCCACTATTAAAGCGGGTAGGTGGATTCCATTTCATAATTAAAATTCGAATAAAGATTTAAGTTCTACCATGAAGTTTTAACATAAATATAGACTCTATTGCTTATCTTGATATCTTGAACTCTTGATACTCATGAGTCTTCGGTCTTGAATCTCTATACTATACAATCTTCATTCTTATTACATGTATGTATATATATATCATGCATATACATATATATCTAGACAAAGATATTAGTATTTATAGTTTATAACAAGTCCTAAGGTTGTTATCATCAAAACAATCATCTTGGGAACTAACAATCTCCCCTTTTCTGATGATGACAACCTACTTTTATAAAATGTACCCTACCAAACTATGATTTCCCCTTATTCCAACAAATCCCCCTTTATCTACTAACTTCCCCTAAATCTAAGTCTAACTATCCTATTTTATAATTCTCTCCTTTTGTCATCAATAAAAACTAAGCCTAAACTACATAACTCCCCCTTAAACTGATACTATGAAACTAAATGCTAATAATTAAGTATAATAAGCGAAACATAAATCCAATTTTATTATATATGATGTTACATTACACACACACATACACACATATATGAAACATAGACACAAATATATGCAAGTACACAAAATATAAAAATATTAATATAATAATAATCTAATGCGATTACTTGACAACTGGAGACTTGTCCATCGTACAATTAGGGTAATGGAGACAAAAGTTTCCATATTGTTCAATCAAATTACCATTTTGGTCAAAACAGACTTCTCCAACGCAAACAACATACCGTCCTCGTCCATTTGCGCTTCTTCCTCTTCTTCTTCTTCATCGTCCTCTAATGGATTATGAATACATATGTTAGAGGAATCATCTTCAATCGCAATAGGGTCTGCAATATTATCCATTAGAAATTTTTGCAAATTTCTATGAATCTTGCCTTGTTTCTCTTGTTCCTTTTCCATACTTATTTTCATGACTTGTCATTCAGTCAATATTTGCAGAGAATCCTTCATATTTTCTACGATCTTCATTACTCGAGCCAATGTAGTACGTTGGAATGGACCAGAATTAGGAGAAGGGAAGAAAATGGTTGCATTTTGGTTTGATTTAGAAGAGGAGGCCAATACTTTGTATTTTCAGAAGTTTATTACAGAGAAAATGAAGTGAGAAGATGGATAAATTCGAAATATTGTGGTTATATAACCACCAAACTGATTCTAGAGGGAAAATCAAATTTTCAAATCTGACCGTTGTATGTCGACATAGGGGGTAGGGGCATGTCGACATCCCATTTAAAATTTTAACAATTTTATTTTTCTCTATTAATTTAAATATATATGTTACTATATCTATATTTCATATCTCAGCTATAGAACAAATACCTAGTTCTCTTCTGAATTTTGTAAAGGTTGATTGGTTCAAGGGTTCGGTCAGAATATCAGCTATTTGATTCTTAATGTTGATAAATTCAAGAGAAATAATCTCTTATATATCTCTAAGAAAATGATGCCCGATATCAATATGTTTTGTTCTGGCATGATGAGTAGGATTTTTGGATAAATTTATTGTACTTGTATTGTCACAATAAATTTGTGATTTTGAAATATTTAATCCAAAATCTTTTAGGGTCTGTTGCATAAAGATAACTTGAGAAGAAGCCAAAGAAGCAGAGATATATTCTGCTTCAGTTGTTGATAGTGTGACAGCATTTTGCTTTTACTAAACAAGGAAACCAGAGAATGTCCTAAAAAGAGACAAGTTCCACTTGTACTTTTTCGGTCTGATTTACAACCAACATAGTCAGCATCATAATATGACATTAAATCAAATGAATCATTTTTAGGGTAAAATAGGCCATAGTCTAAAGTGTGTTTAACATATCTTAGGATACGTCTAACATCTTTTAAATGGGTTTCTTTGGGTTGAGATTGGTATCTTGCACAGAGATAGACGCTATGCATGATATCAAGCCTACTCGTAGTTATCTAAAATAGCGATCAAATCATTCCCTTGTATAGTTTTTGATCAACATTTTTGGACATTTCTTCTTTATTCAAGGCTTTATTAGTTGCCACAGGAGTGAGTTTTCCACTCGCAGTGGTCATACTAAACTTACTAACTAGATCCCCATCATACTTTTCTTGACTAATGAAAATACCACTAATTAATCATTTTATTTGCAATCCTAAAAGAAAGTAAGTTCACCCATGTGACTCATCTCAAACTCTTTGTCATTATTTTAAAAACCTCTTTGTTCATTTCATTGTCTGTTGATCCAAAAATGATATCATCTACGTAAATCTGTACTAATTGGATATCATTTTTGTTTCTTTTGATAAAAATAGTATTATCTACTCTACCAAATTCAAAATTTGATTGTAATAGGTAAGATCTAGTCTGTCATGCCAAGCTCTAGAAGCTTGTTTCAGACCATATAAAGCTTTCTTTAATATGAAAAATTTTCTTTTTTAAAAAGTGGAGGTTGTTCAACATGGACATCCTCTTTAACAAAGCCATTTTAAAACAGCACTTTTGACATCCATTTGAAAAAATTTGAAATTGATGTGGTTTGCGAAAGCAAGTAAAATTCTAATGGCTTCTAATCTTGCTAGGGGTGCAAAGGTTTCATCAAAGTCTATTCCTTCTTCTTAACAGTAACCTTGCGCAACTAACTGAGCTTTATTTCTAACGACCTCACCTTGTTCATTCATTTTATTTTTATAAACCAATTTAGTTCCAATTATAGTTTTGTCCTTGGGTCTAGGAACAAGTTCATATACATCATTTCTGGTAAATTAATTTAGTTCTTCTTGCATAGCAAGAATCCATGAATCATTAGATGATGCTTCCTTTGGATTTTTAGGTTCAATAGTTGATATAAAAGTTACATTAATCATCTTATTTAGTTGATTTCTAGTTCTAACAATAAATTCAATATTTCCTAGTATATTTTCTATAGGATGATATTTTAAAAGCCCGATCCTTTTATCAGGATGAACATTTTTACAATTTGTTTCATTTGATTCATTATTTTAAGTAACAAAATATCTTCATCATTTATTCGAACAAAATCTTTGAAATTTTCATCAAAAGATACATGCATTATTTTTTCAATGGTGTTATTTTTTAAATTGAAAACTTTGTAGCTTTACTTCTATTAGAATATCCGATAAAGATTCCTTTGTCAGATTTAGGATCAAATTTATCCAAATTGTCCTTTGTATTTAGAATAAAGCGTATACTTCCAAAAACTTTAAAATAAGATACCATTGTTTTCTTATTAAAAAGAAGTTCATATGGTGTTTTATTGGTTAGAGATCTAACTAAAATCCTATTCAAACTGTAACAAGATGCAGCGACTGCTTCAGCCCAAAAATTTCTTGGTAATTTACTATCTGAAAGCATAGTTCTTGCACACTCTTGAATCGGCCTATTTTTATGCTCTACCACTCCAATTTGTTGTTATGTTCTTAGAAAAGAAAAATTATGAGTTATTTCTTTTTGATTACAGAAATTATCAAAATTTTCATTTTCAAATTCTCCACCGTGATTACTACGAATAGTTTTGATTTTTAAAGAAATTTGATTTTGAATTCTTTTTGCAAATGAATAAATCAAAAGCTTCACTTTTATATTTTCGAAAAATTGTAAATGTAAATCTACAATAATCATCTACAATTACAAAAAAAATATTTACTATGATTTATTGACTGAATTTAGGATGGGCCAAATAGATCTTAATGAAGTAACTCAAGAGGTTTTGAAGTTGAAATCATATCTTTCAATTTGAATGAACTCTTCTAAGTTTTCCTAATTGACAAGCATCATGTATAATATCTACTTTAAAATCCATTTTAGCAAGACCTCTTAATAAATCAAGTTTTGAAAGTCTAGATAAGAATTTGAAATTCAAATGCCCAAATCTTTTATGCCAAATCCAAGGTCACTTGTATTAGCCAAAAGACATAGGTTATCATTTGAGATTTTCATACCGAAAATATAAATATTTTTCTTCCTAATTCCTTCAAAGATAATATTATATTTATTATCTTTGATGTGATACTTATCCTTTTCAAATTTAATTTTGCATCCCTTGTCACATAGTTGACTTATGCTAAGAAAGTTGTGTTTTAGATTCCTAACTAAAAGAACATCAGAAATAGTAGGAGGTTTAGAGCTACCGACATTGTCGATGTCAATCACATATCCTTTTGAATTGCCTCCAAAGTGACCGGTACTCCATCTTCATAAATTATGTCATTCGGTATCTTCGGATTACCAGTCATGTGCCTTGAACATCCACTATCAAGTATCCATTTGTTTTTCTTGATTTACACCATTTGTCCATTGAGTGTTGATTCTTCAAAAGCCATATAACACATCTATTCCTGCACAACACACCAATTCAGTAGATAAATTGATTTTCTATAATAACAATATGCAGACTTATAAGACAATGATAATTTGGATAGTTTTGAACTACTGTTAACATAATCTCCAAAAATTGCCATTTTAAACCTTTTTAAAATTCAGATTCGATAACTTTGAAAACCAATGCTCTGATACCAAATATAGAAAATGCGGATTACGGATCCTAAGGCACAATTAACACTAGAGGGTGGGTGAATAGTGTTTAGTTAATTTTATGAATATTTTTGAAATCTTTTCAAATTAAACCCAAACAGATGCAATTCACAAACACAGAGACAATCAAAAAACCAGACACAGATGCAAATAGAAATAAAAGCAGTAAAGGAAATAACATACCGCAATTTTATACTAGTTCAGAGTAACCCTACATCCAGTCCCACACAATTTTTTGTGCATATTTCTTTTAAAATATAATGTCTATATTACAAACTCGATTACAAGGCCATGAGATACACCCTCCTGTGTCTGAGTCTAAGGCAAACTCTCTTGATTTAATCAGGCTACAAGATCATCTAATTGGTTTACAGGCTACAATCACACCCAATTGATTTACGAGCCGTAATCACACTGTTTCCCATCACACTTTGATACAGAGAGACTCGATACACTTAGATCTTTCGATCTTAGATTACAAATGATCCTACAACTCTGAATAGCACCAAGATCTTTGAGAGAGAGTGGCAGAGAATCAAACTAGAGACGATCGAGTTTGATTCACTTTGGATTTTCACAGAGTTTTATTAAGAATGTTTGAAAATAAGAATGGAAGAGAAAGAGGAGAGAAAACAAAGAAATCTTAAGTGAAAATTCGTTGAAAACAACTTGTATATATAAAAGAATAACGGTCATGTCCATTCATGAAAGCTTATGACGAATAAACATTTCTTTTGAAAATTTGAATTTTAAAATCTATGGCTACCATGTCGACATGAGGGGTATAGGCATGTCGACATCCCCTAGTATTTTTTGAAAATTGATTTTGTTTTAAAAGAGATTTTCCATCCAAAATTTGTCAAAACAATCTTAGAACTTTGTAACTATTTTGCATATACTTTATGATTATAAAAACCTTTAGAAAGTGATCTTACGAAATATAAAATTAATAAAAACTAAATATATAAATATTTGGAGAATAAAGCTAAAATAATAAAACCAGGAGATAGTTTAAAAACAAGAAATGAATTTGAGATTAATATGATTAAAAATAGTTTTTGAATTAAGGTTAAAATATTTAAACCAAGAGAGAGATGTTTTTTACAAAGATAGTTTCGAAAAAAAAATCTAAAAATTAGTCATTTTGAAAATTTTGTGGATTCGATTTCACTAGAGAAGGTCGTTGGTTCTATCTCTCCCACTATTAAAGTGGGAAGGTTGATTCCATTCCACAATTAAAATTCTATTAAAGATTTAAGTGTTATCATGAAGTTTTAACATAAATCTATACTCTATTACTTAGATATCTTGAACTCTTGAACTTTTGATACTCATGAGTCTTCAGTCTTGATTTCTTCAATCTTGAATTCATCGGTCTCGAATTTCTGTAATGTACAGTCTTCATTCTCAGTACTTGCATATACGCACACACACATATCCTGCATATGCATATATATCTAGAAAAAGATATTGCTATTTATATTTTATAACAAGTCCTAAGGTTGTTGTCATCAAAACCATCATCTCAGGAACTAACAACCTCTTCTGTTTAATTTGTCCACTGACTTTTTCACTAGGATCATTAAGCTAGCCACTGGTAATGATATTCTAAATAATACTGGTAAATACAAGTAATGGTATTTCCTTTTTTCGATTTGCGGATGATACTATGCTCTTTGCATCTCATTTGCCTAGGCAAATTGTTTTGCCTTGATTAGTTTTATATAGTTTGGAGTTACTTTTTAGGTTGAAGATTAATTTTGATAAGACGTCTATACTTGTATTGAATGATACAAATAAGATAGAGAATCAAGTAGCTTGGACACTGAACTGTAAAATTATGAAATTTCCCATAGAATAATTAAGACCTATAATAAAGCCAACTAAAATTAGATATGATGGCTGTTTAACAAAGATTAATAAAATTAACAAAATGCTCTTTAAATGGAATGGTAAACTTTTATCGAGGCCAAGTAGTATAGTTCTAATTAACTCCGTTTTATCAACATTACCCATATATTGGATGTCATTTGATCGCTTTCTAGAATGGGTAATTTTGTAAAATAGATAAAATTACAAGTGACTTTTAATGGACTAGGAATAACCCTAATAATAGTTCAAAGTGTTTAATTAAACGAGGAATGATATGTATATCTAAAGAGAAGGGAAGGTTGGGTATTATAAATTTGGTAATTTAGATATATATTTATTAGGAAAATGGATATGCAAATTTACCGATAACAATGAAAACTCAATTTGGAAAGAAATAATATCAAATCATTGGTATGGGCATATATATAATTTACACCATATTTATATTAGAAATTCAAATAAAATTCTCACTTTTGGAAATCGATTATAAAAATTCATGATATTTATAAATTAGTAATCAATATTGTGGTACATTTGGGGAATAACACCTCATTCTAGCATGATTGTTGGATATTACTTATTCCCTTAAATTAGAATTTATAAAACTTCATGAAACTTGTAATTTTAAACATATGTTGATTTCAAAATTATATAAACCAAATTTAATTTTTCCATGGAAATTCAGTTTTAATCGTGCATTAGTTAGAAATACTTTATCCCAGTTTTCTTTGCATTTTGTTAAACTGGAACTGTACAACATTGATAATGAAAATGATATTAAAATATGGTGTTGGGAAAAGAGTAAAGTGTAAATGTCGCAGTATTTTTAAGAATTTTTAAATTTTTCAGGAACAAAGCTGGATATATTTACATATCTTTGGAATGCTAATACTCCACCTAAGGCCAAAGTATATATATGATTAATTGTACATTGGAAATTAAATACTATAGAACTTTTTAAAAAGAAAATTATAGTTATCAATAATGAATCTTTTTTCTGTAGTACAGGATTGAAAAAAATTCCACATTGATATTTTTAGTGTCATATCACTAAGTAAATTCCTGTAAATTGTCTTAATACTTTTGATTTTAATTATAACAAATAACGATCTTAGTTGTGATGTTTTAAAATAGGCTTAGATTTTATTATACTAGATTTCATAGATTAATATTTGGTAGTATTTTTACTATAATACGTTGGTATATATGGTTTGAAATATATTTAAGAATTTTTAGTAATATAAATATTCGTATAGAAAATTTAATATATATTATTGCATTGTTTTGTCTCAATTGAATATCAAACCCTAGTTAAAGAAAAGATAACCGTAGTTATTCAAAGATATCTTAAAAAAGAAAAATTGTGCTAAATTAGAATAATAATAGCATCCTAAATATCTTTATAACTAATATGTGTGTTAATGATTTTCGAATGTTTTATTTTCAATAGGAAATCAATTAGACTATGAAATGTTGTTCGGAATTTAATTTTCGTCTAATAAATACATATGTATGTTTTATACCATGACATAATGATCTTCACTTACTTTAGTATCCCTTATCTTGGTCATAGTGTGTGTGTGTCAATCTAACCTTTTGATTAAATGTTTGTTTTCAATTTTAAAATAACAACGCACGGATTGATATATTGGATTTGACATTAAGAATATATTTTTCTCTTTACTTGCATCTTTTAGTTCTTTACTTTTTATATATATGTTATTTTCCAGTTTTTTTAGGTTTACTGTTTTTAGTCACATAGTATGTTTATGTCCTTTACTTTTCGCTGTGCATTTAGTTTGTTTAGATTATTTGGAGCTAGTTATGATGCTTATTTTAATTCTATACTTTTTCCTCTTACTACTTAGTTTTTACTATTTACTTTGAGAGTAGTCTTGATTCATGTTTAATTTATGTCTTATGCTTTACTTAATTTGTCTTTCTTCCCAGGCTTAGTAACATTGTATTTATCCAACGTTTGATTTTTGTATATGTTTTGCTTATTTTATTCTACTTATTTTGGTTTAGGTAGGATGCTTTATTAGGTTTTGTTCCTTTTGATTTTTAGATTTTATAAGTTTTTTCTATCGCATGTATACTTCTATAACTATATATATGTGTGTGCGCGCGCACGTGTGCATATGTGTGTGTTGGTCTAATACTTGCGATTGAGTTTTTTTCAATTATAGTTATTACCAATTGGTTGCATCTATTATTTTGCTATCATTGTTGGGATGTTAATGCTGGAGTGGCTATTTTGGATTTTCTATTAGTTGTCCCTTAGAGAGTTAATCTTGTCGATTGCTTTGACAGTTTTACTATTATCGATGATGTGTTGTTATTGAATTAATATTGGGAATTCGTTGTTATTGGTCCTTATGGTCAATTGGGTGTGTTCTGCTTTTGTTGATGTGGCTAGTATACTATTTTGGTACTAATGTTTTCTACAATGTAAGTTGCTCTTTTAGATATTATTGTTTTATGGGTTTTTAATACATTTTTTTGTTTTATTTGGACTCTAGTTTATTTAGATATTAGTTTTTTATTATTGTATATTAGTATGGACTCTAGTTATTAGGATTAGGGAGGGTTTTATTTTTCTTTTTGTTGTATGGGTTCATAGGGAAGAGCTACTTAGCAAGCTTATTGGAAACTCCTTTTTTGAGTGTAAAATAAAAGTATACGAATGTTCTCCTCCTCGAAAAGAGGAATTATCAATTTTTTTGAAAAATATAAGACTTTGCAAAGCACAAAAAGTAAAGGAAAAACCTTTATCCAGCCTTGTTCATATTTTTTTCCAAAGTATTATACACACACATACAAAAATTTGCTACAAATTACCTTATAAGTCCTAAGCAAAGTTAGAGTCGAGTTCCTCGACTAATGGTCATTTTCCTTTCCTACCCAAAAGTGGAACTACGGAGTAAAGGAGGGTGCTTATGGGTTTGGGGAATCCCCAATCCTTAACCCAGGAAAGATGTTTCGAGCTAATCTTTGAAGTTGTTTGGATGGGGAATCTATAGGATGGCCAAGACCTTTGTGAATATTACGAAAGAACGCTATGTCTCACAAATGTAGACCGACATTGGGTCATACTTAGCCCCCATACAATGCTCCACAACCTTCGTTGGATGGATAACGTCTATGTAGGATCGAATTAACCCTAGACGGGGAGGGTGAATAAGGTTTATAATAAATTAACAAAATAATGAAAATTGCAGCATAGATAACGACAGAGTAAATACAGAAATAAAAGCGACACATAGTTCTATCTCGCTTCGGCTAAACCTGCCTAATTTTGCCCCTACAAAGTTTCTACTAGAATTAAATAATCGACCACTTACAGACGCTGTGAACGTGCGACTATCACGTACTTGATTGTACTAATTCTATGCTTAAAACCCTACCTTAATTCTATCCCCAAGTTAAGAATTCTTCGAACTACACCACGTAGTTCGATCCGAGTTACAAACTAGAGTTTTACAGTTAAAAGGTAAATTATAATAAAAAATAAACCCCTAATTAACAAGCTTAAATATAAGAGTTTGGTTCATCTTTTTCCTTCCGCTGATCCCTCTTATTCTCGTATTCTTAGATTAGGGTTTTGATTTTTAAAGCCGCCGATTCCTCAATTCAATCGATTAAAGAACTAATTTCGCTTTGACTGCCTTATCGATTGATTGCTTTTTGTTGATTGCTCTCGGTTGCTTCATCATGGAGTTGGTTAATGCTATTTGGTGTATATATATATATATTTATTTATTTTTCCCTTTCTGATATTTAATTCGAACTCGAATGTCCAAATTGTCAATGATGATTTGGTATTGTTAAACCAAAATTTGTCTTAACATCTAAGACATTGTATAAGATAATTTTATTCAAAATGGTTTTATATTACCCATGGACTTCATGAGGTTATTTAAAAGTTCAATTCATATATCCAAGGGTAAAATAGGCGAGTCACTTAAATGTGCAATAGTCCATTAATCATTCGTTAATGGGCAAATTAGGCAATTCACATAAGTTATGGTCCTTTGTTTATATGTTAATTGGCATGATAGTCATTATGCAAAATAAAAGTTAATTTGCACATGGTTAAGTGGCCATGTTAAGTATGTAAGTCAGAACTCAAATCCAAGTTCCAAATTAGTCTTACGCGTGTCTTATGTAAAAATAAAGGGAAATCGGCTATGCAATAATCAATTAAGTCCATGTTTGCATAAGTTTTTAAGGTTGCCATTGGTTTCTGATTTTCCCCAAATCAATTTAGGGTTTACAATTGTCTAATTTAAGAACAATGGATGAGAAAATGATTTGCCCCCATCTGAATGGCCATGGGGCCCTATTTATAGTGGTAACAGCAGGCAACATGGTTGACATGTGTCTACCTAGTTTGATGTGCGCCATCCGTTTGTATTATTGATATTTGATATCTCTAACATTTTTTGGGGTTCGGCATGTGTTCTAACACGTTTAGATATCTACGCCGTCTATTGTGGTTCAGCATCCTTGCTGCTCGTAGGCGTTTTTGTTGGAATCTCAGTTTAACATTGTTTTGATTGATGACAAGTAATATATACAATATTGTGTATATTAATCATTTATGCAGGAGTTTTTGTTGCCGATTCTTATTCAGAGTCTTTTTGAAGCTGTTAAGTTCCTTGTCTAGATTTTTTATATCATTTATTATTATGTTAAAATCTCTCCTGGATTGATATATATAAAATCATATACACACAAACTCTACCATGCATACAGGCTGAAATATGACGGTTGAATGCATTAATTTAGCCGGCTGAATGCTGAAACAATATTTTTGTTTCACAATATTCAACCAGCTGAATGAGTCTATTCAGACGGCTGAATCAAGACAAAAATATCCTTTTTCCTTGCTATTTAATGCTTACATTCTCTGATCATTGATCACTCTATCTTCCACAATTCTCAAAGCACATTACACTATATATCATAAAGGAGAAGATTATAGGAAGATTGTACTTAATTGACTTATCAGTGCTATTTAAAAAGCATACTGTAGTCAGATACTTTTGTTATTTGTAAAGAAGTCCTGTTCAGTAGCTTAGGCGATAGAAGTCCTATTCGGTTGCTTAGGCGGTAGAAGTCATGTTCGATTGCTCAGGCGGTGTAAACCTATTCCTTCGGGTTAAGTGCGGGTAGCTGGTTTAATTCTAGAAGGAGTCTGGGACTAGACGTAGAACGGGAGTTCGAACTAGTATAAAAATCTCTAGTGTCATTTACTTTACTGCTTTTACTATTTACTTACTTATTCCACACAAGTAGTTTATCCATTTTACACGATCCTATAGCACAGTCACTTATATTTGGTATCAGAGCAAGGTCATCATATAACCGTAACATAGTTATATGATATCGTTTTAATATGGAAAACAACACCAGTATTGTTTCTAACACTACCTTTTTAGAAGGTCAATCTACTGCACGACCACCTCTATTTAATGGAATGAACTATAATTGTTGGGCTACTAGGATGAGAATCTATATACAAGCAAGTAGTTATGAAAATTGGAACATTATGCAAACTGAATATATTACTCTCACTACTGAATATTCAAAATAGTCTAACACATAAAAATTAGATGCTACTGCAAATGCTAAAGCTATGAATATGTTGTATTATGCATTAGACAAAAATGAGTTTAATAGAATAAGCATGTGTAAAACTGCTCATGAAATATGGCGTACACTTAAAGTTACACATGAAGAAACTAACAAAGCCCAACAAAGTAAAATTTCTATGCTCAAAGATCAGTTCCAGAATTTTAAAATGAAACAGATGAGGTTATAAATGACATGTACTCTAGATTTCAAGATATATATCATTCTTTATTAGCATTAGGAGAAACTTACAAGATTTTGATATTGTTTCAAAATCCTCAACTCACTAACGGATGAGTAGGAACGAAAGGTCTTAGAATTCGAAGAAGCTAACGACATTTCAACCATAAAACTAGAAGACTGATTGGAAATCTAATGTCTTATGAAGTTAATCTCCAGGAAAAACGAGTGCATGCTTAAGATAAGAAAAATATAACATTCCAGGCAGAAAAAGACGAATCAGATTCAGATGAAGAAGATATGGCGTTCATTGCTAAAAATTTCAAAAAGTTTTTGAAATTTAAAATGAGCAACAAATTTAGAAATAATAAGAACAACCCCGACAACAATAACAACACCAACAAATCATCAACATCTGCTCTAGAATGTTATGAATGTCACATGAAAGGTCACATCAAGAAAGACTATCCTGAGAAAAAGAAAGACAAGTATAAGCACAAGAAAGACAAATTCAATAAGAAAGCTTTCTCTGTCACATGGGATGACACAGAATCGTCTTCATCATCAGAAAGTGACTCGGACTGTGATTCAGAACAAGCCAACATTTGCTTTATGGCTACAAAAGACGAGGTAAGTGATCTAACTTTTAACGACCTTTTGGAAATCAATTCAGAATTACTTGAAAAATTAAAAGGAAAAAATAGAAGGTACAAAGAAGCTCTTGAAAAATTGAATAGAACTGAAATCGAAGTAGAAGTGCTAAGAGATGAAAAGAAAATTTTAGAAGAAGAACTCCAAGTTACTCAAGAATCTTGTTCCAATATGACATCTCAACTTTCTCTGCTAAGTCAAGAGATAAAAACTCAGAAAGAAAAGAATGATGTTTTATTAATTGAAAATCATGACCTTAAATCAAATATCAAAATTTTTGAGTTAGATAACTCAAGCTTTAAAACAAAGTTAGAAGACATTACTAAAAATGTTTCTAATTTTAATAAAGGTAGAGAAAATCTTTCCAGAATTATAGAAAATTATTAAACTATTTCAAATAAAAGAGGACTAGGATATAAAAAATCCTATAAAATTATTCCAAAAAAAAGAATACTTCATATAAAAATAAAGTTGAAAAACCTAGTTCTAAAATTTCAAATTTACCACATCTATTAGAATTTGGGTTCCTAAAACAAATAGCTCTTCAATTAAAAATAAGTACATAAAATCTTTTATAAAAACTATTCATATAAACAAAAATTTTGTTTTCAAAAGGAATTCTGAACCCTCTTGGGTTTGGCTTCCTAAGACCTAACTCTTAGGACCCAAAATAAAAAATGATGAGTACCAATGTTAATTCTATATTTTGCAGGTACCATCCAAAAAGAGAGAAAAATGGATACTAGACAGTGGTTGCTCAAAACACGTGATAGGAAATAAAGGATGCTAACAAACATTATTTACTCAAATGGAGGTTCTGTCATACTTGGAGATAATTCCAAAGGATATGTCATCGGCAAAGGCGATGTGAGCAATAACAGTATATTTAATTCACCTCTTATTACAGATGTCTTATTAGTTAAAAATTTGAAGCATAATTTACTTAGTATTAGCCAATTATGTGACAAAGGACTCAATATTTCTTTCTCTGAAAATAAGTGTAGCATTTTTTATCAAAATAAAAATTTCATTTTTGAAGGTTTTAGAGAAAAAATATATTTATGTTTTAAATATGAATATAAATCATAATACAAATATGTGTTTAATAGCCAAAGAGAATGATCCTTGGTTATGGCACAAGAGATTTTGTCATATTGATTTCAAAATTATAAATAAATTATCTAAAAATAATTTAGTAAAAGATTTACCAAAAATGAACTTTAAAGTAAACAATATTTTATGATGCTTGTCAATTAGGGAAATTATCAAAATCATCCTTTAAATCAAAGAAAAATATTTCTACTATGCAACCACTAGAACTATTACATTTAGATCTCTTTGGTCCAACTTAAATTCAACCTATAAACCATAATAAATATGTGTTTGTTATAGTAGACGATTTCTCAAGATATACTTGGACTATTTCCTTAAAAAATAAAAGTGATACTTTTGAAAATTTCAACAATTTTGCAAAGAGAATTCAAAATTTCAAAAATTAAAAAATTAAAAATATTAGAAGTGATCATGGAGGAGAATTTGAAAATGAAGCATTTGAACATTTTTGTAATATAAAAGGAATTTACCATAATTTTTCTTTTCTTAGAACACCACAACAAAATGGTGTTGTAGAAAGGAAAAATCGAACGTTACAAGAATATGCAAGAACTTTGTTAAATGGAAACACGTTACCAAAACATTTCTAGGCAGAAGCTGTAGCAACTGTTTGCTATGTTCTAAACGTGTTTCCATTCGACCTTTAACAAAACACACTCCATATGAACTTTTTCATCAAAGAAAACCAAACATTTCATATTTTAGGTTCAAAATGTTTTGTCTTAAACACAAAAGATCATCTTGGAAAATTCGATCCAAAATCCGATGAAGGAATCTTCGTAGGATATTCAAAACGAGGCAAAGCTTATCGAATTTTCAATAAAAGAACAAAATCAATCGAAGAAACTCTTCATGTTTCATTCAACAAAAATTTCAAATTTAATAATAATTTTAGGATGATGAGGATATATCTAAGACAGTCACAAATATGGTTACTCAAAATAATTTTGAAGAAGATGAAAACATTGTTTATAATTTTGAAGAAAATGAAAACATTGCTCATAATGAAAATGAATTAAGATCTCCTCCTAGGATTTTACAAGTTCACCCAGTAGAAAATATTGTAGAAGAAATTGATTCACATGTTAGAACTAGAAATCAACTTAATCATGTAGCTTTTCTTTCTAAAATCGAACCTAAAAATGCAAAAGAAACATCTAGTGATGACTACTGGATTATAGCTATGCAAGAAGAGCTAAACCAATTTAAACGAAACAAAGTTTGGGAACTAGTTCCTAAACCAAGTGGTCAAACAGTCATTGGTACTAAATGGGTCTTTAAAAATAAAATAGATGAACAAGGTAATATAACTAGAAATAAAGATAGATTAGTTGCACAAGGATACAATCAAGAAGAAGGAATTGACTACGAAGAAATATTTGCTCCAGTTGCACGACTTGAAGCAATACGTATCTTACTGGCCCTTGCGTGTTTTCATAATTTCAAACTTTATCAAATGGATGTTAAAAGTGCTTACTTAAATGGTTAAATAAAAGAAAATATTTATGTTGAACAACCTCCATTATTCACACACGAAAAATTTCCAGACCATGTCTATAAACTAAAAAAGCCTTACACGGTCTAGAACAAGCAACTCGTGCTTGGTACGAACGTCTTAAGAGCTATATAATAGATTCTGGTTTTGAAATTGGGAAGATTAATCGAACTCTTTTTATTAAAAGAACTAAAAAGAATATTTCAATTATTCAAATTTATGTAGATGATATTATTTTTGGCTCTACAAATGAAAATTTATGTCAGGAATTCTAAAAAATTATGACCAAAGAATTTGAAATGTCACATACGGAAGAATTATCTTATTTTCTGGGATTAAAAATTAAACAACTAGAAAATGGAATTTTTATTAATCAATAAAAATATTGTAATAATCTAATTAAATGCTTTAATATGGAAAATATTTCTGCTAAATCAACTCCAATGAGTACAACAGTTCATCTCGATAGAGATGAAGATGGCAAAAGTTTTGACCAAAAACTATGTCGAAGTATAATTAGATCATTACTCTATCTAACTGCTAGTAGACCTGACATAATGATGAGTGTTTGTTTATGTGCATGATTTCAAGCATATCCTAAAGAATCGCATATGCGAGCAGTAAAGCGCATATTATGTTATCTAAGCAAAACCAAATATTTTGGACTTTTTTATCCAAAAGAATGTCCTTTCAAGTTAGTTTCATATAATAATGTTGACTTTGAAAGATGTCGGACAGATCAAAAAAGTACTAGTGGGACTTGTCACTTTATTGGACAATCCTTAGTTTCTTGGTTTAGCAAGAAAAAAAAACTATGATTCACTCTTAACTTGTGAGGCGGAATATATTTCTGCTGCCTTAGCTTGTGCTCAAGTCATCTATATGCAACAAACACTTCAAGATTTGGTGTAAATTTATCTAAATCAACAATTTTTTATGATAATACTAGTGCTATAAACTTATCCAAAAATCCTACCAATCACTCACGAACTAAACATATTGACATACGTCATAATTTTGTTCGTGATAATATTGAAAAGGATTTAGTCAAACTAGAATTTGTTTCCTCTGAAAATCAATTGGCGGATATATTTACAAAACCTATAAATGAAAATATCTTCATAAAATTAAGAAGAGAATTAGGAATATTCCGAAGACTCGAACTCAGGATCTCTTCTTGGAAATCTGGTGCCCTACCACTTCACTAATCTTTTCTTTACATTTATTTTTAGATTACAATCAATTTTTTGTTTATTTTCTACCTCACAGTTTTTTTCACTAAACATTTTTTTCTCTGGTTCCTATCATCTTAACCACCAATGTTCTATTTATATGAAAGTTTTCATATAAAACGACTTTACTCCTTATCTTTCTTTTACATTCAATTAAAAATAAAAACTGTTTCCACTCTCTTACTTTACAAAAGTATGCCTTCCCAACATTATTCTAAATCTTCTGATCTATCATACTCTTCTCTTAGTTCAGGATCGGTGAATTTACCAACTCCAACACCGATTTATGAACCAGTTCCAATTGTTCCTCCTTCTACATACTGGTTACACTCCACCTGGTAAAAGAATAAGACGATCTCTTTTTTTGGTTCACCTTCTACTAAAGAAAATATAGATGATATTCATCAATATCAAAGGGAAACACTGGAATTACAACGCGAACTTTATTATGAAAAAAAGGTTAACGCCAAGTGTTTAAGAATTTTGAAACAAGTCGTTTTAAAATTCTATGGTTCTTCATCCAAGAACATGGTTCGTAAACCATCTCCTGTTTGTTCTCCAATCCAATACAATACTTGGGAACCATTTCCAAACGTCCACCAATATCTTCGAATATTTGGGAACGCGGCAATAGATGGTCACCACTCCGGCCCTTTCAGGAGAACACAAAAATGGAACCAGATGAATATCACACTCCAAACTTTTCTTCCAAATCTATTTAAATATTTATTCTATTGTTAATATGTAATTTCCTTCTATTTATTCAAAAATATTAATCGTTTTTTGTACAATTTTTGTTATAAAAATAAAATGCTGGCATAAGTTTCTGAAAATATTCGGCTGGTTGTCTCTTATAAAACAGACGGCTGAATATTATCCAGGGAATAATTTTCTCTAGATTCAGATGGCTGAATCTAATCAAACAGCCATCTAAATTAGTCCAAAAGTGAACTATTTTCTTACAGGTTGAGATTTATAGTAATTTAAACGGCTGATTTAAATCATTCAACCAGCTGAATTTCCTCTGTGGCATTTTTTTAACTGGACCTACATTTTTTTCTTCCCATCTTACCCTTACTTTTCACCTACTATATATTCATCTTTTCACCAATTACCCAGCCACTTCAGAATCCTAGCTCAACTTTCTTATATTTTTTCAACTTCTATTCCTCGTTTTCACTATCTAATAGCTCCTAGATCCAAACGCTCAAGGGAATCCACCTCCGGTCCTTTCGAAGATCAGACTAGTCAATGGCTTTGGCATGATATTGCAATCTCCCGATTCAATTCTATGAAAAATTCAAATATCTTAAAAGGGCTTTCATGAAATTTTCGGATTTTGCGGCTTATAGAATTAGATGATTGGCGGAGCAATTCCACTTTGATAGTCCAATAGGATATGCTCCAAATAATGTCAAAATTAATCATCTTTTGATCAAACTCTTTCTTGCTAATTTGAATTTAGACCACCATAATCCTCAAAATCGACAAGATTGTGTTTGGTAAATAGTTTGCGGCATTAAAATTTTCTTGCCTCTACAAATATTAGGAAATATTTTAAATTGTCCTTATCAAGGTGTTAAAATTAATGATATTGAAGTTGATATGGATCATAGAGATGAGGTTTCTCATCATTTCTTGTCCGATCACCTTTCAAACTTAAGTGGATTAAAATCTAGCACCTTAAGGCCACTAGCACGCCTTCTTCACTGTGCTTTCATTTGCTCTCTTCAACCTCGAACGGGAAGTTATGAAAAAGTCTATAAAAGAGATTTTCAAGCCCTCTATTCCATCTACTCCAACTAACAAGTAAATTGGGAAAAAAATCATTTTAGATGAATTTCAAGACATCACAATCCGAAGAAAATATAAAACCATTCATTATGATGCTTATATTATGCGTATCCTTCTCAACAGTGGCATTCCAACGCTCGACTTCGAGTTTTAAAGCATTAGTGATTTAGGCGCAAAAACATTAGGATTAATGGGTCTTCTTCACCAACCTCCTCCACAACAAAACACCTCTTTTCAACAATGGTCACACAATATTCAACAAGGTGTTCCACAACCTTGTGACACTAATGTTGCCTCCTCTTCACATACCCAACACGAAAAAGAAGAGGACGATGATTCCATTCAAGTTGTTGGCCCGAAAACCTCTTCCAAACAAGCTATCATCACTCCCTCCTGAAATCAATCCAAACTTCATCGGGACATTAAGGCTCTTGAAAAGAAAACCGAAAATAAATTCGACTCTATAAAAGGTTTTCTTAATAAAATGTGGGATATAATTTATTGTTCTGGATCTACATCCACCGAAGTTCACAAGCCATCTCCATTTCAATGGTCATCTTCGAGTTCAGATTCCAATGATGATGATCCTTCTCTCTCTACCCAATTTTAATTATCTTTGTTTCAATTCAGTTTATGTTGTTTTCTTTTGTTTCAAACTTCTTTTATATTTCTATCTCTTTTTTTATGTAATGTTGTACGAATATTTGTATTCTTCTATTGTAATTACATCCCAAATAAAGAGATATATTTTGCTTAACAATGTTTCTCTACATGTATTCTTATCTTTCTTTTTGTCGATGACAACGAGGGAGAAAGTTAACTAAATATTTGTGCATACTGACAGAGGGAGGAACAATATTATTGTAAGTATTTATTTTATTACTTATATAGTTATCATCATCAAAAAGGGGGAGAATGTTGGAATCTCAATTTAACATTGTTTTGATTGGTGACAAGCTATATATATACAATATTGTGTGTACTAATCATTTATGTAGGAGTTTTTGTTGTAGAGTCATATTCAGAGTGTTTTTGAAGCTGTTAAGTTCCTTGTCTAGAGTTTTTATATCATTTAGTATTATGTTAAAATTTCGCCTGGATTGTATATATAAAATCATACACACACATACTCTACCATGCACACATGCTGAAAACAAGCGGCTGAATGCATTAATTCAGCCGACTGAATGTCGAAACAATTTTATTGTTTCACAATATTCAACCAGTTGAATGAGTCTATTCAGACGGCTGAATCAGGCCGAAAATAGCCTTTTTCCTTCCTATTTACAATTTTTTTAATTTATACAGCTGAATTGATAAATTCAGCCAGCTGAATATCTTGCAGCGACTATTTTCTGAAAAAACGTTTCTCTTCATCGAAGAGAAACATCTTCACACCAACAGTTGCACCTATTTCTTTTCATCATTACCTTTTGACAATGGTTGCAACTCTTTAATCTCTATAAATAGATTTTAGAATTCAATAAACAACTCACTGAAACTGATTTTAATATTCTTGAATTCTTATCTATTTTCTATTTTCAAACTGCGCTCAAACTGCTTATATTTTCTAATCGTTGATCACTCCATCTTCCACAAGTCTCAAAGCACATTACACCATATATCATAAAGGATAAGATTATAGGAAAATTGTACTTAATTGACTTATCAGTGCTATTTAAAGAGCATACTACAGTCAGATACTTTTGTTATTTGTAAAGAAGTCCTATTCGGTTGCTTAGGCAGTAGAAGTCCAATTCGATTACTTAGGCGGTAGAAGTCCTGTTCGGTCGCTCAAGCGGTGTAAACCTATTCATCCGGATTAAGTGGGGGTTTCTAGTTTAATTCCTAAAGGAGTCTAGGACCAGACGTAGATAACCCTTAGCGACGTAGCATCTTCTTATACTTTATGGTATTTTAGAAACAACATAAGACGTTCGATATACTTTCTTTGTTGCTAAAGCTTTGCTATCCTCTTTCATTTTTAAATATCTAATAAAACTTGTTGCTCATCTAAGGCTCTATACCATTTATCGCTTTTCAATAGCTAATGCAGTAAAGGCTCGGTATACTTTCCTTGTAACAAGGTGTTTGATATCTTTTAGTGATACGACATCCCTCTTTTTTCTATATTCTTTATCTCTTTGTAGTAGTTTGATATCCTTTAAAGGGTGGGTATCCCCTTGCTGCCTTAACTGACATGAAGATTTGTCATTCAGTCTTATGCTTAGATGCTCGACAACCTTAATGGTTATCGAGGCTCGATATCTCTTATTTTTTCTGGGTTTGTTGTGGCTCGTTATTCTCTTGTTGATGTTTGAAACCTTTATTTGTTCACTATATATCTGATTCCCTTTATGGTTTGTAGAAGTTTGTTACACCTCTAGAGGTTCGATACCCCCATCTTGACTAGATAAGTATTTGGAATTGACACCTTTTAAAATCTCCTTATAATTGTTTGTGATTTACTATCCTTCTTCATTTTATTGGTTCGACTACCTTACTAGTTCGACACCTCTAGACTGTATACCCTCTTTAAGCTTCTTAGCTACCGAATAGGAGTTCAATCACTATCTTCATTGTAGAAGTTCGATATTTCATGCTTACATATCTTGATTTCTCAAGTATAGAAAATATGTGGATAACATTTGCCCTCGTTGTATAAAAGAGCTTTCTGCACTTTACTGTAAAACCAAGTATCTTCTCACTTTTCCTATACTTTATTTCTATAAGATTTCTTCTTTAAACCTTATCCTACTAAAAAAACGTAAAGTAAATGATGGTAACTTCCATTATTTCTTTCTCAAATTGATTATTTTACTTTGTAAATGCCATAAAAATTTGTGAAAAGATTTCTTGTTGATTTTTCGAAACTTTGAAAACTTGGTTTTGAAATTCATATTCTTTTTGGAATCAATAGGCTTTTAGACGAGTCTTTTCCAATTTGGTAAAGACATAGATTAAATTTCCCTTTTCTCCTTTATGAAAAAGTAGCTTTCTACACTTCTGTGTAGAGCCAAATTTAATTAAGAAGACCAGAAAACCTTAAATTCAACTTGTAAGATAACTAGAAATCTATCTGTCACGAAGACCATAATTTTCATTTAAATGGAAAGATAAAAATCCATTTGATAATAAAACCATAACTTTGTCTAAATAGAAGAACAGGAACCCATCTGGTAATAATACCGTAATTTTATTTGAGTGGAAGATTAGAAATTCATCTGTTAATACCAAAATTTTATTTGAATAGAAGACCAAAAATCCATCTAGTAATAATACCATAGTTTTATTTGAATAGAAGGCCTGAAATCCATCTGGTAATAATACCAAAATTTTATTTGAATAAAAGAACAAAAATTCCATCCGGTAATAATATTTATAATTTCATCTGAATAGAAGACCAAAAATCCATCTTGTAATTTTACATCTCAACTAAAATAAGAGACTGGAAATTATAGCGATATCGGAGATGCTTGCTATTTACTGGAATATTTTTGACCAAGAGATTCCCAACTTCTCAAATGTCCATATTTGCACTAAAATCATTAATTCTTAGTAATAGATACTTCTTGTCCCTTTCTTTGAAGGTTATCTTATTTTTAGCTTAGTATCAAATTGGTCGTGCTTCATTACACTTCCTTTTAGGAGGTTGCTTTGATCAATTCTTAGGACAAAGTCATACTTGCTTGATTGATTTCTTTTGCCTCTTATCACTCTTCAAGTAATGATTCAGGCTTTGATACCTTTCGCCCCTTACTGCACTTCGGGTAGTGATTTAGGCTTTAATTGATTTCTTTAGTCCCTCATCACCTTATAGGTGATGATTTAGGCTCTGATTTTTCTCTTTAGCCCCTTATCACCTTATAGGTGATGATTGGGCTTGAGCCCATGATTTAGGCTGGTTGATGCGTTTAGTTAGCTATCTTAAGTAGAACCAAAGATTTACTCATCTTCCCTCTAGGAGATGCTAGACCATCGTAGGAGGGATTAAAAACTTACCCTGTCCTCCTCCAGAAGGCGCTCTGGCCAGGTCACTTAGGTAGGACCAAAGGCTTACAGGGCTTTGGCTAGGCCATTTTATACAGGACCAAAGGCTTACTCTGACCTCTCTTTAAGAGGTTCATTGATCAGGCCCTTGTAGCAGGATCAAAGACTTTTCCTTTTCCCATTATTACCTTATAAGTAATGAATTATGATTTTTCTTATAGTTTCTATCCTTCATTTGATTATCAATTCCATAGATATACTTATATCAATTTCCTTAGTCATCCATTATTGGAAAGTAAGGCATTATTCGCTTAGCATTCTAAGTTCTCACTATTACACTGTCATCATGTCGGCATAATCGATAAGTCCCTTGTGGAATTACCCATGAATAACAAGGGGCCCTTTTCAATTTGGTCCGAATGATCTTTCTGTTGGATTTTTGGTATTCGCTATGACTTTTTAGAGAACCAAATATCCTTTTTGAAATGATCTTCCTTTAACTTTGGAGTTATAATATCTTGATATCCTTTGTTTATATTCTATCATTTGTATTGTTGCTTCATCCCTTAATTCATTAATGAAATCTATGGATTCTTTCCTCAATTCTTGATTGGGATCAAATGCAGATGGAACTTTAACTTCAATTGAAAGCATTGCTTTACATCTATATGTTATAGAAAATGAAGTGTGTCCTATCATGGTTTTAATAGGAAGTTCTATATGTCCAAAGCACTAGTGGTAGTTCTTCTACCCGCTTCCCTTTTGCTTTGTCCAGCCGTTGCTTAAGGATAGTTTTTACAGTTTTGTTAGCAGCTTTCAAGGGCTCCATTAGCCTTTTGAGCTACAAATGAAAAGCTTTTGATTATTCAATTCTTAGTGCAAAATCTGGTGAATTCTTCACTTTCAAATTAAGTTCCATTATCAGATATTATCTTAAATGGCATTCCAAACCGAGTGACTATATTTTTAATCACAAATTTTAGCACTTTCCCTATTGCTATATTCAGTAATGGTTCTGCTTCTACCACATTTGGTGAAATAATTGATGACTACTACTGCAAACTTAGCTCCACCTTTAAATATAGGTAATGGTCCAACTAAATCGATTCCCCATACATCAAAGTTCTATGGACTTGAAATTGAGGTTAATTCACTTGGGGGCATATGTGGAATTGTTGAAATTTTTTACACTTCTCACATCTCTTTACACGATTCACTACATCATTACTAATTTAGGGCTGATAGAAACCTTGCCTCTTGACCTTTATGCGTAATTTTATTCCATTGGAATGATCTCAATTGAATCCCTCATGTGCTTCTCTTAATAGTCATAAGCCATTTTCCAGAATAACTCACCTTAGGTAAGGGAGTGAATATCCTTTTATATGAAGTGTTTGACTCACCATGGTAAAAGTTGGGGCATAGCGCCTTATCATTCTAGCCTCTCTCTTATCCTTTGGTAGTTCCCCTTCCACCAAGTACTCAACAATAGGTTTCATCTAGTTATTTTTGTATTAACCGTTAATTGCTACATGAATGGTTCTTTCTTCGTTTTCTTCATTTTCTTCATTGCCATTTCTTGATTCATCTTCTTTATCTACTTGTTTAAGGATCGAGATCGAGTCAATACCACGGCTTCATTTCTAGGTTCAGGGGATTTTCGTCCATGCTGGGGATTTATTGAAAACCCACAAGCATAATTCGATCTCCTCATGAGCTAGCTAGGTTTGCTAAAGATTCGGCTTGAGAACTTTTTCCCTAAAGGGACTTGATGTATGAAAAAGTCTTCAAATTTAGCTAACATCTTTAGTATCTTTTTGACATAAAGGACTAGCTTGGCATCTTTTGTTTGATATGTCTGGTTTACCTGATTAAATACTAACTAAGAGTCGTTGAAAACTTTTATCCTTGGGATCTTTAACTGAAGAGCCAGGCTAAATCTTGCTACCATTGATTCACATTCAGCCATACTATTTGTAGCGGGAAAACCTAATTTCATAGCATAATGCAGTTGTTGTCCATTGGGATTAATAATTACATATTCTGCATAAGTTCCTTGTTCATTTGATGCTCCATCAACGAACAATTGCCATTTAGGCCTCATATCTTTTTCCTCCTTAAATTGTTCTTTAACGAATCCTATGCATTTGTTAATGAAATCGACCAGAGCTTGTCTTTTAATCTCCACTCGGGGTTGGAACTCAATATCATATTGGCTAAGCTCAATTCCCTATTTTACAAGCCTTCTCGATGTCTTAAGTTTATTAAAAACTTGTTTTGGTGGAAAATTGGTTAAGTCCTAGATCGAGTGTGCATGAAAGTAGGCCATAAGCTTTCGAGCGGTGCAAATCAGCTAGTATACCAACTTTTCTGTAATTGAATACCTTATTTCTAAGTCATTGAGCCTTTTACTTGTATAATATACTGAAAGTTGAGTTTTATTCTCTTCCCTTACCAACATGGAACTTAGCGCATGTACTAAGACCGCCATGTAGAGATACAAATTATCCCCTTCCATCGGGCTAGATAAGATTGGAGGTTTCTTAAGATGAATTTTCAATAAAGGCCTTTTCTCATTCCTCCCCCATTCAACGTTGTTCTTCTTATTGATCAAATCAAAGAAAGGGATGCACTTATCAGTGGGTTTAGAGATGAATCTATTTAAAGCTGTCACTCTCCCATTTAAGCTCATCACATCTTTGCTTGTCTTTGATTCTGCCATATCCCTAATCACTTTAATTTGGTCAGGATTAGCTTCTATTGTTTGCACAAAAAATGGACAAACACCTCCAAGTCGTGTGACTTAGTTGATTTTGTGTTATTCTTAGTGATTTGGATGAGTTGTGTGAATATGTAAAAAGCAGGGACTGAAATGTAAAAGACGCGCAAATTTATAGTGGTTCGGCCAGAACGTGCCTACGTCCACTTTATATGTTATTCTTCTCTTACTATTCAGATTACAAGTACAAAGCCTTTATTACAAGCATATAAAAATTGTTTGAAAGTTCCTTCCATGCTTGAGCTCTCAAACTTGTCTGCCATTGTTGTACCCCTGCCCCCTTATTTATAGAGTGAGGCTGGGGGCAGGGGTCTTGGATGTATATAGCTGCTGGTGGGCCTGGGCTGAAGTAATCTGGCCTGGCACATCTGGTTGGTTCGGTCGTAGCTGGGTGGAGTTTGATTCGGTGGTAGGCGAGTGGCTTTCATTCGGTGGTGCCACCTTGGGTTTGGTTCGGTGGTGTGTAGGGTTGGATCGGTGATGTGTGGTTGGAGTTTTGGCTCGGCGTGGGCTGGTTCGGTGTGGGGTGATTCGGTGGCAAGATGGAATTGTGGTGGATGCATGGCATTTGGACCGGTGGAGGTTGGTTCGGCGAGCATGAGAGAGGGGTTGGTCCGCTGGTGCCATTTCGAGTTGGTTCGGTCGTTTCTGGAGGAGGTTGGTTCGGCAGGGGTCGTCTTTACTTTGGTTCGGTGGTGGTGGAAACGCACCCAACACTTGCCCCCCAAAGTAGGGCATATGTTTAGCATATGTCATGCTTTGTTTGACATGGACAACCATATTCGGCCTGAGAGCCGAACCGACTGGTTCGGTTATCAACCTTCCCCTATAAGTATGGGCCTAGGGCCTCTGCTATTTCCTACCGAACGAGATAGCCGGATAAGAATTTTCCTGCCGAATCAATCATTTTGCCGAGTCGTCTCTCCTACCGAATCAGGTGAGTTGCCGAATGAGTGTTTTGATCTTTTCCCACCGGACGTGCTCGGGGATCCGAATGAGTTCGCGGACCTTGTGTACCGAATGAGCTTGAAAACCAAATGAGTGCGAAAACCGAATGAATGTGAAAACTTTTATTTTTGAGAATAAGTTTTGAATTTGTGAGCGAGTCTCCAGGCTGCATGTACCTATTTTTTTATGTTTCCATACTCCTTGTTCTAACAACATGTCTTTCTCTTTTGTGTATGCAGATAAATGTCTCGCAAAGTAGAAACTCGATCAGATAAAAGGAAGTCCAAGGACAGAGAAGAGCCCTTCACAGTGCCCCTAGTCCGGGCCGAACGTCACGGGCCTGCTCCGAGATCGCTAGTAGATGGGTATGGCCCCTGGGAGCTCTTGAATTCTCCGCCCGACTGTTTTCCTAGCTCTCTCAAAGAAGAGCAGCTCGATGTCATTTCTCGTTCTTTCGGGATTGATAGAGCACTTATGTTGTTGCCGGGGGACGGAGTGATGCCGTACAATCCCCCCGAAGGATACTTCGCGTATAGCCGGTACCACTGCATGTGCGGGGCCATTCCTCCGATCAATGCGTGGATAGTCAGCTTCATTACTTACCTGAAAGTGGCTCGTTTTCAGCTTCATCCCAACTCCTATGCCATCTTAGTGTGTCTATTCGTTATCTTCCAGAGGAGATATGGGCACCCCCCTTCTAACTGGGAAATCCGATATCTATACAATCTGAGGGGCTACAAGAAGGGGTCTCCATACATTAGTTTAGAGTCAACCGTGTCCTTCAAGCCGGTCTTGGACTTATACTCAAAGTTTACCATGTTTAAGAAGGAATGGTTCTTCGTCAAGGACGACTCCGTTTCTTTTCGCCTTTTCACTTCTGCCTGTAAGTTGAATTCCACTTGTAATTTCTTTGTCCCGACTGCAATGCTTCTTCCTATATGCTTTTATTTCTTGCTAGCGACAGGTGGCTTTGCGGTCGTGGAGAATGATCGCCTGGTACAGATGGATGCGGAGATAGAGGCTATCTCTGGAAGGGACAGGTCGGCTTCTTACCTAATCAGGAATGCCACTCTCCTGGAGCACAACCTGATTCTGCCACGTCAATCCGTGGTTAAGCAGAGAGATACAGCCGAGGAAAGGGCTGCTAAAGCTAAAGATGGGGCTACTGCGAAGAGCAGCAAGAGGAGGCCTTTTACAAAACCTCTAGTTGTCGGAGGTAAGAAGCTCAAGAAGTCAATGACTCCAGGGGAGGAAGACGTGGAGGAGGATAGAGGTGAAGGCGAAGGAGGCGATGTAGGAGGAGAGGCAGAGAGCGGAGACGACAGAGAAGGTGATGGTGGTGGTGATGGCGCCGGGGCTTTGCCTCCTGGGCAAGCAAGCGAGATTCAAGAGTGGACGGATGATGCCTTCCGCCAGGCTTTTGAGGGGTTGGAGGAAGGATCAGCCTTGGTGGAGAAATCGAAGAGGTCTGATAAGGTCGGGTCCGGTGCGAGCCTATCTTCTGAGAGTATTTCAGCTAAGGCAACTCCGGCGGTTCAAGGTGAATTCTTAACTCCTTCTTTTAACTTCACACGTTTCTTGAGTCATAGCTTCATGCATGCTTGTAACACTTGGTTTTTATTCCAAGAATGGGTAAGGTGGCCAAGACATCAGATATTCGGCACCGCCTTGTACAGTATAAGTTACTCAAAGCTTCCGCCAAACCAAAGCCGTCAGCTAGCCGTCCTGGAGATGTGGTCAGATATCGCCCTCTTCTCGGAGTTATTGAAGAAGATGTGCAAAAGAGAAAGAGGGGCCGATCTTCATTTGAACCTTCACCTGGCTCTCAGCCTCCAGCCCATCCTATCCATGATATTACTGAGGAGGATGCTGAGCTTATGTCTTCCCCACATCCATCCGAGAATCCAACGGTCACCCCGATAGACCATCCTGGTTTGGTTCGCAACCCATTTGCCGGCCATCCGGATCTGGACCCAAGTTTTCAGGATATCTCTTTTGACGAGGCCACGGGTGAGCATCTTCTTCCCCGCAATCCCATGGTATGGGTGCTTGATGAGGCTAAGTTCTTAGACCTCGATTTGCTTACTACTCGGATAGTTACCATGGGGGACGAAGCCAAGGCTAATATTGATCGGGTCGCGGAGGAGACCAGGAAGTTGATGGGGCATCATGCCCGTCTGGTCAAGGCTGGAGAGGAGATTGGGAGTGCTAATATTCGGTTGCGGCTAAAGGTTGCTGATTAGGCCAAACAGCTTGCCGATCAAGCCATTCAGATTTCTCAGCACGAGGCAGCCTCCAAGAGGTTGAAGGAGACTATGGAAGAGGCTAGTAGGGCAGAACTACGAAAGATGGATGCCGCCTGCAAGGAGCGGATTGACATAGCCATTTTTACGGTGGATGAGGTTCGGAGGGCGGATCTCGAGCAGGTAGAGGAGTTATCTGGGAGGCTTGAGGCCACATAGCTTGCTCAAGCCAGGCTAAAGGAAGAGATGGAGGAAATGAGGAGGTCTCTTCAGGCTGACTGCTTGAGATATCGATCGGAGAGGGATGTTTCCATTGCTAAGTTGTTGTCCTCCGAGGCCTGGGTGAGGGAGTTTGAGGAGAATGATAGGATGATGGACGAGATGTTGCAGGATATGTACTTCCGTACTAGGAAGCAGGGTAATCTATCCTGAATGGATGACTATCCCAGGTCATGGCCAGGATATATCTCCGGGCTTTGGAGGAGGCCAAGGCCGATGCGGATAAGGAAGGTGGAGCGGCATTCAGGATGGATGTGGTTACCGCCCAGTTCTCAAAGGAGGAGAAGGTAGCGGTGAAGGAGAGGATACGACTACTTGCTGCGGAGGAAGCCGGTTTGCAGTTGGGGGATGAGGACCAAGGAGCGGGTGTTGGTGAGTTTTCCATTTTTAGCTTCTCATAACTTGATCGTACGTTGTCGGTTTAATGGACTCTTTTCCTGAATTGGACAGGTGGGGCCTCTGGTCATCATGCTTGGAGCTCCGATCCTGCAGTCAAGTAGATTCGAAGAGCTGGTAGGACGAGGGTGGAGCAAGGGTGCAGTTGGTTATTTTATTTGGTCTGCTTGACATTCCTGTACATGCTAGTTCAAAACATTAATGTACTCTTAAGTTGTAATTATGTTATTGAACGTCTTTATGTAAGTTTATAACATAAGCTGATTCTGTTATATTTTGAATGCTGTTATTATTTTGAAGTGCTGTATAAAAACCATAGTTATGCATATGCCTGTGATTTAATTGTGTTCGATGTTAAGCTTTTGCTCGAAATATAATATCATGTTTTGCAATGTTATGAATAAGTCATAGCTACATGATTATGTACAAGAGAAAAGGGTACCGCCCTTCATGTTCTGGTTGCGGGGGTAGCTTTGGACATCTTGTGTAATTGACCATGGATGCGGCTGAGTGCCTTGTCACCCAGTTTGCGGGCTCAGATTCTCGTGAGCGAATGCTTCCTATTTAGTGTCCTGTACTTTGGGGACCGTTATGCAGGATACAAGAAAAGTATTTAAATGGAATGGAAATATAGGAAAAGTAAAACTTCCAGTCACGGAAGGCCGTCGATATGCTTAAGTTCGTGGCAAACGGATTTTGTAGTTACTTTCCCTAGCTGTGGGTCTTGGAGACATTTGTCACCCATCTTACGCCTCCGCGGGGAGTTTATCTTTTTTACCACAGCCGCACTTAAGACATATCGGAGCCGAGATCGCGCACAGTAACTACCCGAGCCATTATGGCCCGTAATCGTGGGTATTATTCGATTTACTGTGGCCGGCTAGCGTGGGTGCGATCGTCAACCGTGAACTACCCCTGGCTGGCCACACCTTATGTTGGGGCTTAAAGTAGGTTCACAGTTGCCGTTGAGCCGAACGCCGTAATGAGCTGCCATCGGCTATAGTCGGCCTTCGTGATGGCTTATAATTGGCTCATTACAGTTGGCTTTGAGGGCAGTCGCGAGCAATGAGTTAACCCGCAGCAGAGGGATGCTGGAGCAAAAGTGTCTCATTGACGAGTGCATAGAATCGCATAGTACCTGTTGGGTCTTGTCCAGGTGAGGTTGCGCCGTGAAGTTCCAGTACGGAAATGTCGTTATACATGATTTCGTTCAACAGAAAAGGATAACACTTAACAAGCAGCCAAGATATAAAGGAACAAGTTAAAAAGAGACAAGATTTTTAAAGTGGTTCGGCACGAAAATGCCTACGTCCACTGATTCTCTTTGTTAATTCACTTCATATGGGCAGTACAAGTTAAGAAAAGTATCGACGGAGGTGTTGGATGTTCCATGCCCTCTGGTACACCTCTCCGTCCACTGTTGACAAAATATAAGCTCCGTTGTGGAGATCTTTATGAATTACATAGGGTCCGTCGTAGATTGGATCTAGCGCTCCGGGGCGCGGGAAGATCCGCTTGAGGACAAGATCTCCTTCCTGTAAGCTGCGGTGCTTGACTTTAGACTTGTATTGTGCTGCTACTTTTTGCTTGTGAGCTGCCGCTTTAAGTGCTGCATCATTTCTTCTTTCTTCAATTAGATCCAAAGACATGTGTAGGAGTTCTTCATTTTCTTCTGGGTTGTAGTGGATCCTACGGTGGGAAGGCACTACATTTTCAACCGGGAGCATGGCCTCCGATCTGTATGCCAAGGAGAAAGGAGTATGCCCTGTTGATGTTCTGTAAGATATGCGGTAGGCCCAAAGTTCGGTAGGGAGTTCATCCACCCAAGCGCCTTTTGACTTTTCAAGTTTCTTCTTGATTAGGGTTTTGAGGATTTTGTTGACAGCTTCGACTTGTCCGTTTGCCTGGGGGTAAGCCACAGATGAGAAGCTTTTGTGAATTCCGTGCTCTTGGCACCAGTCAGCGAATTCCTGGCTGTCAAATTGAAGTCCATTGTCCGATATGATTTTGAGTGGAACCCCATACCTGCATAAAACATTTTTGACCAAGAAGTTAACAACTTTTGCCGAAGATATTTTATTTAGAGGTTCCGCTTCCACCCATTTGGTGAAATAGTCAACTGCCACTATGGCATATTTAGCTCCGCCTCGGCCCATTGGTAGTTCGCCAATCAAGTCAATTCCCCATATTGCAAAGGGCCAAGGGCTGGTCATTTGAGTAATTTCATTTGTTGGTAGTCGAGGAATCCTAGCAAATTTCTGACATCTGTCACATCTTTTGACGAAGTCTAAGGCGTCTTTGTTTAAAGTGGGCCAGTAATACCCGTATCGGAGTATTTTCTTTGCTAGAGTCTGTCCTCCGATGTGATCTCCGCAACTTCCTTGATGGATGTAGGACAAGACTTCCCTGGCTTCCCTTCCAGCGATACACCTTAATAAGGGATTAGAGAAGCCGCGCCGATAAAGGATGCCTTCTTGTATCGTGTAGCGGGAAGCTTTCCACAAGATTTTCTTGACTTCGTTACGCCCGTCGGGCAGTGTGCCATCTTGTAAATATTTCCGGACGGGAGTCATCCAAGTTTCCTCTTCGATTGCAGCTATCATGTTCATTATCTCATAACTCGGGGCTAGTTGCTGTGAGGTGGTTATTGTTCGGGAAGCGGCGCCGTCCTTCATGCTAGCTTGCTTTGCCAGTTCGTCGGCCTCCTGATTCTCTTCTCGAGGGATGTGTTTGATTAAATAGTGATCCAACTGATTGAGCAGCAGCTTGGTCCTCTTTAGATATGCTGTGAGTCGTTCTCCTCGAGTCTGGAATTCTCCCAGTATTTGATTTACAATAAGTTGAGAATCACTATGGAGACATAAAGAACCGACTCCAATCTCCAGGGCAAATTCTAATCCGGCTATCACTGCTTCGTATTCCACGTCATTGTTGGTGGCAGCGAACTCCAACCTTAGGGTGTAGTGCAGCTTCCTTCCCCTGGGGGTGATTATCACAACACCTGCCCCCGAGCCTTGTTCATTTGATGCTCCATCAACGAAGAGATTCCACTTGATATTTTCTGCTACTTCAGACTGCTCCTTACCTTCGTTAGTAGTGAATTCGGCAATGAAATCAGCTATGGCTTGTCCCTTGATAGCAGTGCGAGGATGGTAGGTAATATCATATTGACTCAGTTCAATGCACCACTTAAGTAGTCGCCCGGAAATGTCGGGGCGATGGAGTACTTGCCTTAGCGGTAGATCGGTTAAAACTCTGATGGAATGAGATTGAAAGTAGTGTCGCAGTTTTCGTGACGTGATAAGCAAACAGTATGCTAGCTTTTCAAGTTTAGGGTATCTGGCTTCTGCCCCTGTGAATCTCTTGCTTACAAAGTATATGGGTCGCTGTGCGTGGTTGTCCTCCCTCATCAAAGCGGCGCTTAAAGCATGGGATGATACAGCAAGGTATAAGTATAGTTCCTCGCCTTCATTTGGAGTTGAGAGTATTGGTGGTGTTTGGAGGTGTTTGATTAAGTTAAGGAAGGCTGTCGAGCATTCGTCAGTCCATTCGAACTTTCCTTTGTCTTTCTTAAGAGCTTCGAAGAAAGGGATGCATTTGTTGGTTGCTTTAGAGATGAACCTGCTTAGGGCAGCCACCTTCCCGTTTAGGCTTTGCATCTCTCTTCGAGTGGATGGTATCTTGATATCTTGCAAGGCCCGGACTTGTTCGGGGTTCGCTTCAATCCCCCTGGCATGGACGATGAATCCCAAGAACTTTCCCGACGATACTCCGAAGGAGCACTTTAGAGGATTCAGTTTCATTCCATATTGGCGAAGTACTTGAAACATCTCGTTCAAGTGGTTTATATGATCGTTGGCTTTCCTTGATTTTACCAGCATGTCATTCACATAAACTTCCATAGTTTGCCCTATTAATTTTGCAAACATCTTATTGACAAGGCGCAGATAAGTAGCTCCGGCGTTCTTAAGTCCAAAAGGCATTACTTTGTAGCAGTACAATCCCCGGTCAGTGATGAAACTGGTGTGGTCTTGATCGGGGGCGTGCATAGGGATCTGGTTGTATCCTGAGTATGCGTCCATGAAGGATAAGAGTTTGTGTCCGGCTGTGCTGTCCACGAGTTGGTCGATTCGGGGGAGTGGGAAGCAGTCTTTCGGGCAAGCGTCATTTAAGTTGGAGAAATCGATGCATGTTCGCCACTTCCCATTAGCTTTCTTTACCGGTACCGGGTTGGCGATCCATTCTGGGTAGATGGCTTCTCGTATGAAGTCATTGGCAAGTAAGTTCTTTACTTCTTCCTCGAGGGCTGCTGATCGTTCTGCCCCCATGCTTCTCTTTTTCTGCTTTACTGCCACCTTCGTGGGATCGATGTTTAGTATGTGGCATGCTACATCTGGGGAGATTCTTGTCATATCAGCATGCGTCCACGCAAATACATCCATGTTGTGGCGAAGAAAATCAATGAGTTGATCCTTTAACTCTTCTTTTAGTTGAGATCCGATTTTCAATAGTCTACTTGAGTCATGTTTGTTTACAGCTACGAATTCCATAGCCTCTGCAGGCTCGGCGGTGGTCTCCTCCTCTTTGTCCCTAGGGTCTAATTCATTGAAAGGGTCACTGGTATATCGAAGAGGAGGGGCTTTCTTTAGTTGCTATGCTTCCAAGTTTTTCATGCAGAGAGTAGTCTCTGCATTTTTCCCTTTATCTTTTCTGCGGTTATTGCGAAGTTCAGTTACATAGCAGTCTCGAGCAGCGTCTTGATCTCACTCTATTTCTCCTATTCCGTTATCTGTTGGAAATTTCATCTTCAGGCACCATGGGGCTAGGACAATTTGGAAGTCAGACAAGGCCGATCTCCCCAAAAAGGCGTTGTAGGCCGAGTGGTTCTCTATTAGCACAAATGTTTGCTTTCGCACAATGGAGCGGGGATGACTTCCTATTTCAACAAATAGGTCCAGTTGCCCGAGGGGCATCTTCGCATCTCCAGTGAAACCATGTAGTGGTTTGTTGCAGGGAGACACATCCTTCATTGACAGCTTCATTTTGTCGAAAGCATGCTTGAATAGAATATTTACTGAGCTTCCAGTGTCTATTAAAATTCGGAAAACTTTGGCTGGACCGAACCAAGCAGAGATGACCATAGGATCCATGTGTGGGTACTGTCTTCCCTCTAGGTCACGCCTACTGAATGTGATGTCGTCATTCTCTTTCCGTTTCGGGTGGCGCTCTTCCATGACGGAATTAACGTAGCCTTCATCGTTCCTAAGTGACTTACCGTATCTTTCCATCTCCGCCCAGCTTCTGTCGGCGATGTGCGGTCCTCCTGATATGGTGTGGACCACTATCTTTTCTTGACTAGAGCCGCTGGTGTTGCGATTTCCTCCGCCTGCTTCTGGGGGGGTAGTCCAGGATTCTCATTGGCAGGAGTTGAAGTCCTGTTCTGGCCTTTTACATAGTGTTCCAGTCTCTTCCTTCTGATATGTTCTTCAATCAAGTCCCGGAGATGGTGGCATTCATTGGTGTCATGTCCATGGGATTTGTGGAAGCGGCAGAACTTTCCAGACTTGATTGCGTTATCTGACTCCTTCTTGTGCGGGGGGCGCTTGTATCTAACTTCGTCTTGAGTGGCTAGGAAGATGTTTTTGATTGTTTCATTCAAATGAGTGTAAGAGTCAAATCTTAGTCCTGGTTGATATAAGCGCTTTTCTCCCTTTTTGCCCCCAGCATTGTCTCTAGAGTCATTTCTTCGAACATCCTTTGCTGCAGCGGGGACCCTATCTGTAGCCGTCCTAGCCTGTTGCCCTGATTGCCTCTCAGTGGCAGCGTCTTCAAGTCTCATATACTTTCCAGCTTCATGGAAGAAATCAGGTAAAGTAGCTGGTTTTTCCTTGGTTAGTCTTCTAGCAAATTTAGTATCCGGACGTACACCACTGCAGAGGGCCATTAGGATAAGTTTCTCGTCGGCATCTTGGACTGCGGCCGCTGCGGCGTTGAATCGGGTTAGATATTGTTGCACTGTCTCTCCGGGCTTCTGTTTGATATTAGATAAGGAATAAGCGTCCTTGGGTTGTTCCACATGAATGCGTAACTGGCTGATGAACTTTTCTTTCAACATTTCCCATGAGCTGATGGACCCTTGGGGTAGGTGGCAGAACCAGGAGGTAGCTAGATCTGCCAAGAAAAGTGGGAAACATTTACATAACACTCCCTCTGTTGCTCCGCTTATGAGCATATGCTGGGTGTATCTCTGTAAGTGTACGATTGGGTCAGAGGTTCCCTTGTAAGGTTCCATTGTAGGCATTTTCCATTCCCGGGGGGTGATGGCAGTTTTGATATTGCGGGTGAAGGGGCTGGTTACCCTAGCGCCTATTCCCCGATCCCTTTGCTCCCGTTGGACGCACTCTCTGAACAATCGCGCCATCCTTTCATCAGAACTTGGAGCGGATAGAAATGAGTTTTGGTTCTTCTCTGTGGGATTGAGTCCGTCCAGACGACTTGTAAGGATGGTATCGTCTGTCACTCCTAACATTCTTCAAAGGCTGCCTCTGGTCTTCTGGGGGCATGCTAGGGTCAGCCATGGTTGGCCCTTGCCTTGATCTTCCCCTGCTGGGTTCTGTTCTCAGCACTTCCTCAGGTCCAATTTCGGGCTGGACTCCAACTCGGCCCCGTCTACTGGTGTTTTCATGGTTAGGTAGCATGACAGGCTCAGCTACATCCGACCCTTGCCTGGCGCCTCCCCCGTTGGGTTCGGTTCCAAGTGTTTCCTCGGGTCGGAATTCGGGCTGAGTCCGAGCTTGGCTCCTACCATGGTTGTATCTGTTGTTAACCTCTTCGAAGAAGAAAGGTCATTATCGCCTTCCAGATCCTCCAGATTGGGACTCACCCCATGATTCGGTGTTGCGGTTGGATTCTTCAGCATCCCTTAGGCGTGACATGAGTTGGTCCACCAAGGCTTCTTGTTGAGATGCGAAGCGGTTAGTTACTTCATCCACAACCCTGTCCAGATCTGCCCTAGTAATTGGCTGTTCCGCGGCGGGGGCTGTTGGATTTGCCTGATTTTCATCTGGTACTGCTGTTAAAACGGGATCATTCTCTTGATTTGGGGCCACTGGATTTGGGATACTGCTAGTTGCGACGTTCTTTCCTTTGTTAACATCTCTCCTCTGCCTGGAAGTCATGTTGTCGGAGCAAGGAATGATGCTGTTGGGAAGAAGGTTGAGTTGGAGAAGCTGTAGCTTCTAGCTCGAGCTCTCAATGAAAGCACCAAAAATGTTTGCACAAAAAATGGGCAAACACCTTCAAGTCGTGTGACTTAGTTGATTTTGTGTTATTCTTAGTGATTTGGATGAGTTGTGCGAATATGTAAGAAGCAGGGACTGAAATGTAAAAGACGCGCAGATTTATAGTGGTTCGACCAGAACGTGCCTACGTCCATTTTATATGTTATTCTCCTCTTACTATTCAGATTACAAGTACAAAGCCTTGATTACAAGCATATAAAAATTATTTGAAAGTTCCTTCCGTGCTTGAGCTCTCAAACTTGTCTGCCATTGTTGTACCCCTGCCCCCTTATTTATAGAGTGAGGCTGGGGGCAGGGGTCTTGGATGTATATAGCTGCTGGTGGGACTGGGCTGAAGTAATCTAGGCTGGCACATCTGGTTGGTTCGGTCGTAGCTGGGTGGAGTTTGATTCGGTGGTAGGCGATTGGCTTTCATTCGGTGGTGCCACCTTGGGTTTGGTTCGGTGGTGTGTAGGGTTGGATCGATGATGTGTGGTTGGAGTTTTGGCTCGGTGTGGGCTGGTTCGGTGTGGGGTGATTCGGTGGCAAGATGGAATCGTGGTGGATGCATGGCGTTTGGACCGGTGGAGGTTGGTTTGGCGAGCATGAGAGAGGGGTTGGTCCGGTGGTGCCATTTCGAGTTGGTTCGGTCGTTTCTGGAGGAGGTTGGTTCGGCATGGGTCGTCTTTACTTTGGTTCGGTGGTGGTGGAAACGCACCCAACATCTATTCATCTAGGACTGACAATATATCCCAAGAACTTCCCAGATTGCATCCCGAAGGAGCACTTTTGTGGATTTAATTTCCTTTTGTATTCTTTTGGTACTTCAAACATTTCCTCAAGGTCTTTTAAGTGATTACTTTCTTCTTGGGATTTTACTAGCATACCATCTACAGATACCTCCATGTTTCGTCCAATTTGTTCCTTAAAATATTTGTTTACTAGTCTTTAATATGTAGCCCTAGCAATTTTAAGTCCAAAAAGAATCACTTTGTAATAGTAGATTCCCCAATCTTTTATAAAATTTATGCGTTCTTCATCTTATTTGAACATAATGACTTGGTTGTACCCTAAGTAGGCATCCATAAAGGATAACGGTTTGTATCTAGCTATGGTATCAATTAGTTGATCTATTCGATAAAAAAGGTATCAATCTTTAGGGCATGACTTATTCAAATCAGTATTATCGATGCATGTTCTCCATTTTCCATTGGACTTATTGACTAGCATAGGATTGGCCAACCATTTTGGGTAGAAAAGTTCTCTAAGGAATCCATTTTCAAGTAGTCTTTTGACTTCCTCTTTCCACATATTAGCTCGAACCTTATCTAACTGCATTTTCTTTTGTCCAATAGGAGTAAAATTTAGATAAATGTTCAGGGCAGGGCTCGTGATTATTGTATCTATTCCAACCATGTCAAGGTAGGTCTAGGTAATTACACCCCTACTAGATTGAAGAAATCGAATAAGTCCTGCCAAAGCTTGTCGCCTAAATCCTTTTTCGATCTCCACTGTTTTTAAAGGATCAAGTGAATCCAGGCTTACCTCTTTTAGATCTTTGGTTGGCTTTATTCTTTCTTGCTCATTTCTATAGTCTAGTTCAGTAACAATTTCTCTACCATTTATTTCATTGTCTATCAAGTTTGCATCTTTTCATTTTCTTTTCCTTTCGGCAAAGTCGAATCTTCTTAGTATATTCCCCGACTTCTTAGATATTCTTATTTTCTTTCTTGCCTCGGTAAGCCAGTTTGAATGGCTGTTTCCCAAAGACTTTTTAATTTTGGTTTTGATCAATTCATTTTTCTTCGAGTCGTAACAAGAAGCACTACAATTTTCGAAATTCACAAGTGTTGTGAAATATAGTTCTCAGGAGCTGAATTGTTCCCCTCTTATTATTCCCCAACAATTCTTGGTTAGAAATTTTACCATAAGATATTTTGGTGAAACAAACACATCCACTTCATCTAGTGTTGGTCTTCCAAAGAAAGATTATAATATGAGGGCTGGCTCATTATCATAAATAGAGCTTCAAAGGTTTTGGAATATGGCGAGATCTCAATCTACACCAAGAGCTTGATCTGTCTTATTAGGTATATCCTTTAATGTTCAATCTAAAGATTAGTTCAAAGCTTGGCTCCTACTTCTCCTCTAGATTACGCATTTGATCAAAAGCATGCTTGAAGATGACGTTCAAACCACTTTTAGTATCCACCAAGATCTTTGTTACTACAGAGAGCCCCATTTGTGAACATAAATAGATCTGCGAGTGGTGGACCCCTCTCAACTCCCGTGGGGTTATTGTTAAGTTGGACATCTGATGTTGATATTTGCAATTTTTGAGCGATGGCTCCTCCTAAATAGAATAGACTCCATCTCTTGCCTTCCTTTTATATATGCACTTCGCTCCTTTACTACTTCCAATGAGATGGGGACCTCCATGGATGGCATTTATGCAGTTGATCTGAGGAATAAAGTCCAGTTGAGAGTCATTTTCTATGAAATTTGCAATATTTTTTAGGGCCCTTTGATTATTCCCTTCAAGATTGGAAGACTTTTGATTCTCTTTGACAAACTCCTTTAAAGATCTATATCTAATCATGTTTTGGATTATTATAGCCCGAACAAGGCACATAGCAGTTTCATGTTCGTTCACTTTATGGTAAGTGCAGTAATCTCCTCTTTCTTTGGTTCTGGATTCTTCCCTGCCTTCTAGGAAGTATGAAAGCTTCTTCCATCTTTAACCATAGCGGAAATATAGGATATAAGTTTATTCAAAGCCACATGTTAGATTTAGGCATTTCCTTCCATCTACCTCTTTTATTTTCATCCTATGCTGGCTTTTTGTTCGGGTGGTCATAGCTAGATTTTCATTTTTTCTTCTTAGCATAGTACATTTCATCCATACGGGTAAACTTATTAGCCTGAAAATAGAAATCTTGATCCCTACACACATGTATGTAGATTTCCTTCTAGATGGGGATTTGGTCAATTAACCCTGAGCACATTGCCATTAGATTTTCTCTGTCAGATTGTTTTCCGCCTTTAGTGCCTCAGTGTTGAACCACCTTAAATACTCATTGAGCAATTCACCTGGTATTTTTTTAACATTTGCCAACACATTAGAGTCAATAGTGGGATCTTTGCATATGTAGAATTGTGTTGAAAACTCATAAGAAAACTGTTTCCAAGAGTAAATTATCTTCTCTTTGTAGTATATGTACCATTTGGTAGCTGCTACTTGAGAAGTCGTAGAAAACAATCTACAGCGTACCGTTCCAGAGGCATTGTGCAAATCCATTTGGCTCTCGAAAGCCAAAAGATGGTCATCGAAGTCAGTGGTTCCATTATACTTCAATGATGGGATTTTAATATGCGATGGAATTTTAACAAACATTATATCTTCTATAAATGGAGCTTCATGAGGATTATTATTTACCCTAGGATCAAGGGTCCTTTTTTCCTTTAACATCAAGCATACCTTTTACTATTTTATTGGCTTATCTTTCAATTATGCTTCATTATCATGATAATCCATTCCGTAAGGCTTGTAATTTTTGCGCGAAGTTGAACTACCTGACTGCTTGGAAGATCTTCTTATTCTCCTTTCTTGGCCTTCTCTCTGATAATTCATCTTAATTTCATGGTCTTGGAAGTTAAAGGAATGCATTGTTGGTCTCTCATTTTGAGTTTATTTCTTCTTTGCGAACCCATAATGTTTTTACCCTTATCTTTGTTGTTGAGTAATGATATGTCTAGATTCTTCCTTGTAGATTCTACCTCATCTCCTCCTATAGTAAGCTTTGTTGTTTTAAAATACCTTTGGAAGGAACTTTTTCAAGGAGTGTTGAGTTAGATCCTATAACTTAGCTTCGCTGTTTGTTGACTTCGTTGGTGTAGAAGGTTGTCCAGATTCTACATTCTTTGTATTGAAATTTGGAGTGATGTTTTCCTTCAAAATTGTTCGTTGTACAACTCATCATTTGGTACATTAACCTTCTAGGTCTGAAAATTTTCCTACAGAAAAACTTTACACAATTAATTTCTAAGTAAGGAAGTAACAAGGTGGAGGTTCGAGCCCTCCTTCTAGCGTCAAAATATTAAAAAAAAATTGGATTAACACCCTTGACATTGTGCAAGATAATATTATTCAAAATGGTCATATACTGCCCATGGACTTCATGAGGCAATTCAAAAGTTCAAGCCATATATCCAAGGGTAAAATAGGCGAGTCACATAAATCTACAATAGTCCATTAGTTATTCGTTCATGAGCAAAGTAAGTAATTCACATAAGTTACAGTCCTCATTTATACGTTAGAAGGCAAGATAGTCTGTAACGATCCAGAATTTCAGTCATTTGAAATTCTTATATCTAATTGATTTTAAATATTCAGAAGTTAATTTTATAAGTCGGATAACTTATATTTCGAATATCTTAATTTAATTGGATAATTAAATGGTTAATTTAATATTTGAAATTGCTGAAATAACTGAAATTTGAATTTAATGTGAATGAAAATGATTTACAAAGTTGAATTTAATTCTACTTAAATTAGAATGATGTTAGAGAACTTTTTAAATTGATTTAAAAGTTAATTTATAGAAATTGAATATTTTAATATTTAATTAACGTGTAAAAATAGTCATTTTTGATACGGTCTCGGATTTCAACGAAACTAGTTTCATTGGATCCATAATGTTATATTATTATAAGATTTCAAATTTCGTATTAACTGGATTTACGGTTTAGTCGTGGGAAGCTAAAACACGTAGAAATTTGTTTAAGTAAATTTTAAATTTAAATAGTCGGTTCGAAAACCTACCTTTCGAATAAGATCAAATTGGCTCTCGATATATATTCCATTGTGTTCAGAATAGGGGTAAAACATTATAAATGTTAGGCGGCACGCTTTGTTTGGAGTTCGAAAAAAATTCAGATGAATAGTGCGGGAAATTTTCCATAAAAGGCCAACTTTTTTATAATTTTCACAAAACCTAACTAGAGTTTCAAGCCAGCCGCCATTAGCATTTGATGGCCGAAAATCACTCTCCTTTTTCCCTCAATCTCTCTCAATCCATGAATAATTAACAAAAACTCTCAACCACAAAAACGTAGGGCACATCGAGATCTTCAAATCTATACGGTGATGATCGAGTTTCGTGGAGTGGATCGATAGAAAATTCGCCGTGTTCGTTCGACTTTTGCACACCATTTTCGATTGAGATTGGCAACCGAGCTCATTGATGCTCACAGCAGTGATGGAGTGGAGGTCGGTCTTCCTTGTGGCAGTAGTGGATCATCGTCAAAGCGATCATGGAGGGAGAGAAAATTCAAAAAGGAATAGAGGCTATGGGTTTTATCATGTACGAAGATGCCTGGAAGGGGAGAAGAAAGAGCACACGGCCAAGATCTGATGTATGCAAAATCTATAGCCATGATGTGTACGGTTTGAAAATATAATTAAAAATTGTAAATTTGTGTATATATACATATATATATTTACGTATATATAAAATTCGTATAAACTTTAAAATGCTATAACTTTGTCATATGAGGTCCCTTTTTGACGAAACAAGTTGCCATGGGTCCGTACAGATGAGCATCACATTTTAGAGATGGTTTGGAGTTGATTGGAGCTAGTGTAAATTTTGGGTAAAATTAAACGGCTGTTTAATTTATTCGGAATAAAACACTGCAACTGCTATTGGAACCAAAGTGAGTACAACTCGCTCTTTCTGACTCATTGATATTTTTATATAAGTGAGAATAAATTTATTTATGATGATTGATGATTGTTTCAATGATATTTGATATATTATATCTATATTGATTGGTATTTGGATATATTCCTGCTTATTCGAGCAGATGAGAACCTGTACGTTCCCGTGTATGAGCGGATGACCCTTTTGTGCGCGCGTCTGCCTCGAAGCGGACATTGTACACATATTCTAATATGTATATTTGTTGCAGGTGACAGGTTGGAGGGATCCAACTGGGTCCCTCACCCGTATTGGTTTTATTTACAGATATTGATATATATGCTGTTATCATGTGATATATGAAGTTTTGGATGTCGTGATTGATGTATTTAGTGTTGTTGCAGCATTGGGCCTATTTTTGGTAATTTAAAAATGTTAAAGTGATGATTTCTAAATTTAAAAGGGTTCTAAGAGTGATTTTGAATTTTTACGTTTTGTTAATTTTGAAGTGTTAAGGAAATGGATTTATTTAAATAAATAAATACTATAACTGTTATGTTATAAAAATTAGGATTTTTGTGAAATGTACCAAAATGCGATTTATGGAAATATGGAGTTAACTATTTTGTAAAATAGTTTAAACCGAGATTTTTGAAATTATTATAAATGGTATGTATATAAGATTTATAAAATTGAATTTTTATAAGTCGAAATAATGGGATTATAAAGGAGTTTTGTATGTGTTAAAATGGAGTTATAAATGGATTATATAAGTGAATAAGATTTATAATTTATGAAATTATAAAATGAATGAATTTTGTAAATAAAGAAATTTATATGTAATTAACTTATAATTGGATTTTGGCATTTAAATGAGATTCAAATGGAATTGGTTAATAAAGGAATATTATAAATTGAAGTTTTTTATAAAATATAAATGGAATTTATAAACATTGTTTTATAAATGCGAAATCAATTTAAATTGATAAAGTAGATATATAAGTTTATTAAAGGTATTTCATCCACGATTTTGGACAGTGGATAATCCTTTAATTAAATGTGCAATAGTAATGAATTTGCTAAAGGTATTATATTCACGATTTAGGACAGTGGATTATCCTTTAGTAAATATGTAGAAGTAAGGAATTTGGATAAGAGAATTATATTCATGATTTTGAACAGTGAATAATCTTTTAAGCTAAAAGACATGTTTTGAAAAAGTGATATTTTTAATGAAGTTAAATGATTTGAAGATGTTTCAAAATGCGTTAAGTATCGAAACCATAGATTTCAACATTCATTGTTGAAATAGATGTTTTCGAGAAGTAAGGAAATAATGGACTATAACACTGTTGTTATTGTAAATGATTTTCGAAAGAAGATGTTTTGTACAATATACGGGATTTATTTATCTATCTAATTTTTGAATCCCTATACTAATGATTATGGGTTGTCGTAACGATGTTTTACGCAACATTCGTTTTGACCCAATAAATGTGTTTAAGAGAATGTTTCCTTAAAGGTTAAAATATATACTTAATTCTAATTTAAGTATATGAAATATTTTCTAAGTGTCGAAAATAAAAAGAGATTTGCGAATTATTTATTATTAAATAATTATATGGAAATGTATTCCAATATTGAATGTTGAAATGGTTTTGAGAACATATATTTTTAAAAATAATTTGAAGTGAATATTTGGCATGTGATTTAATTAATAAAAAATTAATTAAAAAGGCCTAATGTTTGCTTATGGTGCTAAATATTTGCCTTTTTACTTTGATAGTTAAATAACCGACTATCAAATTTGGCCATTTTAGTTCCTCGACTTGATATGGAAATTATTTAGTCATACACTTAGTATGTAGCCTTCTGTATAGGCTTGATTATCATCTGTGTTGAGGATGTTGATTCATGTAGTGCAGAGTATCGAGCTTTCTTCTTAGCCAAAGGATAGTACGTTGAAAGTTATGTCTATGAGACTTAGTTTTTGTGTGAGGTTGAGAAACACTTTTGCGTTGTTGGTGCGAAGAGACCGGGATCAGATTTATCTGAAAACCAATTGGGACCAACATTTATGCGATGATTGTGCAGGTTGGTTTTGTTGATATTCAGTATTTTCATTGTGAAGGATTGCTTTTTGATCGTTTGGGGTTAAAATCCCAATATGCATCCAGTAGCAGTAGTCTCTTCGTTATGAAATATCCAATGCAAGGACTATTTGCTACTAATCCTAGGTATTTTTCGACAGTATGTGGTAGGAAAGTACCTTCGGTTTGTCCTATTCTTGGAAAACTTCTATGTATGTTTATCTGACATTGCATTTCTAAAGATTACGTACATTGGTTTTTACAAACGTACATCAGTGCTGGCAGAGAAGGCAACTTCTTTTAGCTTAAAACCCTCCTTGAGAAGTATGAGCTTAAGGGTTGTATTTTTGTGGAAGGCAATTAGTAGTCAACGGAAATAGCTGTATGGCATTCAAAGTGATGTGATTTGTAATATGTGAAAGGCAATCATTACCTCAGGCCTCATTAACCGAAAATGATCAAAACAGGGTTAGATGCGGCAAGGCTAAGTGGGTTGCTTCAAAGTAGGATATGATCATCCTCTTCTACATATATCTTTAAATGCTATGACGTCATGTATCTGATTATTGTGGCTTGTATGCTATAAGGGCCCTTGGAAAAGGTCAGTAACGACCGAAGGATGATATATTCGGTACTATCTAGTTATAGAGGTAGGTTGGTCTTGTGTTGGTAGAGGGTCCTTTGTGATGGTCCTCATTACATTCCTCTAGAGACGTACTGCCGAAAGATAGTTCCTTCACCTGGTCATTTGTATGGAAATCCAAACAATTTCGGTTATAATTAGTACTATTTGTGCGATAGACACTACTATAATATAAGAGGATTTGATATGAAATGTTGTGGTTATCGTAAGGTAAAAACATGTATGTGTTTATGTGTGGGCGTGTCTTATGAGATACTTTTGTTTTGATAAAGGAAAATTTTGATAACTTAATAAATTCAGTTGAGTGTGTTTCCCACGCTAGTTTACCAGACTGATCAGGGCGTTCTTCCCTTTCAATGCTCGGGTCAAATCGAGTATATTTACAGGTTCAGATTTGGTGCTTTTGAAGCTTCGGTAGGAGAGCTGGAGATCTTTATTTAGTATACACGTATTTGTTTTGATTATCCGCTTTGCGCATTATTGTTGTTGTTGTTTATATTATCGGCAATTGTAAGAACATGTTAATATAACTGTTCAAGCTAATAACTAGTGATTGATTGTTTAACTCTGATTGATGTACGTATATACAGTTTCTGTTTTGTAAAGATTATTGTTATGATATTATATGTTTTCTGCTGTGATATGAGATTCTGTATTGTTCTGTTTGGTTCTATCTTCTCTCTTTCTTCTCTTATCTTCTTCTCTCTTCTTTTCTTTCTCTTGGCTTTCCATCAGTTTGTGCTTTTTGGGTCGAATATGTGTGATTTATTATCTATTCAAAGGGTATGGATTTGCGGGTCATCACATAGTCAATATGCAAAATTATCTTTATTGGATAAGGGCTTAAGTGTCCTTGTTCAATACATAAGTTTGAACTCAAGTCCATGTCCAAAATTAGTCATATGCATGTCCATATTTTGTTAATAGTCAAATATATATACATCAAGGGAAATGGGTTATGCAAAATTAATCATTCAAATCCTTGTTTGCGTAAGTTTCAAAGGTTGCAAATGGTTCTTGATTTTCCCTAAATCAATTTAGGGTTTATAATTTTCTAATTTAAGAATGAAGGACAAGAAATGATTTTCCCCCATCAAAATGGTCATGAGGTATATTCATAGTTGTAACGACATGCGGCATGGTAGAAACGTGTCCACCTGGTTTGAGGTGCGCCATCTGCTTGTATTGCTGATATTCGATATCTCCAATATTTATTATGGTTCGGCCTGTGTTCCATAGGCATTTAGATATCTTTGCTATCTATAAAGATTTTGCATCCTTGTTGCCAGTAGGTGCTTTACAACAACCATCATTATAGAAACTCGATATCCCTTTGTATCGCTAATATTCAACATCCTGTATTATACTAGTGACATTCGACATCCTTCATAACTGTAAACATTCAATATTCTTTATGTCCTTTGAAGTTCGACATCCTTTACTTAAGATATTTTACGATTGCCTGGACTATTATTTGAGACATGCTTTCAGTAGAAACTTGACATCCCCTTTTACAATCACATGCTCAATATTCCTTAGTAGTGCGACATCTTCTTATACTTTGTGGTGTTCTAAAAACTATATATCTTCTCAGCATAAGGTCATCGATATACTTTCTTTATTTCTAAATCTTTGGTGTCCTCTTTTATTCATAATATTTGATAATACTAGTTGCTTTCTAAGGTTCGACACCATTTATCGCTTTTGAACAACTTATGCTGTAAAGGCTTGATACACCTTCCTTGTAACTAAGTGTTTGATATCTTTTAGTGTTACGACATCCCCCTTTATCTACGTTCTATAGCGCGTAGTGGTTCGATATCGTTTAAATGGTTGGATCCCCTTGTTGCCTCAATTGTCACGAATATTTGTCACTCAATCTTGACCTTAGATGCTCGACAACCTTAATTGTTAATCAAGGCTCGATATCTACTGTTTCTTATGGGTTTGTTGTGACTCGATATGCTCTTGTTGATATTTGAAACCTTCATTTGTTTATCATATATCTGATTCCCTTTCTTGTTTGTAGAAGCATGTTACACCTTTAGGAGTTCAATACCCCATCTTGGCCGGATAAATATTTGGAATTTGAGACCTTTTAAAATCTCCTCATAACCATTTGGGATTTACTATTCTTCTACATTTTATTTATTTGACAACCATAGTAGTTCGACACCTCTAGTACTTTGCTATCCTCTTTAAGCTTTTTAGCTCCTGAATAGAAGTTCAACCACTACCTTCATGTTAGAAGTTCGATACTTCCGTTTTTCATGTCTTGATTTCTCAAGTTTAGAAAATATATGGATAATAGGTATATATAGGGATCGATTTCAATGATTCCTTATATTTCACATTTGATTTTTGGCTTTGAATATGTCAATACTATAACCATTCTATTTTTGATTACTTTATTCTTCAGTCTGAAAACGTTGGCATGTTCAACTTTGAAATATACATTGGCTTAATCAACTTGTGAATTTACGATATTACGATCTTTTTGAGTATTCACCCCCAACTATATTAATTTTTTGTACATGCTTTAAAAAAAACTGATTTGAGATTTATGTTATTCTCTAGTTCGTTTGAATCCTGATGTTGATTAACTAAGTTCTCTAGTCGGTTGTAATGCTGATGTTGATAAACTGATGTTATGTGAATTGAGATGGTCAGGCTATTTGGTATTTCTTGTAGTTGACGAGCTTGTGTCCGGTGATATTGATACTTGCTGTTGATATGCTTAGGTTGTTGTAATGCTTGATGTTAAACTGTTTGCAATGTTATAACTGATACCCTGAGCTTGTGTTCATTTCTACATGTATTTATCCTAAACTGACTTGCTACTGTCTTGCTTCTCTGAGTATGAGTGTGTTGGTATGAGTGGATTTGTTTATATGGGTTGTCCCATTTTCGTTCCAGAGTCGAAACAGGCTTTACGGGTCGTTTATCGTTCCAATCCAAATCAGTCTTGTCCATTTATTCTATTTTTCAGCTTTGCCTATAAATACCTCATTATAAACACTAATTGTTTCTTATTCTCAATTTTCTATACGTACATTTCTTCTCGGCGCCTCATTCTAATGGCAGACAAACAAATCTCAGTTCAATTTCAAATCAAATTCCAAATAGAAAATTTAAACTCCTTAAAAAAAATCAAAAAAATATAAGTTGAGGATCTCAACGATGCGAATCTGCCTCTGTTGTCTGTTTCTGCAATCGATGCTCGAGTCAACTTCAAATCGCGGTCAAAGTTGAATTGAGCGTTTTTGATTGGAGCGACAATCGGGGAATCGATTTTTGGGTTTGATGGAGATCATGGAGGGGAGGCTAATGGTGGTGGCCGCCTGAGCTAAATTGATCTCTGGCAATGGAAATTTGCGTTTTAGGGTTCGAAATTGCGGTTTTCGCATGGTGGCCTGTTCATCGACTAATTTCTATCGGTTTAGAAAAGAGTCGAAAATTTTCAAATTAAAATAACCGCAAGCGCACGGCGTACACTTGTAGTACGTAGCAAATATGGGTTGATCCGTAAGGAATCGATGATTTTAAAATTCTATTCAATTAAATAAACCAAAGTCGATGGATTGTTAATAACTAAAAGAAAGTAAAAACAAGCTAAAACTAAGGAAAATAAAAATAAGAGACTAAAGAGCAATTTAGAGGCAAATACCCTCTCATGATCACATAAATCAACATGATAAAATTATGATCTCTTTTTGATCTTTGTGAGTTTAGTTGATGCATTTATCATATGCATGGCCTAATTGTGTCATTAATTAACACACTTAAACCATCAAACTTTAATGCACCCTCTAACCCACTTACTAACTTCAATGAAAATGATATGAAATTAAAAGTAGAATCTATTTAAGCATGGATTATTAACTAATGAATTAGAAACATAAACCATAAAATTTTGATTCTAAATCCACTTCCATTACCATGATGATATGAAGATGAAGAGGCAATTAGTGATTCATATAACTAAGTATGGCTTATTTGTTTTGAACAACATAAGCTATCAAACTAAATATCAAACACAAAATCACACCAACATCCAACTTTCCATTAAGCACAAAAGCGACATAACATCAAAATATTGCATCTACATGATTCAAGAGAGCTTCATTGCCCCTAAATTGTAGGGATTAGCCTCTCATTTGTGTTATCATATCAACACAAGTAGAAAGCAACATGAAATAAACAAAGCAACAAGAAGAGAAAATGAAAGCTAATGGAAAAGGGAACTACTCTACTTGCATCAAAGAAAAGAAATCTATACTACAACATGAAAGGAAATAAACAAGAAAAGAAGAAAAGAGCAGGTATTTAAAGTTGCATAAAAAGAAATTACATGAAATAAAAATGGCTATGTAGCCATGAAAAGAAAAGATGATCTTTCTTTAATTTTGAGCCTAAAACTAATGAAGAGGAAGAGGATAGTTACATGAAACATAAGGGGTATATATACATGTGTTAAACCCTAATTCATATTTTTAGCGAATGCCCAAAATGCCATTGAGAAAGTGTGGAGGCCAAATAATCATTAGCTTCTACTAATCATCATTTAAGTGTACATGAAGCCATTAATTCCATAAGCATGTACATTAGCCTCTAATTTGTACATTAAGGTGGTGGGTAGGTGGGGTCCTTCATGTTCTTCACATTGAATTATTTCCATCTTTATTCTTTTGTATCTTCTTTGTGCACGCGTATTTCATCATAAAACCACTTGTAAAATTCACCAAATTTCCTACAAAACAACATAGAAAATTCCAACTAAAATTTCACAATTTAATAAATGCACAAAAATGACCATCTTACCCCTGGATGAAGATGAATATGTGACAATTTCAAATAATTTGAATTTTGGTTTAAACAAGTGAAAATATCCAGTATGATCATTTATTCAATTTAAAATAGATTAAATATGGTGGTAAAAATATGCATATTTTCGCGCACATCAAATACCCCCACACTTATCTTTTTATTCGTCCTCGAATATAAGGAGAAAAACTAAGATAAACCCGTTTTCGTAGGGAGCACGATTGCATTGAACGTATGCAACAAGCCGTTAAACCTCTGAGTGTCCTCAGTAGAACGAGTGTTGTCTCGTGAGGGCTTTCAGTGGATACTACCCACAAAATTCAAATGTAGGATGAAAATATTTACAAAATACAAGATTGTTTACAAAGAGATGGATGCGAGTTTTTAAAAATATTTACAAATGAAGGATTTATTTTTAAATTGACACGAATAAGTTAAATATAGGTTTTGGTTATTATCTTGAAATTTTATGTCATTTACTTGTCAAAATTTCCATCAAAAATCAAGTTATCATAACAAATAGACTATAGTTTAACTCGTTGTTTTGGTTAATAACACAGTGTGACTATGAAATGGACCCTTAGTTGATTATCAAAGTTTATCAAAGTGATATATTCATTTTTTTTCCAATAACAAGTCAAATAAGTTAAAAATAGTGCTAGGATTTCAATTGCTTACTCTCTCTTGTATTTTTGAAAATTTTGTTGATATTTATGCCTAACTCTGGTAAATTGAGGCCAAATATATTACCCATGCACTGCCTTGCGGACTTATGTGAGGGGAATACAGAGCATGGCGAGTGAACACATGAGTGTGAACACCTATTGACTGTAGGCGTTATTAAAAAGATTATATATATATATACACGCACACACCCACACACCTAGCTCAGATAAACTGAGGCCAGATATACCGATCGTGTACTCCCTTCCGGGCTTACGTGAGAAAGGTACAGAGCATGACGAGTGTACAAACAAGTGTGTACACCTGTCGACCATAGGTGTTAATAGATATATATATATATATATATATATATATATATATATATATATATATATACAAATATTTTGTTTTGTTTTTTGTTGTTTTTTTAAATGAAAGAGAGTTTTGTAAAATCATCTTAGCACCATTTAACTTAAAAGACAAAAAAATGTTATCTCCTTTACTTTGAATTCACCACTTTTCAAACAAAGATTTTCAATTAGGATGTATTTCATAATTAACACGTATGAATCTTCCTATATACTAGTTAAACCATTGTTATTTGTAATAAAACTTAATTTTCATTTATTGTTAAGATGAATAAATTTTCAAAATTTTCAATTTAATAAACCAAAACCATTATTTATCCTATACTGTTTCTTTAAAAATAAATCAAAATGCTTAAAAAAATTCTTCTTTGGTTTTTGATTTTTTTTTTTTTTGAGTTTTTGGAAGAAAAAAGAAAAATTAATCCTGAAAAATCAAGAAGAAGATGAGTCCCCCCCCCCCCCCACACTTGATTTTTACTGTGTCCCCATAGTCAACCCAAGTGAAAGGAACGTTTATTATTATTTACATGAAAATGAAATGTATTTACACGACGTCAGAAAGTATATCGTCAAAAGTAAATGAAACGGTCTTCCAAAGACCGATTCATTTGTGTCGCCAAGTACGCGAGACACAGCTTAAGCGCAGAAAACCAAATCGTAAAAGATTTCAAAGTTGAATGTGGATTCGAAAAAACGGACATCGTTTTGTTGAAAATTGTATGACTTGTTTCATTTTCGATGATTTTTGGGGTAGATATAACGATTGAATGGAATTCATGTTTATTTTCACCAACTTGAAATTCAAGTTTATCATTGAAAAATTCTTCAAAATTATTGATTTCAAAATCAAAGGGGTGATTTAAATCTTTCCCGTCAGAATTTAACAACTCGTCATCCAAAAGTCTAAAAAATTCGTAATCATTAAATTCGTCTTCCCTTGTTGGATTATCAACAACTTCATTGCGTATCTCAAGTTTAAAATCCAAAGTGGTTGTATTCAAATTTTCGAAATCGAGAAAAGGAAGATCGAATTTCAAATTTGGTTCCACACCCTCAAAAAAATTGAAATCCAACTCAATTAACAAATTTTCAACAACTTCATTAAGAATGTCATTTTCAGTTTGGAAAGCTGTTATTTGAAAATCATCGATTTGGGTAAAAGGTGGATTATTAGTTGACTCGTCACAAATTGGGATTTGAATATGTTTATCACATTAATTCAAATATGTGTCGAGCACCAACTACATGTGATCATTGTACATTTCATTCATTTGTTCAACAAAGTCAAATTTGTGATTATTAACTTGAAAATTTTCGGTTTGGATTTGTTAAGAACAAGAATCGTCAATTTCGATAAACAGTGGATTATTATTTGATTCTTTACAAGTTGGGATTTGATTATGATTTTCACGAAAAGTTTTGTATTTCTCAAGTAATAAATCCCCATTATCTTCTTCCGTTTGGTCAACAAAATCGAATTCATGATTATTAGTTTGAAAATTTTCACTTTGAATTTGATGAGGACCAAAGTTTTTAATTGTATTTTGGTCGAGATTATTCCCATTGCCAAATTTGTTTGAAAAGTTGTTTCCATTTTCGTTCTGAGTTTGAAATTCTTTTTGAAGTTTGAAATTGAATTGGCATAGGTATACTCGAAATCATTCGAATTTTGAATTGAATTCAAAATTTGAAATCCTTGACTCGAGTTATTACACAAGTACGAATTACACAATTCATTTGTATTTTGGTTTTGTTGTGTAGAGAGTTCGAGTAAAGATGAAATGCTATTTTCGAGATTTGAAGATTGATCTTTCTTTTGAAAACTTTGTTGTTCAAAATTCAGATTATTTAGACAGTAGTTGTCGCTAAAATATCCATAAGAATTTTGAGTGAAAATGTATAGATTATATTGATTTTCAACACTGTTGTAAAATTCACATGAATATAGAAATTGAGACATCTTCAAGAATGTTTTTGGTTTTTTTATATAAGGAAAAATATTTACAAAAGGAATTTATTTTTCAAAAGGAAAAAACATTTTTGTTTTGTTTTTATGTTTTAAATTTTATTTTTTAGTTTTTTGAAAAGGTTTATAATTTTTTTTTAGATTTTGGTTTTTCTAATTTTTTTTTTATTTTTGAAATTTCAAAGAAAAAGGATTTAAAAACTTCAAAGAAAAGGAAATATTTACATTTTTTTAGTTTTGGATCTTGAATTTTTTTTAAATATGCATGAACTAATGCAACTAAATGAATGCAATGGTTAACTACAAATGATTTATCCTAAGTTAACCTAAAATTTTATACTCACACATTGTCTTAGATAAACAAGATAGTTCTCAGCCAGGTAACAGACAGGATTTATCGTTGCACCACGAATCACCGTATCAATGTAGCCGAATGTTTAAGTACCTTCAGAGAAACAACCACTAATAATGTTTCGAATCACTGTAATATTTATAAATAGTTATTTCTCTGCCGTAGGCTAAACACCAAAAATTTAAATTGTTCAAAGAAGACAACTTATCAATATACAATTAAAGGTTATCGATGTCTAACAGTTATTAATAATCAAATTCTAAGATGAAATGCAAAGAAGAAAATAAACGTGTATTAACAACGCAATTATGAATGGATTTTGTTTTTTTATGCAATTTTTTTTTTTGATTTTTTAATTTTTTATGCAAATGCAAGCAACCAACAATGTAGGGAAAAACAAGAGATGAAAGCACAATACTAGAGTGTGCAGAATTATTAAGCAATTATTTCAAAGCAGCAATTTTTTTAAGCAAGCAAGCGAGCTGTTTTTTTTTTTTTTTGAAAAGCTAAGCAAAGCAAGCAATTATTCTTCCTTATCTGCTGTTACAACCTGAAAATAAAAACACAGTATACACAGATTTATTATATATATATATATATATATATATATATATATATGAAAAATGAAAAACTAGAACAAAATAGATCAAAGAAAATGCAAAACAATTCTTTTTTTTCAAATTGTAACAATTATTTTTTTTGGGCAAGGAAAAACTAAAACAAATTTTAAAATGAAACAACTTGTTTTTTATTAAGAAATAAAACAAACAAAACAAAAACAACTTCTTCTTTTTTTTTAAGAAAGGAATTAAGAAAATTTTCAAACCAAATTTTTTTTTAGAGAGAGGATGGAAAAGCAAAAAGAAAATGGACTTAAAATTAAAAGAAAAGAAAAAAATTAAAAATTAAAACCAAACACATCCACTAACACAACCCAGCCCAATCAAGTTAAAACAAACGCGCACAATATTATTTGATCTAAATTTTCAAAGCACGGCTTCTATCAAAATTTCAGAAGAAAAAAAAATTTGGCACGCCCAATTCGACATTTTTTTTCTCCCTATCTTTCTTTCTTTTGACCAAATAATATCAAATCAATTCGGTTTTAGGGATTTGGTGATGTGGTTCTTGCGCTTTGAGTTGGAAGGGCGATGGATGGATTGTTCGAAGGCGATGGCTTTCGGTGGCAAGTCGTGGTTGTTTGGAAGTCGATGGGGGCGAATTGGAGGGTTTGAGTTGTTCGACCGATTATCGAATCGATTTGGTTGAAGGGTCGTGCACCAGAGGATGGTTTGAAGGTTGCGATGATGAAGCTGGTCGCGTGTTAGTGGATGTTGCTGTCAGGGGCAGTTTGATTTTCGAGGCGAGATGGAGGTTGATGGCTGATTGTAGTGGAGTATCGGGGGAAGTAGATTGGTATGTGGCTACTGTATTATGGTCTAGTGGAGTGTTTGTGAGCAGATTGAAGAACTATGCAGTGGTGGAGAGAGTAGAGTTGCAGGCAACAGGTTTTTTTTTTTTTTTTTTTTGGTTTGGTTTGAAGTTGTGAAGTGTTGTAAGGGAAATGATATGTAGGCAATGCACGGTCAAAGGGTGGATGGCAGTTTGGAATGTGATATGGTGGTTATTCGCGAGTCTGTTTGTCGTTGCAAGAAAGTGGGAATGGTTTGAATTGATTTGTGAATGCACTGTGGCAGTTGAAGGGGTAGAGAAGTTTATGGTTGATTTGTGGTGACTAGAAATGATATGCTGATGATGGCTTGAGGAAAGTTAACGCAGTATGTTTATGTAAGAGGTGACACTGGTGGTTCGGGGAAGTTGGAGCTGGTTGAAGTCGTTATTGAAGTGCAGTGGAGATAGGTGAAGAATGAGTGTGGAAAGTCAGGAGAAGTGAAGGTTTGTCGATGTAAGTGGTGAAGGTGTCAGTAAGTGGGGTTGCTTAGAGTTGATGGCGACTTGGATGAAGGGTCGCTTGGTGACTGGTAAGTGAAGCTTGAAGGGGTAGACGTTGTTGTAGGCAATGAGAAGGAAACAATGGGGTATTTTATGTTACTGTGATCTGGTGAAATTGGTTTGGAGGGGACAGTGTTGGGGATGTTAAAGTCTGATTGAGAAAGGGGCGGTGACTGATATGTAATGTGATGGATGTGGTCAGGGAGTTCTGTGTGAGCAACAAGTATTTGATGATGGAGGCACCGTGGCGGTGGAAGATTTTGAAGTTTGGTTTGGTTGTAGGGTGGGGCATCAATGGTGATATGAAGACAGTGAATGGTAATATGTAGTAGAGTTTGATGTGTAGAGCAAGGCAGAAAATGCAACAGAAATGAGAGAAGTGAAGAAACAGAAGTTAGTTGCTAAAACGATGTATGAAATGTATGCAACAGTGAATGGCACAGTTTCTGTTTACTGCACTACTGTTTTTTTTTTTTTTTTTTTGGTAAATGCAAAGTTATAAGGAGAGAATGCAATTGTAAATGTAAAAATGTCAAAGCAATAAACTATTTTTCTATGGAATTGTGTATGTTCTTCTTGTTCTTTTTTTAATATGAAAATATGCAAATGAAATTAGAAACTAGATCATATGACTAAAATTGAAATGCAAGCAAAATTCACACACAATATTTTTTTTTTTTTAAAGCAAACACTCAATAAAAATAAAGAAAAATAATTCGATGAATAGAAAATAAAATCGAACTAATTCCTCAACAACGGCGCCAAAAACATGTTCATCGACTAATTTCTATCGGATTAGAAAATAGTCGAAAATTTTCAAATTGAAATAACCGCAAGCGCACGGCGTACGCTTGTAGTACGTGGCGAATACGGGTCGATCCGCAGGAAATTGATGATTTTAAAATTCTATTCAATCAAATTGAACTAAAGTCGATGGATTGTTAACTAACTAAAAGAAAGTAAAAATAAGCTAAAACTAAGAAAAATAAAAATAAGATATTAAAGAGCAATTTAGAGGCAAATCCTCTATCATGATCACATAAATCAACATGATAAAATTATGATCTTTTTTTGGTCTTTGTGACTTTAATTGATGCATTTATCATAAGCATGACATAATTGTGTTATTAATTAACACACTTAAACCATCAAACTTTAATGCACCCTCTACCCCACATACTAACTTCAATGAAAATGATATGAAATTAAAAGTAGAATCTATTTTAAGCATGACTTATTGACTATTGAATTAGAAACATAAACCATCAAATTTTGATTCTAAATCCACTTCCATTACCATGATCATATGTAGATGAAGAGGTAATTAGTGATTCATATGACTAAGTATAGCTTATTTGTTTTTAACAACATAAGCTATCAAACTCAATATTAAACACAAAATCACACAAACATCCAACCTTCCATTAAGCACAAAAGAGACATAACATTAAAATGTTGCATCTACATGATTCAAGAGGGCTTCATTACCCATAAATTGTAGGATTTAGCCTCTCATTTGTGTTATCATATCAACACAAGTAGAAAGCAGCATGAAATAAACAAAACAACAAGAAGAGAAAATGAAAGCTAGTGGAAAAGAGAACTATTCTACTTGCATAAAAGAAAAGAAATCTACACTGCAAATGAAAGAAAATAAACAAGAAAAGAAGAAAAGAGCAGGTATTTAAAGTTGCATATAAAGAAAATACATGAAATAAAAATGGCCAAGTAGCCATGAAAAGAAAAGAGGAGCTTTCTTTTATTTTGAGCCTAAAACTAATGAAGAGGAAGATGAGGGTTATATAAAACATAAGGGGTATATATACATGTGTTAAACCCTAATTCATATTTTTGAAGAATGCCTAAAATGCCCTTGAGAAAGTGTGGAGACCAAGTAATCATTAGCTTCTACTAATCATCATTTAAGTGTACATGAAGCCATTAATTCCATAAGCATGTGCATTAGCCTCTAATTTGTATATTAAGGTGGTGGGTAGGTGGGGTCCTCCATGTTCTTCACATTGAATTATTTCCATCTTCTTTCTTTTGTATCTTCTTTGTGCATGCATATTTCATCATAAAACCGCTTGTAAAATTCACCAAATTTCCTACAAAACAACATAGAAAATTCCAAGTAAATTTTCACAATTTAATAAATGCACAAAATGACCATTTTACCCCTGGATGAAGATGAATATATGAAAATTTCAAATAATTTGAATTTTGTTTTAAACAAGTTAAGATACTCAATATGATCATTTATTCAATTTAAAATAGATTAAATATGGTGATAAAAATATGCACATTTACGTGCACATCATGGCCGGAGGTGTTTTGCGCGATCGGACCAGGGGGAAGTTGTGGGCATCGGCAACGGGCTGGAGTGGGTGGTCGTCGGCGGCATTTGGGTGACATAATCATCGGTCAACGCGGGGAAGGGGATGCGTTTCATGGGTTCTGTGCGCGACCTTTGCCAGAGAGGGAAGGTGACGTGTCAGCACCCTATTAGTTTTTTATTTTGTTTAAATTCAAATTTGAAATGTCTAATATGTATAACTTCTACGTATGAGGTCGGATTCACGCGGGTTTTCTCCGCTGGGATCGTATCTAAATTTCGGACATTTTCATGCCCATTTGGACAAATTTTGAGATCGTTTGAATTTTGGGTTTAAATTGGATTTAGATTCAATTTAAATTCAAAGGTGAGTGTTTTAACTCACTCACAACTCCTAAAATTTCTTATGTTTGTTAAATTTAATTTATGATGTAATTTGGAATTTATTTATGACTATTTGGTATAATTTAAATAATCATCTCAGTTAATTTGAATTTATTTGAATTAAATCGTTATTTAATTTATTATTGAATATAAATTGCCAGTTAAATATCTATCATCGATTATCAGTTCTATATTGATATTTACTGATTGATTTGGATGATGATCGTGATGGATGTTGATTGTTGATATTAGATGAATGGATGTTGTATTCTATATCTGTTAGCGCCAAAATTGGTCACTAACACCCAAATCCAAGCGAAATCACCAAATCATAGTCACAGCTCACAGATAGAATATATGTAGAGAGTAATAATGTGAAGAACAGAAAAAATTAAAATGAAACCAGTAAAGAACAACATATTTTATAGTGGTTCGTCTAACTCCGGCCTACGTCCACTCCAGAAGTTTCCATTTTGTTGCTGTAATAATCGATTACAGTTACAAAATGGTAGAGTAACCTTAGCCTTAGGAAATAGAAAGCAAGAGAGCCCCCTAAGGAAGATCCTTTTTTTGAGCCCCCATATGCTGTATTTAAATGCAAATCCCGAGTTACTCGGTTTCCTGAGTAGTACAGGCCCATCAGGTCCATAACCGAGCCAATATCCTTCATTATGATCGATCCATACTGTCGTGCCAACCGACCTATGTCGATCCACTCCACCAATGACCGAGCCATGTATGAACTTCCAACCTTGACTGAGCGGTTCCCCCAGCAATCACGCCGATTCACCTGATACTCCACCGAGCTCCCCGAGTGATGTCCCGAAGTCACATGCCTCAGGACTTGAAGTAACCGAACCATACCACCGAGGCCGAACGACCTCTCATGGCTGAACCACACCACCACACCGGGCCACATCTTCCCGACCGAACCATACCACTGATGCGGAACGACCTCTCATGGCTGAGCCACATCACTACACCTTTGCCAAGCCACCTCCAAGTGCCGAACCACCATCAATGTCGAACCACTCAGGTCGAACCACGATGCCGACTGGCCCATGACTTCCAGACCGAATGACCTATGCCGAGCAGCCCATGACTTCCAGACCGAATGACACCATTAGGGCCGACCGACCCCTAACTTCCAGACCGAGCCACAATGCCGAGCGACCCATGACTTCCAGGCCGAACCGCAATGCCTAGCGACTCATGACTTCCAGATCGAACAGTAATGCCGACCGACCCCTGACTTCCAGACCGAATGACATCATCAAGGCCGACTGACCCCTGATTTCCAGACCGAGCGACATCATCAAGGCCGACCGACCCCTGACTTCCTGACCGAGCCACATCACCTAGGTCGAACCACAACATTATGCCGACCCATGCATGACCTCTTCTCCCTGACCGACCCATGCTTCCCAGGCCGAGCGACATCACCAAGGCCGAACGACTCCATCAAGCCGAACTATCCGTGTCCTTCGCCGTTGACCGAGCAGCATCTGCCAACCCACCAAGGTCGAGCCATGCATATTAAACCATCCCTGACAGACCATATATCCATCCAGCTAGCTCCAACCAGTCGTATTCCAGTCTCGACAAATGAGCAGTCGATTTGGTTAAATCCGCCTGTCCACGGCCTTGCAAAAAGGGGGTTAATATTTGTCCCTCAAAACATGCCTTGCTATTGGAGGTTTTGTTTTGAATAGCCCCAAGTTCGATATCTGCAGTCCATATATTATCCACATCCATACTTTTCGATTCATAATTCAATCCATTTTATCCAAGTGCCATCACCGTATCCTTATCTGAATCTACGACTGCTCTGAGTTGATATCTAATTCTGAATCCAGTAACCAAATCCTTAGCCAAATCCATATCCATCTGAACTTCGAGTTCTAATCCATCCATATCCAATAACCAATAACCACATCCATGACCTCTTCGGGACGATATCCAAATCCAGGACTGTTCCAGGTCCATGTCCAAATCCTTAGTCCATGCTCGATGACTTTTTAGCCAAAATCTAGAGAAAATCCAATCAAAATCCAATCTGAAATCCAAATCCAACTAGAAAACCAGAAATCCATATCAAAAATCCTAATCAAAATCCAAATCAAAAATCAAGCATCCAAACCAAAATCCAAACCAAAAAACCAACAGAACCGGGAGTTCAAACTGAACTCCAATACCAAAGCAGAAAAAGCAAATGTCCAAGCCAAAAGGAAAAAAATAGATTTCACAAACTAGGGCATCATGGTTTATCATCGTATCAGAGCATGCCTAAGGGTTATCTCCGACCATGTACATGAGTAAGCGACTTAGCCGTCTGTCCAGAATTTGCTACTTATTCCAAACCATCGGAATCAATCGATGACCAACCGGCCACCATTCATGTCCTCACGCCATCATCGTCCAGGTAGGCGATGGCTGCTCCTGTTCCGCCGCTGCATTTCGAGTTTCGACATATTTTCGCAACTGACCATTCCTTACATGCTCCTCGATTATATCCTTTAGATGTCGGCATTGTTAGTATCATGCCCATTCAGGTCATGAAAGAGACAGTACCTTCCTAATGCCTTTTTCGCATTCTGAGGGCTCCCTTCTTGCCGGCCTTCGATAAGGAAGGCGATCCCGAGTATCCAAGAATATCCGTTCTGGTATTGCATTCAATCCTGTGTAAGTGGAGAATATTTGTTCTCCCCAGCGCTTCCTTTTCTTTTTATCCTTGTCTTTACCCGAGCTTTCACCGAGGGGTCCTCCATCCTTAATCATGTTTACTTCCTTTGATTTCATATCCAGACATGCATCCTCTTATCGAAGAAATCTTTCAGCTTCATGAAAGAATTCTCCGAGATCCACTGGTGAATCCCGTATCAATGACACTTTGAAATCCGAATTATCCTTGACTCCTGATACTGCAGCCAAAAAACTATTGATGAATCCGGCCGATCCACCGAAGCGACGGCTGCATTAAACCGGGTTAAGAAAGTCCTGAGCGATTCATCCGCCCTCTGCTTGACTGAAGTTAGTGTCTTCACATTCTTTGGCTTTTTTATGTGAACTCGAAACTATCTCAAGAACTTATCCACTAGTTCTGTCCACGTCCCAATAGATCCATCCTCTAAGCCATATTGGTCAAGTACAAGGGGAAACACCGAGCCATGACCTCCTCTGTTGACCCCAGCATTTCCATATGCCTCGTATACCTCATCAAGTGGTCAGTGGAATACGTCTTTCCGTTGTATGCTTCCAGAGTGGGCAGCTTGAAATCGGGCAGATTCCTAGCTATCTTGATGTTCCGATTAAACGGACTTTTGTTAACTCCCTCCAAATCTCTATTTGTCAGACCTCCACGAACGGTTCGTCTGATGATATCAACCTTGTCCATGTTTCCTAACCGCCCTCCAAGTCCATGAGGAAATTCTGGCACATATTCCTCATCACACTCCTGTATTCCTATTGGCGTCGAGCCATGTAGCGTCATCCGGTATCCCTCCATGGATTGGTCCAGCATTACCTGGTGGTGTACCCCCGAGTCTAGGTCCATTCAGATTGTTAGTTGTTTGTTGATTGGGAGCTTCCCCCTAATGAATCACTCCATCTGCCCACTGGTTGAGTTCCTATGGTCCAGTTCCAAGAAATTGATCACCTGTAGTTCCTGTTTGTCCAAATTGCCTAAGAAGACCTGAATCATCTCCTCTTGTCGTTTCATCATATGCTCTTGCGCAGAATTCATCATAACCTGCATCTCGTCCCGAGTTATGTAGATGGATGCATGATCCTCTCTGGCTCCAGAAGAAGCCGCTTGACTTCCTTCCTGATTGCTCCTTTCCGCAGCTTGCTTCCTTGTTGGTGGTCTAGCCATTGCTTTCCCAAATCCAAGTTCCCAAGCTTTTGAATCCAAAATCCAAGCTCCAAAATCCCCGAGTGCAAGCTTTCTCAATGAAAGCACCAAAATTGGTCATTAACACTCAAATCCAAGCGAAAGTACCAAATCACAGTCATAACTCGGAGATAGAATATATGTAGGACTAATAATGCGAAGAACAGTTAAAATTAAAATGAAAGCAGTAAAGAACAACAGATTTTATAGCGGTTCGGTTAACTCCGGCCTACGTCCACTGCAGAAGTTTCCTTTTTATTGCTGTAATAATCGATTACAATTACAAAATGGTAGAGTAACCTTAGCCTTAGGAAATAGAAAGTAAGAGAGCCCCTCCAAGGAAGATTCTTTTTCTGAACCCCCACATGCTGTATTTATAGGCAAATCCCGAGATACTGGGCTTCCTGAGTAGTCCAGGCCCATCAGGTCCATAGCCGAGCCAATATCCTTCATTATGACCGACCAACACTGCCGTGTTGAACGACCTATGCCGATCCACTCCACCAATGACCGAGCCATTTATGAACTTCCAACCTTCACCGAGCGGCACCCCAAGCAACCATGCCGATCCACCTGATATTCCACCGAGCTACCCGAGTGATGTCCTGAAGTCACATGCCTCAGGACTCGAAGTAACCGAACCATACCACCAAGGCCGAACGACCTCTCATGGTCGAACCACACCACCACACTGGGCCACATCTTCCCGACCGAACCATATCACCGAGGCCGAACAACCTCTCATGGCTGAACCACATCACTACACCAAGCCGCTTTGCCGAGCCACCGCCAAGTGTCGAACTACCATCAATGCTGAACCACGATGTCGAACGACCCATGACTTCCAAACCGAACAACCTATGCCGAGTGGCCCATGACTTCCAGACCGAACGATATCATCAGGGACGACCGACCCCTGACTTCCAGACCTAGCCACAATGCCGAGCGACCGATGACTTCCAGACCGAACTGCAATGTCGAGCGACTCATGACTTCCAGACCAAACCGTAATGCCGACCGACCAATGACTTCCAGACCGAATGATATCATCAAGGCCAAGCGACCGCTGACTTCCAGACCGAGCGACATCATCAAGGTCGATAGACCCATGACTTCCAGACCAAGCCACATCACTTAGGTCGAACCACACCATTAAGCTGACCCATGCATGACCTCTTCTCCCTGACCGACCCATGCTTCCCAGGCCGAGCGACATCACCAAGGCCGAACGACTCCATCAAGTCTAACCATCTGTGTACTTCGCCCTTGACCAAGCGACATTTGCCGGCCCACCTAGGCCGAGCCATGCATAATGAACCATCCCTGAATGACCGCCTATCCATCCAGCTGGCTCCAACGAATCGTATTCCAGTCTCGACAAATAAGCAGTCGATTTGTTTAATCTGCATGTCCACGGCCTTGCAAAAAGGCGGGTTAACAATATCGTTATAAACTGCAAGTTCATTACGGGTTGAAATGATACACACCCGAATTATCTATAGATTAAGGAAAATCGTTATTGGTCGAATGATAGACTCGAGCGATTTTATGGATGTTATTTATTTTGGTATTGCGGTTTGAAATGATATATAACCGTAACCAATCCGGTGTCCGTATATAACTCTCTACCCTAGGGTCAAGTGATACGGATATTTTTCATTTCAATCCGCAAATTAAATGATTTTAAAATCCTTAATATTTGAACCGAATTAAATGATATTTTGATGTAAAATTTGATTTGTATAAACTGAAGTATTTTTGGAAAATCAAGTTTTGTGTTGAAATGTGGATTTTCTTAAAAGGAATTGCTTTAAGAAATTAAATTGAATTGGTTTGATTTTGTTGAAATGAAATAAATAATTTTAGATTGATATAAATTCCAAATTCATTATTTCAAATATTAACCGTTTTAATTTATATTATTTTTAAGATTCTGAATTTTAAGATTTTCAGATTTATAAATTATTATAACCTGTATTAACTATATTAAATTAGTTTAACATATTTTAAACCATTTAAATTATTTTAAAACTAAGTAAACCATTTTAACTTATATTAAATCTAATGAATATATTTTAAACTATTTAATCTGTTTTTATTTTTATTTAATCCATTTTAAATCTATTTTACTATTTTAAATCTATATTTACTATTCTAGAGTATTTTTACTATTGAAAATTTATTCAAACTATTTATAACTATTTTAACTATTTATAACCATTTAAACTATTTTCTAAATTTTCAGACTAAGTAAAAGGGAAGTGTTTATATTCAAAATTCATTGATTTAAAAGCAAATATGATGAAATGATGAAATGACCAAAGTTGGGATTTAAATGTATAATAAATTGAAAATGATTATTTTGAAGTTAGGATTTAACCTGTTTTGGAAATATGGCTTTGTAAGAAATTATAATTTGAAAGTGAATATGATTTGAAAGTGAATATGATTTCGAAGGTATTATGAATTTGAGAAGATGATATTTTGATACGAATTGCGAATTGACTTTTGAAATATAAAAGAATCATCCGGTGTGTAATAAGCGATTGGTTGTTAAAGAGACCGGGATCGGATATTGTTATACTCTCTGCCAACACCAAAACCACTTCGACAACTGTGTACGCGGTAGAGATTACAGAATGAAGTAGAATGGTGGAGACGATTCTATATGAGGTATATACGTGGACCCGACTCCCATGAGTTGGCTTAAGGTGGCTAAAACAGGAGCAATTGACGGGCTAAGTGAGGACATTCCTCCGATCGTGCACACTCCATCGATACTATATTCCGACTTTTGATTTATTTGGTGGCCACCTTCAATTTTTACTCGGGAGTGTGTTTCGAGGTGGGCGGTAGTAACTGCTATGCGTTACCACCAGTCTGAAAGTGTAATTGGTATATCTACCCTGACATTGCCTATTTGTGCCGTGTCACCTACCCAAGCGCGCCTTCTACGAGTTTGTTTTGTACCATACCTATGTAGTGCTCTCTGACGGCGCCCAGTATGGGCGGGATTATGGTACTGTATAGACTATGAGAATATATAAAATGTGCTCAGGGGAAAAATGTAATGGCTTAACGTTATTTTAATAGTTTACTTTACTTTAGACACTATTATAATAGCGTATTGTACTACATAGTAGATAGTTTAACGGATCCTTAGGAGATGTGAATCTCGAACATCTTTTGAGTTACTACACGCACGTAAGACACTGGATATGAGATGTCAAACCCTGTAAACATCTCTGACGCCGTTCCACTGATATTTATTTAACGTTGATTTAACTTACATAAGATCTTTCAGTCTGACTCGAGTGTTTTGTCTTTTCAATTCGCCCGGGTCAGCCTGGGCATTTCAGGATTTGAAGACCTAATTTCTGGAGGATGAAGATGAAGATTTGTACTGTTATTATTTATATCTTTATTCCACTACGTTTATACTGTTCCGCTGCATTACTGATTATCTCTGTTGTATGTAACTCTGGTTATGTATTGTACTTGTATAATTAATGTTTTGTAAACAACTCATGAACTGTTATTTTGATTATTATATTATGTCATTCCGCTGTGAGATTCTGTTTTGTTTTTTTCTTTCCTCTGCTATTTCTTATTTAACCCAATAACAATCTTCCTTCTTGTATGGTTTAAGTTTGGCATGCATGTCTGCTTAAAGCATCCAAAAAGGCGGGTCATTAGCAATAAATCTTAGCTTTGTGGGGTCTGACTCTTTACTAATAGGGTAGTAATACCCTATGATGAGTCATTGAGAGTGTATATATAAGAGAGCGTATTTGTTAGTGTTATAAGGTTTTATATTGCGTTAAATTATTTCATTTTGTATTAATAAATTCTGGTTGGTGCATAGGATGCTATGACATCGATAGAGATTTCTAAATGCTAATAGGACAAATCGACACAATATTGTTTTGAAATATAGGTAAATGAAATAATTTTGCCTGTTATACATTTGTATATATAATAAATTTTATAAATGATATATTTGGTTGTAATATATTTGGTTGTTAGATAGTAAAATTTATAAATATTGGTTATAAAACAAAATTTACAAATAAAATGAGAATACATTGGGAATTTTAGAACGTAAGTTCTAGAGTTTTTGAAAATCCATTTCGAATGATTTTGGAATATAATAATAATATTAGTTAAAAGTATTTTTTGATATAAATATTTCAATATGATGTGAAAGAATTGTTGTGAAGAAATTTGGAAAAGAAATAAGTTATGTACTCCCCTCTCTATCATTGAAAAATAATTTCGGTGATGAGTGCACGCATCGTCGACATTCATTTTCGGATTTCGAAGCTGGAAGGCCACTGTAGTAGTTTACCGCAGACTTATTTTGATAAACAAATATAAATTTCAAATAATTTTAAATATAATTGGATATATAAGTTGTAAGTATATACATCCATCTATTATTTTAAATGATTTGAATGGAACCCGTCATTTAGTTCGTAAATTTCTATGAATTAGAGATTTTAAATAATGAAATGGAATTTAACTAATTAATAATTGGAACCTTTAAATAAAATAAGAGATTAAATGCTATGTTATAAATGAAATTACAAGGAATTTGAATATAAAACAAAGGATATGTTTATTGAACATTAAACTAATTAAAAGAAATGTGATAAACTTGTGTAACTTTAAATTGCATTCTTAAAGGCAAATATATAATTTACCAAAAGATTTAAAGGTTTAAAATTTTTAATATGAAAATGTAATGGAAGATTTTACAAGTAAAACTTACGTAAGGGAAGTGTTTAATGAATTACTTTTATAAATAAGAATTTGATGTTATAGTTGTTATAAACTTGAGTTATAATTTAAATACTGCTAATTAAATGAAATAAAAAAGTGAGTATTATAAATGAGTAATTATAAACATAAGTAAATAGTTGAAGCTATTTATAAATAAAATAAGTATAAGAGATGAATACTGTAAATAGGCGATTATAGACTTAAGTAAATGAATTGATATGCTAAGTAATTGAATTGAACATGAATACTATAAATAAATGAATGTAATGCAATAAAAATAAATTGACATTATATGGATAAATGAAATTGAATTTGTAAGTAATGAGTAGAAATAAATAGAAATAAGTACTGAATGAAGGAATATGCATTTATTTATAAAGAAACCTATGTATACTTTAAGAAATTATTTACATATGATTAAGTAATTATAGATGAGTAACATATGCAATGAAATACATGAAAGTGAATGAATGAAATAGTCATTTTATAAATGAAACTAAAGTAAGGTAAATGATATGAAATGAAATTAATAAGAATAAACATAAATAGTGCTTGGCTTGGATTTTGTTTTGGCTTATGGAATTGTTTGGGGGAAGATACTTCTGATTGCTTAGGATGTATGAATAATCTATCAAGTTTTATCTAGACCGTTGAGTAAATGGTGCACTCAGTAGTTTATTTGTCATTCTAGGCGGTTAAATATTTCTGAACCCGAACAAACCATTTGTTTGTTTGCTATGGAATGATAGTTGATTTTATAGATTTCATATGATGATTATATGTTGTGGCTGCCAATGATTGTTGTTTATATTGATTTTTTGTTAGTGGTTGAAACAACTTTAAAACAATTCATTTTATACAATTATTAACTTATTTGGATTATATAAGTGAAATATAGGTTATGGAAGCAATTGCTGCTGCTTTTGGTTTCATAATATAAGCATTGTTTTCCTGACAAATAGGTATGTTCTCGGATTATGGGTTTTCTAACGATATTATATTGTTTTTCCGCTGTTGGGATATATTATTTTGAAAAGTTATGATATATATTGTTTTATTTATATTATAATTTCTCCCAAGCCTCTCCATACAAAGGAGTCTATGTTGAAATTTTCATAAATTTTGGACTTAGAAAATTTTGAATTTTTTTTTCCTTTTATTAGTTTGAGTATAAAAGGATTTAATGGTTATAAATTGGTATACTTTATCTAAATTATTTAATTTTTTAAATTTATTTATTTATAAATTTAATATTTTGAATAAGATATATGGATTACTTGATTTCTTCTTTCCCCTTCTTTTCCTTTTCGGGGACGAAAAGTTTGGAGTAGGGGAGAGTGTAACGACCCGTAAATTCGATAATTTAAATTTGTTAATTTAATGAGATTTTGGTAATTAAATTTGGAAGAAATAAAAATCTGTAATTTAATAATGAAATGAATACTGGAATGAAGTAACAAATGATAATTAAAGCTAATAATTAACAATTTGAATGAGATTACAATTAATTGAAATAATGTAAAGTGTTATACTTGGTTATAAATTGATATAGGAAAACAAATGCAAACATTAAATTGATAAATGATATAGTACGAAATAAATGACCATTGAATAAAATTTGGGTTATATAAGAATTATAACATTTGTTTGTGAATAATGAATTCATAAGTGTGATTAAAAGTTATAGTAATGATTGTTGTAAGTTACATGTTTATTTGGATTTATTTAATTGAAATGCGAAATAAATTAAAATTAAATGAAATTTAGTGTTACATTAATGAGATTTAGACAATAATAGCAAAATGGGAATGTAATAGAATGAGTAGGAATGTAAATTTGTTCATAAGCTAATAATTGAGTTAATAAAAGAATGAAACTGTGATATAATTAATTGGGACTTTAAAAATTAAATTTATGTGTAAATTTGGGAGAATCCAATATAATGGAAATTTAACTGTAAATTCAAATAAAAGATAGGATTTGGAATATATTAATGTAATGAAATGTGAAAAAAGTGTTAACTGTGTTATAGAGTAATAGCGGATTTAGTATAAAGATTGAAATCAAATAAAAACAATTTATTGGAATTAAATATTAAATAATTGAATTTAATTACAATTGAAGTTAAACACTGTAATTGGTAAAATTAATTAACTTTGAATTGATGCCTAAATTTGTTTTAAATTATGGTAAACGTCCAAGTAATCTAAAATGATAGAAATTGTGATTTATTAACTTTGAGTTGAAAAAGTGATTTAATTAACTTAATATTAATTTATTTAATTAACTGAAATATAGCCATTTTGGCAACTATCTCGGATTTTAACGAAACCAGTTTCATCGGATCTGTAACGGTGAATTATTATAGGATTTCAAGTTTTGTAGCGATCGGACTTGTCGTTTGATCGTACAGGCTCGAATTGCCTAGAAATCGATTCAATTGAAATCAATCTGAATTAAGCTGATTTTAGCATAACTTCTTCATACGATGGAATTAGAACCTAAAACTTGTTCCATTGAGTTTAAAATATTTGAAAACATCTATTATAATATATGGATTGACCCTTTTTTGTTCCGGAGTTGAAACGGGATTTACAGGTCGTTTATCGTTCCAATCCAAATCAATCTTGTCCATTTATTCTATTTTTCAGCTTTGCCTATAAATACCTCGTTATAAATCCTAATTGTTTCTTATTCTCATTTTTCTGTATGTACATTCCTTCTTAACTCCTCATTCCAATGGCAGACAAACAAATATCAGTTCAGTTTCAAATCAAATTTCAAATCAAAAATTTGAACTCCTCAAAAAAAAGGAAAAAATACAAATCGAAGATCTCAACGATGCGTATCTACATCTATTGTCTGTTTCTGCAATCGATGCTCGAGTCAACCTCAAATCGTGGTCAAAGTTGAAATGGATGTATTTGATTGGAGCGACAATCGAGGAATCGATTTCTAGGTTTAATGGAGATCGTGGAGGGAGGCTAATGGTGGTGGTCGCCTGAGCTAAATCGATCTATGGCAACAGGAATTTGCATTTTAGGGTTCGAAATCGCGATTTTCGCTTGATGACCGGAGGTGTTTTGCGCGATCGGACCGAGGGGAAGTTATGGGCATCGGCTGGGGGCTGGCGTGGGTGGTCGTTCCATGGTCGTCGACGGTGTTTGGGTGATGTAATCGTCGGTCAACGCGAAGAAGGGGACGCGTTTCATGAGTTCTGTGCACGACCTTTGCCCAAGAGGGAAGTTGATGTGTCAGCACCCTATTTATTCTTTTATTTTATTTAAATTCAAATTTGAAATTTCTAATATGTATAACTTCTATGTACGAGATCGAATTCATGCACGGTTTTCTTCGTTGGGATCGTGTCTAAATTCTGGACATTTAGACGCTGGTTTGGACAAATTCTGAGGTCATTTGAATTTTGAATTTTGAGTTTAAATTGGATTTAAATTCATTTTAAATTCAAAGGTGAGTGTTTTAACCCACTCACAACTTCTAAAATTTCTTATGTTTGTCGAATTTAATTTATGATGCAATTAGGTATTTATTTATGACTGTTTGGTATAATTTAAATCATCATCTCAGTTAATTTGAATTTATTTGAATTAAATTGTTATTTAATTTATTATTGAATATAAATTGCCAGTTAAATACCTGCCATCGATTATTAGTTCTATATTGATATTTATTGATTGATTTGGATGATGGACGTTGATTGTTGATATTGGATGAATGGATGTTGTATTTTATATCGTTATAAACTGCAAGTTCACTATGTAACGACCTGATATTTTCAACCATTCGCATCCGCACATGCCAGACTTGAATTGCTCAAAATATCATATTGTTAATTTATATTTGGCAAAACTCAGCATATACAGTAAATAAATCAATCACAGACACAGAGTAATATAATAATAATGCAGCGGAATAGATAAATAGTAGTTCATGAAGCTACTATATAAACATCATAGTTAGAAATAAAATGTAGCAGAATATCTCCAATACAAAGAAGTTTCAAATACGAACTGATGACATCTCTGAACAAATCAACTGGAAAAGCTGAAAGCTGAATCGATCGTTGGATCTCCAAGCGAAGCTCCAAACTCCAAAGGCGAGTCTCAAATGCTGTATCACTCAGTCTGACCCGAGTGTGAAGCAAAACACAAAACACTCGAGTCAGGATTAACATTCTTACATCAATAAATCCAACTCAAGTGAAATATCAACTAAAATACAAGTAACTTAAAGGATGTTCGGGATAACCATCCTCTAAGGATCCGTGGAACTATCTACTATGTAGAAATATACGTTATTACCAACCAAACGTCATTATAACACCATGGTCATTTCAAAATAATTTATACTTCAAAACCAGAATATCATTTCCATTTCAAATATATATATATATATATATATATATATTTCCATATTATAACACTTTCAAAACTAAATTGATAATTTCATATATATATCTCATTTTAACTTCATTATTATTTAGTTTTGAAATATTCATTTAATAATCCATTATCATTTAAATAAATCTTAAATTTCTTAATTTTAAATAAACTAAATATACCATTTCAATTTATGTAAATTTGAAATATTCATTTAAATCGCTTTTAATCAAATTCAAGTTATAAAATCATATCTTTAAAATCTCAAATTTAATAAATTTCAAATCAACCTATTTAAGTATAATTCTTAAATAAATATAATTTCAAACCAATTTCCATTATAAACTTTATATTTGAAATATAATTTCAAAATTCATTTATCATACAATTTTCAAAACAAATAAATTTAAAAATCTAAATTTTTAACCCTATAGATAACATATACATATATAATATCTTAAAATCAATTATTTATTAGAACCAAAATATTCAATTTTAAAACCTTGGAAATAATTTATATATATACTAACAGTGTTTGTATAAAATTTTCTATCCTATGGTCAAGTGATACGGATATTTATCATTTCAATCCGCAATTTAAAATATATACGAGTATATATCATTTCAACTCGCAATCCCAAATTCAATTTAATGAAAATCGCTTGGGTTTATTATTTCATCCCATAACGATTTTCTCCTATTCTACAGATCGTTCGGGTATGTATCATTTCAGCCCATAGGGAATTCTACACTAACAGGGAACTTGCAGAGTGATAACAGATATGATAATAATAATAACAGACATATATTATCAATATTAATATAATATAAACAACAAGATATGGTGTCATATCCCACAGGTGAATAATTACATATAAATGCATATCATAGATAACAATTTAAATAATTAACAGTTTAATTTAGTAGTACATTTTAATTGTCCTTTCAATTGAAATAAAATTAAATAAATATAAGAACGTTAATCGTGAGTGATTGTTCATCTTTCGAAGCTAGAGATATTTGACAAAGGAATGAGTTACGAATCCAAGCGAGAATTTTAAAGTAAAGCTAGATTAGCACGAATTCGACGAACAGAGCTGATAATAGGGATCGATGAAAACAATAAAATCAATTTTGATCTAAACTGAAAATATATACATTATTATTACACATATATATTCCAATATTTTAAATTTAAGACAAAAATTAAAATAATATATATGTAAATAAAATCATTGTTTTAAATTAAAGCACATATATTAAAATCAAACATATATGTATAATATATTTTGAAATGAATACTTATGTGTATATATATACTCATTCGAATGCAAAATATATATAAAACAAATCATTAAACAAACATATATTTTATATTAAAGCAGATACATACAACTTGTATGCAAGACAAAATGTACCGACTTTCATTATATATACCTACTTAAACTTATAAAATCAATATTTTCTTTAAAACACTTATAAAAAAACAAATCTTTATGCGTATAACATATCAAAAATCAATACAAAAATTCCAGCAGCCTCTCATTAAAGAAACCAAATTTATATATTATGAAGATCGAAATATTATTATAATATATATTTAAACTCATATTAAAAATAATATATACATTTTTTCAAAAAGGCAGACTCATATATGCTCATATATCAATAGACTAATATATAATCATGTATACTAACTTACATACATTAATATGTATAACAACTTGATATATGCAATAGTATATATATATATATCATATATATAGTATTAATACATGTTTCAGGCAAGTATGTTTCTACAAATATTGAAACAGGTTTTGGCCAAAATAGGCCTTTAATATTAAAACAGGCTTAACTATATAAACATTATACTATATTCATCATTATTATTATATATATATATATTAGTAAATAAGTAACCTGTGATATTTGTATACTAAACAAACAACATAAAGTATAGATATATACGTTAGTTACCCATGTCATATATAAACTGCATATATATATTTCACCTTCTAATACAAAGCAGTTACCCAACACATATAATAAACTATAATACATATTTTACAACACACGCAACATATATACAAATATATATACTGCCGAAACTTTGTATGTTCTGCAACATATATATAAACTGTATAACTTTATCGACTTTATAAACTAATATATAATATAATCTTATATAAATGAACATATATATAAACAACAAATATATATATATATATATTATCAGAGAAGGAAAAACGAAGATAAAATACTCGGCTTGGCAAACATATATGATTAATAGGTTATACACAACTACAAGTATAAACTATTATAAATTTAGACTTTGAACTCAACATATTTATATAGAATTTGATATATACATAAACTTATATTATACTTATATATAAATATACATATATACATAGACTTATAGCTATATAATATACATATATATAACAAAACATACAACAAAGAATATTTGTATAAAAAAATATTGGCAATATATATATATATACACACGCACACACACACGCATGTGTGTGTGTGTGTGTGTGTGTGTGTGTGTGTATATATTAACACTTAAAAATCAGAGATCTTTATATACACTAACAGATTGTAAATAAACCGTTATATAACTCATATATACAATTATATATAGGCTTACTGGGTGGAGGAGACAAGGCGTAGATGGGGAGAAGTTAAAATGGAGCCGTGGTGGAAAAGTGAAGCAACGGCGGTCGAGTGAGAGGGAGGGGAGGCGTACGGGTGGAGGCCGAGGGGAGTGGTGGAATTAGGTGGTGATTGGTTGCGGAGCTTCATCGGTTGGAGGACGAAGGTAAGGCTTTGGTTAGGTGAGCCGGAGGGAGGAGGATCTAGTGGGGAGAAAGAGAGAACAAAAACAAAAATTAAAATTAAAAAAGAATGAAACAACAGTAGAGGAGAAGAGCGTACCTCTTTTGTGAACAGTCTCAAGATGAAAAAGGGCACCGCATATAAACATAAATCAAGGAAAAAGAGCAATGGTCACCCGCTTGAAACACGTGAAATAATTAAAGCAATTTATTTTGTTTGGGCAACATGTTTCATTTTTGAAACCGAAGGAATATGGTACCATTACAACGAACCATTTTATCGCTTCCATCGTGTACCGGACCTCAAAATACAGAAGTAAATATACCAAAGAGATCAGCATGATGAGGCGATCAAAACTATATATAGATATTAGTGATACGATTGAATTATAAAATTTCGAATTTCCGCTACGGAAAATGCTTCAAAATTGCAGAAAATAAGATAAATAGAGCTAGAGAAGATCAAATTTGAAGAAACGGATATGAACTCTCACTCAGAAGATGATTTACAAATTTATTATATAAAAATATTTAGGTTTTGAAAATATTTTATCATCGTCAAATTTTAACTCATTTGAATTTGAATGAAATTACACAATAAAATAAACTTTCATATTATCTGATGAAAATTTACCATTTGCTATGTTAAAGTAGTCGTATTCCAAATATTAAATTTTTATTTCAAAATTCAATATTTAAAAGTTCACAAGAATTCAATCAAATACGTTATTAAAATCATTAGAAATTTGCGCCGTTACAACTATGGGTTGAAATGATACATAGCCGAATGATCTATAGATTAAAAAAATCATTATGGGTTGAAATGATAGACTCGAGCAATTTTATGGATGTTATTTATTTTGGGATTGCGGTTTGAAATGATATATAACCGTAAAATTTTAAATTACGGATTGAAATGATAAATATCCATATCACTTGACCCTAGGGTAGAGAATTACATACGGACACCGGATTGGTTAAATTAAATGATTTTAAAATCCTTAATTTTTGAATGGAATTAAATGATATTTTGAAGTAAAGTTTGATTTGTATAAATTGAAGTATTTTTGGAAAATCAAGTTTTTTGTTGAAATGTGAATTGGCTTAAAAGGAGTTGTTTTAAGAAATTAAATTGAAATGGTCATATTTTGTTGAAATGAAATAAATAGTTTTAAATTGATATAAATTCCAAATTCATTTGTTCAAATATAAACTGTTTTAAATTATATTATTTTTAAGGTTCTAGATTTTAAGATTTTCATATTTATAAACTATTTTAACCTGTATTGACTATATTAAATCAATTTAACCTATTTTAAACAATTTAAATTATTTTAAAACTAATTAAAGCATTTTAACGTATATTAAATCTAGTTAATTTATTTTAAACCTATTTAATCTATTTTAATTTTTATTCAATTTATTTTAAATCTATTTAACTATTTTCAATCTATATTTACTATTCTAGAGTATTTTGACTATTGAAAATGTATCAAACTACTTATAACTATTTTAACTATTTATAACCATTTAAACTAATTTCTAAATTTTTAGACTAGGTAAAAGGGAAGTGTTTATATTCAAAATTCATTGGTATAAAAGCAAATACGATGAAATGATCTAAGTTGGGATTTAAATGTATAATAAATTGAAAACAATGATTTTAACCTGTTTCGGAAATATGGTTCTGTAAGAAATTATGATTTGAAAGTGAATATGATTTCAAAGTGAATATGGTTTCGAAGGTATTATGAATTTGAGAAGATGATATTTTGACACAAATTGCGAATTGAGTTTTGAAATATAAAAGAACCATCCGGCGTGTAATAAGCGATTGGTTGTTAAAGAGACCGGGATTGGATATTGTCGTACTCTCTGCCAATACCGAAAACCACTTTGACAACCGTGTACGCGGTGGAGATTCCAAAATGAAGTAGGATGATTGCGACGATCCTATATGAGGTATATACGTGGACCCAACTCCTATGAGTTGGCTTAAGGTGGCTAAAACAGGAGCAATTGACGAGCTAAGTGAGGTCATTCCTCCAATCGGGCAGACTCCATTGATACTATATTTTGACTTTTGATTTATTTGGTTGGCCACCTTTAATTTTACTCAGGAGTGTGTTCCAAGGTGGGAGGTAGTAGCTGCTATACGTTACCACCAGTCCGGAAGTGTAATTGGTATATCTACCATAGCATTGCCCAGTTGTGACATGTCACCTACCCTAGCGCCTTCTACGAGTTTGTTTTGTACCATACCTATTGAGTGCCCTCTGACGGTGCCTAATACGGGCGGGATTATGGTACCACATAGCCTATGGGAATATATAAAATGTGTTAAGGGCGAAAATGCAACGCCTTAACGCTATTTTAATAGTTTACTTTACTTTAGACTCTATTATAATAGTGTATTGTACTACATAGTATATAGTTTAACGGATCCTTAGGAGACGTGAATCTCGAACATCTCTTAAGTTATTGCACACACGTTAAACGCTAGATAGGAGATGTCAAACCCCGTAAACATCTCTGATGTTGATCCATTCATATTTATTTAACTTTGATTTAACTTACATAAGATCTTTTAGTCTGACTCGAGTGTTTTGTATTTTCAATTCGCTCGGGTCAGCCTGAGCATTTCAGGATTTGAAGACCTTATTTTTGGAGGATGAAGACGAAGATTTGTACTATAATTATTTATATCATTATTCCACTACATTTATATTGTTCCGCTACACTTCTGTTTATCTCTGTTGTATGTAACTCTGATACCCATATAATCAATATTTTGTAATTAGCTTCATGAACTGTTATTTTGATTATTATATTTTGTCATTCCGCTGTGATATTCTGTTTTATTTTTTTTCTTTTCTCTGCTATTTCTTATTTACCCCAATAACAATCTTCCCTCTTGTATGCTTTAAGTTTGGCATGTGTGTCTGCTTAAAGCGTCCAAAAAGGCAGGTTGTTACACTGTATGTCATCCTGCCTAAGTGCCTATACCTCCTTCCACCTATGCACGGTCTCGTTGCACCCTTGATGCACCTAGCTTTTACCTTTGTTCCTGTATGTGCATGCCTGAGTATGCTGGTCTGGTATGCTTGTATATGTCTTTCTTAATCTGTGCTGCTACTGGTCTAATTTATTTTCTAAACTCATGCACACTTGCATTGTAAACTCCGTCGTGCTTGTGCATTTGTCTTATTTCTTGCATTATTGAGTTCATTCACTTGAGCACATGTGTTGAGCCTGAAGTATAGCTTTGGCTTGACCTTGTAAGCACTTTTACTTGCGTTGTCTTAAGCCTTCGGGCTTGACCTTTGTTTTGTTTTTGGGGTCTACTTGTGTATTTTAATTTGCTCAATCTTATGGCATGTATAGTAATACATTGTACATGTCATAGGTTGTTCGTGCATATTTATTTTTGTTTCCTGTTTATAATATAAACAAACAAACCAATAAACGGATGCAATATCGTTTTCAATTATATTTGTACTTTTGCAGTTTTAATTTGTTTTTTTTTTTGCCTTTTACCATGTTGTTATTTGATAGGCAAAGTAGATGACTTGAAAAAAGAAATTGGAGCAAGAAGACAACAAATCGATTTCAAGTGAGTGAGTGTACTATAAATAAGAGAGTAAAATAATATTGTATATGAGAGTGTAAAATAGTGTTATATATGAAAACGTAAAATATAGTGGAAGCTATGTTGTAACTCTGTACTATTTGAAATTGTAGCCAAATAAACTATTCGTTATAATAAAATTTTATTTCTTTACATCAATATATGATTTTATAATAATATTGTAACAAATAGATTTAGAAATAGTATATTTATTTTTTATCATCAAACAAAAATCATAAAATGTTATATTCTTTTATCTCCCCCTTTTGATGATAATAAACATATATTAAGATTTTATAACAAAGATATGTATTTGATGTGATGTGATCGAGCTCCCTCTATTTATATACTCCCCCTATAACTAGACTCCCACTACACAAATGCATGCAATTTAACAATGAAAATGTTGATTGTCAAAATAATTGAAAATGTTGATTGTCAATATAATTGCAAAACAACCGTCCAATAATTAAAACAACTCTTGAATACTGGTAGGGTTATTATTCAATCATCAAAATGTTAACCTCTCTCCCCCTTTTGTTATAATCAAAATAATAATAATTGAAATAGTGATGAATTTGATTAAAACCATAAATCATATAGAGAGAAGTATATATTGCAATTCCAATTAATCAAATAGAAATCGTAATATTTTATTTGTTGGACACAAATTCCATTTTAGAGTGATAATTGAGTCATGGTTTATGGGAAATTTACATGGTGATAGCAGTGTGGTATTTTTAATAAAGGAAAATTAGTAATTACTCTTTCGAATATTATATAAATAATGTTAAGCACTTTCTAACCATGCATAACCGTTAGACCTTTTAGTGAGGTTGGTTCTCACTTAAAAAAGAATGTCAAGCATTTTCAAACCATGCATAACCATGAGGACCTTTAAATAAGGTTAGAAACTAATTTAATATTAATCCCTCTCTTGTATATAAGTTCCATCCATACATAATCATGAGTATTTTTAATGAGAATATAAGCGCATATATAGAGATTAAGTTATTCACCCATACATAACCATGGGGACTTTTTTTTAATAAGAATGAATACTTTGGGGTAGAATTATAAATTACGCTAAAAATATAATTCTTTATTTTTTAACTACCAACTTCTGTATACTATATTAAATTTTTGTGTATGGACTGCAAGAAGGATGATAGTTGTAGATATGATCATGAAATATGTACTGATTTTAAAAATATTATAAAGCTTATTCAATTTTCATGAAATTTTTAACATATACATCCTCTAGCTATGAAGTATAATTTAACCACTACCATCACTTTCTCAATCGCTATAAATAATTTTTTTATAGATTTCAAAAGTTTCAAGTAGTCAACAACCATCTTTTACAGAGTAAATCCATTACCAAAGTAAATAATAGTATTGTTATAAGGAAAATCAAGGTAAAATTTGGGTTAATTGAAAAAAAATTCTAAATCCAAAAATAGTGAAAATATGCTTTCTGCAAAGGATTTTGTAGAAATAATGTCTGCTAATTTTAAAATTTGTTGAAAATGCAAATATGATTTCAAATGAAGTGATGTCTAACACCACTTGTACTTTAGTTTCCCAAAATGATATATCATTAAGCAAGCAGATATGTACTCCTCAATATCACTCGAATTGGTTCACCAAAGTTTCAACAAAGCCATTTTATATCAAATAGAGGTAAAATCATTTATATCAAGCAAGAACACACAGTTGAAAATTTTCCTGGCACAGATTTATTAGTCATGAACAAAAGTCAATGAAAGTTAATCGTTATACCAACGCAACTAATAGTTCCTGTTTTTAAAATCCATTCCATTTGAAACCACTCCATACTTGTTCAATTTATCTCTTTCAACTTGGATGTCGTGAGGTGGGCCTTGGAATGTTTTTGAATAAGCAGGGGTAATTCGCATATCCTCTAAATGTAGAGCTCGCAGGGCTTTGAAACCAAATACATTACCCACAATGGAAGTAAACAAATTAGTAACAGAACCTTCTTCAAAAAAAGTCTAAAGGATAAGCTATATAAGCAATATATTGATTTTCTTCCCCAACAACGGCCTCAATGTTGTAGCATCGTCCTTTGTAATGATCAAGACTGGTAAGTCCATCGGTCCACATAGTTGTCCAGGTACGAGTAGAAGATTAGGTGGCTACCGCAGCCCCTTCTTCTTCAGCGGGAACTCCAGGTTGAGGAGTTACTTGGAATGCTGCTAAGATATTAGTATCTTTGGTTTCGTAATCAGGAGTATAATAAGTCAATCTGTAATCTTTAACACCAGCTTTAAATCCAACACTTGCTTTAGTTTCTATTTGTGGTGACATAAGTCCCTCCCTATAACTCATGCATTAAGAATTCTTACAACAACAAGGTCTACTCGATATAGATTAGGCGTGAATGAAAACTTTGACAAAAATCTTTTAAAAAATATTCAACTAATATTATCAATGAATTAAGTTTCTTATTAGACCATGCATTTGATTCACCAAATACATCATTATTTTGTATACTCTTTGATATATATGGCGCAACCCAATCTTTGTTTTTCAAGTTTATAATTGAATTTGGACACTTTCCATTTTGAATCTAAAAAAAAAATACTAAGAAAAATTCCCCCTTGATTTTGATATGTATTGTATATGTAAATCCTAGATGTGGAAATAGGGATAATTCATCCATGAAAGAGAAGGGGAATAAAACAAAAATAGACACCAACTAAACTAACTATATAGAGATATATAGTTAGTATATAGAAAAGAAAACAGTCAATGAGATCGTAATAATGAATCACGAGTTAGAATTTCATAGATTTCAACTAATCAAGTATAAGTATAGATGGTATTCTGTATAATATAATGATAGAGAAATGAAACACACTTCACTTACTCACAATTCTTATTCATCTACTTGATCTTTAAAAAAAAGAATAGATTGAACTTGAAAATTTACTCATTTAAATTTAATGAGTAAACGATTGAACTTTATTCGGTTGGGTGGTACCAACTAAATCGAGTACTAATTCCCATTTAATTCATATTGAATTAATTAATCAAGCTGTTACTAGAAATTGATTTGGTACTATGTACCATAGTCTCTCAATCAAAAGAATTTCGACATATTTTACTTTATTATATTATGAAAATAAATCTGAATCCTTCTGGTTCTACGGTTTCCACACTTGAAGAAAAAAATCTAGGACGTATCACTCAAATATTGGCCCAGTACTGGATGTTGTTTTCCTCTGGGGCAAGATGCCTAATATATATAAAGCTTTGGTAGTTAAAGGTCGAGATACTGACCGTCAGCAAATTAATGTGACTTGTGAGGTACAACAATTATTAGGAAATAATTGAGTTAGAGTTGTAGCTATGAGTGCTACAGATGGTATGACGAGAGGAATGGAAGTGATTGATACAGGAGCCGCTCTAAGTGTTCCAGTCGGCGGAGCTACTTTCGGACGAATTTTCAATGTTCTTGGGGAGCCTGTTGATAATTTAGGTCTTGTAGATTCTCGTACAACATCGTCTATTTATAGATCTGCACCTACTTTTACATAGTTAGATACGAAATTATCAATCTTTGAAACAAGGATTAAAGTGGTGGATCTTTTAGCTCCGTATCACCGTGGAGGAAAAATTGGACTCTTTGGGGGAGCCGACATGGGTAAAATAGTACTTATCGTGGAACTGATCAACAACATTGCCAAAGCTCATGGAGGCATATCCTTATTTGGTGGAGTGCGTGAATGTACTCGTGAAGGAAATGATCTCTACATGAAAATGAAAGAATATGGGGTAATTAATGAAAAAAATATTGCAGAATCAAAAGTAACTCTAGTCTATGGTCAAATGAATGAACCACCAGGAGCTCGTATGAGAGTAGGTTTGACTGCACTAACCATGGCATAATATTTCCGAGATATTAATGAATAAGATGTACTTTTATTCATCGATAATATCTTTCGTTTCGTTCAAGTGGGATTAGAAGTATCTACCTTATTAGGGAGAATGCCTTCTACAATGGGTTATCAACTTACCCTTAGTACCGAAATAGGTTCTTTACAAGCAAGAATTGCTTTCACCAAAGAAGGGTCTATAACTTCGATCCAAGCAGTTTATGTACCTATAGATGATTTGACCGACCCTTCTCCTGCCATGACATTTTCATGTCTAGATGCTACTACCGTACTATCAACAGGATTAGATGCCAAAGGTATTTATCCAGTAGTCGATCCCTTAGATTCAACGTCAACTATGTTACAACCTCGGATCGTTGGCGAGGAACATTATGAAACAGCTCAAAGAGTTAAGGAAACTTTACAACGTTACAAAGAACTTCAGGACATTATAGTTGTCCTGGGGTTGGATAAATTATCCGAAGAAAATCATTTAACTATAGCAAGAGCACGAAAAATTGAACGCTTCTTATCACAACCCTTCTTCGTGGCAGAAATCTTTACTGGTTCTTCAGGGAAATATATTGGTCTCGCCGAAACAATTAGGGGGTTTCAATTGATCCTTTCTGGGGAATTAGACAGTCATCTCAAGCAGTATTTGGTAGGTAAAATCGACGAAACTACCGCGAAAGCTATGAACTTGGAAGGGGAGAGAAAACTGAAGAAATGACCTTGAATCTTTGTGTACTGACCTCTAACTGAATTATTTTGGACTCGGAAGTAAAAGAAATCATTTTATCTACTAATAGTCGACAAATTGGCGTATTACCAAACCACGCCCCTATTGCCACAGCGGTAGATATAGGTCTTTTGAGAATACGTCTCAACGACCAATGGTTAACGGTAGCCTTGATGGGTGGTTTCGCTAGAATAAGTAATAATGAGATCACCGTTTTAGGAAATGATGCGGAGATGAGTACTAACATTGATCTACAAGAGGGTCAACAAGCTCTTCAAATAGCTGAAGCTAACTTGAGTGGAGCTCAGGGAAAGAGACAAGCAATTGAGGCGAATCTAGCTCTTAGATGAGCTCGGACACAAGTAGAGGCTGTTAAGGTTATTTCCCACTAGAAAAAAACACACACATAAAAATAAGAAAAAGAAGTTCTTTATAGGTTCTTTGTTATATACCATATTTTGATTCTGCCAATTGAATACAATCAATTCTAGATGATACAACAAAAAAAAAGATGGCAAGAAAAACTTATTAGATACCATCAATCTGGTATCTAATAAGTTCTACCTACTATGGGATTTGAACCAATGACCTCCGCCGTATGAAAGCAATACTCTGATCACTGAGTTAAGTTGGTTATTAATCATCACAAAGGGCCCATCGCCTCAGGGATTATAGGTGGAATATTTTTTCTACGCAATACCAATCCATTAACAATAAACGGATTAAAGAACTCTCATGTGGACAAGAAATTCTCTATATGTTAAGATGTCTATGACAAGGGCTATAGCTCACTTAGGTAGAGCACCTTGTTTACACGTGCGCCAATGCTTTTCAAAGGGGCCCATTATGCAATGAACATAATTGATCTTATTTAGAAATCAATGTCTTACTCTATAAATTCGAAGGAAGAATAGAACAATAGCCTGACAAATATTTGATTTGGTCCGATTCGAGTGCGAATTCGGGTGCCAAATGAAATAGAACCCGCCATTGATTTGCTAATTGATAAGGTAAATACCAGCCCATTCAATGCTAGGCATGATGAGTATAAGGGACTCAAAAGAACCTCTTTTTATCCTATGAACTTTAAGGTGTAAGTCTCATATTTGACTCTTGTAGCGGAGCGACAGAGATTCCACTTAACTTTGGTTAATCTAGGCCAGAGGCAGACCTAAGTCAAGGTGACCTCTCTTTGAAACACTTTGATATTGTTTTTAGATCAGAATACAAATCATGAATCATAGAACACATGGAACCATCTTATTATCTTCCTGTAAAAAAGAAAAAATATGGTGGACTAACTGATCTTTATATCAATCAGTTGATGAAAGAGCCCAATGCAAGAAAATGCATGTTGGGTCTTTGAAACTGTTTGCATCATTTTGATAATACTTAGTTTGATCTGTTTTACCGAAAAGGTCTACGGTTCGAGTCCTTATGGCCCTAACACATTCCACTTTTTTTTCAATCAAATAAAAAAAAGTGGAAATGGATTAAGAATTAAATTAATGCATTTTATATTTGTATTTTTATAATATAAAATGAAGTAGAAGAATATAGTTATACTAATACGATTTCTTATGCTATAATTAGTCTTATTTATTAGTATTCTAATTATACTATTTTTTGTATTTAATTTAATTACTTTTCAAAAAGAGAAACCGAGATAAAGTAAGAGAGTTTTCTTTGGATGGGAACATCCTATGTCCATACCATATCTAAATGGAATAAAAAAAGGTAAGTGGGGTTCCATTGTATGAATCTTTAAATAAGGCATGCACCATGGCAAACACACTCTAAACTATGTAGTTTTATTTGATAAAAAAATTCCCTTTTCCTTTAAAAAGTTCTGGATGAATTTACAATTGAAATTCAAATCGAATAATTCAACCCATTCCACATTAATAAGAGTCCATTTATGTTTCCGCTTCATGAATATGAAATTTTCTAGGCATTTCTAATAATATCGGGGGCTATTCCTATTTTGACATTTGTAATTTCTGGAGTTTAGCCCCAATTAGTGAAGGACCAGAGAAGCTCTCTAGTTATGAATCAGGTATGGAACCCATGGGAGACGCTTGGTTACAATTCTTAATCCGCTATTACATGTTTGATCTAGTTTTTGTTGTTTTTGACGTTGAAACGGTCTTTCTTTATCCATGGGCGATGAGTTTTGATGTATCGGGTGTATCTGTATTTATAGAAGCTTTCATTTTCGTACTTATCGCAATTGTTGGTTCAGTTTATGCATGGCGAAAAGGAGCATTAGAATGGTCTTAACTGAATATTCAGACAACAACAAAAGAAAAAGGAAGGAAAAGGATATATTGAGACAGTTATGAATTTGATTGATTTTCCGTTACTTGACCAAACAACCCCGAATTCCGTTATTTCAACTACATTAAACGATCTTTCGAATTGGGCAAGACTCTCCAGTTTATGGCCTCTTTTCTATGGTACCAGTTGTTGTTTCATTGAATTTGCTTCATTAATAGGCTCGCGATTCGACTTCGATCATTATGGATTAGTACCAAGATCGAGCTCTAGGCAAGCAGACCTAATTCTAACAGTCGGTACAGTAACAATGAAAATGGCTCCGTCTTTAGTATGATTATATGAACAAATGCCTGAACCAAAATATGTCATTGCTATGGGAGCTTGTACTATTACAGGAGGAATGTTCAGTACTGATTCTTGTAGTACTGTTTTGGAGAGTCGATAAGTTAATTCCCATGGATGTCTATTTGTCGGCCTGCCTGCCTAAACCAGAAGCAGTTATAAATGCTATAACGAAACTTCGTAAGAAGATATACCGAGAAATCTTTGAAGATAGCACTTTATATCAACAGGAAAATAGATGTTTTACTACTAATCACAAGTTTTATGTTCGACGTAGTACTCATACTGGAAATTACGATAAAGGATTACTCTATCAATCACCATCTACTTCAGAAAGTATCTCTGAAGTATTTTTCAAATCCAAAAATTTAGTATCTTGACATGAATTAGTGAATTAGGCAAGGTTCCTTTGTGCAGAATAAGAAAGAGTGGGTCAAGTCAATCTTTCAAAATTTCATTGGAAATTTTAAATACTCATACAAATACAAATGTGGGAGAAATCGGGAAGATGGGGGTTCGTTTATCTGATTGGCTAGTCAAGCATGAACCAATTCATAGATCTTTGGGTTTCGATTACCGAGGAATAGAGACTCTACAAATAAAAACCGAGGATTGGGATTCCATTACTGTCATTTCATATGTATATGGTTACAATTATTTACGCTCCCAATGTGCCTATGATGTAGCACCTGGTGGATTTTTAGCTAGTGTGTATCATCTTACGAACATATGGTATGGTATAAATAAGCCATAAGAGGTATGCATAAAAGTATTTGCCTAAAGAAGTAATCCTAGAATCCCATCTATTTTCTGGATTCGGAGAAGTGCCGATTTTCAAGAACGGTAATCTTATGATATGTTGGGAATCTCTTATGATAATCATCCATGTCTTAAACGTATCTTGATGCCTGAAAGTTGGATAGGTTGGCCCTTACGTAAGGACTATATTACCCCCAATATTTATGAAATACAAGATGTTCATTGAATGATAAGAAATGAATGCTCACTAATATGACATGACTCCAGATTTTTTTATTCAAGTCAAGGAATATTTTTAATTTTGTTCTAGATGAAAGAGAATAACTGGATTCTAATTCGTATTAAGACTAAGCTAAAAAAAGACTTCATTGGCATAACCCAATTTTGAAGATATTATGAATTTCATTTGAGAAGAAACTATATAATAGATAAATCAAAAAAGTTCTGCACTATGAACTTTGCACCGTGCATGTCACTTAGATGAACCCTTGAAAGTAGCATAAACAAGAATGAAGAAATAAAACAAATAGGAAAGAAATACAAAATGAAAAAAGAACAGATTTTTTTACTGTGTATAAAATATATCCTTACTTTTTCTATCCTTCAACTCCTATAAAAAAATAAACTTGGAAGTTTTTTAGACAACTTATTTTTTATTACCATCTCCAAACATAGATAGATTTATACATCTATATAAAAAATATGTATTGCGCTCTAGATTATTAATATGTAGTGTATGTTGACCCGCTTCAATTAATTTAAGAGGTATAAATATCTTTTCAATCGATTAATTATGTGTCAGGAACCAGATTTGAACTGGTGACACGAGGATTTTCAGTCCTTTGCTCTACCAACTGAGCTATCCCAACAATTCAGGAGCCAAATTTGAACCGTCACACAAGGATTTTCAGGCCTCTGCTCTACACAACTGAGCTATTCCCTAATTTTTTCGATTTTCAAAAAAGACTTGCTTTGTGAATGTAAGGAAAATGAGATGGGCTGTGAATAATTCACTTTGGGTCTATTTGTGAAAGAGTAAAATGAATAAGAAAGATATTGAATTTTCTTTGTTTTCTTTGAACCACTTGTAAAAAAAGGAGAATTATAGTAAAGAAGTAAAACGGGCTTTTTACTGGGGATAGAGGGACTTGAACCCTCACGATTTCTAAAGTCGACGAATTTTCCTCTTACTATAAATTTCATTGTTATCGCTATTGACATGTAGAATGTGACTCTCTCTTTATTCTCGTTAGATTAATCATTTTTTGTTATAGAAGAATTTGAGTTACCAACGCAACGCAGTCAACTTCATTCGTTAGAGCAGCTTCCACTGAGTCTCTACACCTATCTTTTTTATTCTCTTTTTTAAACCCTTGTTTTTCAACTTGAAAGCGTAAGATTCAATATTTGATTTAGCACAAGATATGAAAGTTTTAGTTATTCAAAATTACTACTTATTAAAATTGTTTTCAGGTCAAGATGACGAGTCACTCAAAAATAATATCTATAAAACTTTAACTTGTTTATGTAGATCGGATATTCTTTTCGAGTATTATACTGAAATGAATACTATGTTTTAAAAAAATTACAAATTGAATCGCCAAAAAATTCAAAACAATAAAGTTGTAGTGTTATCAGTTAGCTTTCTAGAGTGTGAATAATTTTAAAATTTGGAGTAAAAATGTTTTATGATCGAATTACTACAGCCGTGTTAAGAAGTTTAGAAACTGTTTTCAAACAACATTTCGAATGATTTGCAGTTGTTCACTAGATTAAGTTCAAATTCTAGAAAAAACATAAAATAAAATTTATATAATTTTCTATATATTTTCTAGAATATCTTGAATTTTTTAAATCGGAGTAAGAAGCTCAAGATATGGAAATATACTACAATAATGTCAACGAAAACAGAATAAATAAAAAGAAAACAAAACAGAGTTTAGAGATCATATATTTACTTACCTTTAATGTTGTAAGATGCAAAATGTGTAGACCTCCACCACATTAGTTTTATGCTAAGGAACATTGGAGTATTTTGCTCATCAGTCATAGCCTGTTGTTGTACCTAAATTTTAGAAGAAGCGAGGGGACTAATAAATGATGCAGGACCATTTTCATTTTCAGTCGAAATCTTTGGTATCTAAGTTTTTTTATACGGAGAGCTATTAATTTTAACAGTTGTACCCTTAGGAACCCAAACTAGTTTAAATTTAGAAAAATTTATATTCGTGCTTTTTGAAATCCAGATTTGTTTAACGATTTTGTGTTTGTTTTTATTTTGACAAATATTATCATTGTGTCCCATATTACCACATTTTATGCATTTAGATATTACTCTTCTCCCTCTAGCGGTGTTATTAGTCATTTGTTATATAATAACACGTTTTCAAATTCAAATCGTTTTCTATTATTCATGTAAAGTTGATTTCCTTATAACATATTAAACGATTTTTCTCATGTGGAAAATTTATGAATAACTAACTCGAGTTCATTAACTTTGGATTTTAAAATATTATTCTCATTTATTAACTTGAACAACGGCTAATGGCATTCTCTCTCTTTTCAAAATTATTTCATTTTAAGACCAAATTTTCATTTTTGAGCTCGTTTATTCTGCTCACAATTTCAATCATCTTAGTTTCGAAAAGTTTGCGTTTTTCAAATTCAAAATCATTGATTTTTTCAATTGCTTTTTCAAATTATTGATTTATTTGAATAAAATTCAAGTTTTCTATTTTTCAAAATCGCGTTTTTCGAAATTCGCACATTTGGAATTTTCGGGAATTTTAAAACTTTCCGACTCCTTTTGTAAAATCTTTTTTCGCAAATCAACTCAGTTTCATTTTTCATCAAAATCTGAATTTTCTTTTCTAGCTTCTGAAAATTTTCATGAAACTGAATATTTTTTTCATAATACAAACATTTTTTACGGTTGGAATTTTTAATTGTCTTTATGTTTTCAAGTTCATTTTCCAATTCATCATTTTTTTTGAAGCATATTAGATTTTTCACTTTTTAGTCTACGATTTTTATGTTCATGATTATCAATAATTTGAGTTAATTTTTGACACAAAAGAACTAAATCATCGAATGAAAAGTTACTTATCTCATCATGTTGCATCTTCATCGCTGCCTTCTTTGCTATCATCATCCAAATTGACTTTCGTCGAACCTTTCAAGAAAAATTCTTCAATTAAATCTACTTTGAGGAGTTTCCCATCATTGCTGACTTTTCTGCCATATATTGCGTCGAGAGTTCCAGATTTCATATATAGTTGAACAATTAGAGATATGGTTAAATTCGTCTCGATTAATTAGGGAGTATATAATATTCATAGCATAAGCATTAATTGAAATATTTTTCTTTTCTACCATGTCAAACCCATTTTCAATAATATCCCAACACGTAAGATTAACAGATTTTAAATAATGATCCATTTTTAATTTCCAATTTAAAAAATCTATTCCATTAAATATAAGTGGATTAACACTAGACTGACACTCACTAGATTTAAAACTAGGGTTAGAGATTTATGCTAGTAATCGGGGTTTGATACCACTTATAGGATCGAATTGATCCTAAAGGTGGGAGGCGAATAGAGTTTATAATAAATTTCCAGAATAATCAAAATTGCAGCACAAATAATAACAGAGGAGAAAATAAAAGTGATACACAACTTTACCCAAGCTTCGACAAAATCTGCCTATTGCTGCTCTCCAAGGTTTCTACTAGAATTAAACAGTCAACCGCTTACAGAACCTGTAAACTCATGACCATCGCTAACTTGATTGTTCTAACCCTACACTGAAAACCCATCTTCGGCTCTATCCCCATGTTAAAAATTCTTCGAACTATGCTATGTAGTTCGATCCCAACTAGAAACTAGAGTTTTATTGTTAAAAGGTAGATTACAGCAAAAAAACCAAAATTAAAAAGCTTAAAGAAAGAGTTTGCTCCGAAAAAAAATAACATAGAATAAAAATTACGTAGCCCAATTTATATTTTAGTTCGTCTTCTTCCTTCTGTCAATCGCTTTTATTCTCATATTCTCAAACAAGGGTTTTGATTTTTGAAGCTATTGATTCCTTTAGTCAATCGATTGAAGAACTAATTTTGCCTTTACTGCCATGTCGATTGATTGCTTTGCTTTGATAGCTCTCGAATGCTTCGTTATCAAGGTGGTTGATGCTAATTCGCTAAGCGTACTTATCTTGCCCCTTTCTAATATTTTATTCGAACTCAACGGTCCAAATTGCTAATGATGATTTGGTATTCATAGCAATCGATTTCAATGATTTTATATATTTTGTATTTGATTTTCGGCTTTGAATATTTCAAACCAATATTCGCATTGTATTTTGATTTCTTTTTTTCAGTCTGAAAACGTTGACATGTTTAACTTTGAAATATACGTCGACATGTTCGTATAGTGAACCTTCTTGGGTAGTCACCTCCAACCATGTTAATTTCCAAAACCTTTTTCCTCACTGAAAATGATGCATATGTATATGTATTTATACATATACATATGTATATATGTACTTTCTTTAAAAAAACTATTTTGAGATTTCTGTTCTTTTCTGGTTGGTTGTAATCCTGAAGTGATGAATTGAGTTCTCTAGTCGTTTGTAATGATGATGTTGATAAACTAATGTTATGTGAATTGAGATGGTCAGGCAGTTTAGTATTGCTCGTAGCCGACGAGCTTGTGTCCGGTGATACTGATACTTGCTACTGATATGCTCAGGTTATTGTAATGCTTGCTATTGAACTATTTGCAGTGTTTTTGGCCGATACCCTGAGCTTGTGTACATTTCTGTATGTACTTTGCCTGAATTAGCTTGTTCTTGTTTTGCTTCTCTGATTGTGAGTGTGTTGGTGTGAGTTGATTTGATCATATCCGTTTGTGCGTGCATGTGTGCCATCCTGTCTAAGTGTTTGTACTTCCTTGCACCCGTGCACTGTCTCGTTGCACCTGGTTTGTACCTTTGTGCATGTGTGTATGCCTGAATGTGTTGGTATGGTATGCTTGTATATGTCTTGCATAATTTGTGTTGCTACTAGTCTGGTTTGGTTTTTGAACTCTTACACACTTGCGTTGTAAACTCCCTTGTGCTTGGGAATTTGTTTTGTTTGCTACATGTTTGAGTTTATTCACTTGAGTATTTGTGTTAAGTCGGGAGTATAGCTTCGGCTTGACCTCATAAACACTTTACTTGCACTGTGTTGAGCCTTCGGGCTTGACCTTTGCTTTTGTTTTGGGGACTGCTTGTGTATTTTAATTTGCTCATTCTTATGGCATATATGGTGATACATTGTGCTTGTCATAGGTTGTTCATGCACATTTATTTTTGGTTCCTATTTAGAATATGAAATCAATCAAACTCATAAAGCAATATCATATTCAATTACATTAGTAATTTTGCAGTTTTAGTTTGGTTCTTTTTTCTTTTTACCACGTCGTTATTAGGCATGCAAAGCAGGTGGATGGAAAAAAGAAATTGAAACAAGAAGACAACATATTGAATTTGATGAGTGAGTAAATTGTATATGAGAGAGCAGAATAATATTGTGTGCGAGAGTGTATAATAGTGTTATATATGAAAATGTAAAATATAGTGGAAGCTATGTTGTAAATGTGTAATATTTGAAATTGTAATGAAATAAACTATTTGATGAAATAAAATTTCATTTGTTTAATTATATCTATATTTTATAATAGCACTCTTAACTTAAAAAATGGATCAACACCAAAACCAAATGAAAGTACTAGTTCTAGTAAAAATAATGGAAAAAATAGAAAAGTAAAAGAAGACACAAGAACTTTTATAGTGGTTCAGCGTAATCTCTAGCCAATATCTATTTTAATCTTTTTTGTTATTTGCTTTCTCACTATGGACTACAATAATTATCTCAAACCTGACTATAGTTTAGTAGCTCTCAGATTTACAATGATGTTTCAAGATAGTTTGAGAGGTAGAGGATATGAGTGAAGAAGAAGAATCCATCTTGCACCGATGTCCAATGGCAGAGAGATCAAATTCCATCTTGGTTGCAGCTAGGCTTGTATTTGTAGAGAACAAAGGTATTGAGTCAGAAGCCATCTTGCACCGAGGTCCAGGAGATAGCTCGATGTTGTGCTAGAGAGACTAGAGTCCCACGAATTAAGATCATATCTCGGTACCAATTTAGGTTAGCTCGGTATAAACCTCTAGTTCTTGATGAAAGTTTAATTATTTTACTTGCTTTGTTATTCTATCTCCTGTCCAATGTGTTCTTTTCTATAGATTTTAGGTTGATTCAAGTGATCTTTCTGATAGCTACGTTCATTGCTTTCTTCTCGTCAATCCATGGAATTACTCATCCAAATCATGGAAAAACCATTCAATCATGAGCACTTGGAGTGGTATAGGAATGTATAGAGTTTGTAAACAAGAAATGATAGGTCAGTACCAACCTATGGATGGCTCGATGAAGAGCTATGCACTTAGCTCCAAATTGAGTGAAACATTTCCGAACTGTTTATCTACTCTATTTAGGTGCGCTTGCAGGTTTCCAAATCATTTTATCTTTATTTTGATCATTTAAGTCTAGTTGAAATCTACTTGGCTAAAAAGCGGGTTAACACATGCCCTATAAAGTATGCCTTTCGAATGTATATTGTGCTTTTCTCAAGAACAAGTTCCAGTAGCAGCCATTCTTCGTAGTTGGGCTCTACGGCCTTCCATCGACCCTGATCTTAGTGAATGGCTTGGTTCCTTTGGATTTTCTTACAAATCAAACATCGTTCTAAAATTATTATAGCTAAAGACTCTAGCCTCTACTTAAATGTTTTGCATACATCACAAAAATTTCAATTACATTGAAGTTATTACATCACATATCAAAATCGTCCCGTGCTCATTCGGGATTCGTCTATTTATTCTATTCACTAAGGGTTTAAATCTTTTTATCAAATCTACACCCATTCCAGGGATTGTTCTCGCCATACTGTTCATCTTCTAATCTAAGGCTTGATCTCTCCATATTATTTATCATCCAATCTAGGGTTTCGATCTCTATGGATCATTGCTAAGCCCAATCTGCTCACTCTTTGGTGAAGGGACCCAAGGACCAAGGCAAGTCCATCTTCTCACTCCAGTGAGGGTACTTACTCTGCATACAAGGTTTTGCACTCGCTTTCCAACAAGGGAACTTGCACCTTGCACTCTAGTCCCGATTCTTCGATCAGGACTTAACACGATCAATATCATACAAGCCTATCTACTTGCTCTTCAATAAGGGGACTTGCACTCGGCACACCGGTTCTATCTCTTTGAACGGGACTTTAAATGATCAATATCGTACAGATCCATCCATTCACTCTCCGGTGAGGGGACTTGCACCCTACAGTCTGGTCTTATCTCTTCGGAAGGGGCTTAAAACAATCAATATCGATCATCACATTCAATGTGAATTTTTCAAAAGTGAAAATTTCAAATCAAAGAAAATAAGAAAAGGTCCCAATTATCCATCCCAGAGATCCGAATCAAAGCGTGCTTAGGGATCAATCTAGGATCCATACATGTGTAAGCGGTCTAAGGTTATTATTGTCCTAAATTTTCATCCCAGACATCCGACTCAGAGTGTGCCTAGAGACCAATCTAGTCCTCTTATATGTGTAAGCGATCTGAGGTTATTATTATCCAAATTATTCAAAGCAAGAAAAAGGAAAATAAGGGAGTTGAACTAACTCTTGACCATCCCGATCGTGGGGTTTCGAATCTTGGACCAGATCCCCTATTGTTCCTTGGTGTGTTCATTGTAGATGGTGGTTGCTCCGATCGCATCATTACAGTTCAGTTCCTCGCATACTGCAGTAGCTGGTTGCTCTATACCAGTTCTTCACTCAAAGGTGTCGGCACTTATTAATTTCATGTCCATCCATCTCATGGAAGATGTAGAACTATCCAGATCTTTCTCTGAATTAGTGGACACTCTTCTACCTGGATTTCGATAGGGGATCTGCCCCTAAGTGTCAAGATATATCCTCCCAGGGGTCTCTGTTGGTTCAGTGTAGGATAAGAACTTCGGTACCCTTCTCTGCTGTTTTAGTTCTCTAAAGTCATCATCAGCTCTTCATTTTCCTTATGCTTTCTGTTTCCTACTTCGGACAGTCCTCTATCATCCAAAATATTAATTTTGGTATCCTCAGCTTCGGCGTCTTCTTGACCCAAATACCTCCTGGCTTCATGGTAGAATTTCGCAAGATCAATCAATGGATCTCTTTACAGTGTAAATTTGAAATCGATCTTGCTTATGACTCTAGATGCTGCCGCTATTAAGATTTTAAATGGATCTGGTTTATCAACAGTTGCAGCTATTGCATTGAACCTTGTAAAATAGCTTCTTTAGATCTCTTCTGGGCCTTCGTTTCATGCTTGATAGCATCATCACATTCTTTGATCATAAGATATGAACTCAGAACCGTCTTAAGAAGTTATTCACCAAATCAGTCCATGTGCTTATGGACACATTCTCTAATTGTTAGAAAAACATTGTTGTCAAGTCCATTAAGTATAATGAGAAGCATCACACCACTACCTCCTCAGAAGCTCCCAACACCTCCACATGTTGGATATATCTCATCAGGTGAACCGTCGGATCTAACTTTCCACCGTACACTAACGTCAAAAGCTTGAAATTGGGAGGATTCCTCGCATTTCGCATATTAGTAGTGAATGGATTCATGTTTACGTCCTTCAAACTCTTGTCTGGGTGTTCACCTCTAACTATTCTTCTAATCATCTTAGAAATCTTGTTGTTATCATCTAATAGAAGTCTTAGACCACCAACTGCTTTCTATTTCCTGTTCCTATAGGGAACTCTGACACATACTCTAGCATATACTCCTCTGGCTACACATTAACATTCTGATCTGGTCCTTTGGTCTTATTTTGTCCACCGTTCTTATAGGAAATTTTTGGCACATAATCTCTTTGTAATTGACCATTCACATTCTAATTCGCATTTCTAGTTCCAACATTATCTCTTCCCAGCATCTTGGTAGTTACTCTAACCTTGCCTCTAAGTATCGTTCACTCGGTACCGAGTTGTTCTGCTTGTGGGGCCATTGTTCCAGTTTGCTCCTCTCTAACTCCAAGTGTCCCAACATTAGCTCCTTATTCTTGGTTCTCGATTCCAGCAGCTCTATCCATTCCTTATTGCCCCATCATTTGGAAAAATCCTTTAAACATTTCCTATTGTTAAGTCATTAGTTCATCCTGCATCTCCTTCATCATTTTCTCCATCTTTTATCTAGTCACGTAGATGGATTAATGAGAATTGGGGAACTTCCTGACTGCTCCCATGCTCTGGTTGGCTTCCTCCAACCTTAACTCTAGTGTTTGGTCCCTTCTTCTTTTCCAAATTTCAGACCCAAGCTTTTGGTTGTGAAATCTAGCTTATTTCTCGATGAAAGCACCAAAATGTTAACCTAGAAAATGGATCAACGCCCAGAAATCATATGAAAGAAACAGTTCTAGTAAAATAAAGGAAAAAGGTAGAAAAGTAAAAGGAGACTCAAGTACTTTTGTAGTGGTTTGACATAATCTCCAAACTATGTCCACTTTAACCTTTTTATTAGCCGTTCCCTCTGGAATATAACTAATTATCTCAGATCTGGTCACCATCTTGTGGATCCTAGATTTACAATGATGCTTGTAAAGAATTTGAGAGGTAGAGGATAGGAGTAAAGAATAAGGAGTGTCTTATGGCAAAGAGATCGGATTCTATTTTGGTTGCAACTACGCTTGTATTTATAGGGAAACAGAGGTAATGGGTCAGAAGCTGCTTGCATTGAGGTCTAGGAGATATCCCGACATTATGCCAAAGAAACAAGAGTCCCACTACTTAAGATCATAGCTCGATACCGATCTAAGTTAGCTTGGTACTGACCTATAGTTCTTGGTGCAATTTTAATTATTTTACTTTCTTTGCTATTTTATCTTATAACCGATGTTTTTCAAGCTCTTTTCTATCAACTTTGGGCTGATTCTAGTGATCTTTCTAATAGTTGTGTTCTTTGCTTTCTTCTCGTCAATCCTTGGAATTTCTCATCCAAATCGTAGGAAAACCACTCGATCATGAGCAGTCGAGTGATAGAAGATGTATGGAGTTTGGGAAGTAGGATGAGGGGAAATGATAGATCAGTGCCGATTTATGGGTACATAGATACCGAGCTATGCACTTAGCTCCAAATTGAGTGAAACTTTTTCGAGTTGTTTATGTGCTCAAACTAGGTGTGCTTACAAGTTTTCAGATCATTTCGTCTTTGTTTTGATCTTTTAAGTCCAGTTGAAATCTGTTTAGCTAAAAAGCAGGTTAACGAATGCTATATCAAACGGATTTAGAAATAATATATATGTTTATTATCATCAAAGAAAAACCATAAACTATTATATTCTATAGTCTGACTCATTGTCAAAAATGATAGATCAAGATTATGAAAGTAGAAATAGACGATGTCAATGCAGCAGCCTAGACTAATGCCAGCCATGACATGCTTGATACCCGACCTCATTTATTAAAAGTTGAAAAGTCGGATTGAGTAAGCATTGGTGAAGAAAGATGTGCTAGGAATTAGACAAATATATCATAGTAGGTTAGCCTGATGACTAAGGTCTTAGTAGTGCTACTTCCTTTTAACTGTTTGGATACAGTTGTATGCAATATCCCTCGTATGCTCTATCTCAAAGAGAAGATGCACCTTAGTTTTCTTAGACTTCCCATGAAAAAAGCCAACAAAATTCATCCATATTTCTCCACACCTAGCGTTGTCTATACGAAGCTTCACCAGTTTGGATTCTTGAAAGGTCTTTAAATCATTGAATTTAAGCTGACTTGACACACCAGATCATTCTCCCATTTTTTTAACTAGGTCAAAATCCATATTAGCTAGTGGCGCAGGAACAACAAATTGAAACTCACCCATTAACTCACTATGTGTTAGCCTAATTCCAACAATGGTATCGGCGCCCAATAGCGATGCTGTCTAAATTGATCAAGTTAGAGGCAACAAATTAAGCTTACAAATTGTGTATAGGTCTAGAAAAGTATTACACAGGTAAGGTTTGGATAATCAAGTACCCTACCCTACATGGCTACCAACCTGACCTGGGCCGAAAATTGAAGCATGCTTAAAAGTAATCTTAAAAAAAGGCCCAATTTGAATTTGGGTCTTGGACTAATTTTTCAAAATCTCTTCTGAAATAAAAATAAAATTATAAATTTAAATGTTAAATTTAAAACAATAAAAATATTATAAATGCTATACTATGATTTTCAAAATTGTTTTGAAAAGTTATAAATTAAAATTTCGAAAACAACTAATTTTTAATTGTATTGATAAATTAAATTGTTAATTAATTAAAATTATATATAACATATATAATGATATATGTTACATTAAATTAAATTGGTTAAGATGACATAAGTATATATAAAATTTTCAAAATTAATATAATTCATTAAACAAAATAAATTATTAATTAAATAAATAAGTTAATTAAAATTTAATTAATAAATAAGATAATGCATGTACATAAATATATGTGTGTATACTATAAAATGTTATAGTATAAGTATTCAATTTAAAACGTTTAATTGAAAAAATAAAATTACTTAAAATTTTAATTGATTAATTAATGAAATTAATCAAATAAGATTTAATCGATAATATTAATATAAGATTATACATAAGACTATTATAAAAGTTAATTAAATTATAAAAGTTATATAATGATAAAAACTTATATAATATGAATTTATAATGAAAGGTGGAACAATAAGAAACCTAATTAGATGTATAGAATAAAAACATACGTATAGTATGTATGATGTGATTTCATATGTGCCTAACATTTGAATAGAGAGGGTATTTCATAAGAAATACATTATTCCATAAGTCGATATCCCTTAATTAAGTATGTTAAAAATTATAAATCTTTAATACAAAATTGTCATCTATCATCTATATATTAATAGAATACATTTGTACTCCTTAGTTTTTAAGCTTACGTCAAGCTAGGAATGTTATGTTTAGTACTATTAATATGTAGAATAGACGAGGTAGGATAAATGCACATATTTGTTGAGTTTTCCCCAAGGTATGTGCATTATACTTTGGCCGTCCGAAATGGTAGGTACGAGTGAATAATCTACCTTTATTTGTTGAGCATTCCTTGAGGTAAATATGAGATTAGGACAAAGACCACAAGATTAGGACTTGTATATGACACAACCGATAATGAGTTATCTAACATATCTATGACTAAGATTTGTCGAGCTTTCTTCAAGGTCGAAATCTAAAGGCATACGATTCCTAACACCTATTATTGAAGTTGAAAGACATCTATGTTTCGTCTTAGGATTTTGAGAAACATAAAAGACCAGCAGAAGCTTATTACTAAAATGAAATGTAATGTTTAACCCCATTGATATTCTAAGAATATCAACTATGAATAAATTTCCAAATCTACTAAGTTAAATTTTAAACAAATGTCTACATCCAAGTTGTTTTCTGAAAACGAGAAACTCATTGGACCTAACTACATAGACTGGTTAAGAACAATAAAGATAACACTAACATGGGAGCGCTTAGAGGCGTCGATAAGTGGATATCCAAAAGAATGGCATGCCGGTGATGCAAACCATAAACTTGGATTATCCTATAACAAATGGGTCTTGTACCTAGAGACCACCCAAGTTTGCATGATGTCTACGTTAGACAAACTGTTGTAAAGACAACATGAACGCATGAATGTCCATCAGTTCCTCAATAGCCTCAAAGCATTGTTTGGGGAACTGTCTCATTCCACAAGGTATAAAATTACGAAGAAATTATTTATTATGAAGATGATAAGGGCATGAAAGTGGAAAATTATGTCCTAATAACAAAAGGCTATACTGATAGACTTGCTCAATTGGACGTTACGATGGGCAACGAGCTACAAGTAGATATGATCTTTGGGTTTCTTACACTTCAGTTCGAGCTATTCATATTAAACTAATATGAACTAGTTAAACGTACGTTTCGTGGAGCTGATCAATGTGTTAAGGCGACCGAGCCTTCATTCATGGATTAGAATGCGGTGCTCGTGGTTAAGGGGAGCAAAATATCTTTGAATGATTCAAAGAAGCAGAAAAGGGTTAATAAGAAGAACAAGAAGACTTTGTAGCCGACAAGAATGAATGTCAACATAGTCACAAGAAGGGTCACTGGAAATGAAACTGTCTGGACTACTTAAAGATTATCAAAGAGAAGAAACAAAATACTTCCGCTGCTCCTACAGGTTTATTTATGATTAAAAATTGTTTTGCAATCAATAATATATGCGTGATTTTAGATACTAGATCTAAAACTCACATTTGCAATTCGTTATAGGGACATAAGAACAGACATCATCCAGCAAAGGAGAAATAAGGCTTCAAGTTGTTGTTGGATCTCTCGAAAATGCAATGATAGTTAGAGATTATCATTTATCTTTGCCAAATGGATTAGTTTTAATATTAAATAACTGCTATTATGTAAAAGACTTTATTTATAATATTAATTCTGTGTCTAGATTATTTGAGACTAGATATATTTTTCGCTATATTAATAATGTTATGAACATTATGTTAGATGGCAATAAAGTTTATGATGGTATTTTACATAATGACATTTATGTGATTGGTACTAATTATGTCCATGCTATGAATTATTCTTCTAATATTGACATAAATAATAATTATCTTTGGCATTGTAGTCTAGGTCATATAAGTGATAAATGACGACATAAATCGAAAACCAATGGTTTTCTACCATTATTTGATTTTAAACTATTTGATACATATGAGTCATGTCTCAAAGGAAAAACAACTAAACACTTGTTTAGCGGGTGCAGTAAAAGAGTTAGCGAACTCTTGGTCCTCGTACATACAGATGTATGTGGTCAAATGTCTATAGTTAGAAAAGGTATTTCTTCTTAGTTTCTAACTTTTATGAATCATTTCTCAAGACTAGAATATGTGTACCTTATGAAGAACAAATCTGATGTCCGTAAATATAAAAACAAGATCTAAAATCAGACGAACCATAAGATTAAAATACTTTGATCTGATTGATAAGGTGAGTATGTTGGACAAGAACTCCAATAACACTTACAACAATTTAGGATTATCTCTCGGGTTACTCCACCATATACTCTACAGTACAACGGCATTTCAGAATAAAGGAACCGAACCCTATTGTAAATGGTTCGTTCCATGATAAGTAAAGTCAAGCTACCTCTGTCCTATTAGGGATATGCACTAAAAAACACAATGCATATGTTGAATTTAATGCCCAAAAAATCAATGGGTAAGACATCATATGAGACGTGGCATGGAAAGAAACCCCATCTCAATTATTTGAAGGTGTGAGGTTGTCTGGCCTACGTTAAGAACGTCGGCCCTAACTTGAGACAAGATCAATCTTGTGTAAGTTTACTAGATATCCTAAGAAATATAAGGGATATATTTTCTATAGCACAGAGGAACAAAATGTTATTGTTTCCACACATATTATCTTTTTAGAAAATGAATTTTTATCAAAAGAAATTAATAACGAAGTTGTGAACTTGGATGAGATCAGAGAAACCAATATGAAGGTTGAATTAATGGGAGAACCAAATTCACCTATATATGAAAACATGCAACCCATTAAAAGGTCTAGTAAGGAATCTCACAGTAGGAAGATACTATGGTTGTCTCGTGAACCGAAAGAAAGAGGAATACGTCTTAAATTATGACACTCCTCTATCATTCCTACAAGCACCATGGACAACACTTTGACTTGGAGCTATGAAATCTAAAATGAACACCAATTATAAAAATAAAGTGTGAACTTTGGCCGACATACCCAAAGGAATAAAACCCATCAGCCGCAAATGGATTTTAAGAAAAAACTAAATGCAGATAAACAGGTGGAGACTTATAGAGCAAGGCTATTTGCAAAAGGATTTCATCAAATTCAAGGAGTTGATTATGATGAAACCTTTTCGCCCGTACCAATGCTTAAGCCCATTTAGATAATGCAAACTATTGACGCATTCTATGACTAAAAAATATGGCAAATGGATGCAATACGACATTTCTAAATGGTGACTTAGAAGAGACCATTTATACATCATAGCCCAAGGGGTTCGAAGTCAGTGGGAGTGAGGGCAAGGATTGTAAGTTTCTAAAGTCCATTTATGGACTTAAACAAGCTTCAAAGAGTTGGAATAGGTGTTTTGATAAAGCAATCAAGCAGTTTGGTTTTTATCAGAACACAAAGGAAGCTTGGGTATACCAAAAGGAATAGGGAAGTGTTATCGTGTTCTTAGCTCTACACACTGATCTTATGTTGATTGGCAATGATGCCTCGTTGTTACAATCAATGAAAGCTTGGCTTTCCATGAATTTCTCTACGAAGGATTTGGGAGAAGCAGAATATTGTGTATAATGATCTACAAAGATAGATCTAAGAAGCTATTGGGATTGTCTCAATCCCTATACATAGATATTATAATGAGAATGTTCAATGTGGAGAATTCCAAGTGTGGAAATGTTCTGATGCAATCTAGAATCGTCCTTTCGAAGCAGAATGCTCTTCAAATTGGTGAGAAGAAATTGCTTATGAAGAGGATACTATATGGTTCAACAATAGCTTCCATATTATACGATATGCTATGTGCTAGACCGGATGTGGTATATGCATTAGGTTACGCAAGCTGATACCTGCCTAATTCTAGGGAAAAGCATTGGACAACTGCAAAATGTATTAAAGTGTTTAGGAAATATAAAGGACATATTCATAATATATGAGAATGGAGACCTTATTATGATGTGGGTATACGGACTCTAGATTTCAGAGTGATATCGACGGTAGTAAGTCAGTGTTAGGTTACGTTTTTACTATAAATAGTTGGGCCGTGAGTCGGAAAAGTTCCAAAGAGGAAATGGTAGTTGATTCCATGATGGAGGCCAAGTACATCGCCTTAATGAATCAGCTAAGTAAGCGGTTTGAATGTGCAAAATTATAAGAGAGCTATAAGTGATTCCCGACACAGAGAATCCAATGGCATTGCTTTGTAATAACAATGCAGCGATGCATAACACAAAGGAGCCAAGACCACATAACAAACCATGGCACATTCTTAAAAAGTTCCACCTATTCAGGGAATGTGTTGAAAAGAAAGAGGTCATGATACAAAGAGCAGATGAGAAGGACAATTTAGTATATCCATTTATGAAGGAACTAGCTCGGTTAGTTCTTGCCAAGTTGATCGAAGGGATGTGATCGTGATTCCATAATCAGCCCTACGTGCGAGTGGGATATTAATATAGTTAGGGGTATGCCCTAGCGACAATTCTGTAATTTATTGTAAATTATTAACTTTGTAATAAATATCGTTCGAAAAAAGGTGTTTTTCTTTCTATTACATACCTGTTATAGTGTGTTATATCGATTAATTGTTTATTTTAAGAATATTTAATATTTAATAGAAAATCCATAAATGATGTGTTTTTATGATAATAAATACTATGTGTTATAATCATGAGCACTTTATCATAATATAGTAAACGCATTGTTTTAAATATTCTTACTCAAAATGTATCGAGACTAAATATAGACATGTCCATTGAGACTAGAGTACATAACGCTCTCCAAACATTAGACAGCGTATTACTCTTGGTTGATGAGGGCACCAAAGGGTTACGTACGGATAGTCCTTTGATAACCATGGAATGAATCATTCAATAGTTTTCTATTGGTTAACATAACTAAGATCAAACAAAAAATATCAATGTGACAATATTATATAGTACTCTTGACTTGAGAATATTGTTGAACTTCAATATGGAAACTTCACTTTGATTACAGTTAAATCATGGCATGACATCCATTAAATGACTATAGTAGGGTCGAGTTGAAGCACTGGAAGCGAAATATTATTCAAAGGAGAAATCATTTTTTTGGTTCTTTGAGGTTAATATCACAGCCAACTAAAATCAACTAAAAGTCAAAGCCTCTAGCCAGAGCAGTTCGGTCAATAGTAATTGTTATTATTGAATCAAGGAATCTTTTTCTGGACTATACAAGTTGAATAAGTATGATATTTGAATTTTGACCAGTACCAAATTTCGTAAGTCCTAATAGTTTTTTACGAAGAGAGTTGGTGTAAATAATTATCACTATTGAGTGGATTTGGTTTAAATGTGCACCGTTTGATTGGGTTTGAAGTTGAATAGATGCCTATAAGGGCCTAAGGTGTGGTCGACCACATATTAAGTGGAGGAAGGGAGTGTTGATTTTTCTGGGTTGTATTGGTAGAGAAAAGGGTGGATCTAGATCCACATTTTCCGCTTCCCTTTCTCTTTTATTTAAACCCATTACACCTCGCCGTTTTCCCTTACTTTTTTCTATTTCCTTTGCATACCCCTGATCGAAAACCCTTTCCCCCTCTCCTTCATTATTTTCAAATCGAAACAATAATCAAATAAAGAAAGGTGCATAGATCTATCCTACTGGTAGCGCTTTTTGGAAGAGATTGGATTCAATCCTTGAAGTTTTTTCAATTCAACATCCAGGATGTTACAGCAGGACCGCAGTTAAGCAAATATTTAATTTTATATCAATATATATATATATATATATATATATATAATCATTTATGAAATTATACCTGAATATGTTAGATTTATATTACGAATTTATATACATATGATTACTCTCTATCCACAATAAATTCAAATACATCAATATACAAAATTCATACACACATCATATATATATTATAAACCATTTTTAAAAATTCGAAATGAAATTATAAATGACTATGGCAAAAAAATACAATTTTTGTTTTGAAATTTTGCTTCGACAAAAAAACTAATTTCGGTTTTGGCAAAATAAAAAACAATTTTGGTTTTAAAATTAAAAAAAATAGTTTTTAGCTAATAATTATAAAAACAATTTTTTCAGAAAATTTGGTTTTGACCAAAAGAAAAAACAATTTTATTTTAAAATTTTGGTTATAAACAAAATCAAAATAAACAAATAATTTTTCTTTTGAAAATCAGTTTGAACCAAAAAAAATGGTTTTAAAATTTGACATCAGCAAAAAAATTTGTTTTAAAATTTAGCTACAGAAAAAAACTCATTTTTTATGTTAGCTTCAACTGTAAAATAAATAATTCTTTTTGGTTTCGGCCATATTTTGAAATAAATAAATATATATACACTAATACTATATATACATATATACATATATTATAATCTTTTCAATCAAAAAACCACTTTAAATTTATCTTAAATTCATGGATAGATTTTATCAATAATTTTAAAATTTGAGTGTCAAACTCTTAAAGTGGTCTTATATTATATTTATATTTAACTTTAACCTATATCTCTTATGAGATATTTTTAGATTATTTAATAATTTAAACTAGTCAACAATTATAAATAAAAAATGATGAAATAAAATCTATGCATACATATATATAAACATATACATATAGCTATATATATATATATATAGAGCATACATTAAATATGGACAGCAGGTATGCATACAAAGAAGCAAATGTGTCCATTACAGTGTAAATTGCAACATTTAAATACAGACATGTTAAACCATATACATTGCATATTAAACGTGCATGTATATGTATATGTGTATATGATGTACATGTACATATTATATTATACGTGTAATCAAACAAAATCCATTTATTAATAAATAAAATAAAATAATGTCTTATTTAAAATTAATTAGATCAAATCAAAATAAATTTTGTCTTCATAGGCCAAGTAAAATCTAAAAACGGAAAATTTTTAGAAATTCATCCATTTAACCTACTGCATGCTGACCTAGTTTCATTACAAAAGAAACCAAGTGGTTTGATGCAACCGCTTGAGATTCCACAGTGGAAGTGGGAGCAATATATCTATGTAATTTATCGATGGATTACAGAGGACTAAAGGAGGGTACGACAACATTTGAGTTATAGTGGATAGATTGACGAAGAGTGTCTAATTCATGCTCTTAAAATCCAATAGAACAATATTGAAAATAGCCATATTGTATGTGAAATGGACAATATGATTCCACAGTGTAACGAAGAGCATTATAAGCGATCTAGACTCATTATTCACGAGTGGATTTTTAAGGAGCTTACAGTATGCATTAAGGACAGAGCCATGTTTAAATACAACTTATCACCCACAAACTAAATGACATACCATGAGACTGAATTGTATATTAGAGTATCTCTTGTAAGCTTTCATACTTGATTATAAAGGCTCGTTGGATGATCACTTATATTTAATGGAGTTTAAATACAACAATTGTTATTTGTTGAACATTGATATGGCATAGTTTGAGGCGTTATACTATTGATAATGCAATTCACCTTAATGTTGGTAGAAAGCAGGTGAGAATGATAATTGCTCCAGATATTATTCGGGAGACTTCAGATATGATTGAGATTATTCGACAATGAATGAAAGCTATATAGGACCAATAAAAGAGCTACACTGATAAAAGGCAATGAGATTTGGAGTTACTTATTAACGATACGGTGTTTGTAAAAATTTCATTGTTAAAAAATATTATTTGATTTGGTAATAACAAGAAGTTGGCACCAACCTTTGTAGGTCCTTTTTTGATACTCTCATTGGCATCTAGCATATAGAGTCGACTTACCTCAAAAGATGGTGTCTGTGCACAATGTATTTCATTGTTCGCATCTTAGGAAGTTTGTGCCCGATTAGGGCATAATTGTTGCACTAGATCAAGTAGATGATATTGAAGTTGAACCTGAACATCAAGACATTGAAAGCCCATTCGTTAGTCGAGCAAAGTTCAAAGCGGCTTAAGAAGAAGGAAATGAAGTTGGTAAAGTTTCAGTAGAGTAAAAATGAAGGCGATAACAATTGGGAGACGGATGAGAGCATGAGAACCGCTTATTTAGAGCTTTTTACTTGATAATATAACACTTTTGTCGTTAAATTTCACATTTGGCATTTTATTTTGCTTAGATAGTACCTTGCAGGCTATGGTATTGTATAAGGTTATTGCTTGTTTGTTTGCAAGATTGATGGGTCTATGCTAGTTTGATTGTTTAGCATACTTGTACTGATATTGTTTTGGTTATTTTATTTGGATGGAATTTCGGAGGGGAAATTCTTACATGTGACGATCTGCATTTTTTGATACTTAAAATTGATGGTGAACAGAAAACTTGTAAAGCTGTAAGTTTTGATAGAAGCTGAATTATGGCCTAAAACCACTTTCAAATAAAATATTTGATAGTTTTTCTTTTCGTAGAGTGGTCATAATAGATTTTTGGCCTTATGGTTTGGGAGATATCGTAGTTTTAAGTTTGATAGTTTTTAGACAGATCAATGGATAATTAGCCTACGCCCATATTTAGGCATGTTAATCTATTTTTGGACTAGGGTTAACCGTAGCTTAGAGACCATCCACTACTCACTTCTCATCTTTTCAAAACTATTCCTAACCTCCACTTATTCATATCCTATTAAAATTTCATCAAATGCTTATTGAATTACGCCTAATCAAGTAATTAAGGGTAAATATTATGGGGATTAGTTAGGGAGTCTATTAAGTACAGTTTTAAGTGCTTTGGTATTCATGCATCCATTGTTCATTTTAGATCTACCTTATTTTTGTGATTTTGATCGATTGCACATCGACATGCGACTGAAATATCATCTCACAACCTCTTCCTATATCCATAAATGTTAAGAATGTGCTTTTAACCCCTTTTTGATGTTAAAAATACGACCATTGACTGATTTGATTTTATAAATGATTTAGAAAAAAGTTTAAATGGTTTTATTAAATATATGTATGTATGCTTTGTTTTTTCATATGAATGTTAGATTATGATATGATTGCTATATTGATTGTATTGTATGGATATGACACTTGTATATTGTTTGAATGCATGTTTGTATGTTTAGATTGTTTGAAACGCTTATTGATAGCGAATTTGGGATGGAATTGTTCTATTAACAAGGATCTGGTGTTCAGAAGGCCAAATGATGAGCCATTCAAAGATGATTACACAAATGACAAATGATCCGAAGTGATGGAGCAAACTCAAATGGATTGGCTCTAGAACAATTGAAGGCATATTGATGCAAAGGACATTACTTGCAGAACAGAGTAGCAATTGATGTAGGAAGTTGGAAAAATGACTTATTCATGATATTTAAAGGTAATTGATTAATGTAAATATGGTGTTTATAAATAATAAATTGTTAAAAAAGGATTTTATTAATTTATTTAAAGGAGATTTGCAAATGATATTTTCTAAAGGAGATTTATAAACGATAATTGTAAAGGAGTTTCATAAGATATATTTTGCAAGAGAGACGTATAAATGGTATTTCATAAATAAAGGAGAGATTGATAAATGTTAACTTATAAATAAAAATGGATTTATAAGTGATATTTTGATATAACGAAGATTGATGTTAATTTATATAAATGGGTTAAAGGATTTTATAAAGAATATTTGTAAAGGAGTTTACAAAAGGAGATCTATAAAAAGGGCTTATAAGTTGAAAGAGTATTATAAATAGAAAGGAATTTTATAAATCGCTTTAGATATCTATGAAAGAAGATTATAAATTAATTTAGTTCATAAAAGGATTTGTAAATATGAAATGGGCTTGTAAAAAGGGAATTTCATAAAAGGAATAAGATTTGATTTCAATAAATAATCCTTCTTATTTAACATGATGGTTGGTAACATTCTTTTCATACTTAAAACTGAAGGAAAGTGGTTTGGTTTATAGCATGTACTATTTTGAATTATATTTTTTTTTTGGCCCATTTAGTTATGAATTTGAAAAGGAGGAAATATTCCTAAGTTTTGTAAATATACTCATACTGCTGAGATAAGTATATGGATATATTTTTTAAGAATTGAAAGTATAATTTTGTAATATACTTATACTAGTGAGACAAGTATATGAATGTTTTTCCAAGTATCGAAAAGAGTATAAGAGGTTTGTGAATATACCTTTTGTGAAGTTTTTTTGAATCAAATTATTGAAAGAGATTTTAATTAAAGAAAGATTAATTAATAGAAGCTTAGTGAATTCCATATGGAATTAAATCAATGTTTGACTATTTGATTGTCCGTTTATTTGATAGTTAAATAACCGACCGTCAAATCTTGGCCAAAATATAACTTTGGAAATATCTAGGAGAAACACGTTAGTAATATGGCACAGACATCTTCGATAATGTTGTATTGTGCGTATAAATCTAGTTTTGTTCTTCTAGGATAAATGATAAGGAAATCCATCCATTAAAGTGTTTAGGATGTGATCTTCGCTCTTATGTATTGTCTGATTATTTCCAAAAAAACTAAAGTTGAGTTTATCGGAACGATCGATTTGGTTTTGGAGCAACTGGTAAGCGGGGGAGTGTACGTATATGAGATAACTCAAAACCATAACCACTCCAAAACCATGTGCATGTTATATGCTTTAAAAGAGATTCAAGACTAGATCGAGATGATAGGATCGAAAATGGAGTTCTTTGAAGTGCAAGGGCTACTTGCTTCTAATTCTGAGGGTGATTCTAAAATGAATGTAGTAGAAGTAGTGTTTTAAGTTTGTTCATATCCTAAACAACTTGTATGGATGAATGTTGGCATTGCATTGATGCTTGGAAGGCAGTATTAGCATTTCAAGTGGGATTTGCTGAGAGGAGAAAAGGTAATCGTGACCTCACAAGCCATGCAACTCGGTAATAACTAAAACAGGGGATACGCTTTAGAACTATGTGGTTTGCTACCACTAGGAGCAGTCATTCCTCGATCTAGATTGGATATTTATGGATTTGGTATGCGTGCGCCTAGGAAAAGTGGGGCCTTGGCTGGTGCATATTGTTTTGTAGCCTTGATGCATAGGGAATGATGTAATCTGGCTTGTCATTTAAAGGGGTAAGCCAACTTTGCTTTGCAAGGGGTCCATGTAAGACCCTTGGTACATTTTTCTAGAGGTTTACAATGGTAGGCGGTACCCCAATAGCCTTGTCATTGATGGAATCTAATCTCCAATACGTGCCCCTACAGATTTAGCTGTATACCTACTATGCTGGATTTTAATTAATATAACAATTTCAGCTATAAGTCCATACTTATTTTAAAACCTAGACATTTTTGTAATATCATAAGATTTTCTATAAAATGGTTTGGTTATCATAAGGTAAAATCCATCCATGTTTATGTGCGGCGTAGTATTATGAGATACCTTTATTTTTGAAAGGTTTTTAAAATGTTAAAAATCCATTTGATTTGTGTTTCTGACGCTGGTTTACCACACTGATCCGAGCATTATTTTTCTTATAAAGCTGGGGACAGCCTGAGCATATTTTCTAGATTTAGTTGGACACTTTGGAGCTTCATGAGAGGAGCTGGATCCTCCAAGATGTATTTCCATATTTTATATTCTGCTATTTGTTCCTGTCTCTATTTATCAATAATTGTAAGGATAGTTGTTAAAACTGTCCAAGAAAATGATAGGTTAGTTTTGCTCTGATGATAGTATGTATATTAAAGTTTCTTTTCTTTTTTTAAAGACCTGTTGTATATTATATATTACTCGCCATGCTATGATATTCTATTCTGTCTTTCACCCCAACAATATGCCTTTCCAGCACTCAGATGTTCGACACGTGAATACCGTGGATGTATTAGTGTCGATTTTCGAGTATGGAAAAGGCAGATTGTTATGTCATAGAAAGAAGATAACTCAACTTTATTCAACATTAATCATACTTTGTAAAACAAAGTTCGATTACTCTTACTGATACATCATTGTGCATCATAGAGGATTGATTTTGAGATTGAACCTTTATTCATTCTTAGGTACGTTCGAAAATCTTTCCAATATATTTTGCCTATTTGATCAAATCGAATCAATTTTATTTTTATTGCATGTTATTTTGTATACTTGTTTTATACTCTATAAGCTTATCACGAACATACTACATGTGTATCGAATACACATGTACATGTCAGTGATAACTCATCGGTAACTATAATGAAGTACATGGAATCATTTTGGTATTAATAGACTTGCCATGGTATACATCTATATGTATTAATCTTAAAAGTTCGTGAATTTCTGTCATGCTCCCACTGAATGGGTGATTTGCCCTTAATTGTTTAAGATATAATTTACCAGTCTCGTATGATTCATAATCATATAATGAAAAATTATTTCCGAAAACCATGGCTTAATCCATAATTCCAAATGCAATAAATTTAGATACATCTATATTTTCCAATGCATTGCAAATAGCAGTACTACAGTTTTTATTTTATAATGAATATTCATAGTGTTCATAGTAAAATAAACCTATGCCGTTTTTCAGTCGACACTAAAAGACAATTATTATTTCAATATTTGGTATGTCTTATGAATTTTTTTCATAACTTGATGCGACCAATAATTGCTATATGGAAAGCTTCCAATATTTATTCCATTACTATAATAGCGTACAATAAACAGAAGTTCATTCAACCATTTAATATAGGTTATTTATTCCATCAACTATTACTAGTTTTACAGTCGAGAGTTTTCAGATCAAGTACCTTAAAGTCAGAAAAATAATTCTCATAGAAAATAATTTTCTGTATAAAAATACATTTTGAAATAGAAATCATATTTCTCATTCTAATGTTAAGTATCAACTATTATTTTACAATTCTCGTTTCCATTGTTTATTTATGATGTAAAAGTGGCCATTCACTTTCTTCATCCCAACCATGCCTTAAGTTACAGCCGCCTTTGTGCATTCACTTTCCTTTCTAAATTGTCAAACCATTCAAAGGAAACTCTTACTATAATACCGTAAAGAATTCTTTAAAAAAGTGTTTTTGGTCATCATTAACTTTTAAGGATATCAAATAAATTGCATTTTACGTAAACTGATCAAACTGATATTTCAGTGACTGAATTCATAGATCTATCTTCTAGCCTTTGGTCTACTATTACATTTAACAAAACAAGATCATTATTGTAATTAGACATATTAAATACACGATCCTACACTATAGTTTACTTACTTATTTCAGTGAACTAATTTCATCGTGGTTTCGTACATTACGAATTATAATCGTTCACCATATAACATTTCTATGTGATCATACATGGATCAAATATCCATCTTTTTGTACTGCTTTTAGAGTTCAAAACTTACTGAACAAAAAACACAGTCTCGAGAAAGGAAACTCGTAAGCGATCAAGTTACGAACATATTTAACGGTTGTATAATTAGGCGCTTGCAGGGGTCAACATGCAAAAGTTTATTGGTAAGTATGTTTTATATTTCTATTTTTCAATGTTAATTTAATTCATTTGTATATTTTAATTGATAAACATTTTATCAATTATATTAATTGCACAAATTTATCAATGTAAATGATTATTATAACTCTATATAGTAGTTGTTCTTACAATATTATACAGGTTAAATGTTACCATTTCATTTTTCCGATAAGGCTCTCGCTAGTCTTTTATGTTTCTCCAAACCCTACAAAGAAACATAGAAGTCTTTTGACTTCACCAGTGGATGTTAGGACTCGTCTATCTTGGGATTCTGACCTTGAGTTTACTCAATAAGTCATAGCCCTACAAACAATAGATAACTTCTTATCAATTATTTCATATACAACTCCTAATCCATGGTTTCTTGTCCTATTCTAATTTCGACCTTGAGTTTGCTCAACAAATCGGAAAAAATTATTCACTCACACGTACCATTTTGTGACGGCCTAAGTATAGTATATGTACCTTGAGTTTGCACAACAAATACATATAATTATCTTACATCGTCTAGTCAATATATTAATAATACTACACATAACATATCTCGTTTGAGTATGCTCAACAATCAGAGAGTGTGTAAGTAATTTATTAATACATAAATGGTAGAGGACAACACTTATATTAAAGATTTATAATCTTTAATATACTATATAGAGTAATATCGACTTATGGACAAATATATTTCTAATGAAATATCCTCATGATTCAAGTATCGGATACATCAGAAACCACGAAATACGTACTATATGTATGTATTTATGTCTTAAGTCTATTAAGGGTTTCTTATTGTTTCAGCTTTAGTTTATATTATATAAGTTTTATTATTATACAACTTGTATACTTTATTTAACGTAAATAATGTTTTATGTATAACATTATATTAATTAAATCTTGTTTAATTAATTTGATTAATTAAAACTTTAATTAATTATTATATTATTCGATTATAACATATTATAATGAATATATATACTATAACCTTTATAGTAATCCACATATATCTTATATATATGTATGTATGTATGTATGTATTTTAATTTGCTAATTAGTTTTTAATTAATTTGTTTAATTAAACAACTTTAGTTGAAATTCCACTATAACAAGGTCCTATTTCGGAACTGGCAATGTCAATCGTACTAGGTCTTTAATAACGGTTATGCAACCATCGTAATATGCAAAGTTGTAATAGAGTGGGTTTATTTTACAGCTATTTTCGACCGTTATAGTAGATGTTTAGTATAATTGGATTTGGCCATTACAACAAGTTCTTTTACAGCTGTTTTTCTGTCTATTGCAATAGGGTCTTTTACAACTATTTTTTTCCATTATTAAGAAAAATCACACAACAGCAGAACGTGGTATTTGTAATGGTTATAACCATTGCAATGTCCTATTAGCACTTTTGTAATGATTGGTTATTTTTGGTTTATCGGTATTTATGACTAACAACTAGAAAATTATTGCATGTTATACATTTACATTTTCATCCAACAAGAATAAATTACATTTCACCTACATATAATTAGATTTCATATATTAAATTCAACTTCACAACAACAAAGACATAATCAATTTTCAATGGCAAACAATTTCAATCATATATATTTCATAACAGATTCCATAGACTTTAACTTAGATGACAACATCACCATACACAACAAACAAGTTACAAAACCTCAAAATATGAATTGGCAAAGTCAAGTATGTCATAATTGGTGATAATCCTTACTCAATTTCAATTCTGCATTTAACTATATATATGACTACCATAATCCATTTGTTATGTTTGAAATCCTTGTAGCTTGCATTGATAAAAAGTTCATATTAACAATTTAACACGGGAACTAATTTTTGATACATGATGGCTTCTTGAAAAGTAGAAAGAAAGAGCAAAAAACATTAATAATTACTAATAATTTATGTAGTGAATTGTGTTTTCTTCTCTATGGTATCATGTGACTGATATCGTATACTGTGAGTTATAAGGACCAATCAACTACGTAATTATCATCTGTTATATATAAGAAATCACTTAGATAGTGTTTGCATCAAAAGTTGGCACAAACATCCAATATATTATATGTAGAGAAATAAATGAAGTAAACAAAATTAAAATCAAGTAAATAAGTAGAAGATAAGTAAAAACAATGGCAAACAAATCTATACTGGTTCGGCGTTCAGTGCCTACGTCCATTTTGAAGAGATAACTTTATTAGTGACTTGAATTTTTGAAAGTGAGTAGACAACCGAATATCTTCCTGAAATTTTGACAGCGGAATGTTTAGATGTAAACTAGGTCACCCACAAAATTTCACAGGCCCACTCTCACCCCTAAGGGATCGGCCTCAATCTATGAAGAATACCACATAGAAACACGCGATCGCCTGTGTGGGTCCCCCTCTATGCTAGCTTCGTTTTCCCAAATTTGTTTGCATAGTTGACTTCTAGATTTTGAGATATCGATCATTTTTATTGAGTTGAACTACTAAGCTGATATGATCTGATCCCTTGTATAGGGGAGTTGAACTACTTTATTTTATTTGCATCCTGTAAAGAAAACCGATCCTTATCTCCCCCTTCTCTTTGCCATTACCAATTCCAAGCTTAAGATTTATCACCTTCAATTACATCTCCACCCTTCTAAACCTTCATTACCTCTGAATCGCTTGCCATTGATATCCATCAGCTTGCCAACTTCTGACTTCACTTTTCAAACAGAGCCCTTCCAGTTTTTCACTCCTTGCTGTCAATTTTCAATTGCATAGGTGGGTTTAATATATATATATATATATATATATATATATATATATATATATATGATTTGACTTAAAGTTGTATGATGGATGTTGCAACGTAGATTGTTGTGGGTTTAGGGTTCGGTGGTGGTTTGATTGGTGATTGGATTCGGTGATGGATGTATTGAAGATTGGGACTGAAGTTTAGAGGATTAGAGTGATGATATGATGTAGAAATAGATGTGGACGAAACGACGACGATGATGGAGCAATCGATGTTGATGGACGATCAGTTGAAAGTTGGTTCCAGGTGATCGGTTGTAATATATAGAAGATGAAGTGAAGTGGTAGTGAGGACCAATCCATGATAGATGTTGGAGTAGTAATCGGTTGGAGGATATTGGGATGATGGATCGGTAATAGATGATTGATTGGAGCGATCGATTATGGTGATTTGGTGTTTAAATTTACATAAGGAAAAATTGCCTAGGGGAGGAATCAGATACAATCCCTTCCCCTAAGGAGATTTAGTCATTTTTGGCATACGTGAATACTCGCATTTGAACTTAACCCCATGGACTTGTGTACATGGCTGTAACTGATCCCTTACATATGAACATGATAATGTGAACAATTTCGGATAAGAACAGTTGCATAGCCAATGTTGGGCTTGAATTCGATCACTTGAACTCTGAAATGGAACTTAAATACATGTACATAGGGATCGAACACTTGAACTTGTCTAAACATGTATTAAAATATGAACTTGAATTACAAATGTCACACTCTAATATGGTGATGACCGGTCTCGCAGTATGTGTGAAATCCACAACCATCGACATGAAAGCTGGTTGAAACGATCAGCGATGATGGTCACTTCGATCGAATTCTAGAGTCTCATCATAACTGCTATTTTTAATTTTGAAATGTTTATCATTGCACTGCACAACACTGCACCACACCATACTAGTTCACACTAACACGGGGGACAGGTTAATTTCTCTAATAATGAATATCCACTAAGTTTGATAGTTATGGGTTCCAAATGCTCAGAGCGTTTAGCAGCTAACGCCATTGAACAAACTTCTCAACATGACGATTCGGACGCTAAATCAAGCTCAGCAACAGTATCTTCTAGAAACTCTCTAGGCCATCAAACTGAATAGCCTAAAAGCTCCCATCAAGCGCTCGAAGTTCCTTTGAATCCCGAAGAAGAAAAAATCCAATTCCCAACACTTTAGAAGATGCCCCGGAGGATTCAATGGTTTCAAAGGTTGATGAGGACTCTCTCCACAGGTTGTGGATTAGACACAGGATTTCATATGAGGATGTCCGAGTCCCATCCCATAACAATAGGGCTCACTTGTCCTTGGAGGGGTATATTGCATGCAACAAGTTCATATATTGGGCCGGTTGCATTCCACCCTTTAATGCATTCATTCGGAAAATGTTGCATTATTTAATATTGGTGCTGGCGCAGCTGCATCCGAATAGCTATGAGTTTTTGCACTACATATACACGATAATACTTAAGTTCTCATATCATGAGCCGACTCTGAAGGACATTAGATTCATTTATAACCTCAAATGAAGAACAAAAAGCCTCTCGTACACTTTCCTCGAGTCAATCACACACTGTCAGGTTGTAACTGATGCTTGGAACAAACTAAGTGCTTTTAAGAATGAATGGTTCTATGGTGCTGCCCATCTGGTTTTGTAGGATGGTGGTCGGAAGGACGTAATTATCCCCTCAAACTTAACATTAAGTGCATTTATTTGAGTCATATCCTAAACCAAGCAGCTTTTTATTGAAATTGCAGGTAGCCATCCATGTCCCACCAGCGACATATACTTATAGGCAGTTCCAGTGCTTAAAAACATACCGTGGCGAACAGAGACATTGGATCTCTTCTCACCGATGAGTGCCTTGTTGTCTTCGGCTTACTAGAAGAAGGTCGGAGCACGGGACTGCTTAGAAACAACAAGGAGGAAGTTATAGAGAGAACAGGCGTTATTGGACAAGGAGTTGACAAAGCTGATCTAGTTGTGCACTAGTCAAAGTGGCTCAGGATGCCACCGAGGAAGGCGAGGTGAGGGACGACGTTAATGATCCTGGTTGTGACGATGTATGCTCAAGTCATGAACCTACGATTGAATCCTCCCAAGGTCCACAACTTCCTACCTTGGAAAAGAGAAAAGAAAAAAGGCTCGTCTATAAGCTTCGCAGAGGGTAGGTCTCCAAGAAGCCCAAATTAACCTCTACTGCTAGTGATCAATCTAGCTCTTTGCCTCTAGAAAGTCTATTTGAGGGGCTATCGGACTTCCCGCTCTTGGACGATATCGTAAATTAGGATTTTGCCAAGCTAAGCCTCGAGGAGTCTAAATCTCCTATTTGATTTGGCATTGACATTCCCTCTACTGATATAGGAGAGATTACTCCAGCAAGCAAAGCTCTTGGAACTGGTTCGTTGGGAGGGACACTAGAACACTCACGAACGCGTGCACTGCACCGCACGACACTTATCCACCTTTAATTCCAGTGATTCTTACATACTCTCATTTTGTTTGCAGGTTTGATGGGATGCACCTACAACTATGATCGCTTGAAGAGATCAACGTATTCCCAACCATTTTATTTTGGGCCAAATCGAGGTTCGGACCTTGGTCGAGATAGAGAAGGTCGTGAAGAGAGAGAAGACCAAGACCGAATCTATCGATCCAACAAGTCGCTGCCTCATGCTCCCACTTCATCCATTGCAACCGAGCAACATTTGGGTTCTTCCAACACCCATCAATCTTCAGACTGCCAGTCTGGTGCAAAAGGCCCCGACACTTCATCGCGCAGGCACGACAGGCAGATCCTGTCAACCTCGACTATCCTTGATGCCACTGTTGCTAAGAGGATAGTTGAGCTCAAGACCTTGGTCAACACCGCCTATACATAGTAGCAACAAGTCGCTGCCTCATGCTCCCACTTCATCCATTGCAACCGAGCAACATTTGGGTTCTTCCAACACCCATCAATCTTCAGACTGCCAGTCTGGTGCAAAAGGCCCCGACACTTCATCGCGCAGGCACGACAGTCAGATCCTGTCAACCTCGACTATCCTTGATGCCACTGTTGCTAAGAGGATAGTTGAGCTCAAGGCCACGTTTCTAAAATTGTACTTTGATGAGTTCAAATTTGTTACCCCTTTGAATTCAGTTCCTCCTAAAGCCAAGAACATAATGTTGTCTTACATTAATGATATCCATATGCAGCACATTACAACTCTCCATGTGGCTGAGAGAATTTTAGAGGTGTCATTGAAAAGAAAACACAAAGTTGATTGCTTAACTCTTGAGACGATCCATGACAATGACATCATCAAGTATTTATATGAGGAGGTCAAGCGGCTGGGTACAAAGCTGGTTGATGCTGAAAAAAAGCCAGCGAGTCTTCTAAAGTTGCCGAGCATTTAATGAAAGTGTACCAAGCAGAATTGGACATTACCGTTCGTCGCAATAGTAGTTTAGCTTTTGAAAAAGATGTTGTATAGAAGGAGAAGGAGGCACTAAAAAAACAATGATGCTTTGACCCTTCGTATTAAACAGCTTGAGAATGAGCTTGAGAAGGGAAAGCCGGAGAAGCTTGAGGCTCAATTGGAGTCTCAACGATATCGCAAGGAGATCGTCAAGAATCGTAAAGCTAAATAGAGGCCGACAATCAACTTGCGTAGATAGAGGCCCCTCAAAGAAAAGGCTATGGAGGCGGGCTAGACAGAGATAAAGGACGAGTTTGATGCGCTAGCGATATATCACAATGCATGCATTTTGATGAATCGCAACCTCCGCTTCCTTAGAGAAGAGTGTTCCAAATCGCTCGTTGAAGCCTGGGACCATATTTTAGATTTGAAAAGGAAGTCCCTTGGTGGTGCTGAAGTGGATAAAGAGTGGCTCATGCACGAAATTTTGCACGATGAAGAACCCGATAAGCTCAAGGTTGCTCGACTCAGTTTACTCAACGATCAAGTGATCACCAAAATGGGGAAAGATGGCGGCGAAGCCTCGAGATCTGGTTCCCAAAACCCTCTACTACTCAAGCAGTTGGTGCTTCAATTTCTCATGCCCTAGAGGTGGATGCGGGCTACGATCCAGATCATCTGGGAATACACACATCTTTTGGGCTGTCTCCAATTTTGGAAGGCGACGCTCCAGCTACGACCGAAGGCCAATTGGTGAAGGTATATCTCTTACTTCTCCGACATTTGAGAAGGTTTACATCTCACGTTCGATAGTCATGGGATTACCGATAAGTCTTCATGAAATTGCAAGTCCATCTACATCTATCAATGCTCTCGATGATGATGTTTCCATGGGACTGCAGGCGCATACTGCGAAGCCTACTACGGTCGTCACTATACATGTGGCTCCTACCGATCAACTTGTTGAGACTCCAGGCTTGGATGTTGAAGTAATAGGAACTCTGCATAAAGAAAAGGCTGATCACCAATAGGGCCAGGATGAAATAGAGGACATCTTAGTGACCCATGCCACCAAACACATTGATAAACTTAACGTGAAGGAGCGCATTGAAAAGAAAGAGCTGGAGTTGCAAGTCAACAAGGAGAGTGCCAAAGTGGATATTACTCCACTCCAAGTTATACTACCGGCAGCTTTACTCCTGAGGAGGTCGATCCATCTGTATCCTAAAGTGAGGCTGCCTCTTTCTCTGAAGCATCTCTCCTAAGGGTAGCAAGGGCAAACAAGGGTCGAAGAGGAGAGGACAAGGTGGTAGCTTCGAAAAATCCACCCCAAAGAAGCCTAAAACGGGGGGAAATAGTCATTAAATTGGCTTGGACAGTGAGTAGCCAGGTAGCTAGTTTCTTTTTGTTGGCCGCATTGTGCGGGTACGGCCTTCGTTTTTTGTTTTTAGTTTCCGAAATAAACTTGTACTTAGTTTCCAAGTATATGAATAAAGATTCTTTCGTCTCTGTTCATCTTTTGTATAAAAAAATTCTAAGTGTACGAGCTATTATGTTTCATATTCAATGTACTTGCAATTCATCGCTCGTCATTCAAGTTGCAATGTCTTTTAATCGCCCGTTGCTTCGGGTGTCAATCCGACAAACCCATCTCAAGGCCTCTTTTCATCGTGGCCCTAAGTCATATAGAAAATAAGTGTGAGCCACAGTGTTATGCTGTCGTGTTCAGTGGCTAAATGATTATACTTCTGCCCCCAGTCTTGGTTTGGTGAGTTAGTTCATTCGATTGAGTCCCATCCATGATGAGTTTATACTTCTCCTATCGGGTTCAGGCTAGAATTGGAGAATGGATGACCAAATCTCACTCATTTGTTTTATTTATACTCTCATCCATACTATGAGGATTAGAGTTAGTTGATGGGTGGTTAATCGCACCTGTATGATGTTCATAACCCAGCCCACACTCTAGGGACTGAAATTATTCTAGGAAATGGTCGAATCACATTTCCTTTGTCTAATTTCTTTGCCCTTAAGTCTGGGGCAAAATTGAAAGAGTAGTCGGTTGTATCACGACCACTTTTAATTCACATTCATGCCGTCAAATTGGGAGACGGAGTTAGTTATCGAGTGGTCGAGTCACACCCATTCTCTTACTTTATACTCAGCCCGTCAGACTGCAAGTGAGAGTTAATGGATGAATGTTCTTATCACATTCATTTTATTTAATTCAAGTGTGACCTAAGTACATGGTTGGCACTAGACTTAGAGTATTTGTTGGTTTATATTGTGCATATGTGGGTGTAAGTTAGTCGCATACCACAACTACTATATTATGCACAAACAATTTATAGATATGGAAGGAACTTCATTTTTTTTGCAAACAGAAAAAACTACAGAGTCCGCCTTATTACATAGCTTTGAATTCAAATGGAAAAGAAAATTCTAAATGAAATATAACCAAATAAAACAACACTAAGTGAAATAGCATCGTAAAGGCTTGTTATTCTATGCTCTAGGAAATGTGATGTCATCGACGGTCGTTAGCTTAAAAGTTCCATCTCCAAGCTTCCGATTGATGACATATGGTCCTTCCCATCTTGGACTTATGTTTGCGGGGCTAGGAAAGATCTATTTCCGGATAAGATCACCAATTTCAAAGGTTCTAGGTCAGATTTTAACATTGTAGTATTGGGCAACTCGATGTCGGTATGCAGCTACCCTCAAGTCAGCTTCTTTGCGCTTCTCATCAACCATGTCTAGAGATTCCAAAAGGAGATCTCTGTTAGTTCTAAGGTCATAGTAAGTCGTCCGATGAGAAGGGACTTCGAGTTCTATGGTAATCACGGCTTCGGAGTCGTAAGCACGGCTTCGGAGTCGTAAGCAAGGGCATATGAAGTATGGCTTGTCGCGGACTTGTGGGTGGTTCTGTATGTCCCTAATGCTGATGGGAGTTCGTCAAACCACTTGCCTTTAACCTTTTCCAAACTCTTCTTTAGAAAGGACTTTATGATTTTGTTGACAACTTTGTCCTATTCATTAGCTTGAAGGTGAGCAATTGTCAAAAAAAATTTATCGATATTATGTCGGCGACGGAAATCTTTGAATTCAACACTATCAAATTGGGTTCCATTGTTGGTTATGGTTGTTCAGGAAATGCCAAAATGACAAATAATGTTCGAACAACCAATTGATTGCTTTCTTCATAGTAATCGTGACCAAAGGTTCGGCTTCAACCCATTTAGTGAAGTAATCAACTGCCATGATGACATACTTCGCACCACCTTTGAAAATCGGCAAGAAGTCGATGATGTCTATATCCTAAGTACCAAATGGCTATGGACTAACCATCCTAGTGATTTTCATCGACGGGGATCTCAAAATTTTACAAACATCTGGCACTTATCGCATCGTCTAGAATAATCAGCTACATTTCGATTGACAGTTGGCCAGAAATAACCATAGCAGAGTATCTACTTTGCCAAGGTTTGCCTTCCGGTGTGATCGCCGCATTCTTCTTCACAGACTTCTCTTAATACTTGCTTGATTTCATCGTTGGCAACACACTGAAGCAAGGGGACAGATAAACCCTTTATGTACATAACTCCTTCTTGGAGGATGTATCGTGATGCTTTATGAAGAATTTGTCGTTTTTCATTCCTTTGCTTGGGAAGGATCCCCCTTCTAGGGCTTCGCTTCTAAGACCCAATCAATCACCATCTGGTCAATGCTCAGAACATTGACTATTTCAACTAGAACCAAGTCCATTTGTTGTGCATCCCTAGAACAGGCCAACTTGGCCAACGAGTCAGATTTATCATTCCGCTCTCTAAGGATGTGTGTAATGGTGTAATGCTTGAAATCAGTTAGCAGCTTTTGGACCCGGTTGAGGTAAGGAGCAAGTCACACTCCTTTAGCCTAATATTCTCCCCCGACTTGATACACTACTAACTGGGAATCATAACAAATTTGCAAAGCTTTTACTCTCATCTCTCTAACCAGTTTAAGCCCAACAATCAAGCTTCATATTCATCTTCGTTATTTGTTGCAAGGAAATCAAGTTTTAGAGCGTAGCAGATCGAGCATTCCTCATGAGTTACTAGTATGACTCCTATGCCAGAGCACTGACCGTTAGATGCTCCATCTGTGTACATCTTCCATTGGGTGGTAGGTTTTCCACTGCTCTCCAAAGATTCGTCTTGTGCAGTGAATTCGGCTATGAAGTCTGCCAATGCTTGTTGCTGGATAGCTCTTCGAGGGAGATAAGTGATATCGAACTGGCAATTCGATATTTCATTTAAGCAACCCTTTAGACGTCTCAGGTCATTGTAGGAACTGTCGTAATGGCTGGACGGTGAAGACGTTAAGAGGATGAGCTTGAAAATAAGGGTGGAGTTTTCTTGGCACAATAAACAAGCAGTACGCGAGCTTTTCTAACTTCAGATAGTTTTTTTGGTACCTATCAACCGCTTGCGAACATAGTATATTGGCCTTTGGATTCGATTTGCTTCACGCAATAATGCGACACTAATGGCATGTACCAACATCGCTAACTAGATGTACAAGTCTTCATAATCCAGTGGCTTGGACAAGATGGGGAGTCTCTCTAAGTGATGTATTTGAGCTTGAAATGCATCAATAAAATCCTCGTCCATTCAAAGTTTCTCTTCCCTCTCCCGATTAAGTCGAAGAAAGGAATACACTTGTCGGTGGCTCTGGAGATGAACCGGCTTAGGGTGGCAAATTCCCATTTAGACTTTGCACCTGTTTGATTGTCTTTGGCATTGGATATTCCTTATCGCATGAATCATCTCGAGATTAGTTTTAATTCCATGGTAGTTGATAATGAAACCCAAGAATTATCCTGACGCAACGCCATAGCATTTCAAGAGATTAAGTTTCATTCCATATTTTTGGAGAATACTGAACATCTCTGCCAAGTCACCGATGTGGTCGTTTGATCGTCGTGACTTCAAGAGCATATTATCCACATAACTCCATTGATCGCTCGATTTGGTCTTTGAACGTCCGACTGACCAGTCTCTTGTAAGTAGCTCCAGCGTTTTTTAGTCCAAAAGGCATCACAACATAGCAATACAACCCCAAACCAGTAATGAAGTTGGTGTGTTCCTGATCGAGGATGTGCATCGGGATCTGGTTGTATCTGGAGTACGCATCCATAAATGAAAGTAATTCATGTTCAGTGGTTGAATTTACCAACTGGTCGATCCTTAACAGGGGAAGCTGTCTTTCAAGCATGCCTTGTTTAGGTCAATGTAATCGACGCAAGTCCACCACTTTCCATTAGCTTTTCTCACAAGAACTAATTATATACCCATTTTAGAAGAGAGCATCATGGATAAACCCATTGTTCTTAAGTATATACACCTCCTCTTTACACGCAGCAGATCTCTCTGTATCCATGCCACGTCGCTTTTATTTCACCAGGACATGCCTCGAGTCGATATTCAATGCATGGATCGCGATGGTCGGTGAGATCCCACATATGCCAGGATGAGTCAAAGTGAACACACCAAGATTCGCTCTAAGAAAGCCAAGTAGTTCTTTCATCGTCGTTGCATTGAGCTATAATCCGATCTTCAAGACCCATGATGAGTTCTCGTGGCTGACCGTGATGTCAATGGTCAGCTCAGCGGGTGCAGCCTCGATTTCTTTGGGCTCCTCTTCCTCATCTCTCGGATCTATATTTTTATAAAACCGATTGTGGTGTCTAAGCCAAGGCTCGGGCGTTGATTGCTATGCTTCACTAGTTTTGATGTAGAGAAGCTTCTCCGCATCCTTTCCTTTCTCCCTTTGCTGAGCATCTCTCAACTCGGCCACATAATAGGCACGTCCGGTCGCCTGTTCTCCATGGATAATTCCCATGTCATTCTCTATTGGGAAATATAGTGTTAAATACCAAAGGGTGTAACTATCCTGAATTCGAAAAAGTCTGGTCGGTCCAGAAAAGCGTTGTATGGAGAGTTCACATCCATCATAACAAACGGTAGTACCCTGTAACAACCCGATATCCAGTGGATCGGGATTTTTCGCAAAATTGCTAAAAGCCAAGCCCACTGAATCCCGAGTTCAGAATCTGGTATCCTGCAAATAGGAAAAGACAAATATATCAGAGCTTAATTAAATATCTCATAGCGGAATTGACCAAAATGTAACAGTAAATAAATACTCACCAATATAATAACACTTTCTAAACAAGTGTCTTAAAGTTGGAAAGTCTCCGCCATCTACCTAACATGTAGGATGTTATGAGGAGGAAGTCAGAACTAAAGTTCTAGTGAATGGACAAATTATACACTTTTAAGCTTAATTCTACAAATAAGTTTTATTTTCATTTACTGTTATATTAGGTTCACTAGGTTTATCATACTCTCACCTCTGTACGCGAATCGTACCCACCTACTCCTTAGTAGATTAAAATATAATAACTGATATATATATATATGTGTGTGTGTGTGTGTGTGTAGCTATATGCCCAATGACCATATTAGTCCTAGGTACTACCCATAGTACCTTCCGTATCCTCCTCGCAAAGGATTCCATCATCTTGCTCCTATAGCGTTCTGTGACTACATCTGTAAAGTAAAGCTTCATGAGGCCTATAATACAGATGTTCTGTCGTCTACTATGAAAACATAAAATTACGACCGCACTACTCTATGCTAATGCTCGGACATCTGCAATGTACCACCCAGTGCTTACATTGAGGACTATATGTAATTGTTTTGTTTGCTCTTTGAATCCCGCCAACAAGGTCTACCTTGTATGGAACTCAGTCGAGGATTTTCTATATCTATAATGGATAGCTTCATTATGCCTACAATACAAATATTCTACTTGGTCCGTCTCTTTTCTTATCGTGGCTATGGCCCCACACAGCCACCCCTCAACTAACCGAAAGACCACTAAAGAGTTAAGTAGTCGTGCCCTACCACAAAGAATCAAACATCCAATTGGCGGTCCCCCAATCCAATGTCCCGATAGTGAAGGAATCATTTGACTTCTGGTTTTTAACTCTAGTCTTTTCCGAACTCGCTCTTGGTTTTGATGCTGGCCGATATCCGCATGCGAATATCCTTTTGGGTCTTGCCCACTAAACTTACTTGTAAGTACTAGGACGTACAAATATCCTACTCCGAACATCAACCCCTTCTGACTGCCTACAATCATCATGCCATGCAAAAACCAGTCAAGGCATACTCTCTTGATGGAACACCTACAGACCTGCCTTCGGGAATGCAGCTTCCTTAGGCCTACCCAGAGGGCCATCCTAGAGTATCCTCACATCCCGTTGAAGTCTCGATCTTCCTTCTAGCCCAAAATAACTAAGTTGGACATGCTTCTCCTTTGCTGAAATCTATGGTGAACTGCTTCGTTATGCTCTTCATTCTTTGGGCTACTCCAAACGCATCTCGCTCTTTTATTAGACCCTAAGTCTAATCTTTTAATTTGCATTTAGTTTACTTTTCTTATTCTGTTAGCTACTCATTTACCCTAATTAGCATATTCTTGTCCTCATCTCACTTCTGGCAATTGTGAGACCACCATTGATCTAATGGGGAATGTTATTGGTACTGCCACTTCTATTACCTTGCTTATTTAACTCAATGTAAGTCTTAAGTTTATTAAATAAGCATCTTCTATTATCTCTATTCTTTCTGCTTATTAATTTAATTTAAATCTTAAATAAGCCTTTTCGTTCTTCCTATTTTAATTATAACTTATGTCATAATTTTACTTATAATCATCACTTTTATCTTTTTTATAATATGTATATGATTACAAGTGTCTCTTCTGTTCTAGGCCATCTTCTTTTATTATGATATAGAATTCTCTTTAATTCTCTTATATTATATAATTCACTTATCATAATAACTGCCATATTGTATAGTCTACACGGTAAATGCAGATCTAGGTTCATTATCGTTTACAACATTAAATTCGTTTCTAATAATTTACTTGAACCTCTCATTGGTATTTGTAGCAGATCTAGACATCGAATCGACAACTTGCCCCAATCCCAATATCTTGATTTCGAGTGGCAATGCACCTCGTTATGAGAATGACGCTTCGCTAATGCGTTGCGTTGTCAGCTTTGCTAGAGCAATAATTCATCGAATTAGATCAGCAGAATAAGACATAAAAAATCTTTGGTTGATCAGGCGACACCCGGATTTGAACTGGGGATAAAGGATTTGCAGGCCCCCGCCTTACCACTTGGCCATGCCCCCAAATTCGATCCAAAATAAAATGGATAAAAATATCCTTTTTATGCCCCTATCATCTGGTTATCCTCAGCAACTAGGCCGGTGGTTTCAATAGGATTACTTAAGGCTAACGCGAAATAATATAAGGCTGGACTCGATTCTTCGTTTCAATAAGGAAGAGGGCAGAGCGACCCCGCCGGGGATATCCAGTTACCCGGAGTTCAAGCATAAAAAAGGCAAACACAATTGTATTATTTATAATATAATGAGTTCTTATTATTTTATTTTGAGTTCTAATTAATAATTAAAAAGTTCCTTTCATACTTTACTTTATTTTCTTCTATTCTAGGAAGTAATTCTATTTTATTTGGTTGGGTATGAAAACTATACTAAAAATCCATTTTCATATCTTAATACTAAATAATGCTATAAACAATAATTCGTAACTGCAAGGTATTTCTTTATTATTTTGAAATAGTGTAAAATACAGTGGTTTCTCTATTTTACACTAGTCCCTTTTTTCTTACTTTTATTCTTGCAGTTACGTCTATCGTTATCTTTTCAATATTAAATTATAGAAATGTATCGTATTTTCTAAACCAACCAATTAATCTATTACTTACTTCCAAATCAAGTTACTAGATTAATTTATTATTCCCGTTTTAGCGTAATTTATTGCAGAATTCCATTTTTTCTAGCTTTATTCCAACTTTTCTTATTTTAAATCTAATCTAGTATTTTCCTAGTTTAATCCATAAGCGCGAATTTTCTTTTTAACTATATTATTCGCGTACAAAGAGAATAAAAACAAACTTGCATTTAGGCTAAATTATAACTTCAAATTAGATGTAAATAAAAGTAAATTTCTTACAGTTGAACATAACTAATTCACAGAATTAATTATTGAATAAAATTATTTAACGGGATATTAACGGTAGTATATCATAAACGTAAAAGATATATAATTAAATCTACTCACTTGTCGTCCTTAAGTTTGCTTGTGCTCAGCTGGCTCCATGGTCTTTTTGGATCCCCTTCTTAGGTGCATAATATTTTAATTATGAAGAACCCCTTCTTAGAAATATTTCTTTTAGGGTCCAGCCTTAGGCAATGAACCCATTGGGAGGAAATTTGATTTTGAGAAAAGAGCTAGACCTAGGGTTCTATTTATATGGGAGTTTGGGGATCTCAGACCGTTGGATCCTTGGATTGAATCTGGAGCAGCCAGATCACAGGGTCGATTAGAGCCATCAGATAAATTAACGTAGGGCTCGAATGGCGCGAAAATCAATTTTTACATCACTCGGCACGTACCCGGACGAAACATCGTCTAGGTAGCAAGGCAGGTCGACTGTGTTGTCGACCGCCCTACTCCTTAGGTCGACCGGGCGATCGACCTTAGAGCTTGTTGGGTCGACCGGTGTATTTTTTTCCATTTTCGTTTCTCCCGTAACTTCTTCATATAGACTCAGATTTTGACAAGTTATATATGGAAACTGATCAGAAAATCGTCCCGGACATAATGGTACAAATTTCGAGACCATATTCTGACAGTTTCAAAAATGTTTATTTTCATTATTCATCATTATTTGCTTCATTTTAATTATATAAAAATGTGGGGTGTTACATACCCGCACTCTCCTTCGACTGTCGCCTTCTAACTCCACCGACAGCTCGACATAGCCTACCGTTTAATTGCACTACGATTAAGGCCATGAATACGGGGTTTGCACGGTTTCAAATCTTTGGCTTCCAGTAACATATGGTCGTATGCCTTCTTGAAAATGATATTCACAGAACTTCCAATCTCAATGAGAATCTTTCTCACCAAGGTGAGGTCGAACGTGGCTGAGATCAACATTGGGTCGGTCATAGGGACCTCCACCTTATCTACATCTCTACTTCGAAACACGATGCCATCTATCATAACTCACTGCTATATTGTTGGAGCACCGTCCTCCATATTCGAGCAACATTCAATATCAATATGTTTGATAGCGTTTACGTAACACTCCATTTCATTCCATCTTTTGTCAGCTAGATTTGATCCTCTAATAATGATATTAATTATTAATCTCCCTACTATCCATTATGGTTCCTCGGTGTTGGGCAGAGCTTGTCCTCGAATGGGGTCGGCTGTCCTTTGCCTGCCATCCTACTGAGCTTTAATAAACTACTGTAACTTTCTTTCTCAAATCAACTTCTCAATAACATGACTGATGTGGTGACACTCATCCATGGTATGTCCATAACTCTCATGAAATCTAAAGTACTTTTCAAGACTGTCTCAGCTTCTCTGTTGGTTCCTTCGAATTTGGTTTCATGTATTGCATAGTGTTACACGTCGATAGATAAATGTTCTCTGGTGATGTAGTCAATGGCGTGTATGTATCAAATGATGGGATCCTTGGCTTCACTCTTTCGGAATCCCGTCTTCGGTCGTGGTTTCTATCATCGCCTTTCTTCTGCTCACTCAATTAGTTCTGAACATTGATCTGAACAATTCCGAAACTATCACCAGATTGATTTACTGCTACATTACTCTATAGTCCCACTGCGCTTGGGTCTATAACATCTCTCTTCCTAGTTCGCTTTGCATCCTCCTTCCTCAAAAACCGAGCCGCATCCGAAAGAAACGGTCCAATGTAAAAGAAGGCTTTCTTACTAACCAATTGCTAAATTCGAAATCGGGGTCGACTCCCCTAGTCAGTGCCATGAGCGTTGCATCATCATTCAGATTGCTGACTTCTATAATAGCTATAAAAAAACCTTTCCATAAAGTCTTTTAGTTATTCCTCCGATGCTTGGACCACGCTGGAGAGTGACATTACATCCTTAGGGCGAGTCATGTGCATGCAAAACTGCTCCAGGAACTTCTTTGCTAAATCATCAAATGAAGAGATTGACTGCAATGGTAACTTAGTAAACCTCTTGGTTGCAACATCTTCTAGAAAAACGGGAAAACACCTACACTTGACTGCATCAGTGGCTCGAGCGAAGTCCATGTGCCATTCGTACTTCAAAAGATGCTGCCTGGGGTCGGTTTCTCTTGCATAGGCAGGCATCGTAGCCATATGGAACCTCCATGAATATTTTGCATGTAAAATATTATCGGTAAATGGAGTATGGCTTTTTGTTGATAAATGGAGTATGACTTTTTGTTGGTAAATGGAGTATGGCTTATGGAAAGTCCCCAATCACCGTTGGTCAAACCTTGACTTTCTTTTAGTAAGTGCCTCACCATAGCCGTTAAGTCTGGTGTTTGGAGAATAGATGCCTGGTGGTAGTGGTGTCCCACCTCACACGAGCGACCCGATCCACGCCTCCAGGCAGTGCCACGTTGCCTTGGATCCTCTTGAACTCGATCCACTTCCTGAGTAGCAGTTTTATCGTCGTCTCTCAACTACGTTTCAACCACATTCGCCTGAGCTCCAGCACTTTGATTGATCGCGGCATCTCTAGAGTATGCTCCTTCACCTGCATGTCGATCCCCCTTAATTAGTGGGATCATTGCCGAGCCCCTTGGGGGGTTCGGCACCAATTGGCGTCGTCCAACCATGGCCGATCACCTGATCTCGTCTTGATGTTCTAGCTGCGTATGCATCTGTTTTGCGGCATTTGTTTTTGTGATAGTCGTCAAATGAGGAGGATTTTTCCGATCTTGAACACGAAGTAGACTCCCTCCGTGTTTTTCCAGCTAGTCTTTCAACTGATTCATTAGGTCGATGTTAGCCTGGATTTGATGGTTGAGCTATTAACATATATCCATTAGTTCTTCAATAGGACTTTAAAATCAGCTCTAGTGATATATTGAGATGGATTCTGGACATCGGCAAACGCTGATTATACATTCTGATCAACTTGTTGTATACTAGCATCATCATTTCCTTCAATAGCACGGGAAGTAGTAGACTTCCCTTTGGCCATGGTTAATAGCATCCTTTTAGAATTTCTTCAAATCCAAGTAGAAATGGAACCGTAAGCAGAAATCTGGATCTATCTGGCGGATGTAGAAATCCACGTGTAGAGAATGGGATCCAATCAGGTTGAGAACTCGTTTCTCAGTGGAAGCCGTAAAGTGTTTGCATTAAAAGTTGGCACAAACACATAATAGATTATATGTAGAGAAATAAATGAAGAAAATCAAATTAAAATCGAGTAAACAAGTAAAAGACAAGTAAAAACGATGACAGACAGATTTATAGTGGTTTGGCGTTGAGTGCCTACGTCCACTTTAAAGAGATAACTTTATTAGTGACTTAAATTTCTGAGTACAAGAGTGATCAGATCAGAATCCATAATTACAATGGAGTACAAACAAAACAATAGCGTAAAGATCCTTAAAATAAACTATGAAGCCTGTATTTATAGGGGTAGACGATCAAATATCTTTTCAAAATTTCAATAGCAGAATCTCCAAACATGGACGAAGTCACCTACAAAATTTCACGGCCCAACTCTCATCCCTAGGGGATTAGCCATGATCAGTCGAGAATGCCATGTGGCAGCACGCGATCGCCTACGTGGCTCCTATCCAGCTAGCTTCATGATCCCAAAGTTGTTGCATATTTGACTTCTAGATTTTGATATATCGCTCGTTTTCCATTGAATTGAACTGCTAAGTTGATACGATCCGATCCCTTGTATAAGGGAGGGATCGATTCTGATCCCCTGCCTAGGGGAATCACTATTTCATACTTGGAGAGTCAATCTCTTGGCTTCGCTTTATCGTTGCGTCATATTATCGTCTATGCTTAATCTTTGGACCCCACGATCATCTCTCTAGGCTACTGGCGTTGACGATAGTCGAGTCTAACTTTTCTAATTGCCTTGAATATAGTCGAGCCAAAAGGCCAGATAACAGATACTAACTAGTCATAACCGTAGGATTGATACTTAAAAGAGTGGTGATTGATGGTGAATAGAAATCCACAGATGTCTTTAATACGCGGTTGATAGAAATGCCTATAAAATACAATTAAATTCTATTGTTATATAGTTTTTTTTCCAAGTATATATCTATGCAAATATTAAAAATAGTTGGACGTACAATGAGTTTTTTTCAGACAAATAAAACGTATACCAAAGAAATGAATAAAACACATATATACGTATCGAACCCACACTAATATAAACCCAAACTAGACAGTATATTACCGAAAAGAAAAAAAAATAGTGGTCACGAATATGAATTCTCATAACACAAACCTAATTCAAACCCTTAAGTCCATGGTTGAATGAAAATTAAGCTCTTATATATAATGATTTACATGTTAACTTTCCCTACATACGCATATACATATAACATATTTGTTTATGAATAGCTTGCATACATACGAGAATTGGTTATTCCTTCCGCATATATGCCAATCATATAACCAACAACCTAAAGATAAAAGCAAGTCACAACAAATTCAAACTTATAGAAATAGAACTTCACAAAAGTTTACATTAATGTTAAACAATGTGTTTAATATCCATTATTGTAAAAGAATATCAAATAAGGAATATAAATCGAATAATAATTTAATCTCCTTTTCAATTCACAAAGCACTGTTTCCATTTGCAGTAACACAAAAATTGATGGTCCTCGCCTATGAAATGAACTTATACAACCTTGATTAATTATTTGACTATCAGGCAAACATGATTACATGTTTACAATAATGAATTATAATATATTATATGGCTGCCATTTGGTTCCACCATCTAACAAAAAAAAAATGAGGTAAATTTAACACCATACTCTAAAGTTAACAAAATAATACCCATGCATATCTTAGAGCTTTATGTGTACCTTAATGCACTGTCCATCTAAGTTAAATAAGTAGCTTAATATAAATTGATGCATGCCATCAAAATCTTGTATTTAACAAAACTGTTTAAATATTTAACTACTTGGGTACTCCTAATTCATATACGTGCATGAGTGTGTGTGTGTGCACACACACACAGTATGAGACATCCATACCTCATATAAACTCAAGACAGTTCGTTTTTGCTTTTCCTAAGGAAAAATATTTTCAGCTCGTTTCATAACTGCCTCGGCTTGTCTAACCGATTTATTAGTATCCTAACAAAAAATGCATGGTTTAATAATTTAAATATACTATCACGGTTTGATTGCAAAATTAAAATAATATAAGCATTAGAAGTTGATAATTATATATGTGTGTGTGTGTGCACACGCGCGCGTGTATGTGTGTATATATACATATATATGCATGTGCGTGCGTGCGTGCGTGCGTGCTAGCTAGCTAGAAAACCCATATATGGTATCAAAATGAACAAGCATGTTCCATTATTTGAGATATCGAACTTCGTACCCATGATACCTCTCATATTCTTTAGATTACATTTGGCAATTTTTCTATCGTTGCAACTAGGCGAGTCTCATTGAGATGTAAATAGATTCTATATTCAAACAAACAGTATACATATGATGAGCCGACCGTGATGACAAGTTTATTGTTTAGAAAAGTTTGCACTTGTTTCTTTGACGTGTTTCCCCAATTTTGTTGATGCTAATATATTGTTTATTGTTGTACATAAACCAACGATATATGTATTATCTAATTTTGGCATAACGATAACTTCAATGCAAGATGGGACAAAAGTTATACCATTCGTAGTATGAGGGTTATGCTCTTGCATACATGCAAGGTAAAGATAAGACACGACAACTACATCCTGGTTTATTTTAGCTTTGTTTCAGTTTCGATTCCCAATTTCAAAATTTCTAGTTAATATAGTATAAACCAAAAAATGTAAAGCAATTGAAAGTGCCCAGTTACCACTTAAAGCAGAACAAATTGATACAACAGTGAAAGCATAGCGTTATGTGTATGTAATTTACATATTTATTAAGTGTATATTTTATCATTGAAGATTACATGAAACAAATTGGCACCTGAAATGAATGTGCAGCATGCAAATGCACATAGTGAAACACAGCTGGTAGTATAGCAAACTTTGTTCATACACACGTGGCAAGAAATTGGCTACATTATTCAGATGAGGTTTGAGTGTCTGCATATGCAACTGAAAAAAAGAAGTCAATATTACCTATAGTTGTACCTCAAATGATCAGTTCACTTACTTAAAGTCTATATTGTTTTGAATCCAAACATACATGGCATTGTAAAAATTGTTAAATTCAAATAAAATAAAAAAATGGAAGAACACATAAACATATATAGCAATATGTATTAAAGTGTAAATTAAAAATAAAGGTCCAAATAAGAAAAAAACACATTACTTCTCCAATGTGACTGCCTGCTGAAGTGGCAGAAATCTTCTAGCCATTCTGACCAATCAATCATAAAGGAATCAACTTATCGGCAACCACGACACAACTATTATTCCAATCAACATCCCTAACAAAACTCATCATAAAGTTCCAAAGTAAGAAAAAACAAACCTTCGCTAAGGATTAGTCTTTTGACTAATCCTTGTCCGGATGGGGGTGAGACTACATGAAAGTATGGTTCGATGGAGATTTGCTAGCGCGCCTATGTACAGTATTGAAGATTCAATTGATGGAGATTGGCTACAAGTGAGACTAGCTATGGGAAATTTGATCGATGTTGACTGGCAACGGGTGAGAATCTAGATTCGATGAGGTGAGGCGAAGCGTAGGAGTTGAAACGTCGATTGAGCCTAGGGTTTATCCATTTCTATTCGATTTTGGTTTGGCTTTGGTAAATAGAAAATGAACAAAAGGGAAGTGGCTGAATTAAATTAGGGTTTTATTATGCAAAGGTATCTTAGACATAGATATGGAATCCAAGGGTAGTGTGAAATTATCTTCAAAAATAAAGCTGAAATTGGTAATAAATTTTGATTGCAACTTACAATGTCTCCTTAAATAATAAATAACGGTAAATATACTTAATATAGTAATAAGTATATATTATTATTTATATATTTTATTTATACATTATTATTCTAAATTATTAAATATAATTTAATTATTAATAATTAATTATAATAAATTATAACTAATAACTATAAATTATAAATTATTTATTGATAACCATTAATTATAGTAAATTACAAAATATTAATTATATAAATTATCATTTATAAATTATAACTTAAAATATATTAAGTATTAACTAATAGTTATTAATTATAATTTATTAATTTTAATTATAGCAAAATTTAACTATAAATACAGTAAATTGCTTGTTTATTCTTAATGAAAATGATTGTTTTCAACAAAAAATATGAACCAAATAATTTAGTAATATCATTTATTTAATTTTTTATAAACTTTGGGAAAATATCAATATTTACAACGGACAAAACTGACAAATTGCTATAGATCTCTATTACAACTGGCTATGTCAAACAGTTGTTAAAAGTATGTTTATTACAACGGTTAGAAAAAATGAGTTATTAAAAATATGTTTATCACAACTGTCAGGAAAGACCAGTTGTTAAAAACTCTTTATTACAACTGTCAAAAATACCAGGTGTTTAAACCCTTTATCACAACAGCCGTTTTACGAACATTGTAAATAACTAGTTGTAATATGGTCATTTTCTTGTAGTGTTCAAAAATTATTTTATTTACGCACATATTTTTATATAGTCTTCGTTATCACTAAAAGAAATTAAAAATGGCGTCTGTAACTTTGTTTTCGTTCTATCTTCTTCTTTCTAAAATAACGACAATCCCATTCCTCCCTTCACTTATGTCCCTTCCTTAAGGTTTATCGATCAAAATTCTTACAGAATGCATTTTCATTCTTACGCTCAAGTAGTGAAGGATTCAAAGGGTTCGATTCCTTATAACCTCAACCGAAAAAGTGCCTTCAAGAATTGAAGCAATATTTTTTTAGCAAGGCTAGCCAGCTTTGTAATGGGCCATCCACTTTCGTAAAAAAAATTAGAAACAAGTGTTCGGCACATGCGCCGGAACAACTAAAATAAATAAAGTAGAAGAGCTAGGCAAAATGAGACCTAAACTGCTAATACAGAGATTAAGCCTCCTCCCAAGAAGAGGATTCACTGTCGTCATCAGCTGAAACAGGTCCAATGAAATGGGTAAAACAAAAGAAAAGAGTTGCCAAATTAGGAACAAAATCCACCTAATCACTAAATTATAAATTTTACTAATCCCAAGTATCGTCTGCCAAAAAATTCTATCATCATCATCTCCATCTTCTCCAAGGGAAGAAATATAACTGATGACTCTCCCTGTCCCAACCAACAAACATAAAACACTATCAAACTCCAAACAATATTTCAGCTTAGAGTTCACATGTTCCCAAGACTTCTTGATGGAGTTCCACAAAATCACATTACTGGGTAGAGGATCTACCACGACTTCTTTAGATATGGCGACAGAGGATTCAAAACCAAGAATGGTAGCGGAAGGAGATAAGTGTGAAATCGGACAAACAGGCGAATTGATTGCAATGCCAACTATCGAAGAACAAATGATCGGATGCTTAGGAACCCACTTTCTCACCGGAGGATGAGGAAGAAGGATCATCAATCGCATGCTTACAAGCTTCAGCAAAGTGGCCAAAAGAGTGGCATACCGTGTATATATCTAGTTTTCGACTGTAGTTCACATCAACAAAAACATCATGTCCCTCAGTGATACGCACCTTAAGCTTAGAAGGGAGATGCCTATTCAATCATATTTCTATCAATGCTTTAGCATAAACCAGCTTCTTTCTTGCCATAGTATTAGCATCAAAACATTTGGACTTGCCAACAAGGCTAGCTAATCAATTCAGCCCGATCAAGGGTTGCAAAATTGAAGGGATATGAGTAAAATGAGCCGAAACATGAAAACAATACCTAATCTCTACCTCTATCAACTGTCACTCCACGATGTTATTAGAAAAGGCTTTCTAGTAATTTTAGATGGTTTTGCTTCTAGAACATGAAGTATTTCTTCCGCACTAGTAAAACATATCAACATAATGCACTCAGCCTACTCTAATTTTCCATACACTTCGATAATGATCATGCACATCCAAGTAAGAAGGATTTGAGTTAAGAAAGAAGCTGACTAAGTGTCCAAACCAATAAGCAATGCCCGCTTGCATAACTTCATCTGATGGCACCATAGTGCCTTTCTATTCAACAGTATCAAAAGATCTGGGAGAGTACACATCAACATTCCTTGGCAAGGTTGAGAACAGAATTGAGCATTTTTTAACATGAGGGAGAGCATCCAGATTTAATGTCATAGTAAAGGCACCGAGAATAGGGATCCAACCAATGCAACTGTGGTTTTAGCATACGTAGAAGTAGGCGAATACAAGCAGTAGATTTTGTTTCAATTGCACAAACAAGAGGTGTGCGTTCATCCTCTATCGAAATTCCTGCCTCATCCGCACTAACATCAACTACATCATTATCTGCAGGAACATTCCCATATTTACCCAAAACATTCCCACTAAGAACAACTTTGGATCCACCACAATCACATCATGATCCTTCACTACCAGGAGTTGATGCAGCTAACATGGGAGAACAACAGATACACCAAGCTGACTACTCAAACCAGATACAGGGGCAGAGGACGTGTCAACAGTTGTCAGTATTGCTGCAATATGATGCAAAGGGGAAAATTCTCATTACCAGAGGCTTATTTAATAAGACTTAAACTAGCCGAAGCATTAGCAGCATGTTCAACAACGCTGAAATCAGCTCAAATATGAGCGGTAGAAGTAGGCATAACTAGTAATAGGATGGAATCCAAAATTGAGGTCGACAAGATATGAGGAGCAGCAGAGATCGAAGAAGGATCAACCACGAATGGATCAATACCAGAAAGGAAAAGCTTATCTTTTTTCGATGTGAGGGTTATTCTCATTTTTCTAAAGATTGTCGGAATCCAATTCATTGCTTCGGCTATGCATTGTTCGGCCAAAAAAAAGATTAATGTTTAAGGAAAAGTGTTTCGGTTTCAGGCATAAAAAAGAGATTATGGATTACTGATCAAAGTTCCTTCTTCGTGTTAAAATGTATGAATTTGAAGTGAACCTTGCTCGATCATATTTTGGATGCAAAGGAATGAAGGCATCCAACTCTTGGAGGACATGTTTAAACATTTCGATGTGATAAATACTGTTAACATTGATCGAAACTTTAAAGAAAATTTTGGAGATCCTAATAATTTTTATGACGGTGACCATTTTTTAGATGAAAGATTTTCAAAATCTAAATTGAATGCTGTTGTATCGGGTAGTCTTAAAGATGAAAAATTTGTCTTGGTTGGTCACATTGATGCCAATATTGAGGTTATGAGGGAGAATTCTTTTGATTGTTCATACTCTTATCTTCTACTTTTGGATGAAGTGGTTATGAAATATAGGCAGGGCTGGCTCGAGGGACAGGCCGAGCAGGCAGCCGTCTAGGGCAAACCCCCTCGACGGGGGCAACCATACGGAAAAAATTATACTAATTATGATTAATAGATTTTTAACTTCTACGTGTTTGTGTAACTTATTTAATAAAGATTTATTAGCTTCAGTGGTTGTGCATTTGGCTGGCTTTCACGAGGTTAAGACTTCAATTTTTATGGACAAAACAATTTTTTTTTTTCATTTTCTGCCCCTTCCGCCTAGGGCAACCCAACTGTCAGAGCCGTCACTGAATATAGGTCAACTCTCCATCTTTAGAAAATTGTTAGAGGGTTGGCTTCAGTCTATGAAAATCATTTGTAAGAGGTTGATAAAGATATGAGTAGTGAATTGATTTTAGTTTTGATTACATAAAAAACAGAATACATAAAGCAAGATCTTGCAAAATGGCGAATTTTGAGATTGTTACTTCAAATAGTTTTGATGGTTGAAGTGTTTTGGATGATTTAGACTTGAATTTAGATTTGTTTTAGAAAGTTGTTCTTGATTGTGATGTCAAGATTGGTAGCTTGGATGATGAAGTGGTGGTTGAGGCTAGTAGATGGAAAGTTGATTTTGTATGTGATGAAGATGTTGGAGATTTACTTAGTGATATCGCAAATGTGCACAAAGATATTCAAATTCCTAGATTATCTCCTATTATGCATAATGTTAGTTTGGATATGGTACAAAGATATGTGAATGAATGAGCATTTTTACCAATTATACAGTGTAATTCATGGAAGGTCTATATTGAAATGTTGGTGATATGTACAATTGAGGGAAGGGTGAATAACATGGTTCAGAGACAGTTGCGGCTACAGGTTAATGAAAGCAAGAAATGAGTTACAGGTTCCTATTTTTGATGTTGTTATAAGAAAAGTCGCTGTATATATAAGTATGTAAATTTAGTCCCTATTTTTTGAAAAATAGAAAACGCAAGGTGCTTTGCACTTTTCTGACAGAAAATGCAAGCTAACTTGCAACTTTTATCAGAAAAGCGCAAGTTGGTTTGCGCTTTTTTATTTTGAAATTTTTATAAAATTTTGAAATTTCAAAAAATTTAAATTTTTGAAAAGCGCAAGTTAACTTGCACTTTTATAAGAAAAGCGCAAGATAGTTTGCGCTTTCCGATTTACAAAAAATAAGGACTTAATTTACATACTTATTATCATAAGGACTTTTCTTACAACAACATCGAAAATAGGGACCGTCGGTGCAAAGCCCCTAATGAAAGTGTGAGTGTTGTAGAATGGACAAGACCGGAAGATAATTTAAACAATAAACAAATTATTGTTTTCATTGACCTAAAGGAATGGCTAAAGCTTGTTTTTTTACTATGTAAAGGGTTTTGATTTTGTAAATTTGAATGGTATCGGTTGTGATAGTGTGATGTAGCTTGATAGAAGAGGGAAGGATATAGATAATAGCAAACATACAGGACATGCAATTCATTGTGAAAATTCTAACAGCATATCGAAGAGGAAGAAAAGGTGTTCTAGAGTAGATTCAAGATTGTCTAAAGTAGCTAGTTCAGGGTGTAGTGCAGTTGGTTTTGTAAAGTATGGAGAGGCCGGTCCTAGTTCGAATAAGCATAGATCGATGAGGAAGAGTGCTCCTTTTGTAGAGTTGATACTGAGCTTTTAAAAGCTCAAGCTCATGTATGAATTTTCTTTTGGACGGTAATATAGTCCACGTGCTTTGAATAGTTTGTTCACTAATGACATGCATTACCTAGCTAGAAATTCAAGGTTTATTTTTGATGGTATTTAGTTAGACTCTGATTATACTAGGAGTAAGGAATCAAAACGGGTTAGAACACTTGAATTATAAGGTTCATTAGTCGGAATATAAGAGGTTTACATGATTTAGGCAAGTATAGTAAAATTAAATCCTTTTTCAAAGATAATAATATTGATGAAAGTAAAACAGAGCATCCTAACATATTTATAGGAGCCTAGGAGGTCTTTATATAAAATATTAGCCCTATCTTACAGCTAGGGGTAATGAAGGAGAACGAATGTTGGGTTGGAAAGATCATTGTGCTAAGCTTTTGCAATTTATTATTAAAGATTGTTCGATGCATTTGATATTTTCTAACATTAATGCTGATTCTATACTAAATATTACCAATATTTATGGGTTGAACTCAAAGATAGATTTTAGGGTTCTATGGAATGAGTGTCTATAATTTAGATCCCGCGACTATGGGTTATAGGGGTAACTTTAATGTTACTAGATTTTTAGTAGAAAGATCTCCTAGAGAAGGGGATTTGGTTGTCATGGAGAAGTTTGATCATTTTATTGTTAATTGTAACTTAGTTGAGGTAAAATTAAGTAACAGATTGCTTAATTGGTCAAATAGTAGAGAAAATTCATCGATGACACCGTTAGATAGATTTTTGTTAAGGATGAAATAGAAGACAAATTTCCTACTTGGAAGGATGTTGATCTTCCAAATATTTATTATGATCATTGCCTAATTGTCCTATCATGTACTAACCTAAATATTGGAAATAGAAATTTTGGATTTGAAAAGATGTGGTTGTTCGAAAATAATTTTAAAAACTTAGTTTTAAAGAAATGGCTTACAGTTATAGATTTTCAGGAAACATAGCCAAAGTATTGGTTAGTAAACTTAGAGATTTAAGGTTATTTCTCAAGAAATGGAGTAAAAATGTTTTTGATAACATTAGAATTAAAAGGGAAAATTAATAAATAAAATCTTAATTAATTGAGAAATTTGAATATTCAAAAAAAAAGTGCTTTCAAATTTAAAAAAGAATTAAATAAAACTATTATATAAGAAGAAGTAATGTGGAAACAAAGATCTATGATCCAATGCATGGATGGGGGAGATATGAATACTAATTTTTTTCATAAAGTGGCTAATGTTTAACAACTTAGTAATACCATTAATTCCATCTTAATTAATGATATGGAGATTTTTGACCAACCATAACTTAACAATGAGTTTACCAATCACTATAGAGAAATTTTTGGAACTACAAATAGACACAGAATTAGAGCTTAATGGGATATACTTTACACTAAAGATACAAGGATTGATTTAGTATGGTTAGATATTCCATTTACGGAAGAGGAAATTTGGAAGGCTATAGAGGATATGACTAACGATAAAGCTCCAAGCCCGGATGGGTTTCCTATTTTATTCTATGAAACTTTTTGGAATGCGCTAAAAGTTGATATGATAAAATTGTCCAATGAATTTTATGATGGTTTGCTACAGTTAGGTAGGTTTAATTTCACAAATATAATCTTATTACATAAGAGATTAGGTGTTAACCAATTAAAAGATTTCAGACCTATTTCATTATTAAACTGTTCATTTAAATGATTTCTAAGGTTTTAGCTAATAAATTAAATACTATAATGAAGGAGTTAATAGATAATGCTCAAATAACTTTTTATTAAGGGTAGAAATATTACGGATGGGGTAGCAATAGTTCAAGAATATATTAATTACTGCTACAAAAATAATATCACTTGAATGCTTTTAAAACTTAATTTTTCTAAAGCTTTTGATTCAATTGATTGGATTTTTCTTGAAGATTCATTAATGGATGGGGTTTAGTGCTAGATGAGTGGGATGGATTATGTCATTACTTAAAACTGGCAATTCATGTATTTGGTTAATGGTATACTAAAAAAAAAAATTCAATCAATACGCGGACTTAAAAAAGGTGATCCATTATTACTTTTGTTGTTTAACTTACCAGCCGATGTCTTTTGTAGAATTATCAAATTGGCTACTAGTAATAATATTTTATATATTATAGGAAATAAGATCACTAGTAATGGTCTTCCCGTTCTTCGATTTGCAGATGATACTATGATTTTTACATCCCACTTAACCAAACATATTATTGCGCTTAAATTTATTTTATATAGTTTTGAACTTCTATTTGGCTTAAAGATTAATCTAGACAAAGCTCTGTACTAGTTTTGAATGACACAGATAATATAGAAAACCAAATTGCATGCACATTTAATTGTAAAAGGATGAAATTCCCTATTAAATATTTAGGTTTTTTAGTTAGACTGCAAAAACTTAAACATGATGATTGGATAACCATAATAGATAAAGTAAATAAAAGATGGACTAAATGGAATGGTAAATATTTATCCAGAGCAGGTAGGATTGTTCTCATTAACTCGGTTTTTATCTGCGTTACCTATTTATTGGATGTCGTTTTATCTTTTTCCAAAATGGGTAATTAATAAAATTAATAAAATAGGGAGAGACGTTTATGGAACAGAGATAATCTAAATTTTAGCTCTAAGTATCTAGTTAATTAGGAAATGGTTTGTAAGTCTAAAAATGAAGGGGGGTTAGGAATTATAAACTTACATAACTTAAATATATCTGTATTAGGAAAATGGTTTTGGAAATTTAATGATAATAATGAAAATTTGCTATGGAAAGAATTAATATCGAATCAACGGTATGAGGTACTTTTGATTTATACCACACCACTACTACTAATAAATATGATATATCTCACTTTTTAAAATCGATAATATTAAATTTTGATATTTATAATTTAGGAACTAAAAAGTTTGTACATTCTGGTAATTATAATTTATTTGTGTATAATGTTGGATATAAGTTATTTCACTTAAAGTGGAACTTCCAGAGTTATGTGAAGGATGTAATTTCAAAACGGTATTAATTTATGATATTATAGGCTTAATTTAAATTTTTCTTAGGAATTTAGTTTTAATCGTACGCTAATGGCAAATACTTTAGCACAATTTGCATTATTGCGTGCTAAATGAGAATTATACAATATTGATAATGAAAAAGACAATAAAATATGGTGTTGGGATAAAAGTAAGAAACATATATCTCATTAGTTTTTATACTTTTGTAAATTTTTACATAATTAAACTAAAAATGTTTAAATACATTTGGAAAGTTAGTGTCCCTCCTAAAGTAAAAGTACACATGTGGTAAATTTTACACAAGAAATTGAATGTTGTAGAACATTTAAAAAAGAAAATATATTTAACGACAAAAAATGTTATTTTATAATAATAGATGGAAAATATTATATACTTATATTTTGGATGTAACATAATTAGATTTATTCTTGTAAAATTTCCCAAATTATTCGATTTTAATGTAATTTTAGACATATTGATTGTGATTTATATTGGAATCATCTTAGATTTTATTATAAGGATCATAATAGGTTTTTACTTCACACTATTTACATAATTACATGGTATATTTGGTTTAAAAGAAACCAATGAGTGTTTAATAACTTAATATTGGCTTGGTAAATTTAACATATGTAATTTCTCTATTTAGTTTTAACTGGCTTTTAAATCTTAGTTATAAATTAAATAAAAATTTAAGTTTTAAAATGTTTCTTACAAATATAAAATCTTCTATAGAGTTTTTAAAGAACTAAATATTTAAATAGTAGAAAAAATAGCAAAAACCTAAATTTAGATTCCTTGGACAACCTTACTAGGGTAATATTTAATTCTTCGCTATTATTAGCATATTAGTCATGAAGTAAATTTTTCGTTAATTTGGTTTCTATTTGTTTCTTTCTATGTAATAATTTTGATTTATACTCTTTATTATTCCTTATACGGTGTTAATCATAATTGTTGCTTGTCCTATGTCTTTTATTTTTTGATTAGTATACTTTTATTTTTCATATGCGTGTATATAAATACATATTTATATACATATTTATGTATTGATATTACCTTTTTGTATAATTTTCTTAGCAGATTCACGTATACTACTAGATTGGAAGGATTCGACTGATTTTGAGGATTTGTTATCTTATTTTGTGGTTTTAATTGTTTTATTTTTTTATTTTGGACTTAGTTCCCTAGGATTGGGGCTTTTATTTTTTTCCATATTATACAGGGGGGGTTTCGCTACCTGTTAAACATGTTCATAGCTCCATTTTTAAATGTAGAATAAAAATATATGAGTGCCCTTTTCTAATAATAAAGATCGCTCGTTTTTCTCAAAAAAATATATTTTCTTAAACAATTCAAGACAATATAAATATAACGGTGTATACAATATACATGTGTATATATATTTAATTAATTCATTTATTTTATTAATCTTATTTATAAATAATGTTTTCCAGACTAATTTTATAACATTTTCACATTTTTGGAATATTATAATTTTTATAATATGTTTTATTTTAAATTTAACTTCTAAATTTAAAATTTTATTTTAATTTTCAAAAAAATTGAAAATCTATATTCTAACATTTATAATATTTTTCTGATTTCAGATTTAACTTTTATGTTTAATTTCAAAACAAATTTGAAATTAACCCAAGGCCTAATTCAAAATCAGCACTTTCTAATAGGTGTAAGCTTTGCGCTCACATAACTGTTCGGGCCAGGCCGGTAGCCAAATAGAACATAATACTTGATTACCCAACAATCCAGCTTAGATGCTATCTTTTTTAGACACCATACTAACTGGGCTGTGACCTCAATTAGTTAACCCTAACATGAGTAATTTAGATCGCATAAGTTATTTGGCTCTGATACTATTATTGGAACTGGACCAGCCCACAGAGGAAGAAATTGGTGAATTTCAATTTTTTTACCATTTCAGATCTTTATTACGCGTTAATGTGTAAATTATTTGATGCATTTCTAATTCAATTAAATAGAATCATCGTTTTATTTAAATTTATAATATAATTTTATATTATTTAAATAATATATGTTATGTATATACATGTGTATCATATACACAAATATGTGTGTGTGCATGTGTCACATAGCAATACGTGTAAGGTATAACTGCCCATATATAAGTGTTGAGATTTAAACTGCAACGAACATGTTAGCTCATCCAGTATAAAGATAAATTGTCCAAATGTATGTTTATATACTTGTATTCAAAATATTGCATATATGTAAATATAAATCTATATGTTGTTTTGACATTTCATATATACACACATACATATGTGTGTGTGTGTGTAATTTATCATATATATATATATATATATATATATATATATATATATATATATATATATATATACGAGTACGTTGGCACGTGCGATGCACGTGCGCAAGAGGAACGGGTATTAAAAAACGGTGGATGCGAGGTTTGTTGAATTTTATGAAATGACGTTGATGTGTACGTAATGTTGTGAGTAGTTGTTGTAACCGTTTTCCCTCCTCCTTGTTCCGGGCTTGAGACCGGCATCAGCAGTAAGCTGATGGCGGAGTTAAAAACGTTTTATAAGGGATTTATATATGGGAATTGAAAGTGAGTTGGAGTAGTAAAAGAGGGAATTTTTGTTAGTCCAGTTTTGTATTTTGTAGAAGTTGTAGCTGAATATATGACGAAGAAACAGTAAAATGAAGAAAAATATTGTAAGTGAAGATATTACTCATATATGGTCGTAAAGTACCGAATTTATTTAAATAGAGTAGTAAAACAACTGTGAAGAACTTATATTTGGACCCTTTAGTTTAGAGTAGTAATTATAGTAGAAGTATGGCAGGTGAAGCGGAAAAATGAAGTATTGTTAATTAAGTTCGTGAGTGCATTGTAACAACACATCCTTGTACACAACATTTCTAGTATGTGTGCCAGTTCTTTTCGGAATCTTTCCATTTTTCACCAAAATTTTTGTTGTTTTTCTTGAAACTCCTCTTGATAAAGCAACACATAGCTGACCATGACTGAAAACATGTTCAGGAAGATAAATACCAACCCGAGGGATGGTTTGTCCTTGTGATTTATTAATCGTTAAGGAAAAAGCTAATTTAATTGGGAATTGTTTACGTATTAGGTTGAAAGGCATGTTAGTATTCTAAGAAGCCTTTAGGGGTATACGTGGAATAAATACTCTTGTACCACGAAAATGTCCAACAGTTATTTCTGCATCTATCACATTTCTGTGAAAGACACGACATAGTAATCTGGTGCCATTACATAATCCAATTCGTGGATCAATATTTCTAAGCAACATGATTGGTGCACCTACTTTTAGTCTTAATTTATGTGGGGGTAGACCTCCCGGAGCAAGTGAGTTTAAGAATTCATATTGGTATAGATTATGTGTATCTTCTTCGACTTTGTCAAAGGAGTAGTAAATGCGCTCACTACCTGGAAATAGTTCTATAACTTTGTTATTAATGTCATCTACTATTTCGTTTGTAGGGGCTAATATTGCTCTATCCATTATGAAGTTAGGATCACCTAATCTGTCATTGAGTTCAGCAAAGACTTTATTAATCAGAGCATAGAGTGACGAACTATTGGTCCAAGGTTCAACGATATCATTTGGGAGCTGTATAATGTCGTCTTGAACATAGGCTTCATCTCCATTTCCAATACGTAAAAGAAATTGTGCATATGATTGATCATCTTTTGCGCGCATATTTTGTGTTAAATGAATTACGTGAACATTTTGCCATAAATATGATCGTACTATACATGCGTCGACGATTTGAGCTCTAGTACCGTTGACGACTATGGGTAGAACTTGACGAAAATCACCGCCTAAAATAACAATCTTTCCTCCAAATGGTGCATCAAAATTAGTTAAATCTCGTAATGTTCTGTCTACGGCCTCAAATGCATGGCGGTGAGCCATGGTAGCTTCATCCCATAGGAAAACAGTAGCAGTCAATAAAAGTTGTGCGAGTTCAAATTGCTTGGGAATATGACATGTAGAGGAAGAGTCTAAATTAATTGGTATTTTAAATCGAGAATGTGCAGTTCGACCTCCCGGAAGAGCAAGAGAAGCAATTCCAGAAGTAGCGACTGCAATTGCAATATGACCTTGAATTCTTAAATGTGCTAAGATTGCTCTATATAAATATGTTTTTCCTGTACCTCCAGGACCGTCTATGAAATATATAGCATTAGCTCCACTTTCAACAAAAGACATTATCGTGTCAAATGCCTTCTTTTGTTCGGAGTTCAAGTTATGTACAGAGTTGATATCATTATTGGGTATTTCTATGCGTTGCTCTTCTGAAATAAGAGTGGATGTGTTTGTGTGGGTATAGTGTTTGAAATTAGTATGTGGAATGTCATAGTCAAAAATTGTTTTGTTATATTGTTTGAGAAGGTTATCGAGGTCAGACAGACATTGAAGTACTGAAAATGAATTGGTCACAGTAGTAGCAGATGCAGTGGGATAGTCTTCAAGTAAGAAAGGTAAAAACTCTTCCCACAATTCACGCACATGGCATGGGTCACAGTATACCAAAATTGTAACAAATAATCTTCTTAAAGCATTAGGCATATGTGTGTGTGAAGCATCTACCAAACAGTCCTTTATACTATCATCGTTTTCAAGTAAACCTCTATGTTCAGCTGTTTCTTTAAATGTGCTATATTCTATTTGATTAACTGATATCAAATCAGTAAAAGATAGAGGACCTCTAACATGTGTTAGTAGTAGGCGCAAATAGTAACGATCTCCTTCAGTGGGAGATACAGTGTAAATTCTACCAATTGCCCTACAGTTATTTCGTCTACGGTTCCATTGCTTACTTGTAGAATCCCACCAATATTTTTCAGGAAACTCATAGTATAAATATTGACGTGCTTGTTCATCAAAAACATTTTTACAAAAAAATTCAGTGAGCATTGTTTTACATCTATGTTGATCATCCAAAATAGTGTGTATGTGCTCTTCTGCACGAAATAATAATTGTTGTCTATTTGGTAAATGTATTTGTAAGCCGGTAACAGACGGAAAAATATTACTTAGGGAAAATTTAAATATTCTCCATAATGCTTCAGGAGCACAAATCCATCTAGCGTTAACAAATTTTGAAATCTCATCGTTATCGTCGGATGTAGTGGATAGTCCCACAGAAATGCGGTCTGAACCTTTGTAAACATATTTGTAGAGATATTTCACAGATTTAATACTTGAACAAATTTCAACATTTATATAACAATCATATTTCAAAAGTAAGTAAGGATTATATGGTACTATCCAACGGTTATCGATTATGTGGCTTCCAATTTGATATTGTATTCCGTTATCGCGTCTTTTATAAATAGGGTAAGAGTCAGTTCCTTGTAAAGTAAGTGGAGAAAAAGCTTTTGGAAAGCCCTTTTTACAGCGGGTATTTTTCATGCAGACAGCTCTTGGGTTAAAATGTCCGCATGGATAATGAATCATATGTTTCATTACAGCGTTGTGTAGTTCGGGTTCTAAATGTGAACATGGAATTTCAGCGCGAACTAAAGCATCATAATCATCAGGATTGCTTATTTTATCGTTTTCATCTAGGATAAGTAGAATGTGAGAATGTGGTAGTCCTCTTTTTTGGAATTCAATAACGTGGACATGGGCAACGACTTTACCTAAAAGAAACGTGTCAAATAGGTCAGTTTTAAGTTGCTCTAGTTTTGATCGGAAAATTCTAGTTGTTAAATCCGGTCTATCTTGTGGTTGTTGACCGGGAAGCAATTCTTGTGTAATTTCTACCCAGTTAGTATTACATGTCATAGTAATAAATAATTCAGACTTTCCATACCTTCGCACTAATGCCATTGCATCTTGGTATCTTTGATGCATATCTCGTGGACTACCAATATAGGAGGAAGGAAGAATCTTCTTGACACCAACACTTCCTAATGTGTGAATAGGCATAGGATTGAGTAGTAGTGAATTAAGTGGTTAGCAATTATTGGGAACATCAAATAGTTGATTGAAGGAGATAAAGAAACTTACTGGCAGATGTGTCTCCAGTGGCTAAGGCATCTTGTAAACCTTGGTATAACTCCGCTCTGATAGTAGTCTGATTGTTGCGAAGAAACCTTAGCCGCATTGTTTCTATTTTTACGTACATATCAACGACATATTGTTGAAATAGACGACCACCAAGCAGTATAAGTGATGTCTCTGTTGGTCGTATCTGTGCGTGTAGGCCAAGTAACATTAGTACTGATGTTGATGTAAATGAAGTTTGTGCTATTTACGAACAGATAATATTGGATATCAATTAGGCTATACGTACCTGTAAAATATGAGAGTAGTAAGATGTACAACTAATAGGTGTATTTCCATTTTCGTGGATGCTTAAATCCCATCCATGCTGACCGTAAGGCAACAATAGTAGGTATTGCAGCGGGTCGTAAAAACCTGCAGTATCTGATATTCTCTGTAGATTTCCACTTGTTGTCTCAACAATGATATCTCGACCTTGCAAATTGTCTGGTTCATCTCCAGTTATTATTCCTGCTACTTGGGATGTGGTTGGCAGCTCATGAAGATGTCGATCTATTGTGATCTCTTTGATTTTGATCCTACATTTTTGCACGTCAGGTTGTTGCCCCAACTGTCGAAGTATTGAGACATATGGGTTATGAGTATCTAAAATTTGTTTCAAAATCATAATTATCTCCGGTCTCATTGCTTCACTATCTTGAAGTCGGTTGTCAATTTCATGGTCAGTGTCATATATGTACAGTTGTAAATATCTTGGTCTACTTCCAGCCAAGGGTAAAAGACTTCCAATACTATGATATATTGAACCTTGCGCGCGGTATGTGTAAACTCCTTCTCTAGCATTGGCTAGGTTATTATCAATTGATGCACCCATAGACGTGAATGAAAATGCGTTATTATAGGATCAGATATTTGTACGAAAATGGATACCCATTTCACCTTGATCTTGGAATAAGCTCAGTAACTGTTCTGGTGTTGTGGTAGGACGATGAATGTCGATAGAACCTCGAGAGCAACAGTTATGTAAGCTTTCGTGGAAAAATATTTTAGCATTGCAGAAATCACAGTAAGTTGGGTTAGGAAGTCGATGTTTGTGGTAGGGAATGGTTGCGCTAAAATTTCGACCACAGTTATGACTACTGCTTAATACAGTCCGCAGTATCGTTTCTTCGCCATCCCATGTTATTGAAGAACCTAAAAAAAATATGGTTATATTTCAGTGTAGTAGTCATATTGTTACAACTTCACATCACTGTCATTGGACTTGAAATGTTGATTATTGTAAACATATCATTGGTTTAAGTCAAATAATGACCGTGCAGAAAGTGAGATAAAGAAAATTACTTCCCAAAATTTTATATTTTATCTTCTAAAAAATGTAAAGAATCTATGTGGTTTTTCTCAGAATAATAAAAAAGTAAACAAAATCAAATAAGCAAAGTGTATTCCCAAACCGCCTGTTGTAATACTACCCTTTTGTTTCAAAACTGTTCATATTTGATGGTGTAAAACAGCTTAGTTCAAAAAACCTACACTTCGTTTAAACATTGTACACACTTAAATTCGCATGCATCTTTCGAGAATTCACTTATTTGTCCATGTACTGAGAAGTCATATTTATGCAAAATGTTAAGAAACCATAGTTCTCCTGAAAAATTAATAATATGTTGAAATCTTTGCATATTTACAAATTCCAAAGTTCATATGCATCTATAAGGCTCACGTATGTTCAAAACCGTTCATATGTACATATATATGGAAAACGAATATACTTGAAATTTAGACATGTTAAAGACTTGTACTGAAATGTTAATGTACTGTACAACTGGAGCATATTTTGGAATCATTTATACAATGAAAGTCACGTACATATTTGGAAGCGTAAATGTATACAAAGATAAGTGTGAAGTTTATAAAAATATAGTACAATTATTATTTCAAAACTTTTCGCACTTGATCTTAAATGAGACGTTGTAGTGTTGAAAGCATTGGTTAAAGTGGTCTATTAAAATATGTACACAGTAACAGTAAAGTAAATCGTACTACGAAGTGGACCAAGAGCCGACGAGTAAAAAAATTTGTACGACATATGTAAATGTGGTACAGAATTAAGTAGCCGAGTACAGTTACTGACGTGTGGAATCCGTGCAATGGCCAGTGGAGTATTTTTGTTACAGTATTTAGGGGAAGAAAACATCAAGGACTCCGGTTAGTAAATTTTATTTTCGGTGCAATGTTTGGTAACCTTAGAAGCCAGAGCAGCAGTGGATATGGAAGAGGGTGCGGTAATATAATCCGACTTCAATTAACAATAAGGTTTTGAAAGAAATACTGGAATCATTGAAAAGGACAGAAATTATGTTGGGAGAAAAGTGGAATATGCTGTAAAAAGCAAATTGACCAATATTTTCTTCATTTTGAATTTTGTTCAAGTCTGCTGTTATAAGCATAATGAATAAGTCGCAAAAAAGAAATGAGTATTTAATTATATTATCACGTGTTTTTTAAATATGTTAATTTATATTCATTTGAATGTAGAATGTTTTCTGTTAACTTGCATATATTCATCAAATAATTTATGACATTTAATTTCAACATGGTAGCATATTTGTCAATTATAATTAAATTTTGATAACATAATATACAAAAAATGAACAGGCAAATATATAAACAAAACTTAATTGTTTTTGTTCATGCTTTCTCGGAGTTTGCATGAACTGAATCGAAGATTTCATGGATGATGCAAGTATTGGTTGAAAAATGAGTATCTGATATTGTAAACATATTTACTACTGGTTTACATATATTGAATCTGTGTTTACAGCTGAGTATAACTTTATATTAGTTGTTTAATATAGTAGATATTTTGTACGTTGGTTTACATATGCTGTAAATCTATGAGTTAGTATGCATGGGTTGCGGTTACATATGTAATATGCTTTGTTACGTAGCCGCACTCATATTTGTTACGTAAGCTGATAATTGCTTTGTTACAGCCGCACTCATATTTGTTACGTAAGCTGATAATTGCTTTGTTACAGCCGCACTCATATTTGTGTTCACTGCATATATAATATGAATTTTAAAGATAACGTACTTTTTACTAATATTGATGTTAAATTGGAAATACGCATATATGTAGACTATTAATTATGACGTATAATATTTAAATTTGTTCTTTACGTTATAGCATATAATTATCACTCATTTGCTGAAGCTCCTAGATGAACTACACGTAATAGAACTTATAATTCCATTAGAAGTGAATTATTTACCGCACTTGCAATATAGTTTAGCTGTATTTATGGACTGATGGTTAAAAAAAATTTCTCTTTACAGTTTTGAAAGCGGTTGATGGCGATTGGAAAAATGATATTATAAGATGCATATAATTGTTAGTGGTACATATAAGTTATATAGGTTAGGAAAAATTTGTAATATATATAAGTTATAAAGGTTACAGTATGATATATATATATGGTACTTAATTTATTTTATACGTAGGTTCAGTTGTACTTCGTTGTTTTCAATATGGAGTCTACATATATGTCATATGTATTTCACCTTTAGTACTACCGTCAATAATTTACATTTGAAGCTTGTAGCACTACAGGCTTCTAGTACGACCGTGAATTGGTTCCATTAGAGGCTTCTAGTACTACCGTGAATACTTTAGAGTAGGCGTAGAAAGCTATAATGTCAGGACGTAGAATATATATTTTTGAAAATTATGTGATGACTGATAATTGCGTGTGAACATAACATATGACATGACCTATAGTAAATTGGAAAAAGCTTACGCAAGAGAAAAGTCGTACACGTTTTATGAAATGAAGACTGACCGCCTTCTACCTATATGTATAATAGTATGGAAGACAAATATTGAACATAATTGTATCTTCTTAATATTACGCGTTTCAAAGGATGCTTAGGACAGGGGTAAAAATAATATTGTTTTTCAATTACAGCCTATATGTTTGCATCGTACAGTATTAAGGGTTTGATGTGTGATGCATCTTTCCTGTCATATCGTGAAACCAAAAAAAATAAAAAATCGTAGTAGGAAAAATAAGTATGAAATATTTAAATTTGTTGCACGTCAAAATACCACATGACATGAACTGAGGTGTAGAGTTGGTGTGACTTTCGTGAGCATGGTGAGGGGGAAAAAAATTAATTACCTGATGAAGCTGGACTGTGGAAGCCTTCAGTCAAATGAGTTCGTCTATTTGCAATAGCTATTTCTCTTGCGAATGCACGTCTAGCACGTTGACTAATTCTACGTCTTTCTCTTTGTTGTTGTTCCATTAGGTAATAAGTAGAAGTAAGAATAATTTTTTATTTACGACTGATTTGGAGAGTTATAAGGCAGTAGTAGAAACAGTAGTACAGTAGTAAGTGAAGGACAATGTAGTGGCAAGTATCTATATATACATACGTAAACTAACGGTTATGTAAGCCGAAAAACAGTAGTAACCGTTGTTGAAATGGTAAACATGCGGATGGGAGCTGGAGATATATAGTAACACGTTGGAATTTTATTTTGTACCGTTTGCGTTTAAAGAGTGGAATGAGTCTACTTTTAAGTTAAGATAGAACATGTAGTAAATAAAGTACAGGTAGAGGACAAAATGTAGGACATCAGCAACGTGCTTGTACGTTAGCTACGTTGGCAATAGTAAGAGGATAGTGACAGGAAAATAAATTTTACGTCGTATGCAGTAATGATACTTTGAAATCTTTTGTTCAGACCTACTTTCCCTTTTAACGTATGTTTCCCACAGTCATCCTCTTTTTAGAGAAGAGACAAATGATACTGCGTGTGCTGTGTTTGCTAACTGTTCCGGGGTTTAATTCCTCTTTTTCAATCCTTTGTGCCCTTGCAACATGGACCTTTCATTGTCCATTAAGTAATTAAATTAGGTAGATAGGTAAATAAATTAAACTGTTAAAGGGTATGGCATTTGAGGGCAGAGATCTCATCTCTTCTTATATGTGAGTACTCATACCATGATATTGTTAATATAATATTCTAAATTGATATATGTAAACGTTTGTACAGATAAATATGTGAAATAAGTTTTCGAACTGATTAGTTTTGTAGAAAATATATATTCAAGAAATTAGAACTGTTAGTAGCGAATATAAAAAACCTCCGAACTGATTAGTTTAAGAAAAGAATTGTGAAATAAGTTTGCGACATCTTTTTAGTCCAGTTTTAATGTATTTTAAAATGGTCAGTTTCATTGTAGTTGCTTTGTGGATGTTTTAAGGGAGTAAGTCGTTGAAGTTAATGGAAGCACACATGAACATTCGGTTGTAAGCTAACTGCGTGTACGTAGAATCGAACAAAGAAGTTTGTACACATCTGCTTGTGGTCCAAATTCTGGTTATTTTCTTGGATGATGAAGTATTTGTGCTTGCTCTACGTACAATTCAACTGCAAATGTGATATTGCCCCGGTTTTTTAGCACTTCAGCTCTGTAACTTATTATTTGTAGGAAGTATTAAAGTGTCGATGGGGATGGATTGAATTAGTGTACGACGTGAAAAGTGAAAATATTTTTTATACATATTTCATAGTGGCGGGTATTTTAATAGGCTTATATCTGTGTGCGGAATATATACAGACGACATATAAGTTTTTAACAGAGCTTACGTGCACATGGAAAAAACATGAAATTTATTTAGGCAATGACGAAAACACTGAGTACAGGACAAATTTAATGTAACATCAACGAATACAGCGGAAACAAATAACTTTTCGTTAACAGCGACGAAAGGAAAAAGTACGGAAATGAACAATTTATTGGATGTCATAGAGTTGAAGTTGTATTAAGTACGGTTCTTGAGAAAATGCTCAACAACTGCATCACATTGGGCAATCTGTAGAAGGAATAAAAATTGATGGTTAGCATGTACTGTAGTGTGTGTCCGTGTGTCTGTCAAATGAATAAATTTTGGCATACCACTTCAGGAGTAAAAAAATCATCCCATTTGTCATGTTGACAAAATTGTGGAAAAGACTGGAGTTCATCAGATTGTGTCGTCTGTCCTTCACTGTTGGAAGATTGTGATAAAGAGTCGTTGGTATCCAAAAATTTTGTCGTAACCGGAGGAAGGTGAGCAGAGTTGGTTGGTTTGTTAACATTGTCTAATTCAGTATGGGAAAGATTAATCTGGGAGACGTTTGATGAAGCATTAACTTTTTCTTCGGTAGCGGATTAAAGGTGCTTTGTTGAACGTGTACTTTTACGTTTGAATATGTCTACAGAAGGGGAGAATGCAGGCTCTTTACCTTGTTGTATGCATTTGTTCTGCAGGTAAAAAAATGGTAACTTGTGACAAATCGACATAGGATAAAATAAAGTAAGTGTGTGAATAAAAGATAGCGTAGGAGTACCTTTGTCATTTTGAATAAAAAGTAATGTGAAGGTTTAGAAAGCTGGAGTGGAATTCACGTTGGCGGAAGAATTTATGGAGATGATCTGTTGAGGAAACACAGTGGTTTGTGAAGACTGTGAATGTAGATGTATATATAATATGTAGCGGTTGAATTGTTAAAATGTGTGGGTGGAAAAGTATGTAGCAGCCTAGTATGGAGGAAAAGTTGAAGCAGTAATAATAGGAAACATGGACAGCAAAAGCGTATCACATGGTAAGGCAAATAAGGTGGAAATGGCAGTGAGGAAAATAAGCGTATGTAGCAGTTTAGTTCATATCAAAATGTGAAGGGTCCCACATCGGCTGTTGAAATGATAATGTAGGGCAGAGATGGACACTTACAGAGTAGGAAGAAAAAATATTTGCTAACACGTGCGCAAAAAGAAAAAGAAAAAGTAAACTAACTGTTTTTTGTCGCCAAATTCATACATGACCTCAGTAACTGCATATAACAACTGCATACAGAATATATTTAAATAGGTAGAAAGTAGTATATTATTAATAAGTAAATAACTAAATATAAATCACCAAACTGGGTGGAATAAAGTAAAAGTACTTGAGTAAAATTCACATTCATTCGGCCCTACGTCAAGGAAACATTTATGTACAGCAATGTGATAATAAACCGTGGTTTCAATATAACTTTCTTATGTACTGAACATATTGTAAGACAGTGAATTAATATTATATGTTTCAACTTTGCACATACACAAATACATTATGATACCACAGAAGGCACGTATATTCACATAGTGCACTATGACATCCCATTGTCATAGATGCACTATGATCCCTAATATACAATTGCAACATAGTTTTCCTACAATATTGCTTAAGCTCTGCTAATATCCAGCTGATCATTGTCAGCATCAACTTATTTGTGGAAGTCGTCAATGTGATCGTCGAGCAAAAGAACCAAATATTCACACATGTTCAACTTCATTTGTACATTGCTGGTAGATTTAAATTCTTCCCCTCCTCCATTCACCATAATCATAATCTGCAGTACGGATGTAACAAAGCAATATGAAGACACAAAACATTTACAAAAGAATTTAAGTTTTCTCAGCGCAAAGAAATAAGGAGTCAACACATAATCCATATATCTGATAATAAGATGGGGTTATAGTTTATGTCCATTTAATTTGTGGGTAAAGGTGTTGATAATTTGTTTCAACATTAAATTATAACATGTTACCAATAACAGATAGAAAACAAAATTTGAGCTTTGATTTCATGATGGATAATACAGTAAGAATAACTTTAAATTCGACAAAAAACAATAATTTAGGAAAGTCCTAATAAAATAAAGTAAGAGCGAACGATCACATAGTGTTTTTGTATTTATACCAGACTAACAAATTTTTGGTTGTTTTGGCAAAAAATGTTATAAACGTTAAAGGTTATCTTTTAACATTTAGCATGTCACTACAGCTGAATTGATTTAGTGAGAGAGAACGAAATAAAAGATGTCATAACTTTGACCGACTGTCCTATTAGTGGAACAAATAGACAATGCAACAAATAAAATAGTTCGAATCATGTTTAATATATAGATTTACAGCCATATTTATTTGCTGAAATGAGAGATACATGCAACATGTATAAGCCACACATAAAACCCATCACTGATAGTTTGGACTAAGTTTGACATTTATAATTTCAAACTCAGCAAAGAAACACTTACAGCAAACCCAAATTTAAGTTCCACATATCCACATTGAGACTTGTCCTCTTCATCTTAATCTTATTCTGCAAAGGTCAATAAAAATTTAAGTAACAGTAGTAGCTTATTAAAATAGAATAAACAAATTTCAAAATATGTACAACATTTCAGGGGTCATATTGCATGTATGTAGTGTTCAAGTGCAATTGTATTTATTATTTCTTTAGCAAATATCATACATTATGAGTTATATCGTAAAGTTTTTCGCATGATTCATTGTGTGCATGATACAAACTGTATTTTTTCCAATACAAAGGAGAGTCAGTTAAGTATTAATTGTGATGAGTGCAGCCAATATAGATTTCACCACAGTTGGAGTGCTTAATCTCTGTTTTTATTTTTTCACACAGTAGAAAATAAAATTAAACCAAATTCAAAAATGCTACGGAGAGAGCGCAGTACAGTAGGAAAAAATTACCTAGCAATTATTATGCACATAATCAAATTATATACTACCCTTCTAAGGTTACAAAAACATGGTACATATGCGGTTCTTAAACTAATGATTTGATGGAGAATCAAAAGTTTGATAAGGAATATTAATTAGACAACCATCAATATTGTCTCTCAACATACCAAAATTCAATCATTGCTCATAAAACTTATTAGCAAAGGAAGGAAGTATTACACAAAATATGTACGTATTGTAAAACTAAAGATGAATTTGGATGTTTACTTTCTCATTTTAAGTATAGGTATTGACAGTAAAACATGGATTCTCATACATAATAAAACTGATGGTGCTAAAACAGAAGCTGCTTAAAAAATAAATTCCTCTTTAATGTCTTGGTATTGATTCCTCTTTAACTCTTTAAAGCATCAGAGTTAACTTCTTAATACTATTTTCTTAAAGTTAAGCATCCTCGATAATGTTCTGGTATCACTTCCTCTTAACTCTTCCATGATTAATATGAAACTAATGTTTACTATTATGAAAATTGAAAAAAATTTGTACAACGTTTAACGTTCGTGTTTATGTTTACAAAATTTACATTTTATGTTGCATTGACTGCAATAGCGGTTAATGTTTTGGTGTCAATTCCTCTATCATAATCAGGCCCAACAACCAATGTAATAAAACTCGAAATTATTGCTATCAATTGAACGCTAAAACGCAAAACTACATGCAATGCAACAAATAAATTAGTTCTATTCATGTGTAATATATAGATTTACAGTCATATTTATTTACTGAAATGAGAGATACATGCAACATGTATAAGCCACACATAAAACCCTATCGCTGATAGTGTGGACTAACTTTGTCATTTATAATTTCAAAGTCAGCAAAGAAACACTTACAGCAAAGCCAACTTAAAGTTCCACATATCCACATTGAGACTTGTCCTCTTCATCTTAATCTTATCCTGCAAACACAAAATCGACAACAAATTTTTTCAGCAAAAGCAAAAACCAACCCAAAATAGCTACTCAAGCAAATGATCATTTTAAAATAAATAAACCCATAAATTTGTGCAACAAACAATCACTTGTTTATTAGCTTAGGTTATACTGAAAAAATCAACAATCTTGAATTCTTTTCAAAATCATCGGGGGATTCCATAAAAAATAGTGCAAACCATTTTGATAATATCTTGCATCATGAAATTCAACGTTTCAATCCACTGTAAATGACATTTCAAAGATCAAGAGTACATACATTTAACCTTTATATTAACTCATCAAACTATATCAACTGCAGGTACTAATGGTCCATGGGTGTTAGAAGCATGCTGCTGGAATGACATGGCTATGTGGTCGGGTTCTGGGAGGGAAGGCCGGTGTGCTAGGTTGCGGGGAAGTCAAGTGGGGTGTTCGGGTCTGTGTGGTATGGTCGACCGGGCTGACGTGGGGCTTGGGTTCGAGTGGTGGTGGACAGAGAGGGAGAGGAAGGAGGATGGGAGGAAAGCATGGCGAGGATTCAAAGTGGCGGCATGCAACATGATAGTATAAATTTACGTCAAATCAACCAAAAATTGCAGATAAAATATATAAAATAAAATTTTGGGTTAAATTGTTAAGCAGGAAGTTTAGTACAATAAAAATAATTTTTTAACAGCATGGAACACAATAAGTAAACATGTACACCAACAATAAGTAAACATGTACACCAACATGATTTTTCACACTATTTGCACCCAATTAGATTTGTACGGAGGATGAATACAATTCGTAAGCAAATAAGGTTATTATTATGAGTTTCTGAAACAACGTTGAAGAAAAACAATGGTCATGTAACCAAAATATAGATAGGAACAAATTTAAGAAAAAACTGTACCTACTATCTTCTGTAGCCATACTTCAACCCAAACGCCGTGAACAAACGTAGGACCAAGCTTTCTCCATCAGCATGTCCTAGGAATGTAAGTGTTAAAAGCAGTGATAGGAAAAGGTACGTTAATGTTTCAGTCAAATAAGTCATAGATAGTATAATGGAAAGTAGGAGCACTGTAGAAAGCAATACATACGGGTAGCCAATTTATCAAATCCAACTCTCCGTCGCAGGACACGGTAGGTGAAAGTAGATCTGTAAAATTTTAGGGCTGGAGATGTTAAATTGGGAATTATTTGAACAAAAAAAAAATAACTTTTGAACAAAGCAAAAAAATAAACCGCAATTAAGTCACAGCTTACCTCCGAGGCATCACCATGTCACGGCAGCGATTCACAGTCACTTTTCCCCAGAGACGTCGTAAGGCTTACCTCCGAGCCACTACGACGTCACGGCAGCAAGAGGTGGCGAGCGCCATCAGTTGTCGTGCCAGGCTCCCCTCAATCTTCGTACGGTCTCTCTTCTGAAAAAGTAAATAGTCGCCTTGCTTACCAACATGGAGATGGGCAGTCAGTTTCCCTAGAGCCGTGGTAAGGCAGGTACTCCAAAATCAGCCGCAAATGGATTTGATTGCGAAGCGAGTGAAGGGAGAAGGAAATTGGGGATGGCGAATTGAGGAAACTGATTGAGAGTAAAGGTGTAGGAAAGGTGGAGTAGAAATGGAGGAAAACGTGCAGACGTTGAAAGACGAACCTACCCTGAGCTGCTGAAACGGATTAATATTTTCAATTGTGAAAGCAGGGCAATTTTGGAAGTGCGAAAAAGGCTTCACCCTCTCAAGTATTCCCTTTATATATAAGATATATACACATAATTATGTATATGTATATTTGAAATTATCAAAAAAATTATTAAACTTTTTATTTATATTTTGCTGAAGATTCTAAATCAGAATCAAATTCTTTTATAAACACACACACATACATACATATATATATATAATATACCTGTATATATATAAAAATCTTATAAATAATTTAATAATAATAAATATATATTTAAATGAAATATATATGTGTGTGTGTACATATATGTGTGTATATATATGCATATGTAATATAAAATAATATATATATGTATACATACTTAAATGATATATATATATAATTTAAAATAAATATATTCCATTATAACGCTCATGGCAAAGAAGTTATATATATCTACATATATATCCATATGGAAATTAATAAAATAAAATATTTTTGAAAAAATAATTAAAATTTAATTCTTTCAGTGAAAATCCGAGCAATGTTTAACTTATAAATAATTTATAATTTACAATCAATTTTAAATTCAAGTTTTAATTTTAGATGGTATTTAAATATTTAAATTATGTATAAATTTTCATATCTTTCTACCGAAAGCATGTCGTTTACTATTTTAATTTTATAAAATATAAAAATATTTTATATAATATATATATATATATATATATGTTAATATAATTAATTTTTGCAACTAGTTAATTTAAATAATATTTTTGTAACAATAAATATTTATATATAAATTATTTTATTTGTGTCAAAAATATTTTAAGTATTAAACTAAATATATAAAATTATAAAACCATATTTTGGATAGTATAAGATATTATATTTAAATTATGTTGTTTATATAATTCAAATAATTACTAAAAAGTAAAATTGTATTTTTATGCCATGAGCATTAATGGTAGATGTGTGTCACAAAAGATTTTTTATATAAATAAAAAATTATAATCATACAACTGTTCTAAATGTGACAATATATTAATATACTAGAATCGTCACCTAACTAACTAACCAATATATAATATATGAACTATCTAGAATTAAATTAAAAATCACCTTATCTCCAAATCCTACTCATACACCTTGAAACAATATGGTCAACTCCTTGAATTAGTTTCTAATCCAACGAGGTGCTAGTTTCGAAACTGATGAGCATTAGCTATCAAATAACGTTTCATTTTATTTGATTTGAGTTTGTATAATGGTGGAGGAGGGATGATGGATTCGATCAAAAGTAATGGGGACTGGAGGCTTTAAAAAAATTGAAAAAGAATAAGGGTTATGATGTATTTATAGAGGAGAGACTACATAGCTAAGATAGGATTCGGATCCACTTTTCTCTCTTCTCCATTCTCTGCCTTTATCCTATCAAAACCATTGCCTATTCTACATACCTAAGCCAACCCCACCAAGTCTATGTATGGTCGAACTCATAAGCTCCCTATATAGGCTTCAAACCGATTTAAAGCTCATAAAATATTCATCGTGCTTAAATCCAGTTTAAACATGTATCAAATCGTATATCAATTAATATATTTATAACTATTCTAAACGTATTTATTAATATTGTTTAACAAATCAAAATAAAATTTTATAACTAATATTTCATAAATATTAATTAATTTATAATTATTGTAAACTAATTAAACATATAGTAAAGGAGTATTCAATGAATCGGTTATGCGACTCTTCAAGTGTAAATTTTGTTAGCGATTAATATCAAACTATTCAAATGTTAGTGTTCATACATCACTTAGCAGGTGGTGTGATATTTTAGCTAAATTTATCGCTTACTTGGTTTTGGTAAAATCCAATTTGACTTTATTAAGCGTTACCCGTAGTGATGATTATTTACATCGATTCTCTTTATCAAAACTATATCACTTTAGACTTATGGAATTTAATAATGATCTGCGACGACCGCCTTACACCATCGACCCCTGAACATGTCATGTGCAACGGTGCACAGCTGATGCGAGGCAATCACCAATGGTTGTAAAGTAAATAAACAGTCACATCATAAAACCTATTATATATCTCACGGAGCATCGAATAAAATGTAATAATTAATATCTCAAATATAAAATGTGCAAGACAGTAAACAACTGAACGAATCATATAATCAAAATGCACAGATCCATGTAGTATATAAAAAAATGATATAGTTATACAACAAATAATAACTCATAATAGGTAACTACCTCTGGGATATAGCAGCAATAGTAAACTCTGTAGTACTAAACACGGAATAATAAATCCTAATAAATGTAGTAATACGAGAGTGTGATCTCATGCTCATCCTCTATTCAGCTCCACGTGCACACCAGACCTGATATCCCTAATATACTCATTTAAGAGTATCTGGAATAATAAAAAACAAAGCATAAAATTCCGAGTCCGACAATAGTCTGGTGTAAGCGGTAGAAAATCTCAAATATTATAAAGTCAATATAGTATGACAAATGGTATGGAAATTCATACCTGACTTATCCCTGCATCCATAGAGTTAGCACATATAGAAGATATACGCTACTCTGTGATAATCAAAATGGGTATATTATGCATCGAAGCACTAAGAGGTGCCTAGATATCTGCATCAATAATATCTACACCGTGTGACATCCCTTGGGTGATAAACAACCAAGAAAATATAGCATCCATCATCCATCCTCACATTCACTCACTCTGTGAGTTGGATATATGATACTCATATGACTCTATCGCATGGTCAAGGACTACTCAATGTCGTGGTTTCTTTGTACTCGAATCCATGCCACTCAGTAGGACAGGAACTAGACTGCCATCGCACTTAGTCCAAGGTAAACAAATCAAAACAGCATGTAATCTGGGGCACATTACTCACATACCCCTGCTTTACGAGTACACTTTGAAATCTATGAATATCGATGATCCCTTTGCACTCATCATCCATAGCAGAACTCATCCCAAAACTGTCCTTACAACTTCCGTCTGAAGTCGACGCCGGTGGGAACTATTCTAGACAGTCATCGCTAGTCATTGAATATCATCGTTCATCTCGTTACCTTCCTTAAACAGTTCCTTCATTCCAACACGTCATCGCATACTCTGTATCCCAAAGTATAGCTATCCATCATCAAAGCCATCACTTCGTATCATGGAACCACCATCGTCGGGTCATAAGTTGTCGTCGTCGAAAATTGTTGAAAAAGTTATCGAATAACTCAACTCGAAATTTTCCTAGATTCTAGCCTAAAGCAGAACCCGAGAATTCCTAGGTTTGGCCTGAAACAAACCTTGTCTCAAAGTCGTCCCAGAGTAAATTCAGAAAATGCCCAAAGCATGCCCAGGGATCGGTATTGATCCCTGACTTAGCTTTATTTTTCGCTCGCCTTCATCGATCTGAGAATGCCCTAGGTCAAACCCGAACTTTTTGCTTTGCTGGACCGAAGCATGCCCAGGGATCGATACTGTTCTCTGACATAGATCTTTTTTTCTTTTCTTCCTCTCGCATTCACTGACTTGAGAATTTCCTTGGTCAAGCTAAAGTTTGGCCTTGCTAGCCTGAAGCATGCCCAAGGATCAATATCGATCCGTGACTTTGTTCATTTTTTCCCTCTTACTTTCGCTAATCTATGAATGCCCTGAGTCAAGCCCGAGTTTCTTCCTTGTTGGCTCAAAGCATACCTGATGCAACGCACCATGATAAGTTGCCTGCCTTAAGTCGCATTGCTATAAGTCGCTCAGTTATGCCGCATTTCTATAAGTCGCTTAGTTATGCCGCATTTCTTAAGTCACCAGCCTTAAGTCGCATTTCTATAAGTCGTTCCTGAAGCTTATGTCGCTTAAGTCGTTCCTGAAGCTTATGTCACTTAAGTCGCTTATGTCGCTTAAGTCGCTTAAGTCGCTTATGTCGCTTAAGTCGTTCCTGAAGCTTATGTCGTTTAAGTCGTTTTCGAAGCTTATGTCGCTTAAGTCATTCCTGAAGATGTGCTATCTTCTTAAGTCACAAGTTCTCATGTCGCATTGTTGTTAGGTCATGTGTTGTATTGTTAAGTCGCATGTGTGTGTTGTACTGTTAAGTCGCATGTGTGTTGTATGATGTTAAGTCATATGTGTTAGGTCGTGAGTCGTATGATGTTGAGTCGCATGTATGTGTTGTAATTTCCTATAAATAGGGGTGTGTTGTCATTTGTAAAGGGTTGTTGATTTTGAAATAAAATTTGTGTGTGAGCTTTGGCCACCATTGTTGGAAGTTGAGTGCGATCTTCTTCTTCTTTCCATCTTGGGTTATTCGTGAGCGAATAAACGAAGTTGAAGCCAATTCTTGGTATCACTTACGAGTGATCAATGATCGAATTGTAGATCTTTCAACACGGCATCTTGCGAGATCAATGGGTTGGAGATAGATAGATTCCGGCATCATCACGATCAACGGAATTGAGCATTTATCATTTTATCGATTTATTGACACGAAATCATCACTTCGTGAGGAAGATCCTGGATAGGTTGCGACAGTTTGGTATCTAAACTGTTCCAGCCTAGTCAAAGTTGCGTCACTACCCTACGCTGATCCATCTCTAGTGATCTGAACTACTCGAAGCCATAAGTTGACAATACTAACTCTAAACGTCTTGAAATTTGAAATGTAGTTTTAGGCGGGTCCTTCTTGACCTACCTTATGGATCGCATGTCATTTGGACAATGTGACCGTTATGAGCCATCATCGATCCATCAACACCTTCAATTGGCTATAACTCGAGCAAATGACTAGAAACTTGGCATGTGACCTCTAGAGGCCATCCTTCTCACCTCCTATTGATCACGCCTTGATCTAAGAATTTTGAATTCGTAGATCCCACTCCACCGATATGTGCTTTGAATGCCCATACCTTGACCATACGAACTCCAAACAATCTGAAACGTGTTGTGCAGCCTTATGAGGCCTTCTTTGTTTCCGTATATCGATCGCATACTGATCTGACCACTTTTAATTCTTGGACCATCGATGATCCTTGAACCAATCCTAAGTCAAAGTCGCCATTTGATTGGCATTTTTAACCATTCAAACATTAAGAAAGCATTCATACATCATTTAGAAACCAAAAAACATCGGCCAAACATCCAAATATATTCATCCTAAAGAAATCTAAATTTAAGGTGAAGGTCAAGTATCCATAAGGACACGTTTTTAAAGTAAAGTCCAAATCATCTAAATTTCAGATATATGGTAAATTATAGTCTAAAACATTTTTAGAGATTTTTATATAATTTTTAAAACATCATTTAAGGTGTATAATGACCTAATTAGCAAGTGAGAGAACTAATCACTCACTTTAATCCAAAGCAAGATCCAAAGTAGAAGGCATGGATCCAAGACTTCTCTAATAGTAAATCTCTAATCCCAAGTGCTAATCCCATTAATCTCCTCTTAATGATGTAAGTAAGCTAATTAAAGTAGGTTTAAGGGTTGCTTTTTGGCTAATGAAGGTGTATGGAGGTTTATCGCTATATTTGGGAGTAGTGAAAAATGATAGGGATGGGTTACCATCAGCGTCCACTTACTCTAATCCTGAAATGGGCCATGGACCTTAACACCAATGACCCTAATTAACCACTTAAGCTATTCAAAATCAAATAAAACTTCAAACATTCATAACTCTCAAACGGTAAGTCTCTTTCTTTAATATAACCACTCTACGGAAAGGAAAATCACCATCTTGATTCAATGAAAATGGTTTTAGATCCTAACTCAGCTCCTTTCAAAAGTTATAGTCTATGTAAGATTTCAAAAGTTCGAAATGGTCTAAGAAAAATTCAACAAAAATTCTAAGGAAAGAAAATGATCCTAGTAGTCATTCCTTAATGATATAGAATCATACGACCTAATATTAATACTAATATTTTACGATTCTTCGATGCCTAAAATACGGATCGTTACATTCTCTCACCCCTTTAGGAATTTCGCTCTTGAAGTTTCATTAACAAGTCAATAGGGTTGTAACAACCTGTCCTTAAATAAGCCTAAATTTTGATCCAGAAAAGGTACATCAAAACTTAGAACTATCTCAAAGCTGGCTATTGGATGGTAAAAAGAACAATATAAAGCTATTTATCTGATTATTTAGATTCTCATAGCGGAAGAATAAAATATAATAATAACAACAATACCCATTTCATTTGAATTTCAAAATGTTATCCAAAACCATAATAAAATATCCATAATGTCAAAACCATACAATAACCGTACATTTTCGCAATATTCTAAAATTACAATATTGTTTTTGTTTCAGGCTACAATAAAAATAACAGAAAACAATAAGTAAATCAATAGTCTACTGCCACAAGCCTCATTAACATCTCCACCATCAGCATCGCCCTTTCTAACTTATGTTATAATGAGGAGGGAGTCAGAACAACATATATCTGGTGAATAAAAATATCAAGTCTTACTACAATAGTACTTGGGCAGTATAATTTACATAGGAATATGTCTTATGTTTCTACCTACGACATAAGTCTTTTCAAATGTAAGCCTAAAGGCTTTTCTCAAACTTAAGTAAAAGGCTTTCTAAATATAAGCTTATAACAAACTTGATATCAACCCAACAACTCATATATATCGTTCATAATGTCCTATCAGTGTAAGAGATAGTACTTCAGTCACTTAATACCTTTTAATGAGAATTGAGCGGACTCTGACCATTAATACCATATTTAAGGAAGGTCCATGTCATTTACTACCTATAATCTCAAGGCGGACTCCTCACTAGTAATTATCTAGCGACATTGCATGAAATCTCTTCAGCCACTTAATACTTCCCATTAAAGCGGTCCCTTTCCTGAGATATCCTCAATCGTCCCTAACCTACAGCCCCAACTATTTACTGCTTCATATATAGAGAAGAAGCGGGCCCTCACACAACCACTTAATACCTTCAATCTCTAAAGTAGGTCCTTCGTATTATAACCTGTACCCCATGGTGACATCTCACATCAGCTCGACTATTTGTAGGTACTGGTAGCCAGATTAGCTAGGCAAATCTACCCTATATAATTTGGGACTAACCTCGCATTATCGTAGTTACTATTATAGGTGATGTCTCACATCAGCCCCAAAGTCGCACGATCGAAAGCCAAATTAGCTGGGCGTACTTCTCAACATATATTACAGGTGACTGGTCTCGCATCCCTATAACCTAGTCATAGTCTATATTATCATACATCTCACCGGTTCCATAATCAGGGCCTTATAAGAGATCTTTCTTATTTCACCTTTAACATTAGTTACCTTCCTAATAGGGGAATTTAAATTAAATTCATAACCTATTTAACAATGCAATTATAAATAATAATTAAACGTTAATTATGCATATATATATATATATATATATATATATATGAGCCTAGTAATTTCTAAGAGTGCAGAATATACGTCCTAAAATAGCGTTTAAATGTCAACTCTTTCAATAATTATACAAGTCTGTACCCATATTATCAACAACACCAAAATTCCAATATTCATATCTAAAAATTCCAATCAAAAGATTTGTATACAATAAAAATTTAAACTCAACTTATGACATTAAAATAATGTAATATATTGATGCTAGAAATTTACAATTCCAATTTTTACGCTCTATTCAACTCTTTTTTCATATAAAAATTTACCAAGGAATATCTTTTTAAATCATGGGAATAAGCGGTGCAAACTACGGATAAATTTGTACCTTCTGCACTATTCCATAATTATAACTCTTTAACCAAATTCAAATAAAAAGAATAAGGAGTGGAATAGAAGGTAAAATTATCAAAACTGCAAATCTATACAATTTACATTATTTGACATAAATAAATTTGAGATTTCAACCTAGAATTGACATTTCGCATTAAAGGATTTTTTGGAGGTTTATATTATATGTATTTGGAAACCACAACTCCTAAAGACGTATTCAGACCTAAATTACACTAATCAATTGCTAAAATAGAAATCTAATATTTCTAGTGTATCCTTAACATTGTCTCCTTGGATTTGACATGCCTTTAACAACCCTTATTTGATCTCCTCTTTTTGATACATATATACAGTAAGAGATTTTATATATACGTTAGATTCAAAAAATTAAAGGTTTGGAGGAGAAGAAGTTGAGAAAATAAATGATAAACAAAGATAGATCTATAGGATTTCTTACTTGAAAGCCTAGCGAAGTTTTTCTGAGTCTTAAGGAGACGAACAGATAGAGCTTCGCTAATGTTCCCAAAATATTATGTGGATAAAAGTGAAGGGTCTAGGGTTTTATTTATAGTGGTTGAAATGCAATCGAACCATCAGATTTAAGTCGGTTGAATAATATAAAAATATGCACGTTCATTGTACATAAAAAATGCTAACCGCCGTTCACAATCGGTCGACCACCGCTTCCTACCGGTCGAGTGGCTAAAGAGGAGCGGTCGACTGGTTCTTTTATTTTAAGAAGCTTATCATGTTATTGATTTTTAATTATTTTATTCCTTAATTAATATTTAACATTAACGTTAATTTTAACGTTAGCTTAATTCCAAGTCTATCTACTGTTAACTTTTGAATTACAAATTTTAAAATTAATAATTCATTTGAATTTCAATTCAGTTTAATTTTTTTAAACCTAAAAATTTCAAACGTCCTTAACTTTTCCTTTTGAGCTCCATTTTCAACATATTATACATGAAACTTGATCAGAGTATCAGCATGATCGCAACGACATAATTTTTGTAGTCAAATTCAAACATTTGCAAAATTTTCATTTTTACACCTGTCTAATTTAATTTATCCAACTTATTTATGGTTGATTTTATAAGATGTTACATTCTTTCCCCCTTAAAATGGATTTCGTCCCCAAAACCTTTTCCAAGGCGTAAACAACGCAGCGTGCACTATGCATCCGTGTTATACAACCAAGTTATGTACACATCCATCTACTCATCCAAAAGTGTAATGTGATTATGTATTGCAGACTTACTATAAATGCGCACAATCCTAGTATGATTGTGTAACCGTGACATATAAGTATGTATGCTGAACATCTTAAACATGCACGAAAATTTCTACATGAGTGCAAATTGATGGTGAAAACTGTAGCAACCTTCTCCTACCATCCAATGTAGCAACATTATGCAACTAAAATCTAATTTTGGAGAGAAAAGTTTATCAATGAAAAGCTCGAGATGAGAGATCCTCATCTTTTTCTTCGGTCTCCCATGTGCTTTCCACCAGGTTATCTGCCCTTTACACTCGAATCAACCTACTTTCTACGCTGTTGGGCTTCCTAGTTATGTGCACTACAATGCGTGCGGTGGCATAGGATGTTATCGAGTCCATCTCAATATCCCCTGATTGGTCGGGCTCTACTAAAATAGCTGTGTCATGAAGGAATTTTCTCATATGCGAAACATGAAAAATATCATGGACTCCTGCTAATCTATCGGGTAGCTCCATGCAGTAAGCCAGCCTTTCTATTCTTTCCATAACTCAAAAAGGCCCAAAAAATCTTAGTGCCAACTTTTCTCATTTTCCAATCTCACAATCTTCCTAAAAGGAGAAACTTTATAGACACCATGTCTCTGACCTCGAACTCCAATCTTTGCTTTTCTTTTCTGCATAGGATTTCTGACGATCTTGCACTGCTTTCATTCAATGTTTAAATAACTCTACCTTCGTCGAAGTTTCGCAATTCAAATCTGATACGAGTAAACTTTTGTTGGTGGTTACCACTAATGGTTAAGTGATTTGCATGGCTACCCATAAAACACTTCAAAGGGTACCATACAACCTGTTGATTGATAACTATTATATAAGATAACTCCACTAGAGGTAGGTGCTGCTCCTAATGTCCTCCAAAGTCCCTGATGCATGCTTTCAACAAGTCCTCCTAGATTCTATTTACTCTTTCCGTTTGTCCATCTATCTACGGGTGGTAAGCGATACTAAGATTCAATGATGTGTCAAAAGTTGTTTACAAACTCCTCCAAAACTCATTAGGAAATAAGGGGTCTCTATCACTAATGACGCAGACCAGAATTCCATAAAGTCGAACCACATCCTTAAATCTGTTTTAAAGATGTTGCAGCCTTAATGCTCCTAACGAGAATAAAATGGATGCTCTTAGTGAGTCTATCAACTTCGACCCATATTGCCCCCATTGCCTCTTTGACTCCTAGGCAACCATCTATGAAATCCATTGGTATGTATTCCCGTTTCCAAATCAGGATTTATAATGACAATTCTCCGAGCTTCCCATGCTCGAATTTAATCCTTTGACACGTCAAAAACCTAGAAACAAATTCAGCTACTTTCTTTTCCATCCATGGCCATTAGAAAATCTATTTCATATCCGTATACATCTTATCTCCTCCAATGAATAATCATTCATGGATGGTGACATTCAATAAGCACTTCATCCAGTATACTGCCAATGCTTGGAACATAGAGGCGTCCATCTCTTCTCAAACATCCCTTTTCATCAACAACATATCTACTAATGTGGGTAAGTTATTATCCTCTCCTTAGCATACCCAAGATATCAAATATCCCTTCTTCTTTATTCTGCTTAAGTCCAATATGTTCCATCAACGCTAGTCTAACCTCCATTGCTACCAAATATTTTTAAGTGAGTTCTATCAGCGATTAGAAGTTGAAATTCGAGAGGAAATCTAACCGACTCCACTTTTTTATATAACCCTAGGTAGTAAGCCTCCAGCAAAATGCATAACCGACGATATTCCATTTTCCAATGTATAATGTATCCCAAAGTCATAAGATACTATAAAATCCATCCACCTCCGCTACTTAAGATTTAATCTTTTTGAAAAAATAGATATTTGAGTGATTTATGGTCAATAAACAACCAAATTCCCCCAAAAGATAGTTCCTCCACAACTTCAAGGCGAAAACAATGGCTGCCAGCTCCAAGTCATGCACTGGGTATCTCTTCTAATGGTCATTAGTTGCCTAATAGCATAAGCTATCACTCTTCCTTCTTGCATTAGAATTGCACCCAATCTTATGCCATATGCATCTGTATAAACCGTAAAAGGCTCCGTTCTATTAGGGATGACGAGTACCGGTACACTTTTCAATGGTTCCTTTAGCTTTCCGAACGCTTCTATGCATTCCTCATCCTAAGCGCAGCCTAAATTCGTTTTGGCCAAACAGTTTTGGGAACTGCTATCTTTGCAATATCTTTTATGAATTTCCTATAATAGCCTACTAACCCTAGAAAACTTCTAACCTCCATGACATTCTTCGGAGTCTTCCAATTCTGAATAGCTTCTACTTTTGTGGGGTTCACCGCTAATCCATGTTTCAAAAAATATGCCTAAAAAATCTCACTTCCTTCTTCCAAAAGTGCCATTTTGAGAATTTGGCTTTAAGTTTGTGTCGTCTCAAGGTTCAAAATATTTCCCTTAAATGACTTTCATGCTCCTTTTCACTTTTGGAAAAATACCAAGATGTCATCTACAAAAACTACCATAAAGTTTTTAACTGTCCCCTAAATACTCTACTCATCAAATCTAAAAAGTATGCGGGGACATTTGTCAATCCAAAAGGCACCCCTTCCCATTCATAGAGTCCATCTGGAGTGTGAAATGCAATCTTTGGTTTGCTATTCTCTGCGATTCTTAGCCGATGAAACCCGGTTTCCAAGTCCAATTGGAAGAAGACAATGGCTCTTACAAGTTGATCAAACAAATCATCAATTCTATATAGGGGATGCCTATTATTCTTTGTTAACTTTATGAGTTCCTTATAATCAACACGATGCCTTAATAAGCCACTTTCCTTAGTGGCAAAAACAACAGAGGCTTCCCATTATGAGGTACTTCATCCACTAAATCTTTTCTATAGTAGCTTCGAGATCTGCTTATCCAATTCTTACCTTTCCTTGGGGGCTACATCTCTTCATGGCCGAGTGATTGATCTAGCGTCCTTCTATAGATCAATCCTAAACTCAATCTCTCTTTAGGGTAGAAGCCTCGAAACTTCTTCAAAGACATTAGAGAATTCTCGAACTATGGGTACGGATGAAAGTTCGTATTTGATGATTAAACTAGTCTAGTATGGATGAAAATTCTTCAAAGAGACAAAGCTTTAACAAATTTCACGATGCGAGAACCCCTATCATGCTGCATTAACATGCAACCAAGTTTGTTGAATAAAAACCCGCAGTTAACTTGCTATCAACCCAATAACCCATATCAATCAACCATAATTTCATATCAAATTAAGAGATAATACTCAAGTCACTTAATATCTTTTAATAGGTATTAGGCAGACTCCGACCATATAATACTTATTTAAAGCAGGTCCGCATCATTTACTACCTATAATCCCTTCACAGGTAACTATCTAGCTGACATTGAATGGGATCTCTTCAGCCACTTAATACTCCCTATTGAAGCGGGCCCTTTCCAAGGTTTCCTTTACCATAACTAGCCCATGATCCTGACCATTTGTTGCTTCCTACATAGAGAAGAGGTGGGCCCTCATAAAACCACTTAATACTTTTAATCTCTAAAGTGGGTCCTTCGTATTATGACCTATTACCCTCAGGGACGTCTCACAATAGCCCGAATATTTGAAGATACTAGTAGTCAGATAGCTTGGCAGATTTATCTTATAGAATTTTGGACTAAGCTCACATTATCATAGTTACTTATTATAGGTAATATCCCAAATCAGTCCCAAAGTCACATTTCTGGTAGCCAGATTAGCCGGGCAGACTTTCGTGTGCTTTTGATTGACCCTGTGTCCCTATAACTTAGTCATAATCTATATCACTCTATATACACATTATCACACATCTCACAGTTTCCATAATCAAGACCTTATAAGAGATCTTTCTTCTTTTGCCTTAAACATTAATTACCTTTCTAAAAGGGATTTTAATAAAATTCATAACCTATTTAGCTATGCAATTGTACGTTAATTATGCTATAATACACACACCCATACATACATATACACATAGACATGCCTAGTAATTTCTAAGCGTTTGAAACATACTCCCTAAACTAGCATTTAAATGTCAACTCTTTTAATAATTATATAATCCTTATCCATCAACAATACCAAAATTTTAATATTCACATCCAAAAATTCCAATCAATAGACTTATATACAATAAAAAGTTAAACTCAACTTATTGCATCAAAATATTGAAATATATTGATACTAGAAACTTATGGTTCCAATTTTTATGCTCTATTAAATTCCTTTGTCACATAAAAAGTTATAAAGGATTTGTTATTTAATTCATGGGAATAAGCATTACAAATTACAAATAAATTTGTATCTTATACAGTATTCCTTAATCAAGATTCTTTAATGAAATTCAAAGATAAAGAATAAGAAGTGGAATAGAAGGTAAAAATACAAAAACTGAAAATCTACATAATTTCCATTATTTTGACATAAACAAATTTGAGATTTCAACCTAGAATTGATATTTTGTATTGAAGGAGTTTAGGGGATTTATAATATGATGTTTTCACGAACCAAAACTTCCTAAGGCATATTTAAATCCAAATTACACTCATAAATTAATAAAATATAAAAGATAAGGTTTCCGCTCATAATTTATCCTTAGCTTTGCCTCCTTGGATTTAACACGCCTTTGACAACCACTATTAAATCTCTTCTTTTTGATACATTATACAGCAGGGATTTGTATATGCTTTAGATTCGAAAATTAATGGTTTAGAGGAGAAAATGTTGAGGAAATAAATAATAAACAAAGATAGATGTATAGGTTTTATTACTAAAACATAATGGAGTTTTTATAAATCTTGAAAAGACATACTTACAAAACTCCGCTGATATTCCTAAAATATTGTGTGAATAAAAGTGAGGGGTCTAGGGTCTTATTTATAGCAGTTGAAATGCACCAAAACAGTCAAATTTAAGTCGGTTTAATAATTTAAAAATCTGCACGTTCATTGTACACAAAAGACCTAACTGTTGTTCACGACCGGTCGACCGTCGCTTCCCACCGATTGACCGGTTCATTTATTTTGGGAAGTTATCATGTCGTTGATTTTTAATTATTTTATTCCTTAATTAATATCTAACATTAACGTTGATTTTAACATTTACTTAATTCCCAAGTCTATCTACTGTTAACTTTGGAATTTCAAATTTTAAAATTAATTCTTCATTTGAATACAAATTGTATTTAAATTATTTGAAACCCGAAAACTTCAAATGTCTATAACTTTTCCATTTGAGCTCCCTTTTCAACATATTATATATGGAATTTGATCAAAATTTCGCCGCAAACGTAATGGCATTATTTTCATGGCCAGATTCAAACTTTACAAAATTTCCATTTTTATCCCTACTTTACTTAATTTAATTTATCTAATTTATTTATGGCTAATTTTACGAGATGCTGCAATGGTCATCCTACATGCCTAACAATCATATACAAGCATAAGCAAGCATCAAACATAAAACATGCATACATATCAACAAATGAAAAAGGAAATATCCAAATATATCCTATCATGAATGATACTACAGATGATATATTTCATGATATCATTGGGAAAAGTAAAATTAGATAAATAAAGAATCTCACTAAGTAAAGAGTTCTAGATAAGTTGTCTTCATGCTCTCCTCGGTCTCCCAAGTGCAACCGCCTTGCTTTCGCTCCATTGAACCTTCATCAACTCCACTGTCTTCCTTCTAAAATACTTTATATCACATTAGACGATACAAATAGACCTATAAGTTCTTGAAGCCTTTGCTTTAATCTCGATATCATCCAGTTGATCCAGTGTGATAGTAATGCCTGTGTCATGCACAAATTTCCATAAGTGGGAAACATCGTATACATTATGCACTCTCGCCATTCTTTAAGGTAAGTCGACTCTATAATCAAGGTTCCTAATCCTCTCTAATATCGCAAAAAGACCCACATATTTTGGTGCCAACTTCCCATTACTACTAAACGGAATTACATTCTTTAGCGAAAAGACCTTCAAAAATCCATATCGCCAATAGAGAATTATATATCTCTGCATCTCTTATCAACTTAGCTTTTTTGTTTGTCTTTGGCAGCTTTTATTAATTGCCTAATGATCTTAATTTTTTTTCATGGTTTCTCTAATCGTATATGGCCCAAGCATTAGTTTCCCACATAATTCCTACAAGAAAGAAGGGGGATTGCAAGGTCGGTCATATAATGCTTTGAATGGTGCCATACCGATGCTAGATTGATAACTGTTGTTGTATGCGAATTTAACGAAATGTAAGTGATCATCCCACGATCCTCCAAAGTCGAGTATACTAGCCCGCAAGAGACCTTTTAAGAGATTATTTACTCTCAGTTTGGCCGTCAATTTAAAGGTGGTAAGTCATGCTAAGGTGCGTCTCCATCCCAAACACTTCCTGTAAGCACTTCCAAAACCACTGTTGAATAATGGATCTTGGTAACTCAAAAATGCTCTATGTACACCATAAAATTGTACTATCCACTTACATACACTTCGACCAATTAGGATATCATTCTACTTCACTTGATGGGTATAACTCTAGCACTCATGTTTAATCGATCGAAAATGACCCAAATGTTTTCGTGTCTTGCTAGAGTCCTTGGCAATGCCACGGTGAAATCCATCAATATTTGTTTCTATTTCCACTTGAGATCTTCTAGCAGTTGCATCAATCCACTAGGCTTGCTCTGCTCTGCCTTAACCAATGGCCAATTCTTATACTTTGAGATGAATGTCCCAACGTCTTTCTTCATCCCTTCCCGATAGAAGGTCCTCCTCATATCATGGTACATTTCATTATCGCAGGGATGAATAGCCAATCTCGAATAATGGCATTCTCGTAGCACCTCATCCATCAACCCATTTACATCATGAATAAACAATCTTCCATCTTTATGGAGCCAACCATATTAGTCGATTATGTATTGCCTCCAATCTTTAGACTCTACTCCAGCTTTAATCTTAGTGATGATCTCAGCTAATCTGACATTGCGTGTCTGACTAGTACCAATCCGCTCAACCAGAGTAGGCCTGATGTAAAGCTCACTAACATCTCTGGCTCTAGCTCGCATCGCTGCTGCAAATTATAACCACCAATATACTCCAACCATGTTCACTCTAGGAACATAGCTACCAAGCTAGCATGTTTGCTACTTAAGGCATCAGCAATTGCATTACCTTTACCCGGTGTATATTTAATATCAAAGTCATATGAGGTTAGGAATTCTAACCATCACTGCTAGCGAAGGTTAAGATCCTTCTACGAAAAGAGCTACTTCAATGATTTACGGTCGATGAATAGCTTAAACCTCTCTCCTAAAAGTTAGTGCCTCCAAACATTAGTGCAAACACAATTGCTACCATCTCTAAATCATGGGTCAAGTGTTTCTTCTCATATGGCTTCAATTGTTGACTAACATATGCAACAACTTTTTCCCTCTGCATTAATCGCTCAATCCAGTACCACAAGCATCAGTGTATACCGTCGTCTCTTCATTCCCGCTCGGGATGGTCATTCCTAGTGAACTCGTCAACTTTTCCTTCAGACCCACAAATGTCTGCCCACATCTCGCATCCTAAGTAAAAGTCTGAATCTTCTACAAGTGAGTCAATGGTGTTGCTACCTTAGAGAAGTCCTGGATGAACAACCTATAGTATCATGTTAACTTAAGAAACTTATCACGCCACAGCATTTTTGGGTCTAGTCCAATCTTGAACTATTGATACTTTTGCATGATCAATTGCAATGTCCTTCTCAGAAACAACAAGACCCAAGAATCGCACTTCCCTTCTTCAGAAGTGACACTTACAAAACTTCGCTTTGAGTCGGTGCTCTCTCAACACCTCAAGCACGGTCCTAAAATGCACCTTGTGTTCCTCTTCCATCCGTGTATAGACGAGAATATCATCAATGAACACAAGCATAAATTTATTTAGCTGACCTCTGTAAACATTGTTTATGAGATCAACGAAGTATGCCAGCGCATTGGTTAGCCCAAATGGCATGATCAACCACTCATAGAAACTAACATACGAAACACTATAATTGGCACATTCTCCATCGCTACTCCTAGTTGGTGAAATCCCATCATAGGGTCCAATTAAGAAAATATTGTAGCATCATGGCGAATACTATCGGTGTTCCCCACTCAGATATACTCATGCGAATGAACCCTCATCGCAATAGGTCATTCACCTGCACCTTGAGCTCTCATTGCGTTCTAAGTGTCATCCTCCTCAGTGGTAATGCTATCGGTCTAGCATCCTACGTCAAATCAATACTGAACATGATCCCTCTATGTGATGGAAGTCTGGTCACCTCATCGAATATGTCCGGATACTCCCTAGCAATTGGTACTATCAACAACTCATCGTGTAGTATATCAAGCGAATATAGAAAGATGACCATTAACTCATCGTTGTATAGGCAATCCTATCCTACCTTTTGCCCATCATCCATCCCTAGCATCATTAACGACCTTTTGCAATCTGCCACTACTCCATATCTATAAAGCCAGTCCATCCCTAGTATAACATGGAACCTCATAAAACCCAAAGCAAAGAAATCACAACAAAAAGAACAACCATGAATCGATATGACCAAACCACGACAAACCACACACAGGTTAATGGAGGCTCTAATAAGGTTCGTCACAATCAAAGGTTGGTCAACAATTTTGTGTTCCAATCTAACTTACGTACCAATCCCTAGATATGAAGGAATGTAAAACCCCAGTATTAGATAAAACACGTATGTGAGCATTATAAATTAAAATTGTATCTTGAATAACAATGCCCTTTCCCTTCCCTTTTGCTGATGGAGCATTTGACAAAGTTAGAATGGAATTAAGAGCATATGCTTTCACTACATGCTTCTGTTTAGGCAACTCCGGATAGTCTTTTTTAACATGCCCGAATTTGTTATAGGTGAAACACTTCTTTCCCTCAGCTTTGTAGTCCCTACTGAAATAACCATTTTCCAAGCAGTAATAGCTACTCAGCCCCTGCTTGTCTTTCTTCTTCTGGTCGTCTTTGTTCTAAAACTGCTTCCATTTATTGTTGTTTGATTTCTTCTTGCCTCCCCCGCCCGAATGCTGTTTTGTCTCTTCTTTAGGAATGATAGCTTTTAGTTTTTGATATAGACTCTCATTCCTTAAGTCCTTTTCAATTGTCATCTCAAAAGTCTCGTCAATATGTCCTACGAGTCGCGCCCTTAAGCAATCATCTAAGGTAATGATGATCTTCTCGTACTTCTTTAATGGAGTGTCGATGAATGACATCCAATACTTTGATGGGATGTCGAACTCAAAAACATACTCAGAGATATTCATATACCCTTTCTTTGGATTTGTGAACTAATGGAACAAACTGACCTCTGAGCTGCATGAATAAATTTATCCTTGAATCCGCCATTGAACTGGTCCCAAGTAAATTAATCCTTGAAAGTAGCAGCCTTTACTACAATCCACCGGTTCATGACTCACCCAAAAAAGCCAATCTTCTTTTGATAGCATCATCCAACTTTAAATCATTGAAAATCCTCTCGCGGGTATCAAGCCAATCATGTACCTCCATCGTCAACTCCGTTCCTTGGAACGGTTTTCCACTTAGACTAGCAAAGTTTTTATTCAACATAGCGAAATCAGCTCTGTGAGCTTACACTGGAGCACTACCATTAATAATAAGTTTCAGAGAGGCTACTTGAGCATTCTGTAGCATGTTCTGCATTATGATATTGAACATCATCTGCAGATCGAGATTAGAAGTTCCCAAGCTAGATCCTTCTTCGAAACTAGAGATGGAGTTCTTAGCAGCATTCCTTGTTTGACAACTCACCATTCAGTCTGTATAAGGAAAATCGATCTCTATATAGGGAATTCTGCTTAAGTAGTACTCGTGTGTGCAGTACGACTTTACACTACACGTACTACTATATAGTTTTGAAAACCAAAATATATAACAAGTACGTGCTCTATATATACACACACACACACTCTTGATCTAGTTAAGGGTGAGAAATCTGACCCTATCTCCATAAGATCATGGTATCCCTTGGACTGAACTACGCAACCTAACATATGATACCAAATGTGACGACTGCCCTACACCCCGAATGCATGATAATATGATAACCTACACTATAGTGGTGCTTAGTTGATGCGGGATGATCATCAATGGTTGTAAAGTAATTAAATAGTCACATCACATAACTCGTTGTATATCACACAACTGAATGAATCACAAAATCATAATGTGTAACTACCTCTTTTAACGTATTGAATGATCGTAAAATATTTTTATTTTATTCGTATGAGGTTGTATGATTCTATAATTTTGGAATATCTCTCTTAGGGATATTTTACACACCTATGGTTGTTTCTCGAATTCATATGTGACCATTTTGACCTTGGAAATCTTGTTTGGGTATAACTTTTTATAGGAATTGAATTAGGGTCTCAAACTAGTTTCATTGCTTTTGGATGATGGTTTCCCATTCCAAAGATTGATCATAAAAGAAAAAATGAACTTACAGTTAGGAAGTTATGCCTGTTTTAATATCAGACAGTTGTTGGTCAGAATTAGTGTGTAATTGATTAAGCCCATAAGTTGCCCATTAATCTAATTCGAGATTACTTTAAATAGGAGTTATAGAAGTCAAACTAAAAGTTTTTGCGTCTTCTAAGTCAGATCTAAACCTCCACTAACACTAGATTCATCCAATATCACCCAAATTACCCTTTAAGCCAAACCAAATTAAAGATTAGTGAATAAACCGTTAACTAGAAGATAAATATCATCATTTTGGTTGATATGAATTGCATTTCATCACTGTCCAATTTGGATCGAGACTCAAATCGGTTGGATTTGGTAATTGCTGAGTGGTTTATGTCTTCTCACTATTATATGCATGTGTATATGGTAGAATTATTTATTATGAATTTCAACCTTAAAATCCTTTTCAAACTTTAATCACATGTTAGCATATGATTATGATCAAAACTGATGAATTTTATTATAATTTGTAGCAATGGATTTATAATTCGCCTTGTTCATATTCGTATGTTCATGATTTCTTAGATTTGGATTAGAATATGCTTAATTGCTACAATTTTATGTATTGCATGTTTGAATGGATGTAACTGTATGTTATTCTATGCTTGTATATTATGCTTTAATGTGGTTTGCTAGTGTTTTATATGTTTAGCAAGATAGGTTGGTGAATTTGGCAAATCAGAGGCAAAGTTGATGAGGATTAGACAAACTTGGAGGAGAGTCTCTAGAGCATGGAGAGAACCTCTAGCTCAAGTTGCATGTACATAATGGTTAAGTACATAACTCGGTACCTAGTCATGTAACTCAATACCGAGTTATTTTTATGGCTCAAAAAGGTTAGTGATTTTGAGGACTTTAGGTGTTAGCTAGTGGAGATGGACCAAGGCAAGTTTCAGAGAATTGGTTAAGGTTGGTTATGCCAAGTGGTCTCTAGAACTACGAGTTAAGTATTTTAGATTAGTGGTCGAGTTGTTTTGACGGATGGGTCGAAGTTTGAAGCATTTAGATTGGAGTTCTATAAGCATGGAAGATAACATAGTCAAATCGATTAAGTATATAAATCGATGCCGAGTCATTTTGACTCGATACCAAGTTATTTTTATACATGCGAATAGGTGAGTTTTCTAAGGGATGGAGTGGAAGCTCTATAGATTATGCTGGAGGTTTTGGATTATTTGAATCAGGTTGGATGGCGATGTAACATCATAATAAAAGCTATGTATCTTCAGTTTGTGACTTGTGGGGGGAGTAGTTACCGAAGATAGCGGCTCAATAAAGGAGAGGGCTATAGGATGAGGAGCATGGGGGTTCTGGATAGTGGAAAATGGATTGAAAAAGAGAAGGTCTCGGGTCTGAATGGAGCAAAGGAAAGCTTGAATATATATGTGCAAAAGAATTGTTGATACTCGGAGTGTTTTTCGTTGTACTTGAAGCAGGGATATTTGTAAATGGGGACATCCATGGGTCAACTAAGGGACCTATATACCCTAGACAGGTGCCTTAGGGTCTAGTGTCTGGCTTTGGGCTATGTGACATGTATCAAGCTTTAGGCTACATGATATGAGAGTACAATGAAAACCGAGATTTCCGTTAGTCCTTGGCATGGGGGCAATACAAATTATCATAAATTTAGGGTACAGGAATGTGTGATAGTGAGTATTTCTTGATGGATGCTATGATTGCTTTGATTACTTTCTTTAATGGGCTATCACTCAAGGATATTGTTAGGAGTAGGTACTGGAGATAGGGTTATCTAGATATCCACCATTCTATGCTGTATAGTAACTTTATGATGTTCATGGAATAGCATATTATGTTGTTATGTTGCTAACTCTCTGGTTATAGGGACAGATTAGGTATGGTTTGTATACTCTTATTCCTTAGTATATTTACCCGTATAGTATTTTGAGATTCATTTACCGCACACATCAAATTGTTGTCTGATCCAAGGTTTTATGCTTTGCTTCTTATAATATTTAGTACTCATAATTGGGTAGACTAGATTATAGGTCTAGGTGATGTAGTAGTTGTGCAGATGATGATCTGGATGGAGCTATTTCGTATTATATACTTATATGGATTTTTACGCTTATTCTACTATGTAGCACCGAGGAGCCTTAGCAATGACTACATATTTACTTAGCAATGACTACATATTTACTTGTATTTGAGGTAGTTGTTGAGTTTGTTTCCGTTGTATAAATTCTATGGCTATTGATGATAACTCTATGGATCTTTTACTCTGATGATTAGTTCACATTGTCATTACTGTCTCTTTTGTTATATCTATGATATTATATATTGTCCATGCACATAGAGATATATGATAGGTTATATGCCGTATTTGCTTCATTTTCAACCTTGATGATCGTCCTATATCGACCGAGTATAGCAACAACGCACTACTTGTATACTACTGTTGCCGGAGGTATAAGGCAGTCGTCACAGAGTGCATGGACCCATACATTATACAACATATGTGATAGAATTATACATCATATATTAACTCATAATAGTAACTGTCTCTATATATATAATAGCACCAGTAAGCTCCATAGTGCTGCATAGTGGAATAGAAAATCATAACAAATGTAGTAATACATGAGTGTGATATCCTGCTTGTCCTCCATCCAGCTTCACACGCTCACCAGACCTGATATCCCTAATCTGCCCATTCAAGAGCACCTAGGATATTAGGAAGCAAAGCATAAAATCCCGAGTCAGACAACGGTCTAGTGTGAATTTTAGAAAATCTCAAATACTATAAAATCAATATACTAGGAAAAATGGTATGGAAAATCATACCTGACATGTCCCTGCATTCACAGAATCAGCACATATAGAAGATATATGCTACTCTATGATGATCATTATGGGTATACTATTCATCGAAGCACTAAGAGGTGTATAGATATCTGCATCGATAATATCTGCATAGTGTAACATCCCTCAGGTGATAAACAATCAAGAAAACATAGTATCCATCATCCATCCTCACATTCACTCACTTATTCTGTTGGATATATGATACTCATATGACCCCATCACATGGTCAAGGGCAACAATGTTTCGATTTCTCCATATCTGAATCCATGCCACACAGTAGGCTTGGAAATAGATTGCCATCACGATCAATCCAGAGTAAACAGATCAAAACATAAAGTAATCCGGGGGCACATCGCACTCCTAAATGAGTATCCTCACATACCTCTGCTTTACGAGTACACTTTGAAACCTACAAATATCAATGATCCCTTTGCACAAGTCATCTGTAGCAGAGCTCATCTTCATCCCGAAACTATCCTTACAACTTCTCTCTGATGTCGTCACGGTTGGGAACTATTCTAGAAAATCATCGCTAGTCATAGAATATCATCATTTGTTCCGTAACCTTCCTCCAACAGTTCCTTCAATTCGACTCGTCGTTGCCTACTCTACATCTCGAAGTATAGCTATCCCGCCATCAAAGCCATCAATTCATATCACGTAATCACCATCACCTAAGTCATGAGTTGTCGCCATAAAAAAGTCATCGAAAATTCATCAAAAAACACAACTTGGAATTTTCCTACATTTTGACCCAATGCAGAGCCGGAGAATTCCTAGGTTTAGCCCAAAGCAAACCTTGGCCTGAAGTATTGCCCGAGTAATTTCAGCAAACGACTAAAGCATGCCTAGGGATCGGTACCAATCCATGACTTTGCTCCGTTTTCTCTCACCTTCATCGATCTGAGAATGCCCTAGGTCAAGCCTAAAGTTTTTTCCATGCTAGCCTGAAGCACACCTAGGGATCTGTATCGATCCCGAACTTAGCTCAATTTTCCTTTTTTATTTTCTTGCCTTCACTGATATGAGAATGTCAGATCAAGGCTAAAATTTTGGCCTTGCTAGCTCAATAAACGCCCAGGGATCGGTACCGATCCCTGATTTGGCTCATTTTTCCCCTTTAGCTTCACCAATCTGAGAATGCCCTATGTCAAGGCCGAGTTTCTCCCTTGTTGTCCCGAAGCACACACTACACTGATTGATCTATACTGATCTAAACTTCCTGGAGCCATAAATAGACCATACGAACTCCAAATGACTTGAAATTTAAAAGATAGCTTTAGTGGGTCCTTCATGATCTACCTTATGGATCATAAGTCATTTGGATAATATGACCTTTACTAGTCACCACCGATCCATCTTTAATCGGTCATAACTCGAGCAAACAAACTCCAAATGACTTGAAACTTGGCATGCAACCTCATCCTTATCACCTATTATCGATCGAACCCTAATCTGAGAATTTTAAATTCATAAGTCACCACTAATCCCATTCCATCGATCTATACTTTGAATGCCATACCTTGACCATACAAACACCAAATGATTTGAAACTTGGTGTGCAAACTTATATGGCCTTTCTTGTTGCCCCATATCGATCGCATACCGATCTGACCACTTTGAATTCTTGTCTCGTCGACGATCCAAAAATTAATCCTAAGTCTAAACCACCATTCAATCGACATTTCTAACTATTCAAATAGTAAGCAAGCATTCATACATCAAATAGAAACAAAAAAACCAGCCAAACAACCAAATCTATCTTAAAGAAATCTCAATCTAAGGTGAAGGTCAAGCATCCATAAGAATACGTTTTACGAATTAACTCAAAATTGTCTAAATTTCACATATATGGTTAATTATACTCTAAAACATTCTTAGATATTTTTATACACTTTTTAAATATACTTTTAAGGTGTATAATGACCTAATTAGTAAGTGAGAGAACTAATCACTCACCTTAATCCAAAACAAGATCCAAATACCCACATGAATAGTAGAAGGTATGATATCCAAAGCTTCTCTAACATTAAATCTCTAATCCCCGAGTGCAAATCCCGCTAATCTTCTATTAGTGACGTTATTAGGCCAATTAAAGTAGGTATAAGTGTTTCTCTTTGGTCAGTGGAGGTTTCTCACTATTTTTTGGAGTAGTGAAATATAGTCTCATTAGCCTCCACTTACTCTTATCCCAAAAAGGGTTGTGAGCCATAACTCTAATGACCCTAATTACCGATTAAGTTGAATCAAATAAAACTTAAAACAACCATAACACTCAAACGGTAAGTCTACTTCTTTATTGTAACCACTCTATAGAAAGGAAATCATCATTTTGGTCCAATGGAAGTAGTTTCAGACCCTAACTTAGCTCCTATCCAAAATTATAAACTATACAAGATATCACAGGGTCGAAGCGGTCATAGAAAAATTCAATGAAAATTCTAAGGAATGGAAATGACTCTAGTAATCATTCCCCAAAGCTATAGAATCAGATGAGCCAATACGAAAATAATATTAATATTTTACGATCCTTTGATACGTAAAATACGTGCCGTTACATAGTTAAAATTCAAATATCATCCATATTCAACTCTCTAATCCAAACACAAAGTCTTTGGTTCATTAATAACAATTATTATCAACCGAACTACTAGGGCCAAAGACTTTGACTTTGAGTTAACTTTAATTGACCGTGATATTGACCTCATATAACTAAGAAGACGAAACCTCTCTCTAATAATATTTCACTTCCAATGCTTCTTGTAATGACCCGCCAATCCGCACAATTCAAATTAACAATAAACCATACATGTCCAACCCAAATCAAATGAAAAGGAAAATAATTATGGAAAAGAAAGAAGAAAGAAGAAGAGAAGAAAAGACGAGTGAAAAGAAACTAAAAACAACGCAAAATCTCACAATCGCAGTGGAACAACATATAATACAATATCAATGATCTTTATAAAAGGGAAACTGTTATATACATATATCATTAGAATACAAAATTAAATCACAATCATCAGCCTTGACAGTTATAACAACCTGTCCTCAAAAATACCGATGACTTTAACAACAAAGCAACGGAAAATAAACGTATACTTGAATACGACCTGAAGACCTCCAACTCATCTCCTGAGCTCCAATGCATCCAAAAGCAATCTATAACATGCTCGGTCTAACTTGAGAATTATCATAAAATAACACCCAAATCAGTCTAAAAAACTAGCATGAGGAAATACACCTAACTGGATTTTAGAATTCAAAAATCCAGTTAGGTATTTTGAAAATCAAAAGTATTTTGTAAGACCACGCCGCACATAAATACGGACGGGTTTTTACCTTATGATAACCAAAAAAATTTCTATAGGAAATCCATTTATATTATAATAATGTTAAGGATCAAAGTAAAATATGAATATAGATGAAATGCTCGCATCTCATGTTTCAGAATAGTTAGGCACAACTAAGTCCTTAGGCGCTTATTGGAGAATGGATTCCATATAATGACTGAGCTATTGGCGTACCACCTGTCATGGTGCATCTCTAGATAATATAACCCCGAGGACCTAGCTTGGATCCCCTGCTAACATAGGACTGGCCTACCCCTTACTGGATAGTACCCAATATGATCGCCCTCCATTAATGGTCCCTGAAGCATACAAATGAGAGATAATATTGACTCTAGATAGGGATGATCATACCCTACTTGGGAGCGACCCACTTAGCCTTGCTACTTCTCCCATGTTTTAGTCATTCTCGGTTGATGAAGCATGAGGCTACGCTTTACATTTTATATAGCACTTTCCACTTGGAATGCTACACTGCCATAGGCAACAATGCAATATCAGCATTCATTCATACAAGTTCGTTCAAGGACAAAACGAAATGCTTGAAAGCTCCGTCTTCAATTCTATCATCTTCAAGATGTCTTTACTTCGAAATGCTTGAGTTGGATCGAAGTATTTTTCGCATAACATATCCGATCTCGGTCTCTTCAAAACAATATTTGATAGTTTCCGGTAAACTCAACCCCAGTTCTTTAGAAAATAAATAGTCAAAGGTGAGAGCGGAGATCACCTCCTAACCGTTAGTGGATGGATTTCCATATCATTATCCTAGGAGAACAAAACAAGATTTAAACGCATAGTACAACATCATCGGAGATGACTATGTCATATAACTCACGTGTTTCTTCTAGATTTTCCAAAGTTACGTTTTGGGTCCAAATTCAATGGTGGGTTATTTAACTATCTATAACAAACATTCAATCAATGATTTAATTCCATAGGGAAAATCAGCATTGGTTAAGCACCATGCAACACTAAGCCTCTATAAATTATTAATTAAATTCACTTTTTAAATATTCATCAAAAAAATATTTTTACAAATATATATATATATATATATATATATATCCAAAATCTTTGTACTTTCAATACTGGTAAAATATCCATATACTTATCTCAACTATATATATATATATATATATATATATATATATATATCAAAATCCTTATACTTTCAATACAAGGTATCCATATACTTATCTCAACACTATTAGTATATTCACAAAACCAAAAAAGATTTCTTTTCTATACAATTAAAAAATCATTTAAAATTTCCTTACCAATCTCAAAAACCATTTATAAAACATTTATAACCCTTAAAATCATTTATAAATATCATTTCTCAAGTCAGTTATAAACTTTTTATAAATCCATGCAACTATTTATAAAGATTTTCTTACAAACCTATAAGCCCATTTATAAATTTCCTTTGTAATTATCTAAAACCATTTGCAAAGCTCTCTTCGTACATTACAAATGGTACTCTTTTACGTCTCCAAAACATTTTATAAACTTCTCTCATAAGCTCAAATTTGTTTTTAAAACCTTATTTGTAAATCACGGAAACATTTATCAGTAAATAAAAACATTTACTTTAAAACACTATTATATAACAATAAACATTATAAATAAATAAGTATTAACTTTAATTGTCTTAAAAATAGTAATTGATAAGTTTCAAAGAATTCTTAATAACCAATAATAAATTTATCTCCAACATTTTTGTAAATAAAAATAATTAATTTCTTAAACTATATTGATAAATAATCATACTTAATTTCAATAATTTAAATAGTTAACTTCTAATTATTTAAAATATTGATAACCAACTTTAAAACAATATTAGTATAAATAAACAACTTTTGAAAACATAAATATTTTTCTTTGATAAAAATCCATACTTAACTTCCACATAATGGTTTCTATATCTATAAAGCTAAATTTATAAATCTCTTCTATTTTATGAAACTTCCTTTCATAAAATCCCTTTATTTGTGAACCTCATTTATAACTCCACTCCTTCATAAATCTCACTTCTTCATAAAATCCCATTCAAAACATAATTTCAAACCCTGCTTCTATAGATACAAATTTCCTTTATAAATTCCTTTTAATACATAATAATGTCGTTTAACAATCCCAAATTTACCCTCGCCTTCCATTTCCAAAATAGAATCAACCATTTTCTAAAACATCATTCCACATCTTAAAATGAATCCACCGTTTGATCTATTTCTCTAATCTATTAAAAATAATTGTTTTCCTTTTAATTTATAAAACACCATTTATAAATCTATAATTTTACTAATGAAAATATGATTTTACAAATCTTTACCTTATTCGTAAAATGTCACTTTATACATTATCACCTTTATAAATTCCTATATTTATAAATAAATCTTCATGTTTGTATATATTATATACATATCACTTATTATAAATGGTTAGTAAATATTTCTATCTTCTTTTTAAAAACCATACTCCTTTATTATAAAAGATGGTCTTACTTTTCAAGATTTTAAAAACCTTTATCACTGAATCTCTATTTTAAAATATTTTATATGACTATAAATTTATAATCTCCAAATATCATTCCTGTAATTTTGAAATACACTAGTTCTTTAAATAATTCAAGAAAAATTATTAAAACCTATATAATACCCAAAATCACTTTGGAATACCTTTTAAATAAAATCATTATTTTAAGGTATTTAAAATACCAAAAATAAGGCCCAATGCTACCTAACATTAAACAAACAAAATCATCTCCATTCATTAAATATGTCATCCAACAATTCATATATCACAATATATATGAAAAGTAAAATCAACAGTGTGAGGAATCATGTTGGATCCCTCCAACTCGTCCCTCTGCATCACATACGGTATTAATCATAAAAATATAAATCAACTCTTCGAGGTGGGATTCGTATACAAATGATCATCCGCTCTTACACGGGAACATAATAGGTTCTGATTCGCTCCAAGGATGAGAATATATCCAAACAACTAATATAAATTATTAAATCATCCAAATAGTCAACAGTCAAAAATAGAATATTTACACATCCAAACAATAATTTTATTGGCTAAAAATATTTTCAGTTAGCCAAAAAGGTGAGATTAATTCATATTAATTTTAGAAGTCTTCAAATATTCTGTTTTGAATTCAAATTGAACAGACGTTCAATTTAACCAAAATTCCCACTAGCTCTGAATCCATCTAATCTAATTTTATAGTGTAGCCTTCGTTGATATGGTCGCAACACGACTCATCGTGCTCGATTTGAACCTCGTACGAAAGAGTTATGAATTAATAATCTTTTGAATAATTAGTTAAAAATTAACTTAAAAATCAAATAAAATTTAAATTAACCTTATCCCTCTTTCCTTTTTCGCGATTCCATCCATGACTTCTTCTTTTTTATATATGATCGATCGAGACACGAACGCCGCCCTCCAACCGCTCTCACGCCACGCACCGCGTACCCTGCCGTTGCTCATGCCTCGTCCCCTCCCCCTCTCTTCGCTGCCATCGGCATCAAAATGTAAAGGACCAACCAAGCCCCTATGAATGCGGCTCGATTTCAGCCTCCACGCCTCGCTAAACGATGACCTAACTGGTAGATAAGCTCCTTTGTCGAGATGAGCAACTTGGATGTTGGGGCCGAGACTTGAAAATACTCATGGCGGCTCATACAATTATAGGCCGTTGGATCAAGCTTTATTTTTAATGGTGGCTCGGGCTTATAAATTTTAGGGTTTGCAAATGAGAACATTAAGGCCCTTTATATAGAAAATAAACTCGGCACTATTCACGCTTTAAAATTTCCGACTCCAATCGAGGTATGTCGCCTGGCATTTTATATGTTATACCTTTATTCCGAACACAGCAAAATATATATCAGAATCCAATTCTATCATATGCCAAAGTTATCTTTCCAAAATCAAATAATATTAATTTATATGTATAAATTAATTTCTATGCGTTTCGATCTCGCATGACCAAACGATATGTTCAATCACCATGAAATTTGTCGTCATACTATATTCGTTTTAGGATCTAATGAAACTGGTTTGTTGAAATCTGAGACAGTGCCCAGAAGCCTATTTTTATACGTTAATAAAAATGAATAATTTCCAAACCCAGTTTAATCACTTTTAAATCTAATTTAAAAGTTTACTATCCTCCTTCTTATTCAAATGGATTTGAAATCGACTTTCGAAATCATTTTCATTCATATTAAATTCGAGATTTAAGATATTAAGCAATTCCAATTATTTAATTTAATGATTTAATTATCAAATAATTCGCTATATTTGAAATTCAAATTATTTTACTTTTAAAATTAAATTTTCAGTATTTAAAATCAATTAAATATTCCAAATTCAAATAACTAAAATTCTGGACCGTTACACTTCCACTCGACCTAACTATAGTCATTTGATGGACGCCGTGCCACGATTTAACTATAATCAAAATAGAGCTTTGTAGGTTATGCAAACAGTTTAAGATGGTTCGATCCTTGACGGTCGTATTATTCCATGAAATATTACATTTAGATTTAGATTTTTTACTTTTGTTTTGTTTTAGTTTATCAACCATTTTAAGTAAAACCTGTACACATTAAAGCTATTTTATAATAAGAAATTTTGTTATCTTACCGCTTGAGTCGTTTTTTCTATCATCATTGCTCCCAAAAGTGCCATTAAAACTTTTAGAGAACCTTTAACCTCCTTTGGCGATGATATACTTTACAATTGAAATTTATGTAACTTAAAGTTTCAAACTGTGGTCATCATTTCTTAAATGACTAATTTTAGCATATATTAGCTTATACATACTTATATATAACAACATATTACACAGTAAGGAATATAATGTATGCCTTGGGATAAATTGGCGTATAGATTACAGTATTTAACCGTGGAGTTAATTTCATATTTACCATGGTCAGGGATTATGATGACTGCATTGAGAAAGCTAGGGGCGATGTTATGTCCTTGAATAATAAGGCATTATGTTTGATGTAATTGAGGGATCTTTCAAATGCGATTAAGTTGTTGGAGGGAGCACTTGAAAGGATGTCGAATGTGATTGTGAATGAGGCTGTAGTTGTCAATCTTCGTAGCATGTATGAGTTAGCTTATGTGAGTTATGGGGACGTGAAGAAGAGTTTTAAGTAATTGGACAGCTAGGGTTGCTCCTGATGATTTTGATTCTTCTTTTACTCAGATTTGAGAGGTATGTATTATTTTTAACTTGGGCCAGTAGAACATATGACCTTTGTTAACTGGTTGACTATATTTTCTTGTATGGGAAGTTAATTTGGTTGCAAGGGAGGAGTTTGTGAAATTATTTTCTTTCATGTTTTATGCTTATATTAAATTCTAATTGAAAGTGGTAATTATTTGCTTGGAAACAGCTATTGTTTTAGTTTGGAAGCAACTGTTGTTGGTCCAGGTTCGCATTAGCTACTTTATCTATTAATGTTAAAAGGTATACATAGATTTCATTTTCTTGAAATCAAACAGGTGCCTATATGCAAAAGCTGGCTTGATCCTTGTCTTTTTCGAGTTTGATGTGCTTATTGCCTATATTGCAATCTATAATTTTTACTTTTTTCTGGAGCCTGATTTGGAAGTTTGGAAGTACATTCAATTTTTGAGCTATCATATTGCTTATCGGGGTTACGTGGTTCGTTGTTAAATTTGCTATACGTTGAAAATATAAAGGAAATGTGATTCAAAAAGTATTATTCAATCCATTATAACATACTGTTCCTGCATGGAATGCACATATGCAATCTTGTTCACAAATCTATAAGTGGAACGTAAATTAACATAATTAAAAGAATGTTCAAGTATTTGGTTAATATAATATAAACACATTAAATATTTGCAGTATTTAGCCATAACATTACCATAAAAAAAAATTGAGCGCAATTACCAAATGTAACCAAATTTAACTGAAGTTGTTTTATATTAAGCAATTTTTAATATTTGATATCACAATTAACAAAAAATGAGTGCAAAATAGAAATTTCGACATCAAAGGCTGCATGAAGAACGTTTCAGTAAAAATGCAGAGCGTTTTAAAGGGAACATGCACTTTATATGCCAAAAGCTTAGCACTTTATTGTGAGTTTTCCACAATGCTGGCAGATTCAAAAATTAACCTGGACAAAAAAAGAAGCAAAATAATGTTATATAAAAATGAACAATGATTTAAACCCAATCAATTAGATGAAGGAAAAACTCATGCTGAGAGAATCATGAAAGATCCTGGTTGTTGCAAGAAAAACCATTGAACTTGGCTTAAGAGCAGAAATTATAGTATAGTAAATTAATTTACTTCCTATGTACGAAATCCCAAAATTGTAAGTGAGGATCCTCAATGCACTGATGGAAATTGGTAAGATGCAAAAAACCAATATACATATAAAATATAGAATGGCTGTATAGTATGTACTTAGCAAAACATTCATATAAACAAATTCTACTAGAAAGTATGAACGGTGGATACTATGAATACTTATAACTGGTTTTAATACTTTATAGGTCCCAAAGTTCACAATGGCTTTAAACCGAAATGAATGGCAGTGATGTACTGTAGAACTATAAACACCTGCTTGTAAGCAGACAGAAATCAAAGTTGTGTAACAGTAAACAATGCAACTGTTAAAAATTGACAAAACATATTGTAGGTCTGTTATAAAATATCTCATCACAATATATCACCGTGTAATATTAAACATGCAATTGTATATCTGGTAAATGGTGTTAATTCTTCTTGTTATATGTTAGGACTTAGGACACAGTAATGTAAATTAAAGTACATGTTCAAATTTCACCTGGAAATACAATTTAATTTTGAGTTTATATAATTTTGTTATCCACTTAAATTAATTGATGAAACAACATTAATTTTCGTAGAGATATGCTAAGGCACATGGATTAAATTCGGTAGAAATTCAATAATAGTTTCTTAAATAGCTTAGCATGAAAAACGAAAACCTCTACATTGAATATTGATGGTTGGTGCCAAAAGCTGGCTTAAAGTAGTCTTATGAGTGTATAAGTAAGGGATGAATAATACGTTACAATATTAATTCTCCTAGTTGTTTTCTATTGAAACTAAGGAATCTACATGGAAAAAAATCAAATCTTCCAAATCGTGTCTGTTTAAAATTTCTCAACTATAATTGAGTCAAGTAAATAAGTATAACTCGAGAAAAACAAAGGTTAAACTAAAAAATTATTGAAAATGTGGTTCTACCTCTTATCTTCAAATTTAACATACGAAAAACACTTGTTAAAAACATATTTCAAATTACCTCCACAATTACTTTTGATAATTCAATTTTTTTTCTCCTTTTTTATATTTGAAATCATATTTTAGCTTAATTGCAGGGTTTTATGAACAAAAATTATTGTATTATTTTTTTGCCAAACAACAATTTTTTGTAGTTTTCACTGCAAATATCTGCAGTTTAAGAAACTCGCCGTGAATAATTGTAATTTGGCTGAAACTAAAAACAGATGTGTTTTTTATAATATGTTAAAAATGTTTTATCATTGATAAGTCTCTATGTTATTGACATATATTTATTTGTATACAGATACTACTTACATAAGTAGTACAAAAATTCTTATAGTTATTATTTATTTTCATTCAGAAGGCTAAGCATTTACAATATTCTTTTTAGTTTAAATTCTATTTTTCTCTCCTTTTTTTATTTGAAATCATATTTTAACTTAATTGCAGGGTTTTATGAACAAAAATTATTGTATTATTTTTTTGCCAAACAATAAATTTTTGCAGTTTTCAATGCAAATATCTGCAGTTTAAGAAACTCATCGTGAATAATTGTAGTTTGGCTGAAACTAAAAACAGATGTGATTTTTATAATATGTTAAACACGTTTTAACATTGATAAGTCTCTATGTTGTTGACATATATTTATTTGTATACAGATACACACTCTGTAAGTAGTACAAAAATTCTTATAGTTATTATTTATTTTCATTCAAAATGCTAAGCATTTACAATATTCTTTAATAAAGATTGAAGTCTCTATAATAAGCAGCGCAAACTCACTCGTTGATATTTTAGTCTAAATTTCACCTCTGTTCCTCATTGATATATCATGTTCTACATCAGAAAGATGTTATAAAGCTATTAGTGGTATGTGCTATAAATGGCAATCAATTCTTAAACTCACATCTCATCCACCATGCAAATATCTAAGTAAGGAAATGTTCTCGTAACTTTAAAAAATTATGCTAAAAGGTAAAAAGAATAAAAACAGGACAATAGCATTTGTAATAGTAACAAAAATGCATCATTTTAAAGCTCTGTAATAAAGTAGCTAGTGATTCTCCTCTAAAAATATATACTGAACTTATCCATGTCAAGGATATGGCAATATTTCCACCCTAAGAAATCAATATCATTACTTTCCAAACCATTCGGTACCAAAAAATAATGATATACTACAATTTAATTGTCTATATCTAATTAAAAGAAAAGGACATAGCCATAGTTGAGCGGTAACCAACATGCAACAAAAGCCAGTTCATATAACTAGATAAACCAAATCTTGTCATAAAACGATGCCTCAAATTGATATTTAAAATTTGTTCTACTTGAATTGCACTAAGAGGTTTCTTTTAGTAATATCAAACATAAGTGATTTCTTAGTATCAAAACAATCAATTTAACTTTAGACATTCAATTTATTGGTTGCCTATCATATTTAAAACATATAATAGTTTATGCAGATGTGAAAAAAATATACCATAAAGACCATTTAAAATTTCATCTTTTCGTTGTCTGCTAATACTCGTCTATGGATTTAAGCAATTGATGTTGCAAAAAAATGGATTCAGTCTGAGAATGCAAAACTGACCTAGTCATGGCAAAATCAGTTAGTGAAAAAATATAGGAAAAACAGTATAACCAATGATTTTGATGAAGTAGATTTTGTACGGTGTCTCCTTTATAGTGTGTACTTATCAAACTGGAAACTTGACAGTGAGTATATCTTTGCATAGAAACGTGTAAGCCGAACAAATAACGGTGTTAAGCAATTAAAAGAGGAAGAATATGACATCTTGATCATAAACCATAGTTAGATTATTTACCAAACCAAATAATAGTGAGAAAACAAAATTTTAAAAGATTGACATACTCATTGAAATCAACAGAGCTTAATGAGAACTTAAAGCTTCCACTCTGATTTTGATTCCATGATGAAATTAGGTTGGCCGATGATTCGAGATTTAACTAAAAAGTGATTGATTTGGATCGATCCAATAAAATAAGTTATTAAATCGAGGAAAAGGGGAAATTGGAGATAAGGAAGGAGGGAACGATTAAAACTTGAGAATAGTGGACCACGATCGAAACTACTAAGTCCAGTGGAGTAGCTGGATTCATTGTTTTGGGATGACATGTTGAATGTTAAACCTTTAGATATTTGCTAAGCGAGTTAAATTAATTAGTCCCACATTGTCCAAAATATATTAATTGTTGTTGTATATAAGGTAAGAGACCAAGAAAGAGGTTGTTATGTAATAAATAATCAAGTTGAAATGTTGTTGTGAAGTCTAATAGTAGAGCTTATGAACAGAATGGCATGCAAATTGAGGAGATAGTTTTAGCTTCTATAATATTAATAGTGATTTAAAGGGTATTTTGGGAAATTCAAAAAGACACGATTCAAAACTATTCATGGAATTCTCATTATTAATAATAAAGATGGTTGGTTTGGATTTTATTTTTGAGTTTTTCCCCAATGCTCTTAAAAACGACATTGTCATTTTCAATATTGGGATTGTTATTTTCATCCAATCGTGCAGTTTGCATGACTGGTGAATTATGGCGACGAGCTGGGGAGCTGTTATGTGAGCGGGATTGGATCTGAAGTAGGCATTGTGCCTCAAACTTTTCTAAATGGGTCGTTTTTTGATTAATTTAAGCTATGAATTTATTCAGGGCCTCGAGGATGGGATTTGAAGAAGAATTTTATGGTAAGCCCATTATTTGTTTGGAGCAGTTTGGGTCATTTTTGGTTTTAGTCCTAGCGACATGTTGTTCCACTTCGACTGGAGGAGCGGGTGAGTTGGTAGTTTGGTAAAGGGTTACTAGATGCATTTTGTCAAAGATGTGTTTTGATTTGTTATGAAAATTTAGTAAACAAATTTGCTGGAGATAGCATTCCTTTTAGCGCCAAAATGTTAATGAGATTTTTCAATCATAAACACCAATTAGAAGTAATTGTATTGTTATGTGCCTATGCAACTATGAATTGGCCATTTAATTTATATTAAAATACCGTAATAAGTGTTAATTATGTTGCCGAGTGCTGAGTGCTTGCACAATTGAAGGTTGTAATTTAACCGCTTATCAAAATGCCCAAGAGAATTATCACAAATTTAAACAAGACAAAATGCAGAAAGTACAAGAATAGTATAAAAGTAACGAACATATAGAACTTACGTGGTTTGGATGTTAAGAAATACTACGTTCATGGATCGGATTACTCAATCTTTTATAGTTCTTTCAGTACAAGCATGGAAATAAATTGAGATTTCGTATAGCTTTTACAGTCATTAATTCTATGAGTATAAAAAGTTTGATCCCTTTGCTTTGTCATAGTCTTTTCCTTTTACAGTTGAAATAATGTCATGGAATTACTAATGTCATACCTCATGCTTAATAGTTGCCATTGAATCTTCCCATGTGTCCTTCAACCATATCGAAGGGATTACGTACCGTGGATTGACGACTTGGATTTAGGAGGGATAATTTGGCTTTGGTTGGATGATTTGGTCTAGGCAGGATAATTTGATTTCGAAGTGTTGAGGTGGACCTGATGCCACTTTACGCTTGCCAATAGCCTACGGATTTGTGACGTTTGTCAAAATTCTTGGATTAACTTTAAAATTGGTGATAATGCATTGAGCCACTCAATGCAGTCAGGGCTGTGAAGGCGCATCGTACTTTGAGAATGTAGTGGAATTCTAAGGCTAAACTTTGGTGGTGCAACTCAGAAAGGGACTATGTTGGATGATAGAATAAAACCTTCAGTTGTGGCAGCTCAGTGTGAAATTCATTGGGCCTTGGGTGTTTTATCTAAAATATGAGCAATTCATGTATGATGTAGCTTTCAGGCCCATTTCACTCGGTATTGTGTTGACCCTTTTTTTCACGTACATAGTCATATGCTAATGATTTCCAAGTGAGAAATGGTTATAACACATGTAATTTATCAATTTATTTACGAGTTCATTCTATTGCATTGAGCTAACAACAACTTCACTTGTTGAGAAGGTACTCTTAAAAATATAAAACTAAGTGCTCGGGAAAGCTAAATGAATATAGCTTTATCACTTAAAAAATAATGTTATTTAAAAAATAATGTTAATCGTACATTTACATGCTAATTCAATTAACGTATACATTTATTTGGCGTAAAGCTCAAACAATGATGCGTGGATATAGTTTTCCAAACAAAACAATCGCATAGAAAAGCTATTTTGGAAAGCTAACTCATATAACAATATTTACGAAAATTAACTTTCTTGTATAAGGTTAATTTTACATAATAGTTACAAGAATTAGTCTTTTTCTATAATTTTATAAAGTTGGTTTTGTATAGCATTTAAAAACTAAGTCAATCTAAGCTAGATGTAATCTTTTTTAACATTTTTTCTCTTGAAAAAAGCTACTAATATCGTTCTTATAAATATGGTATACTTAAACTTTAAATTTACTAGTAAGTATTATTTTTCTAACATTAATTTTATTTTATATTTTTGAAAATATGCTAAATAAAGCTATTTTCAATTTGTATTTATTAAACTATTTGCTTTATTTTTACCCGATAAATTTCCTATTTTGTAGTTAGTATTTACAAAAATTATTCCCTTTTTAATTTCAAAGCAATTCTCATTTAGCATTTGAAAATATTTTATTTGTAAATAATTGAACTGCATGCATGTAGCTTTTCATGTATTTTTTTCCTTTATTTTTTTGCTCACATAAAAATGAACATTTTCGAGTATAGTTTTTTTTTTGCAAAACGACGATCAGCGTCCTTACTAAAAAATTCTGGAATTTATCTAGCTAAAAGTTGAAAGTTGTTTTCGATGTGTGTGATAAAAGTTGATTGTCATTTGAAATAAAAATAAAAACAAATTTATCCCTGAAACAAATACCGACTGATAATTTTATCTTTATTTTACAGGCCCTTTTAGATTTAATTTTGGATTCGTCGTGTCCGTATCACTTAAGTTTATAGTTTTCGAATCGTCTCATTCATGCATTCTAATCCTAGTTTCACCCTCATTTTCTCATTTGAGATTCTTTCTTTTCCATAAATCTTGTCATTTTTCCATGATATCTCATATTTTCATAGAGTGCTACTACATGCATCTACCAAAAACACTTCTTAAATTAAAATGATGTTAAGAAGATTAAAAAATATCACTTCAAACACTCATTATGGTCAGTTATGCAAACATTTGAATATTAACATAGCTTTTAGAAAGAAAAATCCAACTATGAAATTCTTCATCGGCTTGAGATTTTGCTTCTTTGTATTCCATTCTTGCCATAATTCCAATTTGTTTCGCATGGAAAGAGACTTAAAATGCAACCGTAAACACTGTAATATATTAAGTTTCAAAAATTACCAAAAGTATGTACAATTTACTATGTTATTTTGAATTGATATAAATTTACAAAGGAATTGAATGGTGGTAATGACATTTAGTTTGATTATGCTTATTTCTTAAGAGATGAAAGAAAGAAAACTTGTTCTTTAAAACAGATGAAAGAAGAGAGATATGTGAGATTTTGAAGACAGATTTTTTTTTCTCAGGAGATAAGATAAAAGGCGAGTGGTATAAATAGAAAATGGATGTCAACTTGTTTTTTTTTTTTTGTTCTAACGTGTATTTTACACATGGATGGATTTCACTATCCCTAACAAAAGTCCCATGTACCCACTTAAAACTTCTCCGTTAACTATTATAAAACTATATTAAAATTAGTAAATAGTTATCCAATCAAATCAATGGATGAGATTAACATGGTACGTGAACACAAACGGTAAGTATAGAAAATTATTTTCTTTATTTTATGACTCGTATACTGTAGTTGGTCTAATCATGGTTATACATAACTTTTTTTTTTGTTTATTTTTTTTTATCATATAAAGAATTTTACTTTCTTTGTATTATTTCATATGTTAAACGTATATATTCAATTTTTTTATTATTGATTCTTCATATCTAAATACATTTTAATATCAACATCCAAGTCACATCATAACAGTAATTTATTCTCTCCTAATATATTGCCTTTCCATATATAATGGTTCAGTTTTTGAAGTCTAGTATAGAAAATTCTCATGCGTATTTCACTCATCTTGCACGTTTAATTGATTTTGCATAAAATCAACAACTTGTAACATTGATTTTTCATCAAAAGGAGTACGACCTTTGGAAAAGGACGGCTAAATATTTTTTAACACCATTCAAAACTACTTCTAGAATCAACCAATTTGTTCGTAGGTTGAGACTTGGAGCTAGGACAAGTGGTCAACTCACACACAATTATACATACAGCACACCATGTACATCATCTAAGTATGTACGTACTGGTGTAGGATAATGTAAGCTTTATCTACTCTCCAGTAGAAAAAAAGATAAAAAGGAGAGAAAGCCCATGTGACTTTTGGCCTTGGATTTGCTTTCCTTCCTCTCTTTCTCAAATTTATGGCTCAACCATATATCACAAAATCTAGCTGTATTATGATTGTTTCGTTTAACTATGTACACCTCTGATGCTCTCTTTTTGCTGCAACCGATGTTAACTCATACCTTTTTGGCTGCCTCATTTACTATCCAATTCATTGCTACCATTTATATTCATTCTAAAGAAAATAAGAGTGAAAAAGTCGTTCGTTCACAAGTAAACAAAATAGATCATAAAAAAGATGCAACAAAACATCAAAAATGCGAAGGAATTCACATAAAAAAGAAGGAAAATATAGCCAAAACCACACCTTATACTCATTCCAAAGAAATAAGAGCTACTTGTTCATTCTTTGACCATCTAAAAGAAGAAGTTCATTCACAAGTAAATATGCAAAACATCAAAAATGTGAATAAATTCACATAAAAAAGCAAGAAAGTCAAAACCACGCCTAATAATAATCATCACAAAACGAACGTCTCTAACTAATCAAAGAACAAAATGAGCTAACCGGTTTCCCGTTAGAAAGGTTTATGTGTATTTCCAGGCATCCCCTTCAAATTGACATTAGCGAAGAACCCAACAATGTCCGGTTTATAAGGCAAATAGGATTTTTTATCCGATTCTTTCTTCTTCCTCTGCTCTTGATCTGCAGTCGGTGGTTTTCCAAACGATTTATTTCCCTTTTTCGATTTGACAGTAATGCTGTCGCTCTGACTCCGGCCCATCACCAAATCCTTCACTCTCCACCTCCCTGAAGAAGAAGAAGAAGTTCCGGTAGAATTACTCTTCATACTCTTCTTACCGTCGTTTGGCGTCCAGACGCAGTAGCTGTCCGAAGGAACGCCTTCTAAATCATCCAAACATGACGAATTGGACGACGTCGATGAAAACGAAGCCTGCTCTTTCTCCTCTTCTATGAAAAGGAGACGAAGCGGAACGCGCACAGGTTTCATATCGTTATTTTGATTACTGTTGATGCTGTTGTCTTCGTAGTCGTTTAATAATAGAGTGCGGTCGAAGAGTGGATAGGAGGGGAGGATTTTGCCGTTGGAGAAGATGGTATCGGCCGGAGCTAGAGACGATCCTGACTCTGGAAGGATTCCGGCGAATGAAAATTCGAAATCGTCCTCTTCATCTTCTTCGTCTCCTTTGCGATCAACTTCATTTCTGCCTCGTTCGAAATCGGATGACGGTGAATCGTGGATGGCTTCTTCTTCTCCGACTTGGATTTCGCTTTGCATAATTTTTCTAACTGTTGATTTGTTTGTTTTGCCGTAAAGTTAATTTGGAAGAAGAAGCAAAATTTAGAAAGTGGGAAGTTGGTGAGTGGGGTTGGAAGGATATGTATTATGAATATGATGCAAAATGTCACGGATGCTTTTGTAATATTTCTGGGCCTTCCAGAACAGGATGAATAAATTTGCTCCAAAGTTCAAACTTTTACTACAGAATAATAGTAAGACAAAGAAGTCATATCTTAACATAATTGTGTATTTTTTATCATCTTTTTCTTTGACATTTGTATTTCCTTAAATTAATTTTATTTCGAATACTTCCAAAATAAAAGAATGATTTGATCAAAAATAAAATCGGGATTTATGAGTTTATCATATGAAATAAATACTGCAGTACAAAAAATATCAGCGTTAAGTAATTGTATTTCCCCAATAAATCGTATCGAAATATATCTGTTGAAAATATAAAATTATAGTGTACAACAACTACAGATGCTCAAAGAAAGGATAAATGAAAGAGGAAAAGAAAAAGGGAAACGCGTGAAATAAATAAAGTGAAACCGCGGGATATGAAGGAGGAGTTCGCGTGTGAAAAGAAACGTGTCACCAAACGCCATTATAATACGCATCGTCGTGCCACTTAACGTACTATATTGCTTCCTTCATTTTCAGTTTAAACGCTAAATATAATTTTATTATTATTATTAAACACTAAATTGGATCGATTTCATAGAGCTCAGCCCACAATAACAATAAATTCGGTTCCTTCTCTATTTTCAAGTCACCATGCATTCTTCATTTTCTATTTTCAAGATGGCGAAACTTCTCTTTAAATTCATGTAAGAAATGCTTTCGTAACTCTCTAATTAATAGCTTTTATTGTGATTAGAAAAGACAATAAATACGATATGTATGAATTTCCAACAGCACAAGCCTCTTCGTTTTCTTTGTATATATTCAAAATAACTGCTCTTGATACATCAACATTTATGGCTTCAGTTGTTTAAACTTTTTACTTTTACTTATATATATTTTTTTTCAAAATTCATACTTTATTAGTCGCAGTAATATACACTTTATTATTCGCGTGTGAGAATATCCACTTCCTACATCAACGATTGACTTCAGTTGTTTTTTCTTTATTGTACTATTACTCGTCGTAATAATCGTATTTGATTGCTGCAAGATAGTGGTATACGTGACACCTCATAATTTAGCTTTAGTTATTTAATTAGTTGGTTGATTAATTAATTAGACGTCAAAATGGAATTCGTACAAACGATTAAATTGACCATGAAACTTGCATCATTGCGTTTGTAGCGAAACTCTGAGCAACTTTAATATTTGAAGTTTTACAATCGAAGTCCAAACGAAGAATTTACGGATGAAAAACAAATTCGAAACCAAAATAATTAAATAAGATGAAACTAACGTTTTTTTATTATTAATTACCCAGTCCCACAGGCCGACCTGCCATTGAAGACGATCGACCCCTAGCAATCGATCGGTCACCCAAGGGCGGTCGATCGATGATGACCTGGCGGCTCCAACAAACCTAGGCCGCAACAGCCCTAATTTAATATATTTCTATCAAACGGTTCTGCTTGATTCTAGCGTCTATAAATTCAGCCCCAACACTCCATTATTTTCTCATATTTTTATGTAGGCGGTAGCGAAGCTCAGTCATTTCTCCTTCACTTTCTTTCTAAATTAAAGATAAGATATGTATGTGTGTATTCATACAAATCGGAGAATAGTAGAAATCTAATAAAAACGAGGAAAGAAGAGAATCAATCATAGGCGTATTTAAGGTAATTTATATATTTATAAGTTTGTATATATTTTCTCTCCCAATTCCAAATTTCTTCTCAGATTTGTAATTCTAATTTATGCACATACCCTTTTAAACATATCTCTTGGATTAAAAAGGATATGGAGATGAATCAAATGTTCTACTTCAGATCTGCAGATTTGGATCGTTTTAAAAGGTGAGTGAGAAATTTTATAAATTGTTATGATATGAAAATTATTATGTTGATACTTATTTGATTTTTATGCCTAATTAGATAATTGTATATGAGTTTTAGGCAATAAACTGAATACGATCTGAATATAATAAATATCGTCTACATATTCTTATTTATGAATTGATTTAGAACTGTATATAATCTGATCTGGAAATCAATCCCAAATGTATGAATTTAAAATATTAATTTGAAGGAAATTAATTACAAATCTGAAATAGGTTTTATAATAATATTATAAATTTGGATTATTACCCTAATCTTTTTGCAAGGCAAGCCGGTTTTATAGTGGACCGTCCACTTTTTATTACGACCGTAATAAAAACTTGAAATACAGGAGTTAAGTAAAAGCACCTAAACTACTAAGGAAAAGAAAATAACTGCACAGGAGTGTGACAGACATGCCACAATTCCTAAATGAATTACATAGACTACAACTCCTCCGAAGAGGAAGATTCACCATCATCATCAACAGATTGGGTAGACACCAAGGGACGGTCTCCAAAAAACCAGCATAGGGGCAGAAATGCGAAGCAAGACACGGATCAAAAACCACAGCATCAAGAGAATATATAAAAGAACGATCCTAGAAAGAATCAGCAAGCAAGACAGAATTCGACCGCGCGAATTGTCCGACCATACCAAGAACTAAGGAATCACCGAAAGGAAAGTAATGTAGGCACCTAAGGTCAAGATGATCATCTGAAATGAATCTAAAGTAAGAATCATTCAAAGGGTTAAATCTCATATCAGATTTGAGATCAACCTAACACCCCTCAGTCTCAACCCAAACAATAGGCAGACAAGACGGAACAGGATCAGGAGCAGCTACAGGAATAGTAGAAACTTCACTAGGGACAATCATAGCAGCAGGGGAGGCAGACCTAGCGACAGAAACCAGGGGCGTCCCCGGGTCAGGAAAGGGAACAGCAGGAGATGGGGCAGAATGAGAGACAACCTTGGGAACCCATTTCCTAAGCAGGGCTCGAGGCAGAGGGATCTTAGGAGCAGCTACAGAGACAACAGAATGTGTGCAGGTGGTAGCCAGGTGGCCAAAGGAGTGGCAAGTAGAACATATATCAGGAACCCAACCGTATCGAACACGGACAACCGCAACATGTCCAACAGCTAGCTGAATAGGAATAGTGGAAGGGAGAGGCTTATCTTGGGAGATCTCAATCAAAGCCTTAGCATACACCAATTTCTCACGCGCAAAAGTATTTGTATCAAAACATTTCAAATTACCAATGTTACAAGCTAGCCAATTCAAACCGAGCAATGATTGAAGAGCAGAGGGAATTTGTGAAAAGTAAATCCAAACAGGGATAGATAGAACTTGCTCACGGGCACTAGCCACAGTCGGAGACCAAAGAGTAATAATAAAAGGTTGCCCATCAAAAAAGGAAGGCTCGGCCTTAAGAACACGACAGCGATCCTCAGGGGAGGAAAATTTGAGGAAATACATGGAATCAACCAGCTTAACTCTCAACTCACCACGTAGCTTCCAGGCCCTACGGAAAACCGAAGCTGCATCACGCAGGCGGTGATTAGGGTCCAAAAAGAAACCTACGAGATAATCTGACCAGTAATCCAAACCAGCTTGCAAAACAACAGGTGGTGGATCATCACCCCATTTTCCTCAACAATATCAAACACGATCGGTTTGTAGCCACCCGCATTACTCGGAAGAGAAGAGAAAAGTGAGGACCAAGATTTGGTGCCAGCCAGGGATGCATTATCAAGAAATGATGATCCAGACCTCTCCACAACATGGGGCTTACCAGAGACAATGCAGATAGAACATCCAGAACACAAATTGCTGTGAGGGGGAACACTATTAACACAGGCGTTTACACAAACACTATCAGTGCATCGATCATAGCTAGTGCAACATCCAGAACACAAATTGCCGCGAGGGGGAACACTATTGACACAGGCGTTTACCCTAATCTTGTTATAATATAAACTTTTCTATAATTGGAATTGTTAGAATTTAGATCCGTTTAATATTTGTAAATTAGTTCGATCTCTTTCCCTTTTAGAAAACTACAGTGTTTGATCTAACAAGGAAAGAGAAAGAGATGTGTAAGCGATGAATTAATTGTAGTTTACACTGTCTATTTTAGTAATAAAAAGAACTAGTTATTCATTATAATTTCAAACAACGTAATTTTTTATATTTTAAAGTTAAATCTTTTGTTTTGGACTAATTTATGGAAGTTATAGCGGATAATCTTTTTAGATATTATTCCAATAATTTGACATGGAAAAGTATATTTTAGTGAAGATTTATAACTATAGCATATTTGATAAAAATAAACATTCGTACATAATTACTATGCTTGTAATAATTAAATAAAAAGCTAATAACAACGCTCGCGCGTAATATTCGTGTTTAGGATAATTAACTAATGGGAAAAGAATTTGAAAGGTTGTAATTCCAATAAATGGTAATAAATATGGGACTTGCAATAAACTGATAGGGTAAATGGATTAATGAGACTGATAAAAATGAAATAGATATAAAAGTTTACTAATTTGAAATTAGTAATCATATATAAATGTCTTAGGAAATGTCCGTTAGGATTTTATGGACAAATTGATATTTACGAGCATTAAACGGGGATTTATGGATAACTAAATATTTAAGGTAAATCTTATTGCCTTAAATAAAAAAAGTGAATTAGTAAACAAAATCCAATCTCTACCTAGGATAATAAATAAAGACTTAGGATGGTTAACTGGACTTAGTAGGTTAGTGATGCGAGATCAGTAGAGTCACTCGATGGAAAACTGCCCTTCACTTTGAGGCTACCAGCAGTCGAGTGTACTTACCACTGATATAAGATACCACTAATCCTAGGACCCGTGATGACGTAAGAGATTGAGTTTGCTTTCTTAATTAGAAAGTATTAAATAGTCTAGAATTTGGAATTAGGAGCGGTGAGGGATATCTCCATAGGGATTCACTTCTGGTTTGAGGTTTTAAGAGGCTGAAGGGTCCTCCTCTCTCCTAAATCGAAGTATTAAGTAACTTGCTGAGATTCCAAATAAATAAATAAATATGTCTCTAAAAAAGGGTTTACTTCAGTGTTGATGTCTTAAGTGGCTGAAGAATCCGACTCCCTACCGAAAGAAGTAACCTAATGAGATGTCATATTTATAATTAAAGAGTGAGAATGTATATCTGGGAAGGGATCGCTTCAGGTTTGGGGTCTTAAGTGACTATAAAGTCCTTCGCTTTTCTATAAAAGAAGTATTAAGTAACCCAATGAGTATTCCAAGCAATGATAGCTTGATAGTACCATTGAGGAGCATGCTTTCAGAAGTAGGTCTCAAATGATGGGGTCTGTCTATTTTCCACTGGGATGTATTACGTGGTTTGGGTACTGTCTCTTACATTGCTAAAGCCGTAATAATAATAGTATCATTTTGGAACACACGTTGGGGATAGGTCTTAAATGATGGGCCTTCCTTAGTTAAGGTCCTTAATGACTAGAGTCTGCCCATTTTCTAATAAACTGTATTAAGTGGCGGGGGTACTGTTTGTTACGTGACTGTGAGTTTATCGGTGATAGACGCGGTAATAGTTGGACATTAAATGTCGAAAGCCTTAAACAGTGGTTAGAGGTCTTGTAGCTAGAACCTACCGACCATTGACAACACTGTTAGGAAAAGACCTTGAAATAGGTCTTAAATGACGAGGTTTATCTCAATTAAGGTCATAAATGACAGAATCTGCCTATTTCTCTTTTAAAAGTATTATAGAAGCCCAATTCATATTTAGAAGTACTAAGTGGCTGGGTGATTGATATGGATTCATTAGTATTTCGTACCTTGGGAAGGGGTAAGTAAGTAATCATGTGTGCAATGCAAGGTTAGATTAGAATTGCTAGCCTTGATGGACATAACAATTAAATGGAAACCTATCGTATAAGTTTATGTTATGGACAATTTATATTCTTTCAATCACCAAAACGTTGTTCTGACTCCTCCATATTACAACCCACATGATAGATTTAGAGTAACATGTCACTGGAGCTGGATGTGCTTTATTGTTGGAGAGTCTCCTTTCTCTCATACTCAATGCTGATGTGACAATCTACCATCCAAGGAATACCATTAATTCCAACGTAGTTGTAACGACCCATAAAATTTTAGCAATTTTTAATTGGTATTTAACGTATTGAATTGGATTTTGAGAAATTATTAATAACAAAATTTTGAAAAAAAAAAGAAAATATGTTATGTATATTAATGATTTGTAGTACGAGCTGTGTACATATATTTTAAAGTTTGGTTGTGGTTATACCTATAAGATCTAGTACAAAAACTTTATAAACTATTATTTATACTATAATATAAGTTAAGTTTGATGTAAATTTGGTAGCATAGTTCATTTCTATTGGGTATAAATATCAATAGCGTGGGTAATAAATTTACGGTCTCCTTTTGCTTTTCAGCAAGGTGTGTAAATTTTAAGTATGTTGAGTACGTTCCATATATAGTTATTTTGGAAAACCACTGTATATGTATGATGGTCTATTTGAAGTGTATATATAGTAAAGCGTATTTATACCAAGTTTTATTTGATTTATATGTGTTATAATAGCTATATATATATGTTAGTCTTGATACTAGTATATAGTTTTACTGAAGTTTGATTTCTAGTCATGTTAAATATATATATATATTTGATTTTGGGTTTTTGTGTCACCATTTCCAGTTTATTTTAGTGCATATTTAGTATATCTATACATATGTCGTCAGCTATAAATACGATAGTTAAGGGTTTCATATATCATATGAACCAAAGAAGAAGAGAAGTATATACTATATTTAACTACATATATGAAGTATATGTTTTAAGGGTTGATTTAAGGTCTGCATTAAAAAAAGTAGTTGTGATTACCATTATTTCATATTGTACCTTCTATATTCCTGACTGACTTTCAGCGTTCATTCATTCATTTTAATTGTGGGTTTTTCTTTTCTCTCTCTTTTCTTATAAATAATTGTACGCATTCATCTCTTTCCCTTTCTTATATTTTGTCCCTTCATCATCTTTTAGCCGTTAATTTTGTTTCGAAAATCAAGAAAATTTGTATACGTTTTATTCTTTTTGAACGTTTAGTAATAAAGATAAATCTGCATAGTATAATCAGATATGAATTGAGATCTAGGAAATGAATAAATATAAAAACGTATAACATGCCACTAATAATAAATTGCTTTAATAGCTTCTCAATTAGCGTACAGCTGTTTCCATCCCATGCCATGTCAAAAGTTTGAAACGTAATAAATGCTATATGATTATTTCGCATTTATTTTTTTTTTCCTTTATTATTTCCTGTACGTTTTCATTCCAATCTAAATTATAACTTTTTGATTTCCATGCCTTTTCGGATCTCAAACGCGCAGCCCAAGGAATATTTCTTTAATAATTTTCCTAAAAATCAGCTTTTGGCCGTTTTATTGCATTGATTTCAAATTGTGCCCGTTTGTTTTTCTCATTCCTCTCATACGTTACCACCTTTATTTATGCTCGGGACACAGCTCATTTTTTTTCCTTCGTTCCCTTTCTTTTATTTGCTTCCTTCGTTTCCATCGGTTCAATTATATAGATTTTTATATTCGTTGCACGTTTACATTCATTTATTTTGACCAGTCCTTTCCTTTGTTATTCCCCTAATTTTGTGCGTTACTTTACCATAACCAATGCTCCGTATTTATTCGCTTTAATCTTTTCAGCTGAATTTGACCATTACTATTCAAATCAATTCATATTTATTGTATACGTTTCGTATGCAACGGTTCTTTTCTTTATTTATTTTGCCTTTATAACCTTGTTTGACTTCGTTTCTTTCATATTGCAAACTGCTGTCACTTCCAATCTCATTCCTCATTTTAAGTTTTCTTCCTCCTCCTTCTTCCATTTTTCTTTCTACAGATCCACCTATTTTCTCCCTTCTTTTACCGTGCTTCCACCTCCCATCGCTTCGTCACCCACCACATCCAACTCATCCCTCTCCCTCCGCGTTTTTCTCTCCTCCTCTCATGCACATATCTCTCTACACGTGTTGTCATCGCCTGCATGCTCAGCCATCCTCAGAGCCTTCACCATCAACAATCATGCCACACGTTATCTTTGAGTAATAGGTTAGCATATATTTATAATATATATGTGTTATTGTATATTTTCTATAAGTCTGTATTTGGAATATGTGATCTGTCCTACATGATTTTAAATTCATGTTAGTTATGTATCATATGGTATTATATATATGAGTTCATAACAGTATTCTTTTTTCTTTTTTTTTCTTTTTTCTTTTTTCGTTCATAGTGTGTATGATATTATACTATGTATAGAGATTTGATAACTTGATTGTTTTATACTTTATGTGTCACGTTGGTATTCAATTTTAAAAGTTTGAAGGTTATATATTAGTTAATATATAGTTTAATATATGTCAGTAATGTATATCTATGCAGTAATATTGTATGTATTATAGCAAAGTAAGTTTTTTTTTTTTGATTTAAGATATCATATATACATCTTATAAATATAGTATGGTTCCAAGTATGAAATGTTTGCAGTTTTCAGATTCTATATAATATAAAATTTTGTTCGCATGTTATAAAATTTGATAAGTGTATATATAAATATTATATAAAAAGTTAGTACATATATAAAACGTAAAGCATACTCATCTTATCAGTCGATTGTATATGTATTTAAATATATGATATGTTTAAAGCTATGTATTTTGTGAATAACTGGTTATAAGTATATATATACACATTTGATTTAAAGTTATAAAGGTATGCATATTGTGAATTAGACTATATTAATGGTTAGCTTACAAATATTTATATAGTTTTATAGGGAAGTACGAGCTATGTGGGTTATATTTTTAGCAAGCGTATTGTTACCACTTTAAAATGGGTGAAGTTTTACAGTTTACGGTCTATTTGTGTAAGTGTGTAATGTATGTTTAATTTAATAAAGTTATGATAGTTTTGTATAAAATGTTTAACTATTTATATATCTGATATAATGATAGTTCATATCTGATATAGCTTATATATTATAAAGTTACAGGATACGTTAGTTTTATACGCTAGTTAATATATATATTTAATAATTGACTAAAATGTTTTCAGTGTGAGTTTACTTTTTTTAGTGTTGGATTTTATACGGCATAGTATGTATACTTGTTCACAGTCTATATAAGTATATGAGTGCATGTGTCATTATAAGTATTTTGTTGTTTATAAATCTCGAGACATATATATGCGTTTAGGTGTTTGTTTCAGACTTACGTAATATATATATATAACCGAATATAGGCTATGCATTTGGAATTTCTATATATACATTTTTATTATGAACATATATAGGTTGCTTTCATGGGGTTTTTAAGTAATATATATTACAATAAGTGGTTATATTGTTTTTATAATAATTATTGACTATAAAATATAATACAATGGTTTTTTTGGACGAATTATGTTTAAATTACATATAGGTATATATAGATTTTAAATATACATTTTTAATTTGAAAATTGGTTTTGGGAGAATTAATATCATAATAATTTATATTTTTTTCTGTAATATCAAAATTGATTCGATTCATTCTCATCGATTTCCCATTATCAGCCTTGTCCGTCGTGCCTATTTTCTACATCAAATCTTGTCCATCCAGCGTTGCTTTGGATTTCATAGCCCATTTCATCATCATATATCTCTAGCCTCGAAAGGTGAGCAATCACTCACGATTAACGTTCTTTTATTTATTAAATTTGATTTCAATTGAAATGACAATTGAAATATGCTGCTGTAGTTATTTAAATTGTTATATTTATGCTATTATCTGTAATAGTTCACTTATGGGATATGACACCATATCCTATTGTTTATATTTATTTTGATGATATATACCTGTTGTTATTATTATTATTTTCATATCTGCTATCACTCTGCAAGTTCCCTGTTAGTATAAAAATCACTATGGGTTGAAATGATACATACCCGAACGGACTTTAGAATAGGAGAAAATCGTTATGGGTTGAAATGATAAACCCAAACGATTTTCATTTAAATTAAATTTTGGATTTTGGGTTGAAATGATATCCACCCGAATATATTTAGTGTACGGATTGAAATGATAAATATCCGTAGCACTTGACTATATGGTAGGAAATATATATACAGACACCGTTGGTCCATATAAATATTTTGAAATTATTTCTATAATTTTGGAAAGAAATATACGGTTTAATAAATTTTAATTCTTAAGATATTATATAAATGGAAATTTTATATATAGATTTAGTCGTAATATTTGATTTAAATTAGATTGATTTAATACATATAATATAGTTGAGTATCTATGGAAATCTATATTTCAAATAGATCTTTCTCGTAATAAATTGAAAAAATAGGATTGGGAGGTACATTTGGGTTTATTAAAAATGGTATTTAAATAAAGATTTATTTAATTAAATCGACTTGAATTGAACTTGTAAATATTAAAGCTTTGAGCTATATTGGAATTTAAATGGCGATTTCGAGATTTAGATCTGTATTTGAAATAAATATAGTTGAATTTGTTATTTAGAAACTAAACTGAATTAAAATATAAATTTAGGTTGAACTAAATTTGAATTTATTATTTAGAAGCTAAATTGAATAAAAATTAGTTTGAAACGTTGAATACTTAAAGTTTGAAATATATTGGAATATAAAGGGGGTATTTTGTGATTTCAAATTTGAATTTGAGATTGATAAATTGGGATTTGAATTTAATTTGAATGGGAAGGTTGGGTTAATGTTGAAACGATTTGTTAAGTTGAGGGAATTGAAAATACTTTACTGTATAAATTATTTAATATATATAAACACTATTTGGGAAATATAGAGATATTTGGAGTGAAAATGATGTTTTGGTTTTGAAGTATAAATTAAGATGAAAGAACCACGGTGTTATAGTGTATATTTCTACCCTGTAGATAGTTCCATGGACCCTTAGAGGATGGTTATTCCAAACATTCTTTGAGTTAATTATATTTCAGTTGATATTTCACTTGAGTTAGATTTATAGATATAAGAATGTTAATCCTGACTCGAGTGTTTTGTGTTTTGCTTTACGCTCGGGTCAGACTGAGTGATACAGCATTTGAGACTCACCTTCGAAGTTGGAGCCTTGCTTGAAGATCCAGCTATCTATCCTTTCAGTCATCCTGTTGATTTGTTCAGAGAAGTCATCTGCGCATACTGGAGACTTCACTATATCTAAGATATTCAATTGTATTTATTTCTATCTCCAATGTATATAGTAGCTTCATAAACTACTATTCTTTATCTATTCCGCTGCATTGTATTACTCTGTGTAAGTGATCTATGATTGATTTATTTACTGTATATTTTAAGTTTTGCCAAATTTTTATTAACAATTCGGTATTTTGAATTATTCAAGTCGGACATGTACGGTTTTATTGTCGAATTTGAATGGTCCAAAATAGCGGGTCGTTACAGTTGGTATCAGAGCTTTGGCTCTAGGCAAAACTTAGCATATAGGGTAAATTTATTTACAGAATCACTTTCGTTCGAGTTGAATCTCTTCCTTTTTGACTCAATTTCCTTTGAGTTTTGGAATGTCCCTCGGTTTCGAAATTCATTCTGTCTCTCCCTATTTATATTCGTTTGATTCTGGAGTATCCCATAACTCCATTGAATGATTTGTAAAGGGGGTGAAAACTCCTTTTCAATTGGCATTGACTCACCGAAGATTCCTGTATCCTCGGTTTACGATGCTGATATATCTTGTTATGCCGAATTCTATATCTCCGACGATCGAATGTCGAATTGCCTCAGAATTCTACACCGATCTAATTTTGGAATCACGGTTGACAGGTAAAGGTCGCCCGCGATTTATAGAAGTATATCCATCTTCTATTTTGTAATTTAATTATCTCATCTTCGATCGAGTCTATCTTCGAATCAGGATTCTATTGATTAGAGTTCCTTTAAATTAAATCTCTATCTTTGTTTTGAAATCCATCCTTAAATCATCCTTTGAAAATCGGGTTTTGTTTGTATTTTAGAAATTGTTTATACCGAAATTATTATTTTGATAACTATGATTTTATTCTATATATATAAAGAAAATGTTTTCGGTAGAGATTATATACCTATATATAAAGCAAATAAGAAATGTTATTCTATATAAAAAGGGTTTTGAAAGGATTTGAAATTTTGAAAAAATTATAAGAAATTGATTTATATAAAAATGATTTATAATTGAAGTGTTAAATTTGAAATTCGAGAATTGAATTCCGGTATTTTGAAATTGGTTTTAAGATTTTGGAAATTATATATAAATAATACGATTTAAAAGTATTTTTCCGAATAAGAAATATTTCAAATGAATTCAAATGAATTCCAATAATTTTGAAGAAATTTCAAAGAAGTTTTCAAGAAAATAGAAGTCCAGAACTCACTTATGTCGCTGGAGAATAATTTCGGTGATGAGTGCACGCATCATCGACATTGATTTTCGAGTTTCAGAGTGGGGGAGAGGCCACTTTAATAGCTTCGCTATGCGAGTGATTTTGTAAAACCGTTTTTGATTTCAAATTCCGAAGTATAATTTGATATTTTCGAAAGATATATGTATATATTTGAAACAATTTGAAGTAAGACCGGTGTTCAGTCCTCGAGTTTTTGATTTGACTTAGAATAACTCTATTTATAAAAATTGATTTCCATCTCTTGGATTTGAAATTGATTTTCACCGACTATTTTGAAGGTTCGAGCACTTCCAAATCAAGGTTTAAAGGTTTAAAAAACCCAGTACTTATATGGTGATTTTGGAAATGAATTTGTTTGACTTGAATTATTTTAATTTGGAAACTGGGATAATTTTCTACACCTATTATTTTGGGAACTTTGAAATTCAGACATTTAATTTGGAAGAAAATTTGGTGAAATCATATATGATTTTGAAACTGAATTGGTATTGAAATAATTTGAAATTGAGAACCTTAGATTACTAAGCACTTGATTTGGGAGTGGTCGAACTTATATAAAATGGATTGTATAAGTATGAGGTTGATTTGAAATCTATTGATTTGAAAGGTACTCAATTTGGAAAGAGATTTTATTTAATCGAAATCTATATAAGTATGATTTGATCTACTGTTGATTTGGAAAGTATTCGATTTGAGAAAGGAATCCTATATATATGGACTTTATATAAGTACAATATTTGAAAGTGATTTGAAAAGGTACTATATGATATATATTTTCGAAGTAAAGATATGGAAAGTGCCTTCTGCTTGATATCCGCTTTGTGGCCACATCGTGGATTCATTCTATCGATATTATTCTCTCTGATTTTCGGTTTTCCGGATGTAATACTCGAGTGTTTCCCACCGTGGCGTAACCCATGGTTTTTTTTCTCTCGTGAATGCACAGCGCAATTTCCTGGCTGAGTCTTGCCTAGGGGTACGGATTGTTTCCTGGGGGATCCAGGCGTAACCATTGTGTATCCTGCAATCTGTGTAGGTCGCGAATAGTAGCGCAAGTGCCTGGCTGAGTCTTGCCTAGGGGTACGGATTGTTTCCTGGGGGATCCAGGCGTAACCATTGTGTATCCTGCACTCTACTAGTCATCATGGCGTAACTCGCAGGGCTGAGAAAGCTTACGGATATGGATTGTTTCCTGGGGGATCCAGGCGTAACCATTGTGTATCTGCGAACCATGATCGGACAAAGGTTTTGGTTTGGTTGTTTTGTTTGGATTGTACTTTCCATATCTGTTTTTAAAGTTTTTTTCAAGTATTTTCACTGGTTGTTGAAACAGGTCTACTAAGTACTTGAAGAATTCTAGCTTTGCGCCTGATCAACGCATGGCCAGAGTCTGCAAGAACGAGGAAAAACTTGTTGAAACATCGAGTTATAAAAATATTTTTGAAAGAAAAGATTTATTTCGATATAAAAGGTATTTATTATAAAAGTATTTCCAACAAAGAAATTTTGTGTTAATATTTGAAATTGAAACTCTCATGGTTTGAAATGTACGATTCTTGCCCGATTCTATTCTTTTGAATCTACCTTATCTGCCCTGCTTTATTTATTCAACTATATTCTCTTTTCCGAATCTATCTTCTTTCCTTCTTTCCTTCTTTTGAATATATCCTTTAAAACATTGTTTATTTATATTCTACCTGGTTTAATAAGAGAGAAAAATTAGTGTTTTATAAATAATTGATCTCATAATTAATTGAATGGATTTGATAAAATGAGTAATCTATTAAATATTAATCAATTTAAATAATAACAAAAGAAAAAGTATATGGTTTTAAATAAATTTTTTTAATTTGTTTTTCAAAGTCTAAATTTTTCATCTGGTTGTTTCTATTCTCCTACTTTATTCCTTTTCGGGGACGAAAAGTTTTGAGTGGGGGAGAGTGTAACGACCCATAAAATTTTAGCAATTTTTAATTGGTATTTAACGTATTGAATTGGATTTTGAGAAATTATTAATAACAAAATTTTGAAAAAAAAAAGAAAATATGTTATGTATATTAATGATTTGTAGTACGAGCTGTGTACATATATTTTAAAGTTTGGTTGTGGTTATACCTATAAGATCTAGTACAAAAACTTTATAAACTATTAGTTATACTATAATATAAGTTAAGTTTGATGTAAATTTGGTAGCATAGTTCATTTCTATTGGGTATAAATATCAATAGCGTGGGTAATAAATTTACGGTCTCCTTTTGCTTTTCAGCAAGGTGTGTAAATTTTAAGTATGTTGAGTACGTTCCATATATAGTTATTTTGGAAAACCACTGTATATGTATGATGGTCTATTTGAAGTGTATATATAGTAAAGCGTATTTATACCAAGTTTTATTTGATTTATATGTGTTATAATAGCTATATATATATATGTTAGTCTTGATACTAGTATATAGTTTTACTGAAGTTTGATTTCTAGTCATGTTAAATATATATATATATTTGATTTTGGGTTTTTGTGTCACCATTTCCAGTTTATTTTAGTGCATATTTAGTATATCTATACATATGTCGTCAGCTATAAATACGATAGTTAAGGGTTTCATATATCATATGAACCAAAGAAGAAGAGAAGTATATACTATATTTAACTACATATATGAAGTATATGTTTTAAGGGTTGATTTAAGGTCTGCATTAAAAAAAGTAGTTGTGATTACCATTATTTCATATTGTACCTTCTATATTCCTGACTGACTTTCAGCGTTCATTCATTCATTTTAATTGTGGGTTTTTCTTTTCTCTCTCTTTTCTTATAAATAATTGTACGCATTCATCTCTTTCCCTTTCTTATATTTTGTCCCTTCATCATCTTTTAGCCGTTAATTTTGTTTCGAAAATCAAGAAAATTTGTATACGTTTTATTCTTTTTGAACGTTTAGTAATAAAGATAAATCTGCATAGTATAATCAGATATGAATTGAGATCTAGGAAATGAATAAATATAAAAACGTATAACATGCCACTAATAATAAATTGCTTTAATAGCTTCTCAATTAGCGTACAGCTGTTTCCATCCCATGCCATGTCAAAAGTTTGAAACGTAATAAATGCTATATGATTATTTCGCATTTATTTTTTTTTCCTTTATTATTTCCTGTACGTTTTCATTCCAATCTAAATTATAACTTTTTGATTTCCATGCCTTTTCGGATCTCAAACGCGCAGCCCAAGGAATATTTCTTTAATAATTTTCCTAAAAATCAGCTTTTGGCCGTTTTATTGCATTGATTTCAAATTGTGCCCGTTTGTTTTTCTCATTCCTCTCATACGTTACCACCTTTATTTATGCTCGGGACACAGCTCATTTTTTTTCCTTCGTTCCCTTTCTTTTATTTGCTTCCTTCGTTTCCATCGGTTCAATTATATAGATTTTTATATTCGTTGCACGTTTACATTCATTTATTTTGACCAGTCCTTTCCTTTGTTATTCCCCTAATTTTGTGCGTTACTTTACCATAACCAATGCTCCGTATTTATTCGCTTTAATCTTTTCAGCTGAATTTGACCATTACTATTCAAATCAATTCATATTTATTGTATACGTTTCGTATGCAACGGTTCTTTTCTTTATTTATTTTGCCTTTATAACCTTGTTTGACTTCGTTTCTTTCATATTGCAAACTGCTGTCACTTCCAATCTCATTCCTCATTTTAAGTTTTCTTCCTCCTCCTTCTTCCATTTTTCTTTCTACAGATCCACCTATTTTCTCCCTTCTTTTACCGTGCTTCCACCTCCCATCGCTTCGTCACCCACCACATCCAACTCATCCCTCTCCCTCCGCGTTTTTCTCTCCTCCTCTCATGCACATATCTCTCTACACGTGTTGTCATCGCCTGCATGCTCAGCCATCCTCAGAGCCTTCACCATCAACAATCATGCCACACGTTATCTTTGAGTAATAGGTTAGCATATATTTATAATATATATGTGTTATTGTATATTTTCTATAAGTCTGTATTTGGAATATGTGATCTGTCCTACATGATTTTAAATTCATGTTAGTTATGTATCATATGGTATTATATATATGAGTTCATAACAGTATTCTTTTTTCTTTTTTTTTTCTTTTTTTTTTTTTCGTTCATAGTGTGTATGATATTATACTATGTATAGAGATTTGATAACTTGATTGTTTTATACTTTATGTGTCACGTTGGTATTCAATTTTAAAAGTTTGAAGGTTATATATTAGTTAATATATAGTTTAATATATGTCAGTAATGTATATCTATGCAGTAATATTGTATGTATTATAGCAAAGTAAGTTTTTTTTTTTGATTTAAGATATCATATATACATCTTATAAATATAGTATGGTTCCAAGTATGAAATGTTTGCAGTTTTCAGATTCTATATAATATAAAATTTTGTTCGCATGTTATAAAATTTGATAAGTGTATATATAAATATTATATAAAAAGTTAGTACATATATAAAACGTAAAGCATACTCATCTTATCAGTCGATTGTATATGTATTTAAATATATGATATGTTTAAAGCTATGTATTTTGTGAATAACTGGTTATAAGTATATATATACACATTTGATTTAAAGTTATAAAGGTATGCATATTGTGAATTAGACTATATTAATGGTTAGCTTACAAATATTTATATAGTTTTATAGGGAAGTACGAGCTATGTGGGTTATATTTTTAGCAAGCGTATTGTTACCACTTTAAAATGGGTGAAGTTTTACAGTTTACGGTCTATTTGTGTAAGTGTGTAATGTATGTTTAATTTAATAAAGTTATGATAGTTTTGTATAAAATGTTTAACTATTTATATATCTGATATAATGATAGTTCATATCTGATATAGCTTATATATTATAAAGTTACAGGATACGTTAGTTTTATACGCTAGTTAATATATATATTTAATAATTGACTAAAATGTTTTCAGTGTGAGTTTACTTTTTTTAGTGTTGGATTTTATACGGCATAGTATGTATACTTGTTCACAGTCTATATAAGTATATGAGTGCATGTGTCATTATAAGTATTTTGTTGTTTATAAATCTCGAGACATATATATGCGTTTAGGTGTTTGTTTCAGACTTACGTAATATATATATATATAACCGAATATAGGCTATGCATTTGGAATTTCTATATATACATTTTTATTATGAACATATATAGGTTGCTTTCATGGGGTTTTTAAGTAATATATATTACAATAAGTGGTTATATTGTTTTTATAATAATTATTGACTATAAAATATAATACAATGGTTTTTTTGGACGAATTATGTTTAAATTACATATAGGTATATATAGATTTTAAATATACATTTTTAATTTGAAAATTGGTTTTGGGAGAATTAATATCATAATAATTTATATTTTTTTCTGTAATATCAAAATTGATTCGATTCATTCTCATCGATTTCCCATTATCAGCCTTGTCCGTCGTGCCTATTTTCTACATCAAATCTTGTCCATCCAGCGTTGCTTTGGATTTCATAGCCCATTTCATCATCATATATCTCTAGCCTCGAAAGGTGAGCAATCACTCACGATTAACGTTCTTTTATTTATTAAATTTGATTTCAATTGAAATGACAATTGAAATATGCTGCTGTAGTTATTTAAATTGTTATATTTATGCTATTATCTGTAATAGTTCACTTATGGGATATGACACCATATCCTATTGTTTATATTTATTTTGATGATATATACCTGTTGTTATTATTATTATTTTCATATCTGCTATCACTCTGCAAGTTCCCTGTTAGTATAAAAATCACTATGGGTTGAAATGATACATACCCGAACGGACTTTAGAATAGGAGAAAATCGTTATGGGTTGAAATGATAAACCCAAACGATTTTCATTTAAATTAAATTTTGGATTTTGGGTTGAAATGATATCCACCCGAATATATTTAGTGTACGGATTGAAATGATAAATATCCGTAGCACTTGACTATATGGTAGGAAATATATATACAGACACCGTTGGTCCATATAAATATTTTGAAATTATTTCTATAATTTTGGAAAGAAATATACGGTTTAATAAATTTTAATTCTTAAGATATTATATAAATGGAAATTTTATATATAGATTTAGTCGTAATATTTGATTTAAATTAGATTGATTTAATACATATAATATAGTTGAGTATCTATGGAAATCTATATTTCAAATAGATCTTTCTCGTAATAAATTGAAAAAATAGGATTGGGAGGTACATTTGGGTTTATTAAAAATGGTATTTAAATAAAGATTTATTTAATTAAATCGACTTGAATTGAACTTGTAAATATTAAAGCTTTGAGCTATATTGGAATTTAAATGGCGATTTCGAGATTTAGATCTGTATTTGAAATAAATATAGTTGAATTTGTTATTTAGAAACTAAACTGAATTAAAATATAAATTTAGGTTGAACTAAATTTGAATTTATTATTTAGAAGCTAAATTGAATAAAAATTAGTTTGAAACGTTGAATACTTAAAGTTTGAAATATATTGGAATATAAAGGGGGTATTTTGTGATTTCAAATTTGAATTTGAGATTGATAAATTGGGATTTGAATTTAATTTGAATGGGAAGGTTGGGTTAATGTTGAAACGATTTGTTAAGTTGAGGGAATTGAAAATACTTTACTGTAATATATATAAACACTATTTGGGAAATATAGAGATATTTGGAGTGAAAATGATGTTTTGGTTTTGAAGTATAAATTAAGATGAAAGAACCACGGTGTTATAGTGTATATTTCTACCCTGTAGATAGTTCCATGGACCCTTAGAGGATGGTTATTCCAAACATTCTTTGAGTTAATTATATTTCAGTTGATATTTCACTTGAGTTAGATTTATAGATATAAGAATGTTAATCCCGACTCGAGTGTTTTGTGTTTTGCTTTACGCTCGGGTCAGACTGAGTGATACAGCATTTGAGACTCACCTTCGAAGTTGGAGCCTTGCTTGAAGATCCAGCTATCTATCCTTTCAGTCATCCTGTTGATTTGTTCAGAGAAGTCATCTGCGCATACTGGAGACTTCACTATATCTAAGATATTCAATTGTATTTATTTCTATCTCCAATGTATATAGTAGCTTCATAAACTACTATTCTTTATCTATTCCGCTGCATTGTATTACTCTGTGTAAGTGATCTATGATTGATTTATTTACTGTATATTTTAAGTTTTGCCAAATTTTTATTAACAATTCGGTATTTTGAATTATTCAAGTCGGACATGTACGGTTTTATTGTCGAATTTGAATGGTCCAAAATAGCGGGTCGTTACAGTAGTAGTCATAATCAGTATTCTTATCCTATTATTGTTTCCGTTGTGAGTTTAGATTTCTGTAAATATCTGATAATGCTTATGCTTATTTGTAGGTACCAAATCCAACGATCTGTGCTTTGTTGGACTTGGCTTTCGATTGTTGTCGAATTTTAAGCATATGAGGTACGTGTTGTTACATTTGGTATCGGAGCATTGGACTAGTAGATCAAAGGAATTAGGATAAACTAAGAGAAAGTATTCATACTTCTCGTTCAGTAATATTATACTTTTACGCTAAATTCTAAGAGTTCTAACTATAGAAGTAGTTGTACTTCCACTATGAAGATATGGGCAAAGCAATTATGAGTTGCAAATATCTTAGAGCTAATATTTTCACGCTGGCTTCAAAGAACTCCATGGATTGCCGGCGATGCGCAAAGTGCTGTTGATGAAGAACATGAGTATGACATATGGCTGAATCCGGGAGACTGGACGTGTTCAACTTAACGGTTAAGATTTTAGCTACCTTGTGATTTTAGATTTTTAAGTTCCAGTCGAAGACACACAATTATTCCAAATGGACAGGAAATTAGATTATGTATGTTGCAATTGTCCGAAAGCAAGTTTTGCTAGAGCGCATTCATTGATCACCTCTTTAATGGAAAACTGGATTTTTATTTGAATATTAATGTCAATTCCTTCGCCTAAAATCCATGGGAGAAGTTTATAAAGTATATTTTGGAAATACCTTATATTTTTGAAAAAATGGATTTTCAAAGGATTTCTTCTCCCATAGATTTATTTGGAGTTTTGGGAAAGTTTTGAAATTTTGATTTTCAAAGAAACATGTATACCACTAGATTTTTCGTGTTAAGAAAATTTTGGTTTATAAAAGATTAATTCTTTCAATCTTTAAATATTTATATGTATATATCAGTAAAGGCTTGATTTTTATTTTTGGTAAGAAAATAGTTTTCCAGTTTGGGAAATTTGTGTTTTAAAATAGTTTTTTCGGAAACCCTGAAATATTTATATTTATAAGTTTGACTTTTAAGGGAAGTTTTGGAATGAAACATTCTCTGCTACTTAGAAACAAGTATAAAAGGGAATATACTTAGCTTAGTGATTTTTCGATCTATAAAATCGAGGGTTTTATATTTTCTGTCTTTAAAGTACGGAAAAAATAGGAATGACATCAATTTTACTGGGGTATGTAGTTTGAAGTATTGTTGGTCGCAACAGTTTTGTTGAGGCTGTTACAATCTTGTCAAGGAAGGGACTACACAGTACGGTGAATACCGTCATGTGGGTGGCAAGATTTTTCTAGATGGCTTAAGCAGAAGATGGTGTGTGGAACGTTAATTAGAATATTAATTTTACCAGCCCTATTGGGTCCATTTCGGTCCATGCCCAAATCTAGGCAAGCGGTCGATCAAGCAGTCGACCGTAGCGGTCGATCGATTGACCTAATAACGGTTGACTATTTGATGGATTCGGGCCGAACCCAAATCTGGAACGCGACTATAAGACGCATCTTAACCCTCAACTGCTGCACCCCCTCACTCTCTTCCTCTTCTTCAATATTTTTAGCCGAACCCATTTTCATCTTCCCCTTCCTCCGCTTAACTAAAGCTTCTCTCCTTTATTCCTTCACCAACCGACCCCAAAAATCTTGCGCGTTAGATCTTGCCCCACCACTAATCCAAATCTAAACCCTTTTCTTCTTTTTCCAACCGCCTCTCAGCCTATAGCACCGCCACGCACCGATAGCTCTTTCTCTCGTCATTCTAGCCTCACGCCATGAGAAGCCACTTGGCTTGACCGGAGTGAGCGAAAGATCGCCACCTATCTTGAAACGGCGGAATTCTATTTCCATCATGGACAACCAGTGAAGTTTGAAGATTTCACCGCTCTTGGTCTTGAAGGGCTTTTCGTCACCGCAGAACTTGCATCAATCCTGCACTTCGAGACTTATGAGCGGGAATATTACCCGCGTTGCATCCATCTTTTCGATGCACGGATGTGATAGAATTTTGACGACGGCAACACCTACATTGAGTCTAAGGTGAAGGGAGCTAGGATTGAGATGTCAAATGATGATCTCGCTGGAATTTTAGTGATATCTGCAGTAGGCTCAGATTTGGATGACATAGAGGTGCCTGATCCTTAGATTCTACAACAGATCTTTATTGGGAATGTCGATGATTGGAGGACCGAAATTTGCGACTGATTGCCGGTCTCAACGTGCGCATCATTCATCACAATATTATTCTGAAGGTAGGGAGCCTTGACCGGATCTATACCTTAGTGTGGAAAGCCGCATGTGCTATATAATTGGCGGCATAGCCATCAATTGGGCTCGTATCTTGATGCTCCATATGGTCGATCAAGAAGTTGGTACCCCAAAGACTCACTTTCCATATTACCACTTGCTTACTCGAGTGTTTAGGTATTACAAGGTAAATTTAAGCGGAAAGCCAGTAGCGAGGAAGGTCTCTTCCGCCATCGACCTGACCACCATTAAAAAGATGAATATTCTTTGCCACCTGCTGCACCACCTATATAAGCACCAAAGCCGCAGCACCAGCAGTATGGGATAGCGCAGGGCGTCGAGAGATACATGAGTCTTGAGCTTGTTGCTATCCTTCAGGTTCATGAAGAGCTCCGAGAGATTAGGATAGAGCAGCATCGCCAAGGGCGTGATATTGGGTGCTTAGCAGTTATGCTACGATCATTCCGTGGTCGCGGCAATGGCTCGAGCTCCAACCGTGGAGCGAGACCTTCCCACAGTTCTTAGGCGGCGTTTTATTTTGGATTGTTGTATCTTGTATTTCCAGCAGTTTTTTTTTTCTTTTGGGTTGTTGGGTTGTAAAATTGTTAGTTTTCTCTTATAAATGGCACACACGATATTAAATGTTTCTATTCATTTTCTATGTTATTGTTCCTGGATATACGAACCACTCTTATATATATGTATAGTAGAGAAATAATATAAATATGGGAATCTCATAAAGACACTTAACTAACAATAAATGCAATATAAGACTGGAAGTTTATAATAGTTGGAAATTTTAGTGAAGGACATGATAAAGTTATTTCGATAGCACTGGTCATTACTCATGTTCCTTAAAAGCTAAAAAAAATTGGATAATAGACGTGTTGACGTTTTTAAATAAAATGCCAAAATTTTGGGTAAATATTAGTTGTAGAAATTTGGAATTTGGTTTATGAATTTAGCGCATAGCCAACTTCCAACTACAGTGAAATTATGGCTAATAGAGTTAGGGGTATGCTTAAGGGCAATTATATAATTTGTTACATATATCTAACTCGTTGAACAATCTTGTTCACAATAAAAGTGTTTCTTTCTATTATATACTTGATATAATGTGGTTATATTAATCAATTAATATAATTAAAAGTATATCTAACAGAAAATCCGTAAATGGTATATTTTGTGATAGTAGTTACAAAGTGTTGCAACTATTTGTAATTTACCACAATAAAACAAATATACCATTTTAAATGTTCCTAGTCAAGATGTATCGATACTGGATATCGACGTATCCGTTAAGACGAGAGTATGTAACGCTCTTCAAATGTTGGGCAGTGTATTACTCATGACTGTGGAGAACACTTAAGGGTTACATACTGATACTTATTGGATAAATATGGAACGACTCACTCGATAGTTTTCTATTGGTTAATATAACTAAGGTCAAATAGAAATATCGATGCGACTGATTTACATGGTTCTCTCGACTTGGGAATATAGTGGATCTTCAATATGAAAGCTCTGCTTTAATTATAGTCAAATCATGGCATGATATTCCATCGAGTGACTATAGTTGGGTCGAGTGGAAGTATTGGAAGCGACGCACTATTCAAGAGAGGATTCGTCTCCTCGATTATATAGGGTTAGTAGCATGGTTATCTTCAGTCTACTCAAAGTCAAAGTCTTTTGCCAGAGCATTTTAGTTAATGGTAATTGTTATTATTGAACCAAAGACTTTGTGTTTGAACTATAAAGTTGAATGTGGATGATATTGGAATTTTGAACATTATCAAATTTCATAAACCCTAATATGATATGGTTTTGGCAAAGAGAATTAGTGTAAACAATTGTCACTATCAGGTACCGCTTATAATAAGTAAAATTTGATTTTACCGAAAAAGTCTGTAAGCGATGAATTCAAACAAACTATCATACCACCTGCTAAGTGACACGTGAACATTAATATTCAAATTATTCAATATTAATCGCTGATTGAATTCACACATCTGAGTCGCGCAACTGCTTTTGTGATTTCTCCGAAAACCACAAAATTTAATTAGTTTGTAAAATGTTGCAAACTGATTAAATTAATTAATATTTACAAATATTAATTAATGTTAATTTATTTGATTTGGTAATTGTTTTAATGCATATATAAAAGTTAAAGTTGCGTATACCGATATGCCATCTCAGTATAATTTTAAACATGTTTTAAACAATAAAATGATTACATAAAAGTTGTTTTCTTTTGTTCGGAAAGGTTGCATATTAGGAATGTGCTTGGATCAGCGATATGATGGTAAGAGGAGGAAATTAATTACAGAGATTAATTGAAATTTAAAAAGTGGAAATAAAGGAGGAAGTGTCAATAGGAGAATACAAAAAGGTTCCTTTAATTCTATTAAAAAATAAAACCTTCTTATTTTTGAAGGTACAGAAAAATAGAACGTGACTTTCATTTTTTGTTCTCTTTTCTTCCTCTTCTCTATCATTCATTCATGGATGCAACTTCATCCAAAAAAAACCATCAAAACAAGTTCAAATCAACATTAAACTAAATTAAAAGGATGGTTCATTCTTCTCTTGCAAAGTGGGATGGTGATTTGCTTGAAATCTGAGCAGAAGCCACAAATCAAGCCGTGCTGAAGGGTAAGATCTATCAGATCTGGAGATTGGTCAGTCAGATCTAGGTATTGTTCTATCGTTCAAGGTGTTTTTACATGCTTGATCCTAAGGTAATTATATGTGTGTATAATTCTATTTTCAAATATCTTATAATTTGTTCCTATCCCCTTAATCTCTATCTTTCGCTTCTGTTCATACTTATGAATTTGAATCTTGATTTGAATATCTTCATTCCCTTGCTTGAATCTATTGTTCTATCATGTTAAAACATAGAATGCTTTCTTTTGTTCACTGCTATTTTGTTATGAATTATAACATCTCATTTTCTATCTCATGCATGATTGTTTGATTAATTAATTTAACCTAGACCTAGATCTTCTTAATTTTATTTTTTGTACTCTATGTGATTGTTTACGAAGTTTGTTTAATCTAGATCTAGATCTTCTTATCTCAAATCTATATATGCCTATGTCGTTTGATTTTGTTGTTTTAAAAAAAAGAACATAATTGAACTTTGAATTTTTTTTCTTCATAATTCAACTTTTCATATCAAAAGGTTTACACTTGAATATTTAGACATTGTTAGGAAATCCAATATATAGTTTCGATGACAAGAACTATACAATGGAAATTGAATATACATATATATTTATATATATAGGTACTTGCTAGAAGAACATCACTAGAAAGATAAGAACAACGCTCAAAGAACACTACAAGAGACTACAAGTCGATAGGTACAAAGAAACAAAATAAAAGATGCACAAAATAGACATGCAAAGTATCAGACGTCTGGATGCACAAGCCAGACGTCTGCATGCCCAAGCCAGACATCTGGAAAAGTCCTCTGGAACGACAAACGGGTTAAATCAGACGTCTGGTTATAGCATTCAGACGTCTAAAAATATACTATGTACAAAAAATATATAGTATCAGATGTCTGAAACAAATACCAGATGTATGAATTCGAACTCGGACTTCAGAGAAGAACTACAACTGCCACATTCGAATGGACATCTCCGCTTCTCTTCGCCACAACTCTTCACCATCAACAGAAGCAACTTTACAGTGTTCGTTAATGGATGCAACTACTCAAGATACATATCTACAACTATATATAACATCAAGAATCAAGAGAGAGAAACTCACCTTACTTACTTATGCTTTCTAATTCTATACACTATTATATATTCTTGATATCTGCACTCTAGCAATCTTCGCTTGTATTTACTCTTCCATATACTCCGTTCTTCATAGATAATATTCTTTAGAAATATATTGGAAGCGATTGTACTAATTAGTCAACATCCGTGTTATACTAGAACACACATTTAACAAGAACAACTTATTGTAACCAAGCCTATTCCTCCAAGAGTAGCGAGGGTTTTTGATCGTCGAATTCCAAAGGGGGGTTTCGGAACTAGACGTAGGACAGGAGGTCCGAACCAGTATAAAATTCGGGTGTGCTTATTCTATATTTACTTAGATTAATATTATTTTAGTTGCATCATATATTTTATCACATATACTTGCATATACACTACACGATCCACTATGTAGACTTTCAATTGGTACCAGAGCAAGATTTGATCAAAGTACAATAACAATTACTTTAATATGACAAGTATTTTTCAAGAAGGACAATTCATAGCACGTCCCCCACTGTTTAATGGTTCTAATTATGCATATTGGTCAACACGTATGAGAAATTTTATGGAAGCTAATGGATTAGAAATTTGGCCAGCCACTCAAAATAAATATGAAGCACCTGACACTGCTTTGAACACATGGAATGATGCACAAAAAACCGCAGCTTCTAGTAATGCCAAAGATATGGATGTTTTATTTTGTTCACTAGATAAGAATGAATTTTTACGTGTCATGTTATGTAACATTGCATATGATGTTTGGCGTACCTTACAAGTTACACACGATGGCACAAACAAAGTTAAACAAACTAAATTTCAATTTTACAAAATCAATTTTCATCATTTAAAATGAAACAAAATGAATCTATAGTGGACATGTATTATAGATTCCAAACTATTCAACACAATTTAACAGCACTTGGAGTCAAATTCACAAATTTTGACTTAGTATCTAGAATACTCAATTCTTTAACTCCAGAGTAGGAAAGAAAAGTATTAGCTATTGAAGAAGTTAATGACCTCTCAACACTCTTAGTTAAAGAACTGATAGAAAATTTAATGTCCTATGAAGCTAATCTGCAGGCAAGAAAAGAACAAAATTCGGAGAAGAAAAACATAACATTTCCAACAATAAATGAATACTCCGACGTAGACGAAGAAGAAATTGTATTTATTGCTAAAAATTACAACAAATTCAAGAAGTTTAGAAAAATGACCAGATTTTAGAAAGGAGGAAAATCAAGCTCGACAAATCAAACGTCAATCAAATGCTATGAATGTGATAAATTTGGACATATGAATAAAGATTGTCTCAAGCTCAATAATGATAAAAAGAAGAACAAATTTGAAAAATTCTAAAAGAAGAAAGCTTTCAAAGTAACATGGGATGATTCAGACTCTTCATCCTCATCAGAGAGTGACATTGATAGTGTTGGAGAACAAGCTAATGTTTGGTTTATGACACAAACTGATGAGGTATGTCCCGAACTTAACTATGATGAGTTATTAAAGCTTAGCATGGAATTAGATGATAAATTAGACAAATTAAAAAATTGAATAAAGAACAAATGGCCAAAATAAATAGATTAGAACTTGAAATAAGAATGTTGAAAGATGAAAAACATTATTTTAGAGGAGAAATTAGAATTATCTCAAAAAAAGTAGTTTAGTTGAAAATGAGACTATATTAATGATTTTGGAAAAGTTAAACTAGAAAAAGATAACTTGTTAAAAGAAAATATCAACTTGAAAAGCGATGTAGAAACATAGAAAATTGAAAATTTAGAATTAAAAGAAAAATTAATTACAAATAATGTTTCAAAATTTAATAAAGGAAAACAAGATTCAGAAAATCTTATCAAAACTTCAAAACTGCTAGGTAATAGAAATGGAATAATATTTAAAATTATTCCTAAACTGTAACATCCCGCCTTTTCGCACACTTTAAAACGACACACGTGCCAATTCAAAGCATACGCAAGGGCGGATTGTTATGGGGTAAATAAGAATAACAGAGAAGGAATAAAACAAAATAGAATCTCACAGCGGAAGGATAAAATATAATAATAAATATACGGTTCAAAACAGTATACAAAACAGTTATTTCACTTATACAATGAACATCAGAGTTACACATACCAATACAACAATGCAGCGGAATATTAAGAGTGTGTAGTGCAATACTATATATATAAAATAATACTGAATCTTCGTCTTCGTCCTCCAAAGCTAAAACCTGCTATCCTGAAACGCTCGGACTGACCCGAGCGAATTTGAAAAGACAAAACACTCGAGTCAGACTAGAATATCTTATGTGAGTTAAATAAACAGAAATAAATGAGAGTACAGTAACTCAAGAGATACTCGGGATTTACATCTCCTAAGGATCCGTTAAACTATTTACTATGTAGTATATTGCGCTATTATAATAGTGTCTATTTATAAAATAAACTTACTTTTTAATAGCGTTAAGGGGTTACCCATATAGCCCTTAACACGTAATAGTCCCAGTAGTCCGTCCAATATCATAGTCCCTCCTGATCGGGAAGCCACCAGAGGATACCACACGGGCTACGGGAGAAATCCAAACTCGTACAAGGCGCGATAGGGTAGGTGACACGGCACAACTAGGCAATGCCAGGGTAGATATACCAATTGCTATCCAGGCTGATGGTAACGCGCAGCGCGCAGCTGCCGCCCACCTCGAACTAACTCCCCCAAAATCAAAATATAGAAGTGGCCACTGAATCAATCCAAGTCAAAGTATAATATCGAAGAGGAGCGTCCGATCAGAGGAATGACCTCATTGGCCTGAGAATCGCTCCTGTTTTAGCCACCTTATGCCAACTCACGGGAGTTGGGTCCACGTATTTACCTTACAGGAAACGTCGCCACCACCTACTTCATTCTGGGAACTCCACCGCGTACACGGTTAGTCAAAGTGGTTTTCGGTATCGACAGAGAGTATGTCCATATCCGATCCCGGTCTCTTTGCCAACCAATCGTTATTATAACACCGCGGTCATTTAAAAATTGTTTATACTTTAAAACCAGAATATAATCCATTTCAAAACCATAATATTACGATATCATTCCAAAACCCAAAACCATATTTTACCACTTATTCCAAATATAATTTCTTTCCAATAATTAAAAGGCTTTAGCTTCATAATATCTGAAAATCGAATATTTTCAAAGCTTAATATTTATGGAAATCCATAATTCCAAACCATAACTTTTAAACTCAACTGGTTTGGATATTCAACGGTATGCGAATTAAAAAGGTTAACTTTACTGTTGCTTTATAAAGAAATAGATTACACGGCTTTCCAAATATTTCTTCTTTTAAAGTTAAACCAAAATCCAAAAATATTACCTCAAGTCCCAAAACCATTTCAATTTTTTTATACATTTATATCCATTTTTGAGCATTAATATTTCAACTAAAGTTGGATTTTTTTTATCCTTTCAAAATCAATATTCTATTAATTAATCTTGACCATTCACATAAAATCCGTAATTAATAAAACTTTAATTTCTAGTAAAATATATATATAAATTTTCCAATTCAATATTTTTTTTTTTTTACTAGAATATCCATTTCTATTTATTTTGGGAAAATCCAATTTCAAATATCATCTCTTAAATTTCCAAACTTAACATTTAAACATAGGATATAAATTTACCAACTCCATTTTCTAAATTTCTTCCATTTCAATAAAGAAATCTATCCACCTTTTAAATTCCTAAATTTTAACTTCATAAGTATATAAATATGGAATAAAATATTTATACAATATAAAATTTAAGATTTATAAACCGTATTCAATCCAAACCATCGAAATCACATTAAAATAGTTATATATAGACCGCGGTGCCTGTATATAATTTTCTATCCTATGGTCAAGTGATACGGATATTTATCATTTCAATCCGCAATTTAAAAATAAAACTTTGCGGTTTTATCATTTCAAACCACAATCCCGAAAAATGAAATATGCATGATAAATTTTCAATTTAATGATATGAAATAAACATTCATTCATCAACAACATCCATCATCCAATCGCAACCATCAACCAATCTCAATCAATAACAATATATATATATATGAACATATACAACAGGTGATAACTGTCAGTTTGTTCAAATTAAATTTATCAACTATTTATCTAACAGTTTATTCAGTAATAATTTACATAACTGTTAACTAGCAGTTCTTATGCAAACAATAATTTCTAACAGCCAATTAATACGCAATCAATCAATTTAATTAACAGCTAAATTTGATAAAAATGCAATTCAACAGATATGGGTGAAATAACATGCCAAAAACTCATAAATAAATTTCTATTTATTTCTAAAATTTATTTAACGAACATAAAAACTTCTAGTAATTGTGAGTGGGTTAAACACTCACCTTTGGAATTTAAATCGAATTTAAATTCGATTTAAACCCAAAAATTCGCCCGTCTCAGTATTCGTCCAAACCAGCATCATCAAGTCCAGAATTAAATTACGATCCTAACAAAAAAAGTTTCGTGTGAATCCGACTTCGTATGAGAAAGTTATGGCAAAAAATGGTAGTTGAATTCAAATTGGAAATAAATATAAAACGACACATATTTCCTCACCTTATATTATATGTGCCACGTCAGCCCATATTATTGCGCACGCATCAGCTTCCTTCCCAGATACACGCGAAAGTCACGGCCTCCCCCACGCGTTGCTTCACCGTGCCGCTACCACCGTTGAAACTGCCATCACCACAAGCTCCCACGTCATCAGCACGCCCCCACCCATTCAGAACCCATGCCAGCGAACACGAACCCATGCACGCGCTACAGGACGAAGCCAAACACTCCCAGCCGCCGCCTGAAAAACCCATGGCCGAAACCCTAATCTTCTTTTGACGAAAATCCGACCGTTGAATTGCCAAACAAATTACATAGATGCGCTCCCCATCGTCCATAGTCCAATACCCAGAAGCAGTTTTCCGATCGGCCGAGGTTTGTTACGGCGATGATGAACGGTTTTGCGGCTGTTTGAATTTATTCTGGATGAACGACAGCTCCAATTGACAAACGAATTTCACCATGAGATTACGCGTATCGAATACTTCAACATATATTTTTTTCTGGAATTTTCTGAAATTTTTGAGTTTTGGCTTTTAATTTTGAACTGTAGATAGATCTAGGGTTTTCAACCATTGGAGAGGAGAAAGGAATGAAGAAAATGTACGTATATTCAATTGACAGAAGAAGGAGGCTAGGGTTTATGATCGCATATATATAGGTTGGGCTGGGTTAGAATAGATAGGCTAGAGAGATGAACGTGCGTGACAAACTATGGCCCAAAAAGCCCCCTATGCCTCCGGAACCGAATTTGTTAAATCTATATATCCAAATAGGTGTTTTAAAATATTCTGAACGCGATGGAAGAAGTTTCATGACCAAATTCGATCGTATGAAGAAGTTATGCTGAAAACAAGATTTCCAAATTGATTTCAAATTGATTTTTTAATAAAACTGATTTCAAGGCGTTTCGCGTCCGTACGATCAAACGACAAGTCCGATTGATACGAAATTTTAAACTCTATAATAATTCACCGATACGGATCCAATGAAACTGGTTTCGTCGAAATCCGAGTCCTTGACAAAAATGGCTATTTTTAATATTTATTAAATCAATTAAATAAATCATAAAAATCCAAATTTTTATATTTCAACTTCTAATATTGGCTAGATTCATTACTTATATAATTCAATCAATTTTTAATTGATTTAACAAGCTTGGATGTGAATTAAAATCTATAAATATCAGTTTGCAGTGTTAATATCTGCACTTTCTTATTATCTGGAAATTATAAATTATATTCTAAACTCAATTATTACATCTTATACCTTTATACTCTTAACTTAAATCTAACTGAAAAAAAAATTGGATTCCCATCTCAACTTGAATCCAATTAGATAAATAGATTTGATTTCCTTTTCAACTCATTTTTAATTGAAATTAACCCTTTTTACCGTAATTAAATTTCAAATTATCAATAAACTTTTATTCCCATTTATTTTTCTTAACTATTATTAATTCCAATCTAAACTTTCAACTAATGCAAAACTAAGATATTACTTTTCATTTACTTGTAATTAGATTAAGTTATAAATTTTAAGTCAATGAATCCTTTTGTTTTCCATTCCTTTTAAAACCAACCATTCATATATAACTTAAATGGTAATGTATATCAAATTGCCCCAAATGGTTTAAAGTTAACCTCCAAATGCATATTTACTTGTAAATAGATTTCGATTCATTGAAATAAATCATACTATAGAAATTTAATCCCATTAAATAAATAAATAAATGTTGGTTCCCATTCACATTGTTTATTTACGTTTTATTTCATTGGTACTTCTATATACAATCTTAACTTTGTAAAATGTTTAAATGTGGAATCTTGTCTACCTCGCATCTTAGATTAAGGTTTCTAAAACGATTAATATTTACAAAATTTATAAGTATTAAATCCATTTGATTGCAATAAATTCAATTGATTGCAAATAGATTTCAAATAAATTGGATGTTATTAGGTTACAACTTTATATTAACCCAATTTCCTCTTAATTAACAAGGTTATAATTACTTAAGGTTTCATTACATTTATATTTCACATTTCATTTGGTTTTCATTATTTTACTCTACATAAATGAGCAATTCATTTAATTCATTAAGTATCAATTCTATTAAGCCCTGTTTAAATCTACATGCATACTTCTATTCATTTACAAATGGAATAACCTTTAACTCACACACGTAAACCAAAATCGTTATAAATCTAATAAATTCCCAAATCGAAGTTTGTACACATTTTACACAACTATTATGATTTCTCACAAAACGTGGAATTTATTAAATGACCATTTATTACCATTTAATTCCCTTAATTGAATCAATTGCTTATTATTATATATATTCTTTTCATTCTACCATTATAAATTCATTAACGTATTTACACATCTCTATCTTTCAAAGATTAAATAACAAAACTGATTACAACCCTGTTTCTATCAATTTTCATAAATTGGTTCAAACTATACTTTTGTTTACATAAAATAAATTTTATGTTTCTATTATTTTTCTATTCCTTTCACTACAGGCATGAATTATTACTATCTACACTAATTACGTCTTTGTATTAATGAACACCATTCAATTTAATATTTATACTAACATTCACAATTTCAACATTTATTTGTTTCTTATAATTAACTTTAAATCAATTTGTGAAAATTTACATTATCCACATCTATTATCATAAACCTTTATAGTTACACTAGATGGCAACTACTATACCAAATCTCTACATTTATTCTTAAACAAATTAGAAATTATATTAATTCAATTTATTAAATATCATAAATTTAACGGGTCGTTACAATCTCCCCCACTCAAAACTTTTCGTCCCCGAAAAGGAAAAGAATGGAGAAGGAAGAATAACAGTGCATTTTACTTCAAATATTAACTTATTTTTTTTTTTTCTGGATTAATTTCCTTTAATGAAATACACTTGTTTTATAATTATTATATCCTTTAATACTTGAATTATTAAAGTTGGAAAAATATTTTTAACAAAATTCTAAGTCCAAAATTCACGGAAAATTTTGGCAGAGTCTCCTTTGTACGGAGGGACTCTGGAGAAAATATAATATCCAAATATACAAATATATTACATATATTTCCAAAATAGAATATCCCACACGGGAAAAATATATAAAATAGCGCTTTAAACGTAATCCGAAAACGTACCTATTTGTCGGGCAATACGCTTATTATTTTTATGGAACCAAAGCAGTAGCAGTGGCTTCCATCACCTGTATTCACTTATATAGTCTGAAAAGTTAAATATTTATTTTAAAATGAACTATTCAAGTGGATTCAATCATTCATATTAAATCAAATGCAACAACCATACATTTTAACAAACATCACACACTATAAACAATCATTCAATCAAACAAATCATTAGTTGTTCGGGTTCAAATTTTGAAATTGTACGAAATGAAAAATAATTATCAAGTGCATCCTATACTCAACAGTCTTAGATGGAACAAAGATAGATTATTTGTTCACCCAACAACTCCACAATTCCTTACCCAACAAACATACATCAAATTCAAATCAACACCAAAATAGCTTATTATACATTTGTTTCATAATTCAGTGTTTTGATTTTCATTCTTTCATTTATGGAAGAATTTCTTTATTTCTTACAAGTTTTATTTTCCAATTATCCCAAAATTCATTTATATTTGTATTTCCTTTTTATTACTTAAGTTTTCTTTTTATCACTTAAGTTTATAAAATAAATTCTCATTAATAACAACAAATATTTTGAATCTCTTCACTTGTAAGATTTCTTTTAAACTTTAAATCTACTAACATTCATTCTTATAAGTGGAAGTTTTTATTTATCTATTAGCTATGGATTTCAGTCATTTCAATTTTTCCTACTTTCTATTATATTAGAATAGGGGAGATCAAAACATACTTAAGTAGACAATCTTACAACATGTCACCTATTAATAATACTTAACTTTATTTCAATAGAATTTTGATTATCACTTAAGTTTTATACCATTTAATTCTTATTTATAACGGTAATTTATTGAATACTTCATTATTTCTAAAATTCCTACTTGTAAAATATTCAATTCTAGTTTCTTATTTAACATTTCAACTTTTATATATAGGTAAGTTATTTATGCTAAAGAAAATGCAATTGAACTTATACAAGTTTAATCTCCATTCTTTTAATTTATTTTTAATGTTTATCCACATTACTCCTTGTCTCATATTTATGCAAATTCTTCTTTATAGCTTTGCAATTATTCTCTTATTTATTAGAGGTTTCAATTCATTTATTACTCAACTTTTTATTTCACTAAATTTTAACAATTAATTAATGGAGAATTTTAGAGTCGGATTCCGAGTCAAATTTCAATTTATTTCAAAATAATAGATAAATAAGTTCTTACACTCAATATCTCAAACTACAGTTAAAACAATAAAAGAAATTTTTTAGAAACTTTCAAAATAAATCTGCAGTAGAATTTACTACAGTGGCCTTTCCCCTTCGAAACTCGAAAATGAAAGTCGATGATGCGGCCGTCATCACCGAATTTATTTTCCAGCGACAGAGAGGAAAGTACAGAATTTAATTTTTTTCCAAAACCTTCTTTAAAACAATTCTTCCAAATTATACGAAATATTTATATAAGAAAATACTTATAAACCAAATCCTTATATTTCATAAATTCCTTGAGAGCAAATTTTCAAAAATCCCGGACTTAAGTTCTAAAATATCCAAATTTGGTTTATTATGGTTTCTCTTAGCTTCAATTTATTACAAATATTCTTATGGCCTAACACCCAATCTATAGCAACCAAATATATATATATATATATATATATATATCCTTTAAAAAAAAAATTTATATATAGAAAATATAATAGGCAAAATTATTTCATTCACCTATATTAAAAACGGATATTATGTCGGTCTGTCCTATTAAGTGTTTAGAAATCCCTATTGATGGCATAGCGTCCCATGCATCAACCAGAATTTATAAATACAAAACGGAACAGATTAACACAATATCAAAATCTTTTTATCAATACTAACAAGTACGCTCTCTCATATATATACACTCAGCGACTCCCATAGGATATTACTACCCTATTAACAAAGAGTCAAACCCCACAAAGCCAAGGTTTATCGCTAAACCAAAGCTCTGATACCAACTGTAACATCCCGCCTTTTCGCACACTTTAAAACGACACACGTGCCAATTCAAAGCATACGCAAGGGCGGATTGTTATGGGGTAAATAAGAATAACAGAGAAGGAATAAAACAAAATAGAATCTCACAGCGGAAGGATAAAATATAATAATAAATATACGGTTCAAAACAGTATACAAAACAGTTATTTCACTTATACAATGAACATCAGAGTTACACATACCAATACAACAATGCAGCGGAATATTAAGAGTGTGTAGTGCAATACTATATATATAAAATAATACTGAATCTTCGTCTTCGTCCTCCAAAGCTAAAACCTGCTATCCTGAAACGCTCGGACTGACCCGAGCGAATTTGAAAAGACAAAACACTCGAGTCAGACTAGAATATCTTATGTGAGTTAAATAAACAGAAATAAATGAGAGTACAGTAACTCAAGAGATACTCGGGATTTACATCTCCTAAGGATCCGTTAAACTATTTACTATGTAGTATATTGCGCTATTATAATAGTGTCTATTTATAAAATAAACTTACTTTTTAATAGCGTTAAGGGGTTACCCATATAGCCCTTAACACGTAATAGTCCCAGTAGTCCGTCCAATATCATAGTCCCTCCTGATCGGGAAGCCACCAGAGGATACCACACGGGCTACGGGAGAAATCCAAACTCGTACAAGGCGCGATAGGGTAGGTGACACGGCACAACTAGGCAATGCCAGGGTAGATATACCAATTGCTATCCAGGCTGATGGTAACGCGCAGCGCGCAGCTGCCGCCCACCTCGAACTAACTCCCCCAAAATCAAAATATAGAAGTGGCCACTGAATCAATCCAAGTCAAAGTATAATATCGAAGAGGAGCGTCCGATCAGAGGAATGACCTCATTGGCCTGAGAATCGCTCCTGTTTTAGCCACCTTATGCCAACTCACGGGAGTTGGGTCCACGTATTTACCTTACAGGAAACGTCGCCACCACCTACTTCATTCTGGGAACTCCACCGCGTACACGGTTAGTCAAAGTGGTTTTCGGTATCGACAGAGAGTATGTCCATATCCGATCCCGGTCTCTTTGCCAACCAATCGTTATTATAACACCGCGGTCATTTAAAAATTGTTTATACTTTAAAACCAGAATATAATCCATTTCAAAACCATAATATTACGATATCATTCCAAAACCCAAAACCATATTTTACCACTTATTCCAAATATAATTTCTTTCCAATAATTAAAAGGCTTTAGCTTCATAATATCTGAAAATCGAATATTTTCAAAGCTTAATATTTATGGAAATCCATAATTCCAAACCATAACTTTTAAACTCAACTGGTTTGGATATTCAACGGTATGCGAATTAAAAAGGTTAACTTTACTGTTGCTTTATAAAGAAATAGATTACACGGCTTTCCAAATATTTCTTCTTTTAAAGTTAAACCAAAATCCAAAAATATTACCTCAAGTCCCAAAACCATTTCAATTTTTTTATACATTTATATCCATTTTTGAGCATTAATATTTCAACTAAAGTTGGATTTTTTTTATCCTTTCAAAATCAATATTCTATTAATTAATCTTGACCATTCACATAAAATCCGTAATTAATAAAACTTTAATTTCTAGTAAAATATATATATAAATTTTCCAATTCAATATTTTTTTTTTTACTAGAATATCCATTTCTATTTATTTTGGGAAAATCCAATTTCAAATATCATCTCTTAAATTTCCAAACTTAACATTTAAACATAGGATATAAATTTACCAACTCCATTTTCTAAATTTCTTCCATTTCAATAAAGAAATCTATCCACCTTTTAAATTCCTAAATTTTAACTTCATAAGTATATAAATATGGAATAAAATATTTATACAATATAAAATTTAAGATTTATAAACCGTATTCAATCCAAACCATCGAAATCACATTAAAATAGTTATATATAGACCGCGGTGCCTGTATATAATTTTCTATCCTATGGTCAAGTGATACGGATATTTATCATTTCAATCCGCAATTTAAAAATAAAACTTTGCGGTTTTATCATTTCAAACCACAATCCCGAAAAATGAAATATGCATGATAAATTTTCAATTTAATGATATGAAATAAACATTCATTCATCAACAACATCCATCATCCAATCGCAACCATCAACCAATCTCAATCAATAACAATATATATATATATGAACATATACAACAGGTGATAACTGTCAGTTTGTTCAAATTAAATTTATCAACTATTTATCTAACAGTTTATTCAGTAATAATTTACATAACTGTTAACTAGCAGTTCTTATGCAAACAATAATTTCTAACAGCCAATTAATACGCAATCAATCAATTTAATTAACAGCTAAATTTGATAAAAATGCAATTCAACAGATATGGGTGAAATAACATGCCAAAAACTCATAAATAAATTTCTATTTATTTCTAAAATTTATTTAACGAACATAAAAACTTCTAGTAATTGTGAGTGGGTTAAACACTCACCTTTGGAATTTAAATCGAATTTAAATTCGATTTAAACCCAAAAATTCGCCCGTCTCAGTATTCGTCCAAACCAGCATCATCAAGTCCAGAATTAAATTACGATCCTAACAAAAAAAGTTTCGTGTGAATCCGACTTCGTATGAGAAAGTTATGGCAAAAAATGGTAGTTGAATTCAAATTGGAAATAAATATAAAACGACACATATTTCCTCACCTTATATTATATGTGCCACGTCAGCCCATATTATTGCGCACGCATCAGCTTCCTTCCCAGATACACGCGAAAGTCACGGCCTCCCCCACGCGTTGCTTCACCGTGCCGCTACCACCGTTGAAACTGCCATCACCACAAGCTCCCACGTCATCAGCACGCCCCCACCCATTCAGAACCCATGCCAGCGAACACGAACCCATGCACGCGCTACAGGACGAAGCCAAACACTCCCAGCCGCCGCCTGAAAAACCCATGGCCGAAACCCTAATCTTCTTTTGACGAAAATCCGACCGTTGAATTGCCAAACAAATTACATAGATGCGCTCCCCATCGTCCATAGTCCAATACCCAGAAGCAGTTTTCCGATCGGCCGAGGTTTGTTACGGCGATGATGAACGGTTTTGGGGCTGTTTGAATTTATTCTGGATGAACGACAGCTCCAATTGACAAACGAATTTCACCATGAGATTACGCGTATCGAATACTTCAACATATATTTTTTCTGGAATTTTCTGAAATTTTTGAGTTTTGGCTTTTAATTTTGAACTGTAGATAGATCTAGGGTTTTCAACCATTGGAGAGGAGAAAGGAATGAAGAAAATGTACGTATATTCAATTGACAGAAGAAGGAGGCTAGGGTTTATGATCGCATATATATAGGTTGGGCTGGGTTAGAATAGATAGGCTAGAGAGATGAACGTGCGTGACAAACTATGGCCCAAAAAGCCCCCTATGCCTCCGGAACCGAATTTGTTAAATCTATATATCCAAATAGGTGTTTTAAAATATTCTGAACGCGATGGAAGAAGTTTCATGACCAAATTCGATCGTATGAAGAAGTTATGCTGAAAACAAGATTTCCAAATTGATTTCAAATTGATTTTTTAATAAAACTGATTTCAAGGCGTTTCGCGTCCGTACGATCAAACGACAAGTCCGATTGATACGAAATTTTAAACTCTATAATAATTCACCGATACGGATCCAATGAAACTGGTTTCGTCGAAATCCGAGTCCTTGACAAAAATGGCTATTTTTAATATTTATTAAATCAATTAAATAAATCATAAAAATCCAAATTTTTATATTTCAACTTCTAATATTGGCTAGATTCATTACTTATATAATTCAATCAATTTTTAATTGATTTAACAAGCTTGGATGTGAATTAAAATCTATAAATATCAGTTTGCAGTGTTAATATCTGCACTTTCTTATTATCTGGAAATTATAAATTATATTCTAAACTCAATTATTACATCTTATACCTTTATACTCTTAACTTAAATCTAACTGAAAAAAAAATTGGATTCCCATCTCAACTTGAATCCAATTAGATAAATAGATTTGATTTCCTTTTCAACTCATTTTTAATTGAAATTAACCCTTTTTACCGTAATTAAATTTCAAATTATCAATAAACTTTTATTCCCATTTATTTTTCTTAACTATTATTAATTCCAATCTAAACTTTCAACTAATGCAAAACTAAGATATTACTTTTCATTTACTTGTAATTAGATTAAGTTATAAATTTTAAGTCAATGAATCCTTTTGTTTTCCATTCCTTTTAAAACCAACCATTCATATATAACTTAAATGGTAATGTATATCAAATTGCCCCAAATGGTTTAAAGTTAACCTCCAAATGCATATTTACTTGTAAATAGATTTCGATTCATTGAAATAAATCATACTATAGAAATTTAATCCCATTAAATAAATAAATAAATGTTGGTTCCCATTCACATTGTTTATTTACGTTTTATTTCATTGGTACTTCTATATACAATCTTAACTTTGTAAAATGTTTAAATGTGGAATCTTGTCTACCTCGCATCTTAGATTAAGGTTTCTAAAACGATTAATATTTACAAAATTTATAAGTATTAAATCCATTTGATTGCAATAAATTCAATTGATTGCAAATAGATTTCAAATAAATTGGATGTTATTAGGTTACAACTTTATATTAACCCAATTTCCTCTTAATTAACAAGGTTATAATTACTTAAGGTTTCATTACATTTATATTTCACATTTCATTTGGTTTTCATTATTTTACTCTACATAAATGAGCAATTCATTTAATTCATTAAGTATCAATTCTATTCAGCCCTGTTTAAATCTACATGCATACTTCTATTCATTTACAAATGGAATAACCTTTAACTCACACACGTAAACCAAAATCGTTATAAATCTAATAAATTCCCAAATCGAAGTTTGTACACATTTTACACAACTATTATGATTTCTCACAAAACGTGGAATTTATTAAATGACCATTTATTACCATTTAATTCCCTTAATTGAATCAATTGCTTATTATTATATATATTCTTTTCATTCTACCATTATAAATTCATTAACGTATTTACACATCTCTATCTTTCAAAGATTAAATAACAAAACTGATTACAACCCTGTTTCTATCAATTTTCATAAATTGGTTCAAACTATACTTTTGTTTACATAAAATAAATTTTATGTTTCTATTATTTTTCTATTCCTTTCACTACAGGCATGAATTATTACTATCTACACTAATTACGTCTTTGTATTAATGAACACCATTCAATTTAATATTTATACTAACATTCACAATTTCAACATTTATTTGTTTCTTATAATTAACTTTAAATCAATTTGTGAAAATTTACATTATCCACATCTATTATCATAAACCTTTATAGTTACACTAGATGGCAACTACTATACCAAATCTCTACATTTATTCTTAAACAAATTAGAAATTATATTAATTCAATTTATTAAATATCATAAATTTAACGGGTCGTTACATAAACAAAAAAGGAATATTATTAAGAAATACAGTTTTATTTATCAAAAGACTAAAAAGTCTAAAATGAATACCAAAAATATAAAAAATTGGATTCCTAAGACAAATAATAATTTGATTAGACAAAAACATATTAATAATTTACTAGATAACATAGTCTATAATAGTCAGTGTTCTTATCCTATTTTTGTTCGCGCTGTGAGTTTAGGCTTCTATCAATTTATGATACTGCTCATGTTTATTTGTAGGTACCAAATCCAACGATCTGTGCTTTGATGGACTTGGGTTTTGATTTTTGTCGCAATGTGGGCCCATAGAGATACAAGTTGTTACAATAACTCTCTCATACATAAAACACTCGCTCATACTAATGAAAAGCATCTTAACAAGAAAAAGGGAAAATAGCCAAAGAATTAGGATTAAGTCAAACAAAAACAAACCAAAAGAGACGCCGACAAATGAAAATCCTTTGACCATACTCCACACGTCCTTCATACTAATCATAAAACGACACACCAATTCATTTTCAAGCTTACTTCACCAAACTCCACCGAAGATAATTAATGGCGGTTCTTTGACCATACTCACCCACCGTAAGCTTAAATTTCTCGAAAAGAATAAAGCTCACATCTTTATACCTACTTTCAGCTCAAAGAGTAGCCATGGATCCACTGTTTGGAGGTCTCGTATCCTTCTTCGATGAACTACCTCCATTGATCATTGGTTCTTCAACATTAAATAAGCAAATTTCTGCATAAATCATTACCTCTATAACCTTTCGATTTGCCTATCACAATTTGATAATGGCAATCTATAAGGACCCGCCTTTTAGGCTAGCATTAATCATCCACGGTATTCACATGCAGAGATTCCAAGTACCGTAAAGACAGATTGTTGGGAAAGAAAGAAGAAAAGATCGAGCAGAGTCTCACATTGTGACGAGTAGCATATAATATTCAACCGATTTTTACAAAAGAAAAATCAAACTTTATTGTACATATATAAATTAGAGTCAGCCAACTAATCAACACCTTGGACAATTATAATGACATGTCCTCACAAATGTGTTAAACAAAACAAATAATGCAGCAGAAATAAAATATACATGGATATGACTTGGAGGCATCCAGCTCGTCTCCTGAAGCTTTAAGTATCCAAACTGAATCTGTAAATATGCTTGGTCTGACCCGAGCATTATAAGAAAAATAACATTCAGATCAGTCTGGTAAACCAGCATAAGAAACACACCTTATTTGAATTTTAATGTTACAAAAATCTTTGAAAATAAAGGTATGTCATAAGAACACACCGCACATAAACATAAATGGGTTTTACCTTACGATAACCAAAACATTTTCTATAGAGAATCCAATGATATTATAATAATGTCTAGGATATAAATACATATTAATCATAGTCGAAATTGTTACATTAATTAAATTCCAGCATAATAGGTATACAATCAAATCTGAAGGCTCGTATTGGAGAATGGATTCTAACCGTGAAAGGGTAAAGGTTTACCTACTGAATCCGCACACCTCTAGATAAAATGAACGGGAGGCTACAACACGTTGCACCTTTGCTAATTAGAACTGACCCTACCCTTACTGGATAATGCCGAATATGATCACCCTATGGTTGATAAACAACCATAATGGGCCCCGAAGAATACATAGATACATCAAACTAGATCTTGGGTTGATAATATCCTATTAGGAGCGACCCATATAGCCTTGTTGCACATCCCAAACTTTAGTCATTTCTCCATTGATGAGGCCTAAGGCTACGCTTACCTTTTTATATAGCAAACCAACTTGGAATGCTAATACTACCCTCCAAGTAGAAATGCAATGCAACATTCATCCATACAAGTTTGTCCTGGGTCTGAACGAAACTGAAGACACTACCTCCACTACATCCCTTTTGGAATCACCCTTTGGATTAGTAGCAAGTAGCCATTGCACTACAAATGCTCTATCTTCAATCATCTTTAAGATGTTTTAATTCGAACGTTTATACTAGTTCAAAGTGGTATTCGGAAAATATATCCTATCTTGGTCTCTCCGGACTGACAACGATAATTTAAATAGTCCAAGTTTGATAGTCAGTTATTTAACTATCAAATATACAACACACATCAGGTATTTATTTCCATAGAGAAACCAACATCGGTTAAGCATACAAGCAGTCACTAACCTCTTTAATAAATCCTTTCATGAATGTAAAGTCGCTTTGTAAATACTTGCATCAAAATACTTTTACAAAGTTATATTCACAAACCCTTCATACTCCCTTTTTACACTTGGAGAAATATCCGTACACTTTTTTCAACATATAAGTATGTTCACGAAACACCACACTTCCGCTGCTTAGGAAATGTATTTATGGAACTCTAAAATCATTTATAAAAATCGTTTTATAAATTTTTAAACCATTTATAAACTCTTTTATAAATCTCCAAAGCAATTTATAAAACTCTTTTTATTAACATTAAAGCTATTGATAAAACTCTTTCTATAAATTTCTAAAATTATTTATAAAGCTCTTTTATAAATCCATAATTTTTTTATGAAACTTCTTTATAAATCTATAACCCATTTATAAAACTTTATTCCTTTATAAAAGTCTTTTATAAAGATCCTTTATAAAAATTCTTACCAAAACCCTTTATAAAACTCCTTTATCAAGCCTTTTTAATAATTTTTATAAACTTAAACCTCGTTTCATTTATAAACTCTGTAACAAATCTCTTTTATTAAATGTGGTTCCTTTTATAAATCTATTTATTGTTTATAAATAAAATTAATCAGATAATTAATTTACTTAAATACCCTAAATAAGTAATAAATTAACTTCCCAACATCACTAATATAATAGTTTATTAACTCCAAAACTGTGTTGATCCGCAAATCCATACCCCTTTGATTTGACGATATTCTCCATCAATTCACCTCGAATAGGACGGAACTTAGGGTAAAAGAAGAAAGAGGCAGAAGAAAAAGAATTAAAAAACAACATCAGAGTCTCACAATCACAGCGGAATAAAGTATAATATATAATAACTGATCTTTATACAAAAAGAACTATTATTATTTTATACATTACATCATCAGAGTATAATACCACAATAACACAATGTTGGACAGTTATAATAACTTGTCCTCACAAAGCTGAATATACAACATACCATACACAGCAGAATATAAGTCAGATACGTGATATACGTCTCCGTCATTCAGCTCATCTCCTGAACTCCATAGCATCCTATCGTATATCTGTAATACTCGATCTGACTCGAGCATTACAATAAAATAACACCCGAGTCAGTCTGGAAAACCAGAGTGAGAAAACACACTCAATTAAATTATTAATGTTTTCAAAATCCTTTGAAAATCAAACGTATTGTGCAAAACCACGCTACAAATAAACATGTTGGGTTTTTACGTTACGATAACTGAAACATTTTATCAAAATTCTATGATATTGTAATAGTGTCTAAATACAAATACTTATTCAAATAGCTGAAATTGTTACATTCATTAAATTCCAGCATAATAGGTATACAAATAAGTCCAAAGGAACTTATTGGAGATTGGGTCTCCATACAATGGCAGGGCTACTAGGGTACCGCCCGCCACAGTACCAGGTCTAAATCAGAGTACTGAGGACCACTCTCGATCCGCTGCAACACAAGACAGGAGCCACCCCTTACTGGATAGTCCGAATAAGATCACCATGTGGTTGGGATCAGCAACCGCCCACACAGCCGAGATCAAAAGGGACTCTAGACAGGGATGACCTTAGCCTAATTTGGTGCTACCCACTTAGCCTTGCTGCACCTCCCCTATTTTAGCCATTTCTGGTTGATGAGGCTTGAGGCTACGCGTTACCTTTTAAGAACACATTCACCTAGAATGCTTATCGTCCTCCAATGATGATGGTCTGATAGCATTCGTCCATACAAGTTGCCTTGGGTCTGGATAAACCGAATCACCGCCTTCATCATCTTCACGGTATTCATTCGCTACACTCAAACCGGATCGAAGTGGTTTTTTGATAATTAAACCGAATCTCGGTCTCTTCAGAACGATCAGTGCATTGGCCAATATTGATAGTCGGTTATTTAACTATCAAATTAAAATAATCATTCAACCCATTATTTTATTTCCACTGAAAAGCACCAAGTCTTATTTTAAATCAGTTTATCCAAAAATATACACTTAAACATGTAAAATAAAACTACATAAATTACTTTGTTCAAAATAATTAGTTATGAAATTCTATAATAATTTCCCGTGTAAAACTTTAGCCAAAAACTACTTTAAAATAGTACTGTTATATAAGGTATAAATATTTAATAGTTACCTTTAAATCAGAATACTAATTTAACCTTTAAAAATAATTAACTACATGAAATTTACTTAATTAATATTTGCTTTCAATTTTTTTAAACAGCTAAATAATAACTTTTTCCAAAACATTATTTCCAAACATCTTTAAAACTTCTAATTTATACTTAAAAACTTTTCTTTGAAAATATACTTAGCTTTTCAGGAGAATACACTTTCCACACCAATATAGCCCATCTAATCTTCTACAAATCCTTCTCGATTTATTTTCAGTTTAATTTACGTTCCAATCCCGTAAATTTCCTTTATCACGTTTTTAAAAATAAAACACTATTTATTTTTAAACGAATTACCATCTCCTAATAAATTCCCATCGTGAATTTAAAACCTCAAATATCCACTGATATTTACTTCATTTTATTTATTAATCCCATTTATAAATTCTATAGTCATACTTCTCTTTTTAATCACTGTTTCAAAACACTTAATTCGATTTTCAATCGATTTTTAAAAATTAACTCCATTTTAAAATAAATTTCCTATACATTCCAAAATCCACTAATTTCGAATCTTACTTCCTTTTTATGTTTTAAAAAGCTTTATTCAAATCTGAAACATTAGTTCCACATTTTACTTCTCAAATTCTCTCTTTATTTTCCCCAAATTTATTTTAAATCTCGAATTCAAAGATAAATACTTTTATACTTAAACCAGTCGCTTAAACCCTATTATTGCATACTTTTATTCAATACCCCAAAATTTCTATCATTCCATATTTAGAAATTATTAAGTACAAGATTTAAAATCAAACTATTCATTTTTCTCTCAAATTCGTTACTTTTAAATTTAACCAACTTTACTATAAATTCTTTACTTTAAATTTTCCCTTTTTATTTCCCTTTAAAAATTCAATATTTACATTTTAAAATGCCACAATATATCTAGCAATATATTAACTTCAAATAAATTAATTTTTCCAACATAATATATCTCAGAATTATTCAACATTTCATATATCCCTGAAATAAAAATAAATTCAACATTTTTGAGGAATCCAGTTGGATCCCTCCAACCTGTTTTCCCGCATCCACAGATGTTAGCACAATATAAAAATGCCAATCCCACTTCGAGAGAGATATCGCGGTATATAGGGTCATCCGCTATTATGCGGGGCGCATAGAGTCTCATCCGCTATATAATGCTGGAATTTCAATCACTCCAATATATATATATATATATCACATCCAGACTGATAATAATTAACAATTCAATCAACCAACCCATAATTTAAATTTTAACTATTTAAATTCACCAGAAATCCAATTTGAGTGAGATTAACTTACTTTTGACTTTAAAGTTTGCAATCTGATCCAAACCAGCCTGTCTCTCCTCGATTTTAGACTTTGTATAAACATTATACGGTTTATTAGCATTTTAAATAATCGAACACTTTATTACCGTTTAATAAATTAATTAACTAATAATTTAATTAAACAAATTTTCCTTTAAATAATTTTAGTAACAAATAACTAAATAAGTTAGTAAAACAAGTTATTCACTATTATTATTCTAAAATTAAATAGTAGGTTTAATATGTGTAAATGTATCTGTAGATCTCTTTTTGAAACTACATATATGCTTATAAAAATCTATATAGCTTCCAAAATCTAATTTTATATAAACCTCCAACCATTTTAAAATTCTTAGTTTCTTTTTCTTTCTCCTAAAACAGCTTATAACTAATTTTTTTTTCTTTTCTCTCCTTAACTAAACAAATCTTCACATTATTTAAAATAAATTTGAGGTTAGATTCTACCTCTCAGCATTGCCTGGAATCCTGATGCCAACGCCCGCTGTACTCTGAATGAAAGCAGCCCGACCTCTGCTCAAACACAACTAGCATCAGCCTCAAGCGTGCACGCAACTACCAACCACCATCCCTGTTCGAAGATGCCCTCGCTAGCGATCGGCTCCTTAACCCTAGCCGATGCACCATCACCAGACTCCATCGCAAACTTCAACAGTTGCGACCATCATCCTTCAACTCGCGCGCGTTAACGCCATCGCACAACTCCACGTGCCACCGCGGCTTCGACTTAACATTGCGCACTCCAAAACCCAAGCGTCGCGACCGAGATTCCACGCAGCTCGAAACGAGCCTACGATACTGCTCCTTGTCTTCTTTCTTCGAGTCGTTACCGTGAATCAATAGTTGGGTTGAACTAGAAAGAAGCGGCCATTCCCTTCATCTCATTTGAATCATTCTGTAACTAATTTTTTTTATGAAATCGAACGAATTCGAACTTGTTTAAGAAGATGATTTTCGGTTTTCTTTTTGACTTAGAGGAAAGGAAGTGAGAGCGTGATTTGAAATTAAAAAGGGGACAACACGCTTTAAAAGATGAAAGGGAATCTTCGTACAGCAGAGGCAGCGTGTTGAATGGCTGCTATAGTGGTTTCGAAATGAAAGGGAAAAGTTGTGATGTGAAGGAATTTCGGCTGCAGAGTAGGTTGACTAAGAAATATTTTTATTTAAATTCCAAACATCTCGATTTACGCAACTCAAAATCTCGAGGCCCTATCGAGGTGTGCCGCTAAGCGTTTATAATGTAATACACATATTTGGAACGCACTGGAAAATGTTTCGAGTCCTAATTCGATCGTATGAAGAAAATAGCCTTTTTGGACCCAGTTATTATATTAAACTTTCGATATAAATTTCAACACGTTTACCTACCGTATGGTCACAGAATAACTCCAAATGTTATGAAATTCAAAATCCAATAATGACACATTATTACGGATCCAATGGAACTAGTTTCGTCGAATTCCAAGATTGTGCCTCGGAAGGCTATTTTTAAATGTCAATTTAAACGATATATTTTTAAAACTGAATAAATCACTTCCAATTTCAATTTTAAAGCTTTCCTTACCTTCAGTACTATCAATATAAACTTTATAAGCCTTTGAAATATTTTTAACAAGCTTGAAACTCCAAATTTCATATTTTACCTAATTTCCAATTGTTTAATTCAGTAGTTTAATTACCCAATAAATAGTTATATTTGAAATCCAATTTAAAAATTAACTCTTAAATATTTAAAATCAATTAAATATTCCAATTTAAAATGTCCAAAATTTTAGGTGGTTACATTCCTTTCCCCTTATAAGAATTTCGTCCTCGAAATTGTTAGTTAAGAAGAATGATCCAATACCCGTTTACTATTTCCCCAAAACCAAACGGTTTCAATCAACTTCCCAAAACAATTTTTTTATCAAAAACACACTAACACTCTTACTAACTTCCCAAACTCATCTATAGCTCCCAAACAATATTATTTACTCAACCATTTAAATTATAATTTAAAATCAAATTTTAAATTATCATAATTTTCTACAAAACTTTTCTAGCTCCTTAAATTTTCGAAAATTTTTGCCAGCATCTTCTTTGCACAGCTAGATTAGAACAACTACAAAATGCCTCTACGGACCCCAAATTTCAAAAGAAAACCGAAGGCAAGTGGCTAGATCAGGAAACCATCAAATTTCATACGGTAATTAAGACACATACCTTTTGTCGGGCAATTCAACTTTATCTTCTGAAATCGGAAATATCAATTTTTCTTTTGCTTTTAAATACCTATATCTTATCCATCATACATGACCATTCAATTAAAAATCATTTTTCTTACTACCTTTCAAAATTTCAATATCTTTTTCGTTCAAGCCCGTACGATGTACCTATATCATCCGTATGCAATATCAAATCCGATCGCTCACTTGATCGTGCAATTTCACTTCCGAACTAGTATCGTCCACCCGACTCTCTGGTGCAGACTTAAATCTGGTTTCTTGATCAGAAATCATTATTCTCCTTGCATAGCCATATACTATGATAGAGAATTTCCAGAATCAATCAAAAATCCACATCCAGGGTTCGCTGTCGAAAATCGAGCTAAAAATTCCAACTTGGATCGGTATAACTATCTCGAAATTATATGCTCGAATCTGGATCAAATTGATGTTCAAATAAAATAATATACGTACATCCTATGTATTTATCTCAATTGATTATTAGCTATTCCAATTCTCTTTTATTCGTACTTATTTTGATTTTTATTCACTTATTCACAATTTTCTTTTCACCACTTTTATTAATTCTTCATTCAAATGTTAACTTAGTATATTTCTCAATTCCAAATTTACTTAAGAATTTCACCATCCATTTATTAAGTTCAATATAAATATTTTATACAACTTATATTGATTTCAACTTTATCACTTTGATTTTATATCCATTTTTATTCAGTTTATATTTTCAATTCCATTTAAATACAATTTCCCTTCTAATTTTTTTTTCAACATTGAATTTTTTTACCGACCACCTCTCAAACCACATTTAATTAACCAATTCCCTTAATTAGTTCCATTAACTCATTTATTTATATCTCAATAAATTTTTATTTCTATACCTTACATTTTTTTTAGCCCATTCGAACTAATTTTCTGATTTCACTTTTACTTACACAATTTAGATTAAATATCATTCCAATATTCAATTTCAATTCATTTGCTTACCGATTTAAATCAATTAGTTTGCTTATCAATTCTGTTTTCAATCCTTTGTTTTGTTTAGTCCAACTTTGGGTCAAATTTCCAAATCCCTCTTAGTTCAAGTTAATTCCTTTCTCAGTTAAATTTTCAAATTTTATAAGTTCAAACTTACCAATATTCTATTCACCCATTCCTTCCTATTTTATTTCACTTAATTGGTTTATTTTACTCAATTATTTTAACATAATTCAAATTTAAACATTATTCAAATGTTCAGTTCCAATTTCCATTTAGTTACGCTAAATAAATTTGTTCATTTACAAATTATTTCCAACTTGATAAATTTTTATTCAATAATTATTTCCAGTTGGCCTACTAATGCTTAATTTCTCAAATTCACCTTACTTACTTAATTCAAGTTGATCTTTATTTCAATTCAAATCTTATAAATCTTCGAACTTATTGACATTCTATACATATTTTGAATAAACATTCTAGAGTTTTTAAACAATCTCTTAAGTATTTTCGAAACCATTTTTGCAATCAATTGTATCCCAAATCCTTTGGTATATCCAATTATTCCTTTGAATTTCAAAACTAAACCCAGTTTCGCAAACAACTCCTAAAGCATTTTGGTAGCAATTCCTCCCTTGGAAACTCAAAAAAGAACATCGATGATGTGCAGTCATCACCGAAATTATTTTCCAGCGAACGAAGTGAGTTCAGTGCTTTTATTATTTTTCAAAAACATTTCAAATATTTTAAATTCCAAATGTCGTTAGATTTCATATCCAATTCAAAAATATTTCTAAATAATATCACTATTATTCCTCCAAAGCTTTTGAAAATCATTTTCAAACTCAAAGGAAATTAAATTTTCTCAAATTTTCAATTTCAAATCCCTCCAATCTATATTCAAATATTACTCTGGAATTTTATCCCATTTCAATTATGAATCACATTTATAACTCATATTTACAAATTCCATTTGGTTATATGGGTTAATTCCTTAACTTTGGTTATAACATTATCTTCTTATTTCAATTTCCATATAAAAATGATAATAATTTAATATTATCATTTCCTAACAACCAAGCAACCATATATACTTATAATAATCTTCGAAAAATTATTCCTTTCACATATAAAAATAATTTGGGTAAAATTATTTCATTTACCTTATTTAAAAAAATATCGTGTCGAATTGTTCTATTCAAGTATTTAGAGTTCCCTATCAATAACGTTAATTGCTCGTATTGACCAGAATCCATAAGCCACTCAACAACCTAATCAACACAATATAAAACAATTTTATATTCACTAATAAATATGCGCTCATATCTATTAATACGCTAAAACTCTTTTTAGGGTGCTACTGACCCTATCTCTAATAAGTAATCCCCACCAGAGCCAAGGTTCTCGCTTAACCTTCAGCTTTGATACCAAGTGTGACGACCCGCAAATCCATACCCCTTTGAGTCGACGATATTCTCCTTCAGTTCGACTCAAATAGGACTACGAACCATTAGGGTAAAAGAAGAAGGAGGTAGAAGAAGAAGATAAAAAAACAACATCAGAGTCTCACAATCGCAGCGGAATAAAGTATAATATATAATAACTGATCTTTATACAAAAAGAACTATTATTGTTGTATACATTACATCGTCAGAGTACAACACATAACAATAACACAATACTAGACAGTTATAATAACTTGTCCTCACAAAGCAGAACATACAGCATACCATACACAGCGGAATATAAGTCAGATAGTGATATACATCTCCGTCATCCAGTTCGTCTCCTAAGCTCCATAGCATCCTATCATGTATCTGTAATACTCGATCTGACCCGAGCATTATAATAAAATAACACCCGAGTCATCCTGGAAAACTAGCATGAGAAAACACACTCAATTAAATTATTAAAGTTTTCAAAATCCTTTGAAAATCAAAGGTATCTCGTAAGACCACGCCACAAATAAACATGCCACCTCACGATAACCGAAACATTTTATCAAAATTATTTGATATTATAATGTATCTAAGTACAAATACTTATTCAAATAGCCGAAATTGTTACATTCATTGAATTCCAGCATAATAGGTAAACAAACAAGTCCGAAGGCACTTATTGGAGATTGGGTTTCCATATAATGGCAGGGCTACTGGGGTACCGTCCGTCATAGTACTTGGTCTAGATCAGAGCACCGAGGACCACTCTCGATTCCCTACAACAAAAGACTGGAGCTACCCCTTACTGGATAGTCCGAATAAGATCACCCCGCGGTTGGGATCAGCAGTCGCCCATACAGCCGAGATCAAAAGGGGCTCTAGACAGGGATGACCTTACCCTAACTGGGTGCTACCCACTTAGCCTTGCTGCACCTCCCCTGTTTTAGGCATTTTTGGTTGATGAGGCTTAAGGCTATGCGTTACCTTTGTAGAACACATTCACTTAGAATGCTTATCATCCTCCAACGACGATGGTCTGATAGTATTCGTCCATACAAGCTGCCCTAGGTCTGGACAAACCGAATCACCGTCTTCATCATCTTCACGGTATTCATTCGCTACACTCAAACCAGATCGAAGTGGTTTATGGATAATTAAACCCGATCTCGGTCTCTTCGGAACGATCAGTGCATTGGCCAATATTGATAGTCAGTTATTTAACTATCAAATTAAAACAATCATTCAACCCATTATTTTATTTCCACTGAAAAGCACCAAGTCTTATTTTAAATCAGTTTATCCAAAAATATACACTTAAACATTTAAAATAAACTACTTAAATTACTTTTTTCAAAATAATTAGTTATGAAATTCTATAATAATTTCCCAAGTAAAACTTTAGCCAAAAACCACTTTAAAATAGTACTATTATATAAGGTATAAATATTTAATAGTTATCTTTAAATCAAAATACTAATTTAACCTTTAAAAATAATTAACTACATGAAATTTACTTAATTAATATTTACTTTAACAATTTTTTTAAACAGCTAAATAATAACTTTTTCCAAAACATTCTTTCCAAACACCTTTAAAACTTCTAATTTATACTTACAAACTTTTCTTTGAAAATATACTTAACTTTTCTGGAGAATACACTTTCCACACCAATATAGCCTATCTAATCTTCTACAAATCCTTCTCAATTTATTTTCAGTTTAATTTACGTCCCAATCCCGTAAATTTCCTTTCCCACATTTTTAAAAATAAAAGACTATTTATTTTTAAACGAATTACCATCTCCTTATAAATTCCTACCGTGAATTTAAAACCTCAAATATCCACTGATATTTACTTCATTTTATTTAGTAACCCCGTTTATAAATTCTATAGCCTCATTTCTCTTTTTAATCACTATTTCAAAACACTTAATTCGATTTTCAATCGATTTTTCAAAATTAACTCCATTTTAAAATAAATTTCCTATACATTCCAAAAATCACTAATTTCTGATCTTACTTCCTTTTTATGTTTTAAAAAGCTTTATTCAAATCTGAAACATTAGTTCCACATTTTAATTCTCAAATTCCCTCTTTATTATCCCCAAATCTATTTTAAATCTCGAATTCAAAGATAAATACTTTTATACTTAAACCAGTCGCTTAAACGCCACTATTATATCCTTTTATTCAATATCCCAAATTTTTTATCTTTCCATATTTAGGAATTATTAAGTACAGGATCTAAAATCAAACTATTTATTTTTCTCTCAAGTTCGTTACTTTTAAATTTAACCAACTTTACTATAAATTTCTTACTTTAGATTTTCCCTTTTTATTTCCCTTTAAAAATTCAATATTTATATTTTTTAAAATGTAACAATATATCCAGCAATATATTAACATCAAATAAATTAATTTTTCCAACATAATATATCATACAATTATTCAACATTTCATATATTGCTGAAATGAAAATAAATTCAACATTTCTGAGGAATCCAGTTGCATCCCTCCAACCTGTTTTGTTGCATCCACAGATATTCGCACAATATAAAAATACCAATCCCACTTCGAGGGGGATATCGCGGTATATAGGGTCATCTGCTATTATGTGGAGCGCATAGGGTCTCATCCGCTATATAATGTGGGAATATTAATCACTCTAATATATATATACACTACTATACATAATATCATATCCATACTGATAATAATTAACAATTCAAGCAACCAACCAATAATTTAAATTTTAACTATTTAAATTCACCAGAAATCCAATTTGAGTGAGATTAGTTTACCTTTGACTTTTAAGTTTGCAATCCGATCCAAACCAGCCTGTCTCTCCTCGATTTAAGACCTTGTATAAACATTATACGGTTTATTAACATTTTAAACAATCGAACGTTTTGTTACCATTTAACAAATTTGATTAACTAATAATTTAATTAAACAAATTTTCCTTTAAATAATTTTAGTAACAAATAATTAAATACGTTAGTAAAACAAGTTAATCACTAACATTATTCTAAAATTAAATAGTACGTTTAATATGTGTATATGTATCTTTAAATCTCCTTTTGAAACTGCATATATGCTTATAAAAATCTACATAGCTTCCAAAATCTAATTTTTATATAAACTTCCAACCATTTTAAAATTCTTACTTTCTTTTTGTTTTTCCTAAAACAACTTATAACTAAAAAATATTTTCTTTTCTCTCCTTAACTAAACAAATTTTCACATTATTTAAAATAAAAATTTGAGGTTAGATTTTACCTCTCACCACTGCCCGAAACCCTGACGCCGATGCCCACTGTACTCTAAACGAAAGTAGCCCGACTCTCTGCTCGAACACAACCAACATCGGCCTCAAACGTGCACACAACTACCAACCACCATCCCCATTCCAAGACGCCCTCGTTGGAAATCGTCTCCCTAACCCTAGTCGACGCACCATAACCTGACTCCATCGCAAACTTTAACAGTTGCGACCGTCATCCTTCAACTCGCGCGCGTCGATTACATCGCACAGCTACCATATCACTTACCCAAATGTAGATATTGATTTTTTTATCACTATAGAGGTTAAGTTTTCAACATATAAAAATAATATATCTCATAGGGCCAAATAACCAGTTTAGATATTTCAATAATTCATATATATTGAAAATTGTACAACAATGGCGAGGTATCACATTGGATCCCTCTATAAATTTCCTATACATCAGTTAAGTCCCTGGAATTAATTTCATATATTGACCATTATAAAACGATAATTCATCAAAATCAAACAATCAACCAATAAAACATCCAAGTAAACAATCAACAATTTTTACCTACTATAAAACATTACTGGTTAACTAAAAGGGTGAGTTAAACTCACCTAAATTCTTGACATCACTGAAGCGTTTCAGTTCCGACTAGTTTCGAACAGCATTCAAATTTAACTTGAAATTCCACAAGCTCCAATTCCTACCAGCCCAATTCCGATGCACGGTTATCATCCTCAGAATATTCCAAAGCTCTGATTCGAATCAAACAATACCTAAACATTTCTAAATAATTTAGAAAAGACAAAATAAAAAGCTTGGGATAAAATAGAGAAGTTCCAATTTTTCTTAAACAAAAATATTCCAGAAAACCCAAAGGTTGGATTTAAAATCAACCTTTAAACTCATTTCAAACCAAAACTCAAATTAATGGTATTTGAAAATACTAAATTGAGACCACGACCATCATATCGCTTAACCAAATGTAGATTTTGATTTTAGGTTAATTATTCAACATATAACAAAATCATATCTCATAGGGCCAAACAATCAGTTTGATATTTAAATAATTCATATAACAGGAATACTATTGAAAATAATACAACAATGGACGAGGAATCCCGTTGGATCCCTCTCCAAATTTCATGTACATCACTTAAGTCCCAGCAATTAATTTCATATATTACCCGTTTTAAAACAACAATTCATCAAAACCAAATAATCAACCAATAAAGCATTCAAGTAAATAATCAACAATATTTATCTACTATAAAACATTACTGGTTAACCAAAGGGGGAGTTAAACTCACCTATATTCCTGATATCGCCGAAGCGTTTCTGTTCCAACTAAATTCGAACAGCGTTTGAATTTAAATTGAAATTCAAAAGCTCCAATTTCTACTAATTCAATTCCAAAACATAGTTATCATCGATACAAGTCTAACGCGACTAACCACGTTCGATTTGGACCTTGTATGAACAATTTACCGCATTTATAAGATTTATGAATTAAATGATATAATTGCTTTACTAATATTACATAATTTGCCACTAATTACCCAATTAGCTAACCCTAATCACGTCGTCTAAATCTACGCCGCACTCCTTTGAAACTCGACTTCAAACGAACCTCCTCCCTTTGTCTCCGCTAGAAGCCACCAAAGCCCGCCCCGACTTCACCGAGGCCTTGCCACCCTTGGTAAAACCCAACGAAGCTAGCGCCGTTGCCTATAACCCCTAAGAACACCATCATCAAACCCGTCTTTTCCCCCACGTTCGAACCAAGATTTCGACCACCTCGAATCGCCAACGTCAAATCCAACCGGTCATCTCCTCCACCCCATGATCAACTTTGTTGTTGGGACCAACCCCCGAAACTGCCTTTGGTGGCCTCGATAAATGTGAGTTTTTTGATGATGAGGATGTTTAATAGCGACTAGGGTTTAATTAAGGGTTTTCTTGTTTTGATTTTTGCAAAAAGAATGGGCCAATGGTCCTTATCCAGAAATATATCCTATGCTATTCACGTCTGAAGATTTTGGAACTCCAACTGAGGCTATTCACTAGCGTTCTTAGCTAAGTTCCCCTATTCTAAACTCAATTGAACTATTATCAGGACCCAAATCTATCATGTACAGAAATTAGCTTTTAAAATCAAAATATACAAATATTAATTCCTAAAATTATTCCCTACGCATTTTGAGCTCGCCCGACCACACAGTACGTCTGATCGCCACAAAGGTCGTCGGCGTACAAAAATTTATTATTCCGGATCAAATGGTAGTAGTTTCCTCAAAATCTGAGATAGGCCCCTAGAATGACAATTACACATTTATTAAAATGAATTATTATTTAAAAAGATAAAATCACTTTAATTATAAATTACAGTTTACCCCATACTAGTTAAAATGAACTAGCATAAGCTTTTGAAACCAATTTATTCAAACTAAATTCAAGATTCAATTATTTAAATAATCCTGATATTTAAATCACTATTCCAATATTAATTTCACAATTCACATATTCTAAACAATCCTTGCATTTGATTTCCAGATATTAACCTTTAAAATAAACTAAATATTTGAGTTTACATTATTAAATCTTTTTAAATCAATATTTTAATATTTAAAATCAATTAAATATTTTAAAATCAAATGGCCAAAATTCCGGGTCGTTGCATTCTTCCTCCTTAAAAGAATTTCATACCGAAATTGCCAAGGTACGGACTAACTCATTAACCTTTTCAAAATCAATTATTTGGAATAAGTAATTAAATCTTTTAAGTTGAAAATTTTCGACAGCGTCTCCTTTGTGCGGCTTAATCGGAAAAACTAAAAATCACCTCTACGGCCCCAATCCAACAAAAGAAAACAAAAGCTAAGTGGCCTCGCATATCTGAGGCATAAAATCATCAAACCAAACCAAATATAAACACATACTTATTTATTAGGCAAACAACTCCACTTAGAAAACCAAAGTTGTCAAACCAGCCTTTGCTTCCATAAACCTGCATATCATTTGCAAATAATATCCATCCAAATAACTCATAACCATATAATATTGCATTTCTAATGTCAAAACAAATAATTTATTAAAGCCTGTATGATGTACATATATCATCCATACGCAATATCAAATCTGATCGCTCGCTCGATCACACAAATTTCACTTCTGAACTAGTATCATTCACTCAATTTCCCTAGCGCTGACTCCGATCCTCTTTCTTGATTGAAAACTATCATTCTCCTTGCATAGCCATATACTATGATAGAAAACTTTGGATTCAAATCAAACATCCATATCCAATGTTCGTCGTCAAGAAGTGAGAGAAAAATCCTAACTTGGACCGGTGTACATCTGCATGAAATCATGCACTTGAATCTGGATCAAATGAGTTATGAATAGAATGATCAATGTACAACTTACATATCTATTACTTTGGTTCTTAAATTATACACTTTTTATTCACATCAATTTAAAATCACACTTAATTTCCCAATAGTATTTCCATTAATGCTAAAATTTATTTACAAGCCATTTTAAATCATTTTATTTTACTTTACTTAGGTTAAATTTTATCTCATAGCACAATTTTCAAATTTCCTTGTCTTAACTACACTAATTATTTTAAGTCACATTTTTTATTTGTTATTATATTCCTTTTAATACTAATTTTTTTTATGAATTACTTCATAAATCCATTACCTAAGTTCACAAACATCTTATAACGCCACTTATGCAAATCAATCGCTTTAAAACTCAAGTTATTCACATTTCAAAAACCTTTCATCTAGCTCCTTCATACTTAAATTTACTATAAGCATTTCATAAAGTACACATAGGTTTATTGTTCACTTTAAACTTAAGTTTATATTTTTAGTTAATATTAGAATTCGTTTTCTAAGTCATTCTGTAACATACTACTCCAAGCCTACAAACACTTTATAAAGATTTATCTTCATTAATAAAATAATCCCCAAGATTTTAATTACCTTTTTAAGGAATTATTATCTTACTTATGTCTATTAACATTCTATAACTCAAGTTTATATTTGCAAAATACTCTTCTATTCTCTAAGAGTATATATACAATAATAGATTTGTTTTACTTAACATGAATGTTCAACACATTTCAAACTTGTTTTTAAATTTCCTATCTCTTCATATTTATAAGTTACACAAACTTTTTATCCATAAAATACTTAGCTTCAATTTCTATATTAAATTTGGAAGCCCCGACCATTCAAAATCGTCGAAAAGTCCATTTCATTTTAGTAAATGAAAATTATCAACCAATGTATCATAAAAATATGCAAAACCAAACTACTCTAATGCATGGGATACATGCAGCCATCACATGACTTATGGAGAAACTTCAGAATTAATCATTCGGGTTTTGTTTCAAAGATATCAAAACAACAATATATATATATATATATATATATATATATACATATAACAAATCATTCCTTTGGGATTTTTAAATCATGACCAGATTTTACTGAAGCAACTTTTAATTTTTTTAACCTGGTAGCAATTCCCCGCTTAGAAACTCGAAAATGAACACCGATGATGCTACAGCCGTCACTGGAATTATTTCCAACAATCGAAGTGAGTTCGGTGCTTTTGTCTCTTCCAAATCATTTTACAATATTTCTATTAATCAATATTTTCAAAACAATACCATTATTACTTTTCCTAAGAATTTGAAAAACAATTTCTAAATGCCGGCTTTGAGTTCAAATTTCTCGCTTTAAATCCATTTTTATTTACAAAACATATTTTAGTAAAATTAATATTCCAAATTACTCCCCAATAATACTTATTATTCCTCACAACACTTTGAAAAACAATTTCAAGTCTCTGGGATTTAAGTAATCAAATTCTCTATTTTAAATCCTTATTTATAAATTATATTTATTAATCCTACTTCTATAATTTCACTTCTTATATAAGGTCATTTCATAGTTTTTTTCTCTTTGTGCAGATTATAATAAATAATTTTTGTTATAATTAAAGTTCAATTCAGTATCATCATCGAATACCTTATAGTCAAATCGTGAAACTGAATTCACAAGGTGTTCGTTTTAATTTAACCAAACAAAATGCTCATAAACTATCAGAGCATATCTAATCAACCATAAATGATAATAATCAAATATTATTGTTCTTTAACAATAAAACACACCATATATAACATAACAATATCTGAAAAATTATTCTTTTCATTTATAAATATAATCCGGTAAAATTATTTCATTTACCCAATTTTCTAAACAATATTATGTTGGTCTATCAGGTTCAATGTTTAGAAACCCCTATCGATATGTTGTTCCTTCTGCGCCAGAATTCATAAACCACTCAACCAATAAATCAACATAATATAAAAGATTTTATAGCACTAATAAATACACGCTCTTATATACATACAATCAAACTCAACCTAGGATCTCACTTATCCAATCTCAAATGAGTTAACCCCACCAAAGCCTAGGTGTTCGCTTAACCTAAACTCTGATACCAACTATAACGACCTACCTTTTAGTCCTTAAAAGTTGACACTAATACATCCACGATATTCACGTGCCGAACTTCTAAGTACCTGCAAGACAGATTGTTGGGAAAGAAAGAAGAAAAGAAAAAAAGAATCACACATCGTGACTAGTAACATATAATATTCAACCGAATTTTACAAAAGAAAAATTGAACTTTATTATACATATATTAATCGAGTTAGCCAATTAATCAACACCCTGATAGTTATAACGACATGTCTTCACATATGTTGTTAAATAAAATAATCATTGAAGTGGAAATAAAATATACGTGAATACAACTTGGAGGCATTCAGCTTGTCTTCTGAAGCTTTAAGTATCCATACCGAATCTATAAATATGCTCGGTCTGACATGAGCGTTATAAGAAAAATAATGCCTGGATCAGTCTGTTAAACCAGTGTGACAAACATACTACATTTGAATTTTAATGTTACAAAAATATTTGAAAATATTGATATCTCATAAGATCACACCGCATATAAACACAAACAGGTTTTTACCTTACGATACCAAAACATTTCTAAAGAAAGTCCTATGATATTATAATAATATCTAGGATATAAATACATATTAATCATAGTTGAAATTGTTACATTAATTAAATTCTAGCATAATAGGTATATAATCAAATCCGAAGGCTTGTATTGGAGAATGGATTCCAACTATGAAAGGGTAAGGATCTACCACCAAATTCGCACACCTCCAGATAAAATGTACGGGAGGCTACAACACGTTGCACCTCTGCTAATCAGGGCCTACCCTACCCCTTACTGGATAGCATCGAACAGGATCACCCCATGGTTGACAAACAACCATAATGGGCTTCGAAGCATACATGGATATTGACACAAGATCTTAGGATGATCATATCCCAATGAGAGCGATCCACATAGCCCTACTGCACATCCCTACTTTAGTCATTTTCTTGGTTGGTGAGGGTTAAGGTTATGATTAGCTTTTTATATAGAAAACCATCTTGGAATGCTAATACTGCCCACCAAGCAGAAATGTAATGCGGCATTCATCCATACAAGTCCGTTCTAGGTCTGAATGAAACCAAAGGCACTACCTCCACTACATCCATTTTGGAATTCCCTTAGGATTAGTAGTTAGTAGCACTTGCACTTCAAAAGATCCATATTCAATCATCTTCGAGATGTTCTAATTCGAACGCATGCTAGTTCAAAGTGGTTTTCAGATAATATATATGATCTCAGTCTTTTCGAACTGACAACAATAATTTATACCGTCCAAGTTTGCTAGTCGGTTATTTAACAATCAAATATACAACAATCACATTAGGGATTTATTTCCACCGCAACATTTGTTAAGCATATAAGCAACCACTAACCTCTTTAATAAATCCTTTCATGAATTTAAAGTCACTATGTAAATACTTATATCAAAATACTTCTCCAAAGATATATTCACAAACCCTTCATACTTCCTTTTTATACTTGGAGAAATATCCATACACTTGTTTCAACATATAAGTATATTCACAAAAACGCTACACTTTCACTGCTTAGGAAATGAATTTATAGAGCTCTAAAATCATTTATAAAACTCCTTTTATAAATTATAAAACCATTTATAAACTCTTTTATAAATCTCCAAAGCAATTTATAAAACTCTTTGTATTAAATTCTTCAACCATTGATAAAACTCTTTCTATAAATTTCTAAAACTATTTATAAAGCTATTTAATAAATCCATAAATCTTTTTATAAAAAGTTATTTTTATAAATATTTGAACCCATTTATAAAAGTTTATTCTTTTATAAATGTCTTTTATAAAGATTCTTCATAAAAATTCTTACCAAAACCCTTTTATAAAAGTCCTTTATAAAGCCTTTCTAGTAATTCTTATGAACTCAAACCCTATTTCATTTATAAAGTCTGTAATAAATCTCTTTTATTAAATTAGGTTCCTTTAATAAATCAATTTATTATTTGTAAATAAAATTAATCAGATAAATTAATTTACTTTAAACACCTTAAATAAATAATAAATTAACTTCCCAACACCATTAATATTATAGTTTATTAATTCCAAAATAATATTAATGTAATAATTAATAACCTCAAAATAGTATAAATATTTAATAAATAATTATTTACTCAAAAAATTATTATATAATAATTATTATTAACTGTAAAACATTACTAATAAATAATAATTATTAACTTTAAAATATTATAAATATAGTAGATAAAATTTTTTCGAACATTATTAATAAAATAATAAAATTAATGTTCAACCATTATTATAATAAATAATAATTTACTTCCAAATAATTATTAATAAATATTAATTATAAATTTCCAAATCATCATTATTAAAATAATAATTAAAATCCTCAAACATTTTAAATAAAATAATTAATAATTTATCTTCAAACAATATTAATTATTTAAATAAATAACTTTTCACCATATTAAAATGCTGATAGGTTACTTTTTAATCAATATTAAGTATAAATAAACAACTTTTAAATATTATTACTTAAACAATTTTAAAACATTTCTAAATGATTTAGAAAAGACAAAATAAAAAGGTTGGGGTAAAATATAGAAGTTCAAATTTTTCTTAAACAAAAATATTTTAGAAAACCCCAAGGTTAGATTTAAAATCGTCCTCAGAATCAAAAACCTATTTCAAACCAAAACTCAAACTAATGGTATTTCAAAATACTAAATTGAGACCATGGCCATAATATCGCTTAACTAAATGTAGATATTGATTTTTTTATCACTACAGAGGTTAAGCTTTCAGCATATAACAATATCATATCTCATAGGGCCAAACAATCAGTTTGATATTTCAATAATTCGTATAACAGGAATACTATTGAAAATGATGCAATAATGGGCGAGGAATCCCATTGGATCCCTTTCCAAATTTCCTGTACATCACTTAAGTCCCAGCAATTAATTTCATATATTGACCATTTTAAAACGGCAATTCATCAAAAACCAAACTGTCAACTAATAAAGCATTTAAGTAAATAATCAATAATTTTTATCTGCTATAAACATTACTGGTTAACCAAAAGGGGAAGTTAAACTCACCTAAATTCCTCATATCGCCGAAGTGTTTCTGTTCTAACTAAATTCGAACAGCATTTGAATTTAACTTGAAATTCCAAAAACTCCAATTTTACTAATTAAATTCCAAAACACAGTTATCGCCGATATGAATCTAACACTACTAACCGCGTTTGATTTGGACCTTATATGAATAAGTTATTGCATTTATAAAATATACGAATTAAATAATATAATTATTTCACTAATTAAATAATTTGGCCACTAATTACCCAATTAGCTAACCCTGATCTCACTGTCTAAAACCAGGTCGGACCTCTTTGAAACTCGACTTTGAACTAACCTCTTCCCTTCGCCGCCGCTAGGAGCCACCAGTGCCCGTCATGACTTCACCGAAGCCTCGCCACTCTCGACCAAACCCAACGACTCTAGCACGCCGCCTATAACCCCCTAGAATACCATCATTGAACCCATCTCTGCCCCACGTTCAAACCAAGATTTTGACAACCTCAAGTCACCAATGTCAAATCGAACTGGCCATCACCTTCTCCTCCTCCCCACGACCAACTTTGCAGTTGGACCAACCCTCGAAACGGCCTCTGGTGGCTCGATAAGCGTGAGAGATTGGATGATGAGGATGTTTATAGCGACTATGGTTTAATTAAGGGTTTTCTTATTCTGATTTTGCAAAAAATGATGGGTTAACGGTCCTCATATAGAAATATATCTGATATTATTCACATACGAAGATTTTTGAACTCCAATCGAGGCATGCTAACTGGTGTTCTTAGCCAAATAGCCTTATTATGAACTCAATGAAACTATTATGGGACCCAATTCTACAATACGTAAAAATTAGCTTTTAAAATCAAATTATAAAAATATTAATTCCTAAAATTAATCGCTATGCATTTCGAGCTCGCGCAACCACACAATATGTCCGATCGCCACGAAACTCATCGTGGTACAAAAATTTATTATTTCAGATCAAATGTCACTAATTTTGTCAAAATGCTAGGCAGTGCCACAAGATGACAATTACACATTAATTATAGCAAATTGTTATTAAAATAAATTAAATCGCTTTAATTATAAATTACAGTTTATCCTAACCATTTTTTTTAAATGAACTTAAATAAGCTTTTGAAATTAATTTATCCAAATTAAATTCAAGATTCAATTATTTAAATAATCTCGATATTTAAATCATTATTCCAATATTAATTTCACAATTCACATATTTTAAATTCCTTACATTTGAATTCCAGATATTAACCGTTAAAATAACCCATATATTTGAGTATACATTATTAAACCTTTTAAATCAATATTTTAATATTTAAAATCAATTAATTATTTCAAAATCAAATGATCAAAATTCTGCGTCGTTACACAATCAGTCTTGATTAATTCTAGTCTAACACTACTAAGAAGTTCTTTATTACGAAACATCATATCATTCCATAAGTGTCATACCTTAGCATTTAGCCCAACATCTGCTAGATCTATGTGAAGTGTATTTATGAATTGATTGGTTGATAAACATTCAATTGTTTCCACGATTTTGTTAGATAAATTTGCTTGTAACCCCATGTGTTGCTTCATAGCTTTCGGTATGCTGTTGGAATAATCACACTCAACAAAATGTGATCTCTCGTTTCAGTGGAAAAATTATAGAATTTACATAGGTTAGAAGGGATATTACACCACTTACTCACTCTTTCTATCTTATTTAACTTATTTTTAATTGCAAAAAAAGTGCAAGCAGACATTTTAGGTGCACGTACCTTGTTCCATATATGATGATGCCAAAAGGTAATAAGGTATTTATTCCTTACATAATTCCAAACTGATTTCACTTAAAAATTATCATATTATTCGGATACCACCATCAATAGTATTCTTCTGCATCTTTATCTATGTTAATATTTCTAATAATATTACATATGCTCGGCAGTAGATTAGATGTGTTGAGGCTCCATCTTGTATTGGAAATAAGAGCAGATACTTGTCTAATAGTACCACCAATGGTACACATATATTACCATCATAACCCGTAAATCAAAGAGTCTCCAAGAATCCAAGGATCAAACCCTATGCTTATATTTCTGGTTTTTGGAGAACTTTTCCAAGAGATGGATGCACTAGGATTCTCTTTAATGGTCCAGAATATTTTAGTTTTACAATATCTCTTATTCATCCAAACCACCTGTAAGCTTTTTTGTTGTAAGAACCTCAAAAGTAATTTTAATGCCAAAGTAGATTTTAAATCATGTAACCATCTTAAACGTAATCCACCCTCTTGTTTTGATCTACACACAAACTCCCAGCTTACGTTATGTTGTTATCCCAACCATAAAAAGGCATCATATAAGGATTCAATTGCATTTGACAAATTTGAAACCAAAATGACACCGTAGGGTACATTACTGATTTAATTAGCTCTAGCCTTCCACTAAGAGTAAGCAGTTTACCATTTCATTCATTCAATTTCTTTTTAATTTTATCAAGTAATCTACCATAGTATGCCAGTTTAAGAGTAGTACTACTTAATGGTATCCAATGTGGGTAATTGGTAAACTCTCTATTTGAATATATAATAAGTCAATTATTTCTTGTTTCCTTATATCTCATTTTCTAAAAAATAGTTTGGATTTTTATCCGTTTACTACTAAACCTGTATATGACTTTAGCTGTGCCATGATTTTCTTAATTGTTTAAGCACTCTTAGAATTAGCTTGAGCAAAAATCAACAGATCAAAAACATAAATTAGATGATTAATGATGGAGCTGTTCTTATAAATAGGAGATAAATTACTTTTTATGTGCTTTAAATCCAACGTTAATGAAGGGTATTTCATTGCCACCACAAATAGATAGGGAGATAAAGGGTCTCCTTATCTAAGCCCTCTATTGCTTTCAATAAACTTACATGGGCTGTCATCTATCAAAATTGAATATGGTGGAGTAGAGATACATAAATAGATTGTGCTAACCAATTTGTGAGGAAACCACATGCACAAAAGCATATGACAAGTAAACTCCATGTTTATCTTGTCGTATGTTTTTTTGGAGATTTGTCTTCAAATACATGTTATTCGAACACTTTCTATTAAAAGTCATCACCATTTCATGAGCCAATAAAGAATCTTCTATTTCTACCTAAAATGAATGCATGTGAGTGGATAGACTGGAGTTTTTGCTGAACGCTACAATAATATTGTGTTTTTTCTTCTACTTGTCTTTGATTTCTTAAATTTTCTATTTATATTTCTTGGTCCAATCAACTTGTAATGTTAGCCTAGAAAAAAGGCCAACCACAACCAATGATTACATACCTAGTTGTTGATTTTTCATAGCCACATTAAGGGTATTAGACCAATTTTTTGGTCAATAATAACCAAGGGAAGTTACCTACATCAGACATAAGTCTAATCCTAGTATTTTGTCAATGTGACTTCTTAGGATACTCTTATGCGAGAATAGACCATCCTTACATGGATGGATGCAATATTGGAATGCAAGCGAATGAAGCCTCGCGAAGAGGTTATGTACTTAGTTTATATTGTTGGTGATAGAGTTCGGGATATATCCTAGGAGCAATTATGTAATTTGTTACAAATATCTAACTCGATAACCAATTTAGTTCAAAATAATAGATGTATTCTTTCTCTATATGCCTTATATAATGTGTTACATTAATTATTTATTTAATTAAAAGCATATTTAATATAGAAAATACATAAATGTTATGTTTTGATAGTGGTACAAATTGTTGTACTCATGAATGATTTATCATAATAAATTAAACATATCATTTTAAATATTCCTAGTCAAGACATATCGAGACTGGATATCGATACATCCATTGAGATTAGAGAACGTAATGATCTCCACACATAAGCAGTGTATTACTCATGACTGCTGCAGTCACCAAGGGTTACGTACTGATAGTTATTGGATAACTATGAAATGACCCACTCGATAGTTTTCTTTAATAACTAAGGTCAAATAAAGAATATCGATGTGATGACTTTACATAATTTTCTCGACTTGAGAATACTATCGAGCTTTAATGTGAAAACTCCGCTTTGGTTATAGTTAAATTATGACACGACGTCTATCAAAGGGGTTAGTATCATGAGATCAACTTAAGTCAACTCAAAGTCAAAGTCCCTGACCAAAGCAGCAAGGTTAATAATAATTTTTATTATTGAACAAAGGATTTTGTGTTTGCACTTACAAAGTTGAATGTGGATAATGTTGGAATATTAACCAAAACCAAACTCCATAAGTCCTAATATGATGTCGTTTTGATGAAAAGAATCGGTGTAATAATCATCAGTACCTGGTACCGTTTATAGTAAGTAAAATTGAATTATACCAAAAGATACGCAAGTGATAAATTCAGTCAAAATGTCACAGTACTAGCTAAAGTGACGTATGAACGTTAATATTTGAATTGTTCGATATTAATCGCTGACTGAATTTACACTTTTGATTGTGCAACCAAAACGATAAATAATACGAATGAACTGCATTGTATGATTAATTTATAATCATTGTAAATTAATTATTATTTTAAAATATTAATTATTAGATTTCATTTAATTTGTTTAAATACAATTAGTGTTTACAATTATACGTATATATAAGTTATAAACATATGTATCGATATACGATGTTGGTAGAGCATTTAAGTTAGATTCAAAAAGAATTGATTAATATTTATGAAATATTAACTATCATTGAAAAAATTGATGTTTGAATGCCATTGGTACTAAATAAAATGCGTATATAAAACTTATAAAAGCACGCAGCGATACACAATATCAGCAGTACATTTAAATTGGTAGATGGAATTAACACTAGTGTGGTTTTGGAAATTTCGAGGGACGTATGGATTGAATATGACCAGCAATATATATAGAAAAATTGAGGATTTAATGAGATTTAATTAAGAATCAAATAGAGAAAGTTACAAGGGAAGGTATTGAAATGTTTCAATGTTTCCATTAAAACATATTCTCCTTTATTCATTTCATTGGAGATTCGCTGACATTTCATTTCCTCTTCCCATATTCCTCTCTATTTTGGTCACAAAATTTATGGCTACCAAGATATGTAATTTCGAAAAATAAATTCAAACAAAACAAATAGATTCAAGGTGGTTCTTGTCTTTAAATCCTTACAAAATCTAGAGGCCGATTCAAGCGAATTGGGCTTGTATTCATCATTCAAGGTGTAAATCATTGGCTTCATTTTTAGGTAATTCTAATTTTATTTAGTTGTATGCTCATCATGTTCCGATGGCTTAGATTCTATTCATGTTACATCTTTTCTATTTTGTGTGCTCATCTTGTTATATAACTTAAACCCCTTTTTGTCAGTCTCAATTAATTATATGATCGTCATATAGATTTAACTTAGATCTCTCTTGTTCTACATATCCATTGATTAGATGTTTATTATGATTAACATATTTCAAATCTTTTATCTCATTTTATTATTTTTCATATTTTTATATAATTAGATCTGAATTCTCTTGCAACGAATTTGTATACGCCTAACTTGTACGACTACTTTTTCCATTGTTTTGGAATTTAAAAAAAAAAATAATGCTATTTTATTATGTTGCATATAAAATTTTGTAACACTTATATACATAAACATAAATAAACTATATTTGTTGGTTCTTTAAAATTACATTGAAAATCGATTTTCGGTGTTACATCGTTACTTTCTAGAAAATGATTTCTTTTAGTTATTATATTCGTAAATGTAAAAAAATTCCCTTTTGTTCTAGAATTAATAAGTGGCCTTTTATGTGAATTTATAGACTTTTATGTCTAAGTTAAAAGGTTGAACTAAATTTGTTAGCATTAAATTTAAACATATATGTTAGTTAGTTTGCAATCTTTATATACACACATGTTATTTCAAACTTAATACATAACTTGTAATCATTTACACATATGGATATGCATGTGTTTATGTTACTTTAACTTAAATCAAAATGGCTTTTGTGCGTGAATGTAGAATTTATTTTCAAACTACTCCTTAATTAAAACCATTGTTATAATTGTTAATCTTTATTTGAAAAACTTATAATATAGGGAAATTTATTTTAACATGTATATATGTAAACTTATCTATTATTATACTTGTATATTTTATTTGTAACGACCAGTAGGCTTTTCGACCCTCGAAAATCAACATCAATACGTTCAGTGTATAACATGCCGAATATTCAAGTGCCGGAAATTCAGTTTGCTAGGGTAAAGAAGAAAAGTGATAGAAGAAGAAATATAAACAACAAAATAGAATCTTACAATCGCAGCGGAACAATATTTAATAGATAAATACAGATCTTTATAGCAAAAAAAACTATAACTGTTAATATACATACAATCATCAGAGTACAATAGTCAACAATCAATCTGGATAGTTATAATAACCTGTCCTCACAATTCCTGAGTATATAACATATACATACACATCAAGATATAATCAATTATGTGGAATACGCATAAGACTCCTATGGCTCATCTCTTCAACTCCGTAGCATCCAAACCTGAATCTGTAACACTCAGCCTGACCTAAGCATTATAATAAAATAACACCCAAGTCAGTCTGGAAAACCAGTGTGAGAAAACACACCTAACTTGAATTATTACGATTATAAAAATTCTTCGAAAACAATGGTAACTTGTAAGGCCTCGCCACACATAAATACGATGGGTTTTTACCTTAAGATGACCAAAACATTTTATATCAAAATCACCTGATATTATAATAATGTCTATAGAAGTAAACTATAAAATAGCTGTAATGCTTGCATCTCATGTTTCAACATAGTTGGGCACAATCAAAACCGTACAAGCATGCATTGGAGAATGGATTTCATACAATGACTAGGGTACTGGGATACCGACACAGTACACCTCTAAAAAAAATGTACCCAGATCGTACCTAATGATCCATGCCAACACAGGACTGACCTACCCCTTAATAGATTGTACCGAATATGTTATCACCCTAGGTGTTCCCACCCTATTGAGCGCTCTATTTTACATCAACAGTCATTTCCATAATTATAATATATCCGAGGGTATCTAGAAAAGTGATAACATACCCCACTTGGGTGCGACCCACTTAGCTCTGCTGCATCTTCCATATTTTAGTCATTCCCGGTTGATGAGGCTTGAGGCAACGTTTTACCTTTAGAATAGCATTCATACTTGGAATGTTAACACTGCCTTCCAAACCACGATGCAAATGATAACATTCATCCATACAAGTTGTTCTGGGTTTGAACAAACTGAATCTCCAAATCACCATCTTCATTATCTTCATGATATTACAATTCGTAATGCATAAATTAGATCGAAGTGGTTTTCAAATAATTAATTCTGACCCCTGCCTCTTCGAAACGATCAACGAATTTGGCCAGATTTGACAATCGGTTATTTAACTATCAAATTTCACACATAAGCAGTCACTAGGCCCGATTTTATAAATCTTTCAAAACATTCATTTCAAAATATCTTTACAAAGATATGTAGTCAAATCTCTTCCAGTATATTCAATAATTGGAAACAATTTCAAATACTTATATCCATAACATGATATTTTCGAATCATATTAATACTTAGAAATAATTTTCCAATTCCATTTATAACTCAACACTTTAAAAATATTCCTATAATAATAATCTCATAGTTAAATTATTTCAAAACCTTCCACTCCGATACTTAGGAAATATTTATAAGTATACTTTTCCAAAATATTTTTATTTCCAATACTTGGGAAATATTCCATTTATTTCATATTTCTCAAAATCCTTTACAATTTATTTGGAAATTTCTTAACTCATTTATAACGGAGGTTATAAGTTTCCGGAATTCATTAATTTATTTCCTTTAAAATTTCCAAAAAATCGATTATACCTATCTATAATTCCAATTACCCATTTCTAACTTCTTTTATGAATTCTAATTCATTTTCAAAGTTTCTGCATTCAAACATATTGGAAATTTCCTTAAGTTCCTAGAATTCCATTATAAAATTTCTCTTATAAAGTCACATTCATTAGTTAAAACCCGGTTTACAAATCTTGAGGGCATTTATAACTAAATTGCCATCACTTACTTTTAAATTATATATAAAATAATAATTATTATTATTTTCAAAAAACATGGTTAAATAATTATTTAAAATATCAAAGCACTTTTAAACTAAACGTTAATAACTAATTCCAATCCATTTATAAAATTACTAATCGATATACAAACTTGTTTATAAACCTAGAATTCACTTCAACAAATTTAAATATTTAAATAACTAACTTTCTGAAATACTTTAATTCAATTAATAGATTTTAAACTACGTAACTTAATAAATGAAAATCCTTTCTAAAAACAAACCTTAACTTCTTTTGAAAAACCATTTTTAAAATTCAACATACCCGTTTACATAATTATAAGTCTCTCTCGATCAATCATAAAATGATTCACACTTCCAATTTCATAACTATTCCCAAATTCCAAAATAAAATTTACTATTTCTTTTCAAGCCGATTTCCATATATCATTGTAAATTCCCATCGTGGATTTATATTTCCAATTTATCAAATGATAATCATTTCGCTTATTTATAAACATCGTTTATAAGTTTATAAACTCAGCTCTCATTTCTTTGTTAATAACAGATTCATATTAAATGATTCCATTTATAAATCGATTCCTATTCAAAATCCCATTTATAAATCTATTTATTAATAAATCTGAACTATATTCCAAAACCATTTAAATCTTGATTTTGACTTCCATTATGTATTCCTAGAAATTCCAATTAAAAAATCCACTGTTTAAAATACTCAAATTAAATTCTCTACTTTAAACCATTTTATGAAATAGCTAAATAAATATCTAAAATGAAATTTATTTATTTTATCCAAATCAATTCCTTTTTAAATAATTCCAAATTTCAATATAAATATTTTCACTTGCAAGACTTCTTTCAAATTTCCTTTTTAAATTCAGAAATATTATTTATGGTATTTAAAATACCAAAATTAAGGCTAAGGATACTATAGCATCCAACACATCAAATCATATCAAAATCTATCAAAGATTATTCAAACACATCATATATCACTATATGTGAAATTAAAATCAACATTTTTGAGGAATCCAGTTCGATCCGTCCAACCTGTTTCCCTGCAACCACATATGTTATATAACAACAAAATTATTATCACTGCTTCAACGCAGGATATCATAATAAAAAGGGTCATCTGCTATTATGCGGGGCGCATAGTGTCTTATCCGCTCCAATTGGTGGGAATATATTCAAACCAACTAGTAAATATAATAATTTATCCAAACAATCTTTCAACCATTTTTATTAAATATAGATCATACTAGTTACCCAAAAAGGTGAGATTAACTCACCAGAGTTCCAAACATCACCGAAGCGTTCTGGTTCAATATAAATTTGAACAACTTTCAAATTTAGAAAGAAATTCCCATAGCTCCAAATTTAGCCAAAATGATTCCATCATGTAGCCTTCATCATAACGAGCGCAACATAAAAAGTTTTATCCCAATCCAACCTCATACAATAGAGTTACACCATTTATGAGATTTAAATTTTTAATTTAAAATTTAATATACTAATTACCAATTACTATATTTAATTACCCTAATTGACGTTTTATCCTTCTTCTCCCTTATTTTTTGTTTCCTTCTTAAGCCTACTATATCTCTTTCCTCAGCCGACTATTTCCCTCATCAACTCTTTACCACCAGATAATAAAATTGAGCTCTGACGTCATTGATGAACTCTTCTTCTCGAATGCATCTTTCCCGACCTATAGTTTATAGGTCCGACCTCTCCTAATTGGGTGTTTCATTCCCTTACCTTGCTATGAAAAAACAACGATGGACCCTCCACCTTAGAGTCGCACCTCCCCAAATCTGGCCATTAGTGCCTTACTCCACCACAAACTCCAAACCATCCTCCAAATTAGTGAATGTCACCTAGATCGAAGTCAATCCCTAACCCTAGCAATATTGATGAGACTGCCAAAACAAAGAGCAACCCCTCCGTGAACTCAGTAATATAGAGATCTCACCAAATATGACTCAAAATACAATCTTCCTGATTTTTTTATTTTACATGTATTGATTTCGATTTCTTTGAGAGAAGGATATTTTTTTATCCTTTATATGTGAACATCTACATTTATATAAAGGTTGGGAAGAAGTAGGCAATGTTGGGTGGCTGAGAAGGGTGGCTGAGAGTATGCAATTTGGGATGAGGTGAAAGAAGGGAGGCTGGTCAAGTCAAATATATATATATATATATATATATATATATTGTAGGATCGATTTCACCCTAGAGGGGGGGTGAATAGGGTGATAGTGTAAATTATAAAAATTAATCGCGGAAGCTTATAAATTAATTTCAATTCAAATCACAGAATAGCAGCACAGATATCGCAGAATATAGATAACAGAATAAAACAGAACAACACAGAATTTACCCAGCTTCGGCAAAACCCTGCCTACGTGCTGCAACCAAGGTTTCTACTAGAAATTAGATAGTCCCTCGCTTACACACGTAAACTCGCTATACACCGCTATTGACTAATCTAACTCTACGCTCAAAACCCTGCCACAACTCAACTACCGAGTTGTGAATTCTCAAACTACACACCGTAGTTTGTACCCTAGTCACACGACTAGAAAAATTAAACGGTTTAAAAAGGAAAATACAAATTAAAAACAAATTAAAATACAAAACCCTAATTTATAAAAAGTAAGCCTAAATTAATTATTGGTGGAAACGGCCCAATAATTAGATGATTAAAAATGCGTCCCCTTTTCTCCTTTTATTTTGTTGGCCCGGTTCCTTTTTCTTGAGAATAACGGCGTTCGTCCCTTTTCCAGATTTAGGGTTTTGTATCTCGAAGCGCCTGTTTAATTCAATCGAATCAACGATGATTTGCGTGTTGCCTTGATCGATTTGGTTCCTTGAAGCTCACTGTGGCTGCTTTGAGTTGATGGAGTTCGATTCGATTCGGTATGTGATTTTTAGTTTATTCTATTCTGTAATACTTGATTGAACTCCATGCTCCTTGCCGATGATGTGAATTTGATTTATATAGGGTTTGTAACCCTAGATTTGCGTTCGTACGAATATATTTGAATTTTTCTACTGAATCACTTCGACCACTTGATGATGCTTGAATGATTGAGATTGATTCTGACTTTTTCATAATCGTATAAACTTGGTTCCTTGGTTGACACGGTTTTAAAATCAATTTCGTGATTTTCTCTGGTTGACTTCGAGTTGGATTTTGTGATGACCACCGGCTTTGACTTGGTTATATTCCTTCATTGCCAAGGCAATCTCGGCACCGTTTTGATTTCGTGACTCATGGCTCTGCATTACTTCGGCCATGATCTTTGACGTTGAACACTGATAATTTATTTTTGACTTTGGCTTGAATCTGTTCATCTGCACTTGTGTATATTTGGCTTCACTGTGAATTTTGGTCTTCATGATAATGTATTGCTGTTGTCATGATTGTTGTGGCACTGAACTTTTGATCATGTTGCCTTCGTGTTGTTGTTTGCTTTATGTACCCTACTGCTTTGAACTTCTGGTTGGTTTGGCCTGGACTTCACTTGACCACAGCTCCATGTATACTTGGTGCTTGATTTGGGTTCATACTTGTTCATGTGTACATCTGACCCTTCCATATGTTCTCTGATAATGTTGAACCTCACTGTTGCATTCCATTTGTGTTTGCTGTGTTGCAGTTTGATTGTGTTGTTTAGTATGTTCATTTGAGTCAGTGGAGTTGTTTCATTTCCATGATTTGCATTTTGATGTTGCAGTGCTTCATCATTTGAACTACTCTCTGACTTGTAGTGTTCATTTGTTATGCTTTGGTCTGGCTGATCTGTTGTTCAGATTGCATTATCTTATAGTCATTCTGGCCTTGAACCAGTTGTATCTTGTTTATGTGCATATTGCTGAGGCTTGTGGTATTTGCTGTCCACTTTCCATGATTTCAACTTCACTGTGAACTTTTGCTTGTTGCCTGTCGAACTTGTTTTGTATCACTGCAAAACTTGTTGTTCATGTATGAGTTGATATATTTGTGTATGTCTCATTTTGATCCACTTTGTCATTGCATATCTATATATGCTTGACCTCTGTTGCATGCTTGCTGTATTCATTGTAGTGTATGTTGTACTTTGATCTAGTTGTGTAGTTTGCCACTGTTTGTTCTGACTTGAGCTCGTACCACAGCAAACTGCATGATGGTCTTGTGACTCTTGCTATACCTTTGTGCATTTTTCTGTATTCAGTTGAGTTGATTGTTGCATTGTCACTGGTTCATTTGAAGTTGTAGCTTGCATCTGCTTGCTGCTGCTTAGTGTCTTGAAACTCGGCCTATTGTGTACTTCATATAGTTGGTTCATGTTGTTGCTTATGTTGGTGGCCATCTTCAAGTCAGTTTGCATGATGTTATTTAATGAAGAGGTTGAACCTGTTAGTCGAGCTTGCATACTTCATGTAGCCTTGTGTTGAACCCAGTTTTACAGCTCGGGTTTGACCTTGTGCTCGTGTCGTGATTTTAAATATATAGCACGTGAGTTGAACCCGGCTTTGCATTTGGGTTTGACCTGTGCTCACCTGTCCCTGTAGCATTATCAAGTGTATATCGGTGTGCACGGCCTTGTGGCATAGTAATACACTGTGTATGTCACAAGTTGTTCGTGTATGATGAATTCAAATTTAAATTATGACGAACAACCCAAATAACTGAGGCAAATCATATTTTCAAAATTATCTTTTATTTTTGAATTGCAAAAATATTTCTTTTTCAATTTTACTGCGTTAGTTTATATTTTTGCAGATTTCTCAGATGCTGGATTCAAACTGGAATGCAGTTGAAGATAAAGTACGAGTGTGAGTGATATGTAGTGAGGTTATCAATGTAAATACGAAATCGTGATGTATTCAAAAATTGTATAGTTATAGTGAGAGCTTGAAATTGTACTATTCAAAATTGTAATAAATATTTGTTTAAATAAAATATTCGTTTGAATTCAAATTCCGTGTTATATATTTTATTCAGCAAATATTTATTTAATCTGTGAAAATAAAATAGTATATTAACAAATACATTTAAACGAATGTATATATGTTTATTATCATCAAACAAAAAATCATATAAGCGCATATTCAACAATCTCCCCCTTTTGATGATAACAAACATATATTTAAGATTTTGAATATGTTAAATGTATTTGATCGTGGATATGCATTGCTCCCCCTATTTAAATGCTCCCTCTCTACACAATACTCCCCCTACATATATGCATACAAATAAAAATGAGCCTAGATGCAAATGGAAAATTATTTGACCTTTGCTTGATTTTATTTGACAAAATCTTAACTTTTCTCTCCCCCTTTTGTTATCAGCAAAAGAATAATAGTATTAGAGAAAATAGAGATAAAGTAATCGATATCGATCCAACATTAAAACTCAATTGAATATAAATATTAAATTTCAATAAAAAATCAAACAAAAATCATAAATATTTTGTTAGGCGCATATTCCACTTTTAGAATGATGGAAGTGATGTCATCATATAAAACCATACAGTTGTGTCTATTTGTGGTATATTTATATCAGGAATTTGAATATCTACTAACCATGCATAACCGTTAGGACTTTTAAATGAGATTAGTAGTATTCCAATTTTATTTTATTTTATTTTAAAAAAAATGAATTCAAGTATCTTCTAACCACGCATAACCGTGAGGACTTTTAAATGGGATTAGAATCAACTTGTTTATTTTAAAAGAAAAAAAATCAACTTTTGATATGCGTTCCATACATGCATAACCGTGAGGACTTTTAAATGAGCATGGAAGCACATAACAAATTCCAAGTAATTCACCCATGCATAACCGTGAGGACTTTTAAATGAGAGTGAATACTTTGGTATTTATTTATTTATTTATTTTTGCTTTTTAAAAAAATGTGAAAATGAAAAACGAACGATTCCTGTTTAAAGTACCACATATCGACAAACTATATAGAATTTTGATGAGTGATGGTTGTTAGAAATATGATAGATATAGAGATGGTCATGGAATTTTTACCAACAAAAAGTTTTATAACTCTTGTTTAAATTTCTAAAGAAATTTTCTAATTATACTTTCTCGAGTTATAATATATGATAAATATCAACACTCATCACTTTTTCAATTACTATTTTTCTTTTCGATAAACATTAGGGAGTCAGATTAGTCAATATAGTCATTTAAAATCAAATTCAAAAATAATTATGAAACCAATTTTTCAAAATGACTAATCTGAAAATATGGTCAAAAATGATTTTCTCCAGGGGGTTTTAAAAGAAAATTTTCTGCTGTTTGAAAATTATTTGAAATGAAGAATATGCAGATATTTTCTTTGGAAAATGATGCAGTTACTAAATGTCTCAAAAATCACGTTCAACTAGTAATTTTTCTATCAACTATATTACCAGTGTAATCTGCATCTAAATTTCTCTCTTACTCGAAATTATCATCAACTGAATTTTATAGACCAAACCATGAAGTGTGCATCAAAAATTTCAAACTCAATTTTAACAGCAATTTAAATGACATTCTTTTGAAATTGGATTGAAGCCGTGTAAATAATTAGAAAAACGTGAATATAGAGTTAGCCGTATTATAACCAATTTTATTATCCAACAAAAACACTATTTTTAATCCAAAATGATATATATGAAGTAATTCAAAGAATCTAGAGATTATTATAGTGTTTTTGGCATAAGAATATAATTAGCCAAAATAAGTTGAATAAGTCAGAATCAAAATCGTCATCTTTTCATCAATCTCAATATTGGCTGATTTTAATTCAGAATATGGTGCAGATTATCACATTTAATATATCATTCAAATAAATATACTTTTACCTGTTTTTACCTTTATGATATTTTTCGTCGTTGTCCATTGTGATTCTGTCACCTTTATACTAGGCTAAGGAACTTAGCTTTGTCTCCCGTTGTGTTTCTGAAACAGCCAAAATCCAGAGAACACTATTGTTGTTCCTTAGCCTGCCACCACACCTACACGGAAAAGGATTTATGTGACCTATTTGTTTTTATAGGTCCATGGTTGTTAGTGGCAGAAAATTTTGAAAAATAATTTTGTGTAGACCCAAAACTATTTATAATTGTTCCCTTTGGCACCCAAATTTGTTTAACTTTGAGAGATTTTATATTTGTGCCTTTTTGAACCCAAATCGGTATAGTTTTCACATGTTTGGGTCTATACCAACAATTATTGTGACCGTGTCCAAATTTTCTACAAATTGTGCACATAGAATTAACTTGATTAAACTTGTTTTCAACAATTTTCGAATTATTAAATCCAAGTCCTTGTCTAACCGTATTAACAGTTTGCTTTCCTAATAGCATATTCAACGATTTTTCACTTTTTGAAAATTTATCTAAAGTCGTAGACAATTGTTGGACTTTTGATTTGAGAGATTCATTTTCGTTTAACAACTGTGTGCACTTTTTAATAGAATTCTCTCTCCTAGTATTTTCATTCTCCTTTAAAATCAGAATTTCATTTTCAAGCGATTTTATTTTAATTTCTGATTTTTTAATTTCCTCATCAAATGTTGGACACTTATCACATTTAGGGATCCTACTTTGATAGGTTTTAACTAATTGATCAAGTTGTTTATTACATTCTATCAAAGTATCTTTTTGAGATTCAAGTTTGGCGTATTTTTCCCTAAGTCGTTCAAAACAACCGTTTACTTCATGAAAATATATAAGCAACTCAGAATGGGTAAGTTTTGATACCTCACTTGGCTCGTCATCGTCACTGTCAGTTGTATCACCTCGAAGACACAATTCTGCCTTTTCGCTTTCACTGCCAGTGCTTTGATCATTCTCGTCTATTTCATCCCAAGTGGCTGCAAAACTTTTCTTTTTCTGTTTCTTTCCGTGGCTGGATTTAATTTGTGGACAATCAGGCTTGATATGGCCGGGTTTGTTGCAATTATAACAAATAAACTTTTTTTCTTCTGAGTAGTCTAGTGCTTTGGCTATTCTGCTTTTTGCTTTTTGAATTCGAGCTGAATTTCCATGTTTTTGATTCCATTTTTTGAATTTCCTTATTAACAGCTCCAATTCTGCTGCTCCATCATCTTCATCGTTATCATCATCACTTTCGGTTGTTCCTTTGAGAGCTATTGATTTCTTTTGAGTGTCACCTCCTTCACGCTCTTCTTTGAATTTCATTTCAAGCTCATAAGTGGTGAGATTTCCGATGAGTTCCTCAACTTTAAGTTGTTTTAAATCTTTCGATTCTTGTATGGCAGTTACTTTTGCTTCAAAGCTTCGTGGAAGGACTCTGAGGATTTTCCGGACTATTTCTAATTCGGTGTATGTTTTTCCAAGAGCTTTTGATTTGTATACGATATTGGAGAGTCGTCCGTACATCTCTTTGACATTTTCTTCCTTCGCCATTTTGAAGTTCTCGTATTCGCTGCTTAGCATTGCAAGGCGAGATTCTTTGACTTGAGATGTTCCTTCGTGAGTCACTTCTAGTATGTGCCATATTTCCTGCGCAGTTAGACAATGTGAGACACGATTAAATTCAAATTGATCCAATGAACAGATAATAGAATTCATAGCTTTGGCATTAGTATTTTGTAATTTATTTTCTAGTTCTGTCCATTGTTCCTTTGGTTTCTCTATTTCCTGATTATCTACAGTTATAGTTGGTATTCTATAACCTGTCTCAACAATATTCCAAGCGTCAATGGTTTTCAGAAAAATTTGCATTCTATTTTTCCAATAAGCATATTCACCGTTGAACATTGGTGGTCTAACTATGGATTGACCTTCTGCAAAAGCATTATTAAAAGAAGCCATTTTAAAAATTCAAATTTTTAAAACAAAAACCGATTTTTTTAAAACACGAATTTTTAAAACAAAAATTGATTTTTGTAAAATCAAATTTTTAAAACAAAAAACGGCTTTTGTTCCTAGCTCTGATACCACTTGTAGGATCGATTTCACCCTAGAGGGGGGGTGAATAGGGTGATAGTGTAAATTATAAAAATTAATCGCGGAAGCTTATAAATTAATTTCAATTCAGATCACAGAATAGCAGCACAGATATCGCAGAATATAGATAACAGAATAAAACAGAACAATACAGAATTTACCCAGCTTCGGCAAAACCCTGCCTACGTGCTGCAACCAAGGTTTCTACTAGAAATTAGATAGTCCCTCGCTTACACACGTAAACTCGCTATACACCGCTATTGACTAATCTAACTCTACGCTCAAAACCCTGCCACAACTCAACTACCGAGTTGCGAATTCTCAAACTACACACCGTAGTTTGTACCCTAGTCACACGACTAGAAAAATTAAACGGTTTAAAAAGGAAAATACAAATTAAAAACAAATTAAAATACAAAACCCTAATTTATAAAAAGTAAGCCTAAATTAATTATTGGTGGAAACGGCCCAATAATTAGATGATTAAAAATGCGTCCCCTTTTCTCCTTTTATTTTGTTGGCCTGGTTCCTTTTTCTTGAGAATAACGGCGTTCGTCCCTTTTCCAGATTTAGGGTTTTGTATCTCGAAGCGCCTGTTTAATTCAATCGAATCAACGATGATTTGCGTGTTGCCTTGATCGATTTGGTTCCTTGAAGCTCACTGTGGCTGCTTTGAGTTGATGGAGTTCGATTCGATTCGGTATGTGATTTTTAGTTTATTCTATTCTGTAATACTTGATTGAACTCCATGCTCCTTGCCGATGATGTGAATTTGATTTATATAGGGTTTGTAACCCTAGATTTGCGTTCGTACGAATATATTTGAATTTTTCTACTGAATCACTTCGACCACTTGATGATGCTTGAATGATTGAGATTGATTCTGACTTTTTCATAATCGTATAAACTTGGTTCCTTGGTTGACACGGTTTTAAAATCAATTTCGTGATTTTCTCTGGTTGACTTCGAGTTGGATTTTGTGATGACCACCGGCTTTGACTTGGTTATATTCCTTCATTGCCAAGGCAATCTCGGCACTGTTTTGATTTCGTGACTCATGGCTCTGCATTACTTCGGCCATGATCTTTGACGTTGAACACTGATAATTTATTTTTGACTTTGGCTTGAATCTGTTCATCTGCACTTGTGTATATTTGGCTTCACTGTGAATTTTGGTCTTCATGATAATGTATTGCTGTTGTCATGATTGTTGTGGCACTGAACTTTTGATCATGTTGCCTTCGTGTTGTTGTTTGCTTTATGTACCCTACTGCTTTGAACTTCTGGTTGGTTTGGCCTGGACTTCACTTGACCACAGCTCCATGTATACTTGGTGCTTGATTTGGGTTCATACTTGTTCATGTGTACATCTGACCCTTCCATATGTTCTCTGATAATGTTGAACCTCACTGTTGCATTCCATTTGTGTTTGCTGTGTTGCAGTTTGATTGTGTTGTTTAGTATGTTCATTTGAGTCAGTGGAGTTGTTTCATTTCCATGATTTGCATTTTGATGTTGCAGTGCTTCATCATTTGAACTACTCTCTGACTTGTAGTGTTCATTTGTTATGCTTTGGTCATGACTGATCTGTTGTTCAGATTGCATTATCTTATAGTCATTCTGGCCTTGAACCAGTTGTATCTTGTTTATGTGCATATTGCTGAGGATTGTGGTATTTGCTGTCCACTTTCCATGATTTCAACTTCACTGTGAACTTTTGCTTGTTGCCTGTCGAACTTGTTTTGTATCACTGCAAAACTTGTTGTTCATGTATGAGTTGATATATTTGTGTATGTCTCATTTTGATCCACTTTGTCATTGCATATCTATATATGCTTGACCTCTGTTGCATGCTTGCTGTATTCATTGTAGTGTATGTTGTACTTTGATCTAGTTGTGTAGTTTGCCACTGTTTGTTCTGACTTGAGCTCGTACCACAGCAAACTGCATGATGGTCTTGTGACTCTTGCTATACCTTTGTGCATTTTTCTGTATTCAGTTGAGTTGATTGTTGCATTGTCACTGGTTCATTTGAAGTTGTAGCTTGCATCTGCTTGCTGCTGCTTAGTGTCTTGAAACTCGGCCTATTGTGTACTTCATATAGTTGGTTCATGTTGTTGCTTATGTTGGTGGCCATCTTCAAGTCAGTTTGCATGATGTTATTTAATGAAGAGGTTGAACCTGTTAGTCGAGCTTGCATACTTCATGTAGCCTTGTGTTGAACCCAGTTTTACAGCTCGGGTTTGACCTTGTGCTCGTGTCGTGATTTTAAATATATAGCACGTGAGTTGAACCCGGCTTTGCATTTGGGTTTGACCTGTGCTCACCTGTCCCTGTAGCATTATCAAGTGTATATCGGTGTGCACGGCCTTGTGGCATAGTAATACACTGTGTATGTCACAAGTTGTTCGTGTATGATGAATTCAAATTTAAATTATGACGAACAACCCAAATAACTGAGGCAAATCATATTTTCAAAATTATCTTTTATTTTTGAATTGCAAAAATATTTCTTTTTCAATTTTACTACGTTAGTTTATATTTTTGCAGATTTCTCAGATGCTGGATTCAAACTGGAATGCAGTTGAAGATAAAGTACGAGTGTGAGTGATATGTAGTGAGGTTATCAATGTAAATACGAAATCGTGATGTATTCAAAAATTGTATAGTTATAGTGAGAGCTTGAAATTGTACTATTCAAAATTGTAATAAATATTTGTTTAAATAAAATATTCGTTTGAATTCAAATTCCGTGTTATATATTTTATTCAGCAAATATTTATTTAATCTGTGAAAATAAAATAGTATATTAACAAATACATTTAAACGAATGTATATATGTTTATTATCATCAAACAAAAAATCATATAAGCGCATATTCAACATATATATATATATATATATTAAACTAAAAAATATCTATATATTGATTCCGAACCACGATCGAGGCATGCCGCCTAGCGTTCCTAATGTTATACCCCTATTTCGAACGCAATGGAATAAGTTTCGAGACCTAATTCGATCGTATGGAGAATGTAGCTTTTTGAACCCAATTATACATTAATTTTTCAATATTAATTTCAATGCATTTCTATCCCGTACGACCAAATGGTGCATCTTATCGCCGTGAAATTTGACGGCGTATTATAATTAATTATCATGGACCTAAGGACACCAGATTTGTCGAAATCCGAGGTTGTGCCCTAGAAGGCTATTTTTATATGTTAATTAAAACGAATTATTTTAAAATCAAGTTAATCACTTTTAAATTAAATTTAAAAGTTTTATTACCTTCATTCTTATTAATATAAATTAAACAAGCCTTTAAATCATTTATATTTAACTCAAAACTCAAGTTCCCATTATTTATCCAATCTCAATTATTAAATTAAGCAATAAAATTGTCCAATAAATAACTATATTTGAAATTTTAGTTATTAAATCTATAAATTTTACTTTTAAATATTTAAAATAAATTAAATACTCCAATTTCGAATAACCAAAATTCTGGGTCATTACATTCTTCCACCTTTAAAAGAATTTCGTCCTCAAAATTGCCAAGATAGGAAAAATGCCCAAACCCATTACTTTTTTAAACCAATTTGTTCAAATAACTTACCAATTCCTTTTAAGTCTTTAAAATCCCAAAATCAGTTTGTTGAAACCTAGTTATTATCTTTACTAAGTTTCCAAATTCATCCATAGGTTCCAACCTATATTATTCCTTTTATCATTTCAGATTATAACTCCAAAATCAATTTTTAGTTATTGAAAGTTTTCTCCAAAATTTCTTACTCTTTAAATTTTCGAAAAATTTCGCCAGCGTTTCCTTTGCGCGGCTAGATAGAACAACCATAAATCACCACTATAGGTCCAAATCAGCATTAGAAAACAAAAATCAAGTGGCTCAACCATAAAACTATCAAATTTAAACATGTACCTTTTTGTTGGCAACCCAGTTTTATTTATGAAACCAAAGGCGTCAAATTAGCCCTTGCTTTTGAATACCTGCATCTTATTTACCAATGATACCCAATCATATAATTCAAAATTATCCTATTTTGTATCTTTCTAATTCTCAACATTTGTTTTACTTATGCCCGTATGATGTACATATATCATCTGTATGCAACATCAAATCTGATCGCTCGCTCAATCACACAATTTCGCTTCCGAACTAGTATCGTTCACACGACCACTCTAGTGCAGATTCAGATCTGGTTCCTTGATTAGAAACTACCATTCTCCTTGCACAACCATATACTGTGATAGAGAATTTCAGAGTAAACCAAAAATCCATACCGCTATTCGCCGTCAAGAATCGAATGAAAAATCTTAACTCGGATCGATATACTCTTTTCTCGAAATTCTGTGCTCGAATCTGGATCAAACCTTTATACGGATAAAGTAATATACATACAACTTACTTATTTATTTCTATTGATTCTTAGCTACACCCAATTCCTTTTATTCACTTTGTATATTCCTTTCAATACTAATTATTTCTTAAGAATTTTTTCCATCAAATTTTCTTAAGTCAATTATAAACATTTTATACAAAAATTCTTATGTTTATTACCACTTTATTACTTAAGTTCTTATCCTTTTTTAAATCAACTTTTAATTCCATCTGATTCAATCCATTTGTTTCAATTTCAATATCCAATTTTGTTAACCGACATTCCAATCAACTCACTAATTTATTTAATTAGTTCATCCACTAATTGATTTCAAATCTCAATCAAATTTATTCTTAAAATTATTTTATTTAACTTGACTTAAGTTAAATTTCATTCCATAGTCAAATTTCAAATTTTTTACCTTTCTTGCATTCATATTCATTAAATTTTAAACCTTGCTTTTACTTGCTAATTTTCAAATTTTATAAGTTATCAAACTCATCTTCTCATATTTTCAATAAAACATTTAAATGAAAATCCTAGTGTATAAATTGTTTGTTCTTGTTCTTAAGTATTTCAAATTATTTTTGAAATCATACACACACACAAAAATTCTATTGGTAAATCAAATCATTCTTTTGAATTTAAATGTCGAAACTAGTTTTACTAAACAAAACTCCAATGGTAACGATTTCTCTCTTGTAAACTCAAAAATGAATGTCGATGATGCTGCAATCATCACCAAAATTATTTCCCAGCGATCGAAGTAAGTTCAGTGCTTTCTATTCCTTTTTAAATATTTGTATTCCAAAAATATTCCAAATAATACTGTTATTATTTTCAAAAAACTTTAAAAAACAATTTCCAAAACCAACGGAAATTTAACTCCCAACCTAGCTTTTAAATCCTTTTTATAAATCATATTTATAATATACTTCTAAAATTTTCTTTTTATTTATAACATTTATAAACCATAATTCCATTTTGTTTTATGAAACTATTTCTTAAATTTTAATCTTATTTTAATTGTGATATCAACCTTTTTATTCGATTACAAACAATAAACAATAAATGATAATAGTATAACATTATTATTTCTTAACAACCAAGCACACCATATATATCCTAATAATTTATGAAAAACAATTTCTTTATAGATAAAACAATCAGGGTAAAATTAGTTCATTTACCCAATTTCAAAACAATACCATGTCGAATTGTTCTATTCAATTGTTCAGAGATTCCTATCAATAACGTTAATTACTCGTATTGATCATAAGCCACTCAACAAATCAACCATCACAATATAAAACAATTTTATATCACTAATAAATATGCGCTCATATATAAACACTCAAACTCATTCTAGGGTGCTACTACCCTTATCTCTAATGATTTACCCCATCAAAGCTAAGGTTCTCGCTTAACCTTCAGCTCTGATACCAAATGTAACGACCGGTAGGTTTTTCGACCCTCGAAAATCGACATCAATACGTTCACTGTGTAACATGCCGAATATTCAAGTGCCGAAAATTCCAATTCCTAGGGTGAAGACGAAAAGAGATAGAAGAAGAAACAAAAACAACAATACAGAATCTCACAATCGCAGTGGAATAATATACAATAGATAAATATAGATCTTTGTACAAAAAGAAATCGTAACTTTTAATATACACTCAATCATCAGAGTACAATAGTCAACAATCAATTTGGACAGCTGTAATAACTTGTCCTCACAAGTACTGAATATACAACATAAACACACACAACGGAATATAATCAAGTACGTTGAATGCGCCTAAGACTCCTCCAGCCCATCTCTTGAGCTCCAAAGCATCCTAACATGAATCTGTAGCATTCGGTTTGACCCGAGCATCGTAATAACATAACACCCGAGTTAGTGTGAAAAACCAGCGTGAGAAAACACACCCAATTCAAATTATTACTGTTATCAAATTTCTTTGGAAACAATGGTATCTCGTAAGACCACGCCACACATAAATACGACGGATTTTTACCTTACCATAACCAAAACATTTTATGTCAAAATCATCTGATACTATAATAGTGTCTATAGAAATTACACTTGCATCTCACTTTTCAGCATAGTTAGCCACAATCAACACTGTACAGGCACATATTGGAGAATGTATTTCATACAATGACTATGCTACTGGGTTACCGCCCATCACATTACACCTCTAGAAAAATGTCCTAAGATCATACCCAACTGTCCCTGCCAACACAAAATCGGCCCACCCCTTACTAGATAGTACCGAATATGTTATCACACCGGGTATTCCACTCTATCGAGCGCTCTCTTTTCCATGCATAACCATATCCATAATTATAATATGTCCGAGGGTATCTAGAAAAGTGATAAGATACCCTACTTAGATGCAACCCACTTAGCCTTGATTCATCTCCCTTGTTTTAGTCATTCCCGATTGATGAGGCTTGAGGCTACGTTTTACCTTTAGAATAGCATTCATACTTGAAATGCTAACACTGCCTTCTAGACCATGATGCAAATGATAGCATCCATCCATGCTAGTTGTTCTGGGTTTGAACAAACTGAATCTCCAAAATCTCCATCTTTATTATTGTCATATATCACAATTCATAACGCACATATCAGATCGAAGTGGTTTTCGAATAATTAAATCCGATCATGGTCTCTTCAAAACGATCAACGAATTTGGCCAAATTTGACAGTCGTTTATTTAACTATCAAATTTCACACAAGTAGTCACTAGGCCCGGTTTTGTATATCTTTCAAAACATTCATTTTAAATTGTGTTTAGAAAGATATTTATTCAAATCTCTTCCATTATACTCAATAATTTGAAACAATTTCAAATACTAGCATCCATAACAAGATATTTTCGAATCATATCAATACTTATAAATAATTTTCCAATTCCATCTATAGTTCAACACTTTAAAAATATTCCTATAATAGTAATCTTAGAGTTGAAATATTTCAAAACCTTCTAGTCCGATGCTTAGGAAATATTTATAAGTATATTTTTCCAAAATCATTTTTATTTCCAATACTTAGGAAATATTCCATTTATTTCATATTTCTCAAAATACTTTACAATTTATTTGGAAATTTCTTAACTCGTTTATAATGGAGTATATAAGTTTTCGGAATTCATTAATTTATTTCCTTTAAAATTTCCAAAAAATCAATTATACTTGTCGATAATTCCAACTACCCAGTTCTAACTTCTTTTATGAATTCTAATTCATATTAGAAATTTCTGTAATTTCCTTGAGTTTCCAGAATTCCGTCATAAAATTTCACTTATAAAATCACATTCAATAATTAAAACTCGGTTTACAAATCTTGAGGGCATTTAGAAATAAATTGCCATCACTTACTTTTAAACTATATATATATAATAAATTAAAAAAAAACATTATTAAATAATTATATAAAATTTCAAAGCACTTGTAAACTAAACGTCAATAATTAATTCCAGTCCATTTATAAAATTGCTAATCGATACACAAACCTTTTTATAAACCTAGAATTCATTTCAACAAATTTAAATATTTAAATAACTAACTTTCTGAAATATTTAAATCCAACTAACATTTTTTAAACTACATAACTTTATAAATAAAAATCCTTCCTAAAAAAACCTTAACTGTAATAACCCAGATTTCTGGGCATTGTAATTAATAAAACAATTAGGTTAATTAATAAAAATACTGAATTTTAGATTAAACAAATGAATCTGATCAGATAAATATTTATATTTGTAATTGTGTTGTGTATATATATATACATAGATTATAAATAAAATTTATTGGTTTCAAATTTAATTTGTGATGCTTAATACATACATATATTTGAATATATATATATATATATATATATGTATATATATATAGAGTTAAAATAAATTTCCAAAACATATAAACATATAATGCATTTAATTTGATCTAAATATAAGTTATTTATAAATAATTGTTTACTAAAATTCACTTTTGTATATTTATTAAAATCTAAAAGCTTATTTATATAAGATAAAAACTTTTTTTTATATAATCTTGTGAATATTACATATTTACTTATACCTAACTTAAATAAAATCATAGATAAGGAAGATAACACTTGTAAATCAATAATAAAACATTAAAACACTTGTAAGCATATTAAGTAATTTAAAGACATTTGTAAATTGGAATGTATATGTGTAAGCTAAATAATTAACCTAAGGACAAGTGGCTTTATTTGTTTTTTTTCTTTTCTTTTCTTTCCTTTTCTTTCTTTTAATAATTAAAAACTTTAAAATTTAAAAATATGAAAAAAAAGAGATTTGGTATTTTCTTTCATCAGCTCTCAATTTTTCTCCTCTTTCAATTGAAACTAAATTCAAAACCAAAAGAACATAAAAGCTGGAAATTTAAATCTGGAAACCAAATTTGAAGCAAGAAATCAGAAGCAAGAAAGCAACAACAGTTCAAATTCTTCAAGTTAAATAAATCAACAAGCAAAAGAAGATTTAACAAGCCTGGAAGCAAAGTTACAGAAAAAAAAAGACAATAGAACTGTTCTCTGCATGTCTGGAAATTCAAGAGCCTGGAAACAAGCATAGTTCTTTGTCCTCTGCTTGTTGGTGAGTAAACTCAACTTGGTTCCATTTAGATCTGGATGCGTGAATGAAATTTGGAAGTTTGATGAAAGTTGTTGCATGATGTATTGAATATATATAGATGTGTCTGGGTGAAAGCAATGAAACAACAGTGTTATCTGTTTAAAAGTACAGAGTTCAAATTCAAGTAAAATTTCAATCTTCTCATTCAACACTTTATTTGGCTTAAGTACTTAAAAAAATATGTTTGTTTAAAAGTAAAATAAGACCTAAAATATGTTTAAGAAAAATGAATGGAGATATGATCTGGAAAGTAAAAAGGAACAGAGGAATTTAAGTATAGGTAAAAAATCAAATACAATGATTTGTTAATTCTTATATAAAATCTAAATCTCCCTTCCAAACTATGATTTTTAAAACAAAGATCTCGAACTTTAGTTAGGATTTGAGATGACATTTTGGTGATCACCAGAGGAGCGTTTTTTGGTTAAAACTAGTGACTAGGCGATTTCTGGCGACTGGGAACTTCACAGGAGAAGGTCGAGATATAGGAGAGCTTGAGAAAAATGCCAAGTAGGTTTCTTTCCATCTGTGGCATCGGTAATCGATCGAATTTGTTTTAAACCTTAATTTTGGGTTGGGGTCGGATTTGGGATGTCGGTATCATCCCCGACGCATCGAGTAGCTCCGGACTTAGTGCGATGGAGGTATGGAGGTCTGATGAGGTTGAGGTCGGAATTCTATGACTACTGGTGGTCGGCGATATGAGTTCAAGGGAATTTCAGGTGGGATGGTGTTTACTGGAATTGTACGAGATACCTAAATTTTGATTTTGTGATTGTTTGGGGGTTTAGGAGGCCAAAATTGGATGCGTTGATGATCATCGTGATGCAAGGAGGGTCATCGATGATCAGAGAGGCGATTCTCCGGTGTACACGTGCACGCGGTGACTGGTGGTAGTCATGTCTTGCTAATTACTCGGGTCGAAGCATGGGAAGAGGGATGTTGGGCTCGAAGTTTGTTTCGGGTTCGTGAGTGTTATTATCATATCAGGTTTTAGGATTTAGGCAAAACTTTGAAGAAATGAAAAAGAAAAGGAAGAAGGAAACTTGAAACTTGGAAATGAAACCTGGTACCTGTACGAGTAATTTCTGGTTTTTCTTCGGTAAAATGTTTTATATTCCCGAAGTTTTTCAGTCAACAAAGTTAGGTTTTAAACTAATTATCTTTAAAAACTATTTGAAGCAATAATTGATTATTAAGTGTTGTTAATTAAAGTTGAGATAATTTGTTTTATGTTTTAATTAATTTAGTTAATCCTTAAGGTGTTTTTAAAACTTAATTAGGAGGGTAATATGTTTAAAAAGGATATAGTGTTTTAAATTTTATCCTATGTGTTTTAAGTGAATTATAAATTGTAATAAAACATAGTACGAATTGCTCAATGTAATTACTTAGTTAAAAGAGAAGTGTTTAATGTCTTTAATTAATTAAAAATTAATTAATTGGAAATTGGTAATTAATCAACTGGATTAAAGATTATTAATGTAAGAAACTGAAGAATAATTACTTAAAGGCTAATTATTTATCGTACTTAAAAGTGACAATTAAGGATTGATAAATCAAGGTTAACCAATTAAGGAGTAATTAAGTGATAAGTAATTAAGAGGTTTATTACATAATGTAAAAGAATTATTATGAATAATTACTTATTGAAGTAATTGAAGGAATTAATCACTTAGTATAATTAAGTTGATGTGGTAAATTTAATTAATTCAGTTTAATTAATTAAAAGTAATCATTTGATGTTGAGTTAAATATAATTACTCAAGATAATTAATGAAGTATAATTAATTAGTGAAGTAATTAGTGAATAATTACTGGATATAATTAATTTAAGGAAATTACTTGATGGGTAGTAATTAAAGGATGATTACTTGATGGAAGAAATTTAGTGAAATTAAAGGATTAATTAACATAATTAATCAAGGAGTTGGTTTAGTTGATGAAGTTACTTAGGAAAGATAATTTCTGATTGTGATAAATCAACCTATCAAGGTTGATTAGTGAATATAATTAGATAAAGGTTAATTACTAAATGAAGGTTAAGAGTAATTAACCAATGGAAGAAATTAGAGGACCATTAATTGATGTAATTTATGGAAGTGTTCAATCTTGCTTAAGAATGATTAAATTATGATAAGTGCTTTGGATTGGTTAATATCTCTGATATGAATTGCTTTGAGATATGATATGTGGATGGACAGTGATAATGCGGTTCATCTATGATGAAATACTATGTAAAGTGACATCTAGTATTTAAATTTAACCACTTGAATAACTTGGGTAAGGATGATATTGGATTCGAAGAGACCGGAGTCGGGTATTAGTAAATGCCCGAAACCACTTCGATTCATTATTGATTGATACGTGAAATCAATAAGCTAGAATGGAATGATTTAAGTGAATTGGACTATTCAATCTAAGTTTTGGTACTTAGAGATTTGTGTGAGCAATAAGTAATGTCTACAATAATTTGTGAACTTGTACTTGATACAAGTTGCCCGGGTTATATTTATTTAGTTGTATGCTTTTGTATTCCATGTTAGATGGGTTTACTCATGCTGGTTTCCAGCCTGACCCGGGTGTTACTTTGATGTAATGCTCGGGTTAGACCGAGTATTACAGATTTTCAGGTAAGGACGTTCTGGAGCTCAGGAGGCGAGCTGGATGGCTGGAACGTATGGAGTATTTACCACTGTGATATATTATTGTATAATTAGGACATGTTGTTTAAAACTGTCATGTGAATAGTAATGGTTGCAACTCTGATGTATAAATACAAGTGTATTGATACAGTTCTGCTTTTGTAAACTGTTATTATATGATATTATATTTGATCCGCTGCGAATGTGAGGTTTCTGTGTCTTGTTCTTGTTTCTTCTTCTTTCTCTTTCTTTTCTAACTATTTGGAATTTTCGGGATCGAAATTTCCGGGTCGTTACATTTGGTATCAAAGCCAGGTTAAGCGAGAACCTTGACTCTGGTGGGATTACTCATTAAGGATAGGGTAAGTGGTACCCTAGGATGAGTTGAGTATATATATGTATGAGACCGTACTTGTTATTTTCTTATATAAAGATTTTAAATGATTTTATTTAAAAATATATTTTGATATATAAAGCAATATTTCTTTCTAACAAATAGTAAGGGAATTGGTTGTTAAATTATTGAATTAAATTAGGAAGTAATAGAAATACAACCAAACTGAAATTAAATCTTGAATTTGGAAAAAGGTTTCAGGATAAGGATAATCAATTAATTTATGTAATTAATTAAACTTTATTTAATGATATTAATTAATGGATAATAATTGGAAACGATAAATAAAGAGGGAGTTACTTAATGAAGTAACTAGAAGTAAGTAATTTAAAAGGACAATTATTTAATGAAGGTAATTAAGAAATAAGTTAATTACCGAATGTGATTAATTGGAATTAATTAATGACGTAATTAATTTAAAGAAATAATAAATAATATTATTTAATGCATTTAAATGAAATGGTCCTATTTCAAACAAGAGTTGTTTGAAAATTTAAAGAAATTTGTTTTGAATTAAACCAAAAGTGGTTTAAATTTTAAATTTTGGCTTGGTGGGCCAAAGAATAAATATGTATATAAGAGATATACATAATATCAAAGATGGTTTGAGATAAACTCTAAATATTGAGTTTTAAATTGGGAATGAGTTGTGATACCCAAAAGTGATAAGTTTTTGAACTTAATAAGTGGGAAGATTATTTATGTGAAGTTTAAAATTTGAAATGGAAGTTCAAATTGGGTAAGGTTGACTGGATTAAGTAAATTGAGTTTAACTTGGAAAAAAGTTAAATAAGTTGGAATGATCAACCTGATTTGGGAATTTCAAGATGGAATTGGAATTTAACTTGGAAAGTTAAATGGTTAATCTGAATTGAGAGTTTGTGTGATCTCAAAATGGATTTGAGATCTAGAAATTGAAAATGAATGGATGTTTTAAAATAATTTGAATGATACCATTCCGTTGTTATTAATAATCTTTAAGCTCAAATTTGATTTGATAAATGAAGAAATGGACTGTAGTAATATATCTATTATTAAGATAAAAAGAAAGTGTAACTTTAGTGTGGAAATAGAGAAATGGAATCACTTTGGACTTGAGATTTGGGTGTTTAAAATAGAGTTTCAACAGAAATTGTTGAAAATTGGTTTTAAGGTTGAATTTAGATAATAAATTGGTTTTTGAAAAATTAAATTGATTTAAAATGAAATTCTGGAATGTGAACTTAAAATTTGAAATTATTTCAAATTGAATTTGATTTGAATTAATTGAAATCGTGATTGAAGATGTATGAGTATAAGATTCAAATGGAAAATTTGAATTGAAATTTGATTCAAATTAATTTGGATTTGTAATTAAAGTTGAATAATTTTAAATTCAAATGGAATTTGAATTGAATTTGGAAGGAAATCAAGAATAATTTAACTTGATTTGAAAATATAGTTTGAAATTGGGATTAATTACAACTGGAGTTGAAATGAATTGGAATTGGAACTAGTTCAATTGAAATATATTTGAATTAGTAGAAATTTGAGGCCAAGGTTGAATAAAGTTAAATTTGGAAAGAAACTGAGGTTAATTCAACTTGAATTGGGGTTAAATCAATTTCAATGGAAATTGAAGTTATTTAAATTGGAATTGGGTCAATTTAAATGGAAGTGGAAATTTAAATTGAATTGGTGTGAATGGAGATTGGGAAGCGATTTGACTTTGGACTATTTTTAATATAAATTGTTTTAATATAAACCTATTCTTCCAAGCTATTCATTATATATATATATATATATATATATATATATATACACAACCTTTCTTTTAAAAGCCAAACTATCTTGTACTTGTTTTACAATTATTTTTGAAACTGTTTAATTATTTTTCAACTGTTTTATAAACTAATTACTATATTTCACCTATTTTACAAAACTAATTGCTATCCTACTATTATTTTTCAATTATCTAAAATTTCTTTAATTATTTTAACTATTTCTAACTATTTTACACCTATTTTGCAAACTAGTAATTATTTTCCAACTACTTATCTATTTTTGAATTTTTCAAACTATTTTCTAAATAAACAGGTCGGAGTTCAAACTGTTATTGGTTAAATACCCAATCGAGGTAAGAATAGAGGTGATAATCCAAATGGATTGAAAAATTGCGAGTAAGCGAATGAAAATCAAAATAAATGTGAATAGAAATGGAATTGATTTGGCTAATAACCAATAAACATAAATACGTAGGGTGTACGTATGTTATTCTATTCGCATAGTGATTTGATCCAGATTCGAGCACAAGATTTCAAGATAGTATGTCGATCCGAGTTGGGATTTTTCACTCGATTTTCGACGGCGAACCAGGATATGGATTGTTGATTGGTTCTGGATATTCTCTATCATAGTTATGACTGTGCAAGGAGAATGACGGTTTCTGATCAAGAAACCAGATCAGAGTCCGCACTAGGAAGTCGGATGGACGATACTAGTTCAGAAATGGAATTGTGTGATCGAGTGAGCGATCAGATTGGTATAGCGTACGAATGACATGTGTACATCGTACGGATTTGAATAAAATTGATATTGGAATTGGTGGATTAGAAATGTGAAATGGTTTTTGAAATGAAAGTTTTATTTTGTGAAGTATATGATGAAGTAAAGTGGAAAATTGGATATTTCTATGGTTGAAATTTTGTTTATGGAAGTAAGTGATATGGTAAGTGGTTTTGTAAAGAGTAATCAAATTTGATTATTTGATTTTGAATAAACAAAGCTATATGTCTTTGTTATATAAGATAAATATCCCCTTGTTGAATCTATTGCTAGAAGAAAAGGGTTTTTGAAAATGTTTAAAGTATAAAAGAAGTTTTATACAAGTTTGAAATGATCCAAAGTTTTAAAAATTATATATCTGTATATATATAAGGGATCTTATGAGGATTTTAGAAAAGATTTTGGGAACCTTTGGGTTTGGAAAGGCTTTTGATTTTTGGGTAAAATCAATATGAGAATTTGAAAAGCCTAGTTTGAGAATTATCGATTTTGGAATAATCGATTTTGTGTAAAGGAGCTTTGTATGAGATCATACTAGGTGTATGATTTGAAGATACTATATGTGTATAATATAAAATGTTTTGATGATGGCTCTGGGGAAAAAGGCGCTTCCTTTAAACGAACTTCTCAGGAGTGCCACCGGGTGGTGCTGCCTTGAGCCCCAAGGGGGGGTTCTAAAGTTGATCATGTGAGGAGTCCGGACAAAACTAGTTCCTGGGGATTATGAGTAGAGTATACCATAGCGAAAGTCGTGTGTGCCGCTGAGAGCCAACAGTCCGCGTTCGATTTTATATCGGTAGACTACGACCTATGGTATAACATAGCGAAAGTCGTGTGTGCCGCTGAGAGCCAACAGTCTGCGTTTGATTTTATATCGGTAGACTGCGACCTATGTAGGAGTGGAGAAGTTTCATTTCGACAGCGAAAATCAGAGGCCGCTGAGAGCCTGCAGTTACATGGACTTTTGCTGCGATGGCAACGTAACCCTGGAATGTAACTGTGATCTGTTGTGTGGGTTCCGTGGCGTAATCGAGAGGCCGCGTAGAGCCTACAGTTACATGGACTTTTGCTGCGATGGAAACGTAACCCTGAAATGTAACTGTGACCATGGATGGGGGTGATGATTTCCATAGTATTCTCACCAAAGATATTTCCTCTATTTTCAGAAATGTTTTCTATATTTTCAATAAAATTATTTTTTCCAAGTATTTTCATTGGGTGTTGAAAACGGGTCTGCTAAGTACTTATAGATTTTCATTCGTACGCCCGATCAACGTATGACCGAATTTCTGTGAGAACGAGAACAGACTTATTGAAACATCGAGTTATAAAAAGTATTTTTATAAAAACTATTTTATAATACTATGTAGATTTTAAAAGTATTTTAAAATGATCAAAGAATATTTTAACTGGTTTTAAAATATTTAAAAAAATTTGGCTTCGTTCCTTTTCGAGGACGAAAAGATTCAAAGGGGGAAGGAATGTAATAACTCGGATTTCTGGGCATTGTAATTAATAAAACAATTGGGTTAATTAATAAAAATACTGAATTTTAGATTAAACAAATGAATCTGATCAGATAAATATTTATATTTGTAATTGTGTTGTGTATATATATATACATAGATTATAAATAAAATTTATTGATTTCAAATTTAATTTGTGTTGCTTAATACATACATATATTTGAATATATATATATATATATATAGTGTTAAAATAAATTTCCAAAACATTTAAACATATGATGCATTTAATTTGATCTAAATATAAGTTATTTATAAATAAATGTTTACTTAAATTCACTTTTGTATATTTATTAAAATCTAAAAGCTTATTTATATAAGATAAATTTTTTTTTATATATAATCTTGTGAATATTACATATTTACTTATACCTAACTTAAATAAAATCATAGATAAGAAAGATAACACTTGTAAATCAATAATAAAACATTAAAACACTTGTAAGCATATTAAGTAATTTAAAGACATTTCTAAATTGGAATGTATATGTGTAAGCTAAAAAATTAACCTAAGGATAAGTGGCTTTATTTGATCTTTTTTCTTTTCTTTCCTTTCCTTTTCTTTCTTTTGATAATTAAAAACTTTAAAATTTAAAAATATGAAAAAAATGATTTGGTATTTTATTTCATCAGCTCTAAATTTTTCTCCTCTTTTAATTGAGACTAAATTAAAAACCAAAAGAACATAAAAGCTGGAAATTTAAATCTGGAAACCAAATCTGAAGCAAGAAATTAGAAGCAAGAAAGCAGCAACCGTTCAAATTCTTCAAGTTAAATAAATCAACAAGCAAAAGTAGATTTAACAAACCTGGAAGCAAAGTTACAGAAAAAAAGACAACAGAACTGTTCTTTGCATGTCTGGAAATTCAAGAGCCTGGAAACATGCACAGTTCTTTGTCCTCTGCTTGTTGGTGAGTAAACTCAACTTGGTTCCATTTAGATCTGGATGCGTGAATGAAATTTGGAAGTTTGATGAAAGTTGTTGCATAATGTATTGAATATATATAGATGTGTCTGGGTGAAAGCAATGAAACAACAGTGTTATCTGTTTAAAAGTACAGAGTTCAAATTCAAGTAAAATTTCAATTCCTCTCATTCAAAACTTTATTTGGCTTAAGTACTTAAACAAATATGTTTGTTTAAAACTAAAATAAGATCTAAAAATATGTTTAAGAAAAATGAATGGAGATATGATCTGGAAAGTAAAAAGGAACGGAGGAATTTAAGTATAGGTAAAAAATCAAATACAATGATTTTTTAATTCTTATATAAAATCTAAATCTCCCTTCCAAACTATGATTTTTAAAACAAAGATCTCGAATTTTAGTTAGGATTTGAGATGGCATCTTGGTGATCACCAGAGGAGCGTTTTTTGGTTAAAACTAGTGACTAGGCGATTTCTGGAGACTGGGAACTTCACTGGAGAAGGTCGAGATATAGGAGAGCTTGAGAAAAATGCCAAGTGGGTTTCTTTCCATATGTGGCATCGGTAATCGATTGAATTTGTTTTAAACCCTAATTTTGGGTAGGGGTCGGATTTAGGATGTCGGTATCATCCCTGACGCATCGAGTAGCTTCGGACTTAGCGCGAGGGAGGCATGGAGGTCTGATGAGGTTGAGGTCGGTATTCTATGACTACTGGTGGTCGGCGATGTGAGTTAATGGGAATTTCAGGTGGGATGGTGTTTACTGGAATTGTACGAGATACCTAAATTTTGATTTTGTGATTGTTTGGGGGTTTGGGAGGTCAAAATTGGATGCGTTGATGATCAGAGAGGCGAGTCTCCGGTGTACACGTGCACGCGGTGACTGGTGGTAGTCATGTCTCGCTAATTACTCGGGTCGAAGCACGGGAAGAGGGTGTTGGGCTCGAAGTTTGTTTCGGGTTCGTGAGTGTTATTATCATATCAGGTTTTAGGATTTAGGCAAAACTTTGAAGAAATGAAAAAGAAAAGGAAGAAGGAAACTTGAAATTTGGAAATAAAACCTGGTAACTGTACGAGTAATTTCTGGTTTTTCTTCGGTAAAATGTTTTATATTCCCGAAGTTTTTCAGTCAACAAAGTTAGGTTTTAAACTAATTATCTTTAAAAACTATTTGAAGCAATAATTGATTATTATATGTTGTTAATTAAAGTTGAGATAATTTGTTTTAAGTTTTAATTAATTTAGTTAATCCTTAAGGTGTTCTTAAAACTTAATTAGGAGGGTAATATGTTTAAAAAGGATATAGTGTTTTAAATTTTATCCTATGTGTTTTAAGTGAATTATAAATTGTAATAAAACATAGTACGAATTGCTTAATGTAATTACTTAGTTAAAAGAGAAGTGTTTAATGTCTTTAATTAATTAAAGATTAATTAGTTGGAAATTGGTAATTAATCAACTGGATTAAAGATTATTAATGTAAGCAACTGAAGAGTAATTACTTAAAGGCTAATTATTTATCGTACTTAAAAGTGACAATTAAGGATTGATAAATCAAGGTTAACCAATTAAGGAGTAATTAAGTGATAAGTAATTAAGAGGTTCATTACATAATGTAAAAGAATTATTATGAATAATTACTTAATGTAGTAATTGAAGGAATTAATCAATCAGTATAATTAAGTTGATGTGGAAAATTTTAACTAATTCAGTTTAATTAATTAAAAGTAATAATTTGATGTTGAGTTAAATATAATTATTCAAGATAATTAATGAAGTATAATTAATTATTGAAGTAATTAGTGAATAATTACTGGATATAATTAATTTAAGGAAATTACTTGATGGGTAGTAATTAAAGGATGATTGCTTGATGGAATAAATTTAGTGAAATTAATGGATTAATTAACATAATTAGTCAAGGAGTTGGTTTAATTGATGAAGTAACTTAGGAAAGATAATTTCTGATAGTGATAAATCAACCTATCAAGGTTGATTAATGAATATAATTAGATAAAGGTTAATTACTAAATGAAGGTTAAGAGTAATAAACCAATGGAAGAAATTAGAGGACCATTAATTGATGTAATTTATGGAAGTGTTCAATCTTGCTTAAGAGTGATTAAATTATGATAAGTGCTTTGGATTGGTTAATATCTCTGATATGAATTGCTTTGAGATATGATATGTGGATGGACAGTGATAATGCGGTTAATCTATGATGAAATACTATGTAAAGTGACATCTAGTATTTAAATTTAACCACTTAAATAACTTAGGTTAGGATGACATTGGATTCGAAGAGACCGGAGTCGGGTATTAGTAAATGCCCGAAACCACTTTGATTCATTATTGATTGAAACGTGAAATCAATAAGCTGGAGCGGAATGATTTAAGTGAATTGGACTATTCAATCTAAGTTTTGGTACTTAGAGATTTGTGTGAGCAATAAGTAATGTCTACAATAATTTGTGAACTTGTACTTGATACAAGTTACCACGGTTATATTTATTTAGCTGTATGTTTTTCTATTCCATGTTAGATGGGTTTACTCACATTGGTTTCCAGCCTGACCCGGGTGTTACTTTGATGTAATGCTCGGGTCAGACCGTGTATTACAGATTTTCAGGTAAGGACGTTCTGGAGCTCAGGAGGCGAGCTAGATGGCTGGAACTTATGGAGTATTTACCACTGTGATATATTATTGTATAATTAGGACATGTTGTTTAAAGCTGTCCGGTGAATAGTAATGGTTGTAACTCTGATGCACAAATACAAGTGTATTGATACAGTTCTGCTTTTGCAAACTGTTATTATGTGATATTATATTTGATCCGCTGCGAATGTGAGGTTTCTGTGTCTTGTTCTTGTTTCTTCTTCTTTCTCTTTCCTTTTCTTTTCTAACTATTTGGAATTTTCGGGATCGAAATTTCCGGGTCGTTACATTAACTTATTGTGAAAAACCATTTTTAAAGTTCAAGATACCTATTTTCATACTTATAATTATCTCTCGATCTATAACAAATCGATTCACACTTCCAATTTCATAACTATTCCCAAATTCCAAAATAGAATTTACTATTTTTTAAGGCCATATCTCATATTAAATTCCCATTATGAATTTCTATTTCCAATTTATCAGATGATAATCATTCCATTTATTTATAAACATCATTTATAAGTTTATAAACTCAACTCTCATTTCTCCGTTAATAACAGATTCATATTAAACGATTCAATTTATAAATCGGTTCCTATTTAAAATCCCATTTATAAATCTATTTCTTAATCAATACGAACTATATTCCAAAACCATTTAAATTTCGATTTCGAATTCCATTATGTATTCCCAGAAATTCCTATTAAAAATCCATTATTTAAAAATACTCAAATTAAATTCTCTATTTGAAACTATTTTACGAAATAGTTAAATAAATATCTAAAATGAAATTTATTTATTTTATCCAATTTAATTCCTTTTTAAATAATTCCAAATTTCAATATAATTATTTTCATTTCCAAGATCGCCTTTTAAATTTCCTTTTTAAATTCAGAAATATTGTTTATGGTATTCGAAATACCAAAATTAACACCTGTGCTGCTATAGCATCCAATAGATCAAATCATATCATAATCTATCACAGATTATTCAAACACATCATATATCACTATATATGAAATTAAAATCAACATTTTTGAGGAATCCAGTTGGATCCCTCCAATCTATTTACCTGTAACCATAGATAACTACAAAAATATTATCACCGCTTCAAGGCGAGTTCCCATTGTCGCCGAAGCGTTCTGATTTCGTCTAAATTTGAACAGCTTTTGAATTAGAAAGAAATTCCCACAGCTCTAAATTTAGCCAAACTGATTCCATCGCGTACCCTTCATCATAACGAGCGCAACGCAAAGAGTTTCATCCCGATTGGACCTCGTACAATAGAGTTACACTAATTATAAGATTTAAATTTACAATTTACAATTTAATTCACTAATTATCAATTACTATTGGTAATTACCCTAATTGGCATTTTATCCTCCTTCTCCCTCATTTTTGTTTCCTGCTTAAGCCTGTTATATCTCCTTCTTCGGCCGACCATTTCTCTCATCAACTCTCTATCACCAGACAACGTAATTGAACTCTAACATCACCGACGAAATCTTCTTGCCGAATGCTTCTTTCCCGACCCATAGTTTATAGGTCCGACCTCTCCTAATTAGACGTTTCATTCCCTTGCTAGCTACGAACAAACAATGATGGACCCTCCACCTCAGCGTCGCACCTCCCCAAATCTGGCCATTAGATGCCTTACTCCATCACAAACTCCAAACCATCCTCAAAATTAGCAACGTTGCCTAGATCAAAGTTAATCCCTAAACCTAGTAATACCGACGACACTGCCAAAACAAAGAGCAACCCCTCCATGAACTTAGTCATATAGAATCTCACCAAACAGGACTCAAAATACAAGCTTCCTGATATTTTTTTTTATTTTACATGTATCGATTTCGATTTCTTTAAGAGGAGGATATTTTTTATCCTTTTTATGTGAACATCTGCATTTATATAAAGGCTAGGAAGAAGAAGGCAATGTAGGGTGGTTGAGGGTAAGTAAATTGGGCTAAGGTGAAAGAATGGAGGTTGGTCAAATCAAATATATATATATATATATATATATGTATATATATATATAAATTAAACTCAAAAATATCTAGATATTAATTCCTAACCCCGATTGAGGCATGCCGTCTGGCGTTCCTAATGTCATACCCCTATTCCGAATCTAATGGAACAAGTTTCGAGACCTAATTCAATTGTATGGAGAATGTAGCCTTTTGAATCCAATTATTATGTTAAATCTTCAATATTAATTTCAAAGCTTTTCTATCCCGTACGACCAAACGGTGCATCTGATCGCTATGAAATTTGGTGGCAAATTATAATTAATCATTATAGATCCAATGACGCTAGTTTCATCCTAATCTAAGACTGTGCACTGGAAGGCTATTTTTATCTGTTAATTAAAACGAGTTGTTTTAAAAATTGAGTAAATCACTTTTAAATTCAATTTAAAAGTTTTATTACCTTCATTCTTATTAATATAAAAAATAAGCCTTTAAATCATTTTTTTAACTCAAAACTTAAGATCCCATTATTTAACCAATCTTAATTATTAAATTTAGCAATTAAATTATTAAATAGATCACTGTATTTGAAATTTATGTTATTAAATCTATAAATTAACTTTCAAATGTTTAAAATCAATTTAATATTTCAATTTCAAATGATCAAAATTCTGGGGTGTTACATTATTAATCAAAAACTTGGACAACAAAAATATGTGTAAATTCAGTTATAAATGTCATTCAATCTAATTAAAGAGAGATAGGAACCAAATGTTTATTCCTCTATATTTGTAGCCTCATCTTCACTTAACTAATTATACATGTTGAGAGAAAAAACACAAGATTTCTTTCTCTATGTATTTTACATGATTAGTTATACAAATATACACTGCTTATATGTCGCACTTAGGGTGTGTTCGAGGACAAGCGATTGGCTGGGGGAAAAGCGGCGGGGTTTATTACGTCAGACATAAAAATTAAGTTAGTGACTGGGAAAGAGGTGATTTAATGCTTCGATTCTTAAGCTTTTTCTAAGACTTAATTTTACATCCGTCGTATCTCTAATATGTCAGACGTAAAAATTATTATATTATGTATTTCTTTTCTTTAATATTTAATACTAAACATGAAATTTTAAATATAATTATTAAATAATTACATAATGATTTTTATTCAGCAATTTTTACATTACTTTACATATTATTTTTACTTCCTACCCAAACTCTAACCAACCTCTAATTATAAAATTGTCGGCGAACAATCTATCTCTAAGCTTTAATCCAATTTTTCCATGAATGCACCTTACACTTCACACATGAAAGTAATTGATACATTCATCATAATAAATGCACATTAAAATTGAAATTTAAAATTTATTTAAACCAAATAAAATAAAATTAGATTTTATTTAAAACTTCATTAGATTGTATTAATTAATATTTTAGACTTTATAAGCCTAATGGATCTGAAATAGGAATTTTTTCGAAATCTACTTATTTTCCTTGCTTTCGTCTGGTTCGGTTTGGACAATGATATGCAAACCAAATAGGCTATGCAGCCTGAATTAATCATTGTTATGACTAAATAATTAAGCTTTCCAATTTAGTAAGATGTCTAGAAAAGTAGTATCTAGACTTGGGTTTGAGTAATCAAGCACCCTGTCTTCCCTGAGTACCAATTTGGCCCGAAAGTGAAGTGTGTTCAAAGATCGCCCCTAATTGGGAAGGTCCAATTTGAATTGGGCCTTGGGCTAATTTTCAAAAGTGTTTTGGGAAATAAAATGAAATTTTAAATTTCAAAGTTAAATATAGAATAAGAAATACATTACAAATGTTATAACTTGCTCTTATATTTTTTTTGAAAATAAATAAGATTTTAAATTTAAAAGTTGAATTTAAAATAAGAATCATATTATAAATGATATAATATAATTTTCAAAGTTGGCTTCGAAAATAATGTATATTACAAATGTTATAATATAGTTCTCAAAAGTGCTTTGAAAATATAATAAACATATTTCAATTAATATTTAATTAAATTGTCTAATTAAACGTTAATCAACAAACAATAAAATACATACATATGTGCGTGTAACCATAAATGTTATGGTATACGTATTCAAGTAAAAGGTTTAATTGCATAAAATAAATTTAATTAAAATGTTAATTAATTAGATAATATTTAATTTATATAATGTGCATAAGAATATTATGTAAGTTAGTTAAATTTTAAAAGTTATATAATAATTAAAGTTGCATAATTTGAATGCATAAAATTAAGTGGAATAGAAGAAAAAATAGAGTTAAGGAAAAATATATATGCATAGTACATATACCAATGTGTCCTACACTTGAATCACGAGTGTATTTCATAAGAAAAACATTATTCCATAAGTCGATATCACTCAATATAATATAATATATAAAGGTTATGAATTTTTAATATAAAGTTGTCCTCCACCATTTGTATATTAATAGAATGCTTGCATACTCTCTAGTTTCATGATATTCCTCAAGCTAGAGATATCATGTGTAGCACTGTTAGTGTATTTGCTAGACGACGTAAGATACATGTGTATATATGTTGATATTCCTTAAAGTATGTATAAAACCTCTTTCAGTTTGTTGAGATTCCTCAAGATCGAGATGAGAGTAGGACAAAGGCCACAGGTGGAGTTGTACTTAATACAACCGACAAAGTGTTATCCATTGTTTAAGGGTCTAAGATTTGTTGATATTCCTCAAGGTTAGAATCCCCAAGGCGGGCGAGTCTTCACACCCACTAGAGAAATTGAATGATTTCTATGTTTTTCTCATGGTTTTGATAAACATAAAAATCTAGTAGGAGTCTTACTATAAAAATAAAATGGTAATGTTTAACCTTTCTAATATTGTAAGAACATTTGCTAAACCGAATTATAATAATCTATATAGATAAATTTATGCAATTAATAAAATTAATAAAATGTTTATCAATTAAGATATACAAATGAACTAAATTAAAGACTGATAAAAAATATTAAATATACTTACTAATGAATATTTTTTGCATGCAATTGTATCGATACCGATGCAAATGCCTAGTTTTATAACAACAAAATAATTCATGGTTGGTCATTTACGTGTTTATTTCTAGAGACTGTGTGTTTTCCTTTAGTAGTTTTGAACTTTAAAAACAATATTTGAATATGGATATTTGATCCATGTACGATCACGTATTAATGTTATATGATGAATGGTTGCAATTTATCATGTACGAAACCTCAATGAAATTGGTTCATTTGAAATAAGAAAATAAACCATAGTATGGGATCATATATTTAATATGATTAATTACAATAATGATCTTATTGTGTTAAATGTAACACTAGACTGAAAGCCGAAGATAGAAATAAGAACACGATCACTGAAATGTCACTTTGATCAATTTACAATATTTGATATCCTTAATGGTTAGGGATGATCAAATGCACTTCTATAAAAGATTCAATACGATATTGCAATAAGAGTTCCTTTTGAATGGTCTGATCATTTAGAAAGTAAAACAAATGTACGAGGGTAGATGTAACTTAAGGTATAGTTGAGATGTATAAAGTGAATGATCACCTCTACTTTATAAAGAAACAGCAAAAATGATGATTGTAAATAATAACTAATACTTAACATTGAAATGAGAAATATGATTTCTCTTCCAAAATATATTTTTATATCAAAAATTGTTTTCTATGAAATTTATTCCTTTGAGTATAGGATATTTGATCTGAATACTCTCAATTGTAAAATGGTCATAGTAAATGGGATAAATAGTCTACATTAAATGGCTGAATGGACCTCCATATTTTATACACTAATATAGTATTGGCATGACTAGTTGGAGAATGTCATATAGCACTTATTGGTCGCAACAGGTTATGATAATTATTTTCATACATACCAAACATTATTTATGAAATAATAGCTGTTTTTTCATTGTCTACCAAAAAATAGACATAGTTTTATTTCAATACGAATATCATGAATATTCGTTATAAAATAAAACTATAATAGTGGCATTTGTGTTTATAGCAAAATCGATGCATTGGAAAATACTTAAGTATTTCAAATTATTTGCAATTATTTGGGAATTATAGACTAAGCCATATTTTCGAGAAATAATTCTTTGATTATATGGTTATGAATCATATGGTGCTAGCGAATTATATTCCAAAAAATTTAGGGCGAAGCATGCCAATACCTCGAGTATTGATTTTGATGACAACAACTATATAAAATATAGCTACAAATGTTTTTCCTAGTTGTATAGTATGATAGAGTTAGGGGTATATCCTAGGAGTAATTATGTAATTTGTTACATTTATCTAACTCATTGACCAATCTTATTCGAAATAAATGGTGTTTTCTTTCTAATATATACTTGATATAATGTGTTATTTTAGTTAATTAATTCAACTAAAAGCACATTCAATAGAAAAATCCATAAATGGTATGTTTTCTTATAATAGTTACAAAGTAGTATAACCGTGAGTAATTTATCACAAAGAAAATAAATATACCATTTTAAATATTCCTAGTCAAGATGCATCGAGAATGGATATCAGCGTATTCATTGAGACTAGAGTACGTAAAGCTCTCCACTTCTTGCTCCATTGTATCTTCTTTATGTAATGCCACTTAACCCACACTTTTGATAGACTTTTCCCACTTTTCCTTCCTAAGAATTTCAACTAGAAACTCCATTCTAAGTACCAAAAAACTCCATATTCAAATACATATCAAATACACTTCAATTTGATTAACGGTGTTAGATTTTTTGGAGCTTGCATCTTTCAAGTTGTGAATCCGATTCAAAGAGCACTCAACTTTATTTTAATATGTCTTAAATAGGCTTTGGTAAAATTAATTCTTTGATTTACATTCATTTACCAATGTTTAGTTAATTGATATATCATATGATGCTTAGGTAGAAATGTTACGAATCTAGTTTATTGGTATGCTGTTACATATCTAATGTTTGAAAATATATTGGTGCATATATGTATAAATAAACTTTTTTATATTTGAGCACTAAATTCTTGGCTTAACTAAAAATAAATTATAAATAAATATTATTTAAATATGCCTTCTAAATAATAAATCATTTTATAAAGAATAAAATTATATAATAAATGTTTTAAAATTTATAAAAATTAATTCTTATATAAATAAAATTGACAAAAATATTGTATTTAATTTAATATATATTATATCTATTTTATATTTAAATATTAATTTTATCAATTATCTAACTGGAAATTAATTATATAATCAAATTAATATATACAAATTTAAATAAAATATGAAATGAAGTGTAAAATTATATATGATAATAACATAATTTTTAGATTTTAGTTAAATTTTTAATAATTTTAGTATTTTTCCAACCGGGTTTTATTATTAATTATAAATCGTTTATTTAAAAGTCGTTTTATAAATAAAAAATAAAAAATTGTCATAAAATTTGTTATTTAAGGTGAGAGCTGGCTGTAAATTTACATTAATTTATAAACAAAATTTATTATTATTTCCTAAGTCGAGAGTTCTTTGTAAAAATATATTAAATTATATATATGTGTATATATATAATTTATTATATATATTCAAATCCATTTGTGTATTCAATTAAAAATTATTATTTTATTCTCGGGTTTGCCATAGTAATATACGCAGTAATATTTTTATTCAAAATGATTTTTATTAATTTTTAAATGATTTTATAACTTAATTATATATACACACATACATACATACATACATACATATATTATATATTCTATAGAAATTATTATAATTATCAATTATTTGCATTTATATATATATATAAATGATATGTTCTCGTATATATATATATATATATATATATATATATCATGTTGTCCACACATATATTTTCCATAGACATCATAATCGAATACTAGAGGGAGGAACATGTCAATTGCAGTGTAAATATTAACATCTATATACGGGTATGTTAAACCATGTGCACATTATTATGTCACACGTGCACATACACATACATATATGTGCATATGATACACATATCCAAAATATAATACATTTCATATAATATTAATCTTTATTTATAAAGTTAAATACAATATCGATTTTATTTAAAAGAAAATTTATAAAAGTTCTAAATGGATTAGATTTCATAGGCCCAATAAAAATCCAATAAAGGAATTTTTTTGATATTTACCTTTTAACTCCGCTGTGGGCTGGCCTAGTGAAACGACCCGAAGTTCCGTTCCCCTTGAGTCAACACTATTCTCCATCAATTAACTCAAGATAACTAGAAATACGAACTATTTGGGTTAAAGAAGAAGAGGTAGAAGAAGAGAAAACAAAACAACATCAGAATCTAACCATCGCAGTAGAATAAATATAATAGATAATAAATGATCTTTACACAAAAACAAATATTTTTTTTTATACATTACATCATCAGAGTACAGCATCAGATTCAACATCAACAACATACAACTGGACAGTCATATAAACTTTTCCTCAAACTGGACACACAGCGGAATAATAATCAAGTACGAAAGTACGTATCGCCAACCAGCTCGTCGTCTGCTTCACAGCACCCTTTCCTGTATTCTATAATACTCGATCTGACCCGAGCATTATAGTTAAATAACACCCGAGTCAATCTGGAATACCAACGTGAGAAAACCACACTCAAATTGATTATTAAAGTTTCAAACTTCTTTTGAAAACAAAAGCATCTCGTAAGACCACGCCACAAATAAACATGTCGGGTTTTTACCCTACGATAGCTAAAACACTTTTTATTAAAATTCTCTGATATTATAATAGTGTCTACAGAAAGTAAAATAGAATCTAGCTGAAATGCTTGCATCTCACGTTTCAGCAATAGTTGGGCATAATCAAAACCGTACGGGCGCGTAGGGAAAATGGATTTCCAACTAATGACTAGGCACTGGGGTACCACCTGTCACGGTACCTGGTCTAGATCAGCATACCGAGGATCACTCCCGCCCCCCTGCAACACAAGACCGGGACTACCCCTTACTGGATAATCCCAAGTAAGATCACCCCACGGTTGGGATCAGCAACCGCACCACTAAGCCGAATAAAAGGGACATCTAGACAGGGGTGACCTCACCCTAATGGGCGCTACCCACCTAACCTTGTTGCATAACCCCTGATTTTCAGTCATTCCTAGTTGATGAGGCTTGAGGCTAAGCGCTACCTTTTTAGAACGTTTCACTTACAATGCTCATTGCCACCTGACGATGTTCCGAAAGCATTCATCCATACAAGTCCGTTCCGGGTTCGAAAGAAACCGAAGGCACTACTCCTACTACATCCATTTTGGAATCATCCTCAGGATTGGTAGCGACTAGCCCTTGCACTTCATTGCTCCATCTTCGAATCCAAACTCGTCTTCCTCACGAAAACATTCTAACCGGATCGAAGTGGTTTTCGAGAAATAAATCCCGATCCCGGTCTCTTCGAAACGGTCATCGCATTGTCCAATATTGATAGTCGGTTATTTAACTATCAATTAACATTCTCAAACATCCATCAAACAATAAATAATTTTACCAAATTATTTATTAACCTCAAAATATCTTCGCAAGATATATTTCCACTTTCCAAACCTTTGAAAACAGTTTTCAAACCACATTTTCTCATGGAATGAATTCCCAAATATTTATTTCCACTGAAGACACCAAGTACAAAGCTTAGATTTTGAAAATAATTTAAAAACACTTTATTATAAAATGTACTATAACATTTAAATTGAACACTACTTCAATACTTATTAAAAATAATACTTTCGGAATATTTAAAATGAGACTACTTTATAAAATATAAACCAGATTTTCCCCTTTAAAACGAAATACAAAGTCACCTTTAAAAAATTACTACTATAATAGATATGAAAAAAATATTTACTTTAGAATATAAACACTTAGAAATGATAAATTTTCTAAACATGCTTTTTAAAACAACATAACTTATATTTTTAAAAAATTACGTTGAAAACGTATTTTGCTATCTAGGGAAATATACTTCTCTTCACATCCTTTAAAAATAAATCACTATTTATTTTTAAACAACTTTCCCATTTCTTTAATATATTCCCATCGTGAATTTATTTTTCAAATATTCACTAATATATTACTTCACTTTTATAAACCCAGTTTATAAATTTCAAGTCTCACTTTTCTTTTAAAATCCCGGTTTTACACTCTTAAATCAATTTCCAAATTGATTTCCAATTTACTTCACTTTAAATAACTTTCCTTACTTTACTCCATTTGTTTCAAAATCCATTAACTTTAAATTTCATTTCTTTATTATGATTTAAAAATCCCTTTCTAACTGGAAATACCAATTTCAGATTTTCCACATTTCTTCTTTATTCTTTTCAATAATTTAAACCTTAAATTTAAAATAAATGCCCTATTATTTTAAATAATAACACTGAAGTTTAAAATTCATTATCTTCCTGTTTATTCAAAATCCCCTTTTCATATACGGAATTTATTTATTAGAATTTTAAAACCACTATTATTCTTATCCAGTTCATTCTTAATTTATTTTAAATTTTCTAAAATTATTTCACTTACAAATTCTCTTCCTTATTTTCTTTTCAAAAATCCAATTCTATATATATTGATAACTCAGTGTACCGAAATATATTCAAGTAAACCATAGCATTCAATATTCCAATTATCAATAGTATTCATCATAGAATATCGAATATTCATAACAGAGAATATTAAACAATGTAAATGATTCCGAGGAATCCAGTTGGATCCCTCCAACCTGTTTCCCTGCATCCACAGACGTTAGCACAACATAAAATACCAATTCCACTTCGAGGTGGAATATCGCGGTATATGGGTTTTAAATATAAAATCATCTGCTATTATGCGGCGCATAGGGTCTCATCGGCTATATAATGCAGGAAATCAATCATTCCAATATATACTACATACTACTATATATATAATATAGCGCATCCAATCAAAACAATCAATCAGCCAATTATTTAAATTTAACCATTTAAATTTAAATTATAACCAGATGAGTGAGATTAACTCACCTTTGATTTTAGTTTGCAGTCTATTACACTGCAGTTTCATTCCGACTTGTTTCTCCATTTTAGACCTTGTATAAACATTTATACAATTCATTAATATTCGAAATAATCGAATAACCAATTACCGTTTAATAGTTTTGATTAGCCGATAGTTCTATTTAAACCAATTTCTCCTTTCATAATTTTTTTTGAGCAAGATGGGTGTGTAGCGTGCCACTACACAGCCGATTATAATCATATAATTAATAATATAGTTTTCGGTCAACACGCTTGATCGATGGCAATAAGAGCAAAACAAAATGCATCACACAAAAGTATAGCAACACAAGACTGGGATAAGTACAGATGATACACCAGGTAAGCAACTAGACGCCAAAATAAACAAGATACGAACATACTAACGTGATTAGGTCAAGGTGGAAATGCCGAACTACTCTCCTGCGACTCTACTGGGGAAGAACTTCTGTACGGAAGGCGAAGTCTGAAGGGGGCCGAAGAGCTCCGACCTGTAATAATGTTGAACAAGAAGATAATACGTCTGCAAATACCTTCAAAGTGGGGACGTGGTTTATTAAACACTATTGCGTTTCATTCCTTCCATATAAACCAATAGAAAAGGGCGAGGAAGACGTCCAGATGGGGGTTGTGAGGAAAGAGTTGCCAGTGATCAAAGATATCTGGTTGATCGGGGATACAACCGAGGGGGTGTGCACTAGTGGCAGCCCAAACTGAGAAGGTGAAGTCACATTCACGGAATAGGTGAGGAATATCTTCTGGTTGAACTGAGCAAAAGACACATGACAGCTCGATCGGAATACAAAGGCGAGAGAGCCTCGCTTTGGTGTTGACACGATTATGGACCAGACACCACTGGAAGAAGGCAATACGCGGTGGAATTGGGCATTTCCTGAGTCTGGGAAAGGTGAAGAAACGACCGGGGTTGTGAAGGAAAGAATATCAGGACGCAACTGAGAAGCCTCTCGTTGGCGCAAGTGCCCAAACAACCCGGTCAGGCGAGGTGGTGAGATGAAGAGAATGAAGCAGATTGAATGTGGTGGTTAGTTCTACGAAGGTGCCAGAATCGAAGAGGGAAGGAAGGTAGAGGGAGTCCGGATCACGACTGATGCAGTCACTAACCGAGGTGAAAGGGTTGGGTGTATTCGAGAATATTTGGGGCAAAGATTTGGCAAGGGGGAGTTGATCATGCCATGTATCTAACCAGAATAAACAGTTTTTTCCATCTTCGATGTCAACATGGAATAGAGATTTGATTCTAGGTAGGGTATGGAGCACTCCTTTCCAGAATGGAGAAGGTTTACTACTCGGGGGAAGGTGAAGGACAAGGTGGTTATTAAAGCGGTAATGAGACGAGAGAATCCAGTCTTTCCAAATGAAATTGCCTGGGGAGAGAAATCTCCACAGCCATTTAGCGAGCAGAGCTGTATTAAAAGCACCAAGGTTAATTATACCCAGACCCCCTGGTTCTGGTCCAAACAGGCAGTATACCAATTGATAAGTCTTTTGACACCACCACCATTCCAGAGGAAGGTACTCCTAATTTTGTCAATACGATTGATGACCCAGGTAGGAAGTCTATAAAAGGACATCCAATATGATGGAATGGCAGATAAGACGGATTTGACTAGCACGAGACGACCGGCCGTGGAGAGAGAATGTGCCTTCCAACTCAACAGTCTCGATTCAATCCAGGAAATTAATGGGGACCAGTCAGATCGATGCAGCTTGGTTGGGCGAATAGGGATGCCGAGATAAGAAAGAGGGAAGTCTGAAAGGTTGCAATTGAGTAGCGACGAGATTGGAGGGCCAAGGTGGTTCGAGTTACCTAACATGATGACGGAACTCTTTTTGAAGTTGATGGAAAGGCCAGATATGAGCTCAAAGGAGTACAGGGACACTTTCAAGCATTGGATGTATTCAATTCGGGAGGCGGCGAAGAGTAGTGTGTCGTCAGCAAACTGCAGATTAGAGACCGTCAACGAGGAATCTGGGAGTGAAATACCTGAAAAGAGGTTGCTGGAACTAGCAAGCTTGATCATCCTATTAAAAACATCGGCTACCAAGACAAAGATGAGGGGGGAGAGCGGGTCGCCTTGTCTCAGACCACGTGCCGACTTGATATGGCCTCCTGAAGCACCGTTGATCGATATGGCCGAGAGGCTTGATGATAAAATATGTTTGATACAATTACACCAATGGGGGGAAATCCCCTATGTCTCATGAGATCAAGAATGAAGTTCCAATTAACCGAATCAAAAGCTTTGAAGAAATCAAGCTTCAGTAAAGTTCCTGGGGTTGATGTTTGGTGACAGAAGGAAATGATTTCCTGGGCTGATGCTACATAGTCCATAATGTTTCTTCTAAGAATAAAGGATGATTGTTCCATCCCGATTAGTGGAGCAATAACAGTTTGGAGGCGATTGGCGAGGACCTTGGTGATGATTTTAAAAGTTGTATTGAGAAGGCTGATGGGTCTGAAAGATGAAAGGGAATTAGCACCAGGGGACTTAGGAAGGAGGATGATACTAGCGTAGTTTAGACGAGAAATGGATAAAGGCTGAGAATGGAATTCTGCACACATATCAACAATATCACTTTTAACTGTGTCCCAGAAATGCTTGAAAAAGAATGGGCCGAAACTATCTGGGCCGGGTGCTTTGTCATCCGACATACTCTTCAAAGCGGCCCATATTTCTTCTTCTGTGAATGGATGGTCAATAGGGATGAGGGAAGGGGAAGGATAAAGGCGTGACCAATCAATGACCGGAAGTGCTGAGGATGGGCTACTAAGGATATTTCTGTAATAATTCGTGAACAATCGGAGATGGTCAGAAAGGTCAGAGTAAGAAGTGTTGTTATGAACGATTTCCGAGATTGAGATGGATCTATGGCGGCCGCTGGCCAGACGGTAAAAGTAGGAGGTGTTTTTGTCCCCTGCCTCCAGCCAATTAGCTTTAGAACGCTGTTTCCAGCCTAACTCTTCTTGCTTAACCGACCTATCCAGCTCTTTTTCAAGGCCATTCAGTCGCGACCGCTCCATGTCGGAAAGCTAACGAGATTCTTCAATAATGTTAAGATCTAAGATCTCATCTTGGGTGGAAGAGATGCGTGAGCGAAGGGACCCCCAAACGGATCTGGCCCAAGGTCTGATAATTTTCCTAAGAGAGCGGAGTTTGAAAACAATTCTGGCGGATGTTGATTGGATTTGTGTAGGCTGGGACCAAGCTTGGTTGATGAAGGCGTCGAAGGACGGCTCCAGAAGCCAGAGGCGTTTGAATCTGAAGGGACGCTTGATGTTGGGCAAGGAACCGGTATCTAATATAAGAGGGCAGTGATCCGAGATAGTCGTAGCCAGTCCAGAGACCAATGAAACCGGATGAAGGTCATCCCAGGCTGAATTGAAGAGAAATCTGTCTAGTTTTGCTAAGGCAGGTTCGGCTCTACGGTTAGACCAGGTGAAGAGGCGATTGCAGATGGGAGGGTCAATGAGGGAACATTCATTGATGAAGGAATTGAATGAGTCCGAGTCTAGTGAGTTAAGTCCCGAATTACGCTCCTCAGGGGATCTAGTTGTATTAAAATCACCTCCAACTATCCAGGGTCCATTGAGATAAGAGGCGAAGGAGAAGTAGTTGGCCCAGAGAACATTTCTCTCGTGACTGTTCTGAGGACCATAGATGTTAGTGAAAAAATATATTCTACCTGATTGAATATGGCGGAGAATTACATGTAAGGCCGAAGGATGAACCATGGTATGACAGTGGGCCCAAACAACTTCATTCCATGCAGTAATGATACCTCCTCTAGAGCCAGTAGCATTAATATTGGCCCAACCCGATAGTGTGGGCCCCCCAATATGTCGAATGAGAGATTGAGGTGGGTCTATTAATTTAGATTCTCTAATAAAAAGAATGTCAGCTTTATGGGGGGATAAAATGAGACTGACAGCATGTCTTTTATATGGGTCCTCCAAACCCCGAACATTCCAAGAAATTAGTTTCATTGGGAAAGGGACAAACGCTCAGATTCAAGTCCTTGCATGGCTGTGTAATGCTCATCACTCAAACACACACCCATGCAGTGCGCCATTTTTTTATTTAGACTCTTATTAGATGAGGGAAAAAGCAATAGTTTTATAGAAACTACCAGGGATGGAAGCCGCCCTGCTTATTCTGGAGCTGCGACGAACGGTTGCTGGAGTAAGCAGTGGAGACCACAGGCGGGGCAGCGGAGAAGCCGGTTGATCAGCCCTATCATTTACTAAAATGGGGGGGGGGGCATTGGCTTGTGACTGGAGACCGATAATGGGAGGTGAGGATAAGTAAGGATTTACTGGGTTGATCTGCTGCACTTCAGTCCAAGCGTCCCAGCGTTGAGAGCCAGACCCTCCGGGGTTAGTGACGGGAAAATGGGCATCTGATGCAGGCGCAGGGGATATGTCTGGGTCATAAAACATCGCATCAAATCTGACTTCATCTGGGTCGTCTGATAGAATAGGTTCATCAAAACCTCTGAAATCCATATCGTAGTCCACTCCCAGGAACATCAATTCTGGCCGACGAGTTGGGTGAGCATGGTCCCACTTTTCCACAGTGAGGAGATGGTCCTCGTTGTTTAAGTGCGTGACGAATGAGCTTGGTGTACTAACCCCCTTGAAGAACTGCATCTTGACATAAAGGAACCGATGATCAAAATTTGCCCAGTCACAATCATCGAAGGCGATGAAACGACCCAAAGAGCCTAGAGCATTACTGATTGCCATCGAGTTGTTTCGAAGAAATTCGGGAAAACCTTTAACCCGATCCCACTCTGGCGGTTCAAGATCGGTAGCTTGGCGTTCCAAATCTGACCACCGCTGTATGAGAACCGAGCCTCCAGGTTTCGATAAGGTTCTCCGGAGGAGAATTTGATCACGAATCGAGGTGGTAAGGCAGCAAAAGATGAAACTCTTGTCGGATAGAATCCAAAGTGGCCATTCATGGTGGTGGAAATTTGTAGAGAGAATAAGGTGGAGAGATTCGATGGACCAAAAGCTACCGATAATTGTGGCAGTGAGATATAAGGAAGAGTCGGCCATGGAAAATCTTTGTGAGGAGTGAAATTTAGAATGAGGACGGTTGGAATGCGGACGGGGGGGAGGGGATCGAGGTGACTGTTGTTATTGAGTGGTGCCTCGATTCTTGGGTGAGAAATCTGTGGGTGGGGTCCTTACCTCGTTTGTTGGACTGCTTCTGGATTTGTCTTTAATCCCATTGGCTGAAGTATTTCTAAGTGCAGAAGAGTAATTATGTGTTTTCTTGGAACAGTGCGACTGTGCATGCCCAAAGAAACCACAAAGATAACAGATCTTTGGATCCCTACAATTTCTTGCCACGTGTCCCAGACCGGCACACCTGAGACAACGGCCTTTCAGCTTCAGAAATTCAATAGTGGAGAGAGCATTTGTGAATTTAGGTAAGATATTACGGCGGCGCTGATATACAGGAGGCTTGGCAGGGACCAGAGAGGTGGAGCTCAATACTTGAGCGTAGGATTTCCTGGTGGAGGGGGGAATGGGAGGAGGAGAAGGAAGGAGAGGTTCTACTGGCAGGGGTTCATATGACTCGGGGTTCAGGGAGCCAGTACGCCTTGAGCGATTATGCGGAATTGGTTGAAAGTGAGGGCTGATAGGAGACTGGGAACAGAGCATAGATCTGTATTTGCCGGGGATGAAGGAGATGGGGGAGGAGGCGGAGGAGTACGCTTACGAACGGAATGAGGACGGGGCGGACTAGGACGGGTGGAGTCTTCCACGATTGAATTAACTTTAATTCTCTTTTCATAATTTTTTTAACTAATTATTAAATTTCCTTTTTAATAAATTTAATTAACCAAAATTTATATTTTAAACTAATAATCTTGGTTTAAACTGATTTCTTTTTAAATTTCCAATTCTTCAAAGAATTACTTTACTTAAATTTTTCTGCTTTATAACATATTTATTCCTTTAAAACATATATATGTATATATGTATATGTATGTATATATATATATATAATTAATTAAAAACCAAAAATGTCTACACCTCACTGCATTTTTCTTATTGTTTAATTTTTTTTTCTGCTTATATATATATATATATGTATGTATGTATGTATGTATGTATAAATTAAGAAAGATAACAATAAAATCAAAACGACACCTTACTGCCAGAACAATCACACAGTGCATTCCTTACCTCCTTCAACCTACACACTGCAATTCTTTATCACATAACCACCTTCATCACTGCTGCAATCACGAATCGCTTCCACAACCCAGTCCTCTACTACAAATCGCAACCTCTTCGAGCATCTAAAAACCATCACCGTCGTCAGCATCCTCCTCGACCTTCAATCGGAACCCCAAACAGCCACGCGGCTTTCATCAAAGTCCATCACGACTTCCCCATGACCTCACATATTCATCCTTACCGAGTCGCGACAGCATGCACGCATCAGGTCGCATTGACCTTCACACTAACCTCCATGTCACGGCGATGCTTGATTTGACGATGAATCCAACCCGAGCCCTAGATCGACTTCACCTACTTGCCGTTGAAATCGCCTGCCTTCGAGATCCAACTCACCGCCCTAGGTCGCGATTCGATTGCGATAAGTATTTCGAACGAAATTGATTCGTTTGATCATCATTTTTTTTATTTGAGATCTGGGAATCGCGATTTAAGGCCAGGGAATGGAAACGTGAATTGTTCAGAAGCGAAAATTCATTTTGATTAGTATTTTCGCCTATGGAAATTTAGGGGTTTTCTTTGGAAACGACCTATCCAGGGTTTCATTTTTATCAGCTTGTTCAATATGGAAAAGGGAGATGTGAAATTTGAAAAGAGGTTAGCGTGTTCAATGCTGGCTATAGTGACTTTGAAGAGAAATGCAAAAAGTTCTGATGTGATTCGTTTTTGACTTGTCAAAATATAAAATTATATTATATTAAATTCTCGATATAAATTCAGCGTGTTTACTTATCGTATGGCCAGACGATCACTCCAAACACTATGAAAATTGAATCCGATAATAATACAATATTTCGGATCCAATGGAACTGATTTTGTCGAATTCCTAGACTGTGCCTCGGAAAGCTATTTTTAAATATCGATTTAAACAATATAAATTCAAAACTGAACAAAACACTTCTAAATTCAATTTAACACTTTTACTATTTTCAGTATTATCAATATAAATTTTACAAGCCTTCAAATTATTTTTAATAGGCTTAAAACAAAAGATTCAACAATTTACCCAATTTCAGTTTATTAAATCCAATAACTTAATTGCTAAATAATAGTAATATTTGAATTCAAGTTGAAAATTAACTTTTAAATATTTAAAATCAATTAAATATTCCGATTTGAATTGTTCAAAATTTCGGATCGTCACATTCCTCCCCCTTAAAAGAATTTCATCCCTGAAATTGCTAGTTAAGAAGAATGATCCAATACCCATTACTATTTTCCAAAACCAATCAGTTTTATCAACTTGCCATAACATATCTTTTATTAAAGACACACTAACCCTTTTTCCAGCTTTTCAAACTTATCCATAAGTTCTAAACAATATTGCTTACTTAACAATTCAAATTTGAATTTAAAACAAAATTTTGAATTGTCAAAATTTTTCTAATTTTCGAAATTTTCGTAATTTTTTGCCAGCGCCTCCTTTGCGCGGCTAGCTCGGTACAACTACAAAATGCCTCTGCGGGCCCCCAAATTCCAAAAGAAAACAAAAAAGCCAAGTGGCCAGATCGAAAACCCAATCAAATTTCATACAGAAATTTTAAGCACATACCTTTTTGTCGAGCAATTCAAATTTATCTTCTGAAATCAAAACCAATTTTCCTTTTCCTTTATAATACCTGCATATCCTATTTAGCAATAATATCCAATCATAGCTTTTAAAACCATTTTATACATTTCCTTATAAAAGTTTCGTATCTACTTCTATTCAAATTAGTTCGCCCGTTTCCATATGAATTCAATTTATCCTCAACTCTGAATATTGAATTTTATCTTCCATTTATAACTGATTCATATCATTATTTTAAATTAGTTTCATCCACTAATTTATTTCAATTTTCAATTTGAAATCATTTTGTCGCTAACAAAAATTTTCCCAAAATTTTTTCTAACTCTCAAAATTTTCGAAATTTTTTTGCAGAGTCTCCTTTGTACGGAGGAGCTTTTGCAATTTGACAAGAGATACAAATATTTATACATCGACCCACATGGTCGGAAAAATAAAAACAGTTCATATTTTCTATTTTTATTGCGTAGGCGTATCGTTATTTAGCATTTTAAGCAATCGGCTTATTATTTTAGCAATTAGCGCGTCCAAATTTAGCCAAACGGCTTCCCGGTACCTTTACTTACTCAATTTAAATATGTAAGTGCCAAAATCAGGTTACTCAACAACATTTTACATGTTTAACTAGTAAACATATGAGTTTCTATAAGCAATGCAGGTTAAACAATATTTATAAGCAACTTATAGGGTTTCGATATTAAATTTAATTGTTTACAACCAATTCGTATACAACTTCATTCAATTTAAATGGTTTACAACTCAATTGTCTACATTCAATTCATTTTTAAGCGAAATAAACTCATATTCACTTCAATTGATCTTAAGATCAATTTATTTAATCTCTTCAACTCATAGAATTTTAATTACCTTCGTTTAAGTCAAACGATAATTCATTCTATGCAATTTGATGATATCCATGTGAATAAATAATTACTTAAGTTTTATAACCAATTTAAATTGATTTCGACTCAATTTATTTTAAATTCCATCCCATTTCTAGTTTATTCACCAACCATACATTTGCATACACAAAACAAACTGCAATATATGTACATACAAACATCAATCAAAGTACACTAACTTATTTCAGTCCGGATAGTTATAACAACCTGTCCTCCCAATTGCTGATAAGTAGAACAAGGAATGTTGCAGAAAGATAACCGTATACATGAATACGTCTCTAGGCGTCCAGCTTGTCTCTTGAAGCTCCAAAGCATCTGGTCGGGCCCAAGCATTATAATAAAATAACATCCGAGTCAGTTTGGTAAACCAGCATGAGAAAACATACCCAATTCGATTTTTGAAATTATAAAAACCATTGAAATCAAAAGTATCTCGTAAGAGCTCACCGCACATAAGCACATACCGATTTTGACCTTATGATAACCAAAACATTTTCCATAGAAAACCCATTGATATTATAATAATGCATAGGAGTCAAGTTGAATATAATATAGCTGAAATGCTTGCATCTCACGTTTCAGCATAATTAGGCAAAACAAAGTCCATACAGCTTTTATTGGAGAATGGATTCCATATAATGACTGGGTTACTGGGGTACCGTCCATCACGGTGCATCTCTAAATAAAATAACACCGGGGTCGAATTTATCGATCCTTGTAAACACATAACCAGCCTACCCTTTACTGGATAGTACCGAATATGATCACCCCTTGGTTAATAGGCCCCGAAGCATACTAATGAGAGATAATATCGACTCTAGGTAGGGATAAACATACCCTAATGAAAGAGACCCACCTAGCTTTGCTGCATCTCCCCTATTTTAGTCATTTTAGTTGATGAGGCTTAAGGCGACGTTTTACCTTTCATATATCACTTCTCATTTGGAATACTAACACTGCCCTCCACAAAGTATTGCATTAACAACATTCATCCATACAAGTTGTTCAGGACATGAGCAAACCGAAGGAACTACTTCTACTATATCCATTTTTGAGTCACCCTTCGGGTTAGTAGCTAGCAGTCCTTGCACTTCAAAGAGCTCCATCTTCAATATCATCATCTTCAAGATGTCTTCAGTTCGAAACGCTTGAGTTGGATTGAAGTGGTTTTCGAATAACATATTTGATCCCGGTCTCTTCGAAATAATATTCGATAGTTTCCGGTAAACTCAACCTCGATTTTTTAGGAAACAAAAAGTAAAAGATAAGAGCGGAGATCACCTCCTAATTGTTAGTGGATAGATTTTCTTATTCTTTGTCCTAGGAGAATGAAATGAGATTTATACACACAGTACGGCGTCAACGAAGGTGACTGTGCTATATAACTCATGTGTTTCTCCTTGATATTTCCAAAGTTACATTTTTGGGTCCAAATTCGATAGTCGATTATTTAACTATCGAAAAAACAAACATTCATATCAGGGGTTTAATTCCAAAGGGAAAACCAACATTGTTAAAGACATAAGCAACCATTAACCTCTTTAATTAATCTTTTCATTAATTAAAATCACTTTGTAAATTACTTGCATACAAATACCTCTACGAAGATATATTCAAAAACCCCTATATTTTTAATTCTTAGGAAATACCATATATACTTTATCTAAACGATATAAGTATATTCATAAAACGGAGGATGATATTCTCTTTTTACACATTTCAAAACTCTTTATAAATTCCATTATAAATCTCTAAAAACTAAATACGTCTCTAATTCATTTCTCAAATTATTTACAAACCCTTTATAAATTTGTAAAACTAATTATAAAACTCCTTTTATTAGACTATAAATTCATTTCCAAAATTCATTTATAAATATCTAACCATTTACAAAACCCTCTTTATGCATTGTAAACAATTTCTCTTTAAGTCTCCAAAACATTTTGATTTCCTTTTTATCAGATTCCAAAACCCTTTATAAACTTCTTTATTACATTGTAAATATTCTTCCTTTAAGCCTCCAAACCCTTTTATAAAACTCTTCTTATAAACCCAAGTCTATTAATAAAACTCCATTTATAAATATTGAGACATTTATAAATAAATAATGATCATTTACTTCAAAACCACTATTATATAATAATGTTTAAAAATAATAAACAGTTAAATAAATAGTAATTATTAACTTCAAAACATCTTAAAAATAATAAATAATTTCAAAACATTACAAAATAACAATAATAATTAAGTTTTACCATTATAGTAAATAATAATAATTAATTTCCAAAACTTTATTAACAAATCATTTTTATTAATTTCAAGCCATATTTATTTTTAAAATAGTTAACTTTCAAAAAATTAAAATATTGATAAATAACTTTAAAACAACATTAGTTATAAATAAATAATCTTTAAAACAATATTAAATAAAAATAATCATAAACAATATAACGTATAAAAATCTTAAATCAATATTTGATATAAATAAATAACTTTAAAAACAATATTAAATAACTTAAAAGAGACATATAAAAAAGTCGGTGTAAAATAGAAATTTAGTCTTTAAAAACAAATATTTCCGAGACCAATATCAGATTTAAAATCATTTCCTATCTTAAAAATCAACTTCAACTCAAATAATAATTTACAGTATTTTTAAAATACTAATTTGAGCCAATAGCTATCCAACATTTAACTAATAGAAATATTGATTTTCTATCAGTGTAGGGTTTAAGTTGAACATATGACAATGTCATAACCCAAAAGTGTCAAACAATCGAGTTTAATATCCAATAATTCATACGATAGGAATATTATTTAAAAATAAAATCAATAGCGGCGAGAAATCCTGTTGGATCCCTCCAACTTATAACCTGCATCATAAAAAATACAAAATTTTAAAATATGGGTCATCCGCTACTAGGCGGGTACATAAAAAAGGTTATCTACTCTAAGGGCGGGACTAAAACCAAACCAACCGATAAAACAATAAATCATCCAAACATCCAATCAGCAATTTTTATCGACTATATAATATTACTGGTTAACCAAAAAGGTGAGTTTAACTCACCGAAGTTTCTGTTGTCAGTGAGGCGTGCCGGTTTGGGCCTGTTAGCATCAAAATTGGTCACTAACACCCTTGAGTAGAGTTATGTAGAGAGATCAATGAAGAGAGTAAATTAGAACAGAAGAATAATGTAATTCAATGCAGAAAGAACAACAAAAACGAGAACACCAGATTTATAGTGGTTCGGCGTAATTGCCTACATCCACTTCGAGTTTGATCTTTATTGCTTTCTCAGTTACTTGAATACAGATACAATCCGTAAATCAATCACTTGAATCAAAGTTTGAATTAAAAAGAGGAGAGTATAAAAAAATGGTAGAGTCTCTCCAGTGTTCCCATAAAAAGGTCACTTTTCATGTGCCTCTACCTCTCTATTTATAGATGAAGATGGGTTGGACTTCCCACATGGGCTTAGGAACAAAGTTCTCAGCCCATGGTAGGTGACTTCTACGCACAGGGCCAGGCAGGACGAACGCTCTTGCTTTGTTGTGGGCCTGACAACTTGCTAACACCTCCGGTATGCGTCGTGCTAGGGATGCCGAAACATGTCGACCGCATCAAACCCTTAAACCTCCAGGGTCTTCGTGGTCAGAATCTTGTCTAGTGCTAATAATAATGTCTTCGACTATCGTTTGTAGATGGGCCAAAATGCCGGTTAACACTTGCCACCCAAAGTGTGTCGTGTGAAGCAACACGACCCGCTTTGAATCAGCAAGTACCCCTTGTTTCCAGAAAGAAATTCATCACATTTTCTGAATAGTCATTATCCTTTAGTTTTATCCACCTAAGGTGTCGTATCCTTCTTTGGTCATCATGATGCTTGGTCGATTCCCAATGTTAGAAATCCAAGGATGTAGTTCATTAGTGACCATCCGTGTCTGATTCTACAGTGCTGGTAAGCTTCGGCTATCTGATCTTGTCTTTTCTTAATAACCCTAAGCGAGAATTCAATTTATGTTGATTTCAGGAAGTCGGACTTTTTTCGGATGTACACATGCATGTTCGGGTGCATGTTCTTGCCATTGGTTGTCGGATGCGTTTTATATGCTAATAAGTCATTGCCAATTCCATCTAGTTTAATTGCAATTCAATTGCGATTCCTTGTTTGTATTTTCTCAAAGCAGTAAGCAAGTGTGAATGGAGTACGGCCAGTCACGGACCCATGGGTAGTTCTATAATCCCATAGTGTTGTTGGGAGTTCATCCACCCACTTGCCTCTAGCCTTTTCCAAACTTCTCTTCAGAACAAGCTCTACAATTTTATTCTCATCTTCAACGTGTCCATTTGCAATAATAACAGATCATAGAAGGTCATAAGGACAAATGACGTTACGGACAGTGAGGTTGATTTTTTTTCTTGGTTATGGCTAAAAGTTATTTGTCTGCCTATTTGGTGAAGTAAACAACTGCTATGATGGTGTATTTCACACCAAGAAGATGATTTCAATGCCCCAAAGTGGCAAACCGCTATAGACTAGCCATTTGTGTAATTTCCATCGGCGGGGGTTCTTGGATTTTTTGCAAACATCTAACACTCGTCGCATTGTCTAGTATGATCAACCGCATCTGGATTGATAGTTGGCCAGTAATACTTGTAGCAGAGTATTTTCTTTATCATGGTTTTTCCCTTGATGCTATCGCCACATTCTTCTTCATAGACTTCCTTCAAGACTCGTTTTATCTCATTATGGGCTATGCACCGGAGTAAGGGGATCGAGAATCCCCTTCAATACATTATTCCACTCTCCATTACATATCGTGAAGCCTTACGAATGACTTGTCGTCTTTTGCTCCTTTTTTCAGGTAAGACCCCACGTAGTAAATATTGCTTAAATGGGGTCATCCATGATTCCTTATCGATTTCGGTTTCTAACACGAAATCTACCTCCATCATATTTATAGTCGGAGCATGTAAGGTTTCAATGGGAAACAATCCCATCTGCTGCGCATCGCCATTGCTTGCAAATTTTGCCAATGAATCGGCTGCTCTGTTTTGCTCACGCGGGACATGTGAAATATCATAATACTCGAGATTCGCTAGCAGCTCCTGATCTTGGACCAAATACGGGACAAGTCTCTGCCCCCTTGCTTGGTAGTCTCCCCGCACTTGGTACACCACCAGTTGCGAGTCGCAAAAGATTTCAACCGACTTACTCCCAGTTCTTTGATGAGTCTTAAGCCGGCAATCAATGTTTCATACTTGGCTTTGTTATTTGTTACTGGGAATTCAAGCTTCAAAGCATAACAAAATGATCGGTTTTTAGGATTCACAACTATGCCAGTCCCCAAACAACGGTCGTTAGATGCCCCATCGGTATTTATCTTCCATCGAACGGGAGGTATGACATTGTGGCCGTTTGCGTCGTCTGACACAGTGAATTCAGCAATGAAGTCTGCTAGTTTTGCTCCTGTATGGTCCTTCGTGGCAGGTAGGTAACATTGGACTGACTCAAGTCGATATTCCATTTTAACATCCTTCCAGAAGTTTCCGGTCGTTGGAGTACCTTTCGCAAGGGTTGATTAGTGTAAACACTGATTGAGTGTGCCTGAAAATATGGGCGAAGCTTGCGTGATGCAATCACCAAGAAATAGGCTAATTTCTCGATCTTGGGCTAATTTCTTTCTGCCCTCGTCAGACGTTTACTTACATAGTAAACTGGATTTTGAACTCGGTCCTCTTCGCGGACCAGAGCCGTACTGATAGCATGCTGGGATACTGCCAAGTACACATACAACATTTCGTGGTCTATTGGTTTCGATAGCACCGGGGGACTTTCCAAATGCCTTTCCAAAGCTCAGAATGCTTCCTCATAATCGGATGTCCACTCGAAATTCCTCTTTCCTTTCTTTATCATATCGAAGAAAGGAATACACTTGTCTGTAGCTCTGGATATGAATCAACTCAGCGCAACCACCTTTCCATTGAAGCTTTGTACTAGCTTCATAGTTCTGGGCACTTGTATGTCTCGGATAGCTTGAATCTTCTCTGGGTTAGCTTCGATTTCCCGCGCATTCACAATGAAACCCAAAAAATTTCCCGACGCTACGCCAAATGAATACTTCAAAGGATTGATTTTCATTTCATAATGCCTGGGTATATCAAACATCTCCGCTAGGTCTCGGATGTGGTCGTTTGATTGCCGTGTCTTCACGAGCATGTCATCCACATAGACTTCCATCGTTCTACCAATCTGGTCTTTAAACATTTGATTCACCAGACGCAGATAAGTTGCTCCCGTGTTTTTCAATCCAAAAGGCATTACTTCATAGTAATATAGCCCCACATCTCTGACAAAACTTGTGTGTTCTTGGTTTAGAATGTGCATCGAGATGTGATTCTATCTCGAATACGCATCCATAAAAGACAATAATTCGTGTCCGGCCGTAGAGACGACGAGCTGGTCGATTCTAGGTAAAGGGAAACTATCCTTCAGGCATGCTTTATTCAGATCATATTAATCAATACAAGTTCTCCACTTCCCGTTTTCTTTCCTACAAGCGCAGGGTTAGAAACCCATTTAGGGTAGAGGGCATCGCGGACGAACCCATTGGCTTTGAGTTTGTCCACCTCCTCTCTGAGAGCAACGGAGCTCTCCGGGTCCATGCCTCTCCTTTTTTATTTTACAGGGACGTAATTCGGGTCCATGTTCAACATATGACTTGCAATAGCGGGAGAAATCCGCACATATCAGAATGTGTCCAAGCGAAAACGTCTAGGTTTGCTCAAAGGAAATCAGTAAGATCTTCGGCCAATGATGGGTCGAGTTGCGATCCAATCTTAAGGACTCGTGATGGGTCATCCCGGCTGACTGGTATGTCAATCGTCAGCTCAGCAGGTGCCATCCCAGATTCTTTGAGTTTAGATGTAACTATTTTGCATAACATTCAATGTGAAATATGGTTGGGACGGCCAATGTTGATGGTTACTCTGGTCGAATCCTAGAGTCTTGTCATGAGTTATTAAGTCTAATAGTGAAGGGCTCTAAATGCTCTAATAGATTATCAGTAAATGGCCAAAGATCAGGCGTAAAAGCGCATTGAAGGAAATGTCGAGTAGGGGTCAGCCTTGAGTTGCGTGCTACCGTATAGCTGGATCTTGCTATGAGTTTGAATTTTCTTATATATTCGAGTAACGCACTTTCTATTCAATGTGTTCATGATCCTTTACCCGTCCTTCGGGTTGGAGTGAAACTCAATTGCCCATGAGCTAAGGTATCGATTTAATGATTCTATCTCTAGGCATCCTTTCGGTCGTAGCCTTGAGTAGCTGTAAGCACTATATATAAGTTTCAATACCGAGCTATCGTAGCCAGTCTTTGGATGACCATGCGTCTGCTCCCAGTCTCGGGTTGATAACTATACTACATGGACGGTTGAGTCTCGTCCTAGCTATGTATATATTCTCACCTAAACTCCAAAGACATAGACGTGATCAGTGAATAGTCGGTTCGCATTCATCTTTCTTCTCGCTCGTACCCCCAGGTCTGGGGCATATACCAATAAGTAGGAAGGTCAGCCATGCTCACTTTAGCATTACTCTCTTTCCCGTTGAATTGGGGATCAGGTCAGTCGATGGGAGACGGGGTCTCGCCTATCTTGGATTTTATCGTGGTTTTTCATTCCAAGAGGAATATTTTGATGCCTCATCGATTTTAGGGCGTAATTCGAATACTGGACAGTCATCCACGTCCACTTTGGTTCATGTTCTGTAATCAAATCTCGAGGTAAAGTTGGCTACAAATGCAGTCGGGTCATTCCCATCCAATTTCATACTCCTCCTAATGGATCGAAGGAGGGTGCTGGATAATTTTTGACAAAATCTTCATGGTTTACTCTCCTTTCCACAGTCTGTAGGTTATAATTTTTCAAGGAACATCCTAGTCACATTCGCATATGCTTAGTGCGGATTGGTAATGACCCTCGATATGAGGTATGATATAGTAGGTTGCTCGTAGCTTTGGATGCCATTTCAATTGGTTCTGTATTGAGTCCTCCCCGCAGTCGTTGCCTCAAGTTATAAAGAACGCCACGCTAGAGCTATAGGAAGCTGTCGTATTCAGCTTTTTAGTGATTTATACCCCTACTCCCAGCATTGATTTGGCCAGGCCACTGGTTGGATGGTCGAACTCCATCCTTAGTAGGTTAATAATCCTCCTGTCGATTCCAGGCTGAAGTTTGCGGAATAGAGATTGGTCGGAATCCACTCGTCTATTTATCGATGTTTATACACCACTCTGCATTCTGGTGACTTAGTGTTATTCTCCCCTCGGTTGACTCGTGCCCAATTTGTGTTCATGCCTCGGTCCACGCTTCGGGGACTTAGATATTTGTCGAACGGTTTATGCTTTAGTCCACAGTTCGAGACGCAGAGATTTTCGTCAACTCGTTTATACTCCAGTCTGCACTCTAGGAACTTCCTAGTCCGTGCTCCGAGGACTGAGAGTACTGTAGTTCACACTATGGGGACGGAGAGGTTTTTAAGCCGTCTATACTTTAGTCCGCACTTAGGGGACTGGGAGCACTTTAGTCCGCACTCTGGGGACGTAGAGGTTCTTAGGTCGTTTATACTCAAGTCCGCACTCTGGGGACTTAGAGTACTCCAGTCCACACTCAGGGGGCTTGGAGGTTTTTAAGTCGTTTATACTCGAGTCCATACTTTGGGGACTTAGAGTACTCCAGTCCATGCTCTGGGGACTTGGAGGTTTAAGTCGTTTATACTCGAGTCCGCACTCTGGGGACTTGGAGGTTCGAGTCATTTATACTCGAGTCCGCACTCTGGAGACTTAGAGTACTCCTGTCCGCACTCTGGGGACTTGGAGGTTCGAGTCGTTTATACTCGAGTCCGCACTCTAGGGACTTAGAGTACTCCAGTCCGCACTCCGGGGACTTGTAGGTTTGAGTCGTTTATACTCGAGTCCGCACTCTAGAGACTTGGAGTACTCTAGTTTGCACTCCGGGGACTTGGAGGTTCGACTCGTTTATACTCGAGTCCGCACTCTGGGGACTTCGAGTACTCCAATCTGCACTCCGGGGACTTGGAGGTTTGAGTTGTTTATACTCGAGTCCACACTCTGGGGACTTAGAGTACTCCAGTCCGCACTCTGGGGACTTGGAGGTTTGAGTCGTTTATACTCGAGTCCGCACTCTAGGGACTAAGAGTACTCTAGTCCGCACTCTAGGGACTTGGAGGTTCGAGTCTTTTATACTCGAGTTCGCACTCTGGGGACTTAGAGTACTCCATTCCATGCTTTGGGGACTTGGAGGTTCGAGCCTTTTATACTCGAGTCCGCACTCTAGGGACTTAGAGTACTCCATTGCCCGCTCTGGGGACTTGGAGGTTCAAGTCGTTTATATTCGAGTCCGCACTCTGGGGACTTAGAGTGCTCCAGTCCACGCTTTGGGGACTTAGAGGTTTTTATTGAGAGTGGTCGTATTTCCACCCTTTAATTTGTATTTCATCTACCGTATCGAGGCTAATGTTGTCGAAAGATCAGTGGAACCACGTTTGCTCATGGGATGGGATTCTGCCCCCAGCATGAGGGACGAAACTTGAAAAATGGATGATCGATTCTCGTCCGCTTGGTGATTATAGCTCTTCCAATCAAGTCAAGGAAGAAGGTATATGACAGATGGTTGGATCACATCCATGTTGGGTTAGATAGCCAAATCTCATACAGTTTTCTCCGTATCTCTTTCTAGAAAATAAGGATAATAGATTGTTGAGTAGACAAAATAAGTTGCATATGTTCCAAGGTGCATTCATTCCCATGTATTGAGAGCGATGGTTAATGAGTAGGCAGTCCACCATAACTACTTCAAGTCGGGCTTTCGAATAACCTTTCGTGTTCAAGGTAGGATTTGAGTGTAGATGATCAAATCACGTCCACTCTAGACAGATCCTGGCATCACTGAGCTTCAGGAGAGGCATCTGTATTTTGTCGAACTTTGTTTTATGGCTTGATTTGAGTGGACGATCGGGCCCTACTCATTCCAAGCCTTGTTTAGGTCTCCAAATCAAATGTGGAGGTCGATGAATGGATGGTTGGTCATGTTGACTTTGTATTGGGTTCTGATCGTGATGAACTTTTCAATATCTAGTCCATAGCCCCAAATCGAAGGCATATGGTTGATGATGAGCGATTGAATTATGCTCGTCTAGATGAAACTCCACACGTCCGGCCATGGTCTGTGTAGATTGGTTGGCAACCAAATCTGAGTACCTGGTCACCTGCATCATTTGGAAAGTAGTTTAGTTCAAGCTAGTCGTAGTTCATAGAACAATTAAAATTGAAATAGATTTGGAAATATTTCAAAGAAGATTAGGATAAATCTCATTGAAGTGAAGTAGCATCGTGTTCTCGCTATTCGACTTTGCCTCTGGCTCCTTTCAAAGTGATGTTAACCGTCAGCAGTCCAATTGATAATCATAGCCCTTTATTAATAGGCATCGGATATTCGCTGCCCGCCATTCTACAGGACTTGTACATACTATTGAAGCTTTCCTTTCCAGATCAGCTTTTCGATCACATCTCGAAGGTGTTTGTAATCGCCCGTGTTAGGATCAGTGAGCATCTGGGAATATATAACATTACCCTGATTTTCTTTAGACTTTGGTGTACACTCTCGAGGTTGGTTTCCAGTACCACACTGAGTCATGAGTCTTCAAGTAGAGGTTGTCAATTGAATCTTTCAAAGAGCATATGAGCCGAATTTTGAGGTCTTGTTTCGGCTACTAGGATCTACATCCTTAGCCAACGGGCCTTCATTGTTATTTTTCTAGCCTGTTCCGCTCCTCCACACTTTGGTTTAGATTCATTTTTTTCTTAGAGACGATCCATGGTCGTAGGAGACTCTCCAGCTAACTGGCTTCCAAAATATATATGGAGGTCGATTCTCCGCAAGGGTGATCAGTATGATATCCCTTTGAGAGTATAGTTTGAGTTGCGGTTGTTTGTCCGTTCCCTTGTTGTCGTTCAAAAGCTGTCGCTAGATCCTCTATGCCCTGGTCGATCAAGGGATGTAAGGGAAGTAGATAGAATGTTCCTTTATTAAGTTTAGTTTTGAATTCACTATCTGGAGGCACTATCAGAGGATGCACCCGAAAATATTTTTTTTAAAAATAGGGGTCGTATAAGAGACTGGTGTAACTTAAGCTTCGATCGGCATGACAATTTGCTCGGAATACAAGATTGTTCTGCTAAGGTGGATCGGCCAAGAGAGGCTCGGTCAAGTTGGATAAGCCAAGGTGGATCGGTCAAGGTAGGTCGGCCAAGGTGGATCGGCCAAGGTGGATAGTCCAAGGTGGATCGGTCAAGGTGGGTCGGCCAAGGTGGATTGGCCAAGGTTGTTCGGCCAAGGTGGGTCGGCCAAGGTGGATCGGTCAAGGTGGATCGGCCAAGGTGGATCGGCCAAGATTGTTCGGCTAAGGTGGATCGGCCAAGGTTGGTCGGCCAAGGTAGGTCGGCCAAGATGGATCGACCAAAGTGTGGCTCGGTCAAGTTGGATCGGCCAAGAGTGGCTCAGCCAAGGTAGGTCGGTCAAGATGGATCGGCCAAGATGGATCGGCCAAGAGTGGCTCGGCCAAGGCGGATCGGCATACACCTTTTCTGCAGCGGTCGGCATAGACCTTTTCTGGAGCGACCGACGCATGCCTTCTTAAAGCGGTCGGTATAGACTTTTTCTGAAGTGGTCGGCATATGCCTTTTCTAGGGCGATCGGCATACGCCTTTTCTGGGGTGATCGACTGAATTGCCTTCAGAGGAGGGTCGGCCTTCATTCCACTTGAGTGCAAACTTCAACATCCAATCATCAAATCTTGCGTTCATCAGTGAATCAATCAGTGAATCAATCAGTGAATCAATCTCAGTGAAAGCACCAAAATGTTAGCACCAAAATTGGTCACTAACACCCTTGAGTTGAGTTATGTAGAGAGATTAATGAAGAGAGTAAATTAGAACAGAATAATAATGTAATTCAATGCAGAAAGAACAACAAAAACGAGAACACCAGATTTATAGTGGTTCGGCGTAATTGCCTACATCCACTTCGAGTTTGATCTTTATTGCTTTCTCAATTACTTGAATACAGATGCAATCCGTAAATCAATCACTTGAATCAAAGTTTGAATTAAAAAAGGAGAGTATAAAAAATGGCAGAGTCTCCCCAGTGTTCCTAGAAAAAGGTCCATTTTCTTGTGCCTCTACCTCTCTATTTATAGACGAAGATGGGTTGGACTTCCCTCATGGGTTAGGAACAAAGTTCTAGCCCATGGTAGGTGACTTCTGCATATAGGGCCAAGCAGGACGAACGCTCTTGCTTTGTTGTGGGCCTGACAACTTGCTAACACCTCCAGTATGCGTCGTGCTAGGGATGCCGAAACATGTCGACTGCATCAAACTCTTATACCTCCAGGCTCTTCGTGGTCAGAATCTTGTCTTGTGCTAATAATAATGCCTTCGACTGTCCTTTTGTAGATGGGCCAAAATGCCCGTTAACAGGACCTAAAATCGAAGGACATCCAATTTTATCCCAAATTTCAACTGTCTTAAATGAGCGCAACGCAAAAATCCACGCTTCGATTGGACCTCGTATGAATAAGATATTGATTATACAAGATTTCACAAATTAATTAAAATAGTTAATTCTTAATTAAAAGTTATTAGCCAAATTTATGGCTAACAATCCAAGAAATTTAAGTAGATGAAGTCATTGGAAATGATAGAAAGTAGGATCTTTAAATGGTCAGTGAATGTCTTGTCGGTAATTCGAAATCACTCCAAATGAACAGATTAATCCTTTTGATATAGTCAAGAAAGTCCCATTACAAGATAAAAGAAACCTTTAGACTCTGTTGAATTGATGACCACTGATTAGTTGAACCTTTATGAGATTTCCCACGAAGATTATCTTCGTGATCAGGATGGAATTTCCCTAGTTTGTCCTACTTGGAGAGTTGGCCTCGGTATTTGCCGGAAGGTTAGGCAAGCCACTATTTTCGGGTCAGGAGGGTCATATAGGTTGTTGGAATGTGATAGGTTGCGGTTCTTGCCGAAAGGATTTATCCGCAAATTTTATGACTTCGGAAGGTTTCTTAGGATGTTGACTTGTAGAAAGTTCCCTTATAATCTTGGGGTTTTGTTACAGGGTAGAGGCTTCCGAAGGGTTTTGAGAATTATTCAGGAAGAGAAAACTATTATCTTTGTTAAGAACTTTCTGGAGAGATTAAACTAGAAATTTAAAGCAAAACCAACAAAGATTTAAGTAAACGCTAAAATAATTCACCAAATTCGAGACATCCTTCTTTATCCGAAATGAGAATTCATTTTATTCAATTTCCCCAAATCAATACCCAATAAGGGTTACAAAGCTATGATTAAGAAGTTACAAGATTTGAATGAGGGAGAATTCTCCCTTAAAATAGGACCCCTTGGGTCTTATTTATAGATGTCGTGGCCATGCTTCCGTCTGTGTGCCTTCGGTTGGGTCGAAGGGACAATTGCTGACGTTTTCCTTTCACATGTCATCATGGATCCCTGAGCGCTGCCGAAGGGTCTTTTCTTCCATTTGTTTTTAAGAACCTTTTGCCCTCATTAGGAGGTCTGCAATTTGTATGGTATGTGATCCCTTCGGAGGTGCCGGAGGGTTCTTAGCTATTATGAACCCTTCCATTCTGACGGAAGGTTGCTTTTTACTTGAATGTTTACATGAGCCAAGCTTTCCTTGAATGTTTCGGAGAATCAAGCTTACATTGAATGTTGTCAGAAGGTTGTCTTTAATTTTTTGCCGACTTATGAATGTTGCCTTCATCATAGACCCTTCAACACTGTCAAAAGGTATTCAATAGATGTTCCATCTGGCTCGAAAGGCTTATTATGCTTTCTGAAAGATTGTCATAAGGATGCATGCCCTTGTCCTGACTTCTTTGCCTTTTTCGAAAGGTAAGAGATTTTTGGATACTATGGAATAATACCCTCTAATTCCTCCGAAAGGTCCTAAGCTGCTTCATACTGTTGGCCGCATCCTTTCGACCTCTTGGGAAGGTCTGATCTAAATTCTTTTCCTTCTATCCTTTGTTTGAGAGGTCCCGACTTAAGCCGAAGGTGAATTTTTGGAGTTATATAAGTTCAAATCGTAATTAGCCTTATAAAACCAAGCCCTCGACGCTGTCGTCATCCCTTAGAACCCAAAAAAAAATGATCTTCTCGAATAACCACTGCCATGCTTCCCCATTTGCCACCGAATTTCGACCACACCTTGCCCTTCATGTCCTGTATGCTTCTCCTTCAGGTCGCATCGCCTGAAAGTGAGCCAAATCACCGAAATCGACAAAACCATGGCCATCGTTCATTGATGAACTACGGCCACCATGACTTGATCCAACTCAATCCAACTACTAATTAGCTTAACTACGACATTGAGAACAAAACTCCAATTGGTGACCTCGCCTGAAAATGTATTGATTGGTTCTAATGATCCTCTGTCGTTCAATGAGGTGATGTTTAAATTCAAAAATCCCCTACCAAATCTCTAATATGCATGTAGTTTTTAAAGAGAAAAGGAAGTATAGCAGAGAGTGGGAAGGCTATGGTTTGCTCAGTGGTGAGGTATGTGCAGGGTATGGGCTTAATACACACACACACAAATACACACACGCACACACATATTCGAAAAAAAACTAGCTCGACGCACTCAAAAATCTTGAACCCCGAACGAGCTGTGCCACCAGATGTTCTATATGCAATACCTCTATTTTGAACTCAACAGAACTAGTCTCGAGATCTAATTTGATCATATATAGAAGATAGCTTTTTAAATCGGATTATATTGATTTGAATTCCTTAAATTTATTTCTTTGCGTTTCAACCTTGCACGACCACACGATGCATCCAATCGCCATGAAATTCGATGCCATACAGTAGTACACTATTACGGATCCCATGAAACTGGTTTCAACAAAAAATCCAAGACATTTCCTCGAAGTAACATTTTTACATGTTAATTAAAATGAATTATTTTTTAAAACCTATTCCAATCACTTTATTTATAAATTAAAGTTTACTATCTTCATTCTTATTCAAATAGAATTTAATTAAGATTTCAAAATCATTTTTATATTCAATTAAATCCCTATGTTTGAAATTTACGCTATTTTTCTCATACAACCAATATTTTAATATTTGAAATTGACTAAATATTTTAAATTTAAACGCCTAAAATTTTGGGTTGTTACGTTCCCCGTCACTTAAAAGAATTTCGCCCCCGAAATTTCCAAGGTAAGAAAATGCTACAGAACCCTTTACTTTTCAAAACCAATTAGTAGATATAGATTACCAAATTCTTTTAAGCCTTTAACTTTCCAAAAAATAATTTGTTAGAACTTTTTCATCACCCTTTCTAAGTCTTTAAATCAATTCATAGTTACTAACTAATACAATTCCAAGTCATAACCCAAAAATCTTTTTTTTAGTAATCAAAATTTCTCAAAATTCTCAAAAAAAATTCTAACGCCTTAAATTTACGAAAAATTTCGCAAATATTTCTATTAGACAATTCGATCGGAAAATTTTTCGACATATATAATCACAAATATACATTTTATCTCATGATGAGGCATCCCCTAGGGAAAAATATAAAAATATGATATGTAATCCGAGATGTATGCCTTTTCTTATCATTAGCATGCATATACAATCAATATAATACGAAAGCAAGTTCCAAATGTAAAGCATACACCATCTGCATCAACTTATCTCTCAACAACCAATGAGAACAAATATAGGAAATTAAAATCAGTATATAACATGTACTAATACAGTAACTATATGAAAATGCAACAAATGTAACAAGAGAAACCATTAAACAAATAATATGCATCAAATTTTATTTATAACCCCATCAATTTACATTTTCCAATGTCAATATTTAATTTATTAAAGCCCGTACGATGTATATATATCATCTGTACCCAAAACCATACTTGATCGCTCACTCGATCACACAATTCCACTTCCAAACTAGTATCATTCACATGACTACTCTAATGCGGACCCAGATCCAGTTTCTTGATTTAAAACATCATTCCCTTGCACAGCCATATACTATGACAAAGGGTTTCAGAATCAATCCATAAACACATATCTAGTGTTTGCCATCAGGAATAGAGAGAAAAATTCTAACTCGAACCTGAGACTTCTAGTAAGTGACGCTAACCTCCACCAAGTTAGACTGGTGAGGCTAGACCAAATAGTGATTTGGGAGCAGAATTAAAAAATGTGGAAGTCGGCAAAGAAGGCGGATAACGTGGAGAAGCCATCAAAGTTAAGCAGGAATATGCCAAAGTTCAATTTCGAACCAGGATGTCCGCCCGATCACGAATGCAAACTGAGGATATAATGATATAGTTATAGGTGAGGAGAAAGAGGAGTAGTGACACGTTGATCTTGATAAACTGAGAAATGTTCGGTCAGTTCCGTAGTGGGAAGAATTTGACCCAAAACAATTAGTTGACATATCGGCCTGTCGCCGTGAGTCACTCTCTAATGAGTGGGATTTGAGGTCTGATAAAAGCAACGTTGGGGAAGGGGATCACGAGCCGGACATCATTGGGGACACTGGTCCCCCCTTCGAGAAAATTCCTGCATATGACCCTTGTACCCTGGATACAACGTGGGATTGCCGAGTGGAAGGGATCAGGCTAGTATTTGTAGCTCGGCCTCAACATGCCAATCTCTTGTAAGAAATTGGGGCCATGTTGGTATAAATGGTAGGTTACTTGCATTTGTCTTCTTTTAATTAAATTTTGATCAACCTTTTAGTTCTCCTTTGTTTACGCAATGGCCAAGAGGTTCAAATTTTCCACCTTCGACTGATCTAGCTCAAACAACAAAGCCGTTGTAATCATCATACCAAAAATACCAATGGAAGTCATTGAGTTACTGCATAGTTCTGACCATGTACCCTTGGAGAAGGAGTTCAAGAGGCTAAGAATAGCCGGAGAAAGAATGCCTACTAGGACACTATCTTATTTGGCAAGAAAGGTGCTATTTTTGTCGAGGAGAGGTTGCATGAGGAGTGAAGCCATGCCAATAGGGAATGTATCCCTAGATATTGGTGTTGCTTTATACCATGATAACCTAAAGCTCCTACTGAGGTTATTTCAGATAATGTCGGTCGAGATCCCAATGTTGACCCATCGGGCCAGATCCAAGTGGAGTAGGCACTCTAGGGAGGATGTTTTCGATGCCCATACTCGAGACACCTTGCTTGTAAGCTTCTTTAGCGTTGATCTCTCACTTGCTTTATTGAAGTTTCCAACTAATTTATTTTTTCAGGCCTCCCACCGCTCCACCCGCATCTAATATAAATACTAGGCTCTTAAGTATAAGCTACAATGATGTAAACATGTCCATATGGAGGTCGAGAGGTCGCAACACTAGCAGAGAAGGTAGCACAGGAGCGGCCTAGACAAAGGACAAAGCGGGATAGGAGGTGGTGACCTTTGGGAGAAGTTAAAGGAGGTTGAGAGGAAACTGAACCAGCACAACACAGAGTGCAAGTCAGCTGTGGACGTGGAGGTTTCCCAATAGCGAGATGAGGATGTATAGTAGAACCAGTTGACCAACATGATTAAGGCCCTGCCCGGGGAAAATTATGATATGCTTATCTCCATGGGCCGCATGGATGCCGAGACCTTTGCAGCAACCCGGCCTGAAGTTGCTGTTGAACTAGGGATGGCTTAGGAGGCCGTATTGGCCATTTTGATCGAGGAGAAAATTTTGTAAGCCTAGCGGGATGGGCTATGTGCCCTCGCATTTTTGGAAGTGGACAAAGTTGCTTTTTTCAAAATTTATTTAAGTATTTGATAGTCATATATGCTCTTATTTGTTTAATCTTGGCTTAAAGGGTATCATACTTTGAGTAAATTATAAACCCTTGATTCGATCAACTTGTTGTGATTTATAGACCTGGCTAGTTATGGACTCGAATGTGAGCATTAACCATGTAACTTAGTTGTTTATAAGGCGCCGAAGCTGGCATATGATAGCAAGGCTCACTTGTGTTGGTATGTTGTCGAGCAGTCCCGGCATGAACTTAATTATTGTGTGGCTTAAAGGTTATTCTCGGATGACACGCTGAAAGAATGAGTGGGCTGTTCGAAGGTCTCTAGGAAGACACATTGCCAGTTGAGAGTGGTAGACAGGCCCGGCACAAACCTAAATTTTGGGCGGCAGTCACTGACAAATAAATAAATGCATGGTGATTCATCCTCGTAGATAGACGACCAACAAGGAGAGGAGCATAACCTGCAAGTCCTTGGCGGTAGAGGTCGGCATTCCCAACAAGATAAACTAGCATGTAATAACTCATCCGTCGTTTGATAGCCTGAGCTATTCGAAGGTTTTCTAGGGAGACACATTGCCAGTTGTGTGGAATATAGGCTGACATTAACCTGAACACTGGATGGCAGTCCCCAACAAGGAAGTGAATGCACAATAATTCATCTTCATGGATATTTGATCGGCAAGGAGAGGAACATGGCCTGCAAGTCCTTAGCAACAAAGATCGGTAGTCCCTAATTTAGTAAATGAGCACAGTAATAACTCATCCTTCATTTGATACCCTGGGCTATTCAAAGGTTCTCCTAGGAGACATGTTGCTAACTGAGTGTGGCAGACGGGCCCGACGCTAACCTGAACATTGGGTAAAAGTACCTGATAAGGAAGTGAATACATGGTAATTCACCTTCATGGGTAGCCAAACAGCAAGGAGAGGAGCATGGATCATATGTCCTTCCTGGAAAAGTTCAACAATCTCCAAAAAGGTACATAACCACGTAATAACTCATCATTTGTTGGATAGCCCTGGTGAATGCATTGAACAATGTTGGCGCCATAGTCTTCGATGTATTCTTCATAAAAGATGTATTACACAGCCTTATAATCATAGCTGGCTTTCATATGTGATAGGCCCGGAGGTGCATTAGGTTCCAAGTGCGGGAAATATGGGATTCATCTAGGTCAGATTGGTGATAAGCACCATTTATTAAGACTACACTTATAACTTACGACCCATACCAGTTTGGGCCAAGTACTCCTTCGCCCAACTTCTTTGTGTTTGCAAACACCTAGCGTAGGACTAGGTCGCCAAATTTGAATTGTCGAAGCTTTACTCTAGAGTTGTAGTGCTTGGCTATCTTTCTCTTATACGCTTCAGTGCATAGCTTAGCTTGGTTCTTCGTTCTTCTATAGTATCGATTTTGGCTTTAGTAGTCTATTGTTTTGCTCGGGCTCAATGGTAGGACGCCAAGGGATGTCTCTTCTATAGGAAACTTGGCTTCGTACCCATAGCGATAAAGGAGTATGGCTAGTTGAAGTGCTGTTGGAAGTGCGATGTACCAAAGAACGAGCAACGGTTCTTCGGCCTGGTTCCACTTAGCTTTTATGAGGTGTTTCTTGAGTGCGAACTTCATGGTTCTATTAACGGCCTCAACTTGTCCATTGGCCTAGGGATAGGTAATGGAAGAGAAAAACTTCTCATTCTATTCCTTGAGCATAAGTCTTCGAATATGCTACTCTTAAATTGAGTATTGTCATCAGTTATGATCTTATTTGGCTGGCCAAAATGACAAACGACGTTCTTAATGACGAAGTTGAGAATCTTGGGGGTGGTGACCCCAATAAAGGGCTCAGCCTAGACCCATTTGGTGAAGTAGTCAATAGGGCTATAGCATGGTTGTACCCTTCTTTTGGATTAAGTAGTTTATCGATTAAGTTGATCCCCACGTGTCGATCGACAATGGGAAGTTGTAGGAGTAAGACGTTGACAGAGTTGGTGGTACTCCCTATGGGTAGTTGTGTAATTTATTACATATATCAAACTCGGTGGCCGATCTTGCTCAAAGTAAAAGGATTTTCTTTCTATTATATACTTGTTATATTATGCCATAATCACTTAAGTAATTAATTTAAAGTATATTAAAAAGAAAATTCTTAAATGATCGTTATGCGGTAGTAATTACAATGTGTCATAATCATGCAAAATTTATTACATCAAAAATAACATATTATTTTAAATATTTCCATTCAAGTTGTTTCGATATGGGACATCGATACATCCCTTGAGGGTAGAATGCATAACACTATTAAATAATTGGGTAGTGTATTACTCATATCTATCGGGGGAATCAAGGGGTTGCATGTTGATAATTATTGGATAACTATGCAATAACTAGTTCTCCGTTGGTTAATATAACTAAGTCAAAACGACAACCTTGAAGTGACAATGTTACATAATTCTCTTGACTCATGAATACTGTAGAACTTCAATGTGGAGTTGTGGACACTCCACTTTGATTATAGTTAAATCATGGCGTGACATCTATCAAATGACTATAGTTGGATCTAAGTTGAAGCATTAGAAGTGAAACACTATTTAAATGAGAATTCTTTTCTTCATTTATATGAGTTTAGTATTACGATCAGCTATATTCAACACAAAGTCAATGTCTCTGGCCAAAGCCATACGATTAATAATAATTATTATTATCAAATCGAGGATTTTATGTTTGTACTTATAATGTTGAATGTGGATGATGTAAGAATTTTGACCAATACCAAATTCCATAAGCCTAATGTGATATGGTTTTGGTGAAGAGAATTTGTGTTAATAATCGTTACTACCAGGTACCACATATAAAAAGTAAAATTGGATTTTTACCAAAATATGCACAAGCAATATATTTAGCCAAAATGTCATACCACTAGTTAAAGTGATGTGTGGATATTAATATTTGAATTGTTCTATATTAATCGTTGACTGAATTTACATCTTTGAGTCGCACAACCAAAATAGTAATTACTCCAACTAAACCACATGATTTAATTAATTTATAATTATTGTAAACTAAAAATTAATTAAATTAATTGAAATCTATGAAATAATAATTATTAAATTTTATTTAGTTTGTTTAAATACTGTTAGTATTTAATAAAGTGTGTATATACAAGTTATAAACTTGTGTATCCATATATGGTGCCGATAAAATGTTTAAATTGGATTTAAATGGAACAAATACTAAGTAGGTTTTAAAACAAATTAAATGATTATTAAAATTTTATTTGATATCTGAATACGTTAGTACTTAATAAAGTGCGTATATAAAAGTTGTAAATGCATGTGCTGATATACGATATCAGTTAAATAATTAAATTGAATTCAAATGAGATTAATGCTAATAGGATTTTTGACATTTAGAGGCCCCATATGGCACCTCTATGGTCGGCTATGCATGTAAAGGAGGGAGACGATTTTATTCTGTTTTAACAAAGTACTAAAGGGGAAGGTTTTAAGGAAGGAATATGAAAGGTTTCTATCATGCCTTTAAAACAAATCTCCCTTCATTTCTTTCATCCATTCACTTTCTTTCCTAACAAAATTATTCCTCTTCCTCTCCTATCATCTATAGTCAAAATTTTCATGGCCTTTAAGGCTTAGAGCTCCAAAATAAAATTAATAGCAAAAGGTGGTTCTTATCTCTTGATTTTTGAAAAATCCAAAGATCAATTCACGGAGTTATAATCTTTTGATTCTTCGTCCAAGGTGTGATTTCTTTGCAACATCTTAAGGTAGATTTCTAATTAATTCATTTACATGTTTCCCAAATTCATGTGCTTGGATTTGTATAATTCATTATATGTTTAAATTAAATAGTAACATGTGAATCAGTAATCCTTTTTCTCAGTTAAAAGTATGTTTATTATGTTGAATTCATTTAGATCTACATATGTTATATATTCCTTTTAGTATTTTTTCATCTTAATTGACAAGTATAGATTCCTTGTCACCATTGTTTATTTATTGTTGTTCTATGAATCTCTTAGATCTGATTTTCATTATAGCAAATTTGCGTATGCCTAACTTGTACAATTCTTCCATTTGTTTTGAAATTTGACGAATTATATATATATATATATATATATATATATATATATATATATAATTTAAATCTTATTTGATTTAGATCTAATTTTGATTTTATGATATTTTCATACACAATCACAAATGAATTGTGTTTTAATTATTATTTTAAATTTATACTAGTGTTGTATGGTTAATGAATAGATATAATTATTTTGGATATTGTTTATGCAAAAATAAAAGGTTTTGATCTAAAATTTATGAATGAACTTTTATGTAAACTTTACATCATATATATCTCTTATATAAATATATTGTTTTGTAAAATTTTCAAACTCTAGTTTCATTTCAAGACTTAAAGTTTAATCTAAACTATTAATTTAGAACAAAGAACATATACGCACACATGCATATGTACACGTGCACACGCACACATGCACGCATTTATATATATATATATATATATATATATATATATGCATATTTCATAAATTTCAAAGTTCATCAATATATATTTCTCTAAATCTAGAATGTTAATTTATAATATTTATATGTACATGGAAATATAAATGTATGGTTTAATTCAAATTTGTAAAATGGATCTAGTGTAATAATGTAAACTTTATTTAAAACCCTTGATTATATATATACAAATATATATATATATATATATATATGTACATATAGCTTATCAATCAAAATCAAAACCTTGGACAAAAAAAACATCTGTAAATTTAGTCATAAATATCATTTAATAAGTTAATTAATCTACTTATAAAGAGAGAGAAATGAAAGATTTCTCTCTATATATATGGTCATATCTTTCCTTAATTAATTGTATAGGTTAAGAGAGAGAAACCAAAGGTCTCTTTCATTATATTATTTTTGCTTGCTACTATTAAACACACACTGCTTATATGTTGCATTTACATTTTAAGTGTATGAATGTATCATATACATTCATTATAATACAATAAAGTTAAATTCAAACTCCATTCTAAATGATTTAAATAAAATATGATTTTATTTAAAACTATATTAGGTTGGATCTAATATACCTTAGACATCATACGCCCAATAGATCTAAAGTGTGAATTTTTTTTGAATCAACCTATGTTACCCGCTTTTGACTGGTCCAACTACAACAATGGTAGAAGAGCACAATTGTCCATGCGATATATATTAGTCATGCTGTGGTCAACTAATTAAGCTCACCAATTTAGTAGGATGTATAGAAAAGTCGTGTCTAGGCTGGGTTTGGGTAGTATCCTGTCTTACCAGGCCACCGGCATAGCCTGCAAGGTGAAGTGATCTCAAAGGTTATCCCTAATAGAAAAGTCCTTATTTGAATTTGGGGCTTAGGGTAATTTCTAAAATCTATTTGGAAATTAAAAAGTGAAATTTTGAATTTAATTGTTAAAATTAAAATAAGAAGTATTTATATTATAATATGATTTTCAAAATTATTTTAATAATTTATAAATTAATTGATTATTAATTGGATTAATAATTTAATTAATTAATTAACTCAATTGTGTATAACATATATACTGATATATGTTACATTATCTTGATCTGTTTAAGGTGATATAAGTATATATGAAATTTTGAAATAAAAATAATTAATCAAACTTTTTTAATTAAATATTTTTTTAAATGTTAATTAATAAATAAAATAGTACACATATATAAAGATACTTGTGTATATCTATAATTGGTACAATACACATATTCAATATAAAAAATTTAATTGAAGAATATAAAATTAATTAAATGCTAATTGATTAATTAAATTAATTAAATACGATTTAATTAATAATATTAATATAAGACTATACATAATATTGTTATATAAGTTAATTAAATTAAAAAAGTTGTATGATAATAAAAGCTTACATGATATCGATGTATAATAAATGGTGGAACAATAAAAAAAGCTATTTAGATTTAAGGCATAAATACATACGTATAATATGTAGCTGATAATTTTAGATGTGTCTGACAATTGAATCATGAGGATATTTCAAATGAAATACATTATTTTGTAAGTCGATATCTCTTGATTAAATATATTAAAGATTATGAATTTTTAATAAAAGTTGTCTCTACCATTTACATATTAGTAGATTACTTGCATACCCTAAGTTGTTGATATTCCTCAAGTTAAGGACGTTATGTGTATCACTGTTAATATACCGAATAGATGATGTAAGTTATATGTACGTATTTGTTGATATTCCTCAAGGTACGTGCATTTATACTTAGGGTATCACAAAGTAGTACGTACGAATGAATAATCCTTGCAATCTGTTGATATTCCTCAAGGTCAAAATGAGATTAGAAAAAAGGCCATAGGTTATGAGTTGTATATGATACAAACGATAATGAATTATCCATCTCTTGTGGGAATATGATTTGTTGATATTCCTCAAGTTCAAAATCCTATGGCAAGCTAGTCCTAACACACACTATTGAAGTTGAAATACTTTTATGTTTTGTAAAGATTTCTACGTTTCTCCTTGGGGTTTTGAGAAACATAAAAGTCTTGTGAGAGTCTTATTTGAAAAATGAAATAGTAACATTTACCATTTCAAAAATTGCAAGAAAATTTACTATATCAGCAAGAATGGGGACTAAGGTTCCATTGCCTTTTCTTTCGACCACCACTCATTTCACCCCCTCCACACTATTCGGTCGACCAATACTTCGCTTCCACTAACCTCAATCCACTCTTTTGTATCTCCTATAAATCCAGATTTCCATATTGTTGCAATTACATTTTTTTTCCTTTCTTTACTTCCCCCCTCTTCCTTATTCACTGTCGACCTATCCAACTTCCTCCATATTCTCAAATCAAACGTGCTTCCCAAATCAATCCCTGTTTTCACTTAGGTTCCCTAAAACCATTTGATTGATTTAGCTTGGGTTTTTGTAGAGGCATATTCTCTACAATGTTTCTTCTCGACGAAATATTGGTTTTTTGGTTTAGTTTGTTAGTTGAGTTTTTCCAGAGTTTTGGTGTTGTGAGGTATTTTAATAAGCTTTTCTTTGTTACGATCCTATATTGGGCCTGTGTTTATCCTTCCACTGCTTCATGGCGTATTTTCAACTTAATGGCTTCCTCCGTGGTGACTATTCGATCTGCGAATGTTGGCTCTTGTCATTAGTTTGTCAATCCTCACGTGCCGACCTATTAGCTGCTTATAGGACTACACTCTGCCTACTTTAGTTTGTTGCATTGTTTTATCTATAAAATGTTCTCAGGAGTAAAGTATGAAAGAAGGAGCAAGAAAATTAACGAAGATTAGAAGACGTTAGGATAGTACATCATAAGAGAGAGTCTTCGACAAACAAATGAAAGCGTTAATATCACCTTTCGAAGGAGATAAGAGGACGTTTCGCTTTCATCATTTCTACCAGATGAGTATTCAACCAATTCAACCCTTTCGAAAGCATGTATGACCTTTTGAAACTGTTAGGGCCATCGTTACTCCAAAAAATCCACCTTTCGATTGGTCGAAAGGTCCTTCAACGAAGACCAAGGAAAAAGAGTTCGGACCAAACCTTTCGAAGGAGTCGAAAGGTTCCATCTCACAGCATCCATGAAGTTCCTACCTTTCAAAGAAGATGAGGAAGTCAAAGCAAGTGTTAGCAACCCATGGAGACCTTACGAAAGCGTGGCAACCCTTTCGAACTGGCTAAGATTCATCAGGATACCTTTCAACAAAGTTGAAAGGTTCTATGAAGAAGCAAGACTCAGAAGTCAACAAAGAGTGAAGAGCAACCATCTGACAAGGTCAAAGGGTTCACAACAATCAAGTGAAGAGCAACCTTCCGACAAAGTCGAAGGGTTCACAACAAAATATAGAAGGCAAACCTTTAACAAATTCGAAAGGTTCATGAAGGCATAAAGAAAAGCAGACCTTTCAACAATGACAAAAGGTCCATAATGGCACATGAGGAGCAAAACCTTTCAACAAAGTGGAAAGGTTCACAGCTACGTATAAAAGGGGAACCTCCCAACCCGGTCGAAAGCATGGAGTGGAAAGAGGGGTCACCTGCGTCTATAAATAAAACCCAAGGGGTCATATTTTGGGGATTCGATTTCTCTCATTCTAATCTTGCATCTTCTTAGTCAAAGCATTGTACCCTAATTGGGAGATTTTGGAATTTAATAAAAATAGAGTTTTGTTAATTACATTGTTGTTTACTAAAATCTTTGTTGGATTAACCTTAAGTTTCTAGGTTTAACTTCATCGAGTGGTTCTTGTCGACTAGGTCGACAACACTTCTGACTCTAACATCCAATGCAACCTTCTGAAGCCATTAGCTCTGTCGTCTAAACCTTTCGACAAAGTCGACAGTTCTTTATGCTCTAACAACACTTGTTACCTTTTGAAGCTATAACCTTAGTGCTCTAACCTTTCGACAAGGTCGAATCTTACTTTATATAAGTGATCTTACCTTTCGACAAGGATGAATACTACTTCATATAAGTAGTCTAACATTTTGACAAGGTTGAAACCTACTTAGTACTCACTAAAGCATTTGACTTCTTAATTCCACCAAGGAGAAGCTATTACTCTATCCTTTGACAAGATTGAAACTTATCTCTAGTGGACTTAACTCAAAGAAACCTAGCCTAATCGAAAGGTAAACCTTTGTAAGTACCCTTAAACAAGCTTAGTAAGGTCAGACGGTTATTCAATTCATTGACTAAACCCTTCGATGACGTTGAAATGTTCGATTCAAGAATTATTCGAAAGCAAAACCAAGTTTTAAGAAATTCTTAAGTGAATCGCACACTTTGATTCAAACAAGTCTATCAATCCTTCTTAGTATAATTATGGGGTGTAGACAAGAAATCTTGTTAACATTTTTGGCGCTAGAAGGAGGGCTCGAACCTCCGATCCTTGACCACTTTCATATAAGATTGATTGCATAAAGTCAGCCATTTGAAAGAAGAAAAATGGTAAGAGCAAGGAGTAATGACTGCAATCCAAGCGAAGAGGCTGCTTTGCAATCAACTTTGAAAGATCACATGGATCAAAACTCTAATTTAGGAAATACAGGAGTTGTGCAGCCCTCATCCCTAACAAACTTGGAAAGCAATGTGATCAAGGTCCAGAATCAACGACCATAAATGGTATTAATACAAGAATATCCTAAAAGAGCTCCGTCTTGGGAATCAATAAAAATTATGGAAATAGAAGATGAAGCGCGACTCCCAAATGAGGTAAAGGATCAAGGGTTAAACCAAGAAAGTCAAATAAAAAGGTCCCTCGAGCGATCGAATAGCTTACTCCAAGGAAATAGTATGAGTAGTTACAGAAACGAAATTGACCAAGAAAACGTCCAACGCCAAATAATGATGAATGTGCTTAGAGAAAAGGAAGTTTTTGATTCAGAAGAATATGTTATCCTGTAAAAGGCTCCCTTTTTCAAAGAAATAATGGCAACAAATCTCCCCCTCCCCCCACATCCCAATTCATTCGCTAAAGTATGATGGAACAACTAATCCAGATGACCATCTTTTGTCTTTGAAAATTGGATGAACTTATACAATGCTCCAGAGGAAGTTCGCTGTAAACTCTTTCCCGTTACTTTTTAGGGAGAAGCTATAAAATGGTATAGTAGTTACCGAAAGGAAACCATCTATTCTAGGGAATAATTTACTTGCAACTTCGTGGCCCAATTTTATATATTCAATGATACAACTATGGACTTTCGCTTGCTAGAAACCATCATACAAAGGCCAGAGGAACTACTTGGCATATATTTGAACAGATTTAGCGTAGAAGCATCAGGGGCAGAAAGTTCAACTGATAGAGAAAAGCTTATGGCAGTTCGATCAGGAGTAATTGAACAAACTCCATTTTGAAAAACCTTTATATCAATGGATGCAAAGATCTATAATATTTCTTTCTTTGGAGCTGAGAAGTTTATTCAATTGGATGAGATGCACCGAGCTAAGAAAGAGTTCCAGCGAGAATCCAAGAAAGAGAAATCTGATTTTAGGCATCTTGAAAAGAGACCAAGGGAAAGTGAAAAGCCGAAGGGAAGTCGAAGATGGAATTCCAGAATAAATTATGCAGTATTAAACAAACCCCTCTCCTGCATATTCGCCAAGATGAAAGGAAATGAGAATTTTCTACACCTCATAAGGTTCAGAGCGCGCCAAAGTCAAAAAAGGAGGAAGTTATTACGAATAACATAAAGCAAATGGAGATGAAACCAATGAATGCCATGTCCTATCAGAGAAAATAAAAGCCATGATCAGGGCAGGGTTCTTGCAAGAGTTCGTTAAGGGAACCCGAAGGACATCTTGCACCAGCAGTGGGAAGCAACTCAGCAAATTATAAATGTAAATCTCAATCAAGTCATGAGGACTCAAGGCATTAGCTCAACTATGAACTATTTCTTTCTCTTTTCATATCTTTTTAATTCAATTTCTGTTTCAATTCGCACTTATATGTGTGTAGTGTATTGACTATATAGTGATTAAAAATCGAGTGCTATTGCAGGAAAAATAAAACCAGATCAAAGCATTCAATATACTCTTAGAGAACGACGCACTTTTGTTTGCTTGGGAAAGACAACTCAAATGCCAAATATGAGATAATTATCAATATTTCAACTAATACAGTACAAAGGTTACCCTCCAAGAAATAGCAGATCACCGTCAAATCCAACATCAATTTAAGGGAAAGTTCATATATACTAACTCTATTTTTAACAAATGATTTTAAAATAAATTTCTAAAACATATCTTCTTAAGTAACTTATTTTCAATTACCCCACGGCTGGGAGAAAATAAATATCCATTTGTCCCAAAAACCTCAAACTGATCGATTTCAATATTTCAAAGTTTTTTAAGAATTATGAGCAGAGGAAAAGCTATTCATGCTTTTTCAAGAAAGATTTTGAGATCATCAAAAATTTATTGAAACTCATATTAGAGAATCCTATTCTCAACTAAAAGACTATTGGTTCATGTATCACGACCTCCTAGTCTTCTATTTGAAATTAGTGTCTCTATTATGAGAACAGCAACAAAATTTTTGCAAAAGACCATATTAAGAAAACTTCTTTTATTAAATGGATTCATGAGTCCAAACCATTTTTCAAAAGATAACCCCTCGGTATAATAAGAGAGGTTAATTATAAAATTCTTTCTCTCAAAGGAGACTCCATTTTAATTGGCCAAAAATTATTTTTATATATATACAAATATTCAAGCCTATGATGTTATTTCGTAGCACCTCCTAGATGGAGGGACATAAGCCTATGATGCTATTCTGTGGCACCTTTTAAAGGGAGGGACATAAGCCTACAACGCTATTCCGTAGCATCTCCTAAAGGGAGAGATAGAACCCCTAACGTCAAAACCACCTCTTAGGAGATGTGTTAGGGTAGTACCCATCGGCAGCCCTCTAGGGAAGGTCAGCATGACAAGCACAATATCCCTTTGAGAAAAGGGAAGCCCGAAGGAGGCTCATCAAACGGAGGACTAAGATGTCCAAACCGGGAGAAGGCTCATCAAACTGAGGACTAAGATGTCCAAGCCTAGAGGAGGCTCATCAAACAGAGGACTAAGATGTCCAAGCCCAAAGGAGGCTCATCAAAGAGTGGACCAAGATGTCCAAGCCCAAGAAAAAGGCTCCAGACAAAAGCATAAAGACAAAGATGTCCACAACTCAAGGCGAAAGTTAAAACCCAAGAGAACAAAGGGTTAAAGAAAGAAATCTATATATCAACTGGAGCGGAGTTAAAATCCTAAAGAAGGATACATACAGAGACAACATGATAAAGATGTCCAATACTACAATCAAGAACAGGAAAAGAGTTCAACCTCATATTTCAAAAAAAGATAAGATATAAATTAGCGAATCCTAAGACATCTATTGTCTGGAATGGGATTAAGAGATCTGTATCCCGAAAGAAGATATGAGATTGGAAAATGGAAAAGAAAATCCATAATATAGTAACAAGAGTAAAAATCCATACCACGGCCAAAAGAATAGAATAAGAAATAGGTCGCCACTAATGATAGAAGAAACTACACATAAATGAGTAAACCACTAATTAATCCTCAGAAATAGAGTGATTTCTTAGAATAAGAGAAACTCCATGAGTATATGAGGAATCAATATTCCAATTAATTACAGGGCTTTGCAGATGCGACCCAACTCCAATATATCAAAAGCTCTACTAATCCATAGGTCTAGGAGTTTGTTGTTTGGACTTACTACATTTATCATGGCTAGACATATTTCTAACTTTGATATTGAATGAATCTCTAATAATCTATTTGTCAGTTTGGATCCTGATAAGATTATGTTTAAATTCCTAATTTTATGAACTTTCAACTCCATTTCATGAAGATTACATTTATGATGATTTATTGATTTCATTGGAGAATTCCTATAAAGGCTTCATATTGATTTCCTGGTTTCAAGGTTTCATAAATCTTTCGTTAACTTTCAAGATGATTTATGACTTTTACATAAATGTATTTTCATGATAATTTATGGATTTCCCGTTGATTTTTGCGATGATTTGCTGATTTTGTATTCATTATTTCTTTGTTAAAACATTGTGGAAATTTCTTCCTGAACTATTGCTTTAATGAATTTTCAATTTCCCCATTAACTTATATGATGATTCATGAATTTCATATGTTAGGATTCCCCATTAAATTTTCATGATGATTTCCTATTGATCACATGTTTCATGAGTTCATGATTTCTTGATTCCCTTTATTGAGTTCGCATGATGATTTTTAGATTTGCTGTTTATTTCATGATTTTGGGTAAAATGGACAGGTTTCGAAACAGAATTTTGGAATTCTTGAATTTTTGAGCTCCCTTTTTTAACAATTTTCCAGTTTAATGGGATTTAGATTTCCTTGTAGATTTTTGCGGTGATTGATTAATTTTACATTCCTAAATTAGATTTTTTTTTTGTGATCTTTTACTGAGCTTTCGACTTAATGAATTTTGAATTACTGTTGATTTTCATGATGATTTATGAATTTATTATTTCCTTTTTCGAGTGTTTGATAATCCATTATGAGATTTCTAATTTATGAATCCCAAATTTTCTTGTGGATCTTTACGATGATTGGTGAATTTTGTATTTTTTATTTCCTAAATAGATTTGTGATGATCTCTGTAACGACCCAGAATTTCTGTCAATTAAAATTCGTATATTTAATTGATTTTAAATATTAATAAGTGAAATTAAACAGTCGAAAAAATTTTATTTCGAATAATTAGATTTAATTGGATAATTAAATCGATAATTTAATAGTTGAAATTATAGAAATAATTGGAAATTAGGTTAAATACGATTGAAAATGATTTGTAAAATTTTATTATATCATATTGGAGTTACAATGATGTTATAGAACATTTATAATTGAATTAAAAGTTAATTTGTGAAAATTGAATATTTTAACATTTAATTAACGAGTTAAAATAGCTATTTTTCAAACAGTCTCGGATTTTGATGAAACCAGTTTCATTGGATCCGTAATGTGATATTATTGTATGGTTTAAAATTTCGTGTCTATCGGATTTACCGTTTGTCCGGGGCAAGCCAAAACACATAGAAATTTGTTTAAATCAATTTAATTTAAAATTGATCGTTTATTTCCGTAACTCGCACAGATGATCGAATTGGCTCCCAAACACGTTCCATTGTGTTCGGAACGCGGGGTAAACCTTAGAAACACCAGCCGGCACGCTTCGTTTGGAGTTCGAAAATTTGGAGATGAATAGTGTTTCGTTGAATTTTCTATAAAAGGACTTCCACTTTTCCATTTGCAAATCTAATACCCTGGGGTTTTACAGCCGGCCCTAAAAATTCAGTGGCTAGGAATTTCTTTCCTTTTCCCCTCAATCTCTCTCAATCCCTAAATTATTTTGAAAACTTTCTAACTAGAAACTTGTAGAGGATTGCAAGTGCTTGAAATCCATACGGAGTTAATCGAAGATAGTGCTATGAATCAAAGGCAATAGGCATTCGAACGTATGCCGTTCGTTTACGTTTATGATGGCAAGATGATGACCGAGCGTGGCCAAATTGCAGCCGATGGTGGCTTGCGAGGAAGGCTCCGCGATGACATTACTTGATCGTGTTCACGGCGACGAGGGAGGTGGCAACAATCGAAGGATGAAGGTATGCTATGGGTTCAAGCTTGTACGTGTTTTACCTGGGAACGGTCTTGAGAGAGAAAGTAAATCGCGACTTGGATTTTGGGCTAGAAAAATAAACGGTCTTGATTTCATAAGGTTTAAAAATAATAAGAATAAATTGTAAATTGAATTATTATAATTTGTATAAATTTCTGAATGCGATAAAATTTTCATACGAGGTCGGAATTACGCGAAACAAATTGCGTTGGCTTCGTTTTGTCGAGCACTACGCTATGGAACTAGATTGGAATCGTTTGGAGCTAGTTTGAATTTCAGATAAAATTAAACGCGTGTTTAATTTTATTCGAAATAAAACGCGAAAACTGAATTGAAAGTAAGGTGAGAACTTCTCACTCAATCGAATTTGTTTCGATTTAAATTTTAAATAGTTAGATTTAAAATTGTTGATTGTATGCCTGGATGATAAATTATTATCCGTTATTGATTGAAATAGACATAATACGCCGTATTAAGCAGAGGTTATTTATTAAAACATATACCGCGAGTATTTCACTGCAAAGTGAAACTGGTATTATATATGTAATTGGAGTTGATTTTCCCACATTATATAGCTGATGAGACCCTATTGCGCCGCATAATAGCGGGTAATATTTTATAAATCCCATATACCGCGATATTCCGTATTGGAACGGAATTGGTATTGTGCTAACATCTGTGGATGTAGGAAAACAAGTTGGAGGGATCCAACTGGATTCCTCACCAATATTTACTTGATTACAGATATTGTGATATTTGTTGATTATCATATTGATATATGATGTTTTGATTGTCGTGATTGATATATTGTTGTTGTTGCAGCATTGGCCTATTTTTGGAGTTTTAAAAATATTAAAGTAACGATTTTGAGTTTAAAAGGATTTTAAAGTGATTTTTTTGAAATTATACGTTTATTAAATCTTTATATTGATTCATTTTAAATAAATAAACGTTAAAATTTTAATATTATAAAAATTATGATTTTTGAGAAATATAACCGAAATGTGAGTTTTGAAATAAATAGTTGATTTATTTATAAAATGATTTAACTTGGGATTTTTGAATTATTATAAACGATTTATATAAAAGATTTATAAAATTGATATTTATAAATTAAAATATTGAATTATGAAACGAGTTTTTATAAACGTTAAAAAGAAGTACAAATGGATTTCATAAGTGAATGAAATAGATAGATTTATAAATTGTGAAGTTATAAAATGAATAGATTTTGTAAAATAGAAAATTATATATAATTAACTTTAAAATTGGATTTTTGGCATATAAATGAGATTTAAATGGAATTGGTTAATAAGGGATTTTATAACTTTAAGTTTTTATAATATATAAATGTGAATTTATAAACATTGATTTATAAATTCAAGATTGATTGAATTTGATAAGTAAATTTTAATAGCTTATTAATGATTTATATTCACGATTTTGAACAGTGAATGATATATTAAAGGAATGTTTAGGGAGTGATCTTTTAAATGGAATTAAAACGATTTGAAGTTGTTTTAAAATGTATTAAGTGTCGAAACCATAGATTTCAACATTCATTGTTGAAATAGACGTTTTTGAGAAATAGAAGGAAATAGTGGACTATAACACTGTTGTTATAGTAAATGATTTCTGAAAAGAAATGTTTTATATAGTATTGGGATTTATATATCTATCTTAATTTCGAATCCCTATACTAGTGATTTTGGATTGTCGTATGTTTTACGCAACATTTGTTTTGACCCAAATAAATGTGTTTGAAAGAATGTTTTCCTTAAAGAATGAAATATATACTTAATTTCGATTTAAGTATATTGGATATTTTCCAAGTGTTGAAAATAATGGATTTGTGAATTACTTATTATTAAGTAAGTATGGAAATGTTTTCCAATATGAAGTGAATGTTTTGAGATTTTATCTTTTAAAGATAAATTGAAAATGAATATTAGAAATCGATTTGGAAATCGTATATTCATAAATATTTTGGAATTGTAAATTCACTATGGAATATAAAAAAGAAAGGGGAATTTGTTTAAAAATAATAGTTGATTTATTTTTGAAGTATGGAAATATACGGATTTGGAACGTAAATATAAAGTAAATCGGTAAGGATTTATTTAATTGGTTTAAATGAACCATTTTGGAAATGAAAATGAATAAAGATTTGTGAATATATCCCGTGAAGGGAAACGATTTGAAATTTGTTTTCAAAAGTTGCAAAGGTGAAAAGTGATTTGAAATTTGTTTTCAAATGTTGAAGTGTGGAAAATATATATCTTGTAAAGATATTTTTGGAAAATAAACAATTTGAAAAATTATTTGGAATCTGGTGATGTTGTGCGTACCTATTAATAGTTAAATAACCGACTATCAATATTTACCTTTAAATGGGTATTTGTTGTGATTTGCTTGAATTTGAATGCCACACTTATTTCCAAAATAAGCGCTCACTATTCGGGTTAGCCGGGAAAGGACCTTTGGGTCGTATAACCCATTTTGAATAGTGATACGTCATAATGGATAGCATTGATGACCGGATATTTATGAAAACGGAAGGATTACCGTCGAATATTTCTGCATCGGCTGATCTCCGATATAGAAATTTATTACCCTTTGTGATGGAAAGTCCGGTCGTGATTAGTGAATATCCGGATTGCAGGACTTCTTTGTAAGTGCCTTCGGTTCCGCTCGATCCCGGAATGGACTTGTATGGATGTGTGTCTGACGTTATAATTTGAGATGTAAAGCTGGTTTCTTTCAAATATATTTCTGTTGGTGGCGGAGAATTTATTTTCTTACCTTAACCCCTTCTCTAAGATGTACGAGCTCAGAGGTTATGTAGTTGACGGTTACTAGTGATACATTCCGAAATTGGTAATGTGACATATGAAGTGATGTTGAGCATTTGATGATCAAAGCACAGCTTTTGTATGAAGCGTAGCTTTGTGGATGAGACTTCGTCGGACCTCACACCCCGGAAATGGTCAAAACAGGAAGGATGCAGCAAGGTTATTAGGGGGTTGCGCCCTTTAGTGTATGTAATTCCTTCTGGATAGAGGTGGTATCATGGTATGGAGCCCAGATACTTAACATATGTTGTTGGTGCAAATTTATTACTTTGTGGTTGTTGGAATCGAGGATCCTCGGATATAGATCGGTTACGATCGGGGAATGACATTTTCGTGTCAGTAGTTACCCAGTTTAAAGGGTAACCCGGCCTTGTGTTGGCAGAGATCTAACCGTAACGTTACGTTCTCGAGGCGTGTTTCCAGAGGCATACCCATGTGGCAATGGGAAGTTCCTTGGCCTGACCATTTGTTGGAAATCCAAAGAAACAATACGAACTCTGTACGGTTTTAGTTGTATAACCTACCATGGAATGTGGCGGTAACCTGCTATTGAACATGGTAGCTATAGTAGGCATACGATAATGGTCCTATGTTGGCTAAGATTTATATCTTTACCTTCGAAATGTTTTCTACACTATGCACTAGTAATAATATCAAATGTTTCTTTTAATGCGTATCAAGCATCTTTGACTATCATAAGGAGAAATCTCCTCCGATTCTGCGTTTTCATTGTGTGTGTATGCGGGAGGCCTTATGGTAGCCTCATTTTCTAAAAAACATTGCGAATCTATTTTAAAAATATCCCTTTGTTGTTTTAAAAAAGATAAACTGTTTTAAGTTCTCACACCAGTCCCATGACTGACCTGGAGTTTATTGTCTTCCTTCCTAAACTCTGGGTGCCCACCAATTTCCACATGGGCAGTCAAGAGTCAGGTTTAATAGGATATTCTGGAATTCAGGAGTTGCTGGAGGCAAGCTGGATGGCATGGCGTATTCACTAGTATATATAGTATTTGTTTTCAGTTGTTTGTTTGTTGTTGTACACTCTGATGATGTAATGTAATATGATGTAATGTAATAACTGATATAGTTCTTTGTTTAAAGATTATTCATTTATCTATTATATGTTGTTCCGCTGCGATTGTGAGATTCTGATAGTGTTCTGTTGTTTCTTTCTGTTCTGTTCTATTTTTTCTCTCTTCTTCTATCTTTTTCTTCTTCTTTAACCATAACATTTCGGTTTTCCCGCATTTGATTGCTCGGCAGTTGATACAGTGGACGTATTGATGTCGGTTTTCGAGCGTCGAAAAGTCGCACTCATTACATTTGGTATCAGAGCATATGGTTAAGCGACAACCATGGCTCTGTTGGGAATTACTCATTAGAGATGGAGTCAGTAGTACTCTAGAATGAGTGTGAGTGTAATAATAACTATGAGCGCGTATTTGTTAGTGAATATAAAATTATTTTATGTTGTGATGATTGGTTTGTTGAGTGGTATATGGATTCTGGTCGGTATAGTCTGTACAACCCTATCGATAGGGATCTCTAAACACTGGTACAAAACAATTCGACACGATATTGTTTTAAATTGGATAAATGAAATAATTTTACCTTGGTTATATTTTATATACAAAGGAATAAATTTTTCAGAATTATTAAATTGTATATGAATTGATTGTTTGGTTGTTGAATAAGTTAAATAAAAACAACATCTGTAAAAGAATGAATTGTATAAGCAAATGAATTATAAGTATGAAGTTATAATTAAAATGATTTACACTTGTGAAATAATCTTATATATAAGAAGTGAAATTATATAAGTAAAAGATTTATATAATGTGATTTATAATCTAAAAACAAAATTCCAGTGATGTGTTTTGAAAGGATTTGATATTTTGGAAAAATTATTTTGGAGAAATTAAAGCTCTAAACTCTTTTCGGTCGCTGGAAAATAATTCCGATGATGATCGCGACATCATTGGTATTCATTATTGGGTTTCCAAAAGAGGAATTGCTGCCAGATTATTTTAAATGAAAGTTGTTTGGAAAATTTGGGTTTGGGTTTTGGAAATTCAAAAGATAATTTGAATTGATTTCAAAAATGGTTTTGAAAGGTTGAAAAGACTCTGGAATCCTATTTAAAATATTAGGGGAATGATAAATGAGTTGATAAGTTATACAATTTGAATTTTGATAGAATAAATTTAACTTAAAGGATGGAGTTAAATTAAAGTAAGTATAAGTAAATCAATAAAATCCAAGTGATAATTGTTGAATATAAGTTGTATAACTTATGAAATGAGAAAATGTAAGTGAAACCATTTATTAAAATGGTTAAACAATTTGTTAAGCAAAACAAATCTGAATTTGAATAAGTGATGAAAATTTGGCTTTGGTAAAAAGTTAAATAGAAATGAAATCTAAATTGAATATAAGTGAAAAGAGTTTTGAATTTATAACATGAGATAATAAATTTGGCTTGCTAAAGGTTAAATAATTTTTTTTCAGAATTGGAATCTGAATTGAATTTATAAGTGGAAACTTAAGTTAAGTTAAACGAATGATGTTTAAATGGAATATAACTTAAATGAAGTTGAATAAAGTTGATTCTGGTATCAAAGTAAAATTAATAAGTAAAATAATGAAATGAAGTCATTAAGAATATGGACTTGAGTTATATAAATGAAATTCAACCTTATATTGTTAAAGGAATTAGCAGTTGAATTGATAAATGAATTGAAATATTAATCAATCGAATGTAAAAGAATTGATATGGAATAATGAATGTAAGTGTTAATTCATTAGAAGCTAATGTTATTGGAAGTTGGATAATAAAATGAAAATCAATTTAATATAAACCAATTGAAAGTAAAAAAAGTGTTGAACCAAATTGAATGTAAAGAAATGTAAATAGAATAATTTGGTTATGTTGAATATACATTGGTTGTTATATGATTGTTAGTTGATTGTGTATATTTCATTAAGTGTTAATGAAATTAAATTAGTGAAACTGAAAGCTATGTAATTGACATCAAATTGGAAGTTAAGTGACTCTTAAATAAAATTGAATTTGATTTGGAAATGAACCAACTTGAATATGAATAAATGAATGTTAGTAAAAACATCCAATGTTAATGAATCAAATGTGATTATATTGAAAACCAATTTATTGAATAATAATGAGAAGTGAATGTATATTGATTTGATTATGAATTGATTTGGATAGACATTGGTTAGTTGAATGATAGTTGGATGATGGTTGGATTGTTGTTTTGATTGCATTTGTTGCTTTTGTTGCATTTGCTATGTTGGCACATGTAGTTGTTATGTTACTATATGATGCATATTGGTATTATTTTCATATATGCATGTTTCTCATGTTGTTGTTGAGTGTTTAGTAGGTGCGGATTGCGCTTGCTTCGCATTTGGAGCTCCCTTTCGCGCTATATTAGCCGTATATGCTCGCTAACAATAAATAAGGTACATATCTTGGATTAGATATCGTACTTTTACACTTTTTTCCCTGCGGGATGCCTCATCACTTGATGAGATGTATATTTTATATATATATACTGTCATTTTTTTTCGGATCGAGCCGCGCAAAGGAGACTCTGGCGAATTTTTCCGAAAATTTAAGGCGCTAGAATATTTTGAGAAAATTGGGAAATTTTTGAAAACTAAGTATAGATTCGAAAACTTAGTAAAGATTTTGTAAGAAGTTTAACTATGAATTTTGGGAAAGTTAAACATTTAAGACATTTGAAAAATCCAATTTGAATGGTTTGCTTTGGAAAGTTAATGGATTCTGTAACTTTTTCTTACTTGGTAATTTCGAGGACGAAATTCTTTTAAGGGGGGAAGTTTGTAACGACCCAGAATTTCTGTCAATTAAAATTCGTATATGTAATTGATTTCAAATATTAATAAGTGAAATTAAACAGTCGAATAAATTTTATTTCGAATAATTGGATTTAATTGGATAATTAAATTGATAATTTAATAGTTGAAATTACAGAAATAATTGGAAATTGGGTTAAATATGATTGAAAATGATTTGCAAAATTTTATTATATCATATTGGAGTTAGAATGATGTTATAGAACTTTTAAAATTGAACTAAAAGTTAATTTGTGAAAATTGAATATTTTAATATTTAATTGACGAGTTAAAATAGCTATTTTTCAAACAGTCTCGGATTTCGACGAAGCCAGTTTCATCGGATCCATAATGTGATATTATTGTATGGTTTCAAATTTCGTGTCAATCGGATTTACTGTTTGTCCAGGGCAAGCCAAAACGCATAGAAATTTGTTTAAATCGATTTTAATTTAAAATTGATCGTTTATTTCCGTAACTTGCACAGATGATCGAATTGGCTCCCGAAACATGTCCCATTGTGTTCGGAACGTGGGGTAAACCTTAGAAACTCCAGCCGGCACGCTTCGTTTGGAGTTCAGAAATTTGGAGATGAATAGTGTTTCGTTGAATTTTCTATAAAAGGACTTCTAGTTTTCCATTTGCAAATCTAATACCCTGGGGTTTCACAGCCAGCCCTAAAAATTCAATGGCTAGGAATTTCGTTCCGTTTCCCCTCAATCTCTCTCAATCCCTAAATTATTTTGCAAACTTTCCAACTAGAAACTTGTAGAGGATTGCAAGTGCTTGAAATCCATACGGAGTTGATCGAAGATAGTGCTATGAATCAAAGGCAATAGGCATTCGAACATATGCCGTTCGTTCACGTTTATGATGGCAAGATGATGACCGAGCGTGGCCAAATTGCAGCCGATGGTGGCTTGCGAGGAAGGCTCCGCGATGACATTACTTGATCGTGTTCACGGCGACGAGGGAGGTGGCAACAATCGAAGGATGAAGGCGTGCTATGGGTTCAAGCTTGTACGTGTTTTACCTGGGAACGATCCTGAGGGAGAAAGTAAATCTCGGCCTGGATTTTGGGCTAAAAAAATGAACGGTCTTGATTTCATAAGGTTTAAAAATAATAAGAATAAATTGTAAATTGAATTATTATAATTTGTATAAACTTCTGAATGCGATAGCTTTTTCAAACGAGGTCAGAATTACGCGAAACGAATTGCGTTGGCTTCATTTTGTCGAGCACTATGCTATGGAACTGGGTTGGAATCATTTGGAGCTAGTTTGAATTTCGGATAAAATTAAACGCGTGTTTAATTTTATTCGAAATAAAACGCGAAAACTGAATTGAAAGCAAGGTGAGAACTTCTCACTCAATCGAATTTGTTTCGATTTAAATTTTAAATAGTTAGATTTAAAATTATTGATTGTATGCATGGATGATAAATTATTAACAGTTATTGATTGAAATAGACATTATGCGCCGTATATTAAGCGGAGGTTATTTATTAAAAACATATACCGTGAATATTTCACCGCAAAGTGAAATTGGTATTATATATGTACTTGGAGTTGATTTTCCCGCATTATATAGCGGATGAGACCCTATTACGCCGCATAATAGCGGATAATATTTTATAAATCCCATATATAGCGATATTCCGTATTGGAACGGAATTGATATTGTGCTAACATCTGTAGATGCAGGGAAACAGGTTGGAGGGTTCCAACTAGATTCCCCACCAATATTTATTTGAGTACAGATATTGTGATATTTGTTGATTATCATATTGATATATGATGTTTTGATTGTCGTGATTGGTATATTGTTGCTGTTGCAGCATTGGCCTATTTTTGGAGTTTTAAAAATATTAAAGTAACGATTTTGAATTTAAAAGGATTTTAAAGTGATTTTTTTGAAAGTATACGTTTATTAAAATTTTGAATTGATTCATTTTAAATAAATAAACGTTAAAATTTTAATATTATAAAAATTATGATTTTTGAGAAATATAACCGAAATGTGAGTTTTGGAATAAATAGTTGATTAATTTATAAAATGGTTTAACTTGGGATTTTTGAATTATTATAAACGATTTATATAAAAGATTTATAAAATTGATATTTATAAATTAAAATATCGGAATTGTGAAACGAGTTTTTATAAACGTTAAAAAGAAGTATAAATGGATTTCATAAGTGAATGAAATAGATAGATTATAAATTGTGAAGTTATAAAATGAATAGATTTTATAAAATAGAAAATTATAAATAATTAACTTTAAAATTGGATTTCTGGCATATAAATGAGATTTAAATGGAATTGGTTGATAAGGGATTTTATAACTTGAAGTTTTTATAATATTTAAATGTGAATTTATAAACATTGATTTATAAATTCAAGATTGATTGAATTTGATAAGTAAATTTTTATAGCTTATTAATGATTTATATTCACGATTTTGAACAGTGAATGATATATTAAAGGAATGTTTAGGGAGTGATCTTTTAAATGGAATTAAAACGATTTGAAGTTGTTTTAAAATGTATTAAGTGTCGAAACCATAGATTTCAACATTCATTGTTGAAATAGACGTTTTCGAGAAATAGAAGGAAATAGTGGACAATAACACTGTTGTTATAGTAAATGATTTCTGAAAAGAAATTTTTTATATAGTATTGGGATTTACATATCTATCTAAATTACGAATCCCTATACTAGTGATTTTGGGTTGTCGTAACGATGTTTTACGCAACATTTGTTTTGACCTAAATAAATGTGCTTGAAAGAATGTTTTCCTTAAAGAATGAAATATATACTTAATTTTGATTTAAGTATATTGAATATTTTCAAAGTGTTGAAAATAAATGGATTTGTGAATTACTTATTATTAAATAAGTATGGAAATGTTTTCCAATATGAAGTGAATGTTTTGAGATTTTATCTTTTAAAGATAAATTGAAAATGAATATTAGAAATCGATTTGGAAATCATATATTCATAGATATTTTGGAATTGTAAATTCACTATGGAATTTATAAAAGAAAGGGGAATTTGTTTAAAAATAAACATTGATTTATTTTTGAAGTATGGAAATAAATTTACGGATTTGGAACGTAAATATAAAGTAAATCGGTAAGGATTTATTTAATTGGTTTAAATGAACCATTTTGGAAATGAAAATGAATAAAGATTTGTGAATATATCTCGTTTAGGGAAACGATTTGAATTTTTTTTCAAAAGTTGTAAAGGTGAAAAGTGATTTGAAATTTGTTTTCAAATGTTGAAGTGTGGAAAATATATATCTTGTAAAGATATTTTTGGAAAATAAATAATTTGGAAAATTATTTAGAATCCGGTGATGTTGTGCATACCAATTGATAGTTAAATAACCGACTATCAATATTTACCTTTAAATGGGTATTTGTTGTGATTTGCTTGAATTTGAATGCCCCACTTATTTTCAAAATAAACGCTCACTATTCGGGTTAGCCGGGAAAGGACCTTTGGGTCGCATAACCCATTCCCAATAGTGATACGTCGTAATAGATAGCATTGATGACCGGTGTTGAAGACCGGATATTTATGAAAACGAAAGGATTACCGTCGAATGTTTATGCATCGGCTGATCTCTGATATAGAAATTTATTACCCTTTGTGATGGGAAGTCCGGTCGTGATTAGTGAATATTCGGATTGCAAGGACTTCTTTGTAAGTGCCTTCGGTTCCGTTCGATCCCGGAACGGACTTGTATGGATGTGTGTCTGACGTTACAGTTTGAGATGTAAAGCTGGTTTCTATCAAATATATTTCTGTTGGTGGCGGAGAATTTATTCTCTTTGCTTAACACCCTTCTCTGAGACGTACGAGCTCAGAGGTTATGTAGTTGATGGTTACTAGTGATACATTCCCAAATTGGTAATGTGGCATATGATGTGTTGTTAAGCATTTGATGATCAAAGCACCGCTTTTGTATAAAGCGTAGCTTTGTGGACGAGACTTCGTCGGACCTCACACCCCCGAAATGGATAGAGGTGCATGTCATTCCTTCTGGATAGAGGTGGTATCATGGTATGGAGCCCAGATACTTAACCTATGTTGTTGCTGTAAATATATTATGGTTGTTGGAATCGAGGATCCTCAGATATAGATCGGTTATCATCGGGGAATGACATATTCGTGTCAGTAGTTACCCAGTTTGAAGGGTAACCTGGCCTTGTGTTGGCAGAGATCTAACCGTAACGTTAGGTTCTCGGGGCATCTTTCCAGAGGCGTACCCATGTGGCAATGGGAAGATCCTTGGCCTGACCATTTGTTGGAAATCCAAAGAAACAATACGAACCCTGTACGGTTTTAGTTGTATAACCTACCATGGAATGTGGCGGTAACCTGCTATTGAACATGGTAGCTATAGTAGGCATACGATAATGGTCGTATGTTGGCCAAGATTTATATCTTTACCTTTGAAATGTTTTCTACACTATGCACTAGTAATAATATCAAATGTTTCTTTTTAATGTGTATCAAGCATCTTTGACTATCATATGGAGAAATCTCCTCCGATTCTGCGTTTGCATTGTGTGTGTGTGCGGGAGGCCTTATGGTAGCCTCATTTTCTAAAAAGCATTGCGAATCTATTTTAAAAATATCCCTTTATTGTTTTAAAAAAGATAAACTATTTTAAGTTCTCACACCAGTCCCATGACTGACCTGGAGTTTATTGTTTTCCTTCCTAAACTCTGGGTGCCCACCAATTTCCATACGGGCAATCAAGAGTCAGGTTTATCAGGATATTCTGGAATTCAGGAGTTGCTGGAGGCAAGCTGGATGGCATGGCGTATTCACTAGCATATATAGTATTTCTTTTCCGCTGTTTGTTTGTTGTTGTACACTCTGATGATGTAATGTAATATGATGTAATGTAATAACTGATATTTCTTTGTTTAAAGATTATTCATTTATCTATTTTATGTTGTTCCGCTGCGATTGTGAGATTCTGATAGTGTTCTGTTGTTTCTTTCTGTTTTGTTCTATATTTTCTCTCTTCTTCTATCTTTTTCTTCTTCTTTAACCATAACATTTCGGTTTTCCGGCATTCGATTGCTCGACAGTCGATACAGTGGACGTATTGATGTCGGTTTTCGAGCGTCGAAAAATCGCACTCGTTACAATCTCTTAGTGATTTCTGATACGATGAATTTTGGACCCCCCTGCTGGTTTCTATAATTATTTATGAATCTTATGTTCCTCATATCCTTGTTGAAATTTTTGGCGATCCTCTGCCAATTTTTCAATTTGATGGATCCTACACTTCTTTATGAATTTTGATAAAGGTTTATGATTTTCATATTGCCTTACTGTAACCCTGATTTTTTGCATTATGAATTTCTTTATACGTTTCCAATGAAGATTTGTGAGATTTATATTTTTGATTTTCATGTTGAAGTTTATAATGAGCACTCATTGGATTTTTGGTTTAGTAAGTCCTAACATTTGCTAGAGGGTTTCAACGATGTTCTATGGATTGCATGTACATGATTTCCTCATTGGATTTTGGATGATCTCTTGCTAGATTTCAGGTTTTATGGATTTTAAACCTTCTTGTGAATAACTCATGAATTTCATATTTTTTATTCAGACTCTTATTGGGTACCCGACTTTGAAGAATTCTATATTGTAGCACTGAATTTTATAATGGTTTGTGAATTCTTCATTAAATTTGAAATTCAATTCCATGCTAGATATTCATACCATCAAATGAAGTTAGTACTGGATTGCTTACTGCTTTCTCACTAAGTAAGATTATTAACCAATAGTGTTAGGAGAGATTTGACCCAAGAAAGGAATGCCTAGGGAAAATAGCTGAATTTCTCCTTAAGTTCCACTAACTGAATCATGGTCAGCAAATCAGGTGATATTCTTCCACAATCTTTATATTTTATCCAAAAGTATTAACAGACCATATTTGGAACATTAACTCTGTGAAACTAAGATTACTCTTAAAGATCTACTAGCAAGATTATAATCTTAAATAGAGGTGTTTATCTATTCCGCAGGAAATAGAGGAAGGAGTTCCTCAGAGTTTTTTCCTAAAGAACAAAAGGCTTCTTTCATACTAAGGGGCTAAATATTATCTATAAAATGTTCTCAGAAATAAAGAATGATAAAAGAGCAAGAAAATTGATGAAGATTAGAAGATGTTAGGATGGTACATCACAAGAGAGAATCTTCGACAAACAGATGGAAGCGTCAACAACACCTTTCGAAGGAGACAAGAGGACATTCTGCCTTCATTATTTCTACCAGATGTGTATTCAACCAATTCAACCCTTTCGAAAGCATGTGTAACCTTTCGAAATAGTTAGGGCCATTGTTACTCCAAAAAAATCTACCTTTCGACTGAGTCAAAAGGTCCTTCAACAAAGACCAAGGAAAAAGAGTTCAGACCAAACTTCTCTAATGAGTCGGAAGGTTCCATCTCACAACATCCATGAAGTTCCTACCTTTCGAAGAAGATGTGGAAGTCAAAGCAAGTATTAGCAACCCCATGGTGACCTTTTTGAAAGCATGGTAGCCTTTCGAACCGGCTAAGATTCATCAGGATACCTTTCAACAAAGTCGAAAGGTTCAATGAAGAAGGCAACACTCAAAAGTCAGCAAAGAGCAAAGAGTAACCTTTCGACAGGGTCGAACGGTTCACAACAATCAAGTGAAGAGAAACCTTCTAACAAGGTCGAAGGGTTCACAACAATCATGTGAAGAGTAACCTTCCGATAAGGTGGAAAGGTTCACAACAAAATATAGAAGGCAAACCCTCCGACAAAGTTGAAAGTTCATGCAGGCATCAAGAAAAGCAGACCTTTCAATAATGATGAAAGGTCGATAATGGCACACGAGGAGCAAACCTTTCGACAAAGTCGAAAAATTCACAACTACACATAAAAGGGGAACCTCCTGACCCAGTCGAAAGCATGAAGTCGAAAGGGAGGCCGCCTACGTCTATAAATAAAACCCAAGAGGTCATGTTTTGTGGATCCAATTTTTCTCATTCTAATCTTGCATCTTCTTAGTCAAAGCATTATAACCCTAACCGAGAGATTTGGGAATTTAATAAAAATAGAGTTTTCTTGGATAAAGAGGGAAGTCTTGAGTTTTATTAATTACAGTGCTATTTACTAAAATCTTAGTTGGATTAACCTTATTTTTCCAAGTTTAACTTCATCGAGTGGTTCTTGTCGACAAGGTCGACAGCATTTCTGACTCTAACATCCACTGCAAGCTTCTGAAGCCATTAGCTCTGTGGTCTAAACCTTTCAACAAGGTTGACGGTTCTTTATGCTCTAACAACACCTGTTATCTTTCGATGCTATAAACTTAGTGGTCTAACATTTTGACATGGTCGAATCCTACTTCATATAAGCGATCTTACCTTTCGACAAGGATGAATCCTACTTCATATAAGTGGTCTAACCTTTCGACGACGTCGAAACCTACTTAATACCCATTAAAGCATTTGACTTCTTAATTCCACCAAAGAGAAGTTATTACCCTAGCCTTTAACATGATTGAAACTTATCTGTAGTGACTTAACTCAGAGAAAACTAACCTAATCTAAAGGTAAACCTTTGTAAGTAACCTCAAACAGGCTTAGCAAGGGCGGATGGTTATTCAATTCACTGACGTTGAATGTTCTGATTCAAGAATTATTCAAAAACAAACCAATTTTTAAGGCAATTCTTAAAGGAATCTCGCCCTTTGATTCAAACAAGTCTAGCAATGCTTCTTAATATAATTTTGGGGTGTAGACAAGAAATCTTGTTAACACGTTGTTTCAGCTATTAGTATGTTTTCTGTGTATTTGTTCTTGGCCTATCAATATTATGGTGCCTTTTGTAATCTATCTTATGGATTTTGCATCCGTGGATGTTGTGGATTTGTGTGTTTGTTTTGATAAGTGATAGTGTCTGATTGGTAATTTGTGTTTCCTAGAAGTCATGTTTCTTCATTGATAGCTGCTTGTTTGATCATGCATTATTTGTCTCATCATTTGCAATGGTGTATGTATGCACCTTGCTATTCATTCTAGAATCTGTGTACCTCTGTTTAGTACACTTTGGTTATTGAACTTTGCTTTGTCATAAAGTTTGTTAAATTAAATGTTGTGGATGTGAGTGTTAATCATATTTTTTTGTTTAATTGTTTATATGGTTGTAATTTCTTACATCAAAACTGAAATTTTTTGGGCTATAGTGTTTTGCAACTGTGGTATGCAAGTCAGTTTGGTATGTGAGTTGTTAGAAAGTAAGATTATACAAATCTCGAGTGTCTTTGCTGCTCTTGGCGTATACATGTTGTTCTAGTTGCTGAGGTTACTCTGTCCCACACCTGTTATAATTGTTCTAAAAAAGTGGAACAACCACTATAATACGGCTTTAGTTATTGGGGGTATCTTTGTTTCACAACTGTAAATATTTGTAAAGTATTACAGCCACTACAAGACCAGCTTGTCAGTGCAAAATAATAATATTTTGTTTTGCTTGCAAAAAATACATCGATAAATTTATGCAACTAAAAAAATTGATAAAATATTTATCCGTTAAGATATAAAAATGAACTAAATTAAATTTGGACAAAGAAATACTAAAAATACTTACCTTTCAATCTATTGGCATGTTGTCGACTTAAGACCCACGCAAGAGCCAATTTGTTCAACCACTAAATCATTCGTGTCTCGGTCGCTTATTATGTATACAAGATTATGTACTGTATTCTACGAGTTTTGAACTCTAAAACAATATAAGATTATGATGTTTGATCCATATTCAACCACATAAATTTTATATAATGAACCATCGCAGTTCGTATTGTACAAAATTTCGATGAAATTAGTGTTAAATATGCAAGTATATGATTTTTGTTTGATTATAATAAACATATATATATATATATATATTCATTTAAATGTATTTGTTAATGTACTATTTTATTTTTCACATGATCAAATAAATTTTTGCTGAATAAAATAAGTAGCACAAAATTTAAATTCAAACGGATATATTATTCAAACAAATATTTTATTACAATTTTTGATAGTGCAAATTTGAGCTCTCACTATATATATATAATTTTCAATTACATTACAATTTCAATTACATCACAATTTTCAATTTACATTTGCACCTCACTACATATCACTACATATCACTACATTTGCACCTCACTACATTTTCAATTACATTACAATTCCAAATACATATTGCAAATATATATGTTCATGAACCCAGTGCAAATAGCTTCGAACACACAGACTTATGTATACATAAAAAATGATCACAACAACATATATACATACATAAATGTATGTATGTATACAAGTGGAAATGACTAGCTCACAAAAATGCAAAGCTATGCCAGAAAGTGCAGACCACATTCATATGAAACCATGGTCAAGTACATTTATATATATATATATATATATATATATATATATATATATATAACCGTTCAAAGTTTCGACCGCAACAAAAATGAAGTACGCAGCATACATAGATACATGTGTACACACACAACATACACACACACACATACATATATATATATATAATGTATGTATAGTGATAACAAGTACCACTACTCGAACAGTACAAGTGCAGCCTCAATCAAGACAGTCAAGACATACATATATACATGTATACAATAAGGAAAGTTGCAGTAACAAGATCAAGCAACTCGAGCTAGCATATCATATATACAACAAGCTACAAACTAAGTGGAACCCAACTGCATGCAACCAAGACAACAACATATATATGTGTGTGTGTGTGTGTGTGTGTGTTATATATACTAGAATTGATCCATTCTTCGAACACGGACTGTTTATATTATTGTAAACGGAAAGCAAGGGCATTTTCGAAATTTCAAAAAGACGCCGAGTAAATTAGTTCACCGAATTTTCTTTATTAGTAGTGTGTATATATATATGCTACAGCGATGTGTAGTCTCAACATTGAAGACAAGTAAAGGCACTAGACTCATGTGGACAAATGAACACAAATACACATGTGTATATATAATGAACATAGTTGCGCCTAGACCACTGACCACATTCAAACCATCAAATAATGAACAACAGCCCAACATGACTCAAGTGCATATGAACTCAGACAACAAATGCAGTGACAACATACATGTACTCAAGGCAACCAGATTATATGCAAGCAAATCTACTACATAGTGCAGCAACCACAATAATGAATATATAGTGTACAGTGAAGTGAAACAAGACCGGACAACATGAAGTACAGGGATGCAGTAAACGTGTACAGAAGCATCAGGTCTAAAATGCTATCAGGCATGAACACAAGTCAAAGTCAGGTGATAGCAAATGAATAAGTAAATATTAACACCATAATCAAAGCCAACAAAGAAAATTGGAACTAAGTCAAGTTGCAGTTGTGAACAGAGACAGAGAAGCCAAAGTCATAGCATAAAGATCAGAACCAAAGTTAAATTTAAATGCCACAAAATCAAAGCCGTGATGATCAAGGGAAAGATCGAACAAGCTAAAATCAAAGCCGTGATAATCAAGGAAAAAATTATATGAATTGAACAATTCAGAGAAATCTCAAGCATTCAAGAAAAATCAAATGGCCGAGCAAAATTATTGATGAATTCAAATGAATTTATACGAACGATAATTAGGGGAATCGAACCCTATAAAACCCAAAGTCATCATGGGCCTAAAATCCATCGAATTCAAGGAAATTAACCACTAAAGCAAAGAGCATAAAATCAAATACCAATCATACTGAACTCGTCGAATTAAAACGACCGTGTGCAAATCGGAGTAAGTCGATTGCCGAAGCAAATCAAAGCAATAGCCATTGTAATCGACCAACAATCTGTCTGTGAGTTCAACAAATTCCAAAAGCCATAATTTTTCTTGAAGAGGAACGAACGAGCAAGAAGTAGACATTATTTATAAAGGGGAAACAGCAGATAATAAATGGAGAAGAGGGACACTTTTTTTTCACCTAACTTAATTTTTGGGCCGGCCTCTTTAAATTACTTTAGGATTTAATATTTTAAATTAGGGTTTATTATTTTTAAGTTCTTTATTTTTATTTTATTTTAAAAGTTTGTAATTTTCTAGTCGTGTGACTAGTGTACGAACTACGGTGGTGTAGTTCGAGAATTCGCAACCAAGTGACTAAGTTATGTCAGGGTTTTGAGCATAGAATTAGGTTAGTCGGTAGCAGGTGTCATGAGTTTACGTGAGTAAGCACTTATTTTCTAATAGAAATCTTGGAGGCAGCATGTAGGCAGGGTTTTGCCGAAGCTGCGTAAATCTGTGTTGTTCTTTTTCTGTTTTATATTATTTTGCTATTATTTATTCTGCTATTATTCTGCTATTTCTGTGTCGCAATTATTTTATTTACTTTCGCATTTATTTTTTATAATTAATAGTATCACCCTATTCACCCCCCTTCTAGGGTGAAATCAATCCTACAAGTTATATCAGAGCTAGGAACTGAAGTTAATATTTGTTTCAAAAATTTGATTTTTCAAAAACCAATTTTTATTTTAAAATTTTTGAATTTTTAAATGGCTTCTTTTAATAATGCTTTTACTGAGGGTCGGTCCATAATTAGACCACCAATGTTCAATGGCGAATATGCTTACTGGGAAAATAGAATGAAATTTTTTCTAAAAACCATTGACGCTTGGAATATTGCTGAGACAGGATATAGAGCGCCAACTATAGTTGTAGATAATCAAGAAATAGATAAACCGATGGATCAATGGACAGATATTTAAAATAGATTACAGCATGCTAATGCTAAAGCTTTGAGTTCTATTATTTGTTCATTGGATCAAATTGAATTTAATCGTGTCTCGCATTGTCTAACTGCGTAGGAAATATGGCACATACTTGAAATGACTCACAAAGGAACATCTCAAGTCAAGGAATCTTTGCCTTGCCATGCTTAGTAGCAAATACGAGAAATTCACAATGGCCAAGGAAGAAAATGTCAAAGAGATGTACAGACGACTTTCCAATATCATATACAAATCAAAAGCTCTCGGAAAATCATACACAGAGTTAGAAATAGTCCAAAAATCCTTAGAATCCTTCCATTAAATTTTGAAGCCAAAGTTACTGCTATTCAAGAATCAAAGGACTTGAAACAAATCAAATTTGAAGAACTCGTTGAAAATCTCACCACTTACAAGCTACGAATGAAATTCAAGGAAGAACACGAAGGAGGTGTTACTCAAAAAAAAATAGCTCTTAAGGAACAACAAAAAGTGACGATGATGATGGTGATGATGATAGTGCATTTGAGCTGGTGCTATTGATAAAGAGATTCAAATTGTGGAAACGCAAATATGGAAATCTAGCTCTAAATCAACAGTTGAAAAGCAGAATAGTTAAAGCACTAGACAATCCAGAAGAACGGGAGATTATTTGTCACAAATGCAACAAACCTGGTCATATCAAGCCCAATTGTCCACTAAATCGATTCAACCAATAAAAGAAACTGAAAAGGAGAAGTTTTGCAGCCACCTGGGATGAAACTGATGAAGATGATAAAAACACTGGCAGTGAGAGTGAAAAAGCAGATCTGTGCAATCGAGGTGGTATAACTGATAGTGAGGATGATGAGCCAAGCAAGGTATCAAAACTTACTCACTCGGAACTACTTATATATTTTCACGAAGTAAATGGCCGTGTTGAAAGAATTAGGGAGAAATATGCTAAAACTGAATCACAAAAGGATACTTTGATAGATCTAAACAAACAGCTTGATCAATTGGTTAAAAACTATCAAAGCTAGAGCCCTAAGTGTGTAAAGTGTCCAACATTCGAAGAATGAATTAAAAAATCAAAAATTAAAATTAAATCGCTTGAAAATGAAATTCTGATTTTGAAAGAAAGTGAAAATACTAGGAGAGAAAATTCTATTAAAAAATGCACACAATTACTAAACGAAAATGAATCTCTTGTAACATAAGTCCATCAACTGTCTACGACTTTAGGAAAATTTTCGAAAGGTGAAGATCATTTATTATGCTATTAGGGAAACAAACTATTAATACTGTTAGATATTAGATATGAAATTATTCAATACAATTCAAAGTGCACGATATGTGGAAAAATTGGTCACAATTAGAATAATTGTTGGTATAGACCTAAGCACGTAAAAACAGTTCCAATTTGGGTTCCAAAAGGCACAAATATAAAATCCCTTAAAGTTAAACAAATCTGGATGCCAAAAGGAATAAATTCTCTTGGGTCCACTCAAACATATTTTTCAAAAATGTTTGCAACTAACAACCATGGACCTATAAAAACAAGTAGGTCGCAAAAAATTTCTCTCATGTAGGTGTGGTGGCAGGCTAAGGAACAACAACAGTGTTACCTGGATTCTGGCTGTTCCAGGCACACAATGGGCAACAAACCAAAGTTCCTTAGCCTAGTACAAAGGTGGCAGAATCGCAATGGACAACAACGAAAAATTATCATAAAGGTAAAATAGGTAAATGTATATTAAATGTGATAATCTGTACCATAATCTGAATTTAAATCAGCCTGTTATTGATAAAGAAATGAATGTTGATCTTGATTCTGACTTATTCGAAATTGTTGGCCAATTATATTTCTTTATGCCAAGAACACTATAAGTACCTCATGTGTCTTTGAACTATTTTGTGACGACCGCCCATGACTCCCGCACGGAAACAAGGGAATGGTGCGCTGAAAGTGTGCCAGGCAGCCATGAGTGACCGTCAAGGGTAAAATAAACATCGCAGACTCTATCGTAAAACTCACAGCGCATGGATAAAATACAATAGAGAAATATAATATAGTGAAGCTCCCATAGCATAAAATATCATCATCTAATTATAATAGCTTTATACATGGTCTAAATCATGAATACAAGAAGCCTCACTACATAGCACTCAGAGTAATTAACAATCAGCGGAATATCCAGTACATAGAATATGAAAATAATATGTAAAGCCTCCTACTCGTCTTCGTCATCATCAACGTGAGCCACTAAGATCAGCACCTGCCACCTGTCACCTAGTCTGTCCATCCCAAACATGGATGAACAGCCCAAGGTAATAAGAGGAGACATAAAACCTTGAGTCAGACAACAGTCTTAGTGAGCAGTAAATCAACAATCAAACATACCAAAAGAGCATAAAGGATAAAAGGAATAGGAATCCAAACCATCCCACTCTACCTCTTTCTACAGTGATAGCCCCCAGACACACACTAAGGAGAGGCAAACATAGCAAAGCAGATAATTAAAGTAAAGCGATAATCACTCGAGTCAAGGTCGATGTTTTCTAAATACAAACCCCCAAGGCCTAAACCAAGATCAGATAAGCACCCAGAAAACACCGCTCTTGAGACCGAATGATGGTACAACCAAACATCCATGACCCTGGCTATCACTGTTATCATTGCCTTGATTTTATCGTTAATTGAATGATCAACTCATCTTTCAACCATCCGTCAAGGGCTAATGGCAACCCCGGTTCTAGACATAACTCCGCACGTCATCGTGACCCGTGCCTAGGTATAACGAATCTACCCAGAGTACTAGCACGTCATCATGACCCGCGCCTGGGTATAACGGATCTACCCAACGTACTCTTGCTTTGAGCTTGCTAGAACCTTCAATAACGATAAGATCTCAGCCTTCTAGTCATCCTCCTCGACGACTATTCCCAATATAGCTCAAGCACCTCTCGAGCCCACCATTATCCACCAACTCGAACCGCATCATCGAATAATCAACATGCTTGGGATGATCCCGTCTGGATTAAACCAAGGCTTCCACTTCATGCTTTGCTCCAACGCATCTTAGCAAAGTCCATCTCATCATCATACTTCGCCTCAACATATCATGACAAAGTCCATTTCGTCATCATACTTCGCTTCCTCTAACTATAGCAAAGTCCTCGAACCCATCCATATGAGCTTCATCATCCGCTTCATATGCCACAGCAGCTTTCACCATTCAAGAGCCTTTCCACTTAGCTTTTGAATCATCTTCAACCATCTTGTCCCAAATCAACTACAAGCTAACTCGAGACAATCAAATCAATCATACATCCAAACAATCAAGCATTCAAACAGGATCTAATCAAGCAATATCAACTATAATGGCAATTTCGTAAATAAATGAGCATAAGTCTAACATATATGAAATCATGGATTTTAGCATAGATCTATCAAATATAAAACATGGGTTTTGTTTCTATAACTTGTTAATTGAACTTGCATAGGTAAACATCTTCAAAAGTAATGAATCTAGTCTTGGAACTAAGAAAAATGCATGAAATCTCTAACTTTAACACTCAAACAAGCCACCAATCCAATATACTCCTTTGGGTCCGCGTGAGAGATAACTACCACTCACCGAATCACCCAAACACTTCAACAACTATCAATTAAAGATCTGGACAGCAAGGATTCAAGCTCGATTCGTCGAAATCTCGCTTCAAATGGTGAAATCTAGCTTCGTCGGATGAAGATCTTCAACTTTGGCTCTTCAATCTTCGATCTTGATCTTCGATCTTGACGGATGTTAGCACAAGATTGAAGTAGAGAAAGAAGTGAAGAAAATGTTGTAGTCGAGTTTCCAAAATGGCAGCACTTCGTCGCTTCAAAAACCGGTGCCAAAAAGTGAGCCAAACCCCTCTATTTATAGGCTGAAATCACCCTTAGGTCGTCGCCCAGTTTTAGGTCGTTGCCGACCTAAAGATCCCCGACCTAACTTAGGTCGTTTACGACCTAAATCTCAATAGTATATGCGACCTAAAATACAGCCGCCTTTCTTAACTCGAACCAACGACCTACGACTTACCCAAACACACAAGATCTCACGACCTAACTCCTATGCGACCTAACAAACAAGGCCGACTTAGCACACACATGCACTTACACGACCTACCTAGCTGCCGAATTAAAAGCTTACGACCTAACACATAAGCCTCTATACGACCTATCAAGCAACACGAGTTACAACCTAACAACTCATAGCGGCCTTCCTTAGGTCATCTAACGACCTAACTAACCTACCGACCTAACTATGCTACGACCTAAAACATGACGACTTAACCACCAAGCCTTAACTCGTCTACGACCTAGCTTCCTTAGGTCGGTCCAAACTTAGGTCGGTCCAAACTTAGGTCGGTCAGAAATCATAACTCGTAACTGTTAGGTCGTTAACCCTATGTCGCTAACTATCTTAAGTCGCTCTACCGACCTATCTACCTTAGGTCGTAAAACACTAAACTCGGTCAAACGACTCATCCTCCTTAACTCGCTCACACACTAACTCGTTAGCCCATAGCCTTCTTAGGTCGGTCACATCTACATCCTATAAGTAGCTCAATACTATAGGTCGCTCCACTCGACCTAAACTCCTTAGTTGCTCTATATCCTTAACTCGCTCCAACTCCTTAGGTCGCGAGCTTCTCCTAACTCGCTCACACGACCTAAATCCTATACGACTTAACTCTTAAGTCGCTCAACATACTTAAGCCCTTACATCCATAGGTCGCTCCTCTCAACCTAACTCTCATACGACCTAAGCTCCACACGGCTTAAGCACAACACGAGATAACTTAACACGACTTAAAATTTGGTCGACTCATACTCTAAACGAGTTAACAACATCAATGACCTAATGTCGACAGTTTTACGATCTTTCGATCCGTAAAAATATGGGTCGATACATTCTCTCCCCCTTAGGAATTTCGCCCCCGAAATTCCAAACAAACAAGAGCAATCAAAAACTATTCTACATGCCTACCATCCATAGCAATCATCAAACCATGCATCCAAATACTAGCCTAGCATGCAGAATTCTAAGACTAGAACAAGCTACAAATTCATGAGATGTCACGACACCTTAGGGCCATACCTCGAAGAGTTCAGGATGAGCTGCCTTCATCCTCTCTTCCTCCTCCCATGTACAGTCGTTAACATCATCACTCCATTGTACCTTGAGCAACGTAATCGTCTTCCTCCTAAGCTGTTTCGTGTTGGTTTCAACAATACGAAGCGGCTTACGAGGTCTTCTAACAACTGGATCAACCTCCAAATCTTCACAGCTATCAGTTGAAACCACTGTGCTCGAGTCGTGCACATACTTCCGTAGATAAGATACATGAAAAACATTGTGCACACCTGCCATCTTTTCCGGTAACTCCAATCTATAAGCGAGCTTTCCAATTCGCTCGATAATCGGGAATGGTCCAACAAATCTCGGAGTCAACTTTCCTTTCTTCCCGAATCGAATAACATTCTTCAGTGGAGAAATCTTCACAAAAACCATATCTCCTACGTCGAACCCCAAATCCTTTCGATGTTTATCTTCATAACTTTTCTGCCGATCCTGGGCTGCCTTCATTCGTTGCCGAATGATCTCTATGAAATCCGTAGTCTGACGAATCATCTCTGGCCCAAGCATCAGCTTTTCTCCAGCTTCCAACCAACATGTCGGAGAGTTACATGGTCTTCCATACAAGGCTTCATATGGTGCCATACCAATGCTAGACTGATAACTGTTATTATATGCAAACTCCACCAAATGAAGGTGATCTTCCCATGATCCTCCGAAATCCAAAACACATGCTCTCAAGAGATCTTCCAAAACCCGATTGACTCTCTCAGTCTGACCATCTGTTTGGGGATGATAAGCCGTACTCAAACACAACTCGGTTCCCAAAACTTCCTGAAAGCTCTTCCAAAATCCACTAGTGAACAATGGATCTCGATCGCTCACTATACTCTTCGGAATACCATGGAATCGGACTATCCACTTAACATACAATTCAGCCAACTTCGATGCAGTCCTAGTCGATTGAACAGGAATGAATCTTGCACTCTTAGTCAAACGATCTACTATGACCCAAATCCCTTCATTTCCCGTTCTGGTTCTAGGTAGACCATCGATAAAATCCATCGATATTTGCTCCCACTTCCATGTAGGAACTTCTAATGGCTGAAGCAATCCACTTGGCTTCTTCTGTTCAGCTTTTACCAACTGACAATTCATACATTTGGAAATAAAATTTCCAACATCCTTCTTCATACCTTCCCAATAATAGGTTCTCTTCATGTCCCGATACATCTTATTTCCTCCTGTATGAATTGTCAACTTCGAGTGATGACTTTCCTTCAAAACTTCATCTCTCAACTCATCGATATCGGGAACAACCAGTCGTCCTTGCTTACGAAGCCAACCCTCTCGATCGACCTCGAATCCCTTATCCTTTTCTGGATCCAATCCAGATTCCAAATCACGGATAATCTTGACAAGCTTATCGTCTCGCTTTTGGCTCTCGCCAATTCTTTCCACAAGAGTAGGTCTTATCGATAAGTTTGCCAACATCTCAGGTTCCAATTCACATCTAGGCCTGAAGTCAAATCCAGCTAAATACTCGAGACTCTTCCATTCCGAAAACATGGCTCCCAATCCTGCATGTCTTCGACTCAACGCATCAGCTACTGCGTTACCTTTTCCCGGAGTATAAGCTATACCAAAATCATATGATGCCAAAAACTCTAGCCATCGTTGCTGCCGAAGATTCAAATTCTTTTGGGAGAAAAGATACTTCAAAGACTTATGATCCGTAAACAACTCGAATCGAACTCCCAATAGATAATGTCTCCACATCTTCAGAGCAAAAACAATCGCCGCTAACTCCAAATCATGAGTCGGGTAATTCCTTTCATGCGGCTTCAGTTGTCGACTCGCATACGCAACAACTCTATCCTTCTGCATCAGCACTGCTCCAAGTCCAGTACCGCATGCATCGGTGTAAACCACCATCTCATCATTCCCACTTGGAATAGTCAAAACAGGAGCACTCGTCAGTCGCTCTTTCAGGATTCCAAAAGCTTGCTCACACTTAGCATCCCAACTGAACACTTGGTTCTTCTTCGTCGATCCTGTTAACGGTGCAGCTATCTTGAAAAAGTCTTTGATAAACCGACGATAATATCCTGCTAATCCAAGAAAACTTCTCACATCAGATGCATTCTTAGGTCTAATCCAATCCTGGACCGCTGCCACCTTAGCGGGATCAACCGCTATTCCATTACCAGAGATAACATGACCTAAGAACCTCACTTCACTCTTCCAGAAGTGACACTTCGAAAACTTAGCCCTCAGCTGATGTTTCCGCAAGATTTCCAAAACCAAACGCAAGTGCGTCTTGTGCTCTTCTTCAGTTCTGGAATAAATCAGAATATCATCTACGAACACAAGTACGAACTTGTTCAACTGATCTTTGAATACTCTATTCATAAGATCCACAAAATATGCTGGTGCGTTCGTCAATCCAAATGGCATTACAAGCCACTCATAAAAACCGGATGGTGTCCTGAAAGCAGTCTTCGGCACACTATCCTTCGCCACTCTCAACTGGTGAAATCCCGTTGCCAAATCCATCTGAGAAAACACCTTCGCCTCGTGAAGCTGATCAAACAAGTCATCTATTCTCGGCAATGGATATTGTTCTTCTTAGTCACCTTATTCAGCTCACGATAATCAACACACAACCTCAACGATCCATCCGCTTTGGTTGCGAACACAACTGGTGCACCCCATTCGGACACACTACGCCGAATGAATCCTTTCCATAAAAGGTCATCAACCTGCACCCTCAACTCTTGCTGTTCTCTAGGCGCCATCCGCCTAAGAGGCATCACAACAGGTCTGGCTCCCTCAACTAGATCGATATGAAACTCGATCTCCCTATGCGGCGGTAACCCTTTGACCTCGTCAAAGACATCCTCGAATCCATTCACGATTGGCATCGATGACAGTCCATCCCGTGGAACAACCAGCGAATACATGAAGCTCATGAAGACGCCTTCTTCATGCTTACATCGTATCACAACCTTTCGCCCCTCCACATTCTCGACTGTCACCTCCAATCTCTCACAATCAACCTTTGCCGCATACTTCCTAAGCCAGTCCATACCCAAAATAATTCCGAACCCAGCAAAGTTCAGAACAAAGCAATCACAAACAAAAGAGCAAGCATGACTCGATATAACTAGACCACGGCATAGCATACACAAACAAGACGAACCCCCAACTGGATTAGTCACTACCAATGGTCTATCAACAATATCCGGTTCCAAACCCAACCGGTCTACCAACTCATTACAAACAAAAGAATGAGACGCTCCAGTATCAAATAACACTCTAACTGGAACACCACAAATGGAAAGAGTACCTTGAACCACCACACTCTTCCCCTTCTCTTCAGCAGTAGGAGCTTTCGAAGATGACGGGACAGCCCCCAAAGCATAAGCTTGCACAACCTGCCTGTCCTTTATCGGTTCCGGACAGTTCTTCTTAATGTGCCCCAGCTTATCACAGTTGTAGCACTTCAACAACACCTTCGTATTCTTGCAATCCTTACAAAGCTTAGCAAAATCCACCGGTTTTGGAGCTTGAACTTGAACTCCAACATCTACAGATGGCCCTGGAGCTGGTATCCTTCTCATGATAGAAGTCATCATGGCTTCAAACATAGCTCCATAATCAGCAACTCCTTCAGCGGCACGGCCTTCCCTTGCAACTGGTCTCCCTCTTCGACTCATCCTTAGTATCTACAAAAAGGACTGATAAGAACACCTTGAGGAACAACTACATAAGGAGTTCAAATCCATCTAAACTACTATATTATATATAGTAATCATCCATCAAAATACAATTACGTCTCTCTTACGTAGTTACGTCAGTGAGCGTTGGCTAAAATTGATTAACCAAAGCTCTGATACCAAATGTGACGACCGCCCATGACTCCCGCACGGAAACAAGGGAATGGTGCGCTGAAAGTGTGCCAGGCAGCCATGAGTGACCATCAAGGGTAAAATAAACATCGCAGACTCTATCGTAAAACTCACAGCGCATGGATAAAATACAATAGAGAAATATAATATAGTGAAGCTCCCATAGCATAAAATATCATCATCTAATCATAATAGCTTTATACATGGTCTAAATCATGAATACAAGAAGCCTCACTACATAGCACTCAGAGTAATTAACAATCAGCGGAATATCCAGTACATAGAATATGAAAATAATATGTAAAGCCTCCTACTCGTCTTCGTCATCATCAACGTGAGCCACTAAGATCAGCACCTGCCACCTGTCACCTAGTCTGTCCATCCCAAACATGGATGAACAGCCCAAGGTAATAAGAGGAGACATAAAACCTTGAGTCAGACAACAGTCTTAGTGAGCAGTAAATCAACAATCAAACATACCAAAAGAGCATAAAGGATAAAAGGAATAGGAATCCAAACCATCCCACTCCACCTCTTTCTACAGTGATAGCCCCCAGACACACACTAAGGAGAGGCAAACATAGCAAAGCAGATAATTAAAGTAAAGCGATAATCACTCGAGTCAAGGTCGATGTTTTCCAAATACAAACCCCCAAGGCCTAAACCAAGATCAGATAAGCACCCAGAAAACACCGCTCTTGAGACCGAATGATGGTACAACCAAACATCCATGACCCTGGCTATCACTGTTATCATTGCCTTGATTTTATCGTTAATTGAATGATCAACTCATCTTTCAACCATCCGTCAAGGGCTAATGGCAACCCCGGTTCTAGACATAACTCTGCACGTCATCGTGACCCGTGCCTAGGTATAACGAATCTACCCAGAGTACTAGCACGTCATCATGACCCGCGCCTGGGTATAACGGATCTACCCAACGTACTCTTGCTTTGAGCTTGCTAGAACCTTCAATAACGATAAGATCTCAGCCTTCTAGTCATCCTCCTCGACGACTATTCCCAATATAGCTCAAGCACCTCTCGAGCCCACCATTATCCACCAACTCGAACCGCATCATCGAGTAATCAACATGCTTGGGATGATCCCGTCTGGATTAAACCAAGGCTTCCACATCATGCTTTGCTCCAACGCATCTTAGCAAAGTCCATCTCATCATCATACTTCGCCTCAACATATCATGGCAAAGTCCATTTCGTCATCATACTTCGCTTCCTCTAACTATAGCAAAGTCCTCGAACCCATCCATATGAGCTTCATCATCCGCTTCATATGCCACAGCAGCTTTCACCATTCAAGAGCCTTTCCACTTAGCTTTTGAATCATCTTCAACCATCTTGTCCCAAATCAACTACAAGCTAACTCGAGACAATCAAATCAATCATACATCCAAACAATCAAGCATTCAAACAGGATCTAATCAAGCAATATCAACTATAATGGCAATTTCGTAAATAAATGAGCATAAGTCTAACATATATGAAATCATGGATTTTAGCATAGATCTATCAAATATAAAACATAGGTTTTGTCTCCATAACTTGTTAATTGAACTTGCATAGGTAAACATCTTCAAAAGTAATGAATCTAGTCTTGGAACTAAGAAAAATGCATGAAATCTCTAACTTTAACACTCAAACAAGCCACCAATCCAATATACTCCTTTGGGTCCGCGTGAGAGATAACTACCACTCACCGAATCACCCAAACACTTCAACAACTATCAATTAAAGATCTGGACAGCAAGGATTCAAGCTCGATTCGTCGAAATCTCACTTGAAATGGTGAAATCTAGCTTCATCGGATGAAGATCTTCAACTTTGGCTCTTCAATCTTCGATCTTGATCTTCGATCTTGACGGATGTTAGCACAAGATTGAAGTAGAGAAAGAAGTGAAGAAAATGTTGTAGTCGAGTTTCCAAAATGGCAGCACTTCGTCGCTTCAAAAACCGGTGCCAAAAAGTGAGCCAAACCCCTCTATTTATAGGCTGAAATCACCCTTAGGTCGTTGCCGACCTAAAGATCCCCGACCTAACTTAGGTCGTTTACGACCTAAATCTCAATAGTATATGCGACCTAAATACAGCCGCCTTCCTTAACTCGAACCAATGACCTACGACTTACCCAAACACACAAGATCTCACGACCTAACTCCTATGCGACCTAACAAACAAGGCCGACTTAGCACACACATGCACTTACACGACCTACCTAGCTGCCGACTTAAAAGCTTACGACCTAACACATAAGCCTCTATACGACCTATCAAGCAACACGAGTTACAACCTAACAACTCATAGCGGCCTTCCTTAGGTCGTCTAACGACCTAACTAACCTACCGACCTAGCTATGCTACGACCTAAAACATGACGACTTAACCACCAAGCCTTAACTCGTCTACGACCTAGCTTCCTTAGGTCGGTCCAAACTTAGGTCGGTCAGAAATCATAACTCGTAACTGTTAGGTTGTTAACCCTATGTCGCTAACTATCTTAGGTCGCTCTACCGACCTATCTACCTTAGGTCGTAAAACACTAAACTCGGTCAAACGACTCATCCTCCTTAACTCGCTCACACACTAACTCGTTTGCCCATAGCCTTCTTAGGTCGGTCACATCTACATCCTATAAGTCGCTCAATACTATAGGTCGCTCCACTCGACCTAAACTCCTTAGTTGCTCTATATCCTTAACTCGCTCCAACTCCTTAGGTCGCGAGCTTCTCCTAACTCGCTCACACGACCTAAATCCTATACGACTTAACTCTTAAGTCGCTCAACATACTTAAGCCCTTACATCCATAGGTCGCTCCTCTCAACCTAACTCTCATACGACCTAAGCTCCACACGGCTTAAGCACCACACGAGATAACTTAACATAACTTAAAATTTGGTCGACTCATACTCTAAACGAGTTAACAACATCAATGACCTAATGTCGACAGTTTTACGATCTTTCGATCCGTAAAAATACGGGTCGTTACATATTTCACATAAAATTGTTTGGAATAATGACGGTGTTTTATTGACACTACAAGAAAATTAACTTTTGGTTGCATTAATTAGTGGCGTGTGACACCTAAGTGCAACTAAAAATACTTTACCCTATCTTATTAACGCAACAAAAGTTACGGCCCATCCCGCCTAACTAAAAATTTCAGGAAACTTTTCATTTTTATTGTCACGTTTCCCTTCATCTTCGTTACTTCAAAAATTTTGTTCTTCCATTTTCCTTTTCGCTCCAGCAAAATCCACCTCGTCCTATAGCAGAATCCACCTCGCTTCATTATCATCGTCGCGGGAGCCCTCCTTCATTCTAATCCACTCAACATCGTCACGTAGCCCTTCAGTCAATGTGTTCTCCTCGCGGTACCCTTATCAGGTATATTTAGGTATGAATTTTATAAGTCGATTTTGTGATTCTATATGGGTTTTATATGATTCTATATGCGTATTCTATTCGAATTTCTACATAAATTCTAATTGGAATAGTTGATTTACGCCTAATATAAATCCTAATTGGAATAGTTGATTTTATATGATTTGTACAAGACAAGAGATTTTATATGGTTTGTCGACAGCTAAAGAGAGCAGTAAGCTACTTATTCAAATTTGGGATTAGGACCTTTGACTGTAGAATTCGCTTTATACAAATGGTAACATAAAGAATAGGTATAAGTGCATGGGAGGTGACTGTTGAAGTGTATTCTGAGTTTAGGGGTTGTGCATATAGGTAGGACTTTTTCCTTTTCTTTGAGTAGTTTTTGAATGATTTGTTGGATGGAGAAAGGGAAAAATATGTTTCTTGTTTAATAAAAAGAAAAGATTATAATTTGTGCTCAAAAGCCTTTCTGAATTTACATTGTTAGAAGTATGTTTTTCTAACGTTCAATTATTCTTTTATTTCCAATGTTCAAGTCCATTATGATAAATTTGATGTATTATATTGATCTCTAATGGAACATGTGGTTTTGCTGTTACCTTAATGTTTAAAATAGAATCATTTCTACTGATAAATTTGCATCAAACTCTTTTGAAAATTCATGAAATTAATAGATTTTTCGTAAAGAAAGTTCAGTTTTTTCTAGTTAGAAGGTTGCTCCATAGAAATTTTAAATATTTAATATATATATATATATATATCTTTATTAATTAATTATCCAACTTTTTTGTACTCTAATATTTATAGGCCACAATTGGTAGTTTTAGCAATCCAAATTTTATCTTAGCATGTGTTCTTCGTTTGCTTTGAATAAAATTCGTTGATGCACCAGTTTCATACCTTATCTTAATTACATGAACTACAGTTATACATTTTTGTTTTGTTTCTGAGCTGTTTCCTACTACATTATTAAATAGGCTATTTTGATTTGTCGTTAACCCAAATTAAGTTGATTTAGTTGCGTTTCTTGAATTGCTGACTTAGTTAAGGATACTTTAACCATTGTGGTTGCTCACATTTCTGGAATAAAAGATCTCTAGTCCAGTAATAAGAGTTTTCTCGTTGCCAAAGGATGGATAAAGGATGACTTTCAACAATTTGAAATTTTCGTAGCAAAGAAGAGAAGTTAATTGACTACCTTTATGCCTACTAACCTTCCTATATTAATTGCTTGAGTATAACTTTTTCTAAGAAACATGATTAATAAATTGATAACTAACTGATTACACCTGATATTTACTTATTCAAGCAAATGCATGTGTCATTCAGGATTGTGATGTTGCATTCTCCTTATTTTTCAGCTATTTACAACTTGTAACAACTTTATTTGCAACTGGTGTTGAGTGCTTGTTGTTTCTTAAGTTTGTTTCCCTTCAATCGATAACAGAGGTAGCTAAGAAGTCATTTTCTCTAAGCTGCCCGCGTATGTTTTCTTATCAAACTAGCAGAAAATATTTTCCTCATAAATATTTGTAATCATATTTATTTCTTTTGTGTTATTGTTAAATCTAGTACTATGTTATTATTATCTAGAGAACTATGGAGTGATGGTATTCTGTCTGTTTTGTACAGTTTTTTTGAATAAATTCCTTAGAAAAAATGTTTATAGATTATCTTTCATTTTTATTTTATGTAGACCTTAGAATATGGCGGACAATTTTTAAGGGTGGTTCAGTTGTCAACAATGAAGGGGAGGGTGATAGTGTTGGTGGCGGCAATTGGGAGAATGGTGTGGTGGTGACCACAGAAGTAAGCAAGCAGTAAGGTTTTGGCTTAAAAATCAATGGTGTGTTGATCGAGGGTGGTCAGTGGGATGGTTATGGACAGAGCGAGATGGTATGTGACAGAGTTAGTGGATTGGCAGCAAGTGTTGAAATGTTTTAATTGGTGGTAGTTTAACAAGGGTAGTGTGTAGTGGCAACGTAGCAGTCACAAGGGGTAGCAAGCTGACTAGTGGCAGGTTGAAGTTGTGGTGGCTGGAGATGTGGCAGAGTTTTGTCAGAAAATGGTGGTGGAATGTTTATGTGTGAAAACATGGTGAGGTGAAGTCGGTGGTAGTGGTAGGGGGTTTGTTGTGAAATGACAGCGATGTTGATGAAGGAAGGTGATTTGCAGTCATTGATTGTGAAGTGAATGTATGCCATAATATTGAAGTGGCGAAGAGGTGATTTTGTGGTGGACGGTGTGGGTATGTCGATGTAGAAGGACGATATTAAAGTAGTGCACGGTTGATGTAGGGATGTTGTAGGATGGTATGGTTGACAGTGTTTTCTGATGGATATATTTTCTGATGTTGTATTAAGGAGGTATGGTTGAACTTGATATGTTGATGAGTTGTGACAGCAATGTGATGGGGTTGATGGATGTTGGACGAAGTCAAGAATGACTTATACGTCGATTGCAGCAGTATTGGAGTGTATTAATCAACCACTTCTCCTTTTCTTCTAGTTGCACAAATCTTGAACTTAAGGCAATGAACCAAAACTTGAAAGGAAATAAGACTAATTTGTTAAGAATGTTGCCAATGAATTAAGTTTCGGTTTTGGGCTCTCGGTAGGTAGATATCATTTTAATAATATTAGGTGATCCCACATTCCCACTATCTGCATTGTTCTGAAACAAGTAGTTAGAGACTTAGAAACTTAAAGTATAAAGCATGCATGCAAATCAAACTCCACATTGAATCATACAAGTAAAGATGAATACTTCATCTTAGTTTCTGTAGTTCATAATATTAGATTGGGTGTAACTATTTGGGTTTTCAATAGTTCTTTGTTTGCGTATAACAGCTAATCAATTTCCCAAGTTTGGAACTTATCTGCCTTCTTATATCGATGATGGAAAAAGATTGGGTTTTTTTAAACAGGTGACAATACAATTCTTAACTTAATACGTATTTTGAGAATCAAAACATGTATTCTAATATTAAAACTCAAACATTTTTGTTTTTATTTTTTGTCATAGAACTAGTATATAGTACCAATAAGGAGCATTGAATTTCGTGCATGCTGCAAAGAGGAAGATAAGAAATGTAGGAAAAAATTTATGTCCTTGCACAAATTGTCGGAATCTTAACCGTCATGATGACCACATCATCGTTGAACATTTAATTATGAAAGGAATGGATCCTAGATACAAGAGTATATGGTATAACCATGGCGAAGAGATAAATGAAGAGAAGAAAGCAAAGTCGTTTGACGTATATGACCTATTTAAGATGATTCACTATGAAGATGAAGATTTTTCGAATCATGAATTTTTTTGATGATGATAAAGATAATGATGATTTTCATAGAAGGGAGGATGAGTTACTTAAGAATTTAAAAGATGCGGAAACTCCATTGTATCCTGGTTGCACAGATCACACAAAATTATCTGCAATCATCATCTTGTATAATCTTAAATGTGAGACTGGCTTGTCCGATAGTGGGTTTGATAAGCTTTTAACTGTGCAACATTTATTGTTGCCGAAGGATAATGTGCTTCCCAAAACTTTATATGACGTAAAGAAATTTCTTAAAGCATTTGATATGGGTTTTGAAAAGATACATATTTGTGAGAATGACTGTTGCCTTTTTAGAAAAGAATACAAAGATTTAGATACTTTTCCAAAATGTGGTTCTTCGAGATGGAAGAAAAATTAAGACACCAAAAGATTATACATGGTATTCCAGTTAAAGTGTTCAGATATTTTCCAATAATACCAAGATTTAAAATAATGTATAGATCTCAAAAGATGGTAGAAGATTTAAGATGGCATTTTAATAATAAAAGCAATGATGAAAAAATGTGTCATCCTGTAAATTCTATGGCATGGAAAATGGTGGATGAAAGGTGGAAATCTTTTTCATCCGATCCACGCAATCTTAGACTTGGTCTTGTTACAGATGGATTTAATCTACTTTCCATGTTGAGTTCAAAATATAGTTGCTGGCCAGTAATGCTTGTGACATACAATTTCTCGCCTACGTTGTGTATGAAGAAGGAAAATATTATGTTAACTTTACTTATTCCGGGCCCAAAGCAACCCGGGAATGATATTGATGTATATTTGGTGCCTTTAGTGGAAGAATTGCATCATTTGTGGTGTAATGGAGTTGATGCTTATGATGCATTTAGTAAAACATTGTTTAAACTGAATGCAATTTTGCTATGGACGATTAATGATTTTCTGGCTTATGGAAATCTTGCTGGATGTCATGTGAAAGAGGAAAAAGCTTGCCCATTATACGGTGTCAATACCCATAGTCTTTTGTTGAATCAAAGTTGAAAGAACATCTACATGGGCCATAAAAGATTTTTACCTATTACAGATTCACGGAGGAAACAAAAGGCTTGGTTTGGTAACACCATAGAGAAAGGTAGCGCTCCTAGAATTCTAACTGAGAGAAACATTTATGCATTGTTGAAGGATTTTCCAAATGATTTTGGAAAAGGAAAGGAAAAGAAAAGGAGGGAAAAAAAAGTAAGAAGAGGAAGTGTGCTCATGATACAGAAGATGAATATGATATGGCAAACAATCCTACAAAAATGGAGTTATCAAGATGGAAAAAAAGATCAATTTTCTTTGATTTGCCATATTGGGAGGTTAGTGGTAAATTTATTTACTTTTCATTATTTTAACAGAATAAAAATATATTAACGCGTTATAGTTTTGATTTTCGTAGGAACTTCCCTTACGTCACAATTTAGATGTGATGCATGTGGAGAAAAATATTAGTGAAAGCATATTGGGCACGATGTTGCATAGTAATAAATCAAAAAATAGAATTAACTCTAGAAAGGATTTAGAGGATTGGTGTAACGACCCAGAATTTCTGCCAATTGAAATTCGTATATTTAATTGATTTTAAATATTAATAAGTAAAATTTGTAAGTCGAATAAATTTTATTTCCAATATCTAGATTTAATTGGATAATTAAATCGACAATTTAATACTTGAGATTACAGAAATAATTAGAAATTGGGTTTAAAGTGATTAAAATTGATTTGTAAAGTTGTATTAAATCATATTGGAGTTAGAATGATGTTATAGAACTTTTAAAATTGAATTAAAAGTTAATTTGTACAAATTGAATATTTTAATATTTAATTGACGAGTAAAAATAGCCATTTTTCAAACAGTCTCGGATTTCAACGAAACCAGTTTCATTGGTTTGAGTGAATTTTGAATTTAAATAGTCGATTTGAAAACCTATCTTCCAAATTTGATCGAATTGGCTCACGATATACATTTCATTGCGTTGGGAATGGGGGTAAAACATTATAAACGCCAGGTGGAACGCTTCGTTTGGAGTTCGGAATTTTTTTGGGTGAATAGTGTTTTGCAGTTTTCTATAAAAAAGCCCCCATATTTCACAATTTGCATCAAAACCCTAATTCTAACCCTAGCCGCCAGAAAACGTTTAATGGCCGAAAATTCATCTTCTTTCTCCTCTAATATCTCACAATCCATCGATAATTAGCAAAACTCTTCAACTACAAAAATAAAGTTCGTATCGAGATCTATATTCTCAACGGTGATGATCGAAAATGGAGCTACGGATTGGCGATAAATTGGGTTTGAACATGTCGCGTTCGTGCGCGTTTTCCAAGAGCATAGGGGGGTCGAGCTTGGCATGCTCACGGCCGAGAGTAGGGGGAAGCACGAGCTTTCAAATGGTGGTGGTGTGATGATGTTTTGAGCATCGAAGTGGTCGCGAGCATTAGGGTTTCGAGGCGGCTCCTATGGGTTTCGGTTGCGTAATAACCTGGAGGGGGAGAAGGAAGGAAGAGCGGCCCAGATCTGTAGGGTTAGGGATTAACGGCTGTGATGATGGAAGGTTTAAAATTTAAAATAGAAGTTGTAAATTAATTTTATTAAAATTTGTGTAATCTTTGTAACGCGATAACTCTTTCATACGAGGTCTGTTTCGGACGAAACGAATTGCGTTGGATTCGTATTGTTGAATACTACGCGATGGAGCTGGATTGGGTTGGTTGGAGATAGTTCGAATTTTGGATAAAATTAAACGCGCGTTAAATTTTATTTGACTGTTATTTGAAAACAAGGTGAGAACTTCTTACTCAATCGAATCTGTTTCGGTTTAAAATTTTAAATAGTTAAATTTAAAATTTCTTGATTGTGTGATTGAATGATAAATTGTTATATATTGTATTGAAATAGAAACTATACGCCGTATATTAAGCGGATGTTATTTATTAAACACATATACCGCGATATTTCATCTTGAAGTGGAATTGGTATTATATATGTACTTGGAGTTGATTTTTCCGCATTATATAGCGGATGAGACCCTATTGCGCCGCATAATAGCGGATAATATTTTATATAAACCCATGTACCGCGATATTCCGTCTTGAAACGGGATTGGTATTGTGCTAACATCTGTGGATGCAAGGAAACAGGTTGGAGGGATCCAACTGAATTCCTCAACAGTATTGATTTATTTACAGATATTTGCGATATATTCTGTTATCATATTGATATATGATGTTTGGATGCCGTGGTTGATGTACTGGTGTTGTTGCAGCATTGGGCCTATTTTTGGAGTTTTAAAAATGTTAAAGTAACGATTTCGAATTCAAAAGGATTTTCAAGTGATTTTTGAAAGTATATGTTTTATTAAATTTTTGAATTGATTCATTTTAAATAAATAAACGTTATAATTTTAATGTTATAAAAATTATGGTTTTTTGAGAATATAGTTAAAATTGATTTTTGAAAATATGGAGTTAATTTTTTTTTAAATAGTTTAAATAGAGATTTTTGAATTTATTGTAAAAGCTTTATATATAAGATTTATAAAATTTGTTTTTTATAAATCAAAGTGATGAAATTATAAAGGAGTTTTGAAAATGTTTTAAAACAATGTTATAAATGGATTCTATAAAAGAATAGAATCTACGATTTGTGAAGTTATAAAATGAATGAATTTGTAAATAAAGAATTATAAGTAATTTTCTTATAATTTGGATTTTTGCGTGTAAATGGGATATGTATAGAATTTTTTAATAAAGTGTTTTTATAAGTTGAAGTTGTTATAAAATATCAATGGAATTTATAAACATTGTTTTATAAATCCGAAAACGACTTATTTTGATAAGTTAATTATTATAGCTTATTAAAGGAGATATATCCACGATTTTGGAAAGTGGATAATCCTTTAAATAAAATGTGTAGAAAGGTTGAATTTGTTTAACAAAGTATATTCATGATTTTGGATAGTGAATAATATATTAAAGAAATGTTTTTGGGAAGTGATATTTTAAATAGAATTAAAACGATTTAGAAATGTTTTAAAATGTATTAAGTATCGAAACCATAGATTTCGACATTCATTGTTGAAATAGACGTTTTCGAGAAATAAAAGGAAATGGTGGACTGTAACACTGTTGTTATAGTAAATGATTTTCGAAAGGAAATGTTTTATATAGTATTGGGATTTATATATCTATCTTAATTTTGAATCCCTATACTAGTGATTTCGAGTTGTTGTAACGATGTTTTACGCAACATTCATTTTGACTCAAATAAATGTGTTTAAGGGAATGTTTTCCTTAAAGGAATAAAATATATATACTTAACCGTGTTTTAAGTATATTGAATATTTTGTAAGTATTGAAAATAAATAGGTTTGTGAATTACTTATTGTTAAATAAGTATTTGGAAATGTTTTTCAATATAGGAATTGAAATGGTTTAGAGAATATATCTTTTTAAAGATAAATTGAAGTGAATATCTGGCAAGTTATTTAATTTATGGAAGAATAATAAAAAGGTCCTAGTGATTGTTATGGTGCTAGATATTTGTTTGTTGGCCTTGATAGTTAAATAACTGACTATCAATATTTACCTTTAAATGGGTATTTGTTGTGATTTGCCTGAATTTGAATGCTACACTTATTTTAAAAATAAGCGCTCGTTATTCGGTTTAGCCGGGAGAGGACCTTTGGGTCATAAATCTCATTTTGAATAGTGATATGTCGTAATGGATAGCATTTGAAGACCGGTGTTGAAGACCGGATATTTTCAAAAATGGAAGGATTACTGTCGGATGACTCTGCATCGGCTGATCTCTGATATAGAGATTTTATCACCCTTTGTGATGGGAAGTCTGGACGTGATTAGTGAATATCCGAATTTGCAAAGGTGGAAGTGCCTTCGGTTCCATTCGATCCCGGAACGGACTTGTATAAATGTGTATCTGACGTTACAGTTTGAGATGTAAAGCTGATTTCTATCAAATACATTTCTGTTGGTGGCGGAGAATTTATTCTCTTAGCTTAACACCCTTCTCTGAGACGTACGAGCTCAGAGGTTATGTAGTTGATGGTTAACAGTGATACATTCCCAATTTGGTAATGTGGCATACGAAGTGCTTCTGATCATTTATTGGTCAAAGCATAGCTTTTGTGAAAAGCGTAGCTTTGTGGACGAGACTTCGTTGGACCTCACACCCCGGTAATGGTCAAAACAGGAAAGATGCAGCAAGGTTATTAGGGGATAGCGACCCTTTAGTGTATGTCATTCCCTTCTGGATAGAGGTGGTATCATGGTATGGAGCCCAGAAACTTAACCTATGTTGTTGCTGCAAACTTAGTATTTTGTGGTTGTTGGTGAATCCCGGGATTTAGGTCGGTTACGACCGGGGGATGGCATACTCGTGTCAGTTGTTACCCTGCTAGGGGTAACCCGGCCTAGTGTTGGCAGAGATCCGGTTAGGTTCTCGGGGCGTCTTTCCAGAGGCGTACCTATGTGGCAATGGGAAGTTCCTTGGCCTGACCATTTGTTGGAAATCCAAAGAAACAATATGAGCCTTGTACGGTTTTAGTTGTAGAACCTGCCATTTAATATGGTAGCTATAGTAGGCATACTATAATGGTACCTATGCTGGCTAAGATTAATATTGTACTTTCGAAATGTTTTCCTGCACTTTGCACTAATAATAATAATAATCATCATCATCAAAAGATTCTGCGTATTAAGCATCTTTGACTATCATAAGGAGAAATCTCCTCCAAATCTGCATTTGCATTGTGTGTGTGGCAGGAGGCCTTATGGTAGTTACATTTTCTAAAAGCATTGCGAATCTATTTTGAAATATTTCTTTGTTTTGTTTTTAAAAGATAAATAACTGTTTTAGTTCTCACACCAGTCCCATGACTGACCTGGAGTTTATTGTTTCCTTCCTAAACTCTGGGTGCCCAACAATTTCCACACGGGCAGTCTAAAGTCAGGTTATCAGGTCATTTTGGAATTCAGGAGTAGCTGTAGAGATCTGGAGGCAGGCTGGATGGCTTGGCGTATCCACTAGTATATAGTATTTCTTTTTCGCTGTTTGTTGTTGTAAACTCTGATAATGTAATGTAATGTGATGGAATGTATAAAATGTACAGTTCTTTTGATTTAAACATTATTCATTTATCTATTATATGTTGTTCCGCTGCGATTGTGAGATTATGTTATTGTTTCTGTTTTCTTCTTCTTTCCTTCTTTCTATCTTCTTCTTCTACCTTTTTCTTCTTCTTAAACCCTAAGGGTTCGGTTTTCCGGCATTCGATTGTTCGGCAATTGATACAGTGGACGTATTAATGTCGACTTTCGTGAGTAGAAAAATCCCGTTCCTCACATTTGGAGAATTCGAAATGAGCTTCATGCACAATCTCGTGGGAATAAAACATATCTTCCACCGGCTCCATATCTATTGTAAATTCCGAGAAAAAGTTATTTTGTAAAAGATTGTACGATTTCAAAGGGCCTGATGGCTATTGTTCAAATTTGAAGAATCGGATTTCGTTGCAGGATTGCAAAATTAATGGATTGAAGTCACATGATTACCATGTATTAATGCAACACTTATTGCTAACAGCATCAAGAGGATTAATAGCAAAGAAAGCAAGAAAAGTAATAATTCGCTCATGTTCTTTTTTCAACCAATTATGTCAACGTGTTCTTGATAGAGAAAAGTTGGGACAAATCAATATTGAGAATATTGAAGTTTTATGTGAGCTTGAAAAACATTTCCCACCATCTTTTTTTAATATAATGGTACATTTTTCGATTCATCTTGGAAAAGAAGCACTAATATGTTGACCAGTTCATTTTCGTTGGATGTACCCATTCGAAAGATATATGAAGACACTTAAAAATTATGTAAGAAACTATGCACGACCAGAAGGATGCATTGTAGAATCCTATCTTGCAGAAGAATGCATGAGGTTTTTCAATGAATTTTTGAAAAAAACAGGACAAATTGAGGAGAAAGAAACTCAGAATGAAGATCATGAAAGCAATGTAATACTCGAGGGACGTCCGATTTCAATGTCCAAGACAGTTACATTGTCAGTCAAAGAGAAAGAAATTGCTCATTTAGCTGTGTCAATGAATATGGCTGTGGTGGAACCATTTATAGAGTAAGTTTATGTCACATTATTTTAATGTGATTGTAATGCTAAATATAACTTATAATCACTTGTTCTATACTAGTTTGCATTTGGAGGAATTAGAAAATTCATACGAGCGCATGAGAAAAAATGTGACCTTACTTTGGGAAACACATAAAAAAAAATTTGCCAATTGGATTAAAAGGAAAGTTAGTTGGATTTTAAATATATTCTCATTTGACTAGTAATATTACTCTAAAATATTCATGTTAAATGGAATTTGTTGTAGATACCTATTAACTCCAAGGATCACAATGAAATGTTAAAATGGATTGCTTTTGGTCCGAAGAATGATGCATTGTCTTACAAAGGATATATCATCAATGGGCAACGTTTTCATATAAAAGATGTAGCGAGAGAAACTCAAAATAGTGGGGTGACTTTTGATGCGACTACTATGTGTAGAGCAAGTACAAAAGATATGTCCCAAGTTGTTGATGTGGTCACTTATTATGGAATATTGACTGATATAATTTTATTAGATTATCATGTGTTTTATATTCCAGTTTTTAAGTGTCGTTGGGCACATAAAGGAAATGGTGTAAAAGTTGATGAAGATGGGTTCACTCTTGTTAATTTACATCAAAATCGAGCATCGTTTTCAAGAGGTCCATACATACTTGCATCTCAAGCAAGACAAGTATTTTATATGATAAAATGATATTTCAAATTGGTATGTTGTAATGAAAGCACCATCAAGAAGTTTTTATGATCTAGAGACAAATGATTACACCGAAGAAGGCATCCAAATCGAGGAAGATTGCGAAATAACTAAAATGGATGATCAAGATATTAGCTAATAACAAGCTAACAAGCTAGTTGGTGCTAACAAGCTAGTTGGTGCTTGCAATGAAGGCGAAGAACAAGCAATCGATGATTTCAATGTAGACCAACACCAAGCAATCGATGAATTCAATGTAGACCAAGAAAGACTCTGCTCAGAAAATGAAAGGCCTTCTGACCTAAATGCTGATGCTGAGATGGAATTTGAAAGACCAAGTGAAGCTGAAACTGCAATTACATCTTGAAAAAGATTTGGTAGAGGTCCAACAAAATCAAAAGGACTCTCGTTAACCTATCAAAGTATCATTGAAGTTGAGTTCAATGATATAGCCGCACCCATAGGACCAGGGTCGGTATATTTATCTTCTTTTCTTGGGCCGCTTGTGCGGGAGCACGTTCCATACACGCTTGATGATTGGAGGCTTCTAAGTGATGAGTTGAAAACTGTTTTATGGGAATCAATTCAGGTATGGAAAGTAAATAATTGCACTAGTTAAAAGTTGTTTTGCAGTTTCATCTAGGCACTGGTTAAATAACTGCATTAGTTAAATGTGTGTGCGTGTATATACCAGGTATTGTAAATGTGAGTGTTGTATGTTTGGTTTTATAAGATTTTAAAGAATAAAGGCTTTGAGCACATAGTGCTTCAACTGCAAATACGAAGTGTTTAGTGCAAATGGTTTGGGATATAAAGGGATTTTGATTAATCCAAATTTCAAAGGTTGTATCTTCATTTGATTTGAATGTCAATTAATATGATATGCCGGGTTTTAAGACTTCAAGTGTGTTTGGTTCCATATATACATAAATATAGTTTCTTATAAAGTTTAACCTCTTTGGAGTTTCAAGATTTGCGGTCTTGAATGTAAAAACAGTTATGAGTACACGTATGAATTTATGTATAAAGGAAGTGCAAAAGTTTAAAGAAATTATGTATATAGGAAGCGCAAAAGTTTTAGAAATTTATGTAAATTTCTTTACATTTTGAGCATATCAAATGCACTTTATTTTCGAACATTTGCGAAATCATTGAGTATAGGCACCAGGTGTTTATGAAAATCAGGTTTGTGAAGATGAATGAATTTTGAATTTGTAAAAGTTTGAATGTATATATCATAGTATTTCAAAGTAATATAAACTTCGTGTGTGGATAGGTTTTGAATGTGAAAATCTTAAAGTAATGTTAATATGTATAATTTTTAGATACATATCAGTTCATTTTAGGAAATCTTAGGGATATGAATAAATACCCTATCATGAGTTTTGGAAATGATGATAATTTTGTCTATGTATGAGTCTTAAGTGTATAAGTTTCGGTTTTAAATAAATGACAACTCTAAAATGTCAATCAATTTTCAAGTATTTATGACAATGGGCAATGTCAAATTTTAAAAGTATAATAACACGAACTGTGGATGGATACTTAACTTTGGATAGAGGGACAGTCCAGTCACATTAAATTTTATAAGTACTAGTGTATAACCACTGCGTTGCACACGATATATTGTTAAAAAATAATTTTTAGAACTTAATTATTGTTAAAAATTGATTTTTAAAAAAAAATAGTATATGATAAATTTATCGAAATAAAAGAATTTATAATTTAAAATGATATGCAACGATCAAATGTAAGGTAGAGGGCTACTAACCACGTATTCTTTGTCAGAATTATTATCCTAACTCGGTAATATCAAACACAATAAATATATATGTATGTATGCATATAGTTAGCAATTACTATATATGTAAATAGTTGATGCTATGTGATAAGTGTATTTTTTATATATATGGATGAACAGAAAAGAATTTTCCATTTATATTAATATGAATATTGTATATATATTTTTAAGCATTCATAATGAAATAACGAATATTACATAATTGAATATATTAAAATATTTTAATCAATGATCAACTTAACTAATTAAATGTATAGAGCTGAATGTTAGAAAGTGGGGAAAATATGAGAAGAGCGTTATATGCAATTGTAGTTGAGAAGAACATCTTACAATTAACTTATCTGCACATGAACTTTTAGTCATTATAGTTCATTATTTGAGATTGTGTTAATTTGGGTTATACATTGGTAAGTTTTAATATCATGTTGAAAATGAGAATGTCTACATAACCTAATTTTTATTAGAGTAATCCATACTTCCACGCCCAAGTTGTAAAATATAAATTTATCCTTCAAAAGTTGTAAAAGCTGAAATTCTGTAATCAATGTATGATTTTTTTTGAGATAATTGAACAATAAATTAAAAAAAAATTATGTTTATGTTTACATTTTATGTTATGCGATTCATGTATCTTTATATACGAATAAAAATAATAATATTATCTTTGCTTATATATGAATGTTTTATACATACTTAATTGGTATATTTTTAGATTTATTAGATGAATTAATAAATATTAATTAATTGAATTTATTTGAATGATTTAAAATAAATATGACATAATTAGTAAATATATGGATATGAGTAAAATATAGTAGGAGAGAATTGAGAAGGGTTTGTAAGTAACTGTGAAAATTTAAACCATAGGTGTTTAAAGCTAAATTTTTTTAGTGTAATGCATAATAATTTCATTGATATAAACCAATTATAAAATAAATTTTTTATTACTGTTGGTGTATATAATTTATGCTATTTTATTTACATATTTTTATATGCAAATGACAATTTTGTTTTACCAGTTTGTTGATGCTACTATGGTATACTATTGAAGTTGTTCATATTTTAGGATTTACATAACATATCGAAAATTCGTTAGCTGAGTTTATCAAATGGTTTAAATTTTGAATTATGTAATTAATTTAAATGTATGTACTTAAATGTAAAATATTAGAAAAGAACTAAAAAGACATTTGTGAATAATTACAGAAAAATTTAAAAGTATGTATTTGATTACAATTAGACATTAGAAGTTTAGTGGAATAAAAGTGATACATTAAAATTTTAAAAGTAAAATATCCAGAGAGAGAATTAAGGAGAGCAGAGAAAACTCATGCGATTAATAAAAGAGCTTGAATTTCTTCTGCTTTACTATTATTTAATAGATGAGCTTTTCGATGCGAGAATTTTTATATACAAATGATTTCATATAGACAAGTATCTATTCTAAATGTGCGGGTGATCTTATATATACTTATTTTTGTGAAAATTTGGTTTTGAATGCATATATATGATGCATGAAATGTCATATATGTCTTTAAACATGTTACCTCTTGAACGTAAAAATTTACACAAAATTTTATAATAACAAAGGTGCGCATGATTTCAAACTATTTTATTTTCAAGTATATCAGGTTCAAAGATGCCTGCTTTCAAGTGAATACATCTTAAACTCTAAAATTGCAGGTGTATATACATATAAGCTTTTCAATGAATGATAATTTTAACAGTCGCTCTTATATGTGTACACAAACTTTATAATCCATATGTAATTCATAAATGTCCTGTACATTTTCAGTCTGTCCAATACATTTATGTGTGAATACTCCGATTACGAGGTTAATTATGGTCTTTAGCATTAAACTTCAAACTGTATATACATTTACAAGATGCAACATACAGCAACAACCTCGAAATGGGAATAATTTGGATAAATTCAAATATTTTCATGTATTGTTGCAGGCTAGATTTAAACTGGAAAAAGATTGGCAAAAAAGAGCTGTATTTCAGCAAATGGGAATATTTTGGAGATCCTCGAAAAGCAAAGTAGTACGAAAAATTAATAAAGCAGAGACAGAAGAGGAAAGACTTAATCTAAAACCGACCAACATCAAAAGCATGATAGAATGGAGAAAGTTTGTGAAGGCAAAAACAAGTATGGAGTTTAAGGTAACATAAAGGAAAACAAGTATAATTACATTCTTTCTTTTATATGTTATTTTCAATATGTTTTTTACACTAGCTACTAAGTTCTAACACCTTCCAATATTTCCAAAAACGAAGTGAGAAATATACGGCCCTTAGGAATAAACAACTTCTACATACATCTGGTCGAAGAGGAATGGCAAGATTGACCGAGGACCGGGTTAGTTAATTAACTATAGCATTATTTTCCTAGGTAATTAATACCTATCAGTTTATTTATTTAATGTTATTCTAAATTTAGAAAGAGCAGAGTTCAGATCCATTGTCCATAACTAGAGTTGATGTTTGGATTAAATCTCATATTAGAAAGAACGATGAAATAGTGAGCATGGATGCTGCAAATACTATTGTAAGAATGTTTTATTTTATCGGTATATAAAAATTGCCTGAAACTATGATAAGTTTACCATCGTACATTATTTGTATGTATTTAATTCATGTAGGAGGAGTTTAAAAAATTAGATAACCTATCACAGTCCAGTTCGTCATATAATGTCAAATAAGATGCTATTACACAAGTACTGGGGCAGGAAAAACCAGGACGGTTAAGGGCAATGGAAAGGGGTTGCACCTTACCCAAGCTAACTTTGTCACGGTCTAGAGATAAACAAGTATCTTAGTGTCAATAACAAATAGCAAAATTGCATAGTATGTTAAAAATGCTGATGGACAAGAAGGTAAACTTTTATTGAAAGATGTTAATAAGCATACTACTCAGCCTAGTATACATTAGTATTAGCTTGCAAAATATACAAAGATGTATGTGTTTTTATATACTAAGGTTTTCTAAATGCTTTGGTACAGGATAAACAAACTTCAAAAGAAGGGAGCACACATGAATTGGTAAAAAATAAATATATTACTGAAGAAACAACACTTGGATGTTACTTTTTGATCCAGTAATTAATATAATTTTTGGTGGAATAATTGTAGGGAAATGCCTACGTATGTAATCTATTGAATTGCGATGCAACATCTGAAGTTGTTGCCGAAGGGAGAGTGGTGTCTACTGACCCAAATGAGGTTGTCGGTGCATTCGTATTGGATCAAATGCTGTGAGCGTTGTTATAGATTGCGTGGATAAACCAGATGCTTATTTATGGAGACCTACACCTCATATGTCAGTATTAGGAAACGCTGAGAATAAGGTGGTAGCATGGCCAGCTACTTGCATTAAGATGACGCTACAAGGACACTTGAATGAAGTTAGTACGGTAAATTTTCTGTGCATACTATCAACCGACAATTGTAGTTTGACTTTTTTTATTCATTTCAGTCAACATTTTTCAATAAGACAAGAAATAATTGACATTTCTATGCATGCTATATGTTTATATTTTTCCTTTTAAGAGTAACAGCGGCGTCCAAGATAATAGATGCAAGATTTATGATTGGAATGAGGGTGATGTGATAGTTGCCGAAGGAAGAATCTGCTCTGGTGATTCAGGAAATATTGTGAATGGTATTATGCTTGGTCCATCTGTTGTTGTGGTTTTGGTCGACAATGTAAAAAAAGGAGATTCTTACTTATAGCGACCCACAACTGGTATGTTGTGTATTAGAGATGCAGTTGGTAGGAAAGTAGCATGAACAAAATCAAAAGTTGAAGCTGAAAAAGAAAATGTTGCGACTTCTTCTTCTGGACTCGGACCCATAATCTCGAAGAAACCACACCAATATGTAAGTATATATTTTGAATTATTTTTATGTATGTATGTATTCTGCATAATAACCTCGTTTTTTGCTAGCCAATTGCAAAGTTGATAACAAATAATAAATGCAAGATAATTGATGTGGGTGAAAAAAATAAAGTGATGGCTGAAGGAACTATCGCTTCAGCTGATCCAACATCGATGGTCCATTGTCGTCCATTGGGATGTGATACAGAAAAAGTTTGGGTAGACTTCGTAAGAGTTCCAAATGCAGTGCTATGGAGACCTACATCGGAGTTGGCATGCATGGAAGATGCTTTTGGTACCACCATAGCTTGGCCGATCTCAAAAGTTATTGGGGAAACAAAATAAAAGGTGTGATTTCTATTATATATGAGAAGTTATTATTTTAATAGTTAGCCTCCTACATTTTGCAAAGTTGTTAATCTATAAAAGGTGTGATTTCTAATATATTTATGTTGGAAAAATATTCATGAGTGAGTTGATTGCTTAGTAGTGTCGTATACATAAAACAGTACAAATCCAGGAATAAGTTATCGTATGTTTCATCCAGGAACTCTACCGAATATCATATATTTGATTGATAATATCTGCCTAAAATCGACTGTTTGATGCTCTGTCAGTTGGTTGTTTCAAATTTCAACAACAGCAAAGAAAAAAAACCATATTTATTGCAATTTTTTAGTAATTTCAATTACACACATAATGATAATAAATTGAACAAAAATTATTTTCTTTACTAGGAATAAAAAGTAAAAATATTGAAGATAATGTACAACGATGTTGTTAATATCGTTATTGGATATTTATCGAGCAAGTACTGATATAAGATATCTGCAATACAGGGAAAATTCGAATTATATTGGTGAAATATCAGAATTATAGTTATAATCTTTACTACATAATAATAACCTAAAGATATATGATATTCTAAATACCAAGATGAAACGGTAATTTAGTAAATTATTTATGAAGAAAAGAAACATTTCAAAAGACCAATCTAAAATTTGGACAATAAACAAAAACAAAGTTAGCACACATGCTTTTATATTTGGAGCCATCCATCATTTAGAACAATTGAATATGGGGAGTTTAACTTTTCCATATCAATATTTTTAATAGTTGCATATATTGATGATACAAATGGTATTTTGTTAATTTTTATGAAAAGTGAACTGTGATTTCAGGCAGAAATTTTAGTAAATCTCGGGAAAATTTTAGTAAATCCTGAATTTTGTTGCCATTTGATTGATGAAACTCTGATTTTCAGTTGTTAAATTTTCTGGTGAAGAATCAATGCATTCTGAATCAGTTTCAACATCTTCAACTAGGGCAAATTCACGTGTGTTTGATGTTTGTACTTTTTCAGGATGATCTGAAACATAATTTAATAGCCTGAAATATGATTTGCTTAATTGATATAGAAATTGATTGCAATGTTGTTTCAAAATTTAGTGATCCTAAAACATATAGTTTCTGTGTTTATAAATTTTGAAATATAGTTGTTGCCTTTATAAATCCTAACATATATGGTTGCTGTGTTTTATAAATACTGAAACATACGGCAGCCATGTGCTTGTGCAAGTAAATAGTATGTGTTCTTCAGGTATGTGTACAAAGTGAATGTTCTGGCATATACCTTTTTGCAGAAGTGTGTCTTCAGGTGCAAAGTGTGTCTTCAGGTGTGGTCTTCAGGTACAAAGTGTACAAATTGTGTCTTCAGGTACAAAGTGTGTCTTCAGGTACAAAGTGTGTCTTCAGGTGTGTAAGTAATTATTTTGGACTTGCACATAGTTAAGTCTGGTTCTTTTTGCATCGGTTGTACATTTCTAACAGGGTAGCTAAGAACACTAGAAATTATGATTATACCTTTTTTATTCCAATGTTTAAGTTTTAGATCCTCATTGTTGATTATTACTTGTCTACAGGTGGATGAACTTCTCCGAAGAAATTATCAGGTGCTTAAGGTATTTGCTTAGCTAGTTGTTTATGGTATTTGCTTAGCTAGCCATCTACTTATGGATTTTATGGTAGTTCGGTTGTTTATTTCATTTTGTTTCTGGTATTTCAGTTGTATAAACTTCTCTACGTATGGATTGTATGTTAACTTTTGTCTTGAAACTACTGTATTTATGTACTAGTTGTGTGATTATGTAAGGATATGTAGTTATGTACTACTTCTGTATTAATGTATGGTAATGTACTACTTGTGTTTATGGTAGTTCATTTGTTCATGTATTTTTTGTTTATTATTGAACTATTTATTATTACTGTTTAATATAAATTATGAATAAAGTGAATTGGAGAGTGAGCGAGCTAGCAGAACGTGAGAAATAGACAAAGAAAAGCAAAAATATTTAGCGGCGTTTATCAAATGTTACGGAAAAAATATAATGGAAGAAAAAAACGCAACAAAAAAATATTGCTGCGGTGAAATATACAGCCTTTTAAATGATCAATCTATAATAGCGTCTATTTAGTGGCGTTTAGAAAATGCTACGGAAAAAATATGTTGAAAAAAATCGCTGCCGAAAAATATGGTGGCAGAAAAAAAATGCAACGAAAAAAAATATTGTTGCGGCGAAATATATATTGTGGAATATAATAAACTCAGCTATAAGGTTTGGGTTTAAGTTATAACCCAAACATCACTTTTGGTGGCATTTCAACATGCTACGCAAAAAGATTTACGGTGGTGTTTTTTTGCCGTCGCAATAAGGCATACTATAACGGCGTTTACAAAAACGCAACCAAAAATATTAGTTTTTTAGTTGCATGTCGTATGGCGGCGTTCTCTAAAACGCCCCCATAAGTTATGGTTGCATTTTTTGTGCGTCACCAAAAGTACTTTTTGGTGTAGTGTGATTGATGATAATACATTTGGTTATTTTATTGCTGACTCTATACTCATGGTTTTGTTTATTGGTATGGCTTCAATTAAAATCCAAGAGAATTTCATTTAACATTTGTAAAAAGGATTTCAAGGAATTGTTGCAACTCCACAATTTGGTCTATAACATCCAACTAATAATAATCTTGAGTCAAAGAGAAATTCGAATGCAGATAACACTGGTAATTTAGTTGATGGAAAAATTAGTAGTGGAACGTGATTTATGTTGAGACATTCATTAGTTGCATCGCATTTTTCAAAGAAAAAATCTGCATATTTTTTATTTCAAATAATTTTCAATTAGCAGTCATTTTTCTTTTACAAAACCCCATACAGAAAATCGTTTCTGTGAACCTTTTTTCAGATTAGTCATTTTTATAAAATTTGATAATTTTTTTTTGGATTTGATCTTAAATAACTACATTAACTAATCTGACTCCGCACTGATTATCGAAAAGATAAATAGTGATTGAAAAAGTGATGAGTGTTGAAATTAATTATATATTATAACATGAGACGATATAATTGGTAAATTTCTTTAGAAATTTAAACAGGAGTTATAAAAAAATTTGATGGGCAAAAATTCCATAACCATCTCTATTTCTATCATATTTTTAACGGCCATCACTCATCATAATCCAATATACTATGTCAATATGTGGTATTTTAAATAGGAAATTATTCATTTTTCATTTTATTATGTTTTTAGCAATAAAAACATCCAAAGTATTTGTTCTCAAGTCTTTACGGTTACGCATGGGTGAATTACATGGAATTTTTGATTATGTGCTTTCATGCTCATTTAAAAGTCCTCACGGTTATGCATGTATTGAACGTGTATCAAAATTGATTGATTAAATAAGACAAGTTGATTCTAATCCCATTTAAAAGTCCTCATGGTTATGCGTGGTTAAAAGATACTTGAACTAATTTTTTTAATAAAAATTTGGAATACTACTAATCTCATTTAAAAGTCTTAATGGTTATGCATGATCAGTATATATTCAAATTCCCGATATAAATATACCACAAATAGATACAACTTTATGGTTTTATATGTTGACAGCATCCCTATCATTCTAAAGTGGAACATGCACCTAACTGAGTATTTATGATTTTTTATTTGATTTTTTTATTGAAATTTAATATTTATACTCGATTTTGGTATTAATATTGTATAAATGTCTATCACTTTATCTCTATTTTTCCAACACTATTACTCTTTTGTTGACAACAAAAGGGGAAGAGAAAAGTTAAGATTTTGACAACAAAAGGGGGAGCTTTGTTGTAGAGAGGGAGCATTCAAATAGGGGGAGCAAATTGAATGATCAAATACATTTAATAAATTCAAAATCTTAAATATATGTTTGTTATCATCAAAAGGGGGAGATTGTTGAATATGCAAGTATATGATTTTTGTTTGATGATAATAAACATATATATATATATTCATTTAAATGTATTTGTTAACGTACTATTTTATTTTTCACATAATTAAATAAATATTTCCTGAATAAAATAAATAGCATAGAATTTAAATTCAAACAGATATTTTATTCAAACAAATATTTTATTACAATTTTGAATAGTACAAATTTGAGCTCTCACTATATATACAAACACACACACACACAAAATTTTCAATTACATTACAATTTTCAATTACATTTGCACCTCACAGCATATCACCCATTCACTCATATTACTCTTCAACTTTGCTCCAGCCTGAATCCAGCGTTTGAGTTATCTGCAAAATACACACTAACGTAGTAAAATTAAAAAATAAATATTTATGCAGCGTAAAATAAAATGTGTTTTGAAAACAATATTTGCCTCAGTTATTTGGGTTGTTCGTCACCATTTAATTTTGAATTCATCGTACACGAACAACCTATGACATGCACAGTGTATCACTGTACACGCCACAAGGCCGTGCACACCAATGTACACTTGATAAAATTATAGGGATAAGTGAGCATAAGGTCAAACCCAATCAAAATCCGGGTTCAACTCAAGTGCAATACAAATAAATTCACGACACGAGCATAAGGTCAAACCCGAGCTATAAGCTGGATTCAACACAGGTGCAATCCTAAAGTACAAGTTCAATAAAATGGTCAAGACAACTAAAACAACTCGACCAGTTCAAAATAAAAAATGAACATGTACAAAAAGTTGTGAACTGCACATAAAGGAGTCAAACAAGTATACACATGAGCCAACAAACTCAACCAGAACTAGCATATGTGGTCAGAGAAACCATGATGCAACCCAGAGCTCAGTGCAACCCCAAGCTATGTAACTCAAAGGGTCACAAAAATATAGATTGAATAAGAAAAGAGGTTACAATGAAGATCAACAACAAAACAGAAGCTCAACAATATGAATGCGATAAAATGGTCAGTAGCAACCCAGACTCGAGCACACATGAAGTTCAAAGCCCAACCAGAGAATCCAAACCAGATTCAAGTGAAAACAAAATATAAAGTGACATGCACAGGTATGCAACAGAGAGGAGTGCAGGACAGCCCAAAGGAGTAATTGAAGCTTACATGAATACAATGAACTAGCTCAGCTCAACCAACACATATACAAAACATACATTGGTGACAGCAGTTGTAAACAGGCTACAAATGCAACAGAGGCAATAATTAAATCAAGACTACAAGATGAGACGAAACAGAAATGAAGACTGCAATATGTTCATGAACCCAGTGCAAACAGTTTCGAACACACAGACATATGTATACACAACAAATTATCACAACAACATATATACATACATAAATGTATGTAACATAAACAAACCATATTTATGATAAATACAACAATATTTCGCTTAAATCAAAGTTAGAGATCATAAATTGTTTGTTGTTGATTTACAAAAATATGAGAGTGGATTTGCCTCTAAATTGTTCTCTAGTCCAATAGTTTTCTAATCACATTTTTACTCTAGTTTTAGCTTCATTTTAGTTCAAGACAACAATTTCTCCTCCATTTGGTCTAATTTGATTGAATAGATTTTTAAAACTCTAACAACTCCCTGCGGATCGATCCATATTCGCTACGTACTTTAAGTGTACGCCGTGCGCTTGCGGAAAATTTAATTTGAATTTTTTCGACTAATCTCTAACTCGATAGAATTTCCGTCGATAAACAAGTTTTTGAGAGAGCAAGCAATTGAAATCCTAGCTCTATTTTTACTTATTTGATTTGATTTGTTATTGAAAAGAAATGAAAATACCACTCTGATAAACTTTGATAATCAACTAAGGATCCATTTCATAGTTACACTATGTTATTAACCAAAACAACGAGTTAAACTATAGTCTATTTGTTATGATAACTTGATTTTTGTTGGAAACTTTGACGAGTAAATGACATAAATTTTCAAGATAATATCCAAAACCTATATTTAACTTATTCGTGTCAATTTAAAAATAAATCCTTCATTTGTAAATATTTTTGAAAACTTGCATTCATCTCTTTGTAAATAAATCTTGCATTTTGTCAATATGTTCATCCTGCATTTGGATTATGGGGGTAGTATACGCTGAAAACCCTCACGAGACAACACTCGTCCTACTGGGGACACCAGAGGTTCAACGGCTTATTGCATACGCTCAATGCAATCGTGCTCCCTACGAAAACATATTTGTCTTAGTTTTCCTTTATCGAGGACGAATAAAAAAGATAAGTGTGGGGGTATTTGATGTGCATGTAAATATGCATATTTTTACCACCATATTTAATCTATTTAAATTGAATAAATGATCATATTTGGTATTTTAACTTGTTTTAACCAAAATCCATATTAATTTCAAATTGTCACATATCCATCTTCATATAGTGGCAAAACGGTTATTTGTGTGCATATATTTCTTTGAGAAAAATTAATTAGAAATTTTCATACTATTTTGTAGGAATTTGATCTCAATTACTAGTGGTTTCATGAAGGAATATGCATGCACAAAGAAGATACAAAAGAATGAAGATGGAAATAATTCAAAGTGAAGAACATAGAGGACCCCGCCCACTTACCTTGATTTTCAACTATGAGCTAATGCACATGTTAAAAGACATTTAAAGCTTCATGTACCTTTAAGTGGGAGATTATTAAAGCTAATGATAACTTGGTCACCACTCTTCCTCCAAGGGCATTTTGGGTACTCCTCAAAAATATGCTTTAGGGTTTCTAACTTGTATAAATACCTCTTATGTTTCATGTAGCCCTTTTCCTCTTAGTTAGTTAGTTTTAGTTTAGAAAATAAATTAAAGCTCTCTTTCTTTCCATGGCTACTTAGCCATTTCTTCTCTTATGTAATTCTTTTTTTTTTCCCTTTTTTATGCAATGTTAATTTTTGTTTCTTTTTAATTACATGTTCATTTCCTTTTATGCAAGTAGTGTAGATTCTCCTTTATGCAATTAGAATAGTTTTTCATTTCACTTTGCTCTCTTTTCCTTTTCTTTTTCTTTCATGTTGCAAGCTATATTTGTTGTTTTGATAACAAATATGATAGGTTAATCCCTTCAATTTAGGAGCAATGAAGCCTCTAATCATATAGCTTCAACATTTTAATAATTATAGCTCTTTTTTTGTGCTTAATGACAATGCTAGAAGTGGTTTAATTTGTTGTTTTTGTTTTGAATTTGATAGCCTATATTGTTGACACCAAATTGGCTATGCTTAAACAATCACTAACACAAATGCCTCTTCATCAAAATATGATTATGGCATTAAAAAGTGATTTGAAATTCAAATTTGGTGGTCTATATTTCTAATTAATAGTTAATAGGCTATACTTAAAATAGATTTCATTTTCAACTTTGTTAATAGGCCATACTCTTCAACTTTGGTTTAATTTGATTGAATAGAATTTTAAAATCATCAATTCCCTACGGATCGACCCATATTCACCGCGTGTTACATTCGTACACCGTGCGCTTGCGGTTATTTTTAAATTTAAATTCGTTCGACGGTTTTCTAAACCGATAGAGCTTCGTCGAGGAACAAGTTTTTAGATGGATATGTGACTATTTGAAATTAATATGGATTTTGGTTAAAACAAGTTAAAATACCCAATATGATCATTTATTCAATTTAAATAGATTAAATATGGTGGTAAAAATATGCATATTTTACATGCACATCAAATACCCCCACACTTATCTTTTTATTCATCCTCGAATAAAGGAAAACTAAGATAAATCCGTTTTCGTAGGGAGCATGATTGCATTGAGCGTATGCAATAAGCCGTTGAACCTCTGGGTGTCCCCAGTAGGACGAGTGTTGTCTCGTGAGGGTTTTCAGCGGATACTACCCACAAAATCCAAATGCAGGATGAACATATTGACAAACTGCAAGATTTATTTACAAAGAGATGAATGCAAGTTTTCAAAAATATTTACAAATGAAGGATTTATTTTTAAATTAACACGAATAAGTTAAATATAGGTTTTGGATATTATCTTGAAAATTTATGTCATTTATTCGTCAAAGTTTCCAACAAAAATCAAGTTATCATAACAAATAGACTATAGTTTAACTCGTTGTTTTGGTTAATAACATAGTGTAACCATGAAATGGATCCTTAGTTGATTATCAAAGTTTATCAGAGTGGTATTTTCATTTCTTTTCAATAACAAAGCAAATCAAATAAGTAAAAATAGAGCTAGGATTTCAATTGCTTGCTCCCTCAAAAACTTGTTTATCGACGGAAATTCTATCGAGTTAGAGATTAGTCGAAAAAATTCAAATTAAATTTTCCGCAAGCGCACGGCGTACACTTGAAGTACGTAGCGAATACGGGTCGATCCGTAGGGAGTTGTTAGAGTTTTAAAAATCTATTCAATCAAATTAGACCAAATGGAGGAGAATCAACAACAAACAATTTATGATCTCTAACTTTGATTTAAGCGAAATATTGTTGTATTTATAATAAGTATGGTTTATTTATGTTATTAATTAACATAACTCAAACCATCAAACTATAATACAACAAATACCCACTTATAATTCTCATGAAAATGAAGCAAAAGCAAAAGCTATTTTAAGTATGATCTATTTACTATTGTAACTAGTAATATAGATCATCAAATTTCATTTTTACTTTAATTTCACAATCAAAAATGGATTAGCAAATGATGATGCAACTTGTGTTTATGTTGAATAAAAATAGCTCATTTGCATAAGCAATATAGGCTATCAAACCCACTTGTATAAACTTGCATCAAAATCCACTTAATGAAGCTTAAACCAAATGAGATCATAAATCATAAAATGTTGAAATTACATGGACTTATAGAGCTTCATCACCTCTAAATTGAAGGGGTTTAGCTACTCATTTGTGGCATTGAAGCAACGCAAGTAAGTTTCAACATTAAAAACAAAAAAGAAAATAGAAAATAAGCAAAGAAGGCAAAAGAGATTAGCTACTAACTACTTGCATAAATGTAAATCTAAGCTATGAACATAAGGAGAAAGAGTGCATAGAAATAAACAATAATAATAAAACAAAGAAGAGCATGTAGAAAAGAGAGAAGAAAGAGGCTTGGAAGCCATTATTATTTCATGCAACATTGAGCTTACACTTTGATTTCCTAATTTCCTAAGTAAAATGAAAGAGTAGAAGATGATTTTTTTCATGTACATAAGAGGGCTATTTGTACATGCATAAAACCCTAATTCTATTTTTAGGGAGCTTCCTAAATTGCCCTTTAGGAAGTGTGGCCACCAAGTAACCATTATCCACTAATTAATCCATCATTTTTTTGCATGAAGTTTTAACCTCCACTTAGTTGTCCATTAGCTCCAAATTGTACATTTAGGTAAGTGGGTGGGGTCCTCCATGTTCATGGCTTGAATTATTTTCCTCTTCTTTTCTCTGTATTAATTTGTGCATGCATATATCTTCATATAAGCCTCTTCCATATGCATCCAAATTCCTATAAAAATTATCCAAAAATATCCAAGTAAAGATTCTTACATTGACACATGCACAAAAATGACCGTTGTGCCCCTGAATGAAGATGAAAATATGATGGTTTGGAAATAATTGAATTTTGGTTTTAAACATGTTAAAATGCCCAAATATGATGTTATTCAAATAAAAAGAGATAAAATATGGATGTAAATATATGCACATTTACGTGCACATCAAATACCCCCACACTTATCTTTTTATTCTCCTCGAATAAAGGAAAACTAGATAAATCCGTTTTCATAGGGAGCACGATTGCATTGAGCGTATGTAATAAGCCGTTGAACCTATGGGTGTCCCAAGTAGGATGAGTGTTGTCTCGTGAGGGTTTTCAGCGGATACTACACACAAAATTCAAATGCAGGATGAACATATTGACAAAATGCAAGATTTATTTACAAAGAGATGAATGCAAGTTTTCAAAAATATTTACAAATGAAGGATTTATTTTTAAATTAACACGAATAAGTTAAATATAGGTTTTGGCTACTATCTTGAAAATTTATGTCATTTACTCGTCAAAGTTTCCAACAAAAATCAAGTTAGACTATAGTTTAACTCGTTGTTTTGGTTAATAACATAGTGTAACTATGAAGTGGATCCTTAGTTGATTATCAAAGTTTATCAAAGTGGTATTTTCATTTATTTTCAATAACAAATCAAATCAAATAAGTAAAAATAGAGCTAGGATTTCAATTGCTTGCTCTCTTTTGTTTTTGAATTTTCAAAAAAAATTCTTTTTGAAAAGATTTATTTTTTTTGGATTTTTGTTTTTGATTGAAAATTTTCAAAGGAAAGGAAAAAAAGAGAATTTGTTTTTGAAAAATCAAGTTAAATTTACAATTTTTTTTTTGGATTTTGGATTTTTTTTTAATTTTTTTAAAATATGCATGAACTAATGCAACTAAATGAATGCAAAGGACTTAATTACAGTTTTCTGTCCTTAGTAGCTCCTAACCCAAAATTGTATAATCACACTTTGTCTTAAATCAACAAAAATACTTCTTAGCCAGGTAACGGACAGGAGTTAACGGTGCACCACGAATCACCGTAGCAATGCAGCCGAAGGTTTAAGTACCTTCGTAGGAACAACCAGTATAATATTTACGTATCACCGTAATTTTTATAACTGGTTATTACTCTGCCTTAGCCTAGACACCAAGAAATAAATTCGTCCAAATAAAACAATTGTGAAGATACAATTAAACCCTAAGTGAGCTCATGACACCCTTAAGTCCAACGTCTAACCTTTATTATTAGCCAAATTCTACTATGAAATGCGTTTGTGGGCTAAGAAAAGGGTTATGAAATCCCTCACCATATGTGAATTGGGGTATTTCCCTTAGAAAAGAAAACAAGATGAGATGAATGCAAAACATAAATTAAACGTGAATTTACAATGCAACTAAAATGGTATTTGCTTTTGTTTTTGGATTTTGAATTATTATATATATATATATATATATATATATATATATATATATATATATATATATATATGCAAATGCTCAGACTTGTGCAGGAAAAAGAAAGAGGGTGGAGTGGGATTGAAAAATCTTTATGAACTTAGAAAAGTGTACTGCCTCAAATTAGCCTGGAATGTATTAACTTCAAACAAACTATGGGCTTCCTGGATGAGATCTAGGTATCTGAAAGATAACTTCTGGACTACTAGAATTGATAATAATGCTTCAGTTACTTGGAAAAACATTCTTAAGATCAGAGAGGATTTTCAAAAGCATTTAGACAGAAAGATTGCCAATGGAAGGAAAACTGATATCTGGAGGGATCCATGGCTTAACTCTAAAAGTATGATAGACAGGCTTGGCTGGGATGCATTCTCAGCATATGGAACACCAAACTGGAAAGTAGCAGATATTATTGATAATGGAGAATGGCAATGTAACAATAACTTACTAACTCTCAATTATCAGGAGGAAATTCGACAGAAATATATCTACAGAGAAGAAAATGAAGATAAATGGATATGGAAGGTGAGTGCTAATGACCATTTCAAGTTCAAAGACATTTGGGAAGTATCAAGAAATAAAAGTGCTGAGGTTAAATGGTCTGATATAGTATGGAGCAAATCTAATCCCCCAAAAATGGCGCACACACTATACAAGGCGATTCTGGGTAAATTACCCACAAAAGGCAGACTAAAAAATGGAAAATTTTGAAAGACACAACATGTCTCTTCTGTTGCAGGGAAGAAGAAACTCATGACCACTTATTTTTTGACTGTGAATACTCGAAAAGAATTTGGATCAACCAAAAGAACAGACTTCAGTTTAACAATTGTACTACTAGATTAAAAGAGGAGATAGATTACCTGCACGATGGGAGAAACTTCTCTAAGTTGATGAAGGAGCTCGGAAAAATTGGCCTCACAACCTGCTTATGGTTCATCTGAAAGGAACGGAACTGTAGGACTTTTGAAGACAAAAAGCTAGACACGTTAACTCTCACAAATCGAATTAACAGAGAAATTGCTATTATTATCGAAAGAATTCCTAAGAAAATACTCACCACTGCATCGGCACAAGAAGAATCACTACTGGCGAAGTTGAGGGAGATGGAACTGAGCGGACAACATCGACCAAGGAGCTAGCAGCCGCCATAGATGTAACCTATTAAGGAAAGGAAGTTGAAGACAATAGTTTGACTGAATTGTCGGTCCATTGTTTTATTATCTCTGATGTATTGTGCTATGGGCCACAAAGCCTGTTTAGTAATCAAATTAACCTATTTTCAAAAAAAATATGCAAATGCATGCAACCAACAATGCATTCAAATAAAAATAAGGGATGAAAGCATGATACCAAAACGTGCAGATTATTAGCAATTTACTTTTAAGCGGCAATTTTTTTTAAGTAAGCAGGCAAGCAATTATTTGAGCAAGCACTTCTTTTTCTTGTGATTTTCTGCTTTGGCTGCCTGAAAAAAATAAAAAGATATATACAGTTATTATTATTTTCTTTTGTTTTTTTAGAAAGAGACTTACAAAGATACTATGAAAATGGAAATCAACTCCTTTTTTTTATGGAAACAAAACTTTAAACAAAGCAAATATATTTTTTTAATGGAAGAAAAAACAAGTCCAAACAAATCAGAAAAAATAAACTTTAAACAATTTGAACCCTTAACAAGAGAAACTCAAAAGCTAACTTAACAAAATAAAAGAAAGCTATTTGGAAAGAGGAGCTGCTGAGATTGATTGGTTCTCAGTAGTGATTGAGAAGAAATAGCAGGTAGTAGTTAAGCAATGGAGGAAGGTGTTGAATGGATGTGGTCTGTGGGTTGCAGTCTGTTGAAGGAGGCAGTGAAGTTTGGTGATTAGGTGTATGTTCAAGTGGGTTCTCAGTATGTATGTATACAAGTGGAAATGACTAGCTCACAAAAATGCAAAGCTATGCCAGAAAGTGCAGACCACATTCATATGAAACTATGGTCAAGAACATATATATATATATATATATATATATATATATATATAACAGTTCAAAGTTTCAGCTGCAACAAAAATGAAGTACATAACATACATAGATTCATCTGTGTACATATACATACATATATATATGTGTGTGTGTGTGTGTGTGTGTGTGATGTATGTATAGTGATAACCAGTACCGCAACTCGAATGGGACAAGTGCAGCCTTAATTAAGACAGTCAGGACATACAAATATACATGTATACAATACGCCAAGTTGTAGTAACAAGATCAAGCAATTCGAGCTAGCATATCATCTATACAACAAGTTCCAGACTAAAAGGAACCCAACTGCATGCAACCAAGACAGCAACATATATATATAGACACACACACACACACACACATATATATATATATGCTACAACGATGTGCAGTCTCAACAGCGAAGACAATTAAAGCCACCAGACTCATGTGGACAAATGAACACAAATATACATGTGTATGCATGATGAACACAGTTACGCCTAGACCACTGATCACATTCAAACCATCAAATAATCAACAGCAGTTCAACATGACTCAAGTGCATATGAACTCAGATAACAAATGCAGTGACAATATACATGTACTCGAGGCAACCAGATTATATGCAAGCAAAGCTACTGCATGGTGCACCAGCCTCAACAATGAAAATACAGTGAAGTGAAACAAGACCCGACAACATGAAGTACGGGGATGCAGTAGACATGTACACAAGCATCAGGTCGAAAATGCTATCAGACACGAACATAATTCAAAGTCTGGCGATAGCAAATCAAATAAGTCAATATTAACACAATAATCGAAGCCAGCAAAAAAATTAGAACCAAGTCAAGTAGTAGTTGTGAACAAAGACAGAAATGCCGAAGTCATAGCATAAAGATCGAAACCAAAGTCAAGTTTAAATGCCACAAAATCAAAGCCGTGATGATCAAGGAAAAAAAACGAACAAGCCAAAATCGAAGCCTTGATAATCAAGCTAAGAATTATATGAATTGAACAAGTCAGAGAAATCTCAAGCTTTCAAACAAAATCAAATGGCCGAGCAAAATTATTGACGAACTCAAATGAATTTATGCGAACGATAATTACGGAAATCAAACCCCATAAAACCCAAAGTCATCATGGGCCTAAAATCCATCGAGTTCAAGGAAATTAACCAGTAAGGCAAAGAGCATAAAATCACATACCAATTCATACTGAACTCGTCGAATTGAAGTGACCGTGTGCAAATCGAAGTAAGTCGATTGCTGAAGCAAATCAAAGCAATAGCCATTGTAATCGACCAACAATCTATCGGCGACTTTAAAAAATTCAAAAAGCCTAAATTTTTCTTGAAGAGGAACGAACAAGCAAGAAGCAGACATTATTTACGAAGAGGAAACGACATATAATAAAAGGGGAAGAAGGACACTTTTTTTCACCGAACTTATTTTTGGGTCGGCCTCTCCAAATTACTTTGGGCTTTAATATTCTCAAATTTGGGTTTATTGTTTTTTAAAAAAAAATTATTTTGTATTTTATTTTAAAAGTTTGTAATTTTCTAGTGGTGTGACTAAGGGACGAACTATGGTGGTGTAGTTTGAGAATTTGGAACTCAGTGGCTGAGTTGTGGCAGGGTTTTGAGCGTAGAGTTAGGTTAGTCGATAGCGGGTGTCACGAGTTTACATGTATAAACGTCTGACTACTTAATTTCAAGTAGAAACCTTAGGGGCAGCACGCAGGCATGGTTTTGCCAAAGCTGATAAATCTATATTGTTCTTTTTCTGTTTTCTATTATTCTGCTATTATCTGTGCTGCTATTATTCTTGTACTTCTGTGTTGCAATTATTTTATATACTTCCGCATTAAATATTTATAATTAGTAGTATCATCATATTTCCCCCCTCTAGGGTAAAATCAATCCTACAATTAGTTCATTGGAAATAAACAAATAAAAGGTATAGCGAAATCATGTGTTCATTACGATTGATTACAATATGGATTCCTTTTGAATGGTTCGACCATTAAGAAAAGAAAGAAAATGTATGAGAGTGGATGTAACTTAGGCTAGTTGGAATAAAGATATTGAGTAGTCAACTCTACTTCATAAAGTAATATTGAAAACAAAATTTGTTTAAAATGCAACGAGACACTTAATATGGAATGAGAAATGTAATTTTTATTCCAATTGTATTTTTCCATATAGAAAATTGTTTGCTATAAAAGTCACTTCTATGAATTTAAGATCTTTGACTGAAAACTTTTGACTGCAAACTAGTTGTAGTAAAAGAAATAAATAGTCCATTATAAGTGGTTGAAAGGAGCTTCGTTTTTTATACGTTATTATACTAATGGAGTAAATAATGGGAGCATGCCATATAATTCTTATCATTGAATGCATCAAGATATGAAAATTATCTTCATAGTATACAAAATATTATTTATGAAAAAATAATTATTTTCAATATTGATTGAAAGGGAATGTATTTTTATTTAATTGTGAATATTCTTTATGAAATAAATTTATCATAATAATGGTACATTTTACATTAGCTAAATAACAGTAAAGTATCTGTAATTTGTTATCATTATTTTGAAATTAAGGACAAAGTACCCATTTTTGGGAGCGACATAGTAGTTAGCGAACTCTTTAGATTGATACATAAAGATATTGAAATCAAAAGGTATGATGATACCAAAAGCGGTTCCACATACTTCGCTTAATTCACAAATGAATTAATATAAAATGAACATGTGTATTTAATGCACAATTAATGTATTTATGATAAGTTCATTGAATATAAAATGAAAGTATAAAATGTATCATGTAAAGAAAATAAGAAACTTTGATTCGGTTGAATAGGTGAAAATATAGGAATATGGTTCCAAAAGTACCTAAAATAAATAAAGATTTAATCGCAAAACTCATGTCTCCCTATAATGAATAATGATATATCGATAAGGATTAATAGGACTTTGTTAAATAAATTATGACCACTAATACGTAAAGTTGAGTTAACTTATTTCTATAATATCGAGTACATAAAAGTAGTTACATAAGGTCAAGTACAGTTCATCTAAAATAAAGTTTACAAAACCATTCAAGATAAGAGTTGATGAAACAACCCACGTATGCTAGATCAATGAGTTGACAAGCTGTGTGAGCCAAGAGGCTGCATGTAATATTTACCCATGAAGGGATCTTATGCGAACCACCCCAAAGCAGTTTGGAATTGATCAATGTTGATTGGCTAATTTATGTTATGAATATAAGTACGTAAACCTCAAATTTAATCAGTTTATACATTCATACATACATACATATATACATACATAGATATATATATATATATAAAACACATAAAATGTTTATGAATACCTATTCCATGACGCTGAGAAATAATTGTTGTTTCAAGAAGCACCAACATCATAATGAAGGAATTCTTTTAGAAAGTATTAATAGTAAAATAGATTTGGATACGATACAAAGATAAAACTAATAACGAAGGATGTAATAAAATTAATCATAAAAATAGACATGACACATAAGAATATTCAATGATAAATCTCGCACATTAAATAGAAATTAAACTTTTTACTAATGTCGAGAAATGAAGTTCCTCGGTCTTAAGTAATTCATTAAGAGTATTGACTCTTTCATGTGGCACGATGCACAAATCTAAAATGGATTCCAAGCACGTTATAAAATTATGATACTGGTACTGGTACTTGAAAGGATATGATCCATCATCTGCAAAAGTGTCTTCAAGAAGAAGATCGTTGGAATTGGAATATAAGTCGCGTTGTTAAGAACAATACCGTAAATTTCAATTACTAAAACTAACTTAACAGATTCATCATTCAACGTGCTTTATTTAATTTGGATTTTTACTCACAAAATTTATCACTCGGTATGACTTTGAGTTTTGGAATGTATATGTTGAAACAAAATTCGAGATAATGACTTAGAATAAACTCTTTGCATATCACAACCAAAACATCTCGAAGTCATCGAGAGCGATAACTAAATTTCTAAATATAGGATATGATCGAAGAAATGATATGAAAGTGTTAATCGATAACCATTAGAGTTAAGTATTTTGCCACAGAAATAAAATAATTTGAATTTTAGTCAAAATGTAAAGGAAGCGTAAGAATCAATATTAATAGGCACTAAAAATGTTTCTAAAACTATAAGTAAACGACAAAATTACGATTGTTAACGATGTATTCATGTTAAATCACTTCATTTTGTTTGTTTAATAGTCAACACTGCTTTTGAAAATGGCATCTTTTATAATCAGTATAAAAGGATGATGGGGTTGTCCCAAATATTATACGTAGACACAATATTAAAATTATTTAATATGGAACAGGTAAGATAGGTTCCTTATGCATTGGCAATAAGAATTATCATACATACTATATCGTCTGCAAGATCACAGTTCACTCTTGTATTTGATACATAGAGCAAGTAGCAAATTAATATCACATAATGATAGTATAAAGTGTTCTTGAGTATTTATGAAGTACTAGGGAATTATTTACAGAAATAACAAACTCCTTAGTGCACGAACTCGAACTTCATTTACGACATCGAGTATAGTATGTCAATCATAAATTCATTTTCAAACTTAATTTGTTAACTTAAAATTGAAAATGTTCCGAACAAGAAATAGTGGCTGATTTAACCAAAGGATAAGTACATCGTATCGAATAATGCTGCTATGTAAGAAATATAAATAAATGTATAAATTTATAACTGAACCGAGGGTGATTCCAAATATTAAGAATCACGTGACATTGTTATATGATAATGATGTCGCGATACAGTTTGTAAAAGAACCTACAGATCATTAGAAGTCGAGGGAAGTAATTTGAATAGTTTCATAAGATAAAGGCAATTTATTAACAACGGAGAGAGCTGATTGATAGAGTAAATAACTAAAACAAGATAGCATACCTGTGTGGATGAGGTGATGATAGGTATGATAACCTAATCTATAGTGTAGTGGAATGGATCATAAGGCGATTTTACACTAGAGAGGGGGTAATGGTGTATTTAAACTTTTCGTCAATATACTGCTGATTTCAGACTTTATCTTTGTAAATTCAAACATAGATAATAGTATAATTATAGAACAATTAGATAATGGTAAGTAAATGCAGTAAAAGCAAAGGTAAAGAAGACATTGATAGTTTTATATGGGTTCAGATCTCCAATTCTACATCTAGCCATGTACCACGTATAGAATTTCACTAATCCCATCTTGACTTTAAATCATCTGGCAAGAACACACTTTACACCTCTTGACTTTGACTCAGATGGCAAGGACACCTATCAGAAATTGACTCAGTTAATGAGAACACCCTCTAAAATTTGGCTTAGCCTTTCTTTGACGAAGGAGGCTAGGCAACTCCCTATACAATCTCGTCTTAACTTTCACTCCGGTAGTTAAGATCCCTCTTTTACAAGTAGCAGTAGTGGACAATAAGAAACTGAATCTTTCAACCAAATTTCCAAGTAATTTTTTGATACAATTTCCTATAGACCTTCGGTAGTGGAAAGTCTTTGCTTTTGAGTAGAATTGAGTGAAGACCGCAGAGCTAATGGTGTAGATCTTCTTCGTGAATATAGAGAAAGAGAATTAATGTAGAAAATGGCAGCACTTCATTGAAATCTTAAAGAAAATGAGAGATGAAAAAATTATTTACAACTATTGTTAAAAATTAAAAATTCAAGGCCTATAATAGAGTTTGAAGAGTTGTGTCCACTTGCGAAAAATGGTGTTAAAGGTTGCTTCTTTTGAAATTTTAAAAAACATCTCAACGGTCTATATGTCGACATACAAAAACCTTGTATGTCGACATATACAAATTCATTTGTTCATGTTCAGAACCATTTTAAAAATATTTTAAACTATATTTCTATATAAAATGGTCTATTAAAAATAATTTTACAAATAGATTAAATAATATTTGAAATATTTTGAGTGTAAAATAAATTTTTGAAGCAAAGTAATCAAAGATACGATACTACTCAATCTTTAACGTTTGGTCTAAGCCTCAATACAATACTGACATAAATGTCTTGAGCTCTTCGTGCTTTTATTCTTAAATCCTTCAAACTCACGAGTCTTTAAATATATCTCAATCGGCTCAATATATCTTGATTAAATCTTGATTTATACCGATCATTTTTTCAATCTTTTATTCCATTAACACTTGTATAAACCTGTTAAAGATTTATGATATCCTGCACAATATACTATATGACTTGAGAAAATATTAGTTACAAAATTTATGATTTTTATCATCAAAATCAATAGCTTGGTATTAACAATCTCCCCCTTTTGAAGGTAACAACCATTAAATATTCTACTTATAAAATATAATAATGTTTAAGTAGAAACTCTCCCTAGCTCCCCGCGAATATATGCTAAACAACTCCCTTTATATTTTGCCTATTATAATTTATGCAACTTCCCCTCATCATCAACAAAAATGGGTGAATAAGTTGTGTTACTAAACTATATAAGTGGTTATAGTATTTCTATGCTTAGTGATGAATATTATATGATTATTAAAGATTATATACATAGGAAGTTATCAATTTTTCGTTGAATTAGTGGAGTAATAGTTTAAAGAGTCATCAAAATCAATAAGACACTAGTTTTCACTAAAATTTACATATCTACATAAGTATATTTACATCTGTCATTACATTATAACATAAGTTAACATAAGAAAATACGTAAATTATTATTTTGCGAAATTCATAGATTCTTCAAGGGAACTGTTACTCATCCTTCATATGGACCAAAACTTCCTTTAACGGAATTTTCTTCGCAGTCCTTCAAATTCTCAATGTCCACTTCCACGTCTTCATCATCGATCTTTTTGTAACTAGTCTTTTTAGAAACAGAAATTTTTTGTTCCCTTAAGACATAGCATATAAAGCAACGAAGTGATGCAATGTTTTCAAGTTCATGAATCATTTCTTCTAGTTCATTTTCAAATGCTTTTGATTTCTCAAAATCGAATGAAAAGCCTTGTGGAAAGATTTGTAGTCTCTTTGATATTGTCGCTTAAATTTTCTTTATAAACACTCTTTCCCAAAACCATTTTTTCGAAAATATACTATAATTTTTAGAGAAGAAAATAGGATCATTTCTCTATGTTAAAATGTGTATTTACGTGAGAAGTATTTAATTTATTTAATTGTTTCCTCTTTGAAATAATTAAAATTTGAATTTTGAGTTTTATATGTCGACATATAAATATGTTATATGTTGACATACACATTTTTCTTCAAACGGTTCTAAACTTTATTTTGATAACATATTTTATAATTTTTACAATAATTGTTAGTTTCAAAAGGAAAATTAGCATCAATATTCTTAATTTATTATAGGTATTATAATTATTTATTAATAATGTGTTATTATATGAAATTCATATAACCAAATCTTAATGTAATAGTTATGCAAGATACAAATTTAAACATCACATAAAAAAATGTAATTACAAACTTTTAAAAATTATATTTACAAACATACACACACATATAAACAAATATCATTTGATGTTCCTTGATGATTGAAAATTTGTTAATGCTACAATTTGGGTAATGAAAATAAAAATTCCATTTTTGTTCCACTAAATTTCCATTAGCATTGAAAGTTACTTCTCCAACATATCTAGCTTCAATTATGTCGTCAACTTTCATTTCTACTTCCTCCTCCTCTTTGTATTTTCTTTCCACGTTATTGAGGCTGTGAACGACCAAAATTTCAAATTCTTCCCTATCTATTATAAAATGGTCCACCGGATTATTCAGAATATAATTCTAATGATTCCTTAGGATTCTTTCATACCTCTTTTGTTCACTCTTTATCCGGATTGGTTATACTTGAGTTTTAGTAAACATGTTGATAGCACGCATCATTTCTTTTCCAATTTTCACTAGTTTTGAGAACTTTAAGTCACAAAAAGGGGAATTTCTTTCAATTGGGTGTTTGAAAATGTTTAGATGCATAAACTGTGTGTTTTTAATTTTTACAGAGAAGAGATGAGAGAAAATGGATTCAGACACGAAATAGTTTAGCTATGTATATAGCTTCTACCTTAAAATTTTAATTAAGGAGGGAAAACTATTTTAAAGTTCCATTTTTTCAACATATAAGATTATATTATGTCGACATATCCATTTTTCATGATATATTTTATTTTCTATTTAATTCTATATGTAATTGTATAATATATTTTAGAAAATAAAAAGGTTCTTAGTTTTCTTCCAATTTTAACAAAATTTTAAATTTTTTGTAAATACATTATCCACTAAGTTTTCAAATTTTTATAAACCTGAATTCAAATTTTTATGATTTTTGAAATTAATTAGAAAATATAGATTTAACAATTTAGAGTAATTATTACAGCAAAAATTCTTTTCACTAAATTAGACTATTTCATGAATGCTTATTATTATTAAATAACTTAAAAGTACTTATTTTATAATATATTTTCATCTTATTATTAATTGATATCTGTGTTATGGTATTTTTAAGTTTATTCTTTTAAACATACTTATTTTGAAAGGTAAGCCCATTTTATATTGGACCGTCCATTTTTTATTACTCCAAAAGAAAAGTGACATGCTGCCAACGCAGATACAACTCACATGGAGATCACATGACCCAAACACGATTACAAAGCTTAAGGACAAACAACCACTTCCCAATTAGCATGACTAAGCAACATTACATTAACCAGTTTCATTCTAGACAACATTCAATGGCTGACATTTACAATGGATAATACAAACAATCCTAACATTTTACGATCGAGACATTACCACAAGACATAGCCAAGAATCCAACATAGCTAAAACGAAAACAAACATTGCATTAGGAAAATCCATCAGGTGGCCAAGTATATGCATAATCAACGCCATATCCTCTATCTTAATCAAGAAGCATGAAAAACACCAACAAAATACTATGTACTTCATAATGCGAGCGGTCCCAAAAGTGTAGTATTGAAGGGTTGAAGAAATAAAGCTTTGGACTTGGATGTGCACATACTCATACATCATACCAAACTAATAAGCTTACATAATCAGAATCAAAACTTGCATCGGAAACACAGTTCAAATGACTAAAGAACTAGAGCTGCCATAAGAAGAAAAGGACCTGTGATAAGAACCCAAAACCCGAATTGAAGCTTAGCAATCAAAACCAAAAACGCCACATCTGTTGCAAGCAATCTCTAAGGGAATAGCAAGATAAATACGAAGACATAGGCCACAAATATATAATTATGTGTATGTATATATGTATGTATGTGTATACATATATATGTATGTATGTCTATGTAAATATGTGTGTGTATACATATATACATATACATATATATATATATATGTATGTATGTATGTATGTATGTATGTATGTACGTATGTGTGTATTTATGTATATTTCATAATTTCTTTATTTGTAAATTTGTATTTCTTTTTTATACATATTATTTTTACATATTATATAACATTTTGTAATAATGTTTTCCAGTTTATATAAATTTTGCGTTAGTTATAAAGAATATTAATTTGAACGCAATTTTACTTTTTCAAACAATGTTTCTTAAAAGAACCAATAAAATTTGAAATATATATTATCTATTTATGAAAGTCTATTCATATAAACTGATGAATAAATTAAATTAAATTAAAAGTTACCAATCTTTTAAGTTACTCTTGATTTTCCTTAGTGTTCATGGATTTTTCTTCGTGATCAACCATTGAATGTTCTTCTTCTATTAGGAAGCACAGATCTCTCTAAGTCATTGTTGCTTGATATGCAGTATGAATCATCCAAATTGCATTGTAAGCTAGTTTCCTCTTTTTTTGAAGGGGTCCGTGTTGGGAAAGAACTTCGATTTATTTTGAGTCAGAAAATCTCTCAGAAAGTGTCTAGATTTATTGCATCCAAAGCATTTGACGGTATGTCTGGTCCCTGATTTTTGTGGTTCTCCATCAGTCCTTTTGCATTTGTTTCTTTTTTGATACTACAGGAATTTTCTGAAATTCCTAGTTTTAGTTGTCATTTACTTATCATCATTTGATCCTTCATCTCCATGACTAATGTTGAATACTAGTGTTTTCTTCTCACTTGACTTGCTTTCCTTTTTACCCTACAATTGAACTTCATGACATTAAATTACCCATTAATTCTTCTACTTTCGTTTTACTGATATCATTGGCTTCTTCTATGGCCAGAGTCTTATGATCACATTTACTTGTAAGTTAATTAAGAATCTTTCAAACTTGGTCATCTTGGGTGTATTCTTTTCCTAATAAGATTAAAGCATGTGATATCTCTTGAAATCTAGATGCATATCACAAATAGGCTTATTTGGTTTCATTTTGAATAGCTAAAATTAGTTAGTTAACATAGAAATCTTGGTTTATTTAATCTTACTAGTACCATCGTGTGTAACTTAGTGTTCTCCATATTTCATACGTAGACTTAGATACAGAAACTCTGTTAACTTCAATTTTTATCTAGTGAATAGAACAATATATTCATAACTTTTGAAGTATTAAGTGCTTGTACCTTTTTCTCATTTGTCCACTGAACATATGTTGTTTCGGGTTCCATATACTCATTTTGGGTAATATTTCAAATTTCAAAGCTATTGGATTGTAGATAAATTTCATTCTACATGACCAGTATGCATAATTACTACCATTAAAAAGTGAGGGTCTAGCATTTGATCGGGCTTTTACAAAAGTGTTAAAAAGTGTGTTACTAATGTTAGTAGCCATTAAAATAAATTCAAAAGTCAGGCTACGAGTTTCTGAAAACCGTGCGCTCGATACCAAATGTGGATGGAGGGATGATAGGTGTGATAACCTAATACATACAGCAGCGGAATGGAACTTAAGGCTATTTAACACTAGAGGGGAGAGTGGATGGTGTATTTAAACTTTTTATCAATATACTTGCAAATTTCAAACTTAATCACATAAAATTCAAACACAAGCAATAATATAATCACAGAAAACTCAAATGGTAAGTTATTGCAGTAAAAGTAAAGGTGATGATGACACTGGGAATTTTTATTGATTTGGATTTCCAATCCAACATCCATCATGTATCCGAACAGAATTTCGCTAATCACATCTTCACTTTAAATCAGGTGGCAAGAACACTCTTTATACCTCTTGACTTTGACTTGGGAAACAAGGACACCTACTGGAATTTGACTAGGGTAACCAGCGTACCCTCTAAAATTTGGCTTGGGTAACCAGAACACCTATTCTGTCTTTGACTCGAAAGGCATGCCAACTCCTTTTACAATTGCCTTTTAATTTTCGCTCGGATAGCTAAGATCACCCTTTCGCAAGTAGTAGTAGTGGACCAAAAGAAATCCAATCTTTCAATCATAATTCCAAGTAGTTTGTTAATACAATTTCCTGTAGACCTTCAGTATTGGAATATCCTTGCTATTGAGTATAACTAAGTGAAGATCAGACAATTAATGGTGTAGATATTCTTCGATGAATGTTAAGAAAGAGAATCGATGTATTAATCGGCAGCATTTCATTAAAATCTTAAAGAGAATGAGAGAGGAGAGAGAGATGAATAAAATTGTTAGAATTGTTGTTAATGTTACCTTAGGACTTTTTATAAAATATAAATGCTAACATTATAGTTTAGATATATATGTATATGCAGGATTTAACCATGCAGGTACCAAGAATGAAGACGGTACTGTATAGAGATTCAAGATTGAAGATATCAAGATTGAAAATATCAAGATTGAAGACTCATGAGTATCAAGATATCAAGAGTTCAAGATTTCAAAGTACAAGATAAGTATTGAGTCTAAAATTATGTTAAAACTTCTTGAAAGCACTTACATCTTTATTCGAAATTTATTCATGGAATGGAATTCACTTCGAGCCTGTTAAAAGGATGGAACCCACGACAATATCTAGTGGAACATATAGTGGTCCTATTTTGATATCCACTAATTTTATGAAAATGCTTTTCAAAAATATATCTCTTGTTTTAAATGTTTTCAAAACCTTATTTTCAAAAAGACATCTCTCTTGTTTGAAATATTTTAGCCTCAAAATTATCTTTATCATTTCTAATATTTTGATTTCAAAATTGTCCTTGATTTTAAACCATCTCTTGATTTAAATATTTAGCTTTTAAATATATTCAGATTTTAAATCACTTTATAAATTAAGATTATATATATTAAAAATTACTTTTATATGTTTAAACTATATTTATAAAAGTTTAGAAATTGTCTAGAAAAACTATATAAATCAATTTTAATAAAAAAATCAAAATCACCATTTTGCCTAGAGCATCTCGACATACTCCTACCCTCATGTCGACATGGTGCCCGTTAAAATTCAAAATTCAAATTTTCAAATGAAGTGTCTATTCGTCGAATCCTTTCACGAATAGATATGGTTATTGATCTTCTATAAATACAGTAGTTCTAAACGAATTTTAATCAGATTTCACTTGTTTTCTCACCTCTTCATCTTCCATATTTATTCTAAAGAATCCCAAACTATACTCTACTGAAATATCAAGTGAATTAAATTTGATTATCTCTTGTTTGATTCTCTACCACTCTCTCCATAAGATCTCAGTACTATTCAGAGTTATATGATTATTTGTAGATCAAACTGTTGAGTAAAAGGTGCAGTTGAGCCTTGAAATCAATTGGGTGTGATTGTTGCCTCGGAAATCAATTAGGTGATCTTATGGCCTGGTAAATCAAGAGAGTTTGCCCCGGACTCGAATACGGGAGGGTGTACCTCGTGGCTTTGAAATCGAGGGTGTAATCTGGGAGATTAGTTTGAAAAGAAATCCATACAATTGTGCGGGACTGGATGTAGGAAAACTCCAAACCATTATAACATCCTAGTGTATTCTTTCCTTTACTGTTTTTATTTATTATTTGCATCTGTATTTGATTCTGTGATTATATCTGTGTATTGAATTTATTGGTGATTAAATTACAAAAGTTTCAAAAAGATTTAGAAAATCCACAAAATACTATTCACCCCCCCTCTACTGTTATTCTAGTCTTGAGATCCGTAATCCGCATTCCTAATATTTGAAATTGGAGCAAGGTTTTCAAAGTTTTCATAATCTAAATTTTGAAAAGTTTTTAAAATGGCTACCGACACTGGTTCCGTTAACACTATCACTTGTTCATTTGTAGGGGGTCGGTCTACTGCCAGACTGCCACTTTTTAATGGCAGTAACTATGCATATTGGGCATGTAGAATGAAAATATATTTACAGTCAATAGGATTAGACACTTGAAATATCACACAAACTGAATATTCTGAACCGACAACTAGTTTTGCACAGTGGACTGCTAAGCAAAAGACTATTGCACGAAATAAATCCAAAGCCATGAATATTTTATTTTGTTCACTTGATAGGAATGAATTCAATAGAGTATCTGTTTGTAAGTCTGCATACGATATCTGGAAAACTTTGCTAGTTACTCATGAAGGAACAAGCAAAGTCAAACAGACCAAAATATCCATGCTCACGATTCAGTTTCAATTATTCAAAATGAATTCTAATGAGTCCATTTCAGATATGTATAGTAGATTTCAGGATATTGTGTATTCTCTAATATCATTGGAGAAAAGTTTCTCCGAAGAACATCAAGTCAGAAAAATTCTAAATTCTCTTACTCCGGAATGGGATCAGAAAACTCTTGCAATCGAAGACGCAAATGATATCAGTACTTTAAAGATTGAAGAATTGATTGGAAATCTAATGTCATTTGAAGTTCAAATGCAAGGGAGAAGAGATAGCAAGACATTCAAAAAGAAGTCAATTGCGTTCAATGCATTAACAGATGAATCAGAATCGGGTAGTGATGATGATGAAGAAATAGCTTTCATGACAAGAAATTTTCGGAAGAGTCTAAAATACAGAAAGATACAATTTCAAATAGAATGATCATAGGAATTCTGGAAATCGTAATGTAGTATCAAATCACGTCAAATGTTTCAACTATGATGAACCAGGCCATCTCAGAAGAGACTGTCTGCATCTTGATAAGCAACAGTTTCCTGTAAGGAATAATTATACAAAGAAAAGGAAAAGAGAATATACCGCTACTTTAGACGATTCAGAATCAGACTCGCCCTAAAGTGATGACGATCAAAAGACATAAAATTCAAATATGTGCTTTACAGCTATTCATGATTCCAATGATCTCAGAGATACGAATCTAGAAAAATGTACACGTTTACAATATTTTGGTTGAGATTGTTTGCTTTGATTATTTGATTGCTCTTGAAATTATGTGTTGCTTGAATTTTAATTTTTTTATAATAATAATAATTATTATATTATTTTTAAATATTATAATATTTTTTATTAGAAGAGTATTATTATATTTAATAATTACTCCCAAAAAAAATATAGACATTAAAAATAATATATATATATTAAATTATTTAAGAATAGATAGGTCACATGAATTCTCTGACCCATGTCGACATGGCCCTACCCATGATGTCGACATGCCTATCAAAAATTTGAAATTCAATCTAAATTCAAATATTTGAACTTCCCACTACCTTTTCACCAACTCCAATGTTCTGGAAAAGTACATATTGACCAGAGAACATGACTATTAAATAGCTATTTGTTTCTTTATCTTATCATATCTTTTCGCTTTCATTTTAAAACTCAAACTCTCTTTTACTCTTTCAAACTCTCTACTCTCTTCAAATATGGCTTCTTCAAGCACTCCATCGACAATGAGGCTGACAAAAACCATTATAGAGTATCTCTATAATGATCCGGAAGCAATCAAAACTTATATAAGTTATGCTAATTATGGAAAAGTTCATACGGGAAAGTTTTCTCTCTTTAGTGATTTCTCTACATATGCAATCAATACTCTTCTTGAAGAAAACCATATTCTTAATCTTTTTGACAATTCTGAAAATGATTTTGTTTGTTATCCAAATATTGTTAAAATGTTTTATGTGAATTTGAATCGCGGTTTTCATGTAGGAAATGAAAATGAAATTTGGAGTAGTGTTAAAGGCACTAAAATTGTGTTAAATTGTGAAATTTTGGGCAACATTCTCAATTGTAAGAATTCAGGAATGGATCTTTATACTTTTAATATTGATGAACATGATCATGAGACATTTCATCACATTTTCGAAGCAGATGGCAACTTTGAATTTAAAAATCATAACTTTCGTCCAAAAGCACGTATTGTCAATCTTCTTTTGCAACATACTATCACTCCTAGATCGGGAAATTTCAATAACCCGACTTTAAAAGTTTGTAAAGCTCTTTTTTCTATTTTTGGTCATTATGACATTAATTAGGCGCAAGCAATTATGGATGAACTTCGTCCTAAGAATTTGAAAATGGGGGAGAATACTTTGTATCATGGAATCTATCTCACTCGGATTTTTAATTATTTTGGTGTTGGTTATAAAAGAGAAGACTTTGTTTCAAGAAAAGTGTTCAATCATGCTAATATTTCTCTTATGAAAATTCCTTTCATATTTCAACAATATGAATCTCTTGCCGAAAAGGATGAAAGGTTAGCACATGAAGAGAAGGAAGAAGAAGAAGGGGAGGAAATGGAAATTGATGAAGAAAATGAAGACACCTCCTTGGAAAGTATTGAATATCCTATCAATACTAAAAGTTATTCCAACAAAACTCTCCTCAAAAATCAAAATATCATAGTGGAAAATCAACGGATTCTCAATAGATCCGTTAGTAAGAAATTGGATAAAATGACCACTAATATGAACAAGTTCTTTGCTAAAGTTGGTCGGAAACTTAGCTTATCATAATCCTCCTAATCCTCAAGCACATTCTAAAAACTAGGATGTGATGTACTAGTTTATTTTGTATGAACTTGTATTTCTCTTTCATTATGTTATGAAGTATCTTATGTATAAGCTCATTTATCTATAATTTTTTTTTATCTATCTTATGTTTTTCTACCTTATCGTGCCTTTGGAATAAATGATAGTATAGTATATAAGTTTATATATATACATACTTATGCATAAAACAAAGAAGACACATAGACAACATACCCATGTGGACATACCCCAACCGCATATGTCGACGTATAACTGTCTGATTTAGTTATTTTTTAAATTTTGAATTTGAAATAACTAACTTGTGCCTATTCATTTTAAATGAATTCCTGCCTATTTAAACACCTATTTCTTCCAGAATTTTGTAACCTCTTTATTTCTACTTATCTCTATTTGCATCTTTTAACTATTTATCAAAAATGGCATCCTCTTCTCAAACTCTAAGTGAAAATCTTGAAGAAACTCTCAATTCATTCAAGAACTAAGTCAAATGCAGATGATAAAAGAACAAGAGAAGCATTTCGATGCCCTCTGTTGGATAATTTCTGCCCTAAACAAAGATGATTTCGATGCAAATCCTGAAGGAACTTTGATTCAAGATAATGAAGATTGGGAAGATATTAAAAAGACTCTATTTTTAGAGAAGAAGGATGGGTTGAAGTTCCTAAAATTATTTGATCTCCTTATGGTTTGAATTGTTTGATTTGATTTGAATTGTTTGATTTGATTTGGTTTGCTTTGACTAGAATTGATTTGGTTTGAATGGAATGCATAACATTATATGAAGCATAGTATATGGTTATTGAATTTAAACTATCATATTTGTTATGTTTTCATTAAGTAACTCATGTTAATATATATATATACATACATATATATATATATATATTCTATCTTAATTTGTCACAGGTAATCCAGTATTAGATTATGGGGGAGTTATATTAGTTTAGGGTTAGTTTTTGTTGATGATAAAGGGGGAGAAATATAAAATAGTGTAGTTAGAGTGGTTAGGATTAGATTAAGGGGGAGTTATTAGTTTTAGGGGGAGTTATTGTGAGGGTGAAGTATATTTTATAAACAAAGATTGTCATCATCAAAAAAAGGGAGATTGTTAGTCCATGAGATGATGGTTTTGATGACAACAACCTTAGGATTTGTTATAAAATATAAATACTAACATTATAGATTAGATATATATATATATGTATATGCAGGATTTAACCATGCATGTACCAAGAATGAAGACTGTACAGTATAGAGATTCAAGATTGAAGATATCAAGATTGAAGATATCAAGATTGAAGACTCATGAGTACCAAGATATCAAGAGTTCAAGATTTCAAAGTACAAGATAAGTATTGAGTATAAAATTATGTTAAAACTTCTTGAAAGCATTGACATCTTTATTCGGAATTTATTCGTGGAATGGTATCCACTTCGAGCCTGCTAAAAGGATGGAACCCATGACAATATCTGGTGGAACATATAGTGGTCCTATTTTGATATCCACTAATTTTATGAAAATGCTTTTCAAAAATATATCTCTTGTTTTAAATATTTTCAAAACCTTCTTTTCAAAAAGACATCTCTCTTGTTTGAAATATTTTAGCCTCAAAATTATCTTTAGCATTTTTATAATTTGATTTCAAAATTATCTTTGATTTTAAACTATCTCTTGCTTTAAATATTTAGCTTTAAAATATATATAGATTTTAAATCACTTTATAAATTAAGATTATATATATTAAAAATTACTATTATATCTATAAAATATATTCAAATATATTTATAAAATTTTAGAAATTGTTTTGAAAAACTATAGAAACCAATTTTAATAATAAAAAATCAAAATCACCATTTTTGCCTAGAACATGTCGACATACTTCTACCCCCCATGTCGACATGGTGCCCGTTAAAATTCAAAAGTCAAATTTTCAAAAGAAGTGTCCATTCATCGTATTCTTTCATGAATAGATGTCTGTTGATCTTCTATAAATACCAGTAGTTCTAAACGAATTTTTAATCAGATTTCACTTGTTTTCTCTCCTCTTCATCTTCCACATTCACTTTAAAGAATCTCAAACTATGCTCTACCGAAATACCAAGTGAATCAAACTTGATTATCTCTTATTTGATTCTCTGTCACTCTCCCCATAAGATCTTAGTGCTATTCAGAGTTATAGGATTATTTGTAAATCAAACTATTGAGTAAAAGGTGCGGTTGAGCCTTAAAATCAATTGGGTGTGATTGTTTCCCCGGAAATCGATTAGGTGATCTTGTGGCCTGGTAAATCAAGAGAGTTTTCCCCGGACTCGAATACAGGAGGGTGTACCTCGTGGCCTTGAAATTGAGGGTGTAATCTGGAAGATTATTTGAAAAGAAATCCGTACAATTGTGCGGGACTGGATGTAGGGTAACTCCGAACCAGTATAAAATCCTTGTGTGTTCTTTCCTTTACTGCTTTTATTTTTTATTTGCATCTGTGTTTGATTCTGTGATTATATCTGTGTCTGCATATTAAATTTATTGGTGATTAAATTACATAAGTTTCAAAAGGATTTAGAAAATCTATAAAACACTATTCACGCCCCTCTAGTGTTATTCTAGCCTTAAGATCCGTAATCCGCATTCCTAACAGTTAAAAATTCGAAATAGTGGGCCTTTAAATGAAGTTTGAAGAGTTGCATCCATTTATGGAAGAATGGCCCCAAAAGTTGCTTCTTTTGAAATTTTAAAAAACATCTCAATGGTCTATATGTTGACATAAAAAAAATCATATATGCATATATAAAAATTTATTTGTATATATGTATAGAACCATTTTAAATATTTTAAACTAGATTTCCATATAAAAAGTTTATTGAAATTAATTTTCCAAGTAGATGCAATATTATAAAAAATATTTTGAGTGGAAAATAAATTTCGAAGTAAAGGAAATCAAAGATATGATACTACTTACGTCTCTAATATTTGGTCTAAGACTCAATATAATACCGGCATAAATATCTTGAGCTCTTCGTGCTTTTGTACTTGGATTCTTCAAAACTCATGAGCCTTCAAATATACTCGATCAATTCAATATATCTTGATCAACTCTTGATTTATACCGATCGGTTCTTTAAGCTCTTATTCCATAAGCACATGTATAAACCTATTAAATATTTCTGATATCCTAAACAACATACTATATAACTCAAGAAAACATTAGTAACAATATTTTTATGATTGATGTAGTCAAAATCAATACCTTGGTATTAACAACTCGTTCATTAAGGGACTAACCTAATTAGTTTTTGAGAAAACTATTCGAAGAAGTTTGAATAAGATTTCATAATTGGCCCCAAGTGCAAGTGAGAGATTAATAGTGTTCGAGGTATGCTTTAGGTGCGATTTGATAATTTAGTACATATATCTATCTCAATGACTAATCTAGTTGAAAGTAAATAGTATTTTCTTTTTATTATATGTTCATTATATTGTGATATAATCACTTATATAATTAAGTTTGAAGTATATTAAATAAAAAATCTTTAAATGGTATGTTGTGTTATAATAATTACAATGTGTTATGATCATGAGAAATTTCATATTAAAAGTAACATGTTATTTTTAATATTCCTAATCAAGATGTTTCAAGGCGGAATATCGATACATCCATTGAGACTAAAGCATGTGACGCTCTCCAAATGCTGGGCAATGTATTACATATGGTTATTGGGGAAATTAGGGATTACGTGCTGAAAGTTATTGGATTATCATGGAATGACTCGCTTGAGAGTTTCTATTGCTTAATATAAATAAAATCAAACCTATGCAGTTAAAGCCCCGCAAAATTCACGTATCGCATGGCGCTCTTCGACCGCTAGCTATTTCAATTTAGCATTGTTGGACAATAGATCCGCTTTAAGCCTCGCTATTTTTGTAACGACCCCACCGCGATGCCCAGACAGCAAAGAACATTACAAGTAATGTCGTCTGCTAATCAGAAGAATACGGCTTGTTAAGGGTGATCGAATGTGAATATATCTTTATACTAATATTGACACATTGTTTTTTCATTTTCACTTAATATCTAAACTGAATTTGACGTGTACAATATTAACGCAAAGTAATAGACACACCGATTTCACAGAATCAAAACAATATATCATATAAATAACAGTCACATATCATAATGGAATAAATCTCAACTTATACATATACAAATTATTTAGTTTACAAAATGAAATACTAAACTCGATTATTATACAAATTCAACAATTATATAATCTCAATTATACATCTTATATACAAGGTCCAAATTCCTAAATGGGATAAATTAAAAGTCCTAATGTTTATCTCCTTGCTTGCACAACCATTCAAAGGTCAAGCTGTCCTGTAACCTGAAAAGTCTCGGCCTGACCCGAGCAAAATAACACTCGGGTCAGACTATATTTAAATATCCAATAGGGTGAGAACAAGATATAGCACAAGAACAAACAACATATAAGTAAATACAGATGTTCAGGATTGAATTCACAGAACAAAACAATGTCTCTAAGCATGCAAATATCAGTGATTAACTCAGTATAGGGTTATAAGTTTACATCACAAACACGAACTAGTCACTAAACACAAAATAACAGAATTAACTTGACATCCATTACAAGACATAAGAACATATATTTATTTCACGAACACACGACACAAGAATATTTGTTTATTTCACAAACACAAGACACATGTATATGTACTTATTTTACAAACACAGAACGGTCACAGAATCCAAATAACCAGTATTCAAGAGATCTTAATCCAAACTGATTGTAATGATCATCCAATATAATCACAATGATTGTACTCAAAACCCGCGAAAAACAAACAAACAAATTGGTATCACTCGAACCGATCTGATACCAAAGAATATACTCAGACGGGAACACAGAATGATCTCAAGGACAATCCATACCGATCAAGGTGATCGTAGAAACCATGACTCAATAATTCCACGTTTATTTAATATTATTAAATTATTATGTTTGAAAAGAAATCCAGTAATAAACTTTTTAATGATCTAGCGCCACTTGTCGCACACCAAAAGAGAGTAAACTCTAAAGTGCCAAATACTATCACCTTCATTAATCACTAGAATTTAACCAATACGTCCCATATCGTTGATGAAATTCAAATATTTACTAAAAGCTAGTAAATATCACTTATTACGGATACCACTGGAAAACCTGAACCATATTCTCTTAAAGATCTAGTAACCACTTGTCGCACACCGGAAGAGAATACAACTCTAAAGTGTTAAGTACTTTTCCAAATACGATCATAAGAATTTAAGAAAGGCATCCCATACTACCCGGTGGAATTCGAGTATTCATTAATGGGCAAGTGAATTCCACTCAAACATTCTATTCAATGAGTTATACCATATTTGACGAAGCGTTATTCGAAAGCATTTAAACTAATCGATGATACTAAGTCGATTATTAGTACTCCTCAAATTATAGAATTAAGGTTATCAAATAATTTTTTTTCTTTTTGATTTTATTTTCTATAAACACTTCTTATGAATTTCCACAAGTTTATTTACTATTTTGGTTAAAATAAATTTTCACTTATTTGATAAAATATTCCATAAACCCGAATTATTGCAAATTTACATTTATGTACACGGTGTCTTAAATTTTCGTATAAAACATGTAGTTGATAACCCATATTTCAAAACCACTTCTATTATTCTTCCAAATCCTTTTTGATATATGTATGTGTGTGTGTGTATTATTTAGAAAAAAATTAGACTCGCCTTTTTAAAACCATATTCCCAAAGTCACTTGTATATTCTATCACTTATTTTATAAAACCATGATCACTCATATCTTCAAATTCATAACTCTATATACCAAAAATAATTAAAATATATGTGTGTGTATATATATAGTTATTAAAGTCATTTACAAAAGAAAGTCAAACAAATATAGAAACAACTTTGAGATTTATAAATCTAAATGAACTCACTTTCGTATAATTACTTGAATATGAAACATATCCATTTATATATTTTCAACTCAAATTTAAAGCATTTAGATCTGCAGTTTCGACCTCATATATCCCATAATTTTTCAAATATCAAAACATGAAAGTTGTAGAAAAATGTATAAGCTTTAAAAATAAATAAAGATCATCTAATTTGGACTTACGGTTCAAAAGTTATGGCCAAAATAATTCTTAGATTTTAAATTCACTATCACTGTCGTTTATTCTACGGATAGCATCGACTACTCAAATCTCAAAATTTTGCAAAACTCAAAAAATGAAAGTTTCAGAACATGGTCTAAGCTTTCGAGAACATCAAGAATTATCTAAATCCGACAAGAAACGAAAAAGATATGTCTAATTTACTAAATGTTTAGTTTAGATAATATAATTATCAAAGTGACAGAGCTTAGAGTTTGCATTAGAATTTCGATCAACTTATGCCCAAAATTTGCAAATATGTTCAACATGAAAGTTGTCACGCACGAAGTAATCTTTCCAGAAATTAAGAATCGTCGAATTTTGATTAGAAATGAAAAAGATACGGGTAAAACAACTATCAGGTTTTTACTTCATCATCGCTGTTGTTAATTCTCGGGACAGCGACACTAAAACGTATTTTTGACCACGAAAACCACAAAATATTACAAAACACAAAAAATGAAAGTTGTAGCAGATTATCCATGCTTTCCAAAACATAAAGAAATCATTAAATTTCGATTAACAACGAAAAAGTTATGGCCATTTTAATTTTAGGTTTCAACTTAGCAATTACACATAAACAGAGCAACACTATCATATTCAAACTCGATTTTGAACTAATAAACATCAGAATTTTGAAAAGTTATCAAAAGAAAAATTGTAGTTAACTGATAGACCTATCTACCACAAAAAGTTTAGGTCATTTTGGATTAACATGCATAGAGATATCGTTGTTTTATTACAGTGATTTTTCTAATTCAATTTCAGCAAACAACAACAAAATAATCACATAAGCAACCAATCACACATCCAATTCCATAATTATTTCAGAGAATTCAAAGATATGAATTATTAATTTGAAGATAGATTATGTGAGTTAAAATAACTGACCTTTTCTCCTCGGTTCAGCAGTAATTTAAACACTGCAGTTCCATTTCCTCATAATAGCAAGCTCTAGAATAAAGCACTCCAGCAAAGAACAAACAAAAATTATTTGTTGAAATTACTAAATTTAAAGAGCCTAGAATATACAGTAGAGATGGGATTCATTACCTTGATTATATTAGCTTCTAAATATGATTTAATTTGAAATAGAATTCAATGAGATTGGGGAAATTGATTTCTAAGTTTAGAAAAGGAGGAGGAGTTTACTGTGTTCGACTTTGCTGCAAACTAGAAGAAGAAAAATGAACATACCGACCAAAGAAAGAAGAAGTAATACTTCTCTTGAATGGGATAAATGGGTTTGAGTATGGATCGTCTAAGCAAAGTGTTGCAAATTCTTCTATAAGAAAAGTGTTACTAAATATTTAAATACCTCTCAATTCTCTTATTATAAACACTATTTTATCTCAAAGCAATGTTTTATTTAACATAATTTAATCTCAAAATTTACCAAAACTCATTTACAAGATTAAAAAAAATCTCATTTATGTAATTATAGAAATGTTTGTACAATTAAATGTAACTTTTTAAAATAAGGGTCATTCTTTTTATTCTTAATAAAATTTTATAAATCCTGAATTGCAATTTATCATTTTAACAATAAAATCTCAATATTAACACTTAATTAAATTTACAGCATTCTTTAAAATCATTCTTATACTATCAAATATAAGAATTAAATTTCAAAAATTACAATTATAAAGTATTTAACCTTAATTAATTTTTCATTAATTAGTCAATTAACAACATGTTTGTTACAATTTTCCACTACACCTGCTAAATCAAGGATTTTTAGCATCCGTTTTAGCAAAATTAATATATAGTGGTTGATTTGACTAGTTAACTTTTAAACCAAATAAAAAAAGTTAATGTAAAGACCTAATTTTAAGACATAATTGCACAATATAAATCAGAAATCTATTGTGGTCAACGAATCTCGTGTGCATAAATCAAGATATTCTTTAGTTTTGTTATATAAGATTAAATAATATTTTCTTCTACACAAATGGTATGAGAATGAGAATAAATTAACTTTAAAATATTTAGTTCTATATGTAATAAAGTTTTTTACACCTCCACTATTTTCTGCTATATTTCTGCTTTATCCCCACTATAACTTTTTACACGTCCACCGCTGTAGAATCGCTAAGCGCTTTAACCGCACAAGGTCAAACAGACAATCTCGAAGTAATGATGTTACACAATTTCATCGACTTGAGAATACCGTGGAACTTCAATGTGGACATTCCACTTTGATTATAGTTAAATCGTTGCATGGAATCCATCGAACGACTATAGTTGGGTCTGAGTTGAAACATTGGGAACAAAACACTATTTAATAAAGAATTTATCTCCTCGGATATATGAATTTAATATCACGATCAACTGTATATAAAAGTTATTAACGTGTGTACCGATACACGATGTTGATGGAATGTTTAAATTAGATTTAAGTAGAATAAAATATTAAGTGGGATTTTAAATAAATTAAATGAACTAATACTTATGAAATATTAATTATTAAAATTTTATTTGATGTTTGAATACATTATTATTTAATAAAGTGTGTATATAAATGTTATAAATGTGTGCAGAGATATACGATACCAGTAGAACATTTAATTTGGATTTAAACGAGATTAATGCTATTGGGATTTTTAAATTTTCAAGGGCCCATATGACCCAACTATGGCCGACCATGCATGTAAAAAAGGGCGAGGAACTTATTGAGATCTAATAAAGAATTTAACAGGGAAGTAAGGAAGGAATAGAAAATGATTCTATTATTCCTTCAAAAAAAATATCCTTTCATTTTCTTTCCCGACAAAATTATTCCTCTTCCTTTTCTATCATTTATAGCCGAAATTTTCGTCGCCTTTAAGGCTTAAAGTTCCAAAGTAAAATTAATAAAAAAAAAGAGGTTCTCATCTCTTGATTTTTGCAAAATCCGGAGATCCATTCACGAAATCTAGAAGCTTTTGATTCATCATTCAAGTGTGATTTATTGGTAACATCTCAAGGTAAATTTATAATTAATTCATTACATGTTTTCTATATTTATATGCTTGGATTTTTATGATTCATTATATGTTTAAATTAACTATCTTGTAACATGTGAATTAATAACCTCTTTCTCAATTAAATGTATGTCTTGTTTTGTTGAATTCATTCAGATCTACATATATTATCTATTCCCTTACAATATTTGTTCATCTCAATTGACATGTTTTAGATTCATCGTCGCCTTTGTTTATTTATTATTGTTCTAGATATCTATTAGATCTGATTATCATTATAAGGAATTTGCATATGCCTAACTTGACCAATACTTCTTTTCGTTTTGGAAATTTTACAGCTTTTTTACATATATTATTGAAAGCTAATTTAATTTGAAATCTTATTTTGATTTTATAATATGTACACATAATCACAAATGAATTGTATTTTGAAAATTAATTTCTAATGTTGTTAGGTTGCTAGGGCGGCGTAGGCTGGTTGTCGCGGTTATTCCTTTGTTCTTCTTGATCACGAACAAACTCTAGAAGGATCACCTCCAGGATAAGCCTTTTAATTTTATCTTTGAGCACCCAACACTCATTGGCGGTATGGCCGTTGATTTGGTGGAACCAGTAGTATTTGTTGTTACCGCGAGGCTCCTCCATTCTCCATCTCTAGCGTTGTTTGGTCTTTGAAATTGCACCTGATCATGGGGTCATGAGATATTATTTCCATACCTCTTTTCATGTCAGCATAATTTATATACTTGGACCTGTAAGGAAAGCCGACTTCGGCTCAAATTTTGATGTCGTTTTGCCGACCATTGGGTCAACGATCATGTTGTTGTGAGGATCGGGCTGGGTGGTACACTGGGTTTCAGTGTCTTATTAGAAAGATCATCGTCTTCCATTCTCATTATGTCGTTAGCTCATTGATAAAAGTCAGCCAAGAACGTAGTCGGCCGCTTTTGAAGCTCTCGCCACATTCTGGACTTATACATGACCCCTCAGTAGAGGACTACGACCAGGTTGTTCATGTCGGCACCCCTAACCCAGGTGAATTATTTATTGAAGTGGTTGACATACGACCGCAAGTTGATCCCTGTCTGATGTTACCTAATTCACCAGCTATCATAACATGGGTCTTAGAAACGAAAAACTTAGTCTTGAAATATGCACATAGCTGGGCCCAAGAATTAATGATGTCCATTGTAGATGCAAAAACTAGCGAGAGGTCAGTCCTATGAGAGTGGATGGAAAGAGTAGGCATTTCGCTGGGCCGGAAAGTTGACAGACATGGGTGATGGAGTTGAATGCTTGCGGTGATGTGATCAGATGGGTGAGAACTCCCATCATATTTGTCCATGGACAGCAAAGCATATCGCGTTTGATTGTAAGTACTCAATATTTCCTCATAAATGGCTCGCCATTCTTGTCATCCGAAAATGCGTCGTACCTATTATTTCAGTCTTGCGTGCTATTGAGCTACCGATGAAGGATGTTCATTTCCTTCTAGAGGACATCATCTGCTTGTTGCGGGATGGTTGGCTAATTATTGGCTGTGGGCTCAAACGACGCCTTAGTGGAGTGGTGGATCGATGGCAGGAAGAGGAGTGATGATAACGATGACGAGTTGGAGTGGGAGACCCCCTCTCCTTATGCATAGAGGACAACCAAGAATGACCGACTCGACCTTCTCTTGACTTATTTCTGGTCCGATCAGATTTGGGGTGTGCTAAGGGAGCCCCATGCTCCCTAACGACGACCGAAGCCCCAACATTAAGGCGGTCAAAAGCATACGTTCGCAAACACTCAAATGCAGATGGCTTTTCCACTAAAGGGGAACGGCGGTGTCTAGCTCTCTGGGCTAGGCGTGGCCACATCGAGAATAATATCAACATGGCTTGGCACGCGCAAAACATACCTCCTCGGATGAAAATCCATGAGTGGGGTTTCAGACACCACCCCATCCTAGGCCTCAACATTGTTCATGAGGTCGTAGGCGTCGAGAAGGGCATGTTGATGAACATGCCGATCATTAAGGCCGATTACAGGAGGAGCCTTTGGGACATAGTTTACAGTAGCTTGAGCGTCCACCCACATCCTCAGGCTTTGCACTTCATGAGACGAAGTGCCAACGTTTGTTAACTATTGCAACATGGTTTGCTATGTATCATTGCCAATCCTAGGAATAGGGCGGCGACACTGGCGATGGTGTTGTTTTTGGTTTCGTGCTCATTAGAGGTGTTACCTTCAACCTTAGGGACTAGGTCCATATTCACAAGTCAAAGCAGATTTGTGTGAAGAAAAGTGATGAAAGTGGAGAGTTTAGGGGAAGGCCTTCGTTTTAACTTCAAAACGATGACTAAAGATTTAGCCAACCTCGGAATCAGCCTAACGTGGTTAATCACTAGGCTTAAAATGATAAATGAGGAAAAATGCAAGTAAAGCAAAGCAAATGATACCAATTATAGAGTGGTTTGGTTGAGTTGGCAAGTTTGGCAAGCTTGCCAGCATCCATTATAAAAATATCTTACTATACTTATCTCTTATTACTATAAGAAATTACACTAGAATAAAAAAAGTGCTTAAGACCAAACAGTTAGCTAATATGTATTTAGGGATTTGAAGAGAGCTCTGAAAAGACAGAATAACCAGAATTCTACTAATTTTCAACCCCTTTGAAGTGGCAATGCATTGGGTATTTATAGTACGTAAGTGTATAATGAATGGCTGAGAATGCACAGTAAAACGGTTAGGAAGCATGTCTGGTCATTATTCTAGTCGTCTGGTCTGACGGGAGACAAATGTAAATGTAAGGAACGAGTGGTTGAGAAGCATACTAATTGTCCTTATGCACCAGGAGAAGACTTTGCATTTAATGCACATTAAATGTCGAGGCAAGCTACAGGAATAGGCACGCGGTTAGCCGCTTTGCTACAGTACCTCGTATAGTAGGTTGTACAGTTTGTCGTTTATTTTTGCATGCTTAAGGAGTGACTCCGGCCTGGCTACAGATGATACTGAAAGTTGAATGTCGCTAAGGAGCAAGGTGCAAGGAATGTGCCGAGCCGGCAGTTATGTGACCGAATGAGTTGTGGTAATGTCGAGCTAGAGACAGTTCACGCTTAAGCCGCTTGATATATGAATTTGTTGTTGAAGTCGTCTTGAGTGTCTTGAGTGGTTACGGAGCTGGTCTTGATGTGCTGGTCTGGAGCCGGAATGGATTCATACCGCCGTGAGCAGGCTGGTTGCTTAATGCATGAGTTCCCGGAGAGTGGACTAGCACTAAGAACCACATTACAAGAGAGGTGATAGGCCTAAGGTGGCTTTGATGAATGCGATCTAAAGATAGGTCAAGCTTGAGCTGATATCGTCTAATGAGTTGGCTGACAATTTATTCGGAGTGACGCTGTGTATGTCAGTTGACCTGGGACGATGCAGGGTGTGGTCCGACATGGATGAGCCAGTCGTTGTCAAGCTGGGCCAGGGTTAGTTCTTCCCTTGTTCGATAAGTTGGCTGTTGAAGCCGTTTAGGGTTGAGCCAACAGGTCGTCGATCTGATGAGCTACTGAGCAGATGGGTTGGGTTGGGGTCAGCTTGAGCTTGGACCGATATGGAAAATCAATTGAAGATTTGATGGACCGGCTTTGACCGAATCGAGCTATATTTAGATTGAGTTGCTAATTACTTGCTAGAAAATCAAGGAACGGTGTTCAATTCTACAGCAACATTATATATATTGGCTTTTAGTTAAACCGTTTATTTGGACGTCGACATTACAAAGATTCCACGACGACATATTTGATCAATAGAAAGATCGTAAAACTATACTAACATCTTTTACTTACAAGTTAATCTTTTGAAACGTTAGTGATAAATAATTCGTGTTTATTTATATTATTTTAATTTCCTTCCCTTTCCGGAGACAAGCTGTATGAAAGGGAAAGATGTACGCTGACAAACTTCAAGTAAAATAAAATAAAATAAAAAAGGAAGTACGACTTTGATTTGCTCGTAAACTTAAGTTAACATCAATCTGAATTAAGATAAAGCATCTCAATCAGAAAAGTTAGCATTCTCTTCTTAGAAGATAAGAGATGCACATTTAGGTGTTACTACTTGTCAAGCATCCTTTTAATTTACTAGACTACGCAATGGTATAATGTTTTTGTCATTCAGGCTATAGATTCAAGTTTTTTTTTTCTTTCCATTTTTTTCCTTCTAAATTTTGTTGTTTAAGAAGAAGAAAGCAAACACAATATTACACACGTCTTGAAGGATGTAAATTTAAGGAGTCTATACTTAGGCATCTGCAGCAGTACAAGGTAGTTATAAAACAACAATTAATGTTTTTGCACATAAACATGACGTCGACCACCACAAGGTTTCCTTTATCATAATGATTGCAAAATTGAATTCTCTATAGTTAAAAAATTAAAGGTGCAATAAAGATCTTGTTTCTAGCATGTCCTCTAAAATCTCTCCTAACATGGTCTAACCATACACGAACATCTCAAATAGATTTACCATAATTATTTTGATTTTTAGATAATGATTAAATTAATAAATTTATAATTTTAAGATGACTAACTTGTTTGGAAACAATATTTTCAAAAAGAAAATAATGTTTTCAGACAAGAACTAACTTTATGTTTTAGAATCAAATCTTTCCAAATAATATATAGAAAAGAAAAAAAAAACAGAAAAATACGCATACGAAAGAAGTTGCAAAAAAATTTAGTCTAATTTTTTAGCCTAAAAGACAATTTATAGTGTAAACAGAAAATGATAGTTGCAACTATCATTCTGTGATTTACATTGAAAATAATCTTTCGGTCTAAAAAGTAAACTTCTTCTCTCTGAAACTAAATTTTTCTTCAACTTTTTTTCGAACCTAAAAATCCCTAGAAAAATGTACAAATTTTTAAAAGTTCTTCTTTGAAAAATAACAAATAGGAAATTTTTGCTAAGGACAATATTTCTCAGCATTTTAACCTCAAGAACAGACCTTGGTATTTTAGCCTGAATGACAGCTTTCTTTTGGTATCGGTTTTAGTTATTTGTAGCAGTTTTTAGGTATCAATTTGTAGTTGTCGGTAGCAGCTTTTAGTTCGGTAATAGCTTTGGAAGAATGTCTATGAATAATTTTGGAAGAATGTTGCTCCTTATGAATAAGTTTTAGTAGAATGTTTGTGTTTGTGGTAAAAATATTAAGGTTGTATGCTTAAGGCTAAAAATATACAATTTTTTGTTTTTTAAATTAATTCCCCGATAACAAATTTGTTCGAATGTTCATATATTTTCAATGAGTTTGAAACTTTCCGTCAAAAGATGAAGAATTGGTTGAGATGATTTTAAATTTTCACTAAGATTCAAATATGTTCATCAAAATTCATTAAAATTTAAGAAACTGAAAACGTATAAAAGTTTCCTTTTTCTTTAAATCAGTTGAATTAATATTTTTCTATTACTTTCTATTAACAAATTAAAATTATCCAAAAATTTAATGCAAATTAAATTCATTTTTATTTGTACTTTACAGAAATATCTATCAATCATTTTCCTCTATTGTGTGCTAGTTCTCTTGTTTGTCATGTTATACTGCGTTTCACGTTTTGTTCCATACTTAAGAAGATGCATTAGATAGAGTCACGGTGAAAAAGCTTTCATTTCACAATTATTTTTAATATTTGATTATACATTTGCAGTACCACAAATAAAATAAAATAACCTGCGATGTAATAACAGAATTAACACCCTGATCTTATTTCCAACTTTGGTTCCAATTTTCTGTCCTTAAATTCTTTATTTTGCTTCAATGAGCTACCCATTATACCCCATAACCCCGTTATGGTAATGTTATCAATACGAAAAAATTGGTATCATATTGAATATACTAGTAAAACACAATTAGAAAATGTTATTGCTACGAATACTTTGTTACACAGGTGATGGATATACCGATAAGTTTTGATAATCATTGACTTATATGTGTTAATTCACCGCTAAAAGTAAACAAAAATATGGTTTTATATTCACATTTTAGTAGACGGATTACTCAAATTTAACTTAATCGCTTCTAGATTAACACCATTATATTGATACAAGTTATGAAAACTAAGAGACTTTGAATTGATTCAACGTATAAAACTTATAAGCATATCAATACTTCATTAAAATAGAGTTAAAAAATATGAAAGATCAACAGGATTATCATATCCATCTCCAATATGTCTTTAAATATATGGTACTTCTAAATAGTTGATTAAAGCGATGAAATAAAATTACGAAACAACTAGTAAATCTATAATTATTGATGATTTTGATGTTTTGTTAATGTATAATTTACCGATAACATCGCTATATTTACCATCATCTTACTAGTAGATAGTGTTGATTTGGGATAAGTGTTTAGTTGGTTTTGTGGTCCTTTAAATGTCTTTCTCATTCGTTTGAAGAGTGCAAAAACGGATGATTTATAAGAAAATAACTTACTTTTAAGAAACTAGTTCTAAAATGATTTTTCAAAACATTATTGAAATTCTTTTCTTTCAAAATCACACGTTTTTACACTCTTCGAGCGAACGAGAATGAGATTTAAATGATTTATTAAACGCATGTTGATGAAAATTGCTAAACCGAATTAAAATCAAAAAAATTGAAAATCAAACCAAATTCAATTAATTAAGTTCGGTTGGTTCAATTAATTATGCATGCTTATTTCATATTTTTATGTGTTTTAATAGTAATTTTGACACATACATTAAATATAATTTATTTAGATCACTAAACTAATTTGAAAAATTATTATAACATCATTCATTTTACCAATATAACAAAAGTTCGATTAACTTGATTAAATCGCTAACTTTTTTTACGGACCGATTATAAACCAATTTAGTTTCAAACCAAACCAAACCGACCGAAATAAACTGGTTTGGTTGGTTTATTTGGTTTAACCAAAGGTTGTTCACTTCATCCCTAGTGTTGGTATTTGGTATGTTGATTTTGTTTACTTTCAATTATCAATGATTTGATAATGATGTGGTAATAATGATAAATACAGATAAAGTTCAATACATCTTATATCTCTACCACTAATAATAAAAATTCGTTAAACTAATTTACTCGGTGTCTTTTTTAAATTCAAAAAATGCTCTTGCTTTCCGTTTACATATTTATGCTCGAATAAAATATCAACGTATATGATAACACAAACAGCCGTGTGCAACGCACGGGTCCATACTAGTATTGATAAAATGATTCTTTACCGTCTTATGCCTACATAAAATTTGTGTTTGCCAACAAAGAAACATTATTATTTGCATTGCTTAGAAATACAAAGGTTAGGTTTGGATAATTTGGTTCCTACCTATAAAGTCAATCTGACTGCTTCCACACATTAGCAAAAGTCAACAGATAAACTTAAACCTAAAAAAAATAAAAAAAAGCAAGAGAAAAAAAAAAGAACGAAAGAAGAAAACAAAAGGAGGTTTGTTTTTTTACAAGTGCCCAGGATCAACAAATTGACACTACTCGTCTCTCTTCTTAGTTCTAGAAGCAGATAAGTTACAAAGAATGAGCTTTGCAGCATGCCGGTGCAAAACGTAATAACTGTCCCTTCTTACAGCAATAATTGACATGGGTCGACTGAATAAAATAACAAATATACGGAAAAGCAGCAGCTTAAAAGTTGAAAGCGGAAGGACCCATAGCACTAATGTATATAAAAAGTCATAATCAAACATAAGCAGACTGACTAGAACAGGATTTTTATTTATTTATTCCTTTATTTTTATTTTTTTTCTACACCATTGTGGGTTGCGTATGATATTATCTTCACTCTTTGTCAAGCATATATATATATATATATATATATATATATGTATATGTATATATATGTATGTATGTATGTATATATATATATATATATATATATATTCGGTGCATCTGCGTTTTCTTTACCTAGTTTGAGCCTGCATTGCACACGACGCATCGAACGCGTCATGCATTGAACCCACGTTTTTGATCCATTTGTCTCGACTGTCCAAATTTAACGGTTGGCATCAGATGCTTCTGACTCCAACGGTTAGCCAGAACGTCCAAAAGATAACTCGTGTACGTTAACCATCATTCTCTCTTCTTCATCACCAACATAAACTCAAAATTCATAAAATCTAACCGAAAAATCCACAAAAAGCAATTAAGTTTTGAGGTGATATTTAGTACACTTATCTTAATCTCATTTCCGTTTATTTTCCATACTTCTATAGTTTTTTTTAAAGCTAGAAAATGGCCGAACTGATCTGAAAACTCCAGCCGAAACCATAAGAATTGATCCGAAAAAACTACGACGGAATTCCGACGTTGCTCCATAGATGCTTACCAAATAATTGAAAAAAACAAAAAAGACGTCCATAAGAAAATTGCAGTAACACTGAATGATGTTTTAACGACTACGCTGAATGAGAAATACCAATAACAGGAGATCAAGTTCGCTACAAATACGATGGACAAAGAATAAACAAAGGTCAGTATGATAGACTTTGTGTAGCATAACAGACACAATATGAGATTCAGCAAGCGAAACGGTTAGCGGCTGATGTTTTAATTTTTAGTTTTATTAACGTTGCATTTTTAGTTGTATTTTTATTTTTATTTCGATTTTTAGTAATTAATGAAAGTTGTCATTTTTAATTATATTATTTAATTACTTCACTAAAAAATAATTAAAATAAAAATACAATAACAAAATTAATTAATTATATAATAAAACAATTAAAATACCTCTTTCACATGTCCCTTTCGTAACACATGAACACATTCTCCTTTCGACGGCCATTCTTTTTGCGTGCCCTTCGCAAATGTCATTTTCGTATGTCCCTTAGCCTGATCATGCTAAAAAGTAAACTATATATGTGAATGTTTTATGCTTTCAGCCATGACTTACTAAACATGATTATGATACTTTTTAAATGTACATTTTGCATAGTTTGTAGGTGAAAGATTCAAAACTAGTTTGTAGAAGTCAACCAGTAAGCTAGTCAAACAGAATCACTTAGGTGTAATGACTTGATCACATAAACGGATAAACCTAATACACAATCGTTACTTTAAACAGGAAAAGCTATTGGTTGACGTTATATACATGCTACTTTCCGTAGTTGGTATACTAATATATATAAAGCTCATGCTTTGTACAATATTAGTTAATCTTCTGGTGCACTCACGCATAAATCTAAGGAACACATACAAATAATACAGTATCCTACATCATAGAAAATTATTCAGGAAGGATTGGAACGTAGATCAATAACTTCAAACCTGAGATTAGGATTAATGTAGACATTGGAGCAGCTTTCATATATGGGAGTGCCATCATCACATGTTTCAGAATGAAGATGGAAGCCTCCGCCACCATGGCAATTTTTTATGACTGTAATCCCTATCGGGTCTGTCAGTCTGAATATTCCGTAACTCCTGTAGATGCATTAAGATGTAATGAATCAACAATCATATGGCTTTAACATGTGAATCTATGCAGAAATATTAGCACCACATTCTAGATGAATTGCAATAACTTTTGGTATCAAAAGCATATGTTTCAAGGTCATGAAGCAATACTATCAACATCAATTGTACAAAAAGCCAATTGCCTTTTAGTCTTTGATTAATTAGGAATGATGATGTTTACTGGGTCTTATGACAACACAATTGAAGGCTAAATATAGTTGCAGTGGGCAAAATATAAATAGATGTATAGTTATTTCTATTTGTGACAGCAGTTTAGCTTTTAAGCATCGACCACTTCACTTGATCCTCTTTCATCCATCTCAACATAAGCACAAACTATCACACACAGAAGTGTTTCTCCCCTCTTCTTTCTTTAGCACAATATACTTGAAGCAGTCTCACACCATAAATAAAAGGACAAATTTTTAAAAGAGACTAATTTTCAAAACCATTTGCAGATATATGCTAGTTTTGAAACTAATTGCAGAAATAGGCTTTTAAAAAAAAATATATATAACGGGACGCATTTCAGAAAAAAATGCGCCAGTGCAAATCTTTCAGCACAAAACATAAAACAAAAGGCAATATACCCAACTCACTTTTATTACTCAAAACAAAACAGTCTAGTCCAAACTCCAATTCCGAACCTTTCTTCCATTCAGCTCAAAAATTGATCAATATCTACTTAAAATCTCCAAAATATACAAGGATTACTAGTCGGATTACTTCTATCAGCTACTTGCATCAATTTGAAGGTAAAAACTCAAACTCTAGCTTAATTTTTGGGTATTTTCATATTCTAACTTTCACATGTCCATCCTTTCATTTTTATGCTTTATTATGTCATTAGTATTTGTGTAGTAATTGATTGTTCTAAAATTAATATTGTTTTCTTTTTTAGAGGTATGTCGGATCTCATCCCAATAATTTGCTACTTGATAGAAAATTGACTATAAAAGAAAACAATACACCGGTATATGTTGGTGGTAAACAAAAAGGTTCGAAGGTTAAATTTTTTTGCTCCTATCATGAACTAAAAGAAACGGTGTATAGGGTGACAAAAATTAATTCACAAGAATATGATGTAAAACTAGTAAGCAAGTGGGTTACTGATTCTGGATCTTCTGCTATCGACGTAAATGATGATGAAGATGTCGATGCTATGTTTTCCGTTAATATGAAAGTAATCGAATTATTTGTAATAAAAGAGGAGTTGAGACATTTTGAAGATGCAAATACCACTAATTTGAACCAACATTCTACTCAAATTCTTGGTACTATTCCGAGTTATCCTTATCAGAGCAATCCAAGTCTAGTATTTCCTACTTGTGTGAATACAAAGTAAGTAATTTGTTAAAGTATTTACATTCGTGTAGTTGAAATTTATAGCGTTTTGATCTCATACTCTTTTTTTTACAGTTCTACGATGATCCGGGTGGTTCAAGCTCTAGATTGGCAAATGATCAATTTTTACACTCCGCTCCTACAAATGATAGAGAGGTTAACAATGATGATGGAGGCCGTAGTTCACCGCATATAGATAGTATGCAAATTGCTTCAATGGATAATGATATGTCATGGATGGATAATATGTAAGTTAACAATGAAGCGTTAGAGTTTGAAATTAATCATGAGAAAAAAAATGAAAATAACGAAGCATCTTTGGTGGAAGAAGAAGAAGACGATGATAACGATGAACATATGAAATTTGAGATGCCTTTGAAAGATGATTTATGTACTGCGAAAATTATGGCGGCATCATTGATTGAAAATGTAACTCCTATTAGAGATGTTTTTACCTCAGAATGTGTTGATTCTGGTTTTCAAGTGGGAATGCAATTTCAAACAAAGGAAATACTTATTCAGCAGTTAAGTGAGTGGTCCATCAAGAATTCTGTTTCTTTTAAACCCATAAAATCCCGCGAAACAGAGTACACCGTGATTTGTAGTGCTGATAAAAATAGCCATTGGAGAATACATGCAATTGCCCCTAAAAAATCATTGATGGGGTGGTGGGAAATTAGAAAATATGATGACAATCATACTTGTGTTAATCCGATTATTAATTCAAATCATAAACAAGCTACAAGCAGGTTTATTGCTAATAAAATACTTCCTTTTGTGAAATCGGATTTGAATACCACTCCTTCTGCGATTAAAGTATTAATGTCTGAAACTTTTTTTTATCAAAATCAGCTACTTCAAGGCATATAGAGCATTGCGTAAAGCACTGGAGAGAGTTTTTTGAGATTGGGAAACATCGTATGCTGAGTTACCACAATATTTAGCCACTACTAAAAAACATAATCCGGAAACAATTTTCAAAGTTGATGTCGAAAGAATCACCAATGATAAAGTTCTTTTTAAGAGTGCATTTTGGGCATTCGGTGCATCCATTGATGGTTTTGCGCATTGTCGATCGTTGCTTTGCATTGATGGCACTCATCTATACGGTAAATATCAAGGTACGTTGCTAGTCGCGACGGGAATAGATGCAAATGATGGTATATTTCCATTAGCATATGCAATCGTAGACTCTGAATCAAAAGATAGTTGAGATTAGTTTCTTAGATGCATGTACTACCATATACATAGTGTTCGCAATAGGTGTTTAACCTTTATATCCGACCGAATGAAAGGTATTCCGAGAGCATTAGATAATTGGCCACAAGAACACCATCACCGCTTTTGTGCTAGACATCTCAAAGCTAACTTTCAAGTTGCTGGATTAGTCAAAAAAAATTAGTAGACTTGTTTTATTCATGTGCTAGTGCTACAGATGATTTGCAGTACAAAGAGTTAAAGGGACACTTGAAAACTATTGCTCCAGATGCACATGCTTGGATTGAAAGAAGTTTACGAGGTGCGGAGGAAAATTGAGCTCTATGCAAGGATAATGGTGGAAGATTTATGATGATGACAACAAATGTGTCCGAAAGTTTTAATGGAGTTCTAAGAGGTGCTCGTGCTTTGCCAGTTAAGTCGTTAGTAGCAAGAACGTTTTATCGTTTAAACGACTATTTCATGAAACGTCGTTCCGATGCCGAGGGATTTGAAACGCAATTGAGTTCAAAAGTCGAAACTCTTTTAGCCAAAAGAGCAAAACAAGTAAGATCTTGTGGAATTGTTAGATTCAATCAAACCGAATGGCAAGTGAATGATCAATTTGGAAAAGCGTTTACAGTGACATTACAGGATAATATATGTAGTTGCACTTGCAACATACCTTTATTGCAAAAGTTGTCATGTTTGCATATGATGGCCGCTTGTGCTCGAACAATTGGAGGAGCGAATAGATCATATTACGATTTTTGTTCAAAGTGGTTTTTAGTAGAAAATTATAAAGCAAGTTACGCTCCAAGTTTGTATTCAATTCCAAATAGTAGATATTGGGATGCATATCACAGTCCGACCATATTGCCACCGTCTACAAAAAGAAAGACGGGACGTCCACGGTCGACAAGAATCAAAGGCATGATGGATAAAATGGGAGGAAGTAAACAAAATACTTGTAGTAAATGTGGTCAAAATGGACATAAAAGATCAACTTGTCCATCAAATTAATTTGCATATTTTGTAGTATATGATTTGAACGTTTTGGTGCGAATGATTTGTATGTTGTTTGGTTTGGATGTTAATCTTCGTTTGGATGTTAAAAAATCAACATTTGTTTGGATGTTAATCTTCAGTTTGTATGTTTTTGTATGTTGTTTGATGACTTCAAATTGTGCAATGTTAATTTTCAGTTCGCAATATGAAGCAGCAGGTCTCTGTCTCTAACAGAATTGAATGGGCGCAATTTGCAGTTACGTCCACGAATATTTGTGATGGCGCATTTACCAATTGCGTCCAGTTAATTTTCTCTAACAAAATTGAATGGGCGCAATTTGCAGTTGCGCCCATGAATTTTTGTGATGGCGCAATTACCAATTGTGCCCCGTGTTGGTAATATACCCAGCCAGCCAACCTTCCTTCCTCATTTCATCCCATTCCACCATTTTCCTCAAAATCTGTAAAACCCCAAATCTACTAATTCTAAAATCCAACATCAATTTTAGTAATTTCTTCGTCAAATCTGTTGAAAAATGAAAGGATCATCGTCATCTTCTCAAGTTAGAGGTATAATCTTCAATTCAAAAGTATACACCTTTGTTTATCAATTTGTAATTTTATTTATCAATTTAGTTTTGCACCACCAAAATGAACATCAAAGCATTTACATCAAAGCAATTACATTCATTTACATCAATTTGTTTATATTTACATTCATTTACATCATTTGTTTACTTGAACATTTTTTTCTTAAAGAGTTGGTACCCGGTCCCGTGAATGCAAGTGTTTTGTATCTTCAGAATGAACATCGAAGCAATGATAGGAACTTGATGCAGGTATTTTTCAAGAAAATTAAAATTACCACTGAGTGTTTGTATATGCAAGTGTTTGTTTATGAACTTGATGCAAGTGTTTGTTTATGAATGTGTAGAGTGATGAGCCACTTGAGTGTCATGATCATTCAAGCAAATTAAAATTAATCAAGTCTAATACTCCTAGAGTTCAACTTGCATTACAAAGAGCGGGATTCAGAGAAATATCTAGATTGGGTTTTTTCAAAATAGATCATGCACTAATTACTACATTGGTAGATAGATGGAGACCAGAGGCTTCAACTTTCCATTTCACTACCGTGAAATTACCATCACATTAGCAGATGTTAATTGTCTTCTAGGTGTTACGGTAGAAGGAAATCATGTTACAATCAGACAACTAAGTAATTACGAAGATATTTGTCAACAGTGTTTAGGTGTGGTTCCACCTCGGAGTGAGATAAGAGGTGCAACAGTTAAGTTTACATGGCTTCGCGACATGTTTGCAGATGAGTCATCACCGGATGCTTCAGATGAAGAAATTGAATATCATGCGAGAGCTGTTATTCTACATTTGATATCTTGTCGTCTATTTCCCGATCATTCTAAAGGACGACTAAACCTTTTTTGGTTATTGTTTTTGCGAAATCTGGATGAGTGTGCACGATATTCTTAGGGCAGTGCTATATTGGCAACATTATATAATGAGTTAACAAATGTTGCACTCATGAAATCTAAATCGATAGCTGGTTGTCTCTCGCTTTTACAGGTACAATATGCATAGATATATTTGCTATAAACTCATATGTAATTCTAAAGTATTCAAATTTTTAATTTATTTCACAGCTTTGGACATGGACACATCTTCCCATTGGTTGTCCAAATGTGACTTCATCCACGCAAATCGACAGAACATTGCTTTATAGTGCAAGGTAGTGAATTTCCAACTACATTTACATGTGTGTATTTTTGTACTAATAAAACTCTACTTGTATAACTATATATATATAGGTGGTTTGGTTTGAGGAGTTGGGTTGAGTCTCCAAATCAGGTGGCCACTTACTATCGCGACCAGTTCGACATGTTAACAGATGAAGCTGTTATATGGAATCCGTATACACAGGATGTGCTAGTCGATCTTCCGCAGATATGTCTAAGTGGGATGCATAGTTGGCTTTGTAAGACACCTATCATATGCATGCAAGATGTAGAAATGTATAATCCTGATCGAGTGATGCGACAGTTTGGTCTTAAGCAACACATACCTGATCCATGCGAACCAAAGCCGGATTTGGAGTTTGCTATCGTCCAGTGGAACGATAGACATAACCGTATTGTACACCAACAACTTCCTACGATTCCTATTTCGAGATACATGACTTGGTATTGGTCGATTACTCGAAGATTCATTGTTACAGATCGGACTTCTCACGAACGAGCATACACCGCTCATGCACCGCTTGAGCGAGATGTGGTAAATGTTCACATTATCGTGATATTTTTAGTTTGTTCGCTTGAATTATATTGCTAATTTTGAATAAATAACTTCAACTTGTAGGTCGATGTACTAGAGACGGTAGAAGGAGGGTTAGCTGATATCGGACATGGTAGAGTACCCGAACGACAAGTCCAACCACGGTGTCTTGATTTGAAGAAACTTATTGACACGCTCCTTTTTAGAAATCGATTAACACGGCCAAGCTCTTCCGAACAAGCTATGCGGATTAAAGAGCGAAGAACTAAAAGAAGGCAGGATACACCAATCGCAACCTGCTGGACCTTCTCAACCCCCACCTACTCAAGACGATCAATCTCAACCATGAGCACTCCTATTTTTAGTTTACTATTAATTTGCTTTTGTAATCGAACTATAATTTCTGTTTTAATTCGAATGTAATCGGATTTTAATTATGTTATGCTGGAATTTATTTAATGGTAGCTTTATTTGTTGGCTTGCATATTGATAAACGTTTGCTATCATTTAAGATTGTCCAATTGAATTTCGATTTTGTGTATTTCAATTCGAATTGTTTAATATAGTTTGATGTTCAGGTTTGCACAACAAAGATTTGCACTGACGCATTTTGCAGATGCGCCAGTGCAAATATAAAGGGGCGCATTTCTGAAATGCGCCCCGTTATATATATTTTTTTAAAAAGGTCAGCTCATCGCTGAGCTGGTCAAAACTAGCATATTTCTGCAATTAGTTTCAAAACTAGCTTATATCTGCAAATGGTTTTGAAAATTGGTCTCTTTTGAAAATTTGTCCTAAATAAAATTAGTTGAAATTTGTCGGTTTCGTTGGACCTGAATGTGTTAGATTTAACTATACCAATAAATGTTTGACTATTTATATACTTCTGTCCACCGCAAATCAAATCGTGGTTTCATCGCTAACAGGACGTATATCAAACCAAATTATAGATATATACTGCATAATGGTACTTTAAAAGAAATATGTAGTTGATTATACCTTGTAGAATCTGTTGGGGCCATAACAATAGCAATTGCCTCTGGCAGCATCACCTAGACATACAAAGGTGCAAGTTATTGATATTTGATACATGTTACAACCTATAACCAAATTTAAAGGTTCACGGTTACAGATTTGCCTCATCTACGGTAACTAATTTCCTTTCATCTTCACTTCGAGAAAACCCAAATGTTGTGCATAATTAGAGTTGATCACAAGTATCTTAAAAGTTTAAAAGATGTTTATCTATAGCATCCTGCATCAGCTAAAACTTATGCGTATGTATGTCTCACATAAAATTAGAATGAAATTGTGCACCTGGTATGAAAATTGTGTATGGAGATCTACTGAGGAGAGGAAACAAGTTTGAGAAGGGTGTGTCTGGAAGAAACAAGTAATAGAGGTAAGAAAAAATTAAGACCAACAAAAATGTACACGCTTTTACAATTGTAAATTTTTTAAATTAAATAAAATGATGATAGGTTTTTTGTATACCAATATATATAATATTTTTTACTATTTGTCTATAAACTTGCAGAATATAAAAGTTTATCTAACACATGGTCATTTCCATGTTTATTTTCAAGTGAAAATTTCTTGACGTTTGTACATTTAGGACAAACGCACACACAGGAATGATCAATCAGAGTATAATTTGTGAACAAGCGCCTAGCCTTCAGGCACTTGTTGAACAAACGCCTAACACCGAGCGCTTGTTGAACAAACGCCTGTTTCACTTTCTCTTGGAAAATATGTTGGGTTACACTTTGTAACCCCATATAATGTAACCTTCAACCAAAAAATGGTTGGAGATGCTATAACAACACACGCGGACGTAATTTTTAAACACGGTACTCATGCATCATAATCCCCTTTAAGGCCAAAACAAAGGTTAAAAAAATATTTTAGATAAATATACTGACATGAATCCACCCCACAGGAAAAAGGGACTGCCCAGCTTGTATTGAATGTATCTCCTCCTCGTTTAGTGCTTGACACTGAAATATGAAAGATTAAGGATAAATTTCCTCATAAATCAGACATAACATATGCAAGGTAAAACCGATAAACTGAATTCACGCAGACTTACAGAATTTGAAGTTGATTCTTGCTTAGGTATTATTAGCGTGGTAGCATAAAAAGTTTGATCTCTCTGCAATCATTTTAATAAACAGTTATAGTGAAAAAGTAAGTTGAAAGAAAACAATCGATAATAAATTTTTGACATAATAGATGTCAGAGGCTGCACCAATAATTTGTATAAAATCTATTAGAAAAACATACTAGAAAAGCACCAAGAATCCCGCAAGTCTCCAAATTTTTCTTTGTATTATCACTAGCAAGTTCCATAAATTCTTCCATTAATCTCCCCGACTGCAAACAAATTTAAATACTTGAAAGGCACATTGATTTTCAAGTACAAATTCCACAAAAGAAATGTCGTGCTTACTATGTGCACATCACGAACAGATCGGGATGTTGAAGCTACATGATTGCTTGTCGACTCAGGAGTAGCAATATGAGAAACATGGCCAACAAGTGGAAGGTGTTCAGTGAAAGATATAACAGAAGGAAAGTGGTGTTCAACTTGATTTATATCGATATTATTACTAATGGCGCCTTTTGCTGACTTATGCACCACTGGATATTGTAAGCGTCCACTCCCATCTTTAAAATCTCCTTTATCACATCTTGTACAAATTTTATAACTACGTTAATTTTAATTTATTAATCAGGGACCAATATTTGATACAGTATGGAAAACAATGGTGCGATTATTATTAAATTATGAATAATTGGGAAAGCTTACCTGTAGCCTCTTGTATCTAGCGGGTTGACCAACACAACCTGTAAGAAAATCTCTTAAGAATTAAATTGGCAACAAGTTCATTTGAGCATGTTAATTGATTGAATAAAGTTTTGAAATTATCTTCATGTTGATAATAACCTACAAGCAAATATAATTGGAATTACATGCTTTTTCCCCTTTGTTTTTTGCCCCTCCTTCTGAACTAAATTTGCCCATTGGCTTATGATATATGCTAAAACAAACTTCAGAAATAGGCTTCCACAAAGACTTATTTCAAGAATAGACATCTTTGGAAACTTGTTACAAAAATAGGTCCCATTTTCATATTTATGTATGCATATTTTTTAAATGCGCACGTACATTTTTAGAAAATGTATGTGCGCGTTTTCAAAATGCGTATATACAAAATTGAAAATGGAGCCTTTTTTTAATAAGTTTTGAATGAGGCATATTCTTGATTTCTTTAAAGGCTTATCTTAAAATATTTCCTATATACTTCAGAAAACCATACCCAAGACCTCTGGCTACACAATTTATTGTCTTCGCCTTTTATGTTTTTATTGAACTATTTAGCTACTTTGTTATTTTGTTCATCCCACCAACAAAACTGATTTCGTTACTCGATACATGCTAATTCACATGTAGTCAATCAATCTAGGTACCAAAAAAAAATGAACTTATTCTCCAAGCAGTGCGACAAGTTTTATGATGAAAAGCAATGCCAAGGAACAATATGACAGATATAATTATGGAATACAAAGAATATCATGAAGAGTTACGAAAATATACGATTGAAGATACCTTTCTTGAACAGTAGCTGGCAAAAGTCTGATCTTCCATGTCAAATATATCAAATCTAGATCGCTTTACTTTGTTTCAATCGTGTAAAAAAAACTCGTACTGATTTAGTGCCTCTTGATGGGTCCTTGTAAAGCTGGTCAATACAAACTTTTACTCTCTAGAAATACAAAAATACAAGTTATGCTATAAAGATAAAATGCAATATTCTAACAAAAATTTACTAGTTCTCTGCACATGTTAAAATTAGTCATATGGGCATGTACACAAAACAGTATGTTCAAGAAATTGTATACAGTAGACACACGACCATCTACAAGAACTAAAGGTCCGACAATAATGGCACAAAGTGTGAGGAGCTAGCTGCATTAGCTGATATCACTGATAAAATGGAGTTTAGAATAAACTAGCTGAAATCGAATGAGTAAGAATTGACTGCATGGGAAGTCCAGAAATTTGGAAATCAGAGTAAGAAAGAAACGGAAAAAAAAAACACTCAGTCTCCTAAATTCTCAAACCCTTGTCTCTATTTGCATCCGCCATGATCGATAAACGGCATGCACATATACTAATAGATTATGTGCATGCTGTCGTGACGATCACAGGTCAATATGGACACGCATACATCATAGGACCTCGTTCTGTACTCTGGATTAGCTAGTAACTAGGACTATATTATGTGCACCTTGCACGTTGAAGTTGCTTCACAGAATAATCTCTGCATGTTACATTTCGTTGTATACATTACATGCTTCCATTTTGGTCAAGCCAACTCCATCAACAGTTTGTTCAGAAACACCGTATTTGACCACCAAACTGTGTCATTTTAGAGTTTGTGGTATTACTCAACTAACCCTTGCTTAATGGTGCAACCAAGCGACAATAGATAGGATTAATCGTAACTTAATCTTGTAATATGCATATGCAACCAAAATAACATTGTAGGATAAGATGTTAATCTAAAGATATTGAGTAAGTGCTTCTTGTTTGAAGTTTTTTTCAAAATGTTTGTCCCGTCCGAGGGTGGCAACCCATCTAGGTGGGGGTGGCAATGCCCCCGCTGATGGTGTCGACCTGGCTAGTCAGGTCGTAGGATCTGAGGGGCAGCATCCCATCCAAAAACGGTATATCTTGCGAATGGATGCAGCTGTTGCAAAAGCCGTAATTTTCAAGCAGGTACGACTATTCATTTCAAACAGTCATATTCATTCACGAATCATCGCCTCCCTCGTATATAAATATCTCGTGTTGCATTAGGCTTCAACTTCAATTTTCTCAATAAATACTGCTACTTTTTCATCCTCTCATCGTCGGAAACAATGAAGTGTTATTTTCAGTTTGATTTAATTACTCACGGACTTGAATCAAACAATTTCATTATTCCTGAAGGAGATTTTCTGTTCAATTCCGTTGTGACAGAGGGAGGAAACATGTTTTCAAAGACAACAATTCAAATTGTTCCTTAGAGCTCTATATCAGAGATATTCGCCGAAGTCATTTTCCAACACTTCTTGTAGAGAGTTAAATTATGGTCCCTCTTTAAACACTGAATATCGAGTTGCTGGTTGATTAACATGGCATAACTAGAATAAAAATCCCACCTTTGCAGGAACCAAAAGTTGTCTGTTCGTTTCAACAGTCATCATCAACAGATTCTTATACATACACGACAATATTTCGTCACTAAATACTTCTTTTCTGCTTTTCCGAGTTAAAAAACTAATACAAACATCATCTGATCAATCTCGAGTGTTCTTCTGATTTGTGCAATGGTCACAACTTGTACAGACTAATTCCATTATATTCTGCAAGAACGTTTTCTGATATCGCTCTGTGATCCAAAATAGGAAGGAAAAAAAACATTCTTGAAAGAGAGCGATTCGACCATGCCTTGGGGTTTATTCTACACCATTTGCAACATGTATGATTACGGTAACATGTTATTTGTAGGAATGTCTCTATAATTTTATTTCCCTCACAACAATTCTGTATCCCTAGTTACTTCCTTGTAACTATTACAGAAAAGCAAAGTTGATCCATGAGTTGAGAATGTAATGTGTATATAGGCATATAGCATGCACACTTTTTCTAGAAAAATAGTTGGAAAATATGTACAGTAATTGCAAAGAAAAACTAATAAAACATCAAGTGTATAGAATTGCTGATAAGATGATTTGTAAAAGAAAGGCATACAGCAAATGAAATTGATACAAATAGAGAGTAATTATCGTAATATTTAATGATGGGTCAAGAATCGTAGAAACGAATGATACTTGCCTTGAATAATGGAGCAGTAGATGAAAAGCATGGCTAATCAAGAAATTTCATGGCGCCTTATTTTTTATTTTATTACTATTTAATATGAAAGATACGAGGATGAAGAAAGCGTGAGATAAGAGGAAAGGAATGAAGAAAATAAAGATTTGGGAATTGATGTCATGTTCCATCATTTGCGACTGCCGACGTTATCTTTTCATTCATGGACTGCTTTTTATTGAAGTTTTATCTTGCATGACCACGCCAAGGAGAAAAATAATTTTTGATAATAGGTGAGTGGCCTGCACACGGGACGCGGTGTACCCCATTTTTTTCGGCTACCATGTTGGTCAACAGATGAAGTATGGGCTCAAACTCAAATCTAATATATATGTCTTAATATCACTTTACAGTTTCAATTTAGCAACAATAGTAAATAGCTTGCATATGAATATGGAATAACCAGTTGGTTGCAACGATATGGTTCGACTGTAGTTACGGTGTAAGGAGGAAGAAAACGGTATTAAATATTATCGATCATGTACTTGTAGTAAACAAATATTGGTATAACCAGAAAATATAGTGTGCTAGAAAAGGCGTTGGCACGGGTCATTCAGTACAAAACAAAGTAACTTCCAAATCAAAATCGGGTACTACAATGTAATCCTTTAGTATTATCGACAGTTAGAGAACATACAAATAGCAGTTCCTACTCCAACAATAGCAATTCGTATTGTTGCAGTGATTGCTACAGTAAGCGTATCTAAACATACTGGCGTACTGGCCAAGAGCAGAGTAGCATATATACCACCGAACTAAATCATCAGCACACATGGTTTAAATAATGAATTTAACACTTACTTCCTATGTACCACAGCTTATCAGTTTCACAAATTATCCTATATATACATCACTTTTTGTGGGCAGTGAAAGAGTTAAAAAAACTGGAAGCAGCCAGAAGAGGTCGTTAAACATGGAAAAATTTACTGCTGCGGTGCAAAAAAAAGGTGCATAGGAACAGGCATTGTTGTGGTACAAAGACATAAATATAGGAACACTTACAAAACATTGTTCATCAACATGGAAAAATGTAGGACAACTAGTAGCCTGGTAAATGAACTTCAAATCTGAATTTTTTAAATAATGAAACAGAGCAATGAACAGGCTGGGTGTTAGGTAACAATCTAGAACATTTTTAAACATGCATCTCGTTTGTCAGAAAGAGGTAAATTGGAGGATATTACAATAAATTAGACATTTGTTCATCATTTCAGCTTATTGACTTTATACATTGATTATATGTTGATTAAAGAAATCATAAATTACTATATTACAGTAGTCCGTAAACAGCAATCCAATAAGCATAGGAGATTTGAATCACAAATTAACTCAAATTTATATGGCTGTAGATAGCAATGCAAATACTAAAATACATACTGAACGGAGCAATAGTGATAGACAAAATAACAGCAAATCACAAATATATAAAGTGCATGGAAAGATATAAATACATGAACTAACCGGTATGCTTTTACGTGAGCAAACTGAAATTACACAGTTTTTGACTAAAATATTAAATAACTACAACGGACAAAAGAACATACAAATCTAAGATGGGGAGTGCAGAATTACAGGAGGTAGGAAGTTCCCACTTACCACGAGAGGAAGAAGTATCACCATGGAGTACCTACGGTCGTCGAAAATCTGATTGCCCAAGCCAGTAACAGTCACTAGATGCGGTTGGAATATCCCACTTACAACAGTAGGATGAACTGTAACGAGAGGGAAGCTGCGGTCGGGCGAAAAGCTGATTGCTTCAATCAACAGCATTCGATAGACGCGAGTGGTTAACCTGGTAGACAACTGCGAAAGCGAGTAAGGTGGGTAGCAGGTGGAAAATAGAAGCATCGACCGCAGGAAGAGCAATCTAGGTAGAGACACGTAAGAGAGTTTGGCGTTGTTGGGGGAAAAGAAGTTATGCGTTTTGGGGGAGAAGACACGACGTGATGACAGTTTTAGCGAAATATAAATTAAAAAAAGGATCCTAAGATGGAGCGGTATTTTAAAATAAGAAGTCCTGATGTGTCCACGTCAGTATGGGGAGATTCCTGCTTTAAGTTTTAACTAATAGATGCATCATCGGTTATCTTACAAGATTCTCCAGAATATATATCACTTCTTCAGTTATCATGCAGGCAGTAATTTTCACATGGAAAAAGAGGGTAACTGATATATTTTTTTGAACCAAAGAATGTAAAAATGAACTCAGTGGATGATCTTTATTTCCACGAATCAAGTATCAAAGTGTCAAATATTCTACAACAAAATGCCTTTTGATTTGTCAAACAGTTTCACAAAGAAACATGACAATAAATAAAAAAATATCCCTACTCGGTAATAATGTGTGCCTTAAATAAGCAATATAACATACTGGAGATAAGAGTATTTCATCATCTCATATAATCATTTTGTGGTATAATGTAAATGCGGGTTGTATTTATCATTTGGGCCAACCCACAGCCCAATTCAGTCTTTGCTTATAAATACAATTGTAACGTGAGTGTACAAATTATTAATCGCAATTTTGTATTACAAGTGAACTCAGTTGAGTAATAAAATCAATATTATATTTTTAATTTCTTCAACTTGGTATCAGAGCGAAAATAAAACTGCTTAACAGAAGATTGCTCTCATCAGAAATTAAAATCATCATTTGAGAGCATTTTTCATCACTTGAATCTTGTGCCGTGCCAAGAAGGAGGCATCTTAGAGAAATCTCATCATAGATCACTCCATCGGCTGCACTTAATTCATCAAAAATATCAAGATCGTGATTATCTTACTGATTGTGTCATACCAAAGAATAGGCATCAGAGAATCTTTCATCATCTGCCTGATTCTGGTTGCATCTCACTTTTTGTTTTCATTTCTTGATTCCCCAAAATGGCTGATGAGAACAACAATGCAGCAACACCTTCCAGTTCAGTTTCAAGAACTGCTCAGGATCAGTCAAATGACACTCAAGATTTAATCAAGTCTATCATCAAGCCACAGAGTCAGATCATCACCATCCAGTTGAATGATTCCAATTATCTGTTATGGAAATTTCAGATTGAAACAGCTATAAGGGGCTATGGCATGCAGGAATATGTTTATGGCACCATAATTACCCCACCACGATTCTCTGCAGATAATGAAGGAAAGCTTGTCAAAAATAAAGATTATATTACCCATGAAAGACAAGACAGTCTAATTAGTTCTTGGCTACAGTCCTCTGTAGGTGCAAATCTCATGCCACAATTGATTGGGTGCAAAACTGCACATGAAATTTGGCACACAATTGAGCAAATATTCAGTTCTCAATCTGTAGCAAGAATAATGCAGTACATAAGACAGTTGCAGAACTTAAGAAAAGACGGTGCTTGTATGAGAGACTATCTATCAAAGGCAAAACAATGTGTGATCAATTAACTTATGCTGGCCACAAAGTGGCAGACACTGAACAAATACTATGTATATTAAGTGGTTTGGATGAGGAATATGAAGCGGTGGTAGCTATAATATCTTCTAATGAAAAACTACCATCACTCACTAATGTTCAGTCAATGCTTCTTGCTCATGAAGGAAGACTAGAGCAAAAGAAGTCAATAAACTTGGAGTACAATATCAATCAAGTCTCTGTTAGCAAGAACAGAAATCAAGAAAAAGGCCAAAGTAACAAGAACCAGTCAAACAATTACAGAGGCAGTCAACCCAACAGAGGCAGAGCAAGGGGTGGTAGATGGAATTACAGCAATAACAAGCCTAGATGTCAAATATGTGAAAGGTTTGGTCATATTGCAAACAAGTGTTACTTCAGGTTTGATGCAAACTTCACACCAGCACAACAGAATAACAACAATGCAAGATCACAAAATCCAAGTGCAAACATGGTGAACATGCATCAAAAACCAAAATCAGAAAATACAGATACCAGCACTGCAAGAATAGAGGATATACATGATGACAGTTGGTATCCTGACTCTGGTGCAACTAATCATGTGACTAATAATCTGAGTCAGCTGAACCTTGGCAACAGAGAATACAAAGGTAAACAATTACTGTATATGGGTAATGGTAAAACCACACACATATCTCATATTGAAAATGCAAGTTTAATGGTACCAGACAATTACACCTCAGAAACTTACTGAGGGTGCCATTAATTAAGAAAAATTTGATGAGTGTATCTCAATTTGCCAAAGATAATAATGTGTATTTTGAATTTCACTCAACACACTGTCTGGTGAAAGATAATCTGACTGATGAGGTTCTTTTGCAGGGTAAAGAACATAAGGGGTTATACAAATTTGAGATTGCAAGCTCAAGAAAATCTGAGTATGAAAGTAAATGGTGTAATGTTACTGAAACAAGCAATACTGAAAAGTACACAGTGAAATTCAATATGTGGCACTGTAACCTAGGACATCCTAGTGTAGACATTGTAAAACATGTTCTGAATAAGTGTGATGACATTCTTGTTGAGAAAATCCCTACTTCTTATATATGTACATATTGTCAGTTAGGAAAAAGTCATAAACTTGCATTTCCAAACTCTGAGACTTTGTACAATAACACTCTTGAATTAATTGCAGCAGACTGTGGGGACCTGCCCCAATTTGTACTGATTACGGTTATAAGTATTACATTTCATTCATTGATGCTTACTCTAGATTTGTATGAATTTATTTCTTGAAATCAAAATCAGAGACTAACAATGCAGTGATGCATTTATTACAAATGTTGAAGACAGACAAGTAATCAGGTAAAAATCTTTCAGACAGATGGAGGTAAGGAATTTGTGCCACTAAAGAAATTTCTTGAAAACAAGGGAATCACACATAGAGTCACATGTCCCTACACTTCAGAGCAAAATGGTTTTATAGAAAGAAAACATCGACACATTATTGAAACAGGTTTAACTTTACTAGCACAAGCATCTATGCCACTTAAGTTTTGGCCAGATGCCTTCTCTACAGCGGTCTATCTGATTAATAGACTGCCTACAAAGATTCTCAAATATAAAAGTCCTTTGGAAGTGCTAACGAAAGTTAAACCAGATTACAAAAGTTTGAAAGTATTTGGATGTCAGTGTTTTCCTTGTTTAAGACCATATAACTCACATAAACTCGACTATAGATCAAAACCATGTACATTTATAGGCTACCCTATAAATCAAAAGGGCTATAAATGTCTTGACAACAATGGTAGAGTGTATAATCCATACATGTTGTATTTAATGAGAATGAATTTCCTTTTAGCAATACAGGCATCAAAACATCTCAGAAGATATACAATGCAAAGTATTTCATACCTCCAATACCATTCTCACCTGAGATGATCATACCAATCCAGAGTGAAGGTGATGATGATAAAAAGGACTCCTGCTCACAACACACTATGCTCAACAGTGAACCAGGTCATGAGCAAATTGGAGAATCATCAAAGACTGACAATAATGGTTCTGACCACAATTACTCAGATGATTCATGCTCAGTATTGAATGACCAACAGCCAATCAATACTCAACAAGATATCAAAAGTGAAGATAGAAACCAACCCACTGTTCCTGCAAGCACTAGTCATCATATGATAACTAGGGCAAAGAGTGGTATCTTTAAACCAAAAATATATAGTACTGAATTTTATACAAGTGAGCCAACTACTTACCAGCAAGCAATTACTGATGACAATTGGAAAAGTGCAATGATAGAAGAATATGATGCACTAATCAAAAACAAAACTTAGCATCTTGTTCAATTACCAAAAAATAAAAATGTCATGGGATGCAAATGGACATATAAATTGAAGAAAAATCCTGATGGCTCAATTCTTAGGCACAAAGCAAGATTAGTGGCAAAAGGGTATTCACAACAGAATGGGTTTGATTTCAATGAAACTTTCTCTCCAGTTGTGAAACCCACATCAATTAGGATAACATTAACAATTGCTTTGCATAAGAATTGGGCCATTCAAAAATTGGATGTTAATAATGCCTTTCTTAATGGTGATTTGCAGGAAGAAGTATACATGGAGCAACCATTCGGATTTATACAAAAAGGCAGTGAGCAGCTGGTGTGCAAACTTAATAAAACACTATATGGGCTCAAGCAAGCACCAAGAGTCTGGTTTGACAAACTTAAAGCCATTCTATTCAGTCATGGCTACAATCAAATAAAATCTGACAACTCTCTATTTACTAAATTTTCTGATCATGCAGTAACTTATGTGTTAATCTGTGTAGATGATTTTATTATTACTGGAGACAACAAAGTTGAAATCAGTCACATAACACAATGCCTAAAGAAGGAGTTCTCTATTAAAGACTTAGGAGAGCTAAATTATTTCCTTGGCATTGAAGTCAGAAAAATATCAAATTCTGAAATACTGCTAAGCCAGAAAAAATACATCAGTAAAATTCTAGTGAGAGCTAAGATGGATAAAGCAAACCCACTTCCTACTCCAATGACTAGCAACTTACAGTTATCAAAGAACAAAGGAGAACCAATTTTAAATGATAAACAATATAGAAGCATAGTGGGAGCACTTCAGTATGTCACAATTACCAGACCTGATATATCCTACAGTGTTAATAAAGTGAGTCAGTTCATGCAAAGGCCACTAGACAATCATTGGAAAGCAGTAAAACATATTTTAAGGTATCTGAAGGGATCAATCAATCAAGGGCTAAGATTACAATCATGCTCATCTCTACATATCAATGGTTATGCTGATTCAGATTGGGCAACATACATTGATGATAGGAGATCCACTACTGGTTACTGTATATTCTTATGTAACAATCCTATATCTTGGTGTGTAAAAAAACAACCAACAATGTCTAGATCCAGTACAGAAGCTGAGTACCGTAGTTTAGCTAGTACTACTGCAGAGATTATGTGGATAAAATCTCTTTTAAGTGAACTGCGTATTGCGCATAATGCTAGAGCCATGATATGGTGTGATAATCAAAGTGCAATTGCACTCACTGTCAATCCAATTTTGCACTCTCGTAGGAAACATATGGAATTAGATTTATACTTCGTACGAGAGCAAGTAATTAAAGGGGAGCTTAAAGTTGGTTACATACCTTCTACTTACCAGAAAGCCGACATTTTTACCAAACCGCTCTCGAGACCTAACTTCACTCGCTTCAGGCACGAGATTAACGTTGATGAAGATAACATCAATCTGAGATCTAAAGCTCAGATTTATATTCCCGAGGCGCCACAGTTAGAAACTAAAGCACCTGATGATTCGGGAAAGATAAACTTCAGTCATCTCAAGTGTGAGCTCAATATCAACAACGCTTCCGCTAATCTATGTTTTTCCTTTGATTTCACCCCAATTTGAACTTGAAATTGTGATTACTCATGGATCTATCTCTCTTTGAACTTGAAGTTGTGATCTCTCCTAGATCTTTCTTTGTCTGAATCTACGATGCTGAAAATAGCTAAGTTTGCCTCGAAATTTCATCTCGTGGCCATCTATTTCTCTTTGTTTTTATTTCAGCTAAAGATAAGTTTATCGCCTGCAAACCCTAACCCTAGCTTGGGTTTGAGGGGGCAAACAAGCGATATAACATACTGGAGATAAGAGTATTTCATCATCTCATATAATTATTATGTGGTATAATGTAAATGCGGGTTGTATTTATCATTTGGGCCAACCCGCAGCCCAATTCAGTCTTTGCTTATAAATACAATTGTAACCTGATTGTACAAATTATTAATCACAATTTTGTATTACAAGTGAACTCAATTGAGTAATAAAATCAATATAATATTTTTAATTTCTTCAACTCATTATATGAAACATCTTTAAATTTCAGGCTTGACTCAGGAAACGACTTTCGCTTTTTTTGGCCAAGCGTGATCACGAAAACTTCCCACTAAAATTGACACATTAATTTAATGTAATAATTCGAGATTTATATCAGCTTTCATTTATCACTTGTACTATATTTGTATGCACATAAACCTCAAAATTTCAGTTTATAGCAAGGAAAATATGGTTAAAGCATTAGTATGCATAGAATAAGCCGGTTATCTTCGAAAATAGTAAGTATGATTCTATAGGGTGGAAAGAGATAATACCTGAAAACTGAATGCACTGACTAAATCGAAAAAGAATATTATGGCCACAGTCTATTAAGAAAATAAGAAAAATTAAAAGTTAAGTACGTTTTGTCATGTGTTGAAGTAAAGATAACAATTTTGAGGGAGAAATCAGTTGTAAATGAGTTTCCAACAATGGATTTTACAGAATGAAATTAGATCGTGAGGGCTGAGAGTAGGGTGAAATGGGAAATGAAATCACGGTTTTGAGATGGGAGAGTAGGGGGAAAATAACTGGGAGCAGAACATGTGACGTAATCAATCAATTTTGTATTATGTATGGAAAAAAAGATTAATTGAACATGGACGTGGTATTTTGAAATGAAGGAAGATAGCGTTGCCACCTAAGCAAGTGCTAGTTCTTGTTTTTATATATAAGTAATAGACAGGCAACAGTAAATAAGGTTCGAGGACAAAATTTAAGTGAAAATAAGGACACATCCCTAAAATCAAACTTAATATACGAAACATCCTAAAAATATATAAATTACATTGGGGTTTTTAGACCGATAGGCACTTTTTTGTGTAAATTTTCTTCTCTAAATACCCCTCTACAATATGGTTGAACGTTGGTTCTTCATGTATGGATGTTATTTTCACATTCATAATCCATATTAATTATCAATTTTAAAATGCAGTAACATTTTGCATAAACGACGGATTAACAAACCGTTTTCACAGTTAAATCACAAATTTTATTATCTTTCTAATGAGTGGCATTATGCATATGTAAAAACAACGGCAGACCAAGGCTGCAATTATATGCAATAATTGTAGAAAAGTCTGCAATTATATGGTATACTTGCACTTTTCTGCGATTTCTTAGAATAATTGCATAAAAATATGAATATATATGGAATAATTGCAGAAAAGTCTGCACTTATATGGAATAATTGCTGATATTTGAGGAAAAAATGATGATTATTTCATATAATTACATAAAATGGCAGGTATTTGGGATGGCAATGGGGCGGATCTAGGGTCCAAACCCGGTTGACCCGCCCATGTTTTGGCCCGTTCAGACCCACCCCATTGGGTCATCGAGGCGGGTAGACCTGTAACGATCCAGAATTTCTGTCAATTAAAATTATATATTTAATTAATTTTAAATATTAATAATTCAAAATTATAAGTCGAATAATTTATTTTTCGAATATCTGTATTTAATTGGGTAATTTAATTGATAATTTAATAATTGAAATTCCAGAAATAATTGAATATTTGATTTAATGTGATTAAAAATGATTTAAAAAGTTATATTAAATCATATGGAGTTAGAACAATGTTTGTGAACTTTTAAAATTGAATTAAAAGTTAATTTGTGAAAATTGAATATTTTAATATTTAATTGACGAGTTAAAATAGCCATTTTTCAAACAGTTTCGAATTTCGACGAAACCAGTGTCATCGGATCCGTAATGTCAAATTATTGTATGGTTTCAAATTTCGTGTCAATCGGATTTACCGTTTGTCCGGGGCAAGCCAAAACGCATAGAAATTCGTTTAATCGATTTAATTTAAATTTGATCGTTTATTGCCGTAACTCGCACAGATGATCGAATTAGCTTCCGAAACATATTCCATTGTGTCCGAAATGTGGGGTAAACCCTATAAACGCCAGCCGGCACGCTTCGTTTGGAGTTCAGAAAATTTCGGATGAATAGTAATTTGAGAATTTTCTATAAAAGGACCTCACATCTTCACTTTTACACTAAACCCTAGCTCAAGCTTCAGGCCGCCATTAATAATTTCAAACGGCCGAAAATCATTCTCCTTGTTCCCCTAATTTCTTCAAATCTACACAACGATTCAACAAACTTCCAACTAGTAAATCGTAGAGCGTAATGAGATCTACAATGTGAACGACTATGATCGTTTTTAGGGCTTTAGATCATCAGCAATTTGGCCTCGAAGTCGTCGCGTTCAAGTTCGACTTCAGGAGGATGGGGGCGACCGAGATCCTTCATATTCACGGCGATGGAGGCACTCGTGATGGGCTTTGGGATGATGGTCTTTGATCGACCTAAAAACATCGTATGGTGGTGCGGCTATAAACCCTAGGGGGGCGGCCGATGGGTGTACGTGTGCGTTAATACCCTGGAAACGAATTTGGGGAAGAAGTAAACACGCGGCCGTGATTTCCTTAATTCGATCGTGCGGCCAGTAGTTGATATGGGTATAAAATATAAAAAAGAAATTGGTTTAATTATTATATTAATTCGTTTAAAACTTTAAAACATTGCGTCTCTTTCATACGAGGTCGGAAAATTACAAAACAAATTGCGTTGCAATCGTTTTTTCGAGCACTACGCAATGGAGCTTGTTTGGAGTCGTTTGGAGCTAGTGAAAATTTTGGGTGAAATTAAACGCACGTTTAATTTTATTTGAAATAAAACGCTACAACTGTTATCAGAAACTCAAGGTGAGAACTACTCACTCAATCGAAATTGTTCGATTTAAATTTTAAATAGTTAGATTTAAAATTATTGATTGTTTGATTGGATGATAAATTATTATCTATTGATTGAAATAGACATTATACGCCGTATATTAAGCGGATGTTATTTATTAAAAACATATACCGCGAATATTTCACCGTAAAGTGAAATTGGTATTATATATGTACTTGGAGTTCATTTCCCGCATTATATAGCGGATGAGACCCTATTGTGCCGCATAATAGCGGATAGTATTTTATAAATCCCATATACCGCGATATTCCGTCTTGAAGCGGAATTTGTATTGTGCTAACATCTTTGGATGCATGGAAACGGGTTGGAGGGATACAACTGGATTCCTCAAATGATTGAATTGGTTTCAATGTTGTGTGTTGATCTATTTATAATCCGCGTGATTGTCTTTGTGATTGAAATCGTTAAAGGCTAAATTTTAGCCGAATATGTTTTTGGTATTGTTAGATGCCGAAAATAAATAAAATTTGATTTTTGAAAATTTAAGTTGAGAATTCATAATAACATTTAATTTTGAAGTTGATTCATTTTAAATAAATAAACGTTGAAATTTTTATGTTATAAAAATTATGATTTTTGTGAAATATAACTGAAATGTGATTTTTTTTGAAATAAGTAGTTGATTAACTTATAAAAGGGTTTAAATTGGGATTTTTGAATTATTATGAATGATTTATGTAAAATATTTATAAAATTGATATTCATAAATTAAAAATATTGGAATTATAAAACAAATTTTTATAACTGTTAAAATGGAATATAAATGGATTTTATAAGTGAATGAAATCTATATATTTATAAGTTCTGAAGTTATAAAATGAATGGATTTTTGGTAAAATAAAAGATTTATAAGTAATTAACTTATAAACTGGATTTTGGCGTGTAAAAGGAATATGGATAGAAGTTGTTAATAAAGTGATTTCATAAGTTGAAGTTGTTATGAAATATAAATAGAATTTATAAACGTTGTTTAAAATTCGAAATCGACTTATTTTAATAAGTTTAATTATTATAACTTATTAAAGGAAATATATCCACGATTTTGGGACAGTGAATAATCCTTTAAATAAAATATGTAGAAATGATAAATTTGGTAAATAAAGTATATTCACGATTTTGGACGGTGAATAATATATTAAAGAAATATTTTGAAAAAGTGATATTTTAAATAGAATTAAAACGATTCAAAAACGTTTTAAAATGTATTAAGTATCAAAACCATAGATTTCAACATTCATTATTGAAATAGACGTTTTTGAGAAATAGAAGGAAATAGTGGACTATAACACTGTTGTTATAGTAAATGATTTTCGAAAGGAAATGTTTTATATAGTATTGGGATTTATATATCTATTTTAAGTTCGAATCCCCATACTAATGATTTTGGGTTGTCGTAACGATGTTTTACGCAACATTCGTTTTGACTCAAATAAATGTGTTTAAGGAATGTTTTCCTTAAAGAATAAATTGTATACTTAATTGTGATTTAAGTATATTGAATATTTTCCAAGTGTTGAAAATAAACGGATTATTATTAAATAAGTATGGAAATGTTTTTCCAATATAAAGTGAATGTTTTGAGATTTTGTCTTTTAAAGATAAATTGAAAATGAATATTAGAAATCGATTTGAAAATCGTATATTCGTAGATCTTTGGAAATGTAAATTCACTATGGAATTTATAAAAGAAAGGGAAATTTGTTTAAAATAAACATTGATTTATTTTGAAGTGTGGAAATAAATTTACGAATTTGGAACGTAAGTTTAAAATAAATCGGTAAGGATTTATTTGATTGATTTAAATGAACCATTTTAAATTGAAAATGGATAAATATTTGGACGTGTATTCCGTTTAAGGAAATTGATTTGAAATTCATTTTCAAAGATTGAAAGGTAAATTGATATGAAATTGGTTTTCAAATGGTTGAAGTATGGAAAATATATCTTGTAAAGATATTTTTGGAAAATAAATAATTTGGGAAATTATTTGAAATCGGGTGATGTTGTGAATATTGATTGATAGTTAAATAACCGACTATCAATATTGACCTTTAAATAGGTATTTTTTGTGAATTGGTTGAAATTGAATGCTACACTTATTTTTAAATTATTGCGCTCATTATTCGGATTACCCATTCCGAATAGTGATACGACGTAATGGATAGCATTGAAGACCGGCGGTGAAGACCGAATATTTGTGAAAACGATAGGATGACCTATCGATTGTCTCTGCACCGTTAGCTACGGTATGGAGATTTCCTTTGTGATGGGAAATCCGATCGGGATTGTGAATACCCGGATTGCAAGGGCTTCTTTTGAAGTGCCTTCGGTTTTGTTCGAGCCCGGAACAGACTTCTATGGTTACATGTCTGACATTACATTTTGAGATATAAAGCAGATTTCTTTCAAATACATTTCCGTTGGTGGCGGAGAATTTATTCTCTTAGCTTAACACCCTTAGAGGTTATGTAGTTGAAGGTTATCAACGATATATTCCCAATTTGGTAATGTGGCATGCTGAGTGTTGTTGTGTGATGATTATTTATTGATCATTTGTTGATCAGAGCGTGGCTTTGTGGACGAGACTTCGTCAGACCTCACTCCCCGGAAATGGTAAAAACAGGAATATGCGGCAAGGTTATGAGGGTCGCGCCCTTTAGGGTATGTCATTTCCATCTGGAAAGGGTGGTATCATGGTATGGAGCTCAGATACTTACTCATGTTGACACACTATATTTATTACCGTGTGATGTTGGTTATCGAGCGCTCGGATAAAGGTCCGAAGGAACCGGGGGATGGCATATTCGTGTAGTAGTTACCTAGTTAGAAAGGTAACCCGACCTTGTGTTGGCAGAGATCTAACCGTAACGTTAGGTTCTCGGGACATCCCGCCAGAGGCGATCCCATTGACAGTAGGAAGTTCCTTAGCCTGGCCATTTGTTGGAAAATCCAAAGAAACAATACGAACCTTGTATGGTTTTAGTTGTATTACCTGCCATGGAATGTGGCGGTAACCTGCTATTGAACATGGTAGCTATAGTTGGCATACGATAATGGTCGTATGTTGGTAAAGATTTATATTCTATTTTCGAAATGCTTTCATCACTATGCACTAATAATAATATCAAAAATGATTTGTTTTGCGTAGTAAGCATCTTTGACTATCATAAGGAGAAATCTCCTCAAATTCTGCGTTTGCATTGTGTGTGTGCGGGGAGGCCTTATGGTAGTTTCATTTTCCAAAAGCATTGCGGATATTTTTCACTTCTATTGTTGTTGTTGTTTCAAAGATAAATAACTGTTTTAAGTTCTCACACCAGTCCCATGACTTACCTGAAGTTTATTGTTCTTTTCCTAAACTCTGGGTGCCCATAATTTTCCACACGGGCAGTGTAGAGTCAGGTTATCAGGTCATTCTGGATTCAGAAATGTTATGGAGCTCAAGTGGCGAGCTGGATGGCGAGACGTATTACTTGTATATGATATTATATTTCCGCTGTAGAATTCACTTGTAAGGACATGTTTGTATAACTGTCCATTGGTTGTTGTGTTGTAAATTGTTGTTGTATACTCTGATGTAATGTGATGTAATAACTGTGATAGTTCTTTGTTTTAAAGATTATTCATTTATCTATTATATGTTGTTCCGCTGCGATATGTGAGATTCTGATATTGTTCTGTTTTCTTACTTCTTCTATCGTTTTCTTCTACCTCTTCTTTTTAACCTTAACAATTCGGTTTTCCGGCATTCGATTATGCGGCATTTGATACAGTGGACGTAAGAATGCCGACCTTCGGATCCCGACAAAATCGTAAACGTTACAAAGTGGTATCTAAGCATATGGTTAAGTGACAACCTTGGCTCTGTTGGGTGTTACTCATTAGAGATAGAGTCAGTAGTACTCTAGAATGAGTTTGAGTGTAATAATAGCTATGAGCGCGCATTTGTTAGTGAAAATAAAATTGTTTTATGTTGTGATGATTGGTTTGTGGAGTGGTATATGGATTCTGGTCGGTATAGTCTGTACAACTCTATCGATAGGGATCTCTAAACACTTGTTCAGAACAATTCGCCACGATATCGTTTTAAATTGGGTAAATGAAATAATTTTACCTCGATTGTATTTTTATATAAAGGAAATAATTTTTTAGAAATTATTGAAGTATATATAAATTGATTGTTTGGTTGTTAAAATGTAAAAATGCATAAGTCAATAAAAGCTGTTTGAATAAGTTAAATAAAAACAACAGTTGTAAAAGAATGAATTGTATAAGCAAATGAATTATAAGTATGGAATTATAATTAAAATGATTTACAATTGTAAAATAATCTTATATATAAATAGTGAAATTATATGAGGAATTCTTTTTTTTATAAATGTGATTTATAAATAATGAAAAGGGAAATTTTGAAAGAATATTTAGCACTGATTTCACTATTGTTACTAGGAAATAATAAGGATGATGACTGCAGCATCATCAGTATCATTTTCGAGTTTCTGTGTGATGGAATTGCTACCATAGTAAATTGAAATTGAAGTTTTGTTGTGATAAACAAATTTGAAATTGAAAATCCAAGTTGAAATTGATAAATATAAGTAAAACGAGTTTGGAACTTATATTATGAGATAAATTTTTTTGCTTTGGTAAAGTTAAAGAATTTGAGTTGGCATAACAAAACATATAATTTGGAATTTAACTAAAGGGAGTCAAATAAATTAAATCAGATTTGGAAGTTTGAATAAGTAAGCTGTATAACTTATAAAGTGAGAAGATGTAAGTGAAACCAAATGATAAATGGTTAAATAATTTTGATAAGCAAAACGAGATATGAATTTGAATAAATGATGAATTTGACTTTGGTAAAAGTTAAATAGAATTTACTTTGGAGTTGAAATTTTAACTGGATTAAATGGAAATTTAAGTTAAGTTAAACAAATGATGAATTGAAATGGAATATAGCTTAAGTAATATTGAATAAAGTTGATTTTGGTATCGAAGTAAAATAATGAAGTGAATTAAATGGATGCGAACTTGATTTATATAAAAGGAGATTCAACTTTATTTGTGAAATGAATTAGCAATTGAATTAATGAAGGGATTGAATGTTAATCAATCGAATGTAAATGAATTGATATGAAACAATGAATATAGGTGTTAATTCATTAAAGTTAATAAATTGAATAAATTGAATGTAAGCCAATTTAATATTAAACCAAATCGGAATTAAAAGTGTTGAACCAAATTGAATGTAAATTTAATAATTTGGTTGTGTTGAATATACATTGGTTGTTATTTGATTGTTAGTTGATTGTATATAAATTCATTAAGTGTTAATGAAATTAAATTAGTGAAATTGAAAGCTATGTAATTGAATTCAAATTGGAAGAAAATGAATTTGAATAGAATTGAATTTGATTTGGAAGTGAACTAAAATGAATGTAAATTAGTGAATGTATACTAATTGGAAATGAATAAATGAATATTTGTAAAGTCCAATGTTAACAAATCAAATGTGATTAAAATGAAAAAACAATTCATTGAACATTAATGAGAAATGAAAGAATATTGATTTGGTTATTGATTTGTTGGATGTTAATTAGATGACAGTTGTTTGATGGTTGCATTTGTTGTTTTGTTGCATTTGCTATGTTGGCATATGTAGTTATTATGTTGTTATATGCATGTATTGTAGTTGTTTAAAAGAGTAAAATGTTAATAACTTCTTATATATGTCACTTACGTGTTTATATTGAGTCAGTACAGGTATCGGGGCTACCGTTAGCGGGATTTGGGTTGCACAAAATGCTTAATAAATAACTGCTTTGCTTAAAAATGCTAAAAAGGTACGCCTACGCAATAAAAATAGAAAATATGAACTGTTTTTCCGACCGGGTGGGTCGATGTATATATATTTATATCTATTGTGATATTGTAAAAGCTCCTCTGTACAAAAGAGGTTATGGCGAAATTTTTTGTAAATTTAAGGCGTTAGAAAATTTTCGGGAAATTTTGGGAATTTTTTTTTGTGAAAACTAAGTTTTGATTTGAAGTTAAAGGTTAAAGGATATAGTTGATTTTGAAAAAAACAATAACTATATATGGATTTGAAAACTTAGTAAATATTTTGTAAGCGGTGTAACTATGGATTTGGAAAAGTTAAACACTTAAGAGATTTGTAAATCAAATTTGAACGGTTTGTTTGAAAAGTTAATGGATTTCAAAACACTTTCTTACTTGGCAATTTCGAGGACGAAATTCTTTTAAGGGGGGAGTTTATAATGACCCAGAAATTTTGTCAATTGAAAATTATATATTTAATTAATTTTAAATATTAATAAGTCAAATTTATAAGTTGAATAATTTATTTTTCAAATATCTGGATTTAATTGGGTAATTTAATTGATAATTTAATAATTGAAATTCCAGAAATAATTGAATATTTGATTTAGTGTGATTAAAAATGATTTAAAAAGTTATATTAAATCATATTGGAGTCAGAACAATGTTTGTGAACTTTTAAAATTGAATTAAAAGTTAATTTGTGAAAATAGAATACTTTAATATTTAATTGACGAGTTAAAATAGCCATTTTTCAAACAGTCTCGGATTTCGACGAAACAAATTTCATCGGATCCGTAATGTCAAATTATTGTATGGTTTCAAATTTCGTGTCAATCGGATTTACCGTTTATCTGGGGCAAGCCAAAACGCATAGAAATTCCTTTAATCGATTTAATTTAAATTTGATCGTTTATTGCCGTAACGCGCACAGATGATCGAATTAGCTTCCGAAATATATTCCATTGTGTCCAGAACGTGGGGTAAACTCTAGAAACGCCAGCCGGCACGCTTCGTTTGGAGTTCGAAAAATTTCGGATGAATAGTAATTTGAGAATTTTCTATAAAAGGACCTCACATCTTCACTTTTACACTAAACCCTAGCTCAAGCTTCAGGCCGCCATTAATAATTTCGAACAGCCGAAAATCATTCTCCTTCTTCCCCTAATTTCTTCAAATATACACAATGATTCAACAAACTTCTAACTAGTAAATCGTAGAGCGTAATGAGATCTACAATGTGAACGGCTATGATCGTTTTTAGGGCTTTGGATCATCGGCAATTTGGCCTCGAAGTCGTCGCGTTCAAGTTCGACTTCAGGAGGCTAGGGGCGACCGAGCTCCTTCATATTCACGGCGATGGAGGCACTCGTGATGGGCTTTGGGATGATGGTCTTTGATCGACCTAAAAACGTCGTATGGTGGTGCGGCTATAAACCCTAGGGGGCAACCAATGGGTGTACGCGTGCGTTAATACCCTGGAAACGAATTCGGGGAAGAAGTAAACACGTGACCGTGATTTCCTTAATTCGATCGGGCAGCCAGTAGTTGATATGGGTATAAAATATAAAAAAGAAATTGGTTTAATTATTATATTAATTCGTTTAAAACTTTAAAACATTGCATCTCTTTCATACGAGGTCGGAAAATTACGAAACAAATTGCGTTGCAATCATTTTGTGGAGCACTACGCAATGGAGCTGGTTTGGAGTCGTTTGGAGCTAGTGAAAATTTCGGGTAAAATTAAACGCACGCTTAATTTTATTCGAAATAAAACGCTACAGCTGTTATCGGAAACTCAAGGTGAGAACTTCTCACTCAATCGAAATTGTTCGATTTAAATTTTAAATGGTTAGATTTAAAATTGTTGATTGTTTGATTGGATGATAAATTATTATCTATTGATTGAAATAGACATTATACGCCGTATATTAAGCGGATGTTATTTATTAAAAACATATGCCGCGAACATTTCACCGTAAAGTGAAATTGGTATTATATATGTACTTGGAGTTCATTTCCCGCATTATATAGCGGATGAGACCCTATTGCGCCGCATAATAGCGGATAGTATTTTATAAATCCCATATGCCGCGATATTCCGTCTTGAAGCGGAATTGGTATTGTGCTAACATCTTTGGATGCAGGGAAACAGATTGGAGGGATCCAACTGGATTCCTCAAATGATTGAATTGGTTTCAATGTTGTGTGTTGATCTATTTATTGATCTATTTATAATCCGTGTGATTATCTTTGTGATTGAAATCGTTAAAGGCTAAATTTTAGCCGAATATGTTTTGGTATTGTTAGATGCCGAAAATAAATAAAATTTGATTTTTGAAAATCTAAGTTGAGAATTCATAATAACATTTAATTTTGAAGTTGATTCATTTTAAATAAATAAACGTTGAAATTTTTATGTTATAAAAATTATGATTTTTGTGAAATATAACCGAAATATGATTTTTTTGAAATAAGTAGTTGATTAACTTATAAAAGGGTTTAAATTGGGATTTTTGAATTATTATAAATGATTTATGTAAAATATTTATAAAATTGATATTTATAAATTAAAAATATTGGAATTATAAAACAAGTTTTTATAAGTGTTAAAATGGAATATAAATGGATTTTATAAGCGAATGAAATATATATATTTATAAGTTGTGAAGTTATAAAATGAATGGATTTTTGGTAAAATAAAAGATTTATAAGTAATTAACTTATAAACTAGATTTTGGCGTGTAAAAATAATAAGGATAGAATTTGTTAATAAAGTGATTTCATAAGTTGAAGTTGTTATAAAATATAAATAGAATTTATAAACGTTGTTTATAAATTCAAAATCGACTTAGTTTAATAAGTTTAATTATTATAAATTATTAAAGGAAATATATCCACGATTTTGGGACAGTGAATAATCCTTTAAATAAAATATGTAGAAATGTAAATTTGGTCAATAAAGTATATTCACGATTTTGGACGGTGAATAATATATTAAAGAAATATTTTGGAAAAGTGATATTTTAAATAGAATTAAAACGATTCAAAAACGTTTTAAAATGTATTAAGTATTGAAACCATAGATTTCAATATTTATTGTTGAAATAGACGTTTTCGAGAAATAAAAGGAAATTGTGGACTATAACACTGTTGTTATAGTAAATGATTTCCGAATATATTAAGTTCGCATCCCTATACTAATGATTTTGGGTTGTCGTAACGATGTTTTACGCAACATTCGTTTTGACTCAATAAATGTGTTTAAGAGAATGTTTTCCTTAAAGAATAAATTGTATACTTAATTGTGATTTAAGTATATTGAATATTTTCCAAGTGTTGAAAATAAACAGATTTGTGAATTACTTATTATTAAATAAGCATGGAAATATTTTTCCAATATAAAGTGAATGTTTTGAGATTTTATCTTTTAAAGATAATTTGAAAATGAATATTAGAAATCGATTTGAAAATCGTATATTCGTAGATCTTTGGAAATGTAAATTCACTATGGAATTTATAAAAGAAAGGGAAATTTGTTTAAAAATAAACATTGATTTATTTTGAAGTGTGGAAATAAATTTACGAATTTGGAACGTAAGTTTAAAATAAATCGGTAAAGATTTAATTGATTGATTTAAATGAACCATTTTAAATTTTAAATTGAAAATGGATAAATATTTGGAAGTGTTTTCCGTTTAAGGAAATTGATTTGAAATTTGTTTTCAAAGATTGAAAGGTAAATTAATTTGAAATTGGTTTTCAAATGGTTGAAGTTTGGAAAATATATCTTGTAAAGATATTTTTGGTAAATAAATAATTTGGGAAATTATTTGAAATCGGGTGATGTTGTGAATATTGATTGATAGTTAAATAACCGACTATCAATATTGACCTTTAAATAGGTATTTGTTGTGTTGGTTGAAATTTAAAGCTACACTTATTTTTAAATTATTGCGCTCATTATTCGGATTACGCATTCCGAATAGTGATACGACGTAATGGATAGCATTGAAGACCGGTGGTGAAGACCGGGTATTTGTGAAAACGATAGGATGACCTATCGATTGTCTCTGCACCGTTACCTACGGTATGGAGATTTCCTTTGTGATGGGAAATCCGATCTGCATTGTGAATACCTGGACTGCAAGGGCTTCTTTTGAAGTGCCTTCGGTTCCGTTCGAGCCATGGTTACATGTCTGACATTACACTTTTAGATATAAAGCAGATTTCTTTCAAATACATTCCCGTTGGTGGCGGAAAATTTATTCTCTTAGCTTAACACCCTTAGAGGTTATGTAGTTGAAGGTTATCAGCGATATATTCTCAATTTGGTAATGTGGCATGCTGAGTGTTGCTGTGTGATGATTATTTATTGATCATTTGTTGATCAAAGCGTGGCTTTGTGAAAAAGCGTAGCTTTGTGGACGAGACTTCGTCAGACCTCACTCCCCGGAAATGGTCAAAACAGGAATATGCGGCAAGGTTATGAGCGTTGCGCCCTTTAGGGTATGTCATTTCCTTCTGGAAAGGGTGGCATCATGGTATGGAGCCCAGATACTTACTCATGTTGACACACTATATTTATTACTGTGTGATGTTGGTTATCGAGCGCTCGGATAAAGGTCCAAAGGGACCGGAGGATGGCATATTCGTGTAGTAGTTACCTAGTTATAAAGGTAACCAGGCCTTGTGTTGGCAGAGATCTAACCGTAACGTTAGGTTCTCGGGACATCCCGCCAGAGGCGTTCCCATTGACAGTAGGAAGTTCCTTAGCCTGACCATTTGTTGGAAAATCCAAAGAAACAATACGACCCTTGTACGGTTTTAGTTGTATTACCTACCATGGAATGTGGCGGTAACCTGCTATTGAACATGGTAGCTATAGTAGGCATACGATAATGGTCGTATGTTGGTTAAGATTTATATTCTATTTTCAAAATGCTTTCATCACTATGCACTAATAATAATATCAAAAATGGTTTGTTTTGCGTAGTAAGCATCTTTGACTATCATAAGGAGAAATCTGCTCCAATTCTGCGTTTGCATTGTGTGTGTGCGGGGAGGCCTTATGGTAGTTTCATTTTCCAAAAGCATTGCAGATATTTTTCACTTCTATTGTTGTTGTTGTTTTAAAGATAAATAACTGTTTTAAGTTCTCACACCAGTCTCATGACTGACCTGGAGTTTTTTGTTCTTTTCCTAAACTCTGGGTGCCCATAATTTTGTACACGGGCAGTCTAGAGTCAGGTTATCAGGTCATTCTGGATTCAGAAGTGCTATGGAGCTCAAGTGGCGAGGTGGATGGCGAGACGTATTACTTGTATATGATATTATCTTTCCGCTGTAGAATTCACTTGTAAGGACATGTTTGTATAACTGTCCATTGGTTGTTGTGTTGTATATTGTTGTTGTATACTCTGATGTAATGTGATGTAATAACCGAGATAGTTCTTTGTTTTAAAGATTATTCATTTATCTATTATATGTTGTTCCGCTGCGATATGTGAGATTCTGATATTGTTCTGTTATCTTACTTCTTCTATCTTTTTCTTCTACCTCTTCTTTTTAACCCTAACAATTCGGTTTTTCCGGCAATCGATTATGTGGCATTTGATACAGTGGACATAAGAATGCCGACCTTCGGATCCCGACAAAATCGTAAACGTTACATGACCCGTGATCCGTTCTTGAGTGCTCCGGGTGTTGACTCGAGTCGGGGCTTGACTGACCCGCCCCAACTCGATCGGCACTACTAAGATCTCATGAAATCGCTTTAGTATTATAATGATGATTGGTTATCTTTATATATATGTATGTGTGTGTGATTATGACATGGATATTATAATGTTCCAATCAATAAGCTGTAAAAACTTTATAATATTAAGCTGCATCATTGATAATTATACAATAACATATGCATATTTTTTTGAACTATTTTGTACATCGCATTTTTATTATCTTCCCTTATCATTGTAAACACATTTTTATTTGTATATAGTGTATCATTTAGTAACAAAAAATATAAATATATGTATGTTAGTACACAATTTTGAATCAATACAAAAAACCTCATTGGGTCTCGAAGCAGGGCGGGTCTACCCTGACCCTACTGGTTTCGGGTTCGGTGCAAAATTCCGGACCCGCTTCGGGTCTACGGAGCAGGTCTGGGGCGAGGTCTAATAAACTCGAGGCAGGCCTGGGGCACAAGAAACCCGCCTCATTGCCTTCCTAGCAAGTATACAGAATAATTGCAGCTGCAATTATATGGAATAATAGCAGAGAACTCTGCAATTATTTTATATAACTGCAGAAAATGGCAAGTATACAAAATTATAGCAGAAAATTCTGCGATTATTCCACATAATTGCATAAAAGTCTACAATTATATGGAATAATTGCGGACATTTGAAAAAAATTGATGTTTTTCAAAAATTGCAGAATTCTCTGCAAATATATGGAATAATTGCAGCCTTATTGCAAATATGATTTTTTTTTTGTATCAACAATGGATCTCATTTTAAATATTGTAAAACTTAAGATTTTTTGACGAAAACGGTATGTTGATCCGATGTTTCTATAGAAAGTTATGCGCGTTTGAAATGCTAAAAACGTAAATGATATTTAGGTCTTTTGGCATAGGCGGATTTGAAAATAGAGACTAGAAATGTAAGTTTATATTAGGAAGATGTTTACTCTATTTTGAAACTTAACAGGGATGTGAGCCAAACTATCCCAAATTTAATTTGACTACACAAACCTATTAAATAATAGTAACACAGAAAAAAAATATAGATCTCGCATTAATTTTAGCATTTCTCTCAACTCTTATTAACTGTCTTTAGATATTTGTTAATATTTTATTTTAAAGAAATGATATAATTTACTATTTTTGAATCGTTTACAATATTTTATTAATTTTATATTATCAATTTACTTTAAAAGGCTACACTTTATGTTTTCTATTATTATTTTCATTTCTCAATTTTTAGGTACAATTTATATTTAAGTATATATATTTAAATTAATTAAATAGTTTAATTATAAACAGTTTAAACAAAATTAATTGATCTTAATTTATTAATTTGTCTAATAAATAACACATGTAACAACGTCACCAAGTACATCACGCATTCACGCTCATCGTAACGAAATGGTATAAACTAAATTTTCATTCATATATAAAAAAAGGATCACATAAAATACAATAAGAACAATTTTAATGTATAATTATTATTTTTAATAAATTATCGGTTAAACGATAGAAAGTTTTAAAAAAATTCAAATCATCTCAACAATTATAAAAATTTCACCGCCACTCCTTAATTCTCTTCATTTTGTTTGAATCCATATAAATTATCATATTATACTAATCCAAATATTGCGTTAATATTCTATGATTTTATATTCATACATCGAGATTTTATAATTTCTACAGTCATTTACAAAGTTTTCATCAACTTTCTCTTACTATTTTACATTCAAATCTATGTATTTAAATTAACTAAACACTATAAATCCATACATATAAATAAATTCGAGTAATTCATAATCATTAAGTTCTTTGGTAATTTATAAACAAAAGAACGATTTAGGTTTATATACCATATTCGTAGTAACAAAATTGTAAAACTGACATTTCTTTCAAATATAAAAATATATGAATCACTTAACAAAAATTATATGCATAAACAATAATTAAAAGTTTAATTTATGATTGATATATTGAACATTGCATAACAAAATTTTATTTTAACAATATTTAAAGTATGAGTGCTATGCTTTTACAATATTAGCGTATGCAATGCATGTGTCACATTATATTACTTTATTATTACTATGATTATCAATAAGTTTAGTAATTAAAAAAATAGTTTTTCCCTTAACTATTTTATATTAGATTCAAAATTCTTATCAATCGTGATTTTGCAATTTAATATCTAAAACTCATCATCATACACATGTGCAGGTGCGCATACGCATAAGTACACATAAGTTCATGAATTTACTCAATGTTACTTAAAAAAGGAAAATATCACATTAATATTTTTCAATAAAATTTGTTACATAAATAAATACTTGAAATTGTTTCACAAATATAGGTATATCAGTCATATTTAACATATAATTTTTTAATTTTAAAATATAAATTAAACTTGTTTTAAAATTAGATACAATATTTTAAAACATAAAATTTTGGAAATAACAATAATTTATCTTTATTTATTTACATTTTTTAACTGTATAATAATAAAATAGTACAATTAACATATAATTTTCTTAAACTTTAGAAATACTGTTGTAAAACTAATTTGAAACAAAATATGTCATTTTAAATATTTTGAATATGAAAATAACGACGATATGATTATTTTAATCATTCGAAAATAATATTTTAATACATTTTACTATGAAACATAACATTTTAAGATTTTTTCTTTATTCTCTGTATGGATTGTCATAAAGCTTCTCACGATTTTAGTAAGTCAAAAATCAAATAGTATCGTCACACACACACACACATATATCATTTGTGATCTCTCTTTTGTGCTAAATGGAATTTTTTAACGATGGTGATTTATGTATCTATTTAGTGAATTTTGATAGTTTATGCTGACATCTCAAATATGCTATGCTTATTCCATTTTAAACATAAACTATTTGATCATTTGCCTAAGTGATTTTGATAATGAAAGTCAAACGAAAATCAAAATTTGATGCTTTATATTACTAATTAATAGTAGATAGATCATGCTTAAAATAGATTTTATTTTTAATTTCATGTCAATTTCAAGAGTTTTGATAAGCGGATTTGGATAGTGTTTTAGAGTTTGATGATTTAAGTTGTGCTAATTATTAGCATAAATAAATCATACTTATAATAAACACATTTATCATTTCTACTTAATATTTTAATGAGAGATTATAAATGAATTTTGTGTTGATTTATACGAATGATTGGATGTGGATTTGCCTCTAAATTATTTCTTAATCACATAGTTTTATTCACTTTTGCTCTAGCTTATTTTCTACAATTTTCTAGTTTAAAACAATTTCAAAAGCTTTGGGTTAATTTGATTGAGTATTATTAAAATTTAGTTATTTCCCTACAGATCGATCTGTACTCGCATACGTACTACGATTATACGTCGTGCGCTCGCGTTTTTTATAACGATTATATTTTAACGATGGTTTTCTAACGGATAGAAATTTCCATCGTTTCAACAAGTTTTTGGTGGCGTTGTCGGGGAATTGAAATTTCATTTTTATTTTACTCTTCGAATTATTTTTGTTTGATTTTATTGTGTGCATTTGCACAACTTACGTGTCTTTGTGGTTTTTGCATTTAAAAAAAAGAGATAATTGTGTTGTGTATTATAGTCTCAATTGTTTTATTGTGCATTTTTGTTTTTTTAAGGTTATTAAAAAAAATAACTAAATTTTTTTGCACTTCAGAACTGTTTTCTGCACTTTTAAATTTAAACATTTCATTTTATTTCTGTTTTCTGTTCATTGTTCATTTTCACAACACAAATTGTTGCAGCCATTTGCATTTGCTTTTAATTCTGTTAGTTTATAAATAAATGAAAAACAACAATACTCCTCGCATTTGCACTCATTTCTGTTTACATTTTGTTTCATTTGCAATTGCACTTAATTCTGTTTACATTTTGTTTAATTCACATTCTGTTACATTTTCATTTCACATTTTTCATCTTTGTTTTCGCACTTTCAACAGTCAAATCACCTTCTCCTTCTTTTCAGTACACTTCAGCCACCATTACAACAATCTGCCTCCACCACCTGTCACATACAACTGCTGCTTGCGTTTCCTCAATTTCCTCAACTCCTTCACCCACATCCTCTCCAAAGCTTCACCAACCTCCCCTGCCTCCTTTAGTCCACCACATAACCACTGCAATTACAACCTTCATCTCTTCTCATTCAATCATCCTTCTTCCATTGCCCAAACATTTCACTACTGCTACAAACTGCCCAACCATCTCTACTGCAAACCACCTGAGCCTCCTCCATCACCGGAACTACTACACTACCTAAAACTGAAGATCATCATTCACAAAGCAAAGAACAACAAACCCATATACTCATCACTACAATCCACTATCTCCTCACTATATCTCACCATCTGCCTCACCTCTACACTTCTCTCAAGACAAACTCTCTCCATACAAAACCAAATCAAAACAACAATCACAGTCCCCTACCTACTATCAACATAACCTCCTCCTCAACCCATCAACCAATCTCCACATAACAATACTTCCCGCACAACCCATCAACCTCATCATTACTCCACATCCTACTGATCACCGATCTGCACCACTTCAATCTTGCCTGTGCCATCCTCTGTCCAACAACACAGCAAGCACACCCACTTCTACAGCTACATTCATCACCTTTTATAACCCAATCATACTCCTCCACCAAACTACGACCATCTCCCCCTACCTTACTGCGAACTACAACTTCCACCCTCCTTCATCACTACTTCCAAACCTTACAACTCTCTCTGTCAACACATCTTCCTCAATCACCTACTCTGCATCACTACGACCAACCACCAAACTCATTGTCGCAACACCTCCTACAAACGAGAGCAACCAATCAAACACCACCTACCCTGCCTCATCAACCTTTCACTACAAACACTCACTCCAGCAATCACTTCATCCTTACAACAGAAACGCCTCTGCAAATCACATCCGCAAAGCCGCCTCTGCCTACAATTCACCTACAAGCCACTACAAACCCACTGCGTCAAACCTTCACTGCAAACAACAAGTCCAACTCCTCCTTTAGCAAACCAACCTGGAAACCGAACTCACTGCCAGTACCTAAAATCACAAATCACTGCAAAACCGACCTCCCCTTCAATCGCCCTCCTCAAATTTGCAATCTGCTGTTCATCTCCCCCACAAATCGCGACCAGAACGAACGCTTCCATCTCCCTGAATTTTAACCCCAGCACAAACTCGCCAACCAAAATACCAGCCAACCAATCCACAACCAAAACAACACCAACAGCCGCTACCATAATTCGCAACCACTCCAACATCAGCAACTGCTACCTCCAATTCCTCCTCAAATCAAATCACCTCAACCAAACATCACCTTCGTTGCCTGAAGGAAACCTTGTCGATTGGAATTTTGATTTCAATTTCGAATTTCGAATTTTAAATTTGGCATCGAAATCTAAATTTAAGGGAATTCTGTGTTTGAGAATCTTGTTGGATAATTTTTGTCTATTGATTTGCGTTGTGCATTTAGAGTAAAGTTTATATAGGTTGTGGGCCTGTAGTGGGCTTGCTTTTGAAAATAACTTCTAATTTATCCTAATTTACCCTAAATTGTTTTAAAATTTTCTTTTGTTTAACTCTCTTTTTGTCGACCCGGAATTTCTGGATATTTGAAATTGAAATATTTAATTGATTTTAAATATTTAAAAGTTATTTTAAATTGAATTTCAAATATCACTAGTTATTGGCAATTAAATTGTTGAATTTAATAATTTGAAAATTGGGTAAAATATTGAATCTTGGTTTTTAAGCATGTTAAAAATATTTCAAAGGCTTATAAAATTTATATTGATAATACTAGAGATAACAAAACTTTTAAAAGTTGAATTTAAAACTGTTTTGTTCAGTTTGAAAATTTATTGTTTAAATCGATATTTAAAAATAGCCTTCCGGGGCACAGTCTCGGAATTCGACGAAACCAGTTCAATTGGATCTGTAATATTGAATTATTATCGAATTTCAATTTCATAGTTGTAACGTACGCGGATTTTCGTTGCCGAAAAACCGAATAGTTATGGGTTTTAGAAAGAATTTAAGAAAAAGAAAAAGAAAGAAGAAGGGATAAGAAGGTAGAAAATAGAGAGGAGAGAATAGAAAATAGAACAGAAAGAAAATAGAACAGAATAGAAAATAGAACAGAATAGAAAACAATAGAACAACAACAGAATCTCACAATTCGCAGCGGAACAACATATAATAAATAAATGAATAATCTTTAAACAATGAACTATATCAGTTATTACATTACATCACATTTCATTACATCATATCATCAGAGTGTACAACATCATACAACATCAAACAGTGCAGCGGAAAAAGAAATACTATATACTAGTAATACGCCATGCCATCCAGCTTGCCTCTTGCAACTCCAGAATATCCAGAATATCCTGATAAACCTTAACTCTTGACTGCCCGTGTGAAAATTGGTGGGCACCCAGAGTTTAGGAAAGAAAACAATAAACTCCAAGTCAGTCATGTGACTGGTGTGAGAACTCAAAACAGTCTGTTTATCTTTAAAAATAAAAAAATAGAGGAATATTTTTAAAGTCAATTCGCAATGTTTTTAAAAATGAGACTACCATAAGGCCTCCCGCACACACACACAATGCAAACGCAGAATCGGAGGAGATTTCTCCTTATGATAGTCAAAGATGCTTGATACGCATTTAAAAAGAACATTTGATATTATTACTAGTGCATAGTGTAGAGAAAAATTCATTTCGAAAGTAGAATATAAATCTTAGCCAGCATAGACATTCCGAACTATGCCTACTATAGCCAACTATGTTCAATAGCAGGTTACCGCCACATTCCATAGCAGGTTATACAACTAAAACCGTACAAGTCTCGTATTGTTTCTTTGGATTTCCAACGAATGGTCAGGCCAAGGAACTTCCCATTGCCACATGAGAATGCCTCTGGATGGACATCCCCGAGAACCAAGCCGGATCTCTACCAACACAAGGCCGGGTTACCCCTAACTGAGTAACAACTGACCGAATATGCCATCCCCCGGTCCTTTGGGACCTTTTCACCGAGCGCTCGCAATCAATTCACACAATCATAACAAAGTGTTTTCAACATGAGTAAGTATCTGGGCTCCATACCATGATACCACCCTTTTCCAGAAGGAAATGCACACATCCTAAAGGGCGCTACCCCTCATAACCTTGCCGCATCTTTCCTGTTTTGACCATTCACGGGGTGTGAGGCTCGACGAAGTCACGTCCACAAAAACATACTTTATACAAAAGCCATGCTTTGGGTCAACAAATGATCATCGAAATGATCACAAAGATAGACGATCAAATAAATGATCCTATCATAAATAATCAACACAATGATCATTTCACAGCAACACTCAGTATGTCACATTACCAAATTGGGAATATATCGCTGATAACATTCAACTACATAACCTCTGAGCTCGTACGTCTCAGAGAAGGGTGTTAAGCTAAAAGAATAAATTCTCCGCCACCAACAGAAATATATTTGAAAGAAATCGGCTTTATATCTCAACTTGTAATGTCAGACATACAATCCATACAAGTCTGTTCCGGGCTCGAACAAAACCGAAGGCACTTACAAAGAAGTCCTTGCAATCCGGATATCCACAATCCTGATCGGATTCCCCATCACATATGGAGAACTCTATACCGTAGCTACTCGGTGCAGAGTCAATCGACAGGTCATCCTATCGCTCTCGCAAATACCGGGTCTTCAACACCGATCTTCAATGCTATTCACAACGACGTATCACATATTCGGAATGGGTTATACGACCCCATGGCCCTTTCCCGGTTAACCCGAATAGTGAGCGCTTATTCAAAAATAAGCGTGGCATTCAAATTTAAACAAATCACATCAATCACCCATTCAAAGGGAAATATTGATAGTCGGTTATTGAACTATCAATTGATATGCACACATCACCAGATTCCAAATAATTTTCCAAATTATTTATTTTCCAAAATATCTTTACAAGATATATAATTTTCAACACTTCAAAAATAAATCAATATTTATTTTTAAACAAGTTCCCCTTTTCATTTATAAATTCCATAGTGAATTTATATTTCACAATATCTACGGATATACGATTTCAATTATTCATTTCAATATTCCTTTTCAATTTATCTTTAAAAAGATAAATTCTCAAAATATTTACTTTATATTGGAAAACATTTCCATACTTATTTATTCATAAGTAATTCACAAATTTTATTTATTTTCAACACTTAGAAAATATTCAATATACTTAAATCGAGATTAAGTATATACTTCATTCTTTAAGGAAAACATGCTCTTAAACATATTTATTTGGGCCAAAACGAATGTTGCGTAAAACATTGTTACGACAACCCAAAAATCACTAGTATAGGGATTCGAAATTAAAATAGATATATAAATCCCAATACTATACAAAACATTTCCTTTCGGAAATCATTTACTATAACAACAGTGTTATAGTCCATTATTTCCTTCTATTTCTCGAAAACGTCTATTTCAACAATAAATGTTGAAATCTATGGTTTCGAATCTCAACACATTTTAAAACATCGTTAGATCGTTTTCATTCAATTTAGAACATCACATTCTAAACAATTTCTTTAACATATTATTCACTATTTAAAAACGTGAATGTACTACGTTAATCAATTTCATCCTTTAATTCATTTTATTTTAAAGGATTATTCACAGTTCAAAAACGTGAATATAGCTCCATTAATAGGTTTCAAAAATTTTACTTATCAAAATAAGTCGTTTGCGAATTTATAAAACAACGTTTATAAATTCCATTTCTATTTATTTTATAACAACTCCTTTTATAAATTCCTTTATTAACCTATTCGATTTATAACTCAATTATAAACTAAAGGTTCATATTATAAGTTAAATGCTGATAAAACGATTATTTTACAAAATCGTTCTTTTAAACTTCATAATTATAAATCTTATAACTTATAAGATTCAATTATTTATCCAAATATATTCTTTTAATGACTTTATAAATTTTATAAACCTACTGTTTATAAATTTCCTTTATAACTTCACCGTTTATAATTCTATAAATTTCATTCATTTATGAAATTCATTTTCACTTCATTCAAACACTTATAAAAACTCGTTTTATAATGTCAATATTTCAATTTATAAATATCCATTTATAAATTTCTTAATATAAATCAATTTATATTATTCTTTTAAAACGTCTTTAAATTCCTTTAAAAACTTCTTCCTTTTGATTCATAAAATAATTAAATTTTATAAATCCTATATTTCAACTTTTCACAATAATTCTAAAATCCCGATTAAACTATTTTATAAAATCATTAGCATCATATTCTCGAAAATCAGTTTTTAACTATATTTCTCAAAAATCATAATTTTTATAACATTAAAAATTATAACGTTTATTCATTTAAAATGGATCAATTCCAAAATATTTTATATTTTCAAAAATCACTTTATAAATCATTTTAAAATTCCAAAACTTGGTCCAATGATGCTACATACCAAATAGTCAATCACGACAACAACGATATCACATATCGTATATGATAATCAACGAATATCAAAATATCCATAATCAAATAAATATTGTTGAGGAATCCAGTTGGATCCCTCCAACCTGTTTCCTGCATCCAAAAACATTAGCACAATACCAATTTCGCTCCAGTACGAAATTATCGCGGTACATGTTCTTATTAAATATTATCCGCTTAATAACGGCGTAATAGGGTCTCATCCGCTAAAAAATACGGGAAATCAACAACTGCAATATATACATATGCCAATATATATATATTGATATTATATATAATACCAATTTTACTGTTTATGAAATATTCGCGGTATATGTTTTTATTAAATAACATCCGCTTACTAACGGCGTATAATGTCTATTTTAACAATCAATAGATATCAATCAACATTCAAACATGCATTCAAATATTTTAAATCTAACTATTTAAAATAAAATCGAAACTGATTCGATTGAGTGAGAAGTTCTCACCTTGGTTTTAAATTCCGTTTTAGCGATTTATTTCGAATAAAATTAAACGGACGTTTAATTTTACCCAAAATTCTCACTAACTCCAAACGACTTCAAACCAACTCCATCGCGTAGTGCTCGTCCATACGATTCCAACGCAAAAAATCTCGTCCGAAACGGACCTCGTATGAAAAAGTTATCGCAGTTTAAAGTTTGTACAATTATAAATAAAATTATTTACAACTTTATTTTTTTTTTTATTAACCTTCATCCTAGCCGTTGATCCAACACCTCCCTGCATCTCCACCGTCCCCCCTTTCTTCCCTCTCTCCCGTGCTCATCCCCAGGTAACACGCATAGAACCGAACCCATTTAATCGAACTAGGGTTCCAATTGCACATCCAACACGACGACTTCGCGACGATCAGAGACTCTCGACGCGTGCGCCTACCTTAGCACCATGCTCGGCCTGAAGGCCATAAGGCTCGGCCCCCCCATACTCATTGAATTGCGTGCCAAACCTGTAGCAAACGGCCCACCATATCTCCCTCTACGTTGCACCATTTCCGATCATCACCGTATGGAATCGAAGCTCTCGTCGTGCTTTACGACTTCCGTGTTGAACACTTCGCGTAATTCTTTACGGATTGAGATAAATTAAAGGAAGAAGGAAACGAATTTTAAGCCCTTGGTTCAAAGTGGCGGCTAGGGTTCTATCTTTTTTTTTATTTATTTATTTTCTTGAGTGAGGGGCTATTTATAAGAGAACGAACGACACTATTCATCCCGGAAATTCCGAACTCCGATTTAGGCGCCGTAACCAGCGTTTCTAGGGTTTACCCCGCGTTCCGGACACAATGGAACAGGTTTCGGAAGCTAATTCGGAAGTATGTGTGAGTTATGGCTGTAAACGCTCAATTTGAATTAAACCGATTTAAGCGATTTTCTAGGCGTTTTAATTTGTAACGGACAAACGGTAAATCCAATTGACTTGAAATTTGAAATCTTACAATAATATCATATTACGGATCCGATGAAACTGGTTTCGTCGAAATCCGAGGCTTTTTGAAAAATGGCTATTTTCACTCGTCAAATTTAAATTAAAAATAATTCGATGCGTTTCGAGCTGCCACGATCAAACGATAACTCCGATTGACACGAAAATTGAAATCCGGTAATAACTAACTATTACGGATCCAATGAAACTGGTTTCGTTCAATTCTGAGACTGTTCAAAAATTGACTATTTTCACTAGTCGATTTTAATATTAAAATATTCAATTTTCACAAATTAACTTTTAATTCGATTTTAAAAGTTCTAAAATATCATTCTAACTTCAATATGATAAAATAAAATTTTACAAATCATTTTCAATCATATTTAACTCAATTTTCAATTATTTGCATAATTTAACATATTAAATTATCGATTTAATTATCTAATTAAATTCAATAATTCAAAATAACATTTATTCGACTTATAAATTCACTTATTAATATTTAAAATTAATTAAATATTCAAATTTTAATTATTAAAAATTCTGGGTCGTTACAATCTTCCCCCCTTAAAAGAATTTCGTCCTCGAAATTAACAAGTAAGAAAAGTTATAGAATTTATTAACTTTCCAAAAATTCATAATTAAATTCCTTACAATACTTTACTAAGTTTTCAAATCATACTTAGTTATCTTTTCAAAAACAACTACTATTGTTTAACTTTCAATTTCAAAATCAAAGTTAAAGTTTTCAAAATTTTCCAAAAATTCTCAAATTTTTTCTAACGCCTTAAATTTCCGGAAAAATTCGCCATAGTCTCCTTTGCGCGGCTCGATCCGAAAAAAAAATGACAGTATATATATCACAAATATACATCTCATCAAGTAATGAGGCATCCCGCAGGGAAAAAAGTGTAAAAGTACTGTATTTAATCCGAGATATGTACCTTATATTTTATTAGCAAGCATATACGACTAATATAGCGCAAAAGCGAGCTCCAAATGCGAAGCAAACGCGATCCGCACCTACTAATCACTCAACAAACAACATGAGAATCATGTATATAGACAATAATCTCAATATACAACATATAGCAACATAATAACTATATATGCTAACATGGCAAATGAAATAAAAGCAATATATATTCAACCATCAACCAACTATCATCCATAACCAAATCAATGTTCATTTATATTCTCATTAATATTTAATGAAACAGTTTTCAACTTTAAATCACATTTGATTTGTTTACATTGGATTTTATCAACATTCATTCTCAATTTTTAATTAGTTGCATTCACTAATTAAATCCAATTCACGTTCAATTCTATTCAAATTTATTTACTTTCAATTTGAATTCAATTACATAGCTTTCAATTTCATTAACACTTAATGAATTATATACAATCAACTAACAATCACATAACAATCAATGTATATTTATTATAACCAAATTCCTTTACTTATTCATTCATCTGGTTTAACACCATCACTTTCAATTGGTTTAATTAAATTGATTTTCATTCAACCTTTCAACTTTCAATAACATTAGATTTTAATGAATTATCACTTACATTCATTATTTCATATCAACTTAATTCACATTTAATTGATTAATCATTCAATCCATTAATTCAATTCAATTACTAGGTTGAATTTCATTTACATAACTCAAGTTCACATTTATCACTTCACTTTATTATTTCACTTTGATACCGAAATCAATTCCACTCAACATCTCTTAAGTTATATTCCATTTAACTTTAAATTCACTTTTATTCACAACTCATATTCATATAGTTTCATTTCTTATATATACAAGTTTATTTCACAATTGTAATTCACATTAATTATAATTCAATTCTTATAATTCATTTGCTTATACAATTATTCTTTTATTTAGATTATTCAAACAACTAAACAATCACTTATATACACTTTAATAATTTTGAAAAATTATCACTTTATATATAAAAATATAATCAAGTAAAATTATTTCATTTACCCAATTTAAAACAATACTGTGTCGAATTGTTCTATTCAAGTGTTATAAACCCCTTCGGCATAGTTGTACAGACCGTGCTGACGAAGGTTCATAAGCCACTCAATAAACCAATCATCACAATATAAAACAATTTTATATTCACTAACAAATACGCTCTCATAGCTATTATTACACTCAAATTCATCCTAGAGTACTACTGACTCTATCTCTAATGAATAATACCCAACAGAACCATGGTTGTCGCTTAACCATAAGCTCTGATACCAAATGTAACGTACGCGGATTTTCGTTGCCGAAAAACCGAATAGTTATGGGTTTTAAAAAGAATTTAAGAAAAAGAAAAAGAAAGAAGAAGGGATAAGAAGGTAGAAAATAGAGAGGAGAGAATAGAAAATAGAACAGAAAGAAAATAGAACAGAATAGAAAATAGAACAGAATAGAAAACAATAGAACAACAACAGAATCTCACAATTCGCAGCGGAACAACATATAATAAATAAATGAATAATCTTTAAACAATGAACTATATCAGTTATTACATTACATCACATTTCATTACATCATATCATCAGAGTGTACAACATCATACAACATCAAACAGTGCAGCGGAAAAAGAAATACTATATACTAGTAATACGCCATGCCATCCAGCTTGCCTCTTGCAACTCCAGAATATCCAGAATATCCTGATAAACCTTAACTCTTGACTGCCCGTGTGAAAATTGGTGGGCACCCAGAGTTTAGGAAAGAAAACAATAAACTCCAAGTCAGTCATGTGACTGGTGTGAGAACTCAAAACAGTTTGTTTATCTTTAAAAATAAAAAAATAGAGGAATATTTTTAAAGTCAATTCGCAATGTTTTTAAAAATGAGATTACCATAAGGCCTCCCGCACACACACACAATGCAAACGCAGAATCGGAGGAGATTTCTCCTTATGATAGTCAAAGATGCTTGATACGCATTTAAAAAGAACATTTGATATTATTACTAGTGCATAGTGTAGAGAAAAATTCATTTCGAAAGTAGAATATAAATCTTAGCCAGCATAGACATTCCGAACTATGCCTACTATAGCTAACTATGTTCAATAGCAGGTTACCGCCACATTCCATAGCAGGTTATACAACTAAAACCGTACAAGTCTCGTATTGTTTCTTTGGATTTCCAACGAATGGTCAGGCCAAGGAACTTCCCATTGCCACATGAGAATGCCTCTGGATGGACATCCCCGAGAACCAAGCCGGATCTCTACCAACATAAGGCCGGGTTACCCCTAACTGAGTAACAACTGACCGAATATGCCATCCCCCGGTCCTTTGGGACCTTTTCACCGAGCGCTCGCAATCAATTCACACAATCATAACAAAGTGTTTTCAACATGAGTAAGTATCTGGGCTCCATACCATGATACCACCCTTTTCCAGAAGGAAATGCACACATCCTAAAGGGCGCTACCCCTCATAACCTTGCCGCATCTTTCCTGTTTTGACCATTCACGGGGTGTGAGGCTCGACGAAGTCACGTCCACAAAAACATACTTTATACAAAAGCCATGCTTTGGGTCAACAAATGATCATAGAAATGATCACAAAGATAGACGATCAAATAAATGATCCTATCATAAATAATCAACACAATGATCATTTCACAGCAACACTCAGTATGTCACATTACCAAATTGGGGATATATCGCTGATAACATTCAACTACATAACCTCTGAGCTCGTACGTCTCAGAGAAGGGTGTTAAGCTAAAAGAATAAATTCTCCGCCACCAACAGAAATATATTTGAAAGAAATCGGCTTTATATCTCAACTTGTAATGTCAGACATACAATCCATACAAGTCTGTTCCGGGCTCGAACAAAACCGAAGGCACTTACAAAGAAGTCCTTGCAATCCGGATATCCACAATCCTGATCGGATTCCCCATCACATATGGAGAACTCTATACCGTAGCTACTCGGTGCAGAGTCAATCGACAGGTCATCCTATCGCTCTCGCAAATACCGGGTCTTCAACACCGATCTTCAATGCTATTCACAACGACGTATCACATATTCGGAATGGGTTATACGACCCCATGGCCCTTTCCCGGTTAACCCGAATAGTGAGCGCTTATTCAAAAATAAGCGTGGCATTCAAATTTAAACAAATCACATCAATCACCCATTCAAAGGGAAATATTGATAGTCGGTTATTGAACTATCAATTGATATGCACACATCACCAGATTCCAAATAATTTTCCAAATTATTTATTTTCCAAAATATCTTTACAAGATATATAATTTTCAACACTTCAAAAATAAATCAATATTTATTTTTAAACAAGTTCCCCTTTTCATTTATAAATTCCATAGTGAATTTATATTTCACAATATCTACGGATATACGATTTCAATTATTCATTTCAATATTCCTTTTCAATTTATCTTTAAAAAGATAAATTCTCAAAATATTTACTTTATATTGGAAAACATTTCCATACTTATTTATTCATAAGTAATTCACAAATTTTATTTATTTTCAACACTTAGAAAATATTCAATATACTTAAATCGAGATTAAGTATATACTTCATTCTTTAAGGAAAACATGCTCTTAAACATATTTATTTGGGCCAAAACGAATGTTGCGTAAAACATTGTTACGACAACCCAAAAATCACTAGTATAGGGATTCGAAATTAAAATAGATATATAAATCCCAATACTATACAAAACATTTCCTTTCGGAAATCATTTACTATAACAACAGTGTTATAGTCCATTATTTCCTTCTATTTCTCGAAAACGTCTATTTCAACAATAAATGTTGAAATCTATGGTTTCGAATCTCAACACATTTTAAAACATCGTTAGATCGTTTTCATTCAATTTAGAACATCACATTCTAAACAATTTCTTTAACATATTATTCACTATTTAAAAACGTGAATGTACTACGTTAATCAATTTCATCCTTTAATTCATTTTATTTTAAAGGATTATTCACAGTTCAAAAACGTGAATATAGCTCCATTAATAGGTTTCAAAAATTTTACTTATCAAAATAAGTCGTTTGCGAATTTATAAAACAACGTTTATAAATTCCATTTCTATTTATTTTATAACAACTCCTTTTATAAATTCCTTTATTAACCTATTCGATTTATAACTCAATTATAAACTAAAGGTTCATATTATAAGTTAAATGCTGATAAAACGATTATTTTACAAAATCGTTCTTTTAAACTTCATAATTATAAATCTTATAACTTATAAGATTCAATTATTTATCCAAATATATTCTTTTAATGACTTTATAAATTTTATAAACCTACTGTTTATAAATTTCCTTTATAACTTCACCGTTTATAATTCTATAAATTTCATTCATTTATGAAATTTATTTTCACTTCATTCAAACACTTATAAAAACTCGTTTTATAATGTCAATATTTCAATTTATAAATATCCATTTATAAATTTCTTAATATAAATCAATTTATATTATTCTTTTAAAACGTCTTTAAATTCCTTTAAAAACTTCTTCCTTTTGATTCATAAAATAATTAAATTTTATAAATCCTATATTTCAACTTTTCACAATAATTCTAAAATCCCGATTAAACTATTTTATAAAATCATTAGCATCATATTCTCGAAAATCAGTTTTTAACTATATTTCTCAAAAATCATAATTTTTATAACATTAAAAATTATAACGTTTATTCATTTAAAATGGATCAATTCCAAAATATTTTATATTTTCAAAAATCACTTTATAAATCATTTTAAAATTCTAAAACTTGGTCCAATGATGCTACATACCAAATAGTCAATCACGACAACAACGATATCACATATCGTATATGATAATCAACGAATATCAAAATATCCATAATCAAATAAATACTGTTGAGGAATCCAGTTGGATCCCTCCAACCTGTTTCCTGCATCCAAAAACATTAGCACAATACCAATTTCGCTCCAGTACGAAATTATCGCGGTACATGTTCTTATTAAATATTATCCGCTTAATAACGGCGTAATAGGGTCTCATCCGCTAAAAAATACGGGAAATCAACAACTGCAATATATACATATGCCAATATATATATATATTGATATTATATATAATACCAATTTCACTGTTTATGAAATATTCGCGGTATATGTTTTTATTAAATAACATCCGCTTACTAACGGCGTATAATGTCTATTTTAACAATCAATAGATATCAATCAACATTCAAACATGCATTCAAATATTTTAAATCTAACTATTTAAAATAAAATCGAAACTGATTCGATTGAGTGAGAAGTTCTCACCTTGGTTTTAAATTCCGTTTTAGCGATTTATTTCGAATAAAATTAAACGGACGTTTAATTTTACCCAAAATTCTCACTAACTCCAAACGACTCCAAACCAACTCCATCGCGTAGTGCTCGTCCATACGATTCCAACGCAAAAAATCTCGTCCGAAACGGACCTCGTATGAAAAAGTTATAGCAGTTTAAAGCTTGTACAATTATAAATAAAATTATTTACAACTTTTTTTTTTTATTAACCTTCATCCTAGCCGTTGATCCAACACCTCCCTGCATCTCCACCGTCCCCCCTTTCTTCCCTCTCTCCCGTGCTCATCCCCAGGTAACACGCATAGAACCGAACCCATTTAATCGAACTAGGGTTCCAATTGCACATCCAACACGACGACTTCGCGACGATCAGAGACTCTCGACGCGTGCGCCTACCCTAGCACCATGCTCGGCCTGAAGGCCATAAGGCTCGGCCCCCCCATACTCATTGAATTGCGTGCCAAACCTGTAGCAAACGGCCCACCATATCTCCCTCTACGTTGCACCATTTCCGATCATCACCGTATGGAATCGAAGCTCTCGTCGTGCTCTACGACTTCCGTGTTGAACACTTCGCGTAATTCTTTACGGATTGAGATAAATTAAAGGAAGAAGGAAACGAATTTTAAGCCCTTGGTTCAAAGTGGCGGCTAGGGTTCTATCTTTTTTTTTATTTATTTATTTTCTTGAGTGAGGGGCTATTTATAAGAGAACGAACGACACTATTCATCCCGGAAATTCCGAACTCCGATTTAGGCGCCGTAACTAGCGTTTCTAGGGTTTACCCCGCGTTCCGGACACAATGGAACAGGTTTCGGAAGCTAATTCGGAAGTATGTGTGAGTTATGGCTGTAAACGCTCAATTTGAATTAAACCGATTTAAGCGATTTTCTAGGCGTTTTAATTTGTAACGGACAAACGGTAAATCCAATTGACTTGAAATTTGAAACCTTACAATAATATCACATTACGGATCCGATGAAACTGGTTTCGTCGAAATCCGAGGCTTTTTGAAAAATGGCTATTTTCACTCGTCAAATTTAAATTAAAAATAATTCGATGCGTTTCGAGCTGCCACGATCAAACGATAACTCCGATTGACACGAAAATTGAAATCCGATAATAACTAACTATTACGGATCCAATGAAACTGGTTTCGTTCAATTCTGAGACTGTTCAAAAATTGACTATTTTCACTAGTCGATTTTAATATTAAAATATTCAATTTTCACAAATTAACTTTTAATTCGATTTTAAAAGTTCTAAAATATCATTCTAACTTCAATATGATAAAATAAAATTTTACAAATCATTTTCAATCATATTTAACTCAATTTTCAATTATTTGCATAATTTAACATATTAAATTATCGATTTAATTATCCAATTAAATTCAATAATTCAAAATAACATTTATTCGACTTATAAATTCACTTATTAATATTTAAAATTAATTAAATATTCAAATTTTAATTATTAAAAATTCTGGGTCGTTACAATAGTGCTTGGAGTGATCGTGTGGTCGTACGATATATAAACACGCTAAATTCATATCGAAAATTCAATTTAATAACTGGGTCTAAAAAACTATTTTCTCCATACGATCAAATTTAGACTCGTAACCTTTTCCGTTGCATTCGGAATAGAGGTATAACCTTATGAACGCCTGGTGGCACGCCTAAATTGGAAGTCAAAAATTTTAGTCACGATTTCGTGACAATTCAAATTTAAGTTTAAATTTAAAGACTATATATATATATATATATATATATATATATATTGTCCAGTCAAAATTTATTTACATCGGTTCTGTTTTTTCACCACTATATCATTCTAACACATGTACAAAAGGAAACAACATTTCCTCCGTCTGTCTAGCATGCAAAGGAATTTAAAACACGTAACAGATTTAATTTTTTTTTTATTAAAATTCAAAATAAACGAGAATGGCCAGTGTTAATCAGGGGTTTCTCTTTCCTTTCCTCCCTCAATTTGAATAAACAAACAAAGAAAATTTTATGGCCGTAGTCTTCTCTAAAATTCAATCGAAGCCGAGCAATCTTCAAGCTTAAGTAATGGCCGTAAGGGGATCAAAATAAATATAGAACGAAGATAATCTCGAGCCGGCCCTCAATTTCAGTTCGAAATCGAATCGAATCATGCGAGTTTGATTGGAGGCGCGCCGTTGTTACGCGAGCAAAGGGGGAAATCGTATCGAGCCAATCTGTTCCTCCTCTCTCTATGTGAATCGCGAGGCTCGAATCAAGCCAGCTCAAGCATCGACGTGTAATCGACGCTCCTCTCTAGGGTTTGGGCCGCGTGTAGTTTGAGGGTGTGGGTGTGTTCGACGGCGACTGAGTTGGTGGAAGAGTGGTGTTGTGGGTCGCGATAGCTAGATGGGCTAGCAACGTCACGAGGCATCAGCCAGTTCATCATGATCATCGATTCGAGACTTAGTCGGCGTCTTCAAGCTCGAGTGTTGTTCGGACAGTAAGGTATTTGGTCTTTGATTTAATTCTTGTGCATGCTTATAGGTTAGAAACAGTTAGTGGAGAACTAATTAACTGTATACTAAAGTTTTTGTTTTAAATTTTTTTTTACAGTAAATAAGAAAATATATAATAATGTATATATTCATTCATGTTGGTGAAATTAAATATATAAACATATGATTTTGGAAAAAAATATGGGATTGGTATAAAAATTGATTTTTAGATCTATGCAGTTATTTTTACAAGTATGTGTTTTCAAAAACAAAAATAACAATGAAAATGCACATGCACATTTTTAAACTTATCGGTTTATTTTAGATAACGTAGTATGATGATAAATATATGTGATAAACTTATTTAATTATTTTGTCACTTAAAAGTAATTTATTAAAGGGAAATTAGTTCAAACCAAATAATTAGTTAATTAAAGTTGTTTAAATGATAATTGATCATTCGATTAGTTCAGATGTTAATAAAACATATAATGTTTGTTACAAGGTCTAAAGTCAATGTGAAATCAAGCTGGTTTGGATTGGATTGCAAATAAAAGGGCAAAGGTGAGTTAATCTCACTCATTTGGAAAACCCGTTAAATTTAAATAATTAAATTTAAATGATTTGTTAAATGATTGAATTGTCTGGATGTGGTATATTATATAGTAGTATATATAGTATATATTGGAGTGATTGATTTCCCGCATTATATAGCGGATGAGACCCTATGCGCCCCGCATAATAGCGGATGACCCTTTATACCGCGATATTCCACTTCAAAGTGGAATTGGTATTTTATATTGTGCTAACATCTGTGGATGCAGGGAAACAGGTTGGAGGGATCCAGTTGTAGGATCGATTTCACCCCTAGAGGGGGGTGAATAGGGTGATACTATTAATTATAAAAATTTAATGCGGAAGTTTATACAAAATTATTTCAACGCAGATATATCAGAATAATAGCAGCATAGATAATAGCATAATAATGAATGCAGAATAACACAGAATTTACCCAACTTCAGCAAAACCTTGCCTACGTGTAGCCTCTAAGGTTTCTACTAGAAATTAAGCAGTCAGGTGCTTACACATGTAAATTCGCGACACCCGCTATCGACTAGCCTTAACTCGATGCTCAAAACCTTGGCACAACTCAGCCACTGGGTTGCGAATTCTCAAACTACACCACGTAGTTTGTCCCCTAGTCACACGACTAGAATTTACACAAGTTTAAAAGGAAAATACAATTTAGAAGACAATTAAAAATAAAAAACCCTAATTTATAAACTAGAGCCCAATTTGATAAACCGGCCCATATGTGAAGTTAAAAGAAAACCCCATTTTCTATTATGTTATCTCGGCCCGTTCTGTTGCGATAATTTGTTGCTTGCTTTAGCTTGTTTGTCTCATTCGTTCCTCTTTTCCTTTGCCCGAAATTAAGGCTTTGGATAAATTGAGGCTGCCGACTTCAATTGCTCGATCGAATGATGATTCCACGTAGCTTGCTTTGTCGATCGACGTCTCCTTTGCTCATGGCTCCTTCAATCTGAGTCGAGTTTGCAGTGAAAATTAGTATGTTCGTTCCTTCTTCGATTTATACTATACTCGACCTGATTCGAGTTCCTAATTGATGTTTTGATCTGTGATATGCTTGAACTCGAATGAACTTCACGGCCGATGATGATTGGGTTTATATAGGAATCGAATTCCTATAATTTTGTTCATTTGAATTTTTCATTTATTTTGTTCCGGCCATTCGATGTTTCTTGGATGTTTATGACGATTTCTGACTTTGTCAATTTCGTATATTTGTTACTTGATTTCCACGGTGTTGATTCTGACTTGGTTTGATTTCTTGGCCACCACGATTTGCTGGCCTTTGACTACGGTCAGTTGCTCACGACTTCGACTTGAATTTTGATATTTTGATAAATTTGATTCTGCCTCGATTATTTTGAAACTGCCGCTGTTACAAATATTCCACCTTGACTTCGGCCTGACTTGATATTTTTAAAAGTTCCTGCTTGTACTATGTAGTAGCCTTGCTTGTGCATATTGATGTTGTTGAGCCACCGAGTCAGTTTGCATTATTAACTTGGTTAGTCTCCAGTTTTATGTTGCCACCTCTGTTTCACTTTTGTTCGAACCGTACACTGGTTTTGTACTGGTGCATTTTTTTGTTCAGTCTGGACATGCGGTTCTGGTTTTCTCTGCATTGTGTTGAGTTGCTTTTTATAGTGTGGTTTTGATACATGCCCTTATACATATGTATATTGCACCATTGTTGTCACACTGGTAGTTTGACACTGTTACATGCAGTGTGCACTGCTTCCATGTTGTCTCGAGTACGTGTACACCTCTCTATATATGTATGCTTGTAGTTAAGCTTGCATTGTCCACTATTGCATTGACCTGGTTCTAATGTGTATGCACACATGTCTGTTGCATCACTTGATGTTGCATGATGAACTTGTTTCTTGAGTTTGAGTTGTTTTCATGTGTACTCGAGTGTGGTTTGTGCCTTTGTGATATTTGCAGTCTGATTATTTCTTTTGGCCATTCTTTGGTCCCTGGTTTTGTATCATAACACTGGCCTGATTTATTCGATCTGGTTTCTGGTTTTCATGAAGATCATTTCTGATCTATCCCATTTTCATTGTTTTTTTGTTTGTTTACTACTTCTTGGTCATGCTTTTCTTGTGTCTTTGGTTCCATTTGCTGTTTTGGTTTATTTTTGGGACTGACCTGGTTCGGTTGACTATTTCCTTATGTATATTTTTTATTTCACTTGTGTTGAATCCAGTTTTAAGGCTTGGGTTTGACCTTGTGCTCTATCGTGACTTTATTTTTATTGCACTTGAGTTGAAACCGATTTTTCATTTGGGTTTGACCTGTGCTCACCTGTCCCTGTAATTTTATCAAGTGTATATCGGTATGCATTGGCTTGTGGCATGTACAGTGATACACTGTGCATGTCACAAGCTGTTCGTGTATGATGAATTCAAATTTAAATGATGACGAATAACCCAAACAACCGAGGCAAATAATATTTTCAAAATTAAATTTTATTTTACATTGTAAAAATATTTTATTTTCAATTTTACTTTGTCTGTATGTATTTTTGCAGATAGCTCAGATGCTGGATTCAATTTGGAATACAGTTGAAGATAAATATGAGTGAATTGTAGTGAGGTGCATTTGTAAATGATAAATTGTAATGTGATTGAAATTGTATTGTAATTGAAATTGTATATATATAGTGAGAGCTCAAATTCGCACTATTCAAAATTGTAATAAATATTTGTTTGATTAAAATATCCATTTGAATTTAAATTCTTTGTTATTTATTTTATTCAGCAAATATTTATTTAATTCTGTGAAAATAAAATAGTACATTAACAAATACATTTAAATGAATATATATATATATGTATATATGTTTATTATCATCAAACAAAAATCATATACTCGCATATTCAACAATCTCCTGCTTTTGATGATAACAAACATATAGTTAAGTTTTCGAATATAATAAATGTATTTGATCATTGATAGACTCTATTTTCTCCCCTTATTTAAATGCTCTCTCTACACAAAGCTTCCCCTTCATATATGCATGTAAACAAAAATATGCAAATGAGCCTGGATGCAAACAGAAAATATTTGATCTTTATTTGCCAAAATCTTAACTTTTCTCTCCCCCTTTTGTTATCAGCAAAAGAGCAATAGTGTTAGAAAAATAGAGATAAAGTGGTAGACATTAATACAACATTAAAACTCAATCGAATATAAATATTCAATTTCAATAAAAAATCAAACAAAAATCATAAATACTCTGTTTGACGCATATTCCACTTTAAAGTGATATGGATGATGTCATCATATAAAACCATACAGTTGTGTCTATTTGTGATATATTTATTTCAGGAATTTGAATATCTACTAACCATGCATAACCGTTAGGACTTTTAAATGAGATTAGTAGTATTCCAATTTTTTCTTTTTTTTAAAAAATGAATTCAAGTATCCTCTAACCACACATAACCATGAGGACTTTTAAATGAGATTAGAATCAACTTGTCTATTTATAAATCAATTTTGATATGCGTTCCATACATGCATAACCGTGAGGACTTTTAAATGAGCATGGAAGCACATAATAAAAAATTCCATGTAATTCACCCATGTATAATCGTGAGGACTTTTAAACGAGAGTGGATATTTTGGATCCTTTTAAAAAAATATAAAACGAAAAACGAATGATTTCCTATTTAAAATACCATATATTGACAAACTATATTGAATTTTGATGAGTGATGGTCGATAAAAATATGATAGAAATAGAAATGTTCATGAAATTTTTACTAACAAATTTTTTTATAACTCTTGTTTAAATTTCTAAAGAAATTTACTAATTATACTGTCTCAAGTTATAATATATGATTAGTATCAACACTCATCACTTTTTCAATCACCATTATCTTTTCAATAATCAGTAGGGAGACAGATTAGTCAATGTAGTCATTTAAAATCAAATCCAAAAATAATTATCAAATCAATTTTTTTTAAATATGACTAATCTGAAATAAGGTGTAAATAATTTTCTTGAAGGGGTTTTATAAGAAAAATGTCTGCTATTTGAAAATTATTTCAAGTGAAAATTATGCAGACATTTTCTTTGAAAAACCAATGCAGCTAATGAATGTTTCTACATAAAACACATTGCACTAGTAGTTTTTCTATCAACTAGATTATTAGTTTATTCTGCATCTTAATTTTTCTTTCACTCGAGATTATCATTAGTTGAATGTTATAGACCAAATCATGAAGTGTGGGACAAAATATCTCAAAATCATTTTTAAAAACTTTTAAATGAAATTGAATTGAAGCCGTGCAAGTTTACATATAGTGACCATAGTGTCAGCCGTAAAGCAACCAATATATCCACGTGTATCAAGAGAAATCATCAACCATCATCAATAGTCCAAATAGTTCAAATATGATTGGTTAACAATTTTGAATAAGTCAGAATCAAAATCATCAGTCATTTCGTCATTACATTACTGGCTGGTTTAATTCAGATTACGGTGCAGATTATCACATTAAATATATCATTCAATATGGATGTATCGTTACCTATTTTACCTTTATGATAATTTATCGTTGTTGCCCATTGTGATTCTTCCACTTTTATACTAGGCTAAGGAATTGTGATTTGACGCCCGTTGTGTTTCTGGAACAGCCAGAATCCAGATAACACTGTTATTGTTCCTTAGCCTACCACCACACCTACACGTTAAAATCTTTTTGTGACCTATTTATTTTTATAGGTCCATGGATGTTAGTGGCAAATGATTTAAAAAAATAAGTTTATGGAGACCCAAAACTATGTATATATATGTTCCTTTTGGCACCTAGATTTGTTTAACTTTGAGGGATTTTATATTTGTGACTTTTGGAACCCAAATTGGTATAGTTTTCACGTGTTTGGGTCTATACCAGCAATTGTTTTGATTGTGTCCAATTTTTCTACAAATTGTGCACTTAGATTTGACTTTATTAATTTTTCTTTTAACAGGTTCAGATTGATTATATCCAAGTCCTTGTCTAACTGTATTAACGGTTTGTTTCCCTAATAGCATATTCAATGATCTTTCACTTTTGAAATTTTTTCCTAAAATCGTTGACAGTTGTTGGACTAGTGTTTTGAGTGATTTGTTTTTGTTCAATAATTGAGTGCACCTTTTAATAGAATTTTCTCTTTTAGTATTTTCATTCTCTTTCAAAATCAGAATACCATTTTTAAGCAATTTAATCGTACTCTCTGATTTTTTAATTTCTTCTTCGAATGTTGGACACTCATTACACCTAGGGCTCTTAGTTTGATAGTTTTGAACCAATTGATTAAGCTGTTTATTTGATTCTGTCAAACAATCTCTTTGTGATTCAATTTTAGCGTACTTCTCCCTAAGTCCTTCAAAACAGCCATTTACTTTGTGAAAATATATAAGTAATTCTGACTGAGTGAGTTTTGATACCTCGCTTGGCTCGTCATCGTCACTATCAGTTATATCTCCTCATACGCACAGTTTTACTCTTTCACTCTCGCTGCTAGTGCTTTTACAATCATTACTTTTATTCCACATTGCTGCAAAACTTTTCCTTTTTGAATTCTTTTCTTGGTCGTGTTAAAGTCGAGGACAATTGGGCTTGATGTGTCCGAGTTTTTTTCACTTGAGACAGATGATCTCCCATTCTTCTGGGTTGTCTAGTGCTTTGAATATTCTGCTTATAAAATTTTGATTTAGAGCTGGATTTCTGTATTTGCGGTTCCACTTTTTGAATCTCTTTATTAGTAGCGCCAGCTCAGTTGCTCCATCATCATCATCCTCATCACTACTTCTTTTTACCAGTCCTATTAAGCTCATTTCTTTAACTGAGTTGATAGAGGAGGATTTCTCATTGCCGTTGACTTTTGCACCATATATTGCATCAAAAGTATTCCAGATTTCCTGTGCATTTTCACAATGGGAGATAAAGTTAAAATTATCTTGATTAATATGAGAATATAATATATGCATAGCAAGAGCATTAATCGAGATAATTTTCTCATCTGTTATATCATACCCATTTTCAATAATATCCCAATATTTATCATTTACAAATTTTAAATAAAATTTCATTTTCAATTTCCAATTCAAAAAATCATTTCCATCAAAAACATGGGGGATAATACTAGACCGACCCTCAGCATAAGTAGCCATCTTAAAAATTAAAATTTGTAAAAATTGGTCTTTGAAAAATCAACCTTTTTAAAACAAAAATGGCTTTTGTTCCTTGCTCTGATACCACTTGTAGGATCGATTTCACCCTAGAGGGTGGTGGATAGGGTGATACTATTAACTATAAAAATTTAATGCGAAAGTTTATACAAAATTATTTCAACACAAATATATCAAAATAATAGCAGCATAGATAATAGCAGAATAATAAATGCAGAACAACGCAGAATTTGGCCAACTTCGTCGAAACCCTGCATACGTGCTGCCCCCAAGGTTTCTACTAGAAATTAAGCAGTCAGACACTTAGACACGTAAACTCACGACATTCGCTATCGATTAGCCTTAACTCTACGCTCAAAAACCTGCCACAACTCAGCCACTGAATTGTGAATTCTCAAACTACGCCACGTAGTTTGTCCCCTAGACTAAAATTTACACAAGTTTAAAAGGAAATACAATTTAAAAGACAATTAAAAAGAAAAACCCCTAATTTATAAACTAACGCCCAATTTAATAAACTGCCTTATATGTGAAGTTAGATGAAAACCCCCTTTTCTATTATGTTATCTCGGCCCGTTCTGTTGTGATAATTTGCTGCTTGCTTTAGCTTGTTTGTCTCGTTAGTTACTCTTTTCCTTTGCTCGAAATTAGGGCTTTGGATAAATTGAGACTGCCAGGTTCAATTGCTCAATCGATTGATGATTCCACGTAGCTTGCTCTGTCGATCGACGTCTCCATACTTTGCTCACGGCTCCTTCAATTTGAGTCGAGTTTGTAGCGAAAATTGGTACATTCATTCCTTCTTCGATTTATACTACACTCGACTTGATTCAAGTTCCTAAATGATGTTGTGATCTGTAATATGCTTGAACTCGAATGAATTTCATAGCCGATGATGATTGGGTTTATATAGGAATCGAATTCCTATAATTTCGTTCATTTGAATTTATCATTTATTTTGTTTCGACCGTTCGATGTTTCTTGGATGTTTATGATGATTTCTGACTTTGTCAATTTCATATATTTATTCCTTGATTCCCACAGTGTTGATTTCTGACTTGGTTCGATTTCTTGGCCACCACAATTTGCTGGCCTTTGACTACGGTCAATTGCTCATGGCTTCGACTTGAATTTTGATATTTTGATAAATTTGATTCTGCCTCGATTATTTTGAAACTGCTGCTGTTACAAATATTCCACCTTGACTTCGGAATGACTTGATATTTTTGAAAGTTCCTGCTTGTACTATGTAGTATCCTTGCTTATGCATATTGATGTTGTTGAGCCACCGAGTCAGTTTGCATTATTAACTTGGTTAGTCTCCAGTTCCATGTTGCCACCTTTGTTTCACTTTTGTTCGTACTATACACTGGTTTTGTACCGGTGTATTTTGTTGTTCAGTCTGGACATATGGTTCTATTTTCCTCTGCATTGTGTTGAGTTGCTTTTTGTAGTGTGGTTTTGATACATTCCCTTATACATATGTATATTGCACCACTGTTGTCACACTGGTAGTTTGAAACTGTTACATGCAGTGTGCACTGCTTCCATGTTGTATCGAGTACATGTACAGCTCTTTATATATGTATGCTTGTAGTTAAGCTTGCACTGTCCACTATTGCATTGACCTGGTTCTAATGTGTATGCACACATGTCTGTTGCATCACTTGATGTTGCATGATGAACTTGTTTCTTGAGTTTGAGTTGTTTTCATGTGTCGAGTGTGGTCTGTGCCCTTGTGCCTTTATGATATTTGCAGTCTAATTATTTCTTTTGGCCATTCTTTGGTCTCTGGTTTTGTATCATAACACTGGCCTGATATATTCGATATGGTTTCTGGTTTTCGTTAAGATCATTTCAGATCTATCCCATTTTCATTGCTGTTTTGTTTCTTTACTACTTCTTGGTCATGCTTTTCTTGTGTGGTCTGTTCCACTTGCCGTTCTGGTTTGTTTTTGGGACCGACCTGGTTTGGTTGACCATTTCCTTATGTATATTTTTAATTTCACCTGTGTTGAATCCAGTTTTAAGGCTCGGGTTTGATCTTGTGCTCGTGCCGTGACTTTAATTTTTTGCACTCGAGTTGAACCCGGTTTTTCATTTGGGTTTGACCTGTGCTCACCTGTCCCTGTAATTTTATCAAGTATATATCGGTATGCACGGGCTTGTGGCATGTACAGTGATACACTGTGCATGTCACAAGCTGTTTGTGTATGATGAGTTCAAATTTAAGTGATGACGAACAACCCAAATAACTAAGGCAAATAATATTTTCAAAATTAAATTTTATTTTACACTGCAAAAATATTTTATTTTCAATTTTACCATGTCAGTGTGTATTTTTGCAGATAGCTCAGATGCTGGATTCAATTTGGAATATAGTTGAAGATAAATATGAGTGAATGAGTGAATTGTAGTTAGGTGCATTTGTAAATGATAAATTATGATGTGATTGAAATTGTACGGTAATTGAAATTGTATATATATAGTGAGAGTTCAAATTTGTACTATTCAAAATTGTAATAAATATTTTTTTGAATAAAAAATCCGTTTGAATTTAAATTCTTTGTTATTTATTTTATTCAGCAAATATTTATTTAATTCTGTGAAAATAAAATAGCACATTAACAAATACATCTAAATGAATATATATATATATATATATATTATCATCAAACAAAAATCATATACTCGCATATTCAACACCAATTGGATTCCTCAAAAATATTTAGAATATTTAAATATTCTGTGTTATGATTTATTGGATAATTTGTGAGATTACATTGGTAATTGGAAATAATGGATGTTATGGTTTGATTGAATAGTATTTGGGTATATTGAGTTATCAAAAATGTATAGATTGGATTTTTGAAGAGAAAATAAAAGAGAAATTTTTTAAGTAAAATAATTATAGAGAATTTGGATAAATTAAAGAATGATTAAGAAAAAAGATAAAAGTTGATTTTTAAATTCTAATAAATAAATTCCAAAGTATGGGAAAGGATATTTTGGAGAAATAGGAATAAATGAATTTTTAAACTTAAGTGATATTATCTAAAGGAATAAAAGATTTATTTTTCAATTCAGGATTTAAATGGTTTAGGAAAAATAAAACAAGAATTTTGAAATAAATATGAAATTGGTAGTTTCAATTTAAATAAGATTTTAAATCTTAATAAAGAAGTTAAATATGAAATTAATGGGTTTTAAAATAAAATTGAGTAAGTAAAGGAATTTATTTTTAAACGGAGTAAATTTGGAAATCAGAGTGGAAATTGATTTAGTGTTCAAAACCGTGTTTTAAATAAAAAAGGATGAGACTATGGAATTTATAAACGGGGCTTATAAAGTGAAATAGGATATCAGTGGATATTTGGAAGTATAAATTCAGGAAGGGAATTTATAAAGGAATGGGTAATTTGTGTTAAAAATAAATAGTGGTTTATTTTTAAAGATGTGAAAGAAAAGTATATTTCTTTGAAAAGCCAAGTAAGTTTCCAAGCAGATTTTTAAGTTTAAATTAAAAAGTTTAAAGTTGTTCAAAAAGAATGTTTTTGAGAATTATTTAAGCTTTTTGAAATTTTAAAGGTAAATATTCATTAAATTAGTTATAGTAGAATTATTTTAAAGGGTTAATTGGTATTATGATTTAAAAAGATAATAATTAATATTAATATTTTATGAAATAGTTTTATTTTAAAGATAGTTAGTTAATGTTTTATTTGAAAACTTGTATAGAATTGATAACTTTTATTTTAAAATTTGTTTTGGCTTAAGTTTTACAAGTGAAATTAGCATAAAATTTCATAACTATTATTTTAAATAATAAAGTGTTTTAAGAATTTTTATTTTTAAATATTTTTAAAGTATATTTTTGAATAAAGTGTTTAAGTAGTTTTAATTTAAATGTTTTAAAGTATATTTTTTAGAATAAAGTGATTTAAATTATTTTAAAATCTAAGTATTTAGATTTGGTTATTTTTGGTGGAAATAAACAGTATTTGGGAAATTTATTCCAAAAGAGAAAAGTGATTTGAAAACTATTTTCAAAAAAAGTTGAAGTGTAGCAAAATATATCTTGTGAAGATATTTTGAAATTAGTAAATAATTTGAAAAATTATTATGGCTTGATGATTGATTGTGAAAGTCATTTGATAGTTAAATAACCGACTATCAATATTGGCCAATGCGTTGATCGTTTCGAAGAGACCGGGATCGGGATTAATTTCTCAAAAACCACTTCGATCCAGTTTGAACGTTTCCGTGAGGAAGACAAGAGCTTGGAGTCAAAGATGGAGCAGTGAAGTGCAAGGGCTAATCGCTACTAATCCTGAGGGTGATTCCAAAATGGATGTAGTAGGATTAGTGCCTTCGGTTCCATTCGGACTCGGAATGGACTTGTATGGATGAATGCTTTCAGAACATCGTCAGGAGGACGATGAGCATTCTATGTAAATACGTGCTAAAAAGGTAACGCATAGTCTCGAGCCTCATCAACCGGGAATGGCTAAAACAGGGGAGGTGCACACAAGTCTAAGTGGCTAGCAAGCAATTAGGATAAGATCACCCCTGTCTAGGTGTCCCTTTATTTCGGCTGCGTGGGCGGTTGCTGATCCCAACTTCGAGGTGAACTTATTCGGACTATCCAGTAAGGGGTAGCTCTAGTCTTGTGATGCAGGAGATCAGGGTGGATCCTCGGTACGGTGATCTAGACCACGTACTGTGACGGACGGTACACCAGTAGCCCTGCTATTGATGGAAATCCATTCTCCCTACGTGCCTCTACGGTTTTGTTTGTATACCTATTAGTTGAAATTTAATAATGTTACAATTTTGGCTATTTCAATAAGCATTTGAATATAGACACTACTATAATATCAGAGGATTTTAAAATAAATGTTCTGGTTATCGTGAGGTAAAAACCCGGCATGTTTAGTTGTGGCGTGGACTTACGAGATACCTTTGATTTCAAAGGATTTTGAAAACTTTAATAATCCAATCGAGTGTGTTTTCTCACGCTGGTTTTCCAGACCGACTCAGGTGTTATTTAACTATAATGCTCGGGTCAGATCGAGTATCATATAGTACAGATTCTGGATGGATAGCTGTGGAGCTCAGGAGACGAGTTGGATAACGAGGCGTATTTCTGTAGATTCATATTTCCATTGTGCAGTGTAAGCTGTATATTCAGCTTTGGAAGGATGAGATATCATAATCGTCCTAAATTGTGATGTTGATTGTATTGTACTCTGATGATGTAATATATAAAATAGATAAAATTCTTTTGTTTTAAAAGATTAGTCGTTTATTTATTATATATTGTTCCGCTACGTTTGTGAGATTCTGATGTTGTTTTCTATTCCTTCTTCTACCTCCTTCTTCCTTAACCCAATGATTCGGTTTTTCGGCATTCGATTGTTCGACATTTAATACAATGGACGTATTGATGTTGATTTTCAAGCATCGAAAAATCGGGTCATTACAGTTGGTATCAGAGCTGAAGGTTAAGCAAGAACCTTGGCTCTGGTGGGGATTACTCATTAAAAATAGAGTCCGTAATACTCTAGAATGAGATTGAGTGTATTAATAGATATGAACGCGTATTTGTTAGTGAATATAAAAATTGTTTTATATTGTGTTGACTTACCGGTTGAGTGTTTATGAATTCTGGTCGATATGTAGGATGCCATTTTATCGATAGGGGTTTCTAAACTCTTAAACAAGATAAACCGACACAGTATTGTTTTAAAATAGGGTAAATGAAATAAATTTGCCCAAATTATTTTTGTATATAAATGAAATAATTTTTCTGTAAATTATTATAGTTATATATGGTTGCTTGGTTGTTAGGAAGTGATAATATTAAATGGTTAAATTGAATAAGAAATTGAAATCATAACTAAAAGCTAAGAAATAAATTCATTTACAATTGGGATTTGTAAATGTGATTTATAATTTGAAATAGGATTCCAGTGAAATATTTGAAAATAAATTGAAAGGATTTGAAATTTGAAAATTTGGAAATTTAAATTCCTTTGAATTTAAAAATGGTTTTCAAAGGTTTTGGAGAAATAATGGTGATATTATTTGGGGAATATTTTTGAATTGGATTTGAACTCTGATGAGACTTAGAATTTAAAAATATTTGGAAGAGTTTAAAAGAGGTAAAGCATTGAACTCTTTTCGGTCATTGGAAAATAATTTTGGTGATAACTACAGCATCATCAAGATTCATTTTCATGTTTCCAAGGAAGGAACCCTTCCTGGAGATTTTAAATTGGAGTTGTTTACAAAACTGGTTTGGTTTTAAGATTTAAAGAAATAATTGATTTCAAAGGTAATTTTGAAATGTTGTGAAATTGTTTAAAATTCTAGAAGTGAATTGGAAATGTTTATGGAATTATAAATGGGTTTGATAACTTATAAAATCTGAAATTTGTTAGAGTAAAATTTGAAATTTTCTAGAATAGAAAATTTAGCTTGGAGGAGATCTAAGAATTTGAAGTAACTAAGAAAACGAAATAAGTTAGAATGTAAGCCAATTAATGAAGTAAATTAAAAGAAGTAGCAATGGAAAGTAAATAAGTTAGGAAACTTATAGAAGCTAAAAATTTGAATTAAATAGGAATGTAAGTGAAGTTAAGCTAAATAAGGTTGAGCTTTGAGGAAGTAATTATTGAAAGTAAGTTTATTAAGATTGTAAAAAAATGTATAAAGCAACAAAGGAATTTACATTTGTAAGTAAGCAAAATGGAAGTTGAATATTGGGATTAAAATTTGAATGGTGTTTTATAAGGTGAAATGGAAAATTAGTCAAGTTGGACTAAACAAATAAAGGAAGAAAAATTTAATTCAAATAAAATTGAAGAATTGATTCGAAGTGAACTAAAATAATAAAAAGTTTGGAAATAAAAATTGTTGAGATTTAAAATAAATTAGAAAGTGGAATTAATTTAAAATAATGATATGAACCAGTTGTGAATGGAAGATAATTGATAAAATTCAATATTCAGAGCTGAAGATAAGTTGAATTCAGGTAGAATTGAAAATGAAATTCTGGATGAAAGTTGGAAATAAAAGTATTGAGATTTGAAATAGTAAATTGAAACAAATTGAACTTATATGGAATTGGAATTCAACTTGAATAAAAGTAGATAAAAACCCAAGTGGAGAAGTGGAAATAATATAAGAAGTATATAAAATAGTTATATTGAACTTAAGAAGGGGTGGTGAAGTTCTTAAGTAAAATTTGATATTGAAAAAAATGTTCCAAGTTAACATTTGAATAAGATTATGTAAAGTGTGAAATCGCATATTTGTGAATAGGTGAATGGAAATCCAAAATAAGTGTGAATAAAAGAGAATTGATATAGCTAATAATCAACTGGGGAAATACGTAGGATGTATATATATTATTTTATTCGCATAGCGATTTGATCCAGATTCGAGCACATAATTTCGAGATATTTATATCATTTCGAGTTTGGATTTTTCATTCGATTTTCGACGGCGAACCCTGGATATGGATTTTTGTTCGATTCTTGAAATTCTCTATCATAGTTTGTGGCTATGCAAGGAGAATGACGGTTTCTGATCAAGAAACCAGATCTGAGTCCGCACTAGAGAAACGGGTGGACGATACTGGTTCGGAAGTAAAATTGTGCGATCAAGTGAGCGATCGAATTTAAATTGCATACGAATGATATAGGTACATTGTACGAGCTTGAATGAAATAGACACTGAAACTTTTGAAGAAGTGCATAAAATGATTTTGAATGCGATGATTGGACATTATTGCTTAATAATATACAGGTGTTTTAAAAGTAAAAGGAAATTGCGATTTTTAGTTTCAGAAGATAAATGAAATTGCTCTACAAAAAGGTATATATTTAATTTTCTATATGAAATTTGATGGTTTTATGGTCTAGCCACTTGGCCTTTTTGTTTTCTTTAGAAATCTAGGGGACCATAGAGGCATTTTGTAGTTGTACCGAGCTAACCGCGCAAAGGAGGCGTTGGCGAAATTTTTCAAAAATTTATGGAGTTAGAATTTTTTTGAGAAAGTTTGAAAATTTAAAATTTGATTTTGAATTATAATTTGAAATGATTGAGTTAATAATATGGATTGTAATCTATGATTGGGATTGGAAAGTTAGTAAGGGTGATAGTGTCGTTTTGTTAAAAGATTGTTTTGGGGTTGTTGAAACCTGTTTGGTTTTGGAAAAATAGTTGGTTAAGAATCATTCCTCTTAACTAGTAATTTTGGGGACAAAATTCTTTTAAGGGGGAAGGAATGTGACGATTTGAAATTTCTGGATATTTAAAATTGAAATATTTAATTGATTTTAGATATTTAAAAGTTAGTTTAACTTGAATTTCAAATATCACTGGTTATTTGGCAATTAAATTATTGAATTTATTAATTTGAAAATTAAGTAAAATATTGAATCTTGGTTTTTAAGCTTGTTAAAAATATTTCAAAGACTTATAAAATTTTTGTTGATAATATTGAAGATAACAGAACTTTTAAAAGTTTAATTTAAAATGGTTTTGTTCAGTTTGAAATTTTATTGTTTAAATCAATATTTAAAAATAGTCTTTCGGGGCACAGTCTCGGAATTCGACGAAACAAGTTCCATTGGATCCATTATATTGAACTATCATCGGATTTCAATTTTCGTAGCGTTTGGAGTGATCGTGTGGCAGTACGATATGTAAACGCGCTAAATTCATATCGAAAATTCAATTTAATAACTGGGTCTAAAAAGCTATTTTCTCCATAGGATCAAATTTGGACTCGGAACCTTTTCCATTGCTTTCAGAATACGGTTATATCCTTATGAATGCCTAGCGGCACGCCTAGATTGAAATTCAAAAATTTTAGTCACGATTTCGTGACAATTCAAATTTAAGTTTAAATTTAAAAACTATATATATTGTCTAGTCAAAATTTATTTACATCAGTTCTATTTTTTACCACTATATCATTCTAACACCTGTACAAAAGGAAACAACATTTCCTCCATCTTTCTAGCATGTAAAGGAATTTAAAACACGTAACAGATTTAAATTTTTCTATTAAAATTCAAAATAAACGAGAATGGCCGGTGTTAATCAGGGGTTTCTCTTTCCTTTCCTCCCTCAATTCGAATAAACAAACGAAGAAAATTTTACGGCCGCAGTCTCTTTAAAATTCAATCGAAGCCGAGCAATCTTCTAGCTTAGGTAATGGCCATAAGGGAATCAAAATAAATATAGAATGAAGATAATCTCTAGCCGACCCTCAATTTCAGTTCGAAATCGAATCAAATCATGCAAGTTCGAAATCGAATCACGCCGTTGTTACGCGAGCAAAGGGGGAAATCATGTCGAGCCAATCTGTTCCTCCTCCTCTCTCTATGCGAATCGCGAGGCTCGAATAAAGCCAGCTCAAGCATCGACGTGTAATCGACGCTCCTTTCTAGGGTTTGGGCCGCATGCAGTTTGAGGGTGTAGGTGTGTTCGATGGCAACTGAGGTGGCGGAAGAGTGGTGTTGTGGGTCGTGATAGCTAGAGGGGCTGGCAACATCGCGAGGCATCAGCCAGTTCATCACGACCATCGATTCGAGACTTAGTCGGCATCTTCGAGCTCGAGTGTTGTTCGGGCAGTAAGATATTTGGTCTTTGATTTAATTCTAGTGCATGCATACAGGTTAGAAACAATTAGTGGAGAACTAATTAACTGTATACTGAAGTTTTTGTTTTAAAATTTTCTTTACAGTAAATAAGAAAATATATAATAATGTATATATTCATGCATGTTGGTGAAACAGAATATATAAACATTTGATTTTGGAAAAAATATAGGATTGGTATAAAAATTGGATTTTTAGATCTATGCAGTTATTTTTACAAGTATGTGTGTTCAAAAAGAAAAATAACAATGAAAATGCACTTGCACATTTTAAACTTATCAGTTTATTTTGAATAACATAGTATGGTGATAAATATATGTGATAAACTTGTTTAATTATTTTTCACTTAAAAGTAATTTATTAAAGGGAAATTAGTTCGAACTAAATAATTAGTTAACTAAAGTTGTTTAAATGATAATTGATCATTCGATTAGTTCGAATGTTAATAAAACATATAATGTTTGTTACAAGGTCTAAAGTCAATGTGAAATCAAGCTGGTTTGGATTGGATTGCAAATAAAAGGGTAAAGGTCAGTTAATCTCACTCTTTTGGAATACCTGTCAAATTTAAATAGTTAAATTTAAATGATTTGTTAAGTGATTGAATTGTCTGGATATGGTATATTATATAGTAATACATATAGTATATATTGGAGTGATTGATTTCTCGTATTATACAGCGGATGAGACCCTATATGCCCTGCATAATAGCGGATGGCCCTTTATACCACGATATTCCACCTCGAATTGGAATTTGTATTTTATATTGTGCTAACATCTGTGGATGCAGGGGAACAGGTTGGAGGGATCCAACTTGATTCCTCAAAAATATTTAGATTATTTAAATATTCTGTGTTATAATTTATTGGATAATCTGTGATAGATTGCATTGGTAATTGGAAATAATGGATGTTATGGTTTGATTGAATAATATTTGGATATACTGACTTATCAAAAATATATAGATTGGATTTTTGAAGGGAAAATGAAAGAGAATTTTTTTAAGTAAAATAATTATAGAGAATTTGGATAAATTAAAGAATGATTTAGAAAAAAATAAAAGTCGACTTTTAAATTCTAATAAATAATTCCAAAGTATGGGAAAGGAGATTTTGGATTAATGGGAATAAATGAATTTTTAAACTTAAGTTATATTATGTAAAGGAATAAAAGATTTTTTTTTCAATTTAGGATTTAAACGGTTTAGGAAAAATAAAAGAAGAATTTTGAAATAAATATGAAATTGGTAGTTTCAATTTAGATAAGATTTTAAATCTTAATAAAGAAGTCAAATATGAAATTAATGGGTTTTAAAAAAAAAATTGAGTAAGTAAAGGAATTTATTTTTAAATGGAGGAAATTTTGGAAATCGGATTGGAAATTGAATTAGTGTTCGAAACCGTGTTTTAAATAAAAAAGGACGAGACTATTGAATTTATAAATGGGGTTTCTAAAGTGTAATAAGATATCAGTGGATATTTGAAAGTTTAAATTTAGGAAGGGAATTTATAAAGGAATGTGTAATTTGTTTTAAAAATAAATAGTGGTTTATTTTTAAAGATGTGAAAGAAAAGTATATTTCTCTGAAAAGCCATGTGCGTTTCCAAGAAAATTTTTAATATTAAATTAAAAAGTTTAAAGTTGTTTTAAAAGAATGTTTTTGAGAATTATTTAAGCTGTTTGAAACTTTAAAGGTAAATATTTATTAAATTAGTTATAGTTGAATTATTTTAAAGGGTTAATTGGTATTATGATTTAAAAGGATAATAATTAATATTTATACTTTATAAAATAGTTTTATTTTAAAGATAGTTGGTTAAAGTTTTATTCGAAAACTTGTATAGAATTCATAGCTTTTATTTTAAAATAGTTTTGGCTTAAGTTTTACATGTGAAATTAGTATAAAATTTCATACTAGTGGTGTAAATAATAAAGTATTTTAAGAAGTTTTATTTTAAATATTTTTATAGTATATTTTTGAATAAAGTGTTGAAGTTGTTTTAATGTAAATGTTTTAAAGTATATTTTTTAGAATAAAGTGATTTAAATTGTTTTAAAATCTAAGTATTTAGACTTGGTGATTTTCAGTGGAAATAAATAATATTTGGAAAATTTATTCCGAAAGAGAAAAGAGATTTGAAAACTATTTTCAAAAGGTTGAAGGGTAGCAAAATATATCTTGCGAAGATATTTTGAAATTTATAAATAATTTGGAAAATTATTATGGCTTAATGATTGTTTGTGAATGTTATTTGATAATTAAATAACCAACTATCAATATTGGCTAATGTGCTGATCGTTTCGAAGAGACCGGGATCGAGATTAATTTCTCGAAAACCACTTCAATCCGGTTTGAACGTTTCCGTGAGGAAGACAAGAGCTTGGAGTCGAAGATGGAGCAGTGAAGTGCAAGGGATAATCGCTACTAATCCTGGGGGTGATTCCAAAATAAATGTAGTAGGAGTAGTGTCTTCGGTTCCGTTTGGACCCGAAACGGATTTGTATGGATGAATGTTTTCAGAACATTGTCAGGAGGACGATGAGCATTCTATGTAAATATGTGCTAAAAAGGTAACGCATAGCCTCGAGCCTCGTCAACCGGTAATGGCTAAAACAGGGGAGGTGCAAACAAGGCTAAGTAGCTAGCAACCAATTAGGATAAGGTCACCCCTATCTAGATGTCCCTTTATTTCGGCTGTGTGGGTGGTTGCTGATCCCAACCACGGGGTGAACTTATTCTGACTATCCAGTAAAGGGTAGCTCTGGTCTTGTTATGCAAGGGATCAAGGTGGATCCTCGGTACGGTGATCTAGACCACGTATTGTGACGGATGGTACCCCAGTAGCTCTGCCATTGATGGAAATCCATTCTACCTACGTGCCCTTACGGTTTTATTTGTATAACTATTTGCTGGAATTTAATATTGTAACAACTTCGGCTATTTGAATAAGTATTTGTATATACACACTATTATAACATCAGAGGATTTTATAAGAAATGTTTTGGTTATCGTAAGGTAAAAACCCGGCATGTTTATTTGTGGCGTGGTCTTACGAGATACCTTTGGTTTCAAAGGATTTTGAAAACTTTAATAATCTAATTGAGTGTGTTTTCTCACGCTGGTTTTACAAACTAACTCGGGTGTTATTTAACTATAATGCTCGGGTCAGACCGAGTATTATAGAGTACATATTATAGATGGACTGTTGTGGAGCTCAGGAGATGAGTTGAATGACGAGGCGTATTTCCATAGATTCATATTTCTGTTGTGTAATGTAAGCTGTATATTCAGCTTTGGAAGGATGAGATATTATAACCGTCCTGAATTGTGATGTTCATTGTATTGTACTCTGATGATATAATATATAAAATAGATAAAATTCTTTTATTTTAAAAGATTAGTCGTTTATTTATTATATATTTTTCGTTGCGTTTGTGAGATTCTGATGTTGTTTTCTGTTCCTTCTTCTTTAACCCAATGGTTCAGTTTTCCGACATTCGATTGTTTGGCATTTAATACAGTGGACGTATTGATGTCGATTTTCAAGCGTCGAAAAATCAGATCGTTACACTTTTCAAAAAAAAAATTGTTTGTCTTTGTTGTTACAATGGTTTTGTTTGGCTAACAACAAAAAAGGAAAAAAGAAAAAGAATATATAATATACAATCTATGTGTGTGTGCGCGCTCGCGCTTTTGCCTTCTTTTGTGCTTATAAAATTATCATTCATTTTCAACTTTTCAGGTTATAAATTGCAGGTGGCGAAGAGGAACCGCTTGCTAAATAACCGCTCTGCTTGCTTGCTATAAAAAAATCGCAGCTTAAGAAAAAATTGCTAATAATTCTACAAGCTCTGGTATTGTGCTTTTATCACTTGTTTTTATTTTCTTTACGTTGTTGGTTGCTTACATTTAAAAAAAATAAAAAAAATCAAAAAAAATCAAAATCTAATTTCATTCTTAATTGCATTTTTAATACACATTTAATTTATATTTTGCATTCATCTCATCTTATTTTTATTTCTAAGAGCAACACCCAAATCTACATAAGGTGGGCGATTTCATCACCCCTTTCTTGGCCCACAAATTGCAATTCATTTTAGAATTTGACTAACAACGATTAGATTTTGGACTTAAGGGTGTCACGAGCTCATTTAGGGATTAACAAGTTGTCTTCTCTCGACAATCTAACTTCTTCGTGTTTAGGCTATGGAAGAGCAATGATCTGTTATAAATATTACGGTGATTCGTAAATATTATAATAATTGTTTCTCTGAAAGTATTTAAACCTTCGGCTGCATTTCTACGGTGATTCATGGTGCATCGTTAACTCCTATCCACTACCTGGCTAAGAACTATTTTATTCGATTAAGGCAAAGTCAGATTATTCAATTTTGGGTTAGGAGCTACTAAAGATAGAAAATTTGTAATTATGTCCTTGCGTTCATTTAGCTTCATTAATTCATGCATATTTAGAAAAACAAAAGAAAAAAAATTCCAAAAGTAAAAATAAGTTTTAACTGAGATTTCTTTAATAAAATTCGAATAAAATAATCTATTTAAAAAATTAAAAAAACAACAAAAATATTTAAAAAATCTATATTCCAAAAAACAAAACAAAAATCAAATCTCCCTTTTAAAAAATAAATTTGTTTTGGTACATATTTTCCTTTAAAAAAATAATTTTTCACTTCATTTCATTATCTAAACCTTGTTTCATTCTCTTAACTTAATTCTCACTTCTTTCTTTACTTGAACTTTTCACTTGTGCATGAGTATCTGGACTCGTGACACAACAACAAATCGTTTAACTCGAACCAACAATCCTCCAACGATGGCAAACGAAAACGTCCCTCGAACTCTCATGGATAGAATCTTTACTGATAGAGTTTCTATTCCTTCTTTTACCACATTACCTGCCCCAACGGTAGTCACTTTGAAATTCATTCAAATCACATTGCTACGCTCCCGAAATTTGGCAATTTTGAACAAGTGACACACATATCTTCTTAATGAAATTCGAACAAGTATGTGCAATCATTAAACTCCAACAATTATGTGATAATGGAATGAAACTTTGGTTAATTCCCGTCGCCCTTACCGATTATGCTGAAAAATTGTTGTACAGCTTACTGTCAAACTCAATCAAAATTTGGGAAGAATTTGTTAATATTTTCTTAAAAAAGTTCAACCCCTTGGAAAATACAACTAAAACTGAAACGAAATTGTCAATTTTCATCAATTCAGGAGTGAACCTTTCGGAAAATACTTTGAAAGATTTAAAGAGATTTCGATAAATTGTCCACCCATAATTTCGAAAAATGGACCCTTTGCCAAATCTCATACGATGGACTTGAAAATAGCTCACGAACCATGCTTGAATCGATGTGCCAAGGCAATTTTCTTGTCCAGCATCATGATAATGCTTGCTAATTCCTTGGAATCATGGCCGAAATATCATCCTAATAGGAACGTTCTAACAAAAAAATCCATTTATTCATGATCAAGCGCACACTCGATAGGATAATCGTTGCTTTGGAATCTAAAATCGATGCAGTTATCAATAAATTCGACAAAATTTTCTCATCCAACCAAATGAACTAAGCTTCCCAATAAACGTGTTATAAATGCAACAATTAGACTCATATAGCCGATCAATGCCCTAATTCGGGAGAACTACTCAATGCTTTTAATAAGGTTAAGAATGACCCGTTTTCTTCAACGCATAATCCCGTTTGAAGAAATCATCCTGACTTTGCATGGAACCAAAATAATTCTAACACGAATTTGGCTCATCCCAATTTTGAAGCATTTTCGAATAATGCTTCGAGTCCTCCCTTTCATCCCAATCACTTTCAATAAAATTTTGTGCCTCCATCATAAAATCAACTGCAATAATCTTTTGCTTCTCAGGACGATAAACGATTGACTTCAATTGAGAAAAGTCTTGAAACTTTGGCTAAAACAACCACTCAAAGCCTCCAATTAAATAACAATCTGCAAAATTTGTTAACCTCGATATGCAAAATATGAGTCAATGGATTGCTAAACATGAAATGCAAATGAGTCAGTTTGCCACTTCTGTAAGTGAACGAGGCATATTCCTAAGTCAGCCAGTTCTGAATCCCGGAAATCAAAACACGAATTCGAATCAAGCCCATATTGTTCAAGATAGCAACATAAACCAAATGAATGCTATCATGACTTTGCTTTCGGTAAACAAATCGATAACCAAGTTGTTAATTTGAAAATTTTACCGAAAGCTCCTCTTGACACTTCGAAAACGACAAGCGATTCAGAAATAAACATTGAGCCAAACATCGAATCAATTCCACTCTAAATTCTTCTTCTACTCAAGTAAACCAACCTAATAAGTATCTTTTTCCATTTCCACATTGATTTCGACCCAAGAAACATTCTAATCAAATGGAAAAGATGTTGAAAATTTTCAAATAAGTGAAAGTGAACATTCCTTTTCTTGATATCATTCAACAAGTCCCAACTTACGCAAAGTTTTTCAAGGACTTGTGTACTAAAAAACGTCACACTCATGTACCTAAGAAAGTTTCCTTAGCTGTGGGATTTAGGGAAGTCTTGTCCCAATCAATCCCCGTCAAATACAAATATCCAAAATGTTCGATGATCTCTTGCATGATAGGAGACAAGACGATTATTATGCGCTTGCTAGACTTCGGTGAAAGTGTCAATTTGATTCCTTATTCAGTTTACCATCAACTTGGCTTGGGTGAACTAAAACCAACGAAAGTAACTCTTTAATTTACCGATTGTTCAATAAAGAAACCCATGGAAGAAATTGAGGATGTACTCATCAAAACTGGTCGATTTATACTTCCCGTTGATTTCATCATTTTAGAGACATAACCCATGAACAATCCGATAAGTCAAATTCCATTGATTTTAGGCCGACTTTATTTGGCTACTTCAAATGCTCTAATCAACCGTCGAAATGGTTCGATGATTTTTTTTGAAAACATGACTTTGGATCTTAACATCTTAAATTTTGAAAATCAATTGAACAAACCACATGGCCAAACTACGGAAGTTAGGTTCATTTAGTAAAATTTTGATAATGAAACATGGACCTAAACCACGAATGCGAGAGTGAATACAAACAACCGTTACTAGATGTGCCAAATGAGATTCAAATGCGCTTCCATTTGAACCATTAACTCTTGAGTCGGAACTTCAACCGAATTCTTTGATTGACCAACCTTCTTAGTTGGAACTCAAACATTTTCCCGATCACCTTAAGTACGTATACTTAGGTGACAACGAAATGTTTCCTGTCATAATTTTTTTAACTTTATCTCTTGATCAAGAAGATTCCCTTCCTTCGATTCTATCGAAAAACAAAGAGGCAATTGGATGGTCGATTACAGATATAAAATGAATTAGTCCTGATCTTGTTCAACATCGTATCCATTTAGTTGATGATGCCAAGCCTGTATGTGACGTGCAACGAAGGCTTAATTCAAAAAATGAAGGATGTGGTTCGTGATGAAATTCTTAAACTCCTCGATAAGGAATCATATATCCCATCTCAGATAGTTCATGGATTAGCCCAATTCATGTTGTGCCTAAATAGTCGAGACTTACCGTTATAAAGAATGACTCTAACGAACTCATTCCAACACGTACTCAAATGATTGGCATGTTTGTGTTGATTATCGAAAATTATATGCTGTAACACGTAAAGATTACTTCTCTCTTCCTTTCATCGACCAAATGCTTGAACTTTAGCTGCCCACGAATTCCATTACTTTCTTGATAGTCGTTCCGGTTATAACCAAATTCCAATCGCTCTCAAAAATAAAAATAAAACGACTTTCGCGTGTCCCTTTGGCACTTTTGCGTATCGACGTATGCCTTTTGGCCTTTGCAAGCTGCGGCTTCTTTCCAAAGATGCATGGTCAACATCTTTGCCAACATGATCGAACATTTTTTAGAAGTATTTATGTACGATTTTTTCATCTTTGGAAACTTTTTTTTCGAGTGCTTACACCATCTTGAGTTGGTTTCAATCGATGCAAGAACAAGCACTTGACATTAAATTGGGAAAAATGTCATTTCATGGTCAAATATGGCATTGTCCTTGGGAATGTCGTTTCAAACAAAGGCACTGAGGTAGATAAATCCAAAGTTGGCATAATTGCGAATCTACCCATTCCAAAATCTATCAAGGACACTCGTTCATTTCTTGGACGCGCTAATTTTTATCAATGCTTTGTGAAAGAATTCGGTAAAATTGCTCGACTTATGATGATTTTCTTGGAAAAGACATTTCATTTGACTTTAATTCTAACTGTGCTTCTGCTTTCGAACATCTCAAAAATGAACTCATTTCTTCTCCCATTATTTTCTTCCCCAACTGGGATCTTCCTTTCGAAATAATGTATGACGCTTCTAACTTTACAATTGGTGCTGTCTTAGGACAATGCATCAACTAAATTCTTCATATCATTTACAACGTTAGTATGACTTTAAACGATGCTCAATTCAATTACACAATCACTAAGAAAGAGCTTCTTGCAGTAGTCCTTGCGCTCGAAAAATTCCAGCCGTATTTGATTGGCTTACACATTACTGTTTACACTGACCATTCTGCTTTTAGGTACCTTTTCGCTAAAAAGGACGCTAAGTCTCGTTTGATCCATTGGATCCTTTTTCTCCAAGAATTTGGCATTACAATCAAAGATAAAAATGGATTCGATAATATCATTATTGATCATCTATCGCGTCTTCCAAACCTACCACTTTCTTTACCGATCAACGAGAAATTTCCCGATGAACAACTCCTTTCTGATTCCGTCAATCCATAGTATTCTGATATAGTGAACTATTTGGTCACTAAGAAAACTCCTTCATTTTGGTCGAAGCAAGATAAATATAAATTTTTTTCTCAAGTTAAGTACTTCTATTGGGATAATCCATACTTGTTTATGTACTGTTCCGACCAAATCATTCGATATTGCATCCCGGATTGCGAAATTAAAAGTTTTTTTCATTTTGTCATGACCAAGCCTCACTTCGGTCCGAGGAAAAATGCAAAAAAGGTGCTTCAAAGTGGGTTTTTCCGGCCTATGCTTTTCAAAGATATATTTGAGTTCTATAAAACTTGTGATCGCTGTTAAATGTTAGAAAAAATCTCTCGATGAGACATATGTCGTTGAACCTCATTCTTACGATCGAAATCTTTAATGTTTGGGGTATTGACTTTATGGGACCATTTCCCAACTCTTTTGGAAATCTGTACATTCTTTTTGCTGTTGATTACGCCTTCAAATGGGTTGAAGCCATTCCTTGTACAACAAATGAACATAAAGTTTTGTGAAATTCACAACAGAAAACATCTTCCCTAGGTTTGTAGCACTCGCACAATAATAATCGACAATGGAATCTATATCTGTAATCGTTTATTTGAAACTCTAATGAAGAAATATTTGATAACCCATAAGTCATCCACTCCATATGATCCTCAAACTTATAGCCAACCTGAAGTTTCAAATCGTCAAATCAAACTAATTTTGGAGAAAACTATGAATAAAAATCAAAAAGATTGGTCACAAAAAATTGATAGATGCACTTTGGGTTTATAGAACTGCATATAAAACCAATCTTAGGATGTCTCCTTTTAGGCTAGCATATGGCAAAGCATGCCATTAACCCATTGAGCTTGAACATAAAGCATTGCGGGCAATTAAGGACATAAATTTCGGTCTTGAAAAGGCTGGCGAAAATAGGAAATTGTAAATCAATGAATTGGAGGAGATTAGGAATGACGCGAATGAGAACAAGAAAATTTAAAAAGGAAAAACGTGAGTTTTTCATGACAGTCAATCCTAAAGAAAACATTTTCGCTAAACCAAAAAGTTCTTTTGTATGACTCTTGACTTCATTTGTTCCCTCGAAAATTAAAACCAAGGTGGACGGGACAGTACATCGTACGTACTATTTTTTCACACGATGCCATAGAAATGAAAACCCTAAGGATGGATCGATTTTTAAAGTCAATGGTCATCGTTTGAAACCTTACTTGGAGTTGGATAGTCATCAAAAGGAGGTGTTCTTGATTCTTCGTGAGCCACACCGTGTCTAGTAAGAAATTTTAACCCTCACTTGCAAATATGTACATATTTTTCCCTACTATACTCATTGTATCATGTATTGACTGTGAGAACACAGTAAAAATTAAGTGTTGGGGAGAGTCACATGTTCATTTCGATTTCTCATTGTTTATTTTTCGCATTCTCTTTTCGCAAAAAAGGCAAAAAACCAAAACAATCGCAAAATAATTTTCTTTACTTTTAAAGACATGCTATGGAATAAGCATATGTTTTGGTTATTAACTTGAAATTTTTGAAAATTTACTTGTCTCGGAAAAAATTTAAAATTAAATTTTGATTACAAGTAACTATGGTTTAACTAGTATATAGGAAGATATTCATAGATGATCATTATGAAGTATGTCCTAATTGTAATCTTTGTTTAAAAAAGTGGTTGATTTAAGGTAAAGGTGATAATATTTTTGATCTTACAAGTTAAATGGTGCTAAGATGATTTTTCAATATTCCCTCTTCCTAAAAAAAGTTTTTATAAAAATAAGAAACACTTAGAGTCAGGTGTTCACACGTAAGTGTGTACACTCGCCATGCTCTATGCCCTTCTCACGTATGCCCGAAAGGCAGTGCATGATCAGTATATCTGGCCTCAGTTATCAGAGTTAAGTATATGTAAATAAAATAAATAATAATAACCACCTAAAGTCATGTGTTAATACACAAGTGCGTATACTCACCATGATTTGTACTCTTCTCATATAAGCCCGAAAGGCAATGCATGATTAGTATATCTAGTCTCAGTTTATCTAAGTTACGTGTGTAAATAATAATAATGTTAATATTCATCAAAATAGAGAGAGCAAGTGTAATGACCTGGATTTTTCATCGTTTTATTTTGAATATTTGGATGGTTTTAAATATTGTATTTGGAATATAAATTTATTTTTGAATATGAAGATTTTGGTTGAAATTATAGAATGAATTTAAATTTCAAATATAACGATTTATCGCAATACGGAAATGGTGAATAATTGAAATTTGAGTTGAATATGAATCTAAATGATTTTTAATGTTGATATGAATTCTATTTGAATTATTATTGAGTTAATAAGTTTTTAAAAACTGAAATTTTAAGTGATTTCGTTAATTTTTGAAATCGCAGATTTAATCGACGCGTTAAAATAACGATATGGAGCACAGTCTCGAAATTCGATGAAACCGGTTCCATTGGATCCGTAACAGTATATTATTGTGGAATTTTAAATTTCACAGCGATTGGATTTACTGTTTGGTCATATGCAGCAGAAACGCTTAGAAATTAATATTGAAATTTTAATGTAATTATTGGATTCAAAAAGCTATCTTCCATATACGATCGAATTTAGTCTCGAAACTTATTCCATTACGTTCGAAATAGGGGTATAACATTACGAACGCCATGCGACATGCATCGATAGGGGTTCAAGATTTCAAGGTATGTAAATGAGATATTTTGAAGTTTAATGATATTATAAAATTTTAAAAGTCAAAACTTATCTCTACACCAGCCACCCTAGGGCCTCCCTATCCATATGATCGTGCCAGTCCACTTGTTTTAAATCGTGAAATTCCTTCTTCCTCTACTTTATAAAATTGAAATCCATTCATATATAGAAAAATGGAACAAGGTTGCGAGGTGACATGGGAAGATGAGCTTCGCGATCGAGGCGATCAACGTGAAGGAATATTGTGATTATCGTTCATGGCATTCGCTCACGAAGGCGGTAGTGAGTGCTCAATGGAGGGTTCGGGGGGGGGGGGGGGGGGGGACGGCTAGGGCATGGGTCATGGAGCTTTGGAGGAGGTGCGATGGGGAGTGAGGCGGTGGTGCTTCGGCGATCTCAAGGGGTGCGGTGGCGAGATGGATATGGGTTCTAGTTCGCGTGTTGGTCGACCTGGGAGTCTCATGGACGAAGCGATTAGATTTCTTAACTACAAGGTTTATATTAATGATGGTAATTAGCCTTTAATGATTTAAATTTAAGAAATTAATTATATTATATAATTCATACAGCTTATAATTGTAATAACTTATTCATACTAGGTCAATTTAGGATGCGAATTTTTGTGTAATGCTCGTGACGACCAATGCTTTGAAATGAAATTGGTTTGGGATTTTTTGGTATCTTCTATGATCTTAAATTTAAGTTGAACGTTGTTCGATTTAATTTAAAATTGGAATGAATTTGCAAATAAAAATCAAGTTGAGTAAATCTCACTCATTTGGATTTGCTGGTTTTAATTTAAAATAATTAAAATTATTTATTGGCTGATTGAATAAATTTATAAATTACTATCATTTGGATGTTATATATATATAATATATATATTTGAAGTTGGGTATATTTCCGCCGTTGGAGTAGATGAGACACTATGTGCCCCGCATAATAGAGGATGACCCTATATTATCTCGATATCCACCTTGTAGCAGGATTGATATTTTATGTTATATAACATTTGTGGATGCAGGAAAACATGTTGGAGGGATCCAACTGGATTTCTCAAATATATTGATTGTTTTTCATATATAGTGATATATAATGTTTTAGAATAATCTGTTATAGATTATGTTATGATTTGATTTATTGGATGTTGTAGTAGCACTGAACTTGATTTTGGTATTTTAAATACCCCAAATATTATTTTTGAATTTGAAGGAATCAAAAAGAAATTTGGACATAAAAATATTTATATCGAAATTTAGATTATTTTAAAAGAAATTGATTTGGATAAAAACAAAGATTTGATTTTGGTTTGTACTTCATTATTTGAAATTTGTTTAAATAGAGATTTTACAATAACTTATATAAAGGATTTTTAGATGATATTTCTGAAAATATGGAAAAGAGTTGAAATCGATATTTAAAATAGATTTGTAAAATAAATGAGATTTACAAAGGAATGGATTCGTAAATAAAATTTTATAAACAAGATTATTTTTATAAATAAGAAATTAAAATGAGTTGATAAACTTATAAATGATGTTTATAAATAAGGGAAAATAATTACCAGTTGATAATTGAAAATATAAATTTACAGTGTGAATTTATATCAAGATATAGAAATCGGTTTTTGGAAAAAATAATGGATTCTATTTTGGGATTTGGAAATAGTTGTGAAATTGAAAATGTAAATTGATTTGAGATTAATCGAGAGATATTTATACGTATAAAATCGGCTATGTTGAATTTGAAAAATAGTTTTCCATGAAGTAAGTTTTGCTACAAAAAGGATTTTTATTTATTAAACTATGTAGTCTAAAACTATTATTCGGATTAAATTTTTTAGGAAAGTTATTTATTCAAATATTTTGGTTTTTTTAAATAAATTCTAAGTTTTGTAAATCGATCAGTATTATTTATAAATGAATTGAAAATTAGTTATCATTGTTTATTAAAAAAGGGTTTGATATTTTAAATAATTACTTAAATATGTTTGAATATTTATTATTATTCTTTAAAATACTTATTTTATAAATATAGAGTTTTGAAAATTGGTTGAAGTTATTTATAAATACTCTCGAGATTTGTAAATTGGGTTTTATTTAATGAATAAGACTTTATAAGAGAAATCTTATAATGGAATTCTGGAGACTTAAGAAATTTCCAAAATGTTAGATATGGAAACTTCAAAAATGAATCTAAGTTCATAAAAGAAGTTAAAAAAGAAGTTATAAACTGTAAGATGAAATTATAATTAAGTATAATCTATTTTTGAAATTGTTAAATGGAATTAATAAAATTATGAAGATTTATGAGATAAGTGATGAAAATGTTCGAAGTATGGATATCAGAAATGATTTGGAAAAAATAGACTTATAATATTGTCTAAGTATGGGAATGAAGGTTTTGGAAATGTTGTAACGATGAAATGATTTATATGGAAATTTTTTTCTTTTGAATAATGAATTATGAATTGAATTTGGAAATATTTCTAAGCGTTGAAATAAGATATGGTTGGAAATATCCTGTTGCGGATTTGAAATTGTTTCCAATTATTGAAATATACTGGAAGAGATTTGAATATATATCTTTGTAAAGATATTTGAAATGAATATTTTGAAAGATTTATAATATGGGCCGAGTGACTATTTTTTTATGTAACGACCCGGAATTTTAGCAATAATATTTTAATAAATATTTAATCCGATTAAATAAATGGAAACTTATCATTTTTAAAATGAATATGAATTTTGGAAATATTTGCCATTTATTTATAGACATTTGTATTTTGAAAAGGAAATTTGATTTGGAAATTTAAAATAAAATCTATCTTATATAATTAAATTAAAATGCCTTACCCTATTTACATTTGGTAAATATAAATACCTGTAACATAAGATGAAATTTGTAAACACAAATGTATAAAGTTAAAATCAGATAAAGTGTATGTATATGAATTATTCAAGCAAGAAGACAAATATTTATATACAAAATATCTTCATTCACAAAACAAATGTCCCCTGCAAGTGAATATTTACATACAAATATCTATATACAACAAAATTATAATAATAGTGTGTAAACAAATTTGGAAACCAAGGCATTAAATGCCATCATCTCAGCCTAAAATAAGTCTATTCAAAATATTACAGATCTTTCCATTTTCAGTAATAAAATCTGATCAAGATAAAACAAAATGAAGAAAACAGCTAAACTAAGATAATACCTTCCCTTATACATCCTGTTTTTTCTTATACATACATACATACATACATACATACATACATACATACATACATACATATATATATATATATGGATGCATCTTCTATTAAGTTTGTTCAGTAAAACTCAGCTAACCAGAGAAAAAAAAAAGAAAAAAGAAGCAAACTCAAATTTAATTCAAACAAAAACAGAAAAATACTCAAGGCAGATTCAACTGCAGTTTTTAAGAACAATAGAGTGTTCCCTATTCGACAACTCTTGCAGGTGAGTAAACATAATTTTTAAAGCTTTAAGTTAGTTAAAAATAGTTCATGATTCATTAATAATATGGTTTGTATATGCTTCAGTTTGCATATAATTTTGTTTTGCTCTGAACTTCTCTGTAATTGATATAGGTTGCATATTTTTTTTCAAACTCAAATTATTCTCATCGGATTATTGTAAAGCTTTAAGTTTTTCAACTAAAACAAGATGTTTAAACTTAAATTTTGATTTAAAAAAGCTGATTTAAACCATGTTTGTAAAATATACACTGTAATCTTGTTTTACAGGTAATTAAGTAAAAATCTGATAAAATTGACTATTGTAAAATATAAATTCAAGATCATAACTTGAATGCTTACTGCAATTTATTATTTTTAAAACAAGAATGAAGATTTTTAGTTTCATATTCGAAGAGTAGTTTGTATTTGAAAAAAAATGGCATTTTTACAAATTTCTGGTGATTGAATCAATTTAAAATGTTGAAATTTGGATTGAAGCAAGTAGAAACATCATTGATCTCGAGAAAATTATCAGAGGATTTGTCCATTGCATAAATTAATGAAACGAGAGCATTTTAGGGCTTGGTTTCAAGCTTTGGTCATGTTAAAAACGAGGCGTGTTCGTCTACTTTACGTGATCGAGTTGCACAAGACTCTGGAGGATGGAAGAATGGTGTGTTGTCGTGGTGTGGACGAAGTTTGGGCGTCTCCGGTGGCTTGAGTGGCGGTAGCGAGGTTGTTTTGTGCGTTGGTTTAGGCTTCAGGTTCGAGCAAGAATGCTATTTTTCGAATTGATATTTTTAGGGTCGAGTCGAATTTGGATTTCGCGTATTTGGAGGTTTTGTGACTTGCCGATGGTGTTGGAGCTCGCCGAAGCTAAGTGGCGTCGCCATGCACGTGTACGGCGAGGGGAAGGGTGTCAGTGTCGCTGTTATCATGTGCCTCGAGCCGTTACTCAGGTAAACGAGTCGCTTGCTTCGGGTTAGTGTTCGAGTGCATGAGTGAGTCTCCTGATGCCATAGTTAACTATGTTTAAACTTAAACTTACTGAAAAAAATAAAAATAAAAAAAAGATGAAGAAGAAGAAGAAGATGCGTACATGAGAGTGTCTCGGGTGAAACGGTGAGAAACTCGGAGTGATACTCGAGTAAAACAGGGGAAGTCTCGGGTTTGTTTGCCAGAACTGCAATATTATATAAAAAAAAGTTAAGTAAATTATGTTCTACAAATTTTAAGCATTGTAAACTAAATAAGTGCTCAACAATTTAAGTTAAAGACTTAAATACAAGTTTAATTATTTTAGTTAATGCTTAACAATGTTTTAACTGTTAATTATTATTTTAATTAAGTAATTAATTTAAGTTAAGTAGAAAATTAATTAACATTTAAGTTTGTAGTTAGTAATAATTTGATTTTCAAAGTTTAAGGAAGAGCTTTAAAATGTTAATTAAGATGAATAATTAATATTAATTAATTATTCTAGAAAGCAATTAAGAATAACTAAATTATAATTGTAATTAGAGATTGGTTACTTGATGATTAAGTGATAAATAAATTTGTAATTAACTACTTAAAGTTAATTAATGTATGATTAGTAGTTAACTAATTAAGTAATTTAATTAAGGATTAATAATCGATTAATTAAGTAATTAGCGGTTAATAAATGTGTAATTAAGTTTTATTAATTAATAATTAAGGTTATTAATTAATAATTAGAGGGAATTAATTAAGTAATTGATTTAAATAAATTGATTAAGAAGTAATTAATTAAATGGTGTGAAATAAAATAATTAATTAATTAAGTGATCAATTCTCAAATAATTGATTTAAATTAAATTAATTAAAATAAGAAATTAAGATGCTTGCTTATGAATAATTGTATAAGTAGATATCTGATTTGTGATATTTATTTGGTGATATTCTATGATGTTTCTATGATATGCTTTGATATCTATGATGATTGTGTATGATTTATCTGTGATAAATGCTATGTGAATTCAAAGTGTTGAATTTAAATTGTTTAAACTAATAAACAACTTGACCTTTAAAATGGCTTTTGGATTTCGATGAGAGCAGGATCGGGTGTCATTTATGATTATCCGAAAACCACATCGATCCAAATTAAACGTTAAGTCGTAAATTCCCAAGTGAAGATCAAGATGGTGTTTCAGAATGCAAGGGTTATTGTCGTTGACTCTGAGGGTGATTCTAAAATGAGTGTAACGAAATAATGCCTTCAGTTTCGTTCGAACCCGGAACGAACTTGTATGGATTGAGTGCTTTCAGAACATCGTCAGGCGGACGATGAGCATTCTTAAGAGATATTGTTCTGTAATGGTAATCGTAACCTCAAGCCTCATCAACCGGGAATGGCTAAAACAGGGGATGTGCAGCAAGGTTAGGGGGGTAGCACCCAAGCAGGACGAGATGTACCCCTGTCTAGATGTCCCTTTTTATTTCGGCTTTGTGGGCGATTGCTAGCTACAACCGTGGGGTTATCTTATTCGGGACCGTTAAGTAAGGAATGGTTCCGGCCTTGTATTGTAGGTGGTCGGGAGTGATCCTCGGTACGGTGATCTAGGCCCTGTACTGTGATGGGCGGTACCCCAGTAGCCCTGCCATTGTATGGAATCCAATCTCCAATAGGAGTCGTACGTTTTGTTTGTGACCAACCATGTTAGAATGTGAGATGTAAGCATTTCAGCTACTTCTGTATTTTACTTGAAAACACTAGACACTATTATAATATCACTGGATTTCCTATTAAAATGTTTTGGTTGTCGTAAGGTAAAAACTTACCCGTATTTATTTGTGGGAAGTCGTACATGATACCTTTATTTTCAAATGTTTTCAAAGTTAAACAACTTTAACCCGTTTACTCATACCAGACCCATGTATGACCCGGAGTTTATTTTTGTTTTTCATATACTCTTGGGTACTCAAATTTTATGAGTAGCCAAGTGATAGGTTTTTGGAATTGTTGAGTTCTATAGGAGCTTGGAGCAGAAGCCCAGACGTATGTATCTATCTATCTAGTTCTGCTATGTGGTTGATGTATGCTGTATTTTTGGATGTATGTATTGACAGAGATATGTATGACTGTCATGTGTATGATATTGTATAACTCTGATATATGTAAAACTATGTCATAGTTATGTGATGTATCATTTTTGTTCCGTTCCGCTGTGAGATTCCGATGTTGTTATTCTTTCTTTCTAGCTTTTCTATTTCTATCCCTTTCTTTTCTTATTGATGATACATCTTTCTGTGAGTAGAAAGGCGGGTCGTCACAGTTGGTATCAGAGCATAAGTTGAAATAATACTTAGGCTCTGGAGTGATATTTATCTTGAGAGTGCGTATTTGTATTTTCATATAATTATATACCTATCTATATTTGTTGAGTTACCTGTTCAGGTGGCCAACACGAGTTCTAGAAAAAGAGGCAGAGGTAGGGCAGTACCTCGACCGATAATGGACGAAGTCAAACTACTAGTGAGGCTGTAGATCCAGTACCGCCTCAGGTTAGTTTTGCTGCTTTATGCAAGGACTTCATCAACCTGGGAGGAAAACCATTTAAAGGGTCATAGACTATAATTGAGGTTCAAGCTTGGTTACGCTCTTATGAGCACATCTTTAAGAGTATGAAGTTGTCTGATGAACGAGGAAAATGGAAATGGCATCGTGGCAATAGCAGGGAGGCGCAGCAGCCTGGTGGGATGCAACAGTAGCAAATATTTCTGAGGAAGACATCTCTTGGGAAAGATTTAAGGAGTTATTTGAGGAGAAATTTATAGCAATAGCAGGGAAAACTCGTTTGTACCAGGATTTTCTGAATTTGAAGCAGGGAAGCATAACTATAGCGGAGTATGAAATCAAATTCAATGAACTTTCTTGCTACGGACTAGGACTCATTGATACTCCACTCAAAAAGAACGAAATGTTTGTACAAGGATTGAGGCCGGAATTTCATGAAAAGATGACAGTGCTTTTGAAAGGATCTTTTGTTGATTTAATTAATATGGCCCTGAGATATGAGGATTTGATGAATAAGAAATCAGTGGCATCAATAGCCGCATCGGGAGGGAATTCTACTAATCCAAATAAGAGGAAGTTCAATCCTATTTGGAGGAAGCGGAGCAAGAAGAAGATTGGAAAAAACAATGGACCTCACAAATGCTATATATGTCAACAAGAAGGTCACTTGGCGAATAAGTGTACCAGGAAAGGATTTCAACAACAGCAGCGGTCGCATCAAAGTGGACCGGGTTCGGCTTTGGTTCAGAGATCTCTATGCTTCAATTGCCACCAACCAGGTCATATGATCAAGGATTGCCCGCTTCTTTATAAAGCTCAGCAGAATAAGGTATTTGCTTTGGAAGGTGCACCATCTACTTCAACTAAAGGAAAGGGAGTTTTGAAAGGTACATTACTTTTAGATGGCAAATATATTAAAGTTTTGTTTGATTCGGGTGCTTCTTTGAGTTTTATTTCTCTGGAATATGTAGAGAAGTTCTTTCTTAACCCTAGTACAGTAGACTGTCCCATCTTCTATCTAATCCTATAGGAGGGGTAACCAAATTAGATAAGATCTGTAAGGACTTAAGGATTTCCTATCTGTCCCATAGTTTTTCTTGTGATCCTTTTGTGTTGAACTTTAAAGGATTTGACCTTATACTGGGGATGGATTGGATTGATAATTATAAAGCCGTTCTGAATTGTGATGAGAGAACAGTTTCGTTGGAAATTGATTTGGGTAGGATTGCCAGAGTGACATGTGATAATTCTAGAATTCACTTGAGTAGTCTTTTACATGGAGTTGAGACTTCTCAAGAGAAGATATCGATGTGGTCCAATATTTCCCTGATGTATTCGAGGAAGTCAAGTGTTTACCTTTGCATCGAGAGATAGAGTTTCGCATTGATTTGATTCCAGGAGCAGTGCCGGTGATTCAGCCTAGTGGGAGGATGGCTCCTAGGGAGAGAGAAGAGTTAATTAAGCAGACTCGGGATCTTTTGGAGAAGGGGTTGATTAGTCCCAGCTTTTCTTGTTGTGGTTCTGCTGCAGCGTTTGTCGCTAAATCGGATGGATCGCTAAGGTTCTGTGTGGATTATAGAGAATTGAACAAGGTGACCATTCGAAACAAGTATCCTCTTCCTCGTATTGATGATCTCTTTGACCAATTGCATGGAGCTTCTCTCTTTTCTCCACTAGATTTAGCTTCAGGTTTCCATCAGTTAAGGGTAGCTGAGGACAGTATCCCTTTAACTGCATTTAGGGGACCGAATTGTTTCTATGAATGGTTGGTTATGCCTTTCGGATTAACCAACGCTCCTGCTTACTTCGTTGATTTGATGAACCGAGTTTTTCGGGATGTACTGAATAAGTTTGTTCTGCTATTCATCAATGATATTCTGGTCTATTCTAAGTCTGATGAAGAGCACAAACATCATTTGAGGATAGTGTTGGAGACTCTGAGGAGACATGTTTTGAAGGCGAAGTTCTCCAAGTGCCATTTCTGGAAATCGAAAGTTAAAATTTTGAGGCGCATTGTTTCTGGTGAAGGTATCTCTGTAGATCCAACGAAGGTCGAGACTATTATGGAATGGAAGCAACCGAAGTCACCGACTGAAGTTTCCAGTTTTTTGGGATTAGCTGGCTACTACAGGAAGTTTATCAAGGATTATTCCAAGATTTCTTCACATCTGACCAAGTTGACAAGGAAAGGAGCTAAATTCAAATGGACATCCCAATGTGAAGAAGCATTCCGAGAGTCAAAGACGAGGCTAACTAGTGCACCAGTGCTAGCTATTCCGGATGGAAAGAGAAAATTTGATGTTTATGCAGATGCTTGTATAGTTGGTTTGGGAGCAGTATTAATGCAGAATGGAAGAGTAATTGCGTATGCAAGTCGGCAAATAAAGCCACATGAAAAGAACTATGCTACACACGATCTTGAAATGTTAGCCATTGTTTTTGCTTTGAAGATCTGGAGACACTATCTCTTGGAAGAGAAGTTTGAGTTATTCACGGATCACAACTGTTGAAATATCTTTTCTCTCAAAAGGATCTTAATCTGAGGCAGCAGTGATGGATCGAGTTTCTGACATCATATGATTTGGATATTCTGCATACCCCGGGAAAGGCGAATGTTGTGACTAATGCTCTTAGCAGGAATGCAGTTTTGTCTCTTTTGCAAGTTGTTCCATCTCTCAAGGAAAGAATTATAAGTAAGCAAATGGAAGATATATCTTTTGAGGAACTAATTCTTGGAACAAAGGATGGTCGATATTCGGATTTCAAGGTGGACGATCAAGGTGTTTTGAGGATTAATGGTCGTTTGTGTGCGCCTAATATAGATGGATTGAGACAAGAAGTCTTATCTGAGTATCATCGCTCCAAACTGAATATCCACCCAGGAATCTCTAAGATGTATAAATATATGAGAAGAGTTTTCTGGTGGCCAAGCATGAAGAGGGATGTAGCTGCTTTCGTTAATAGTTGTGCTATCTGTCGCAAGTTAAAGGAGATCAGCAGAAGTCGGCCGGTTTATTGCAGCCTTTGGAAATCCCAGAATGGAAATGTGAGATGATTTCGATGGATTTCACCGACGGCTTGCCAAGAACTAAGAAAGGAATCGAGGGAATATGGGTTATTGTGGATCGATTAACTAAAAGCGTCCATTTTATACCCGTTAAGGCAACTCGTACTGCAGCTCCTCTAGCAGAGATTTTCTTGAGGGAGATAGTTAGATTGCATGGTGTTCCTGTTAGCATAGTAAGTGACCGTGATCCTATCTTCACCAGCAAATTCTAGAAGGCTCTACAATCAGCTATAGGAACAAGTCTGAGATTGAGTACAGCCTATCATCCTCAGACAGATGGACAGACGGAGAGATTGAACGTATTCTAGAGGATATGCTGCGAGCTTGTGTTTTGGATTTTGGTGGATCGTGGGAAGACCATCTTCATTTGGTAGAATTCTCGTATAATAACAGTTACTAAGCGAGTATTAAGATGGTACCTTATGAAGCTTTATATGGAAGACCGTGTAGATCCCCATCCTGTTGGATAGAGTCGAAATATCGTCTGGTGCTTGGGCCAGATTTGATTCGTGAAGCTTCAGCTAAAGTTGAGCTGATCAAGAAAAGGATGAAAGCAGCCCACGACCTGTCAGAAGAAGTACGCAGATAAGAGAAGTAGACAATTGGAATTCGAGATTGGTGATTTTGTTTTCGTCAAAGTTTCCCCAATCAAAGGAGCTATTAGATTCGAAAAGACGGGAAAACTTGCCCCGAGATATATTGGACCATTTCGGGTATTGGAAAAGATTGGTACTGTAGCTTACATAGTTGAATTGCCAGAACGGATATCTGGAATTCATAATGTATTCCATGTATCCCATCAAAGGAAGTTTGTTCATGATCCATCATTAGTTGTGGAACAGTAGTCCAGGAAGATTTGGAAGTCAAGCCGAATTTGACTGTGGTCAGGAATCCAGTTCGGATTATTGATCAAGACGAGAGGCAACTCAGGAGCAAGGTAGTGAAGCTTGTTAAAGTACAGTGGAGTGAGGATCCCAGAGATTGCACCTGGGAAACTCTGGATAGTTTTAGGAAAGCTTATCCGGATTTGTGTCCAAATAGCTAGTGATGTTTGTTAAGATAGACTGTTTGGTTGTTTGCTAATGTATGAATGATATGTATGTTTGAATGGTTGATATAACAACTTTTGAATTATCTTCTGTTTTAAATTTTGGGGACGAAATACTTTTAAGGGGGAGGAATGTAACGACTCGGAATTTTAGCAATAATATTTTAATAAATATTTAATCCAATTAAATAAAATGTAAACTTATCATTTTTAAAATGAATATGACTTTTGGAAATATTTGCCATTTATTTATAGACATTTGTATTTTGAAAAAGAAATTTGATTTGGAAATTTAAATTAAAATCCATCTTATATAATTAAATTAAAATGCCTTACCCTATTTACATTTGGTAAATATAAACACGTGTAACATAAGCTGAAATTTGTAAACACAAATGTATAAAGTTAAACTCAGATAAAGTGTATTTATATGAATTATTCAAGCAAGAAGACAAATATTTATATACAAAATATCTTCATTCACAAAACAAATGTCCCCTGCAAGTGAATATTTACATATAAATATCTATATACAACCAAATTATAATTATAGTATGTAAACAAATTTGGAAACCAAGGCATTAAATGCCATCATCTCAGCCTAAAATAAATCTATTCAAAATATTACAAATCTTTCCATTTTCAGTAATAAAATCTGATCAAGATAAAACAAAATGAAGAAAACAGCTAAACTAGATAATACCTTCCCTTATACATCCTGTTCTTTTCTTATATATATATATATATATATATGTGTGTGTGTGTGTGTGTGTGTGTGTGTGTGTGTGTGGGGATGCATCTTCTATTTAGTTCGTTCAGTAAAACTTAACTAACCGGAGAAAAACAAAAGGAAGAAAAAAGAAGCAAACTCAAATTTAATTCAAACAAAAACAGAAAAATACTCAAGGCAGATTCAACTACAGTTTTCAAGAACAACAGAGTGTTCCCGGTTCAGCAACTCTTGCAAGTGAGTAAACATAATTTTTAAAGCTTTAAGTTAGTTAAAAACAGTTCATGATTCATTAATAATATGGTTTGTATATGCTTCAGTTTGCATATGATTTTGTGTTGCTCTGAACTTCTCTGTAATTGATACACGTTGCATATTTTTTTTTTTCAAACTCAAAATTTTCTCATTAGATTATTGTGAAGCTTTAAGTTTTTCAACTAAAACAAGATGTTTAAACTTAAATTTAGATTTAAAAAATATGATTTAAACCATGTTTGTAAAATATACACTGTAATCTTGTTTTACAGGTAATTAAGTAAAAATCTGATAAAATTGATTATTGTAAAATATTAATTCGAGATCATAACTTGAATGCTTACTGCAATTTATGATTTTTAAAACAAAAATGAAGATTTTTAGTTTCATATTCGAAGAGCAGTTTGTATTTGAACAAAAATGGCATTTTTACAAATTTCTGGTGATTGAATCAATTTAAAATGTTGAAATTTGGATTGAAGCAAGTAGAAACATCATTGATCTCGAGAAAATTATCAGAGGATTTTTCCATTGCATAAATTAATGAAACAAGATCATTTTAGGGTTTGGTTTCAAGCTTTGGTTATGTTAGAAACAAGGCGTGTTCGTCTACTCTACGTGATCGAGTTGCGCAAGACTCTGGAGGATGGAAGAATGGGGTGTTGTCATGGTGTGGACGATGTTTGGGCGTCTCCGGTGGCTTGAGTGGCGGTGGTGAGGTGGTTTTGTGCGTTGGTTTGAGCTTCAGGTTCGAGCAAGAATGCTATTTTTCGATTTGATATTTTTGGGGTCGAGTCGAATTTGGATTTCGAGTATTTGGAGGTTTTGTGATTTGCCGATGGTGTTGGAGTTCACTGGAGCTAAGTGGCGTCGCCGTGCACGTGTACGGCGAGGGGATGGGTGTCAGTGTCGCTGTTGTCATGTGCCTCGAGCCGTTACTCGGGTAAACGAGTCGCTTGCTTAGGGTTAGTGTTCGAGTGCGTGAGTGAGTCTCCTGATGCCATAGTTAACTATGTTTAAACTTAAACTTACTAAAAAAAATAAAAAAGAAGAAGAAGAAGACGCGTACAAGAGAGTGTCTCAGGTGAAACGGTGAGAAACTTGAAGTGATACTCGAGTAAAATAGGGGAAGTCTCGGGTTTGTTTTCCAGATCTGCAATATTAAAAAAAATGAAGTTAAGTAAATTATGTTTCGACAAATTTTAAGCATTGTGAACTAAATAAGTGCTTAACAATTTAAGTTAAAGACTTAAATACAAGTTTAATTATTTTAGTTAATGCTTAACAATGTTTTAACTCTTTATTATTATTTTAACTAAGTAATTAATTTAAGTTAAGTATAAAATTAATTAACATTTAAGTTTGTAGTTAGTAATAATTTGATTTTTAAAGTTTAAAGAAGAGCTTTAAAATGTTAAATAAGACGAATAATTAATATTAATTAATTATTCTAGAAAGCAATTAAGAATAACTAAATTATAATTGTAATTAGAGATTGGTTACTTGATGATTAAGTGATAAATAAATTTGTAATTAACTACTTAAAGTTAATTAATGTGTGATTAGTAGTTAACTAATTAAGTAATTTAATTAAGGATTAATAATCGATTAATTAAGTAATTAGTGGTTAATAAATGGGTAATTAAGTTTTATTAATTAATAATTAAGTTTATTAATTAATAATAAAGGGGGAATTAATTAAGTAATTAATTTAAATAAATCGATTAAGAAGTAATTAATTAAATGGTGTGAAATAAAATAATTAACTAATTAAGTGATTAATTCTCAAATAATTGATTTAAATTAAATTAATTACAATAAGAAATTAAGATGCTTGCTTATGAATAATTGTATAAGTAGAATATCTAAATTGTGATATTTATTTGGTAATATTCTGTGATGTTTCTATGATGTGCTTTGATATCCATGATGATTGTGTATGATTTATCTGTGATAAATGCTATATGAATTCAAAGTGTTTAATTTAAATTGTTTAAACTAATAAACAACTTGACCTTTAAAATGGCGTTTGGATTTCGATGAGGCCGGGATCGGGTGTCATTTATGATTATCCGAAAACCACATCGATCCAAATTAAACATTAAGTCAAAAATTCCCAAGTGAAGATCAAGATGGTGTTTCAGAATGCAAGGGTTATTGTCGTTGACTCTAAGGGTGATTCCAAAATGAGTGTAACGAAATAATGCCTTCGGTTTCGTTCGAACCCGGAACGAACTTGTATGGATTGAGTGCTTTCAAAACATCGTCGGGCGGACGATGAGCATTCTAAGAGATATTGTTCGGTAAAGGTAATCGTAAGCTCAAGCCTCATCAACCGGGAATGGCTAAAACAGAGGATGTGCAGCAAGGTTAGGTGGGTAGCACCCAAGCAGGACGAGATATACCCCTGGTTAGATGTCCCTTTTTATTTCGGCTTTGTAGGCGGTTGCTAGCTAGAACCGTGGGGTTATCTTGTTCGGGACTGTTCAGTAAGGAATGCTTCCGGCCTTGTGTTGTAGGGGGTTGGGAGTGATCCTCGGTACTGTGATCTAGGCCCCGTACTGTGAAGGGCGGTACCCCAATAGCCCTGCCATTGTATGGAATCCAATTTCCAATAAGAGCCGTACATTTTGATTGTGACCAACTATGTTGGAATGTGAGATGTAAGCATTTCAGCTATTTCTGTATCTTACTTGAAAACCCTAGGCACTATTATAATATCACTGGATTTCCTATTAAAATGTTTTGGTTAGCATAAGGTTAAAACTTACCCGTATTTATTTGTGGGAAGTCTTACGTGATACCTTTATTTTCAAATGTTTTCAAAGTTAAACAACTTTAACACCGTTTGCTCATACCAGACCCATGTCTGACCCAGAGTTTATTTTTGTTTTTCATAAACTCTTGGGTACTCAAATTTTATGAGTAGCAAAGTGATAGGTTTTTGGGATTGTTGAGTTCTAGAGGAGCTTGGAGCAGAAGCCCAGACGTATGTATCTATCTATCTAGTTCCGCTGTGTAGTTGATGTATGCTGTATTTTTGGATGTATGTATTGACAGATACATGTATGACTGTCATGTGTATGATATTGTATAACTCTGATATATGTAAAACTATGTAATAGTTATGTGATGTATTATATTTTGTTCCTTTCCACTGTGAGATTCTGATGTTGTTATTCTTTCTTTCTATCTTTTCTATTTCTATCCCTTTCTTTTCTTATTGATGATACGTCTTTCTGTGAGTAGAAAGGCGGGTCGTCACAGTTTGTGTAATTTGATAGTTAAATAACCGACTATCAAATCTTGCCAAATTCGTTGATCATTTCGAAGAGGCCAGGATCAGATTCAATTTTCCGAAAACCGCTTCGATCCTATTTGTGCTTTACGAATTATGATATCTCGAAGATAATGGAGATGGTGATCTTGAAGGAGATTCGGTTTTGTCCAGACCTAGGACAACTTGTATGGATGAGTGCTATCATTGCACTGTCGTCTGGAAAGCAGTGTTAGGATTCCAAGTATGAATGCTATTCTTAAGGTAAAACGTAGCCTCAAGCCTCATCAGTCGGGAATGACTAAAACATAGGAGATGCAGAAGGGCTAAGTGGGTCGCACCCTAGTAAGGTATGTTCTCACTTTTTTAGATACCCTCGAATATATTATAATTATGTATATGGTTGTGCATGGAAGAGAGAGCGCTCGATAGGGTGGAAACACCCGGGGTGATAACTTATTCGGTACTATTCAATAAGGGGTAGGCCGGTCCTGCGTTGGCAGAGATCGATTGGTACAATCTTGGTACCTTTTTCTAGAGGTATACAGTGATGGACGGTACCCCAGTAGCCCAGTCATTGTATGGAATCCAATATACACTACGAGCCTCTACGGTTTTATTTGTATACCAAATACACTGAAACGTGAGATGCAAGAATTTTAGTTATTTTATAGTTTATTTTCTATAGACACTATTGTAATATAAGATGATTTGATATAAAATTGTTTTGGTTATCTTAAGGTAAAAACTCATCGTGTTTATGTGTGATGCGGTCGTACGAGATACCTTTGTTTCAAAGGATTCTGATAACAGTAGTAACTCAAATTCAGTGTGTTTTGTCATGCTAGTTTTCTAGACTGACCCGATGTTATTTTATTATAATGCTTGGGTCAGACCGATTATTACATATTCAAGTTAGGATGCTAAGGAGCTTAGGAGACGAGTTGGAGAAGTCTCAGGCGTATTCCATGTACTTGATTATTTTCCACTGTGTGTGTATGCTCTATATTCAGCAATTATGATGACAAGTTATCAAAACTGTCCATATTGATATTGTTAACTATTGTACTTTGATGATTGTATGAATATTAATTGTTACAGTTTCTTTTGTATGAAGATCGGTTTTATATATTATATATTGTTTCGCTGCGATTTGTGAGATTCTATATGTTATTTCATTTTTCTTCTATCTTTTTTATTCTTCACCTCTAATGATCTGGTATTTACGGCACTTAATTTCTCGATATGCTATACAGTTAATGTATGGATGTTGTTTTTCGAGGGTCGAAAATCTCTGGTTCGTTACATCAAGCAAATGAAATCCAAGCATTATCTTCACTTATTTGTTTTGACTTGTTATTCAAGAGAAATAAGAATACCACTTTGCAAACCCTTGATAATCAACTAAGGATTCATTTCATAGTTGCACTATGTTTTCAACCGAAGCAGCTAGCCAAACTAGAGTCTAATTGTGATTATAACTTAATTTTATTCAAAGTTTTGACGAGTAAAGGACTAAAAGTTCTTGATACTGACCAAACTTATATTTAACTTACTCATGTCATTTTGAAAGTAAATTCATCATTTGTAAATATTCTTGAAAACATGCATCATGTGGTCGCATCAGAATTTACATAGCGCATTTGGATTTTGCATGTAGTATTCGCTGAAAACCTCATGAGACAACATCGTCCTATTAGGGACACCTAGAGGTTTAACGGCTTGTTGCACACGCTCAATGCAATCGTGTTTTCTATGAAAATGAATTTATCATAGTTTTAGTTTATTTGAGGACGAATAAAAACATAAGTGTGAGGATATTTGATGTGCATGTAAAAGTGAATATTTTTACTTCAATATTTAATCTACTTTTATTTAAATAGATGATCGTATTATAGCATTTTACATGTTTTAAATAAAATTTAAATTGTTTTCAAATCATCATTTATTCATCTTCATTTGGGGCGGTAAAATGGTAATTTTATATATGATTGAATTTGGAAAAATTTATTTGTACATTTTTATTTTAATTGTAGGAAATGGAGTGCAAATATGAAGAGGTTTCATGGATAAACGCATGCACATATGTTGAAAGAAAATGGAGAATGGAAATAAAAGATTTCATGCAACATGAGGGAGCGCGGTGCCCGCTAACTAATGGTTCATAATTAAAAGCACATGCATATGCTAATGGAGGCTTAAAGGCATGCTAGTGGGGATTAATTATTTCCTTGATGATTACCTGGACATTACACATTTTCAAGGGAATTTTAGATAGTCCCCTAAAGTATGAAATAAAGTTTTAAGCATTTATAAATACCCCTTATGGTTCATGTAATCATTTTCTTCTTTTTATGCAATATTGTAGCCACAAATAAAAGTAAAACAAACATTTCTTTAATGGCTTTTTAGCCTTGTTTTACTTTCATGCAATTTTTATTTTATACTTTCTTTTCATGCTCTCCTACTTAGTTTATGCTTCTCTTATTTAATATTAATAGAATAGATTTAATTCTTTTAATTAATTTAGTTTTATTTCATGCAAGTAGTTAGCTCTCTTTTCTTTTCATTAGCTCTCATTTTCCTTTCTTTTAATGTTGAAATCGTCAACATGTTTTCAAATATGAGTAGCTGAACCGCTTCAATTTATGGGTAATGAAGTTATTATGAAACATAAATTAACATAACGATTTCGTTTGTGTTCTCTCTATTGTGCTAAATGGAATTTTTGAACGATGGTGATTTATGTCTCTTTTTAGTGAAATTTTATAGTATATGTTGACATCTCAAATAGGCTTTGTTATTCCATTTTAAACATAAACTATTTGATCATTTGCCTAAGTGATTTTGATAACGAAAGTCAAATAAGAATCAAATTTGGTGTTCTATATTACCATCTAATAATAAATAGATCATGCTTAAAATAGATTTTATGTTTAATTTCAAGTCAATTTCAAGAGTTTTGATAAGTGGATTTGAATGTTGCATTAGAGTTTGATAATTTAAGTTATGCTAATTAATAGCACAAATAAATCATTCTTATAATAAGCACACGTACTTCATTTATGTATTCACATACGTACTACGATTGTATGTCATACGCTTGCGGTTTTTATAATGATTATATTTTAGTGATGATTTTCTAACCGATAGAAATTTCCGTTGTTTCTTAAGAAATTAGGAAGAAAGATCAAATCATGGATGGACCAAAATAATTTGGGATTGGGTGAATAACCCAAAAATATCATTTGCAACTAATAAAGCGGTAATGCGAAGACTGCTTGCACATGATAGGCTGCACAAGTAGGGGATTACCGATGACGTTAACCATGTCTTGTGTAACCAGGAAGTGGAAACTCATTCAGACCTATTTTTTGAATATGACTACTCTGCCAAACTTTGGGATTTATGTAACCACATGGTAAAAGTGACTACTTTCTCGAACAAACTACAGGAAGTAATAGATTACCCAATTGACAGTAGAAATTATGTAGACCTTGAATCCAAATTGAACAAGATAGATTTCACTATTGCTATTTGGATTATATGGAAAGAGAGGAACCATTATGTTTTCCAAAAAAAATAAGATTTCAACTGAAGTTATGAAAATAGCTTTTGGAGACATGCAATTAGTGGTTAAGAGAATCGGAGAGAAGGTACTTACTTGTCGGGGATGAGTAGCAAATGGAACTGTAGTAGCAGATCCGCACTTGCCATTGGCAGGTAGCCAAAGTAGTAGCTTCCAGTTTAAGCCCCCATGAACTTTATTCTGAGCTTGACTTTGAAGTAGAAGATGATGTAATCTAGGAATGTTATTTTAGAACTATTTTCTGTTTGTATGCATTGTATGGGGCGTTTGGGCCAATCTCTCTGGGCTACGTATGCCCAATGTACCCATTTCCAAAAAAAAGAGGGCAAGGATCGGCTACATCTCTAATTCCCTTGATTTTCACCATACATTCCGAATTAAATAATATAGTTAGTGGAAAGAAAGAGAAAGTAGTACTATTTAATTCAGAATGCATGGTGGAAATATCCTTGCCCTATATATACACATACATACATACACATACACACACTCTCTCTCTCTCTCTCTCTCTCTCTCTCTCTTCCCTCTAAATCTAATATGAATATTTCATATAATCTAAAATACAACTTTATAAAACTTTAAAATATAATGTCATTTTGAAACTACCTTAAAACTATATATTTCACTAGGAATATTTAATATTTGAAAATAGCAACATCTATAACTATTTGTAACTATTTAAACATATAAAATATTTAAGTATGATATTTAAAATGTAATTGACATAGTCAGAGAAATATTATTTAAATTATTTTACAATAGCAGAAATATTATGTTAACGCAAAGCTATGAAAATAACAATATAAATTTTGTGTTAGTATATTTGTATACTCATTTACTATATGTGTGTATATATATATATATATAAATTAACTAAATACTATAGTAATTTATTTAAATTTCAGAAACATTTTTCTATAATTATTTTTAATACAGACGTATAGATTTGTAATCCAAAATAATAGAAGATATAATTTTCAGTAATTTATTCTTATGCAACTTAAATTATTGATAAAATGATTTATTAAATACATTCTATTAAATAATAGTAAGGTTGAAGGAATTATATCTCACTTATGAATTTTGAGAATTAAAGTCTATTATTATTTTGATTTTGTATTTTATATAAGGATCGCAATTGTTTATAATTTATGATTTTTACGATTATTAATAAGATTCACCTTGATTTTGACTTACCATTTAGTTTTAGGTATAAATTTTGTTATTGTTTAATCAACCTCAAGTTTTTCACATTCAAGTTTGGATTATTATTTTCTTTTTAAATAATATTTAGTAATAATAAACATGCATAATAATTAAGGCTCTTTTTATTTTTCCGTAGCACTTTATATTGAAGTATAATTTACAAATTATTTGGAATGTTCTGTTTAACTCCATTTAACTAAGCAATTGCAACGACCCAGATTTTTAGCATCTGTTTTTAGAATATTAACTAATTTCAAATATTGAAATATTAATTTTTTAAGTCGATTAAATAAGTTTTTCTGATATTGAAAATATCTAAATCTATGAATTTTGGAAACTATACAAAAAATTTCAAAACGCTAATTTTTGAATATGATATATGTGTGTGTGTATGTATATAGCTTTACCATTAAAAACTTATGATAAAAATATATTTTTATATGTATACACACATACACAGATATATATAAAAGCTTCATGATGAAAAATTTCAAACTTATGATGACTAAAATATATATAAGTCTATATATATGTATATGTTTATAAAAATAGTGTATATGTAAATATGTAAAAGAATGAATAGGTATACGGTAAAAATATGTGGATGTGAACATATATGTCTATATATATGTGTGTGTGTAAATATATATATGTAAATATATACATTTGAAGAATTATCATGGAAAACATCAATTCAAGCCCTCAAAACATATAATCAAGTATACCATAAAATCAAACCAACACATATAAAATCAAATCACCCAAAAATCAAATCACCCACTATGAAATCAGATTAGGCTCATTGCATGAGAAAATAAAAAGGAAACAAAAAATAAAATGTGAAGCCTATACATAAGATAGCAACAAGCCTATTTATATGCATAGCCCCTAACATTGCACTGTACAATTTTCATTTCTCTATACACACACACACATAGCCATATTTGTTCATAGGTTCACTTATGAAAGAACAAAAGAACCGCCACTAATAAAAGAAAACAAAAAAAATGAATCTGTCATTAAACATAAAAGATCTAGACATACAAAAGCTTGAAGCAGGAGAAAACAAGGCAGTGTGTTCATGTGTGTTTAAAGCAGTGTTCATCATTTTGTTACGGTGAGTAAAACATCTATGTCTGTCTACTGGATAAATATATATATATATATAAAACTGTGATTTTGAATGAATCTATGATCTATATCAAATGCATATATGATTGTTGTGTAAATCTATGATCTATATCAAATGTATATATGATTGTTGTGTGTATATGCATATGTGTATGTGTATTAGACATGAGTATTTCCACCTATAACTCACATACTATACTTCTTCCTCCAAACTTCTCTGTACATATCTGTTTTTGTTAAAAAACAGTTAAAACCTTAACTTTAAAAATCAATATCTAATCATCCATTTAGTTTTACAACTTGAGACCAAAACAAAACTATTTTTTTTAGTGTAGGCCATGTTAAAATTTATTTCATGTAATTCTAGCAAATAAGAGAGAGAAATCGGCACTTAACAGTGAATGGGTCATAAAGGGTTGAGATTCGACTTTCATAAGTTAATAAATGGATTATACAGTTGTAATCGTTGTCGAAAAACTTAATTTTTTAAAATGGTTTGGGATTTTTTTTAGTGTGTGTGGAGTGAGAATTTTGAAGATGATCAGAATTGGGAGAAATGCACATTTCCAATGACGTGGTCAATGTTGTGGCGCGACGTTGGACGTGGAGGTGGATGGGTAAATGACGCATCGAAGAAAAATAGCTCAATGATTTTTAGTGGGTCGTGGAGGCTAGACGAGGTCGAAGTAGGGTTTTATGGTGGGTTGAGTTTGGTTATGGGTTCATGGCAATGGAGATGAGGAGAGAGGGGTAGAGGCATGCACATAAGAGGACAAGGTGGCGGAGGTGATGGCGAGGCCATAGGTGAAGTTTTATGGTTGATGGTGGTTATGGTTGTCGTGGCGAGGCGTTGTGGTGGTTTCAGTTCGTTCCAGGATTTGGGTTAGAGATTCGAATTTGCGAGCTAAAGCTTTGACGTTTTTTCAGGTGGACAGGCGAGTTGCTCTGTTAGTGGGCGACGTGTGAAGATGGTCGGTGGCAAGGTTCGGTGGCCAGGGGTTGGGTGCATGTGCACGTATCCAGGTGCGTGCACGTCTTCGTGCATTTCAAATGAAATAAGGTAGAAGAGAGGGAAGTGAAACTGTAAGAAGAAGGAAATATGTTTGGGCCGCTTTTGATTTGCATGGGCCGGGTTAGTATTTGTATTGGGTTGGGTATGTTTAATTAGTAAATAAAATTTAATTTCTTATACCTAATAATCTTTAAATTTAAAACAAGATTTCTTCTTCATTTTAAATCCAGTTGACACACAAATTTTTGCATTGGAACCCTATCATCAAGTGCTTCCAACCAATACTGTCTAGTTTTCTACAAGTGTCAAAATTTAATGATTTAAAAGATTAAAGTAAACGAATAAGTAATTTCTTCGTTATTAATAATTTGTTGGTTAATTAATTAATTGTTAAGTGAACTGTTTGATTTTAATTCAGTTAAGAATAAATTATTTTGTTTAATTTCTTGATTTACAAGTAATATGGATATAAAGAAAAATATAACTCGACTCAGTTAATTAAAACCAATCTAATTCTGATTTGTAAATAGATTTAATATTAATTATAAATCGTTGATTGGGTTAATGATCTATGCTTTGACTGATATTGTTCTTTGATATTGTATTCAAATATCTTTTATCTATGCCATTAAATAGCCAAACAAATTAAAGTAGATAGAATAAAACGTAGACATGTTTTATTAGAAGTAAATCAACTTGTACATATCTCTATTCTGAATTTCAAATAATTTGATGATTACAAGTGAATTGATTTCGATGGACAGGTCATGATAAAGTAAACATATGGAATGAATCTCCATATGTGAATATTAACACCCTGATTATAGAATTGTTTATTTTAAACAACTTGGCCTTTAAAAATTTATCGTTTTGAATTCGATGAGATCGGGATCGGATACCAGTATTATCTGAAAACCACTTTGATCTGATATCAACTACGAGCCTATACGGTTTTGATTGTAGAGACTAGTATGCTGAATTTAATTAATGTAACAATTTCGGTTATTTTATTAAATATTTGTATTTAGACACTAGTATAATGTCACTAGATTTTCTATAAAAGTGTTTTGGTTATCGTAAGGTAAAAACCCATCATGTTTATGTGCGACATGGTCTTACGAGATACCTTTGTTTTCAAAGGATTTTAAAAATAGTAATAATTCAAATTAAGTGGGTATTCTCACGTTGGTTTTCCAAACCGACTCGGGTTTATTTGATTATAATGCTCACGTTAGACCGACTGTTACAGATTCAGGTTAGAGTGCTTTGGAGCTTAGGAAGCGAGCCGAAAGATTTCAGATGTATATCACGTACTTGATTATATTCCGTTGTGTGTGTAGGCTGTATAGTCAGCACTGGTGAGGACAAGTTATAATAACTATCCATATTGATATATTGATTACTATGCTCTGAAGATTGTATATATATTAACAGTTATAGTTTTCTTTGTATAAAGATCCATTGTTATATAGTATATTTTGCTCCGCTATGATTGTGAGATTCTATGTTGTTGTTTCTATTACTTCTTCTATCATTTTCTTCTTAGCCCCTAATATCTGGTATTTTTGGCACTCGATTGCTCGGCATTCTATATGGTGAACGTATTGATGTCGAATTTTGAGGGTTGAAAATCTTGGACCATTACAGCTACATTTAAGTTTATGTTGTTATTTTCCTTTCGAAATTTGTATTTTATTAAAAACTTACGTATATACAATAATTGGAGTGCATGAATTACACAAATATATGCATTACAATAGCATATTATATTGTACATCAACCATTTAACTATTGATATTTGAAATTTTCTTTTACAACATTACCATGTGCAATGCATGAGTCACACACTAGTTAACAAAATTGCAAACTCTATTCTTAGATATTAATCTACTTACCTGTGCCAAAAAATTATTAAATGTTAGGGCAAAAATGCCATTGTATCTTAACGGTCTTAAATTCGAAGTCTCTATTTTAATAGTTTGTAACTAAAAATTTACTTCATTTAAACTATTCTAAACATTAAGATTTAACAATTTTAAATTCTTATAGTTTAAATTCAAAATTAGATCCAAAGTTTTAAGTAAAAATCAAATTTTAATTCAAAATTTAACATTAGAGCTTATCTCTACCTCAACTCAGAACTAACTGCACTTATAATTAGTCTCCACTTAACATCAAAAAATTAATTTAACTTTTAAAATGTTAGTTTTAAATTAAAAGCTTAAATGTGAAAGTTATACATGTTATTTTAACTTTACAACCCTGTTCAATACCCCTAACGTTAATATTAATCAATAAAAGGTAATCCCTAAAATTTGGATCATATTCTTGCCTAAATATAAAAAGCTGCAATCAATAAGTAAAAAGGATATAGATTTCTAAGCTGATTGAGAATGGGGTTTCATAGGATAGTTATCGAGAAATTAAATTTTGAAATTCGCCAAACTAAATTTAAGAAATATGGGAATTAGAATATGAGTTGATTTACTTAGGAGAGAGACATAAGATTAGTGTATTTAATTTAAAGTGACTATAGTTTTGTATCATGTATGGTGTTTTAAGTGAAATGTGGTGTATATGATTTTGAATGAAAAAATTGGTGTATATAAAATAATGTACGGTGTACCCATAGAATTAGCTAAATAAGATGCAAATTTCTCTCTCAATAAAAGTAATAAATATTTCATTTTAGCATTTTAGAAAACATATTAAAAAATAAAGACACTATAATTATAAAAGACATAAATTTCATTCCTCTAACATTGAAACTTTTGAATATTAATGACTATTTTTTCGAAGTTATAAACTATTTAAAGGCTAAATTTTCTAGATATTCTACCTTTGAAACTTGAAACTTTAAAATAAGAAATGTTTTTTTGTACAATTTAGACTTAATTTCTAGATTTTTCTTACAAAGGTTTTGAAATTTAAATTATTATTTCTTAACTTAAAATTTCCATTTTTTATTTTGATAAATAATATACAAAAAAGTTATAATTTTCCACTAAACAATCATGTCTCGTATCCAACTTTTGGAAAATAAGTTCCAGAGCATTCTACCGAATAACAATAGGCTATTCCGTTATTTAAAATATTACGTAAGTCTTAAAATAAATGTTAACTAGTAATAACTACAATTTCTAAACATAATATCAATACAGTAAATTGGTTTATTTAACAAAGTTGAGTTCAGGTTTATTTCATATATTGCGAAGTTTCAAACACAATCACATAAATACAACCGATCTCATCTTTCTTCTCAACTCCAAAAATCTAAAATTCACATCGCATCTTTCAATGAAATGCTCCATGTTGCTACCTTTTTAGCACCTCCATCATCACACCCCTCGTCGTCTCTGGCATCACTCATTGCCACCCTTTGTTGTCATCATCTAACATCATCCCTAATCCCAACCACCACCTCATCATCCAAAACCTAGCATATTTCGACCATAACAGCCTTAACCATATTGTTATACCTGATTTTATCATTGGAAAATAATAAAAGAAAACCATGATAAATTACTGTAAAGACTTCTACAAAAACTGAAGATCGTGCTCTTAAAATTCATTTCAAGATGACAATCAGAAGCGTTAGAAGATAACACGCAAAACAATCCAATCTCAGCCCACGAACTATGCCTTTAGTGACTTTGTAACAACCTGCCTCCCGTAACATTCAAAATCTATGTGCCTAAGAAAATTGATTACCTAATGGTGTCGCATATGATGCTCCAATATAGGTAAGACATCTAAACGAAGTAAATATCACAAAACATATCTATCTCGACAAACAAACTCTTACAGCGGATGGATATAAAATATAATATCAACACAAACATGTATAAGACTAGATACAAAACATTTCAAGAGACATTAGATTCAATATCATACATGCAGTGTAAACAACACATCAAACCGTGTAAGAATACATGTCTCAACATAATACACATGGTATACGTGTCAATACCCAAAAACTAGATAGATATAATCATAACGATAATATAGTTATATATCTATAAATTGCTCCTAATTAGTAGAGAATCCCTATCTCTTTGTCAACGTAATCAAAGAATATCCAACAAAAGAAACAATAAAGAGAGGGTCGAACATAAACTCTAGTGAAAGAAAAAAATCATTGTTTTCCATTATTATCAATATGCACCTATATCACGAAAAATACCAAAAAAGCAATACTCGTAGTAATAAAACCATAGCTCAACCTGCATCTTCACCACATCTAACAAGTTAGCACATTTCTACTATAGTGCCATGCTATGATAAAACTATCATATACAAAATAATATGAAATCAATCATGAACAAAACCTTACGCATAAGCTAGTGGCTCATGGGTCTCCTGGTATGGCTAAAACCCTCGAAGTATAATCACTAATACAAGGCCAATATTATGATGCTTCAATGCATCGTACACAATCTAAAATCATTCACACATGAATTGATATACGCATATCTGACTGCTATCATTTGGTGATCATGGGAACCAATAACAAGTAACTTAATGCTCATAACCCTTGCTACAATGTAGCCCGAGGTCCATGGCTTATGTTGCCAAATAAAACGTCTCTTATATGCATGTTAATGTCATCCAAAGGCGCACATCTTACATAACAACAGCTCATGCCATAATTAGTCTATGAATATATAACCCCAATTCCGAAGCCAAGGGACATGGCGTTACTCCATATGCATAGTACCGTACGAAACCGTGTATTATAATACCCTAGTTGTCGCATCTCAAAAATTGCCAAACGACTATATAAAAGTCATCTTATGAATCAAAATGCATCGTAGGCATCACCTATGACCTCTTTGTCATAAAAAACATCGATACACCCTTCTGGTCTATCTCCAAAGTTGTGGTTTTAGAATGCATGTCGAAGAAGGTCACAATGGGTATATAACTAGGTTACTCCCTAACGCAAAAAACTTCATATATTGTAACCCTTGATAAATTTATGAATATTGGTCCAAACCATGCCCCAACCCGAGTTCATATATGAAAGTTATCCCATCTTGAAGTTTCCACCAAAATTTAGAGGAAAAACACAAATTTCCCCAATCTATAGCCGATTGACTTGTGAGGTACATGATGTGCTATCTTGATAACATGCGAACTAGATAATAAGGCTAATTTAACATTAGATCGAGGTGAATGATATTTCAAATTTGTTAAATATTTATGTTGTGGTTATCAAAATTGTAACGTCCCGCCTTTTCGCACGCTTTAAATCGACATACGTGCAAATGCAAACCATACAGAAGGGCGTATTATTCTGGGGTAAATGAGAAAAACGAGAAAACAGAATCTCACAGCGGAAGGATAAAATATAATAATCAAATATACAGTTCATGAAGCTGTTTACAAAATATTTAATTTTTCTTATACAATACATATCATAGTTGCACATACCAACGAAAAAAATCGATGCAACGGAATACAGTGTAGTGGAATAAAATACAGTAATAATAATGAAATCTTCGTCTTCGTCCATTAGAAATAAAGTCTTCGATCCTGAAATGCTCGGACTAACCCGAGCGAATTGAAAAGATAAAACATTCGAGTCAGAAATAAAAGATCTTATGTAAGTTAAATCAACAGAAATAGATATGAGTGCAGTAACTCAAGAGATGCTCGGGATTTACATCTCTTAAGGATTCGTTAAACTATTTACTATGTAGTATATTTCGCTATTATAATAGTGTGTATTAGTAAAATAAACTTACTTTTAAATAGCGTTAAGGGGTTAACCATATAGCCCTTAACACAAATAATGCCAATGGTTTATATAGTGCCTGCATATCTCCTGATCGGGAGACTACGAGAAGACACTCCATAGGTACGACACAAATAGAAACTCGTAGTAAGGCTCGGTATGGTAGGTGACATGACACAACTAAGCAATGCCAGGGTAGATATACTAATTACGCACAGGCTGGTGGTAACGCGTAGCGCACAGCTAGCACCTACCTCGAGCCACACCCCCAAATCAAAAATCAAAAGTGGCCATTGAATCAATCCAAAAGTCATAGTATAATATCGAAGGGATGTGTCCGATCAGAGGAATGACCTCATTGGCACGAGATCGCTCCTGTTTTAGCCACCTTATACCAACTCACGGGAGTTGGGTCCATGTATTTACCTCAAAGGAAACGCCGCCACCATCCTACTTCATTCTGGAATCTCCACCGCGTACACGGTTGTTAAAGTGGTTTTCGGAGTTGGAAGAGAGTATGACAACTTCCGATCTCGGTCTCTTCAACAACCAAACGTTATTATAACACCGCGGTCTTTTCAAAATAGTTTATACTTTAACACCAGAATAAAATATCCAATTCAAACCATATAAATGCAATATCATTTCTATTTTAAAACCCAAATCAATATGATATCATTTTTATTTCAAATATATCTTTTTCAAAAATCATAGTACTTCCAAATAAATATACCTTAAACCCATAGCTTCGAAACATAATTTTCAATACTTAAATGGTTTAATAATTCATAACTTTATAAAGTAAATTAGCTTTTTAATTTCTCAAATCAATTCCAAATACAGATTTGAATTCCAAAATAAACCATTTAAATTTCCATATATTTAAAAGTTTTAAATATTCCACCATTTCAAAACTAAATTACTAATTCATATATATATATGCCAAATTCACTTTACTATTATTTAGTTTGACTTACTTAATTAATAAATCCAGTATCCTTTAAATAAAACTTCAAATTTCAACAACTTAATATTCCTCAATTTATTTAGACTTGATATATTCACTTAAATCACCTTAACCCCAAATTTAGTTTTAAAACAATCTTTTGAAATCTAAATTTTAATAAGTTCCACATGGACTCTTATTAAATATAATTCTTAATTAAATAAAATCTCAGTCAATTTCAACTATCTTCTCAACCTTGATTTATAAAATCAATATAAACTCTATATTAGATATAATTTAAGTAAATACTTATTCATATTATATTCAATAAAATCAAACTTTATTTTATACTTTAAACCAATTTTATACATAGCTTAAAACCCAAAAAATTAACTATATATAAAATAACCTTTATCAAATATCCAAATCAATATATCAAAAATCATATATGTTCTTTACAAACCATAGATATCATTTAAAAATATTATTATATATATACCGTGGTGTCTGTATATAATTTTCTATCCTATGGTCAAGTGATACAGATATTTATCGTTTCAATCCGCAATTTGAAAATAAAATGCGGTTGAATATCATTTCAAACCGCAATTCCGAATGAAATGAAAATGCATAATAACTTGCAGTTTATAACAATATAAAATACAACATCCATTCATCCAATATCAACCATCGACCATTTATCGCAATCATCATCAAATTCAAATAATAGCATCAATATAGAACGAAAAATAAACAACAGGTATTAAATAGCAGTTTATATTCAATAATAAATTAATTAACTGTTTAACTGGCCGTTTATATGCAATGAATAATTAATTAACAATTTAACTGGCAGTTTAAATGCAATGAATAAATTAAATAGCAATTTAATTTAAATAAATGAAATTAACTGAGATGATGATTAAAAATATGCCAAACAACCATATATAAATTTTAAATCACATCATATATCAATTCAACAAACATAAGAAATTTTAGAAGTTGTGAGTGGGTTAAAACACTCACCTTTTGAATTTAAATTGAATTTAAAACCAAAATTTGACCAGTCTCAGAATCCGTCCAAACCTGCGCTAAAACGTCCGTAATTCTAATACGACCCAGCAAAACAAACCTCGCATGAATCCGAGCTCGTATGAAAAGGTTAGGAAAATTAAAAGATTGGAAAATTCTGGTCTTGAGTCGACTTCGGGTACAACTTCGGTCCACCACCTCAATTCCCCGGTGCTTGCTTGGAGTTTTTGCCAAAACGACCTGGAGCGACCCGAGTAATTTTCTTCCTAACCCAAAGTAGATGCAGCGTTTTTGCCTCTGAAACTCGAAGCGCGACCAGAAGTTGCTGCAGATCCGCAATTTTTTTTTTTGAAATTGAAATTGGATTAGGAAGATTATGGTTTGCAGCCATTGGAATGAGAAAGAGCATACATACAGAATGAGGATAAGCAATGACCTAGGGTTTATAACAACATATATATAGGCAAAATAGAATAGAAAGAATGAGCTAGGTTGGATTTGGGTTTTGAACGATAATTGACCCGAAAAGCTCGTTTCGATTCCGGTACGGAAAAGGGTCAACCCATATATCAAAATATATGTTTTAAATGATTTTAAAATCGATGGAATAGGTTTCAAGTCCATATTCCATCGTATGAGGAAGTTATGCAAAATTCAGTTTTTTTCAAATTGATTTCACTTAATTTCAATTTCATTTATTTCTAGGCGTTTCAAGCCCGTACGATCAAACGACAAGCCCGATCGTTATGAAACTTGAAATCCTATAATAATTCACCGATACGGATCCGATGAAACTAGTTTCGTCGAAATCCGAGTCAGTGGCCAAAATGGCTATTTTTCCATTAATTAAATAAATTAATAATTAATTAATTAAATCCAATTTTTAAATTACAATTTTATAATTGATAATTTTATCACCTTTATATTTCTTAAGCATTTACAAAAATTTAAACAAGTTTAGATGTAAATTAAAAGTTGATAAATCTATCAATTGCGGTGTTAATTTCTCCGCTTCATTATATTTAGAATTTATAAATTGAATTCTCAAAAACCCATTTATAAAAATTTTATGCTTTCTTATTCACATCTTTTACCAAAATAAGATTGCCACTACATTGGTTCATGATTTATTACATTATTATCCTCAAATTCCATTTTAATTTCAATAATGTAGTATTTAAACATTTTAATTCCATTTTTTTTTGCAATAAATAACATTATTGAATTCTATACTTAAATTAAATTAACAAATCTTGCTTCCTATACTTAAATCAACCAATAGTCATATTATGGAAGGATTAAACATTGTATGCACAACTCTTACATAAATTTCCTCATATTTCATCTGAATTCCATTTTAAAAAATTAAATTCATTTAATTTCAATTAATCCTTTTATTAAATTTTAAATTCCAATAAAATTAATAAAGCTTTATTCCTGATCCTTATAACTCAAAAATTTATCCAATGTGAATAACCTTAACACTACTTACAAATGTTACCTTAATTAACATCAACGTAATATTAAATTAGAATTGTTGTAACAAATTTCAAAGTTTAAATTTACAAGCAACCTACATAGGTAACATACAAAAATCGTTACTGTTAACCTTCAGTCACATTAATCGGCTTTTATTGCTTACAAAACAATGTTACATTTATTTTCATAATGCTAATTTCATTTACTCTATCCGTTACTACATTTATATCCATTAAAGTAATATTTAATTACCTTTAATCAAAATAACCGTTTATTACCAATATACTCTTTATACTACTTGTATGGTTATTCTCCACAATAATTACCATCCAACCTATTATTTAAAATTAAAGTCTCAATTAAATTTATTTATCTTGATTTCATTCTTTTATTACACTATTTATTACTTTACATAATAAAATAACATTTAAACTCATCAATGTAATACCAAACTTCATTTTAAATCCAATTGATTTCCAAATCAAAGTTTATACGTATTTCAAACAACTTATTATTATAATTACTCTCAGAACATTGGTTTTATTAAATGACCATTTGTTAATATTTAATTTCCTTAATTTAATCCAATGCTTACATTTTTTCATATTTTCAATGTATAGCTACGTAAACGTCTCCATTAATTCCATTGATTTACATTAACTCCATTCCATAAATCTACATCCAATTACTACCTTTAAATAAGTTTACGTTTCTATTAATTTCCATTCACACCTTCGTTATTAGATATTAAAATCATTAAAGTAACGTTTATCAACAACACAAACATTATGAATACTTATCAACCTACATCATCCCTATTACATAAATTTACATTTTATCCCATTATAAATAAACACGCACTTTAATTGATTCATATTTACATCCACTTGCGTATATAAAATTTTTGTAACCAAGTTATAACATTTACATTTTTCTTATTTTAATTTATTACCAAATCTTCCTATTTATACTCAATTATAACTTTGCAGTCTTAACAAATCCATAAATTGTCAATTGCCTAATATATACATTAATCAATTTAATACTTCCCTTTATTTCTCATATACAATTATATCCAGGTATAATCTTTCACTACTTTCATTCATTAGAATTCTATTCAAATTTCAATTTCTTGCAATAACTCATTTATTATAAATTTGCATACCAATAAATTAGGTTCCAATAAATAGAATTTATTCAATTCAACCTATTTAATTAAGTCTATTTTAATCAATATAATATTTCATAGGTTAATTCTTAACATTTACTTCATTACAAATTATAACAATTATATTTCTTTATAAATTTAATTCTAAAATCTTATTAATATGACAAAATTTAATTACGAAATTCATGGGTCGTTACAAAAATTAACACTATAGAATTAGAATCATAAGCTGTAATATAATAAATGTAGTAAATAAAAGCAGTAAAACAAAGAGAAGACATCAACATTTTTATATTGGTTTAGATTCCCAACCCTACATCCAGTTTATAGGATCAAATAATATACCCTAGAAGTGGGTGAATAGGGTATTTAAAAGTTATTCCGCACAGTTACTGATTAAATCAAAAATAGTGTACTGGAAACGTAAATGCAGAAAATAAAGAACACAAGATATACCCAACTTCGGCTTAATGCCTACTATTGCCCCAAAAGCTATTATTAGAATTAAATAATCAAATGCTAACAAGAAGTTAACTCATAGACACTGCTAACAAATATTCTAACTCAATGCCTAATAAGTTTGCCAAGTTTGCCTAAACTCAATTTCCTAAGATCACAATCCCCGAACTACAACACATAACTCAATTTTTTTACAGAGTTCAAAAGAAAATAAAATGAAAAACAATTAAAAAGTTAAATAAAAACAACCCCAAGTATCACGTGCACATTCCCACTTCAGTCTACTCTCTCCTATTTATATTTCTTTTTAATTTCCTTCTTCAAAAATAAAGTGATTCTCCTCAAAAACTTCACAAAAAATATATTCAATGCAACCTAGAAACTGCCACCTTCAATCTAAACTTGCCGCGGCCTAAAGTTTAATGTTGATGGTTGAAGTTTTGGGTGTTAATGGGTGAAATGTTGGCCGAGTTTGTAAAGGAGGAGAGCTTGGTTATAGCTTGATTGTGTATAGGAGGAGTTTTATGATTCATAACTGGTTTGTAGTTGAAAGCGATGAAATTGATTTTGGTTTGTTGATGATAATGGAGATGTACCGACTACTGGTTATTTTGATGTGTGATGGAGCATTATTTATATAGGCTAATGGAGGAGTTGTATGTGTATGCAAAAATATACGCGAGAAGATATGTATATATGTATGTGTGTGTATTTATAGAAAGATATAGATTCTGAGATAATTTGTTTCCCTGTATAGAAAATAAAATCCACATGATGGAAAATAAATTCTGTTGTATCTTCCAGAATATATCATTTGATTATGTGTATATTTATTTACTTTCGATCTCTGTTTATTTTTCTTTTCTTATAGCCTTTGATTGTGCATATGTTTCCTTGCTTCCAATTTGTATTTATTTCACTTTCTTTATTTATACGGTTTTTGATTGCGCGTTGATGAGATCTTTATTTATTTCATTTTCTCTGTATATGCAACATTTTACTATACTGAAAGGAAACTTTTTCATAACCAATATTTTATAAAAAAAACATGTAAATATAAAACACTAAACAAACATGTTAAATAAAAATGTTATTATCATCAAATAAAAATCGTCGATAGCACTATTCCACGGTCTCCCCTTTTTTATGATAATAAACATATGTTAAGATTTACAAATAAAATATATATGTGTATGTCGTGTGTGAAAATGATATGTGAAACTTGAATAGTTCTAGTTAAGCTCTCTCTATAGCTATACTCCCCTTATACATATGTCCCCCTATATAAATTTTCTTTGTTTAGCATGCATTAGACATGTGAAATGATAAGAGGTTAAATCAAAAGATGAAAATTAAGAAAAAAGAGCTTAAAAGTTACATCAAAGAGGAGAAAGAGAAAACACATCGTAGATAGTGTCAAATCAATTGCAACCATCAAACCTTAATCTTTCTCCCTTTTTTATTTTGATCAAAAGCATAAGTGAACAGTTGATAAAGTTAAAGAAAAACAAATAGTTATAACTCAAGAGTAAAGTTAACAAAATTGTATACTTCTATTTTGACATTAGACATGAATTATGACACCCATTATTGATTAGAAACATACCCTAAATAGAAAAGGTATGGTAATTTTTTTTTAAAATCGATTCTATGACATGAGTTTCAATCAACAATATAAATAGTATATGGAAATTTTATTTTACCTTTCAAGTGAAGTATTTGTATAGCACATTTTTATCGTTGATTCATTATAAATGAGATCAAGATACTTATACCCATACATTTCCGTGAGGTCTCTTAGATGAGGAAAAATTTGCTTGATCGGCTAATATACGCTGACGCTAAAAAACTTCAACATATACTGGATGCCCTTAGGTAATATAACTCTACGTCATACCATATCCATTTTATGCGTAGGCATGTAACCATTAAATTTTAGATTATTTATTTTTTATAAAATATTTGATATGTGATTGCTTTTCATATGTATCATGTACATGGCTTGTCCTCATACCCACTATTTTTCCGATTAAATTTGACTACATTCTAGTTAATGTTAACCTTACCCATGCATGCATAAAAATATAAAATACAAGCACGGAGCGATAGAATGTGATGGATAAGAAAATATTGTGAGATATGTAATAATACAAAATACAATGCTAATAACTAATGCTTAACTTAGACTATGATATATAATACTAGTATTCTTCTCAAGAGCACAACATTTGATTTGCCAAAAACTAAGTAATCATTACTCAAAGATTTGATAAGCACAAATAGGCTCAACTTAGGAATATACATATTTTCCAGAAGCAAAAAGTTTGAGGCAATCAAGGAGTATTTTTTCTCATCTTTTATGTTTAGTTTTTTTTTGAAAAAGTTAGAAGGCTAAAAAATATATAAATAAATCTAATCCTAATCTTTTTATAGAATTAAAATTAAATCCTAAAAGAAACTGAAGGGGAGAAAAAAATGAAAACAAGCAGAAATAAAAAAAAAGCTAAACAAATACTCAGATACAAATCGTACTGATCCATATCCATGATGTAACGACCCAGAATTTGACCGCTTTAAAATACATTATTTGAAGTGATTTTAAATATAAAATATAAAAGGCTTTATGATTTAAATAATATTCGATAGGATTTGGAAGTAGAAACATACATAAAAATAGTAACATTTGCCTATATCGACAAAAGTGACAAAATGCTGATTTCAGAAAATATGTTTCAATGGTTAAATAAATTATCTTATTTAATTTATGAGTGTTTATATTTTTAAACAGCATTATGACAAATTTATTTTTAAATTTGGTTTACATAAATAAATAGTTTAACTAAAACGTCAAAATGCGACCGTAAAATATTTTGTCGAAAATCAATGTTTTGTTCAAAATAAGTTGTCGCAACGTCGTCGCGTCTTTATTTTCTTATATAGGAATATATATTCAAATAGTGTAAGTATTAATTAATTCCCAAAACATGTTTACTTTTACTAAATAAGATTAGAAAACTTCTAGAAGTCATTAGTAAAAGTAAGTAAGAATTAACAAAAGTAAGAAAAAGTAAACATCAAATCACATCAAATCAAAGCCAACATAATTATGATATTCTTTACTTAATCTTTAAATGACTAAGACATAAAGTAAGGATGTGAAAGATGATGTTAAGTATTGAAAAAGTGTAGATTACTTTAGCTTAAAGTAAGGTTAGTTTGGTAATTTAGTATGAGGTTGTTTTGGTAAATTTACCACTTCTTTCTTTTTTTATAAATACCACCTCCTTCTTCACTTTCATTCACATTTTCTTCTTCTTCTTTTCTCAAGATTCTTCATCTTCTTCCTCTTCTCTTCAATGGCTTCCAAGATAGAAAAAAATTTAGAAAGAGATAATGTCAAAATAATTACAAAATATTCAAAAGAAATAAATGTTCATCCTTTTCAAATCAAACTCATTTTTTCTCCATATTTTACCTCTTCATCTCCCATCCATAACTTCTTCAAAAACGAACCAAAATGAAAAATTATTTTTTATCAAATCATGTATTTTTCCAGTGGCTACAACTTTCATGTTGACCACATTGTCACATTCTAAAGATAATCATGTCAAAAATACACTTCTTTCCAGTGCATTCTCTGACCCAGTTTTTAAACCAGAGAATGTGCCATTTTGTTTTGATCATAACTTGATCATAATAGATCCAAATTAAGAAATACTTTTTTTGAAACCATATAAAATTTCAGTGGCTATAATTTTTATGTTGATCACTTTTTTCACTTTTGAGGTTTCTATACCTGAAACTCGATTCTTTGAAGTACATTTTCGGGCTTCATTTTTTTCAATTCGACAATACCTCTTCTTTATTCTATCGTATCTCCCTCAAAAGAACTTGAATTCAAGTGGTTATTTTTCTCAAATTCAAGAGAAAAGAATTTACAAAACCTTCAGTTAACAAGTTTTTCAAATTTTGAGATTAAGAGAGCCAAAAATAAGAGAGGAGATGACCTATTTTTCGGGTCTAATTTAGGAATTCAAGTTCAAAGCTTCACCACTTCTTCTCTATACTTTCAGCCAACTTCCATCTCAAGCCTTGGCCAAGCACTAGGAAGGAGGAAATTGGGCTTATTTGTCATTTGGTTCCGGAGCATGGTAGGAAGTATGCGTTAGATCTTAAGTTGTGTGCCTCAAAGTTTGACGGAGTGGAATCCAAAGTAAGTTATTTCTTCTTTTAAGTTCATTAAAACCATTGTTAAGTTGAAAGAACTTTAAGTGTTAATTTGGTTGAAAACCCTTGTTAAATTCTTATTTACTTTGTTTTCTAGAACAACGATTTGATTTCCTTGCTCGATATTATGTTTGGATGGTTAATTAAGTAATTTAAAACTTAGAAGTTAAATACTTAATGGGGTATGCGGAAATGACTAGTACATGTGTTTCGTCTGTGAGATTCAAGAAGACTTGGGCGAGGGATGAAACATGTCAAAGGAAAGCCCGGATGCTTCAAAATAAATATCAAACCGTTAAAGTGTTATAAATATTTGATAGAATGAAGCATTGTTTGTCATTTATTATTATGTTTATTTCATTGATTAATTGTTTGAATTAGGCTCGACCAGTTTATGAGCACTGTTTATTATTTATTGATTATTGATTTTGCTCAACTAGTTTATGAGCAATTAATTATCCATACCAATGGGCTGGGTAGAAAATAATTATAGGCTAACACCTTGTGATTTATTTCACAATTTGACTATAAGATGTTTAGCGGTAATATTTGGTTCACTTCAATCTAATGAATTGTTTTGAAAATTGGTTTTCAAATGGAAATGTTATGAAATGTTTTCACTTTAAAAGAAATAGAAATGTTTGGTAATGAATATTTTGAAGTTATATTATATAAAAGTTATTTATATAAGAATGGTTTTATAAAAATGTTTTATAAAACGGAAAGAATTTCGTGGACTAAACCCGATGGTTTTAAGATGATTTTTGAAAGGATTTGAAAAATGAAAATTATCATAGATTTGAAAGTACTTGTGAATATTAGTGTGAAATGATTTATCGCTTCGGGATATAAAATGATTTATTATGTTACCAATGATTAGGGTAACCCGTAACTAAAAAGTAGACATGTGTTTTTCGTATAGTCCGTTCATAGAATAGAGGGATATACTTATATATCGATCGTATTAAGGCTGGGACCCAGTGTTATTGGAAGAAACCTCCCGATCTGGTTGCATATGGATTGATATGTTTTTATACAGTATTTGGGATTTCCAAATAAATATTTCAAAAGTGATTTGATTTAAGATTTCGAAGTAAAGTATAATTTGAATATAAAGGATATATATATATATATTTCAAAAATTTTGAAATAAGAATTCGAGAATAAAGTCCAAAGAGATAATTTCCGTAAAGGTAGTTAGATTTGAAAATCTAAATTTAAAGATTAGGCATAAGTGGGTAGTTTTGGGAATTCTATATTCGTTTGTTGCATCGTAGGCTCCATGAGTCCTACTTGCGGTAGGAGAACTACGTTGGCTTGATCCTGTATCTAATTGGGTACCTAATTAGATAGGGGTGCGTAGGCAGTCACAAGTGGTAGTGATGCACCCCCTAAAATGATATAACCCTTTCATGTTTATTTGTTAATGGTTGTTGTTTATCTCGTGTTATTGTATTTTTCCTGCTTACTATTTTATTCCGCATTTGACATGTTTATTGAGTTAGCAGGAATGGCTATTGCTGTCTCTCTTATTAGAGTTGTGCAGCGTTAGATTTATTTGTATTTGGTTTGTATTTAAGCATACCTAGTAGATTAAATTGATTACTCTGATAACTTGTAAAATTGAAGTTTTATCCTATACATTTAGTAATGTTGAATAATTATCAAATATGGTGTATTTAGTTAGTAGTTTCCATTAGTAGTCTTAGAATGGACGGATTTTTTGGCAATTTTAACTAGTTCAAAAATTCGGGTCGTCATACATGATCCGCAAATCCAGACATAATTGTGAAAATCTATCGTCTGAAGGAGGTTTTGTCAAGATATCAACAAGTTGTAGATCAATGTAGATGAATTCAATGCAAATGTCCTCTTTAGAAATACGATCTTAAATGAAATGATGTCTTATGTTCTATATGTTTAGTACATGAGTGTTGAATAGGATTGCTCGAAAATGTGCACAAAGATAAATAAAAAAACATGATATCAGGTCTACCAGCAGTAATATAGAGAAAAGAACTAATTATGCCTTGATATTTTTTTTCCGATCAACCGCGATTCCCTTTTCGTCTTTGTCAAGCTTGGTTGAAAGCCTTATGGGAGTTCTAAGCGTCTTTGCATTCTCGACACCAAATCTTTTCAACAGCTCCTATAACCAATTCTGGTGGATGATACGCTTTGAACTTCAAAATTTTAATTTTCATACTTGACTTTGATTGCTTGGTAGTGCATGGATCACTCTTATGTTTTCTTCATCACATCACTTTTGTCCTTCTCAGTAGTTGTATCAACATCTGACTCATCGAATTTCACACTAACTGATTCCATAGTAGTTTTCAAGATTATGCTCAAAATTATAGGCTTGCTCTTTGACGAGTATCCCATAAAAATCTCATCATCTGTCTTGAACTCAAATTTCCCTTTTGTACAAGCTTTGCACACTTTATTTGAAGTTCTAATGTGGCAGCCCTCTGATTGGCTCCTTTCTCTCAAGCTTCTCATGTTATCTAACGTGTCCTAGCATTTTATGCCATAAGGTAGCTTTCTCACCCTTTAGTTGCTAAGAACTTTTCTAACAATCTAACACTTACCATTTTTGCCCCTAGTAACACTCTAAACTCTGTAGTCTTCTAGGCTAAGGAACTTTGATTAATTTTATGTCATATTTCTGGAATAGCTTGAGTCAAAATACCATTTTTGTTGTCCCTTAACCTGCTAATATATCTACGCATAGGAAGAGAAGGAATACCTAGAAAACTTCATAGGTCTATTAGCGTTAGCGAAAAAATGTTTAGTAATCCAAAATTTTCAAGAGAGACTTTAAAAGCCCAAAATTTGTCTAACATTTCTGCATCTATTCCTGTACCAACTATAATTATCAAGACAGCCTTTAGGAATCCAAATTCATTTAACATTTTTGCATTGTTCCTATACTGTCATTTGTCGAAGCTATGTCCAATTTTACCACAACATAGGCATTTTGGAATTACGCTTCTACCTTAGGCATTGTCAGTCATGTTTTCTCTATTATGTAACGATTTACCAAAAACCAAGTCATTTTCCATTGTTTGTGTAAAGTTGATTTCCTAAAATCATATTCAATGACCTTTCACCTCTAGAAAATTTATTAATAGTGGATTCAAGGGTTTGGACTTTGAATTTAAGTGTTGTGTTTTCTTGCAATTGTATGGTACATTTGTTAATGAAATTTTCTCTCTTTGCATCGTTATTTTTCTTCAATTTCAATATCTTAACATTAGTGGATCTCCCATACTTTATATATTGAATTGGTGAGAACATCATTACTCCTTCTATACGTAGAAATTCAACCATAGAATTGATTATCACCCCAATTCACTCAAATGATCGTTTACAACCATTCAAATATACATGCAAAATTCAAACAAAACATGTTAACTTACAACAAAAATCATTTAACCATTATTAAACATGTAAATATGCATCAAAACATATCAATTTACCCTAAAACATATTCATAGTCTAACATAATATTCATATGGATAACCATAAATCAAAAAGATATATTTAAACCATTTCAAATCAAAGTAAGTTAATTTTATATCAATTTTAATTTCAAAATAGTGAAAAAGTATATTTTTGACTTTAAAAATGGATTAAAAACATGCCAAAACTAGTAAATACGTATATGTAATGTGTATGATGATAAATCATTGACAAATTACCCAAAAATTGATGATAAACATGTAAATCGAGGTATATTCAAAAACTAAAGAAAATACCCAATTTAAAATTCAACACTTTTAAGTCTTAAAATACTTTTAAAACACTTTTAACACACTATAAAAAATTATAGTGAAATGGGAGAATAGAATCACTACCTTAGGATGTAGAATAAAAAAAAAATCACCAATTAAGCGTAGATTCAACAAAACAAGAGTAGATATGAATTTAAGTAGCAGCTACATGATTTCCTAGGCACATATATTAAAATATAACCCTGGCAATATCTTGTCTAATTCCCTCATAATTAGACGATTTAGGCTAATTTTATTGAAAGAATGATGAAATTTAGGTAAAAGCAGGTCAACGAAAGCTATGAAGTGTTAGGAGATGTATTTTAGTGATTGTTATTTGCTATGGAGGCTTTCCTAATGCTAATTCCCAAACTAATTAGCATGCCTAATCATGAGCTCTATTAATTACCCACTCATCTGCCTAAAAGCTGTCCAAACTTTAAATAACCATATCTTCTAAAATGTAAGTCCAAAAATCTATCATGACCAGTCTAAAGAATGAAAAACCATTGTATCTTTCATTTGGAAGTAGTTTGAAATCCTAATTCGGCTTCTATCAAAATTTATAGGCCTAATTAGATTTTTAAAAGTCAAAGCCGTCCAATAAGAATTCTACAGATGGAAAACATCACTAGTTAACGATTCCTAGAGGTATATTTAATTTGGACCCAATTTAATATTAAAAATAATATATTTACCATTCTCTTAAAAATGCGGGTCGTTATGTTCTCCACCTATTTAGGTATTTCTCCCCTAAAATCCCAACCGAGCAAACATAATTAATCAATTTAGACACATATCATGCCTATCAATCGAATTAGGATAGCATTCATAAAAAATGCATACATATCAAACAATAAACCCTATGCATGCAAGGTACTAGCCTAAACAAAACAGATAACCAACTATGAAAGCTAACGATAGGAATTGGGATCTAACCAAGTAAGAGCTTTGGAGCTTTGGATAAGTAGTCTGCATGCTCTCCTCATTTCCCCAAGTACTATTGCCTTATTCCCTCGGCATCGAACCTTCGCCAACTGCTCCATCATCCTCTTGAGCTCCTTTATATTCTTCTTAACTATAGGAATCATCTTCCATAGGTTTTATGGTTTAGGTTCAACTACAACATCATCCAATTGATTTGGTGTCACGGTCACGTGTGAGTCATGCACGAACTTCCTATGGAATACATTGAGCATACTCGCCATCTTCTGAGGTAAGTCGACTCTATATGCTTGGTTCCCTATCCCACCAATATCGGAAATAGAGATACTAATCTTGGTGCCAACCCTCTCTCCTTATTACCAAATCAAACTATATTCTACAATAGAGAAATCTAAACAAACATCATATCATCGATAAAGAACACCAAATCTTAGCGTCTATTATCAGCGTAGCTCTTCTATTCACCTTAAGCAGTTTTCTTTCATTAATGAATGATCCTAATCTCCTCCGAAAGCTCCCTAATTCCTCTTATAAGCTCCTCGAAAATCCGTCATGAATAATGGGTCTCGGGCGCATGCAATACTCTTCGACACAACGTGGAATCCTACATTCCGTTTCGCACGTAACTCAGCCAATTTCAATGTTGTTATAATAGACTTTATGGATATGAATCAAGCATTCCATGACAACCTATTGATTATGACCCAAATATTATCGTACTCTCCTCTAGTCCTTGGCAATGAATTAATGAAATTTATCAATATACATTACTTCCACTAGGACCTCCAAGCAGTTATGGCCAACCGCTTGGCTTCTTTTGATCAGCCTTCACTAATTGACAATCCATATACTTCAAACTGAATGTCTCAATGTTCTTCTTTATCCCTCACATACATGGCATTCTTAATCCTATCCTAATCATGGACTACTTTTACCTTGGTAGGACCTACTACGACTCCCTACCCCAAAAAAACATGACATAAGGATGGCACTTCCCTCCTCCTGAAATGACACTACAAAAACTTTGCATTCAGTTGGTGCCTTCTCTATACCCCTAGCACAACCCTCAAATGCATCTTTTATTCCTCTTATATCCGTGAATAGATAATAATATCATAAGAGAATGCAAGTACAAACTTATTTGGTTGATTTATGAAATCATGGTTATTAAATCAACAACATATGCCGATGCATTGGTTAGCCCGAACGGCTTAACCAACCACTCATCAGATCCAAATAGTTCATAGGACACAATAATCGATGCACTTCCCCTCACCGCACTAAATTGATGGAACTCCATAGCTAGATTCGACTAAGAAAACACCTTGGCACCATGAAGCTAGTCGAATAAGTCATCGTTATATGGGAGTAGATAGTTCTTCTTCGTCATCTTTCCTGCTTACGATAGTCCATAAAAATTCTTGTAGATTGATCTGCCGTAGTGGAGAATACTACATGTGTTCCCTACTTAACATACTCCTTCAAACGAATATTCTATGTAATAAATCATCCACTTGCACCTCTATTTACTCCTACTCTTTGGCTTCCATATGCCTTAATGGCATAACTACTGACCTAGATTTCTTCATTAAAGTAATACAGAATTCTACCTTCTTATGTAGTAGCAATTTAATCGCTGCCTTATATATATCCAGATACTTTCTAGCAATAGGTACTATAGATAACTCATTGTGCTGGATCTCAAGCAAATATAGACAGCTAACCATCACCTCATCGTCTATAAGGTAGCCCAACTCTAGTCTACGCTCACCATCTATCCCAATCATCACCAACAACCTCTTCCAATCAACCAAAATTACGTGCTTATTTAGTTAGTCCATCCTCGATATAATACCAAACCCTACAAAGCTGGAGCATAAAACAATAGGAAATAAACATGCATCCAAGACTCGATAGGACTACATCTCGATAAATCGTAGATAAACTAGTTTAACCTCCCATAAGGTTTGACATAATAAAATGTTTACCTACTAGGTCGGCTTTTGTTTTAATCTATCCACCAAGATCGCTGGATATACAAGAATATGAAACCAAGTATCAAACAAAACATGAATATGTACATTATAAATAGAAAGCATAGCTTGGATAACAATGTCATTTCCGTTCTCCTTTGTCGATGAAGCACTCGACGAAGTTGGAACAACATTGGGAGCACATGCCTTCACAACATGCTTCTCCTTTAATGGTTCTGGACAATCCCTCTTTATATGTCCAAGCTTATTACAGTTGTAACACTCTTCTCTACACTCCTATAGTTCTTGCTTAGGTGACCTTTCCCCTACAGTTAAAGCAAGTAGGTTCAAATTTGCCATTTTTTGACTATCTTTTTTCTAAGCTTGCTTCTTGTCCTTGTCGTTCCATTTCTTTTTTCCACCTTTACCGCTTTACAGCTTAAACTACTCGCTTAAAACAACCAAAGCTTTTGGCTTTGGGTACAAGCTCCCACTCCCAAAGCCTTCTCGGTTATCTTCTCAAACGTTTCTCCAATATGGTCGACTAGCCTTCCCCTAACTACTCATCCAATCCAATTATAAACTTTTCATTGTTCTTTAATGGTGTGTCAATAAAGGGAATCCTATATTTCGATAATATGTCGAATTTGGTTACATATTCTGAAACGGACAAGTCACCCTACTTTAGACTAGTAAATCTTCAAAATAGCTCCGACTTCTGAGCTGTTGATATATACATCAATTCAATCTTACATTAAACTAATCCTAAGTAAATTGGTCATTAGGAGTAGCAGCTCTAAGATCATTCCGCCAATTCATTGTCCTTCCCTGAAGTTGCCTAGAGGCCAACTTTCTTTTCATTGAACCCTAAATCCGAGTCTTCGATGATGCGTTCGTAGGTATCCAACCAATCCTACACTTCAATAACTGATTCCATTCCAAAGAAGAATTTTCCCTCCAAACTAATAAATTCTTTATTTAGCTTTGCAAGATAAGCCCTTAGCACTTGCACTAGAGCACTACCAACTAAAGTTGGACCACATGCATGGGCATTTTGCATCATGTTCATCATCAAATTGTTGAACATCGTCTACATATTAGGATTTGCAGCTTCCCTATAGCCTACTCTAATCCTAAATTTGGAAGAAGAGTTCCTAGCAATATTCCTTGTTTGCCAGACCATTCTTAAAAAGTAGTAATAAGAATGATCGTCTCTCAATAAGGAAATTGCATAAAGGGTACTTATGTGTCCACTGTGACTTACTGTATGTGTGTGTGTACGTTATATGTATCTATCTATGTATATGTGTATATATCTATGCATGTACGTATAATATAATTTTGAAAACAAATATATAACAAATACGCCATCGCATATGTTGGTCTCCCCGTTCAAAGGTATTCTTCTTACCCTATCCCTAATGAATCTGCTTAGAAGATATCACCTTAGACTTTGTTTAACACCTAAGTCCCTATGATTATCCCACCTAAGCTCTGATACCAAGCGTGATGACACACTACACCTTCAATACCTAAATGCCCTAAATAGTCTGCTGCAACGGTATCCGATCGATGTCGGGCAGTGATCAAGGTAAAATAAAACAATCCAATATAGAACATATCATATATCTCAAAGCGTATAAGGTAAAATATAATGATCGATATAGATATAAAATAGTTGAGATAGTAGTATAACAAATTGAACTTATATAAATTAGAGTACATCGGTTCATCATCGTTATACAAAACAAAGTGGAAATAGAGTTCATACATAGGATCAAATAAACTCTAAATAGAAAGCTGTCTCTAATAAATGAGTATTGATAATAGCTCTATGGTACTGCATAGTGGAATAATAACAATATATCCAATACATATAATATGAAAGTGCTAGCCATATACTCATTTTTCGTATAACGCAACATGCTATCTCAGTCCCGTTATCTACAATCTACTCATTTAAAAGTAACCGAGATGACAACAAGCAAAGCATGAAATCTCGAGATAGACAATAGTCTGGTGTAAGCAATTTGTAATCTCAAAATACTATAAAGATTGATATATTTAATAAGAACATGAGGCATGGAGAATCATACCCGAACTCTCCTTGCATCCAACAAGTTAGCACATAACCTCGATGTATGTTAGTCTATTATCATTATCATGTGGGTGTACTAATACTCAAGTGCAGTATATGGTGCTTGGGAATACTACATAATAACACATCATGTGACATTTATATCAAGCATAACAAACATGGCAAATATCAAACAATCTCGCATCTCTCGACTCAAAGGCTATTAGATATAAGATAATTCAAATGATCCCCCATATTGATTAGTGACTACTTATCATCATGGTCCCATCGATGCTCGAATCTATGCCATTTCATAAGGAAAGAAATCTAAACCAGCCCGTATAGGTCCAGGGTTAAATATATCTCCTTGAATTGATCTGTAATGGGCATCCCCACTGACCCCTTCTTGAGCATGCATCAAGATCTTTGAGTTATCTACGATCCCTTTAGCACATACCCCTATATTAGAAACCTCTATATGTACTACTGTACAATTTCACTCTGTAGTGGACTTTCTTCCTTGAAAGGTCCTACTATATAAGGGTGAGCAAAATTCGGTTAGAACCAAATTAACCGACAAAACCGATTGGTTTTCAGTCGGTTTGGTTTGGTTTTGAAATTAATTTGATTTAAATCCGGTCTGTAAAATAATTCTTTTTGGTTATATGTTTAACGGAATTAATCGAACTTTGTATTTCCAGTTTTATGGTATTATAATATTATGAGTAATTGGTTTACTAAAAAAGTACAAAATTTACTTGTTAAAATATGTCAAATTTTATTATAAACATAAAAAATACTAAATAAAACTCTCAAGACACAAATTTCTGTTTTCCTTTGAATAATTAATCATTTGAATAATAAAATATCTTTCTGGTTTGGTTAAATTGGTTACAGATCGAATTAACCGAAACAAATTCAGTTTGGTTCAGTTTTGAACTTTTTGCTCCAATTCGGTTTGAGATTTTTTACCTCAAAACCGACCGAACCGACCGAGCGCTCACTACTAGAAACCCTTATTTGTTCTACCCTACAAGTTCACTCCATATCGAAATTTTCTACTTGGATATTCCCTAGATTCTACAAACACTTTCAACTTGAAATGTTCGATGTAATATACTTACATTGTCGAGTTGACGGAGCTACCTCACTTCCTTTATTGGTCCTTAATTCTCCAAGTTGCCTCAAATTGTCCTAAAGTCATCCCATTCTCGCCCTAATTCAACTCCTAAAAAATCCTAAAGTAGTACCTAGGTCTTCCCTTGAAGCCAAATACAGCTAAGCCCAGAGCCTCCTCCAATGCTCCAGCACACTACCTTTACCCTATTCTTTTCTTAACCGGCCCAATGTGAGTAATCAACCGATCGAAGCATAAGAATAGGACCCAACACCTTGCTCGGCACATAACCCCTGACCACTATTTTCTGTCCGGTACTACCCACTAGGCCGAAGTCAGCACAGCTTAATTTCTCCCCCAAGCCAATGCACCAACCAAACTACATATCTTGTTTAGTCTTCCTATCACCAACCACTCCTTGATAGGCCTAAAGCAACCACCATGCATGCCTAGAACCGAACCGAAGCATCTCGAGGATACACCATCACCACCAAACCAAGCTTTCCCAGGCTGAAGTCTACTCTATGTTTTTGACTTCCTTGCTCGAAGTTATCACCGAAAACACCTGCGCTGAACCCCATAACCGACCACCATATGCCGACCTAATTACTTAACATACCTTCAACCATTTTTTTACATCGATTCAATCTCAACTCTCGTCCCTTTAATTTGTGTGCAACTCCTTTGTAAGATATAACTCCAAACACTATATAAGCTCAATATTGCATTTATGGATCCTCCATTCTTTGTGTGTTGAATTGCAAAATACATCACTACTGCTTCTACATGGAGACCCCTTATCGTGGAATTGATTACCACCGCAATTTGCTGCGATGAACATTTACAATCATTCAAGCATACAAGAAACATTCAACACATAAACTTACAATATAGATCATTTAACCATTATTCAAACATCTAAATATGATCATGGCGATTTATCTCAAAAAATATTCATAGTGTAACCTAACATTGATATGAACAATCATACATCAAACAACATGTTTAAATAATTTTAAATGAATTTAATTCATTTTTATTCCACTTTTAGTTTCAAAACATCGACACAACATGTTTTTAACTTTGAAATTGGATTAACAACCAGTAGATACATATATGGAATGTGTAGATATGATAAATAACTTACTAACCATCCAAAAATTGATGAAAATATGAAACTTAAGCTAGTTCCGAAAATTACAGCAAACATCCAACTTAAAAATCATAATTTTAAGTTTGAAAACATTTTAAAAATACTTTTAATGAATATATCCAAATTATAGTAAAGTGAGAATATATAATCACTTATTTAGGGTGTAGAACCGTCAAAAATCACCAATTAAGCGTAGATCCACCGAAACAGAAGTAGGTCTCAATATGGAAAGCAACTAATGCTTTCCTATGAACAAATTTTGAAATATAAAAAGTTCATTGCAAATATCTTGTCTAATCCTCTCCTAATTAGGTGATTTAGGCTAACTTTATTAAAAGAATGATGAAATTTAGGCAGAAAAAGATCAGTAGAGTCTAAGAAATGTTAGGAAATGTTTAAAGATGTATTTATAGTGATTATTACAACTATGGAGATAGCCCAAAGCCTAATCCTAAAATTAATTAGTAGACCTAATTACGGGCTTGGGTAGTTACCCAATAATTTATATAAAAGCTGACTAAATTTTAAATGGTATCTTCCAAAACGTTATTCCAAAGATCCGTTATAACTACTTTATGAAATGGGAAATCATCATATCTTTCATTTGAAAGTAGTTTGAGATCATAATTCGGCTTCCACCGAAAATTATATGCCTTACAAGATTTTTTGGAGTAAAAATTGTCCAATAAAAATGCTAAAAGTGGAAAATATTGCTAGTTAACATTTACCAAAGTTATATTGAATTTAGGTTCAATTTAATATTAAAAATAATATTTTTACGATTTCGTTAAATGTGGGCCGTGACAGATGTTTTTCCCTCTTTCTAGAGAGTTTGATTCGATGATATTATTTTAAAAGTTGGAACCCTAATCCATATAGTCTTTTGAGGATTTAGCAATAAGTTCTTAGATCAATTCCAAGTTTATTCGTTTTAGCCAAATAATGTAATGTCCTTGGTAAATTTGCTTCAAAGTCCAGTGAGATCTTGAAGAATTTCTTAAAAAGGTTCAACGCCACCATAATGGAGGTAAAGAACCCTTGTTATGATATTATATTGTTGGCTTTAATTTTGGAGTGAACAATGCAACATATTCTAGTAGATGGTAAAAATAAAGGATTTCTATAGAAAAGCAAACCAATTTTTGCACTTGGAAGAGGCACATATAGAGGATGATAAGGGTATTGGCAGTCAGGTAGGACTGAACAATATCATTTAGAGTATTATAGGTGACAAGAAGGAAGGTGAGAACAGTAAAGTCAATGCTTGGATTGAAACAAGCGAAAGAACCAAAATGCCCATGGAAAGAAGCAAGGCTTGAAAAAGCATATTTGTTTCAACTATGGTGACAAGTTTATGGAGTTGACAGACCCCATCAAGAATATCTACCTTGCAACGCAAGGAACTAAAAGATATAAGAAGCCTAACTTGATGAAGTTACTAAAGAAGTAAATCACATTGGAAATTAACTTCATTTCTATGAACCACATAGACACAATATAAATGCTAATTAAGAAGAAGCGGCTCCAATAATAAGTCAGAAAAGTAAGGAAATCAACTGAAAATTAGTATATCATGGAATATATTAAACATCATAATTATATATTTCTAAATACATCACTATTCTAATTCTTCTAAGATTTTGTTTTGGATCATTTATTGTTCTTTTTTTCAAAAATTTAGTTGTAGATTTATTATCTATTTCAATCACAAAATGACTATGTAATAGATAAATTTTCAGGCTTTTAATTGCTAATTCAATAGCAAGTAATTCTTTATCATACACAGTGGAGCTAACTTGGGTTTTATCAAACTTTCCAGATGTGCAAGATATTATTTCCTTTTGTTTTGCAATTAAAACTCTTGCCAAAAAATTGTTTGAAGCATCTGTTTGTAAAGTGACCAATTCATCATCAGAAGGAAAATAAATAACTATTTAATCTTTTACCATATCTTTTATTTTTCTAATTTCTTCATCTACTTGTTTTTGTAATGTAATTGGAATTTTATATATTCCTTCTTCTTGGTTGTTCACCGTTAAATTGTTTGTATTTTTCTTATCTTCGGAAAGCTTTTTTGTAAGTGTTGAACTTTTGAGGATAAATTTGCTATAAATTTTCTTCCGTAATCTAATGGTTCTGAAAAACATTGAAGTTCTTTAATGTAATAAAAGTCCTTGAAAAATCTTTAATTTTTGTATAAATATGTTGTAATTCTATTTATCCGCTTTTAATATTTTTTCCAAGGAAATCAATTTCTGTTATAAATAATTCTATTTTTTTAGGACTTAAGATTACACCATTTTTGAGTAATATTTTTATTACATTTAATAAATTTGCTTGTGTTCTTCCACTAAATCTGAAATACTAATAAATCATCTATATATTGTAGGATCGATTTCACCCTAGAGGGGGGGTGAATAGGGTGATAGTGTAAATTATAAAAATTAATCGCGGAAGCTTATCAATTAATTTAAATTCAGATCACAGAATAGCAGCACAGATATAGCAGAATATAAATAACAGAACAGAACAACACAGAATTTACCCAGCTTCGGCAAAACCCTGCCTACGTGCTGCCCCCAAGGTTTCTACTAGAAATTAGATAGTCCCTCGCTTACACACGTAAACTCGCTATACCCGCTATTGACTAATCTAACTCTACGCTCAAAACCCTGACCACAACTCAACCACCGAGTTGCGAATTCCCAAACTACACACCGTAGTTTGTCCCCTAGTCACACGACTAGAAAATTAAAAACGGTTTAAAAGAAAATACAATTTAAAAACAAATTAAAATAACAAAACCCTATTTAAAAAACAAAGCCCAAATTAATAAACCAAAGGCCGGTCCCTTATTCTCTTCAACCCGTTCCTTTTATTTTTATTTATTTTTTCTCGTTCGTGAAAAAATGGCCGCTCCTCAACTCAATTAGGGCTTTTGTTTGCTCCTTGCAATTCAAGCTAGGGTTGTGCAAATTGATGTTCGCCGCTTGATACAGTTTGATTGTATGCTTCGATGCTTTTTGCTTTGCCCACGGCTCTTCAATTTGGATCGAGTTCGATTCGTGATTTCGGTATGTATTTTATCCTTTTGCTTTTGGCTTGTTCGAACTCTATCAATTGCCGATGATGATTTGTGGTAATTTATAGGATTTGAAATCCTATTTTTGCGTTCGTATATTCGTGTTTGAATTTGTCAATTTACTTTACCTCTGCCGTATGATTATGATCTAATGCTGTGACTTATTCAAATTCGTATAACTTATGCTCGATCCCCACGGCTTTGAATTGCCGTGCTCATCACGGTGTTGATTTTCTTTTGACCATGTTGATTTCGTGAAAGATTTACTGCTGGCTTTGCTTCAGTATGCTTTGATTCAAACCAGACTTTTGTTGACTTGATCACAACTGATATTAGCTTGTGAATTTCTGATGGACTTATTAGTTCGACCCTTGTGTTCTTCATATCTTCATTTGATCAGTGTGTTTGAGTCTGCACTTGCATATGTATTACATTGTTGTAGTTTCCTTTCCATGAGTCACTTATGCTCGGGCCCACTGTTCGCTGAAGCATTCTGGTTTGATTCGAATTTGATATTTGAGCTTCAGTAGTTTCTGGTTGATCACTTGATTCACCTGTGCACATTGTTGCTTGGCTCTCTGACCTTGTTGCTTCATTGCTTACTGTCATTTGTTTCTTCGCTTGTGCATATTATACTCGATACTGTTGCATTGTTTTCTGGTCATTTGCACTTGCAGTTGGTTCATTTGTTAGCACTGGAACTAGCTTGTATCTGGAGTTGTTGTATTCATTCATACTGTGTATTGCATTGATGTTCATTTCATTGCATATGAATCTTGGTCAACTTGATGTTGTAGCTTGCTGTACTTTCCTGTAGCTCCATCTGTTGCAATCTTTGATGATTTATTGTAGTATGTTGGTCTGTCTTGTTTTTGGCCAGATTTTGTTGGTTCTGCATTGCATTCTCAGTGATCTCCATTTCACTTTGTTGCATTTCTGATCACTGCTGTGTCTTGTTTCACTAGTACCAGTGATGTTGCAACTGGTTTAATGTTTGTTTATATACACTTCATCACTTCAGCATTGTATTGTTTTTACTTCTGGCCTGTTGTAGTTTGATTGTGTGATGTTATACTTTGGTCTATTGGGCTGCATTCATGATGTAAGTGGTATGTACTTGTGTACATCTGGTATGCTGCAGCTTGCATCTTTGTTGCATCTGGCTGTTGTCTTTGTTGTTGGGTTGCTGCACATATGAACTTGCATTCATTCGAGTTCAGTTTGCACTTGTTCATCATTTCATATTGAACTGTTTCTTGTCATGTTCACTTGTGTTGAATCCAGTTTCAAAACTCGGATTTGACCTTGTGCTCGTGTCGTATTTTTGACTTTATTGCACCTGAGTTGAACCTGTCCGTATATTTGGGTTTGACCTTGTGCTCACCTGTCCCTGTAGCATTATCAAGTGTATATATCGGCGTGCACGGCCTTGTGGCATATACAGTAATACACTGTGTATGTCACAAGTTGTTCGTGTATGATGAATTCAAATTTAAATTATGACGAACAACCCAAATAACTGAGGCAAATCATATATTCAAAAATTATCTTTTATTTTTGAATTGCAAAAATATTTCTTTTTCAATTTTACTGCGTTAGTTTATATTTTTGCAGATTGCTCAGATGCTGGATTCAAACTGGTATGCAGTTGAAGATAAATACGAGTGTGAGTGATATGTAGTGAGGTGCTGATGTAAAATAGTGATGTAATTGAATTTGTATCAAAGTTGTATAGTGTATAGTGAGAGCTTGAATTTGTATACTATTCAAAATTGTAATAAATATTTATTTTAATAAAATATTCGTTTGAATTCAAATTCCGTGTTATTTATTTTATTCAGCAAATATTTATTTAATCTGTGAAGAATAACATAGTATATTATCAAATACATTTAAACGAATGTATATATGTTTATTATCATCAAACAAAAATCATATAAGCGCATATTCAACAATCTCCCCCTTTTGATGATAACAAACATATATTTAAGATTTTGAATATGTTAAATGTATTTGATCATTGATATGCTCTAATTGCTCCCCCTATTTAAATGCTTCCTCTCTACATGATGCTCCCCCTACATATATGCATACAAATAAAAATATGCAAATGATTCTAGATGCAAATAGAAAATTATGTGACCTTTGCTTGATTTTATTTGACAAAATCTTAACTTTTCTCTCCCCCTTTTGTTATCAGCAAAAGAATAATAGTGTTAGAGAAAATAAAGATAAAGTAATCGATATCAATCCAACATTAAAACTCAATTGAATATAAATATTAAATTTCAATAAAAAGTCAAACAAAAATTATAAATATTTTGTTAGGCGCATATTCCACTTTTAGAATGATAGAAATGATATCATCATATAAAACCATACAGTTGTGTCTATTTGTGGTATATTTATATCAGGAATTTGAATATCTACTAACCATGCATAACCGTTAGGACTTTTAAATGAGATTAGTAGTATTCCAATTTTATTATATTTTAAAAAAATAAAATGAATTCAAGTATCTTCTAACCACGCATAACCGTGAGGACTTTTAAATGGGATTAGAATCAACTTGTTTATTTTACAAATCAACTTTTGATATGCGTTCCATACATGCATAACCGCGAGGACTTTTAAATGAGCATGGAAGCACATAACAAATTCCAAGTAATTCACTCATGCATAACCGTGAGGACTTTTAAATGAGAGTGAATACTTTGGTATTTATTTATTTATTTAATATTTTTATTTTTAAAAAATGTAAAAATGAAAAACGAACGATTCCTGTTTAAAGTACCACATATTGACAAACTATATAGAATTTTGATGAGTGATGGTTGATAGAAAACATGATAGACATAGAGATGATCATGGAATTTTTTACCAACAAAAATTTTTATAACTCTTGTTTAAATTTCTAAAGAAATTTACTAATTATACCGTCTCGAGTCATAATATATAATAAATATCAACACTCATCACTTTTTCAATTACTATTCATCTTTTCGATAATCATTTGGGAGTCAGATTAGTCAAAATAGTCATTTAAAATCAAATTCAAAAATAATTATGAAATTAATTTTTCAAAATGACTAATCTGAAAATATGGTAAAAAAAATGATTTTCTCCAGGGGGTTTTAAAAGAAAATTTTCTGCTATTTGAAAATTATTTTAAATGAAGAATATGTAGATATTTTCTTTGAAAAAAAAACGATGCAGTTACTAAGTGTCTCAAAAATCACGTTCAACTAGTAATTTTTCTATCAACTAGATTACCAGTGTAATCTGCATCTAAATTTTATTGACCAAAACATGAAGTGTGCACCAAAACTTTCAAATTCAATTTTAACAACAATTTAAATGACACTCTTTTGAATTTGAAATGAAACCGTGTAAATAATCAGAAAAAAACGTGAATAAAGAGTTAGCCATATTATAACCAATTGTAATATCCAACAAAACACTATTTTTAATCCAAACTGATATATATATGAAGTAATTCAAAGAATCTAAAGATTTTTATAGTGTTTTTGGCATAAGAATATAATTGGCCAACTATGTTGAATAAGTCAGAATCAAAATCATCATCTTTTCATCAATCTCAATATTGGCTGATTTAATTCAAAATACGGTGCAGATTATCACATTTAATATATCGTTTAAAACATACCATACCTGTTTTACCTTTACGATATTTTTCGTTGTTGTCCGTTGTGATTCTGTCACCTTTATACTAGGCTAAGGAACTTAGCTTTGTCGCCCGTTGTGTTTCTGGAACAGCCAAAATCCAGAGAACACTATTGTTGTTCCTTAGCCTGCCACCACACCTACACGGAAAAGGATTTATGTGACCTATTTGCTTTTATAGGTCCATGGTTGTTAGTGGCAGAAAATTTTGAAAAATAATTTTGTGTAGACCCAAAACTATTTATAATTGTTCCCTTTGGCACCCAAATTTGTTTAACTTTGAGAGATTTTATATTTGTGCCTTTTGGAACCCAAATCGGTATAGTTTTCACATGTTTGGGTCTATACCAACAATTATTGTGACCGTGTCCAAATTTTCTACAAATTGTGCATATAGAATTAACTTGATTAATCTTGTTTTCAACAATTTTCGAATTATTATATCCAAGTCCTTGTCTAACCGTATTAACATTTTGCTTTCCTAATAGCATATTCAACGATTTTTCACTTTTTGAAAATTTATCTAAAGTCGTTGACAATTGTTGGACTTGTGATTTGAGAGATTCATTTTCGTTTAACAACTGTGTGCACTTTTTAATAGAATTCTCTCTCCTAGTATTTTCATTCTCCTTTAAAATCAGAATTTCATTTTCAAGCGATTTTATTTTAATTTCTGATTTTTTAATTTCTTCATCAAATGTTGGACACTTATCACACTTAGGGATCCTACTTTGATAGGTTTTAACTAATTGATCAAGTTGTTTATTACATTCTATCAAAGTATCTTTTTGAGATTCAAGTTTGGCGTATTTTTCCCTAAGTCGTTCAAAACAACCGTTTACTTCATGAAAATATATAAGCAACTCAGAATGGGTAAGTTTTGATACCTCACTTGGCTCGTCATCGTCACTGTCAGTTGTATCACCTCGAAGACACAATTCTGCCTTTTCGCTTTCACTGCCAGTGCTTTGATCATTCTCGTCTATTTCATCCCAAGTGGCTGCAAAACTTTTCTTTTTCTGTTTCTTTCCATGGCTGGATTTAATTTGTGGACAATCGGGCTTGATATGGCCGGGTTTGTTGCAATTATAACAAATAAACTTTTGTTCTTCTGAGTAGTCTAGTGCTTTGGCTATTCTGCTTTTTGCTTTTTGATTTCGAGCTGAATTTCCATGTTTTTGATTCCATTTTTTGAATTTCCTTATTAACAGCTCCAATTCTGCTGCTCCATCATCTTCATCGTTATCATCATCACTTTCGGTTGTTCCTTTGAGAGCTATTGATTTCTTTTGAGTGTCACCTCCTTCACGCTCTTCTTTGAATTTCATTTCAAGCTCATAAGTGGTGAGATTTCCGATGAGTTCTTCAACTTTAAGTTGTTTTAAATCTTTCGATTCTTGTATGGCAGTTACTTTTGCTTCAAAGCTTCGTGGAAGGACTCTGAGGATTTTCCGGACTATTTCTAATTTGGTGTATGTTTTTCCGAGAGCTTTTGATTTGTATACGATATTGGAGAGTCGTCCATACATCTCTTTAACATTTTCTTCCTTCGCCATTTTGAAGTTCTCGTATTCGCTGCTTAGCATTGCAAGGCGAGATTCTTTGACTTGAGATGTTCCTTCGTGAGTCACTTCTAGTATGTGCCATATTTCCTGCGCAGTTAGACAATGGGAGACACGATTAAATTCAAATTGATCCAATGAACAGATAATAGAATTCATAGCTTTGGCATTAGTATTTTGTAATTTATTTTCTAGTTCTGTCCATTGTTCCTTTGGTTTCTCTATTTCCTGATTATCTACAGTTATAGTTGGTATTCTATAACCTGTCTCAACAATATTCCAAGCGTCAATGGTTTTCAGAAAAATTTGCATTCTATTTTTCCAGTAAGCATATTCACCATTGAACATTGGTGGTCTAACTATCGACTGACCCTCTGCAAAAGCATTATTAAAAGAAGCCATTTTAAAAATTCAAATTTTTAAAACAAAAACCGATTTTTTTTTGAAACACAAATTTTTAAAACAAAAATTGATTTTTGAAACACGAATTTTTAAACAAAAATTGATTTTTGTAAAATCAAATTTTTAAAACAAAACGGCTTTTGTTCCTAGCTTTGATACCACTTGTAGGATCGATTTCACCCTAGAGGGGGGGGGGGTGAATAGGGTGATAGTGTAAATTATAAAAATTAATCGCGGAAGCTTATCAATTAATTTAAATTCAGATCACAGAATAGCAGCACAGATATAGCAGAATATAAATAACAGAACAGAACAACACAGAATTTACCCAGCTTCGGCAAAACCCTGCCTACGTGCTGCCCCCAAGGTTTCTACTAGAAATTAGATAGTCCCTCGCTTACACACGTAAACTCGCTATACCCGCTATTGACTAATCTAACTCTACGCTCAAAACCCTGACCACAACTCAACCACCGAGTTGCGAATTCCCAAACTACACACCGTAGTTTGTCCCCTAGTCACACGACTAGAAAATTAAAAACGGCTTAAAAGAAAATACAATTTAAAAACAAATTAAAATAACAAAACCCTATTTAAAAAACAAAGCCCAAATTAATAAACCAAAGGCCGGCCCCTTATTCTCTTCAACCCGTTCCTTTTATTTTTATTTATTTTTTCTCGTTCGTGAAAAAATGGCCGCTCCTCAACTCAATTAGGGCTTTTGTTTGCTCCTTGCAATTCAAGCTAGGGTTGTGCAAATTGATGTTCGCCGCTTGATACAGTTTGATTGTATGCTTCGATGCTTTTTGCTTTGCCCACGGCTCTTCAATTTGGATCGAGTTCGATTCGTGATTTCGGTATGTATTTTATCCTTTTGCTTTTGGCTTGTTCGAACTCTATCAATTGCCGATGATGATTTGTGGTAATTTATAGGATTTGAAATCCTATTTTTGCGTTCGTATATTCGTGTTTGAATTTGTCAATTTACTTTACCTCTGCCGTATGATTATGATCTAATGCTGTGACTTATTCAAATTCGTATAACTTATGCTCGATCCCCACGGCTTTGAATTGCCGTGCTCATCACGGTGTTGATTTTCTTTGACCATGTTGATTTCGTGAAAGATTTACTGCTGGCTTTGCTTCAGTATGCTTTGATTCAAACCAGACTTTTGTTGACTTGATCACAACTGATATTAGCTTGTGAATTTCTGATGGACTTATTAGTTCGACCCTTGTGTTCTTCATATCTTCATTTGATCAGTGTGTTTGAGTCTGCACTTGCATATGTATTACATTGTTGTAGTTTCCTTTCCATGAGTCTCTTATGCTCGGGCTCACTGTTCGCTGAAGCATTCTGGTTTGATTCGAATTTGATATTTGAGCTTCAGTAGTTTCTGGTTGATCACTTGATTCACCTGTGCACATTGTTGCTTGGTTCTCTGACCTTGTTGCTTCATTGCTTACTGTCATTTGTTTCTTCGCTTGTGCATATTGTACTCGATACTGTTGCATTGTTTTCTGGTCATTTGCACTTGCAGTTGGTTCATTTGTTAGCACTGGAACTAGCTTGTATGTGGAGTTGTTGTATTCATTCATACTGTGTATTGCATTGATGTTCATTTCATTGCATATGAATCTTGGTCAACTTGATGCTGTAGCTTGCTGTACTTTCCTGTAGCTCCATCTGTTGCAATCTTTGATGATTTATTGTAGTATGTTGGTCTGTCTTGTTTTTGGCCAGATTTTGTTGGTTCTGCATTGATTCTCAGTGATCTCCATTTCACTTTGTTGCATTTCTGATCACTGCTGTGTCTTGTTTCACTAGTACCAGTGATGTTGCAACTGGTTTAATGTTTGTTTATATACACTTCATCACTTCAGCATTGTATTGTTTTTACTTCTGGCCTGTTGTAGTTTGATTGTGTGATGTTATACTTTGGTCTATTGGGCTGCATTCATGATGTAAGTGGTCTGTACTTGTGTACATCTGGTATGCTGCAGCTTGCATCTTTGTTGCATCTGGCTGTTGTCTTTGTTGTTGGGTTGCTGCACATATGAACTTGCATTCATTCGAGTTCAGTTTGCACTTGTTCATCATTTCATATTGAACTGTTTCTTGTCATGTTCACTTGTGTTGAATCCAGTTTCAAAACTCGGATTTGACCTTGTGCTCGTGTCGTATTTTTGACTTTATTGCACCTGAGTTGAACCTGTCCGTATATTTGGGTTTGACCTTGTGCTCACCTGTCCCTGTAGCATTATCAAGTGTATATATCGGCGTGCACGGCCTTGTGGCATATACAGTAATACACTGTGTATGTCACAAGTTGTTCGTGTATGATGAATTCAAATTTAAATTATGACGAACAACCCAAATAACTGAGGCAAATCATATATTCAAAAATTATCTTTTATTTTTGAATTGCAAAAATATTTCTTTTTCAATTTTATTGCGTTAGTTTATATTTTTGCAGATTGCTCAGATGCTGGATTCAAACTGGTATGCAGTTGAAGATAAATACGAGTGTGAGTGATATGTAGTGAGGTGCTGATGTAAAATAGTGATGTAATTGAATTTGTATCAAAGTTGTATAGTGTATAGTGAGAGCTTGAATTTGTATACTATTCAAAATTGTAATAAATATTTGTTTTAATAAAATATTCGTTTGAATTCAAATTCCGTGTTATTTATTTTATTCAGCAAATATTTATTTAATCTGTGAAGAATAACATAGTATATTATCAAATACATTTAAACGAATGTATATATGTTTATTATCATCAAACAAAAATCATATAAGCGCATATTCAACATATATAATATAATAAATGGCAAGTTTTCAAACAACGAGTTCATCAATTTTTAGAACATTTGAGGGCATTTATTAATTTGAAAGGCATTACAAGCCATTCAAAATGACTTTGAGGACAAGTAAAGCGGTTAATTCAATTAATTCTTTATCTTCAAGTTTATTTGCCAAAATTCTAATTTATTATCAAATTTGCTATAGCATTTTGCTCCTTCTATTTGTTTAATTAAGTGCATTACTGAAGGAATAAAATATCCATTAAATTTTGTGTAACTATATAATTTTCTATAATTTATAACCATTCTAGCTTTTCCTCTTTTAACCTCGGAATGCTTTCTTGCTAAGAATGCTGGAGAAGAATGGGGACTAAAACTTTTCTGGATCAAGTTAAGATCTAATAGTTCCTTTATTTGTTTCGAAAATTCTTCGTAAGTAGAAGGCGTAACCATAATACTATTAACTCGATTTTAGCGTGTCTATATTTCTCCATTAGTTCAATTCTACAGTATTTAGGTTCTTTATCAAATAATTTTAGTAGGTTATCTGAATAAAGTGGCTCTAACATAATATGTATTAAAATTTAAAATTCTTTTGTAGTTGCTATATTATAAGCAGAAATTTTTGGTTGTAAATTGTTTGACATTTGTGTACTTATTTTTTCTATTAAGGTAATAGATTCTACATTATGCTGCAAGATTGGAGTATAGTGTGAAGCAATTGTAACACATATCTAGGTACTAAAGTTCCGTTTCAAGTTCAAAAAAGTATTTAGTAAAAGGTGGTAGATTATAGAGATTATCCATGCCAAGAATACAATCGCTATCAATTTCTCTTGGTAAGAAGGCAAAGTCAAAATTGTATATATATTTATTATTATTATATAATATATTGGGTATTTGTACTTGTAAACCTTTCACTTTGTGGATTATAGGGACTTGTCTTCCTAAAAAGTCATTTAGTATTTCGTTTTTTCAAAGGTATTTGGAATTGTTTTGGTATAAAAACTTCTTGTAATAAACTGGCTTTTCTACTAGATTCTAATAAAGCATGTAATGTGAATTCTTGTTATTCAAGAATACATATTGTTAATGGGATATATATATGTAATTTTGCTTTTTTTTAAATCTATGGATCTAATCATGATGTTTTATGTTAGATAATAGAATATTTATAACCATTCAGTTTGATTTCTGTTCTTTTTGTTTTTCCAGTATTTTTAATGTTCTTCTTTCAACTGGGTTTGATGTCAAAAACTCGTTCTATGATTAATTTCCTTTAACTATCAGGTGTAAGTTCTAAATCTATTGACTCTTGTACTGCTTGTGATCATTGTAATATATTCGAAGAAGAAGTTTCTTCTTCATTTTTTCATAATTATGGAAATACTACTTGCCAATGCAGTAAAATATTCTAAGGGCGTATGTATTTTTGGTTTAAGAGATTTTACAAAAACTTGTATTCCGTTGTCGAATTTTAAATGTCTTATATCAACTCATTTTGGTTTGATTTTTTTCCCTAATACAACTTCATATAGTTTTATAAATTGTTTAGGTGTTACTGATTTAAATGTGGATGTGTCATTTAAAGCCATACAATATTCCCATTGTATTCTCAAGACTTTGAAGCCATGTAAAAGTTCAACATTTTGTAGATTAACTGGTAGTGTACAAGCCTTTTCGATATTTTGATCTTCGAGACTAATTCAAAAATATTCTATTTGCCAAATTAGATTTCACACCTCCAATAATACTATTTAAAAGATTATTAGTAATCCTCTCATCCATGCAGGCAATCATTATCGGAATATTGACTCTTGATCTGAAAGGACCTGTTATTTTTAGTTATGTTAAGCTTTATGTAGATATTTCGTTCTAGGATATTGTTGTTTTAGTTTTTTCCCTTTTCGTTATTTAAAAGAATTATATATGTAAAATCTTACTCCCTTTTCTAATTCTATATTTCATTGCATACGTTCAAATATATATATGTTTGTTAGTTAAGAAATCTAGATCTAAAGGATATAGGTTTGTCAATTTTCTTTTTATCCGAATAAGGAATTGATTCTTTTAATTTTTCTAAATCTTCTTCAGTAATAATGAATTGTTCGCGGGTATTATCTTGAATATTAGGATTTTTAATTTCTTCATACGTAAATTTGTTAATATAAATCGAGTATTAATGATACGTCTCTTTATTTCTTGAAGTTTAAGATGAAAAGTACCTAATGGAGTACATGTTTCTTGGTCATAAAATTCTTCTTTTATTATAGAAAGATCTTTATATTTATGTATTACAAGTGATCAAACTAGATCTCCTTGTCCAATCATGTAACCTTTATCTTCTAAACCAGTGCTTTTATGGAAAATAGAAACATTAGTTCTCGAAAGTGGTTCTATTAGGCCATGTGTTATAGATATACTCTCTCTTGTATACTTAGGAATATTATGAATTAATCCATAGTATCCTAATGAAATTTTTATTATTAAATCCAAGAAAATCTCTATTGTACAATATCTCTTAAGATTAATACTTCTCCCTGCATATAAAGTATATCCTAGAGAGTTTATTTTTTCATTTTTGGGAGAATTGCATAACTGGTTAATGGTATGATTTTAATTTGATTAGGTGTTCAATTAATTTTTATCATATTAATCTTAAATTTTTTGAATGATGAGTTAATTAACTCATCTTCCAATTTAGTTTCTTCTGAATCATTTGATTCTCAAAATGAATTGATCCAATTCATAGATTGAGGAATTATCCTCACTTGTTATGCCTTCAATAGTAACAACATTAATATCATTCTTCTATATCAATTAAGATTATACTGTTTATATTTTTTGGTCATTTATTTGCATAATGTCCTTCTTTATTACATTTAAAACATTTACACCCTATAGAGTAGTGATCCAATCATTCCTCTATATAATTTTTGACCTACATCTTTCGAGAGATCTTCTTTACTTAGGTACTCATTGGTTGCCATGAGAGTGGGTTTTCCACCTGCAGTAGTCAAACCAAATTTACTAACTAGGTCTTTAGCATATTTTTCTTGACTAATAAAGATACCATTATCTAATCGTTTTATTTGTAATCATAGAAAGAAGTTTAATTCACCCATATGACTCATCTCAAACTCTTTTGTCATTATTTCAGAAAATTCTTCACTCATTTCAAAATTAGTTGATCCGAAAATGATATCATCTACATAAACTTGTACTAGATGAATATCATCTTTATTTCTTTTAATAAAAAGAGTATTATCTACTTTACCAATTTCAAAGTTTGATTGTAATAAGTAAGATCTTAGTCTATCATATCAGGCTCTAGGGGCTTGTTTTAGACCATATAGAGCTTTCTTAAGTTTGTAAACATGATTTGGTAATTTTTCATTTTCAAAAAGTGGTGGTTGTTCAACGTATACTTCCTATTTTACAAATCCATTTGAAAAGCCACTTTTAACATCCATTTGATATAATTTCAAATTATTATGATTTGCGAAAGCAAGTAGAATCCTAGTGGCTTCTAATCTTGCTACAGGAGCAAAGGTTTCATCAAAATCTATTCCTTCCTGACAATAACCTTGAGCGACTAACCGGGCTTTATTTCTAACAACCTCTCCTTGTTCATTCATTTTATTTTTATAAACTCATTTAGTTCCAATTATAGTTTTATTTTCAGGTCTCGGAACAAGTTCCCAAACATCATTTCTAGTCTTGCATAGCCAAAATCCATGAATCATCAGTTGATGCTTCTTTTGGATTTTTGGGTTCAATAGTTGATATAAATGCTACATTGCTCATTTTACTTAATTGATTTCTAGTTTTAACAACGGATTGCATATCTCCTAGTATATTTTCTATAGGATGATCTTTTAAAAGTTTAATTCTTTTATTAGGATGATTAATTTCATGATTAGTTTCCGTTGACTCTTGATTTTGAGTTATTAAATCCTCATCATCGTTTGTATCTTCCAAATTTTTGAGATTTTCATCGAATGAAACATGCATTATTTCTTCGATGGTGTTAGTTCTTAAAATTAACACTCTGTACGCTTTACTTCTATTAGAATATCCGATAAAGATACATTTGTCGGATTTAGGATCAAATTTATCTAAGTTATCTTTTGTATTCAAAATAAAACATTTGCTTCCAAAAATTCTAAAATAAGATACCTTAGGTTTCTTTCTGTAAAGAAGTTCATAAGATGTCTTAACAATTAAAGGTCTATTTAAAATTCTATTTAAAATATAGCAGGCGGTAACTGCTTCTGCCTAAAAATACTTTGGTAATTTACTTTCTGAAAGCATAGTTCTCACACACTCTTGAATCGTCCTATTTTTACGTTATACTACTCCGTTTTGTTGTGAAGTTCTTGGAAATGAAAAATTCTGAGTTATACCCTTTTTATTGCAGAATTCCTCAAATTTTTCATTTTCAAATTCACCACCGTGATCACTACGGATGGTTATAATTTTTAGAGAAAGTTGATTTTGAATCCTTTTTGTAAAGTTCTTAAAACACTAAAAAGTATCACTTTTATGTTTCAAAAATATTGTCCATGTAAATCTACAATAATCATCTACAATTATAAAAACATGTTTACTATGATTTATTGGCAGAATTTGAGATGGACCAAATAAGTCAAGGTGAAGTAATTCAAGAAGTTTTGAAGTTGAAATCATATCTTTTAATTTAAAGGAACTTTTTCTAAGTTTTCCTAATTGACATGAATCACATAGACTATCTACTTTAAAATTCATTTTAGGGAGACCTCTTACTAGATCATGTTTTGACAATCTAGATAAGAGTTTGAAATTCAAATGTCCAAATCTCTTATGCTAAATCCAAGGGTCACTTGCATTTGCCAAAAGACATAAGTTATAATTTGTGACTTTCATAATAAGAATATAAATATTCTTTTTCCTAATTCCCTCAGATATTATGGTTGAATTATTATCTTTAATGTGACACTTATCTTTTTCGAATTTAATTTTATATCTCTTATCGCAAAGTTACTAATACTTAGTAGATTATGTTTCAGATTCTTAACTAGCAAAAAATTAGTAATAATATGAGTTTCAGAGTTACCGACTTTGCCGATGCCAATCACATATCCTTTTGAATTGTCTCCAAAGTTAACCAGTCCTCCATCTTTGTATATTATATCATTCAGCATACCTGGATTGCCAGTCTTGTGTCTAAAGCACCCACTGTCGAGTATCCATTTATTCTTTTTTATCTGCACAATTTGTCCATTGTGGATTGATTCCTCAACACCAATAAAGCATGTTTCCTACACATCGTATAATTTTGGTAGACAACTTGATTTTGAATATTGATTATATGCAGATTCAAGAGACAATGATGATCTGAATATTTCTAAACTAGTATTGACAAGTTTTTCAAACATAGCCATTTTAAAAACTTTTTCAAAAATCATATTATGAAACTTTGAAAACCTTTCTCTGATACCAAATGTGAGAAATGCGGAATACAGATCTTAAGGCTGGGATTAACACTAGAGGGGGTGAATATTGTTTAAAGGAATTGCTAAATCTTTTTGAGTTTTTATTAACTTGAACACAAATGTATGCAATATTCCGACACAGATATGATCACAGAATCAAACACAGATGCATAATTAAAGTAAAAGAAACAAAGGAAAGAAGACACCTGATTTTATACTGGTTCGGAGTTACCCTATATCCAGTCCCGCACATAAGTACAGATTTCCTTTTAAAAGCAATTGTGCAATTACGTCCTCGATTTCAAGGCCATGAGGTACACCACTCCAGATTTACAATCCTCAAGGTAGAGATACTTGATTTCACGGGCAACAAGTTCACCCAATTGATTTCCAAGGCTACAATCACACCTTTTCTCACTTGATTGATTTCACAGACTACAAACACACCTTTTCTCGCTTAGTTTATTACAAAGAAGCCTATAACTCTGAATGGCACCGAGATCTTGTTGAGATGGTGATAGAGAATCAAACCAGAAAGGATCTAGTTAGATTCAATGTTGATTTCGGCAGAGTAATGGTAGAAATGTGTATAAAGAAATGTGGAAGAAGAAGAGAAGTAAAATCAGAGAAAATATTGATAAAAATTCGTTTAAAACTGCCCCTATTTATAGGAGAACAACAGCCATGTCCATTTGTGAAAGGATATGACAAATAGACACTTCTTTTGAAATTCAAAATTTTGAAATAAACCGCTACCATGTCGACATGGGGTACTTAAGGATGTCGACATGCCTAAGGAAATTTTGGTAATTTGTTTTTCTTTGAAAAAACTTTTATCTTGTACTAAAACTATTTTAAACTTTATAAATATACTTAATTATAGTTAAAATACATAAGTGAATACAAAGAATAATATTTTGGTATATATATAAAATTTTACTATAATTTTATATTTAAATCTAAGTATAAATATTAAAAGTTAAATATATTATTATTAAAAGATAGTTTAAAACTAAGGATAATTTGATTTTGAAAATTAAGATTATTTTGAGGCTAAAAATATTTAAAACTAGGATAGATGTTTTTGATTTCTTAAAAGGATGGTTTTGAAATCATTTTGAAAACAAGATATAATTTTGTAAAATCTTTTGAATAAAAGGTCAGCGGATACAAAATAATGTTCCACTAGATTTTTCGTAGGTTCCATCCTACTTAGGGTTCCATCCCTTTAACAAGCTCGAAGTGGATTCCATTCCACGAATAAATTGAATTTAAGATGCCAGTGCTTTTCTAGGAGTTTTAACAAAATTCCTAATTAAATTACTTATTATAGAAATATTAAACTCTTGATATTCTTGATACTCATGAATCTTTAATCTTGATATCTTGAGTCTTGAATCTCTATACTGTACAGTCTTCATTCTTGATACCACATGGTTAAATCGTGCATATACGTACATACATACATACATACATACATACATACATACATACATATATATATATATCTTAACAATAATGTTAGTATTTATATTTTATAATCTTCTTCTAAGGTTATTGTCATCAAAACCATCATCTCAAGGACTAACAGTCACTAGAATTGATGCCCGCGATCGTGTAGGCGGCTGTATCGTATGCAGGTGGATCTATTTTCGGGAAGAGAGGGAAGATGGATTTGAGGTGGTGAATTGTATTGATAATATAATTAATTATTTTAATCAATCTAAAAATCTTATAATGAATACTTTCTCATATGAAGTCCAATCAAGACGCGGTCTTTTGCGTTGCGCTCATAAAATCGATATATGCATGTTGGAATTAATTTCATCGAGTTAGGAGTAAGTGGAATTTTAAGCTAAAACTGAACGTCGATCAAACTAGACATTTAGGCATCAACTGAAATTTCGATGAATTATCTCACTTCTGAATGAATACTATAATGATATATAGTAAATACAAAATATTATTTACATGTTTAAATAATTTATTAGTTTCGTTTGGTTGAATATCCGCTTTGAAAGTATGATATTTAAAATGAAATTCAATGAATTTTGTAAAGGAATCTGGATTCCTCGTTATTATTAATTTTAATTTCTATATACCTGTTATATAAAATATTGAATGTCAAAAATTGATAGTTCGGCAATATTGGATGTAACATTGGTATATTTTTAAAAGTTGTACCTTTTTAAGGTAATAATAGCATGGTAAAGTGCTGTGGTTGCTATTGGCCTCGTTATAGTATTTTGAAATAATATTAATTGTTGTTTTGATTTGGAAATAGTTTTGATTCAGAGATATATTTTAAATGTGATTTTGGGAATCTTTTATTGCATTTTGTTTAAGAAAGGGTTTTGAACTTCTTTGTTTTGTTTCAACCTTTTTATTTGTCTTTTTTAATGTATATGTAAATGTTTTGAAATTATTTTGAAAAGTATTTATTTTACAGAAAAATTATTATAATAATAAATGTTTGTTTTAAAGGAAAATAAAAGGGGAATTTATCTTTTATAATAAAGATACTTTTATTATAAGAAGACAAAAATATTTTGGAATAAGTATTGTAAAATACTTTATATAAAATATTGTAAAATAGTTGTATGAATTTATTTTATAAATAAAAAATTGTTTTATAAATGATATTTTATATATAAAAAGAATGGATGTATAAATGATATTGTATAAAAGAGAAAATAAAATCATTTTGATACACTGGAATAATAAATCCCATTTGTGAATTTATAGTAATATATGAAATGGTCGTTTTATGGAAGTATTTGACCTTGTTTTGAAAATGAAGATTTGTGTTAAGTATTAAAGGAAGTACATGAATGATATTTTATAAAGGAATATTATAAATGAAGGTTTATAAAGGAAATTTGTACAAGTAGTTTTATAAATGAATTAGGAGTTTTACAAAATGAGTTTTATAAATGAATTTGGAGTTTTATAAAGAGATTTATAGAAATAAGTTTTGTTAATATAAAAGCATTTATAGAAAAGAGTTTGGTAAATATGAAAGGGATTTGTAAAAGGAGTTTTTATTTATATAAGGAGGTTTATAAAATAAAATTTTATAAAAGAGATTGAGATTGATTTTTTAAACGATCATTTTAATTTTATGGTGGTTTGGAAAGTTTTATTTTTAAACTTAACACCAAATTCTGAGTTATGGAAATTCGTCTCTATCTTAAGAATTAAGAATGTCTATCGAGGCAAGGATAGTACGCTAGCTTGTTCGATTTCATTATTAATTGAGGGTCGTACTCTTTGAAATCGACAAGTGGTGGTAAGTATATTTGGTTTCATTTCTATACGATATATTTACTTACACAAAAAAGTTTAAATAACATTTATTTTTAACGAAATTAAGTATGGTTTTGGAATTGAAATCTTTCTTAAGATTTGTAAATATAGTTATATCGCAGAGATATATCAGTGCATTTTCTAAGTATTGAAAATGTAGAGTTTTGTGAATATACTTATATCATTGATATAAGTGTATGAAAAAGTTTTCTAAGTATTGAAAGTAAAATATTTTATGAGTATACTTATACAGTTGGGATAGTATATCAACATTTTTCAAGTATTGAAAAGAGTAGGGAGGGTGTGTGAATATATCTTTGTAAAAGTATTTAATACAAGAATTTACAAATGGTTTTAATTAATAAAGGGATTAATTAAAGAGGTATAATGGTTGCTTATATGCTTAACCATGCTTGGTTTCCATATGAAATTAGATCTCTGGTTGAATTGTTTGTTTGTTTGATAGTTTTTAAAACTTTATTGTGGCAAATATATTCTTTGCCCACAATGTATTCTTGGGTCCATTTACCCTTCCTACATTTTGCTTGGAGATCGCTTTGTAGTGCTTAATGATGAAATTTCTTATGGATAACGGAGTAAGGGAAATCCAAGGAGACTGTAGCACAAATCGAGAGTGCTATGTCATAGAGCTCAAAGAAGTATAATAAAGGTAGAAAGGAATGTTGGAACTGGGCCAGCTACCAGCGAAAGTTATGGGTGAATTTCAAAAAAAATCCTTTATTGGATCTATATTGAGCCTAGGAAGTCTAATTCATTTGTAACGTTTCTACACATTATTTAGATAAAATCTTTTATTTTATTTAAATTTATAAATTATATAGTTTTATTTAATTTTTATATATTTATCACACACACAAACACATACATAGATGTGTGTGTGCGCACGCGCGCACAAGTGGCACAAGTGTAACGTACTAACCCGTGCAAGGTATAACATGCTCTTGCATAGGTGTTAGGATTTGCATCGCAACAGACACGTTAACTCATCCAATATGTAAGTATATGTTTTTTTTTTGGGCAAGGCCGACGGTTTTATAGTGAGGATTGAAGAACAGGAGTTAGGTAGAGGCACCTAAGCTACTATGGTAGAAAGAAATGAAAAATACAGCACAGGAGTTTGACAGACAAGTCACAACTACTAGATATAAATAACCAGACTAGTTCTCCTCCGCGGAGGAAGAATCACCAACACCCTCACCTACCCAGGAAGAATCCAGAGAACCAAAACCATGAAAACCAAAATAAGGGCGAAAATGATCAGCAAGTGAAGGATCATAAAACTCAGCATCAGAGGAATAGATAAAAGATCGATCCCAGGTAGAATCAGCTAGAATTACATTATTAATTTCAGCAGACGAACCATCCAAGTCGAGGACCAAGGAATCTCCAGAAATACTGTAATATAGGCATCGAAGGTCCAATAGATCATCAGATACATATCTAAAATAGGAGTCATCCACTGGGTTGAACCTCATAGCTGTACGACGTTCAATACAACAATGTTCGGTCTCAGCCCAAACAACGAGAGGCGGAGAGAGAACCGGCTCAGCAGGGAGGACCGCAAGAACAGCAACGGGCAAAGGGGAAGCAGGCCGTGCTAAGGAAAGCGAAGGACCAGGGTTAGAAGAGACTTTGGGAACCCACTTCCTTAGCGGAGGCCGTGGTGGAGGGGTCTTAGGAGCAGCAGCAGATACATCAGAGTGCGCACAGGCAGGGGCTAAATGGCCAAAAGAGTGACAGGTGGAACATATGTCAGGGACCCATCCATAACGAACACGAACATCCACCACGTGACCAACAGCTAGCTGGACAGGAATGGAGGTAGGGAGAGGCTTATGGGGAGTAATCTCAATCAGAGCTTTGGCATATACAATCTTATCACGCGCCACTGTATTAGTATCAAAACACTTCAATTTTCCAACATTGCAAGCAAGCCAATTCAAACCAAGTAGCGGCTGAAGAGCAGAAGGAATTTGCGAGAAATAAACGCAAACAGGGATAGAAAAAACTTGTTCACGAGCGCTAGCAACCGTCGGAGACCAGGGGGTAATAATAAAAGGCTGTCCATCAAAGAAGGAAGGCTCAGACTCAAGAACAAGGCTACGTTCCTCAAGGGAGGAGAATAATAGGAAGTACAAGGAGTCAACCAACTTAACTCTAAGGCCACCCTGAAGTCTCCAGGCCCTACGACAAACAGCAGCCGCATCACGAAGTCGATGTTTAGGGTCCAAAAAGAATCCAACAACATATTCTGACCAAAAGTCCATACCGGCTTGCATAACACAGGGGGGAGGGATCATCACTCCATTTTCCTCAATGATTTCGAACTCAACTGGTTCATAAACACCTGCATTACGGGGCATGTTTGTGAAAAGTGAAGACCATGATTTGGGAATAGATGGGCAAGGAGCTGCAGGATTGGCACCAATAGTGGCCGCAGGAATGGGGCAACGATCAACATTGGGAAAGGTGACTGCGTGCAAGTTATCTCCAGTATTTGAAACATTGAGCACTGGTGCAGTATTGTCATCGGCATTATGTCGAACAGTTGGTGAGCCACTAGCTACACCCAAATTGTCAGCAGAATTAACGTGCAATACATCACCAACAGATGGTTCAACTACACTGTCCTTCGCTGTAACATCCACCAAACCCACTGAATTACAAGACTTATCTCCAATTAGCGAAAAAACCCTAACCGGGCTCGTGCTTAGACAATCAGAAGAAGGAGAGACCAGAAGGTTTTTAGCAGGCAGGGGGGAAACTCTGAATCTGAGAGCATGGGAGGTTTCGAGTTAACAGGAGTAACGCCTCTAAAAAACTTACCAGATCGAGTAGAGGACGACGAAAGGGAACTCGAGACGAGGGGAGGAAGTGGGGGGCTCGACATGGAACGACGACGAGAGAAGCAGAAACGGCAGAGAAGAAGGCAAACGCAATCAGACAGAGGCAACGCGAATATTCACCAGAACGCGAAGAACGCGATGAGAGGCCATTGACGACAGAATATTTGTAAACTTTGGGGCCAAGGAAAAAAAAAAGGTAAACTTTGGGGCCAAGTAAACTATGTTTCTCCTGGCCTTTGGTTAGACTGGTTTTATAGTGCCCAGACCACTTATGTCTCATTATTGTGGCCGTTGGGAATCGATCCGGTGCCACTACAACACAATGTAGCAACATCCACTATGTCGAAACCACTGGACCACTAGAACTTGACTAAACTTTGGGGCCAAGGAAACTATGTTTGCCCTGGCCTTTAGTTAGACTGGTATTTATAGTGCCCAGACACTTATGTCTCATTATTGTGGCCGTTGGGATTCGAACCGGTGCCACTACAACTACATGTAACAACTCCACTATATCTTAACCACTGGACCACTAGAACTTGACTATATGTAAGTATATGTTGTCCAAATATATGTATGTATGTAAACTATTATATTATATAAATATAATATATATATGTTAAGTTTGTTTAAATAATTTTATATAAATGTATAACATACATACATACATACATATATATATATATATATGTATGTGTGTATATATAAAAACTTATAAATTAAATTTTAATAATATGCATACATATTATTAAAATTTATTGTTTACATATAAATAAGTTATTTAGATATTAATTTTTTTATAAAACCATGATTTAAATATGTACAAATATATATATATATATATAATAATAATAATAATAAAGCAATGTTATTTTAATTATAGTATATAAATATACAAATATACAAATATACCTAAATATATTTTTAATATATAAATATATACTAATAAATAATATTGTAATTTTTTTATAATATTCTAGATCATATGCATAACTCAGAAATAATTTAGTATTATTATATTATTTTAAAATATATTTTAATTGAATATTCATTCAAAATTACATAAAATATTAATAAAAAATTATTTTCAAAACTTTCTTTCAAATTCTAAATTTTAAATTTCCAGTAAATCGTAAAAGATATTTTATGGTTTGAGAAAATTTCCTATATTTTTTCGATTCAAATACAATTTTAAATGATTTATCATTATTCGACCGAAATAAATTTAAATTTTTTAAAATAAAAAATGTTTTTATTTTTTATCCTATATAAATAAAATTTTATCAAATTTAAAAATAATTGTCATAATTATTAAATTAACATAATTTATTTTTATAGCCAAAAGATTTAAATAATATTAAATAATAATAAATATTTACAAAAATTATTTTCTTACTATCGAAAATTATTATTACTATTAAATTTTATGTATAAAATTATATCACAAATTCTAACCATAGTGTGATGTTGTAATTAATTATAAACTATATAAATGTGATTAATTAATATATATATATATAATTAATAAAGTATTAAATTATATTATTATAATATTAGGCTGCACAAATTTGATATGTATTAAAAAAAATTTGATTTTTATCTATTTTAAACATAAATATATACATGCAATAACTAAAATAATAATATATGTATATGCATATAAGAATCGTCACCTAACTAATAATACACACACATACACAAGACAAAATATTATACTAAGAATTGTAAATTATAATCCAATTAAAACCATACCTTATATCCAAAGCCTTGAAGTATACCTTGAAAAGATAAAATCTCCGCTTTGAAACCCTTTTTGATTAAGTAGATTGCTAGTGCTAGAACTGTTGACCTTCAGCTATCGAATAGTGATCAGATTTGACTTGATTTGACTTTGCATTGATGAAGAGGCTAGGATATAATTTTGACCAACAAGAAGGGAAGAGGAGGTTAGAAAAAGATCCAATCTAATTAAGGTTAGATATGCTTATATAGTGGATCAAAAGGAGAAAAGTGGATCTAATCTCATATCCTTCTCCTTCAATCCAAGCCATCCAAAATCAACCTTGTCTAGCCCTAAATGAGCCGCCCCTACCCTATGTTGTAGCTGATATTATCGACCCTTGTAATGTGCCTTAAACCATTTAAGGTCTGAATGAATATTTTGCATTTTAAATCTGATTTAACACTTTTATCGATATCATCCATCGATTACTGTATTTATGACTTTTATAATTACATTTAATATTAATTTATCAAATCAAAATCAAATTTATAAATATTATTTTAAATCCGACTTCACTAGTGAGTGTTAGGACTCATCCGTTTTGAAATTCCGACCTTGAGTGTGCTCAATAAGCCAAAGCTCCATGGACAACGGAAAAATCCTTTGCGGTTGTACCATATACATCTTCTAACCCTTGGTACCTTGTGTTAATTTCACTTCGACCTTGGTACTTTTAGTTTATACATTCTATTATACAAGTTTTATTATTATATAACTTTTATGTTTTATATTACTTAAATTCTTATACATTATATTAATTAAATCTTATTTAATTAATTTTAATTAATTAATTTTTAATTAATTTTTAATATTTTAATATAACATTTATATTAAATATATATTATATACTATAACCTTTATAGTATGACACATATATCATATATATATATGCATATTATTTAATTAATTAACCTTTTAATTAATTAATTTATTTAATTAAAATTTTATTTATTTAACCTTTGATTAATTTATTTAAATAAATTTTTTTAATTAAATTATAATCATTTCAAAAAGTCATATTATACACATACATGTATACTTATGATATCTTAAACATTTTAAACTATCATAAAATATATCAAAACTATATAATACATGTATACATTTTTCATTAATTAACATATTTAATTTATTTATTTTATTAATCATATTAATAAATTTTAAATTTTGAAACTAATTTATATTATTTTTCAAACATTTTGAAATTTTTTATTATATTATAACTTTTATATTACATGTATATGTTATTTTAAATTTAACGTTTAAATTTAAATCTTATATTTTGATTTTCAAATAACTTTGAAAATTAGCCAATGCCCAATTCAGATTGGGCCTTTTCTATTAGAGACAACCTTTCGACTCACATATTTGTTCCGGCCAACCTGGTAGTTAGGTAAGACAAGGTACTAGAATACTCAAACTCAATCCTAGACTCTACTTTTCTAGACATTCTACTACTTGGCTATGAGCTTAATTAGTTAACTCTAACATGACTAGTTTCAAGCGCAAAGGCTATTAGATTCTGATACCATTGTTGGAACTAGGCTAACCCTTAATGGAAGCTATGGGTGAATTTCAAGAAAATTCCCTTATGTGATTTATATTTGGCCTATGAAGTCTAATTCATTTAGAACATTTCTAATATTATTTGGATAAAATATTATATTTTATTGTTTATGTATAACATAGTTTTATTTAATATATATATATATATATATATATATATATCATGTGTGTGTATCATATACATACATACATACATATATGTGTGTGTGTGTGCGCATGTATGTGTAACATATCAACCCGTGTAAGGTATAACATGCATGTTATAGATGTTGGGATTTGCATCGCAACAAACATGTTAGCTCATCCAATATGCAAATATATGTTATCCAAATGTACTTATGCATATCAATTATTATACTATACAAATACTTTAAATCTTTATATGTTAAGTTTGGTCAAATAATTTTATATAAACGTATAATGTGTGTGTGTCTATATATGTATGTATGTGTATGCATGCATGAAATCTTATAAATAAATTATTAATCATATATGCTAAAAACAACTCAGGTACAAGGAAAATCCTTCATAATTACCTCCCTCACCTCTCTTAGGAAACCTACCCTTGGCTTGCTCTTGGGGATTTCAACTCCCTTTTCAGTATTGATGATTGAATTGGAGGTAAACCTATCACCTTAAATGAAACCCCTTCTCTAACTGAAACTGTAAACTCCTCATCCCTTACTCAAGTCCCCTTTTCTGGCTTTAGATACTCCTGGAAACAATAAAAGCAAAAGTGGATGTAGAACTTTTAGCAAAAATGATAATGCCTCTTGCAATCTTGCTGCCCTTGCGAAATGGCCCTAGCAAAATGGCCCACCCTCACCTCCAATCTTCCTCCACCTCTTATCCTAGATCATTCCCCTCAAGTCCTTTCCTCTGTGGAAGCTACCCTTAAAGTGTAATCATTATTTTAATTTTTCAATACTTGGAAAAATGATACAAGTTTTCTTTACACTGTTGAACAAGCTTGGTATATTTCTATCTTTAGTAACCCGTTGTTTATCTTTCAATAGAAAACGAAGAATGTTAAGGCGTTGCTTAGGGTATAGGCTAAGGAGAAGTATGGCAGTGGAGCTCTTTCTTCAACCATCCTGAAGGCTAAGCTGGAGACTGCCCAACATGTTCTCAATTTGAACCCTTCTTATATCAATGCATCATCCCCAGAAAGTGATTTCAATGACCAGTACATCAAAGCTCTACAAAATCGAAGCAAACATAAAAAGCGGAAATTAAGATTCAGATGGGGAGCTCAAGGAGATAGGAACACTAAATTCTACCTTGATACTCTTAAACACTCCAAAACCCATATTCACAACATAAAGGACCAGAATGGTTAGCAAGCAGATTCCCCTCACCTTGTAGAAGAAGCCTTCCTGAGCAGCTACATTTTAGAATTACTGTGTAACTCCTCTAATCTTTCTCCTAATTTAGATATAATGTCTGATCTTGACCCTCATGTTTCCACTAAGCAACAATCCACGCTATTTGTTGAAGTCACCATAACTGAAATAGGAAAACGTATATTTGAAATGAACCGACAATTATGTGGAGTCCCTGATGGTTTTAATGCAGTATTTTATTTCACTTGTTGGGATATCATCAAAAAGGACTTATGTAGAGTTGTGTCTAGTTTCTTCAAGCACTATAAAATAACAATTGTATCAATGCAACAAATCTTGCCCTTATTCCTAAAAATGATCATCCAGCCGACGTCACTAAATTTAAGCCTATTGCCTGTTGTAACTTAATTTACAAGTGTATATCCAAAATTATTGTTGCAAGACTAAAACTTGTGCTTTCCATATTAATTTCCCACAACCAAACACCTTTCTTGCTGGGTAGAAGTATACTTGATAATGTCCTTATCACTCATGAACTTCTTAAAGGATACTCCAATGTCAATATTTCTCTTAGAGTCATGTTAAAGGTTGATATAAGGAAGGCCTATGATTATTAAATGGAGTTCTATAGTTTGATTGATGGCCAGAATGAGATTCCCCAAACACTTTATTGCTTGGATCTATGCTTGCATGTCCATAGCCACCTTTTCTGTTTGCTATGAAGGTACAACAGCAAGTTACTTTAGAAGTAAACAAGGAATTAGGCAAGTTGACCCGACATCCTCCTACTTGTTTATCTTGATCATGGAGGTTCTTATTAAAATGATAGCACAATGTGTTGCCAATAAACTGGGTCATCTACACCCAAAATGCAAGGATCCCATGGTATCATCCCTGATGTTTATAGATGATGTTATCCTCTTTACTAAGCCCATTGTTTCTTATATTCAATGTATTCTTGACATCCTTATTGAGTTTTACAGGTTCTCTAGTCTGAGTATTAATCTTCGAAAATCAAGTATTTAGATGGCAGGTGTGTCTGAAACCATTAGTAGAAACATTTCCTCCTTTTCTTGCTTGCAAAACATCTCTAGCGCTTGCTCTTACCTTGGAATCCCTATTGCTACTTCCAAAATTACCACTTCTCAATGTCTAGGTTTGTATTCTAAAATCACTAAAGCCATGAACTCCAGGACTAATAAGCAACTCTCACAAGCTGGTCATCTTGTGCTAATTAATTCTACTATCTTTGCTTATACTACTTACTGGAGTAGGATCTTTCTCCTTCCTAAGAAGCTTATTTTGATGATAAGGAGGGCTATGAGGAATTTTTTATGGTCTGGTAATATGTTCACCACAAAGTTGAAGCCTATTGCTTTTCACAAAGTGAAAATGGAAAAGAAACATGGTGGTTTAAGGATCATCAACTTGCTTAACTGGAATGAGGCTGCTTTCAGCAAGTATTTAGATGATTGCTCACCAAACACTACAAGAAAATGGCCTATTTATAGCAAGGATTGATTGCGTCAGAACATGACATGCTATTGTTATTTGCTTATTGGCATTTATTTTAAGCTATTACTCCATATTCACGTTTTACTGATGAAAAGAAAATTTTGGCGGTACTTTTTTTTCCTCCCCCTCTCTCTCAAAATTCCTATTCCGCCACGCCTCCCCCTTTTCAGTTCCAAAACCCTAAATTACGAGCTCATCTTCACTTCAAAATTCATGAACTTTGTTTAAGCTCCGATGACACTTTTCTTCTCTTACATAACCATCTGAAGCTCCAATTCCTTAGCTTCGATGAACGGCTGCTTTGATACGAAACTTCAACCAAACCAAATCTCGCCCCGATGCAAACTTCGATGAACGGCTGCTTCGATGAACGGCTGCATCTGTATATCTCCTTTTCTCCCTAGTTTTCTCTTTCTATAACCAATAATGGTGGAAGAATATGATGTAATCGTACTTGGAACAGGCCTCAAAAGAATGTATTCTAAGTGGCCTTCTCTCTGCCAATGGAATGAAGGTTCTTTTTTTTCAATTTATTCCTTTAATTCGTTCAGTACTCACTTATTCATTTGCTAATTTAAATGAAATAAGAAAAATGCAAGTCATGTTTTTGTATTCAAGTTCTTCATATGGATGGGAATGACTACTACGGTGGAAAATCAACATCCCTCAACCTCGTTCAGGCGCTTAACTGGTTTACTTTTATAAGAAAATCTGGACCAAAGATGGCTATCAAAAATATTTACATAAAAGTTAATAGATAATTGATTGATTTTTTTCCGGTGAATTATGTAGCTTTGGAAACGATTCAGAGGCGATAATAAGCCATCTGAGCATTTAGGACCAAGCAAGGAATATAACGTGGATATGGTCCCAAGGTTATTGGCTTATGCTTAAATGCATATATATAATTCTCAGTTATACTGATCACTATTACTTTACATTCTTTGGAAAATGTAAGTTTTTTACCTTGTACAGTGCTTAATACATTACATTCTGACAATATTTTTAATGTGATTTTGCGGTTTACAATGGAAAAAGGTGAACTGCTTCGAGTACCGATCCATACAAATGTGACTTAATATATGAATATTAAGGTTGTTGATGGTAGCTTTGTGTACAATGAAGGAAAGGTACGACACAATGTCATAACCTAGTTATCTTTTAGTTTAGCAATTTGTTTTAAACTGGTGAATATTATCACTTATCATATATATACATATATATACATATACATATATATATGTATGTATGTACCGACCACAGATGTGGAAGCGTTAAAATCTACATTGATGGGACTATTTGAAAAGATGCGAGTAAGAAAATTATTTATATACATACAAGACTATGGAGAGAATGATGCTAAAACGCACGAGGGGTTAGATCTGAACACAGTTACACCAGAGAACTCATTTCGTGAGTACCTTCCATTTTCTTTGTTGCTTTTTTTAATCATAAGAAAATTTGTTTCTATGTGGTAGAAGTTTATGGTATTACGATGCAGTAAATATGAGTTATAAGAAAGCAAGGTTGAGTTCATTGGCCATGCATTGGCACTCCAGAGAGACGATAATTACTTGGATCAACCTGCAATCGACACTACCAAAAGAATGAAGGTATTTGATATTTTTCAAACATGTCATGTCTTATAAACGATGATGACTATTGCTCCAATTTTTTTTCTTTGTTGTGATAGCTATATGTAGAATCCTTAACACGCTTTGTACTTAATTAGTTTTCTATTTTCCTCATTCTTCTTAGTTTTTTTGCTAGGGATGCCACACTTTAGTTTACTTTCTTTGTTGTGCTTGTCGTTCCTACCATAATAATGTCATAATTAGAACATGAAGCAGTTGATAGCTAATTCAATTTGATATAGTCATAGCAAGATATCAGGTTTATGACAAATCAGTAATTACTTTGAGCTTATATTATATGCAATATCATATCTAATAAAAAGAGTTGATCTTCAACTATCTTAACTTCATGGAAAGAACTTGTTGAATATTGCTCCGTTTATTATATGGAACGTAGACATCTTTTAAATTACTTGTTGTGGTAGGTTGAAGTAAATCATGATTTTCTAGAGATCATAGTAAACAGAATATTAAGATTAGGATCGATTTAGAATACAATTCATTTGAGTGACTCCAATTTATTATTAATTATGTCATTGTTAACAGTATAAAGAACTAACCATCTTTAAATAATGCATCATTTAAAATTATCCGTAGTATATAATGTAAGCAAGAGTCCATTATTTATAATTTAGTAAAAAGCAACAATCACAAACTGATCAAGTATTTACATATTAAAAGTAAAGGATCAAAACTTTATATGGTAAACTGTCTACAAAAGCAAAACCTAACATCATATGTTACGTTTTCTAATATACCTCAATATCCAAAAAGAAATTTACCACTGCCATCATGATAAATGTTGGTCTTCAAATTATCCAATATTGTGCTTATCATCAATGGGGCTATTGTTACATGAAAATTTCCTAAATGAAACAAAAACAATTTATAGAATTTGGAATATCAAAAGTCTACAAATTAAAATAATTTAAATGCGAAAAATTAAAAGAAAGATGAAAGGATAAAAAATTTGTAAGAATCCATGAAGAATTTAAATGAACGCACCAATGCTTTGAATGTGATATTGAATGATAATTAATGTAAAGATTGAATTTCAGATCACGGCTACGAAACAGACACCAAAGGCACCATGCATAAAATTTTCATGCTTATCCATATGATATATATTTAGCAAGCAAAAAAAGACACAATGCAAAATGCATGCAGGTCTTGACATATAGAAAAGAGGCATGATGTATAATTTCTATTTTACAAATAATAGTAATAATAATAATAAAATGAAATACATAAATGCTGCATTTTGCTTTGTTCAGACTTATAAAAATCCATGTAATAAAGCAACAAAGTGCAGACCTTTAATAATTGATGTAAAATGGGTAAACTAGAAAATTTGAGGTAGTTTCTTATGAAATCGGATGAATGAAGTGATATATCCTCCGAACCGAGAAACCAAAACTATCAATTAAGGTTGAAAAATACACTGAAAAACTGCTGCTGCAATATGCCACAGTGCATGAGGCAAAAATAAATAAATAAGGGCTATGCTGCTTGTAAAGCAGCAGTAGGCTGTAGCACATTGAAAAAAAATCTGAATTTCGTTGACTTGGCTACAACAACAACAAACCTTTATTCCCATATAAGTTGAGGTTGGTATGAGATGAAACCCAAAACTAAATGATAAAGCTAATTTAAAGGTTATACCAATAACAATAGCAATAATAAAATAAAGTCAAATAAGTAAATTTATAATAATAGCATCTAAGTAAAGTAAAAATAAAGTTAAAAATCTATACATATGTATAAAAAACAAACAAACAAACAAATGATGATAATAGTATAAACCGAGAGTTGCACAAATGGGGTACTATTATAAAGAGGGTTTCATGTAAATGATATTTTTCCATTTTGAGAAGATTCTAGTGCATAGATGATTGTAATTCATTTTGCCAATTACTTGTATTAACATGGATTTCTAACGACATTTTGCATATAAATATATTAAAGAGGGTTTCATGCAACTTAAAATGCAATGATCAAGATTTTTTTCGTTATGTAGTTCACAAAATGCATTTCTGATGTAACCATATAGGAATCCATTTTATAACTGTTCAGCTTTTGGAAAGTAGCAATGTAGCAGTAACCTAATTGTCGTAAGCTAGTATGTAGTAGTTCTTAATCATGTGAGCTGGGTTACCTTAGCGGTAGTAAATGTACAAATGAATAAAATTCACACATGCACTGAAAACAATTCGTAGCTACCCTAAAATCAATTGATAACCTACCATGAAATCAATCGATGTCCTACCCATCTGTCTTGAATATCATATTATTTTGCTCCAATAATCGACTCTTGGGCTCATTATATTAAGGGTTTTATAGTTGTTCTCTCAACTTTTAATTTAAGTATTTCTATTGCAGTCTTCAAAACTTTAGATGGCAGCAAAAGTAGGAACAAAGTTGGCTCTCTCAGCTCTATCTCCTTTTATCAACAAATTAGCATCTACCTTTGTGGCGATGTAAAATGATGCCCAGCTGAGACATCTAGATTTTGGTTTTCTTGGAATACATTTCTCTTTAGGCTCTGCTCTTTTAGTTTCATGGTTCCAAGTTTGAAGCTACTTATTTCAAGTTCAGTCTTATCAATTATTTTTTCTCTTTTATATGTACTCTTATATAAGTTGAATTTCATTTTTGTTTTGATTCATTGATCATCTGCTAAATGCTTGAAAAAGTGGTATCTTGTTAGATTTATGCATTTTGTTTGATTAAATTTGAGAAGGTGTCAATATTTGCTTCAAGTTGCGGTCAATTCAAAGTTTGGTCTATTTAACCCCAAAGGTAAATAAAGAAGTAGGCAAATATAAAGATTTCAAGTGCCTTTTAATAACCTAAATGGCAATCTTTTCTTTTTCTTTCATTTTTCAACAATATTTTAGAGCTAATTCTAGAATAAGTTAAAGTTAAGAAACAATAATTTTTTAAAATTAGTTCAAAGTGTTGGTGATTAAGTGAATACTAAATGGTAGAAAATTTTAGTTTAAATGTTAGTTAAGTTAAATGTGGTTGTAGTGAATGGCTAATAAGCAGTTAGTTTTAAAATAAAATAAGCTATTATAAGCATAATGAAATAAGCAATTATTTATGCAAAACTTTGTGTGTATTTTTTGTTATGTCTTTGAAATTTGAATCTTTTCTACAAAACTGTGTCTGTATTTTTTGTTCACTTGTTACTTGTATGAGATTGTAAAGAACACCTTTACAAAATTAACATAGGAGCATCAATTGCATCATTAGATACAACATCAAGCCTTTTTTGATCCTTGCCTTGCACATTAACTTCATCCTGTATGCCATTAAGATTAGAAATGCTCGCTCTTTGAACCAGCGACGCTATCTGCATACAATCCATGGAAATGCTAGAAAGCATGATACTTAACTCGACATTGCAATTCCAGCATGTTATTGCTACAATAGTCAAATAGTAAAAGCCTGTAAGAACTATATATATATTATGTTCATAATTAAAACTGTGCACGGTGGTCGTGTATATATAACTGAAGCATTAAAACCGTGATTGTGTATATTTAAGCTATAGTATTTGAGGTTGGCCAACAATATTCACTTTGCAAATATTTCGAGCTTAGTCCTTGACCTGAGCTGTGACGACCCGAGCTTGATATCCGATAAACGACATCAAATTCGTATCGCTGGAGCTTATAACAAGATCAGATGAATATAAAACAGCGGAACAAAAGGAATATCATGCATACATCACAGGTACAATATCATAATATCCAAAAATACATCAGAGTATTTAATACATACACCACAACTCCAAATAACATCATGATAATACATCGATGATCATTTATCCAAAAGTCTTCATAGGGATGTAATGGTAACAATTTTCCAAAACACTAAACACCTGAGATCCAAAAAGCTTCTAGAATATCTCCAAAGTAAAAGCTCCAAAATACTGCTAACTCCAAAATATGCAAACCTGCTACTAGGCTGCCCGTGTAGAAATTATGAGCACCCAGAGTTTAGGAAGAAACAATAAACTCCGGGTCAGTCATGGGACTGGTATGAGTAAACAAAAATAGTTGCTTTTAAAAAAACTAGATTTTATAAAAGAAAATTCGTTATGCTTTTGGAAAATGAAACTACCATAAGACCTCCCGCCACACACACAATGCAATCGCAGAATTGGAGGAGATTTCTTCTTATGATAGTCAAATATGCTTGATACGAGAAAATTTCTTTGATATTATTATTAGTGCATAGTGTAGAAAGCATTTCGAAATAGAATATTAATTTTAGCCAACATACGACCATTATCGTATGCCTACTATAGCTACCATGTTTTGTGGCAGGTTACCGTCACGCTGCATGGCAGGTTATACAACTAAAACCGTACATGGCTCGTATTGTTTCTTTGGATTTTCAACAAATGGTCAGGCTAAGGAACTTCCTACTGCCACATGGGTACGCCTCTGGCGGGACGTCCCGAGAACCTACCCGGCTCTCTGCCAACACAAGGCCGGGTTACCTCTGTAACTAGGTAACTACTACTCGAGTATGCCACTCCCCGGTCCTTTGGGACCTTTATCCGAGGGCCCTCTGTCACAAAGCAACAACCACACAGTAAATGAGATTGGAGCTACCACACAGGTAAATATCTGGGCTCCATACCATGACATTACCTTTTTCCAGAAGGAAATGACATACCCTAAAGGGCGCGACCCTCATAACCTTGCCGCATCTTTCCCGTTTCGACCATTTCCGGGTTGTGAGGTCCGATGAGGTCTCGTCCACAAAGCTATGCTTTACGCGAAAGCTTTGCTTTGATGTGATCAACTAATGATCATCAACACACAGCAGCACTTAGCATGCCACACTACCAATTTGGGAAAATATCGCTGATAACCTTCAATTACATAACCTCTGAGCTCGTACGTCTCAGAGAAGGGTGTTAACCTATGAGAATAAATTCTCCGCCACCAACAGAGATGTATTTGAAAGAAATCGGCTTTATATCTCAGAGTGTAGTGTCAGACACACGACCATACAAGTCTGTTCCGGGTTCGAATAGAACCGAAGGCACTTCGTCCAATAAAGGAAGAAGCCCTTGCAAATCCGGGTATCCACAATCCCGATCGGACTTCCCATCACTTAGGAAATACCTATACCGGAGCAACTCAGTGCAGAGACAATCGATAGGTTATCCTATCGTTTTCGAAGACACCCGGTCTTCACAACCGGTATTCAAATGCTATCCATTTCGACGTATCACTATTCGGAATGGGTTATATGACACAAAGGTCCTCTCCCGGCTAAACCGGATAGTGAGCGCTAAATTTTTAAAACACGTGGATATATCAATCATAAAGATTCACATTCAGAGTTCGATGTGGGTTTCGGATAAACAACTGAAATCCGACTCCTTGTCGCATCGAAGTTTAAGTGTCGTTTACGGCAAAAGGGTTTTCACATCAATACAGAACAAATCACAGTCATAGCGCATCACACAGTATCACAATCACAACAGAAATCAATATAGTGCATAGCAATGGTTAATTATTTACAAATCAAAGTGAATATGATTTAATAATTTAACCAAATAATTATTTTTATTGATTATTTTAAATCAATGTTTAAAATTTCACTTAACTCTAAATTTGTTAAATTTTTTAAAACTGGCTTTATTAATCACGTAATCTCAAATTAACAATCTTAATTTATTAATTCTTAATGGTTAATTACTTTTATTTGCTAATTATTCTTTAAATTAATCGACCTTTAATTTCAAAGTAATTAATTATTAATTATTTAATCATTATTTAACCATCATAATATATTTGTTTTAAGTTAACAAATTTGAATATACTTCTTAAATATTTTGTTAAGTAAAACAAACACTTTACACTATCTTAACCAACTATCATCATTTATGAAGAAGAAAGTAGAAAATTATTTAAAATTATATTGCAAAACTGGGATTTTGTGATCTTCAGGTCCAACCCGAGGGGTTCTTCGAGTCATCCCCGAGAGAAATGGGCTCTGCTTCGGGTTTTAGCTAAAACTTACCCGAGTGCTATTTTTTTTTCAAAATTTTCTTAAGTTCCCATATCAACACGCTACAACCTGGACAAACTCGAGTCCTTCTTCGAGTTTCTGCCCCACTTTCCCGAAAGTGACTTCGAGTCACACTGCTCTCCTTCCCCAGATCTCACCACTGACACACGACCACTGCACGTACACGTGCACACCACCGCGCCTCCGCACCAGTGGCCGCCGCGACCTCCCACACATCACTCATCGACCCTACACTCCATAGCAACGATCGAATTGATGCTAACAAGCCCAGAACGAAAACGAGCTTTTCAGTTCGAAACTTGAGCTCATCCTCACCATCAGGAATCAACCCCGCGCCACCTCCTCTGGCCATCATAGGCTATGAAAATTCGCCTGGAGCTTCGCCTTGATCAGATACTCCTATCCCCACCGGCGGCTCGAAGTCCAATCGCCTATCTATGGCGCGACATCCTCTTTTCTGACACGAACGAAAATGGGTTCTTAAACCCTAGTTCGATCTCGTGTTCACAATTTTTAGCTTTATAAATTGCATTTGTATTTTTCCAGTAATCACGATCACCACATCTTGCTGCCACCACGAGCTCGAGGCTTACGATCGCCTTGGTTGCCGGAATTTTACAAAAATTTGATTTTCTGATCATCTTAAAAATCTCGACAAAAACTTAATAAAAAAATCACCATTTTGGTTTAAAAATCTTATTTTTGTATGTAGATCCGAGTTATATAATCAAATCAATGATTTGAAATGGTTGAATTTCTCACAAAAAAATTTGTTTTCACTGCAAATTTCAAGTTGCACAGACGTATACTTCATGTTCAAGCTGGAAACAACATTTTAGCTCATGGATGAGTTTAAACAAACTTATTTGATGAAAATTATTTTATATCAGAGATTTGAAAAGTGAAATCTATAGTTTTTTTGTCTTTTGACTTGCTTGAACTCTGGAATTACAAGAAACAGAGGTGCTTCACAATTTACAGTCAAAACATTCTTGCACATCAACCATCAACACTGTGATTCATAAGCAACACATATTAGTTTCTGATCTTTAGCTTAAAGGTTTACTCACCTGGCAAATGTTTGAAACAGAGGCTCTATTGATTTCCTTTGAACTGCAGTTTGAACCTTCAGTATATTGCTTTCACTTGAATACACAGTGATGTTTTCTCTCCTATTTATCTTATTTCCTGTTCTCTGCTTATTTTTCTTTCTTTCTTCAGTAACAAGTTTTGAACGAAATGGAGGTAGTATGGATGTGTTTATATTGCACTGCATATATAGAGTAGATGTTTGTATAAGGGTAGGTATCTTCTAGGATAGCCTACTTCCCCTGATTCAGATTTCCTTTTATTTTATTTTTTTCTTGCTTTGACAAATCAAATTTTGTTTTTTTGGGCTGATATGATTTTGTTTGTGCTAAGTAAGACTTCCATTTGTGTTTGAATAGATGGCATTAAATGCCTTTGTTCCCATTTTAGTTCACATATATGTGCTGTTGATTTTTTTTTCTTTGTAAGTACAATTTTTTTTTTGTTCTTGAAGATATTTATCTTTATTAAATCTTCTTGCATAAGCTTTGTATGTACAATTATTTTGTTTAAAAATACTTCTCTTCATTTTTATTGTTTCTTGGTTTACAATTTATATGCAAGTATATCTTACATATGTCATGTTATAAATCATAAGATTTTAACTATATAGTTTTTTTTTTCATAAGCATACTCTTGAATTTTTTTTTTCTATTTGATTAATTTGTCACATATATTTTATTGTTTAAAAAATTCCATGTTTATTATATATATTTATATTTATTTATCATTATTGTTATTGTTTATTTATTAATTCCATATATCTTTCCTTTATCTCATATTAATGATATTTTATTTGTCTTGAAATTTTACAATTTGAATTTAAAAGTTCAAATAAATCACAAATTTAAACACACAAATTTCCGGGATGTTACATGAGCTTCTAGCCTTGTAGAATTATTGTAGTGGATGAGCTGAGAGTAAACATGGTTAGAATATGTAAAAATATACTCAATTATTCATTTGAATATAGAAATGATTAAGGTTAAGTTAGTTAAATGTTCTTAACCAATTTGTTTGGATTATAACATAAAATCAAGGGATAAGGTTGATTAATTATTAGCAAAATGCATATATTAATTTATGTTTGTAATTGGACAATTCGTCTTGTACTTAACAGATCGACCGGTTTGTGATGTCCCGGAATTTTGGGCAATGTTTATTTAATAATTTCCATTAATAATTATTTTAAAATGTGTAATATTGATTTAATAATCTAATTTAACAGAATTTATCTTTTTAAAACTAATAATCATTTAATTTGACAAATGTTATCTTTTCGAATTTATAATAGTAATAATTTGATTTGGCAAATTTTATTCTTTTCAATGTTAATAATATTTAATTGATAAAAAAATATTCTATTTATAATGTATATGTGTGTATACATTGTGAATAGGAAGTTTGGTCTTAATTTAAATTTAATAAAAAAAAATTCAAATTTATAATATTTTTTTGAGAAAAATGTGTGATACTTTACGCATAGAGGAGAGCACACATGTGAATATATATATAACACGAACATAAGGAGCTGCCAACATGCCTGGCAGGTAACAAGAGCTAAAATACATAAAGCAAAACTCAGGTACTCCTAAGATGAGTTCCGGCAAGGCCACCACCCATCACACCTCAATATCAAGCTTCGGCATGGCCACCGTCCGATATTAAGATGCTAGAAGTACCAAAAAGGCTAAATAAATAAATAAAAAGCTCCAAAAGTCCGAAACAGAAGAAGTGAATAAGCATCTGCTCTGAAGAGGATCTGTTGAATAGAGAGATCGCTCTGAAGGCTCTGAGTGAAGAAGGAGAGCCAAAATGAAGAAAAGAACATCCTGAAAAAGTACTCCAAAAAGAAGATAGCAGAATCCTATACCTGAGGGAAAAACTGCAAGACGTCCTAGATGAAGAAACTCTGCTCTGATGACCTCTCTACGATCTGAAATCCAGCAATCTAACTACAAGAGAAACCTGCGAAATGAACCTGATATCCTATCTCCCAAAACCTGTATCTGAAACAAGACTAGGAAAAAAATTAGAATGATACATATATATATGTATATTTATTAAATAAATATACATATATATGTATTTAACAGGAAAGAAATAAAAAACCTAAACAAATCTAACAGGACAAAAATAAAAGAAATGAATAAACTGAAAACAAAAACCAAACAAAAACTAGAACAAAAAATGAGATTGACCAGACTTATATGTCTTAAATCATAAGCAAACTACGATTTAAAGTGAGATTATCATATAAGTTTGGAAAAAAATTAATAATACTATTATTAGAATAATAAAAGATATTGTTAAGTTTAAAAAAAAATATATTAAACTAACCTGTTAAGATACCGTTTGAATAGGATATTATTAGCTAATTTATATTGGATTAGAAATCCATTTAAAACAAAATGTAGAAATGAAGAAATCAATTTGTTAAGATGACTATTATTATTATTAAAAATTCTTTGATTTCTCTCAAACCAAATAAACCAACTAACAATAAATAAAGTGTCTAGTAAAAATCTAATACTTTTATTGAATTTGAATCTATAATTTTTCCAGTAGAATTCACAATCTGAAATATTAGTTATTATATTAAAGTTAAAAAATTTAAGAGTGTTAATTAGGATGTAATTAGTGTCCAAACAATCATAATAAATATGATTTATGTCCTCAAGATGCAGATTGCAAAAATAACATTTATTATCATTAGAATGTTTTTTCTCTTTAAAAATTCAATTGTATTAAGTTTACCATGAAGAATTAGCCACATATGAAATCTGGATTTAGGAGGAGCATTAGATTTCCATATATATTTAAAAGAGTTACTAATAGTACCCAAAAAATTAATAAATCTATAAAAAGATTTTGGAGTATATTTCTTACTCTTATCCCATTACCAACTAATAAAATCATTATCATTATCAATATTATAAAGATTTAATCTGGCATAAAGCAAAGAAAGTTGCCTAAGGGTAGTTCCAATTAAAATTCTGTTAAAGCTAAAGTTCCAAGGAGGATCATTCTTCGGAGAACAAACTTCATTAATTAAAGTGTACTTAAAGTTGCAAATATCATACAATTCCTAAAATCAAAATTAAGAGGCAAGATCGAAATCCAACAGTCATGCCAAAAAGAAGAACAATTTCTTGAATGAACTATCGTTTTAGTTCCTAACTTAAAAAAATCATAACATTTTAAAATATTTTTCCAAAAATTAGAAAAATTATGGGAAGAAGAAAAACCAAATTGGTGTAAATTGAAATTACCATTATAGTAATATTTGGAAATGATCTCTTTCCAAATAGCGTTATCATTTATATCCTTAAACTTCCAATGCCATTTACCTAAAAGAGACAAATTCATGTCGCGTAAATTAATAAATCCTAAACCACCCTCATTTTTAGCTTTATAAACAATTTCCCAGTTTACGAGACATTTTATACTATTATTAATATCATCCCTACTCCATAAAAAATCTCTTCTAATTTTATCGATTTTGTCTATAACCCAATCTGGAAACAGATGCATAGACATCCAATAGACAGGTAAGGCTGATAAAACCGAGTTAATTAAAATAAGTCTACCTGCTCTAGAAAGAAATCTTCCATTCCAATTAGATATCTTATTTTTAATTTTATCAATAATAATAAGCCAATCATCATGCTTGAGATTGGTAGGTCTAATCACAAACCATAGATATTCAAAAGGAAATTTCATACTCTTGCAATTTAGGGTATTAGCAACTAAGTTTTCTACTTTTTCAAAATCATTTAAAACAAGAACATAACTTTTGTCAAAATTAATTTTTAAACCAGATAAAAGCTCAAAACTATAAAGAATAAACTTGAGAGTAATAATGTGTCTAGGAAGATGAGAAGAAAAAAGTAAGGTATCATCCACAAATTGTAAAACCGATATACCATTACACGATATATCATTTCCAACACTTCCTAAAGAACCATTATCTACTGCTCTTTTAATAATTTTAGCAAAAACATCAACAGCTATGTTAAACAGCGAAGGGGATAAGGGATCCCCTTGCCTTAAGCCTCTCTTAGACTGAATTTTATTGCCTAGAATACCATTAACCATAATACTAGAGTTACCCGTTTTAAGTAAAGTCAAAATCCAACTAATCCATCTATGCCCAAATCCTCTAACCTGAAAAATATCTACAAGAAAATCCCAATCCACTGAATCAAATGCTTTAGCAAAATCAAGTTTTAAAATCGCACAGGTTATGTTGCTCTTACAGCAGTAATTAATATATTCTGGAACAGAAGCCACACCATCAGTAGTATTTCTCTCTTTAATAAAAGCCGATTGTGAATAATCAATTAAATCGTTCATTCTAATACTAAGTCTATTAGCTAGTACTTTAGAAATGATTTTAACTGAACAATTAATCAAAGAAATAGGTATAAAATCTTTTAAGTTGTTAGCTCCTACTTTTTTATGCAACAAAATAACATTTGCAAAATTAAATCTCCCTAGTTGCAAATTATCATTATAAAAATCATTAAACAAATTAACTAAGTCAAATTTTAAAACATCCCAAAAGGTATTATAAAATAAAATAGGAAAACCATCAGGCCCCGGCGATTTATCGCTAGGCATATCATTAATAGCTTTCCTAATTTCCTCTTCTGAAAAAGGAATATCTAACTCAGACAAATCAACAATAGAATCTGATAGATACAGATCAGACCATCTAACATTGATTCTATGTTTGATTTTAGAACCAAAAATACCCTTATAATAGTCAGTAAAAGCCTTGTTGAGGTCTCCTTGATCAACTAACTCTATATTGTTGACAAAAATAGAGTTAATTGTTTTAGAACATTTTCTACCATTAGCAATATTATGAAAAAAATTGGTATTATTATCACCTTCGCTGATCTATTGAATTCTGGATCACTGCTTCCACATTGCCTCCTCTTTTTCTAAAATAGAATTCAGTTCATCTTTTAAATTAGAAAGAACTTTACGTTCTCCTAGATTAAGAGGTCTAGATTCTTCTATCTTGTTTATTTTAAGCATTTCATTAATAATATTATCTTTTTTAATTTTTAAATTGCCAAAAATATTTTTATTCCAATTTTTAAGAAAAATCCTAAGATCTCTAAGTTTAGAAATAAAAGCTTTTGCAGAATTTTCCTTATTTCTGAAATTATGAAAACTCAAAGAATTCCATTTACAAATAACTAAGTTTACAAAGTTAGATTCCAAAAGCCACATCTTTTCAAATTTAAATTTGTTAATAAAAGCTCTATGGTATTCACAAGAAAGGATAATAGGACAATGGTCAGAGAAGGTATACGGTAAGCTATTAACTCTACAAATAGGAAATTTGTCCTCAATCTCACCATTAACAAAAAATCTATCGAGAAGAGCCATGAAAGGAGACTCTCTAGAGTTACTCCAAGTAAACTCTCCATTAGATAGAGGAATTTCAATCAAATTAGAGTTAACAATAAATTGATTGAATTCCTCCATAGCAGAGTAATCTCCTTCTCTAGGAAAACGCTCACCTATGAAACGCGTAATATTAAAATCACCCCCCAAAATCCAAAACCCGGGGCTATGGATGTAAAATCTAGACATTCATTCCATAAGATTCTCCTATTAATTTTAGAATTAGACCCATAAACATTTGGAATATTTATTAAAGAGTTATCAGAAAGATTAATAAGAATAGCATGAAGAGAATGTTGCTTAACAATACATTGAAGCAATTTAAAATAACTATCACGCCAACCTATCATTAAACCCCCAGAAGATCCAACGGAAGGTAAAAAACCCCATTTTCTAAAATAATACCCACCTAATCTTCTAAAGAAACGAACATCAGGACAGTTAATTTTAGTTTCTTAGAGTAATGCAATATCAATGGAGTAGTCTTTAAAAAATACTCTAACCTTATCACATTTGCTCAAATCGTTCAAACCCCTAATGTTCCAACTAATGATCCTCATATATGAACTGAACTAGCCCCCTCTAATTCCTTGCATCCAATATACTCCCTATCTAGCTCAATATCAGTTAAAATAAAAGATGTGTCACGGGCTAACTGACTAAACTCAGCAGAAGAAAGGTTACCTAAAGCATAAGTAGAAAATATACTACCCAAAAAAGAACCCGTACCTGAGCCTGGATGCGTAGCACCACTCGTGGCACTCGATCCAAGTTTCTCACCTATAGAAGAAGACTGACTGCTACGGATTCTGGCACTACGACGCACTGAACCATAAGAAACAACAGTTCGCTTACGCTTTCCTCTCTTCAACGAAGCAGAGCTAGGAGCTGAGCAAAAAATATCTACCAACCCATCATATTTCATAACATCTGGATCAATAACTACAAGCTCATCTGAATTAACTCCCAAAGGCAACACATGAGACTCGGTATGTAAATCAACATCGTCTGCAACCTCTTCCTGATGTTCTTCTGAACTAACAGAATAACCACCAGCACCAAAAGAATCACCAAAACCCAAAGGGGCCACAACCAGATTAACATTCCCACCCAAATGCTCAACATGGGAAACTGATTCTACTTCACCAATATCACAAGCATCACTACCAAAACAGGTACTGGGAACATCAAAAACATCATGACAACTCACCGCGGCTTAATTGATCAAACTCTGAGAAGAAATTGAAGTAACATTATCATCAACAGTTGCCTGAACTCGTGCATCATGCACAACAAAAACAGTGTGCATATCATAGAAATTGGACAAAATAAATAACCCTTCATCAACAAAGTTCTCAGGATCAATAGAATTCTCAACCTCTATATGTTGCTCCAATGAAAGAAACCCATCACAAAAATCAACTGACCTAAAACTATCAGAAGAAGCAGAAACATCAGGCTCAATTGAAACTCCATTTCATCCATCAACTCACTGATGCTAAAAAAAGATTCCAACTGGGTGATCTGATCGAAATTATCAAATTCAAGAGGCAAATTAACTGCAGGTATTGAAGACCACAAGTCATTATCCAGAGAAGAACCCTGATCAACCTCCAATTGAATATCCTTTTTAACGATATTTACATGAAGATCCAGGACTTGATCAAACAAGAATTCACTAACAAAAAAAAATTCTCTAGACTGTCACTACTCCATCGTTATCAACCGAAACTACATTACCAACAGTCTTCGAGTTATTCGAATGAGCAGGAACTAGATGCTCAGTGATAAACGACAATTTACTATCCTGATTATTTGCTTATGGATTCGAAGATAGGAAACCATATTTGTTGAACAGAGGAAGTTCGAAGTTGTCTAGATGCTTGGGAGTACGTTTGTTCCTTCAAACAGAACAGAAAAGATGACCCAGATTTTCAACAAATTTGCATTCTTTCAAAGGGGAACTAGAATTATACTGATCCAAACATAAAGAGATAATAGGATCCAGTAGAATGGGGTCAAACCCAGATTAAACTCATTAACGTCAACATTAGGATTGAACGAATCAACAGAAAAAACACCAGGAGGAACAGGCTTAAGAATCAAGATCTCAGGTTGACCAATAATTTCAAGAGAGCAACTGGAATTATCAATAAAATCATTATCAAAATTCGGCTCGTTGATGATGTCGAAATGATAAAAAAAGCTCATCGAGATAGCTTAAGCCTAAATCTTTATTAGGCCAGAGATAATCGATCAAAACACCCCTTAACAACAAATATTTAAGAATGAACTGAAAACCATGGTTGACCAGAGTAGGCGAAGATCCTCACTTATTACTGTACAGAGATTCAACGGAATTATCTTCTCCAACATCAGTCTTGCCAAAGAATAATTCTGGATCTCCAAATCTTTTCGAATAGCCTTTATCAATATTCAGTTCGTTAATGGTGTTAAAATGATACAGCAATTCGTCAAGATACTTAATACCAATATCTTTCTTATCCCATAGATGATCAAGAAGAACACTTCTCAGCATCAAGAATTTCAGAGCAAAGAGGAAACCTTGATTAGTCGAGTTCGAATTAGTCTCAGAAGAATTCGATTTAATCACACATTCTTTACTCTTATGCCCAAATTTTCCACAAGATAAACATCGAACTGGGTCTCTACAATTAGAAGCAAAATGGTTTAAGTCACCACATCTGTAGCAGTATTTCCTTCCCTTTCTGGAGTCAATCCATTTCATATTAGAATTGCGAGAAGCTCCTTGAAATTGAGATGATGCTCGATTCTTTATGGCTTGGGCATATGAAAAAGGACGAGAACTACAATTGGGGAAGGTAGATGAAAGAGACGAAGATGAAGATGCTAGAAAATCTTGGGAAAAATAAGAATGAGAAGATGAAGAAAGCTTCGGCCAATTTTCTTGAAAAGTCGCCATTCTACCCTTTCTGTTCAATTCAAAAATCATAATTCTGATTATTTTCAAATTTATAATATATATATATATATATATATATATATATATATATATATCGTGAATTGGAAGATTTGATTGAATTTAATATAGAAACTTTTCAAAAGCTTATTTAAAAATCTATCGTATGTTTTCAAAAATACTTAAAATAAATATTTCTTCTATTTAAAAATATAATAGCTTCAATATTATATTATAATAAAAGTATAATTTGTTTTCCTTTAAAATTGGTTTTTGAAATAAATTTAGTTCATATATATATTTAAGTACGATATTTTTTAGTTTGAAACTTTGAAATAAGGTTTAATTTAATATCCTTTTCTTTTTAAATTTTCTTTCTTTAAAATTTAGCTTTGAAAAATATATTTTAAAATATACAAATAAACACTAAAGAATGTACTTAATAAAGGTAATTTAAAAAGCTAATTGAAATAAACAATTATAACCATATTACATAATTAATATAAAAATATAAATAAAATTTAAGTAAGGGGATAAACACAAAATTCTTGTTCTTACATTTGTAAAACAATTGAACCATGAAAAAAACACTTGTAAACATTTTAACAACTTAAGATAACAAGTGGCATTGTCTTGATTATTTTTGAAAACATTTATTAATAAATGTATTAAGAGAAAACTTGGCAAATCATTTGTGTTCAAACCATTTTCTTCCTCTTCTAAAAACTGAAATCAGATTTCAAAAGAAAACTTAAAACCAGATTTTAAAGAAGTTTCAAGGCCTGTAATCAAAATCAAAAGCCTGTAGCAAGTTTCAATTTCAAATGCAATCTGTTCAAAATCTTCATAGCTGAGATCTTGCAATCAAAAGACAAACTAAAGGTTTACAACAACAACAACAATCAACTACAAGCAAATTCAATTCAAAACAGCAAGATGCAAATCCAAATTCGAGAATTCAACAGCGAATTCTAGTAGAAGTGACAACAGATTCAACAAACAAGGCTTCTCAATTAAATAAGCTATAGTAGTCAAAACTGCAAGAAAACTCAACAACATTCAAAGTACCAGAGAAAATTGTTCCAGGGATATATCATTGTTCTCTGCTTTGATGTTTGGTGAGTAAATACTTAAAGCTAATTCTTTTGGTGCTAATAATTCTGAGTAATGATCCTATAAACAAGTTTTTTGCTTAGATTTTTCATCTAGAATCTGGTCTGTTTTGTACAAATTTGAATGCATGCCTGTATATGTATGTTTTATGTTCTCTGTAAATGTCAAGTGCAAGATCAACTACAAAATAATTCCTATCTCCCTACAAATTCAAAATTAGACTTTGATTGTAGAAAAGAAAATGTAAGTAACAATGCGTTATTGTTTTTAAAAATAATTTTAAGTTATTTTATTTGTTAAATATACTGTAAGTTTAAGGATTACAGTAAAAATCAGAAAAAGGGTAAAAATCAAATATGTTAATTTATATATCTGATTATATAATCAGGATCGTGAATCCTAATCATGAATTTTAGAATAAATATTGTAATTTTTAATGGTGTATTGGTCGAGAATTTAAGTTTTTCTCGAATTTGGGATTTGGTCAATTGCCGTTGAATGGCGATGACTGAGTGTTCGAGTTTTGGCAGAGGGAGGCTGGAGTATGGAGGATTGATGGGGTTTTAGGGTTGCGAACCTATTTTTGATTTGGATCGGAACCGTGACGAGTTGAACGTCGTTGATGCTGCGGACCGGATCGCATGGTGGGGGATCGATGCAGGAGGTCGAAGCCACTCTCTGGTGGGGTCGGCAGGGTTCATCAATGATGGGATCGACGACGATTGGGAATTTTTCGATGATGGTGGAATTCCAGACTTCGACCTGGTTGCTCGTTTTTCGTTTTTCGATTCGATCTTCATTTCTAGGTGGTTGAGGTTGAAGTCGAGTTCGACGTCGACTTGTTGAAGGCCTGAATGATGATCGAAGGGGGGCCGGGGTTACCATGCACGTGCACAGTGGCCATCGCGTGCATCAGAGTTTTGGGTATGGAGAAGAAGACGTCTGACCCGGGAGTTTCGTGTTTTTTCTTGTGTTCGTCTCGGGGAAGTTGCGAAGAGAGGTTGCGATGTTTTGTTGCTTCGAGTTTTCAAGAGGGTTGTCTCGAGTATGCCTCGAGAATTTGTTGATTGCTCAGAATATTTTGTTTCCAGCATTTTAACTCGTTCAGGTTTTAAACTAATATGATTTCAAATTTTGAAAAGCAAAGCAGATTTTCAAAAAAAGCTTTAACCATTTTTAAAAGAGGTATGAAATGTTTGATTTTAGAAATTAATGTTTAAACAAATTTAAGTTTTAAAGTAATGGATATTAAAGTTTAAATGTTGTTTAAAATAGCTTTGATAAATATTACATTAGAGTAAATTTGTAATTAGTTTTTAAATGTTTTCAACTTAAATATAATTGTTGAAATATAATTAAGATTTAAGTAAAAGTAATTAACTTTAATAAAGAATGATGATTTTAAATAAATCAAATTCAAACTTTAAGTTTAATTTAATTTAAATGAAAGTTAAGGGTTAATGAAATAAATGATTTATCTTAATTTAATCCTGTTTTATTGACTAAAGTAATTAAAGTATAATTACTTAATTAACTAAGATGTTTAATTAAGGTAATTAATTAAGATAAATTAATTTTTGTAATTAATTAAGTGTAATTGATTATTTAATTAAGGATTGATTAATCAAGGTTAATCAATTAAGAAATAATTAAGTAATTAGAGGTTAATTACTTAATATTAAAAGAATTATTAAGGGTAATTACTTAACGAAGTAATTAAAGGAATTAATTTCGCAATGTAATTAATTAAGTTAATATGGTTAATTTTAGTTAATTAATTAAGTTTAATTAATTAAAGGTAATCATTTGATGATGGGATTATGTATAATTAATTAATGTAATTAATGAAGTGTAATTACTTAGTGAAGTAATTAATGAATAATTACTGGATGTAATTAAAGGGAAATTACTTATGGATAGTAATTAAAGGATAATTACTTAGTGGAAGTAATAAAGTATTAATTACTCAGTGCAATTAATTAAAGGATTTATTAATTAATTAAGAAATTAATTAATTATTGTAAGTAATAGAGGAAAGTTAATTAATGGTGATTAATGAATTATTAAAAGGTAATTAGAAGAATAATTAATTAATGAAAGTAATTAGAGGATCATTAATTAATTAAAGGTTTAATTGATTAATAAATGTTATTAATTATAAGATAATTAATCAATGAAGTGATTGCGATACAATTAATTAATATAATTAAGTATAATGTAATTAATTAATTAATGGAAGTAATCAAGGTTAATTAATTAAAGCATAATTAATTTGTGCAATTAATTTGAAGGCTAATTACTTAATGTAATTAACGAATAATTAATCAAGGCTGATTAATTAAGGAAATAATTAAAGGATAATTAATCTGTAATTCAAGATTAATTAATTGGTTTATAAGATGATTAAAGAACTATTAATTAATTAAATGGTTTGTAATTAATTAATTAATGATTGTTTAAGCAAGATTATGTGATTAATTCTCAAGTAATTAATTTGATTTAAATTGATTAAATTAATTATAATTTGGATTAATGATTCTTGTTTGTGGATGATTGATTGAGTGGAATGTCTGAATTGAATGATGCTTATATTTTGAATAATATGTGATGTGCTATGATATGATGTTGATTATAGCTGTGATAAATGTGTGATATTTATCTGTGATTGATGCTGTGTGAATGCAATGTTTTAAATTGAATTAAATTGTTCAAACTTAAATCACTTCGACATTATGATGGCGTTTTGGATTTCGGTAAGACCGGGATTAGGTTTCCAAATTTGGAATTCGGAAAACCACATCGATCCAAATTTAACGTTAGGTCGTGAATCTCAAGTGAAGAGTGAAGACTCGAGGTATAAGTACTATTCGTCGTTAAAACTCTAAGGGTGATTCCAATACGAATTTGATGGGGTAGTACTTTCAGATTCGAGATGGAGATTCAGAGTGCAAGGGATATTGTCATTAACTCTGAGGGTGATTCCAAAACGAGTGTAGCGAGATAGTGCCTTCGGTTTCGTTCGAACCCGGAACGAACTTATATGGATTGAATGCTTTCAGAACATCGTCAAGAGGACGATGAGAATTCTAAGATAGATGTGTTCTACAAAGGTAATCGAAGCCTCAAGCCTCATCAACCGGGAATGGCTAAAACAGGGAAGGTGCAGCAAGGCTAAGTGGGTAGCACCCTAGTAGGACGAGATTTACCCCTGTCTAGAGGTCCCTTTTTATTCGACTGTGTGGGCAGTTGGCGACGGCAATCTACAGGGTTGTCTTGTTCGAAACTGTCCAGTAAGGGATGGTTTTGGCCTTTGTTGTAGGGGATTTAGGGTGGATCCTCAGTACGGTGATCTAGGCCCTATACTGTGGCGGGCGGTACCCCAGTAGCCCTGCCATTGATGGAAACCCATCCTTCCTACGTTCCCTTATGGTTTTGATTGTATTACCCACTTTGTGGCTATTAGCTGGAATTTAATGTATGCAACAATTTCGGCTATTTTATGTTTACTTGAAAACCCTAGACCCTATTATAATATAACTGGATTTCCTATCAAATGTTTTGGTTAGCGTAAGGTAAAAACTTACCCATGTTTATGTGTGGGGAGTCTTACGTGATACTTTTTGTTTCAAAGGTTTTCAAAGTTAAGCAACTTTAACCCGTTTACTCACACTAGACCCATGTCTGACCCGGAGTTTATTTTCAGTTTTATTAAACTCTTGGGTACTCAAATTTTTACGAGTAGCCAAGGGATTCAGGTTGGCTTTGATGAGTTCTGGAGGAGATATGGAGCAGGAGGATTCAATGTTTGTAGATATATAGTGGTTCCGCTGTGCTAGTGTTGGATCTGTTTCTATGTGATGTACATGAGTTGTAATAACTTGACAGTTGTTTATAACTGTCCAGTTTGTGTTGTATTAGCTGTATAACTCTGATGTATATAATACTATGTAATAAAATATCTTATGTGATATAATATAATTTATTCGTTCCGTTGTGAGATTCTGATGTTGTTTGGTTCTTTCTTTTCTATCTTTTCTCTTTTCCATCCTTTTCTTTCTTCTTAATGATGCGTCTTTCTGTAGGATGAAAGGCGGGTCGTTACACAATTGTTTTCTCTTTTAGTTATATATAGATACAACATTTTTAAAGATACATGGTTTATTCAAAAAAAATTAATCTGGATGTTGTATAAATATTATATAGATACAAATTTTTATAGATTCATGGTCAATTATATTAATTCTCTATTGGCATACTTAATTCTCTATTCGTACAATGTTAGTAGGTATAATTTTTTTGTATAGGTACAAACTTTTAAAGATGTATAAATATTTGAATGCATTTTAGTTCTGGACGTTGTATAAGTAACAGTTGTAGAAGTCTGTTGATTGATTAAGAATTTGGAATTTGGAAGTCCGTTCAATGTTCAGGTGTATATAACATTGACTATCATGTATTTTTTAATATAGACTTATGAATAGCTATGTCGCTCTTGGAATGGGTAGAGTTGAAGGAACTCTTCTGGTTATTTTTCTGTTCTTTTTACTTAGAAATTTGTTTGTATTTGCTTATATGGATAAGTTTGTTGTATATAGCTTATAGACGTTCCCGCGTCCAGTAAAACATCGGTAAATATATGGTCTGGCTTTACAAAGATTATGTGATCAGCTTGACTGCTCCAATAAACTGCATATGTGGATGACAGAATACAAGTGTATGCCCCTTTTTGCTATCACTAACCACACACTATGTAGAAAATATCAATGGAATTACAGACTTCAAAATATAAGGACAAGCAAGTAAATTAGTCCTTTTTTCATTCAAAATATGAGTCTTAAAAAGTAGATGATTTTGTTAATTTTAATGCCCTTGTATTGGGAAAAACAAAATGTGCATATAATTATGTGTTAATAAACTGGTTGAACTATTTTTCCAGCCTCATGTGTTGCGCCTGCAAATGAGAAATAATTTATTCTTCTTGGAGGACATCTACGCTAACAAGAGTCAGGTAAAAAGTAATATCAAATTGGTAAAAAAAGGAAAAATAACTTGAACAATTGATTGCATGGATTAAGCAACGTATCTAGATGAAATTTAACTCATGTGGTTGAACTTGAAGTAGGATGTAAGGTCAAGTAGAGTTGGCATGACTTGAGTTCTATGTCTTGCCCATGCAGTTTCAATGGAGACTCAGTTAACTGAGTATCAGTTAAACTGAGACTCTGTTATGCAATTTCAATGAAGACTCAGTTAACTGAATATCAGTTAAACCGAAACTCAGTTTAGCCGAGTATCATTTAAACTGAGACTCAGTTTAGTCGAGTATCAGTTTTCAGTTTCAAGAATCGAGTCCAACTTAAAAACCAAGTCTAATTTTCGAAAACTGACTGCACCTATATTGGTATACTGAGAAGATCACTTAGTTAACAACATCGACGACTAGTTTACGTGATTTGTAAATAGACCATTTCATGCGTCGATAATATGCATCTTGATTTTACTCCAAGTAAATTATCGAATCGTTTATTATTTTTTACTCTACTTCACTTGTAAATGCTACTTGATTTTATGGCATGTTGTATACTTTGTATGAGTCAATCGTCTAATGAAATAATGTGATGAATATTTAGTGTTTGCATTATGAATCTGATTTAACTTTGTGTACACTTTTTTGATGAATTGATTCTTAAGCATTGCTTTTTCTTTACAGGTAGATAGATGACTATGATGCAAAAAAAGGTGGCACCGAATTATGGATCGAAGTTATCTTTGCTGCTAGAACTACTTTTTTGTTTTAATGTATGTACTACTTGCTTTTTTTGCTATTGCTACTTGTTCTATGTTTTGCTTATGAACTATTGGTGACGAACTATTTACGTTTGGTGTAAGAATATTGTGTATTTTGATTATGAAATTTCATACGTTAGTTATCATATGTATCCAAAATGTGACATTGATACAATATGCTGATTTTGAAATGTGATGTTGATATAATATGCTAATTTTGAAATGTGTTATATATACACATTATGGCGGATGTTTATTGAAATAGAATCAAAACATTCCACAACATTTTTAAAGCGCTGTTAAAACATTCCACGGCATTTTAAAACACCGTTGAAAGTTTTAACAGCATTTTGAAATGCCGTTAAATTATATCTAAAAACATAAAGCATGATTTATTGCAGCAAGAAAACGCTGTAAGTAAATATCACAACATTGGAAAAACGCTATAAAATCGTATCTTAACACGAAACAAATGCTAAGAAAGATCTCTAACTGCACCCAACCAAACGTTGTTAAATGATTTCATGACACCAATAAAACGCTGTTAAAAAGGACATTTAACAGCCTTAATTTCTTGTCATTGTATATCTCTGACATATAATTGCATGTCGATATACAACGTATATAAAAACGCTCTTAATAGCTTTTATAGCGTTTTTAAAACATTATTAAAGGTCCTGTTTGTTGTAGTGGAAAAGGATATTATATATGTTCTCCGGTCAACCAGGCATAAGCAACAAATATTTTTGGTCTATGCACATCACTCAAAATAGTTGCTGGGTATGGAGTATTATTTTAAGGTTAAGACCTATTGTGCTGTCTCAATTGAAAGTTAATACTACAGCAAATGGGGAAGCTAATTTCTAGTTAGATCCTTAGGCTAAGCGTGCTTTATTTTAAAGAGTATTTTGTCATATAACCAAGTGTCCTGGTCTGATTCTCTCAATGCAAAAGCTAAGGATTATATGCATGATGGTCCTGTGATCTTTCCTTACACAAGTAATCGGGTAATAAAAAGTATGTAGAATATAATACAACAAAACTCTTATCATTTATCTCCGGTTAAAAGTGTTGTTTAGTCCTATAAATGTTCTGTTCACAGCACCTCCACTGTCTATAAATGTATTTCTAAAAGCTATGATCCTCGGACTTTTTCCTGTAGCAGAAGAATTAGGAATTTACAATGCAAGGAAAGTGACATTTTTTGCTGTGGAAAGTTATAAGGAATGCCCTGCATACAAAAGCAAGACTGAAGCAGAAAGGAATGAATGTGGATGGTGTCTTCTATTTTGATGACGAGGAGAGTAACTTGCATATGTATTTTGGCTGTTCTATTATATATCCTATGTGGCACAATTTAATGGTTGGAGCCAGCAGAAACAACGGTAACAGGGTAAGTGTAATTGAATGGGACCTTATTTACAAAGCAATAAGGTAGAAAGATGGATCGAGCTCTGTGTCCTGCTAATTCTTAGAAAATTCATTCAAGTAGTGTTGGAAAGGAATGAAAGAGTATTTAATGGAAAGAGGAAATGTGAAATGCAAGTTTGGTGTGATATTATTCAAGTAATCAAGTATAGTATTGTTGCTAGTAGGTTTAGATATGATGTGCATATTCTAAACTGTTGGAGTTAGGACATTTGTTTAGTCCTTATATTGTTTTCCTTTCTTTTCTTCCCTTGTTCTCGTCTTTGTTTATTTTCCTCCTGGATCATAGCACGTAATGATTCTTTTTTTTTATTGTGTTTGCAATATACTGGTAGGAAACTAGTCAACCTTGTTAAAAATATATTAATAATGCGCATGCATATAAATACTATTATAATATATTTGTTTAAATATAAATAAGTTATATAAATTTTGATTTTTTAAAAAACCGTGAGTAATATATGTCCTAATATATATATATATATATATATATATATATATATAAGAAGCAATATTTTTTAAATATAATATACAAATACACACACACACAAATATATTTGTGATATATAGATATATACTAATAAATAAAATTATAATTATTTTTACTATTCTAAAATATATTTTAATTGAATATTCATTCGAAATTATACAAAATATTAATAAACACTTATTTTCTAAACTTTATTTCAACTTTTGAATTTCTAGTAAATCTTAAATGATATTTTATGGTCTAAGCAATTTTCCTACATTTTTTCGATTCAAATAAAAATTTAAATGATTTATTAACATTCAACCGAATTAAGTATTATTTTTTGAAAATAACATAAAATGTTGTTTATTTTAGCTTATCTGATATTAATAAATTTTGTAAAGTAATTTTCATAACATACTAAAATTAATATCATTTATTTATGTAGTAAAATGATTTAAATAATAATAATTAATAAAAATTGTTCATAAAAGTTATTTTCTTACCGTTAGAACTTTATATTATTATTAAATTTTATGTATAATATTATATAACAAACTTTAACCATGTTGTAATTAATTATAGACTATATATATGTAATTAAATAATATATATCCGTATATTATAATTTAATAAAGTATTAAATTATATTTAGCTGCACCAATCTAATATATTTTAGAAACTGATTTTTATTTATTTTAAACACGGATATATATATATATATATATATATATATATATGTGTGTGCATATAATGAAACTAAGTTTTAGCAACATTACTGCATATACGATCCTCTAACTAACAATATAATACACACAGACACATACATAATAAAATATTTTTCTAAGAATTATAAACTATAATTTAACAAAAACCAAGCTTTAATTTCAAAGCCTTAAAGTACACCTTGAAAAGATAAACTCTCCCCTTTGGAACCCTTTCCGATTCAGTAGATTGCTAGTCCATGAACCGTTGACCTTCAACTACCAAATAGCAATCAAACTGGCATGATTTGAGTTTGCATTGATGGAGGGACTATGATATTTTCAGGCAGCAAGAAGGGAAGATAAGGTAGCAAAAAGATCCAATGTAATTAGGGTTAGGGATTCTTAAATAGTGGATAGAAAGGAGAGAAAATTAGATATAACCTCACACTCTTCTCCTTCAATTCGAGCCATCTAAAATCAAGCATGTCTAACCCTAAATGAGCCAAACCTAACTTATGTTGTTACCAAAATTACCAGCCCTCATGATGGGCCTCAAATCCATTTAAGGACTGAGCAAAAATTTAGCATTTTAAATGTGATTTAAAGTGTTTATGATATCATATATCGATTGATGTATTTTTAACTTTTATAAATACATTTAATGTTCATTTATCAAATCAAAACCAAATTTATAAATAATTTTTCATAATTATTTTTTGAGTCAATTAATTTATAATGATTATAAATCAATTAAATTATTTTGGTCAAAAGAGAATTTATTATTTTGGTTGTGTGACTCGTTAGGTATAAATTTGGTTTGCGATTAATGTCGAACTATTCGAATATTAACGTCCATACTTCAATTAGCAGGTGGTGTGACATTTTGACTAAATTTATTATTTAAATGGTTTTGGTAAAAAATTAATTTTATTTTATTAAGCATTACCCTGTCTGGTTGTGACTTTAATTTACACTAATCTCTTCATCAAAACTATATCCCTTTAGATTTATGGAATTTAGTAATGGTCAAAATTCCAATATCATCCATATTCAACTGTATAGCCCAAACACAAAGTCCGTAGTTTAATAATAACAATTATTACAAACTAAAATACTCTGGTCAGAGACTTTTACTATGAGTTGACTTCAGCTAACCATGATACTGAACTCACATAACCAAGGAGATGAATCCTCTATTGAATAATGCTTAACTTCTGATACTTCCACGCAATCCAATTATAGCCACTCATTGACGTCATGCCATGATTTGACTATAATCAAAGTGGAGCTTTCATACTGAAGATCAACAGCAAGTCAAAGGAACCATACATATCGGTCACATGATATTTTCTATTTGACCCTGGTATTATTGACAATAAAAAACTATTGAGTGAGTCATTTTATAGTTATCCAATAACTATCAGTACATAACCTCTAGGTGCCATCAATAGTCTTGAGTAATACACTGCCCAATATTTGGAGAACATTACGTACTCTAGTCTCAACAGATACATGGATGTCCAATCTCAATGCATCTTGACTAGAAAATTTTAAAATGGTATATTTGTTTTAATTGTGATAAATTATTCGTGGTTACAACACTTTTTAACTACTATCACAAAACATACCATTTATGGATTTTCTATTAAATATACTTTTAATTAATTAATATAACATATTGTATCAAGTATATAATAGAAAGAATACACTATTTATTTCAAATAATATTGGTTATCGTATTAAATATATATAACAAATTACATGATTGCCCTTAGGGCATAACCCTAACTTTTATTAAGAAGAAGATGCAGGGAAGACTCTCTGCATCAAAAGCATGGACGGATAGCAATTACTGCTAGAGCCTTGGCATGGGTCAACTAGCAATTGATATAATATTATGGACACATAGAAATAGTTGGAAGAGCAAGAGCGGAACCGTTGGAGCGATGGTCGAGGTTCTAGTGGATGAAGATGATCCTTCACATATTATTAAAATTGGGCCTTCTGTGTATGGATGAAGGGGAATTAGAGGTTCCTTATGTCAAATAAGAACGTGTTTCTTGGGCACATTCCAATATGTGTGGGTTTCCACTCGAAGTCGCATGTCACGCATTGAATGCGAACCATCATATCCTCCATAACGTAACAATGGCTTAGCATGGAGCCTGTAACACCCCATAAAAACTAATAAGAAATTAATTAATTAAAATAAGGATAAAAATGGAAATTTTATGAATGTTGTAATTTGATCATGAAAGATACACCATTACATTCTTGGCGATTTTCTAGTTCACTTTCATATATAAAGTTTTGTAATTGAAGCTCAAACGGAAAAGTTATTCAAGTTTGAAAATTTTGAATTTAAAACAATTCGAATGGAATTAAAATTTTAAAAATTAAAAAGTTAACAATTTAAGTTAAAATGGTGAATTAATATTAATGAAAATGTTGACGGTAGGAAGTAAAATAGGAATGAAATGAAAAAGTAAACGAACAATAAATATACATTCCTAATAAATAGACCGGTCGACCACCTCCACTATGGCCGATCGACCACTAATTAATATATGTTCCAAACAAATAGGCCGACCGACCATCCTGGGAGGAGCAATCGACCGGTGAGTGTGTAGCAGCTTAAGTTTTGTTCGACGCGTACATGCCAGATTTTATTATTATAAACCAAAATAAATCCAGTGGTTCTGGCACCTTCTAACCACTATAAATAAGAGCTCAGCCCACTTACTTTTATTCACAAATTATTTGAAATGCTAAAAGATCTCTGTCAATCTTCTTCTTCTCTATAATTCAGTATCACTTAGGATTTCCCAGTAGGGAATTTTAAATATCTAATTATTCCATTTCTAATTCTATTCTTCTCATATCCTTGATTCTGAATCTACTTTATACACAATCAAATTATTGTATATTCCAATAAGAAGAGATCTGGAGGAGAAATTAGGAGCGAGCATGAATCAAATCCCAAAGGAGGCCAGCGGATTCTATATGAGTGAAAATCTTAGTTTTTCACATTTTAGTATTTGTATAGTAGAAGTTTGGATTTTTTTTTACGCCTTGAGGAATTATGTTCACGAAACCCTAAAACTAAAAACCCCAAAATTCCTCCAAACGAAATTTTAATTCTTACGATTATTAGAACCTCAATTATTTTATATTAAAATACTAGAATTTTTTTATTGCAATTTTAATATTTCATATTCTATTCCACTTTCAACTCTTCTCTAGTGGTGTGTTAAAGGGTTACAAAATAAAAATAAGTTAGAAAATGGAATGTGAGTATGAATTCTCCTATTCATAGTTTGCACTACTTAATTTCATAATTTAAAAAAAAAGGAATCCCATTTTCACTTTAGGTTCATATATGTAAAAGTTGAATAGAATTAAAAAGATTTAAATTGTAAGTTTTGTTTCCTTGAAATAGAGGCATTGATTCTACTATATTTATATAGAATAAGTTTGGTGTACGATTCTGTTTTATTTATGCAAATCTATCTGTTTGGACAAGGATATTAGCCATTTTGAAAGTTATCATATAGAGTTAAACTTGAATATGGAAGTTTTAACATTTAGCAATTAATATAAGGCGCAAATTTTAGAATAGGGATATTGTTCACATGCTTAGGAATATTTATATATATTAGTTATTGCGTAAGTATAAATATATTATTATTATATAATTAATAACATATTATCGGGTGGTACAGATAGGTTAGTAATTAGTATTGGAATCATTAGGAAGAAAGGTGAGATAGTTATGGGAATTAATCCATAATTAAAGGTGGAATAAAGAGATTTCCTTAAAAGGCCATAATGCAAAATGTGGTGAGGTATATATACAACTTAGGAGAGTGGAATTATGAATAAGTTATAGGCATGTAAGATCAGTCAAAAGCACATAGAAGTCTAACCAGCTAATTTGCTTACTAGTAGTGTTACTTTGAGACTGATGTGAGACATCGTCTATAATACGTACACACAGAGGAAGCAAGGTTAGTCCTAATTATATAGGGTAAGTATGCCCAGCTAATTTGACTACATGTACCTACAAATAGTCAGACTAATATGAGACATTATAGTTTGGGTTACGAGTCATAAGGCAAAGGACCTACTTCTGGGTTAGGAGTATTGAGTGGTTGTTATAGGGTCCGGCTCCTTCCAAATTAAGAAGTATTAAATGGTCAAGATTTATTGTTAGGTGCGGTAGTGAGGAATCTTAGGAGGGGTCCTCTTCAGGCTTGAGGTATTAAGTGGCTATTGTAGGGTCTGCCTATTTCCATAAAGAAGTATTAAGTGGAATAATGAGATTTCGAACGATATTTGTTAGGAAGTACCAAAGAGGGGTCTGTCTTGGGGTTTAGATATTGAATGATGGGGATTTACCTAGTTATATGTATTAAATGGTCAAAGTCTATCTAACTCCCATTAAAGAGGTATTAAGTGGCTTAATACTTTCTCTCGCATTCTTAGGACTGTGGTAATTGTGGAATGGACTATAAAGGCCTTCGGGCTCACACTTGGAGGTGTTCTTGGTAGGATATAGTATAGGATGCATAAGACATATTTCTTATCTAAATGATATTGCATAAATACTATTACGGTAAGACTTGAGATTTCATTCACCAGACATTGTTGTTCTAACTCCCTCCTCCTTACAACACATAGGTTAGGAGAGATGAAGTTGATTGAGAGGTTGAAGGCGGAGGTGAAGACTAGTGACAGTTATATATCTATTTATGTTGTTGATATACTTTGATGTACTCATTTTCAGACATGATGCTATTGCTTTGAGATATTGTATTTTGGATATTGGGATGTTATGTTATGTTTTTGACATTTGAATTTTTATAAAACGGGTACGTATTTTTGTATTATATTTTATCTCTTCCACCATGAGATTCTTATAGCGTGGATCGATAGTTTAAGTATTGTTCACTGTACCAATTTTATCAACCAACAGTGAGCTCTATAATGGGTCTAAGGTTCGATGGGCATTTATTTGATCGAAAATTAGGTTCGTTTTAAGGTGGGTTATTATAGAGTCAAAGAAATCTACCACTTGGAAGGGAGAAGTGGATAACAAAAATGAAAATGGCTTTATCCATGATGCACTATATCTAGATTGGGAATCATATCTAGAATATTCAAAAAGGAAAAGTGTAACTAATGTATAGACTACTCAAACATGAACAAAGCATGATCGAATGACTGCTTCCGGCTATCATAGAATGACCATTTAGTGGATAAGACAATCGGACATGAACTACTCTCCTTTACGAATATATACTCCAGCTACGACTAGATTACGATGTACGTCCCTGATCAAGAGCACATGAGTTTTATCATGGATTTGAGTCAATATTGCTACAAGGCGATTTCATTTGATCTAAAGATGGTTAAAGCTACTATCTACATTTGGTCAACAAGTTGTTCTAAACAGATTGGATGGAATACTTATCTACTACGGAAACATAAATAGGTAGGATGAGGAAGGGTTATATGATGACGATGCAAGAAATAAAAAAAAAGACAGGTTCAAAGATATGTGCAAAGGGATCATTGATACTTGGAATGTTCCGATGTGCTCATAAAGAAGGGGTATGTGAGGATGCTCATTAGGATTTAGGACGTATATATATGGATCTAAGATGTAATCCATATACCCTGAACTGCTAGGACATGCAATTTAGTTTTCTTAGCCTACTGAGTGGTGTGGCTTTTGAGCATCGAGGAACTGGGACTTTTCCATTGATCATAGCATAGGGCGTCACATGAATTATCATATATCCAAAAAACTTGAGTGATAGTGAGGATTGTTCGATGGATGCTATGTTTTCTATTGTTTCTACAGTAGTCGATTATTACTCTAGGGTGGTCACTTAATGTAGGTATTTAGGATGTGGATATCTTGACACCCGATATTGTACTTAGGACAAAGTACATTTTGAAGATGATAGTAGAGTATCATATTATGGATACTATGCGCTTACTCTTTGGATGGAATTACAGGTCAGATATGAGTCTTATACCTTGTCCCTTACTAAATTGACTTGTATAGTATTTTAAGATTCATTTATCAGTCACACCATACCATTGTCTAACTCGAGGTTTTGTGCTTTCCATCTTCTTATCTTGGGTATTCTTAAATGGGTAGACTAGGTAGCAGGTCTAGGTGAGATGTGATAGTCGTATAGAGGATGAGCTAGATGGAGCTTTCTTGTATTATATGGATATACTATCTTTTATTCCATTGTGCAACTTATGTGGCCTAGGCAGTGTTTGCTTTACTATTGAGACAGTAAATTTGTGCTTATTTCTGTGTTTGACTCTGTGGATTTGTGCTTTGATAATTGGGTGACATAGTTATTATTGCCTTTCCGTTTTTATATGTGTGATGACTATTATTATTTCATTCGATGTGTTGTGCGATATACGATAGGTTCTATGATTGGTTTTCTTTGTTTTACCCTTGATAATCGTCCTACATCGGCAATGCACTGCAACAGCGTGCTTTCCTATGTATATTGGGTGTAGGTGGTATGGGATGTTTGTCAAAAGCAAGATCTCTTCTGGTGGAATCCCATGTTGATTGCACATTCTACTAAGGTTTATGGTCATTAACCATGTCGTTGGGGAGTCCGACAGGTTGTAAGGGACCATTATGCCAGTCAGGCCTACATCGGGAGGGATATCAGTTTGAGGCTCTTCCCTTATCATGTATGCGACCATTAGTAGAATTTTTTAGAGAAGGCGAGGTCATTGAGCCTGAGTAGGAGTTAAAGCAGAAGCCAAAGCAAAGGTAAATGCCGTTGAATCATTGTTTTGATTCATGACAAAGAACTTCAACGAATATTGACGAACATAGTATGAATATTTATCACGATTTTGAGTCTTAGTTATGTGAAATATTGTTAAAATCATTCCTCAAGTAGTCAAACATACACACAAATGGTTTTAAATTCAGATATAAATTTTTCAGTGTGATCTGTGTAATATAGCACATGCCGGTCGACTGACTCAGATCAGCCAGTCGACTGACCTATGCTAGTGCACAGATATTGACATAACCACACACACTTTTGAAATTCAGTCGACTGGCACTTCTGAGTCAGTTGACTGAATGAAAAATAAAGGCTATTTGGCTGAAAAGACACGATCATTCGTGAAGGATTTTCAATCCAATTTCAAGAGGAACGGATGCAACTTTTAATTGAGATCCTTCATGAATAATTGCATCTATATATCCTCTATATAAACATGTTTTGATTCATTACACAAACATCGAATTCTTGCTTTATTCTCTAAATCTATTCTTGCTCTATACTGTTTTGCAATTCAAAGCAATCACAAACCCTATATCGCTTGAATCTTCGAGTTAATCTATACATACTTCGAATCTAAGTGATTATCTTCTTTTCAATCATACACACACAAATACTATTGAGGATTTGATTATAGGAAGGGTGTACTTCAAGACATATCTATGTTATCAAGAATATACTAGTCAACAAAGTTTTCTGTATCAAGTAGAAGTCCTGTTCGGTTGCTCAGGCAGAAAGTCCTCTTCGGCTGCTGAGGTAGAAAAATCCTGTTCAGAAGTTGTTTTACCTGTTTCTTCAGGTTAAGTGAGGGTTATTGTTTTAGTGAAATTCTAGAAGGAGTCTGGGACTGGATGTAGGACGGAGCTTCGAACCAGTATAAAATCTTTGGTGTCATTTTTATTATACTGCTTTTATATTCCGCACTTTTTACTGTATAACTGTCATCACTATACTCTGTATTATCATATATCCATATTACATGATCTATAGCACATTTTCATTTGGTATCAGAGCATTAGGTCATCCTATAACCGTCACACAGTCATTTGATATCATAGTAATATGGATGGTAACACTAACATCAGTTTTATAGAAGGTCAATCCACAGTACAACCTCCATTGTTTAATGGCATGAATTATAACTATTGGGCTGCACGAATGCGTAGATATATGCAAGCAAATAGTTATGATTCATGGAACATTACACAATCAGAGTATCACATACCCACAACTGCATATTCAACATGGTCAAACATAAAAAGAACAAGATGCTACTTCAAATGTCAAAGCCATGAACATGTTATTTTGTGCTTTAGATAAAAATGAGTTTAATTGTGTTAGTATGTGCAACACTGCCCATGAAATATGGAGAACACTAAAAGTCACTCATGAAGGTACTAACATGGTTAAAAAAAGTAAAATATCTATGCTTAAGAATCAATTTCAAAATTTAGAATGAAGCAAAATGAATCTATAAATGATATGTACTCCAGATTTCAAGATATTCATCATTATTTATTATGAATAAGAGAAATATATTCCGACTTTAATATTGTTTCAAAAATCCTTAACTTTAATGGACGAATGGGAAAGAAAAGTCTTAGCTATTGAAACAACTATCGTGAAAACTTCTTATATATATATATATATATATATATATATATATATATATATTTGTATGACATATGTGTTACAGCTATATAATTAGTGATTGTATTTCATCTGTATTATAATATTAATAAGTTATCCTAAAATTATATTAGCAAATAGTCATAAATTTCAAATTAAGCTCAGGTCAGTCGATTAAATGGTCTAAGTCCGTCGACTGAATACAGAGAGTAAAAACTCTCGGGTTCAGATTCAGTCGACTGGCTCAGGTCATTCAGTCGACTGAACCATGTTTTCTGGACAATAACTGCACCTACCTACCTCTTTTTAACTCGCCTTTTCACCATTTTTACTTTCATCTTCAATCTTTCAACCCTAAACTCCGAAAAATACCTCTTCAACATTCCTAAATTTCACATTTTTCTCAACTTTTCTTGCTTCTTCATGGCCCCTAGGCAATCAAAACACACCAAAAAGACTTCTTCTTCTTCTTCTACACCAATAGACTCTCAAATTGCTTCTTGGCTTGTTCATAATAAAGCTATTCAAAGGTGGATAAAAATGCAAGACTCCCATATTTTCGAAGGCTCCTTTGTCATTACCCTGACTTCAACACTTATGGCATTTGGGAACTTTCAGAACGAAGCGGTTTGGATACTTTTCTTGATTATAATAACAGTCTCAAAATCAATCATGCAATGGCCTATGCAAACTTAAATCTTCAAAAACAGGCGCCTAGGAACCAAGAAAACTGAATTTGGACCTTGGTATAAGGAATTTCAATCTTTCTTTCTATAGAACGCATGTATCATTTGCTTCAAACACGAGTTGGAGGTATTAACCATAGGGATATAAATTGTGATATGAGAACTCGGGATAATATAAGTCATTTGTTCCTAGAAGATGATGTTATAGATGTTAAATCTAAGTCCCTTCGGCCAAAAGCTAGACTCATGCACAAATTTCTGCTGAAAAGTATAACTCCATGAACAGGGTCATATGAATTAGTACATCCCAATAATTTTTGTGCTCTATATGTTGTTTGGGGAAATTTGCGTGTAAATTGGAATCAACTTCTTATGGACGAATTCTTAAGTTTTAACTCAAGAAAAACGAATGTTATTTACTTTGGTGAATATATAATATGCCTTTTAATGAATTTTGGTATAAAATCCCCCGTATCCGAATTCTCCAAAGTCGGATTATACAATATTCATAACATAAGACTCATGCAACTCCCCGAACGTTCGGAACCCTTTATTACATTTCAAGATTGGCAAGCAACACAATGTCAAAGGCGACAAGGAATCCACATTGCCGAACAATCTTCTTCTTAACCACATCAATCTCAACAATCCAAAGAAGAAGTTATTCGTCATCTGGTTATTGGCCAAACTTCAAGGGAAGCTATTGATTTGCTCGCTCAAAACCAACTTATTCTTCACTCTCTCCTCAATAAAATAGATAAGAAGCTTAACATGATTAAGGGGTTTTTAAGAACTTTATGGGAAGCAATTTATTGTGCAAGGTCTTCTACCGGCACTTCACATTTAGACCTGGGTAAGAGGCCGGCTCCATATTTCTCATGGACTACTTCCGAAGCCACAAGCTCCAACACAAGGGGCACTAACGGAATATCTTGTGACGTTGATAAAGGGAAGCAACCAGCTCAACCAGAAGGAGAAGATCCCCTTGAATGGGATGCAGAGTAAGTTGGCATTTGGTTTTTTGGCTTCATGGTTAGTTAGTTCTCTCTCTACTTATTCAAAAACAATCTTGTTTTAACCTTCTTTATCTATTTATTCTTCTTCAAAGCTACATTCGTGATGTGCTTTAATGTTTGTTTAAATTCATATGACTATGACCGTGCAATGTATTGTTATATTGTGATGTGGCGTATGAACTTAGTGATGATGTTGTCTTATTTGTTTGCATGTGTATGTGATTATGTTTTTATGTTTGTTTGCACTTATATATGATTATTATGGTATTGGCTTTCTCTAAGTATTCCTTTTTGTCGACGACAAAGAGAGAAATTATTGTGTTTACTAACAATTTTTTGCAGATTTAAATCATTGCCATACATTCAGGGGAGAAAATTAATATTATATGACTCGTATTATATATGGTGTTATATATTATTATTTTTTTGCTTCGTAAAATATATATGTTGTCGTCCATCAAAAAGGAGGAGAATGTTGAATCATGGTTTTGATTTATGACGAAGAACTTCAACGACTATTGACGAACATAGTACGAATATTTATCATGATTTTGAGTCTTAGTTATGTGAAAATATTGTTAAAATTATTCCACAGGTATTCACACACACACAAATGGTTTTAAATTCAAATATAAATTTTCAGTGTGATCTGTGCAATATAGCACAGGTCAGTCGACTGACTCAGATCAGCTAGTCGACTGATCTGTGCTAGTGCACAAATATTGGCACAAACATACACACTTTTGAAATTCAATCGATTGGCGATTCCGAGTCAGTTGACTAAATGAAAAATAACGGCTATTTGATTGAAAATACACGATCGTTCATGAAGGGTTTTCAATCCAATTTCAAGAGGAACGGATGCAACTATTGATTGAGATTCTTCATGAATAATTGCATCTATATATCCTCTATATAAACATGTTTTGATCCATTACATAAACATCAGATTCTTGCTTTATTCTCTAAATCTATTCTTTCTCTGTATTCTTTTGCAATTCAAAGCAATCACTAACTCTATATCGCTTGAATCTTCGAGTTAATCTATACATACTTTGATTCTAAGTGACTATCTTCCTTTCAATCAATACACACACAAATACTCTTGAGGATTTGATTGTGGGAAGGGTGTCCTTCAAGACATATTTGTGTTATCAAGAAAATACTAGTCAACAAAGTTTTTCATATCAAATAGAAGTCATGTTCGGTTGCTCAGGCAGAAAGTCCTCTTCGGCCGCTGAGGCGGAAAACTCCTGTTCGGCCGTTCGATTGTTGTTTTACCTGTTCCTCCGGGTTAAGTGAGGGTTATTGTTTTAGTGAAATTCCAGAAGGAGTCTGGGACCGGACGTAGGACGGAGCTCCGAACCAGTGTAAAATCTCTGGTGTCATTTTTATTATACTGCTTTTATATTCCGCACTATTTACTGTATAACTATCATCACTGTACTATGTATTATCATATATCTGTATTACACTATCCATAGCACACATTCAAATGCTGTTGCTAGGAGAATAGAAATAGAGATGGAAGCGGCTGCTGTAGTGGTAAAGATACGTTTAAAGCGTCTACAAGATTCCACTTCTATACCGAAAGCCATAGAACGAACGCCATCATGTAATTTTAAATTCTATTATTTCCTTTAAATATATATACCTTACAGTGGCTAATTATAACGTTCAACTGATGTCAACATGCGATGACTAGTCGGATTCTGTACATCGAACGTAGTTGTGTAGTGTCTTATACAACGTGTGTCCTATGTCCTTAGCACGACATATGAAAGCACTTCATGTAGAAATCTTACTCGTGCTTACAAATGAGCTTTGGCATGTGATGGAACAATGTGTTGGATATTAACCTTAGTGTAGGATTTACATTAACTGAAAAAATAGAATTCAAGGCAGTAGTCCTATCTTTGCAGGATCGAGTACCCTCGATAATTGAACTCGAAATTCTATTAAGCATCATAGGACGTATTGATCTTTGATTTACAGTGGCATGAATAAAAGCAGTGGTAACACTTAAAGCCAAGGCGACAACCTTACAGTTGTTTTGAAGATAGCATCATAGTGAAAAGGCAAGGCGGTGACTCTATAATGGTTTTGAAGATAGTGTCGAGGTAAAATGTAATGGCAAGGACGATTGCTGAAGCTGGCAAGTGTATCGGGTCTTCGAAGTTGGATGGATTGATGGTTAACATCTTGGTTGAGATCCGGAATCGCTGATGATAGGATGCTTGGATCTAAATGGAGGCGATCTTTTCTAAGGTAAGGAGCTTGGAATAGTGATTAAGACAAAAATAAGATATGTGTCTTGAAAAATTTGTAAATATTTTATATATACTCAAGAAGCGAAATCAATTGGTGTCGATCGATATGGATCCGTACCTATACATATGACTTTTTTAAACGGGAAAAGGGAAAAGGTAAAAGAAATCCACCTAGCTACAGAGTGGAATAACTTTCAGAAATTCTCAGTAATGATTGGAGGTTTCAAATAGAAGATTCCGACATTTATATCTGTCAAAATGACGTAGTTTTAAACTTGTCTATACTGAATGTTGATACTCTTAGTAAAGATGCAATGATCCACAAAAATGACTCAAGTAATGGAAGTGTCTTTGCAGATTTTAATTCGACAACCTATGTTGATCTAAAGCATGCTTTATATTCACAAAAGCATGCTTTAAGCAGAAAAAGTTATTATGTATTTGAACCAAGCGACGGTTTAATGGAATTGAACTATGGAATAATGAAGGAACCGATCAAAAACTTGGAAAATATTAAGGATCGAGTACCTAAGAAAAATACTAATTACAGAATCATCGGTATCATTTAGTACTGATCGATCCATGGATCAGTAGCGATTGATCTAAAACTTGGCAAGGGCCCCTTTTACAACTACTACTATGGTTCTACGTGTAAGTTTGGAAAACACAATAGTTTTGGTGATGGGATGATGATCTGTACTGGTCAATCCGTGATGAATTTTTTTCCCTTGAAGACCTAAAGTTTGAAGACATATGCATTTTTAAAGAAAAAAGATGAAGATACGGTCAACTTATCGATCGATACCAATCCATAAGATTGATCAAATACCGAACGGTCAAATCTCGTGCATCATGCAAATTTAACTAGTTCTTTATGTTGGAAATTTGCATCTTGAAGAAAGACTAGACTGGTTCAGACTAGATATGATGATTCTGGTGCATGGATTTGTTTATAAGTAGCAATCTTCAATACGTGAAAAAAAGACTTTTTAATCATTTTCTACATGGAGACTATGCTGAATTCGAAATCAAGTAATTCAAGGGCTGAGATTGCATCATAATTCGAATGTAATCGTGAAAAAATAATTAATAGAAACTATAAAGTGGATGTAGGGCATAAAATTTGTTGAAGCACTATAAAAATTGTGTATTTATTCTTCACTTTCTTGCATTTCTTTCATTTAAATTTCATTTCGTTCATTTGGAGTTTTTTGCCCATTTTATGTGCAAAAATTAACCATTATGAATTATAGTTAATATATAGATTAAGACCATAAGTCAATGAAGATGTCATGAATACACACACACACACATCAATCCTATTATATAATAAACTTAATATAAAAGCAATATTTTTCTGCATTCTCATTCATTCTCATGCTAAATACTAATTCCTCAGGGTCTCTACCATATTTTTTCCATTAGTATCTCACATTTATACAAACAATTCACAAACATTCATTTACTTTGTGCAAAAGTTTGACCTCAAATGTAAAGTGCCTTAAATCACATTAATGGCTATGAACATAAATCATCATCCATTTCCTCTGTTTGCCCCACTTCCTTGATCTAGGGTAAGTCAAGCGCTAGCTTTGGTCGAACGTTTGATAATTGAAATTTTTATTTATTTAATCATTTCACTTGATTCTTTCACATGCCTTCGTGATTTCAAAACCTTGCATGTTGTTAATAACAATTGAATGCTGTTTTTTGTAAATTTAATTTTAGGTTTATTCAATCTCTTCTTCACTTAAAATACAATGCTTGCATTGATGCCCTATTGTAATATATTTTGTATACACTTGATACATTTTTATCGTCCAGAAAATATTCTGGAATGATATTGGTACAATTTTGTGATATTTGTATGATTTTGCTTGAATTTGTACAATGTTGCAATATATACTATTCCCATATGATTTTTTGGTAATGTTTGTATGTGTACTTAATAATTTGCAAAATAATTGGAGGACAGATAAGAAATGTACATATATTATACGTTCGATTCATGTATAGTTGACAAGGTTATGATAGATAAGAAATTTGTGAGACCTATTAGCTTACCCTCAGTTCCAGTATGATGCATTATTTCAAATCAAAAGTTTCAATTGTTTTTTTAACTTGGTTCAATTCTAGATGTGGTAGCCTTATGATTATTGGATTCTGAATTAGTGTTATCAACAAAAATCACAATCTCGACGCATGGCATCAGTTTCTCATACCAGTTGGCACTAGAAATGGTCCCTATTTAAAAAATATCCAAAACATATCCAAAAAACTTACCATGTGAACCAATTTTTGAAGAGAATGGTAAATTCCACTGGGACATATTATCTTCATATTTTGTGTACATAAAATATATGTTGTTTCTTACAATATTTAATTGTAATTTTTTGATATTTTAGTATGCATTGTAGGTGCACATGGTCTAAAGTTTCAATTCCCATTAGGATTATGGAATATATGTATGTTGCAGTTGCAAAATTATGTACAAAGGTGGAACTTATATTAACTATTACATAGTGAGCATGTGATTTGTAAACTTTTATTAGGATGTCGAGCTTATAATAAATAAGTGAGTGTTTTTCGACATTACAATATTTAGTAATCATTATGGTGCTCCAGTTTACCATATATAATTGTCCCATATGTTAACCGAGTTTTTAACACGGCAGAATTTAAAAGGAGTTAGAACATTCAGATTAAGCCAGAAAGGATTGAAACATGACGGGAAGACCTAAAAGTACAAGCCAAAGGAACCTGGAAGTTTGACCTAAAAGTACGCCAACACTTTGGATCGGTACCGATCCGATCAAAAATATTGGCTTGTTGTTCCACCAAACCACTTGCATTATGTTTCTACCGCTCTAGTAAGCCTATCTACCATGTTTGATAACAGTCCAAGCATTCGAGTTTGAGAAGTAAAGACTTATCAGATTCAGACTACAGTTCAATCAAACCTATGAGTGAATCATCATCATAACAAGTCAGTAAGCTATAAAATTACATGGGGAGCCTCACAAGCAAGTAGGGAAGCCTACTAGATAGAAATTATGCAAAAATTGCACAACTCTTTGGATCAGTACTGATTTGAACCAATCGAATTGGTACCGATTCAAAAAGTTAACTCAGAATCATTTCAAACTTTCCATGCTTCTTCCTATGGACAGCCACAGTCTTCTGGTGCAATGGTTCTAAATCAGGTGCTCCCTAAATCCTATAAATACCATACTACGTTCAACAGAAAAGGGGTTCCTATCTTGATCTCTACCGGAGCTCTGCTATTCTTTCTTCACTCCACTTTTCCCATACAACAGCTATTAAGAGACAATTGAGATCTTCCCTTTGTTTATAACAATGGTGGCTTGATCTAACGTGAAGAAGAAGAATTATATTGTAATTCAAAATCTCTTGTAACAGCAGTTGGTCAATAGCTATAAAGTGGACATAGGCTTCATTAATAGCCAACACTATAAAAATCTTCTTATCATTTTACTATTTCTGCTCTTTTTATATTTATTTTCTATATTAGTGCTCTGTAATAACAGGGTTGGTGCTTTCACACTTAATCTAGGATGTTGATCCCATTTTTGGATTAACATTTTGGTGCTCTCATTGAAAGTTGAACTCAGGCTTAGACCTAGCTATCTACTTTATATTAGATAGGTTCAGAAGTTAGATCCTCAATCATTGCTTAGAAGATTTGCTGTTGAGAATCAGTGGCACCAAGAAGAAAGTGAATTGCTTTTGGAAGATCCATAGGAGCTTTAATAGCTGGAGAAGAAACCAATCCTCAACAAGTTGAAGTCAATGGCACCAATAACCCGTTAGCCGGAAAAAATTCTAGCGCTAGCATAGGAGTTTAGGTGTCGGGATCTTATATCCAGCATGAAGTTGTTATTAGAGATGAGTGAAGCAAGATGGTTTATGAAATCAATCAAAAGATGGGGAACAACCAAAAAGATCTTATGGAAAACTTAAGTGCCTTCCTGACCTTGCAATCACTTGATGCTCCAAGAACCATGCCAGAGCCCACGGCTGCCATAGAGCAGGAAAACTCTTTCGTTTTTGGCTTAAATAAGAGAAACGGAAAGCAGTGGCCAAAATGAGTAGTAGGTGGAGCTGTAGGAATCACCATAGAAGGAAGCACAAGCACTGCACCAAGTGCAAAGCAGCCCGCTATAAAATGGAATCTAAGGGAGAAAACCCCACGGGAAGACATATCAGTGGATCTCTCCGACTCAGAAGAAGGTGAGCTACTTAACGATGACAAGTTGGAAGAAAATGCTAATGCACTAAATAGAGGTAGAGAGGTCCGAACTGCCCCTACTCGACTAACCACAGGCCAACGAAACTCCGAGGGAGTGGCTCTCCTGAGAGGAGAGCTTAGGCTTCAGCTCACTTACCAAGACCGTTGACAAAACTGAACACTTGGTATAATCACTGATAGCCAACCCAGGATTACCGAACATCTAAGGCGGTATATCATGGACATGATCAAGTGCCTAATGGATGAAATTAAGGATAGGAAAGATGATGAATAAGGATCTGATCCAAGTTGGACTCTCTTCATTGATGATATTCTATATGAATGCTACCCTGGAAAGTTCACTATGCCGACTATTCCATCGTACGATGGAACTAGAGATCTGAAACCTCTCTTTTAAGAGTACAGTTGGCACATGGACAGAGCGAATGCTTCAAATGCTGTTCGATGTAGATGTTTTTCAATCTTTCTGGAGAAAATTTCTTCCATGTAGTTCACCAGGATCCTACCTAAATCCATCTCCACTTTCAGTGAATTAGCAACAAGGTTCCCTGATCATTTTAGGCTTCACACAACACAACCAAAATACATAATGTCCTTATCTTGCTTATCTAGGGGAAAAATGAATCTTTGAAATCTTTCATGAGTCGGTTCAACACCGCGGTGATTGAAGTAAGTTACCCAAAAGAAGATATGGCGGTCATGGCCCTGGTCCACGCTATCCATCCCGACACTGAATTTGGAAAATGGATCAAACTGAAACAACCTACCATTAGAAAGAACTTTAACCGAAAGGAAAACCCGTACTTGAGATTGGAAGAGACAGCGAGCTAGTAGGAAAACCTACTAACTTACAACAACCAACATTGGGCATAAAGGTATTGTGGCGAACCAAGACACAAATACCTCCGAGACCGCTGTAGGAAATGTACGAAAGGATGGGAATCAAAAAAGGAACATAATTCCAACAATTGAAATGGAAGTAACAAGCGACTTAAATGCTTGAGGCCCAAAGACTACACCACACTCAATGATACTCTAGAGACCATCTATCTTGCGACACAAGAGATGGAGGAGTAAAAGAAGCCGCCTATAAGGAAGCAACTGAATAGAAAAGGTATTCTAAGAAATATTTCCGCTTTCATGGAACACACTGCCACAACACGAATGAGTGCCACCACTCAAAGAACCTAATTGAGCTGATTCGGGAAAAAAAGATTTAGCGGTATGTGAGGATGCCGCAAAATCCTGACCAACCTGTAGTACTCCAAGCTTTTAGGGACCGAGGAAACCAAGCTGGAACAAGTGAAGAGGGATCTAGACAGACTGACCAAAGACTCATTATCAAAACAATATCTGGAGGACCTCATCCCATGCAGAAGATTTTGGGGAGAAATTGAGCGATATGCAAGCTCACTAAGACACAGTTCGAAAGATGCGTGCTTCACGATTGAAGACGGAACTCCTACCAAATGGAAAAGGACTTTGAACAATGACATAGTGTTCCGAAATTGAGACACTGAAGGAATAGAAGCTCCGATCCTTGACCTTATAGTCGTGATGGTAGGAATAGGACCAGCCATGGTCTGACATGTATTTGCGGACACCGGTAGTTCTGTTTATATCCTTTTCAAACACATGTTTGATCATATGAAGATCGGTATGAAAGACGTATCTGCTTCTTGGATAAATATCCAGGGATTCATCGATGAACCTAAGCCAAATGTCAGAACAATCGATTTACCCACAGAACTCGGAAAAGCAGACTGAAGAGTCGTCCTCATCCAACCTTTTTGATTGTAGATGAAATATCCGCCTATAATGCTTTCTTAGGTCGGCTCACTTTGGCAGATTTTAGGATTGCTTAACCTTAGTGGTGTCTAACCATAAATTTTCTGACAGAGAATGGAATTAGGGTGATCAAAGGAGACCAAAGTGCCGCTAGAGAATGCTACATCGTAGAACTACACGGGTCTAGAAGAAAAGAAAAGGGGAAGAATGTGGGGAGAACTCTCTACATTTGTGAACTTATCGAACAACAACTACAGAGTTGCCCCTAGCTTGGGGACCATAGACGATTCGACAAGGATTGGACATTAGAAAGAAGAGTTTAGGGGAGGAACTGGCAGCACCGACATAATTGATGGTGTCTGCACCAGTAGATACGGATGACCCAACACTGGTCCTGAAAATTGGAACACATCTTGGAAACAAGATGCGACAGAAACTCATCAAATTTCTTCATTCCAACCTAGAAATATTCGCATGGACACATTCTAATATGTGCGGGGCATTGCCAGAGATTGCACGTCATGCACTTAAGATTGATCCCAAGTATACACCAGTGAAGTAGAAGAGACGAACCCTAGGACCCGAACGGTCTAAAGCGCTTAGAGAAGAAGTGGATAAGCTGGTGGAACATGGTTTATCCATGATGCAACCTACCCCAAATGGTATCTATTTTGGTCTTGGTAAAGAAGATCAATAGGAAATTTTGAACTTGTATTGACTACTTAGACTTAAACAATGCTTGCCAAAAAGGCAGCTTTCCTCTGCCTAGAATCGATCAGGTTGCAGATGTGATAGCTGGACATGAACTGCTATCATTTATGGATGCTTCTTAGGGGTATAATCAGATCACGATGCATGAACCTGAACAGGAAAATACCAGTTTCGCTATTAATCTGGGATTATACTGCCAAAGTGATGTCACTCGACTTAAAGAATGCCGTGGCAACCTACCAACGACTAGTGAATTCCATGTTCAAACATCAGATCGGAAAGACAATGGAGGTTTATGTAGATGATATGTTGATTAAATCATGCATAGCACTAAATCACTTGAACAACCTTGCTGAAATATTTGAAATACTTCGCAGATATGGAATGAAACGCAGTCCACTTAAGTGTACTTCAAGGTAGCCTTTGGAAAGTTCTTTGGATTTATTTTAAGCGCCAGAATCATCAAAGAAAATCTCAAACAAATTACAGTTTTACAAGAAGTTGAGGCCTCGAGGAACAAGAAGGAGTTACAAAGCTTGAATGGAAAGTTGCACCACTAAGCCGGTTTATCTCAAAAGCAACCAACAAATGTATACCATTCTTCGACATGCTAAAGAAGGGTAAGAAGAACTTCAAATGGAATCGAGCATATCAAACTGCATTCGAATAGCTGCTGGGACTTATAGAAACCCCACCAATCCCGTCTAAGCCGGTAGATGGAGAAGACTTGTTTATCCACTTAGCCGGTAGATGGAGAAGACTTATTTATCTACTTAGCAGTTTCGCCCAATGCATTAAATGTCATGCTTGTAGGAGAAGAAGTAAAGATCTAGCGGCCGGTATATTCCATCAGTAAATGATTCAATGGAGCCAAGAAGAACTATTCAAAATTGGAATAATTACCATATTGCCTCTTGATCGCATCCTAAAAATTATGACCATACTTCCAAGCACACCCGATCAAAGCACTTAAAGATCAACCCTTGAAGCAAGCGTTGTACCGCCCTAAGACCTCTGGAGGACTTATCAAATGAAACCTCAAATAAAATCAGTATGAAATCACATACCATCCTCGAAGGGCGATCAAAAGGCAGACGCTAATAGACTTCATTGCCAAGTTTACGATACGAGATAACAAAGAATAAATTGCTCCGAATGTAGGGGTACGTCGGAAGTTGTTCATCAATGGTGCATCTAACAACTTCTGCTCAAAGGAAGGAGTAGTGCTCGAAACTCCCAAAGGACGATTCACTTGCTATGCCATATACTTGGAATTCCCTGCAACAAATAATGAAGCGGAATACGAAACATTGATAGTTGGGATGAAAGGTGTGAAGGAACTTGGGATAAAGTCGATACACATCTATAGCGACTTTCAGCTAGTCATCTGCCAGATGAAAGGAAAATACCAAGCTTGGGGAGAGAACCTTGCCATGTATCTATCTAAAGTGCAGGAACTGCTAAATGGCATCAAACATTACACCATAACTCGGTGTGAACAAAATACGAAGGCGGACTATCTAGCCAAATTGGCTAGTTCCGGAGAAAATCAGTCATTGGAGCTAGTTCCAGTTGAAAATTTGAAAGCTCCAAGCATAAGCGAGATGAATATTGACTGGATTTCGAAACAACCAAACAACCAGAAACGTGGATGACATCGATCAAGGACTACCTGCTTAGAGGAACACTCCCTGTAGGATCAATTTCACCCTAGAGGGGGTTGAATAGGGTGATACTAATAATAATAAAAATTAATGCAAAAATAAAAAAATAACAGAAAGTAACGCAGTAGAGATCACACACAAATTTACCATGCTTCGACAATAATCTGTCTACGTGTTGCCCCTAAGGTTTCTACTAGAAATTATGTAGTCGAACGTTTATAAATACACGTAAACTCGCAAAACCCCCGCAAACTTGATTAACCTAAATATAAGCTCAAAACCCTACCACAACTCAGCCACCGAGTTGTGAATTCTCCGAACTACACCACGTAGTTCGTAACCTAGTTGCACAACTAGAAAGTTACTCAATTTAAAAGTAAAATTACAAATTTAAAATAAAATTAAAAATAAGAAAACGAAACCCTATTCTTTATAACTCAAGCCTAAAAATAAAAAATGAAACTGGCCCACTAAATTAATAAAAGACAGTCTACCCTTTATTCTTTCTGTAGTAATTTTGGCCGCCTCTTTTATTTTCGTTCTTCTTCTTAAATTTGGGTTCTGATCATTTGAGCGGTCGGTTGAGAAATCAATGCTCAAAACATTTGCTGGTATGCTCTCATTTCACTTCGATGCTTCCTTGATCAATTGAATAGTTCACGGCTGCTTCAAATATGTCGAGCTTGAATGTTAAAATGGTATGCAATTTTTCCCTTTCTCAATTTTAGATAATACTCAACTTTGATTCGAGTTATAGGTTTGTGATTTACATCAATTGCTTTCTCTGGTATTTGCTTGAACTCTAATGGGATGCTTATGATGATAATGAGTTGAATTTATAGGGTTCGAATCCCTATAATCTCGTTCGTATTTTTGAGTTTGAATTCTTCAATTGATTTTGGTGCTTGTGTTGATTTCTAATTGAATGATTATTGTTTTTTGCTGACTTGTTCCATAATTTATGAATTTGAATTTCTTGAGCAGATTCCGTTATTTTCACTGCTACAACTTTGACTTCGGCAATCGAATATTGAGATAGTCTGGATTGTTCAATTCAAACTTGTTACTCCATAAACTTGAATATTGCTCCATTTTTCACGGCCTTGACCTGTTCATTGTTTGCTGATTTGTTAGAGATAATATTTTGACTTCGTGAAGATTTTGTTCAACCGTGACTTTATTCTTGTTTGGTTTCCACTGTTAATTGAGGTCTATTTTGTTCTTGACCCTGGTTTGAGTTTTACTGCATTGTGTAGTGATTCTCTAGCATCATCCCTTTATACATATTGATTTGGTTGAACTTGATTGCATTGGCTTGTATGTGTTATGATCTTTATGAAGTCTGGTTGTGTTTATGATTCTCTTGCATCAATTGGTGGTATGGTTCTTCATGTTGCACTGTCTTGTATGTGTGTGAGTGTTTTGCATTCACCACTTTGAGTCAGTTGTACATTCGAATGAACTTTACTCTGAGTTTTGAAGCTTTGTTGCATATACACATGTCTGGTTCACTTTAAAACTTTGAACTGTAGTCATTTCTTTTTTGCTCCTGACCATTCATGCTGATGCTAAAAACATTGTATATGCCTCTGATTTGTTGTTGCCTCTGGTTGTGATGGTCTCTGGTTCACTCGAGTCTGTAGCCTTGCATTTGAACTGTTCATTTGCGTGTGCACCATTTCATTTGAACATGCACATGTCTGGTGTGGTTGATCTAGTTCATCACTTTGTTTCGATTTCACTAGCCATGTCTAATTAGTCTTGTATACATGAGTTGAATCCAGCTTTTGGCTCGGGTTTTACCTTGTTCTCACCTTTCCCTGCAATTTTAACAAGCAAGTGTATATCGGTGCGCACGACCTTGTGACACGTATAGTAATACACTGTGCATGTTAAAAGTTGTTCATGTAAGATCAATTCAAAAGAAAAATGATGAAGAACAACCCAAATTACCGAGGCAAATAATATTTTCAAAACACACACCTTATTTTGTATTGTAAAATATTTTCATCTTCAATTTTACCGCGTCAATGTTTATTTTACAAATAGCCTAGATGCTGGATTCAGGCTGGAACAGTGTTGAAGATAAAAATATAAGTGTCGAGTGAATATGTAGTGAGGTGTAAATTGTAAAGTGAAAATTGTTTTGTAATTGAAATTGAATTGTAATTGAAATTGTGTGAATGTAGTGAAAGCTCAAATTTGTACTATTCGAATTTGTAATAAAATATTTGTTTGAATAAAATATTTGTTTGAATATGAATTTTATTTTATTCAACAAATATTTATTTAATTATGTGGGAAAAAAATAGTACAACAACAAATACATTTAAACATATATATACAAGTTTATTATCATCAAACCAAAAATCATATACTAGCATATTCTACACTCCTCATAGATAAGAATCAATCGAAAAAGTTCCTATGAAAGGCGCCATGGTTTATAGTATAGGATGGGATACTTTACCGAAAGGGATTCTCTGCCTCCTTGCTCAGGTGTGTGACCAACGACGAACCACGAAGAATCCTCAAGGAAATTCATGAAGGCGACTGTAGAGATCACATCGGGGGGCAAACTCTTGCAAAGAAAGCTGTCCAATATGGGTATGTTTGGCCAATGGTAAACCACGACGCAACAGATTATGCCAGATGGTGCGACCAATGCCAAAGATTCGGTAGAGCGGACACAAATGGTTGGCCCGTGGCCATTCGTGATCTGGGGAGTCGATCTGATTGGTGTATTACCAATGGCCAAAGGAGAAGTCAAATATGCTACAGTTGATGTTGACTATTTCACCAAATGGACCGAAGCGGAATTGCTGGCCACTATTACCACAAGAAAAGTTATTAATCTTGTCACTGAAAACATTATTTGTAGGTTTGGTGTGGCATAAAAAATCATATGACGTCGGGACTCAATGCGAAAGCACTGAGTTCAAAGACTTTTACAAATGCTTCCAAATTGAGAAAAGCTTTTTCGTTATTGCACATTCATAGGCAAATGGGCAAATAGAAGTAGTGAAAAAGATCATCAAGTCCACCATCAAAAAAGTGGCTAACTAAAGCTAAAGGAAATTGGGTTGATGAATATCCACTCGCACTATGGACTTATAGGACAACGCATAGATCTGCAACCGAGCACTCCCCGTTTGCCCTGGCATATAGTTTAGAACCAATGATCCCAATCGAGATATAAGCCTCCTCTCATTGAAGGCAAAACTTCAACCAAAGGCAAAATGAGCGCTCCTACTCGAGTCGCTCGATATGGTCGACGGGAAGAAAGAAGAAGCTGAGTTAAGGACAACTGCTAACTAGAAAAGGCTCGTATGATATTTCAATTCCAAATTCTATAATCATACTTTTAAGGTGTGAGACCATGTCCTCAAACGGGTCCACCTTGTACTAGAAACATTCGGACCTAACTACAAAGGGTCGTATGTGATCGGCCAGAAGCTAGGGGATAGCACATTCAAGCTAACAACCGTTAGTGGAACCCAATTTTCCCGGGCTTGGAACAGCGAATTGATGTGCCATTACTTTATTTAATACTATCTTATTTTCCTATTTCCCATAAATAAGCCATACTGGATTATCGAAGGCGTTGTAAATAGGTAGAACTAACCCAACTTTAATTAATAAATTGCTTTGCTTTTTGAACCAATAAAACCGTGTCCACAAAAGTAACATGCCGAGTCAATGGGCCAAATCAACCCAAAACTATCCAATCGCTGCTTGAGATAGTGGAACTATGCTCAAGTATACCCCATCTACCCACCGAGTCGACGGAAGCAAATTGAGTCAAATCGCTGCCTTCTAATAATCGATGTTGCTCCGGCAACACCAGTAAGGCCTAAATCAAAACCGCGCACCGCCTCTTCGATTGTTAAATCATGTCCAAGCAAACACAATGGCCTAAACCATGCATCTCGTAAGGTGTGCATCGCTTCCTGATTCACAAAACTACGACCATGCAAGCCTTGATCCCACTATGCACATTTCGTAAGCCGCATACTACTACTTGGATTAGCAAAATTGCATCCAAAGATGAGGAATTCTCATATTACAAAAAATTACATACCCCATAGAGGCAAGAAAACAGCACTCCCAAGGAGCGATATATGTGCGCGATAGCTTGAATGTTAGCATCGCGATGAAATAACTTAACAAATAATCAAGAAATCGGTGTTGCTCTAGCATCGCCGATCACTTAAGTACCTAACTCGCTTGATTGCGAAAAATAGTTGCCATAAAGCTGCTAAGGAGCTTCACGAATATCTCTAGCTAGAAATCCCCATAGATAGGAGTTGCAGCGTTGACTTGACTAGGGGCATCCGGAAGACTACCAAGGGCGCCTAATCTCATACCAAGTGTTCGGAGTGAACAGTCCCATCAACTAGGGGGACACACCAACACTCAACCAAATTAGCAAATACTTCATAGTTCTATTACTCCAAACAAAAAAATTTGGCAGTAATTATAGGACTAAATAAAACAGTGATGAATAAAAAGTGATATAAGTACATGAGACGCAGATAAGTAGACAAAATAAAACCACAATCAAAATTTCAATGGTTTTATTACTTATATTGTTTTTGATGTATAACAAAAAACGGTGGGGGACGTGCCTACACAATATCGGCCAAGAATAGGAAAATACAAACATCACTATAGCAACAACAAGCAGAAATGCTAAGTGCAGACTCTACACTAGTACAAAAAGTAATAAAAAACAAAAAGAAGCAAAAGACAAATCACGGCTTCTTCTCACCGCTTCTTTGGTCACCGTTCTTGCCTCTAATCGACAACTTCTCAGGCTTGTCCCCTCCCGAGGCGATCTCGCTCTCCGAAGCATGGCTACTGGTGGATCTTCCTTTGCCCTTGTGCTTGTGGATCTGTGAGAACTCTTTGACGACCTCTTTTGTTCCTCAACCTTCTCCTTCTTCACCGCTATCATCTATTCCTTGGTCATTGGCTGCTCGGTTTCCACTTTCTTTGGTTGGCTGGCTTGACTCACTAGTTCTGTGTATTAGTAGCCGCCAAGCCTTCCTCTTGAGATATAAAGGGGTCATCCAAACCATGCAACGCTGCAATTTGCTTGGATTGCGATCTGGGCTGTGAGCCAAATGCAGAGACGAGATTGATGTAGTCAGAACGGCGGTATATTCAGCATCATGATGAGGAGATAACTCAGCAGGAAGAGTAGTTTGACATAGAATATCAAAATAAAGGGCAATTATCTCAGCAATTTCGTCAGGTGTAAATTGGAAGTCTTTAAGCACGGGAGTGACAAGAAAATTACCTGTTGTGGGGGTATGTTCATGCGTCACAACTTCAAAGGCTTCTTCGTCATAGTCCTTTGTTGGATGAACGGTAATGGGAGAAGTAGAAACGATCTTCTCATCAGTACGAAGCGGCGAAGACAGGCCTCCTGGGCCTGAAGGAAAATGCTCAATACCCGTTTTAACAGTGGCTGTGACATCAATGACTTCTCCTTCTCTGGTCCCAAGATTTTTCGGCCATCCAATAAAGCTTGGCGGGATTCTTCGTTTAGGTACACCTGAACCAATTCTTCTTTGGTGTAACCATCGCCCATGTCTTTAAATTGGGCAAGAACCTCTTCCCAGACTACAATAAGCGTGCGAGGGAATAGTAGACCCAAGTAATTGAGGCTCCCCTAATGTAACACGGAATTAACATAAAAGCCTAAAATAGTTGCATTCAAGCCCTCTATTTTCTTTGCGAAGGTTTCTTGAAGCTCTGAGAAGCTTGCTTCCGTGCTAGCCTTCTCTGCCACTAGCTGACTTTTTTTGGCATCCAAAGTCAAAATTTGCTCTCGGAGGTAATTTCTTGGGCCTGTTCGGTGATGGTTTTGTTCTCCGTCTCAACCATCATCTCGCTTATCCTCAGTTTTTATTTTAAAGCTGCCTCATCAGTGTGACACTTCTTTATTTTGTCTTTAAAAATGAGTGCAACCTGGTCGGTGGACTCCTTCATCTCCTTAAAAAAAGAAGCACTTTTACTTTCTCTCTTGAGGGACACGATCCGCAAGCTGCTTCTCGTACTTATCCTTTTCGGATTAAAATGAGAGATTTCTTGGTAATTGTTTTAATTAACATTGGAAAGCTGCATGCATAATTTTTCCCACCCCTCTGCTTGCCCCAAACTGCTCTGAGTCACGTGGAGATGGGGTGAATAAGATTCTGTACGAACCGATTTCAAATTGGGCTTATCAAAAACAACCCCCTTAAGAACAAGTTAGGGAATGCACGCTGCATGTGTGGGGGACCAACGGGGAGAATGTAAGGAGAACGCTTAGAAAATGGGAGAGAGGTAATCATAGCAGCGTAAGTGGAGGAGGTCATGACACTAGACGTAGAAACGGTTATTCCAGTAGAAGTAGGAAGCTGTAAAATCCATAGGACATGATTCCTACTGCAAATGATCAAATAGCTTTAGGAAGAAGGCATTCGATGAACTAAAACAACCTAGAGAATAATGATAATATAAAGCGTTAGATCTTAGCGAAGTATGTGCTACAGTTTGATGACCCCTGTAGAGTACACAAACCAGATCGACCGTCGAATAACGTCAAGACATTGATTCCTAGAGGGATGATTTGAGTAAGTTGGGAAGGCAGCCCTTCTGAAGTGAAATCATCCATCAAGTCACTCATATTCACAAAAATATCGCTCGTGTCTCTTAAGTAAATATCGGCACCTTCCGATAAGGAGCTGGCAGCGGGTTTAATCTTGGGAGAAGCATCTTCAATATGTACTTTCAAAGAAGATGAGGGAGTATGTTCGGGGCTCAACTTCGAGGCCTTAACACCTAAGTGGACATCACCCCCATTGGTGTTAGTATCCCAATCTATTTCTTCTTCGATCAAAGGGAGACCCTCACTGGTCCCTCCTTCCTCCTTCCTCCTTCCCTTCAATCAAAAGAGCTTTAATTACCTATCCATTGAATAAACTCTTCTTCTTTCTCCTCCAGGATCGATGGCATATCGAGCGAACTATCGGCCCCGACTTGAACATGAATCTCCTTAGAAGTCTTCACCGACCCGTTGAACGAGTCACTTTCTTCTTCCTCATCAGTGTCATCATCTTGACCATAGTCATGGGAAGAGGAAACCAAGCAGGTTTAGGCTCCGGAGCAAGAAGGGGTGCTGATGAATCCAACAGACCTCCAAGTATGTAAAAGCCCTACATCGATGAAGATTTTCATCTGTAAGCAAGAACCTAATTGTGCGGTCTTGAGTATCGACTGCCTTCAGGGTGCTAAGAACATTGTTGAGATTCAGATCCTTATTATTATTTAGAAGAACCGCAAGGAATATGCGATCGTTCAGAAGACTTATGAGAATTAAAGAAAATTCAAAGCATAGTGAAAGAGAATTACCCTCCGTGGTCCATAAACGGATGAATCCCTGTAGACATTTAGCGAAAAAGAACTAATTATTGAATGAATGAACCTTGCTGGGAAGACTAATATAAGTTTCCTGTTATGTTTCTCCTCAATATAAATGAGTGATGGGTTAGCCTCCTTCTTTTTGAATAATAGGAGATATTGCAACTTGGCGAAGCTCGAGGCATGATTAAGCGCTCGCATGAATAGAACATATAAGCATGTAAGCATGGCATACCAATTTGGAAGAATTTGGAATGGGACTAACCCTATATTCTGAAGCATTGTATTTAAGAAATGATTTAACGGGGGCACTACACCGTATACACACATATAGCGGTGGCAGGCCACATATCCAGAAGGTGGCCTATGAGCGAACTCCCCTCTCGATTGTTGAAGCCCATCATACTCAAGAATACCATATTTCTAGTGGATGCTTCAAAACATCTTATATGTAAGGATTGAAGGAGCTTTCTTTGAAGGATCAAGCAAGAATCTGAAGTTAGGAGGAGTGCGATCGACGATAGGGCCAACCGAAATCAGACGACCATATTGACCTAAAATTATGGAAGCAGCATACCCCGTTGAGTTCAACGAAGACTCCGCTATAGAAATAGGTGAGCTTCCCTCAACTAACTTGCACCGAGAAGATTTGTGTGCCATTCTATATAAGAAAGCTTGTGTTTAAAACAGTCCGGTGTGCTGAATTTCTAAACTATATACCCTAGCATAGTTGATAGTTGAAATTCGAAAGATAATGGACGTGTACCAACCACCGATCGGATTCCAAGCATTAACTGTGGGTGCGTGTGATGTGTAATCTAAGTGAGAATGGGTCTGATGCCCTGAATGTTGTGAACTAACCATTCCATGTAGATAGCTCGCTAGAACTAAAAAGAGTGATCTGTATCACCTATTAATTTCTTTACTTCTATACTTACCTATTATCAATCAACAATCGATAACGGATCTGTTGTCTGAAGCGACACGGAAAGCTCTTCCTATTTCAGGTACACCGACCATGCAACGACATGACTAGTCCAAAGCGAGCAACTATAGATCGATGGGTTCGAATCGGAAAGATAATTCTCAGCATAAGTCGATTTTAGTTCTCTAGAAAGTGGTACCAGCCTGAGCTGCATAAAAGATGCTACCCTAAGCTATTATCACCTCCTGGAAAAACCAAAATCAATCCACAAGGCATCGTACCAGGATTGACTATGTAACTCGGTGCAAATTAATTCTGATTATATGGATGAAGATAGTAAAACATGTCGAGCACCAGGGCAAAACCCTGGCTTCCATCTGTAAAGAACTCAAAAATCAGTTTACTATCTTCTTTCACAAAGTGATAATCAGCTTGAATCTTTCATTGTATCCATTACCAACATGACTTCATCACCAGTAGATGATAATGCACCAAAATCAAAATCACGAACCTTTAAAATGGAGAAAAGTGATCTGATCTATGATGCAAGACAACCCAAACTAGGGTATTGATGAATTGTAAATGCCTTGAAATGGAAATCGCGAAATCGAGACCAACTTAAGTCGGCGGTAGCTCGAGCGGATGAAGCTCTCGAGTGGATGAAGCAATCAGATTGGTGGGTTAGGGTATGGATGAAGTCAGATCTATTAGAAGGCAAGGGTTTGGATCGAGTGGAAATGATACGAATTGGCGGGGTCGGCTCATATAAAAAGGAGGGAAGAGGGTCGCCAAAAATTAGAAGTACTTGGATCAGCACTGATCCGAACTATCGGATTGGTATCGATCCAAATTTACTTCTCCAAATATTCTCAAATCTTCCTCATGCAACCTACTCGATGTTTATATTCATTCTGGAAATTATTAAATCAAGATCACTCCGCAATTACGAATAATAGAGATTCCCAATAAGGACTTACTATTTAGCTGGTGTGTCATAGGCAGCTCTTCAAGATGACCAGTTATGACGAATGAAACTCCTTAAAATAAAGACCCAAAGATAAACAATTCCAAAGCACACATTGTTTCCAAGAAATCGTTCTGTGAGGGGAAAATGTTAATCGATTTGTTAACCCAATAGAATTCAAAAGAAGTTAGAAAATTTAGATTAAGCCAGAATGATTCGAAACTTGATTGAAAGGCCTAAAAGTACAAGACAAAGGAACCTTGGAAGTTTGACCCAAAAGCACACCAACACTTTGGATCGGTACCGATCTAATCCAGTTAGATCGGTACCTACCCAAAATACTGGCTCATGGTTCCACCAAACCACTAAAGTTATGTTTCTACATCTCTACTAAGCCTATCTACCAAGTTTGATAACAATCTAAGCATCTAAATTCAAGAAGTAAACACTTATCGGATTCAAACTACAGTTCAGTCAAACCATGGGTGAACCATCATCAAAACAAGTCAACAAGTATAAAATTACATGGAGAGCCTCACAGGCAAGTAGGGAAGCCAACTGGATAGAAGTTTTGCAAAAATTACACAACTCTTTGGATCGGCACCAATCCGATCCAATTGGATCGGTATCGATCCAAAATGTTAGCTCAGAATCATTTCAAACTTTTCGCGCTTCTTCCTATGGACAACTACAGGCTTCTGGTGTAATGCTTCTGACTCAAGTACTCTTTAAATCTTATAAATACCATCATACCTTCAACAGAAAAGGGGTTCCTATCTTGATCTCTGTTGGAGCTCTGCTATTCTTTTTTCACTCATCTTCTCCCACACAACAGCCATTAAGAGACAGTTGAGTTCCTTCCTTTGTTTCTAACAATGGTGGCTTGATTTAACATGAAGAAAAAGAATCATATTGTAATTCAAACTCTCTAGTAACAGTAATTGGTCAATAAAAGCTATAAAGTGAACATAGACTTCATTAGCAGCCGAACCGCTATAAAAATCTTCTTGTCTTTTTACCATTTCTGCTCGTTTTACATTTATTTTCTATATTATTGCTCTGTAATAATAAAGCTGGTGCTTTCATACATAATGCAGAGTGTTGATCCATTTTTTGGGTTAACGTCATGCTTTTTTTTCATTTTCTTTCTTTCCATTTCTGTATGGCCCTTTTTGTATTTTATAAGGATGAGTTTTGTATTCATGCTACTTAAGTTATAAGACTTCTAGTTTGTTGTTTATTATGTCTTTGTATTTAAGAAAATGTTAATTTCAGCCTCCCAGCTTTAGTTAGCTTGCAGTAAAGAAGTGCAAGAACTCATGTTATCTTCAACTTTACTCCATTTTGAACCTAATAGGTTACATTATACGTTTCCTAGATGTGGTTTGATTATGAGAAAAAGATAATACTTAAAACCATCCTCCATTCTACTTTTAGCTATATGTAATATTATTTAATACACCTTCTTTATTTTGACAGTTTTAGTTCTTATAGTAAAAAAAAATTATGAAACCCCATTTGAATACTATTAAGTACAATGTAGATATACAAAATAAAGAGTTAACAAAGGTAAAACGCATATTCTTCTCACGTATTACTTGACTAACATTTGATAGTCAAATGTTTAATGAAAATACCTAGCAGCTAAGGGATTTAGAATATGAAAATAGGCTATCAAACAGAATAGAACGCATTAACTATCAGCAATTCAACAACGGAGAATGGACATCAATAAACAAGGTAACCATAAAACTCCCATAAGAAAGGAGCTACACAAGTATTAATGTGTGACTATTTATTTTTTCTAAACCATTATAATAGATGGGATTTGATACGGCTACAATTGCGCGCATGTTCGAATCCTTCTTCTCTACGGAAAAAGGCAAAAGTAAATCATATGAAACAATTTTTGTTATAAGTTATAATTAATAGAAATACCGACTTTCAATCTATCCACGCATAGTTATCACTTCATACTCTATGTTTATGGGTGCAGTACTTATGTAGCATCATAATCCTTTGACCCATTGATAAAGAATAAATGCTTTCAAATTAACCATGAACGGTACATGCCTTAAATTGGATATTTATTCAATTTCAAAAATACAAAAATTAAAATTGATTTAACTACTTAAGCATGGATTACTACCTTACCAACAGTGTTTGCGTAATTTACAATATAATCGTTTTGAAAATGTGCTTTGGAAACATTACTTTGTATTTGTTATATGTTCACTACTGCATTGATTATTTGTTATATTGAATGTTTGGTCAATCTTTATTTACATCCTAATTAGGTTCTACAACTTGTCTGCACATAATCAGTGGGATGCCGAAGGATTCATCAATTCAAGCAACAAGTACCAAATCTGACGTATCTTTTTTGATCACCGTCTTGAATTTATTTTGCAATGCACTAATCCACGGTGTTAATAAAAAACTTCAACATCAAACCTTACACATTCGTCTTTACTCAATTGTTCAAAGTGCCACATACTAGATTATATCTGTGAATACACCAGATATCAACTACATATTATTGAGTTCCTGGTTCGTCGACCTACTTTAACTAGATTTAAATTATTTATCAAAACATTCCAATTTGGATTTGTTCTGCAATAATGTACAAGGCATTATATATGAATAGTTTCATGTTTAACTAGGTTTGGTCCTATATCTATATTAGTACTTACTATACAATCACCGTACTTATTAAAGATGTAACCTTAACTTGGAGCTTATATGAGTGAATAACATGAGTATTGTTGAGCTTTACTTTGATTATCACTTTAAATTAAATATATTTAGACCAAAGATGCTAGCAACAAAACTTATAGAGGATAATAAAATACTTTGTTCATATAATTTTAGTCTGTAATAAGATGCTATTAAAACATTTCCAGCTAATCTGGCCCTTGCTATATCTTATAATGGTTTGATGATATGTCAATTAACATGTTTGGGGAAAATATTTTTCTCCATCATTTCATTAACGCTATGACATATACTTTTTTATAGGTTGGGGAACTTAATATATTAGCTCATGAAGTTTTGAATTGATTCCAACATGATCTGTACTGCCATAAGCTATCTTACATTATTAGGGCTGAAGGATGCCATTCAGCATGTTAAGATTAGGCCTGTCAAATGGGTTGGGTTGGGTCAAAATGGGTTGGGTCGAGTTCGACCCAACCCATTTATGACCCATTCTCTTTCACCCATTTATGACCCAACCCACTTAATAAGCGGGTTACCCATCTAACCCATTTAAAGATTTAAATTTAATTTGACTAATAAAAAAAAATATAAAACAATTCTAATTCCAAGTTTTATGTTTTGAGATCCGATAAAAATTTAAAATTTTAATTCTAATTTTCATCAAAATTCAAATATGGGGATGGGGTAGCTTATTATTTTCTAAGTACAATTGTCGGTTTCCTTGGAGAACTACAGTGTACGTTCACACGATGAAGTATCCGAGTGTACCATACTGTCCGTAATTTAGGTGGGAGTTGATCGATCGAAGTCTCGCCTGATTCCGAGTTAGAACGAAGGAGTTATTGCAGTCTGAACAAAAAAAAAATAACGGCTTCTGCACTAGGCCGAGTTCAATATGCAGGTGCGGTAGCCTGTTATTTTCTAAGTACAAATGTCAGTCCCCTTGGAGAACTACAGTGTGCGTTCACACGATCAAGTATCCGAGTGTTACATACTGTCCGTAATTTAGGTGGGAGTTGATCGGTCGAAGTCTGGTCAGATTCCGAATTAGAACGAAGGAGTTATTTCAGTCCGAACAAAAAAAATAGCGGCTTCTGCACTAGGCGGAGTTCAAATATAGGGAAGTAGTAGCCGGTTATTTTCTAAGTACAACTGTCAGTCTTCTTGGAGAACTACAGTGTGCGTTCATACGATGAAGTATCCGAATGTTCCATACTGTCCGTAATTTAAGTTGGAGTTGACCGGTCGATGTCTCGTCCGATTCTGAGTTAGAATGAAGAAGTTATTGCAGTCTGAACAAAAAAAATAGCGGCTTCTGCACTAGGTGGATTCAAATATGGAGATGTGGTAGCCTGTTATTTTCTAAGTACAACTGTCAGTCTTCATGAAAAATTATAATGTATGTTCAAAATTCTTATTTTTTAAATTTATATTAAAATTTAATATTTTTAATAAATGGGTTACCCATTTATAACCCTTTTAAAAATGGGTCAACCCAACCCATAACCCATTTTATGATATTCGTAAATGGGTTGACCCAACCCATTTATAAGTAGGGTAAATGGGTTGGGTTAATGGGTTGGGTCAAATTTTGACAGGTCTAGTTAAGATAGCGTAGGATGTTTTGTGAACAAGTGCGTATGTAATTTAATATTAACATCAAAAGTATACATTAATTTCAGATTTTGGGACAAAAGTTTTAACTTTTGGCAAGTATGTGTTTACTTACGGAAACTATCTTTCTATCTTACTTTCTATTCTAATAATATATATGGCGTGGTATGCATAAAATTATATTGTACGCCACGTTTTCAATTTGTACAAATCAGATTTGAATTATCTGACTGGAACATTATTTACAAAATGTTTACTTAGATATTGTACTTTTTGATTTTAAGATGGACTTTATCAAAATATTCTATATGAGTAGCACGTGTTCGTACTAGTATGTGTGTGTGTATATTTAAATATATATACATACACACACATACTCGTATCAACATAAATATAAACTATTAGCATGTCTGTGTGTATTTAATCCGACCATCAAATAATTAATTAAAATTCATATATCTATAATATGTGTTTTGTGTATGTAATATAATATTGTTTAAAATAGATTATATTATATTATCGGTTTATATATTTATGAACATATATTTAAAATAACTTATTTAGACTAAAAAAATACAAAATTCTATATTTTTTTAATTAAATTCATAAGTATTTATGTAATTAATAATATAAGATTTTGAATTCAAAATAGTTTGACTAATTCAAATAAGATATTTTTTATTTAAACTTTTCAACTAACAAATAATATAAATTTTAATATATAAAATCCGTATAAATTTCAATAATATAAAAATCTAGATTTGAATTTTTCAAATATTTAAATTTTAAAATCATTTTATAAAATAAAATAAAATAATTTTTTTCACCACGATAAACCTTGAGCATAAAAAGATATATTTTGTTATTATTGATTAAAATTTAATACATACATATATATATATATATATATATATATATATATATATATGCACACACAAATTTTTAAGCCCAAAAGCAGTAGATTTTTCAAAATCTAAAAATCAAAACAATGACAAAGGATTTAAACGAACAAAATATTTATTTTATAATACGTATATATATATATTGATTTGAAAATTTTAAAATTAAACTATTTTTAATAAAATAAATGGTAATATATATTATATAATTTAATTTTTTATTTAACTATTAAATAATTATTTTGTTTATGGAAATGTTTTTTATGTCATGGCCGAATTCATAATGAAGGTGACACGAAAATATGGACATATGCATACATACATACATATATATATTAGAATATATTTTAAAAAAATTACCTCCTTCTAGCGATCTTACCGATCGTCAAACACCGCAATCGTTGGTGATTTCATCCCGTAAACAACTTGTTAGGTCTCCTTGGCCATAGGACACAACACCATCTCTATGGCTTTAGCAATGCCTGCCCTGTAGGCTAGGGTTAGGTCTATTCAATGTGTAGAGGTAATGAGAAGGGAGTGGCTATTTATAGCCAACTAGGTCATAAATATCTACCGCTTTCTTCCGAACCCTAAGGGACTTCTTGTCTACTCAAGCTATGGCTAGCTATGTATGGGAATTTGGGCTTCCAGATCATGGGATAAAATGATTTAATAATTAAATCATTCATTCAATTAATTTGTCCAAAGTCGTTCGTTAATTAGTTCATTGTGCAACTTTTATATGTCATTTTAAATAACTTTACAGCCTTCAAATAGATAATTAAAATGCCACTTGACAACATTTATATTTTATTTTATTATTAATTATAACATTTATAAATTAATTTTACATTAGTTGAACTCGAAAATAACTAACAGCTCGGTTGTGTTGACTCTCTACTGTAAACTCCATCCTCGGTCAATATATAATCAATTTAGATACTGAAGCCAGTACAGAAGTTGGTGAAGTACAATATCAGACACAAGTTCAATCACTTATATTATTTAGGCAAAATCCAATTTCTAATCTTTATTAATCTCGCATAAGAATAAAGTTTTGTACATATTTTCTTTTTGTCATCGTTGTATCACTTAGATATCTAGAGTTTGATATCAAAAACTTTACTAATATCTATATTTAACTGAATAGACTACATTAAATTTGACTCAATCCGATAACATTTATCTATTGACCGAATTTAGTCGTAGATTTCGACATTAAGTTGCCTACCAAATATGGTGATACAAAACTTCTACAACGAAGGACACAAATCCTAACTTGTGTAGTGTTTAATTCTAAGTAGTTCAACATATAACCAACTATGCTCATAACATGATCGTGATGTCATGCAATTGACCATAATCACGGTGTAGTCTAGTTACTTAAGGTCCATGGTACCTCAAGTCTAAAGACAACTATATGTCGACACCATGAGATCTTCTATCTTGACTTAGTTGTATCAATCTATAAAATACTCTCATCGAGTCATCTTTGATAGAGTCTAGGGAGTACCATGGGGGCAATTATGTGATTTATTACATAATTGTTATAAAAGAATCTTGTTCAAAATGAAGTAGGATTTCGATATTATTTTCTTTTATATGTGTTGTTATATAGAAATATAAACAATGAAGTAATTACATTAAATATGTATAAGTAGAAAATCCATAGGAAAAGTTTTATCTTGATTGCACTTACGAATGTGTTCATAACTGTGAGTATTGAATCGATATATACACTAATTTCTTAAATGTTTCTACTCAAGATGTACTGATACATCTGTTAAGACTTATATACGTAATGCACTCCATAAGTTGGATGGTGAATTGCTCATGACTATTAGCAGCGTAATGAGGTTATGTTCTTACGGTTATTTGAAACAATCATAAAAAGACTCGACGAGGGTCTTCTATAGGTTAATGCAACTAAACTTAGAATATCTCAAGGTAATGATGTACGGTAGCCTTCCAACTTGAGGGTATTGTCTATCTTAAGTAACTACGCTATAATTTGATTATGGTTAAACATTTTGGCATGAAAACCATGTTATGACCATAATTGGATGTACATTGAACTACTTAAAGTGAAACACTACCCTAAAAGGGGTTAAGTTATAGAAGGTTGGTATCACTGTAATTGGTATTCAACTTAAATGCCAAAATCTCTGGCCTGAGTAAATCGGTTAATCGATAAATGTCGGATTGGACCAAGGACTATAAAGTGGCCTATGTAATTAAACACAAATATTAGTAAAGCTTTGGACTTAGATCAAACTCTAGATATCTAAACGATACTTTACCGAGGAAAAGAAAACGCGAATAAAATGTCGTTACTAAGTGAGCTTATTATATAGATTACAAATTGGAATTCGCTTAAATGATTTGTAAGCGTTGAACTTGTACCTGACATTGTACTTCAACAAAGTCTGTATACGCTTAAGTATTTAAATTGTTTAAATATTGATTAAGGACTGAGTTCACACATAAGAGTCAACATAACCGCATTGTTAGTTATTTCCGAGTTTGATCAATGTTAAAATTAATTCATAAATTTTATAAACTAATACAAATGCTGTATTAATTTTTATGGCCTTTTTAATTATTTATTTGAAGCTTTAAATTGATCAAAACGGGATGTATAAAAGCTGTACATCGGTTCAAAGAAGAGTCAATGGGAATACCGACCATGAAAGGTCAACGTTGAGGTCGACCATAGAAGAAAGGTGTAAGGAAAGTCAATCTTCTAGAGTTCTAGACAAAAGAGAAGATATTTTTATATATGGTGGTCTATAAGTAGATAGTCTCCATTTTCTCTCTCTACACTCAACAAACACAACCCTAGCCTCCACTAGACATTGGTAAAGCCAAGGGACATCATTGCAACCCGTTGCCAAGGATTCAGAGGAAAGAACTGAACAACTGACATGTTCAACAATAGGCAAGAATGCAAGGAGGAGGTAACACTTTACTTAAATATGTATATTTTGGCAGAGTTAGGGGTATGACCTAGGGAAATTCTGTAATTTAGTGTAAACCATTAACTCTATTATAAAACTTATCTGAAATAAACGATGTTTTTCTTTTTGTTGTATACTTGTCATATTATGTTAATTAATTTATTAGTTTGAGTATATTTAATGGAAAAACCTTAAACGATATGTTTGTGATAGTAATTACAATATGTTGTAATCATGAAATTTATCACAACTAAAATAATATATTATTTAAATATTCCTAGTCAAGATGTATCGATATAAGAATCAATACATCCCTTGACATTAGAGCACTTAACGCTTCCGAATGTTAGGCTGTGTATTACTCATGGATGCTAGGGAAACCAATCGATTACATACTAATAGTTATTGGATAAATACAAAATGACTCACTCGATGTATTTTTTGTTAGTTAATATAACTAAAGTCAAACAGAGAATATTGAAGTGACGATATTACATAGTTCACTTTACTTGAGAACACTAATAAACTTCAATGTGGACACTCCACTTTGATTATAGTTAAATCATGGCATGGTGTCCATCGGACGACTATAGTTGGGTCCCAGTTGAAGCATTGGAAGTGAAACACTATTCAATAGAGAATTCGTCTCCTTGGTCATATGAGTTTGTGCCACGTCAACTGTAGTCAACTCAAAGTCAAAGTTTTAGCCAAAATGGTTCGGTTAATAATAATTGTTATTATAAAAGCGAGGACTTTGTATTTGGATTATACAAGTTAAAGTGGACGATATTGGAGTTTTGACCAAAACAAAATTCCATAAGTTCTAATGTGATATAGTTTTGACAAAGAGAACAAGTGTAAATAATCGATACTACTAGGTACTGCTTAAAATAGTGAAACTGGATTTTACTAAAAAATGTATGGATGATAAATTCAGCCAAACTGTCACACCATTGGTTAAGGTGACGTTTGAACGTTAATATTCAAATTATTCGATTAATCGCTAACCGAATTTACATATATTATTCGTGTAGGATCGTTTTACCCCATAGGGAGGGGGTAAATAGGGTTTACTAAAAATTAATGCAAAAAAAATAGAAAGTAATGCAGTAGAGATCACACACAGTTTTACCCAGCTTCAGCAAAAACCTGCCTATGTGCTGCCTCCAAGGTTTCTACTAGAAATTAAATAATCAGTCGCTTACAAAAATACATAAACTTGTGATACCCACTAACTCGATTAACCTAACTCTAAGCTCAAAATCCTGCCACAGCTCAGCATCTGAGTTAAGAATTCTCAAACTATGCCCCGTAATTTGTACCTAGTTACACAACTAGAAATTTACCAAAATTTAAAAGAGAAACTTACAAATAAAAATAAAACTAAAAACAAAACTCTATATTTAAAAATGAAGCTCAATACACATAAACTAAATCGTCCCAAGTAACATATAATTAGATATGATTGTCTCCCCTTTTCATTTGTTTGAGTAATCCCTTTGGCCGATCTTTTGTTGCACTTCAAAGATTAGGGTTCCGTTCCAATTGATGCCATTGCTTGGAATTTGATCGATTGAAGTGATGATTTCACTTTGGTTTGCTTCGTCAATCAATCCCTAGCTTTGATTGCACTCGGTTGCTTCAATTGTGTCGAGCACTTCTTCGGTTATGGCTTTGGTATGATTTTAATTTTTTTTGTTTAATTTGATTTGCTAGTAACTCATCGTCATGATTTTTGATAATGATGAATTGGGTTTAAATAGGGATAAAATCCGTAAATTTTCGTTGGTACATTTTGGTTTGAATTCGTCAAATGATTTGCTCGGCCATTCAATTCTTGATTGCATGATTTTGATGATTTCTGACTTGTTCATTTCTGATATATTTGAATTTGTTCCGTTCTTTGCTCCTATGACCTATTCATCGTTTGCTTAGAGCTTGGGGCATTTGAATTTGAGATAATTTTAACTTCCCGATATATCCGCATCTATATTTTTGACCCGAACTCTGACTTGATTTTGATTTGTTGTATGCGTGTGCTCTGTACCTTACTCTGACCATATGCATTGTGATTTTCTTCGAGTTAAATCTGATGCCTCCATGTATGTATGTATATATATATATATACTTACATACATATATGTATGTATGTATGTATGTATATGTGTGATTGCTATGGCTCTTTTCTCTGTCCTCTCAAGTGCTTTGCTCATGTCATGTATACTTTGATGTGTTGTTAATTTCTTTCATTGTTTAAGAGAACCGCCTTGTTGACTATTTTGTGTTTCACCCTATGTTGCCTTGCTATCTCCTCTCTTGCATGTGTATATACATGTCACCGTGCTAGTTGCTTTGAATTCCATGTCCAATTACAATGCATTCATGTCTGGTGCACCACTTTGTATATTTGCACTACAAGTTGATATCTGACCTTGCATATGAGCTTGTTCTTCAAGTGTTTTCATGCCTAAATGCGTGCATACTGACTTTGCTTATATCCTCTGGTCTCAATTTTGGTTGTCTTGTTTTCATATATTCATGTCTGAATGCATGGATATCCATGTACATATGAGCATGTTTACTTGTTTGGTTGGAGTCTGGTTGCATTGTGTGGTTCCTAAGCATGTTTGAAGCTTTGTTGATTAGTTCCGGTCTAATTGAATTGCTTTTGTTATTGTTGCTTTGCATGTGAAATCTGGTGTATCCTTGTCTAGTTGCAGCCCTTGTGTTCACCACTGCTGTGTTCACTCATGTATACATATCCTTGTATGCACATATGCACTTGAACCTGTTTGCCTCGGAACTGACCATTGCTTTATTCTTTGTACATGTCTGATGCCTTTGTGTTCTTCGAACTGTAGACTGGTCTGGTTCCATGTGATGTTTTCATGTTGCATATTGTTATATGGTATGTCTTGCTGAGGCTGTTTTGGTTGCTATGACTGAACATTGCTGTGTTGAGTTATTTTTGCATTGCACCTGAGTTGAATCCAGTCTTGGCTTGGGTTTGACCTTGTGCTCTCATGTCCCTGCAATTTTAACAAGCAATTGTATATCGGTGTGCACAACCTTGTGGCATGTACAGCGATACACTGTGCATCCCATAAGTTGTTCGCATAAGACGAATTATAAAAATGACGACAAACAACCAAAATAACCAAGACAAATAATATTTTCAAAACACACTTCATTGTGCACTGCAAAATATTTCTTTTTCAATTTTACTACGTCATTGTTTATTTTGCAGATAGTTCAGATGTTGGATACAGGCTGGAACAGAGTTGAAGATCAATACGAGTGATGAGTGAATATGTAATGAGGTGAAAAATGTATGTAAAACTGTAAAGTGAAAATTGTATTGTAATTGAAAATGTGTAAATGTAATGAGAGCTCAAATTTTTACTATTTGAATTTGTAATAAAATATATTTGTTTGAATAAAATATTTGTTTAAGTAAGAATTCTAAATTATTTATTTTATTCAACAAATATTTATTTAATTATGTGGAACAATAAAATAGTATAATAACAAATACATTTAAACGAATATATATATATATATACATATATGTTAATTATCATCAAACAAAAATCACATACTAGTATATTCTACAATCTCCCCCTTTTGATGATAGCAAACATATATTAAAATTTTGACTCCATTAAATGTATTTGGTCTTGATGAATTCTATTAGCTCCCCCTATTTGAATACCCTCCTACAACAAAGCTCCCCTTTCATATATGCATGAAAATAAAAAAAGCAAACAAAAAACAAATGTAATGAACCTAGATGAGAATATGCAAATGAAAAAATTGCGACTTATTTGCCAAAATCTTAAATTCTCTCCCTCTTTTGTTATCCGCAAAAGAGTAACAATGTTAGATAAGAGTGATAAAGTGATAAAAATAAATACATTAATACCTAATCAAGTATAAATATTAAATTTCAAAAAAAATCGAACAAAAATCGTAAATACTCTGTTAGGCGCATATTCCATTTTAGAGTCATAGGGGTGATATCGGCATAGAAAACCATATAGTTGTGTCTATTTGTGGTATATTTATGACAGAAATTTTTTAAATACTTACTAATCATGTATAACCGTTAGGACTTTTAAATGAGATTGGTAGTATTCCATATTTTTATTAAAAAATGAATTCCAAGCATCTTCTAACCACGCAAAATCGTGAGGACTTTTAAATGCGGTTAGAATCAACTCGCCTATTTCATCCAATTTTGATATGTGTTCCATACATGCATAAGCGTAAGGACTTTTAAATGAGCATGAAAGAAAACACTCAGAGATTTCAAGTAGTTCACCCATCATAACCATGAGGACTTTTAAATGAAAGTGAGTGTTTTTGGATAATTTTCTTGCTAATTAAAAAAAATGAATAATATTCTATTTAAATACCACATTTTGACATACTATATTGGATTTTAATGAGTGATAGTCATGGAAATATGATAGGAATAGAGATGGTCATGGAATTTCTACCAACCAAAGTTATTGCAAATTTTGTTTAAGTTTTTAAATAAATTTTCTAAATATACTCTCTCAAGACATAATGTATGATTAAGATCAACACTCATAATTTTTTTAGTCACTATTTATCTTTTTGATAATCAATAGGGAGTCAGATTAGTTAACATAGGCATTTAAGATCAAATAAAAAAAATCACATTTCTAAAATGCCTAAACTGAGGCGAAGTCGACAAAAACTATTTTATGGAAGGGGTTTTGTAAAAATGTATGCCAATTGAGAATTTGTTGAAATGAAGTTTATGTAAATATTTTCTTTAGAAATGTGATCTCTAATGAAATGATGTCTAACATCTATATTCTTGGTGCGCGAATGATGTACAGGATTATTTATGAGATCAATTGTACTTTTGCCATCACGCATAAGTGGAACTCGTTTAAAATTTAGACCATAGTCTTGCAAAGTTTGTATCATCCATAAAATTTGAGCAAAGCAACCGCTTATAGCAATATACTCTGCCTCAGTGGTAGATAATGCAATACAATTTTTTTCGACTTGACCATGCAACTAACGAAAGTCCTAACATAAAACACGTTCCACTAGTACTTTTTCTATCAACTAGATTACCTACATAATCTGCATATGAATACCCTTTTAACTCAAAGTTATCATTAGTTGGATACCAAAGACCAAACTGTGGGGTCTGCAACAGATATCTTATAATCCTTTTTCTAGCTTTTAAATGAGATTCTTTTGGATTTGATTGAAATCATGCACATAAACTAAGAGAGAACATAATGTCTGGTCTAGAAGTAGTTAGATAAAGAAGTGATCCAATCATACCTGGATATTTCTTTTGATCAACCACCTTACCTTTTTCGTCCTTGTCAAGTTTAATTGTTGTGCTCATAGGAGTTTTTGCAGGTTTAACACCTAGGTAAACAATTTTAAAGGAAAAATTAAAGTAAATAATTACTCATAAGGACACGCGTAAAAAAAATTACTGTAAGGACAAAGGCCAAAGCCCAGATACAAATTAAAACAAAAACAACGAATTCTGTTCGTCTCCTCCTCCTCACTTTCACTCAGAATTTGACGAAACTTTTCTCATAAAAAAATGGCACCGCAAATCAGAAACAAATCTACATCTCCAACACAACCGCAAAAATCGACAGCCGACGAACAACAATCACAACAGTCGACCGTCGTAGCTACATCGAAAGTGGAGAAACAAAGTGAAATAAAAATGTCGAATCACTTCAAACAGTAGATATTCAAAGAGAAAACGCAATGATATAAGAGAGAAACCTACCTCTAGTGGAAATGATACTAAAGATAGTAAAGTGAAGAAGCAGTAAGTTAAAACTTAAAAACCTACATCAGTAGAAGAGGAAAAGCAAAATAAAGAAAAAAGAACAAAAAGAAGACATGAAAATAATAGAGCAATTGAAAGCAAACCAGAAACAACAGAAAGTATACCAGGGATGGTAACTGATACTATAAAACCAAGTATAACAAATTAGGTATATTTTTGTTATAGTAACAATGAATTTTTTTGCATAGAACAAAGAAGAGAACATGCAACAACAAATAGTTGCAGAGAAAACAGTTGAAGAAAATAAGAAAAAAAGAGAACAAAGAACAAAAAGAAGAAATAAAAAATGATTCAAAAGAAAATACAAACAGAAACTGTGGTAACTGAAATTGAAAATTATGAAACTAATACTAACAATTTCATACTGTTAAATGTATTCTAATATTATCAAAAATGTTAAACAAAAAAAATCTCAGAAAGAAGAAGGAAAAATGTTACAAATTAAGAATCAGAAGAAATAAAACTCAATTCGGTAAAATTAAAAACATTACAACTTTGTAACATGATAGAGATTGCAAAAATAATACCTGTAAATCATTGGGTAAAAGAAAAGACCAATAATTACAACAAACTGATACCTACTTACAGCAAATAATAGTCGGTATCATGTAGTGTAAATCATTTGGTAAAATAATAATCAGTATCATTTAGTTGAAATATGATGCTTACCACAAATTGATACCTACTAAAAAAATTAATACCTACTTACAAAAAACTGATACATACTTGAAAAAAAATGATATCTACTTACAAAAAACTGATACCTACTTAGTACAAACTGATACCTAGTTACTGCAAACTTGAAATCGTTATATATCTGACTGAAGATATTTCACTGCAGCTAATACGCAACCTATTGTTACATTTCAACATAATTTGTCTCACAAATTACTTATTTCTTTATTTTGAAATAGTAGGATGATGATGATTTTGTTAATCCACATCCAGTTTAAAAGAAGCTATAAAATTGGTATGAGATTTCTCTTTCTTTTGAAAAAATTACTTATTACAGATAAAAAAGGTGATATGACCTAACCTTTTAACATTTTGTTTTTATAGAGACAAAAAATAGAAGAAATGCTCAAAGAAATCTGGAAAAGCAATAACATTGCAGACATGGAGGTGAAACCAGATGATATGCATCAAATAAAGTGTGCACAAAAAGCAGAAGACACATAAGTTTTTTTGGTTAAAATGATATCTACTGACAACAAAATGAAAAATACAAGTGAAACTGCTAGTCATAATCAATTGAAAGTTGCTCATTATTCAAACTATCTGTGTTTTTGCATTATAACATTGCACACATAATTATATACATCATTGTATGCCTTTTATATTTAATTGAATTTGATTCATAATAAAATATTGAAAAATATCATCTCTCAATTTCAAAAACATTTAGTTCGGAAATAAACAGTTACCATAGGAAGAAAACTGATACCTACATAAAAGAAACTGATACCTACAGAAACAAAACTGATACCTACATAAAAGAAACTGATACCTACAAAAACAAAACTTACACCTACAAAAACGAAAAAGATAACTACATAATAAAAAATAAAACAAAATATTTAGTAAATGTAACTTAAAGTAATAACAACGAACGCAAAAATTCATACACAAATTGATACTAAGTGTGCTAGTAAAACTGTTAAATATTTTAATTCAAAGCATACTATATGCTTGTACCATTATCCCTGAAATTCAATGTTTTGTATTAATTATAAACCTGATAATACAACTTATGCAAACTGACACTAACATTACGTTTTGGTTTCAACAGGCTTGACTGTAGAATATTTGTAATAATATTCATCGTTTCACTGAACAAAAGTAGAATACCAATAAAACTTAAAAAGAAGGAAATATTATGCACAAGATCAAAGATTGTACATGCAATATTAACAGATGATGAATATTGCTGGAGTCTATCTAAATACATATCAAGCTTAGAAGAAGAAAGAAAAGGAAAGAACTAAATTCACGTTGTGATGTTTCACAATTAAATTTGATACTTGTAAAGTAATGTAATTACGTTGAAATTTGTACTTGTGAAGTAATGATGTTCTGTTGTAATTTGATACTTATGAAGTAATGATGTTCTATTCTTAAAACAAAGATGCTCTTACTTGTAAAAACAAACACCAGAACTGATACTGTAAAAACATTTAACTAAATACTGTCACTTATATTAAATACTTGAAATTAAAATCAATTTGATAATATGCTATACCTAATACAAATTAAAAACAAAAGGTTCAATTACAATAAACCACCATTTACACATCCACTTATATAATCTGAACAAATTCAAAATGAAAAATCAAATCATATCCTCTTCGAAGCTTGACAATTCCGTTTATTATGACCAAGCTGCTTGCACTCGCCACATCTATTTTGCTTGTTCTGAAAATATGAAAAATCCTCCTTTACGCTTGACTGATGGTCTACCTGCGCCATATTATCACCACTTTAAAAAACATTAGTTTTTTCATTTCATAAAACCGATACCTAACGTATAAAAAACTGATACCTAGTTACTGATAATCAAAAAAATTGATACTAAGAAAAAATAAAAATGATACCAGAAAACTGAACCTAAGATATGATACTTTTCCACTCTATCACAACCTTATATACAATCCGATCAATGATACTTTTCCAATCATTCCAACAGTAATGCAAGATAATGATAGATAAATTTAATATAAAGCATATTAGAATACAACATTGCATAAAGTATAAAATTAAAAAAAAAACATGTTGCTGCTTCCTAAAGTCGCCATTGAAGAATTAAGAAGCAATAAGAAAAATAACACTGCATGTAATTTGTGAAAATGAACACAATTAAAAATCGCAAACAATTTTTTTTAACTCTATTAGTTTAAGAACAAAAAATAGAATAATATATGCATACCTAATTAATACAATTTGAAAATATGAAAAGAACGAAATCGACAAAAAAGGGTGAGAAAAATTTGATCAACGAACTTGAAATTTAAAAAGAACGATATTCAAATGACCGAACGAGGTTGATTGATACTTTGAATGCGAGAGAGATATCAGAATCATGACAGAAAAATTTTGATTGAAAGGAAAAAGAAGAATAAGCGCACGAAAGTGGGCTGGAAGGAAAAATCGATAATTTGTCCTTTAGAGAAAATTATTAGTGGGCTGTCCCATATCTAAAAAAAGCCCTAAAAATTGTCCTTGAGGAAAATTTCCTATTAACATCTTTCAATCCAGATTTGTTGACAAGCTCTCTGATATATTTTGTTTGAGAGATGAACGTATCTTTTTCGCTTTGTTTCATTTGAAATCCTAAAAAGAATTTTAACTCTCCTATCAAACTCATTTCAAACTTTTTCTGCATGACTTTTTCAAATTTCTCATGCAAGAGGTTGTTAGTGGCACCATAAATAGTGTCATCAAAATATATTTGAACAATCAATAGGTCATCATTTTCGTACAAAAGAAATAACGTGGTGTATACACAACCCTTTTTGAACCCATTTTCAAGGAGATAAGTGCAATGATATTCATACCAAGCTCTAGGGGCTTGTTTTAATCCATATAGTGCTTTCTTGAGTTTCTATACATGGTTAGGGTATTCTTGACCTTTAAAACCTTCAGGTTGTTCAACAAATACATCCTCTTTCAAAATTCCATTAAGAAAAGCACTTTTAATATCCATTTTTCTTAGTTTAAATCCTTTGTAACAAGCAAATGCTAACGGTATTCTAATGGATTATAGTCTAGCTACAGGTGCAAAAGTTTCATCAAAATCAATTCCTTCAATTTGATAACAACCTTTAGCAACTAACCTAGCTTTGTTCCTAATCACATTTCCAGATTCATCAAATTTATTTTTAAAACTCCATTTGGTTCCTACAACTGGATAATCATAGGTTTAGGTGCTATAATCCAAACATCATTTCATTCAAATTGATTTTGCTCTTCTTGCATAGCCATAAACCAACTCTTATCATTGAAAGCCATATCTATGTCTTTGGGTTCAATTTGTGAAATAAATCCACTATATAGACACAAATCACATAAATTTCTAAAGGAAGAACGAGTTTGAATACCTATGGTAGGATTACCTATTACCAATTCTGAAAGATGATCTGCTTTGAATTTCAATCTCTTTGGTTCTTGATTTCTTTGGACTTCTTCCACGGTTGCAGTTTCTTTTGGATTTTCACTTTCATCTTTTTCTTTCTCCTCTTCGACGTTGCTATTGATTGTTTTCTTGCTTTGATCATCAATGCCTTCATCAAATTTCACATTGATTATCTCCACGGTTATTCTTGTCCTTTTGTTGCGTACTCTATAAGGTTTGCTTCTAGAAGAGTATCCCATGAACATGCCTTCGTCGGCTTTTGGCTTAATTTTACCAGTCTTAATTTTACCAGTTGATCACCTGTATTGAGAATAAAACACGGACAGACAATTTTTTTGAAATATGCAATGTTTGGCTTTTTGTTAAACCATAGTTCATATGGTGTTTTCTTATGAATCGGCCTAATCATGACTCTATTCATCACATAACAAGCTATATTTACTGCCTCTGCCCAAAAGGACAAGGGTAGTTTATACTCATTTACCATAGATCTAGCCAACTCCTGTAAGGTTAGATTCTTTCTCTCGACAACTCCATTTTGTTGTGGAGTACGTGGGCAGAGAATTCATGTTTAAATCCATTTTCATCACAAAAAATTTCAAATTCTCCACCATGATCACTTCTTAGCAAAATAATAGAAACTCCCTTTTCATTTTGAACTAATTTTGTGGATTTAGTGAAGTATGAGAAAGTTTTTGATTTTTTAGCTAAAAAGAATACCCACCTGTATCTAGAATAATCATCAATCAATACAAAACAATATCTCTTACCACCTAAATTTGCAATATAGTTAGGTCCAAACAGGTCTATGTGAACTAGCTCAAGAACTCTAGAAGTAATTATAGTGTTCTTGGTGAAAAGATGATTTTTTTTTTAATTTTTTCCGTGGTACATTCTTTACATAGAGTTTCTTTTTTGAAATCATGAGATGGTAAACCTCTTACCAAATCTTTTCTTTTTAATTTGTTTAACAGATTCATGCTAGCATGTCCCGATCTTTTATGCCATAAGTTTACTTCTTCATCCTTAGCTACTAAATATTTTGAAAGAGTGAGATCATGAAAAGATAAAGAGTATATATTACCTTTCCTCTTACCTTAAAATAACATTACGTTTGATGATTGGTTGATAATTCTGCACAAATCAGAATCGAAAACAACATTCATTCCCTTATCACATAACCGACTGATTGAAATCAGATTATGGTATAGATTTTCAACATATAATACATCGTTTAAGGTAAATGTGTCATTACCTACTTTACATTTACCGATAATTTTACATTTATCATTGTTTCCCATTGTGACTCTTGACGTTCCTTAGCCTGAATCCAAGTACCACTCTTGTTGTTCCTTAGCCTGCCAACACACCTACACGAGAAAAGAGTTTAGTGACCTATTTTTTATTTATAGGTCCATGATTATTAGTGACAAAAAAATTGGAAAAACAAGTTTGCATAGAACCAAGACGGTTTATGTTTTTCCTTTTGGCGCCCAGATTTGTTTGATTTTAAGGGATTTTACATTTGTGGCTTTGGGAACCAAATTGATATGGTTTTCGTGTGTTTGAGTCTATACCAGCAGTTTTTTTGGTTGTGTCCAATTTTTCCACAAATCATGCACTTGGATTTGACATGATTAGTTTCACTTCTACTTTTTCAAATTGAGTATACCTAAGTCCTTGTCTAGTAGTATTAACAGTTTGTTTCCCTAATAGCATATTTAGTGATCTTTCTCCTTTGGAGAATTTTCATAAAGTTGTAGACAATTATTGGGCTTGTGACTTGAGAGGTTAATTTTCATCAATAACAAAGTGCACCTTTTAATAGAATTTTCTCTCCTGGTATTTTCACATTCTTTCAAAATCAGAATTTCATTTTCAAGCGATTTAATTTTGGTTTCTAAATTTTTATTTCTTCTTTTAATGGTGGACATTTATCATACTTATGGCTCTTATTTCTATAGTTTTGAACCATTTGATCAAGTTGCATATTTAGCTCTATTAACTATTTTTTGTGATTCAATTTTAGCGCACTTCTCCCTAAGTCTTTCAAAATAGCCATTTACTTCATGAAAATATAGAAGTAATTGCGAATGAGTTAGTTTTGATACCCCGCTTGGCTCGTCATCATCACTGTCACTTGTTTTTCCTAAAACACATATTTGCTTTTTCACTCTCACCGCCAATGCTTTCATCATCATCTTCATCACTTTTATCCCAAATTGCTGCAAAACTTTTCCTTTTCGGTTTCTTTCCTTTGTTGAATCTATTTTGAGGACAATTTTGTTTGATATGACCAGGTATATTGCACTTGTGACAAATGATTTCCTTCTTTTTTGAGTTGTCTAGAACTTTGACGATTCTGCTCTTTAGTTGTTGATTTTGGGCTGGATTTTCATATTTGCGGTTCCATCTTTTGAATCTCTTTATTATCAGTGCCAGTTCAGCTGCTCCTTCATCATCACCATCATCTTCACTTTCCATTATTCCTTTGAGAGCAATTAATTTTTTTCACGTATCTCCTCCTTCACGTTCTTCCTTGAATTTTATTTCTAGCTCATAAGTGGTGAGGTTTCTGATGAGTTCTTCAACTTTAAGCTGTTTCAGATCCTTTGATTCTTGGATGGCAGTCACTTTTGCTTCAAAATTTCATGGAAGAATTCTGAGGATCTTTTGGACTATTTCCAGTTCTGTGTATGGTCTTCCTAGGGATTTTGATTTGTATATAAGATTAAAAATTCGTCCATACATTTCTTTGACGCTTTGCCATTGTGAAATTCTCGTACTCACTACTAAGCATGGCAAGGCAAGATTCTTTGACTTGGGAGGTTCCTTCATGACTCAATTCAAGCGCGTGCCAAATTTTCTGTGCGGTTAGACAATGTGAGACTCGGTAAAATTCAAGTTAATCTAATGAGAAAATAATAGAATTCATAGCTTTAGCATTTGCAATTTGCAGTTTATTTTCAAGATCCGTCCATTGATCCGTAGGACTATCAACTTCTTGATTATCTACCATTACCTTGGTGTGCTATATCCCGTTTCAACAATATTCCATGCATCTACGGTTTTTAGAAAAAATTTCATTCTAGTTTTCCAATATGAATATTCACCATTGGATATGGGTGGCCTAACTATGGACTGACCTTCAGCAAAAGCATTACCAAAGGAAGCATTTGAAAGAAAAAATCAAATTTTTTAACAGAAAATAGTTTTTGTTCCTAGCTCTAATACCACTTGTAGGATCATTTTTACCCTAGACGGAGGGGTGAGTGAATAGGGTCTACTAAAATTTAATGCGGAAATAAAAATAAAAATAGAAAGTAATGCTGTAGAGATCACCAAAAGTTTTACCTAGCTTCGTCAAAAACCTGCCTATGTGTTGCCCCTAAGGTTTCTACTAGAAATTAAGTAATCAGTTGCTTACAAAAATAAGTAAAATTGCGATATCCTCTAACTCGATTATCCTTACTCTAAGCTCAAAATCCTACCACAACTCAGCCCTTGAGTTGCGAATTCTCAAACTGTGCCCCGTAATATGGACCTAGTTACACAACTAGAAATTTACCAAATTTTAAAAGAGAAACTTACAAATAAAAATAAAACTAAAAACAAAACCCTATATTTAAAAATGAAGCCCAATACACATAACCAAAACCTGCCCAAGTAACATATAATTAGGTATGACAATCTCCCCTTTTCTTTTGTTTGAGTAATCCCTTCGACCGATCTTTTGTTGCTCTTCAAAAATTAGGGTTCCTTTCCAATTGATGCCACCGCTTGGAATTTGATCGATTGAAGTGATGATTTCACTTTGGTTTGCTTCTTCTATCGATCCCTAGCTTTGATTGCATTCGATTGCTTCAATTGTGTCGAGCACTTCTTCGTTTATGGCTTTGGTATGATTTTAAATTTTTTGTTTTAATTGATTTGCTAATAACTCGACTTCATGATTACTACCAATGATGAATTGGGTTTAAATAAGGATAAAATCCTTAAATTTACGTTCGTATATTTTGGTTTGAATTCTCAAATGCATTGCTCGGTCATTCGATTCTTGATTGCATGATTTTTATGATTTCTGACTTGTTTGTTTCTAATATATTTGAATTTGTTCCGTTCTTTGCTCCTACGATCTGTTCATCGTTGCTTCGGGCATTTGAATTTGAGATAATTTTGACATCCTGATATATTGGCATCTATATTTTTGACCCGAACTATGACTTGATTTTGATTTGATGTATGCATGTGCTCTGTACCTTGCTCTGACCATATACATTGTGATTTTCTTCGAGTTAAATCTGATGTCTCCATGTATATATGTACATACATATATGTATGTATATATGTGTGTGATTGCTATGGCTATTTGCTCTGTCCTTTCGAGTGCTTTGGTCATGTGATGTATACTTTAATGGTTTGTTCATTTCTTGCATTGTTTAAGAGAACCGCCTTGTTGAGTATTTTTTGTATCACCTTATGTTGCCTTGCTGTCTCCTCTGTTGCATATGTATATACATGCCACTGTGCTAGTTGCTTCGAGTTCCATGTCCAGTTCCAATGCATTCATGTCAGGTGCACCACTTTTTATATTTTCACTACATGTTGATATATGACCTTGCATATGAACTTGTTCTTCAAGTGTTTTCATAATTGAATGCCTACATACTGACTTTGCATGTATTCTCTGGCCTTAAATTTGGTTGTCTTGTTTTCATGTGTTCATGTCTGAATGCATGCATATCCATGTACATATGAGCACGTTTACTTATTTGGTTGGAGTCTGGTTGCAATGTGTGGTTCCTAAGCATGTTTGAAGCTTTGTTACTTGGTTCCGGTCTAGTTGAGTTGCTTTTGTTATTGTTGCTTTGCAGTTGAAGTCTAGTGTATCCTTGTCTGGTTGTAGCCCTTGTGTTCGTCACTACTGTGTTCACTCATGTATATATATTCTTCTATGCGCATATGTACTTGAACCTGTTTGCCTCTGAACTAACCATTGCTTTATTCGTTGTACATGTTTGATGCCTTTGTGTTCTCTGAACTGTAGACTGGTCTGGTTCTATATGATGTTTTCATATTGCATGTTGTCATGTGGTATGTTTTGTTGAGGCTGTTTTGGTTGCTGTGACTGAAAATTGCTGTGTTGAGTTATTTTTGCATTGCACCTGAGTTGAATCCAATCTTGGCTTGGGTTTGACCTTGTGCTCATCTGTCCCTGCAATTTTAACAAGCAAGTGTATATCGGTGTACACGACCTTGTGGCATGTACAGTTATACACTGTGCATGTCACAAGTTGTTCGCGTAAGATGAATTAAAAAAATGACAACAACCCAAATAACCGAGGCAAACAATATTTTCAAAACACACACTTCATTGCGCACTGCATTATAAGAGATAGTAACATATTATTATACATAAGAATCTGTAGCTGTTATTATATATATACATACAATCATCAGAGTATAATAAATAACAAACTAATTTGGACAGTTATAATAATTTGTCCTCACAGCACTCACACACAGTGGAATATAAACAAGTACGCAAAATATGTCTTTGTCATCCAGCTTTTCTCCTTAGCTCCACAGCATCCTATCCTGAATCTGTAATACTTGGTCTGACCGGAGAATTATAATAAAATAACACCCAAGTCAGTCTGGAAACCAGCGTGAGAAAACACACTCAACTTGAATTATTAAAGTTATCAAAATCTTTGAAAAACAAAGGTATCTCGTAAGACCACATCACATATAAACACGACGGGTTTGTACCTTACGATAACCAAAGCATTTTTTCATTAAAATCGTCTAATATTAGAATAGTGTCTACGGAAAGTAAATTAGAAAATAGCTGAAATGCTTGCATCTCACATTTCAGCAATATTTGGTATACAGTCAAAATCGTACAGGCTCGTAATGGATATTGGATTCCATACAATGATTGGGCTACTAGGGAACCGGCCATCACAATACTCCTCTAGAAAAATATACCGAGATCGTACCAAACGATCCCTACCAACACAGGACCAGCCAACTCTTTACTGGATAGTACTACATATGTTATCACCTTGGGTGTTCCCACCCTTATCGAGCGCTCTCTTTTCCATGCACAACCATAGCCATAAATTATAATATAATATTTCCGAGGGTATCTAGAAAGGTGATAACATACCCTACTTGGGTGCAACCCACTTAGTCCTGCTACATCTCCTCTGTTTTAGTCATTACCGGTTGATGAGGCTTGAGGCTACGTTTTACCTTTAGAACAACATTCATCTTGGATGCTAACACTGCCTTCCAAGCAACAATGCAATGATAGCATTCATCCATACAAGTTGTCCTGAGTCTAGATAAACCGAATCTCCATAATCTCCGACTTTATTGCCTTCACGATATCACAATTCGTAATGCACAAATCGGATCGAAGTGGTTTCCGAATAATTAAATCTGATCCCGGTTTCTTCGAAACGATCAACGAATTTGGCCAGATTTGATAGTCGGTTATTTAACTATCAAATAACAATCATTCAAACATAGATTACATTTCTCATGGAACCCACTAAGCTTCACTTTCATAAATTTAAAATCACTTTTCAAAATACTTGGAAATCATTTCCATATATTTCTCACAAGATAAGTATATTGGTAAAACAAAATGTTTTTTATACCTAGAAAATAAACCAAGTTCTTATCTTAACAATATAAGTATATTTCAAACCATTCCTTTCGAAACTTAAAGAACCTTTCCCATATACTTACAAAATGGTATAAGTATCTTAACTAATTATATAGAAAGATTTACTTATCTCAAGATCATATTAAAATGGTTAAACACAAGTATCCTTTAGAACAAGATATAAATATTCCAAAATACCCTTTCTCTCTTTAACTATCTTTCCTTTCATTTTACAATATCTTCCTTATAAATCTTCTCATTTATTTACATAGATACTCTTTCCAAATCTCCTAAACCATTTATAAATTCCTTTCTAAACCGTTAACCTCTCTTCTAGTCGATTCAAAATATATTCCCTTTCAACAACCCAACTTTCTGACTTATAACTTCTTAAATACTCTTTCCATTAAAATATCACCTTCAACCATTTTATAATAATAATATATAGTTTGAACGAATTACCAAATAATATAATATATTTACTTCAAAACAACTTTTAAAAATTCACCTAAGTAATTAATCTGAAACAATATGGTTTAAATAACGTAATCGATGCTTTATTACCCATTTATCAAATAGTTTTATTACCATAACTAGATAATACCACTTAAAATCTCAAAATAACTCTTACATATTTAAATCAAAACGACCAATATTTCTCTATCAACCAATCTTCAAAAAATTTCTAAATAATAACTTAACACAAAAAACTTGTATATATTTACCAAATAACATTTTTCTTCAGATTATAAAATCTTAAGTTAATCACAATCGAAAACCTTCCAAATTTCAAAACAAGCTCAATAGCTCCAATAGTACTTAAAGAAGAAACCATTATATTCAATTTAACTATCCAGGTTAAATAATCAACATTCACATGATCCATTTATAAATATACATCTAAATCCATGATTGACAATCAATTCGTTAAACTAAACTTATTCCATATTGATTGAATATCAATTAACATTTACCCAAATTCTATATCAAAGCATATTAGAAGTTTATCTTGCTTCTAACATATCATTCAAACCACATTTTCATTTAATACTAGACGGTGCTTATTTGGCCAATTAAATAACACCAATATATTCCAATTCAATTTATATTAGAATTAAACAACGTAATTCCAAAACAATCCATTTATCAAATTTCACATATATATGATTCTATACTAAAAATAGACTTAAAAATGAACATAAACAGTTTAATAGCAATTCTGTTGCTTTATCGTCAGCCTAGATCCGGTTCAACTAATCTAATAGCATCCAAGATGCTATATCGTCAGCCTAATCAATTTCAACAATTTCCAATTTCAACAATCACCAATTTCAACAATCCAAACAGCATAAATAATATTTATTCGCTATAAAAATATATTGATTAACCAAATGAGTGAATTTTTAACTCACCTTGAGCTTTCAAATTTTAAATCAAATCAAACGACATTCGATTTAACCTCAAATTTTAGCTATTCCCAATCATCTCCAAATCAATTCCATGACGTAGCATTCGTCGCCGCGATCCCGTCATCACTTATTTCATCTAATTATGACAAAGATATACATTTTTAAAATTTTGAATAAAATAAATACAATTTTTTGTTTATTTTAACCTCCGAAAAAAATCATGGCTGTTCATTCCATGCTAGAGCTGATCTTGGCCGCTCACCCTTCTAATTCTTCATCGTAGGTATGTGACCCAGGGAGTAAAATCGAACCCATCGAACGATATATACAAACGATCACCGCCGCCCCTATACATCACCGGAATTCGATCCACCATCGCCAAATGAACCGCCTCCCTCCAACGCACCTCCGCCCTCAACCCCGAAGCACTTGGAACCCTCAACATCTTGGTACTCGTGCTTGAATGTAAACCCTAAATCACTGAATCTTGGCAAATTTTGGCATCTATATCGAAAATCCCATTGGATACGTCGAACCCGATGAGCTCTTCGATTTTTGTTTAGAAAGTTTTGTCCAAAAACGTGTGGATCGAGAGATAAACAAGGGAGAAAGAAGGAACGTTTCGGCCATTGAATTTTTTGATGGTGGCAGCCGTATTAAATAGGGTTAGGGTTAGAGGGTTTTAGGTGTATACAGATACGCGTATTTTACTCTTTGAATCCCCGTTCACACTTGATTTTTCAGATCTCCAAACGGAACATGTCGCCTAGCGTTTCGAGGTTTAACCCCTATTCCAAACACAATGGAACACGTTTTGAACGCCAATTCCAAAGTAAACAGAAATTACGCCTTTAAACGTCAATTTTTAAATTAAATTCCTTAAATTAATTTATGCGCGTTTTCAGCTTCCACGAGCAAATGATAAATCTGATTGCTACAAAATTTGAAATCCAAAAATAATACGCAATTACAAATATAATGGAACTAGTTCCATCGAATTCCGAGACTGTGCCCCGAAAGGCTATTTTAACGTATCGATTATTAATTTTATAATCTTACCAACTCAATTATAATTCAAATAGAATTTATATTCATATTAGAATCCATTTCTATTCATATTAAACCAAAAATTTAATTATTTACAATATCTAAAATATTAAATTTCACTATTAATTTAATATATATAAATTTCAAAATTTTAATTTATCGACTATTAATCCTATTCAAAAGTCCACTATCATCACTCTAATTCAAATGGAGTTTTAAATCAACTTTAAAAATTATTTCCATTCACATTTAACTCCAGATTCACATATTTACCCGATTTCAAACATTTAATTTACTATTTATCGAATCCAAGTAATCGCTATATTTGAAATTTTTAACTATTTCACTAATCCAACAAAAATATCCATATTCAAAATAAATTAATATTTCAAATTCTGCATTTAAAATAAATTAAACGTTCAAAATTAAATGACCAAAAATCCCAGGTCATTACAGCGTCAGCGTTTATTTTGCAGATAGTTCAGATGTTGGATACAGGCTAGAACAGAGTTAAAGATCAAATATGAGTGATGAGTGAATATGTAGTGATGTGACATATGTATGTAAAACCATAAAGTGAAAATTGTTTTGTAATTGGAGTTGTATTATAATTGAAAATGTGTAAATGTAGTGAGAACTTAAATTTGTACTATTTGAATTTGTAATAAAATATTTGTTTGAATAAAATATCTGTTTAAATAAGAATTCTGAGTTATTTATTTTATTCAACAAATATTTATTCAATTATATGGAAAAATAAAATAGTACAATAATAAATAATTTAAACGAATATATATATATATATATATATGTTTATTGTCATTAAACAAAAATCACATACTAGCATATTCTATAAGTCGCACAACCACAGTGTTGATACTCCATCTTACCACACAACTTAATTAATTACAATTGTTATAAATTAATTAATATTTATGAAATATTACTTGCTAAATTTATTTTATTTATTTTAATCAATATTTAATAAAGTGCATGTATAAAAGTAATACACACACATACACATATCAATATATGATATGGATAAATATTTAAATTGGATTTAAAATTAATAAACATTGATTGGATTTGGAAATATCTGTGTGTCCATACATCCCATACGTAGGTTAACCATACTAGTGGGGGGAGGGCGATATTTGTTTGAAATATCTTGTTCGAATTAGCAAGGAGAAGAACTAAATTGAGAGATTTAGATCTCCTCGTTTTACTCTTTCTTGATGCCTATATAAACCACCCTTCCTCTCTTATTCTAAGTTTACTTTTAGCCTTCACTGCTTCCTATATTGGCGGAAAATTTTAGGGTGTTCTTCCTTTCATTTCCATATAAAATTTAAATTAAAATCTATTTTGGAGCTGTTATGTTCTCTTCAACTAGTTGCTTTTATAGAGCAATACAAATTGGATCTAAGGGGTTTTGATTCAACTTTCAAGGTGCATAGTTAAGGCTACACCAATTGTTAAATTCTATATTAATTTCTATTATATATACATTCACTTATGCCAATATGCCAATGTAAACTGATCTCTATTTGCTATGAATTTCTATGCATATTTGCTGCCTGATTTTACAAATGCATATACATATTCAATTAAATAAATAAATAACTTGTATAGATTTAAATTATACACATACATACGTTCAGCCATTTATGAAATAAATAAGTAAATTTTTTTGAAAACTAAAATTTTCTTCTTCTCATTATTAAATTTAAAATGAATATTGTAATTATTGTATTACTTTTTAAAATTAATATATTACTTTAAAAATAAAAAATAAAAACAATTTTTTCATATATTTAAATCTGTACAGATTTATAATATTTTTTTATTTGTTATAAAATTCACATGGATTTTATAATGATAAAATATATATATATTTAATATATAAAACTATACAGATTTATATTAATTTTTTTGTATATATTATTTATTTTAATTTACTTAATTTTTTATAAATAATTTTTTTAATTAAAATGTAAAATATTTTAAATGTTAATTAAAAAATTATACATACATATACATACATACATATATATATATATAAATACACATGTATATATGTATATTTAACATATCAAAATTTGAAATTTGAATTTAATTTTGAAACAAATAATTTTCCTTAGATCTAGATCTGTTGTTTAAATTTAAAATTATCATTATAAATTTTTGATATTATTCTAAATCCTTTTTATATTAGTCAATTTTTAAACAAACAAACACACATAAATATGCATGTGTGTATGGGGGATGGATAAGTATCGGCTAAAATTCTACTGCCCCCTCACCTATTTCTACTATACATTCTAATTTAATAATATACTTTCTCTCTCTTGCCACCTTACTATATTTTTTAAATCAAAATGTGTAGTTGAAATCAAGGGGGAATAGAGGTGTATCAAGAATGAGGTATAGCTAATCCTTGCCATAAGTATATCTCTCTCTGTTTGTGTGTGTGTTTTATGAATGTGAATATATATATATATATGTGTGTGTGTGTGTGTGTGTGTGTAAATACATATAAATAACATATAATTAATATATACACACATTCATATGTGCATATAAGTGTGTGTGTGGCAAGACTCGATCTGGATGTCTCTATGAGGCACCTGCTGCTTCTTCGACGATCTCTACAATCTTGCCGACCGCTTCGGTTTCGGGTATTTTGACCGAGATAGTTTTTGATTCACTGTCTATATTTTCTTTTGGTATTGAGGTTGTTGAGTCCAAAATTCCAGATTTTTCCAATTTGATAAATACACCCAATGATTCTAATATTGTGACCCAAAACCATCATCTAACTTCTGCGATTGCTACTGTTGATCCTCTTTGGTCAGCATTCGATTTAGGTAACCTGTTAAGCCTGCTTCTAATTTGAGTGAATTGATAGTGGATGTTGATTCATTTAGTGGTCCAATTCCTATAGTTATCGATTATAGTGCATTTCCCGTTGACATTCCTGTTGTTCCTTTGGTGCCAAATCCCTTATTGCCTAAGAAATCATGTAATGATGCTTACTTTCCCCAATTGATCCTTTAGCAAGTCCTTGTGATGCTCTCCCAAAGACTTGATCCTCCCTATTTGCCTCTAAACCATGAAATGTTTATGCTCTAAGAAACTTTGGTCTAATAATTATAAATGAGGTCAACATCCCTCCTCCTGAGGAGGTTGAAACAAGCACAAATTTTTGGAATGAGAAACTTATTAGTTTCTTTCTAGCTTATCTCATAAAATTTTGGAAACTCGTAGGTAAAATCACTATGGGTATGATTATTCATTATTCTACTTTGATTTCAAATGCTCTGAGTATAGGCTTCGCATTCTTGAAGTTGACCCTATTATTATTGTGGGAAAGCCTATTATTGTTACCAAACAGAGTCCATCCATTGATTCAGGTCGCAAACTGGTTCTCATTATTCTAGTTTGGGTCCAATTCTCGAATATCCCTTCTGTTTTTCAATCTATAGTTGGAATTGATTGGCTGTCGAACTGGATTGGTGAGTTTGTTTGTTTCGATGAGTCCACAGTGCGAAGGGACATATCGGGCTATGTGAGAGCCCTAATTGAGGTTAAACCTAATAGGACATTATCGTCTATATTACCGGTTGAACCGACTCCTGGCCTAGTTTCCTTGGTTGATGTTGCTTATAAATGTGAACCGCCAATATGCTCGAATTGCAAATCATTTGGTCATCTTGTTATTGCATGCAAACACTTTCTTAGCCCTAGGCCAATTCCAGTGTTGAAAACTAGAAGTGAAACCACCTTTCCTACAATAAAATCCCACTTCCCAAAGTTGTGAAGTGCGTTTGGGTCCCCTATTGTGTACCCTCCATAGCGCAAGATGACAAGGCTCCTGTATCGCCAACTTCTATCTCAGACTCTATCTCCGATCATATTGCATGGAATTCTGTAAAGAAGACCTAGGTCCATGATGTAACATTGTTCCTCTATTCCCCACATACTTTAAGTATTTGTCCACACAGGAAGGTGAGCACAGATCTCCATTTTATCACATTTCTGATGATATGCTTACTCTTTTTGTTAATGATAAATATAATGAGCACAATTGTGATATCTTAAAGGATGAAACTTAGGGTAGGTGATTGATTCTCAATGAGGACTCTAAAAAATTTGATCCTAAGGTTACATTTCTATTTAGAGAGTATGTAAATATCAATGGGACTAACTCATATTGTGATGAGTATGAATCCTCCTTTGTGTAGGAGGATTAGTATAGTATTTCTTAGTAGTTGAGACATTGCAGTCTCGCTCATGTTCCTTTTATTTTTTTGATGTTTCCGATGCATCTATGCCTCACCATGTAGTTGTTGAGGTGCTCTTGCCTCACACATGTCATATATATGTAAAGTGGTATAGCCACTATAATCCGGCATGCCCATTCAAAATAATAATATATTATTTTCCTACAAAATGACATATTAATTGCGGATAAAAAATATGTATATATAGGGGTAAATGTGTCCATTCTGGTACAAATCTCAACACTTAAAATATGTACACAATAAAACGCGTACATATCTATATATTGCACGTGCGTGCACTATACGTGCATATGTGTATTTGATAAACACATGCATCATGTATTATATATAAATAAAAGCTAAAGTTTTGTAAATAAAATAATATAAAGATTTTATTTAAAACTACTTAGATTACATTTAAATTAATTTAGAGTTCATGGGACCAATAAGAATTAAAAATGAATTTTTGTTGACATTTACTAATTTATCCCGTTGTATGCTGGCCAAGTTCCTTTGTATTTTATTAAATACATGCATACATGATCACATATATGTTATCATTAAACATTGTATTAAGGCATGTTTTATTAAAAAAATTGAAACCAAATTTATTTTAATATTTAATTAATTAAAAAATTTATATATTTATATATATATATATATATATGTATGTATATTCATAATTTATTTTTAGTTCGAATAAATAACATTTTCTAATATGATATTATGTGTGTGTATAATTTTAATTGTTAAATAGTTTATTGTTTTTACATAAAAACATTACCGTCTTAGTTTCTAAAACAAAAAATTTAATTTTTAATTTTTATTTATATATATAAATATATATGGAAATTTATAGAAAAATATCTATTTTTCTTAAAAGATTTTGGATTTACAATAATTACAAAATAATCATTTTTACATTTTTTTTAAATGTCAAACAAGATTGATACTTAAATTTTGAAAAATTCAAATAAATTAAATCCAATTAGAACTATATATGTATTATAGTTATTATTAGAAATAATATTATAAAATTATAGATGTTTACTTTTAAAATGTCAATTCTTTTTAAATTTTAATTTAAAATCATTATATGTGTTTTAATAACATTCATATATTAATTAGAATAATATTTTACTATGGATATAAATAAATAAATGTTTATATATATATATATATATGTTAAACATTTATATATAATAATGAATTATACTTTTAATAACATTATGCTATGTATATTACATATTATATATATGTATATGTGTGTGTATTAATTAATATTAAATGGCCTAAAAAGTATATTTTGTTTTATAGTAGTGTAAGCATAAATTTATTTAATGTATATGTACATTCCTTTAACATCATTATGGTCATCAGCTATATAATTATTAACCATAAGACATGTCGGCTAATTATACATATGTTCCCATATTACCCTTAGTTAAATTATAACATTAGTATAGTTTTGATGTTTGTATTTTGAATACGAACATATTAAAATATTAAAAATTAAATTAAAATAAATTAAATTAATAAATCAAAATCAAAATTAATAAGTTAAAATTAAATTAAATTAATAGCAACAAATTATTAATAAGAAATAACAAATAAAAGAATATTTTAAATTAAATTAAATTAATTAAAAATATTTCTTAAACTTTTTCTACTAAAAAAATACTAAATATGATTTAGTATAAAATATATTATTTATATAAACACAAATACGATCTTATACCAATTAACAAAAGGAAATCTTTGTGAAATTCACCCTTTACCCTAATTGTCAATGCACCTGATCCAAAAATTATATGATCATTCGAAACAATTGCAAGTACATAACCCATTGGGCCTCCCAATGATAATGAGTAGGTTATCGTCCATTGTATGGAGAGCATTACGTACACTAGTCTCAATAAATATACCAATATCATTTTCTCAGTACATCCTTATTGGGAACGTTTAAGAAGCAAATATTTATATATCGATTCAATACTCATGGTCATGAAAACATTAGTAACTCCAATCGATAAAATATTTCTGCTAAGGATTTTTTACTTATATAGCTTTAGTATATTTAATTCTGTATAACAACACATATAAAATAAAATAAAACGAAAAGCATACTTTATTTCGATCAAGATTGTTTACAGAGCTAGGTCTATATAACTATTAATATAGTTTTTCCTATGGTACACCCATAATCTATCAATCTCTCACTTGCACCGAGGCCAGTTATGGAGCCTCGTCCCTATGTCTTCAATCAGTCTTCCTTAATATGACTTAGAAAGGGCCATAGTTAATGGATCTATTATGTTATATTTGGTATCTACTCTTTTAATTAAGATCTCTCCATCGCTTATAAATTTCCATACCATGTGGAACTTACGAAGGACATGTCTCGACTACTTTTGAGATCACGGTTCCGTTGCAATTGAATTATTGCGTTATTGTCTCAATACAGGAGCATTAGACCTTTAAAACTTGGGATTGCTTCTAGCTGAATTTGCATATCCATAGTGCTACTTTTGCAACAGTCAAGGCGATGCATTCACCCTCCATGGTTAAATCGACTACAACTTCTTGTTTGAAACTTTTCCAACTAACAACCCCTTTGTTGAAGGTAAACACAAAACTAGAGACTGGTTTACTATCATCAAACTCAGAAAGCTCAATTTTGAAAACCCCTTCGAAAGGATTTCGCTATTTCTATATATGAGAAACAAATACTTAGTATTTCTTAAATACTTAAGGATGACGTTAACTATTGTCCAATGATTTTCTCCCTGATTCGATTGATATCAACTAACGGCGCTTAATGCAATAGTGACATCCAACCTTGTACATAGCATAGTGTACATGATGGATCCTATTGTCGAAACATAAGGAATCGAACTCATGTGCTATTTTCCTTCATTTTTAGATGGAGAGTCCTTTTTAGAAAGGATAATTCCATGCCACATTGAAACTTTTTCGTGCTTGGAATTTTCTACACCAAATCATCCTATTACGATAACTATGTATATAGATTGTGGCAATACCAGTCTGCTCGTAGATCCATCTCTATAGATCTTTATGCCTAGTATATAAGATGCCTCTTATAAATTCTTCATAGAGAAATTATTGGACAACCAAGCATTCACTGATTGTAACATCGGCACATCATTACCTATCAGTAGCGAGTCGTGGATGTATAATACTAAAAACATTATAGTATCATTTTGCTCTTTATTATATATGCACACTTCTCTGTGTTTCGATTGAAACCAAAATGTTTGATTACCCTATCAAAACATCTGTTTCAATTCCTATATGCATGCTTAAGACCATAAATTAATCTTAAGAGTCTACATGCCTTGACGTCGCTCCCACTGACCTCGAAACTCTTTGGTTGTGGCATATAAACAGTCTCTTCTAAATCACTATTTAAAAATGCTATTTAACATCCATCTTCCATATTTTATAGTCATAACAATTGGCGACTACAAGTGGAATCCAAATTAATTTAAGCATGGTGATTGGCGAAAATGTTTCAACATAATTAACGCCTTGAATTTGATGGAAAACTTTCGTTGCTAACCTTGTTTTATAAATCTTGACCATTCCATCCTTGTCGATCATTTTCTTATAGATCCACTCATAGCCAGTAGGTTCTACCCCTTTAGATCCATTCTCTAAAGTCCACACTTTTTTTACATGGTATCCATTTCGGATTTCATCTCACCAAGCCACAAAGGTAGAGTCTTTACTCTCTAATGCTTAGCGGTACATGAAGGGATTGTCGCCATAAGTGTCACAATCCATATCTCATCACCAATGAGAAACTCATAGCATCTCTCTAGTGCACAAGATTCCCTACTAGACCTTCTAATAAGTTATGTATTTTTAATATATTATAAATTACTGTCTAAATAATCAGTTCTATGGAAGTTTCTTGGATCTCATCTAAGTCTCTTATATTGCCACTAATTTTTTAAGAAAGAAAGTCCATTTCCAAAAAGGTGACAAGTCTCAAAACTAATATTTTTTGTTCCTTGATATGATAGAATGCATATCCATAAGAATTTATTAGATTTCTTATAAACTTACATAAAACTGGTATTGCCTCAAGTTTATTGGAATTTACACTTTTAACATAAGCTTGTAGCCCTAAACCTTAAGTTAATTAAAGTGAGGTTTCTTACCAGTCCACAATTCGTATGGAGTCTTAGAATGGATTCAGACGATACACTATTCAACATATATGCCATAGTTTCTAGCACGTATCCCTAAAAGGAAAGAGGCAACTTAGTGGCACTCATCATCGATCGAACTATGTCTAACAAAGTTCAATTTCTCCTTTTCGAAACACCGTTGTGTTGAGGAGTATAAGGAGGAGTGACTTGAGATATAATCTCACTCTCTTTTATGTACTCTTTTAGCTCATACATAATGTACTCACCGCCTCGATCAAATCGAAGCATTTTAATTTTCCTATTGGTCTGGTTTTCAAATTTGTTCTTATATCTTGTGAATTTATCATAGACCTCGGGTTTGTGTTTCATAAGATAACCATATCTAAATAAATCAAATGTGAATTTTACGAAGTATAAGGTTCCACCTTTGGTACTTGTAGCTGTAGTACCACATACATCAGTATGTATTGGTCCTAAGAGTTCATCAACTTTTTTCTTGCTCCTACTGATTTGGTGCCATGCCATTTTACCTTCAAGACACAATGCACAAGTATAAAATGATTTAGAATCAAATGATGGTTGAAACTCTTTGTTTCTTAGCCCGTTAAATGTTACTATGGCCCAGTCCACAATGCTAAAGGTAACTATCATCTACTTTCAATGCATCATTATTTTTAATAGCAAACAGACGATTATTATTAAGTATATAAATGCCATTATTGAAAGTACCAAAACCAACAATTTTATTTCTATAACAAATATAAATAATATTATCACTACAAACAAGACTATATATGTTTTCCATTAAATGTGAAGTAGAAATTATCCCATTAATTCAATTTAGTACACAATAACAATTATATAAAATCAAATCATGTCTACTGGTAAGCTTCACATGGTAATTTCGCATCACGACGAAAGCTATTGTAGCTCTATTTGCAACTAGGAATGTCATGCTTCCTTTTGCCACATACCTCTCGCTCCAAAATCCTTATAACGAATTAAAGGCATGAGTTCCAAATCTAGTTAATAAAACCCAACTACAAGCACTTGCAGATAAATAATTTTCTATAAGAAAAATACCTTTGGGAGCAAAATCTGATGTTTTCCGCTTGAGGGTCTTCAAATAGTCTAGACAATTCCTCTTTCACTGTCCCTTCTTTGAGAAAAGGACAATCCACTTTCTCATGTTCCTTGGCTTTACTCTTGTCGCTCTTCAACCTTTGTTATCTCTTAATCAAACTATTTAAGGAAGAGGTACCCTTAATAGCAAACACCACATTTGGTTTCTTCATGAATGTACTTGTAACATCCCGCACCTCACTTAACGTAGATATTGTCCCCAACTTAGTCACCTCCGCCACATGGACCAAGCTAAGGTGTGGGATTTTGTTCCTCAAAAGTCCTCGATGTTGTTATGAGGTGATGACTTTGGTATATAAGCACTCACTTCATAGTGTTTTTTCGTGATGTGAGATTATTATTCCCATTTTGAAGGGGTATTACAATCTCCCCCCTTTAGAGCCCAACGCCCTCATTGACTCATGAACACAATACACTCAGGCATCGTGGCTGTAATACGTACAGACCACAATTCCGGCTGGATATGTCTCTGATACCATTGTAACATCCCGCACTTCACTTAACGCATATATTGTCCCCGACTTAGTCACCTCTACTTCATGGGCCAATCCAAGGTGTGGGGTTTTGTTCCTCAAAAGGTCTAAACGTTGTTATGAGGTGAAGGCTTTTGTATATAAGCACCCACTTCATAGTGTTTTTCCACGATGTGAGACTATTATTCCCATTTTGAAGGGGTATTACAGTACTTTTAGCAGTTCTTAACAATTAAGGAGGTCTACGATTGTAGCAAGCGATACTTTTATATTTTGGTAAGTAGTTAAAAAATTATTTTACATAACCAAAAGAACATAAAATGTGCTAAAACTTTGATTAACATGGTAATTTGACATATATGGACTTTAGAATAAAATCTAGACATTTTCGACTTACTTTTAATGGCTACCTTTTGATAGGTGTTCAATTTGAATTAGATTCTTGTTTCAAATGAAATTTTTGACTGTTTTCCTTTCTCTATAGCAGTTATAATAGTAATTTGGCCTTGTTGTCTGAGAGATATTGCAGTTTAAGCTTAGGTGATTTTGTACTAAGGGCCGAAAACCCATATTTTGGCTTATCTAGAAATTTCAAAAATTTCAGAAATTATGCTAATCTTAGGGTTAGAGAAGCAACTAAAAAAAATTCAACTTCCTAAAATTGTTCTAAGACACCATTAATCATTTTTACCTACAAAAGCAATCCTAAAAATTACTAATTTGGGCTTAAATCAAGAGACTAAGGGGTCTAACCCTAGGGAAACAACTAGAGAACATTAAATCATCATGTTTGGGAGTGATTTCAATTGCTATTGCTGTTCGGCTTGGATCTAGATCAATTTAGGGATGATTTGATTCATTTTCCATTTATAGGTGAGGGATCTATAACCTCTTACGTGCTATATGTCGAAACACATGTTTAAAAACGTTTTAGATCCGTTTTTCAGCTTAAAACCATGTTTTAACGTCTGAACAAATTTTAAATGTTATTTTAATAATTTTGAAGGGTTTAAATCATATTTTTAAATGTTATGGATTCATATATATATGTATGTATGTATGTATGTTAGGTATTTGTGTTTATATGAATTGTATGACTTGATATGATGATTGTTTGATATTGCTATATTTGCACGTTATCTTATATGGAAGAAACACCCACGTGGATTGAAACACAGGTGGCTATTTTATGGATAGGGAATTTTCGAGTGTGGGTGAAGGAGCTATATCATGGAGCCTTTGATTTATAACACTAAGATGGAGAATCTGTAGCAACAGAATACTTCATTGGATCAGCTTCAATGTGTTTAGAGTTGATCGCTGCAAACAAGGGATGCACATTAGTCGAAGTGGCCAGAAAGAAGATAGTTCAATGGTTGGAATAGAGCCAAGGCAAAAGGCATAGTCAAATTTATCTCAATGATGGATCAGTATCTACCTATGCCTATGTATTGAGTTAGCTCATTTTGGAGCTTAGGGACATGAAGAATCAATCGCAAGCCAAAGGAAGAGAAAATTTACTGAGTATATGGATTAGCCCTAATCCATAATGGATCGATATCAATCTAATAAGATAATCAATTTAGACATTTTAAAGCTTAGGAGGTAGAAATGAGCTAGATTTGACTAAGTATATGGACCAGAACTGATCCATGTTGGTTTGGCACCAATTCGTGCCACAAAGGCCAATTACTAAAGGCTTTCGAGGGAAGCTAGCTGGAGCATATGGAGATCACCCAAGCAGGCAAGTTCCATATAATGATGACATGTGGAATAGAACAAGGGATCCTACCATGGTACATATGCCAAGGAATCGTTGATAACCAAAGACTTTAGTGTATGCTCATAAAGAAGAAGTAGGGATGCTCACTATGGATTGTACGATGTGATTGTATCTCTAGTCCTTACAATGGTAGTCGATTTCCTAGATGTATAAGTGCTCAAGGATTCACGCATCGATGTAATGTGTTGTTGAGTAGTTGATGTCCTTACGATGGTGGTCATTTGAATTATCGTATATCCAAGTGCTGAGAGAATGAGATATTCGAGGTTGTTTGATGGTTGCTATGTTATGTAGATATTATCAGTACAATACCCCCAACGCCCTAGTATGTTCTTAAATGGAGTAACACACTCACATTGATGATAGTAGATTAACATATATTGTTTTTATGTGCTAACTTGTTAGACGCGGTAGCGGGCGGGGTACAAATTTACATAACATATTGTTCTTATTTACGATATATCAACTTTATACCTATTGTTTTAGGCTTATAGACTGCCCATACCAGACTTTTTTATGACCAAGGTTATTTAAATCGCTTCTTATATTTTTTGGTACTCTTAAATGAGTACGTTGAAAGATAGGTTTAAGGATAGCGCATAAAGTTGTACAGAGGATGAGAAGGAGGCTTACACTTACTCTTATATGTGATATTTTAAGGAGCTACTACTGTTCATATCTTTTGTGCAGTAATATGGAGCTATTAGCACTTTATTGTATATAGAGATAGCTTTATGTTATGCTATTGGTGATGTATCAGAGATGTGTAAACCCATATATGTGATGTAAAATCTAATGAACCTGTGCTACGCACTAATGAAATTTTGGTTCAGTTAATTATATACTACTGTCTTGCATGCTTTATATATGATTTGATATTATATTTTGTCTATGCATTGTGAGATATATGAAAAGTTTATCATTTGATTACTTTGAACTTTGACGGTTTCCTTCCATCACCCAGGTACCACTACAGTGCACTGCTTTGCCTTAAGTTGATGATATTTGGATACTGAAAGTGGAGGAAGATCGTTACAATAATAGTATGTTTTAACAAGTTCATATTGAAATTCAATATGAACAGATCAAATTATGGAATCAACGAACCAAGAATCAAATCAGTCTGTAGCTTAATGTTAAGTGTAGCTCCTAACTCGACCAACCTCTCAATGTACCAAATCATATTAAGTATTTGATCTTAGACTAAAAAGCCCTTGCTTATCTCACATGGAACAGTTTCCATGAGATCTCTTAACTTATGGTTCAAAACTACTCATCGTACAACCTTTGTAGGTGTATGAATATTCTCGTGCTATCATTGGAGCTCAATGCTCAGTTGATAGCACATAGTAGTGGGAAAGTGCACATTCTAGTGCATAGTTTTCGTAGGCCATAAGTTATTCAGGCGTGGCATACTTATCGGGTTTAGCCATTGGCACGTTGGCGGCAACATACAAGAGCTTTTCATAGGTGGGTGAGATCCCAAATTTTTTAAATTAGTCTTAGTAGTTTGTGTCGGTTAGTGTGTTCTTTTAAGAAATAGATTCGTAGTTTCCATTTGATCAACACAAATTTATTAGAGTAAATTAGAGAACATTGCATATCTTCTTATACTTGATAGTTTGGTTTATTATATTTATCTAGTAAAGCTCCTACTGAACTCTACATCTCTCAAAAACCCAAAAAGAGATGCGAGAATTTCATAAATTTCTTTAGTGGGCGTTAGGACCTATATATCATGTTACTACAATTTGAGGGTGCTCAACAAATTGTAGTCCCCATAAACACTTTACTAATTGCATCTTGTATATAATTCCTAACATTACTTCCATATTGGTCCAATTATCTTCATGACCTTGAGAATGATCACCAAACACTAAAAGAGATAATGCAATTTACCTACATGGAAATATCGATGCCGTGTCGACGCCGAAAAGATGATGTCGGTGCGGTGTTGGTAAGTTGTAACCTACATAAGTTTACCGACGTCGCACTGAAGCCAAATTGAAGGCATCAATGAGGCATAGATATGGAGTTTCGCCTTTCGATATCTTATCCCATTGCCCCCTTCTTCTTCTTCATTATTTTAGTTTTTATTTTACAAAACCAAAAATGATGGCTCCCCGCCCTTGTGTCGACCCCCTTCTCTGTACGTCATCCACTATAGGGTCGTAACTGCTGCCTTTACGAATTCCTACCACGCATGGCACCAACCTTCCTTCGCTCAATTTCATCACCCCCTCTTTCATGTAATTCCACCGCCCTACCAATTTACACAAGCCAGCAAGTAGTGTCGCCTTCCTCGCCAGTACCTCCTCCACTTCTAGTAATTTCCTTAACTAAATATTGTTATATGATTTTATCAGCATTTAATAACCCAGAGTAATGCCTTCATAATCAGTATCGTAAAATTTTGAAACTAGATTCATGTGCTTGTAGTTTATATCGATAGTTAATGCTTGATTAGTCCATAAGATGGCAGGTCATTATGACGAGCATGGATGTAACTAAAATAAGAAATGTATAATAAAATTTTCTATATTATAAGTTTTATAATATCAATATGTTTACAACTTTAATCGATAAATTTAAATTGAAAGGTAATTGGCCTTTATAGTGGGTTGTCCACTATATTATTAATAAGAAAGAAAATGCGGATTAAGTATAGGAGTAAGGCTAAGTGCCCTAACTATTATCAAATACATAACTAAGCACCCATTGTTAAAGGAGGAGTCACTACATACATCACAGGACTCGGGACCTATAACATGAAAAAAACCAGGAAAAGCTTAGCAAGCTCTGGAATGTAGTCGTCAGAGTCATATGTGTAAATATATTTCCTATCCCGGATGGTGTGTTCTAAGATCTTCCTGTTCCAATCACTGTTAGTCACTTCTATTGTCATCATCACAGCATTCCCCTTTGCATCATAAGATAAATTTTTATCTTCGCCTACCTTGTTCGATAAGAACTTAAAGAAGGATCCTTTATTGGGTTTGTACCTTAGCTCGGTGTCTGCATGTTCCCACGTTTACTCATCCGGATTCCATGAAATCGAAGTTATGGGTTCACTGGGGTTGGCAGGGACATAATTTGAATGAGTATCAAGCTGATTGGTCCAAGTATTATGGGAAGGAGAGGCTTCAGATGGTTTTAGGACCTAGTGCATTTAAGGTTATCTCGAAAGGGGAATCTTCAATGAAATATGCAACAATGACCTGTCAAAAGATTGAGAAAGAGGTCCATGTTTGCAGGAATTAGAAGTATGACCAAAGGAGTGACAAATAATACATATGTTTGGCTTCCTACTATAGTGAACATCAACAGTTACGACTATCCTTCGGCTGGACTAACTTTCAATTTGATAGGGAGGTTTTTATCTGAATTGATTTCAATCGCCCTTGGCATATACTAGTCTCTTCCTAGCTACCGTATTTGCATTAAAACATTTCAATTCCTCAAGTAGGTTGGTTAACCAATTAATACCGATTAACATTTGAAAAATAGGTGGAATATTGGAGAAGTGAGCCGGTGATAGAAAGAACCTGTTCTTTAGCAGGGATGATAAAAGTAGATCATATATGCATCAAAACCTCCACATTCTAGATTACTTTGACTGAATTATATGATTTTGTTATTGATATTGTTATGAAATTGTTCGATAAAGTCATTGTTATCAATACGATATTTTGATATAACATCTTAGATGTTTAATTTGTCCCCGTCAGCCTAGTACCATATATGATCATAATTTAAATATCTGTTTTTTAGATAAAACAGAAATCAATATTCATCTGATACGTTATTTGTTAGATTTGTCATGTATTGGATAAGTTATAAACACAATGATATTTATGTTTGGTCAGTCAATATTTCAAATCGAATGGTTAATGAAATTTCGATGGCACTTCTTTCTCGTTCCTCGTATATGCTCTTTTACGCATAATACGAGGAATAAAGGGAAGTGCTATCGAAATTTGTTAATCATTTGATTTAAAATGATTTATGAAATGTAAATATCATTGCATTTATATGGGAAGTAGGATGACTAACCATTAAAAAAAAGTATGAGAACCCTAGGATATATGGCTTTGAAATTATTTGCAAATTACATTGTTTTTTCATAAAATTTACAACCATTGAATTTAATAAAAAGTTAATAATATCGTAAGTAATAATAAAGTTATGTTATTGAAGTTAACAATGTTATTTAAACTAATAATAAAATTAATATTATTATAAATGTAATTATAAATTAGTATGTTACTTAAATTAGTGATAAAATTAATAATATTATTGAATGTAGTAATAAAATTAACAATATTATTTAAATTAATAATATTAAATGTAATAATAACAATAATGTTACTTAAATTAATAATAAAATTATGATATTATTTAAATTAATAATAAAATCGATAATGTTATTAACATTTGGTTTTATTAAATAGATTATAGTAATGTTATTAATAATGTATGATTTTATTAAACAATTAAGAATAAAATACTATAGTATGAAGAATAATATATATTTTTTTATGCGCAAAGTATAAAAATGGATTATTTGAAAGATTGAACTTGGATGTACATGAATGTTGAATAAAAGTAGAATAATATCATTGCACTTTAGAAACTATATGGATGCATTCATGAAAGTGACATCTTATAATAAAATAAATATGAAAGAAGTTCGATGTACCTGTTTGAAATGTTGTTGCTTGAATTCTTTTGAGTATTATATTATGACATTACATTTACACCAATATGGTTTTATGCATGATTATGCTATGGGGATATATCATGGAGATGAATATCACATCGTACAAGAGAAGACTATAAATATGGATGTTGATTGCGATGAACCACCTATTAGAGAAAATGTAGATCTAGAAAATAGAATGACCGAAATGGGTCACGACGTCGTTGGTCCAATTATGTGGGTCGATGAACAAGATTTGAAGGAAGATCTTAACTCAAAAGCAAAATAGTTTTTCAACTTATTAGAAGCATCAAAACGACCACTCTATAAAGGCTGTAAAATAACATACTTGTTAACAACATTTAGATTAAGCTATATAAAATCTGAATACAACGCACCAATAAACCTAACGAATGTAATTCTTAGTTTGTGTAAAGAAATGCATCCACCTAACAATATGTTGGTAGAGAACTAGTACTTCCTTAAAAGAGGAATCTCTACCTTTGGATTGCAATATGAAAAATTGATAAGTGTCCAGGTGGATACATGATTTATTGGAAGAAAGATAAAATATGATGTCGTGCGAATTTTATAAACAACCTAGGTATAAATAGATGAAAACCAATGGCAAAGGTGTACCTTTCATAGTCCATCCACTGTGCATCTAAGATGAACTCCTCCTCCATTCAACGAGTTGATGTCTTTACTAAAGAACGAGGATCAGTGTGAGTAGCTACTTGTTTGAATTTACAATTGAAATCGTACATACACTAACATTAGTACATATATGCACTCATACATACACAAAATATACATACATGTACATAATAATTTACTAACTAAATATGCCTATATATATTGACGCACATACACAGGTATGATTTCACCAAGGTCGCCATTTCCAATGTCATCATGATGGCTTGCTTACATGGTCACGCCATTTTACCCAAAAATTTAAAGAAATTCCAACTGACGTGAAGAAACTCATGTTTTGATTTATTACACACACGCTATATAAATTATGTATGTCATTTTGTTCATAATATATTCAATTTTCATTTGCAGAGGAAATTTTCATGGAAAGAGGGCACTTACGAAGAGCTTGTGAAAAAGGCTTGGGCGATCGCAACAAGCAAAAAATATCGGGAATGGACATATGTTATGCGCAGGAGTGGAAAAAATCATCAATCACTTCCCTAGGAGATATATGAGCAATTCTTTAAGAATTGGGAGACATATGAGTTCAAGAAGATTGCAAAACAGAATGCTGAAAGCAAGAACGGAAATCCTAAGTTGCATAACGGTGGCTCCAGATCATACGCCGATTATCATAACTACCTGGCATATATTTATTTGTAAAATTTATTTAACATTTTAAATAAATAAAATAGGCTTATATAATAATGTATTTAATTCAAATTTTTGTTTGAAAAGCAGTATAGCGAGTCTACATCTTGGCAAGTCTATTACATAGCTCATAAGATTGAGTCATCAAATGGGTCCATCGCTAATAGCTGCATAGATGATGCTTTCACTGAGTTTGTGGTATGTTATCAATAAAACTTCATTCAAATTATATAACATTCACACACATGTATAAAATTCTAATGAATACGTAAAATGCAAAATAAGCGAAATACCGGGCTAGGATTGAGTTGCTTCAGAGTTAAGGTATAGAGGTAACAAGAGAAGTGGATGAAGAATCATTCCATGCACTTTTTGGAGCTATTCCTAAAAGGGCAGATCATAAGACCAACTACGACAATATTCCAAAGGTATGGCACAAACATATGGTATATACATATGATATTAATTATATATATGTATAAAACAATATACATACACATACACATACATATACACATACATACACATACAACATATATGTATGTGTATATATTGGTTATAAATCCCGGTTATCACATGTGTGTGCCCATGTATTTGTGTCTCTGTGCATGTGTGTGTGTGTATTTTATACGCATGCTTAGTATAATTATTTAACCAATCCTCATTTTCTACCAAGTGTTATAAAAATAAATTGAGTTAAAATATACAAGTTAAGTCACTCAATAAATTAAAAATAATATAAGTAAGTTAAATTACAAATTCTATTTCAATAAATTTGTATTTATTTTAGTTAAAACATAGGTTTAATTAAATCACCCAATAAATTAAACAGATATATAAGTTAAAGTGCTTAATAAATCAAACAAATATATAACTAGATTAAATTATAATATTTTTTCCAATACATTAAGCAGGTTTATTTGAATTAAAATATAGATCATGTTTAATCACCCAATAAATTAAATAAATATACAAGTTAAATTACTCAATAAATTAAACAAATATATAAGTAAGCTAAATAATAAATTTTGTCTCAAAAAATTAAACAAGTTTTTGAGTTAAAATACCAATACTGTTAATTACACTTATATAATAGTTAAAAACAAATAAACAAATTTAGTTAAAATGTAAAGATCATAATTAGTTGCAGGTGCAATCTTTACTAATGTAGAAGATGAAAACCACAATTGAAGTTACATATCGGTAAGCGAGAGAAGAAGCTCGGTAAGTACCGATGCACTTATGCATCGATTTTCGGATGATGACATTTCCTTTGATGATGACGATGGCGAACAATGTTTGAGGGAGTAAGTAGTATATGTGTTGGTTGGATATTTTCATTCTATGGTTTACATTGGTTGGAATTTTTTTATGTTGGACATTTATATGTATGTATGTAGACATTTGGTTAGATATTTATGTTTGTGGATTTGTATTTATTTTTATTTGTATGTTGACATTTATGTTGGTTAGATATTTGATGTCGGATGATATTTGTGATATATGAATTTGTGATATTATTGTGTTACTTGGTATGTTCATATATATCACATATATATATGAATTTGTGATTGAGTGAGAAATGCAACAGAAATGCTTTAAAAAATGCTTCGACAAACACGTCGAAAAATCTAATTTCAGCATTTTAGAAGGGCATCGGTAATAGTAGTTTTTGTAGTGAAATCACAAAGTAGATTAGATGCCCTAGACACATCATTTCGCGATATCCTAAGGGGAATTATGTAACCCTTGTAGGTGCACAACAAAGTTAAATAACATTATTACTTATCTGGTGATAATAAAACACCACTTTAGATATTTATGGCTTGAGGGTTCTCAACAACTATATGTATGTAAATTACTCGTTTTGTATTACAAATGATGGAGAGTTTTTTTATTTCAAATTCACAATTCCAAATAATTTTATAGGGTACTATTGACCATGTAAGGGATACGAGTATAAATCATGACATTATATACATTTATATACATCCAGTGTATATTCCCTTAAGTCTATATGTTTTAATTTATTTAACCTTCCATTTGTTTGTACATAATGTATATATATAAATAAATTATTATCACATTTATAATTTATTAATATATATGTATGTGCACGCACGCACATGTATGTGTACTTATATGTATTCTTTCTTTAATTAATTATAAATATAATGTTTATATTTATTAAATTTAAAAACAATTTTAAATTTAGCATATAACTCTTATTTATTTATATATAACTAATTTTAAATTTATTTCATAATACTCAAATACATTTAGTCAAATAAACCAAAGGCTTAAAACACTTCAAAGTCTTCCACAAGGGCATACCATTTGAACAAACCATTTGAAGAGCTAGGTAAAGGCTGGGAGATCATGAGGTTTTCCATTTATAAGAACATTTCTTAATTGAAGTAACGTTCTCCTTAATTTAGTCATTTTTTCCCAACCCATCTAAATGGTTTTACGAAATGACTGCCCTTCGTATTGGTTAATTATTCACGTAAACACAGTACGAGCTCTGATACCATTATTGATCAAGTACATTGATGGCGGGGTTGAAACGACGAGTTTCAAAAAATCTTCCTTTTATTAATTTGCATGATCGTGTTTATATAAATAATAAATTTATACTAAATCATATTTAACATTGTTCAATAAATGTGTTTAGAATATAGTTTTAATTAAATTAATTAATTAATTTTGTTATTATTTAAATTTTATTATTAATTTAATATATTTATTTATTTATTTTATTTTTTGAAAATGGGTAAAGCTTTATTACTAATTCCAAAACAAGATCGGCCTGACCCATACAACTAATATTAGTTCGATATCTTTACATTCATTTCAGATAGTTAAATAATAAAAGAAACTACTTCGTCTTCCTTTCTAACTCTTCACGGAGGGTTCCATGGCTGCGCCTTTTGAATCCCGTTATTATGTGCTTCTAGTCCCATCTTCTTCAATGCATTTAGTTCAGCAATTGATATATCTGTAAGTTTCCCTACTCTTTTCATAATAATTCGAACATCTCTTCTTATCATTTCGCTACTTGACTGTCCATTTTTGCAATTGTTTTGGAAAATGCGTCTATTTCTTTCTCTCCAAACATGCCATACAGAAGTAGTCGGCAGAATGGAAGCTAATTTTCCCATCAGGCTTTTGGATTTCCAGCTTCGTGTCAGGTAAATCGCAATGTCTCTTAGGTCGTTGTCTTGTAAATTGCAGTTTAGTACCGATTTTTGGTTATCCCAGAACTGTCTAGTGAATGTACATTGAAAAAAGACGTGTTTATGATTTTCTTCCTCTTGTTTACAAAAAACACAGGCTGAATCTTGTATAATCCCCTACTTTTTGAGTCTTCCTTAGTACGAAGTCTGTTTAGTAGAGCCTTATAAGTTGTTTGTGACATTTTGGAGGTGCTAGCTCTATTCCATACGATTTAGGCCCATTCAATTTCAATGCTTCTTTCCCTCAGATGTTCCCAGGCAGTTTTTAAGTTGAATTCTTTATTGTTTGGTTGCCATATCCAAGTGTCTGATGAGTTATCACTTAATGTGACACTCATTATTTCCTGTTTGATTTGGTTTGCTGGGGAGTCAGGAGGAAGACACCAAGATTTTTCTTGTATAATTTTTCCTAACATAAAATCTCTCCCTCCGTATGCATTGAAACTGTCCCATCCTAGCTTGTTTATAACACACTTATTGTTCAGCCAGGGGTCGAAGTAGAAGCTCGTGCATTCACCATTTGCAATTTGTCTAATTACTAAGTTTTTAAGATCACTTCAAGCTCTGAGGATTGCTTTCCATGTGCCTGATGCATTTGGGTCCTCTCTTTGAATCTAGAAATTTTCTTTTAAATATCTACTTCTCATCCATGCAGCCCAAAGACCTTTCCCATTTAGAATTTTCCATGCCAGTTTTGTTGCATATGCTTTTTTTAAGTCCCTGAGATTTTTGAGACCCACTCCTCCTTCCTTTTTAGGTTTGCATAATGTTTGATATGATATCTTATGGATCCCCCCTCTCCAAATGAAGTTTGCACATACACTTTCAATTTTTTCGATGGAAGCACTAGGAATTTATTAATTTAGTTTATTTTAATTTTATGTTTTTAGTATTTTAATATGTTTGTATTCATAATACAAACATGTTATCTACATTAAATACAGTGATCTAACATATGGGTAATATGAGGACATATGTTATAATGACCATTATGCTTATGATGATTAATATATAGGTTAAGGCTAGAGGCCAATGATGATCTCATGAACACACACTTGTATCTACATCAATATGAATTATTAATGTATATATTTTAATTCAACATTAGTTAGTTGATTATAATATATATATAATTTCATTGTAATATATTTTCTGCTAATATGTTAAACCTATATTTAAAAACAAATTATTCGGACTATAATAATACATGTAAAGATTTTTATTATTGAATTCATAAAGATATATATATATATATATATATATATATTATAATTAACTATGTTACCAACATAGTTTGAATAATTCAAATAATATTTTTTATTTAAATTTTGCAACCTAAATTTTTTTTAAATATAAAATATATGTGGATTTTAAGTATATAAATCCAATATTTAAAACATTTTAAACATTTAGAATTTAAAATCATTTTTACTATTACAAAATAAAACAAAAAATTTCTTACTACTAATCACAAGGATATGTGTGTGTGTGTGTGTTATTAATTTAGATTTTACGTGAATACACACATGCGCACACACACACTCACATATACTTTTTTTTTAAACCCGAGAGCAACATGAATTTTTGTTAAGTATGAAACTCGAAAATGATTTAAAAACATAAAACATTTATTCAATAATATGCGTGTGTGTATTCATATCTGAAAGTATAAAAATTAAATAAAAATTGATATTAATGTTTTATTAAATTATTTAATTATTAAATAGCAATTTTATTTTCAAAAATATTTTTTCAATTTTAATTTCATGGCTGAATTCATAATGAAGGCGATAGGAAAATATAAGCATATATATACATATACATATACATATATATCAATAAAAAATGCTACCTCATTTAGTTATTCTACAGATCGTCGAACCTCTTGGTTATTGGTTATTCCCTTACATGAACGCTTTGTTTGGTTTCTTTGGCTATGGAATGCAATGTCATCTCCCTGGCTTCACCAATGTCCTCTCCAAAGGTTAGGGTTATGTCTATTAAGCGTGTATAGATAATGGAAAAGGGGGTGGTTATTTATAGCATTAAATCACAAATAGTTATCCCTTTTCTCTCAAACCTTAGGAGATCAAGTCCCCTCTTGCCTGCTCAAGCTATGTCTGGTTATATATAGGCATTCGAGCGTCCAGATATTGGGCCAAAATGATTTGGCAATTAAATCGTTCATTTGGTTAGTTTATTTAAAGTTGTTTGTTGATTATATCAACATAAAACCTGTTTACGTCATTTTAAATAAATTTTCAACCTTTATGTATAAATAAATAAAATGCCATTAAAATTTAATACAACATTCTTACTTAATTTTGCTATCAATTTATGATGTATATAAATTAATTTACATAGGTTAAAGTCAAAAATAACTAACAACTTAGTTGCAATGACTCTTATTTGTAAACTCGGTCCTCAGTAAATAGTTAAACGATTCAAATATTGAAGCATGTTAGGGCTTTATTAAAGTATGACACTAAGAACAAGTTCGATCACTTAGATCATTTATGCTAAATATATATTCAATGCTTCATTAAGTTCACTCGGTAACGACATTTTGTACATATTTTTTCCCATCATTACTGTATCACTTAGATATCCAGAGTTTGGTCTAAGGTCAAAAACTCTATTGTTTTTTGACGAGAGAGTGGTTCTCATTTGAGGAGAGCACTCTTTTGGTCAAAAACTCTATTAATATTCGTATTTAAGTAAAGCATATTAAAATCCTTGGTATATTATGGAAATAATTATCATTTATCTGATTTATTCTACCTAGAGATTTTTGACTTTAAGTTGACTACTAATCACAATGGTACTAACCTTCTGCAATAAAGGAGAAAAAAATCCTTCCTCGGCTAGCATTTCACTCTAAGTAGTTCAACATATACCTAACTATGGTTGTAATATGATAGCGATGCCATGTGATTGACCATAGTAAAGGTATGGTCTAGTTACTCAAGGTCGGTTATACCCTCAAGTCTAAAGACACATGTACATCATTACCATGGAATCTTCTATTTTGACTTGGTTGTATTAACCTATAAAAGACTCTTATAGGGTCATTATGTAATTGTTCTAAATAACCACAAGAACATAACCCCTTTGGTACCCCGATGGTCATGAGTAATTCACCATCCACCCTATGGAGAGCGTTACGTACACTAATCTTAGTAGATGTATCGATATCTTTTCTATACATATTGACTAAAAACATTTGAGAAGTAAGTATTTATATATTGATTTAATACTCATAGTTATAAACACATTCTTTATTACAATTGATAAAATACTTCCCCTAAGAATTTTCTACTTATATATGTTTAATGCGTTTAATTTATTATTATAACAACACATATAAAAAAGATAAAACAAAAGGCATACTTTATTTTGAATAAGATTGTTTGTAGAGAGTTAATACACGACTATTTATATAATTGCCCATAGGGCACACCCTTAACTCTGCCAGTTAACACCATCATGAGTCTTCAAGTATGCATAACTTCACTACATCAACTTCATATTCAACGTCCTTCGTATATTCATCTTTAGTGAGCTTCATATTAATGCCGTTACTTTTTGTCTTCTATAGGAATGCTACAAAAACTTAAATTTCTTGACAAAATTGTTAGTGGCATTATCACCAATTGTTATTATCAAAACATCAAAATCGTTTTCCTAACATCGCGATGACCTACTTCTATTCAAAATGTTCTTTTGACCAACGTTATGTCCAATTTATGCGACTCTCTTCTCTTAAACTAGTGGTATGTAGCATGTATTTTCTGTACGATCATTTTCTCTTGTGTTTGCACCATTGTTTCCTACATTTAATCGTGTTGAGATCCTTTATAGGAATTGAATGTGTTCTTTATGTTCATTCATCACTTTATTTACCATCTTAGCAATGATTTCCTCCAATTTTACCGCTTGTCCCTTTTCATCGGGCCTAACTTCCTTTGTGTTTGATGGTCCTTTCCCAATGTTGGGTGGTCTAAAATTTTCATGCGAGAATCCCTTTACTGAAACATGTTTCAAAAACTAGTGTAAAATCAAATTTTCGAATATTTGTAAAGATATAAATAGGAACCTCGAGTTTGATTCTTGATGAAAACACAAATTTTTTTATGCCGTTTCTAATAATCAAACATTTACAAGGAAGAACTCTACCTCTTAAACTTAAACAACATTATATTTGTTTGAGAAATATTATTTGATCTTGAATAGAGAAATCATAGGTGGATTGAGTGCTGATATTAAAGAGACATAATATATAAATATAAATTAATGGAAAAAATAACAAACACGCTATTTTATACTAGTCCAGTTATTAAACATGTCTAGTCTCATTTGCTACTTTATACTACCGATATGAGTAGATTATGAGTACAGGAAGATGCGCTTCAATTAATGAACCAATATATAACAAAACTTGGATCATGCTATAACCAAAAGTTTAGGTCAAAACTTTGTAACTCAATGAAGAATATTCAACATGCGATTGTATAATTTATCAAATATTATAATAGTAGAAACAAATCAAATTTTTGTGTGTTTGTTCATCCATTTGTAGAGTCAAAATTCAGTTGCTAGCTCTAGATTTGGTGGAAGTCCGTGGTTAGTGGTCATGCTTATTAAAGCGGGAACATGATGATCCTAGAAGAGAAATACCTTTATCTCAATCATAATAGTTGAAAATGACCTTGATCATACGTTGTACCGTTATACCTAACGTTTTGATCAAAAGTTATTTCATACTTTTGACCATTATCTATATTTTCAGCCATACCAATGTCCTTTATTATTTCACTTATGTATTGGAGTATGGCCATTTATTGTCCTTTTTATGTTGAATTAGTTTTCCTTTATTTTCTGAATGACTCTAAAACGCATTTTTCTTACAAGCTAATCAACGTTAGATCAATGAGATTTGGCCTAAAAATTATATTTCTTTTTTACAATGCAAGTTATGTAATATAGATCATTTTCATGTAAAATGTTATTTTTTCAATGTATACCACAAAATAATACTGAAGCAACGTACTAAAAATTTACACCTCGGTCTATTTTTTGTGAACCATCTTTGTTTTCTTTACTATTTTCATCATTTTCTAATTATTTGTTGGTTTTTTCTTCTTCTATTTTTTGTTTGTTATTATGAGTTACTTTCTTATTCACCGCTCTTTGGTGCTTGTTACGATTCTTCTTCTTTGGTTCCTTATATGTTTCATCTTCCGATTTATCCAAAGTACCATGAAGAATATTGGATATGGAGCCATCATTGATTGAAGTTCGTTCTTCTTCAACATGATTTGCTTTTTTTATTTTTTATTTTATTGTTTCAACATCATTTGCATTATCTAGGGTTTTTGTTTTCTATGTTCCTCTTATCTTACCATAATTTTGATTTGCAATGGGATTTGATGTCGTTTTCTATTCAAAACAATGAATCGATTTTATATATATCAATTTTGGTTGCGTTCTTAGGAATTTTGGTTGCGTTGTTGTAGTTTTTATTGTATTTCAAAAGTAAAGGTGTTAAATACTATTCAGAGTGATGTATTTTATTTTAAAATGGGATAAGGAGATTTGGGATAATTCGTTAAGTCTCAAGGTTGTTTTACAAAAATCTATTGCTTTTATTTAAATAACGTTAATATGTTTGCAAGTTTAACAAATGTTTTTTTTTCGCTATTGAAAACTTCAAATATCCTTTTAAATCGAACACTTTTGAAAGGATTTTTCTATTTTTAAAAAATGATTTCATTAAAACTTAAAATATTTTCTAATTTTCTTAAAAGTTTTAATTTCCATAAAATATTCCTTTTTAAATGGAAATCATTTTTATCATAAATTTTTCAAAGTTTCTTCAAGAAATATGAAATAACAGAAAATTTTCAAGAAATATTTATAGAATTTCAGCAAAACAAGTTTATTCATCGATGTTAAAAAAACATTTAATAAATCGAAAATATGTATATGAAATTTTTTAGCTATTTTGAAATTACAAAAAATAATAATATTCCTCGTAGTGCTTTCAATCGACAATATGAAAATTATCAAAAAAATATAACTTAGATAAACCCAATTTTTAGTATAGAAAACAATAACCCCTTATACTTTTAATGCAATTATAAAATAAGGGAAAATTTATCGAAGCATAAAATATTAACCCGATTGGTGATCTAATTGAAAGTCAAAGATTTTTATATCGGCTCGATCCCGTTCTACATCCAGTCCCAGACTCCTTCTGGATTTAAGTAACAAACGTCCTCACTTAACCCGGAGGAATAGGTATTATAGATCGTCTGAGCTACCAAATAGGACTTCATGCATGAAGATCTCTAATTGGACTTCAACTATTACAAATAGTTGAGTTTGTGACTTTATATGTTCTTTGAATAGCACAAATGAGCCAATATGTAGATTCTTCTTATAATCTTCTTCTTGATGATACAATGTGTATTTGTGAAGAGAAGGGAAGTAGATTGATCGCTATAGAAATAGATTCGTAAGATCAAGTGATCAAATAGAAAGCAATTGAATATTTTGAACGATCAGTGAATTCAAACAAGAATGTAGATAGAAAGTAGTATATTAAGTTGTGAATTCAAGAGTGGAGATTGCTTTATATAAAAAATGAATGGTTGCATCTATTTGAGTAGATTGATAACCATTAGAAGAGTTACAACCATTAACGAGGGGAAGTGACTCTTCGTGAGGAAGAGGATCCCTTCAGTATTTTAAAATAAAAATGACAGTTACGACATTCAATCGAGTGGACAAAGTAATTTAGTTGACTAAATGACAGTAAAAGTTTCCCAAAATAAAATAATACAAAAAACAGCAGTTTCGATCGACTGAAATTCTTGATTCATTCGATCGAATACACGGTTAATTGACTGAATTGAATACAGTTGATTAACAGTGTCAATGAACATAGTTTAAAGAACACAGATTCAGTCAATTGAATATACCAAATTAGTCGACTGAATTCTGTTTGAATATTAAAGCTGCCTTAGCTCGGTTGGTTAGAGCACTTGCTTCCTAAATTAATGACCCAGGTTTGAGTCTTGCTCCATTCATTTTTTAAAGCTTGATTTTCATTTAAAATATGAGTGCACCAATGAACCGAGTTCGAGTCTTGCTTCATGCATTTTTAAAATCTTGCATTTCTTTTATAAAATATTTAAATTGTGTGTATGTATGCTTATACCACTTTGAAGAGATTTTAACAATCATATTCTTCTAGAAACAAAATACTATGACTAATATAACTTTGTTTGTCATCTCTGTCTTGGCTTTATTATTATATCTCCATGTACATACTTTTGTCTTCAGTTTGTTTATTTGTTTCTCTTTTTGATACTCATGTACCTGCAAGTTAGCATAGGAATTCTTTAGCATAATTGTATAATTGTTGTCATTAAAATTCAACAAGAGAGGTTCTAACATTCTCCATTTTTTTACGATGACAACTGTACAATTTTTGAAAATTCTATATATAATGATATTATAATATAATTAAACCCCCCATAAGTAAAATATATCTCTTATTAATATGCATATGTATTTCTCCCACTCTGTTATTATAAAAGAGAATGAAAAAATATTACCTTTTAAGTTATAATAAATTTTATAAAATAAATTATAAAAAGCAGATACTTAAATCTCTTCTTAACTGCAATATTTCCAAGTATAAGTGAAAATCATTTAAGCAAATATGTCTTTCTTAGAAAATATTGTTAAGAAATATATTCTTTCAATACATGTTCTTTTTATATCTATATAAAAATGTGGATATTTCAAAAAGATTCAAGTAATACCATGTCCAAAATATGAGTACTATATTTCGCAATAACTTAGTATTCCTAAAAATAATAGATTAACCCAGTATTAAGTATGGAGAAAATAAGTTAGATTTTATCAAATTTTCTAAAGTCTTTATTTCATTTCAAGCACTAAGTCCATTAAATATATGAAACATCATCAAGTTCTATCCTTTTCCTTTCATTTCTCCAAGTACCTGCAATAAGTAATAATCATTTTTGATACCCACTTACTATGTTAGGGTCCAAGGTTTAATGATAGGATGTAAACCTTACCAAAATAGGTATGGTTGTACCCTCTAAAAGAAATAAAAGTAATGAAATAACTTCATCAAATAGTAATTACTTTACAGTACTTTTGACAGCATTAAAAACAGTAGTATTTTAACCAAAATGCTATAGAGATTCCTACTTTTTATAGCATTTCGTAGTAAATTGCAATGTTTTAGCGCTATAAGTAGGACATCCAATCATTAATAAATAACAACTACTTATAAACTGGGGCATCGGTACAAAAAATTAACATTTAAAGCATGCGATATCCAATGTTCTTATAATTTCCTAAGTTTCCTAAAACCATTCCCATTTGGGTGTGGTTGAACCTTTATAAATATAGTTTTCATTACAAATCACATTCTTCTAATAGTCGCTAGTATATGTTTAGCACGATCAATCGTATTAGCTAGAATTCATATTCTAATACTATTAGTCATTAGCTTAGTACTTGAAAAATATTTTTTATCATTTCTAAACAAAATACTATTATGACTGTAAGTAGTTTTAGGACTATCTTGGTTACTAGTATTAGTACTAAAATTAGTGTAGATGAATGCATATCTAGTACTATTTTTACTTTTAGCTTGTTCATATCTTTACCTTTGTTAAAAATTATGATTTTTAATGCGAAAATAAGGTTATAAACAAGGAAGATAATCAATAATGGCGTGTATCCAGGAATTGTGGATCTTCGATATATCTAGTCTCCAGTTCGTTCTCTACTGAATCATCGTCTTTTCCCCCTCTCTCCCTTTTCCGCCTCCGCCTGCCTTTCTCTAAGTCGCATATTCCCTCCTCGCCAGATCTGGAGCGCTCTATCACATGCTCTGGCTTTTTATTCAATGCCTCTTCTCGCATGGATGGTGCATCTATGGATACACATACTCTTTTGGATCCGGCTATGAGAATTCAATTCGCTAGTGAGAATGTCGATCGTGTTGTTATTGTGAATTCGTTGAGTAATGGCAACTCCTTGGTGCGACTGCTGACGGATCTGGACTGCGCAGCTTCAAATACACCCTTCTGCCCATTGTTAATCGGTGAGCATTCCTTAACGCCCCTCTTGGCTTCTGTTGGAAATAAATCTTGGCCCTAGTCTACTATTGGACTGAGCGATGATACTAAGCGAGGTAATGTTGTTATTGACCTATACGAGTGTGGTAAAGGGACTGTGGCTGATGCTAGTTAGGGAAATGATGTGTGTGATACTGTGCATGAAGTATTTGGGTCCAAATGTACTGACAGTGATAAATCTCATGGTAGCACGCAATGTGCTTGTGGAAATGCCGATCCCAATATCTCCCATGTATGTTCTCCTATTAGTCTCTCATGTTTAGATTGACGGTGTTATGATTCCTCCGTCGGAAGTGATTGAGGCCGGTGTTGTTTACTGGAAAGATTTTTTGGTAGGCTTTTTCTTCGACTTCAATCCTTCCTACCATCTTGTTAAGGCTAAATGCAAACAAATATGGAAGCCTAGAGGGGGATTGAGTGTTCATTTTGATAATGAAATGTTCTATTTTAAATTCACACGAAATGATGAAGGACAACGAATATTAGAAGCTGACCCAATTCTCATAGAAGGGAAACCTTTCATTATTGCTACTAGAGTCCGTTAGTGGATAGGGCATCTTCTCAGGTTTTATCAATCCCAATTTGGGCCTATTTTTCTCACATTCCCTCTGTTTTCCAGCCTCTCATCGGGATTGATTGGCTTGCAGGCCTTATTGGTAAGGTGATATGTTATGATGCAAACACAGTAGCCAGAAATAAATTAGTATGTGCCAACACTCTGATGGAAATAACCCCAGCTAAGCCTATGCCTTCTGTGCTAAAAGTCAGAATCGATGAGGGCTATTTTGTTGAGGTCAGAGTACGATACAGTTGGAAACCGGAGATATGTTCGGTCTGTCAGTCCTTTGGACATCTTTTAGAGATGTGTTCCAGTTCGGCCTCTGCTAGCATTTTACCACTTTCTGATTGGGTACCTTTGCCTCGTCCACCAATCAAGAGGTGGATCCCGAAGGTTGCTCCACCTCCCTTTGTATCTCCACTTGTTGTCGCTACTGCTGAAGTGTCTCCTGCTATTGTTGCTTCGTTGTAGCTCCTACTGATATGTCTCATGTTGTTGATGCTCCTATTGTCTATTCTACTATTGTGACTTCTGATGTTGAAGCTTCTGTTATTGTTGATCCTTTTGGTGGGGACCAGCCTGTTGATGCCTCTCCTATTCCGCTTGATACCATCATTTGGAATTTTGAGGAGCAAGCCTAGATACATGTACCTTCTGATATGTTTTACTCCCCAATTACTGACACTTACTACGCCTTTGTTAGTGATGTTGGGGATGAGAGTCGTAGTCTTTTGTATCATATCGACGGTGAAGGTCTATCTCTTACTAGGACTGGTGAGATTGGTGAGGAGAATAAAAGTAAGTTTTACGACGTCACTTGGGATGGGGAATTTATTTACTCACCTACTTCTGATGGTTATGATCCAAATCTCACTACTCTTTACTCTGGGTTTGTTCATGTTATTGGCCCATCATCCGATGATTGTACTGGCCATTCCTCTTCGGAGGGCATGTAGTCTTGTTGTTTAGTAGTCTAAGCTCTTTTTGCCTAGCTCCTGATTTATTTTTTCTTTGTGGTTGGGCTGTTTGCTCTCATTTAGCTGTTCTGTGCACGTGCAGAACACATGTTTTTCCATTATATATACAGTGGCACAGCCCACTATAAAGCCGGCTAGCTTTGCTAAAAAAAGTAAATGATTTTTTCATTTAATCTTTCAAAATTTACTTAGAACCACAAACTTCTTTTTGCAAAATATTACTATTATCTTTTAAAATCTCACGGTCTTTAGATATTCTAAATTTTTTTTTAATTAAATTTTCGTTCTCTTTTTCAAGAGATAAAATTAAAGAGGTAGAATTATTTAAATAATTTTCCAAAAATATATTTTTATTTCGCAAAACATCAACTTTTTCCAAAAGTCGTTGTTTTTAACTTCTAACTGCTCATTTTCTTTTTGTAGGAAATCTTTCTGTAAAACAAGTTCTTTTACCGTATTTTCAAATAAATTAGTTTGTTTTACCAAAAATTTATTTTTCTCTTTTCAACTGGAAATTTCTTGCTCACAGTTTTTAACTTAGCTAATGCAATTCTATTAAGTTTATTCAAAGTTATACAATCTTTTAATAATTCATCATGTGTTAACAAAAGATCATTATATAAAGAGTCTAAGCATACCGATTGTGATCTTAGTTTAGCCATGAAGCATTTTCTTATTGGCTCCTTTGACTCCTTTTTATTGATCTTCCTCTTTCTATTGCCTTGACTAGATCTCTTTATGACCATTTATTCTAGGATGTTGTTACAATCTCTGGAATCCCATACTCCAATACCAAACGAAAGTCAGAGATTTTTATACTGGTTTGAACTTCTATTCTACGTCCAGTCTCAGACTCCTTTTAGATTTAACTAACAAACAACCTTACTTCACCCAAAAGAATAGGTATTACAGACCGCCTGAGCCGCCGAACAGGACTTCGTGCCTGAAGATCTCTAACTGGACTTCGACTATTACAAATAGTTGAGTTTGTGACTTTGTGAGCTCTTCGAATAACATGAATGTGCCAATATGTACATCCTTCCTATAATCTTCTTCTTGATGGTACAATGTGTGCTTGTGAAGAGAATAAAAGTAGATTGATCACTATAGAAATATATTTGTAAGGTCAAATGATCAAATAGAAAGCAATTGAATATTTTGAATGATCAGTGAATTCAAACAAGATTATAGATAGAAAGTAATAGATTAAGTTGTGAACTGAAGAGTGGAGATTTCTTTATATAAAAAATGAATGGTTGCAACTATTTGTAAAGAGTGATAACCATTAGAAGAGTTGCAACCATTAACAAGTGGAAGTGACTCTTCACGAGGAAGATGACCCCTTTAGTATTTTAAAATAAAAATGACATTTGTGACATTCAATCGACTGGACAAAGCAATTCAGTCAACTAACCGACAGTAAAAAAAAATTCAAAATAAAATAGTACAAAAAACAGCAGTTTCAGTTGACTGAAATTCTTGATTTAGTCGATTGAATATACGGTTAGTTGATTGAATCGAACAATTCAGTTGACCGACCAGTGTTAGTGAACATAGTTAAAATAACACAGATTCAGTCGATTGAATATACCAAGTTAATCGACTGAATTTTGTTTAAAAGTAAAAGTTTCCTTAGCTAAGTTGGTTAGAGCACTTGCTTTCTAAAATTGCGATTTAGGTTCGAGTCTTGCTCCATGCATTTTTTAAAGCTTGATTTTCATTTAAAATATTGGTGCACTGATGACCCGTTCGAGTCTTGCTTCGTGCATTTTTGAAAACTTGCATTGCTTCTATAAAATATTTCAATTGTGTGTATGTGTGTTTATACCACTTTGAAAAGATTTTAACAATCATATTCTTCTAGACACATAATACTATGACTAATATAACTTTGTTTGTCATCGCCGTCTTGGTTTTATCATTGTATCTTTTCTTGTATCTCCATGTATATACTTTTGTCTTCAATTCATTTATTTGTTTCTCTTTTTGATACTCATATACTTGTAAGTTAGCTTAGGAGTTCTTTAGCATTATTGTATAGTTGTTGACATTAAAATCCAACAAGAGAGGTTCTAATGATAATGGATCTCAACACTAGATTGGCCCTGATTTCAACATTAGATATGAACTCAATAAGATCTATTGCATCGTATCTTGTATTTTATTTTGTGTTCAAGTGGTCATCCCATAAAATAAACGGTTAATAAACTTTATCCATTACTCTCTGAGTACTCTAACAAGTGGCGAGTCAATCAGCGACTCACCTCAACAAGACTTTGGCTAGACTATTTGGACCAACCAAATCAACCCCGAGGTCGCGTATCCATTATTTATAATACTGGATAAACATGTGCGATCGCAGTTAAATATCTATGATGTGGATTCTAATAGAAACCACATATTTTTATCCGACATTTTAAATGCCTAATAAACTTATGTATTGTTGGAGGTGAGTGGGTGTGGGTTAACCTAAAAGACCACTAGTTCAAGTGGTAAGATCTCCCCGAGGTACCAAAATGTGTGTTTTCCTTAAAATTAAGTATCACTCTTGTTATCAAATAAGGTATGAGTTAGTCTAAAAAAATCAAAATAATAAGAAAAGGTATTTTCAATTTTACATGAAACCATTTTCAAATCAATCGTTTTCACGTTCTCTCCTCTTTCGCGCGTCTTTGACGTAAACGTTGAAAATGCAAAATACAAAAATTGTTTTAAACAAATAATAGCTAATTTTTTTAATGCATTACTATTGACATCCAGAAAAACATTTTTGGTTTCCATAACCAGTCACAAAAATTGGCTATTTGCTTCCTAATACATTACATTATTTTGTTTTATGCAACATGCACCCAAATACATTCAAAATAATTTTTCTCTCCTAAACCTTGACTCCAAAATCTATCTTACACTTGTACTATTCAAAATCTTCTTTCATATTTTCACTATCAAAACCTTTCTCATTCACATCAATAATTGCACTCTCGATCATATTATGATTCTTGTCCTCCATCTAACAACTAAAAATCAGAAGAAAAAAAGAAAAGAACAAAAATGGAATAAATGTTGTATAATAAAATATTACAATGCAAAAGCTTGTATTGAAATTTTCAACGACAACATCATCAAACTTAATATCCATCAAATTTGTGTTACTTGTGGGATCATTAAACTCATTCAAAAAAAACCTTATATAAATTTTTTAAGATTGACACATAGAAGAAAAATAGAGTTTAAGAAATAAAAGTAAATTCAGATCTTTCTCTTCATTAAATCATTAAGGGCGCGTTTGCGACGAACGAAAACAGTATTTGAGCAGAGAAGATTGGTGAACGAGGAATGCGTTTGCCGGTACGAATGTGATATTTGAGCGGAGTATTTAAGTTTTGATTTTTAATTTAATTGATTTATAATTTACTATTTTTTTTAATAAATAATACGTGTCAATAATTTGCAAAAATAAATAAATAAATAAATTGAAAAATTATAAATTGCTTCTATTCAATTTAAACCAACTTCATAATATAAAACACTTTGATACGATCACAACGAAAAAACATCTTAAATGGACCTCATTTGCGCAAGTTATTAGTTTTATAAAATTATAAAAGTATAAATTTTATTAAACATAATTATTAAAACAGTTTAATACCCCGTTCGTTTTCTCTATGCATCAAAATTCATTGTTCAGTCCAACGTGCCATTGCGTTGGCCGACTCCCATTGACATCCGACGAGAACAAAATTTTATCCTAAGTCAATTTCATGCGAACGCATCTTAAATCTTCGTTTGTCTTTGCGTTTTTGTTTATTTTTATCTAAGGTTTGTAGATTGTGTTTTCTAATGAGGTTTGAAAATACGGTTTTTTTTTTTTTTAGGAAGATGAGACTTCAGTTGTTTAGGACCGAATAAAAAAATAGAATTTGAGGGCAAATAGTGTGTTAGTGTGTGTATTTTAGGATTGGACCTTTTCATTCCTGGTGGGAGTGCCCTTCTATGCTTGTATGCGTTGCATGCCGTAATTTCACCCAGACCCCTTCTATTTCTTCGATATTACGATATACAGCCACAGTCGATGCTCAAAGTTTGGTGGGATGTTTTCAACTCCCACTTGCTTGAAAATAAAAGACAACTACTAAACAAGTTTACCCTCTGGTCGAGAATAAAACCTTTATCCATTCATTTCTTCTCCATAATAATATCTCAAATTCAGCAATATCCCATAGCATTTTGTGCCAGCAATTTTTATTTACTTTTGATTTTTTTTGTTGTTGTGAATTAGTGGAATTTGTTAGATCTGGTCCAAGCGGATCAGGTTGTATGAGGGATTTGGTCTCGAATTTTTTGTGCTGGAGAGATTGTGGATTCGTGATTAGGAGCAGAAGTAGATGGGGAAAATGTGGATAAATATGTACTGATTGTTGTTTTTGCCAGACCTTAATTGCTTTTTGGCTGGATTATTTGCTGTTTTGATTTGTTTGGATTGAGATATTTTTGAGATTTGAAAGGGATGCAGCAAGACCAAGTGAGAAGGAAGGTACGTTTAATTTTCGTAAGGCTTAACAGTAATTTCGGAGTCTTTGCATTGTTGTCGGCAACATACAATAAACTCAATTTAATATTGATATTACTGAGTTTAATTAGAGTATAGGAATTGAACTGAATTACATTACATCTTATGCAGTCGAAGATGAAGAAGGAATGCCGTTAAAAGTTAAAACACATTAGTTATAAATTTTCTGTCAAAAACACCGAGTAGCCATTCTTCTGCTAGAACAACATCAAAACGTTATCATTATTCGTGTATAATGAATTCGATTATTAATTGGGGTCCACATTGTTTTGTGATTTAACGGCAAAGTTGTTGGCTTGATATAATTTGATTACCACATCTTAGCATAAATGAAAATGTTTAGACGTAAATGCTCCATTATTTGTTCTTAACCTTTTAAGTTGAGTTGTATACCCCACATGTAGCATAGTTAGTCATGCATGCAACATTTGTCGGCAGAATCACCGCCTACAGTACTCAGAACTCATGTAAATATATATCTGCAGTATGGGCTGGGAACAGTGCATGCTATCCTTGTTTCCAATATGATTTGCTAGCTTCTGCATTATTTACAATATTTTAGCGTTCTTTTCTTAGCTGTTTTCTATTTGGATTTAGATGTTCCTTGAATCGACATGGAATTCTGATAACTAATATGGTAAGTTTAATATAAATTAATAAATCGCTATGGGGAGTAGTCAAAATTCTTAACTTATCAATTTTTCACTAAATTAACAATGCCACGGTAAGCATTTCTGTTAATCTATTTAGTGACCTGGAAAGATTTCATGATTGGTTTGGTCAAGTTGTATGCTCTTTAGTTTACTTTTCCAATATCATAATAATAAAATAGTAGAACTAACATTAATATTGGTTTTTTGCTCTTTCAATCATTAAACTTAAAATTTGGCCATTTACCTGAAATGGAAGGAAAGCCCTCAAAGTTGCAGAGTCTGGAAGTGCTTACGCATATTGTTATGCAATAAAATCTAGAATTCATGCATATCCTATTATGAAACTGGTGCTTTTCTTTAATGCAGAATTCACCAGAGATTGATTTCTTCTCAGAATATGGTGATGCTAATCGATTCAAAATTCAGGAGGTTGTAGGGAAAGGAAGTTACGGGGTAGTGTGTTCAGCAATTGATACACTAACTGGAGAAAAAGTTGCAATAAAGAAGATACATGATATCTTCGAGCACATGTCAGATGCTGCTAGAATTTTACGCGAGATCAAACTTCTTAGGCTACTAAGGCATCCTGATATTGTAGAGATTAAACATGTTATGCTTCCTCCATCAAGAAAGGATTTCAAAGATATTTATGTTGTATTTGAGCTCATGGAGTCAGATCTTCATCAAGTTATCAAGGCTAACGATGATTTGACAAAAGAACATTACCAATTTTTCCTTTATCAACTCTTACGAGCACTGAAATACATCCACACAGGTAAATTTCTTTTTCTTGCCCACTTAAAACTACTGAATTGACACATAATAGTAATTTCTTTTTCTTGTCCACTTAAAACTACTGAAATACATCCACACAGGTAAATTTCGTTTTCTTGTCCATTCAATCTGCCTAAATAGCAATGTAACTGCATCCTTCTTAAACTTAACCTATAATACATACGGGGATTAGACTTGTTATATTGTGATGCTGTGCAGACTGTGGATATGTGTCTTTTATATTTATGTAAGATCAGTTCATATACTAACAGCATACCAGAGTTTTAAATCTCCTTCGTCTTGTCCGAGATCTCATCCGATATCCTCCTTTTGCACTTGGACAAGACGAAATTTCAAACGTGATTTTTAATTGTTTGACACCCAACTCACCTGAGAGCTCAAGATTTCAACCCAAGATTTAGACTGAAATGTACGCCCGATATTTCGTTTAAAACCTGAGATTTGAAAGCTTGCAGTGCACTGTAAGGTATAACAAATGCTGTCATTGCTTTAAGTGATAATTAATTAAACCTGAACCATATATTTAGATGCACTGTGTTTCAATTTTTGGTTGAACAGCTACCTAATGGAAGAATTAGGCATGCACACTTTGTTCCAATGAACTCAGTAGTATCCATGCTCATAGAACTGACTTTGATGTTTGTTAGCATCTAGATGTATTTTATCTGATAAATCTCAACAGCGTCTGTTGAGCTTGTATAACTTGCAATGCTCCCTCCCTTCCTCCCTCTTTCTCCCCCCTCTTTTGGAATTCTGGAATGATTATCTAACCGCACAGAACCAGTAACATTCTTCATGTTATAAAAGGGAATTATTTTCCCCTTTTTGGAAGGGGGAGGGGGGGGGGGGGGTTGGTATGTATGCTTGGCTCCATACATGGTTTTAAATCTCCTATATATCGTCCGAGTTCTCCGTTTCACACTTAAACGAGACGAGACATCAAATATCCACCATATCTCTCTCGACACTCATCTCGTCCGAGATATTCAAATCTCACCCAAAATATGGATCAAAATCTCAATCCGAGATCTCACTCGAAATCATACATTTTTCTTATTTTGCATAATATTTTTTATTTTCATATTGATTCAAAAGAATTACTCAATCCAATTATAATTTACCAACTCCTTGAACATATTATTTACTTTTTATCTTAATGAGTCTTAGCGAAAGGTTTCACTTCTTTATTATGTTCAAATAAAAAGGTATTATTCAATCATTACCAAATCAATTAAGCTAATCAAGCTACCACTCTTCTAAAAATATTCATTTTTCCATGTAAATCAAGTATGTTACCATTTTTATTTTTACTAAGAAAGTTATAACCGTTGAATAAATTTTTGACACAACAATTTTAGACACATAAGTACATTCGAGATATTTCCGAGATGCATTATAAGACCCGAGATGTCAATCCGAGATGTACATTCGATATGTACTCATCTCGTCAGAGATCTCCCCCGATACGAGATAACTTTTGTAAAAATTCTGAGACAAAACGTGACCGAAATCCGATATTTAAAACCTTGGCTCCATATTTAAAAATGCTCAGCATATGGGCGAATCACCCTAGTAAATAGTCAATAACCATTTCACTGAAATTTTAAAAGTACATATAGATGATAAATAAAGCTTGGACACCAACTCATCCTTTAGCCTTTGCTATCCATTTAGCTTAAACAAATTTGAATATAAGCAAGCATACTCAAATTTTTTAGTCATAAAATATTTGTGTTAAAGTTGGGCTTAATACTGAAGATATATTTATTACTGATTAAAGATGTCAAAATTTGAAAGATGCATTCAGTATACACAGATTACTGGTTGCTTTCTGTTCCTTAAACACTTCAGTTATTCGAAGCTTATAGCATACACAAGCATACACAGGGCTGACCCAAGCACATTCAATGCCATAGTCCAATAATTTCGTGTGTATTTTTATTCCCATGTTATTCAATAAACAACAATACATACATTTATATGTACGAAACGAAATGCAATTTCTATTATAAAATTGTATATCATTTACGAAATATTTATCAACTAAATCATTTAGATTACATATCAAAAAATCATGTCGACGTGATATACCAATAGACATCAACAGAAGCAACCTCTTCTTGCTTTTTGAAAACAAACTCGTCTATTATCTCTTTATAGTAAGCATATCCAAGTAGTCATTTTCAGTTGAAATCATAGCCAACCCACTTAATCTCTCTTGAAACATGGTAGTTTAAAGATATGTTTTTATTAGTCTCAATTTTGAATAGCTTCTTTCCTTTAAAGCAATCATAATCGGAATAGTCAAGTAAATTTTGGTAAGCTACCCAAATACCGAGAAATCAACTTACATGTTGATAAGACCTTAGAAATTTAAGGATACCAATTGATTTAGTTACCTTCGATGGTAGTATTTATTTTAATTGTCGAAGCTCATAAAACAACTTCATGTGTCAAAAAACCTTTTAAATTCATGTAATCATCTTTCAATTCCTCATTATCAATATTTTTGAATTTCAAATTTAACAAAAAGCCTAAAATTCTTTTATAATTGCTCAAACCGATCTGTAAGCGAAGTTAAAGCTTTATTCATTATAATAGAAAACAAATAACTCTATAAATTTCTTCGTGAGATTGCCTATCATAGTCCTCTACGATATCATCATCAAATTGTTTTTTTTTCTACGTACAATCTTCTTTTTAAATTTTTTAGGATCAATGCCAACATCATTTGTGATTTCTTTACTCTTCTTTGTCATGGGTTCAAATCCATATTCCCCAAGTTTCTCAAAAATTGTTACCAGCTCTTTAATTTTTGAGATTGCACCTTCAATATCCAATTGACTTCTATTGAAGTATTTTACCTACTCGATTAATATTGTCTGATATCTTATATCAAACACACAAACTAATTTGGAACTTAAAATTTTTCAAAGCATTTTGACAGAATCCTTTAGCCTTTATCATCGCAACGTCATATTCAGAATCATTTGCTGTATCGACCAAAACATATCTTTGCTCCGATGATTGAAGTCTTATTGTTTTAGCACTTTTAAAGTGATTTTCGCAACGAGTTGCTAATAATGGTTTTGAAGTCAAACTTTTCACATGACTTTGAAATATTTTCCATCATTTGATGAGTTGAGTCAGAAAATAGTACAAATCTTTTGGACACGTGAATTTACTTTTTCTAACTTTCATACATGATTTCGCCATATCGCATAAGTAAGATTTAGACTATGACAAATGTAGAAAACTATAGGATTTACATCGAACGGCCTATTTGTACCCCTTGATGTTTGTTTTTTTTAGCAAATTCAATAAAAATAGTCAATAGTTTAAAACCAAGTTTATGATTATCATGTTTAATTTAAAACCTTTTATATTTGAACCACTATCATTTGCTTGTCCTCTCACATCATTAATATCGAGTTTGATTATCCCAAACGTTTTCAAGTTTTAAAAAAAGACCAAGTCCAAATGTATCGTCATTTGACCCACGAAAATAGTAAGTAATTTCTAGAAATTGTTTTGACAACACCAATTATGCGTACCTTTTTTAAATGCTGGCTCTCTTGATCTATTTGAGTTTCCGTTACTTCATCGATTGTTTTCTTTTGTTAAAGCCCTATGTGCAAATCAACCCAGTTTATAAGATTTGCATTGTGCAACAGATTATTTCATGCTCTTTTAGCTTCTTAGATAAATTATAGCAATCATTGTATCATTCACCAGCCAATTGAGATACCTTTTGTACATGCTTGAAAATTTACAGCAAAAATAATAAACTTCATCACATTCATTTGAATCCACAAACCATTTTCTTTCATGCTCTTCTCTACGTGGATAACCGCTAATGTAATGTTTAGAAGAAAAGCGTCTATCAACAATCTTGCTTCTTGAAAACAGATCATTTTCTTTTAAACTCTTAATCGCCGCACGTTGGATTGACATTATTCTTTTGGTATCACTAATTCTTCGTCATAATCATAATTGATATCTACATCTATTTAAAGATCAATTGTAATTACATCATTAACATCTTCATCGTTATAATTGCCCATAACATTTTTATTATGTTCATCCACCGTAACTTCTACAATATATTTATTATAGGCTCTTCAGGATTATCAACAATATATTTATTATAGGCTCTTCAAGATTATCAACAATATATTTATATTCTTATGCTCCCAAGTGGATTTTTCAATTTGACTTGAAGTTTGAGATTTGTTATTTCTTGTTTGAAATAAATTTGATGTTGAGCCAACTAACGGTTTCACGGCTTCCTCCTTCCGTTGTTTTTTCTTTCTATTTTGACATCCTAGAATTTTGTCTTCGATTCCTATCTCAAACTTGTGATATAACACAATGTTAATATAGCAAGTTTTAATTATGTATTATTTACATTTTAATTGCATAACACAATAATTCAAACGATTCCAATAAATTTTTCAAATAAATTATTAAGTAGCTAACATGATTTAATTAACGTTTAATAGCCAATTGTTAATTAAATAATGAAATGGTAAATCAGTAAATTGACTCATTTAATTTAGGAATTAGGGCATTTGATTTACCTGTAAATTAACCCGTTTAGTTTAGGATTAGTAAAAAATCATTAAGATAACATATGATCGCATAATGAATAATTAATTTTATAAATCAGTAAATTAAGCAATTAACTTACATAGTTTAGGAATTAGGGCAAACCAAAATCAAGGGCAGGCCTGGCGGCATCGAGGTGGCTGGCGATTGGCCATGGCTGACGTTGAGACAGCTGGCGCGCAATTCAACACTGCGACGTTAGCGAGTCAGGGACTGGAGACTATGTGTGCGTGAATGTTTGAGAAGTGAGAACGAGATTTTTTTTATTTTTTATTTTTTATTGTTGCCCCACCTCCCTTTTGTTGTTGCCCTAGGCTAATGTATCTGTTGCCTATGTTTTGGGCCAGATCCGAGCGTATGTAGACCCTTCGTTCATCAAATTAACTCAAGCTCTATAAGCTATGCTAGTAGTTTGATGCTTTATCTTCTTTCTACATGCCATCCAAAATTCATACACAAGTGACCTTGATTTTTGTTGTTGATATTGGTCAATGTTCCTCTAGCTCGCGATATTGATTTTTTATGTAATATATCTATGTACATTGTAAACACACATGTGCACATACAGACACACAATATATGTATGTATGTATATGTTTGTGTGTATCCACGTATACGTAAATAGGTGCATGCATACATACATAGATACATCTACACACACATTATATATACAATATGTATGTATGTATATATGTATGTATGTATGCATGGTACCAAGATTCTAATTTTCCGGGGCCTCTTATTTTGATGAGCGCTAGTTTGTATAGAAATTATTATGAAACTGTACAAGTTGCAGGAAACATGTAGAGAAGAGGTTGACCAAATATGGAATGCATGCTAGTATGTTAATCTTCAGGAATAATGTCAACTATACTAGCTTTGTGTTAGATAAGCTGTAATTGTAGTTCCTTCGATGATACTTAAATTGTTCTTGTAATATATCTGTCTTTAGTCTCGTATATATTCAATATAAGTTGAATGTTTTGAAACTCTTTTAAGTTGTTTAATTTTCTTTTTTTTTTTGGGTGCAGCTAATGTTTATCATCGAGATTTGAAGCCAAAAAATATATTAGCAAATGCAAATTGTAAGCTTAAAATCTGTGATTTTGGGTTAGCAAGAGTTGCATTCACTGATACCCCAACAACAATATTTTGGACGGTACGATCAGAAATTGTTAATGATTAGGTTTATTTTATTTTACGTGATCTTTGTTATCCTAGATGAAGTTGACAAATGTAATGTAACTTGAGTAATCTGTAACTCTCCTCAGTTTTTGTCTTCTCTTTTTATGCTGCTCATTGTGGACTATGATGTTATGTAGGATTATGTTGCAACTAGATGGTACAGAGCACCTGAGTTGTGTGGATCATTTTTCTCCAAGGTAATTAAGCATACCGTTACAAATAACACTGCCATTTTCTGTTATCAGTATGGCATCATGTTACGTTTGATAGTGACCAATAAAGGAGAATGCTTATATGTTTATGTATAGCTATAAATTTAGTAAAACACAATCTTCAATGATTGCCTTACTGTAGTTATAATGTATCTGCATCTATTGATTCAAACTTTAAGTAGGGTAATCATGAACCTTCCAGACAATTTTTGAGTAGAAATTTGCCAACCAACATGAAGAGGAGTGTGAGTGTGTGTGTGTAGGTTTTTGGTCCAGAAAGATATCGGTTTTGTGTTGGCATAGATTGTTTTAAAATAGTTAAGCTGACTCAATGAAATCTCAATTAGATTACATTATTTGTCTGTCTGGGAAATAAAATGTCATATAATTTGAGGTAATCATGTAAATACAAACTCAAATGGACTTGATCATCATCTCACAAAATAATTTTGGCAATCAACAAGCCATTTAATTCCATAGCCAAGCATAGGTTACACAGATGTCTAAATATTTCATGTGTTTTATACCTTTTTCCAGAACCATAATGGTTGTTTGGTTGCAACTTTGTTTTTTGGTTACCATGTGACATCCTTAGTCTTGTAGAATGCTCGCGACATGTAATGCACATAACAATGATGCTAAAAAATGTACCAAACCTACCTTTGTCAGCATTGCTACCAGGGCACCACCAAGACCACTCAATCCACGATGGAACCATTATCTCACTTCTTTTTCCACCAAAGTATTAACCCAACAAACACTAACTTCACACCCTGACCCTCATGCAGCAATAGGATTTCTCAGCATACTACATTTATGTCAACTTCAGATTTATAACTCTCATTTCGTTCTTTTCCCCTTTTCAACTACTTTCAAGTTCAAAACCCCGACCCCCACCATAAATCTCCACCCAGGTTCATTGCTGTCATATCATTTCCTCTAAGCCATGTTCATAGGGACCCAGCCTTTACCAACATGGTAAAGAAATAGAAAGTGCTGCGGGTGATTTGAATGAAGTTCTTAAAGAGGGAAAGATGTTGTTATAGTGTAATAGGTTGGGGATAGTGGTGATGGGGTGGTCATGCCAGATGAATCATGAAGGTGGTCAGATGTGGGCTTTGTTAATAGAGTTGTCCTGGTGAAATGGACATTATAGTACTTTGGTATGCCAACTAATAACAGGGCAGGGGTACTATTTGGAATAAAAGCAAGGGGTATTTTATTGCAACTGAATTTTAGCAACATCTTTAGATATTTTGAAAAAAAAATTCTTAAGTTAATTATGTAACAAGAGGTGCAACTTTGCATGTACACATACATACCAATTATATGATATCTTATTTGACTATACATACCAATTATATGATATCTTATTTGACTAACCTTGTGCATTTGAAAACCAAAATCATCAATTGTTTAAATTGGATAATTTGATTATAGTATTTTAAAATTCTTATAATTTAATTGTAGATCGACGATTAGGATCTGAATACCTTTATATGATTCTATAGTCATAGTAATATGTCTTTCCTTCCCATCAATAAATCCACAAAGTTGTATTATGTTTAAGTTGCCGTTTACTTTTACTTGCTCTTAAGCGGTTACGTAAATCTGCAAAATTTCCATCTGGTACAATTTTATAGTACATCACATCACCTTTTTCCATCTTCGAAACTCTTCATTTAAGCTGATATAACATACATAGCAAATAATTGGACCTGGACAAAAAAAGGGTATCAGAGTGGACATTCTACTAAAAATGAGGCATAAACATACCTGTTTGACAAATTTTAAACCAACACCATGTATTAAAGAATGCTGCATTTGTTCAAAAATGGGTTCATTGGTGCTAATTGGATGTTTGTATCGCTTTTGGCTGTTCTATTATTATTTTGGTGGTTTAGGAATTTTGGAGATGGTAATTTCTCAGGCTGCTAGATATTTCTTAAAAAACTAAAAAAATTATTGATGGTCAAATATCCTCTATATCTGAAGGATCTCTCGACAAACTTTGGAAGCATATAATTTTTCACTTAATCTTCAAGAAACGAAGGGAACGATGCAGTGCTTTCCACTTTTACATACATATGCAAACACACACACATATAGTAACGCTCAATAGCACACATATTTTGCAGCACCTCTTGTGGCCCCCTGATTTCCACAACACAATCCAATTTAAATAATAGAGTTAGTGGAAAGAGAGAAAAACTAACATTATTTAAATGGGAATGCGTGGCGGAAATTAGAGGGCCACAGGAGTGCTGCAAAATAGGGGCGCTCTTGAGCGCTGCACGCGCACACACACACATATATATTCACTTGATGTTTCAAGGAGTGTCCAAGGTGTTTTTGTTCCCCACACTCCTATTTTTCAGAAATGATTTGTGTCAAATTGCAGTAGAAATATTGAAGTGCTTCTATCATAATTATTATGTTATGGCTATAATCCATTGGCATGTTATTTGAAATTGGCCGTGTAACTCTGCCTGCTCTTCCTACAGAAAAAAGTATATAATCAACCATAGATTACAACCGTCAAATGAAGAAAATCATATATTATCAAAAACAACGTCATTATAGTTGTACTCATCAATCCAGCACAAGTCACTTGAAGCCTCTTGACTGTGGATGACTAATAAAATTGCTAGACCACCCAATGCTTCACCAACACTTTTTGTGTGTTATACATGTTTAATATAATACTAGTATTCATATGAAAAGTTGAAATATATTGGTATTCTTGTATTAGTATTTAAAAGCTATTTTCCGTTTTTTGCATTCTTCGACTGATTTGATTAATCACTTTGTTATTTGCTTGGCAGTATACCCCAGCTATTGATATATGGAGCATAGGTTGCATATTTGCTGAGGTATTAACTAGTAAACCATTATTCCCGGGAAAAAATGTGGTTCACCAACTAGATTTGATGACAGATCTTCTTGGAACGCCTTCATTAGACACTATATCTCGAGTATGTTCATAGCATATGTAACTTGGATTTCAATTTCTGTCCAAATAGATGATTACATCACATCCATGTCCCTGACTTTTGTTATATTCAGGTGCGTAATGACAAAGCAAGAAAATATTTAAGCAGCATGAGGAAAAAACAGCCTATTCCATTTGTACAAAAGTTTCCAACTGCAGATCCTTTAGCGTTGAAACTTTTGGAAAGACTTTTAGCGTTTGATCCCAACGACCGTCCTACTGCTGCAGAGGTTTACAGACTTTTTGTTACACTATTTCAGGGACTTAATTGTTAAAATTAATTTAATGTGTTCATCTTATTGATACCCCAGGCACTGGCCGATCCATATTTTAGAGGTTTAGCTAAAGTAGAAAGAGAACCATCTTGTCAACCCATTGCAAAAGTGGAATTTGAGTTTGAAAGGAGAAGGGTGACAAAAGAAGATATTAGAGAACTCATATTTCGTGAAATATTGGAATACCATCCACAATTGTTGAAAGACTATAATAGTGGGGCTGATAGGGCAACCTTCCTCTATCCTAGGTAGATTGTATGTGAGGTTAAAAATTTTGTTTTCGGTAGTTCTTATACTGCTTGCATTTTTCCCAGCGCCGTTGATCAATTTAAATTGCAATTTGCTCATCTTGAAGAGAATGGTGGTATAAGTGCTCCTGTTATACCAATAGAGAGGAAGCATGCTTCTCTCCCCAGGTAACATATCACTTTCTCACTTCCTATTTAAATCTTCAATCACCATGATGTTTACCGTAGCATAGTTTATATTACTCTTTAGCTTATTAAACTTACCAGCAATGACCCTGTGCTTTGCATACAGGGCGGCTGAAAATTTTGAACTATTATTTTACTTGGATAGGCCATTTGATAAAGTTGTACTTGGTGTTTCCTTCATGATGTATTTAAACTATAATAAGTGTTATATAATTTCAATAATTGTGGTTAGAATATACTTTATAAGATAAACTACATTTGTTATTAAAATTGTAAGTCAAAAGTTCAAATACGTTTCAGTTATAATTTTGACAGAACTATATAACGACACAATGGAAAGACATAATATTAATGGAAAGCATTATACGATGATATCCAAATTCGCGGCTAACTTTGTGTAAAATAAACATACAATATACGTAAATCTATTTCATCAAAACTGGTAGAATACAAGACATATAAATTTAAATAAAAAGTACATCGTTGTACTATATATATATATATATATATATATATATATATATATGTTGCATATGAGATATTTAAGTTAGAATCTAATCGTTAATGTTTTTTATATAACTTGTTTTCTATGTTTTATTGTCTGCTGGATTCTGGTGTAGAAACCTAACAGTATACTATTATTACACATATTGGCTTTATGTCATGATATCATTAAATGTGTGGTATATCTAGTATCGAGAGGATATAAATATATTTTTTGGACATTTATATTATTATATTTTGAATAAAATAAGCTGTGTATAAAAATATACAAATATGCACTTCCCTTTTGCACCCGTCCTACACCCCTATTATATTTTGAGCTACACCACAAATGTTATAAAGCTTTGTACATATGTTCGTATTGTACTTAAGAAGATTATCTTCATGGAATTTGGACTCATTTGAATACATTTAACATAATATTGTTTGATGTTTAAAATTAACAGTAAAATAGATGCTTTAACGGTGAATAACGATCTATGATTTGAAGAGTTTAGAAATATTAAAATGTTCATGTCTGTAGAGATGATATTAATAATATAGATTAACCATCTACAAATTTTTGCAGCATTTGAAATATTGTAGCTTAAAATATGATGAGAGTGCTAATGGGGTCCTCCAAAAGAGGAGTGCCATTGAACTTTTCTGTAATTATTTTATTTATTTACCAAACCTTTAAGAGTTGATTAAAATAGAAAAAAAATAAAAACTTCGGTCAGTTGCAGTGTTGAAATTTTAGCATTTATTCATAACAAATTTTGATGTTGATTTTCTAGGTATATTTGTTATTACCTGTCATGGTGGATTTTTTGCTTTCTTATTTTATTCTTTATGTCGTAGAAGTTTGATTATGTGTTTTCTTGATTTATGTTTCTTTTGTTATTATTACAATTTGAAAATTGTGATTAGTGAGATTGAAGAATAAGTAAAGTAAGATTTTGAATTTGGTGCACTGAAAAAAAGAGATGATTGGATTTTGAACCCATAACCATCTTCAATAGTTGCATATTTTTCCTGATTGCGTAGATTTTTAGATTTAACTCTCAAACTCATTGTGGTTTTGCCACATAGGATTTTCCAAGTGAGGATGTGCTTTCTTGTGGAGGCATCTATAGGTACCTATTTCATAGTAGTCATATCCATGTCCTACATATTTTACTAGGTTTTGAACTAGCCATTTGTATTGTCAACTTGTTTGCTAATATCATAATTCTGATTACCTATTATTTAAGTTAACACATGGGTCAATTTTAGTACACATGCTAGCTCCGCCTCTGGACACATACATACCAAATTGAAAAGTGTTATTCATGCTCTTCCTTGAGTAGAATGAGATGTTCCCTCTCTCTCCATCTCTAATTGGTGGGGAGCATAGGCAATGATTGCCAATGCTAGAAACAATTATTAGTGGGTCTACTTTGTCAATCAATTAAAGGAAGAGTATAGCAGCAACACTCTAGCATACTGCCTTTACCATGTTTTGACCCATCACACCTGGAACTTATACGGTGTCGAATACTGGCCGAATCAAATATCCACAACGAGTAAATTAGCAGTTCGTGCTAAAAGTAGTTTATGACAATAAAGGCATTAAACTTAAATAAAGGTTCCATGTGTGTAGATCGACAGTACACTCAAGAGTGGTCCTTCCCCACGATCATCAGCAACCGAACCAAAGAAATACAGTACGGCCTTCCCAAGCAATTCTTCAAAGGGTCCCTCCTACCGGTAAAAACCGTTTCCAATAGCATCCTTCTTATAATATAAACCGCATGGTCTAAAGTTAACTTGTATGTTATAGCAGCAAAGCCAGGAAAAGTAGTGGGTTCAGTAATGCCATATGAAAGAAACACAGGGATTAAGGACTCGTACGACCATAGAAGGACAATGCTTATTCCTCCACAGCAGCAGCATCCGGCCATTTCTGCTCCAGCGTACTATTTTCACAGAAGCAGCAGTATGTCTGGCAAGATCGAGACTTCTTTCGATTCATCATCGGATAGAAAAATGGATTATGTGTCTCAACATCATGTTAACATTAATGCAAGCAGCAGCAGCAGCAGTTCTCCTTTCTTTCAGCATCTTTCCGCAGCAGCTAGTATTGGTCAGGCTAGCAGCAGCAGTGGTGGCGTTGCTGGCGTAGCATCTGTTGCTAACCCTCACCACCGTAAGGTTGGCGCCGTTCAGTTTGGTATGTCTGGGATGTATTAGTTTTTGTCTTTTGTATGTTTGTTTTATGGATCTTCTTCAGAGCAAAACTGCGTGGGTTCAAAAGCAGGGTGGTAGGCACACTTCAGATTGTCGAAAGTTCAGTCGCTGGTGGAGTAGTTGTGATACTGTCTTGTTGATGTTCTCTTATCTCTATGGTAGGGTAGCTTTCATCTGTACAAGCTACATAACCTAAGAAAATAGTAATAAGAAGATTTGTTTATATATGGATTCAAAGTAGGTTGGCATTAGTTAAACTTTGTTATGCTACTTATTTTATTTATCTCAATAGCTTTTTTGGTTGCATGTTGTTTCTTTGGTTAATTATGATTGAAAGCTCAAGTTAAACATTTTAGGAATTAATAAAATGTGTATAAATATTACATACATTTATTTAAACAAATATACCTAAAATAAATAAATAAAGACTTTTAATATTTTTTGGCAGAAATATTTATCATCAAAGGATAGAAAAATAATTAAATATCAAGGTTGACCATAGATTAAGGATAGAAAATTTAAAAGTTGGTTTTGAATTTAAAGCAAAAAATGAGTCTTGATTTGTTAAGTATTTTACGATAGGACATTGTTCAAGGGATTTCACTTTTGATAGAAATGAGTGATCATTCAAAAGAGAAGAATACTCATATAATTTTATTCCACACTTAAGAAATTGCATCAACACTGACTGGTAGCTATAAACTTTGTACAAAGTAGAGAAAAAGAAAAAACCTCCCAAACCTAAGGCTATAATATAAGATAACGAAGAGCAATCAAAAAGCTGGAGACGCTTGCATACTAAATCATCCTTCAAACTACAAAAATAGGAATAGTCCATGTATATGAGCATAGTTAAGTAAGGTATATCATCCAATCACACAAATAATATAGTCAAGTAAGGTATATCATCAAATAAAAATGGTAGAAGAGGAAAAACCAAGGAAATCGAAAGAAGCACAACAATCCTAATGTAACAGCTCGATCTTGGGTAAATAATAATAAATAAATAAATAATTAAAAAAAAGAGTTTTGGAAGTTTAAAATAAATAGTTTGAATTTTTTTTAATATCGGAATTTATTTCAAGGCGGTTAGCAATGGAATTAAATGGTTGAGAATAATTTTTTTTTTTTAAGAATTGTAAAATCAATAAATTTGGAAGTTATTTAATATTGAATATAAAATATGAACTTTTGAATATTTTAATTTAATAAATTCTAGAAAAGTTTATAATTTAGAAGAATTCATTGAATTGAAAGAGGAGGGATGGGAATTGAGTAATTGGTTCTTTCCTTTCAAGCTAAATAGTTCCTCCTCTTTGGAAAATAAATTCTACGGTTTGCAGCGTTAGGTTGATCGAAGTATGCAGAATTTTTGGTGTAAATTTGGAGTTGTTCGGTTGTGATCAAAATCGCAGATGACGAATTAGGGTTCGATTTCGAAGACGATTTAGACAGTGTTAGTTGGCGGCGGCGGCGACGACGTTGGATTCGTGGTTGAGAGCATCGTCATCAGTGGAAGTTTAAGAGCGTATGGTTGAGTTTGGAGATGCGACATTTCTATCGCCTGTAGCATAGTCGTGGTGACACATTTTGGTAGGATGGTCTGGGGATGTAGGCGACGATGTGTACGTCTGTTTTGTGAAGGGAGAGATGTTGGTGATGACGGAAGATGTTTCATCAACAGACGAACAACAAAATATCGAAATGAATAGCTTAGTATGCAAATCAATTCAGAGCGCAATCCTGCGAAACGAAGTACAGAAAACAGAGTATAAAAACAAATCAGAGAAACTGACTTGGCTTGCGTGCCCAATATCCCTACACTTCTGTTGTAGCTGTGATAACGAGCGTCTGCCTTGCAGGATACAACTCTCAATCGAAGGTGATGCAGAGATGCGTTGGATGCAGACGAACGTCAGTCTATGCCTCTATTTGATTTTAAGAACCGGAGAAGGAGAAAAAGACGGAAAACTGTAGTCTGTCTGGACGATGCAGACACTTATTTATAAGCGCCGAAGAGGTGTGGCCGTTGGGTTTGGAGGGAAACCGTAACGTCTGTTCATTTTCAAATGAACAGACACGTCCCGCCAAAATTTCAAATTCGAAAAAATAAAACCGCCCATTTCATTGCAGCAGGTCCAAGCGGCAGATGACGGCCAATTTAATCACGAGACCCCAAGTGCCCCAAGGCCGTACATAATTCTGAGGATGCGAGTGATTCATATTCTTCTCCTCCGTCAGATATTATGACCTGAATTTTCTTATCGAGTTGATTTTCTACTTCTGTCTTTTATGTTTTGACCACGTCCAAGGCTTCATTGTTGTTATGGGTTAAGTATACATAACATTATTTGCTACAATCATCTATAAATGAAATATAATAATTTTTTCTCCACGAGTTGGTGCTGCCTTAAAGTCACAAAGATCAGATTGAATTAATCCCAATATTTCATTTGATCTTTCTATAGACTTCATAGATTGTTTCACAAACATGGATTTAGTGCATACTTCACATTTATGTATATTGATAGAAATATGATTACATTTTGGTATTAGTCCTGAATTTTCCATTCTTTTGACAGAATGGCAATTTACATGACCTAACCGTTCATGCCATAAATCAATTGACTCAAGCAAGTAAGAAGAAACATTGTCTTTATTGCTATTATTAGAGCATACATTGAGTTTGAAAAGCCCAACTCTGAACTAGCATTTTCTACAAATTCACCACGTTTGGTGAGTACAAGTTTATCAGACTTAAATATAAGTTTAAACCCCTTGTTACTTAGAATAGGACCAGATACTAAGTTCTTCCTAATCTCCGGTACATGCAACACATCAACAAGAGTTAGTTTTTTCCTTCTAGAAGTAAAAGTAAGGACCACATTGCCTTTTCCTTGTATGGAGGATGAAGATGCATTTCCCATGTATAGATTTTCTCCTTCAATCGGATGATAGGTTGAAAATAGAGTTTTGTCAGAATATATGTTCTTTGTAGCACCGGTATCAACCCACCAATCTTTTATATCACAGACAATGTTAGTTTTTGAAACCACAGCAGTAAAATCAGTGTTGGTTGCCATATTTGCTTGATTTTTGTTGCTATGGTTTCCATTGGAATTTTGGTCCTTCCTTTTGAAACAGAATTGTGCTTTATGTCCTAGTTTTCCACAAACCCAACATGCACCTTTTATCTTGAATTTCTTTGCTTTTGGTGCAAGCGAAGAACCTTTCTCCTTTTTCTTGTTGAAATTAGGTTTTTGCTTGGATGAGTCTCCTTCCACAATGTTAGCTTTGGCTTCATGGAGTGAGGCATCATTTCTCTCGTTCGTCATATTCCCTTCTTCAACTCGAAGCTTTAGAACCAGATTTTCCATTGTCAATTGCTCAGTCAAGTTTTTAATTCATGTTTAAACTTTTCCAGGATGAAGGTAGCTTCTCAATGATAGCACCTACTTGGAACTTCTCATCAAGACTCATGCCTTCAGAGTGCAGTTCATGAATGATAATTTGCAATTCCTCAACTTGATTGAGAACAGATCTATCGTCAATCATCCTGTAATTCGTAAACTTGCCAACAATGAATTTTCCCGCACTTGCTGTTTGTATTAGATACTTCTTTTCTAAAGACTCTCACAATTCCTTTGCAATTGCACATGTGACATAAACATCATAAAGAGTGTCATCTAATTCGTTTAGGATGTAATTTCTGCAAAGGAATTCGCTATGCGTCCAAGCATCAATCTGTTTTTGAGTCTCTACGGTGATAGAGAATTCATCCGGCACCGGTTTCTCCTGAGTAAGCACATGAGCCAAGTTCAAAGTGGTAATATAGAATAACATCTTTGTCGCCATCATTTAAAATCAATGCCTTTGAACTTGTCTGGTTTTTCTGCAATCGAGTTTTGCTTGGCAACAGACAGGGGTTGATCCACTCTACAAAACAGCATCCAAATGGAAAAGAGAATTTTTTTTGTCTTAGATTGTTAGAACAGTGCTATGCAGAAGGAGATCGGCTAATTTACATAAACGGACGAACAAAAAATATCGGAATGGATAGCTATGGATAGCTACGTATGCAAATCAATTCAGAGCACAATTGTACAAAACGAAGTAAAGAAAACAGAGTATGAAAACAAAGCAGAGAAACTGACTTGAATATGGAGAGAGGCTTGCGTGCGCAATGTGCTAAGACAGAAATTTTCCTCTGCACTTCTGCTGTAGCTGTGATAATGGACGTCTGCTTTGTAGGATACAACTCTCAACCGAAGGCAATGCAGAGATGCGTTGGATGCAGACGAACGTCAATATGTGCCTCTGGTTGATTTGAAGAACAAGAGGAGGAGAGAAAGAGGGAAAACTATAATCCGTCTGGAGGATGCAGGAACTTATTTATAGGCACCAAAGAGGTGTGGCCGTTGGGCCAAAATTTCAAATTCGAAAAAATAAAACTGCCCATCGTACTGCAGCAGGGCTAAGCGGCAGACGATGGCCTACTTAATCACGAGACCCCAAGAGGCCCAAGGCCCTATCTTTGATATTTATATATTAATATGAGTGCCTTCATGCCTTCATGTCATCATTCTCTATTTTTTTTACATAGTGTATTGGGTGTAGTGTGCTTATAGAGAATTTTGCACAAATATTACCCGATGTGGGACTTTATTTTCACTATTTCCAGCACGTATCACCATATGGCCATGCACGATGATGATGGATCTGTGCATGTTTATGTTAGGAAAGAAGAATGTATGGAAGAAGAAGTGGGGGGGGGGACTACTATAGTTGAGTAATTTTTTATCAGTAACGTTTAATGCTAGTAAATATATTCAATACTGTAACAAATAAATAAGTTTGGGTGCTTTGTTCTTATGGGTAAAGACCCGGTGTACATTAGGTGAGTGTGCATGTTTATATGCATTTGACTATTTGTGTGTGTGTTCTCATTTTGTAAGTGTACATGCTTGGACTGTTTTTTATACCATGTATATTGATTTGCCCGCTTTTGAACAGAATATTGTGGGCAGTGGCGCTTTTGTATTATCTTGTATTTGCTTTGATTTGGTCCTTACTAGCTCAACCATTATATTATCATTATCAAATAGCAGTAACAAAAGATTCTGTTTAATTACGTTGTATAAATAATTATGAATATATTTGAATTTTAATATATACATTTATAGGATATTATATAAGTTTATATTTAGGAATGTAAAATATCAGTTAAACAAATTAACAAAGTGATTTAATTATATTACTTAAATATTCTTTCATTATCATTTTATGAAAATGTAAGATTTAATATAAATATAATTCAAGTATTTGAAAAATGAAATTACTTGATTACGAATAACATAACAAGTATGTATATTTTATATTTATTTAAGATAGTATTTGGATATTATTTGGAAAATATACCTTGTTACTATTTGTTGCTAAAGGAAAGAAATAAGCTTTCCAATGTTGTTGGTAAATATTAAATCATTATTATATTTACAATAGACTGAAACCTCTTGAATAACACTTTGATCTCGATATGAGTGAGAGAGAGATGAGAGAGATCAGAGAGTATACATTAGAGAATCAAATCAATAGAGTTTGAATTTGATTATGATTGAATTTGAGAAGATTTTTAGTAGAATTTCTTTTAGGAATCAAGAGCATGAAAGAGGAAAGAAAACACGAGAAAGCATTTAACCAAAATTCATTGAGAGAACCCCTATTTATAGAAAAACAACAGTCATGTCCATTCGAGAAGAGCTACGACGAAAAGACACTTCCATTCAAAATTTGAATTTTGAAAATATCGGACTATATGTCGACATATGGATACTATATATGTCGACATATCCTTTGTAGTTTTGAATTTTTTTAGTAAAAGTTGTTTTGAAAATATTAAGTTTTGTAAAATATTTTGATACTTTGTAAAACCATTTAAGCATAGTTTTACACATTTTAACCATAATAAAACTTAAGAAAATTTTATAAAATAATTTTGAAATATTTTACTATATAAAGGATTTAAATATAAATAATATAAACAAAAATAATATATATAAAATATAAGTGAATATATATACTGAAATCAAAGTATTAATGAATGTCAAAAATACTCTTTTGAATACCATACAATTTAGAAAATATAAAACCAAAAACTATATCTAAATATAATAATTTAAAAGTATTAAATATAAAATTCTTAAAAATTAATTACTCAAAATATAATAAACTTGTTAATAAAAATAAGTTTAAAAATCATTTTGAAAACATGGATTCTTTAAAAATTATTGTTTGAAATCTAGGATATTTGAAAATCGTTTAAAAACAGAGAATAGATTTTAAAAACCTTTTTGAAAAATGAAGAGAGATCAAAGAAGTGCTACCAGGGACTTAACAAAATAATCTATGACTCTATAACTTATCTTGATATCTTGAATCTTCAAACTCATGAGTCTTCAATCTTTGATTCTTGATCAACCTCTTGCATCTGCTTTTGATACTGTACAGTTTTTTAATCAACACCTGTCTAATATCCTGCACTATATACTATGTATATCTTGATAAAAACATTAGCATCTATATTTTATATAATGTCATATGGTTGTTGTCATTAAACCAATGCCTAAGGTTCTAACAGTATTTTCATTTTATGGTTCGTTTGGTTTTTGACTTTATTCTTATACTTTATAAATTTCTCATAGAGATTGGATTGATTCTTCATAAGACACACATATTCTAGTCTTGAGAAATTATCAGAAAAAGTTACTAAATAAGAAGCATTATCTTTGGTAACAACATGTATTGGGCCGTATACATCATTATGTACAAGCCCCAAGAGTTCATTAACACCCTTGTTGCTCCCACTAAAGTAGTGCTTGGTCATTTTTCATTTAAGACACGAGTCACACGTATCAAATGATTTAGAATCAAGTGATGGTAAAAAAACATTTAGTTTTCAGTTTGTGCAGTCGTTTCTCACTTATATGACCAAGTGTAACGACCCACATTTTTGGACAATTTAAACCGACAATCAAATACACATGTCGATTCCAAACCATTCAAAAGGGCAGATGGTTATTGGGGTAAATAAGAAAAGAAAAGAAAGGGAGATAAAGGAAATGAAACAACACAGAATCTTGCAGCGGAACGATAAAATATAATAGTCAAATAAACAGTTCATGAAACTGTTTACAATACTTTGATCATTATTTATACAACATTATCAAAGTTATACATATACAACAGAACAAATAAAATAATGCAGCGGGCAACATGATGCAAAGATAATAATAGTAATAGTATACCAAATCTTCGTCTTCGTCCTCCTGAATAGATCTTCAAAAATCTGAAAAACTCAGGACTGACCCGAGCGTAATGAAAAGACAAAACACTCGAGTCAGGACTAAATATCCTTATGAATAAATCAATCGTAAATAAATATGAGTGTAACGGCGTCAGAGATGTTTACGGCGTTTGACATCTCATATCCAGTGTCAACGTGCGTGCAATAACTCAAGAGATGTTACGGGATTTTCCATCTCTCAAGGATCCGTTAAACTATCTACTATATAGTACAATACGCTATTATAATATGTCTACAGTAAAGTAAAAGTATTAAAATAGCGTTAAGGCGTTACCATAATCCCCCTTAACACATTTTTATAATTCCATAGTCAAACCAATAGTTGGATAGGATAATAAATGTCGAATTCATTGGGTATAATAGAGTAATTGATTGATAAGTGAAATCTATTTAAAATCAAATAACTGAATATTGAACAGGTAAATTGTTTAAAGTAAATATTTAAAACTTATTGAATAGTTGAATAACTGTAAAATGGAAATAGTGTTCTAAGATGTGAATTGGTTTTAAAAGTTGAATCTTATAAGCTCAATTTCAAATATTTCATAGGATAATGAATTATTGGATAATCAAAATTGTTTAAATTTAATATTTGGAATTTATTGAATAATTGAATAACGGGTTTAATATAATTAAAAATGATTTGTAAATTTTTTTTTTATCATATTAAAGTTAGAATGATGTTGTAGAACTTTTAAAATCGAATTAAAAGTAAATTTGTGAAAATTGAATATTTTAATATTTAATTGACGAGTTAAAATAGTCATTTTTCAAACAGTCTCGGATTTCGACGAAACCAGTTTCATCGGATCCGTAACGTGATATTATTGTATGATTTCAAATTTCATGTCAATCGGATTTACCGTTTGTCCAGGGCAAGCCAAAACGCATAGAAATTTGTTTAATCGGTTTAATTTAAATTTGATCGTTTATTTCCGTAACTCGCGCATACGATTGAATTAGCCTCCGAAACCTATTCCATTGTGTCCGGAACGTTGGGTAAACCTTCTAACGCCTGCCGAGACGCTTCGTTTGGAGTTCGGAAAATTTTCGGTGAATAGTGTTTTTGCAATTTTCCATCAAAGGACATGTTAACTTCACTTTTTCAAAATTAAGAAAACCCTAGGGTTTTATTGCTTCAGCCGCCGGCTATATTCAATGGCCAGAAATTGTCGAACTTCCTCATCTATTATCTCCAAATCTACACACAATTAGCAAAAGTCGTCAACTACAAAGTTGTAGAGGGCATCAAGATCTAGCTATTCAACGGTGGAGATCGGAAACGGAGCCACGGATCGACGACAATTTCAGTTCAAAGCCGCTACGTTTTTCACATTTTTCGAGGCGAGATGGGGGGCCGAGCTTCGAGCAGCTCCAGGCGTTGGTGGCTCGTGTGGTGGCGCGCGTGGTGGTATTCCCTGATCGCTCTGGAAGTCGTCGTAGAGGTCGTGAAAATTGATGGAAGAAACGATGGCTAATGGGTTTGCATACGTGAATTTCACGTTGAGGAAGAAGAGACGAGGGACGGCTCAGATCTAAAGATGCAGAAATCGATGACCAGGATGGAGTTGAGGGTTTGATATTTAAAATAAAAGCTGAAATTGTATGTTTAAATTCGTATAAACTTAAAAATAGCATAACTTTTTCATACGAGGTCGAAAACGCACGAAACTTTTTGCGTTGGAATCGTATCGACGAGCACTACGCAATGGAGTCGTTTGGAGCTAGTTTAAATTTCGGGTAAAATTAAACGCTCGTTTAATTTTATTCGAAATAAAACGCTGGAACTGCATTGAGATCAAGGTGAGTATTTTATAACGCTCACAACGTACTGAATATCTTTATGCTAGTTAAATCTGACATTATGAAGTGTTATGATTTTTATTTGTCGTTGTTTGATAAAATTTAATTGTCATATAGATTGTCATTTGAATTAACCATTGAAAATTAAATTGACAATTAAATTGAAATTAAAATTGAATTGCGATTAAATTACCTGACATTGATAACAATGAAATTGCCATGAATTGTATTGTCTATTGGATGATGTATTTCGATGGATGTTATTGGTTGATATTTAAATGTTTGGATGTTTATTTGCTTATATATATACTGTTACGCATACATATGACACTGTGATTTGGTTTAAGTGATATATATTCATCCCTGACATTTAATTGAAATAACTAATCACTTGGCCATAGGATAGAAAATTATATATGGACACCGGATTGGCTAAATTAATAATTTTTTTAAAATCGTCGATTTGAAATTTGTTTAAATGTTTTGATTTAAAAGTTATAAATAAAATCAATTTATAGAAATCGAATTTATCGAAAAATTTGAGTTTGGAATGTTGAAATAAAATTTTGGGTTAAAAGAAATTGTCAAATAATTTAAGTTGAGACTTTGAAATTTGAAATTTGGATATGATTGAATTTCGAAAATTTATTTGTTTTAAAGATTGAACATTATTTCGAGCTTTGAGTATTACTAAGTAAAGGCGATATAAAAATGATATTTTGAAACTGAGCTTGAAATTGAATCATATTTGTAATTGGGATTTAAATTTAAATATTGAAGGACAATTTTGTTAAGTGTTATAAATTGATATTTTGAAAAATCAAGCTCCAAATCGATATAAATTGAAATTGAATTAATTGAAGGTGAGTGTAGAATTGAACTAATTTGAAGTCAAAGTGGACATTGATTTGAATTGAAATCGAAATTGAATCGGTAGAATAGAAATTGAAATTGATTTGAATTGGGAAGTTATAATTGAAATGAATTGGTTTAGAAGCTGTTTCATCTTGTTTTCCAAATTACTCTGTTATATAAACCATCTTTAAATACTTAAACTATTTTAACCTATATTAACTATATTAAATTATTTTTACCCATCTTAAACCATGTTAAATTATTTTAATCTATTTTAAATCTACTTAACCCAATTTAAATTATTTTAAACTAATTTATCTATTTTAAATCCATTTTAAGATTTTAAGTATTTTTAACTATTTTAATTATTTAAAATTACTTTTAAACTACTTAAAACTATTTTCTAAAATTTCAAGCTGGTCAATAAGGTGAAATGTTTATGTTTAAATCTTGAATTTAAATACGAATTGGGTTAAACGAAGTTGCAACTTAAATTGAAATTCGAAGTGAATTTGAAATCGAAATGAGATATCGAGGCGAAAAATGATTTTTGTAACGAAATCTTACATTTGAATAGATACGATGATATTTGAAATGGATTTGATTATTTTGAAGCGAATGTGATATTTTGATATCAATTATGAATCGACTTGAAATATAAAAGAGCCACCGGTGTAATAATACGTAGTTATTAAAGAGACCGGGATCAGATATGGACATACTCTCTGTCGATACCGAAAACCACTTTAATAACTATTATACGTGGAGTGTTGATCCAGAATGAAGTGGATGGTTTGGTGAACGCGTTGAATGAAGAAAGAGAACGATATTGGATGACCTCTGACATGACTAAAACAGGAGCCGCGCCGGGCCATTGAGGTTCGCCATCTCTAGCGGACACACTTCTTCGATATCATATCTATTACATTTGTGATTCGATTTGGGTGCACCACTTGATTTGGGAGTGTTGTTTCGCGGTGTTGGGGTAGCTGCTGGCTATGCTCAACATCAGTCCGGATCACGCAACTACTAGTATCCTAGTTGGTATCGCCTCATGTACCTTGTCATACTGATTATCCTATTCGCGACCACTACGTTTTGTTTTGTGTTATACCTATGGGGTACCCTCTGATAACCACTAGTTTACGGTGGGGTTTACGGTGCTGTATAGACTATGGCATTATAAAATGTGTTAAAGGGGATTATGGTAACGCCTTAATGCTATTTTGATACTTTATATTACTGATAGGCATTATCTACTTAGCGTACATTACTACCTAGTAGATAGTTTAACGGATCCTTGAGAGATGGAAAATCCCGTAACATCTCTTGAGTTATTGCACGCACGTTGACACTGGATAGGAGATGTAAAACCCCGTAAACATCCCTGACGCCATTACACTCATATTTATTTACGATTGATTTAACTTTCATAAGGATATTTTAGTCCTGACTCGAGTGTTTTGTCTTTTCATTACGCTCGGGCCAGTCCTGAGTTTTCAGATTTTTGAAGATCTATTCTGGAGGATGAAGACGAAGATTTGGTATACTATTACTATTATTATCCTTGCATCATGCTGTCTGCTGCATCATTTTATTTGTTCTGTTGTATATGTATAACTCTGATAAATGTTGTATAAATAATGATCAAAGTATTGTAAACAGCTTCATGAACTGTTTATTTGACTATTATATTTTATCGTTCCGCTGCGAGATTCTGTGTTGTTTCATTTCCTTTATTTCTCTTTCTTTTCTTTTCTTATTTACCCCAATAACCATCTGCCCTTTTGAATGGTTTGGAACCGACATGTGTATTTGATTGTCGGTTTAAACTGTCCAAAAGGCGGGTCGTTACAGTTGGTCTATGCCATAAAAAATTATTATTAATGTCAAAATTAGAAGAATTATTTACTACATAGACATAATTAAAATTAATGACATAAATGCCATTATCCAGAACATCATTGTTGATTTTATTTCAATCCAACATAATGTTCATAACATCATATACACAAAGAAAAATACATTTAGTCTTGCACATTCTAGATACTAAAATTATTCCACAAATATTTTTTTTACATAATAGAAATTCTTAAGAATTAGAAGTAATCCATTAGGCAAAGCCAAGGGATAGTCTGCAGTTGTATATACTAGAGATCTATCTGCAAATTGAAGTCTCATATCAACCTTTGTCACATGTTCCATGCAACGAATTACAGATATAAGTTCCAAATTCAATATCTAAAACCCATGGTAATTTATTGGTTGCAAAACAATTGTGAATCATAAATATACCTGTAGGAGCGGCATAACTATTATGTTTCTTCTTTAACAATCTTTGAGTAATCCAACAGTTTCGTTTCTAGTGCCCCTCCTTGCGATAGTGATGACATTAACCCTTGTCATTTGAAATAGTCTTCTTATTCTTCTTGTTGACCTATTTCCTCTTCTTCAAACTATTCGAAGATGATGCTTTCCCTTTTACCGCGAACATTATGCCTTGATCCTTAAATGAAGAGTCGACTGATCTCAACATATTGAGTAGCTCCACGAAGCTTACATTCAACATGTTCATATTATATTTTAATATGAATGACTTAAACTGTGTAGTAAGAGATCCTAAAATCAAGTCCACTTGCATCTTTTTGCTTACGTGATGTCTAATTTGGAAAGTTTATCAATATAGCCTTTTACTATTAATACGCACTCGCCCACTTTCATGCCCTTCAAAACCTTTATGTTGAACAATTTCTTAGTAATTTAGTAGTGCGGAATGAGATTGCTCCTCAAACAATGCTTCGAGGATATCAAAGATTTAATGGATAGACATGTTTTTGTGATGTCTTTGCAAAGGTTTATCTAATGTAGACAGCATGTAAACTTGGATGATTTCTCGATCCACACCTGTTTGTTATAAGCAATTAGTAGTTCGGGTTCGTGTCATCGGCGAGTCTTACTCTAAGGGGTTCAGTTAATGACTACCATACGCGATCGTATGTAACTATTATTTTGATTGCCCTTCGCCAGCCTATGTAGTTAGGTCTGGTGAGTTTGTCATTTTCAACATCTAACTTTGGTGTAGACATTTCTTAGAAAATCTAATTTAGCATATTAGGACATTATATTCATAACAGATGTTCTTATAATACCAGTAAGGTTAAACATAACATTTCATTTTACTAATAAGCTTCCACTTGACTTTTATGTTTCTCAAAATCCTAAGAAGAAACATAGAAATCTTTCAACTTCTCTAGTCGGTGTTGGATCTCACTTGCCTTGGAATTTTGACCTTGAGTTTGCTCAACACATCATAGACCAAATCAATGGATAACACATTATCGGTTGAATCATATACAAATATTAACCCATGATCTTTGTCCTAATCTCATTTCAACCTCGAGTTTGTTCAATAAAGCAAAAGCGATTATTTACTCATACATACCATTTCACAGTGGCATGATATAACGCACAGTATCCTTGAATACACGACAGTATAATCGAACAACTAATATAAAACACAATATAACTATAAGCAATAAACAAAAAATATAAAGTGGTACTCATCATTTCTGATGAATGGAGTCTATGTAGACTTGTGCCCAAGATAAATAGAGTCAGTACCTCGGTGTACCATAAACCTCGAGTCGCATCCAATATGGTCGAACTCGTGTAGATCTCACCGAGCCCAATGTCGAGCATAAGTGATATATGACCTACTCTATCTATCTAAAGCCTAGTCCGCTTTGGACATCGATCTACAATTTAAATTATCATGATCCAATGACTTCCGTTGAGGGTCCAAAATAAATAGAGTTAGTACCTCAGTGTACCATAGACCCGAGCCGTATCCTAATTGTCGAACTCGTGTAGATCTCACCATACCTCATATCGAGCATAAGTGATATATGGCTTACTCTAGATATCTAAAAACTATGTGGACCTTACCGTACACCTTATCGAGCATAAGTGATATATGATCCACATATAAATAATCATCATCATCTCCCCCCGATCATCATGGATTTCTTAATAAACTCGCATAACGTCTTTATAAAAAAGAACGACGGGGGTGTCTCGTATAAGACACTGTCGGAACTAAAATGGAACACCGATACCATGTGTGTGTGTGCGTATCAAAATATAACGTCACATTATCAAATAAGCCTATCATAAACGAAGAACATCGTCCAGCTATATGGATGGTCTCTGTTCAAAGACCGATAATATGCATGGCTACTAATAAAGGCCACTACGATATATGATCACTAATATAAGATCAATGTTGTGTGTGGTCACTGATATAAGACCGATACAACTTATCAAACTATACATATCCCTAGTTAAAGTCATGGGGCATAGACTAACCCCGATCAATCATACATTCTCACTAAATATAACTATATAATCAATCACTACATCGATACCTTATCTGATCATCATTGATCGCACATGTATTGTAACATCTCCCACTTGGAGGTCCAAAACTAACAGCTACGGATGCTGCAGTCATCCATGGTTGTTAATCCTCGGCGACGAAATACGGTAATGTTAGATATATTGATATAACAGAAACACATGGATATGGAAATTTTAAAATTAACAAACAACTTTCTCATTCCATTTCAAAACATTACAAATTCACTGCATAATCCCAATACGAGAATCACGTTCATAGAAAATATATTTATTACAATATATGCTAAGAGCGACATATGAAGATGCCCCTTTGGATGATCAGAGTATATATAGGCAATTAAACAACTTTGCCTTTACAACAACTACACAACGGAATCAAAATAAAAGAGAACCCTAGATAGCTATCATGCCTCCTGCACGTCTGCGGAAGCTTATTCGTCTAAAGAGGTACTTGAAAACCTCAACTCCCAAACTACTCAAAATCAATTGTGTACCCAAGAGTTTAAGGGGAAAACATAAACTTCGAGTCAGACATAAAGCCTGGTATGAATATTAATCTACCATCTCAAACCATTTAGATATCTAGTGAGACCATGCCGCTTAACGGAACAGGTTTTCCCCTCACTAGTATCCTAAAACTTTATAAAACTATATACCGTGCTCCTACATCCATAGGGTTAAAAATATAACATTTCAAAATATCACGATAATATGCAAAACTAGTAAATCAATTCTGGATTTTTCATCCCCATTTATTCCGACTAACTATCTCATTTATAGTTTCTAGGGTCATCATTAACGTATTAGTTTTCATGGGCTGACTAATAACCAGTTTAAATTTATGGACTTCCTGTCCTATCTCATATTTTTCATGGAACCACTAAGAATCTGTTCAAATTTATGGACTCCCTGTCCTATTTCTTAGTTTTTATGGGATCACTAAGAACCTATTGGCCCATGCCAATAACATCATTGTTTCATGGGTTCTTCCTGAACCTATTGGCAACTCCAATAACTTCCCTCTTATCCTAGTTTTCATGGGTAGACTAGGAACATATTGACATCTGTCAACAACTTAATCCGAATACAGTTTTCATGGATTTACTACAAACCTATTGGCCCCTGCCAATAACTCTTTCCAATCATAGTTTTCATGGGTTTACTATGAATTTGTCTCCTTGAAAACTTCTTTTATACATAGTTTTCATGGGTTTACTATGAATTTGTCTCCCTGACAACTTCTTTTATACATAATTTTCATGGGTTTACTATGAACCTATCTCCATGGCAACTTCTTTAATCAATATTTTAGCACCTATATTCTGGTCTTTCCGACCTTTTAGCACCTAGCTGTTTATTCTGTCCTTCCCCAAACTACAGTTATGGGTCTATTACAATGTGGATATATACATAAATGTAGAAGCAAACATAATAATTTGGTTAATCCCTTTAACCTATTAGTCAAGGAAAAGTTCTTCAAAAACCCATACTTAAATCCATTTCAAAACTCTTTATTTATGCCATGGTTTTCCTTTAAAATGAGATTGAGTTATTTGTTTTAAAAACTAAGGCTTTCGAAACCTTAAAACATTACTTTTGAAACCCCTGGATAACCTCCTTCAAAAGCATAGAAAACATCTTTTCAAAACATTACATATAAACCTTTCGAAGCTCTTTAAATCATCTCTTTCGAAGCCAAAGTATACCTTTCGAAATCATCAAAACATTACTTAATAATCCTTAGAAAAATAGCTTCGAAACAATGAAAGTACCCCTTTCGAAACCTTTAATCTTTATATAAAATTTTTTTGGAGACAGTTTGATGGTTTCGACACCATCCTTTTGAAAGCATCAAAACATTTAAGTAAAACATTGAAGGTTAGCATCGATACCTCCTTTCGAAGCCATTGCCTTCGAAACCCTTGAACCCTTTCGAAAGCATTTAGGAAATGGCTTAGTACATCTTTGAAACAAAAGCTACGCTTCGAAAGCATTGATGAATTCAATGAATGTGAAAGGCAAAAGAACGGCGGCAGGGTTTCGACTAGGTCGGAACCACCATTTTTGAAAACATTGTTTTATAAACATGGGACTCATTCGAAAGCTCATATTAAAAATGAAAGATGGCAACCTTCTTCGAAAGCTATTTAGAAAACCCTTTTCGATAGCATATTCTTCGACTCCTTCGAAAGTTTTAGCAAAACAAAAGCAAGCGCTTAACATTTAAAAGCAAAGCAAAGATTTTGTTTCCATTAGAAGCTATATTTCGACATCATGCCTTCTGCGTTTCTCCAATCCACTACGTACCAAAATTGATACCTTGTGTATTGATTTCGACTTTGTGGGTTTTCGACTTGATTGGAGGCGTTAGCTATGAGTAGAAAGGTGCTTGTAATAGAGGTGGAACCCAGTTTTCTAGGTAAATCCGATTTAATGACAATAAAAGCAAAGAATTTCCAACTAACCTACCTACTTGTAATCATATGATTGGTTGCCTCAACTTTTAAAATCCTTTACATAGAATAACTGCCATATAATTTCAGATCTAAACTAAGATTAATTTAACAAATAAGCCGTTTCATTAAGAAAAACAATTAAATCATTTAGGTCCTTCTTTCAAAATAATTTAACTCTTATAGTAATTCACTTAGGACAAATCCCAAAAAATCACAAAAATTCACTTTTAATATATTATCTAACATATCTAAATTTCAGACTCAAATTCTCAATATAATTTCTGAAATAAATTTCTAAACCCAATTAACCATATTTTCCTTTGAAAATTCTTAATAAATTCTCCATAACTTGGAAAATTATGAAAATTAAAACCTAACTCCAAAATCATGTTTTACATGACATAAAATTTTCTCAGGGCATTTTATATATGAACAATTTGATTTAAATCAAACACATTATAAATCCAAGCATATCATCATCCAAATCACCATTAAAACGAATTTAATCTTAAACCCGAAGAAAAATGATTATAAACACAGTAGAGATGGTATAAATTATTATTCACCTTGATTAGGATAAGGAAATTGGATTGAGATCGAGATTTATTTCCCTTTCTTTAATTCCTTAGCTTTAGATTTAATTTCTCCTCTTTTCTCCTAGTAATGGCCAGCTCCTCTTCTTATGTTTGCGTTTTATTTTTGTTTTGCACAAATAAACGTGGATAAAGGGAAACAATAATATATATAGGTGATGGTTTATGTGCGGCTATTTCCTAATAAGGCCTTAGGTTAATTAATTATCATATATAACCATTTATAAGCCTATTTATCTTATTAAGCACAGCCTATAATTTATTTTCTCAATCCCCTTATCACTCTAATTATTTACGTTATTATATTTAGTTTATCTAATTAAATATCCTGAATAATATTATCAAAAACTTAAGGGTGTTACATGTATCACTATAACCGGCATTCGAGTCCCGAGCTTCGCTTTGCATACCACTTTCCTGAGTAGTCTGAAGCTTCCCTAAAGTCCTACTATAGCCCTATGCCACATTGCATTCGGATCTGAGAAGAAACCCTTGTTGAATTGCATTCTTCATGGGCTTTACTATCTAGGAAAATGCACCACCAGTCGCTCGTGATCCACCATTGGTCTACCCATGGCTATCTGTCATTAGTCCAGGTAGAAAACCTCCACATTGTCCTTTCGAGCTTTGCCTTCTCAGTTGCTGCCCGATGAGTCTCCCAGCTCCCTTAGCCTGCATTCCCGGCAGCAGACCTCTTCCAGAGTTCATTGGTTGATGTTTTGGAAGTGGTCTCGTAAGTATTCAAAATCCGATTCATATGAATCCCGCTCTTTTTCATATAGAGTTTCCTCAGGATGATTCCAATGACCCAAGCTCCTCTAAAATGCCAAAAAGACTCAGCCAAACTTCTTGCCTCACATGATGCTCACATATGCATTGATACACCTGCTCATACATGCATATATACGCACATATACACACACATATATGCATATGCATAAAACTTCAAAAATCATGTTTCAAGCTTCACCGAAGCGATTACTCGACCCGGTACTCTCTTACGTAACTAAGCATACTCATGGTCACTATAGCTACATGAGATTGCTCGTAGCGTGTTTATACATATATATAATCAATCACACAAATATATTCGTTCATTAACACATACACAACCATTACTGATGATTCTAATTACAATTCGAGAATTTGTTTTATTATTATATAACTTCAAATACACATATACGTATACTTGCCCAATTTCATATGCATATACATGTATTTAAATAGCGATTCGATTATTTTAATAATCGAATCTTCCTTTTATTTATCAAATCTTTTCTATTAAAGTTCAATATCGTCTTCTATTATTTTATAAAATCATTCTATTATTTTATAAAATACAAAACTAGCTAATAAATCATCTTAACGTCTCATAATTCTTAATCTTTCATCAAGAATAAGTATTCAGCTTATAATTGTTTTATAAAACCTATAACCACTTTATAAAATATTTCCTTCCTATTGTTTTACAAAATCTCATACTTTTATAAAATACTTCCTTTATATTTTATTATAAAATCTCATTCCACATTATAAAATATACCATTGTCACTACTTTATAATCATTCTATTTTATAAAGCGATTCTTATTATTTTATAAAATCTCATTCTATTTTATAGAATATCTCTTTCACTTATCAAATTATTTCTTTATTAAATATTATTTATAGGTACTAATTAAGCTCTTTAAGCCTTTGATCACTTTGATAAGAAGCATGGAGCTCATATCTCGCTTAATTAGCCCACTATCTTCATTATATAAAATATTCCTTTGTTTTATAAATTGATTACTTCTTGTGAATAATGTTTAAAACTGCTAGTTAAGCTTCATTAGGCCTCTAATCACCTTAATAATAAGTGTAGAGCTTCTAATTTACTCAAGTAGTACACTAATTTTTAAATTGATTCAAATGATTTAATTAATAATTTATAACGATATACACGTCATTATATTACGTAATTAATCATAATCAAATTATAACATCATATATATTCATCCAATTAACCCAAACTAATTCTAGCCTTACTTTCTTTTCAAAACATGGTCTTTAAGGTTTTTAATAAACAATGTGATGATCTAAACATGTTTAAGGCATGAACATAAGCCTACTTACATTACTAACATTCTCTAAATCATTCTATATCACTTCATAATCGTAAATAAATAAATATATGAAGTATAACATGTAAATTAGGTAGGAGAATCATCCCACTCACTAAACTTTCCCCTAAACCAAGCTTAAATCGCCAAAATCAAAGTTTTGGCTCTCTTTAAATTTTGAAATGAACATCAAGACTCCGATTCAAGCCAATTCTTTCACGTGTTTTGTAGAGAACTGGAAGACAGAATTATGGTGATTTTTATTTGATTTTAGAAAATGTATTTAGTGGTTTTAGGGTTTGGGGATTAGGAGTGGATTAAGAAATATTTAGAGAAGGATTAGGACAGGAAGAGGAACGTGAGTGGAAAGTAAAATGAGAGAATGAAATGGAATCATGAAAGGGTTAGTCAATTATAGTCTAGACAATGAGCCTAAGCCCTTTTCACTTCTTTCTCCAAAAATCACTATTAACAGCAAAAACTCATCGACTCAAAACATAGTCAAATTTATACTCATTTTACTTGCATCAAAAAAGCGAACTCAACTGCGGGTGTTTCAAGTCCCAATTCACTTGTCTGTAAAAGTCGAGTATAAGAGGTATTCCCTTGATTAACGATTAAATATTTAAATATTCGATCCTTAAAATTATGACATGTTACAATATTCCAATTTTCTTTCGATTAAATCATGGAATAGATTTCATGAACGATTATTGTTGAGTCCGAGTTAAATTTTTATAAGTGAAACACTATTCAATAGGGAATTTATCTCCTTTGTTGTAAGAGGTTAGGATCACGGTCAACTACGCTTAACTCAAAGTCATAGTCTCTCGTTAGAGCATATTGGTTAGAATAAATGTTATTTTTAAACCAAGGACTTTGAAGATGGACTATACAGTTGTATACAAGTTGTAACGCCCCTAATTTTTATGTAGCATTATTCAGGAGATTTAGTTAGATAAATTAAATAGAATAATGTATGGTGTAATAAGGAGAATGAGATTTGTTAATTAACCAGGTCATGCCTTAAGTAATCAATTAATAAAATTGTTTTGAACATAAAATAGAAAGAACGCAATGAGAAGGGCATAATGGGAATATCTCCTTTATTCATTTCCCTAAACCCTTCCTCTCTCATTATAACTTTTATTATCAAAACTCAAAAAAAAAACTAGAGAAAGGCCGACCATGTCCTAGGAAGAAAAAAGAGGAAATCTAAAAGGAATCAAAGGAAAAGCTTAAGGGGATTAATCAACATCCAATCTCAATCTCTCTTATCCGATTTAAGATGAATAATAGTATCCATCTCATTTATTTATGTTTTTTTGGGATCTATGTTTGATTTTTGAATTGTTGTGATAATATGTCATGCTTGGATGATTATATCATTGTTTGATTAGATGATTATTTACTAGAATTATTATGGAATAATTGTTATGGGTTTTAAAGGTAGAAACCTAATTTTTGATCTCCATTTGACTTGAAATTTGAATATGTTGTGTAAAACATTATTTTGAAGATAGATTTTTAATTTATAGTTTTTCAAGTTTATATGAATATTGTATGAATTTCCTAAGATGGAAAATGAGTTTATTTTGGGTTTTAATTATTAAAAATAAATAAATAAATAAATTGGCCTCGAAATTTTTATATGTGAAAGAAGAAGAAAATTCAAATTTTTGGTGATTTATTTTGGATTTTTCTCAAGTGGTTACGCTTTTCCATGAATTATTCATGATAGAAAGACTATAAATTAATGTTAATTAATGATGTGAATTACAAGGGTTTGCGAATTATTTTAGGAAGGTAAAACATAATCTTTCAGTAAATTTCTAAAAAGAAAATGAAAAGTAATTTGTTAACAATCATATTTTGACAGGAGGCAAGAGTTGGTGAAAAGATTTGTCTTTAAAAAGAAATAGTCAGTTTTATATTTATTTAGAGAAATTCCATAGTGCTAATCCTAGAGGTCCAATACTCCTGCTCCTTACCCTCGACATCCATAAAAGACAATATCTAGAATAACTATTTGATAGTTATATGAGGTATAGAATTTATAAATTCGACATCTATTTAGGATGATGCATGCAATATCTACTTTGTAGATATATGATGTATCAGCTCTTGTAGAGATCAACACCTAGTAATTCAAGGGTTCAGTATCTCTGGTTTGTAAAGACTCGACGTTATATGGTTTTGAGACTAGGCACCATTCTTTTAAAAAGTTTGGCACCTCTTTTGTTTATAGGTTCGACGCCCTCAAGGTTTTAAAGAACCGACACCAACAAATTTTAGGAGCATGGTACCCTAAATTTTTAAGGGTTTGATAATCCTAAGTGTTTTACTTGGAACCTCTTGTGTCCTATATTTTTGATACCTATGTTTGCGGTATAGTAGCCGTATGTTTGCGGTATTATGACCATATATGTTTTAGAGACTCGATATAGAGGCTCGATACCCTATTTTAGCTACATAGATGCCGCATGTTTGTAAATTGAATAACTTTATTTAATGGCTCGATGAGCCATGTCACTACTAGAAAAGGCCTCATTACCGACAGCTAGGACCGACGGCTTCCGACGGCTAATTTTCGACGGCTTTCGACGGGTCGTTGGCGGCCGTCGGAAGCCGTCGGAAATTTGCGATTATACCTGCAGCCGAGCCTTCTTCTTCCTCCTCCTTTCATACGAAAATTATAACCAAAAACCCCCAAATCCCTTCTTCAAGCTTCCAATCCCTAATTTCTAGCTTCCGGATCCTCCACGGCTTCCTAATCAAACTCCATTACTCTTAATCTCAGGTATAATCTCTTATTTTTACGAAAAATTCAGTTTTTACCCTAATTGTAGATTTGCATAAATTAATAAATTTAGGGTGAATTAGTGATTGCAATTGTTTCCAATAGCGTAATAACGGTTTATAGCATCACATGGTATACCTATTTCATCTTTTATCGTGAAATTGTGAAAAACATGTATAATTTGTAATTGTTCATGTATATGTAAATTTTTGTGTATGCCTTGATTCAACGATTATATATGTTATTTGGAATAAGATAAAATGATTGAATGAACTAGGAGTATTATATTGTGCACGTATTTACTTATGAAACAAAAAAATGCATTACTTTAAATTATAATTGTGTGTATTGGAAAATGACAAAAATGTTAAACCAACCTTAAGTTGATTTAATACGTCGAATAAATGTGTTAAATTAATATATATTTTTGTAAATGTGAACAGTGAGTAAAACTGTATTTTTTCGTAAAATGCGCGCATGTAACTGAAAAAATGTCCCTTAGAGAGTTTTTGGCCCCGTCTGACGAGTGTTGCACATGATCGTTGTGTAAATAGTTGTTTTTTTTGAAAAACGACCATTTATATTCATCTGGTACAATGTTTGTCGGATTTGTCCCTGTATTGGACATGTTATGAACACAGTAAGCATTTACATTTTGTGTACTACTTCGTCTCAAACGGTTCATTTCGGCCTAACTTTTCTTTTTTGTTTCCTGCGTACACGCATTTGTGTACAATGCAGGGAACAAAAGGGAAATGCTGCCAAAATTTTGTTGAATCGTTTGAGACAAAGTAATATACGAAGTGTAAATGCTTACTGTGTTTGTAATGGGAAGTAGGATGTTTGACCAATGAAAAAAATTATATATATTTTTAAATCAATACGTTAAAAAATAAAATGTGCCCTATTTGAAATATTTCTAAATTTGTGAAGTTGTTCTTTAAATTCAAAATATTATACGACCATGAAATTAATCTTTTTCGAATTTGTAGTCTTCAAAAGAAATATTAAATTTTGAACTTCTCATTTTGTCAAATAGGAAAAATGATTGATTATTTTGTTGATCGGAGGAGATGGATGTAATAAAGAAAAGGACCGAGGGGCTCAATAAAAGAAGATTTTTATAATGGTATAAATGTGTTTTTTGAATTCGCTTTAAGTAATAACGGAAATGATACAGAAATTCGTTGTCCGTGTAGTAGGTGTGGACATTTGAAGTATTTGTTATCAGATATTGTGGAAGTTCATTTGTGCCAACACGGTTTCACACCCGAGTATTATGTTTGGGATCGGCATGGAGAAGTTGTAGCAAATACTTCTGTAGAGTCTGAAAGTGTCGTTAATGAAATAGTTTCAACGACCCGTATAGAAAATATGGTCGAAGATGCAGCACGATCAATGTTTCCTATGGCTGAAGTTGACGACGATGATGGAAACGTTGAAGAACCAAATATTGAAGCAAAAAAAATTATGATTTACTATATGCTGCTAAGAAACCTATTTGGGATGGTTGTAAAAGCGACACTCAGCTGTCAGTAATCGCAGAATACATTGCGATGAAGTCAAAATACAACGTCACTGAAGCTGGGTTTACGGCTGTTGTACAAGTTGCAAAAAGACGTATGCCGCCCGATAATCTAATGTGAAAATCACTACGAAGTTAAAAAACTTATGTCGGCGTTTGATTTACCATATCAAAAAATAGATATATGTTTAAAAGACTGCATGTTGTTTTGAAAAGAAGACGCAAACCTTAGAAATTGTAAAGTTTGTAACCAGGAGAGATACAAACCAAGAAAAAAGAAGGGGAAGGAAGTTCCGTACAAGCGTATGCACTATTTACCCATAACTCCAAGACTTCAAAGATATATGCATCTTCTATAACTGCATCTAAAATGAGATGGCATAGCGTGAGAACGGAGGATGATAGTACATTGACACATCCGGCTGATGGAGAAGCATGGAAGCATTTCGATAAAACGTATCCAAATTTTGCAGCGGAGAGCCGAAATGTTAGATTAGGATTATGTACGGAGGGTTTTTCTCCATTTTCTCAATTTGGTTCTAAATATTCATCCTGCCCCATTATCGCACATCATATAATTTACCTCCATGGATGTGTATGAAAACGCAATATATGTTTCTTACTGTTGTCGTTCCTGGCCCCGACGATCCGACACAAGGAATCGATGTATATTTACAACCGTTGATTGAGGAGTTAAAAATACCGTGGAACGAAGGAGTAGAAACATACGATGTGTCCAAGAAGAATTTTTTTTGTATGTTTGCTTCTTTGTTGTGGACTATAAGTGATTTTCCTGCCTATGCAATGCTTTCGGAATGGAGTACTACCGGTCGTCTAGCATGTCCATATTGCATGGATGAAACACGAGCGTTTTCTTTACCTCATGGTAAGAAAATTTCATGGTTTGACTGTCATCGATATTTTCTCCATGTAAATCATCCCTTCAGAGGAGACGAGAAAAACTTTTTAGCTAATAGAGTAGAAACCAGACAACCACCGACGATATGGTCAAGCGAAGACATATATGAACTTGCTAAGGACTATCCAAAGATATATGAAACTGGCGAGCAAACAGAAATTGAAGGCAAATCAGTTGTTCATAACTGGTGCAAACAAACTATTTTTTGGGAGTTGCCGTATTGGAAACATCTTCTACTTCGCCATAATATAGATGTGATGCACAATGAGAAAAATGTATTTGACAATGTTTTTAACACAATTTTGAATGTGAAAGGGAAGACGAAGGATGATTTGAAATCAAGACGTGATGTGGAAGAATTATGCAAATATCCTGAGCTTCATATGAAACCAAATGACAGTAAAAAACCCAAAGCATGTTACGAATTAGATAATAATCAAGTTAAAGCTGTGTTAAAATGGGTGGAAGGGTTAAGATTTCCTGATGGGATATCATCAAATCTTCGTAGATGTGTTGACTTTAAAAATGGTAGATTGAGCGGAATGAAAAGTCACGACTGTCACATTATGATGGAAAATTTATTTCCCGTAATGTTCAAAGAACTACTGCCGTTAAAAGTTTGGAAGGTAGTAACGGAGCTTAGTATGTTTTACAAAGAGCTTTGTTCGACTACTTTAAAAGTGCAACGTTTACGTAAACTTGAAGTGGACATTCATATATTGCTTTGCAAATTAGAGAAAATATTTCCGCCAGGTTTTTTTTCATGTGATGAAACATTTACTTGTTCATCTCCCATCTGAAGCATGATTTCGAGGTCCTGTCCAATATGGATGGATGTATCCATTTGAGAGGTATGTAATATGTTATAACGTAATTTAATTGCATTTGAAAGATGCATTTAATATAAATTAATTTTGCATAGACATTTGAATCATCTGAAGAAAAAAGTGAGGCAAAAAGCACGAGTTGAAGGTTCGATATGCAGATCTTACATCGAAGAAGAAACTTCATTCTTTTTCTCTCACTATTTCAGTGACCATGTGAATATTTCATTTCAAAGTGTTCCTCGTAATGCGAAGACGATGAATAAGAGTCCTCTCAAGCAATGTTATCTATTTTTAGACAACATGGTCGGCCTTTTGGAAAATGTGTAGAAATATGGCTAGACGATAGAGATCTTCATGTAGCACACACACTTATATTCTTCTAAATTGTGCCGAGGTTGCATCGTTTGTTAGGTAATCTAAAATAATAATTTGTGTTTTATTCTTTTCTATAATGCATGCGCGTGTATAACCTAATGTAATAATTTGTTTATATAAACAATGTTTATGGACGTGAACATCCGAACGGAGATCTCAGTAAAGAATTTTTCGGTTGGTTTTCAAATTATGTTTATGAGCCGAGAAATTGTGTTGTTGACGAAGGGTTGAAACATCTTGCGATGGGACCAAAAAGAGTGGTCAAGACATATCCAATATATTTCGTCAATGGATATAAATTTAACACCAAAGAATACGGTGCAGAAAAATTAACAAATAATACTGGAGTATTTGTTAAAGGTAGTGACGATCCAGAAAATCATTTAAATGATTTTTATGGCGTTCTGACACAAATTTTGCAACCGACATATTTCTCACGACCCGCGGAGGAGGTGTTTCTATTTAGATGCAATTGGTTTAGCAATGTTCCAGGTTCTGGAATTAATGTGCACAAGGATTATAATCTTATCGAAATAAAGCATACATCGCACTATCACCAGTATGATCCTTTTTTACTAGCCAAACAAGCATTGTAAGTTTATTACGCTCCTTATCCGTCTGTAAAAAGAGATAAAGCAGATTGGTCTGCAGTTTTTAAAACAAAGGCCAGATTCACATTCGATGGGAAGAATATTCCGGACGAACAAGCTTATCGGGCAGATCTTGAGCAAAATAACGAAACAATAATTACAGACGATCATACAGATTTTGGTCCTTTGATCGATGAATCAAATGTTTTGGTAGAAGCGTTTGACAGTGCAGAGGAAAATATCGTCGAAAACGAGACCGAATCTGAATCAGAAGACGATGATGACTGATATAAATCTGAATCTGTTTTTTTGCAATTGATGTAACTATGTTTAATTCTTGATGTATTATGAAATTGATTTAACTATGAAACCAAATCCGTTTACTATTGTTTGCATGTTTTATGTTATTTCCATTTGTCATTTATTTAGCAATTTTTATTAAAAATGCAATGAACTCTGCTTATCGTTGGAAGAGTACACCCATTATGAATCAGGTATAACACACTTCCATTTCTATTTCCATTTCAGTCATTAATTAAGTAATTTATACCGTTGATGTCATTTTCACATGAAATATATTTCATTATCATGTTATTATTCTCTTATATAATGATGTGTATATGTCATAGGTTTATCATTATGTCATATAGAGGTAGGAGCTCTTCCTGATCGTCAGGAGGTGATGGCAGTGGCCCATCGCAAGAGCCACATCGTGCAGTTGTATCGTTAGTCCCTAGAGCAGATGGGTAAGAATTAAATTTTATTCAGCATCTTATTTTTTCTATGATATACGTACGTACTTATCTATATCGTACTTAAAAACAGGGGGTTCGACCTACTTCTCTCTAAGGTTGTGCTGGACGTCTCTAGAGCTTCTTATTGCAGTAAGATGAGTGCTTGCCGGCCGAAGTGGGATAACATCCCTCCTCACATCATAGAGTGCATATGGCAGGATGTCCTAGTATGTATATTTTTCTGTTTTCCATTTTTAATTCGTTTTTGTCGTTTTTCTACTGTTTATCGTTTAAAGTATAATCTTTTTTTTAACACAGGCTGAGATAGACATCCAAACAGACGATCTGATACTGGCACGAGCATACTGGATGAAGAAGATGCGCAAGAACTACAGGGACACGATATCTGAGATTAAGAAATCTAGTAAGAAACCACGGTGGATGGGAGAGAGCGTGTGGCAAGGTTGGTTGAGATACTGGAAGACGGACGAGGCGAAGGCAAGTATACTAATTTTTTTTGAATCATTAATTTGACGTGATTGAAAAATAATGTATCAAATTTTGAATGTACAGGCAGAGTCGGATAGAAACTCTGCAAATAGAAATAAGAATCCCGTCACTCATCGCGGAGGATCGAAGTCGTTTCAGCAGTATCGGCAGGAGTTGGTAAATTTACTGAATAATAAATGTAAATAGTTTATGCTATATGATTTTGAATGTATAATAATTATATGTAACAATCAACTTCAGGAAGCCGAGGCACATGGTCCTATCAGCTATATGGACGTGTTCACCCATACGCATGCTGTTGAGCATTTTAATCCAGACGAGACTGTTTCGTATGCATGGCAGGACGATAAATCTAGCAAAAGCCATGTAAGCATATTTCATTTCATTCAGTACTAGTAATTGTTTTAATTGTTAAACTATGATGAAATAAGATATGATATTATTAATTTATTAATGCAGAAGATGTTGATGGAGCAGCGGTAGAAACTCCTTGCTGATACGGGTCGAGATCAGCTGACGACCGATGAGGAGGACGTTATTTTTGAGTCCGTTATGCATCCAGCAGAGAACGGTCGACGATACGGATTCGGCAATCTAGCGGTAAATAATTTACTTTTTTTGAAATACTTCAAATATGATATTTTGACCTTTTCAAAACAATAAACTTGAATTTTATTCATTTTTCAATTATTGTAGGCCAGTAGTCAGAGTAGGGGACGGCGGAGTAGACGTCAGAGCGATCTAGCAGATATAGAAGAATTGCGGACTAGAGTGTCCCAATTGGAGGAGCAGAACAGTCAACAGGCCATGCAGACCGCACAGTTGTTAGAGTACATGCAGCAGTTTGGTGCCCGCTTCCCTTCCTCGGCTGGCTCTGGATCTGGAGGAGATTGATTCATTGTTTTCTTGCTTGTTCGTTTGTTTGTTCAGGTATGTTTTGTTTTAGTTTAGAATGACTTGGTAGACGACATAGGTAATTGTTGATTTATGTATAATTATGTTTGATACACTTGGTTCTGTAGTTGTATGAGGATGTGTATGAGAATATTGATGAATTTGTGTATTAACAACATGGTAGAACAGTTATTGTTAGGATTAATGTTAATATTCGAATGGTTATGTATATTTTGTATTTTATTTTGATGTAATTTTATTTATTTGTGTGTTTATTGAACATTTTGTAGTTTGGGTTTGGATATTTGGTTGGATTATTGTATGTTGGATTGTGCAGTATTGATATCATAGTGTTTGGAAGGGAAATGTGGTTGGAAGGCTATATTTGCAACGAATTTCAAAAAAAAAAACAGCAGATTTCCAACGGCTTCCGATGGCTCCCGACGGCTTATAGGTCAAAATTTTCGACGGCTCTCGGCGGCCTGTAGCATGCTATTTCCGACGGGTACCGACATCCTTCGGAATCCGTCGGAATCGTGTGCGACAGCTTCCGTCGGAAGCCGTCAGAAATACTGCTCCCCAACGCAGTCATTTCCGACGGCTTTTTCCGACGGCCGCCGACGGCTTCCGACGGCCGCCGACGGTTTTCGGCCGTCGGAAAACGTGATTCCCCTAATTTTCATGCAATATCTACTTTGTTACAATATTCGATCCTTAAAATTATGACATGTTACAATATTCCAATTTTCTTCCGATTAAATCATGGAATAGATTTCATGAACGATTATTGTTGAGTCCGAGTTAAAGTTTTATAAGTGAAACACTATTCAATAGGGAATTTATCTCCTTTGTTGTAAGAGGTTAGGATCACGGTCAACTACGCTTAACTCAAAGTCAAAGTCTCTGGTTAGAGCGTATTGGTTAGAATAAATGTTATTTTGAACCAAGGACTTTGAAGATGGACTAAACAGTTGTATACAAGTTGTAACGCCCCTAAGTTTTGTGTAGCATTATTCAGGAGATTTAGTTAGATAAATTAAATAGAATAATGTATGGTGTAATAAGGAGAATGAGATTTGTTAATTAACCAGGTCGTGCCTTAAGTAATCAATTAATAAAATTGATTTGAACATAAAATAGAAAGAACGCAATGAGAAGGGAATAATGGGAATATCTCCTTTATTCATTTCCCTAAACCCTTCCTATCTCATTATCACTTTTATTATCAAAACTCAAAAAGAAAACTAGAGAAAGGCCGACCATGTCCTAGGAAGAAAAAAGAGGAAATCTAAAGAGAATCAAAGGAAAAGCTTAGGGGGATTGATCAACATCCAATCTCAATCTCTCTTATCCAATTTAAGATGAATAATAGTATCCATCTCATTTATTTATGTTTTTTTGGGATCTATGTTTGATTTTTGAATTGTTGTTATAATATGTCATGCTTGGATGATTATATCATTGTTTGATTAGATGATTATTTACTAGAATTATTATGGAATAATTCTTATGGGTTTTAAAGGTAGAAACCTAATTTTTAATCTCCATTTGACTTGAAATTTGAATATGTTGTGTAAAACATTATTTTGAAGATAGATTTTTAATTTATAGTTTTTCAAGTTTATATGAATATTGTATGAATTTCCTAAGATGGAAAATGAGTTTATTTTGGGTTTTAATTATTAAAAATAATTAAATAAATAAATTGGCCTCGAAATTTTTATATGTGAAAGAAGAAGAAAATTCAAATTTTTGGTGATTTCTTTTGGATTTTTCTCAAGTGGTTACGCTTTTCCATGAATTATTCATGATAGAAAGACTATAAATTAATGTTAATTAATGATGTGAATTACAAGGGTTTGCGAATTATTTTAGGAAGGTAAAACATAATCTTCCAGTAAATTTCTGAAAAGAACATGAAAAGTAATTTGTTAACAATCATATTTTGACAAGAGGCAAGAGTTGGTGGAAAGATTTGTCTTTAAAAAGAAATAGTCAGTTTTATATTTATTTAGAGAAATGCCATAGTGCTAATCCTAGAGGTCCGATACTCCTTCTCCTTACCCTCGACATCCATAAAAGACGATATATAGAATAACTATTTGATAGTTATATGAGGTATAGAATTTATAAATTCGACATCTATTTAGGATGATGCATGCAATATCTACTTTGTAGATATGTGATGTATCAGCTCTTGTAGAGATCAACAGCTAGTAATTCAAGGGTTCAGTATCTCTGGTTTGTAAAGACTCGACGTTATATGGTTTTGAGACTAGGCACCATTCTTTTAAAAAGTTTGGCACCTCTTTTGTTTATAGGTTCGGCGCCCTCAAGGTTTTAAAGAACCGACACCAACAAATTTTAGGAGCATGGTACCCTAAATTTTTAAGGGTTTGATAATCCTAAGTGTTTTATTTGGAACCTCTTGTGTCCTATGTTTTTGATACCTATGTTTGCGGTATAGTAGCCGTATGTTTGCGGTATTATGACCATATATGTTTTAGAGACTCGATATAGAGGCTCGATACCCTATTTTAGCTGCATAGATGCCGCATGTTTGTAAATTGAATAACTTTATTTAATGGCTCGATGAGCCATATGTTTAGAGGCTCGACAACCTTATTTTGATATGAATCATTAAAAGAAGCTAATTAAAGATGATCGTATTTTGGCATATAAGTCTGGCTAAGTAAAGGGGTTTTAGTTTTTCTTGTTTTAAAGAATGACTTTAAGGGACTAATTATTTGTAAAGATAAATGTTTTCATGGGAATAAAATGATGTTTTAGCCCAAGTTTTATAGGCATTTTTCCAAGAACAGTGTTACTTGAATTAACTTATTTTGTGATGCCAATGAATGTTGATTGAACATATTAGAATTTTTTTATATGTTCTTATTCCCATATAATCAATTATATATTTATATGATTTGCATTTCCATACTCACATCATCATGACCCAATATTATATCTTAGGGTGTATGGGAAATAATACCGATTAGGTTGATCCATTTGTGAGTACAGTCAGAGTAAACCCCGAGTGAGTAGAATTGCATCTAAGAAATCAGATAGATTAAATTTGTGAGTAGGATGTTTCGAACAAATCAAAAGAACACTTGTTTACTCCTAACCGTAGGAAGAGGTAGGTTATCGGTTAACCTGTCAAAATTAATAGATTCGCAGTAATCCTAGAAAAAATATATGATATGTGCGTTGGATAGTCACATGATATATGAGTCGGATAGTCCATATGATTCTTGATAGGTTTATAGTAACCCTAATAAAACTGCCGGATAGTCCATATGATTCTTGATAGGTTTATGGTAACCCTAAGAAAACTATGATATAGGGACAGATAACTAGTCCTCTGTTTTGGATGGACAGTCCATTTTTACTCTTAACCGTATTTGGGGATTTTAGAATATCCGATTAAAAGTTTTGGCCCAAGTTAGTCCAAAAGGTTATTGGTTGGCCTGCAAAACCATTAGGTACATAGTGATCCTAGGGAAACTATGATTTAAGGTAGATAGTCTATTTTTAGGAAGCGTAAACCCTGGGTGTGCATAACCCTAGGATGACAGACTAGTCATACTTACCATGTCGCATGGATGCATATGATCATGTCATGTATGTTCTAATCATTATGGTTGCAGGTGAATGATTTATGATTGACATATTTAGATAAGATACTAGTGAGGGGAAAACCCGTACCGTTCAGCGGCACAGTCTCACTAGACATATATTTTAGTTTGAGATGGTATATTATTATTCACATCAAACTTTTTGTCTGACCTGAAGTTTTTTTCCCCTTAAATTCTCGCTTACTACTTTGAGTAGGTCGGACGTAGGGATTTTCAAGATAGACGAATAAGCTTTCAGAGACGTGCATGAGGCAAGCTGGCTAATATTAGGAGTTTATTTCTAATGTAAAGGGATGTAATGAATATGAAAATTATTAATGAAATAAGTTTGAAAATTTTAATACTCACATTCCCTTAATTATCATCCAAAAATAATATTATGGATGACTGCAACATCCATAACACTTAGTTTTCAGGCATCAAAATGGGGGATGTTACACGGGTAATCTTTGAACAAGACCATCAATATCTAGATATCAAAAGTGATATAGTGATGATGAAAAGAAAGTACGTATAATAAATCGTTGCTTAAAGATGTTTTTTAAAAGATTTAAAATATGATTTTACCTTGACAATTAGTAAGCAATGAATTTGACCAAATTGTCACACTATCGGCTAATGCGATGTGATAATGTTAATATTTGAAGCATTCAATAATAATCATTGACCGAACTCACATTTGTGAGTCACACAACGAATCTGTATATTCTTTAAATTATATCCCAATTAATTAATTTATAAAATGTTATAAATTAAATTAACCGATATAATTATTATACTAATTATGAATGTTCTAGTATTTGGGATGTGTTTAGTTTTTTGGTGTTGGTTTTAGAAAATTTTAGGGTAGTCCTAGCAATAATTTAGGTGTATATATAATCGTTATACATACACATATGTTTTGATTAAAGTAAGTAAATATATATGTTGAAATATTTATAAATATATATTCGATCCTTTCATATTTTATAATTTTTTAGTTATTTTCGATTTAATATATATATATATATATATAGGAAATAAGTAACTTGATATAAATAAGATTTGAAAATATGTATATATATTTATATGTATATTTCAAAATTTATTCCAATATATTATATATATATATATATAAATATAAAATATAAAATACTAATTACTTTCAAGTATGTGTAATTGGCCCAAAATACCATAGATAATGTACACGCATATACTATATAGAGTATTAAATATATACGTATACGAACCATATATATATTTTTAATACATTTAAACACAATGTATACACACATTTGATATGTATATGAAGGACCTCATATACATATGTATAGTTAAAGAAATAGGGCCAGCCCCGTAGCGGAGATAAAAAGTAAATTTTAAAATAATTCTTTTATTGGATCTTTATTAGGCCTATGTATTCTAAATTTATTTAGAACTTTTTTTAATTTTCTTTTAAATAAAATCTCCATTTTTGTTTAAAATAAGTTAATTTAATTTTAAATTGTTTGTATTATAATGAATGTGTTAAATACATTTATTTGTGTGAATTGTAAGTGCATTATAAGTAGTGTATATATGTGTAAAAACTGTAAAAGTTTAGAGAAAGAAACATTTCATTTATTTTTCTTAATACAAATAATTAACTAAGAAAAGATAGAGCCATCAATGTAGAGAGAAACCGTTCATTTCTTTCTCTATAATTAGTTGACGTATTAAATAACATTTACTGCCAAATTCACACACGCCTTTGTTGTCCAAGTTTCTAACTAATAAAATATACATGTATATGCATAGCTGCATACACTTATACATAAGATGTTGACAAGTTATTTTACTAATAGAAAAAAGTTAACCTATATGCATACATACATATATATAGAAAGACTATCAATGAATTAAAGTAAGCATTTATAAAGAAGAAAAAGTTGATGACTTTCCTCCTTCCTTTGCTTATTCATTTAATCCCATTTCAAAATAGCAAATAAATACTTAAATATATATATGCATGTTAAATTAATTTGGATCATTCTCATATTTTGAAATCTGTGATTAACAAACACGAATGAAGTCTCAACTTAGGAGGGATTTTAAAGTAAAATTACGATTTTACATAAAAGTATATTTTATAAACTTGGGAAGGACTTAAAGATAATAAGTTAAAAGGCAACATTAAATTAGGAAGGATTTTGAAGTTTATGATATTATACAAAAAGCACACTTATGGTTTTTTAAACAACTTTCAAACAATTATACACAATAAAAAAATTCAAACAATAATCATATAAAACTTATTCAATTTTCAATTGATTTCAAAAAAAAAACTTATGTCATTATTTTGGTTGAAACAAAATAAAATCATATCAATAAATTTAAAATTAGGTTTTAGTCAAAATAGTTGTTTTTTGTTAAATAAATAGTTTCTAAAACAAGAACAAAAGGGATAACTTAGGTACATATAAATTCATGGAAAAATTCCAGATTTAAACCATATGAACTTCATGAATGGCTAATTATACTATAGCTCTAATGTTAATAAGGTTAACATGTAATCAAAAGGGGATAGCACAAAATAGATTTAAATCAAATTATAAACATACATTATTAAAGAAGTCGTGATAAAAAGGGATCAAGTTCAGGTTAAATTGATAAACTTATATTCAGATGTGATGTGCAAAATATTAAAATCATATGAATAAGATAAATATAAGAATAAATAAAACTAGAATTTTACCTTAAGATGTAGCCAAAGGAACAAACCTTGAATGATGATAAATCCTCAGATCTTCAAGATCCACACCTAATCCTTGGAGGAGATTAATGAACCACTTGAGTTTCATATTTTTTTTTGAATTTGGAGTTAAAATATTTTGGATATCATTATTTGTTTTTTTCCATGGAAGGTTAGGAGGAGAGAAGAGAAAACAATGAATGAAAGAATGAATTGTCCTTAGGAATGAATTAGTGAATTTGTTTTAATTAAAAGAATGAAACATTTTCCATTCTTTAGTAAAACTTCCCTAATTAATTTCCTTAATTATATATATATATATGTGTGTGTGTGTGTGTGTGTGTGTGTGTATACCCACTCCTCTCTTTTCACATGATATGGTGAAATTATATGCCATCAAATGACATAAAATTTCCATAAATTACTTCATGCAATTATCTTTAATTTAAATTACATCGATATCGTATATCAATGCGACCAAATATAACTTTTATAAATACATTCAAATAATCATAAACAGCTTCCAAACATCAACAAATGAAATAATATTTAATATTTCTTAAATGTTAATTAATTTAATCAATTTACAACATTTTTTAAATTAATTAATATTACGGTTTTTTGGAGAATTCATCATTACGGTTGTTCGACTCAAAGATGTAAATTCAGTGAGCAATTAATATCTAACAATTTGAATAATAATGTTCACACGCCACTTTAGCTAGTGTTTTGAAATTTTGGCCGAATTTATCGCTTAGACATCTTTTGATAAAACTAATTTTACTTATTTTAAGCGGTACCCGGGAGTGACAATTATTTACACCAATTCAATTTGTTAAAACTATATCACATTAAGACTTATGCAATTCGGCAATGGTTAAAATCCCAATATCGTACACATTCAACTTTATAGTCCAAACACAAAAAATTTGGTTCAATAATAACGATTATCAATAACCGAACTGCTCTAGCTATAGACTTTAACTTTGATTTGACTTCAGTAGGTCGTGCTACAAACCTTATATAACCAAGAAGATGAATCCTCTCTTGAATAATGTTTCACTTCGAATGCTTCCACTCAACCCAACTATAGTCGTTCGATGGAAGCTATGTCAGAATTTAACTATAATCAAAATAAAGTTTCGACATAAAGATCAACAGTATTCTCAAGTCGAGGGAACTGTGTAAATTAGTCACATTGATATTTTCTGTTTGACCATAATTATATTAATCAGTAGAAAACTATCTAGTAATTCACTCCATAATTATCCAATAATTATCAGTACGTAACCCCTTGGTGCCTCCAACACCCATAAGTAATACGCTATCCAAATTTAGAGAGTGTTACATACTCTAATTTCAACGGATATGTCGATATTCAGTCTCAATACTTCTTGACCAGGAATATTCAAAGTGATATATTTATTTTCTATACTTTTAATTAATATATAACATATTATATCAATTAAAAATAAAACATCTTTTTTTTTTGAAAAAGATTGGTTATCGAATTAGATATGTGTAACAAATTACATAATTGCCCTAGTGCATACCCTGAATCTATCAAACTCCCACTTGCACTTGTTGTCAATTATGGAATCTCATTCCAACTTCTCTAATAGATTTTCAAAAAACTAATTAGGTCGGTCCCTTAGTGAGCGGATATGCTATTATGTTTCAATTTTCTACTCTGTCAATCAACTCACTTCGATGTTGGTAAACTGCCTTTATCATGTGGAACAATTCAAAATATGTCTCTCGACTTCTAATGAGCTCTACATTGTGTTATGAACCATTTCGTGGCATCGTTATCATATAATAATGTTATGGAATTCTCAAATTTTGAAATCAACTTCAGCTTAGATATAAATTTGTGCATTTATATTTATATACTTCGTTTTTATTGTGGCACTATTCAAGGCGATGTACTTAGACTTTTTCATTAAATCAACCACAATCTTTCATTTGGAATATTTATAACATAAAGATTCTTAACTTGATTTCATTATTGACATATTATATCCAATATCACTTATGAAAATTTGAGTCCGAATACTCTGTCATAGTGTTTTTGTTGTTTTTGTAAATAATTCTTTAGTATTTCATAAGTATAAAAGAAAATCTCAAACAGCCATTTAGTGATATCAATTTGGATTTGACATTTACTTCATGTGTCAAATACGCAAACAAATCATGATATCGTAGACAACGTAACATGTATGATAATTCCTATTGCCAACACATAAGTAATGCTTCTTGCATGTTCCTTGTTAAACATGTTAATAAGGTGTCCTAGTATATCGTTTGGGACATTCCCAATATCTTTTATACTTATTATAAAAGATATCATTTACAAATCCAAAGTCAAGCATTAAAACAATTAAGGATGATTTTAACATAAGTACATCATTAAAATTTAGTAAGGCGTCATTTATTTATAGTTTAGAAATATCAATACCTTTCAACACTCTTTCTTATGAATACGCATATCCTCTACATTTTGATTAATAAGCAAACATTTTGATAGAAACATTTTGATATTTTTATCAAAATGCTTGTAAGTTTTGATGCTTTTTAAATGATACTTTTGTATCCATTCTCGGATTATATCCAAAAATCCACAAACTCAATATTGCTCCCACTGACTTCGAGACATTTGGTTATTATTTGTAAATTATTTACTCTAAATCATTATTTAGAATTTCCCATCTCAACGTATACGTACCAAAACATAAAGTCATACTATGCAATATTTATTTAGGGGAATCATAACCTACTTGAGTACATTAAATGGTGAATCTAGTAAATTAATTTCAATAATTAAAAACTATGGTATTATTCTTATCAATGTGACTCACAATATTCCAACTGCATTTGTCTTTCTCTTAAAGACGCATTTGCAGCTAATGGATCATATCCCTTCGGGTACAACTTTCAAAATCATATTTTGATAATGTACCTAATATCTTTTTTGAATTTGTGCATCATACCATATCATAGAATCAATACTCTTAATGGTTTAATTGACCGCCGATGATTATTTTTTCTCGACATTGATAAGAAACTCATAGTTTCTATAGTGTACAAGAATACTTAGGACATTATAATGTGTTGTATTCATTTAGGTTTGGTTAATATCATCTCATCCCTTGCAATACGTTTTATCCTTGGATTATACCGAAATCCATTTTATATCAATAATTTCTTAAAGAAATTCCTTCTCTATAAAGTTGGTATTTCTCAAAATAACAGTTATTTCTTAGTGTAATGAAATACACATTCATAAACATTTTATGAATTGCCACATATAAAGCTAATTATAAGTTCACAATATATTTATGTTCACGACATAAATTAGTCATTAAATGATTATCATTCCTAAAATTCTTATAGGACGAATCGTATAAGATCTCTTACATACAATTATTACGTATATTTTTTCAACTCGCACAACCTATCAACTCCTTGGCCTAGAAAATGTAGGTGTCCCTTATAAACCTGTATCTTTTATGGTTTTCAAACTATTCTTTGGATGATATTAATTTTAACCTTGCATACTATTCTTAATACACACTTTACAGAACGAATTTATCTCAACTTAAATCATCATTAGTTCTGCTTTGTCCAACAAAGGTCGATTACTCCTTATCAATACATTATTATATATTATATAGAGGAATGACTTTTAGGACTGAATCTTTATTCATATTAGGTGCATTAGGAGCTATTTCCAACATACTCGCCCATTCGATCAAATCGAATCAATTTTTTTTTGCATTTACTTCCATTTTATATTCAATGAGCTTAGCATAGATTTATACATGCATACCAGATACACGTATCCATGTCAGTAATAACTTATCATTAAATATAACAAAGTATGTACAACCGTATTAGTACCAATAAATTACGATTGCATACATATATAGGTATTAATCCAAAGAGTTCATAAACTCTTATGAAGCTCCCACAAAATGGGTGCATATCACTTAATTGTTTGAGATATAATTAATCAGTATCATATGATTCACAATCATATAATAAAAATTATTTCTCAAAACTATGGCTTAGTCTATCATTCCAAAATAATTATAAAATTTTTCAAATACTTCTGTGTTTTCCATTGCAGCACTTTTTTAAAGAAAACAAATACCACAATATAGTTTTATTTCACAACAAATTTTTGCAATATTCACATTGAAATACAACTATCTATTTTTCAATCGACGTCGAAAAACAATCATTATTTATAAATAATATATGGTATGTTTTACGAAAACAATATTCGTAACTTGAGGCAATTAATAAGTGTTATATGACATGCTCCCACTAATTCTGCAATCACTATAGTAGCGTACTGAATTGGGAGATCCATCATTCACTTAATATAGATAATTTATTTCATATACTGTAACTAGTTTGCAATGGAGAGTTCTTTGAACAACTATGTTGAACTTGAAGAAATAAATCTCATAGAAAACAATTTTCTGTACGAAAATACATTTTGGAGTAGAAATTATATTTCTTACTCCAATGTTAAGCATCACTCATTATTATAACAATTCTTGTCTCCAATGTTTCTTAATGAAGCAGAAGTGACCATCCATTATCTTAATCCCAACTATACCTTGAATCACATCTACTCTTGTACATTCATTTTTCATTTTAAATTGTCGTACCATTCAAAAGAAAACCGTTACCACAACATCATAACGAACTCTTTACAAAAGCGCACTCGATCATTCTTAATATTTAAGGACATCATATATAATGCATTTTGGGTAAACTGATCACATTAACATTTCAGCTATCAAGTTCTTCAATCTATCTTGTATTTTTGGTCTAGTGTTATATTTAACACAATGCGATCTTTATTCTAATTAACCAAACTGAATACTCAATCTCATAATATGATTTATTTATTTTCTTCAAACGAGCTTATTCCATCGAAGTATCATACATTATGAACTACGATCATTCACTATATAATACTTATATGTGATAATATATAGATCAAATATTCGTTGCCATGTACTGCCTTTGAGTTTGGAAATCATAGAATGTAATACAGGTCTCGACCAAATAAACACGTGAGGGACCAACTTATGAACGTATTAAGTAGTTGTAAAATTAGCACTAACATGGGTGTAGAAAAAATTAACATGCAAGATGTATTCAATAGTAAGTATGTATATGATGACCGCCCTTACACCACCAACATCCAATATGCATATATAGTGGGCTATAACGGTGCCCGGTCGATGCAGGACGACCATTAAGGTTGTAAATTAAGTAAAACAGCCATAGAACCTGTCATATATCTCACAGCGCATCGAATAAAATATAATAGTAAATATGTCAGATATAAAATAAGCGAGACAGTAAACAATTGAATGAATCATGAAATCAGAGTGCATAGATCCATGCAGTATACAATATAAGAAATAGAGTTACACATTAAATAATAACTCATAAATAACTATCTCTAGATATTAAAGGTATTAGCAAGCTCTATGGTATAATTAAATGTTGTAATATGTGAGTATAGCCTCCTGCTTGCTAACTATCAGCTCCACATGCTCACCAGACCTGATATCCCTAACATACTCATTTAAGAGTACCCAAAGTAATAAGAAGAAAATCATGGAACCCTAGGTCAAACAACAGTCTAGTGTGAGCGTAGTAAACCTCTAAATACCAACGAATCTATATAATAGGACAAACGGTATGAAGAGTCATACCTGACCTATTCCTGCATCTATAGAGTTAGCATATACACGAGATATACACTACTCTACATCACAGTCATCATGGGTGTACTATACATCAAAGTACTAATGGGTGTCTAGATATCCACATCAATAGTATCAGTTTCATATGACATCCCTAATGTGATAAGAATTCAAACCAACTCAACATCCTCATCCATCCTCACATTCACTCGCTCAATGCATTGGATACAAGATAACTTGAATGACCCATCATGGTCAAAGACTACTCAATGTCTTGGTTCCTCGGTACTTGAATCCATGCCACTCAATCGGCCTAGAACTATATCACCTGGAATGGCTGATCCAGGGTAAAGATAGCCTATCATGGAGATCAGGGTAAGGATTGCTCATCATGGAGATCAGGACCCATCATGGTCCGAATATGTACCTTATATTACCTTTGTTTTTGAGTAATCTTTGAACCTTCGAATATCATCAATCCCTTTGCATACGTCTTCTACAATAGTGGACATCCTTGGACTGATCTTATGACTTTCGCCACAAAGTTGCAGCAGTGGTGACGATTCTCTACAATCGTCATCCAAGACTCGGGCCAAACCTCATCGCATTTCGAACCAAGCATGTGAAAACCCGAATTAACCATCCAAATAGCTCAAAGCATCATTTTACCCTCTACCTGAACCACCTTGATCCCACACTTCACTCAACTAGGTTATGCTCCACCCCTTGGCCATTCTCCATGGACTGCATGTCCACATTGATAGATACCGTGGTTCGATATCGAACCATGGTCACCGATCCTTGACTTAGCCAAAATCCACCCCTTTACTCCACCATCTTTCCACAGTTCTAATCTATTGTTTGTGACTCAAAGCCATAATCAAAAACTCAAGGTACCCTCTATCGATCTATGCCTTAGTGATTCCATCCATCTCTTTGTGCAATCCATAATTTGCATGAGCGACCGAAGCAAGCACCTATGAAGTCCGAACCAATCCATCTCGAAGTCCTAAGCATGCCTCAAAGCAACCTAATACCGATCCATACTCCTAAAATCTCCATTTATATCTCGATCGTATGAACTGTAAACAACTTGAAACTTAGAACCCAGTCTTATGGGGCCTTCCTTGTTACCCCCACATTGATCACACCAAGTTTGGACTCCTATTGATCTATCCATACCAATCTCTAATATGTTCCTGAAACTAAATTGCCATTTAATTAGGGCTTTTAACCAAACAAACATCACACGTTTAAGCAGTCTTCACATACAATGTATACTAACAAGCATACATCCATACATGTCAACAAAAATCCTAAATCTAAGGGTAGTATCCTTAAAAACAAAGGATATCCATAAGAACACTAGTTTTCAGAATCATATGAAATTTACTTATGTTATTGAAGAGGGTATAGAGGCATTTTAGAGTTGAAAATCACATAAAAACATCATTAAATGTCAAATAGTGACTAAATAATGAGTAGGGGTTTAAACCACTCACCTAATATAAAGCAATCCAATCGAAGCCCAAAGATGCACGAATCCCGAGGTAAACATTAGCTCCGAGTGGTCCTCCAACTAAAAATCTCTAATCAAAGATGATAATCTCGGTAATCTTCCTCTAATGACACGTTTTGGCTAAATAAAGTAGAGATTAGGGTTACTTTTGGTAATAAGATGGTTAATGGGAGATTCTCTCTATTTTTAGGAAGTGGGAAATTATGGAGAGAAGTTCCATTAGCCTCACCTCATGCTAATCCCAAAATGAGCTTTGGGCCTACCTATTAACTTGCTAATTAGCGTTAAGCTGTCAAAAATCAAATGAAACTTCAGACAGCCATAAATCCCCAACGGCAAGTCCATTTTCCTACTACGACCACTCTACGGAAAGAGAAACCATTATCTCAATCTAGTGGAAGTGGGTTTAGATCTTAATTCGTCTCCTATCAAATATTATAGGTCATACATGATTTTCAGGTTCAAAATCATCCAACAAAAATACTAAGGATAAAAAATGTCTCTAGTAGTCATTTCTTTAAGTCATAAAATCATATGACCTCATATGAACATAATATTAATATTCTATGATCTTTTGATACGTAGCATATAGGTCATTACATTCCCCTTCCCCTTTAGGAATTTCTACCCCGAAATCCCAAACAAAATCAATAAGGTTATCTTACATGCCTAACAACCATATACAAGCATAAGCAACCATCACACATCAAACATGTACAAATAACAATGAAATAGAAGAAGAAAACATCCAAGCCTATCCTAGCATGTAGAATAATATACTAGAGTATACTTCATGATATCATAAGTGAAAGTAAAAGCGATAAATAGAAAGTCTCACCAAGTAAAGAGCTCTAAGCCGTGCACATGCTGTCATCAGTCTCCCAAGTTCAATCACCTTCGCTTTCGCTCCGCTTAACCTTCACCATCTTCCTCCTAAGCTTTTTTTGTATCACGTCTAATGATGCGAATAGGCCTACGAGGTCTCAAAGTCTCTAGTTCAATCTTGATATCATCTAGTTGATCCAGTGCGATAGTTATGCCTGAGTCATGCATAAATTTTCATAAGTAAGAACATGGAACACAATGTGCACATCCAACATTCTTTGAGGTAAGTCACTCTATAAGCACGGTTCCCAATCCTCTCTAGTGTTAGAAAAGGACCTATGAATCTCGATGCCAACTTCCCTTACTACCTAACTGAATTACATTCTTCAATAGAGAGATCTTAACAAATACAATATCACTGACAGAGAACTCTATATCTCTTCGTGTCTTGTTAGTGTAACTGTTTTGTTTATCTTGGTCAGCTTTCATCATTGTCAGAGGATCTCCATCTTCTCCGAGGTTTCTCTAATCATATTTGGCTCAAGTATCATTTTCTCACTCTCTTCCCACCAACAAGATGGAGCATTGCACGGTCGGCCTTATAACGCCTCAAATGGTTCCATACCAATGTTGGACTGATAACTGTTGTTGTATGTAAATTCAACGAGATGTAAGTGATCATCCCACGAGCCTCAAAAGTCGAGTATATAGGCATGCAAGAGATCCTCTAAGATATGATTCACTCTCTCGGTTTGGCTGTCAATTTAAGGGTGATAAGTCATACTCAAATTCAGCTCTATCCCCAACGCCTCTTGTAAGCTCTTTCAAAACTCAGTAGTGAACAATGTATCTCGGTTTCTCACAATGCACTTTAGCACACCATGGAATCTACTATATACTTCACATATAATTCGACCAGTTTGACTGCCATTCTATTTGACTTTACGGGTATAAATCTAGCACTTTTGGTCAATCGATCGACTATGACCCCCTTCTATAGTCCTTGGTTGTCCATGGATGAAATCCATAAATACTTGTTCCCATATCCACTTGGGAACATCTAGCGGTTGCATCAAACCACTAGACTTCTTTTGCTTTGCCTTAATCAACTGGTAGTTCATACACTTTGAGATGAATGTTCCAACGTTTTTATTCATCCCTTCCCTATAGAAGGTCTACCTCATATCACGGTACATCTTATTACTACTGGGATGAATAGTCAATCTCAAATGATGGCACTCTCGTAGCAGCTAATCCCTCAACCCATTAACATCAGGCGCAAACAATCTTCCATCTTGACAGAGCGAACATTTTCAATCATGTCTGCACTACCTCATCTCCTCAGACTCTACCCTAGCTTCAATCCTAGTAATAATCTCAGCTAATCAGGCATCGTGCCTCTGACTAGTACCAATCCGCTCAATAAAAGTAGGTCTGATTGACAGGCTCGCCAATATCTAACAATCCAGATTTTTGATAATATAATTTAAGAGATTTAGTTAGATAAACTAAATAAAATAATGTGTTGATTAGGAGATTAAGATTTGATTTAATTAAGGTTGCCATGCCTTTTTAACTAATAAATTAAATGAAGGGTTTAAAAATGAACTAGAGGAGGGGTATTATGAGAAAGAGACCATTCCTATATCATCTTCCTTAGACCATGTATTTCAAAACACGCTCATCCTCATTTTCAAAAATTAAAATGCTTGGCCGTCCACCATTAACAAAGGAAGAAGAAGAGGAAACAAAAGAAAAGCTTAAGGAAAGCAAATTCAAATCTCAAGCTCCTTAATCATTAAAGCAAAAGGTGAATAATGTTTACATCTCTAAATTTTTATGGTTTCGGTTTTAAGGTTAATTCCGAATGATTTTTCTAAGGTTTGCCATGTTTTTGAAAGATAAAATGATACACACACGTTGATGATTTATGTATGTTCATATTGATTTTATGATAAGTTTTGAGATAAAACCTATTAAATGACATCCGTTAGCCTTGCGAATTTTTATATCTAAAAAGCTGTTTTTGAGATGATTTTCGATTTTTAGAATTTTTAAAAATTTTGTGGAATTGTTATGATTTTCTAAGAAAGAAAAGGTTAATTTGGGTTATAAAATTATTTACGAGTAAAATAATTATAGTTTGGATCTATAATTTTTATATGTTGAAGAGAACATATTATTTGATTTTCTGGAATTTTTCTAGTATTTTTTTAAGGTGTTTTAATAGTTATATAAAATTATTTAGGGTATGCGACTTAAATATTTTATATAGTTATAAAAGAGAAGGGGCTTTTTCAAAATTATTCAAATTTCCAAATAAGGACAGCTGGCGGCATTTTTGAATATAAATTCTGGCAACTAATCAAATTTAGACAAACAAGGAAGATGGGTACAAAGGAACAATCTTAAAGTACAAATAAATAGTTTTTCTTCTATTTCAACCCTTTCAGCAGAGCATCCGTCTTCATTCCATACCTTCCGACAAGGTCGAAAGGTATCAAACCTTTCAGCTAGGTCAAATACCAATGCACAAGGTATCAGACAACTGGTATGTAGTGGATTGGATGGTGTCCAGGTTTAGGGACGAAAGGTTTTAGCTTTTGAAAAAAAAATGAAGTTTTGTTTTGGTTTAAATAAAATACACCTACTAACTTTCGACAGTGAGCCTTCGAAATTGTCAAAAAGGTTTAAAAGAAAAAAGGTTTCGATTGGTTTGCTTTCTTGTTTTGAATGAAACATTTTGACAAGGTCGAAAGTATAGCTTTCGGCAGCTTTTGACAAGGCCGAAAGCATTGTTGCCGCTTCCTAACCTTTCAACACAGATGGAGTCAGATGTTATATTTTGTTTTCTAAAACTTGCCACCTCTCTCCATTGATTTCGAAGAGTTATTTCCAACATCAACATTTCATCGTCTTCGAATGGTTTCGAAAGGTTTTATAAAGGTTTCGAAGCAGTTGATTTCCGCTCCAATGTTTTTCTGATCCTTTTTGCATAATCCAAATGTTTTTAGCCGAAACATTTTAAAGGTTTCAAAGTAGTTAACTTTAATTAGTTTCGAAAAGTTTTCCACCTGTTTTAAATTGAACTCAATGTCTTCGAAAGGTTTTGAGTTACATTGCTTTCGAAAGGTCTATTATATAGGGGAGGTATCCTAGGCTTTCGACAAAGTCAAAAGGTGAAACCTCTCAACTGGGTCTAAAAGAACCCTTCCGACAAGGTTGAAAGGTAGGACCTTTTGACAAGGTCGAAAGGTATGGTTTTGCAATGATTTGGAAAGGTTAAGGTTTAAAGGATTTTAAAGGTGGATGTCCTATGTTTTAAAGCTTGTAAAAAGAAAGCTTTTAAAAGGTTTAGAAGGAGTCACCTTCAATGATTTCGAAAGGTTTATTAAAGGACATGAAGGAGTTACCTTACAATACTTTCGAAGGGTTTTGTAAACGATTTTGGAGGTGTTACCTTCTATGTTTTCAAAAGGTTTTTAAAGGTTTTATGCAAAGGTTTTGAATATAAGAACTAGGCAGATAGCCTAAGTGTTTTAACTTATAAAGGACATTAACTTATTATAAAGGATAGACAATCCTTATTGAACATCAACAACATTATTTTGAGTAAAGTATATATAACATGGAAAAAATAGCTTAGAGTAAAGCTAAAGGTATATTTTCCTTATACATATATATATATATATATATATATATAATTTGATGGACTAAATCATTTTGAAAAGATTTCAAGGAAAATTTAAAGAGCAGTTAACTTAGATGTTGTAAAGCAGTTAGCTCGGATATTTTGAAGGGTAGTTAACCCAAAAGAAAATTCGAGCAGTCAACTCATTTAAAACTCGGACAGTTAGTTCATTTTGAGGGCAGTCATCCTAGAGGATAGTTAGTGCAGGACAATTAGTCCAAAAAGAGCAGTCGGCTCTGATATGAATAGATAGTTCATTTATTAGCATAACGGATTTTGCTAAATTTTTAAGGACAGTTAGTCTACCTTTTTTACCTGTTTTGGGCAGATAGCCCATTATCTAGCATAAAAGATATTGCTATTTTGGTATAACTAGTTTTAGGACAGATAGTCTAGAAAAGAGCAGTTAGCTTAGAATTTAGGACAGATAGTCCAGTAAAGAACATATAGTTCAGATTTAGACAAATAGTCTATTTTATTTCCTTTTTTTAGCATAATGGATATTGCTATATTATTAAAATTTGTTGATTAACCAGTTTGGTTGTAGGAAAGGATTTGCAAAATGTATGTTTTGAAAGAGAAATTAGTGAGGGGAAACCCATTCCACTAAGCAGCATGGTCTCACTATTTATCAGTAAACTGAAATGTAACAGAAATTATTCATACCAAGCTTTAAGTCTGATTCGAAGTTTTTGTTTTCCCTTAAATCTCGAGCGCTCAAAATTTGATTTGTGTAGGCTAAGGGTTTAGATTTTCAGGTTTTAGCAGATTTTGACGAATAAAGCATCCGAAGACGAGCAGACGCTTGACGGATAGCTAATTTAGGGATTCTTTTTTAAAATTGTTTCCGCTGTGTATTAAGATATTTATGTCTATATTTCTTTGATCATCCACGGGGGTATCTTCATATGTCGCTCTTGGTGTGTTTTTGTAAATTATATTTGATCAATGACTGAGATTACGTTTGGAATTTTTGTAACTTGGATATGATTTATTTGAAATATAATCACTGAAAATATTGTTTTTGAAAATCTGTGATTTTTTTCATATTCAAGTGCTTTTGATATTGTGGATACCATTACCATTGTCGTGTTTCGTCACTAGAAGTTAATACCGTGGATGACTACAACATCCATAGCGCTTAGATTTTTGCCTCCAGATACGGGATGTTATAATCTAGCTCGCATCTCGAAAGAAAATCATAACCAGAAATATACTCTAGTTATGCCTACTCTAGGAACATAGCTCCTAAGCTGGCATGTCTCCTACTCAATGCATCAGCAGTTGCATTCCCTTTTCCCAGCGTATATGCAATATCAAAGTCAAGAGACGCTAGGAATACTAACCGTCACTATTGACGAAGGTTAAGATCCTTCTACAAAAAGACATACTTCATTGGTTTATAGTCATGAATAGCTCGAACCTCTCTCCTAAAAGAGATAGTGCCTTCGAATCTTCAACACAAACACAATCACCGCAAACTCTAAATCAGGGACTAGGATTTCTTCTCATGCAGCTTTAGTTACTGACTAGCATATTCAACAACTTTGCCTCTCTGCATCAATACTGCCCCCAATCTGATACCACAAGCATCAATGTATACCGTCATCTCTTTATTCCCACTTGAAATGGTCAATACTGGTGCATTCGTCAACTTTTCCTTCAGACTCACAAATGTCTGCTCACATCTTACATCCCATGTAAAGTCTAATTCTTTTTCGTTAATTGGTTCAACAGTGCTGCTACCTTAGAAAAGTCCTAGATAAATTGTCCATAATATCTAGCTAACCCTAAGAACTTCTCACATCATAGCGTTTTTGGGTCTAGTCTAATCTTTGACTGCTGCAGATTTTGCAGGATCTATGGCAATGCCTGCTCAGAAACAACATGATCCAAAAATCTCACTTCCCTCCTCCAAAAGTGACAATTCAAAAACTTTGCCTTCAGTCGGCGCTTTTTCACATTTCAAGCACGATCCTCAAATGTATCTTTTGTTCTTCCTTTATCCATGAATAGAAAAGAATATAATCGATGAATACAAGCACAATTTATCCGACCCTTGAAAACACGGTTCATGAGATGAACAAAGTATTCCGACGCATTAGTTAGCCCAAATGGCATAACCAACAACACATAGAATCCTAAAATTACGAATGTTGTAATCAGCACACTCTCCCTCACTAATCTCAGTTTGGTGAAATCCCATTATAAGATCCAATCGAGAAAATACTCAAGCACCATGGAGCTGGTCGAACAAGTCATCAATAAGTGAGAGTGGATACTTGTTCTTCCTTATCACTTTGTTTAGATCATGGTAATCAACACATAATCTATGGGAACCATCCGCCTTCATGGTGAACACTACGGGTGTTCCTCACTTAGATATACTCCCACGAATGAACCCTCATCGCAATAGGCCATTTAATTACAACTCATGCTCTTGCTGCTCTCTTGGTGCCATCCTTCTCAAAGGCATCACTATCGGTATGGCATCCTTATCTAAAATAATACAAAACTCGATATCTCCGTGTGGCAAAAGTCCATCACTTCCTCAAATACGTGTGGATACTCCAAGCAATAGGCATTGATGACAACTCATCATGTAGGATATTGAGTGAATATCAAAAACTGACCATCAAGTCATCGTCCAGTAGGCAAGCTAACACTACTGATCGCTCATCATCTACCCCTATCGTCATTAGTGACTTCTCACAATCCACCATCACTCCATGTCTATAAAGCCTGTCCATCCCTAATAAAATACAAAACCAACAAAACCCAAAATAAAGCGATCATAATCAAAAGAAAATCCATAACTTAATAAGACCAAACCATGACAAACTATACACAGGCAAGTGGAGCCTCTAACAAGGTTCGTCACAATCAAAGGTTAGTCAACAATTTTGGGTCTCAATCTCAATCTATCTAACAAGTCATAAGTTATGAAGGAAAATGAAGCCCCGGTATTAAATAAAACTTGTATAAGAACATCATAAATGGAAAATAACCCTTGAATAATGATGCCTTTCTCCTTCACTTTCGCCGATGGAGCATTCGACGAAGTCAGAACAACATTGATAACGTATGCTTTCACCTTCTGCTTTTACTTAGTGGCTCTGGACAGTCCTTCTTAATGTGCCCAAGCTTGTTGCAATTGTAGCATTTCTTCCCCTCGGTTTTAAAGTCTTAATTATAATAACCCTTCTCTAAGCAGTTGTAGCAAGTAAGAGTGGGCTTACTCTTCTTTAATCCACCTTTTTTCTGAAACTACTTCCTCTTATTGTCCCACTTCTTCTTGCCTCCCCGCCTAAATGCGACTTTGGCATTTCTTTAGAAGCAATAGCTCTTAGCTTCGGATAAGGACTCTCATGCCTCAAGGCCAATTTGACCTTCATCTCAAAGTCTCTTCAATATGGCTTACAAGCTTCTCTCCGAATAGGTCATCCAAGCCGATGACGAACTTCTCGTTCTTCTTCAGTGGAGCATCAATGACAGACATCCAATATTTCGATAGAGCGTTGAACTCAGCAACATACATGGAGAAAATCATTCCTTGCTTCAAATCCATAAATGTATGGAACAAGAATTACTTCTGAGCCGTTGGTATTAATTTTTCTTCGATCCGACTTTGAAATGGACCCACGTGAACTGGTCCTCGGTAGTAGCGCCCCTCACAGCATTCCACCAATTCATGGCTCACCCTTGAAGCTGTCGGAAAACTAACCGTCTCTTTATAGCATCATTCAACTATAAGTCATGAAGATCCTTTTATAGGTATCAAGCCTATCTAGCACTTCCATCATCGACTTCGTTCCTTGGAATGGTTTGCCACCAAGACTAGTAACGTCCTTGTTCAGCTTAGCGAAATCGGCTTTGGACGTCTGCACTAGAGCACCACCATCAACAGAAACATTCAGAGCGGCCACTTGAGCATTTTGCAGCATGTTCCGCATCATTTTATTGAACATGGTTTATAAATCGGGATGGGCAACTCCCCAGCCATCTCCTTCTTTGACTCCAGAGACAAAGTTCCTATTGGCATTTCTTGTTTTACGACTCATCCTTCAATCTATGAAAAGGACGACTAGTCTCTCTATAAGAAATATCACTTAACTAGTACTCCTGTGTGCAGTGCGACTTATAATATATACTATTGTATAATTTTGAATACCAATGTGTATAACAAGTACGCTCTCTCGTATATACACACATACTCGATCTAGTCTGAGGCGAGAACTCCAACCCTATCTCTAGTGGATCACGGTATTCCTTAGGTCAAACCATGCAACCTAAGCTCTGATAATAAATGTGATGACTGCTCTAGACCACCGACACCCAATATACATGTGTAATGTGCTGTAGCAATGCTTGATCGATGAAGGACGACCATCAAGATTACAAAGTAACTAAAACAATTAGATAACCTGTCATATATCTCACATCATATCAAATAAAATAAAATAACAAACATCTCGGATATAAATCAAGCAAGACAGTAAATAATCGAATGAACTACAGTATCAGAATGCACATATCCATACAATATACAACATAAGAAATAGATTTATACATCAAATAATAACTCATATGTAACGTCACTAGATAATAAAGGCACTTGCAAGCTCCATAGTGTTGTGCAGTGGAATAACAAAAAAGTGAATATTGAAATACGAGAGTATAGCCTCCTGCTTGCCACTTGTCCAGCTCCACATGCTCACCAAACCTGATACCCCTAATCTACTCATTTAAGAGTATCCATAATAATATAAAGAAAAGCATAAAACCTCAGGTCATGCAACAGTCTGGTATGAGTGGTGGTAAACCTCTAAATACCAATAAACCACTATAATAGGACAAATGGTATAGAGAGTCATACCTGACCTGTCCCTGCATCTACAGGTTAGCACATACAAAATATATACGCTACTCTACATCATGGTCATCTTGGATATACTGTACATTAAAGTTTTAAGGGGTGTTTAGATATCCACGTCAACAATATCCGTCTAATGTGACATCCTTAGGTCATAAGCAGTCAAATAAATATAACATCCATCATCCATCCTCACATTCATTCACTTAGTGTGTTGGATATGTGATAAATCGAATGACCCATCATGGTCAAAGACTACTTAATATCTCGGTTCCTCGGTACTCAAATCCATGCCATTTAGTAGGCCAAGAACTAGATCACCTGTCATGGCTAGTCCATGGTAAAGATTGCCCATCATGGAGATCGGATTGCCAGTCATGGAGATCAGAACCCATCATGATTTGAATAGTTACCTCATATCACCCTTGCTTTTTGAATACTCTTCAAACATTCGAGTATCATCGAGCCCATTGCACACATCGTCTATAGTAGAGCTCATCCTAAAACTGATCCTACGACTTCCGTTATGAAGTCGCCGCAGTACGAATGATTTTTTATAGTCATCATGAACCGTAGAGTACCGTCATACATCTTTTAGCATCCAACAGTTCCCATGGTCCGACTCATAGCCCTCAACTTTGCATCTCAAAGTACAAATATCCATTATCAATGTTGTCTTTTCCAATCATGGAATCATCATCATCAAATAATGAGTCATCGTCGTTGAAATTCGCCACTAAACTATAAGGTTTGGTAACGACCCTTCTACTTAGCTATATCCGGCTATGTATTTGGCTTGTCTTGAGTTTAGGCGATCTCACACCTAAGGCTTGAGCCAAAGCTCATCATGTCTCGAAGAAAGAATGTGAAAACCTGAAGGTGCCATCCAAATAGCTCGAAGCATCACATTTCCCTCTACCCCGAGCCATCACCACCGATACATGACTACCCTGATCCCGGATTTCACTCAACTAGGCATGCTCCACCCCTTGGTTATCCTCCATCATGTCCTCACCAATCGACACCATGGTTTGGTATCGAACAATAGTCACTGATCCCTGCCTTATCCAAAATCCATCCCATTTACTCCACTATCTTTCCATAATCCCAAATTATCGTTCGTGACTCCAAGCTCATACCTCAAAACTCAAGGTATCCTTTACCAACCCATGCCTTAGTGATTCCGTCCATCTCTTCATACCATCCATACATTTGCACGAGTGACTGAAGAAAGCACATATGATGCCCAAAGAAATCTGTCGCAAAGCCTGAAGCATGCCTCGAAGCAACCCAATACCGATCCATACTTTCAAAATCACCTGCGATCCATCAATACCTCAAGCGTACGAACTCCAAACGACTTGAAAATTGAAAGATAGTCTTATGGGGCCTTCCTTGTTACCCCACATCAATCGTGCCAAGTTTAGACTCCTACCATTCGATCCATACTGATCCTAACGTGTTCCTAAAACTAAATCACCATTCGATCGCCGTTTTCAACCAAATAAACATCACACATTCAAGCAATCATCACATACAATGTACAATAATAAACATACATCCATACATGTCAACAAGAATCCAAAATCTAAGGGTGGTATCCATGAAAAAAAAGGAGATCCATTAGAATTTATCCCTTATGGATTTATCCCTTAAAATCTTTTTAGGTTTCCTAATGTTCCACCTTTGGTTTATACATTCATATCATATAGGTTTAGTTATTATACCACTTTTATATTTCATTAACTTATATAATTTTGTATATAACATTATATTAACAAAATCTTATTTAATTAATTGTAATCAATTAACTCTTTAGTTAATTTTATATTTTCCAATATAACAATTATATCGAATATATATATATACACACACACATGTATATAATATGTATGTATGTATGCATGTATGTATATGTATATATTATACCTTTATGCATAACACACATATATCACATATATTGGTGTATTTTTATTAATTAACTAACCTTTAATTGATTAATTTAAAAAAAATTATTTTAAACACATACATGTGTACTTATATTGTCTTAAACACTTTAAAACAACACAACAATATCAATAAATTTAATACATGCATATAAGTATCAATTAATTAATTAATAAATTTATTATATTAATCTTATTAATAAATTTAAATTTCAAAAGTAATATTTAGATGTTTTCAAACATTTTGATAATTTCATTATCTTTTCCAACATTTTGAAAATTTAAGTTATATTATAATTTTGATAATAAACATGTTTCATTTTAAATTTAAAATCTTTACTTTAATTGCCAAAACCATTTTGAAAGTTAGCCTAAGACCCAATTTAAATTGGGCCTTTTCTATTAGGAGCAATCTTTGGGCTCGCTTCACCTTTCTGGTTAGGTTAGTAACCAGGTAGGATAGGATTATTAATTACCCAATTCTAATCCTAGACGTTACCTTTCTGGACATGGGTAAGCTTAATTAGTTAGCCCTAATATGACTAATTTAGAACGCACAGACTATTGTGCTTTGATACCATTAAAGGAATTGGACAAGCCCAAAGTGGAGTCACGGGGTAAATTTAAAATAAAGTCTTTTATTTGATATTTGTTAGGCTTAGTAGTCTAAATTCATTTAGAAGTTTTCTAAAATTTCTTTTAAACAAAATCTTCATTTTATTACAATGATTAAATAAATAAACTTATATTCAGACGTGATATGCGAAAGTTCTAAATCATATGAATAAGATAGTTATAAAAATAAATAAAACCAGAATTTTACCTCAAGATGTGGCCAAAGGAAAACACAATGAATAATGATAGCTTCTCAAATCTTCATGATCCACACCCAATCCTTGCAAAAGATGGATGGAACAATTGTGTTTATTTTTTTGATTTTGATTTGGAGTTGAAAGATTTTGGAAACCATTATTTTATTTTTTTCTCATGGAAGGTTAAGAGGAGAGAAGAGGAAACAATGAATGAGAAAGAATGAATTGTCTATAGGATGAATTTGTGAATTTATTTAATTGAAAGAATTAAACTTTTCTCATTCTTTAATTAAAGCTTCCCTAATTAATTTCCTTGATTATCTTTCTCTCTCCACTACTTTTTCTTCGCATGTTATAGCTGAAATTGTATGTCATCAAACGACATAAAATTTCCACAAATCACTTCATGCGATTATCTTTTATTTAAATCACATTGATATCGTATATCAATGCGCACAAATATAACTTTTATAAATACATTCAAATAATTTCAAATAGCTCCAAAAAATTAACTAAATAAAATATTACTTAATATTTATTAATTAATGTAATCAATTTACAATATTTTATAAATTAATTAAATCATGTGATTTTTTCTAGGATTCATCATTGTGGTTGTTCGAATCAAAGATGTAAATTCAGTGAGCGATTAATGGTGAAAATTCGAATATTAACGTTTGCATGTCACCTTAGCTGGTGATATGATATTTTGATTGAATTTATCTCTTACACATCTTTTGGTAAAATTCAATTTTACTTGTTATAAGTGGTACCCGATAGTGACAATTATTTACACCAATTCTCTTCATCAAAACTATATCGCATTAGGACTTGTGGAATTTATAATGGTCAAAATTCCAATATCCTCCACATTAAAATTTATAGTCCAAACTTAGAAGTTCTTAGTCCAATAATAATAATTAACATTAATCGAATTGCTCTCGCCGGAGATTTTGACTTTGAGTTAACTTCATTTGACCGTGTACTAACCTCATATAACCAAGGAGACGAATCCTCTCTTAAATTATATTTCACTTCCAATGCTTTCACTCGACCCAATTATAGCCGTTCGATGGATGTCATGTCAAGATTTGACTATAATCAAAGCATAACTTCCATATTGAAGATCAACAGTATTTCCAAGTCGAGAGAACCTTGTAAATTAGTCACATCAATATTTTCTGTTTGACCTTAGTTTTATTAACCAAAAGAAAACTATCGAGTGATTCGTTCCATAATTATCCAATAACTATCAATATGTAACCGCTTAGTGTCCTCAGTAGCTATAAGTCATACACTGCCCGACATTTGGAGTGCTTTATGTACTCTCGTATCGATGGATATTTTGATATTCAGTCTCGATACATCTTGGCTAAGAATATTTAATATGGTATGTTTATTTTCATTGCGACAAACTACTCATAGTTACAACACTTTGTAACTATTATCACAAAATAGACCATTTATAGATCTCTGTTAAATATAGTTTTAATTAAATTAATTAGTTAATATATAACACATTATATCAAGCATATAATAGATAGAAAACACTTTTTATTACTAACAAATTGGTTACCGACTTAGATATATGTAATAAATTTTATAATTACTCGTTGGGCATACCCTTAACTTTATCAATGGTATGCTTTGTGTACGTATACATTGGTTATGAATCCTAATAATCATGTGTGTATGTGTGTATTTTATATACATGTTTGGTATGGTAATATATATTGTTTTATATTGCATATCTCATTTTATGTCAAAATATACATAAGTTAAGGACTTCATAAAATACAATGTAGATTCAAAATATTAATTTGAATCATTAATAGGATTTAGTAAAAAATAATTATTTATATAAGCCCAACCAAGATCCATCTAAGGAGCCTTTATCTTAATTTACCCAAAATTACCCATTGCAAAACGGACACGATCCAACGGCGGTATTAGAGCTCAATTGGTTTATATAAATAAAATCAACATTTAGGCCAATAAATGGACTTTTCTATCTAACTGATGTCTAGGAAAGAGTGTCTAAGGTTTGGGCTTGGTGTAGCCAGTACCCTGCTCTCCCTACCTCTAGCTTGGCCCAATGGATGGAGGAAGGTCTCAAGGTTGGCCCAAGTGTGAGGTCAAAAACTATTTTGGGCATTGGACTAATTTTCAAATATGATATTAGAATATAATAAACTATATTTTGAATTTAAAATTAAATTTGATTTTTTTTTACAAATGTTGTAAGTGTATAAATTTAGCAGTGTTTTAAATATAAACATGTATGTTGTAGTGTTATAATATATATATATATATATGTATATATATATATATATTACACACACACACACAAAAATATATATATATATATATATATATATATGCATACACACACACACTCATCTGTACATATGTATAATATTAACTTATAATGTTCTCAAAATTGTTTTATGAATTATTCATAAATTTTTGAAGTTAATATTTAATTAAAAGTGTTTGATCAACAAAATACTTAATTAATTTTTAATTAGTTATAATATATACATATATGCATACAACTGTAAGGGTTATAGTTGTATAATTTTCTTTAATTGTTCAAGAAAGTTAATTCAAATTTTCAATTTTTTTAATTAAATGAACACACACACACACATGGATTAGTTATAATAAATTTATCTATAGGCAAAGAGATATATAATTATAAATGTTAAATTATATAGTAATTCAAAATTTGAATTAATATTTAAGATTTATGGAATTTTAAATTATTTATTTATTTTATTTTATTAATTAAGTAAAAAATATATAAACTTTTATATGTAATACAAGGATTAAATTGAATTATAAAAGTTATAAATAAATTAACCTTATATATGTATGTATGTATGTATATATGTATGTAATACGTATATGTGGTGGAAACAAACCCAAATCAGATATTTGGAATAAACACGTACATATTGTACGTGTACCATAATATCGAATGTGTTTAATACTTGTGTCATGTGGATCTTTCAAAGAAATTACATTATTCCTCACATCGATATCACTCTTAATTATTATGTTGCCCTCTAACGTTACATATTAGGTAGATTGCCTACGTATACGTTGGTTGTTGAGCAAACTCAAGCCACTACAGTCATTTTTAACACTATTTAGTTTGTCTCTAGAAAGGTAAGGACATTACTTGTATTTATCGAGCAAACTCAAGATATAAATAATTTATCCTTGGGTATCGAGAAATGTTTGGTCGGAATGAATAATCTTTTATGGCTTGTTGACCAAATTCAAGCTCATAATTGAGATTTGAGCAAAAACCATAATGTTAGGAGTTAGGATTTATTCACCACTTATGGGATTGTGACTTTTCGAGAAAACCAAGGTCAAGTCCCTAAAATAAGTGGATCCTAACTTCCATTAGATAAATCGAGGTTTCTATATTTCTCTTAGGGTTTTGAAAAATATAAAATATGATCGGAACCTTATTAGAAGGAATTTGATAAATCATTCTAATAAGTATAAAAACACATGTAATATTATAATATCAATTATTAAGATAAAATTGCACCAATATAATCAACAAAATGATTATTTTTTAAATTATGCGCTATAAAATAATTTAAAGATTGCAAAGAAATGTATATTTACCTAAACTAATTCCTGGCATGTTGTCACTTCAAAGCCTCTAGGACGGACTAAGTGAACAGTCATTTAAATTTCTAAATCTAAGTCCATTTAAGATTTAACTTGCTTAATAATGTTTATTATCTATATGAGTATGATTTCTATAGGTAGCATGTGAGTGTAGATATTTGATCCATAATTGGTCATATATAGTAGTTATTAGTGAACCGTATTAATCCATAGTGTATGGAATTTTAATGATTTCATTTGAATAAAGAAAGTTAAATCTTAGTGCAAGGTCACATACTTAATATGATCAAGTGTATCATGATGCTTATTGAATTGCATATAGTTCTATACCGAGGACTAGAGATAAGGCCAACTAACTGAAGTGTCAGTTTGTCCAGTTAAATAATTGCAAAATCAATCACTTTTTTCTGTTAAGAGTGAATGAAAGCAATTGGTTAATGGAATTAGGCCATGATCTCATACTTAGGTTTTCTTCTAGAGATGTAACCTTTGAGGAAAGAAAACATAAATTTAAAGTGATAGTTGAAATGATAATTCTATTGGGATAAAGATATAGTGAATGTCACCTCAATTCCTGAAGAGACTAATTGGAATTATAATAAATATTTGAAGATGCTCAAGGAAGGAACATTGCGTACAATTTTAAGTTCTTATACAACTTTATAAAAGATTGTCTTTATGAGTTATATTTTATAAAGCTTTTGTGTATTATTTCCGAAATCGCAATTGTAAATTAGTTACGAAATATGTGATAGAAATCCCATAGTAAAATGTGATAAAACTTCACATTATCATTGTTGCTATAGTGGTGATGGAATAGTGGGAGCTAATCATATGGCATTTACTAATGGACACATCTAAGCTATAATAAATAATCTAAAAAATATCAATATTATTTGTGTGAAATAACAACTAATTTTGATTTGATCGAAAGTAAACATGGTTTATTTTGTATATGAATATCATGTATATTTGATATAAAACGAAATTACGATGGTATGTGTTGATAGTATTCATATGTGGTAAGATAATATATAGGTATTTAAATATCAAGTATGATTAATTTTGGAACTTTAGACTGTGGTATGAATCATTGAGATATATGTTACACCAATTATGAAGAATGTCTTCCTTTTAACATGACTATGAATCATGTTATACTGGTGAAGTATGTCTCGAATGATCAATAGTGATGCTCATATACGGCGGGAGCACGATAAGAGTTGTTGAAATCAAGAGGGATCTTGTTGGGACACCCCAAATGAGTTTGGGATATATCAACAAAAATATCATAGTTTAAAACACTAAAATCAAATCCATCTACTTCATTTTATTCATGCTGAATTGTCTATGATACAGACTTATGTATATTGATACACAAAGTCAAATATCCATGAAAAATTCATAGAGTATATATGGAAGTAAAATTAAAGACATGCGAAAGAGTTAAAACAATTTGATATGATTGAATAAGGTCATTATATTGAATATGAGTTCCAATGATACCTAAAATAATATGTGATTCCATCTCAAATGTTACTCCTCCTTATGATACATTATGATGTCTAATGAGCAATCGAATTATATTTGGCATGATTTGATTTTAATGAGTAAAGTTAATTTAAATCTTTCTTCAGAGATATTTATTTATAAGTAAATACACACATTGAATCTTGTATTATATAGAGCTAAATTTGCAATATCATATAAGTTATGATATGTGAGAAGTTTTGTCTTAAAAATTTTGAGGTATAAGCTTTCTGACATATGCTTAGAATATGATTTGTGTAAACCTAAAGCTAGATTTATTATTATATGAATTATATTAGCTTTTGAAAGTTTTTTCAATCGCACTGAGAAAAAATTGATATTTTAATAAATACTACCTCATAACCAAGGAATTTCAATCTAGGAAATAAGTGGCAATGTGGTTGACTTGGATAACATCCAAGATAATGTGGTGAAAATAAATGTTTAGATAATACAGTATTAATCTCGCCCAATAAGGACACATGTTATCAGAATATCTAATAGAAATATCATATGCCAAAGAGAGAATATGATTTTTTTTTAAGATGAGAAAGTGGATTGAAAGTCAGTTCCCTCAATTGGCTACAAGCCGTGGAGAGTATAAACTTTGCAACTAGGCATGATGTTGTTAAGGTATGAAATGGTGTCCAAGTATACTGGCAAAATATGATCCACCATTGCAAATAAGTTGCAATTGGAAAGTTATAGACTTATTAAGAAGGTGAATAAAAATTGATTTAGTCAATTCGAATGTTAAAGTTGGAAAATCACTATACCAATCACTATACTTAATTCAGTTAGGACTTTGCTTGCAAGTTATCACACATGATGGTGATCATATGCTATGATAGTTTATCCAAATGAAAATTCAGAGAAGACTGTTAGCACGTCACATGCAAGATGTCTCGAGATCAATAGGAGCGATAAAGAGCTTATGAATTTAAGATTAATTTAAACCTCAAATATAACATCTAGAGGTGGGTACATGCACTTTGACTGAAATAGTCAAAATGTTTGACCATAGTCAAAATGAAGCGGAAGCATGTCCCTATAATAAAGAAAGATGAAATTGTATTAAATCATTTCTAAGACTATAAATAAACAACATGGTTGTTCTCAAATAAGATTTGATGCTAATACCCATTCATGTGATATATTGGAAATGATAGTACATAGTACTTATATTAAAGTTGTTTAATATAAATTCCAAACAAGAAATGTTCTTATGGAATGAGGTGAGATAGTTTCCATATGCAAATGCAATAGGTTCCATTATATATGTTATGTACTAAATCATCTTTTCATATGCATTTGATGCAGTGGGAAATATAAATCAAGTACGGGAATTTAACCAATGAAAGTTGAACTGTTCTTAGGTATTAATGAAATATGGAGAATTGTTTATGGAAACAGTAAAATTCTTATAAAGGATGTCCATATTAAAACATCATAACAAATGGTAAAATTCTTATAAAGGATGTCCATATTAAAACTTCATTAGTAATATCAAGTATAGTAAGACAATGTTGAATATGAAAGTCGACCTTACTAAGGTATAGTTTGGAAATGGATCCAAGTGAGAAATTGCAGTAAATTGTAGTAGACTGAGTGCATCACCTAGAATAGCACTGCAATAAAATATGTATACGTTAATTTTTAAATAAGGTAAAGAGTGATTCCTTCGATTGATTGTCAAATACTTTGTCGTGACATCAATAACTAAATGAAGATTGTAAATGGAATCAAGAACATATGAAAGGTCACGACGCATTGTCTGTAACTGCCACGTGATAAATAGTTTATCAAGTAAAGTGGGAATGATAGAATGTTATAATAATAAAATCCACTCAATAAGTCCCATTTTTTGGTTTGATCTTAGAAGACCAATTGATAGGGTATTGGATTGTGAATCCAAAAATGCTCTATATGTAAGTGGGAGATTGAAAGTTAAATGGGCATGCCCTAGAAGCAATTAGGTGATTTGTTACGTAACCGACCTTTAGAACCCATCTCGTTTGAAATGAAGTAGGCGTCTGGTTTTTATTTTTTGTTATATATGTTGTTGTATGTGATATAAATAATGACTAAAATCATTAAACATATGTAAGTAGAAAACCCTTAAATAAAGTATTATATGATTGCAATCACAAATTTCGTAACCATGGGTATAGAATCATAAATTAAATAATAATTTGTTTTAAACAATTCCAGATCAAATGTTTCGAGAGAGAAAAGGATATCAATACATTCGTTGAGACCAGTGTGTGTTGCTCTTTAAATGTTGGGCATTGTATTACTCATGACTGCTTGGGTTACCATAGGGTTACATACTTGTAGTTATTGGGTAACTATAAAATGACTCGGTCGAGAGTTCCCTTTTGTTTAAAAACAACTAGGTCCAATAGAGAATCTTAATGTGATAATTTACGGGTTCTTTGGACTTAAGAACACCGTGAACTTTAATGTGAGTACTTCATTTTGATTATAGTTAAGTTATGGCACAACTTTTATGGATGGCTATAGTTATGTCCGAGTTGAAGCGTTAGTAGTATAATACTATTTAGCAGAGAATTTGTTTCCTTTGTTATAATAGTTAGCATGAGGGTCAATTGTGGTGAACTCAAAGTCAAAGTCTCCACCGAAGCATATCGGTTAATAATAAATGTTATTATTGAACAAGGACTTTGAAGGAGGACAAAATAGTTATATATGGATATTGTTATAGCTTTGACTAAGAATAGTCTCTTTGATTTCGAAAGTGATACAATAATGACAAATAGAATGCGCATACACTATGTCATTGCTTAGAGGTGTTGTTTAAAAGATTTAATACAATTTTACCTTGAAAATATGTAAGCCGTGAGTTTCATCAACTGTCACACCATTGACTAAGGTGGCGTATGAATATTAATATTTGAAGTGTTCAATATTAATTACTGATCGAACTTATAACTGTAAGTCGAACAAACGAATATATGCAGTCTCTAAAATATTACCTGATTTAATTGACTTATAAAGTGTTATAAATTAATTAATTTAATTTTTGTTAATATTGAGTGCTTTAAGTATTTAAGATGCCTTTCGTAATTTTGGTATTGGTTTTCGAAAATTTTAGGGTGCTCCTAGTAATTACTTGGGTCTATATATAATTTATATATGTATGCATTAATATTAAATTAGATTTAATAGAAAAATAATTTAAATCTTAATTTAACTATATATATACATAATAAGTGTCAAAAATTTTGAATTTGAAAGGTGGGGTTGACCATAAAATATATGATGAGGTGGAGTCTTTTGAATTGAGGGATGGGTAAAAGGTGGAGATATTTTAGCTAAAAGATCTCTCATATACTCTTCTATTTAAACCAAACCGCCATTTCATTTATTCACACAAGTTTTTCTTACTCTCTTTCCACGATGGCCGAACTCCCTTCTCCACCATTCCCAAACAAAAAGCCTTACTCTTTGATGTATTGCAATGAGCGTCCCAAAATCAAGTAGGAGGGATACAGATTCCTATAGGAGACCGTTAAATTAACGTGTGATGAAAAAGGTAAATTTTTATTTTAGATCTACATAATATGCCCTAACCCTTATCTAGTGTTTTGACCATGAACATAATTTTAAATATTTTATTATTTATTTATATCAATACTTAATCTAAATTTGATTTTAAATTAATAAAAAAACTTTTTGGCTCACAATAATAGTGGATTTAATTTAATTATAATAATTTTTATTTAAATATAATTAATACATAATATAAAGCATACTACATTTATTTAATTAAATCTATTCTCGGTTACAAATTATATATATGTGTGTCTCTGTGCGTGTTTAAATAAAGTAAATAAATATATATGTTAAAGATATTATAAATATATTTTTGGCCTTCTAGTATTTTATAAAAATTTAATTATTTTCGGTGTAATAATATATATATATATATATATTAGATCAAATTAATGTTAATTATATACATTATTTATACATATTATGTCTATATTTTATAAAATTAATCTCAGCCAAAATTTATAAATATGTGATTTAAATTATAACGTTAAGAAATTTTATTTAATATAATATTTATTTGACTTAGTAAATTATATTTGAATACAAGATATTTTGTATTTAAATTAGATGTGAAAATGTAGGTATGTAGTTATATTTTGAAATTTAATTAAATATTATATATATACACATATAAAGTTTTATATTACTTTCAAATTTATGTAATTGGCTCAAAATGTCATATATAATAAATATTTATGTAATACATATATATTATTAAATATATGTATGTATAAACGATATACATATATTTTAATATACTTAAACATATGTATATTCACATTTGATATTAATATGAAGGACCTCATATACCTCATTTATGCCTACATTAGTTATAAATCCAAATAATCATATGTACATATGTGTGCATATGTGTGTTTGTATGTATTTTATACACATGCTTAGTTTAGTTATATATATTGTTTAATATTGCATAAAAGTTAAAATTATGTAAAAATATACTTGAGTTAAAACTTTATGAAATACAATATAGATTCAAAATAATAATTTTGAAACATTAAATATGATTTAATAAAAATTAATTATTTATCTAAGCCAAAGATCCATCTACGGAGAATTTCTTAAATTTACCCTAAATTACATGCTCCAAAATGGACCCGATCCAATAGATGCATCAAGTTTGAAAAATTAGTTTCATGTATGCCAAATATTATTTGTGAAATAATAGCTGTTATCGGTATTGATTGAAAATAGAAGTAGTTTTGTTTTATTATGAATATTACCATAAAATAAATTTGTATTTTGGCATTTTTATGATAATATTTATTTTTATAAAAATGACAATGCATTAGCTATAGAAATACGAAAGCACATAAAATATTTAATAATAATTTTGGAATTATGGACTTAAAAATATCATTAAGAAATATTTCTTTAATCATTTGATTATGAATTATATGGTACTCGTGAACTTTGTCTCAAATAAGTAAAAGCAAGGCACCCATTCGGTGGGATCAACAAAAGGAGTTAACAAACTCTTCAGAATGATAAATATAAATGTATACAGTCCAAAGTCTAAAGATACCAAAAGTGCATCCACTTACTTAGTTAAATTCACTGATGAATTATCATAGATATGAACAAGTGTATTTCGTACACAAGTTAGATATCTATTGTAAGTCATAGAATATAGAACGGAAGTAGAAAACAAGAACACGCAAAAAAATAAAATAATTTGATTTGATCAAATAAGTGAGTATATTGGATAAGAGTTCCAATAACACCTCAAAGCGAATTAGATTCATTCTTAAAAGTCAATCCTCCCTATGATATATAAATAAAATTAATCGAATTTTGTTGGATAAAATGCGATTGATAAGGATATTTACTTAAGAGTAAGTACATATGTTTAATTTAATTTCATTTAAATATATAATATATGGTTTTATATAAGATATGAACTAGGATGGAACCCCTATCTTAAATAGTTTAAGATATATGTTATTCAATTTACTTTATGAAAGCAAGCTTCATAAACCCAAAACTAGATCTATTTTATTTAAATCTATATGCAAGTTATAAAATATTTTGAATGCCTATTCCATCCTAATGGGAAAGAAATTTTTGTTTCAAGACGTACCACTTTCTTGTCGATGGAAATTCTTTTCAGATAAATTAGTGGTAGAGCTACGGACTTGGATACGATCCGAGTGTCCAACTAGTTAGATATTATATGGATGAAAGTAAATTTAACCAAACATAAAATGAACATAGATATATTGGAATGTCTAATAAGAGTTCACGCATGTTGAAGAGAATCAATGGGTTTCTTATCTATGTCGAGAAAATGAATTGTTATAGTAATAACAACCTCATGTGTTCTCAACTAGCCATAGTGATTATAGACTCTACCACATGGTGTAATGCATAAGAACTAAAATGGATTCTAGCTACATTATTAAAATATTATTTTGGTAATTGTACCCAAAAGAACATGGTCCATCGACTGCAATTAGGTCTTGTAGAAAAGATTGATGCAATTGGAAATGTATAAAGTTGTGTTAAAAGAAAATAACTACACTAATTTCAAATGATGTGATTAGTAAAGTAATTTCACTAAATAATATGCTTAAGTCCATTCAGACTTTATAAACTATTATTGCATAAATTTAATTTTGAATTTTTGGCACATTGACATTGAATAGAATTTCTAAATAATGATTTAGAAGAGACATTTTGCACCTAATGGGCAAAATGACTCGAAGTCAATAGGAGCGATAACATGGTTCGTAGGTTTGGATATGATCGAAGAGTTGATAAGACCATGGCATCCAATAAGCATCAGATTAAGCAAGTTTTTGACAGATTAGCTTGATTTTCAATCAAAATGCAAAGGAAGTGTGTGTGAAACCCTTATTTTTACACCGTCAAAATAAATTAAATTTAAGTAAAATACAATGCTTGAGTTCAGTTTGATAAATTTTATCTTGAAAATATATTTTAATTGAATTAAAGCTTAATTAATAAAGTATTTTGTTCTAATAAATTGAATTGATTAATAAATTATTTTTAGAAAATATATTGAATCCGAATAAAATAATTTGAATGAATATAAATTATTTTATTAAGACAATAATTTTTGTATGATTGAAATAATTAAAAAGTGGTTCTGTTCGATATTAATAAAATCAATAATTAAAAGAAGATAAATAATAGGGGAATTTAATATTTTGTGTAAATTATCAAAATATACTTTGTAAAATTTATCAAATCAATTCAGATTGGAAATATATATACAAATAAATGAAAAAAAAAGAAGCAAATAAACCAATACATTCTCTCCCTTCCCACTTGAACCAGCCTACCACATCCATATGGTTCCTATCTTCTTCCTTCTCCCATTATTTAAGCCCTAGAGGCGGAAATCATAAATCATGGAAAAATAAAAATTCAACTCGACGGTGGGCGTAGAATTTTTTTATCGTGCGGTGCCGGAAGGGACGTCCGGTGCATCGACAGCACGGGGTATGGCAAAGGCAAAGGCATCGTTCAGAGTGAGCGCAATGGCATGTATGTGGCATAATGACATCAAGCATGGGCCAGGTGGTAGGTGTAGTCATTCACAATGCAGAGGAGTGGTAGCGTACGTTCAGAAATGTAACAACCCACACTCTTTAATGACAAGATATTTATATAATTAAGTTAAATATTGAATCATTAATCAATTTAAGGACTAAAAAGTGATTTTCCACATACGGTCGAATTAGAATTCGGGACTACTTCCGTTGAGTCTGGATCGATGTTGCAAATCGTAATAAGTATAAATATCACTATATTTGGAGTCACGGTATATTTACGATTTACGTATTGGTATATGTATTTTATAAAAATACATACGTAGCGGATCCAGGGAGATCTCAAATGATAGCTTACAATTCTAGGATGAGGACTTCATTATGAAATATATGGTTGAACAATTTTTGGAATCGGACGATCTGATGGCAAAACGAACTCGAGATGCTTGAATTTTTCATCTTAGAGAACTATCATGGATGACAATGAAATATACACCATTAGGACCAGAAAAATGAGATGATGTGCATTGATGAGTTTCGTGACGATCCACTATGCCGTGTGATCTTACGAACTCAAAATATATGGCAATTTATGTGACGACCCATCCGTTCAACCCTCGAAAATCGACATATATTCACTCATCGTATAACATGTCGAACGATCGAGTGCCAAAAAGATAGATTGTTGAGGAGAAAGAAAGGATGAAGAAGTAGAATAAAATTAAAGCAAAGCAGAATCTCATAGCGGACAGAACAATATATAATATCAATAGCTTTTTACACAAGTCAAAACTATAATATACATATTTCACACCAGAGTACACAAATCAATAATTATCAGCTTGGAATGTTATAACAACCTACCCTCAAAATTTCTGGCAATTTCAAACAAAACATTGTAGCGGTAGTGGACAAGTACGAGTAATACGTCTTCGCCATCCAGCTTGTCTCCTGAGCTCCATAACATCCTAAGCAGAACCTGTAATACTCGGTCTCCTGAGCATTATAATAAAATAACACCTGAGTCAGTCTGAAAAACCAACGTGAGAAAATATACTCAATTTGAATTAATAAAGTTACCAAATCCTTTGAAAATCAAGGGTATCTCGTAAGACAATGCCACAAATAAACGCGATGGGTTTTACCTTACGATAACCAAAACATTTCATATTAAAATCATCTGATATTATAATAGTGTCTAAGTACAAAAACTTATTCAAATAGCTGAAATGCTTGCATCTCACATTCCAGCATAGTTGGGCATAATTAAAACTGTACGGAACTTATTGGAGAATAGATTCCAACTGAATGACTAGGCATTGGGGTACCACCTGTCACAGTACATGTCTAGAAACACTATACCGAGGACCATGCTGGGATCCCCTGTAACACAACACCGGACTATCCCAGACTAGGATAGACCGAATATGCTATCAACCCGGGTGTTTCCATCCTTTCCGAGCTCATTCCATACTTAGGTGCTACCCACTTAGCCTTGAGTCATCCCGCCTGATTTTCAGCCACTCCCGGTTGATGAGGCTAGAGGCTACGAACACCTTTTTAGAAATATTCAATTAGAATGCTCGTTGTCGTCCAATAACAATGTACTGATAGCATTCATCCATACAAGTTCGTTCCCAGTCCGAACAGAACCGAAGGCACTATTCCTACTACATCCATTTTGGAATCACCATCAGGATTAGTAGCCATTAGCCCTTGCACTTCACTGCTCCATCTTCGACTCCCTGCTACTGTCTTCATTATGAAAACGTACTCGTTGGATCGAAGTGGTTTTCAGATCAAAAATCTGATCCCGGTCTCTTCGAAACAACGTTCGATATTCCCGGTAAACTCAACCTCGGTTCTTTAGAAAATAAACAGATGATAATAAGATTGGAGATCCCCTTCTAACCGTTAGTGGACGGATTTCCTTAAAAACATCCTAGAAGAATGAAACAAGTTATATATACAGTATAACACCTCGAATGATAACTGTACCATATAATCCCCGTACTTCTCCTAGATATTTCAAAGTTATATTTAGGTCAAAATTTGATATTCGGTTATTTAACTATCAAATAAACAATCCATTCAACGAAATATTCCATTTTCCACCGAAAACATGAAATCTCATTTTAATTTAATTTTATTACATAAATCTCTTTATCTAAATTATACATACTTATCTTATCGAATTTAGTAAATTTACAAACCATCTTTTCAAAAGTATTTGAAAACCATTTAAAAATAATGTGGAAAGTACCACTGCGGTATCAAATCATGGATCACAGTTCAATGGTTACATCTCTATCCAAGAGAAATCCAAAACTTAACTGCAGGCACTCACTGCCTCTGATTTATGCCACGCGAGTATACCATTACTTTATGGAGACTTTATTTTTAGAAATTATCTCAAAATAATGCTTGTAAATTCTAAAATAAATTTCAAGTTAAATCTAGTCAAATGTACTTAAATAAAAGTTACTATACAAAGCCATGTTGATATTTAATAATTACCTTTAAAAACAATAATGTTGACCAATGCTTAAATAATAATAAATCTTTAAAAATCATTATAAGGTAACTAATTAATAATAAAATATGCTTTAAAGAATTTAAAATACTTAAAACAACTAATTCTCTAGAATATTTTAACATCTTTAAAAATTATCAAATTAATTAAAAAAAATCTCTTTTTAAAACAAGTCCATTTTTCTCCACTTTCAATTTCATTTATTAAAATTGGAAATCTTACTGAATTCCAGTATAACCAATTTTATACTTATTTTCCAATTCGCTTTTATCCTTCAAAAATACTTTGAATCTTGATTTTAAAACCTTTTATTTTTAAACAAGTACCGTTTAAGGATTTATTGTTTAAAAACCCTTTTATATACTTTTATTCAGAAAATCCCTGTTTACAATTCTTTACCAATTTAAACCATAATTTTATTGGTATTTAAAAAAACAAAAAATCCAAGCTTACCGCCATAACGTTCAATCAATTTAGATCACACAATAACCTATTATAAATTATTCAACGAAACATATATCACTATATATGCAATTAAATTCAACATTTTTGAGAAATCCAGTTGGATCCCTCCAATCTATTTTCCTGCATTTATAGATGTTAGCACAACATAAAAATACCATTTCCACTTTGAGGTTGAACATCGTGGTATATAAGGTCATCCGCTATTATGCGAGGCGCATAGGGTCTCATCTACTATATATATGCGGGAATACCAATCATTCCAATATATATACTACTTTATATATAATATCACATCCAACTGATAAAAATGGATCAATTTAACCAATAAATCATTTATTAATTTTAACTATTTAAAATTAACCACTAGCAGTCCAAAATTGAGTGAGATTAACTCATTTTGATTTTTAATTCGCCAAACGCTCAGATTTTAAATTAAATCAAACACATTCGATTTAACCTAAAATGTTCACAAGCTCCGATCGACTCCAGATTTGTTCCACTACGTAAAGCTCGTCGCTGCGATCCCGACGCCGCCTGTTTCGTCCGATTTCGACCTCGTATGGATGAGGTATTCAATTTTAAAGTATTTATATAAGTTTATAATAATAATTTATTTATTTATTTTAAAACAAAACCTAGATCCGCCGTAGGTTCCTGATAGGAAAATCTTGGCCGCACTATGTTCCCTCCTTCGACGTCGTCTTCTCCAGGCAAAGAATCCAACATCGATCTTTTAAAATCGATCGTCGTACCTCCATCGACCTTCTATGTCAACGAATGTCACCTCGCAGTCCCTTCCACCATGCGCCACCGCCGACAAGCTCAACGAGCTCGGCTTCACCTAGGCACCAGAATTTGTGCACGACCATACAGCGTTCGATCCCCTGTAGCCATCAATCCACTCCATCGTTTCCAATTGCGGCCGTTGAAATCGTAGAACTCGATGTGCCTGACAAGTTTGCAGTTAATTTCTGGAAATAGTGCGTGGATGAGTAGATATCGAGGAGGGAAAAGGAGGAGTTTCTGGCCATTGGTTTTGTAATGGAGGCGGCTGCGTATTTAGTGTTAGGGTTTACTGTTGCTGTGTATTTTTACACGTATACAAACATTATTTTATTATTATTTTCAAAATTAACGTGCTTTTTCAAACGAACTCCGAAAGAGACGTGCCGACTGGCGTTTATAATGTTTTACCCATATTCCAAACACAATGTAATAGGTTTTGGGGCATAATTTAATCATATATAGAAGATAGCCTTTTGGATCGAATTAAAATATTAAATTTTCGATATTCATTTCAACGCGTTTCTCTCTCGTACGATCAAACGGTAATTCCAAATGCTATGAAATTTAAAATCCGATAATAATACACTAGTACGGATCCAATGGAACTGATTTCGTTGAATTTCGAGACTGTACCCCAGAAAGCTATTTTAACTTATCGATTAAATCGAGCGTTTTCAAAATCATCGAAATTGTTTAAAATTCTAATTTTTTAAATCTTACTTACTCCATTACGATTCAAATAGAACTTATATCCATATTAGAAATCATTCCGATTTACATCAAATCAAAATTTCATTATTTATCCTATTGCCATATATTAAATTTCACTATTAAATTAATATATGAATTCCAAATTCTAGCTTATCGACTATTAACTCCTTCCACAAGTCCAATATTATAATTCAAATTCAAATATACCCCAATTATTCTCATATTCCCGTACTATCCCAATTTTAAATTATTAATTTTATTATTTACCAAACCCATTGAATCACTATATTTGAAATGTTAAACTATTTTACCGATTCTTTCAAAAGATCCATATTCACAATCAATTTATAAATTCAAATTTAAAATAGATTAAATGTTTAAAACTAAACAACCAAAATTCTGGGTCATTACATTCCTCTTCCTTATAAAAATTTCGTCCTCGAAATTGATAAGGTAAAAAAATGCTCCCAAACCCATTAGCTTACCCAAAACCCATTAACTTAAAATCCTGTATTCGCTTTTCTAACCCGTTTTGTTTTATCCAAAACAATTTTCTTTCCTTTCTGACTCAAAACCCTTGGTTTCTAATACAATTCAAAAACCTAATTTTCCAGTTAACAAAAAAATTTCAAAAATTTTCTAACACCCTAAATTCCCCAAATTTTTTGACAGCGTCTCCATTGTACGGAGAGCCTTTTTCAATATCATAAATATGATAAAAATATATACATTGACCCATACGGTCGAAAAATAAAATATATATCAATATATTATCATTCTTTACTTTATTGCATAGACGTACCTTTATTTAGTGTTTTTAAGCGAGCAGCTAATTTTGTATGCATTTACGCAACCAAAATCTACCCAAATAGCTCCTTGTACCTGTACTTACTCAAAATAAGCACATAAGTTTCCGTAAACATGATTAATAACATTTCATTTATTTACTATCTAAACACATAAACTTCATAACCCGAACATGCCAATCATACATTACAAGCAATTTTAAGGTTCCAACACTAATTTAATTTGTTTCCACGGATCCATATATCATTTCATTCAATCCAAAATGATTTACAACCATTTTTTTTCATTCAGTTCTTATTTACAAAAAACAAAACTATATTCATTCCAATTTGATTTATATGTGCCTTACTTACATAAATTCACCTTTATTTAGTTTCAAATTGATTCACAATCAATTTATTTGCATTCCATTCATTATTGACTTTCATTGTATGTGAATCCACTTTATTAGTTTCATTTTATTCCTTTTTATATTGATTTTAAACCAATTTATCTAATTTCCATTTGATTCCCATGTGCGCTGTTTACCACCTTGTTTATTTTATTTTACATTAGCACATTCCAATCCATGTTAACTTGATCTATGAATCCATTCCATAAATAATTACTTAAGTTAAGTTTCCATTGCAATCAAATTCTAATTCATTTTAAATTGATTCATTCAATTTATTAGCTTCCATTTACTTATCATATCCAATTTATACTATCACTTGGAAAGCATTTCATATAATTATTTCTAATGTTTATTATAATATTCGATATCGCTAATTAAGTTCATATTCAGCTTTCTAACTTAAGTTCATACTCAATCGTATCCATTCCATATTCAATTCACTTTCTCTTAAATTAAATTTATTTCTCGTTATCAATTACTTAACCTTTTTAATTTGGCTATACTTTTCACTTCCCTAGTTTAATAAGTTCACCAACTTATTTATTGACAATTCTTTGAATTTTCCTACTTAAGTGTACCGACATTCATTATTCATAACTTGTAGTTATATAGCCACTTCCTAATTCATGCTTATATTTAATTTGCTCCATTTTCAATTCACCCTTCTTTTAAAATTCAATTTTTATGAATTTTTCCCTTCTTTCACCATAATATCAAACCATTTTCATTTAGGTTTCACCATTTCATTTCTCAATTCATAAGTTCAAAACTTATTCACTTAAAACCTCATTGTACTTAAGTCCATTTACATCTTATAATCATAACTCTAAATTATATACATCACTTACTTGCTTAAGTTTATCCATTTCATTCTATTATTATAACTTAAAATTATATAATTGTCCTACCCTTCAACTTAATATCCAATTCAATTCAAATCCAATTTCAATTTTATCTAACTTATCTCAAGTTAAATTTTAATTCATAATATTTCTTTTAACTTACTCTAGTTAAATTTTAAGTCTAGGATTAAAATTTTCATTTTTCTTTATTATCCATACTAATTCCACATTATAAGTTCGATAACTATTTTTCTTAACCTTTTCAAATCTTTTAAATAGAAACACAGAATTCAATTACCCGATTTTATTTCAAATCATTTTGAAATCATAAATATACACATAATCCCTTGGTATATCATATCATACTTTTGAAATCTCAAAACCACTTGGTTTTTCCCAAAACAGTTCCATTCGGAACTTCTAAAACAAATCTTGTTTATCAAACAAGTCCAAAACAAATATTCATAACCAATCGCCACGGTAGAAATCCATCACTTAGAAATTTGAAAATGAATACTAATGATGTGGCCATCATCACCAGAATTATTTTCCAGCGATTGAAGTGAGTTCAGTGCTTCCTTCCAAAAATTCATTTTAAAACAATTTCTATTCAAAAATGTCTCAAAAAAATACTCTATTTTTCCTTTCAAACACTTTGGAAAACATTCCAAAATTTCCAAGATTTAAAAATTCCCAAACACCTAGTTCCAATCCCAATTTAAAACATTTTCCAAAATTTCTGGGATTTACATTCCGGTTTAAAACAAATTTTGGTTATACACCTCTGTATAAATCATACTTATAAATTTCTATCTGGTTATATAAACCATTTCAAATTTATAATCTTGTTTGATTTTAATATTAACAAACCAACATTCCAAATATAAATAATAATTTCGAAAAATTATTTCTTTCATATCAAAATATAATTTTAGGTATAATTATTTCATTCACCCACTTTAAAATAGTATTATGTCGGTTTACCTTATTCAAGAGTTTAGATGCCCCTATCGATACGGTCGTACATCCCGTATCGACCAGAATTCATAAACACTCAACTGATAAATCGACACAATATTAAAACATTTTATATTCACTAACAGTTACGCGTTCGTATCTATTAATACACTCAACTCATTCTAGAGTACTACCGACTCTACCTCTAATGAGTAATTCCCACCAGAGCCTAGGTTTATCGCCAATCTAAGTTCTGATACTAAATGTGACGACCCGTCCTTTCGATCCTCGAAAATCGACATAAATATGCTCATCGTATAACATGACGAATGATCGAGTGCCGGAAAGACAGTTTGTTGGGGATAAAGAAAGGAGGTAGAAGAAGAAAACTAAAACAAAGCAGAATCTCACAGCAGATAGAATAATATATAATATCAATAGCTCTTTACACGAATCAAAACTGTAATATACATATTTCACATCAGAACACAAATCAATAATTACCAGCCTGGACAGTTATAACAACCTACATTCACAATTCTTGGCAATTTCAAACAAAACACTACAACGGTAATAAACAAGTACGAGTAATATGTCTTCGCCATCCAGCTCGTCTCCTAAGCTCCATAGCATCCTAACCTGAACCTGTATTACTCGGTCTGACCCAAGCATTATAATAAAATAGCAGCCAGTTAGTTTGGAAAACCAGCGTGAGAAAATACACTCAATTTGAATTATTAAAGTTATCAAATCCTTTGAAAAATCAAGGGTATCTCGTAAGACCATGCCATAAATAAACACGATGGATTTTTACCTTACGATAACCAAAACATTTCATATCAAAGTCATCTGATATTATAATAGTGTCTAAGTACAAATACTTATTCAAATAGCTGAAATGCTTGCATCTCACGTTCCAGCATAGTTGGACATAATCAAAACCGTACGAAGCTTATTGGCGAATGGATTGCAACTGAATGACAAGGCACTGGGGTACCACCTATCATAGTACATGTCTAGAAACACTATACCGAGGACCATGCTGGGATGCCTTGTGACACAAGACTAGACTATCCCTGACCTAGATAGACCAAATATGCTATCATCTCGGGTGTTCCCACCCTATCCGGCTCCTTCGACACATAGTGATAATATTCGAGGTTATCTAGAAAGGTGATTAACATACCTTACTTGGGTTCTACCCACTTAGCCTTGCTGCATCCCCTTTGATTTTCAGTCATTCTCGGTTGATGAGGCTAGAGGCTACGATTACCTTTTTAGAAATATTCACTTTGAATGCTCATTGTCCACCAATGACAATGTACTGATATCATTGATCCATACAAGTCCATTCCTGGTCCGAGCGGTACCAAAGGCACTATTCCTATTACATCCATTCTGGAATCACCCTCAGGTTTAGTAGCGATTGCCCTTGCACTTCACTGCTCCATCTTCGACTTTATGCTCTTGTCTTCATTACGAAAAGTAATCATTGGATCGAAGTGGTTTACAGATCAAAAATCCGATCCCGGTCTCTTCGAAACAACGTTCGATATTCTCGGTAAACTCAACCCCGATTCTTTAGGAAATAAACATATGAAAATAAGATCGGAGATCCCCTCCTAACTGTTAGTGGACAGATTTCCATAAAAATGTTCTAGAAGAACGAAACGAGTTTATACGTACAGTATAACACCTCGAACGGTAACTGTACCATATAATCCTCGTACTCCTAGATATTTCTAAAGTTATATTAGATCCAGATTTAATAGTAGGTGATTTAACTATCAAATAAACAATCAATTCAACTAAATATTCCATTTTCCACTGAAAACATTAAATGTCTTTTTATTTAATTTTAACTACATAAATCTCTTTATCTAAATTATACATACTTATCCTATTGAATTTAGTAAATTTACAAACCATCTTTTCAAAAGTGTTTGAAAATCCTTTAAAAATAATATAGAAAGTACCACTGTGGTATCGAACCATGGATTACAGTTCAATGATTACGTCTCTATCCAAGAGAATCCAAAACTTAATTGTAGGCACTCACTGCCTCTGATTTACGCCGTGCGAGTAGGTCATTACTTTCCTAAAACTTTATTTTTTGAAATTATCTCAAAATAATGCTTGTAAATTCTAAAATAAATTTCAAGTTAAATCTAGTCAAATATACTTAAATAAAAGTTACTATACGAAGCCATATTAATATTTAATAACTATCTTTAAAAATATTAATTCTGACCAAAGCTTAAATAATAATAAATCTTTAATAATCATTACAAAGTAACTAATTACTAAGAAAATATGCTTTAAACAATTTAAAATACTTAAAACAACTAATTCTCTAGAATATTTTAACACCTTTAAATATTATCAAATTAATAATAAAAAATTCTCTTTTTAAAACAAGCCTAATTTTCTCGATTTCCAATTTCATTCCGTAAATTTGGAAATCCTACTGAACTCCAGTATAACCAATTTTATACTCATTTTCCAATTCGCTTTTATCCTTCAAAAATACTTTAAATATTGATTTTAAAACCTTTTATTTTTAAACAAATACCGTTTAAGGATTTATTATTTAAAAATCCTTTTATGTACTTTTTTCTAAAAATCTCTGTTTACAATTCTTTCCCAATTTAAACCATAATTTTATTGGTATTTAAAAAAACCAAAAATCTAGGCTAATTGCCATAACATCCAGATCATACAATAACCTGTCACAGATTATTCAACAAAGTATGTATCACTATATATGCAATTAAATTCAACATTTTTAAGGAATCCAGTTGGATCCCTCCAACCTGTTTCCCTGCATCCACAGATGGTAGCACAACATAAAAATACGAATTTCACTCCGAGGTGGAATATCACGGTATATATGGTCATTCGCTATTATGCGGAGCACATAGTGTCTCATTCACTATATATATGCGGGAATATCAATCACTCCAATACACACACACACACACACACACACACACTATATTTATATAATATCACATCCAACTGATAAAAATGCCTCAATCTAACCAATCAATCATTTATTAATTTTAACTATTTAAATTTAAACACTAGCAGTCCAAAATTGAGTGAGACTAACTCACCTTGATTTTTAATTCGCTAAACGCTTAGATTTTAAATTAAATCGAACACATTCAATTTAACCTAAATTTTTTGCTAGTAACAATCGACTCATCTATTCCACCGTGTAGAGCTCGTCGCTGAGACTCCAACGTCGCTTGTTTCGTCCGATTTCGACCTCATATGAATGGGATATTCAATTTTAAAGTTTGTATATAAATTTATAATAATAATTTATTTATTTATTTTATAACAAAATCTAGTTCTTCCGTAGGATCCTGAAAAGAAAATCTTGGCGCACTTTGTTCACTCCTTCGTCGTCATCTTCTCCAAGCAAAGAACCCTTCACTGATCTTTTAAAATGGATCGTCGTACCTCCATCGACCCTCTATGACGCGACCAACGAACGCCACCTCATAGTACCTTCCACCATGTGCCACCGCCAGTAAGCTTAATGAGCTCGGCTTCATCTAGGCACCGGAATTTGTGCACGACCATACTACGTTCAAGCCTCAGTAGCCGTCGATCCACTCCATCGTTTCCAATCGCGGTTGTTGAAATCGTAGAACTCGATGAGCTTGACAAGTTTGCAGTTGATAATTTCTGAAAATAGTGCGTGGATAAGTAGATATCGAGGAGATAAGAGGAGGAGTTTCTGGCCATTGGTTTGGTAGTGGAGGCGGCTGCATTTTTAGTGTTAGGGTTGTACTGTTGCTGCGTATTTATACACGTATACAAACATTGTTTTATTATTATTTTCAAAATTAACTTGCTTTTTCAAATGAACTCCGAACGAGGCATGCCACCTGGCATTTATAATGTTTTACCCCAATTCCGAACACAAAGGAATAGGTTTTAGGGCCTAATTTGATCGTATATGGAAGATGGCTCTTTAGATCGAATTAAAATATTAAATTTTCGATATTTATTTCAACGCGTTTCTCTTCCATATGGCCAAACGGTAACTCCAAATGCGATGAAATTTGAAATCCGATAATAATACACTATTATGGATCCAATGGAATTAGTTTTGTTGAATTTCAAGACTGTACCCCGATAATCTATTTTAACTCGTCGATTAAATCGAGCGATTTTCAAAATCATCGAAATCGTTTAAAATTTCAGTTTTTTAAAACTTATTAACTCCATTATGATTCAAATAGAATTTATGTCCATACTAAAAATCATTCTGATTTACATTAAATCAAAATTTCATTATTTACACTATTGCTATATATTAAATTTCACTATTAAATTAATTAATATATGAATTCAAAATTCTAGCTTATCGACTTTTAACTCGATCCAGAAGTCCAATATTATAATTAAAATCCAGATAGACTTAAATAAATTTTTAGAAATCATTTTCCACCCTAAATTATCCTCATTTTCCCGTACGATCCTAATTTTCAATTATTAATTTTATTATTTACCAAACCCATTGAATCGCTATATTTGAAATGTTAAATTATTTTATTGATTCTTTCAAAAGCTCTATATTCAAAGTCAATTTATAAATTCAAATTTAACATTTAAAATAAATCAAATGTTCAAAACTAAACGACCAAATTTCCGGGTCGTTAAAACTTATTTAAAATTTTTATATTATATATATAAGTTGGCACATCTAGGATATTTTATGGCCTTACTTTTCTTTCTTTTGTTCCAAAAAATGCATAGCTGCCTCCATCTTCAAATTTAATTGAGAGATGCGGACAACGATAGAGGTTGGTGTTGGATCCGTTGGTCTCAAGGAGGACAACTAAGATTTACATCCTTGTAGGCGATAGAGGGTGCACTTGTGGTAAAGGTGGTTGGCATTAGGAGGCCATTGACTAGGGTTAGACATTATCCAAGATGGAGGGGATTTGAGCAAAATAAAGAATACTATTTTCTTTCTCATGGCGGTGTGCTCCTTCCTATGCCAATAACGTGAACTCTAATGACCGATGGTGAAACACGACATTTGAGGGGGCCAAGTGGTGTGTTAAGTCGTGGGAGGGTCGGAATTGACGGAGGGTGCCAATGCTAAGAGCACGCGGAGTGTGACATGTACGCACTAACTATTCGTCATTTCATTGAAATTTACTTGAGAAATAAGTGAGAGCAAATGGGTAGTTTTGTGCACGTATGCGCACTATGTCAATTTTTGGGAAATAGGAGTTTGTCTAATTAAGGTAATTATTGGTTAATTAAGTGGATTTATTATTTTGATTAATTTGAATTCTTATAAAATCTGTATCTCTTGCATACAAGGTCCAATCAAGACGTGATTATCGCCATTGCACTCATAGGAAGATTATCTACATCATGATATAGGTTTGTTGGGATTTCAACAATAGATTATCTGTGACTTAGGCAAATGGAATTACAAGTTTAAATTTATATTTTGGTATAAATCCCTGTAATTATGTATATTGAAAAATATTACCTAGATAGAATAATATGTATACAAGTATTTATTTCTCATTAAGATCCCGTATATATATATATATTGTGTTTTATTCGTGTTGAGTAAAATTAGATGGAGTTGATATTAATTTATAACATGGTTATAAATTAAATTAACTCCAATTTATATTTGTATTAGTGATAGAATATTATTATATATTTATTGCAGATATTTAGGACAGTTAATTAAGATTCGTAAATATAAATAATGTGTTCCATTCGTATTGAATATGGTTAGGTAATGTAGATATTAATTTATAACATGGTTATTAATTAATTAAACTCAAATTTGTTGTTATATTAGTAATAGAAATATTGTTATATATTTTTACTACTAATCAGAGGTTAAAAGTATGACCCTTAATATAAGTTGTAAGGATAAAATAATTGTTTAGATAGGTTAAACTTATATTAAATTGGCTCTAAAATTTCCTGGTATTAAATTATTATGTGTAATTAAATTATTAATTAACTACTTTTTATAAAGTGGTTTGAAAAGTTTAAAATTTACAAAAAAAGTATTCTATTATTTATTAGGGTTTGGTTAAGGTCATAAAATGATCTATTAACTTTAGGCCCTAAGAAATGGTTTGTGATATATATATATATATATATATATATATATATATATATATATATAGTGTGTGTGTCTGTGTAAGTGTTAAGGCCTTATTAATAACTAAACTTGATTTTAAGAGAAGAATTATGCAGTATTAAGCTATAATAGAATTGGTTCGACGAGAATGTTATTTTATAAAATAAGTTTGCGAGTTCGATAAAATATTACAAAGAAGATATAATTATTAGGTTGGTTACTTACATAAGATGCATTTTTATAGATTGTTTATATGATTATATGTGTGAATTATTATTGATATTGACATGATAGATTTGTTACAATGGTTGTGTTTTGCCTTTATTTATGTAAATGGGCACGATATGTATTTTTTTTTTCATATAGTTGGACTGGTTATACACATACCTGCATAAAGTTTATATGATTTATATATATGTATAAATATAGTCTACGTATGTACGACTTGGGGCTACCGATTGGTGCAAGGAATCCATTATACCATTGAGGTGCACGACGTGTAGACATGGCCCTCAAGCAGAGCCGGAGAGAGACTAGGATGCCAGTCTAGAGTAAGTCATATATTGTTTCGTAGTACTCTTGGGTGCTACAACAAACCTACAAGCCAACTTCTTTTGAAGTGTTGGTTCCACAGTATAGTTGTGACTCTCGGTAGGTCTCTATTGTAGCTAATGACAATTCAACGTGATTTATCAATAAGCAATTTAAGCGCACGTATAGTTTAGAATGCCCGACTTCGGGTTACAGAATAGTGGAAGAAATATACTATGCAGATACATAAATTTGTGGTTCAAGTGATTTATACACACACATAAAAGTGTATGTGTGTGTATAATAATAGATGCACGGTTTTGGAGATCTATATATATATAGGTTTGGTATGCTTGACTTGGGACAATTGGGTAGGGTGAAGCACTTCAAGAACGAATCACGATTTATATAGGGATGACAATACTTAAGTGTTGTATATATGTTTAGGAAGCTGTACGTGGGGAAGCTTGAATCTAGATTGTCTATCCGTAGACAATCAAATGACATTAGTTTTTGTAAAAGAAATCCATTGTACCATTGGGGCGCACGACCTGTGGACATAGTCCCAGAGCGGCGGCAGGGAGAGAGTGGGACATTTAAAGTAGGTCATATACTATTCTGTAGTACTCTTGGATGATGTGACAGGACCTACATGCCTGTGCAGTTAATGCGCTCGGTAGATTCGAAGCGGTGGAGGTGCAAAAAGTCATAGCGGGGATACAGCGAGGATATAGCGGATGGCTCTAAAATAGCATATGAAACTCGTACTTAATGTTTTTACAAATATATAAATGTTGACTAAAAGAAAAATTATCATTCAATTGAATTATAAATAATACATAAATAATTTTAAATAAAAACATGTGCGAATATACTTTAAATAAACGAAAAACTGTTATATAACATAACTGAATTTGGTAGAATATTAGAGTATTTTCATTTCTGAAAATATATTAAAAATTAAATCATATAAATTAGTTTCATAATTTTATAATGTATAAACGCAATTTTTCAATTCATTTTATTAAAAAAGATATAGCGGAAATAGCGGAATATAGCGGAAATAACAGGATATAGCGGAAATAGCGGGGATTAAAGCAGAAAGGCTATATTCTGGGGCTATATGGAAAAATCGTAGCAGTAGAAATCCGCTATGAGATATAGCGGGGTTGTAGCGGGGTAATAGCGGGGCGTTAACTACACGGCTACATGCTAACTTCTTTTGAGATGTTGGTTTTCACAGGAGTCCATAATATGATTGTGGCTCTTGATAGGTCTCTTTTGCATACATAATCACATTGAATTTTTGGTTAATTAGATGGTTATATAGATAACTTGGTTGTATAATGGTTATAGAGTGCACGTTACACTATCCTACCCTTAAGGATTTCGGGGATGAAATCCTTTTTAAAAGGGGAGAATGTAACCTCGTAAAAAATAATAAGAAATTAATTAATTAATTATTAATAAGGGTAAAATAAGAATTCTGCAAATGTTATAATTTGGCCACGAAAGTTACACCATTGTATTCATGGCGGTTTTTTGATAAACTTTCGTATATAAAGTTTTACGCTCGGAGCTCAAACGAAAAAGTTAGTAATGTTTGAAGTTTTTGAATTTAAAATAATTCTAACGAATTCAAGTTTAAAATTTTAATAAAGTTGATGTTGACATTAAAAAGGGAAATGAATATTTTAACATTAAGAAAACATTAACGTTAGTTTGTGATATGGGAAAGAAATAAAAACAAACGACAACGAACAAGTCACAGCTAGCAGCAGGAGGCCGGTTGAACCCTTCATTGGGTTTGACCAAAAGCAGTCGACCGCCTAAGGGTGAGCAGTCAACCGATTAAGGCACGATGACTAGGATTTGATTAGACCAGGAACGATCTAGATTTTATTAGTTTAAACCAGTTTAAATACTATGGCCAAAGCGCATCCTAATGACTATAAATAAGATGTAGCCCCTCACTTTTATTCACAATAAAATTAGAACGCTAGAGAGACTCCATCAGTCTTCCTTTTCAATTCTTTGATTCATAATCAATCGGATTTAAAGGCAATAGGTTTTAGATATATATACACACGTCTTTAATTCTTATTCTTCCCAAATCTCTGAATTCTAAATCTACTCTACATACAGTTGAATTGTTGATATCCCAAAAAGAAAAAAAAAATCTGAAGGAGGAATTAGGCAAAAGCATGAATAGAATCCATGGAATGCAAGGAAACTATCTGTGAGTAGAAATCTTAGTTTTTCACATTCTAGTAATTTGTGTAACAAACGTTTGGATCTGTTTTATGCCTTGAGGAACTTCGTATATGATATAACCCTAAAATTCTCCCAATAAAATGTTAATTCTTGGATTGGTTACAATTACAATTATTTTACGTTAATATAGTAGAATTTAATTTGTAATTTGCAATCTAAATAATTTATACCCTATCCATCTACCCATTTCTATTTCTGTCGTTGCAATAAAAAGGTTCTTAAAGGAAAATTCTTAGGAAATGGTGTGCAAAGTATGAATTTTCCTATATGGGCCTACTTCTGGGTTGAAGATATTAAGTGGTTGTTGTAGGGTCCACCTCCTTCCCGCTCAAGAAGTATTAAATGGTCGGGATTATCTTTTAGACGTTATAGTGAGAAATCCATATAAAGGGTCCACTTTAGGGTTGTGGTATTAAGTGGCTATTGTAGGGTCTGACTCTTTCCATAAAAATAGTATTAAGTGGCCATATGGGATTTCTTATGATATCATTTAGAAGTACCAGAGAGGGGTCCGCTTGCATTTAGATATAAATGACGGGGATGTGCCTAAGGTATAGGTACTAAATGGTAGAGTCTGCCTAATTCCCATTAAAGAGGCATTAAGTGGCTCAGGTGCTTTCTCTTACATCCTTAGGACACGATTGACGGTACTTGCATTATACCTACGTTAGGATTATGAAGATGGACTGGAAAAGGCCCTTGGCTTATAGTTAAGTTATGTTATGGAGTTGAACTAGAAAAGCCTTTGGATACAGTGGATGTATACTTAGTAGAATGGAGTATAGGATGCATAAGGCATATTACTTATCTAAATGATAACAAACAAATACTATTATGGTGTGACTTGAGATCTTCATTCACCAAACATTGTTGCTCTGATTCTATTCTTATTACAACATACAGGTTAGAGGAAATGATGTCGATAGAGAATATGTGTGTGTGTGTGTGTGTGTGTGTGGGAGGGGGTGTGTTTGTGTGCAGTTTAGTTATTTATCTAATTTTTTATGTATACATATGTACCTAGGTTTTAGACACGTTGATATTTTATTTTGAGATATTGTATTATGGATTTTTTAGGATATTATGATTCTGAGATTTGGTTTTTATGATATAGGTACTTATTTCTGTTGTTATATTCTATCAGCTTCATTATGAGATTCTAAAAGCATGGATAGATAGCACTACTATATATTGTTCATTTTACAAATTTTACCAATCAATAGCCAACTTTGAAACGTCCTAAAGTTCGATGGGATTTTATTGGATCGAAAAATAGGCTCGTTTCGAAGAGGGTCGTTACATTCGAAGGCCATATACTCGATATGATTAGGTACATTGAGAGGTTGGTCGGATTAGGTACTAATCTAGATACTGAGCTTAGACCAACTAGATTCTTGGTTTACTAACACCAGAGTTTGACACATTCATTGAATTTCAATATTAACTCACTAAAATGTGTTGTGTTGATATTGAATTTCAATATTAATCGGGTTCATAATGAAATTAGCAAAAGGATGTTAAAACAAGTTTTTTGAATGGTGATTTAGAAGAGATAGTTTATTTGTCACATCCAGAAGGTTTTAAGGTCAGTGGGAGTGGCGATAAAGGCTTGAAGACTCTTAAAATCAATTTATGATCTCAAGCAAGCATCTTGAATTTGGAACAAATGTTTTGCTAGGTAATTAAACAATTTGGTTTCCATCAAAACATAGAGGAAGCTTGCATACATAAGAAAGAACAAAATGGTATTTTAATTCTTAGTTCGATAAGTCGATTATTTACCGCTGATTGATAATGATGTATCAATGTTACAACCGGTGTAGGCATGGTTGTCTGATAATTCTCGATGAAGGATTTTGGTGAGGCATCTTACATACCAGATATTACGATCGATGGAGATATACCATAAAGGATATTAGGATTGTCCCAATCTATGTACATAGATACCATGCTAAGATGACTTAGTATGGAAAATTCCAAACGTGAATATGTTCTAGTGAAATAAGGATTATCCTTTTTGAGAAAGACTACTCACATGGATGAGGAAAGTCAACGCATGAATCAGAAACCTTATGCTTTGGTAATAAGATTGATCGTGTATGCCATGCTATATACTAAGTCAGATTTCGCTTTTGAATTAGGTAATAGTAAGTCGATATCAATCAAATCCCAGAGAAAACCGTTGGACTGAAGTTAAAGTCATCCATAAGTATTTAATAAATACTAGGTTTTTTTTATTTACAGAAGTGACGAACTCGTTATGAACTAGTATTTGGGTTGGAACTTTCAAAGTGATATGGTTGACAGTAAGTCGGTCTCAGGGTTTGTCTCTACGCTCAACCTAGGGGCCTTTAGTTGAAAGAATTCCAAGTAGGAAGTTGTGGCAAAATCTACCATTAAGGCTGAGTACATTGCCTTCGATGATGCCACAAAAGAGGCAGTGTTGATCCCAAGCATTAAAGGTCCGATGCTCATGTATTATGACAATAATGCAAAAATTCAAATTGCATAGGAACCACGGGCTCACAATAGGTTGAGGCAATCATCCATAAATTCCAAATGAAAAGGCAGTTTATCAATGTTGGAGAGATTGTTATCACACGAGTAGATACAAAAGATAATAGTGTGGATCCATTCACTAAGGTTCTCTCTCAGTCATTTTAGCAAGGCTAATAGAAGGCATGGGATGAAGCTCTCTGATTGGATCCAAGTGCAAGTAGGAGATTGATAAAATTAAGGACGTGTCCTAAGAGAAATTATGTAATTGTTATGTAATCTTAATTATGTAAATGATCTCGTTACAATAAAATTTGTTTTTACTTTTTTTCTGTTATATATGTTTGTTATGTTGTGACATAATTAATGAGTTAACAAGGATTAAACATACATAAGTAGAAATCCTTCGGACTAGTGCTTTACTGATTGCAACTATGAAAATGTTCATAATCATGAGTATTGAATCGCTATAAACAAAACATTGATACTAATTATGTTCACACAAAATATACTTCTTTGAGAATAGTGTAAATAATGCTCAAACGCCATCATATGGAGTGCATTATGTACATTATGTGTAACAACCCTGTATTTTTGTGATTATTTTAATTGTATATTTTAATTATTTTAATTGAATTCTTGATTAAAAAACTTTATTTTATTTATTAAAATGAATAATTTTGTTATTTTAAATATATATCTTGATTTGTATGTGAATTATAATTTCAAACATGAATAAATAGAATATTTTCCAAAAATGTGAATTTTGGTCAATATGGTCAAAATTTGACTTTTAAATTTAAAATTTAAATATTTGAAATTTGAAATTTTATCTTTTATTATGAAAATAAATTTAATTTCAAGTATACTGCTTTTTCGTTTCATTGAAATCTCATTAATATTATGAAAGTTATGCTTTTTACAATAATATTGTATGTAAATTGTTTTATTTAACGAAATTGTTTATTTTAATTTATATAAATAATATTTTTGTTTGACAAACCATGTTCTAATATGTGTAATATGGAATGTTATGTATATAATTTTATTTTTAAAACATTTTATAAGTGTAGTTATAATTTTCAAATGTTAATTGTATTTTGTTTACAATTTTTAAATTCTAGTTTTAATTAATAAGCTATTTTCTTATTTATTTTCTATTTTTCCTTAAATTATTTATTTATTCCTTTTTCACTTTATTTTTTTTCATTTAATTATTATTTACTAATTTATTTAGTTTATTTTGATTAAAAGAAATAAGAAATACAAAGAGACAAAGACCATTCATATTACTTGTGTCTTTCCATTTACCTTTGTCTTTTCATTTCTTTTGTCTTTTCATGCTTGGCCGTCCATTTCCTTATGCTTAGCCATGTTTTTTCATGTTATTTTCACGTAAAATTATTTCTTATCTCTTCTTAAAACTCACGGCAAAAATTCATTTCTGAAAATATTTTGCTAATTGCTTCATCTCCTTCTTCTTTTCATTATTTTTCAATGTTTTGCCTTCCCCTTCTTCTAGCTTTGCTCGGTTCCACTACTCCACCATCACCACCGACCACCACCTCATCATCCACGGCAGTAACCATCAGCCTCTCCTCTGACCAAGTCCAGGCCATGCCTCCTTATGATGCTTGTGCCACAAAAATTTGCAAAGCCCTTCCAAATTTGCATAGCCGAGCCTTGATTCCACCTATTCCCTTCATCTATCACTTCAGCCACCACCACCAACAACTACACCTCCTCTGGCCACCACTCCAGCCATTAGCTGACCTGACCTGTACAAGTAAGAGCCGAGCCCCACTTGACCTAGGCTGAGCCAAAAATGTTGAACAAACCACTCCTTTTCTTGCCTTGTTCCTTTTGTATTCCCATGTTGCAACTACTACCCCTTCATCTCCATGTTGCCGAGCATTTTTGATGCCAAAACCTAGCCTAGCATGATCATGCCGAGCAAAAGAACCCCTATGGCTGAGCATTGAGTGGAAAAAGCAAGGTCAGATCATTCTTGTCTTTGTTGCTTTTATTTTTCAATTTGATTCAATATTGTTTTTGTGTTGAATGTTTATGTATGTTTCCTTGTTTTGGCTGTTTACCAGATCATTATTTTGGCTCTCTCTTCCCGCTTGAATCAAAAGTCGTGCTGTGTTGTGTCGTATCATGCTTTCTGGGATCTATTCTGTGTGTTTTGATTTGCTAACTCCAGCATAAAAAGGTGAGTATTCACGCTTGACATTCATACTTATAGAACTGCAAATTGATAGCAAGTGAATCTGTAGAATTATTATATCATGTTATACCTGCCTGTGATGTAAATTATATAATGTCAACCCTGTTTATAAACCTGTGACATCATCTATTACTGCCATATATTGTTATACTGTTTATTTTATTCTTTTTCTCACACTGCAAGTTCCCCGTGGAATAGAATCGCTATGGGTTGAAGTGATACATACCCGAACGGACTTTAGAATATGGAAAAATCATTATGGGCTGAAACATTAGGCTTGAGCGACTTTTATTTATTTTATTTTACTTGGGATTGCGGCTTACCCGGATTTTTCTTTGTAAATTACGGATTGAAATGATATATTATCCGTATCACTTGACCTAGGTTAGAAAATTTTATACAGACCCGTGGTTATTTTATATATATTTTTCTGGAATTTTTAAAGTATTTTAAAATTTTATATTATGATATTTTGATTTAAATTGAATTTGAAAATGATTTTTATAAGCATTTATGATTTTTCTACAAATTAAATATGTTAAATAAATGAATGGTAAAGTTGAAATTTGAAATATAAATTAATTTTGAAATTTATGATTTTATGTAAAAATGGAGTTTGAGTTAAGTAAATATGATTTAAATTTGAATTTAAAATGATTTAATAAAGTGTTATTGATTTTTCTATGAATTAAAATGGTTAAATAAATGAATACTTAAAAATGTAATTTGAAATATAACTTAAATATTTAGAAATGTGAAATTTGGTTTAAAAATAAAAGTTAAGTTAAGAAAATAAAATGAAAATTAAGTTTATATTTTGAAATGGAAATTAAAAACTTAAGTGTTAAGTTAAATTTTAAAATGCAAAGAATAGAAAATTGTGCACTTGAAATTAATAAGTGAATTATTGAAGAATTTAATATTTATTTGCGAAATTTACTTTACAAAAATCTTAAGTTAAAGGGTATTTTAATGAATATTTTTGCATGTAAAATATGATTTTTATAAGTTAAAATGCTTTTCTTTCTGTTACTTGGAAAGTAGCTGCTTTAGCTTCAGCTACGCGAATTTTCGATACTCCTTTCCATTTCTCATCAAACGAATGGCATCTTCTTTTGGAAATCCTAGGTATTCTTAGCATGATATTGGAGAATCTCATTGCTATTACTCAAACAAGCATGAAACATATTAATTATTGATTATTGAGAATCACTCTTTAATTTAAACTGTGAATATGTGTTTTGTTTATTTTAAAATTTAAAAAAATTATGATTTCTAAAAGAAAAAAGAAAAGATTGGCCGATAATTTTAATATTTAATAACTTTATCTATAGGTTCGATCAAGATTTGTTTTTCCGGAGTACCAGAAGCGAGCATGACGTCATTATGAACATAAAGACCCAAGGTATGTAACCCTAGAAAGAGACTGGCCCAACTTAAATGAGATCATATGATAGCTTCCTTATGGTCTAACATTCTTGCCAATACATTATCCTCATTCTGCTTCGGATTATAATCTTTAATGAAGAATAAAGTCGACCCGGTCTACGAATTTATTCCAACAATAAAAAAATTCCCAAGATTTTAGGTGGAATGGGAATTGTAATTCTTTCCACTTCTCGAGGCATAATGACAGATCGAGAAGCTACTAGACTAGAAAAAATTATTGGTTTAAACTGAAGTTTAATTGTTTCAGAAATTGTATTGAAATCCGGAAATTAAGTTTACAACACTTCAGAAATGCTATCATTTCTGAAGTTAACTCAAAATCTGTTGTAACGGATATTACAACACTTTGTAAGTGCTGTAGTTGATGCAAATTAACTAAAGGCTAAAATTAACTAAGGGCTATTGTAGCACTTGGTAAGTGCTGTGATTGCAGAAGTAAAACTAAAATCTAAAACTAATAAAAGGGCTATTGTAGCACTTGTTAAGTGCTGCAAGTGGTTGAATTGAATTAAATCTTTTAATTTGAAACCTAAACTATTACAGCAGTTTTGTAAATGCTGTCTTTGCTGAATTTAACTATTTTTCAACTAAAACTGAACTATAACAGCAGTTTTTAAATGTTGTCTTTGCTGAAATGAATTGTTTTCAAACATAACTTACCGTAGCGTTTTCTAAGTGCTGCGAAAGCTGGAATTTCACCGTTTTAATGTTTTTAACTGAATAAATGACTTCAGAAAAGGCTAAATTTTTGGAAATTGAATATTTGATTTATAAGTGTAATAACTTCACTTTTAAATGGTTTAAATGAAGTATTTTGATTTGAAATATAAACCATTTTTGAAATGTGATTTAGAATGGTGTTTATAAATAAAAATTTGAATGAATTTGAAATGTGATATTATATTTGAATTTTGAAATGGTTTGTTGGGAAACTGATTTGAATTGAAACTGATGGTTTGAATTGAAATAAATTGGAAATTTGAAAATTTGGGTTTCATTGAATAATTTGTAAAATGTAAATAATCAAAGGAAGTTATTAAATGTATGATTACGAAATGTTATGATTTTCAAAGGGTAATGATTTCAAATATTTTGGTTTCGAAAAAGTTATAACTGTGAGAGTATTATGATTTTTGAAAGGTGAATATATGTTTGAAATGGAAATGATAAACTATTTGATTTGAATGTAGTTTTGAAATAAAAATGGTTTTGGTTTTAAAATATAAAACTATTTTTGAAATGTATAACCACCGGTTATGATAACGATTGGTTGTTAAAGTGACAGGGATCGGATATGGACATACTCTCTGTCGATACCGAAAACCACTGTAACAACTGTGTACGCGGTGGAGATTTTAGAATGAAGTAGGATGGTGGCGACGTTCTTGAGGTATATTACGTGGACCCAACTCCCGTAAGTTGGCATAAGGTGGCTAAAACAGGAGCGATCTCGGGCCAAGTGAGGTCATTCCTCCTATTGGACGCATTTCTTCGATACTATACTCTTACTTGTGGTTGATTTGATGGCCATCCTCCGATTTTGATTGGGAGTGTGTTCCGAGGTGGGCTAGTGGCTGCTATGTTACCACCAGCCCGTGTGCGTAATTGGTATATCTACTCTGGCATTGCCTAGTTGTGCCATGTCACCTACCATATCGAGCCTTACTACGAGTTTGTTTTTCTCCCGTAGCCCGCGGAGTATTTAAGGTAGCCTCCCGATCTGGAGGTACACTTATACTGGATGGACTACTGGGACTATTACGTGTTAAGGGGAATATTGGGTCACTCCTTAACGCTGTTTAAAGTAAGTTTATTTTACTGTAGACATTATTATAATAGCGAAACATTACTACATAGTAAATAGTTTAACGGATCCTTAGAGGAAGGGAGGTCCCAAGCATCCTTTAAGTTACTTGTACTTTATTACAGTTCACTTGAGTTGGCTTACATTGTATAAGTATGTATGTCCCGACTCGAGTGTTTTGTGTTTTGCTTTACGCTCGGGTCAGTCTGAGTATTCACAGCTTTGGATTTCTCTTTCTGGAGCTAGGAATCGCTGGAGATTCTGCTTATCTAGTTATCTATCTATTTTATCTCTTGTATTAGTAAACATCTATGTATTTGGGATTTCTATTGTGTTTGTTTTCAGACTGATATTATGTATTTGTTTTGAGACTTTGTTATAGTAGCTTTATGAACTACTATGGTATTTTAATTTCCGCTGCGATTTATTCTGATATTTCCGTGTCTGTGATTCGGTGTGATGATTTTATTTGCTCCAAATTTTATTACAATATGACATTTTGAATTATTCAAGTCTGACATGTGTGGATAATTATCGATTTGAATGGTCCAAAATAGAGGTTGTTACAATTGGTATTAGAGCTTTGGTTTTAGGCAAATCTTAGCCTGCGGAGCAAAAAACTTATTAGAGATAGGGTAGAAATACCCTAGTATGAGTGAAATCAACCTCAGAATCATTTCCTTTGTGAGAAAATGTATTTCCAAAGTATAAACTGATTTTTAAAATGATTTTTTAAAATGATTTTTTAAAGGATTTTTCAAAGATTATTTTGATATAAATTTTCTTGTTTTAAAGGAATTTTTTTAAAACTTCCTTCCTTTCGTATCTACCTTGTTAGTATTTTCTTTCATTAGGATATTCATCCAAGTGAATTTATCTATCTTCAGCTTGGTCATTTCAGTAAGGCTTACCCTTCTGCAGGGTAGGGAAATCCTTTTGAGCCTTCCGGTATAGCTGTTGTCACCTCTGCATCTTCTCGAGCTCCTACTCCTAGTGATGACCAAGGTACTCTTCGGGCACCTTTTCTTTATTTTCATTATCTTGTTCGTGTTTTATTTGATACTGGAGCTTCCTATAGTTTTATTTCTGTTGGTTTGTGTGATAAGTTTGAGCATCTCCTTTCTCCTGAGTATGCTTCTGTGCCTTTATGTGTTTTCAAATCCAATTGGGGGCCTCGCAAACCTTAATCGAATTTGTAAGCAAGTGAAACTTCTCTATTCTAATCATCGCTTTAGTGATGATTTCTTTGTTCTTAGCTTCGATCTATTGCTTTTGATCTATTGCTTGGAACAGATTGGTTTGGTGGGTATGATTCCCATATCTCTTGTAATCTCGGTCTGTTTATCTTGTTAATGTTTAAGGAAATTCCTTGATTATTCAGTGTCGCATGCCTCAGGATTTTGCTGGCAGTTTTATTTATTCTTTGATTCTTCTCCTAGTGATCTTCATTTGACCCGTTTGGTCAGATTTTTCTGATGTGTTTGGTGAAGTCATTGCTTTACCTCTTAAGCGGGAAATTGATTTCCATATTGATCTTATTCCTAGTGCTCGACCTGTTCTTCTTCTTCCTAGAAGAATGGCATCCCGCGAGAAGGTTGAGTTGGGAAAGCAAATTGATGACTTGTTCTCCAAAGGTCTGATCAGATATAACCATTCAGAATGGGGAGCAGCAGTGATTTTCGTCACTAAGTACGATGGATCTTTGAGGATGTGTGTTGATTATAGGGAGCTGAACAAGCTCACTATGAAAAACAGATATCCAATGCCTCGTATCGATGATATGTTTGATCATCTTTTTGGTGTCCATGTTTTCTCTTAGCTTGACTTGCCACGAGTTTTCACCAGCTCAGTGTTGCTGAGGAAAGTATTCCCAAGACTGCTTTCCGTACTGAGAATAGGTTCTATGAATGGTTAGTTATGCCTTTTGGTTTGACTAATGCTCCTGCTTTCTTTGTTGATTTGATGAATATTGTTTTTCATGCTGCGCCTAATAAATTTATTCTAGTCTTTGTTGATGATATCCTTGTCTTCTCTAAGACCAAGGAAGAACATGAGTCGCATTTTGAAATCTGTTTAGGAAACTCTTAGAAATCATCAATTGAAGAATAAATTTTGTAAATGCCATTTCTGGAAAGATGAAGTCCGATTCGTTGGACATATTATTTCTAGAAATGGAGTTTCTGTTGATCCAGTGAAGATCGTTGTGATTAATGTAAATCTTTCTTTTCTTTCTCTTTTCAATCGTCATTTAATTATTTGATCTTTTCTGTTGTTCTTATTTCTCCCTATTTTGTTACAGGATTAGGAAACTCCTAAGACTCCTTCTGAGATTCGTAGTTTTCTGGACCTTGCCGGTTATTACCAGAGATTCATTGAGAATTTTGCTTGGATTGCTGCATCTCTCACTATTTTGACTCGTAAGAATGCTTAGAGTATGTGGGTTATTGTGCATAGACTGACCTACTCCACTCCTGTCATTCCGGTCAAGTCTACCCGTTCTGCTTCTAGCTTGTCTGAGATCTACATGGGAGAGATTGTTCGTCTCCATGGTGTTTCTCTCAGTATTGTTTGTGAGCATGATCTTATCTTTACCAATCAGTTTTGAAAAGCTTTTCAGAAATCTTTGGGTACTCATCTGAATCTGAGTACTGCTTACCATCCACAGACCGACGGTCAAACAGAAAGAGTGAATCAGATTTCTCAAGGATCTTCTTCGTGTTTGTGATCAACTCCACCTTGTTAAACTTACCTACAACAACAGTTATCATGTATAATTTCAATCTTCTTGTTATCTTGTCTAAATCTTATTTCATTCTATCTTTTTCTGTGTTTTCCCGTACCTCATTCCTTTTCGGGGACGAAAAGTTTTGAGTGGTGTGGAGTGTAACAACCCTGTATTTTTGTTATTATTTTAATTGTATATTTTAATTATTTTAATTGAATTCCTGATTTAAAAACTTTATTTTATTTATTAAAATGAATAATTTTGTTATTTTAAATATATATTTTGATTTGTATGTGAATTATAATTTCAAACATGAATATATAGAATATTTTCCAAAAATGTGAATTTTGGTCAATATGGTCAAACTTTGACTTTTAAATTTGAAATTTAAATATTTGAAAATTTGAATATTATCTCTTATTATGAAAATAAATTTAATTTCAAGTATACTGCTTTTTCGTTTCGTTGAAATCTCATTAATATTGTGAAAGTTATTCTTTTTACAATATTGTATGTAAATTATTTTATTTAACGAAATTGTTTATTTTAATTTATATAAATAATATTTTTGTTTTTCAAACCATGTTCTAATATATGTAATATGACATGTAACATATATAATTTTATTTTTAAAACATTTTATCAGTGTAGTTATAATTTTCAAATGTTAATTGTATTTTGTTTACAATTTTTAAATTCTAGTTTCAATTGATAAGCTATTTTCTTATTTATTTTCTATATTTCGTTAGATTATTTATTTATTTCCTTTTTCACTTTATTTTGTTTTCATTTTATTACATTTATTTAATTTTATTTAGTTTATTTTGATTAAAAGAAATAAGGAATACAAAGAGACAAAGACCTTTCATATTACTTGTGTCTTTCCATTTACCTTTGTCTTTTCATTTATTTTGTCTTTTCACGCTTGGCTGTCCATTTCCTTATGCTAAGCCGTGTTTTCTCATATCATTTTCATGTGAAAATTTTCCTCATCTCTTCTTAAAACTCACGGCAAAAATTTATTGCTGAAAATATTTTTCTAATGGCTTCATCTCCTTCTTCTTTTCATTATTTTTCAATGTTTTTGCCTTCCCCTTCTTCAAGCTTTGCTTGGCCCCACACCGACCACCACCTCATCATCCACGGCAGCAACCATCAGCCTCTCCTCTGACCAAGTCCAGGCCATGCCTCCTTATGATGCTTGTGCCACAAAAATTTGCAAACCCTTCCAAATTTGCATAGCCGAGCCTTGATTCCACCTATTCCCTTCATCTATCACTTCGGCCACCACCTTAGCCACCACCACCAGCAACTACACCTCCTCTAGCCACCACTCCAGCCATCAATTGACCTGACCTGACCTGTGCAAGCATGAGTCGAGCCCCACTTGACCTAGGCCGAGCCAAAAATGTTGAACAAACCATCATTTTCTTGCCTTGTTCCTTTCGTATTCCCATGTTGCAACTACTACCCCTTCATATCCATGTTAATGTGCATTTTTGATGCCAAAACCGAGCCTAGCATGATCATAGCTGAGCTAAAGAACCCCTATGGCCGAGCATTGAGTGGAAAACGCAAGGTCAGATCATTCTTATTTTTGTTTCTTTTATTTTTCAATTTGCTTCAACATTGTTTTTGTGTTGAATGTTTATGTATGTTGCCTTGTTTTGGTTGTTTACAAGATCATTATCTGGGCTCTCTCTTCACGCTTGAATCAAAATTCGTGCTGTGTCGTGCCGTATCGTGCTTTCTGGGATCTATTCTGTGTGTTTTGATTTGCTAACTCCAGCGTAAAAAGGTGAGTATTCACGCTTGACATTCATACTTATAGAATTGTAAATTGATAGCAAGTGAATCTGTAGAATTATTATATCATGTTATACCTGCCTGTGATGTAAGTTATATGATGTTAACCCTTTTTATAAACCTGTCACATCATCTGTTACTGCCATATGTTGTTATACTGTTTATTTTATTCTGTTTCTCACACTGCAAGTTCCCTGTAGAATAGAATTACTATGGGTTGAAATGATACATACCCGAACGGACTTTAGAATAGGAAAAAATTGTTATGGGCTGAAATGCTAGGCCTGAGCGATTTTTATTTATTTTACTTTACTTGGGATTGCGGGTTTGAAATGATAGATCCCGGATTTTTCTTTGTAAATACAGATTGAAATGATATATTATCCGTATCACTTGACTTTGGTTAGAAAATTTTATACAGACCCATGGACATACTCTCTGTCGATACCGAAAACCACTTTAACAACTTTGTACGCGGTGGAGATTCCAGAATGAAGTAGGATGGTGGTGACGTTCTTGAGGTATATTACGTGGACCCAACTCCCGTGAGTTGGCATAAGGTGGCTAAAACAGGAGCGATCTCGGGCCAAGTGAGGTCATTCCTCCTATTGGACGCATTTCTTCAATACTATACTCTTACTTGTGGTTAATTTGATGGCCATCCTCCGATTTTGATTGGGAGTGTGTTTCGAGGTGGGCGTAGTGGCTGCTACGTTACCACTAGCCCGTCTGTGTAATTGGTATATCTACTCTGGCATTGCCTAGTTGTGCCGTGTCACCTACCATATCGAGCCTTACTACGAGTTTGTTTTTCTCCCGTAGCCCATGGAGTATTTAGGATAACCTCCCGATCTGGAGGTACGCTGATACTGGATGGACTACTGGGACTATTATGTGTTAGGAGAAATATTGGGACTATCATGTGTTAAGGGGAATACTGGGTCACTCGTTAATGCTATTATAAATAATTTTATTTTACTCTAGGCATTATTATAATAGTGAAATATTACTACATAGTAAATAGTTTAACGGATCCTTAGAGGATGGACGGTCCCAAGCATCTTTTAAGTTACTTATACTTTGTTACAGTTCACTTGAGTTGGTTTACATTGTATAAGAATGTATGTCCTGACTCGAGTGTTTTGTGTTTTGCTTTACGCTTGGGTCAGTCTTAGTATTCACAGCTTTGGATTTCTCTTTCTGAAGCTAGGAATCGCTGGAGATTCTGCTTATCTAGTTATCTATCTATTTTAGTTTCAGTTATTCTATTTCAGCTCTTGTATTAGTGAACATCTATGTATTTGGGATTTTTATTGTGTTTTTTTTCAGACTGATATTATGTATTTGTTTTGAGACTTTGTTATAGTAGCTTCATGAACTACTATGGTATTTTAATTTCCGCTGCGAGTTATTCTGATATTTTTGTGTCTATGATTCTGTGTGATGATTTTATTTGCTCCAAATTTTATTACAATCTGATATTTTGAATTATTAAAGTCCGACATGTGTGGATTATTGTTGATTTGAATGGTCCAAAATAGGGTTGTTACATTATGTTTGAACAATCATAATTTGAGCGTAAGACCCTATGTTGTACTTTAGCAAACTCCATGTATACTTCGATATTTAAATTGTTAATATTGATTGTGGATCGAGTTCACACCTGGGCGTCAATACAACCATGTTGTCAGTTATTTTCGAATTCGACTAAGATAAACATTAATTTTTAAATTTTATAAACTAATAATAAATTAATACAAATGTTGTATTAATATGTGGACATTTTAAATTATTTATTTCAAGCTCAAAAATGGATGGAATAACATATAAAATTCATACGACGGTTCGATCGATTTAGGAGGTAAAATTAATTAATTAAACGTTGATTCAAATTTTAGTCAACTAGGATCTTGACCATATTTTGTCATGCCAAGGCCAACCAGATTATGGACGCTAGAGCAGGGCTTTGCTTAGTCTTCAAAACTAAAGGAAAAGGAGGAGAGAAATGTGTTGGCTCTTGGCTTTAAATAGCCTAGCCTACACACCAAATTAGATGCACTTTTGAGTTCTCACTTTCTCTGTTCCTAGTCATCTACATCAACCTTGGTCAAGACATCTCTCTAACATTTCAACTCAAATAGAAGGAGAAGACTATAATGCTCTAAGAGGAATTATTGTTTAACAATGTACTGATTCTAGACCTGGCAAATGGGTCGGTTAGATTATAATGGGTTGGATCAAAATTGCCTGGTCCATTTTATGACCCAACACATTTGATACATTAATTGAAAGGGTCGGTACGACCAAACTCACTTCATATATGGGTTGACCCATTTAACCCTCTTAAAAAACATAAAAATTGAAATATATATGCGTGTGTGTGTAAAGCAAAAAAAATTATGAAGGACTCTAAATATGCTCAAACTACATACTGCATAAATAAAACCAGGTACATGTAAACATAAAATTGCACGAGCCATAAATAAACTGCAATGCATACATTAATTTTTTTTAACCTATGGAAATAGTATTATATGTCATGAAAATAACACCAAATAGGGTCATACTTAAAAGAAAAAATGAAACCGTATGAATTTAACCAAGCTATCCAGATGTGGAAAATAAGAACACTTTTGATATGGAGGAACTATTGTAAAGTTTTTATGTCTGACTAAGTTACAGGATATAAAAGATAATTTTCCCACTATAAAGTAAAGTAAATAAAAAACAACTAAAATAGGAGAAGGAAAAAAATCCAATTTATTATGAATGGAGCTTCCATTTACGAAATTTGTCGGTAAGGGAAAAATTGATATAGTTTCATAATCAAATAAAATACAAACAATAAAAAAATTCTCTATAAAACAAATTTCAACCTCAACATCGGAAAAAATAAAGCACACAGACAACTAATTTATTGCCACAATACAAAACATCCCGACTTTTATTTTTTACACTTCTTCTTCTTCGATTTCTATTCGCAAGGAGAAGTCGCTAATTTGAGTTGTAGATCGATCGTCGTCAGACCTTTTCTTTCTGAAAGCTTCTAGGTTTAATCCAAAAGCATCTATGATTTGGCTCCCTAGTCGAGAATAACCAAGAGATGATCTATCAGTAGTAAAATGACGTTCTTCATCATTATCATAAAAATTGATAGACAGAGAGTCACCATGTGTTATTTTGTTATAGAGATGAAATTTAGGGATTGAGAGTGATAAAAGGGTAGACAGGGTTATTGCAATTTCTTATTGGATTGAAAGGGCTTCAACTCAATATTAAAAATAATGAAATTGGGTAAGACCCAACCCTGTTAAAATTGGGTTAAAAGGGTTGGGTTAATAGTATGTGTGTCATTAAAATAGACCTAATCGATTCTTAGCAAGGTGACTTTGAAGTAAGCTATATATATCTTATCTTATTTATGATTATATTATTATGCTCACGTATTCTATCTTATATAGATTTAGTTCATATATATATATATATAATATATATTATTTATTTATTTGTATATATATTTATTGTAAGTATAAATATTTTGTAAAATGTTTTTATTGGCCGAATTAAAAGATAATTACTTTATGTTCGCATAAGATAAATTATATATTATAATATATATATATATATATATATATATATATATATATGACACTTAGTCATCTTATTGACCGTAGGACGAAGTAGTCAATTTTCTTCATGAACCCCTAGTTTAGGTTAAACACTCACTCATTTGCGCGGATATATTTATGTATGTATGTATGTATTGTTGTGATATTTATGTTATGAATATGAATTTCATAAAGTATCAAATTAAAATATTAATTTTAAATTAAGTTATTGATAAAATTACTTTGAACGTTACTAATAAGTAAATGTTTTAATCAATAAATTTAAATTATAATATTACAGACTTCTTTTATTAATCAAAATACAAATTTTGATTTAGTAAAGTAAATAATTATTTACACAAACACAATACAAAGATGTTTTGCAAATTAATAAAAAGAATTGTTTTTGAAATTCACCGCTTTAACCCCACTCTTAGTGCACCGTATCTACATAAGCAAATATCAAATCTAAGGTAAAATTACCAAATGCTAGTTAGGAGTATTTGAGTGTTTACTAAATACTAAGGAGTTTTTTTATGTAAACAACGCACTCCTTATGAAGGAGTGATCAGACTCAAACTTCACAAGCGATATCAAATATAGTAAATCAATCATAAATTCATATATAAAGGAGTTTTCAGTTGGTAATGTACCAAATGAGGGTTTCGGCATATTCAATTATAAAGGCTAAGTGCATCACCCCGAATAATGCTGCAATGAAACCAGTATATATGTGACAAATTTATAAGTGAGCTAGGAGTGGTTCACACCATTTAAAATCCAGTAAAGCATTGTGATTTCAATAATTCAATAAAGATTACAATGCATACCCGAGATACATGATAAGAAATCAAGTTATGTTCTGTATAATGAATACTTGATAAAAGAGCTTATCAATTATGGGGAAGCATAATCGAAAAGTAGATACAAAATAATAATATCGCAGATCCATTTGCTAAGGCCCGATCTCAATCTAGCTTAGGTAGATGGATCGAAGGTATAAGCATAAGGCACCATAATTGGTCCCAAGTGCAAGTGGGAGATTGATAGCGTTAATGGTGTTCCCTATGAGAACAACTATGTAATTCATTACCTAACCTAACTCTTATTAGAGGATTTTTTTCGGATTGACGTAAGCATCTAGTTTGATTTTCTTTTATATATGTTGTTACATAGAGATGTAAATAGCGAATTAAATACGTTAAACATATATAAGTACAAAATCCTCAGGAGAAGTATTTTATCGATTGCAATTATGAATGTGTTCATAATGACGAGTACTGAATCTATATACATACATACGTACATATATATCCGTTACTCGTTAAATGTTCCTAGTCAAGATGTATAGAAAAAAGAATATCGATATGCCTGTTGAGACTAGTGTACATAACGCTCTCCACGTGATGGACGGTGATTTACTTATAACCATTAGAGACACCAAGGGGTTACATACTTGCGGTGTATGGAACAATCACATAATGACTTGACAAGAGTCTTCTATTAGTTCACATAACTAAGTTAAAATAGAATATCTTAGGGTAATGACGTACAATAATCTTCAAACTTGTGGGTGTTGTTTATCTTAAGTAGTTATACTATACTTTGATTACGGATTAATACTTGAGACAAAGACCTTATTACAACAAAGTTAATAATATGTTGAACTACTTAAAGTGAAACACTATCCAATAGAAGATTTGCCTACTTCATTATTGAAGGCCGATATTATCGTATTTGGTATTGCAGTCTCATTCATCACTGCATATATGTTGCTTCCTCTTGAAAACTGCTGCATATTTCGAATGTCCTCATGTTGCGTATGTTTTGAGCCAGTGCACAAGAACTTGTATGCTCGGTTTGTACTTATGGTCTGATCATTTGGTTGTTTGATTGCATTTCATGTGAGCTTCAAATGCTCCTTTGTGTAGTCTTGCATTTCACTCTGTTGCATATATGTTGACTTCTTCATCCCTTTGGTTTCATTTGTATGCATCTGTACTGATGTATATTTGTGAGGTTTTCATGTGTACTGTTTTGGTTTATGTGTGCCTCTTTTTGCCTTTAATGTTCTAATTTTATATATGAAGCATAATATGCGTATGCATATATGTACGGTGCGTTTGAAAATTTGTGGCTGCTCCTGATATATGTGTGTGCCACTGTTACACTGTTTCAAGTGTGTTCATTAGTCTGCACTTTGCATTAAACTTGTGAGCATGATGAACTACTAGCTTGTTGCTCTAACCATGCCTTTCACTTGACAATTTGGTTGAGTTATTCTCCTTTGAGTTAACTGTGCAGTTGAGGTCTATTCTGGTTTATTTCAGTTCTTGGTTGCTTTAGTTGCTTTTGTATTGCTATGTTAAGTGTTGTTCTTGTCCCGTGCACATGTTGATTTTGTACATTTTGATTCTGGTTCCATATGTCTGGTTGCATTTGTGCTTTGCACTTGTAGTCTTGTTTCATGTCTTTGCTTTGGCTAAACCAGAGCATGTCTGAAATGTTGATTGAGTTGAAATATTGCATGAGACCTTGTACTCGAATTTTTCTTGATGTATTTGTATTGCACCTGAGTTGAATCCAGCGTCGGCTCAGGTTTGACCTTGTGCTCACCTATCTCTGCAATTTCATCAAATGTATATCGATGTGCACGGCCTTATGGCATGTACAGTGATACACTGTGCATGTCACAGGTTATTCATGTTTGATGAATTCAAAATTAAATGTTGACGAACAACCCGAATGACCGAGGCAAATAATATTTTCAAAATACACATTTTATTTTACACCGCAAAAAATTATTTCTTTTTCAATTTTACCGCGTCAGTATGTATTTTGTAGATAAATCAGATGTTGGGTCGGGCTGGAGCAAAGGTAAAAATAAAATACGAGTGAATGAGTGACATGTAGCGAGGTGAAGAATGTAAAGTGAAATTTATGATGTAGTCGAAATTGTATTGTAATTGAAAAATGTATATATATATAGTGAGGGCTCAACTTTTGTACTATTCAAAATTGTAGTAAAATATTTATTTGAATAAAATATTCGTTTGAATTTAAATTTTGTGTTATTTATTTTATTCAGCAAATATTTACTTAATTATGTGAAAATAAAATAGTTCAATAATAAATACATTTAAATGAATGTATATATGTTTATTATCATCAAACAGAAATCATATACTAGCATATTCAACAATCTCCCCCTTTTGATGATAACAAACATATATTTAAGATTTCGAATTTATTAGACATATTTGGTCATTGATGAACTCTGTTTTCTCCCCTTATTTGAATTTTCCCTCTCTACAGCAATGCTCCCTTTCATACCTGAAAGTAAATAAAAATATGCAAATGAATCTATATGGGAATATGCAATTACAAAATAAAAAGTAAAATATTTGAACTTTATTCGCCAAAATCTTAACCTTTCTCTCCCCCTTTTGTTATTAGCAAAAGAGTAATAGTGTTAGAAAAATAGGGATAAAATAATAAACATTAATAAAACATTAATATCCAGTCGAATATAAATATTAAATTTAAAATCAAACAAAAATCATAAATACTCTGTTTGGTGCATATTCCACTTTAGAGTGATAGGGATGATGTCGGCATATAAAACCATATAGCTATGTCTATTTGTGGTATATTTATATCAGGAATTTGAATATCTACTAACCATGCATGACTGTTAGGACTTTTAAATGAGATTGGTAGTATTTCTAATTTTTTATAAAGTAAATAAATTTTAAGCATCTTTTAACCACGCATAACCATGATGACTTTTAAATGGGATTAGAATCAACTTGTCTAGTTAATAATCAATTTTGACATGCGTTCCATACATGCATAACCGCGAGGACTTTTAAATGAGCATGAAAGCACATAATAAAAAAATTCGAGTAATTCACCCATGCATAACCGTGAGGACTTTTAAATGGGAGTTTTGGATTTTTTTATTGCTAAAAATAATATAAAATGAAAACGAATAATTTCTTGTTTAAATACCAATAATTGACATACTATATTGGATTTTGATGAGTGATGGTTGTTAGCAATATGATAGAAATAGTGATGGTCATGGAATTTTTACCTATCAAAAGTTTTTATAAATCTTGTTTAAATTTTTAAAGAAATTTACCATATATACTGTCTCAAGTCATAATATATGATTAATATCAACACTCGTCACTTTTTCAATCACTATTTATCTTTTCGATAATCAGTAGGGAGTCAGATTAGTTAATGTAGTCATTTAAGATCAAATTCAAAATAATCATAAAATTGAATTTTCTAAAATGACTAATCTGAAATAAGGTTAACAAAAACTATTTTCTAGAAGGGGTTTTATAAGAAAAATGTCTTCTAATTAAAAATCACTTGAAATGAAAAATATGAAGATATTTTCTCTAAAAATGTGATGCAACTATTGAATGTCTCTACATAAAATACGTTCCACTAGTAATTTTTCTATCAACTAGGTTGCCAATGTAATATGCATCTAAATTTCTCTTAGACTCAAGATTATCATTAGTTGGATATCATAGACCAGATCATGAAGATGCAACAAATTCCTTAAAATCCTTTTTACAGCTTTCAAACAAAATTCTTTAGGATTAGAATTGAAACAATGCAAATGAGCAACTAGTGAACATAGTGTCAGATCTAGAATAAACAAATATATCCACATGTATCATGAGTAATCATCAATCAATAAAACACCATCATTAGTCCAAACAAATCAATATGAAGTAGTACAAAGACTCTAGATGTACATGTAGTGTTCTCGGCATAAAAAGATAATTGGCCAACAATTTTCGTAATTTAGAATCATTCATTATCACATAACTGGTTGATTTAAATCAGATTATGGTGCAAATTTTCACATTTAATAAAACGTTCAAGATAAATATACCGTTGCCTATTTTACCTTTGCCGATAATTTTTCGTTGTAGCCTATTGTGATTCTGCCACTTTTATACTAGACTAAAGAACTTTGATTTGTCATCATCGTGTGCTTGGAACAGCTGGAATCCAAGTAACACTTTGTTGTTCCTTAGCCTGCTACCACACCTACACGAGAAAAGATTTTTGTGACCTATTTGTTTTTATAGGTCCGTGGTTGTTAGTGGCAAAATTTTTTGAAAAATATGTTTGTTTAGACCCAAGACTATTTATATATGTTTCTTTTGGCACCCAGATTTGCTTAAATTTAAGGGATCTTATATTCGTGCCTTTTGGAACCCAAATTGGTATGGTTTTCACGTTTTTGGGTCTATACCAACAATTATTTTGACTGTGTCCAATTTTTCTACAAATTGTGCACTCAGATTTGACTTGATTAATTTTGCTTCTAACAAGTTTAGATTGATTATATCCAAGTCCTTGTCTATCTGTATTAACAATTTGTTTCCCTAATAGCATATTTAATGATCTTTCTCCTTTGGAAAATTTTTCTAAAGGTGTAGATAATTGTTGGACTTGTGTTTTAAGAGATTCAATTTCATTTAATAATTGAGTGCACTTTTTAATGGAATTTTCTCTCCTAATGTTATCACTTTCTTTCAAAATCAGAATTTCATTTTCAAGTGATTTAATTTTAATTTCTGATTTTTTTAATTTCTTCTTCGAATGATGGACACTTATCGCAATTAGGGCTTTTATTTTGATAGTTTTTGACTAACTGATCAAGTTGTCTATTCAATTCTATTAGAGTATCCCTTTGTGATTCAATTTTAGCATATTTCTCCTCAAGTCTTTCAAAACAGCCATTTACTCCGTGAAAATATGTAAGTAATTCTGGGTGAGTAAGTTTTGATACCTCGCTTGGCTCGTCATCATCACTATCAGTTATATCACCTTGAAGACACAAATCTGCTTTTTCACTCTCGCTGCTAGTGCTTTTGTTATCATCATCGCTTTTATTCCATGTGGCTGCAAAACTTCTACTTTTTGGTTTCTTTACTCGGCTGAGTCGATTCTGAGGACAACTTTGCTTGATATGTCTGGGTTTATTGCACTTGTGATAAATGATCTCCTGCTCTTTTGAGTTGTCTATTACTTTGACTATTCTGCTTTTCAATTCTTGATTTAGAGCTAGATTTCCGTACTTGCGATTCCACCTTTTGAATTTTGTTATTACTAGTGTCAATTCAGCTGCTTCATCATCATCATCATCATCATCATCATCATCACTATCATCACTTTCCATTGTACCTTTGAGAGCTATTGATTTCTTTCGAGCATCACTTCCTTCTCGTTCTTCCTCGAATTTCATTTCTGGCTCATAAGTGATGAGATTTCCTATGAGTTCTTCAACTTTGATTTGTTTCAAATCCTTTGATTCTTGAATGAGGGTAACTTTTGCTTCAAAATTTCATGGAAGGACTGAAGATTTTCGGACTATTTCCAACTCTATGTATGATTTTTCGAGAGCTTTTGATTTGTATACGAGATTGAAAAGTCATCCATACATCTCTTTGACATTTTGATCATTGGCCATTGTGTAGTTCTCGTATTCGCTACTAAGCATGGCAAGGCGAGATTCTTGGACTCGAGATGTTCCTTTGTAAGTCACTTCAAGTGTGTGCTAGATTTCCTGCGCAGTTAGACAATGTGAGACATGATTAAATCCAATTTGATCTAATGAACAAATAATAGAATTAATAGCTTTAGCATTAGCATTCTTTAGTTTATTTTCAAGAACTGTCCATTGATCCATTGGTTTTACTATTTCCTGATTATCTACCACTATAGTTGGTGTCCTAAAACCTGTCTCAACAATATTCCAAACATCAATGGTTTTTAGAAAAAACTGAGTTCTATTTTTCCAGTAAGCATATTCACCATTGAACATTCATGGTCTAGCTATGGACTGACCCTTAGCAAAAGCATTATTAAAAGAAACCATTTAAAAAAAACAAAAACTTGTTTTTGAAAAAAATCAAATTTTTAAAACAAAAATTGGCCTTTGTTCCTAGCTCCGATACCACATGTAGGATCGATTTCACCCAAGAGGAGGTGAATAGGGTGATACTAGTAATTATAAAAATTTATGTGGAAATATATAAAATAATTGCAGCATAGATAAATAGCAGAATAATAAAAGCAGAAATAGAACAACACAAATTTACCCAGCTTCGGCAAAACCCTGCCTACGTGATGCCCCCAAGGTTTCTATTAGAAATTAAGTAGTCAGATGCTTACGCATGTAAACTCATGACACCCGCTATCTTCTAACCTAACTCTACGCTGAAAACCCCACCACAACTCAGCCACTAAGTTGTGAATTCTCGAACTACACCACCATAGTTCGTCCCCTCGTCACACGACTAGAATTTTATAAAAGCTTAAAAGTAGATTACAAAATAAAAACAACTAAACAAAAATAGAAACCCTAATTTATAATTAAAAGCCCAAAATTAATATAAAGATGCCAGCTAAAAATAAGTGAAGTTCTTTTTCTTTCTATATTTGTTAATCTTTGGTCTTGTATGGCTTCCTCGTTCCTCTTGCAAAAATTAGGGCTTTTATAAATTGAAAGTCGTCGACTTCAGTTGATCGATCGAATAGATGTCTTCACATTGCTTGCTTTGTTGATCGATTGTTTCTTTGATTTGCAAACAGCTGCTTCAATTTTGACGAGTTCGATTTGAATAAATATGGTATGTAATTTTCTTTGTTACTCTTGTTGATATGCTTGAACTCGATGTTTTTTTATGCTGATGATGTTAATGGTTTAAATAGGGATCGATTCCCTTAGTTTCCGTTTACTTGAATTCATCTAATAATTATTCTCGATCGTTCGATTTTGTTTGAATACATACGATTTGTTTAGACTAGTTCAATTCGTATATTCCTTTGCTTGATTATCACGGCTTGCGTTTGTTTTGGATTTGTTTCCGTTCTTTTTTGGTTTAACATCGGCCACTTTGAATTTGCGATAATATTTTGAGATAATCGGCTTTCTTTTATGACTTGTTCGGTTCCTTGGCCACCACAGCTTTGACTTTGTTATTTTAAAATCTGACATGTTCATATTGAAATTCTTGCGATATTGACTTTGTTCATTCTTTGCATTTGAGTTGATCTGGTCGCACTTTATTTCGATGTTTTTGCCATTGTTTTCAATTTCAGCTGTATTGGGTTGTAGCTCGAGCTAGTTTGCATTTGCTTCCAATCTGGACCGGTCCTGTTGCAGTCTGATGTGCTAGCTCGAGTTGCTTTGAGTCACGTCCCTACGCATATGTATATCTACACACACACACACACACACACACACACACATATATATATATATACATATAAATAGATATATATGTATGTATGTATGTATACATGTGTGTTTGCACATGTATATATGTATGCTTGTGATACGCTGGTCTGTGTTGCATTGAGCTCTGGTTTGTGTTTGAAACTTTGAACTGTAGTCATCTTTGTTATTTGTATTTGTGACATTTTGGACTTTGCTTTATATAAACTACTAGCTTTGGTTGATTGTCTCCATACATACACACACACATATGTATGTATGCATATGTGTGTGATTGTACTTTGGTATAGCTTATTCATCACTGCATATATGTTGTTTCCTCTTGAAAACCGCTGCATATTTCGAATGTCCTCATGTTGCATATGTTTTGAGCCAATGCATATGAACTTGTATGCTTGGTCTGTACTTATGGTCAGATCATGGTTGAGTTTGATTGCATTTCATGTGAGCTTCAAGTGCTCCTTTGTGTAGTCTTACATTCCACTTTGTTGCATATATGTTGATTTCTTCATCCCTCTGGTTTCATTTGTATGCATCTGTCTTGATGTATATTTGTGTGGTTTTCATGTATACGATTCTGGTTTATGTGTACCTCCTTTTTCCTTTGATGTTCTGATTTTATATGTGACGCATAATATGTGTATGCATATTTGTATGGTGCATTTGAACCTCTGTGACTGCTCCTGATGTATGTGTGTGTCACCACTGTTGAACTATGTCTGGTTCAAGTGTGCTCGTTAGTTTGCACTATGCATTGAACTTATGAGCATGATTAACTACTAGTTTGTTGCTCTGACCATGCCTTTCACTTGACAATTTGGTTGAGTTATTTGCCTTTGAGTTAACTATGCAGTTGAGGTCTGGTTTTGGTTCATTTCAGTTCTTGGTTGGTTAAGTTGCTTTTGTATTGCTTTGTTAGGTGTTGTTCCTGTCTAGTGCACATGTTGGTTTAGTACATTTTGATTCTGGTTCCATATGTCTGGTTCCATTTGTGCTCTGCACTTGTAGTCTTGTCTCATGTCTTTGCTTTGGCTAAACCAAAGCATGTCTGAATTGTTGATTGAGTTGAAATGTTGCATGAGACCTTGTACTAGATAATTTTGTGATGTATTTGTATTGCATCTGAGTTGAATCCAGCTTCGGCTTGGGTTTGACCTTGTGCTCACCAGTCTCTACAATTTCATCAGGTGTATAACGGTGTGCACGGCCTTGTAGCATGTATAGTGATACACTGTGCATGTCACATATTATTCATGTTTGATGAATTCAAAATTGAATAATGATGAACAACCCAAATAATTGAGGCAAATAATATTTTCAAAATATACATTTTATTTTACACTGGAAAAAAATATTTCTTTTTCGAATTTTACTACAAAAGTGTGTATTTTTTAGATAACTCAAATGCTGGATTCGGGCTAGAGCAAAGTCAAAAATAAAATATGAGTGAATGAGTGATATATAGTAAGGTGAACAATGTAAAGTGAAATTTGAGATGTAATTGAAGTTGTATTGTAATTGAAAAATGTATATATGTAGTGAGAGCTCAACTTTTACACTATTCAAAATTGTAATAAAATATTTGTTTGAATATAATATCCGTTTGAATTTAAATTCTGTGTTATTTATTTTATTCGGCAAATGTTTATTTAATTATGTGAAACTAAAATAGTGCAATAACAAATATATTTAGATGAATGTATATATGTTTATTATCATTAAATAAAAATCATATACTAGCATATTCAACAATCTCCCCCTTTTGATGATAACAAACATATATTTAAGAGTTTGAATTTATTAGATGTATTGGGTCATTGATGAACTCTGTTTGCTTCCCTTATTTGAATGATCCCTCTCTACAACAATGCTCCCCCTTCATATATGCATGAAAAAATTAAAAATATGCAAATAAACCTATATAGCAATATGCAAATAAAAAATAAAAATAAAATATTTGACCTTTAATCGCCAAAATCTTAACCTTTCTCTCCTTCTTTTGTTATCAGCAAAAGAGTAATAGTGTTAGAAAAATAGAGATAAAATGATAGACATTAATACAACATTAATACCCAATCGAGAATAAATATTAAATTTCAATAAAAACCAAACAAAAAACATAAGTACTCTATTAGGTGCATATTCCACTTTAGAATGATAGGGATGATGTCGGTATATAACACCATATGGCTATATCTATTTGTGGTATATTTATATCAGGAATTTGAATATCTACTAACTATGCATGACTGTTAGGACTTTTAAATGAGATTAGTAGTATTCCTAATTTTTTATAAAAAATAAATTTGAAGCGTCTTCTAACCACGCATAACCGTGAGAACTTTTAAATGGAATTAGAATCAAATTGTCTATTTAGTAATCAATTTTGATATGCGTTCCATACATGCATAATCGCGCGGACATGAAAGCATATAATCAAAAATTCCAAGTAATTCTCCCATGCATAACCGCGAGGACTTTTAAATGAGAGTTTTGGATGTTTTTATTGCTAAAAGTAAAATAAAATGAAAATGAATAATTTCTCGTTTAAAATACCAAATATTGACATACGATATTGGATTTTTGTGAGTGATGGTCGTTAGAAATATGATAGGAATGGAGATGGTAATAAGGATGGTAATATTAGAATTAAAAAGGATAAATTACTAAATGAGACTTTAAAGCTAGATAAAATAGAAGAATTAAGGAATTCAAATGTTTTAGAAATAACGTGCTTTCAAATTTAAAATATGAATTAACTAAAATTTTAACGTACGAAGAAATAATGTGGAAACAAAAATCTACGGTTCAATGGTTGGATGCGGGTGGTACGTATACTAAATTTTCCATAAAGTAACTAATGGTAGAAAACAAGGTGGTACCATTTATTATGTCTTAATCAATAATGTTGAGATCTTTGATAAAAATTAATTAAATAAAAAGGCATTTACTAATTATTATAAAGAAAATTTTGGAATTAAAAATAAGCGTAGTATTAGAGCTGAAAATGGCATGAGAATTGATTTAGAAGGATTATATGTTCCATTCATGGAACCTGAAATTTTAAAGGCTATAAAAGATATGCTAAATGATAAATCACCTGGCCCAGATGGGTTTCCTACATTATTTTATTAAAAGTTTTGGTGTGTTCTAAAATATGACACAATTAATATATTTAACAAATTTTATGACGGTTCATTGAGTGGGTTAAATTTGCAAATTTAATTGTGTTATATAAGAAAGTAGGTGCAAATGAGGTAAAAGATATCAGCCCTATTTCATTATTAAATTGTTCTTTCAAAATCATTTATAAGGTTTTGGCTAATGGGTTAAACACTAAAATGAACGAATTAATTGATATTACTCAAACTGCGTTTATCAAAGGTAGAAATACTGCAGATGTTGTAGCAATAATACAAGAATTCATTAACCATTGTTGTGAAAACAATATCATTTTTGCACTTTTAAAACTTGACTTTGTAAATACTTTTGATCCAAATGATTGAGATTTTCTAAAAGATTTATTATCGGTCAAGGGTTTTAGTATTAGATGGGTTGGTTGGATTATGTCATTACTTAAAACCGAAAATTCAAGTATTATGATCAATGATATATTAGGAAATAAAATTCAATCGAAACGTGAACTTAAACAAGGTGATCCATTGCCACCTCTTTTGTTTAATTAGCTGTGGACATTTTTGCTAAAATTATCAAACTAGCAACTAGTAATAGAATTCTATATGATATTAGCAATGAAATTGTGAGTAATGGCATATCCATTCTTCGGTTTGCAGATGATACGATGTTCTTTACATCTCATTTAACTAGAAATATTATTGCATTTAAGTTTATGTTATATAGTATTAAGTTTCTCTCTGGTCAAAAAATAAATTTCGATAAGAATTCCATGTTTGTTTTGAATGATATAGATATGATAGAAAATCACGTCGCTTGAACATTAAATTGTAAAACTACGAAATTTCCCATATAATATCTAAGTTTTTAAATAAGACCAACTAATCTCAAACATGATGATTGGTTAATAATAATAGATAAAATTAACAATAAATTAACTATATGGAATGATAGATTTTTATCAAGGGTGGGTAGAATAGTCCTTATTAACTCTGTTTTATCTGTATTACCTAAATATTTGATTTTGTTTTGTCATTTTCCAGAATGCGTAATTTATAAAATAAATAAAATTAGGAGAGATTTTCTATGAAGTAGTGATAATCCTAATAATAGTTCAAAATGTTTAGTTAATTGGGTGATAGTATGTAAATCTACAAACAAGGGAGGGTAAGGTATTATAAATTTACATGATTTAAAATCATCCTTATTAGGTGAATGGATATGGAAATTTACTAATAACAACGAAAATTTAATTTGGAAAGAAATAATATCGAATCAATGGTATAATAGTACATATAATATACAATATTTCTACTAGTAATATAAGTAACATTTCTCTTTTTGGAAATATATAATAAAAAATTATAATATTTATAAATTAAAAATTAATAATGTCGTATATTCGAGGACAATACCTCTTTTTGGCATGATAGTTGGATATCAGTAATTCCCCTTAAAATAGAATTTAGTAAATTTTATGAAATTTGTAATTTTAAGAATGTGTTGATCTCAGAAATATATAGACCAAATTTCAATTTTCCACGGGAATTCAGTTTTAATCGTAATTTAACTGAAAATACGTTATGTAGGTCTACCTTACTTTTTGCTAAATTAGAACTGTATAACATTGTTAATAGAAATAACAGTAGAACATGGTGCTGGAATAATAATAAGATTTTTATAGTGCACTACTTTTATAAATTTCTTAATTTTTTAGTTAAAAGTCGAATATATTTATGTATATTTGGAAAAGTAACGCACCAGCCAAATTTAAAATACATATATGGTTAATTTTACATGGAAAATTAAATACTATAGAATTATTAAAAAAAGAAAATTACATTTATTGATAATAAATGATTTTTCTATAATATGGGAACATAAAATATATCGCATATATATTTTAAATGTCAAGTCACTAAGTATATCTTACAAATTGTCTTAATATTTTTTTCTTTAATATAACTAATACCGAAATTAATCGTGAAGTATTTTGGAATAGTTTTAGGTTTCGATGTAATGGATTTCATATATTAGTAATAGATTCCATTTTACTATAATATGTTGGTATATATGGTATGAAAGGAATCAAAGGGTTTTTAATAATATAAATACTCCAACATATATTTATATATATATATATATATATAATTGTGTTATTTTTTTAATTGGATTTCAAAACCTTGTTATAATAAAGATAATATTAGTTTCAGTGAATACCTTAATAAAGTTAAATCTCATAATAGGGGAGGCCATAGATAGATGTTGGGAGATAGGCATCGCAGTCACTGATGCCTCGAGATAGGCATCGGTGTATAAATGAATTTTTCAAGGACAATACTAGGCTATATTGATGCTTGTATAAACGCAATAGAGAAGCCGCATAATCTTAGCTGTAACAATGAAGTATAGCTCTATTTATATTTAAATAGGAAGTGTTTGACTGAATGAACTAAGCAATGAATAACACCAAGCAATTACAGAAATCTATTTTTTTGTACGGGTTATAGTAAATAAAGGTATTATATAGATCACAAACACATGCATGTATGATATATACGTAATTTCATTATAGAAAATTATATATTTATGCATGCTGACAAGTAAATAGGCAGGAAAATAAAGATATGATATAGTAAATAAGACAAAGTTGAACATAAAACAACTTTTATTTACAACATCTTTTGAAGTATAAGGTCATACCAGCACATAAACGACCAATGTATAGGAAAATGCAAAAGACTAAAAGAAACCATCTTCAAGCGAGCAAATCAATCATTTATGGTGCCTACCCCATCTTCGGCTTCTTCCGTTCCTTCTTGGAAGTCGTAGACTTCCTCTCCACTTTCTCAACTATCTCTGACGGTTCAAATAGGCTCTTTAGGCAAAGATACTGGTCCAAGTCACTGTCGGAGCGGGCAGGAGTTTTAAGGGATTCATTGGTCATCTTGGGGCTTAGGATGGAAGATGGCAGGACACAATTAGAAGAGTTGGAAAAGATATGGATAGTAGAGGGGGATTCTACTTCGTGCCTAGCTCAATGTTGACGTTTTTAACCTAATGACATCGATATCCATTTTCAACACCATGGAAGGCTCGGGCCTAGTCCCTTTTGTAATGATGACTTCATCATCATAGGATGATCAGGTTCATCCAAAGCATCCTCCCTCAAAGCATCGGTCTTCTTGGCATTGGGATCGAGGGTAGACCTTGTGGAGAAGATGGACATCGAAAAGAAAGTTGAGATGGCGATAGATGTAGTTACAAGAGCGATCATCGGAGGAACCTCTATAGAAGGTAAAGTTAGAAGCGTCATGATAGTAAGCTGACCTAAAAGGTAACAAAGAGAGATGAAAAGGTTATAAACGTCTTTAGAAGAAATTTAAAACTTTTTAAAGACCGACGAACTTAAAATTGTACCCACCAAAGCCAAAGTGGAGTCTTTGGGAGGTTTCATGGTCTGCTCCTCTGCTTGCATCAGAGGAAGAATAGGAAGGCTGGGGGCAATCGATGGCGGAACAAATCAAGGATCTTTAAGGTTGTACCCAATAGAAGTTGGATCTGCAATAGCAACGGTGGTGATGGGTGAACATGAAACAAATGCGTGAATTGATGATTTTAGAGCTAGGTGCCGCAATTGTGATTTTCTCCCTTGGGGTTCCTTGACTATTGGAGCGGTGTTTTCAACCAAATACTTGGAGCTGGACTCGATGGTATCCCTGGTGGGCACCTGTGCAGTAGAAGCAGCTTTGGCGGGTTGCATTGCCTAGCACTTATGTAATGACCTACTATTTTGGACCATTCAAATCAACAAAAAAACCACATATGTCAGACTTGAATAATTCAAAACAATAGATTGTAATATAATTTGGAGCAAATAAAACCAATCATAGACACGGATATATCAGAATAAATCACAGCGGAAATAAAAATAACCATAGTAGTTCATGAAGCAACTACAACATAGTCTCAAAACAAGTACGAAATACCAGAGTCTGAAAAATAAATACAACAGAAATCCCAATACATAAATGTCCACTAGTACATAAGCTGAATAGAAAATACTGAATAGAAATGGATAAAAACTAGATAGATGGATAGATAAACTCCAGCAAATCCTAGCTCCAGAAGGTGAATCCAAAGCTGAAATACTCAGGCTGACCCGAGCGTAAAGCAAAAAATACTCGAGTCAACACATACATACTTACACAATGTAAACCAACTCAAGTGAACTGCAATAGAAATGCACAAGTAACTTAAAGGATGCTTGGGACCGTCCATCCTTCAAGGATCCGTTAAACTATTTACTATGTACAAATATACGCTATTATAATAATGTCTAAAGTAAAGTATAATATATTTAAAAATAGCGTTAAGGCGTTACCCATATCCCTCTTAACACATTTTATATATTCTCATAGTCTATACGGTACCGTAATCTCCCCTGTACTGGGAGTCGTCAGAGGGCACTCCATAGGTATGGTACAAAACAAAATCATATAAGGCATGCTAGGGTAGGTGACACGGCACAACTAGACAATGCCATGGTAGATATACCAATTACACTTCCGGACAGGTGGTAACGCATAGCCGCAGCTACCGCTCACCTCGAGCCACACTCCCAAAATCAAGGTGCACACCAATCAGTCAAAAAGTAATAGAATGGCATACGAAGAAGTGCGTCAGATCAGAGGAGCTACCTCATTAGCCCGTCAATTGCTTCTGTTTTAGCCACCTTGTGCCAACTCATGGGAGTCGGGTCCACGTCTATACCTCAATAGAACGTCGCCACTACCCTACTTCATTATGGAATCTCCACCGCGTACACGGTTGTTAAAGTGGTTTTCGGAGTTGGCAGAGAGTATGACAACTTCCGATCCCAGTCTCTTTAACAACCAAACGTTATTATTACCCATGGATATTTACTTCAAAACATATCTATTCCAAAACCATTTTAAAATCAAATGCTACTACTTTTCCAAAATAATATCCATTCCGAAAATTGGTAGTATTTCCAAATCCATATACTTAGTTATAGCACTTTAAAATGTAATAAGTTAGAACTATAACACTTTTAAATTGTTACCCTTATATAATAGCACTTTTGAAAATGTTATAATTTGGAAATAGTAGCACCTTTAAAACATAACCTTAAAGTAATATAGCATTTTAAAAATGTTATCTTTTTATAACTCAGCATTTTAAAAACATAACTAAAATAGCATAACATTTTAAAAATGCTACAAATACTACTATAACATGTTTGAACATACTTTTTCAATTTTTAACATAGTTTTATTTATACAAAACATATCTATTTCATTGTTAAAATCTATTATTATTATTAGGTTAGAATCAAAATTCCATATTAAATCAAATTTAAATCATTAAGTTATGTACCACAGAAAAAATCTTTAATTTAGTTCTAGACCAATTATTTACTTAAAAAAATTCCAATATGCCATTATATTTAAAATTCATTAAATCAAATTTTAACTCAAAATTTCATAAAATTAAAGATTCAAAATACTTAATAATTTTATAAAACTATTATTTAAAATTAACCATCGGTCTGTATAATATTTTCTAACCTAGGTCAAGTGATATGGATGTATATCATTTCAATCCGTAATTTACAAAAAAAAAATTCGGGTTCTACCATTTGAAACCCATAATGCCAAGTCAAATAAAAATCGCATGAGCCTATCATTTTAGCTCATAATGATTTTTTTCCTATTGTAATGTCCGTTCGGGTATGTATCATTTCAACGCATAGTGATTCTATACTAACAGGGAACTTGTAGTGTGAGAAGCAGAAAAATAAAATAACAGTAAAACATGGCATATTATATCAGGTGATGCAACAGGCATATAACCAGGTTATAACATCGTGAAATATCATATCACATGCATGTATAAATTACTATCAACATAGCATATCATGAACTACAATTCACATGTCATTGTTTCACAATTATATAAGTACGAATGTCGAGAGTGATAAACTCACCTTCTAAAGCTGGAGATAACAATTCAAGACACACAACCAAACTCCGAAAAGCATGAAAAAGCACAAATTAGATTTGAGTGGATGAAGAGCCAAGATTCAAGTCTTGTAAACAAACAAATATGAACATACATAAGTATACATTATACAAAAGATTATAAACCAAAACAATGCATAAATATGAATCAAAATGAAACAAGATTGGCTTAACCAAACAAGTGGGCTCGGCCACTTTCCAAATTGGCTAGCCATCATCAAAAACATGGCTCGGCCATGGTAGTTTAGAAGCAAGCATGCTCGGCTATGCAATGGATTGGATGTGAACGGCTAAGGAATGTGAAGAGAAGGCGTAGCAAAGGTCAAGTGAAGGCAAAAGGTCAAGGGAATGCAACTTTGGGTTCAGCCCTAAGCTAACATGGCTCAGCTTGGGTTTGTTTGGCTTAGATCTGATCTGGTCACCACTAGGAGTGGGTGTGGTCATGGCCAAACAAGGAAAAGGAGGTGGAAATGGCTGGTGGCCGAGGCTAGCAAGGAGGAAAGTGGAAAATATGGTGTACGGATGGGGTTTGTGAGGCCATTAGGTGATGGGTTTGGATCATGGTGGTCACGACCTGGCTATTGTGGAGATGAAGTGATGGAGATGGCCGGCCTTAGGTAATGTAGAGGAGGAGATGTGGTCGGCTATAGGGGAGGATAATGATGGTCGAGCTATGCTTGAGGACAAAAGAGAAAAAGAAAGGAGAAGGAAGGAGGAAGACCTGATAACTTACTGTAAAAAAAATTTCTTCAGGAAATGAAATGAGAAGAGAGGTGAGAAGGAAATGATATGTACGTAAATGAAAAGAGAATGAACGGCTAGGGCAAAGGAAAGTGAACGGCTATGGAAAGGGAAAAGGCATCAATCCGTATTGAATAAAAGAAAACTTGTACCCCTTGAATTTCATAAGCCCATTTGCCAAACAAACTCAAAAATCCAAATAAAATATCATAGTCCAAACCAAATAGAAAATAGAAAATGAAATAGAAAATATAGAATAGAAAAATGAACAACAAAAATACTAAAAACAATCGCGTGTAAAATGCTGAAATTTACCAGATTTAAAAAGTGTAAAATAGAATTTGACGAAATGAAAAGCAGGACGAATATCAGAATCGAATTCAGCTTCAAAGAAAAAGATTGGAATTTAAAATTCAAAATTAAAATTTTTAACTGAAAGTCAAAGTTTGACCATGGTTGGCCAAAATATAAAATTTTCAGAAAACCTTTCATTTTACTATATTTGGAAAATAAATTATAAACAAAATCCAAATTTACATTGGAAAATTCCAAAATTTCAATTTTAAATGATTTAAAAATCAAAGTTTTCAAATAAACTGAATTAAAAATATTTACAAAATTTATGGGTTGTTACACTCTCCCCTACTCAAAACTTTTCGTCCTCGAAAAGAAATGAGACACGAAGACAAGGAAAGATAAGATAGAATAGCAAATAGTACCTGGAACAAAAAATTTCAGATTCGAAGCATGTACGCTATCCTCTGTCTCCCAAGTACAATCCTGATCATCAGTACTCCATTGCACTTTGACCAGGCTTACAGATTTCCTTCTTAGCTTCTTCGTACCTCTATCGATAATATGAAGTGGCTTTCTCTTGACAATAAGGTTAGGCTCAATATCCAAACTCTCGAGAGCATAAGGCTGGACGATCAAAGATGGATCATGCGGATATCGGTGAAGATGCAAAACAAGGAATACATTATGCACTCCAGAAAACTTCTCAGGCAGATCAAGATAATAAGCTAAAGAACCAATCATCTCTAAGATACGGAAAGGACTGACAAACCTAAAAGAAAGCTTCCCTCTCCGACCAAACCGGATCACATTCCTTAAGGGAGAGACCTTAAGGAAAACCATATCACCAACAGAAAACTCTAAACTCCTCCTACAACTATCAGCATACTTCTTCTGCCTATCCTGAGCACTCCTCATCTTTCTCTTAATCTCCTCAACCTTCTCAGAAGCCTCCATAATCACATCAGGACCAAGAACCAAACGATTACTGGATTCAATCCAGCAAGATGGAGATCTGCAAGGTCTTCCGTAAGGAGCAGCAAATGGAGACATTCCAATACTGGCCTGAATTCAAAGACGGGATGAGATAGATAAAAGATTAAGATAAGATAAAAATAGAAGATTGAAAATATACTTGATAACTGTTGTTATAGGTGAATTCAACAAGATGGAGATAATCTTCCCAAGATCCTCCATAATCCAGAACACAAGCACGAAGAAGATCCTTAAGAATCTGAATCACTCTTTCCGTTTGACCGTCAGTCTGCAGATGGTAAGCAATGCTCAGATTCAGATGAATACCCAAAGATTCCTTAAAAGCTTTCCAAAACTGACTGGTAAAGATAGGATCTCTATCATAAATAATACTAAGAGGAATACCATGGAGACGAACAATCTCCCTCATATTGATCTCAGCCAAACTAGAAGCGAAACGGGTAGACTTGACCGGAATAAAATGATCTAACTTGGTTAATCTATCCACAATAACCCAAATACTCCCATTACCCCTCCTAGTCCTCGGTAATCCATCAATAAAATCCATAGAAACCGGTTTCCATTTCCAATTGGAAACCTCATGGGGCTGCAACAAACCAGGAGTCTTCTGATGATCGGCCTTGACTTTCTGACAAGTCACACACCTACTAACAAAGATAGAGATATCACGTCTCATACCTCTCCACTGATAAAGCTTCTTCATATTTTGATACATTTTCGTCACACCAGGATGAATAGAAAGTCGGGATCGATGATTTTCCCGAAGTAACTCTCGCCTCAATGCATCAATGTTCGGGACACAAATCCGGTTATTAATCCTCAAAATCCCTCTATCATCAATCTGAACTCCACTACCATCAGGACTACTACCAACTCTGCTACGAACACTCTCTTTCATAAACCTAAGCATCTCATCCTCGTCCTGCTTAACAATGATACGACCCAAAAGAGGAGAAGAAGAAACAACAAGCTGACACAACATAGTCTTCTTCCGACTCAAAGCATCGACCACAACATTAGCCTTTCCAGGGGTATAGCTAACGTCGAGATCATAAGAAGCAAGAAACTCAAGCCACCTAACCTGACGCTGAATCAAATCCTTCTAGGTAAGATATATCTCAAAGACTGGTGATCAGTAAAGATCTCAAACTTAGCACCCAAAAGATGATGCCTCCAAAGCTTCAAAGCAAAAACCACAGCAAGCAATTCCAAATCACGAGCTGCATAATTGGCTTCATGGGTCTTCAACTGGCGACTGGCATAAGCAATGACCTTCCCATCTTGCATCAGAACAGCTCCCAAACCCTCACGCCTAGCATCGATGTATACCGTTAATCCATCATTTCCATTTGGAACGGTAAGCACTGGTGCGGAAGTAAGCTTACACTTCAACTCATTGAATGTTGCTTTACACTTATCATTTCATATAAACTTAGCATTCTTATGAGTCAAAGCAGTAAGAGGTGCAGAAATCCAAGCAAAATTCTCAATGAATCTCCGATAATAACTGACAAGGCCTAAAAAACTACGAATATCAAATGGAGTCCTAGGATTTTCCCAATCCTGCAACAGAATAGGGAGAATTAAGGACCACAGAAAAGATAGAATGATAAATTACAGAAAGAGAAGAAAAGAAAGACATACATTGATCGTAGCGATCTGGATTAATAGAAACTCCATTACTAGAAACAATATTCTCGAGAAATCGAACTTCGTCCTTCCAAAAATGGCATTTATAGAATTTAGCCTCCAACTGGTGACTCCTAAGAGTTCCCAGAACAAAGCTCAAATGGGATTTATGCTCTTCCTCAGATTTAGATAAAACAAGAATATCATCAACAAAGACTAGAACAAACTTGTTAAGCACATCACGAAAAACACGATTTATCAAATCAACAAAGAAAGCAGGAGCATTAGTCAAACCAAAAGGCATAACTAACCATTTGAAAAAATCATTCTCAGTATGGAAAGAAGTCTTGGGAATACTTTCCTCAGCAACTCTAAGCTGGCGAAAACCTATGGCAAGATCAAGCTGAGAGAAAATAGTAGCTCCATGGAGCTGATCAAACATATCATTGATGCGAGGCATAGGATATCTGTTCCTCATAGTGAGCTTGTTCAAATCCTTATAATCAGCACACATCCTCAAAGAACCATCGGACTTAGTGATGAAAATCACCGCTGCTCCCCATTCTGAATGGCTAGGACTGATCAGACCCTTGGAGAACAAGTCCTCAATTTGCTTATTTAACTCAACCTTCTAATGGGGTGCCATTCTTCTGGGAGGAAGAACTGCAAGTCGAGCTCCAGGAATAAGATCAATACGAAAATCAATTTTCCTCTTAGGAGGTAAAGAAGTGACTTCACCAAATACATCAGAATATAGTTTGACCACAGGGGTAGAATCAAGATCTTCCGAAGAAGAGTCAAGAGAATAAATAAAACTGTCGGCATAATCCTCAGGCATGCAACACTGAATCACCAAAGAATTTCTAAAATCATCCATAAGAGAAACAATTCGGATTTTACAAGAGATAACGGCTTCATGCCGCTTCAGCCAACACCTCCAAGCAATAAATCAAAAGCATCAAAACCCAGAACATAGAAATCTCCAGAAAACTGATAACTATAATAGAAGAGTTTCACTCTTCTGCAAATTCTACTAAGGTTCGCAGGACCACCAATAGGATTTGAAACACATAAAGGCTCAGTAGAAAACTCGGGCGAAAGTAGATGCTCAAATTTATCATAAAGATCTACAGAAATAAAGCTATGGGAAGCTCAAGTATCAAATAGAACACGAAAAGGAAAATAAAATAGAGAAAAAGTTCCCTAAAATGTACCTTGGGTATCGCTAGGAGCAAAAGCAGGTGCAGGTGGAGCGGGTGAAGAAGCAGAGGTAACAGCAAAGATACCAGAAGGCTTGCCCTTCTGCTGAGTGGAACAATTATTCTTGAAATGGCCAGCCTGTAGACAAATATGGCATAGATCACGCCGGGCCAACTGCACCAACTAAAGTAGGGCAACTATTAGCATAGTGGACCTTCAGATTACACCTGAAGCAAGTAATGGAAGGTAGGTCAACAGGCTTCTTCTGAGAAGAAGAAGATCCCAAACCTGGAGTCTTGTTCCAATTCTTCTTTTGTTGATGAAAGTTAGGCTTTCTCTTCTTAGGGTTACCAGAAAAAGACTGAGATGAAGCAGAACGAGCAATTGGAGGATCCTTAGAAGTAGGATTCTCATATCTAATGACCATATCCATCAGACTAGTGAAAGGGCTATGCACATGAGCGATGAGACGATCATAATACTCCAGATGAGCACAAGCTATGAACTTCTCATTCTTCTTGAGAGGAGTGTCAATCAGATTAGGGCCAAACTTAGAAATTTCATTGAACTTCCTCTCATACTTAGCAAATGACATAATACCCTGCTTAAGATCCATGAATTCCCGATAAAGCTAAGACTTCCTCGTTTCAGGTATCCATTTCACAACAAAAGCATCCCTAAAGCATGATAAAGAAATATAAGAAAGATTTCAAAAGAGAAAATTAAACAAAATTCAAAACAAACAGGAGATGATACCTAAACTGCTCCCAAGAAATGTCATCCTCAATCGTGTGAGCTGTAACAGACTCCCACCAATCCAAGGCTGCTCCCTACAACTGCCAAGCTGCCAACAGACACTGCTGAGCATCAATGATCTCAAGACCGGAGAAAATCCTTTCCAAATCCTTCAACCACTGTTGAGCCTCAATAATGATCTCTGATCCGGTAAAATTGGTGCCACCAAGTTCAGTGTATTCCTTACAGAGAGTAGTGAACCTAACGGGTGTAGCAGGCTCAGGAACTAGGGCAATACCACGACCCCTACCTCTAGCATTCCTACGACTCGTCCTAAAAAATCAAGAATAAATTTTAGGATAAAGGTAATTGAGAACAAAGACTAGATTAGATAAGATAAGACAAGATTAGATTCAACTTGAATGGATATCCTAAACAAAAAAATTACTCACAAGGTGGATAAGGAAAGGGAAAAGTTTAGAAAATTTGATTTGAAAACAAGAAAAATTTATATCAAAATAATCTTTTAGAAATCCCCTTTTAAAATCATTTGAAAATCATTTTATACTTTAAAATATGTTCTCTCACAAAGAAATGATTCTAAGATTGATTTCGCTCATTCTAGGGTATTTCTACCCTATCTCTAATGAGTTCTTGCTCCGCAGGCTAAGGTTTGCCTAAAACCAAAGCCCTGATACCAAATGTAATGACCTACTATTTTGGACCATTCGAATCGACAATAAAACCACACACGTAGGACTAGAATAATTCAAAACAATAGATCGTAATATAATTTGGAGCAAATAAAACCAATCATAGAATCGTAGATACAGATATATCAAAATAACTCGCAATGGAAATAAAAATAACCATAGTAGTTCATGAAGCTACTACAACACAGTCTCAAAACAAGTACAAAATACCAGAGTCTGAAAAATAAATGCAACAGAAATCCCAATACATAAATGTCCACTAGTACATAAGCTGAATAGAAATGGATAACAACTAGATAGATAGATAGATAGACAGATAGATAAAATTCAGCAAATTCTAGCTCCAGAAGGTGAATCCGAAGCTGAAATACTCAGGCAGACCCGAGCGTAAAGCAAAAACACAAAACACTCGAGTCAGGACATACATACTTACACAATGTAAACCAACTCAAGTGAACTGTAATAGAAATGCACAAGTAACTTAAAGGATGCCTGGGACCGCCCATCCTTTAAGCATCCCTTAAACTATTTACTGTGTAGTAATATACGCTATTATAATAATGTCTAAACTAAAGTATAATATATTTAAAAATAGCGTTAAGGCATTACCCATATCCCCCTTGACACATTTCATATATTCTCATTGTCTATACAATACCGTAATCTCCCCCGTATTGGACGTCGTCAGAGAGCACTCCATAGGTATGGTACAAAACAAAATCGTATAAGGCACGCTAGGATAGGTGGCACGTCACAACTAGGCAATATCAGGGTAGATATACCAATTACACATCCGGACCGGTGGTAATGCATAGCCGCAGCTACCGCCCACCTCGAGCCACACTTCCAAAATCAAAAGTGCGCACCAATCAATCACAAAGTAATAGAATGACATACGAAAAAGTGTGTCCGATCAGAGGAGCTACCTCATTTGCCCGTCAATTGCTTCTGTTTTAGCCATCTTATGCCAATTCACGAGAGTCGGGTCTATGTATATACCTCAATAGAACGTCGCCACCATCCTACTTCATTTTGGAATCTCCACCGCGTATACGGTTGTTAAAGTGGTTTTCGGAGTTGGCAGAGAGTATGACAGCTTTCGATCCTGGTCTCTTTAACAACCAAACGTTATTATTACCCAGGGATATTTATTTCAAAACATATCTATTCCAAAACCATTTTAAAATCAATTGCTATTACTTTTCCAAAATAATATCCATTCCAAAAATTGGTAATATTTCCAAATCCATATACTTAGTTATAGCACTTTAAAATGTAATAAGTTAGAACTATAACACCTTTAAATTGTTACCCTTATATAATAGCACTTTAGAAAATGTTACAGTTGCATCTTTAAAACATAACCTTAAAGTAACATAGCATTTTAAAACTGTTATCTTTTTATAACTACAGCATTTTAAAACTAAAATACCATAGCATTTTAAAAATGCTGTGAGTACTACTATAACATGTTTAAACATACTCTTTCAATTTTTGACATAGTTTTATTTATACAAAACATATCTATTTCATAATTAAAATCTATTATTATTATTAGGTTAGAATCAAAATTCCATATTAAATCAAATTTAAATTATTAAGCTATGTATCATAGAAAAAATCTTTATTTAGTTTTAAACCAATTATTTACTTAAAAAATTCCAATATATCATTATATTTAAAATTCATTAAATCAAATTTTAACTCAAAATTTCATAAAATTAAAGATTTTAAATACTTAATAATTTTTAGAAAACTATTATTTAAAATTAACCATGGGTCTGCATAATATTTTCTAACGTAGGTCAAGTGATACGGATATATGTCATTTCAATCCGTAATTTACAAAAAAAATCCGGGTTCTATCATTTCAAACCCGCAATCCCAAGTCAAATATATAAAAATCGCTTGAGCCTATCATTTCAGCTCATAACGATTTTTCCCTATTCTAACGTACGTTCGGGTATGTATCATTTCAACCCATAGTGATTCTATACTATTAGGAAACTTGCAGTGTGAGAAGCAGAAAAATAAAATAACAGTATAACATGACATATTATATCAGGTGATGCAATAGGCATATAACCAGGTTATAACATCATGAAATATCATATCACGGGCATGTATAAATTACTATCAACATAGCATATCATGAACTAAAATTCACATGTCATTGTTTCACAATTATATAAGTATGAATGTCGAGAGTGATAAACTCACCTTCTAAAGCTGGAGATAACAATTCAAGACACACAACCAAACTTCGAAAAGCATGACAAAGCACGAATTAGATTTGAGTGGATGAAGAGCCAAGATTCAAGTCTTGTAAACAAACAAACATGAACATACATAGGTACATATTATACAAAAGATTATAAACCAAAACAATACATAAATATGAATCAAAATGAAACAAGATTGGCTTAACCAAACAAGTGGGCTCGGCCACTTTGCAAATTGGCTAGCCATCATCAAAAACATGGCTAGGCCATGGTGCTTTAAAAGCAAGCATGCTCGGCCATGCAATGGAATGGATGTGAACGGCTAAGGAATGTGAAGGGAAGGCATAGCAAAGTTCAAGTGAAGGCAAAAGGTCAAGGGGATACAACTTTGGGTTCGGCCCTAGGCGAACATGGCTCGATTTGGGTTTGTTTGGCTTGGATCAGATCTGGTCACGGCTAGGAGTGGGTGTGGTCATGGCCAAGCAAGGCAAAGGAGGTGGAAATGGATGGTGGCCGAGGCTAGCAAGGAGGAAGGTGGAAAATATGGTGTACGGCTAGGGTTTGTGAGGCCATTAGGTGGTGGGTTTGGATCATGGTGGTCACGGCCTGACTATGGTGGAGATGAAGTGATGGAATGGCCAGTCTTAGGTGATGTAGAGGAGGAGATGTGGTCGGCTATAGGAAGGAGGAAGACATGATAACTTACTGTAAAAAAAATCTTCAGGGAATGAAATGAGAAGAGAGGTGAGGAAGAAATGATATGCATGTGAATTGAAAAGAGAATGAACGGCTAGGGAAAAGGAAAGTGAACGGCTATGGAAAGGGAAAAGGCCATTTGAATTTCCTAAGCCCATTTGCCAAATAAACTCAAAAATCCAAATAAAATATCAAAGTCCAAACCAAATAGAAAATAGAAAATGAAATAGAAAGTATAGAATAGAAAAATGAACAATAAAAATACTGAAAATAATCGCGTGTAAAATGCTGAAATTTATCTGATTTAAAAAGTATAAAATAGAATTTGACGAAACGAAAAGCAGGACGAATATCAAAATCAAATTCAGCTTCAAAGAAAAAGATTGGAATTAAAAAATTCAAATTTAAAATTTCAACTGAAAGTCAAAGTTTGACCACAGTTGACCAAAATATAAAATTTTCAAAAAACGTTTATTTTATTATATTTGGAAAATAAATTATAAAAAAATCCAAAATTACATTGAAAAATTCCAAAATTTCAATTTTAAATGGTTTAAAATCAATGTTTTCAAATAAATTGAATTAAAAATATTTACAAAATTTATGGGTTGTAACAACTTAGCTAGGGCCTTCGAAATCAAAATCATCAATGAGGAGGGACTTGATCGCTTCTTCATCGACCTCTCCTCTTATTTCTCCCCGCTCTTAACTCATAATTTCCTCGTAGACTTCTTCCAGAGTCTTTGGATAGTCATCTTTCAAAATCTGATGTTGTCTGATCTTACAATATTGACATAAAAGCATAGGATGATGGTATTGCTCTTGTTCTCAAACTCAGATTTTTCATTTTCTACTCGGGTGCGGTGAGCTTCTAGCTCAACAACTCTATCCTTAAGGGGGTTTCTTTTCACATTTTAAGTTGCAGACCCCTTCAGTATAATATTGGGCAGTCTTAAAAGCCTCAACCATTTCATCATTTTTATTCTTTAACTCGAGTTACAACTTTATAATCCTGGCGTCTCTTTTGGTTTGGATCTCAACTTTCTCCTTGGCTATACCGGTAGTATGAATGGGTGTCGCTGGGACTTGTTCATTTAGCACCATCATCTTAGCTTCCATGGCCTAGATTTTGGCCTTGCGTTACTCTTCAACATCTTTTTCTCCTTTTTAAGATTTTCAGCTTGGTCAGAGATATTTTTCTCTATCTTTCCTCCTTTTCACTCTCCTTCTCATAAGTCTCTATGATTAAGAAAGTCTTGCTGTTAAGATCTACCAAGCACGTGGATAGTTTCCTCCGTATAGCATATTGCTCAACGAGATCATCATGAAGTGACAATCCGAAATTTAGATCTTTTTGAGGAATGTCTTTCACATCGTATATAAATTTAATTCTAGTTAAGTTCATTTCAAAGTGGATGAGATCTATATAGATTAAGCCTCAATGAATGGGCATTTAGAAGCCAGTAGTGGAGTAGTGGTTGAAGTGATGCTTTTTTGCCCAGCCGTTGTGGCAGGAATGTACTTAAAGAGAGAGAGGATTTTGATTTTCTTTAAGTGGGGGCTAAAGCAGTAGAAGTTGGAATGACATTTGCGATGGGAGCTTTCAAGATAGGAGGTATAGACAGAGTTCACTCTATTATAGCATTGGGCCAGTCGATGTGGATTTTGAACCCGAGGGAGTGGAGATCGATATTGATGTGGAGAGCCAAAACTTCTTTTTAATTTAGAGCTATCTCTTAATCTCTCACGCTTGCATAATGCCATATTTTCTCTTTATCTTATCTTTTTATTTTCTATCTCTTCCTTTTGGCTCTTTTGTAGTTGGGCTTGTGAGAAGAATCTCGAAGGGAGTAACGGTCAACTTAGCAAAGAGAAGGACACATGCCACTGAATCTCTTATCCAAGGTGTCAAACCTAGATTTTCCTATTATACTTGAAATAAAGAGAAATTATTGAATTGGAACTTAGAATCAAATAAGAATATATGTAAGTGAACGTGTTTTAATCCTAAGTATTGTGTGGGGTGTTGGCATGTCCCATTGATTCTATAGACCATGCTCATGTGGTTGAGCAATCAAAGTAACTTCCTCTGTGGATGTATAGAGTACATGTTCAAAAGATGGAAAATCAAGAAAGTGAAAGTCATCGATGTTTATTTTTGGCTTAGTGAAGTCGGGGACATTTTTAAGGTTGGACAAGTCACTGTAAATATCTTTAACGATCAGGAAAGGAAAAGATCCCCTAGCCAGACTCCGATGGGGTTCAACTACTAGCTTTGTTGTTTTGATCCGGAGTTTGAAAGGAATGGGTGTAAGTGGATAGTGTTTTCCATCACAGCAGTCTCTCCAGTCGATTCTCTCTTGCTATCATCTTTATCGTCATCCTCACTCCCTTCCTCCTTGTCCTCATCATCATCTTCTTCTTACTCTCTTCCTGTTTCTCCTTTTTTTTCTACATTCCTCTCTCCCTCCTTTCTTACGTAGACATCTTCCATCATGTGTTTGGAACCTCTGATGCATAGGACCTAGGGAATTGATTTTTACCTAGGGGTAGCGGGACAGTTCTTAATGTAGAAGGCATAATAGCCAACTATTCGACCATCGTGCCATAGTCAGAAGACACGACCAAAGGTCATTGAAGAGGTTTGGTCTTTTCTTTCTTCCCCAGGATATATTTCAAGAATAGAAGTGTTTGGCTAAAGTAACATTGGTGATCCTTCAAGGGATGTTTGAAAGAAGAGAAGTGAAAGGAAGTTAGAGCTTAAGTGAAGTAAACTTTAGTGGACTAGGATGCATGGATTGTAACTTACATCCAAACAACCATAGAAGAAGCCAGTTGGACAACTGATGAAGAAATACCATTCCATGAAATGGAAAAGTTTATTATGAGGCCAATAATGATTTGGCAATCGTGGTATGACTCCAAGAAGGTAATAAATGGCATATTGGACCTCTTCTTGAAGTTGTATAAGTATCAAATTTCCTCGAAGGTTGGCACCTTACCCAAATGTTAAAGGAAGATCACGTATATGCAGTTCAAAGTGGTATATCCATATGGGTGCAGAGCGAGTTTCAGGAATTGAAATGTCAGCTTTAGGAAATGGTTGAATGGGGGCATGACTCCAAAGAGGCACATATATCTGTTTCAATTTATATGACCTTCTGGAGGATCATGTTCTCTTTGAGATGGGAGTGGGACTAGAAATTCTTCTGAGGGATGTCATGGCTTTTGTAGATTCATTTAACATCCGCATTTGTTAACCTAACTGCTAGGAAATTCTAGGGGTTTTCAAGGATCATAACACCTGCCATGCAGGCATCCGAAGCGATCTCATCTCCCAAGGGCATGTAAGGAGCTAGTGCATTGATTTCTAAGGTTGGCATCGAGGTTTCCTAAATTTGGAAGGTATTGAAGTAGAAGTTAGAACGGAAGAGAAGCCTGCTGCTATAGGAGTGATTCCATATGTTAAAGGGTCTATAGTTGTAGCTAAAACACATCGGGAGAATCTAAGGTCCATATTATATTGAAAACTTGAGATATAAGCATGGTTGGTTATGGTTTAAATTCAGTTTTTACTTTGATAAAGTCTAATATAGCCATCGCAGAGATTCCAACAAATGTTGGTGTATGTTGACCAAATGGATCATGTACATTGATCGGGGAAGTGTTGCATATTATTATGTGCACCATGTGTCATGTGGCCTAGGCACGCTAAATGGAAGCATTTTGTGTATATTGTATGCTTGTGTTGACAAACGAGCTCCGCCGCATAATGAAAATGTACGTCAAATGTTACCCATTGACATAGGAGTTACATTGATGAAACCAGATGGCCTCCAAAGGATAAAGAGCTTTTCTATGCAGGATTGCAAGAGGCTAGTATCGATTCGATGAATGTCCTAGAATGCATCAAACCTTGAATTTGACATGTGCTGAAAAGCGTTTGAAAAGATTGTTTCTTGAGTCTTATTGATCAGACACCAAGATATCGATCCATGTCCAGGTTTGGCCTAATTGGTTAGGGTGTCAATCTTCCTCTTCACCCCCTCTTCTTTAAATAGAGACAATGGAAGGCCATGATTTTTTTTATGATGGGGGCGGTGATGATGAAAGGCAAAGGAGGATTAAGAAGGATCGGTGGCATCGATGTTGCTTCTCAAAAAAGTGGCCATGCTTAAGCGAAGGTTGACTACGATGCCTACTTACATAGCAAGATTTGAACTTGAGAAGAGAAGGCAACGATGTTGAGATTGAAGGTTTGACCTTAAAAATCAACATCGATCTATCATTCTTATAGATCGATGAGAATCGATGAAGCTCGATCTGGTATAGGCGGTGATCAGTTGCTAGATTGCGATGGGAAGATATGAGATTCAATGAGTGTTAAGTTACAAAGACAAAGGGAAGAAGAAATACTGAAATGAAAGTGGAGATAGAAAATTTATCTAACTGTTGCTTTTTTATTCAACACTAAAAATCAGTCGGTGTGGATTAATATCGATCGTTACTGATTGATATGAATTCCCATTTAAAAAAACAAGAAAAAAGAATGAAATCATGAAAAGGAAAATAGGGATATACCTAGCCAAATAATGGAATAGCTTTCAAAAATTCTCAAAGATAATTGAAGACTTCAACGTTTTGTATCTGTTGAATAGATGCAGTCAACAACTGTTTGGGACAATATGTGGATATGCTTAAAGGAGATGCAATATTTCATGAGATTAGTTTAGATGATAGAAGCATTTTCGTGGATCTGGATTCAGTCATTTGTCTTGATCTAAAACATGCTTTGTTATCGTAAAAGCATACTTAGGGGGTAAGTGTTATTCGATATCTGAACCAAGCAAAATTTCGATGGATCTTTACAAAGAAATGATGAAATGGATCAAGAAGCTTGGAAGATATCAAGATTGAAGAACACTCGAATTTGGCGAATATTAATACTACAGGTATGGATTTTGATGATAACGACCATACAAATATTGATACCAATGGCTTTCCATGTTTTGTAAACTATAGTGCAAGAAATGCAGGTACAATACTCAAAATATTACAAGGATATACAAGTACAAATGGATTATACTTCAAGCTGGATCGGAACAAGAGGAATGAATGGATTATGGAGACCAAGAGGATTCAAGCAGATCAAGGGAAATAAGAAGAATCAAGTCTAGGAAGAAAAGGACAAGTCTAGGAAGATATAAAAGACATTCCGTTAGTCAAAACTGTGTGTAAAGGGTCTTAAATGTATTTATTATAGATCCTGATCTTTGAAACCTCTCTTTTAAAGATCTTTACTTTCCTCTTTAGAACTTTTTTTGCAAAAGTTCAATAATTGGTTTTAAAAGATATAAATTTTAAAATAATTTTTGTAAAGTGTTTTTGAAAATCAACCAACACGCAACATACCCTAGGATTATATGTCGACATAGTAACCGTAGATTTTTTAAAATTAGTACGGATATTTCGATATACCCATTGGACACATGTCGATATACTAGCCGTTAATGCAATCTTTGAATCGAGAAAAAGACAAGTCTTTTCATCCTATCACCAAAAGACATTTGCCTTCATCTTTTGTGTATAAGCTCTGAAAAAAGAATTTTTATAATCAATCTCATCTTTTCTATTAGTCTTTCTTCTCTACTAATTTGTGATAAAGTTCTCTTACTACTTTACATATATACTTTGTGAATTCATATTATTTCACTCTCATTCTTCATGAATTCATAAACCACATAAAATCAGAGAGTTCTTAATTGAATTCTTTATCATTCTATCTTCGATTTCATTTATTCCTCTTAAATTTCAATTACAAGCCCCTACTAAAGGTCTATATGATCATTGTACTGAACACTATGGGATTTGTTTTCAAAGGATATCATTTCTTATAGAATTACCCTATTGCTACTTGAATTGTAAAGGTGTATCATGTTATCTGCAAAAAGTCAGGGTGTTATAGGCGTTCTTGACCACCCATGGAAAGACAATAGTTTAGGTGTGTCCTACCACCCATGAAAAGTCAGGATATGTGTACTTGCTACTCAATTCAAAGCCAAATTGTATAGGAGTAATTGCCACTAGTAGAGTTGCAAGTCCGTTACAGTGGGAATTCTATATATGGGGTACATAACTAGATGTAGGATTTGGAATCCAAACTAGTATAAAAATTCCTAGTGTCTCTCCTTTTACTTTACTGCTTATTATTAATACATTGATTCACATTTATCTATGAATATCTATGATTCTAAATTGAATAATTTAAAAACTACAACTTAAACAATTATAAGTTTAAATACATTATTCACCTCCTCTAGTGTTATAATAGCCTTTGCACAAGCATAAGGGTATCTCACATAATCCATAGCTAAGTATGACAAGATTCACATAGATTGGCACTGAACGATGTATGGTTTGGTACCAATCAACCTTTTACCTAAGTGGGGCCTGCACTGAACGTGTTTTTGACCTATTCTTCATGTTGAGACTTTGGATCTAGATATATTTTCTCATTCAAACATATCTAGCAATTTTGTACTCGAATTTGTTTATGAATTTAGAATCTACAACAACTAGTAGGGGAATTTTTGATTCTTTTACTAGGAAATGATGTCAAATTCAAACCTCATTGATTTAATCTTAAAAACATTGTACTTTTTTGGTGTAAGTAAGAAAACTAAGAAATATTATTCAATAGTGGATATAGGCGCAAGATTTGGTCGAAACACTCTAAATATTGTATCTTTTATCTTTCCTTTCCGAATTTCACCATTTTAATTTTCATTTTTGATTGATTTGGGTGTGTTAACCAAGTTTTTAGCCAACGGTATTGTTGATTAGTTTCCTAGCCAATATTGAAATGAAACGAGGTGCTTTATGAAGAGCAAAGGTTACTTGCTGATCATTAAGCTTAAAACAGAAAATGAGTTAAATGCACAATTGAAAGGTAAATAACAAAAGATATAGAGCGGTTTGGAAAAGCTGCTTACGTCCATTGTGAAGTTCTTTTATTATTCGCTTCTCTTACAATTGCGGGAATTACAAGAGAATAATTGTTACACCATAATTTCTGCCAAGTATAAATTACGAACACTTGAAAAGAAGATTCCTTGGCTTGTAATTCCAAGACCTATTGTTTAGTTTCCAACGAGGGCATAAGTACAGAACTCAGTACCCGAAAGCATGAATCAAAGCATCAATCACGGTCAAGATCGTTGTTTAGTTGAAACAAGAAGCTTAACCAAGGGCAGCAGTTGCCGAAACCAAAATCCTTTTAAAAAATATCAATAATTAATATCTCAAATAATCTCAGACCGAGAATAACGATCAAGATAAACGTTAAGAATCGAAGAAGCTATATATAAAAGCGTCACATTAACAATCCATGTCAAAATGCAATTAACCAAATGATAACAAGCATTCAAATCTAAAACGCACATAGCAAGCTAGGTCATCAATGCAAAGAAAGGCTCTCCACTAACGGTGATATGGCATATTAGCTATAAATAAGTGGCAATCCAAAGGCACAAGGAATCTTCTAGAGCAATAAAAAGAACTAACATAAAATCATAGCGTGCTTTCCTATATTAGAGTTCTATTCAAAACTTATTAATGGTGGAAATGCCTACGTTCACCATAATAAGCCTCCCGGTAATATAAGAGTGACTAAATAAGAAAAGGACAATGGACATTGGTATTTTCAGCCCGAACCACTATAAAAGTCTCAGCGTTATTTACCTTTCATATTTTAACTCCTTTGCATGTGCTATTATTATCCTACGGTTCAACATCTCATGCTCAAAGCTTGGTTACATCACATCTCGGTAGCCTTTTAGCTGGGTCCAATAGTTCAATCAGCTTTTGGAGTCGCACTTTCGAATCTCAGAATGTTGGTGTAGGCAAAAATTCACACTAACAATTTTGGCGCTATAAGTAGGGATTAAACCTCTGCGCTTTGTTCCCTTTCTAGGACCTAAGAAAGAATTCCAACTAATTGTCTCAAGTTTCAAAAACAAAGGAGTCATCTTGGAACTTCCCCTTAACCATCACGTTCAACTCATTGAAGAAGATAACAATGAAAGATTAGTGAATCCTATTTTCGAAAAGGAAAGTGGCCAAGAGTATGATCCTATTTATGAAGTTTAAGCTTTCCAGATCAGACAGCTTTTGGAGTATCTCCACGAGTCCCTCCAAGAGTCTGCTCAACTCCGAGGGAATGTTAAGGTTATAGCCAACAAAATCAAGGACTTAAGTGTTGTAATAATGACAAATAAAGGTTCTTCTCTCCCTACTAAAATAGCCCCCCTAGTTACATCTTCTTTGCGATCTCGGAAGAAAGTCAAACAAGACCAAGTCCGTACTCCACTCAATCAAAGTTTATCTTGGATCTTTCTGGAAACACAAGAAGAGCTCAATTATCCAAACTATCCCCCGTCCATTAAAGAAGCTCCGAAAGGGGGAAACTATTATGTTTACCATCAAACAAATGGACATGAAATAGACGAGTGTCAATGACTTTCTTAAGCCATAGAAAGCTTTATACGGAAAGGGAGATTGGCTGAATTTATCCAATAGTTACTTAAATATTTGATCTTTATAAATGTCTAACTTTGTTTCTATGTTTCAGGAGAAATGCATGTAGACTCATTCGGCTGAATATGTATCGCCCCTTTTTGAAGATAAAAGATGCTATATGGATCTATATATTTGAAGAAATCTCTCATCTTATAAAATTCGCTCCTTTCGGGTTTAGCACTTTCTTCTCTTGGTAAGTACAATCCAGTTTTGATACCCACGCAATTCTATTTATTTTAGTTATTTCAATTATTGTGTTTGCATTTAGAGCCAGGGTCGAAACTCTTCTATTGACCTGACGAGGTCGAAAAGGAGTTTCTCTTTTGTCTTAAAAATGTTAACTCTCTCAATGATTCACTTTCAAAATTTTGAAGTAAACTTGTATTCTACCAAACAATAAGGTCTACCAATTATTCGGTTTTAAAAAAACTCTTTTTAAACCCAAAAAACATTTTTTTTCAAAAAGTTCATGTTTTCCTCTGTCATCTGATATGAACATCAACTTAACATAGTTTTGGATGGCCGACACTGACCAAAAGTAGCTTAAGATGGCCTATACCAGTCAAAAGTGGTTGTAGATGGCCGACACCATAAAAAATGTTTGTAGATGGCCGACATCGGTCAAAAGTGATTGTAGAAGGCGGACACCAGCTAAAAGTGGTTGTAGATGGCCGACGTCAACCACAGGTGGTTGTAGATTGAGACCAACGATAGGTTGGTAACCTCTCCATAAGAGCACCCCACAATGATGCACCAAAAAGTGTAAGGCCACTATCTCCTGGGTTTAAAAAGACGTTGAAAATTAGAATGCATGCTAATAGTGAGCCATGGTTAAGTAGTACCATGCGTAAGGTAGATTTCTAATTAGATTAGAATATTGGGTAGATTACCACTAATAGTGAGACATGGTCAAGCAGTACCATGTGTTGCGTAGATTCCTGGTAAGATTAGAATATTGGGTAGATTCCCAATGATAGTGATCCATGGATAAGAAGTGTCATGCATCAGGTAGATTCCTAACTAGATTAGAGTGTTAGGTAGATTCCCTGTTGAGCTATGGATGAGAAGTGTTGTGCACTGGGTAGATCCCTTGTTAGATGAGAACATTAGATAGGTTCCCAATAATAGCGAGCCATGATCACGAAGTATCATGCATAAGATCAAAATTGGATAGAATTCATAATAAGGTTAGAGTTTTAGGAGGAAAGTTCCAAAATAAAAATGAGCATTGGTAAGGATCCCAATCCGAGCTATGAGGATGGCATCAAGCTTGTAAGAATGTACATCGAAAACTTTAATAAGTGAGATGCCAAGGGGGCAAGAAGGACCCGAAGATGGAAATAAAAAGGACAATCAAAATGGATCGAGTTGAAAAAACTAGTCAACTAAAAAGACAAAAGGGGACCTCAATGTTATAGACAGGTTATCCAAGTGATTATTAATACATTTGGAACACAATATACAAAGGAAAAGGAGAAGAGGCAGCATCTCATAAGCTTTTATATACATTCCTAGCCCTAGTTTCAGATTCCTTCACGACCCCTTCTAAGTGAGATTTAAAATGCTCCTCCATCTTGCCGTAAGTCTTAGATATCCAATCCATCTTAAATTGCCTGAATGAGATTCTTCGACAATCCCTGGTACAAACAAGAATGTTTGATGCATTAGGCATCAGGGCCGAGGAAGAACTCCTTTTAGAGAGGGATTGTTGGGAAAGAAACCCAAAAGAGATAATGATAGTCTTGTGAGATGAAGGAATCCCCATAACATCATACCTTCTACCTGTGCCTCTTCCTCGAGACGAAGGGGCTGCAATCATAACTTTGTTGGTATGCTTGCTATCAGTTTCAAGTTCTCGCAGCTTGATTATTGAAAGCTCTTGGTAAGCTTCATCCAACTACTATCTAAGAGTAGTCGCAGACTCCTACAATCTCGAAACTACCGATTATGAAGCCTGATTAGTAGCCAACACCACATCCGGAATGGTAGACATATTTTTGGATATCTCCTCAAGAGTTTGTTTCAAAGATTCATTATCTTGCAAGACAACCTAGATGTTAGCATCGAGATCAGGACTATATTTCGTCGGTTCGGCTATCTTATCATCAAGACTCCATTGCATAGAGTCAAGTTATCTCTCCAACCTTAAGAAGTTGGGACATGATTGCCCCTAAAACGAGATTTAAGTTAGAACCAAAAAAGGCAAGTCGTCATAATAAAAGCTCTATTTCATTCCAGTAAGATTTAATACAAGCAGAAAGTGAAAAAGGGAGTACATCATTCATGGTCGCCTAAGGTAGGCAAATTCCTCCTTGGTAGCTACATGGATCTTAAGGCCTCTACTTGTAGTATCAGCCAGGGACCCTGAGGGTCTGGCCATATTGGAAAAAGTGATGTACTTCCCCAAACCACCCCTCGGTATAGAGAGTTTCGATGGAGAAGATTCTACTAAGGGAAATCTAAGGTTGGCATGCGAAATATGTTAGGGAACATATTTCAAAACATGTTCTCTTTAAAGTGTCTTCCCTTAGGAAATAGCTAAGGTGGTGGGGTTACACTTCGGTAACCAAAAAGAGCCTTTAGAGTTATGGTTAGGCTCGGATCATAGAATCTTCTAAGGAAAGATAACCTTTTGTTCTTCAATTGTGAGTCTCCTGGATATAGTTTAAAGAGTAGAGAAAACTCTTGAAAGACCTTATCTTGATCATCTAAAGCGAGCTTTATTTTATTATTAAGATGTAAGATTTGGTTGGTTAACCTAGTACCACTAAGCTTAACGGACTTAATCATTCTGGCACGGGTTCAGTCATGTGTCCCTTTTATCTCCTCGATCTTATTAGACAAGTTTACATTTATTAGTATACTAGATTTCAATTGGGCTTTAAGGGTGCCTATAGTTTCTAAGAACCTCAAGTTTCTAGTTTAGCTCCTCTTCCATAACACTTCATAGTGAGAGGTGAAATTTGACTTTCTTTGTTTAAACACGGTTAAGGGGAAAAGTACTTCAGAATAGGCATAACAAAGGCAGTAAAGGAATAATTCAACACTAAATAGAAGTATCACCAAAGTCAATAATTACCCAAAAAAGGCATACAAAAGTTATCAGAGTTATTACAAACCAAAAATGTAAACATCATCAGTAGCAAGGTTCTGAGATTCAGAATTACAGCATACCTCTCCTCTACCCTCGTCCTCCTTTTAGTGCCTAACATCTACCGAAGCTCGCACTCTCTCATACTTTTGGGAAAAGCTCTCTTCAATCCTTTCGCCATTAGGATTGAAGCCTATAGAGAGAGTTACGCCTTTATCCTAGTTGTGCTCATATGTGTTGTAAAGGATTTCACAAGCTTCGGTAGCAGCCACCTTCTCAGTCTCTTCCTTGGTAACTAAGCCCGAGACCCATTTATTGGCTTCTGCAAACTCTTCTTCAGTCTTCTAATGCTTTGCCTTCCATTATTTGAAAGCCTTCTCCGGTTCTGTAATTTTAATTTCGGAAGCTTTTAGCTCCAAAAGCTTCTTCTCCCTCTCATCTTGTGCCTCCTTCTTAGCCTTCTCCTTGTATTCAACAAACTATTTTCCAATAGACTTAACCTTCTTTATATTTAGCTAATTGTCTTCCAACAGCATCAGCCTTCTCCAACTCTTCCTTCAACTTCTGAAACCCTCAGTGTAGAACCGAGAATTCGGCTAAAACATAAAGAAATAAGTTATTGTGGAAACTAAGGAGATAAACATTTCAAAAAGAAGAAGAATATATTTACCCTGAGGTTATCCTCCATCCCCATACTCATCATCCTCTCAAAACTACCGATGTCACCAGCTAACTCTGAGAGTTCCCCATAACCTAGGGTAAATGATCATTGATAGCAAAAATGGGTTACCTAGATCATTTGGTCCACTTGATCCTTTGGAAAGGAAGTTAAAACAAGGGCACCTAGGGGAGGTATGGCTTTAGTAGAAAGGATACTCTTCTTACACTTCTTAGCTGTGGATGGACCTTTTAAAGCTGATTTTTGTCAAGAAGAAGTGGAAAAGGATCACTTTTTCAATGGTAACCCACCTATTTTGAATATATCATTAGAAGCCATTGCCACATAAAAAGAGGAAACATGTCAGTTAAGAAAATTTATACATTATAAAAATTATATACTAGGATAGGTGTTATAAGATATTTAAAACTCAGATCTACCATCGAGAGCAACATTTCGTCTTTCGGTCTCAGTGTTTTTGGAGTGAGTGGATTCTTCAGGATTACATAGATCAATCATTTCTAGGGGGCATGGTTTTTGGTTGAAAGGGATCATTCCAAGAAACCTAGCCAAGGACGTTAACAACCTGTAAACCTTAAGATTGGCCTAGGTAAGAACAACATGTCTAAGCCTTTCCCCTTTAGGAATTTTCATCACCTCCTCATACCAAGAGTCGAAGAGATCCTTGGGGGTTGGAGCTTTGTGCCTCCTAAGTTTTGCTAAAGAGATAAAAGAATAAAAGATATTAGGGAACGATGTGATCAAAGTTTAGAAGTAAGAGTGTTTTAGAAAAGAAAAGTTTAAAAACTTACATGTCTCTGGAAACTCAGTAATGATTTAGGGTGCAATCTGTCTTCACCTAGAACCGATGGGTAGTTGTTACTTTGCTAAGCGCTTTAATCGTAAAAATCTTTTTCCAGAATTGAAGAAAATACATGGGAACTAATGGCATACTAGGTGAACTATGAAATTTGTATAAGTAATGAACCTCGGAAGTGGTCATGTTTGATACCCTTTCTTCCTATTTAAAATCTCTAAAGTAGATAAAGTGATATACGGGACCACCCCAACCTGAATCAGTTAAAGCCTATAAAATTCTAGGATATCGACAAACAAGGGGGCAAAAGGAAGTGACAATCCATGTGATAGATGTTCTAATGACGAGTTAAAGAACCCTTCAATGGGTTCACTCCAGTCCTTGTGCACTTAAAGCGTGGGGCAGATTCAATGCGGCGGAAGTGCAAAAAGTCATAGCGAGGATACAGCTAAGATATAATGGGATATGACAAATGACTCCAAAATAGCATATTTGTACTTAATATTTTTAAAAATATATAAATGGTAATTAAATTAAAAATTTCATTCAATTGAATTATAACCAATACATAAATAATTTTAGATAAAACCATATGCGAATATACTGTAAATAAACGTAAAACTGTTATATAATATAATTGAATTTAATAGAATATTAGAGTAATTTAATTTCTAAAAATATATTAAAAATTAAACTAAATAAATTAATTTCATAATTTTTATAACGTATCAATGTGATTTTTCAATTCATTTCTTTTAAAGAAGATATGGCAGAATATAGCGGGAACAACCGGATATAGCAGAAACAGCGGAGCTTAAAGCGGAAAGGCTATATATGAGGCTATATGGAAAAATTGTAGTGGTAGAAATGCACTATGAGATATAGCAAGGTTATAACAGAGTAATAGCGGGGCATTAATTGCACAGCTCCCATCGTCGTCTAAGCTAAGAGCCTTAGCCTCAACGCCCTCAATCCCGTAGCTCTCCATCTAGTTCTCTAACTCCTTCCAATCAGTTATCGGTTTATTCATCAAAGAGTCTAGAGAAGATTTATGTTAAGCTAACTATTCAGTAAGACCTCCTAAATTTCTACTAGAGAAGTTTAAGGTCTTATGGATCACAAAAGGAAGTAGGCCTAAATTGGATCCTACGGCCCAAGCTCGAAACTAAAATTTTAGAATTCTCTCAAAAAAACTAAATTGTTGATAAGGCAATTATCGACCCAAGTTAACGAAAAATTTGGTCTGGGGACAAAATCATAAATCTATAAGATAACAGGCATCATGGATTAACCAATCGATCAACACCCCAAATAAAAATTCAATCATTAATATCACAGTGGTGATCGAAGTCGAATTTATTGTAAGTTTGGAAAAAAGGAAATGCTTGGAGATAGTGATAATGATAAAAGATGCCAATAAAATCATAGGAAAGATCGAAGACTCGCCATTTCATTTGGAGGTTTGTAGTAACCTATGAAGGTTTCCAAGCTTTAATGGTGGAGGCAACTGATTAGCAATAAGAGAAAGAAAGAAGGAAAAAGGAAGGGTTTATTTGAATCCTAAAACAAATGGTGGAGATTATATAGTCAGTGAAATCTTAACCGAACATGGCAATATCAGGATGCAAATCATCCTAGGATAAAGAAAAAGGAGGTACATTTCTAGAGAAACCAATAGAATCATGATAGTTGTCATAAGCATTAAATGCAGAATCAGGACCCATCCTTTCAAAATCAAACCTCGGCCACTCTGCATCACAGGACTAGGGAAGCAAGATCTCCTCAGCCTTACTGTTTAGTTTAACCTCTGCATCTTGGCACCAAAATAATTTCACTTACCACTTAGCTTAGATGGCTTCAAGTGACAAACATAGTTTTAAACATTTTACCTCATAGTTCCAAATCCAATTTTTCCTTTTGACACTGAAGTAATTTCACTTACCACTTAGCCTAGATGACTTCAAGTGACATGCATTGTTCCAAACATTATGACCTCACAGTCTTAAATCATATTTTGCCTTTCGGCACCAAAATAATTTTGCTTACCACTTAGCCTAAATGGCTTCAAGCGGCAAGCATAGTTTCAAACATCTTAACCATACGGTCTCAAGTTAGATTTTGCCTTTCGGCACCAAGACAGTTTCGCTTACTACTTACTAAAACTAGATGGTTTTAAGAAGCATGTATATTTTTTCAAAAGTTTTGGCCTTATGGTCCTTATTTAAATTTTGCCTCTTGACGCCTAAACAATTTCACTTATCACCTAGCCAAGATGGCTTCAAGTGACAAATATGATTTTGAAGTTTTTAACCTCATGGTCCAAATTATAATTTTCACCTTTGGGTTTTCAAAACCTTTAATTACTCGTCACTTGACCTAAGCAACCAGCTTAGTTCCAGTCCTTGGGCAACCAATTAAGTTAAACCTTAACCGAGATGACTGCAGCATGGTATGCGGTATTTTCCATCTAGACACTAGTTTTAATTTCCAAAAAGCCTCTAGGAAAAGGTGAATTTCAAATTACTTTCAAAATCCACTAAACCAGGTTTGATCTTTACGATTTTTCCTAGAAAAGTAGCATTTCTGAAAGTTCTCAGAATACTACTTTGCCTGAAAACTCATGGTCAACCTTCATGATTAGAACGGAACAAACAAGCCAAGTAACAAACTGATATGATATTATTCTTTCCAAAGTCCACCTCATATCAACCATATAAGGTGAAATTTGGAAGGCATGTATTACACCATGATTTTTACCAGGTAAAAATTACAAATACTTGAAATGAAGGTTCCTTGGCTTGTAATTTCAAGGTCCATTGTTAGTTTCCAACGAGAGCATAAGTACGGAACTCGGTACCTGAGAGCATGTGATCCGAGAGCATGAATGAAAGCGTCACTCAAGGTCAAGATGGTTTTTTGGCTGAAAAAAGAAGCTTAACCGAGGGCAGTAGTCGCTAAAGCAAAAACCTTTTAACAAGTATCAACAATCAATGGATCAGATAGCCTCAAACCAAGATTAACGGTCGGGATAAATGAAAAGAATCAAAGAAGCTATATATAAAAGCGTCACTTCAGCAATTCGCGTCAAAATCAATTAACAAGATGATAATAAGCATTTATATCTAAACCGCACATAGCAAGGCAGGTCATCAATCCAAAGAAAAGAATCTCCACCAATGGCATTATGGCATATTGGCTATAAATAGGTGGTAATCCCAAGGCAAAAGGAATCTTCTGGCATAAAAAAGAACCGACATAAATCATATTGTACATTCCTATATTAGAGCACTTTACAAAACTCCTTAATGGCGGAAATGCCTAGGTTCAATGTAATAAGCCTTTCAGCAATATAAGAGTGATCAAATAAGGAAAGGACAATGGATGTATAAATTTTCGGCCCGAACCACTATAAAAGTCTCAGTGTTATTTACCTTTCGTATTTTAGCTCCTCTGCATGTGTTGTTATTATCTTATGGTTCAACATCTCATGCTCAAAGCTTGAATACATCACATCTTGGTAGCCTCTTAGCCAGGTCCGATATTCTAATCAGCTTTCAGAGTTACACTTTCGATCTCAGAGTGTTGGCGTAGACAAAAATTCATAGTAACAATAAAAAAATAAAGCACTCAAGACTAGTAAAGCTATGTAATCGTAGAACTTATGTGGTACTAAGAACATGGAATTGTGCTTAGTATCTAGATTCTTAAGGGTTCAACTAGAAACCAACCAATTCAACTTGAATCCAACTAGTTCAATTAGAATCCAACCCTTTGTAGTATCATAACATGTGGTACTTATAGTAGCTGGAATGAATAATTTATGGCTGACTGTAAGAAAAGGTGGGAATCGGGCTCGGTCGTTGATATGATTATAGAGGTGGATGGTCGACAACTGTAAAGTACTCATCACCTTTCTATATAAGGTATGGACTTGCATTAAACATGCATTTAACGTTGATGGTAAGACCCATCAGATTAGCCTCCTCACTGGCAGTGCCCTGATGGGATGGATTGACAGCTTTGCCTTTCACTTGGGTACTCATATGGCCTGGTCGGTCGATCAGATGTCGGCAACACGGAAGAGGCTTGGAATTTAGCTAAAGACCACAAGAGGATGGCAGGAAATGGTCCATGTAACAAATCACTCTAGAACGGATCTAATTTTTGATCTAATAAAAGCCCATCGAATCTTAGGTCCATTTCAATGCTGGTTGTTAGTTGGTAATACAAATACAATGAGCGATATACAAAAGCTATCTATCTACGCATTCAGAATCTCATGGTAGAAGGGATAAAATATAATAACAAGGACCCATATCATTAAACTAAATCTCAAAAACACAACATCCCAAAATATCCATAGTACTATATCTCAGGATGAACATTTACCTATCAAAAATTGAGTAAACACGAATACATTAAAACATAGATAAATAGCTAAAATGCCACAAATCTTCACCATCGTCTTCATCTTCTCCATCAACATCTTTCTCCCTAACCTGTCGATTTTAATAAGAAGGGAGTTAGAACAACAATGAATAAAATTCTCAAGTCTTACAATAATAGTATTTAGGTAGTATCTTTTAGATAAGTAATATGTCTTACACATCCTGTACTTTATCCTACTAAGAATACCACCACTGTAAGCCAAAGTCAATCTAGCTCCATAATGTACCTTTAGCAACCAAGGGCCCTTTCCACTCCAACCTTAAAAGTCTAACATGGGAACAACACCACTATGGGGTCTAATGAACTATCTTCGTCAATCATGCTCCAACAATGCGAGAGAAAGTACCAAAACCAGTTAATACCTCTTTAATAAAAATTAGGCAGACTCTGACCATGTAATACCTATACCCTATTCAGATCCCCATCATTTAATACATAAACCCAAAGCGGACCCCTCTTTGGTACTTCCTGACTAACATCGTAAGAAATCTCATAAAGCCACCAATACCTCTTTTATGGGAAAGAGGCGAACCCTATAATAGCCACTTAATACCTCAACCCCGAAGCAGACCTCCTCTAGTGATTTCCTAGTACTGCACATAAAAGATAATCATAATCATTAAGTACTTCTTGAGCAGGAAGGAGGCAGACTGTTCAACAGCTACTTAGTACCTCCAACCTAAAAGCATGCCCATACTGGGATATCTGTCTTATGACCCGTAACCCAAACCAGGAAGTCTCACATTAGTTCACTTATTTGTAGGTGTCGATTGCTATATTAGTCAGGCATGCTTACCCTACAGAATTAGGACAAACCTCGCATCCACCATGGATACTAATTATAGGAAATGTCTCACATCATATTCAAAGTCACACTACTAGTAACCAGATTAGCTGGGCATACTTTTGTGTGCTTTTACCTGACCTCACATCCCTATAACTTTGTCATATTTTCGCTCTCCAACTATTCTTCCATAGATATACTAAGCCCACCCGCAATTACATAAAAGGCCATATAAAGAAAAATTCTTATTTCACCTTTAATTATGGATTAATTTCCATGATTATCCTAAAATTCCTTCTTATAGGTTTAATGCTATTAATTAACCTATTTATTCTATATGACATGAATTATACGTTATTAACATATTTATACTCAACGTAATTTTTAGGCTAACTGATTTATATATAAATATTCCAAAGCATGCGTAAAGAAATATTTTTATACTAAGGTTTTCGCTTCCTTTACTAATTGCTAAAATGTCATAACTTCTATATTCATACAAGCCTCGGTTCCATACAATAATTTTAAAAATAGCTAATATCATTAGCTAAAAAAATAGACTTACACACACACAGATACACACACACACACACACATAATCAAAAATGGAATCAAAATACCAAACTTACTTTACATTATATAGTAAAATCAACGCCGCTATTTCTAGAAAATAAAAATATACAATTTAAACCTTTTATATTCTATTCAGCTTTAACATATACAGGCTTGAAGTGTAAGAAGGGATTCGTATTTGCCTAAATTATAAAAATAGGCGGTGCTAACTACAAATAGGAGAATCCATACTTTGCATACTATTTCCTTGTTCTTTCTTTTAGAACCCTTCATCACAATAACAAAAATTAGAAGTGGAAGTTGAGTATAATATAAATTATTGAAATTGCAAAAAACAAATTAAATTATACTATATTAAGATAAAACATTTGAGATTCCAACTAATGTAAGAATTGACATGTTTAGGGGACTTTTGAGGTTTAAGATTTAAGGTTTTTGTACGCCAAATTCTTCAAGGCATAAGACAAATCCAAACTTTTACCATACAAATTACTAAAATATAAAAAACTAAGATTTCCACTCCGAAGTAGCTTTTTCTGATTTCCTTTGGATTCTATTTCATGCCTTCGCCTAACTCCTCCTTCAGTTTTCTTCGTTCGGAATATACGACAATTCAATTCTATATAGATTAGGTTTAGAATTCAGAGATTAAGGAAGAATAGAAATAGACACACACACACACACACACACACACGTATATGTATGTATACATACATGCATGCATACATATATAACTAAAAATTATTACCTTAAATCTGAGTGACTTCTTCCCTAAAAGTTGAATCTTGAATCTAATGAAAATTAAGAAAGAGAACTGACATAATTTCCCTAGCATTGTAATTTATTGTGAATAAAAGTAAGAGTTCTAGCCTTTTATTTATAGTGGTTAGGATGTGTCTGGACCGTAGGATTTAAGTCGGATTAAATAATTAAATCCAAGTCATTCCTGGCTTAACTAAACCATAGTTGTCATGCCTTAATTGGTGGACCGTCATTCTTGGGCAGTTGACCGGCCTAGTGGAGGGGTTAACCGGCTTCCTACTACTGGCCATGAATTATTTATTGATGTTTGATTGTTATTCCTTTCCTATTTTAAGGTCAACATTAACATTTTCCTTACACGTTAAGTTTCCCTCAGCATTAAATTATTTATTACATTTTTAGTTTCAAACGTTAATGTTTATAAATTTTTAAATTTGAATTCTTTTGAATTATTTTAAATTTAAAAACTTTAAACGTTAATAACTTTCCGTCTGAACTTCGATCGCTAAACTTTGTATATGAAAGTTGATCAGAAAACTGCCATGAACACAATGGTGTAGCTTTCATGGCAAAATTCCTGCATTTATGGAATTCTTATTTTCCCCTTATTATTAAGTAATTGATTTCTTATAAATTTTTATAGGGTGTTACAGTCTGGCTGTGTGGCGTCTAGGAGGGAGGTCGGGTGTTGGTTAGATCTGGAAGTATGAAGCTTTGATGTAGAGGAGCCGGGCGGGACAAATCCAGGCCTCGTCTTGATATTTAGCTGTTGTTGGAAGTCTAACATAAAGGAGATGCATAGAACTGATCTGGGCCCAGTCCTGGCCTTATGAAAGATGCGATGGTCTTGAACTATTATCAAAAGTCCAATACAGAGGAATTGAGCATATTGTTCCGGGCATAGTCCTGGTCTTATGAAGGTTGTGACGATCTGGAACTTTTGCTGAAAGTCCAATGTAGAGGAGCCAGACAGGACTGATCCGGGCCCGGTCCTACTCTTGCGAAGGTTGCGATGGAGAGGGTGGGCTTTACCATGGCACCTTGCTAGGTTGAAGGCTTGGTATGGAGCTATGGGCTTAGGTCGACCCCTGACTGAGCCAACCAAGGGTCAATTTGGTTGGCTTTGATTGGGTTGATTGCCTTTAATTGGGCTAGCAAGTCGCTTATGAAAAATATAAGCAATATCATGTCCCTCATTCCATATTTCGGGTGCGGGTTCGAACAAGTATCATACAAATATTTTTCGAACGAAGACTCTATAATGCATTTAATGCCTTCTAAGTGGCATTACATACTTAGTTGTGACGGTTCGATTTTCCAGACGTGGCAGGGATGTGTCACATCTCCCTAAGTGCTTTGACTTGACTTAATATTGATCTCTAGGAAACAGGTAGGATCCTCTTTGGCTTTTGAATTCAATGCATGCAATTGAATGTGTGGGGGTATATAAATACCTATTCTCCACCTTCCCTAAACCCACAAAATTACTCTTCATGAAAAAAAATCAGATCTTTTGAATCATTCGCAATTTTTCATTGATAAAAACCTGATGGCTTCATCATTTATTTTCTTTCCATATGCTTTTGCTCATATGCCATTTTTGTCAAATTTAGTTAGGATGTCGAGAAAGGAGATAGCTCTTTCACATCTGGATTGCCTTTTGTTGATGGTAGTTCAAACCAATGGCTGGAGAATTCTGCCTAAGGAAGACTATGCCTAGCTGCTTGGCTTCAACCCCTGCCTAATGCCTAGGGTTCTAATAGTGGTCGGATGTCGGTTTTGGACTAATGATTCAGGTGAAGCTAGGGCGCTTCCTTGCTTTGAGGTTTTGATCCTCTTGGTTCCATGTCGATTTGGATGGTTCTGTACCTTATCGGAAGGCATAGGGGTCGTAGCCTCTACTTCTTCTACCATGACCAAAACCTTGGTCTGCTCCTTAACGAGGTTGTCTAGAATCTTCTTACAGACCTTTGAAAGGGAGGGCACTGTATTTGGTAGTAGGCTCCCTTTTCTTCAATAATTTCTGGATTAGTCAAAGCATCTGAAGTGCTTCGAAGATGGGAGCTTGTTCGGTTTTCTTTAACAAGTTGTTGATCATCTAAAGTGCTTCTCTAATAAGGCCTGGGGCTTTCTGGGAGGTGATAGAAGTGTGGGCCGATCGACTTTTAAAGAATTGTTGATGTGCTTCTTCTTCTGCTCTTTTACTTCGTTTTAACTAATTAGTCATGAGAATATCACTGTATGCCCAACAAGACGGGCACTGAGCCATTGTGCTACTTTGAACTATGTGAGAAAGATCTACTATTGCAACTTTGATTTGAGAAAATTATTGCATTGCTTGATAATCTATGTGACTTGTTGGGTGGAATACCCTGAGCATCCAGTAGTCCCTGTATTTGTGCTGCAAAAACTATATTTCATTTTCTTTTAGGCTTAAGCTCACTATTAATCTGACAATGAGATAGGGTGGAAACAACCATTAGTTTAACCATGTGATGGATGGATGTAGAGTGACACTTTGCACTAGAATGTAGACATAAGTTTGCTTACGGGCCCTTTTAAGCCTCAATCGGTCAAACGGTGAGTGGAAGACGAACTCCGGCTCAGACTCGAGCGCATGAGCTGTAAGTTTCTCCTGGGTGGCACATTGTTGAATATAGGATGACCGTTGATTCTGAAGTAAGACGGTTAGGGTGGTTAAGTGATGGTCGGATGTAGGGTATCTGTTTTCTTTGGCATGAGGAAACACAATTCTTCTTGCTACTTCTCTCCAGCTTTAAGCGGTTAAACGATGAGTAGCAGATGAGCCCATGCTCAAACTCGAGCGTACGAGATATGGGGTTCTCCTAGTTGACACAATGCCACATACAGGACGACCATTGATCCCAAGCCGAATATGAGTGTATTGGTTAACTCGCTAGTGTGGGATGTGTATTGTAAGGTAGGCTACACGCATCCCACCCTTATAAAGATTTTGTAGAATGAAACAAAACATACACACACGGATTTCCATATCATAATTGAAAATTTATATGTAATGAAGGGTTAGGATTGAGGTAATGATGCCCCAGCTCTCGAGCAATCAACCAGTTATGAGGGAGTGGGAGCTGCTGCCATTGGTTCGGGGTTAAGGGTGCTTTTGGAAGAGAAGAAAAGCACTCCTGATCATTGGGCGCTTTTATTCGAGCATGAGAACTCCTTCCTTTGCTTTCCTAAAGGATGTTCCATAACATTCCCTTGCCTTTTGTTAGTTGCTCCTAATCTTGCCAACCCCTTCCTTGATGGGGCACTTCAAAATGAGACGGTTGCAGAAAATGATGGCATCCAGCTTGGCAAGTGTTGGTCGTCCAATTAATAGGTTATAAGGCAATTACCTACTAAAAAAATTATTTAGATCTTCACCGTTAGGTGCTCTTTTCAAAATGTTGTTACAAGCAAAGTTGTGCCCATTGGAATAATGCCTACACCTCCAAAGCCATAAATAAGCTAGGCACACAGGGTGAAGTCGTAGGCAAGAAGCCTAGGTGCTTCAAACACATTCTTGAACATGATGTTGACTGAGCTGCCCCTATCCACGAAGTCCAAATGCACATTTAAGTTGGTAAGGCGAGATTGATGACCATAGGTTCATAATAGAGGTAGAAGACAGATGTCTTATCTTCGACCATGCAGCTGATCAACTTATCTGATTTCAACTGAGGAGCCTTTGATGCCCGGGACTCTAACAAGTAAGCCTACCATGTAGTACCACCTCTCTTTAATACCAGGACTGGGCCCTTGGCTGTTGCCTTCCACATGCGTACCCATGCATATGGTAAAGACATCAGTGATGGATTGGAAATTTGTATAGTGTTGAGAGGGCTGATTTGGTCATTCTTCACAGCTCTCCCTTTGCTCGACCTGCTGACGAATAAATTTTGAAAGTATGCCATATAAGATGAGCCTTTTGATCTTGTCCTTGAGCACATAGCAGTCTATAATTGGGTAGCCGTAGACTCGATGGATCTCACAATACTTACTGTTGCGACGAGGGTCCACTTGCTTCCTATCTCTAATGGTGGCAGGTAATTGATACCACACTTAGTTCCTAGTAGCGAGGTAAATGGTAGTGATGTCTTTGTTTAACTGAGAGTAATTATGATACCTAGGCTTGTAGGAAGGACTATTCTTTAGACGCCTTCGGGCAGTGGTCCGACGATCGCTATTGCTAGGATCGTTTTTACTATAATGACCGGCTTCGCCTGGGCACATTGGCTTGTTGTCACTATTTGAAAGATCTGTATCTTTCATCCTCATCATGTCATATGCTCAATGATATAAGTTGGTTGGTGATAAGGTCGGCTGTTTCAAGTTATTGACGTCTGCACCCCTAGTCGGGTGGACTCTTTGTTGAAGCGGCTAACATAAGACCGTAGGCTCTCAAAAGGACCCCACCTGATATTGCCTAGCTCACTGGCTAACATTGCATGCATGAGGGATGTGAGAAATGAGTTTTGAAGTTCGTGCATAGTTGGGCCTAGAAGCGGACGTTGCTCGATTATAGGTGCAAGAAACAATGGGAGGCTTATCTTGCAAGGGTGGAGGAGAAGAGAAGACAACTGGCAAGGCATCGTGGGTTATGGAGTTGAATGCCATGATGTGGTCAGATGGATCTGTACTCCCATCGTACGTATTAACTAACATGAAGGCATACCATCAATGATATAAGTATCTAGAATTTCATAGGAGAACGCTTCCCCATTCTCATCATCTGAGAATGCCTTACCCCTAGTGTGACATGTTTGCATTCTATTAAGCTATTGGCAGAGGGTGTGCGTTTCCTCCCTGAGGCTTGCGTCGACATATTGCAGGATGTTCTGGACAAATAAAGGCTGAGGGCTAAGTCTACCCTGGGGTGGAGTAGGATATTGGCGATATAATGGAGAACAGCGAGGACGAGCAAAGGGATCTACCTTTATGCACCTAATGGGATCCAGAAAGCATGACCTTCTCCCAACTTTGTCATCTTTCAGCCACATCCTTGGGAGACTGGGAATGCATCGAGGGGGTCATGCATGCTTTGTTGATGGTAGTAGGGCTACCATTAAGATGATCAAATGTAGAAGTCCATGGTTGACCAGGAGCTAGTGACTATTCCACTGAGGAGGAACAATGACGGTTTGGCCTAACTGGCAAAGCCACGTCCAGGGAGTGATTAATTCGACTAGGCACGCGTGTGACATACCGCTTAGGATTGACGAGGGCGTTCATCAATGGAGTCTTTGGCACCACTCTTTCTTGGGCCTCAATTGTGTTTTGGAGATCGTAGCCATTAGGAGGTACCTGTCTACAAGTAGGTAGATCGACCAGGTTAATCATTAGAGGAGATGGTAGGACGAAGTTTATAGTAGCTTGGGCATCCAACCGTGTCCTCATGCCCTAACCTCGTAGGCCAACTGACCCATGTTTGATAGCTGTAGAGTTACAATGCCATCTTTCTTCATTAAAGCCTGGATTGTGCTGGACAACACTAGCAAGATTATTGTCGTTGGTTTCGTGTCCACTAGAGTTGTTACCTTTAAATAATGGAAGATTGTACATGGTAACAAGCCATATCATACCTTTTCAAAGCAAGAGTGCAAAAGGGAGAGCCTTTATAGGGAGGCCTTCCTTCTAGCACAAAAATGTTGACTAGTTCCCAAGCCAACATTGGAATGAAATGATTATGTTATGAGGAGCGAAATTTACTTACTGATATCAGGCTTAAAATAACTAATGAGTAAAATACTCAACGGAAAGGTAAATAACACAAGATATAGAGTAGTTCAACAAAGCTGCCTACGTCCACTGTAAAGTTATCTTACTATATACTTCACTTTCAACTATAAGGAATTACAAGAGAACAATAAGAAAATAAAGCACTCAAGACTAAGAAAGTTGTGTAATCTTAAGGACTTATGTGGTATTAAGAACGCTGGATTGTGTGTATTTTCTAGATTCTTGAATGGTTTAATTAGAATCCAACCGGTTCAACAAGAATTCAATCCCTTTGTAGTATCACTGCATAGGACATTTATAGTAGCTAGAATGAGTAATGTATGATTGAAATTGTGCTATAAGAAAATGCGAGAATCAAGCTCGACAGTTGATCTGATTGTAGAGGTGGATGTTCAACAGTTGTAAAGTAGGTCAGAAGATGGGTGGTGAATGAGAAAGAACTCATCACCTTTTTGTAAAAGGCATGGGCTTGTATTAAATGTGCATTTAATGCTGATGGTATGACCCATCAGATCAGCTGCCCTATTGGTAGTGCCATGATGGGATGTATTGACTGCATTGCCTTCAATTGATACCCACACGGCTTAGTCGGCCCATCAGATGTTGGCAACATGGAAGAGGCTTGGAATTCAGCTATGGACCACAAAGGAAAGATGAGAAATGTTCCCCGTGCGGGTGCCTGGGAGGGAGGCCAGGTGTAGATCTGGTTGTATGAAGCTTTAATATAGAGGAGCCGGGCATGATTGATCCAGGCTTGATCCTTGTTTTCGACTGTTGTTGGAAGTCTAATGTAGAGGAGTTGGGCGAGACTGATCTGGGCTCGGTCCTTGCCTTATGAAGGTTGTGGTGGTCTTGATCTGTTGTTGGAAGTTCAAAAATAGAGGAGCCGAGCAGGATTGATTCGGGTTTGGTCCTGGTCTTGTGAAGGTTGTGGTGGTCTGGAGCTGTTGTTGAAAGTCCAATATAGAGGAGCTGGGCAGGACTAAAGAGGGCCCGTCCTGGCTTTGTAAAGGTTGTGGTAGAGAGGGCGGGCTTTACCATTGCGCCTTGTTGGGTTGAACGACTAGTGTAGAGCCATGGGCTTAAGCCGGCCCTTAATTGACCTAACCAAGGATCGGTTGGGCTGGTTTTGATTGGGTCAGATTGCCTTTAATTGGGCTTGCTAGCTATTTGTGAAAAATATGAGCAACATGTATCAAAATTGATTTCCACTTATTTTTGTCTATTTGGTATGATTTTTAATTTTTTTTTTTTTAACTTCATTTATTTTCTAGGCTATAATTGGTTTATTGCTATATTGATATCAGTTTTGAACTTGATTAATCTATTAGAGGTAAAGTTCATTTTTTTTCATTCCAAACCATATCAGCATATAAGAAAATAAATTTGATTAGAAAACTTTACGTATAAAGTAAAAGAATATTGAAATAATAATTTTCATAATGTATTTTGGAGAAATAAGTAGCAAATCGATCCAGCTACATTATAAAATTTTGAAATTTCGTTAAAATTTTAATCATAGATTTGTGTTTTGTATACTTTTTTTATTAAATGTTTAATATTGTCATACAAAACCTAGACTTATTTTCTGTAAAATCTTATGTTAACCATCTTTATCAGCCTAGGCTATAATACAATTTTCCATGATATTTAATTTCCTACGATATGTTCACAAGCAACATGCATTTTCCATCTGATGCATAGTTACCATAACTTTCTTGGGGTTCATATCGAGAACTGAGGTAATTATTGATGATTTTCCACGATATTAGATTGAAATTATATTTTATTTTTATTTTTTTGTTTTGTAATATGGAGATGTTGATAAATAATTATGGATTAAAGATATAAATTTTCAAAATGCTTGTAAGTATATTAACTTCAAACAGAAAGGATCGTATATTCGCACCAAATAATATTGCTATGCAACCAATAAAAGGAACTACTGGTATTAGTTTCATTTAATTTAAATTCAAACTATCTAGAGAATTAATTACGATTAGTTTGCCTTTACTAAAATTCATGAGAAAATTTATGGTATAACAATTAACTCACACTAACTAGAATTAAATATGATTAATTCTATACATATTTTGGACTAATACATAAAATAGTAAATATATATACCATGATTAATTTTCACTTTAAGTCCCATATAACAATATATGTATGTATATATGTATGGATTATGTATGTATGTATGAAGCTTTTATATACAATTTAATTGTCGAAAAACTAAGCTGAATCCTAAGTAATTTATTTCTTTCCTTTCATAATCTTAGTGTAGACTGAGTTTAGAACAAGATCTATAAACATAAATTGTATGTTAGCTTCAAACGTAAGAAAGCCGATTAATGAAATCATAAATTATCTTTGCTTTTGCTTTTAGTTTTTAAACTAAATGCTTGGCTTTAAAAAAATTATTTTCATAGATTCATTAGAGTAAAAGCATAATTTAGTTAATTTTATAACATATTTATTTTTTAGTTTAGTTGTTAATATTATAAATGAATGTTGTTGTATTTTTCAGTCTTTAGTATATGGTTACTTAAGTGCAGTTGAATAAATATGCCTATTAGTGGCCATTAATTCATTTAATTGGCATAAAAAGAAATAATTCGAGAATTTATACGTAACTAAATCACTTATTTAAAAGTTGGAATAATATCAAGAAGATGGAATTTAGTGCAACTGGAATCAAGCAGATATCCTAAATAGCCTACACCCCCTTAAAATTTAAAATAATTGGAATAAAATGTCCTTTAAGATTTCTACCTCATATTTTCTTTTTTTATATTTTGACCACTACACAGCATTCCTACGATGTAAGCCTTTTAACCTTGTAGGTCAACTATGAGGTAAGACTTTTAACCTCGCAGGTCAAGTGCGTGACAGGTACCTAAATCACACACTCGCAATGCATGGTTATTTCAGAATCCATGTAAACGCCCTATGTGGTGTTTGAAAACATTTATAAAAATACGAGGTAGGAATTTAATTGAGGGCATTATAGTCCAATTAATTTTAAAAATAAATTTAAGGGGCTACTCGGCACTTTTAAGGGTCGAATAGAATTTTCCTAATATCTTCTACTTCAAATATCACTAACTAAAAAACTAGTGATATCTTATATGGAAGGAGATGAAGATTTAGATAAAGATTAAGATAACACTTATAGAAATTAAGATGTGTCCATGAACGTAATTTTTAAAGTAGGGAATTGAAATTTTGGATTTGAGGATGAATAGAAAAATAGTTTTGGGAAAGTATAAAAGTACATAAAAGACGAGAGAAGAAATTAAATTATGAAATAGTTAATCCATTAATTTTATATTAAATTTATAAGGGAAGAATTAATGGTTCGATTATTCTCTTAGAAAAATTATCTAATTAAAGAAATACATTTTTCACACTTTTATCCAAAGTCAATTTTAACTTTAACAATGCCCAATAAAAATAAAATAGATAGAATATATAACTTCTTATATAGTAAAAACAATAGAATAGTTAACTTCTGATATAGTAAAATAGATAGAACAATTTACTTTTATAAAAACAACATCAACCACATAATAGTAAGTGGAGTTAAGCACAAGTTTTCTATTATTGAAACATATTCTCACATATCACACTTCAAGCAAGCATGGTTGTCTCATATGTTTTTCTTCACAATTTGGAATGGAAGGTCATCAATAGAAAATGATACTTAAAGCAATCTAAACATTGAATAAAAAGTTCAAATTATATTACGTCGGAACATAAAAACTATTATATGTTAAAATTGAAAGAAAAATGTAAATGTTTGGTACAAATACATAACACGTATGGTGAAATGAATTCGAGTTAGTTTGAAGCCAAATCCAAATTTGAGTTAGTAAATTTATTTATCATAATTTACTTCCACTCTAAGTTCCATATTGAAATTAAATATAATTTCATTCTAACACGCTATCTTTGTTCATATGTTTATATATATTCGAACCATAGAGGGAAATTTTTAAATACTTCAATCATCATTAGCTTTGGTAACTATTTACAAATTAAAAAGTTTATTATTCCAAAGGTCCTTCTTTCTAAAAATACACCTATATTAAGATGATAATCCAGTATATTTCAAAACAATTTTTTAAACTATTAAAATATCGATTAAGTTTATTTTTTTACTTTTTTATAAATTCATCGGTGAATAATCAAAATTTACTTAATATGTTTATTTTTAGTTTAGCTAATAGTTGATAGTATAGATGATGACGCATTTGAAATTTTACATCAAAAAATCAGATGTAAATATGAACCTCGCTGGAATTATTTTCTTAATGATTTGAACACTAAATAGGATTAGCAACGGATGAATATAGAAATCTATGTACCAAAATATCTTTCATTTTTCAATATTCGGGTTCATATGAAAATATTTGTCAAATAATCTCTACTATTAATAAAGAGAATTCAAGGAATAGATTTCCACGCTGTCTTTTTGAAATTTCAAAAATACCCTACACCCATTAACATAATCTCACCATCGTTTGCAACCTCCACCACCACCCATTTTTCAACCACCCATCAATGGAATTCACTATGACGTTGCTTGAAATAAAAGTGGGGTGACCACTAAAGTTGTTGCACTTATAGCACACATACGTATATAAAACTTTTTATTACATAAAAAGTAAAAAAAATTGGCTATTAGATGCACATATGTGCAATTTACATTAGTATATAACAAAATGAATTTGCTTAAATGTTTATTTACACAAGTACAACAAATGTGTCTATAGAGTGGCAATGTTTATAAGCAAACAAACTTCAACAGGAAGGATCGTATCAAATATTATTATCATACAACCTATAAATGAGAGTAACTGATATCGGTTCCATTTAGTTTTAATTTAAACTAATTAATGAATCAATTAAATAAATTATCATTAATTTAATTGAGTGTATATTACATCTATTTTTTGCTAATCTATTAGAGAATTAATTTTTAACAAATTAATTATTTTAGTTAATATCTAATTGGACCTCTAAAGAAACTCATTGTCTATATGAATTTTTTTATATTTCACATAATATCACAACTTCTAATATTGACAATGAGTGAGAAACTACGTCTAAACGGTTAGTTACCTAAAAGAGGTGAAAGTGAGAAACTACGTCTAAAAGGTTAATTACGTAAAAGAGACAAGGTGATAGTGAGAAATTAATGAATAAAGTGTCGACTGATAATCTAAAATACAGTTGAATGTAGATTCGGATGACAAGTGACGTCAGTTTATTAAAGGAAGAGAGGTATACCCGACTTTTCCGTTCAATTGATTATTTTAAAGACTTTTTAGAAAATAATAAAGATATTTAATGCACATAATTGAATGCAAGTTTGATCTTTTTTTTGTGAAAAAATATAAATTATATCTCTGGATAAATTATATTTTCTACAAGATTTAGTTTACTATAAAGCGAGTTAACTTTGGCTATTTCTTGCATTGTGTAAATCATTATTCTACAACGGATCACTCCGTCATTTCAATATTTGTTGTGTAACACCCTACCTATATACCCATACTATCCAGTCATATTGTTAGATAATATGAAGAATTAGGTTGTATGGGGTACACACATGATTATTCCCTTGGCCTAACATCAGTACGTATCTCAAAAATCATAAACAACTAAAATATACATAGTATCAGCATAAAGCAATAAACACGTATGCCTCCAGAATAGGACAATAAATAATATAAAATAAATCATAGAGAATACAGAGTCAATAGCACAGCGATAACACATATAATACAAACGTGTAAAAATTTGAGAGGAATATAAAATATGTCAATCTCTCATTATCACAAAATTACATCATGTCTATACAATAACACACGGGTCATCGGTCCTTGAACCTTAAATGTCCAGGTCTGGCTCGAGTATTATATAAATAAAACACAGGCCATACTACATCTAGAACATAGATGTCAAAATGAAATAACAATGGGCATCATATAAACAAATGCAACATTAGTGACATGTGCATATCACAATTGTAAACTTATCTTAAAACCATGCACACAAGAGATAACTCATTTCCAAGTAAAGTCAATCAACACACCAAACATGCATATAATCAAGTGGGTGATACAAACATAATCTAACTATCATTAGGTATAAAACTCAATAATAATACAAGACATGCTTTCAACAATGCCCTAGATTATCTCTCAGATAATTATAAAGTAGACATACCCGGGGTCTGTCTCACTCGGTAAATATATATAACATATAACAATCACCCAAATCAAACACACATGAAACATAAAAATGGCATACCCTCGGTAGCCAGGGTCATCTCTTAGATAACCATGTAAAAATAGGTACAAGGTCCAATTCCATGCTCTCATCATCTCCAGCAATCCTTGATAGTTGTATAATTGATGTGCACGAGGTTACACAATTGCATAGACTCTTAGTTTCATAGATAATCCAAGAGATTGGTAATCAGTAAATCATCATCTAGACTTTCAACCTCATACTAATTGACTTTGCTCTTAGCCAAAATAATAATCATACGGTCACTCAGACCCCTACTAATACACTCACTCTCGATATCATTGATAATCATCAGGACTCTTGGTCCTATATGCTCTCGGCATCATAAATATCTATTTCGACATCGGTCTCAACAAATGATCAGATCATCTTTAAGTCATAAGCATAATGATCTTATATATGTGAATAATATGTGTCTATAGCATCTTATGCAATCTCAACAATAATAACCAAACGAGAGACTAATAGCTTTCAGCCTGCTCCGAGAGTCCTCCTCACACGCTCTTAGCACTACTCCTACAGTCTTACTTACCTCGACGGCCATTATATTCATCAAGTAAATGACTACACTATGCGATAGTCATGATCGTACAAGTGCCCATGATGTTAACAGACTACTGGCCTAAGTGACACAGGGTAGTGGCTCTCAGCCATATACATCAACAGGTGTGCCATGGATTCAGGAAGCAACCCTACAATTAGGCCGCTAGGATTGGTGCTAGCAAATCCAGTCTACTCTCTGGCGTATAATAGGAGTACACACAATGAATAGAGATTCTTATGGCTCTCAGCCTACTCACTCTCAATGACCATTACCTTAAATATAATATCACGTATACTCGACCATGTTAGAGGGATATCTACATACAGAAAGTATTCAAACGAATATCGGCTTAGGCGCCCCACATTACCTGGTGTTACTCTCGCTTTTACTCGGTGCTCATAAATTGCATTCATTATCACACAATTATTCTACATAACAAGTCCAAAGAATATATGGAGGAATATTATCGAAAGTATCATACTATATGGTACTATAACTTCGTTTATTCTAATTCCTCATTACATAGAAATATAACAATCAAAACAAATAATTCAGTTAGTTATTGATTCAGAAGGGTTATAAGTACATTTTTCCCAAAATCTTCAAACAATATCAAATATCAATTTCCACTTGAGGGAAAAGAAAATTATAAAGTTCGCATTTTCCTAAAATCCTTATAAAATGTTAAAAAAATTATTTGCAAATTTTTTATTTAATTCCACTGAAATCTATGAATTTAAACATTCATTCAATCCAAAATCCCTTTAAAAATAACTCACAATTTAGAAATTCTTCTAGATAATTTAAAACAATAATGCCAAAGAAGTTCGGTTCCCTTTAAACAACAAACCTAAATAACCTCATTCCCAAACAAGGATTAATAATAAAATGTTTTTCCCTAAAGCCATAAAATAAAATCCAAAACTGATGTATGTAAATTCTACATTCACATTTTAAATCCTTTTTAAATAAAGCAATTCATCAAACTAAAACTCTATTCTATATAAAATCTTTAAAAGATTTGATGCAAATACATCGATTTGTAACAATTTATTTCAATAACAAAATCCTGAAATAATTTCCATAATAGTCGGCTTCAAACACTTCTATAAATATATTTCCAAATGCTTTTAAATTTCATTTCCCTTTTTATTTTAAAGAAAAGAAACTACGTCTAAAATTTACTTAACAATGTTTAGATAATAAATCCCCTAAGGAATAATTTTCATACAATAAATAAATTGAATTCAACTTATTAAAACCTTCAAAATATTTCTACAATCATTGACAAATAAAAATTTATTATTCAAAAATTCACTTATTTTTTAAAATCCTCAAAATTCATCATTGCCAAGTAATTTTGTTCATCGAATCCTCAAAATAATTCACTTAAATATTTTCTATTACAAACAATATCTCAAATTTTAAATACAAATCATTCCAAAATATTATCAACTACTTATTCCTAAAATATTTCGTTTCCCAAAGTCTTCCAATTTAACTAATTAATTCCCTTTCGATCAATAACTAATGTGATCTCATCACAACAACAATCAATTGGAGATATTCAATTCTAGTTTACCTAGTCCAAATTATGACCAACAATTTATCAATATTTCACCATAAAAAATATACAAGGGAATTGGTATATTAACATAAACAATCAACACTCACCACATCCAATTTCATCCAATCAAATTCATATCAACTAAAAATCTATTATCGAGCAATCAATGAAAACTATAGACAATAAAATCTAGAACATAGTTCTGAGTTACAAGAATAACTCATTGAAATGATGCTTTAATTCCAAAAAATGGCTGCATCGCTACACTTTGCCCAAAGCCGTCCGCTCCACCAAATATCAATCTTTACTACTGAAATTTCCAACGCCATCAGACTACTACCACATGCATAATCTCCCCCTGCCACACACATACACTTCCAGGTCATCACTCCACTTCTATTTACAGGTCGGCCACCTATCCATTCACGTACGCATCCTCCTCTCGCACGTGCACAACATTGCCCGCAATCCCCCATCCCACATCCCATTTGCAACCACCAATCACATTCACCTGCCACGTCGCACCATCTAGTAGAAGCTGATGCCAACCCTCCCTTCATCGTTGCTGGTTGTGACACCATCCTCCTTGGCTTCGCTCGCTAGTTCATCCATGCCACACCATGCTTGTAGTAGCGTGCCTCTATCTGCTTGCAATTTCCTCTTTTTTCCTTTTTTTTTTTTTTTTTGAAGTTTCACGATTTTTCAAATTAGGGGTTTAGGGGAGAATTGTAGAAAAGGGAACTCGAGCTTGAATTGGGTAGAAAGGAGAATTCTAGAAACCAGAAGGGAAATAATGAGTTTAATGGGCTTTGGGCTCAAACATAAACCAAATAAATTTTCCTTTCTTTTCTTTTAACCGACTCTTGTATTTTATTTGTAAATAAAACTTCACTTTAATATAAATTAATTAACACATCATTCTACAAAATATAATTTGATAAAACATGATTTTATTCATTTTAATACTTGTTTACTTTATTCTATATTTAATTAAAATGTTTTATTCAATTGCAGTATATTGTTTGAAAAGGATTTATTACTTCAATTATCTAAACCAAAATCTTTTATTAATAGTCTTTAACTGGATAAATATTTACTTTCAAAAAATAATAATTATCAAATATTGAACTTAAATTTTTTAATTTTAATTCAAATTTATTTAATTGTGGCATAGTAAGTCGGGTTGTTACAGAGATCTCCTTTAAGAAAATTACGTCCTCTCAATTTCTTTTGTAGGAAAACATCATACCTTGAGTCACTAGCTTTCTTTGTATTCTACAAACTTCTAAAAGCTTAAAAAATTCTCTACGTGGCTCTCTTAAACTTATCTTATCATATGCTATAGATTCATTCAACAACTTTCAACTTTTGCATACGATAAATTTCGCGATAATATTCTTAAGTGTCAGAATTTTCAAGAAATTTCAGCAATCTACTTTGTATGAAGTGCGTTTCACAAAATCAAAACCCAATATATCACAATAAATATACATCCCAATCAAAGGGGCATCCCGAAACATGGGGAAGCAACACAATATCACATAATATATCGATATATTGTAAAAAAGAACCTTTTTATTAGCGTTCTTAGTAAATTATTTAACTTATATGCGAGCAAAAGTGAGCCAAAGTCGCCATCCAAAATACTCTAATGGTACCTATTCTCATCCCAATTGAAACATTAGTTTCATATATAAAAGGAATACGATGCGTATGCAACCATGTAATGTAAAAAAAGGCAACATTCATGTTTAACCCTCTTTCCAACAAACTTTCATAGGTCGAAACAACTAAATCAAGCTATGGTTTCTAGAACAAAATGTTACATAGTGTGTTAGCTTTCCAAAACAACTTTCAAATTATAAAAACATCAAGTGCTTCATGAGCGATAATGGTTTTTGTAAGTTGAGTAAAATTTGAAATCATATTACAAATGCATGCCCACATTCAAAACTATCTATTTTAATTTAGTAAACATTAAAATTTTGTGAAACACTTAAAATAAAGGTTGTTTCCTAGGTTCCAAGCTTTCTAAAATAGGCAAGATTGGTTGATGTATTCGTTCACTTCAAACAAGTAGTGCTAAAATATTTCAATTGTAGAAAAGAGAGTTTCTCTGAAAAGTAGCCATGGCTGCAATTAAGATTCAAGATAATCATATATTTGTTGCTATCCGTGATTAGAACGGAGACTCCTCGTCTTCTTCTCATTCTTATTCTCTTCCTTTGTCAACTCACATTCTCCATTCACAGCATAACCAGAAATTTGTTGATATTGATGAAGATGGTTTTCAAAGAGTTTAGAACCAAAGGAAGAACAACCAAAATGATCAAAAAAACTGGTTTCTAGTGAGACAAACCTATTCAAACTTGGCCTATTCCTCACATATTCAATTCTGAAATAAGATTTTCTTGAAGAATTTTTTTATTCAATGAAAAAATACAATCAAATCAGTACTTGAAGTAAAAAATGCTCTCAGAACAGCGCCTATAGCCTGAAATGTTGCAAATAGCAATTCTACCCATGCAAAACCCATCCAGGCATATTAGAATAAGGCCTTATCATGGGTAGAGCTGCTTAAAAAAGGGGGATCAACTTCTGATTTTTATCTAAACTTTGTTGCTCGAATCAATATCAACAAAAAAGAAAATTTTCACTATGAAAGAAGAGATTGACAAAGGACCGAGAACAAGTGGAACATTTCGGTAATAGCATACGTTTTCGATAATCATCCACCTTATCATAATTCAAGGATTTCATCTCCCACACTTGGAACCCCACTGGTAAATTTGAAATTTTACTTGAAATAATGAGTTTTTCATCATCAGATTTTTGAATTTCGAAGATTGTGGAAAAACTTTAAAAGGCGGGCCCTATTTCATCAATGGAAAACTTATCATTTTAAAAAAAACGAAAACAAAATGAATCTTGATAAGGATTTTTTAAATACTATGCCTAACTGGATAAGGTTACCTGAACTCAATTTAAGATTATGGGACAAGGATGCTTTTAATGCAATTACAAGTGTAGTTGGTATTCCTTTGAAGTTAGATGAACCAACAACAAAGGAAATGAGATTATGTTATGCTAGAATTCTTGTTGAAATTAAAGCTGATGCGGAGTTACTAGATGAAGCGTACATAACAATGTATGATGGAGATAATTTAGTGCAAAAAATAAAGTATGAATGGATTCCTCCTAGATGCAAAGCATGTGTCTGTTTTAGGCATTCAGTTGAAAATTGTGCCACTAAAAAAGTTTGGAGGGAAAGAATAAGAGAGGATTCAATCCCAGGGTAAGAAAATAATGCAGTTGGAAATATGAATGCAGAAAATCTAGTTTTAGAAAAAACCTCTAGATCTTCTCAATCATGAAACTTTGTTTTCATATGAACATTGTTTCAGATAATAGAGAGCCAAATAGTGCAAATACTATCATCTCAGGAAAAGTAGAAAAGCAGCAGTATAATAATAAGGAGGATGTTGCAAATTCGGTATAGAATTTGCAAAACCAGATAGCTGCTGAAAATGTAGAGAGAATGAACTCATATACATCCCCCTCTGCATTTCCAGAAATTAACTTTCAAAAGACTGATATTCAAGTAAAAGATTCGGGGGATAATACTGCACAGGTCACTGAGATTCCCCTCCCCAAGGAAATCCCAAGTTAAATTACAATATTGGATAATATGAATGTTGATTGTGTCGTGTTTCAACACTCCAACGCGTCCCCATGAACGTGGGCTTCATTGATCCGTAACGGTGTCACTTTATTGAAGCTTCCAATGTGCTTGTATCCTGATTGAACATCCCTCCATCGCCTTTCAAAATTGGCACATACATGGTCTTGGCAACACCTGCTTGTAACAAATGGAATTCCCAATGTTACATGCCACCAATTCCACATATGTACTACGATATGCGCCATATTTCTTGCGATGTAGGACTTATCGTTTAGCCCACGCATTCTCAAATGTGAGCCACACTTAAAAGATCTCCACCTGGACGAGCATTTCCTCTAACCTTCATTTGGAGCATAGCGTAGAAGCTCTGCAATTGGCCAGTCTGCTTCCACTTCTTTACACAGTTGGTGAGGCTGCGTTACCAAATTTCCACCTTAAGGCGAGTACTTTCGCTAAATCCATCTTAGAGCATCAACAATGCAAGAGAGCAGGCTACGTATCTAACAGTGAGGATAGGCCGTTTCAAGCTTCTTCGGTTACTCTCACATCATATAATGGTCCCTCGAACCATCGGCTCTGATACCATGTTGTGTTTCAGCGTTCTAACAAGTCCGTATGAATGCATGCTTCATTGATCCTTAACGGCACCATCTTAATAAAACTTTCGATGTGCCAGCATCCCGATTGAACATCCCTTCATCACCTCATGGAATGGGCACATATGCGATCATGGAAAAATCTGCTTGTAATAAAAGGAATTCCTAATGTTACGTGTCACTAGTCCAACATATACACCACGTTATCCGCCATATTTCTTGCGACGTGGGACTTATCGTTCAACCTACGTACTCTAAAATGCGAGCCACAACTAATAGATTCTTGTATATCCAAGAATCCAGATTTATCAACTTGTCCTGAGAAGATTGACATTTCTTTTTTGCCAAGCTCCCTCTCTCCTCTAACAAGGAGGAAGATTTCTTAAAAAAAGTCATTCAAACTGTAGTGAATTTAGTGGCATCTTCCTTCGCTTCTGCAAGCAAAAGTAGGAAAAAGAAAACAAGAAGAGGCAAAAAGCAGACAATGTTGAAGATATGGAATCCAGGAAAAGGTATATTATTAAAAATGAAAATTTGGAAGAGTAGCCGAAAGTAAAAAAGCAAGCCAACTTGTAAAAGAAGAGGAAAAAAGCTGACGATCCAGGATGTTGATGATAGTCACGGTGTATCGTTGTGACTACTAGCATATCCTTTGTGTACCCTTAAATATTTTTCTTAAATTTGTTATCATTATATTGATTATTGCACGAATGTTAGAGGGCTTAACTTTTCTAAAAGAAAGTTAGATTTATCTAATATGTTTTCATAGAAAGGCCAAGTATCATAGGATTATTAGAACGCACATTAGATAATTTATCAATTGCTAAACATCATGCTAAACATCTCTCAAATTGTAGTATTTAAGCGAGGGTTACAACATACTCTTCGCATGTAATGATGACATGTTCTTCGCACGTGAATTATTACTTACAATTCATATATGATTGACACATTCAAGAGAAAACGATTTGCAAAAATATTTACTCAAGTTTTTACAATGAAATAATGCGTAGTTAATTTAAATTTTTATTCATAAGTCGCAATCTAATTTTTTGTTAGTTTGAATTTTATTTATATTAGTAATTAATAAATAATAAATTTGTAAATGATGTTTATTTGTTAGATTCTACTTTAAGCGTAAAGACACATTTTGAAATTGTAAAGAATTTTCACTGTTTTTACTTAGTTTGAATAGTTCTGGTCTAGCCTAGATATACTAGGCTAGAAATAATAGGAATAACATCTGCATTTGATTAGGATTTTACCAATTCTTTTTTGATACTTGTACGTAGAATAATAGATAATAATTAAATTGTATACGAGTAAAGAGTATTTTGGAAAGTTTACGGTCGGACCAAAAGATTGTGTTTCTATTCCAACTATTAATAAATACAACAATTAATTTGAAGGTAATGATAGGATCATGATTTTATAAGTAATTATCAATTCATGCATTGTTCATTTACAAATAAAGAGGGTCTTTATTTTGAAATCACTTATATCTACGCATCAAACTTTAAAAAAGATAGACTCTCTTTTTGGAATCAACTTGAACTTCTAGATAAAAATTACCAAACCATGGATAATATTAGGTGATTTTAATACAAAGATGCATGCATTTGAAAAAAGAGACGGCAATCCTATTCCTTTTAAAAATTTATAATTCATCAGTAATTTCATGCTTAGGACTGGGTTAATAAAAGCTAATTCAATAAGAAATAGATTCACATGGAAATCTAGAAAATATAGAAATATTCATTGCAAGCTTAATAGAACACTGATTAATCAAAGTTTTATAAGGTTACAAGTGTTTCACTTTGCCTCGGGCAACAAATGACCATAACCTGGTCCAAGTTTTTCTTTAAAAAATTGTTAGAAAAAATGTCCCATTCAGATTTATAAATAGTTGGGTTTTTGAAGAGGGTTACAAAGATGTAATCAAATATAGTTTAATCATAAATGTTCAGGGCTCTACTCAATATAAATTCTATAAATTTTTGCAAATTTCTAAAGGAAATCTAAAAAGATGGAATAACAATTCCATTAAAAATGAGCCCATTTTTCGTACAAAATAAGTTAATTTCTTCCCTTCAAGTGCAATCAATCAATGTAAGGTAGAAAGCAAAAGTTGACTGGCTGGCTGATGGAGACGAAGCTAGTAAATTATTTTATGCTAGAATATCTAGTAGGAAAAATAGAAATGACATTGGAAAATTGATGGATGTTAATGGAAATGTTTTAAATGATGTAGAGTAGGAAGCCACTAATTACTTTACTAAATTATTTAACACTAATGAGTATGTCGATAATTTTCCTGTACAAATACCAGATTCTTATTAAATGAAAATTGTCAAGACATTCTTCCTACCCCTGTTAGAATGGAAGAAATTAAAAATATTACTGTTAATGCTAACAATGATAAAAGTCCTGACCTTGATGGATTTGAGGCAATGTTTTACAAAATTCATTGGGCTGAAATCAATAGTGATATTCTTGTAGTCATTTCTGAATTTTTTAGATCTGGAAAGCTTTTAAAAAGTTACAATCATACTTTCTTACTTTGGTTCCAAAAGTTAGTATTCCTATTGGCCTTGAAAATTTTATGCCCACTGCTTGTTGTAACTCTATATATAAAATTATATCCAACATATTATGCAGCAGAATTAAGATATTTTTGAAATTTTTGATTGTAGAAAATCAATTTGCTTTTATCTCTGGTAGGCTTATAGTTGAAAACACTTTACTTGTCCATGGGCAAATTAGAAACTCCAGTATTAAAAATAAAAACTTATGTGTATTAAAATTGATGTACATAAAGCATTTGATAAAATTTATAGACAATTTATAATATGCATGATGCAATAGATAGGATTTAATGAAAAATTTTGTGCTCTTGTAAAAGAATATATTGACAATATTTCATATGTTTATTAATGTCTCCCCTAAGGGTTTCATTCTAATAAGGGAATCAGACATGGAGATCCATTATCTCCTTATCTATTTACTATTTCTATGGAATATTTTTCTATTTTAGTTGAAACAGAACTAACTAAGGGGAACAATAAAGAAATAAACAGAGTTAAGGCCGCCATTATACGTCTTTTATATGATGATGATTTACTATTGTTTGCAAATGCAGATACTCAAAATGCTAGAACTATAGTGAAGATATTTGAAAAAATGGATGCACATTCTGGTTTGAAAGTTAATGAATGCGAAAACAAATTTATTTCAGCAAAGGATGCACAAGCAAAGAAGAGATTTTAAATATTTTAAATTTTAAAGAAGGAAGTATGCCAATCAAATATTTGGGTCTACCTCTATGTACGAATTAGATTAATGATAGAGATTGCACAAGGTAATATAATATTATTTAAGGCAAGCTTGAAGGGTGGTCTATTAAAATTTTGTCTCTAGCTAGTAGGTTGGAACTTACCCATACTGTCATCATTGCAATTATTATGTATTGGATACTAGCCCACAATATTCCAGAAAAAGCAATACATAAAATTGGGATGAGTGCTAATTTTATTTGAAAAGGAAAACAGCATAAAATTGCTTAGGAAAATGTTTGCTCACCTCGGAAAACAGGAGGCTTGGGTTTTAGAAATATTAGAGACTTAAGAGAAGTAGCAAAGTTAAATTATTTTGGAAATTTATTGACGATAAATCTCTATGGGCAAGATGGATGAGAGCAAAATATCTTAAAACAAAAATTTCTAGACCATAAGTGTTGAAAACCATTATTCTTTCACTTGGAAAAATATTCTTGGTTGTAGAGAAATTGGCAAAAAATTGTTGGAAAGAAAGTTTAAAGATGGAAGTCAGACCAGTTTATGGTTTGATCCATGGATCTTTGGAAAATCACCTATAATTTTGCATGGACGGAACAACATGTATTTCTTAGGTGGAGCTAATGAAAAGTTCAAATCATCATCCAAAATCATTATTTGAAAACAAGCAATCAACAAGCTATTTAAATCTTGAAATCAGCAATTGAAAAACCTCAATAGATCAAAATCTCCAAAAAGACATATGGATTTGGAAATTAAACTCAAAAGGCAATTTCTCTTTCAAAAAAGTTTGGAAATTCGTCAAGGAGAAGGAAGTAGAGATTAATTGGCACAAAGTAACATGAAATAAAGAAATTGTCCAAAAATGTCTCACTGCACTTATTTTTCCCTTCTGAACAAGCTTTCAACTAAAGACAGATGTGCTAGATGGTTTAAAAATACAGAAAACAAGTGTTTACTTTGTAAAAATAAACGTGAAAGTGCAGACCATCTGTTTTTTGACTGTTTATACTCAAAAGACATTTGGTTTATAGCCAAAAGTGTTTTAAAGCTTAATCAGTCCGAATCTATTCAAAACATTAGAGAAAGCACACAATATGTCCAAAGAAACTTCAAAGCTAAATCAAAAGAATTCACCAAAGCTTTTACGATGTTGACCACTATAGTATATCATATCTGGAGAGAAAGGAACCAAAGATTTCATTATAATAAAGAAATTAGCAGTATTCAATTGAGGAAAATCATTAACTCAGAATATCTGATAATTTTTAGAAAAGCTAACAAACATCAAGAATTTGTTGAATCATCAAACTCGGATAATCATGAGGAAATGGTTAAAGATTTCTTTCAACTGGAAAATATACTGCTGATATTCCCCGAAGGAAAAGCAACAGTATTAGCCTACACCAAAGTTTTTCTTTTAGGTCAAGATGTCAGATTTGGGAGAAGACAATAGCTCCATAGGCTGTTTTCCTAGAGGTGGCCACTCCAACATTGTAAACAGGATGTAATCTTACAAGGGAAGTAAACAAAATTTTATTATTTCTAATGCTGATATTAATAAATTATAAATAATAATACTTTTTATTTACCTGATATAGATGGAAGGAGCTACCGCTCTGCCAGTAGTGTTCCCGTGGAAGCTCATTCGCTGTTTAATGATGAAGATATCCATCTTAACATTAATAATTAGAGAATTGGGGGAAACTATTACAAAATCAGGTTGAACAATCAAGTGTATCACTTATCTGTTTAGTGTAGAGGAGAAAGCGGCAAATCGAAAGAGCAAGTGGCTCAAATAACGATCATCTTCTATAAATCTTATAATTTCGAAGATATAAGTATAGATCCAAGGAAAAGTAGCATACTTTGGAAGATTGTCAATTGTTCTTCTAGAAATGATTACTTAACCAGTGATATTCACCCGATATCGGACTCTAAAGCTACTCGCAAAGGCAAGGAGTCGCCATGGAAGCCTCCTTAAGTTAGACCGCATTGATTTCCATAGAAAAATGGCAAATTACCATCCACCATTTTTAGTCTCCCATAAATTCTAGGGTTTTCTATATTCGTGTATAAAGATAAATGAAAAGGCTAGGGTTTAGGATAATATGATGTGGTATCGGCTTTGTTTGGTAGCTTACTGCTTCCATGTGTGGGATATTGTTATGGGTCTTAGGCCTTATCATTTTTAACATTTCAAGAAAAAAGGGGCAAGATTGTCAAAATCGAACAAATCGTTCAAAATTTATGAGCACATGAGTTCGATTCAGTTTTCATGTAATTTTCCATTTTAGAACAGCAATGTAGAACCAGTTTAATTCATGTATAAACCATAGGCAACTTCAAAATTTTGCAAAGTGATTAACATAAAAATTGTTATTTATGAAAATATCTTTCTAAGCAAAGTAGAATCGATAAAAGCGAATCACACCATCACAAGTTATTACCATATTAGGGTTTTATGGATCGATTTAAATAAGTCGTTTTTTGCTTTTTGGAAGTCAAAATATATTCATTTTGGCTTTTGAAAAGCCAAAAAGTAATTTATTTAAGTCAATCCAAATGAGCCCTTAGTAAGAACTATATTTGAAACTAATTCTTCAAAATCTTTCATCAAATCCATCCCAACTTTTCACAAAGCATTTTTTTCATTAAAGATCAACATTTGCTTCTTCCTTTTTTTCCTTAAAATAATTCCATTATATTTTATTAGCACCAAAAGTTCAATTTTTTTTTTTGATTGTTCTATAGCATCCACACTCTGAAATTTACTTAAGATGGCTGCAAATATATCGCTATAAAATTTTCTTGCAACATCCTTGACTACCATATTACACGTAGGTCAGAATTTACAACTTTATCAAATTCCAAAATTAGAATACCAGAAATTAACCATCAACTATAGGTAATATGATCATCAAGTGATTTGGTCTCCTCGAATCTAAGAATATAATGTTAGAATGATGTTTAGACCGTGATTTCTTATTGATAGTTTGAGGTTTCGAAATTGGCATGATAATTGCTTTATTATCTTTCCATATGAAACATGTTGTGAGACCTTTGCTTTAATACTGTGGAATTGTTATACATTTCATACCCAATGAAAAAATTAAAATATCCCTTTTTACGTGTTTGTTTGGAAGGTAACATGTGTTGTAAGCTTGTGCAAGTATATTTAGGACTACCGATTTGTTTCCTTATTTGCAGTCTCCTTTACGCTCGAGTATTTGCTTATTACATATTTAGAATGAATGGATGCATGTAAGATATCTTTATTAATCTTTCAAGTACTTCTTTATGCAAATTTTATGTATGAAATCTTTTTTCAGTTTAATAGGACTAAAAAACATGTATGAATCTACAATGCACAGGGACATGCAATAATTTAAAACTGTAGAAGAAATTCAAATTAATTTTGGGATGAAAGTTATCGGCTAAAAAAATACCCGAAGAAGTCGGCACAAAAATTTGGGACATACTAAACTAAATTATAAAAATACTAGACACGTGATACATCTCCGATCTAGATTCTGTTAATTTGGAAAAGGTTCAATTGTATATGATATGAACTCTCCCTTTTTTTATGCAAAAAAGGAACAAAAACACAAATTGAAACAATAATACGTTGGGACAACAACTAAGCAACGAAAAATGCTAAACATTTAAACTAATAACTAAACATTATTTTACAAATTTATACTTTGCTTAAGTATTCTGCTCTAGTATAATAATAATGAAAGAAGAAAACTTTTGTTTTGCCTGTACACCAATTAAATTGTTTTCTTTTGTGATGTTAATATTTAAGGAGCTTTATTTTCAAACATTGGTTTTTAATATAACTCAAAATATATTACATCTTTTCAAAATAATACATCGATCTTCAAAATCTTGTGTCCAGTTGTCTTGACCTAGTATTTAAGAATCCCTATCGATAATGTTGATCAGACGCATCGGACAGAATTCTTAAATCACTCAACATACAAATTAATATGAAATCAATTTCGAAAATTTATTTAAATAAATATATATAAACAATTTCTATGGAAAATAATTGTTTGCAAAACCAAAACATTTCTAATATCTTACAAATATAGGTACCTTTAACCGAAAATGTTCCAATTACAAAATATACTTGCTTTAAAATATTATTCTATCTTCAAACAATTCTTTTCAAAAATCATTACTAATATTTATCATCTAAAATTTCAATTTCTTTCGAATTAATATTCAACTTATCTCAAACTATTTTTTTTCAACACTCAAAAATATGATTTTTCAATCACTTTTTCATATCAAATTCATAATTTTACCAAATCATTTGCTTGTTTGAATAAAAATATTTGTTTTCAAAATCCATAAATACATCCAATTCATTAATCATCAACAACAATGAAAATAACCACATATCATCCATAAAATCAAACAAGCATCAATACAAAAACACATACATTTTTAAATAAGCAAAAAAATGCCTTCAGCGAAAAATATCAATTAGTTTCTGTTGTGCAACTCTGATTACTACTTGATCTTCCTACTCATCTTGTTTCATCAAAATTTGGATTTGTGAAGTATTAGACACAAGAATCAAATTAGGGTCTTTTGCAGCTTCCCTAACCGAACAATCCTATTCTTACTCAAAGCTACATAGAGGTCTAATGTAACAACCTACAAATCCAAACAATTCATACTGACAATAAACCACACATGTCCAACCCTAAATCGAACGAAGATGTGAATAGTTATGTGGAAGAAAGAAGAAAGAAGAAAGAAGAAGAGCATAGAATTTCACAATCGCAGCGGAACAACATATAATATAATATCAATAAACTTTACAATAGAGAAACTATAATATAATTTACATACATCCATTCGGAGTACAATAACATATCACTAATCATCAGCCTGGACAGTTATAATAATCCACCCTCACAAATGATGGTAATTTAAACAACAATGCAATGAAAAATTAACATCGATGTGAATAAGACCTGAAGACCTCCAACTCGTCTGCTGAAGCTCAAAAGCATCCAAATCTAAATTTGTAAATATGCTCATTTGACCTGAGCATTGAAAGGGAGGAACGCATGGATCAATCGGGTAAACCAGCGTGAGAAAACACAACTCAACTGAATTTTAAAGTAATAAAAACTTTTCTTTATCAAACAAAGGTATCTCGTAAGACTAGCCTGCACATAAATACGGATGAGGTTTTACTTTATGATAACTAAAACATTTCATATCAAATTCCATTACATTATATTAGTGTCTAGTATACAAATAATATTAAAATAGCCGAAATTGTTACATTGGTTAAATTTGACGGCGTAATAGGTTTACAAATAAAATGGCAGGCACATATTGGAGAATGGATTTCCATACAATGGCAGGTAAGGGAATACCTTCCGTACAGTACATCTCTGGAGGAATGTACCAAAGATACACAAACAATCCTCTGCATCTGGCAAGACCAGTCTATCCTTATTTGGCACTCAGACATGGCCTGGATAGAAACCGAATATGTTATCACCTTATTCGTTACCGACCTATCTGAGACGTCTCATGGAATACACCATATAAACTAAATATAGAGGGTTATCTATAAAGATGATGATCATACCCTAATGGCTGTGAACCACATAGCCTTACGGCGTACCATGTTTAAGCCATTTTCGAGTGTTGAGGCTTAAGGTAACGTTTACCTTTCACATAGCACACTCTACTTTGAATACCACACTGCCATTCCATGATCACACAACCGATTTCTATAAACGTATAACTTCTGAGCTCGTACGTCTTAGGAAAGAGTGTTAAGCTAAGAGAAGATGCCTTCCACGCCACCAAACAGATGATACGTTTATAGTGATCAATCAATATAATAAGAAATGCAATGTCAGACATTCATCTTTACAAGTTGTCCAGGAACAGGACAAACCAAATGCACTCTCCTACCACATCCTATCGGGAATTACCCATATGATTAGTATCGAGAAGTCCTTGCATATCGTAGATTTTCATAATAAAGCACTACTACCACCATATATATATAATATGCATCGTGGGTCTAGTGGCAAGTAGCCCTGCATTATGAAGATTCCATCTTCAAAAATCATCATCATAAACCTGCACTTTCGAATGCAGACATTGGTCCAAAGTGGTTCTCGAATAAATTCAATCCCGGTCTCTTCGTACTAACAACGAAAAAGAGGTCCTCAACCTCATATGGAAACCAAGTCTCATAGACTTATCACGTTCCCAACTCTCAACTTGCTATCCTTCGACCAAGAAGGAAGCCTGGTAGATTGGAGTATATTTCACAACTTGAATCAACATTCTTAATCCAAACAATAATCAAGCCTACTCGGCTGGCTTCGTACTAAGTGCATGACTAATCAGTTCCTACATCAAGTCAAGGAACCAAAAATGGTCAAATTTGATAGTCAGTTATTTAACTATGAAAGCAATAAATAGAATTTAGCACATAAGTAGTCATTAGGCCCATTTAATTAATCTTTTATTGATTAAATCGATTTTCAAATATTTATTTCAAATTATCTTCGAAAAGATATATCCTCAAAACCATTTTAATCTCTCGATATTGCAAAACATTTCCATATACTTATATCAACGATATAAGTATATTTAATAACACTACCATTTTGGAGACATGCCAAATAGATTTCAATGATCGTACAACTCCAACGTTCGTACACCTCCGGATGGGTGTTAAGTATAGGAAGCAATGCTTCCTATATCACCAAGCCTTTAGTACGATCATAAGAACCAAATTCGTGTATTTCACAACGGAAGGTCATATTGGGTCAAAACGAATGTTGTGTAAAACATCGTTACGACAACACAAAAACACTAGTATAGGGATTTAATCAATTATATATATATATATATATATATATATATCCCATATATTATACAAAACATTTTCTTTCAAAAATCATTTACTAGTACAACAGTTTATAGTCTATGCCTTTCATACTTCCCTGAAACTATCTATTACAACAATAAATGTTGAAATCCATGTTTTCGATACTTAACACATTTTAAATCACCTTTCGAAACCATCTAAACTCCATTTGAAATTATTACTTTCGATACTTTACTTTTAAAGTTTATCACTTTAAAAACCATTAACTTCATCAAAAATACTACTTTAAAACATTCCTTTAAAAGGTTATTTTACTCTTACAAACTTGAATGTATTTCCTTTATATAAAAATCCATATTTAAATCTCAATATAAATCATTCCATATTTATAAAATTATGTTTATAAACCTCCTTTCTAGTTTATAAAAATTCTATTTTACAAAATCTTTATTTATAAAATACTATTTATAAATCATTCTTTTATAAAAACTCATTTCACTATCAAAATCCACTTATAAATCCATTTCTTTATAAATCTAATTTATTTATAAAATCCATTTATATATCCATTTACCAAATAAATTTCAAATCCATTTACAAAATATTTACAAATTCTGAATATAAATCTATTTCTTTGTCTATAAAATATCACTTTATAAATCCTTTATATAAATTTATTCAAAAAATTCTATTTAAAAATATTTCACAAAACTATGCTTTTATAACATCAAAAAACATTTTTTTTATTTCTTTAAATATAAATTCATTCCTTTTATATACTTTCAAAATCACTCTGACAATCATTTCAATTCAAAATCGATATTTTATAGTATTTCAAAATACTAAAAATATGGCACAGTGCTACTATAGTCAGATAGGTGAGTTAACTTATAGAAATTCTAGTAATCGCCAAAACGCTCTGGTTTGAATTAAATTTGAATAGGAATTCAAATTTAACCCAATTTTCTACAAGCTCCAAATCCATCTAATCCAACTCCATATCGCGTACGAAAGTTATGAATTTGCAACGATTGAAATAATTAAATTATCATGAACTTATAATTAAAAACTTACTTAAATTTAATAGTCTTCTCTCCTTCCTCTCGTTCTCGTTTCTAGGAAGTAAAAACTCAACCTCAAACTCAACGTTCGCCGCGCCGTTGTTCATTGTGCCTGTCGCCGCCGTGGCCTCCAACGTGCTCCGCCCTGCCTACAAGCTTCCCCACGCCACCAATCACGACTTCGTCGACGCCTCCAATCACCTAGAAAACACGCCCAAACTATCGATGGTCGAAGCACCCTAGCCCCCGCTCTAGTTCACCGATGGTTGATCAATTGGTATGGATGGGTTCGTGGCGACGAGCTCTACAAGTTTCGTGTTGAACGTTTTGGCTAATTTTGCTTCTAGCTCTCAATTGATTTATGGCCATTGGATGGAATTAACGTTTAGTAGTGGCTGAAGTTATTTAGGGTTTGAATTTTGCAAATGAAGAAAGTTAAGGTCCTTTTATAGAAAATTTTGACGACACTATTCACACGTCAAATTTTCGAACTCCAAACGAGACGTGTCGCCTAGCGTTTTATATGTAATACTCCTATTTCGAATACAATGGAACTAGTATTAGAAACCAATACCGTCATATACAAAAGTTAGCTTTTCAAAATCAAATTATATTAACTTAAATTCCTTTAATTAATTTTTAGGCGTTTTGAACACGCAGACCAAACGATATGTTCAATCGCCACGAAATTCGATGTCATATAATAATTAATTATTTCAGATCTAATGAAACTGGTTCGTTCAAAATCCAAAACAGTTCCAGGAAGGCTATTTTCACATGTTAATTAAAACAATTTATTATTAAAACAATTCAAATCTCTTTAATTATGAATTAAAGTTTACTATCTACATTCTTATTTAATTAGAATTAAATCAGTTTTTGGAATCTTTTTCATTCATATTAAATTCAAGATTCATTTATAATAATAATTCCAAATATTAAATTTAACAATTTAATTATCAAATAAATCACTATATTTGAAATTCAAGTTATTCAACTTATAAAATTAACTTTTCAATGTTCAAAATCAATTAAATATTTAATTTCGAATGACTGAAATTCTGGGTCGTTACATCTAACATTCATCGTCAATACCAACACTACTGATCAGATTAACTACTTCTACCTTCATAACTTTCATCTGCTACTCTGTATCTCATATATAAACTTACAATCAGACAAAGATAGAAGAAATATATTATATAATAAGAAAAAAACACAAATACATCCCCGGATGATTCCCCTAGTAATCATCGTATACTCGTACTATCACTAGAGTATAACCAATAATCTACCACAGACCCATGGTATATGGACTCTAAGTCTCATCTAATGTTAGGATTTGTGTCTCTTATACTCTGTATTGTTCTAAACCTGCTCTGATACCAAACCGTAACACCCCACCTCTATACTAATACCATCCAAAAGTATTACAGGGTAATATTATCTAATAATATAGAGAATGAGGATGTATGAGTTACACATGTGAGTATTATCTTGGGCTAACATCGGTACTTATCTCAAAAATCATAAACAACTCACGTATATGTACATAGTATCGACAAAAAGCAATAAATATGTATGCCACCAGGATTGAACAATACACATATAAAATAAATCACAAAGAATACAAAGTCAATAATGCAGCGATAACATATATAATACAAATATATACAAATCTGAGTAGGATAAAAAAATAGGTCAATCTCTCACTATCCCTAAACTACACAATGAATATACAATACAACAAAATGTCATACAATCATGAGGTAATACAATACACAATTATATACAATAATACTATATTCTCCATTTAAGCTCAACATCCACATACCGGTCATCTGTTCCCAAACTTGAAATATCTCAGACATCAAAGTATTATATAAATAACACAGGGGTCAGGATATGTCTAGAATGTAGATCTCAATATGAAATAACAACGTGCAAAGTATAAACAAGCACAACGCAAGTGGCATGTGCATATCGCAAGTGTCAACATATCTCAAAACCATGCACATAAAAGATAACATATTTCCCAGCAAAGTCAATCAACACACCAGATGGGCATATAATCAAGTGGATGATACAAACATAATCTAACTATCATCGCGTATAAAACTCAACAACAATACAGAATATGCTCTCACCAATGCCCTAAATTATCTCTCAAATAATCGTAAAGTAACATACCCGAGCTCTTTCTCATTCAGTAAATATATATAACACACAACAATCACCCAAATCAAACATACACGAAATATAAAGATGGCATACCCTCGGTAGCCAGGGTCATCTCTTAGATAACCGTGTAAAAATAGGTACAGGGTCCAACACCATGCTTTTAGCATCTCCAGCTATCCTCGATAGTTGTATAATCGATGTATATAGGGTTACACAATTACATAGACTCTCGGTCTCAAAAATAATCCAAGAGATCGATAATCACTTAATCATCATCTAGACTTTCAACCTCATAGTAATCGACTTGTCTCTCAGCCAAAGAAATAATCGGTCTCTTAGAGCCTACTAATCCACTCAACTCTCGGTACCGTGGATAATCTTCAGGACTCTTAGCTCTATGTGTTTTTAGCATCATAAATATCTATTTCAGCATTGCTCTCGAAAAATGATCAAATCGGCTCTCATTCATAAGCAATGATCTCATATATGTGAATAAGTAAGTGTCTATAACATCTCATGCTATCTCAACAATAATAACCAAATGGGAGACTAACAGCTCTCAGCATACTCCAGGAGCCTTCCTCACTCTCAGTGCTACTCGTACCATCTTAGTTACCTTGACGACCATCGTGACCCAATATCCATCAAGTATATGACTACGCTATGCAATGGTCACGACCCTATAAGTGCCCCTAATGGTTAATGATTGGTGGCCTAAGTAACACAAGGGTAATGCTCTCAGAGATATACATCAACAGGTGTGCCACAGATTCATGGAGCGACCCCACAATCAGACCGTTAGGATGGATACTAGCCAATTTGGTTTACTCCTTGACGTATAATAGGAATACACACAATAAATAGACACTCTTATGGCTCTCTACCTGCTTACTTTCGAAGAGCATCATCTTAAATATAATACCCCGTATAATCGACCATGTTAGAGTGATATTTACTTACAGACGTCCTATACCTCCTGATGTTACTCGCACATTTACTAAATGCTCGTAAATTGCACTTATTATCACACAATTATTCCATATAATAAATCCAAGGAATAACAGAAGAAATATTACCAAAAGTCTTATACCGGATGACGCTATAACTCTGTTTATTCTAATTCCTCATTACATAGAAATATATAGTAATCAAAACATACTATTTAGTTAGTTATTTATTTAGAAAGGTTTTAAAATATGTTTTTCCCATACTCTTCAAACAATATCAATTTCCAATTGAGGGAAAACCAAATTATAAAGTTCACATTTTTCCCAAAACCTTATATAGTGTCGAAAATAATTATTTGCAAAACTTTTATTTAATTCCAATGAAATCTATAAATTTAAACGTTTATTGAATCTAAAATCTCTTAAAACTCCCTCTGGAAATAATTCACAATTTTGAAATTCAATTTAAAATAGTAATGGATAATCTTATTTTCCAAACAAGGATTTAAAATTGAAATGTTTTCCCAATGCCATAAAATAAAATTCCAAAATTGATATCTTTAAAATCCACTTTTAGATTTGAAATCCTTTTTAAATAAGGTAATTCATCAAACTAAAATTCTACTCTATATAAAGCGTTTTAAAGATTTGATGCAAAAACATCGATATGTAACAATTTATGTGTATCATAAAATCCCAAAATTACATTTCCACAATAATTGACTTCAACACTTCTATAAATATATTTCCAAGTGCTTTTAAATTCGGTTTCCCTTTTTATTTAAAAAAAAGAAATTACTTCCAAAATTTACTTAACAATATTTAGATAATAAATCCCCTAAGCAATCATTTTCATACAATAAATAAATTGGATTCAACTTATTAACACCTTTAAATGTTTCTATAATCAACGACAAATAAAAATATATTATTCAAAAATTCAGTTATTTATTAAAATCCCCAACATTCATCATTTTCGAATAATTCATCAAATTTTCAAAATAATTCACTTAAATATTTTCTATTACAAACAATATTTTCAATTTTAAATAAATATTATGCCAAAAAATAAACTATTTATTCCCAAAGTATTTCATTTTCCAAAATCTTCCATTTTAACCAATTAATTCCCTTCCGATCAATAACTAACGTGACTTCACAACAGCAATCAATTAAGGATATTCAATTCCCCAATCTAATCCTATAACCAAAATCATCTATATTTCACCACAACAAATAAACAAAAGAATGGGTATATCAACGTAAACAATCAACACTTAACACATCCAATTTCATCCAACCAAATTCATGTCAACTAAAAATTCACTAACAAGCAATCAGTGAGAACTATGGAAAATAAAATCTAGAACATAGTTGTGACTTACAAGAATAACTCACCCAAACAATGCTTGAATTCCAAAACGACGGCTACATCGCTACTTTTCGCCCAAAGTCGTCCGCTCCACCAAGTACCTATTTTTACTACTGAAATTTCCAACGCCATTAGCCTACTACCACATGCACAGCCTCCTTTTACCACATGCGTACACTTCCAGGTCATCACTCCACTTCTTTTAATAGGTCAGCCACCCATCCATTCACGTACGCCTCCTCCTCTCGCATGCGCACAACATCGCACGCAAGCCCCCATCCACGTCGCACACCAAGATCACGGCCACCAATCACGTTCGCTTACCATGTCGCACCATCTTGTCGAAGCCGACGCCAACCCTCTCCTCGTCGTGGCCAGTGGTGACACCATCAAGTCGCCTTGCCCTCGCTCGCGAGTTCATCCATGCCACGCCGTGCTTGCAGTCGCATGCCTCTATATGCTTGCGATTTTCGCTCTTTTTTTTTGAAGTGTCGCAATTTCTAAAATTATGGGTTAAGGGCAAAATTGAAGAAAAGTGGATTCGGGCTTCAATTGGGTAGAAATGAGTTTTTTTAGAAAGAAGGGGAAAATAATGAGTTAGATGGGTTTGGGCTCAAGTTTAAACCAAATAAATTTTCCTTTCTTTTATTTTAACTAACTCTTGTATTTTATTTGTAAATAAATTTTCACTCTAATATAAATTGATTAACCCGTCATTCTACGAAATATAATTTGATAACAACACGACTTCATTCATTTCATTACTTGTTTATTTTATTTTATATTTAATTAAAACGTATTATTCAGTTGCAATATATTATTTGAAAAGAATTTATTAATTCAATTATTAAAACAAAAAACTTTTATTAATTGTCTTTAATTAAATAAATATTTACGTTCAGAAATAATAATTATCAAATTTCGAATTGAATAATTTTTATTTTTATTTATTTAACTTATGGCGTACAAAGAAGGGTTGTTACATGTTGCATCTCTACATTTATTGGTACCTATTTTAAGTATATTTTTTTGTAATATTACAATCTATAACAATTTATCATTAATAATATCTTTTAATAGTCTATATCGTTGATAGGGGTTTTCTTGCACCTTTTAATCTAATTGTTATCTTCAATTAAATATCACCCAACGTATTTCTTTGTGTATTTCTAGATATTTTGTGCTATGGTGATATTAATTTACTTTGAATTATGTTTACTGTTGTAGTGTTTCAGTTTTATGCTTACATGAAATGTGATGTAAAGGAAAATTTTGTTAGGTTATTTTAAAACATTATTGCATAATGCATTTAAGAAAATACAACATTTCAATGTTACTATAATATTTTATTAATTTAGTTAGTACCACATAACATTTAAAAAGTGTAATACTGCAAATATTAGAATATTGTTTATATGAATCAAAATATGAAACACTATTTTGCTTTGAGCAATGTTTCTCTTCCATGTGTAAAACACCATCAACATAGCAAACTAGTGCATATTTTAGTATATATGTTAAACATAGGATAATTCAATACTCAACTTATGTCACTTACAAATAAAATAACATGGGCGCTTAGTAATGTAATGCTTACTAAGTTAGAAATAACTAAAGTCGATGTTGTCATTTGTTGTATAAAGCTATTTTGCTTTAAAAAAGTGAAGTTATACCTTGTGCACTTCGATTATTAAATAATATTTACAAATAAATTTTTTATCATGAATGTTGAAGAAAAAGTCGATCTTAAAAAGTTACTATCCGTAAAGATACGCCTCCACATTCATGTAACCCAAAAATAGTAATCTAAACTGACCACTAGATAAATTATGTGATGAACTTTATATGCGTAGTACGGATTTTCACCAACATGGTTGAAAACATAAAATTTTAAATAAACCCAATCCATCGGATCACGACTATTTTCAATTATATTTAAAGCTGCATATCTTCTCATTCTCTCTTCGACACACTTCAAATTCAAGCGGTTCTTTTAACAACTAGATTGCTACTTCTCTTGAGAATAATTTTTCTTCCACATGTATATATGTTGTTTGGTACGTAAGAGAGTAAAGTGTGTAAAGCGACGAGGATTGTTTTTCTTTTTCTAAAATGAATTTATTATATGACAACAATGAGGTTCTAAAGTGGTTACTAATAAATTGGCCACTAGGAATAGGTTATTAGATATTATAGGTAATAAGATCACTAGTAAGGGCCATTTTATTCTTTGGTTTCCTGATGACAGTATGATTTTTACATCACATTTGTCCAAACATCCCTTAAATTCATTTTATATAGTTTTGAACTTTTAATTGGTTTAATGATTAACTTTGAAAAAAGCATAATACTAGTGTTAAATGACATAGATAATATTGAAGCTCAAGTTACAAATACTCTGAATTGTAGAGTAATGAAATTCCCTATGGATTATTGTAACAACCCGCATATTTAACGATTTTATATTTAAATGTTTTATTTAAATATAGCGTCGTTAGTCGGAATTTGGGTCCGAAATGTTACTTTTTGCAAATGGCCAAATTGGGACTCGAAACCATTTCCATTGATTCCAAAATGGCGTTTGCGATCTTTTTGAGTGTAAGCTTTGATACGTTTGGAGTAAGTCGAATTTTTCTATTTGCTAAGTGGGCTTTGGGTTTAGGTTTCACTCAAACTGTTCTATTAACCTCAACTCAGCCCTTCTCTCCTTCCATTCACTTATTCATTTCATAAAAGCTTAAGCAAAAACTGAATGGGGGAAGAGAAAGGAAATTAGAAACTCCTAGCCCTAAATCCATTTGCAAACTACAAATTCTTGCTCCAAAATCAAAGAGAAGCCATTGGTAAGTTCTTCTTCATCTTCTCCAACTCTTCTCTTCTTCAATTTCAGAAAATTTCCTAAACCTAAATTGGAAAATATGTGATTTATTCTTAGATTGAAGCTTGTTGAGTTGAAGTAGTGTTTGTTGGTCTTCTCCTTGCAAATTGAACTCCTTCTTCTTTGTTTTGGGTTAAAGGTGAGTTTTGAACTCACATCTACTTCTTTAGATATCATTGATGTTAGGAATGAATTCCTAATACTTGTTCATGTGCATTTGCTTTCGATTTGGATTGCTTTAGTGACATTGCCAAATTATGATTTTTGAAGCCAAATCTATGTAAAACCCCTTATGGTTGATGTTTTGTTGTTCGGAGTGTTTGGGGGTGTTGTTAAGCTTGGGTAGTCGTTTGACGTAAGCCGTCCATAATCAACACGCACCCGATCGCTTTCGATTTGTTTGGCCATAGTTGGCCTAGGTTCAGGAATTGCCTGACCATCAGGTTTCAGACGTCTGAAATGCCTATTTCAGACGTCTGAATGTTGTTCTTGGAAGAAATTTATTTCCAGATTCAGACGTCTGAATTTATATTCTAGACGTCTGAATTAGCTAAATTTCGACCAGAAAGGAAATAGGCAAAATATTGCCTATTTCAGACGTCTGGATGTTAGGATTCAGACGTCTGAATTCTGTTTTGGAAAACAAATTGATTTCCAGATTCAGACGTCTGAATCCTTTCTTTCAGACGTCTGAATATGCTGTTGTTGGCCAGTTTGCCTTGTTCATTTAATTTTCCAAATTTGATCGATGCATATTGATTCCAATTAGTTGTTTATATATATTTGACCTTGATAATTTCTTTTTGAATTCATTCACGGGTTTTTATAAATTATTTCTTCAAATTGTATTAAAAGTTCGCTTCTCCGATTTATAAATTCTATTTAAACCACACGTACAATTTCGCACTTCGAGCGAAGTGGAAGGGTGATTAAATGATTGGGCAAAACACGGACCATGAATCTGTGCGTTTATCTTTCCGATTAATCCCCGACCTATTCAATTGATCGTTTTAACCTTCGGGTTTGGTTTATCGATGATATGAGGTAAACTTTGTACTGCTTTGAGTGTGAAAGTGGCTGACGGATAGTAAACCGTTTAGTGCGAACGAGTGGTTATGGGACATACGTTAACGCTTTTCGGATTCCTTTTCGAGAGTTGTGACACATTCCGCCAGTTAGTGGTGTCCAGTACTGGGTCTCTGACCTTCACCACTACGGTTTGTTGCCTTCGGGTATGTGCCTTCAGGTTTGTGCCTTCGGGTTTGTTGCCCTTTAGTATCGCTTCCGATGTTGGTCGTTATGAGCCGCATGGGTGATATTGGGTTGCCCTTTAGTATCGCTTCCGATGTTGGTCGTTATGAGCCGCATGGGTGATATTGGGTTTGGAGTCTTCGGGCTCATGGATCCTTGTTTATACAGTACTGAGCTCGAGCAATTTGATGATGTTTCATTCATATGTATATTCCCTTGGTATCGCCCTTCGACGTTGGTCATTATGAGCCGCATGATGCGTAGCGTTTACCTTGTGGAACTTGTATACCTTATTGGTATTTGTTATTGCCTTTTGGCTTGTTTTGGGATATTCGTATCCTTTGCTTATATATGTTGCCGATGATATGAGGCTTGTTATCGTATGATTCATCTTTTGTTAGATGATTGTGTTATCTCTTTTAGAGATATTTGCTATACCTTGTAACCTTGCAGGTTTATTGTTGTTCAGTTTATCTAACTGATTTGTTAGCTAGACTGACCCGTGTATCTTATACTCGGGTCAGACCGAGATATTTCAGGTTAGGTGCTTTTGGACTTAGCCTATTTTGCTTCCGCATTGACTATTCAGCTTGTTCTTTTGTCACAGCTTTTTGTGTAGTCCCATTTTGTAGTAACTCTGATATTTATTCTATTGACTCGTCTGTATATTGTGGTCTGTTATACCACTTGATATGTATTATTGTATAACTCTGTTATGAATCTGTATATGTGTATATGATGATTTACTGTTCTGTGATGTATATTACATTTGAGTTATTATATTCTATTCTGATAGATCCAACCACCTATGGTTTTGTTTTAATTATTCATTGGGTATGTCGACCTGGTTGGTATGTCTATTGTCGATTTATTTCAATAGATAATTAGAGCAAGGCTATAGATGGTCTCTCCCAACCAGCCTTATTCTCCGTGTTAGTTGACGGCGGCATTACCTTGTAGTGTCCTTGGCTAGCGTGGGTATAGAGATGGGGCGTCACAGCGTGGTATCAGAGCTGATTTCAGGACAAATTATGATAAACACAGAATAGATGCACATATTATGGTACATCAAAGTGTACAAGTGATACAAACCTTCGAATCATTGTGTCTCTTTATTCCATCAAGGTTAGATAGAGTTTGGGAATACGTCTAGGAATGCATTTTATTCCGTAGTATTCCATATTGCAATATCTACCTTGTGAATAATCTTGTTCTTATCTTACCTTCATCGTATGGCTGGAAGAGGCAGGGGACGACGTTCGGGTGCTGGGCAATCCAGTGGCTCACATTCGGATGGCGTATATATGACTGCTGATCAGTTTTTGGAGTTGTTTAGGAGCACTCAGCCTCCCGTTCCTCCTCGAGTGTCTCCACCTCGCAAGTCTGCCTTTGCACGTCAGTGTAGTGATTTTTCTCATCTTGGAGGAAAGCTGTTTAAGGGCTCCGAGTCTGTTCTTGAAGTCCAAGCTTGGCTTCGCACGTGCGAGCGTATCTTCTCTCGCATGGATCTTTCCGACCATGATAGAGTTCTTGTGACTTCTAGTTTATTACAAGAGCGTGCCCTTGATTGGTATGAGCTTCTTGTAGCCGAGATTGATGAGTCTACTCTTTCTTGGACTCAGTTTCGGGAGCGATTTGAACTCAAGTTCGTTCCTGAATCTGAAAAAAATTTATTGACCCGTCGCTTCCTTGAGTTGAAGCAAGGGAAATCTTCTGTTTCTGAGTATGTCGCATCGTTCGAGGCTTTATCTCAGTATGGTCTTGAATTCATCAGCACTTCTTACAAGAAGAATTTGAAGTTTGTTTCTGGTCTTAAGAAATATCTTAAGAAGTCTTTGTTGCTCCAGCTTAAACTTTCTTTTGAGGAGTTGGTTGATTCGGCACTTCATCTCGAGACCGTCGAGAAGGAGTGTGATAGTGATGTTGATGTTGAGGTTTCCAAGAACCCCAACAAGAGGCCGTTATCAATTCAGAAGAAGCCTTTTCCTTCTAAGAAGAAGAAGACCGGTGGTCCTAGCTCTCAGCCTCAGTCTTCCGGAACACCTTTCGTTCGAAAGTGTTTCAATTGTGGTTCTTCTGATCATATTATTCGAGCTTGTCCTAAGCCTCTCTTCTGCCGTTATTGCAAGAAGGAAGGTCATCATGTTTCAGCTTGCCCTACTGTTCCGGCTAGTGCCAAGTCTAGTAGGCTTTATGCTACTAAGGCTTCTGAAGGTCCTTCTCAGTCCAAAGGTACATCTTCATCTATTTTGGAAGGTTCTATTTTATTTTATGACCATAGTATACGAGTTATTTTCGATACGGGTGCTTCACATTCTTTCGTATTGAAAAAGCTCGTTGATGATTTATCTTTGGATGTTTCTTGTTTGATTGCTTCTTTAAGGATTGCGAATCCAATTGGGGGATCCGCGACCCTTAGTTTGCTTTGTGATGATGTTGAGATTGTTTTATGTGGTTTGTCTTTTCGTGCGAATCTGCACGTTATTTCTTGTCTGGGATTCGATATGATTTTGGGTATGGACTGGCTAGTGAGATATGATGCCAGGATTATTTGTTCGAAGAGGATTGTATATCTTCGACATCCGGATTCGCCTACCCAGCTATCTCTTGTTCTTCGGGATGTGGATAATTCCGAAATGGCTTTTTATTCTCTTGACTCACGAGATGATGATGATATATCTCGTATTCCGGTTGCTTGTGACTTTTCTGATGTTTTTGAGCCTGTATCGGGTTTGCCACCCAAACGGGCAATTGAGTTCCGCATTGATCTCATTCCAGGCGCGAAGCCAGTTAGTCGTCCTCCCACGAGGATGTCTACAAAGGAAAATGAGGAACTCAAGAAGCAGCTTTTGGAGCTTGAGTTCAAGCAGTTGATTCAGTCCAGTTTTTCTCCGTGGGGATCCGCGGTCGTCTTCGTGAAGAAGTCTGATGGAACTCTTAGGCTTTGCATTGATTATCGCAAGCTTAACGAGTTAACCATCAAGAATAGGTATCCATTGCCTAGGATCGATGACATGTTCGATCTATTGAGTGGTGCTAAGGTCTTTTCTCAGCTCGACCTTGCCACGGGTTTTCATCAGTTACGAGTCGCGGAGGATAGCATACCTCTTACAGCTTTCCACACTCGATATGGTTCTTTTGAGTCGCTCGTTATGCCGTTCGGTTTGACGAACGCTCCTGCTTTCTTTGTCGATCTCATGAATCGAGTATTCCGAGAATATCTCGATAAGTTCGTCCTTGTGTTCGTTGATGATATCCTTATTTATTCTAAGTCTGAAGCTGAGCATGCTAATCACTTGAGAATTGTCTTGAGTACCCTCCGTCGTCATCAGCTTAGAGCCAAATTCTCCAAATGCCACTTTTGGGAGAATAAGGTTAAGTTTTTAGGCCATGTTGTATCTTCCGATGGCATTTCTGTCGATCCCTCAAAGATCGAAGCCATCCAGAATTGGAAGAGGCCTGAAAATGTTCATGAGATTCGTAGTTTCCTTGGATTGGCGGGTTATTACCGTCGGTTCATTAAGAACTTTTCCCGTGTTGTGCTTCCTCTCACCTGCCTTACTCGTAAAGGCATTCATTTTATTTGGTCCGACAAGTGTGAAGCTTTCTTTTTGACATTGAAGTAACTTCTCACTAATGCTCCTATTCTTGTGGTTCCCGAAGGGAATCATGATCTTGTTGTCTACACCGATGCTTGTGGTAGTGGTCTCGGTGCTGTTCTTATGCAGAGGGATCGGGTATTTGCTTATGCTTCTAGGCAACTGCGTCCGAAAGAAGTTCGCTATGCCACTCATGATCTTGAGCTTGCCGCCATTGTCTTTGCCTTGAAGATTTGGCGACATTATTTATTGGGCGAGCGCTTCATTCTCTATACCGATCATAAATCTTTGAAGTATTTGTTCACTCAGAAGGAACTCAATATGAGACAACAGCGTTGGCTCGAGTTTCTTACTTCTTATGACTTTGATATCCAGTATACCCCTGGTAAGGGTAATCGTGTTGCAGATGCGCTTAGTCGCAAATATTCGACTGTTATTTCTATGATGTTTGCCGAATGGGATGTTCTTGAGACTCTATCTTTTTGTGAAATTCGTGATCGAGGTTCATCTTCTGATTCTCCTATTCTATTATTTAGTTTGGGAGCTCGACCTATTTTATTGGATCGTATTGCCGATGGTCAGCGGCGTGATCCTGAGTTGTTGCATCTTATTCAGCTTTGTGAGTCTGGATCTTGTGATGAGGCGTTGCAAGATTTTAGCATTGATTCTCATGGGTGTCTTCGTAAGAAGAACCGTCTTTTTGTGCCTTCTGATTTTGCGCTTAGGCATGACATTCTTGATGATTGTCACCGTTCTAAGTATACCATTCATCCCGGTAGTAGCAAGATGTATGCCGATATGCGTCGTCTTTATTATTGGGAAGGCATGAAGCGCGATGTGGCGAGTTATGTGAGCAATTGCATAACTTGTCAGCGTTTTAAAGCCGAGCATCAGCGTCCTTCGGGTCTTCTTCAGCCTCTTGAGATTCCATTGTGGAAATGGGATCAGATTTCTATGGATTTCATTGACGGCCTACCTCGTTCGAGATCTGGCCATTCTAGCATTTGGGTTATTGTTGATCGCCTCACCAAGTCTGCTCATTTTGTCCCTATTAAGTCTAATAGGACTGCTTCGCTTTTGGCTAAGTTATATGTCAAGGAAATCGTGAGACTTCACGGTGTTCCTAGTTCTATTGTGAGTGACCGTGATCCTTTATTCACGAGTCATTTTTGGAAGAGTCTTCAGCAAGCTTTGGGAACAAAGCTTAATTTTTCTACAGCTTATCATCCGCAGTCTGACGGACAGACTGAACGGGTGAATCGTATCTTGGAAGATCTTCTCTGTATTTGTATTTTTGATTTTGGTGGTAGCTGGGAAGATCACGTACCTCTTGTAGAGTTCTCCTACAACAATAGTTTTCAATCTAGTATCGGTATGGCTCCTTTCGAAGTCTTTTACGGAAGGCCATGTCGATCACCTTCTTGTTGGTTAGAATCTGGGGAGAAGCTTATTCTTGGTCCAGATTTTGTTCGTGATTCTTCCGAGAAGATTGATCTTATTCGGTTGAGAATGAAAGAGGCACAGAGTCGTCAGAAATCCTACGCGGACAACCGTAGGAAGCCTCTCGAGTTCTCGATTGGCGATCTTGTTTTTATTCGTGTTTCTCCTTTGAAGGGCGTTATGCGTTTCAGTGCGACTGGGAAATTGGCTCCTCGCTTTATAGGGCCATTTTCTATTACTGAACGTTTGGCCCTGTGGCTTATAGAGTTTCGCTTCCAGCTCATTTATCTGGCATTCATGACGTGTTTCATGTCTCGCAACTTCGGAAGTGTCTTCGGGAGTCGGATTCTGTTATTACTTCTCCTGATTTGCAAGAACTTGAGATCTCACCAGACTTATCTATTGTACAGCAACCTATTCGCGTGCTTGACACGGAGGTGCGACACCTTCGGAACAAGGACGTGCCGCTCGTTAAAGTTCAATGGTCCGCTAATCCCAATGACTGTACTTGGGAAACCAGAGAGTATATCGAGCGATCTTATCCGGGTTTTCTATCTTTTCTTGTCGATGGTGAGATTATCTTTTCGTTTCTAGCTTATTTCCTTCTCTTTTGAATGTTGTATGTATGTAGTTGTTACAAATATCATCTCTAGGAATTGCGGGGACGCAATTTTGTAAGGAGGGGAGATCTGTAACAACCCGCATATTTAACGATTTTATATTTAAATGTTTTATTTAAATATAGCGTCGTTAGTCGGATTTTGGGTCCGAAATGTTACTTTTTGCAAATGGTCGAATTGGGACTCGAAACCATTTCCATTGATTCCAAAATGGTGTTTACGATCTTTTTGAGTGTAAGCTTTGATATGTTTGGAGTAAGTCGAATTTTTCTATTTGCTAAGTGGGCTTTGGGTTTGGGTTTCACCCAAACTGTTCTATTAACCTCAACTCAGCCCTTCTCTCCTTCCATTCACTTATTCATTTCATAAAAGCTTAAGCAAAAAATGAATGGGGGAAGAGAAAGGAAATTAGAAACTCCTAGCCCTAAATCCATTTGCAAACTACAAATTCTTGCTCCAAAATCAAAGAGAAGCCATTGGTAAGTTCTTCTTCATCTTCTCCAACTCTTCTCTTCTTCAATTTCAGAAAATTTCCTAAACCTAAATTGGGAAATATGTGATTTATTCTTAGATTGAAGCTTGTTGAGTTGAAGTAGTGTTTGTTGGTCTTCTCCTTGCAAATTGAACTCCTTCTTCTTTGTTTTGGGTTAAAGGTGAGTTTTGAACTCACATCTACTTCTTTTGATATCATTGATGTTAGGAATGAATTCCTAATACTTGTTCATGTGCATTTGCTTTCGATTTGGATTGCTTTGGTGAAATTGCCAAATTATGATTTTTGAAGCCAAATCTATGTAAAACCCCTTATGGTTGATGTTTTGTTGTTCGGAGTGTTTGGGGGTGTTGTTAAGCTTGGGTAGTCGTTTGACGTAAGCCCATAATCAACACGCACCCGATCACTTTCGATTTGTTTGGCCATAGTTGGCCTAGGTTCAGGAATTGCCTGACCATCAGGTTTCAGACGTCTGAAATACCTATTTCAGACGTCTGAATATTGTTCTTGGAAGAAATTTATTTCCAGATTCAGACGTCTGAATTTATATTCCAGACGTCTGAATTAGCTAAATTTCGACCAGAAAGGAAATAGGCAAAATATTGCCTATTTCAGACGTCTGGATGTTAGGATTCAGACGTCTGAATTCTGTTTTGGAAAACAAATTGATTTCCAGATTCAGACTCTGAATCCTTTCTTTCAGACGTCTGAATATGCTGTTTTTGGCCAGTTTGCCTTGTTCGTTTAATTTTCCAAATTTGATCGATGCATATTGATTCCAATTAGTTGTTTATGTATATTTGACCTTGATAATTTCTTTTTGAATTCATTCACGAGTTTTTATAAATTATTTCTTCAAATTGTATTAAAAGTTCGCTTCTCCGATTTATAAATTCTATTTAAACCACACGTACAATTTCGCACTTCGAGCGAAGTGGAAGGGTGATTAAATGGTTGGGCAAAACACGGACCATGAATCTGTGCGTTTATCTTTCCGATTCATCCCCGACCTATTCAATTGATCGTTTTAACCTTCGGGTTTGGTTTATCGATGATATGAGGTAAACTTTGTACTGCTTTGAGTGTGAAAGTGGCTGACGGATAGTAAACCGTTTAGTGCGAACGAGTGGTTATGGGACATACGTTAACGCTTTTCGGATTCCTTTTCGAGAGTTGTGACACATTCCGCCAGTTAGTGGTGTCCAGTACTGGGTCTCTGACCTTCACCACTACGGTTTGTTGCCTTCGGGTATGTGCCTTCAGGTTTGTGCCTTCGGGTTTGTTGCCCTTTAGTATCGCTTCCGATGTTGGTCGTTATGAGCCGCATGGGTGATATTGGGTTGCCCTTTAGTATCGCTTCCGATGTTGGTCGTTATGAGCCGCATGGGTGATATTGGGTTTGGAGTCTTCGGGCTCATGGATCCTTGTTTATACAGTACTGAGCTCGAGCAATTTGATGATGTTTCATTCATATGTATATTCCCTTGGTATCGCCCTTCGGCGTTGGTCATTATGAGCCGCATGATGCGTAGCGTTTACCTTGTGGAACTTGTATACCTTATTGGTATTTGTTATCGCCTTTTGGCTTGTTTTGGGATATTCGTATCCTTTGCTTATATATGTTGCCGATGATATGAGGCTTGTTATCGTATGATTCATCTTTTGTTAGATGATTGTGTTATCTCTTTTAGAGATATTTGCTATACCTTGTAACCTTGCAGGTTTATTGTTGTTCAGTTTATCTAACTGATTTGTTAGCTAGACTGACCCGTGTATCTTATACTCGGGTCAGACCGAGATGTTTCAGGTTAGGTGCTTTTGGACTTAGCCTATTTTGCTTCCGCATGGACTATTCAGCTTGTTCTTTTGTCACAGCTTTTTGTGTAGTCCCATTTTGTAGTAACTCTGATATTTATTCTATTGACTCGTCTGTATATTGTGGTATGTTATACCACTTGATATGTATTATTGTATAACTCTGTTATGAATCTGTATATGTGTATATGATGATTTACTGTTCTGTGATGTATATTACATTTGAGTTATTATATTCTGTTCTGATAGATCCAACCACCTATGGTTTTGTTTTAATTATTCATTGGGTATGTCGACCTGGTTGGTATGTTTATTGTCGATGTATTTCAATAGATAATTAGAGCAAGGCTATAGATGGTCGCTCCCAACCAGCCTTATTCTCCGTGTTAGTTGACGGCATTACCTTGTAGTATCCTTGGCTAGCGTGGGTATAGAGGTGGGGCGTCACAATTATTTAGGTTTCTTAGTTAGGTCTTGAAAGCTTAAACACGATGATTGTACGTAATAATTGATAAAGTCGGCAATAGATTATACCGAAAGCGGGTAGGGTAGTACTGATTAGCTCAGTTTTATCCGCATTACCTATTTATTGGATGTTTTTTTCCCTTTTTTGAAAATGGGTTATAAAAAATTGATAAGATTAAATGAGATTTCTTATGGAGTGAGAATGATCCCAATTATAGTTTCAAATGCTTGGTTAATTGGGAAATGGTTTGTAAGGCTAAAAGTAAGGGGGGGTTTAGGTATTATCAATTTGCATAATTTAAATATATCCTTATTAGGTAAATGGATTTGAAAATATAACAATAATAATAACAACTTGTTATGGAAAGAAATAACCTCGAATCAATGGTATGGTGGTTCATATAATTTAAATCAAATTACAGTTAATAATTCTAATAATATGTCTCATTTAAAATTGATTATATTAAATCTTGACATTTGTAATATTGGCACTAATAATATTGTTCATTCTGGTAATTTCACTTCTTTTTGGCACGATAATTGAATTTCAACCATTCCACTTAAAGTGGAATTTAGGGAATTATATGATATTTGCAATTTGAAAAATGCATTAATTTTCGATATTTTTAGACCAATCATATTTTTCCATGAGATTTAGTTTTAATCGTATGTTAGAGGGTATTACTTTAGAAAAGTTTGCTTTATTATGTGCTAAATTAAAGCTTTGTAAAATCGATAACGAAAATGATATTACAATTTGATATTGGGATAAGAGCAAGAAATATACTTCCCACTCTTTTTATAATTTTATGATTTTTTTTGAATGATACTTTATATACAACAAATCATTGGGACAACATATCCCATGTCAATAAATGTTTGAAAGCAAGTTTCGAACTTGCGACCTTTTGCACCAAAGCCGAATCAATTAACCACTTGGACAATGGTGCTTGTCAATTTTATAAATTTTTCGGGTGTTAAATTGTTAATGTTTAAATATCTTTGGAAAGTTAATGTTTCACTTAAAGCTAAAATCCATATGTGGTTAATCCTGCATTGTAAGCTGAATACCATAGAACTTTTTAAATTGAAAAATATTTTAATTGATAAAAAATGTTATTTTTATTATAACAAAATAGAAAATATTAACCACTTATATTTCGAATGCTTTGTAACTACTTTTATTCTGCTGAATGTTCTTAACATTTTTTATTTTAATACTAAGGGTAGACAATTTAATTGTGAAGCATATTGGAATAATATTAGATATCACTACAAGGATCTTGACATGTTAATTCTTGACACTATTTTCTTAATAATTTGTTGATATATTCGGTTTGAAAGAAACCAATGTGCATTTAATAACAGCAGTACTGATTTAGATAATTTAATATATATAATTTCTCTAGTTTGTCTTGGATTTGGAATCCTAGTTATAAACTTAATAAAAAATTCGAGTTTTAAAGAGTGGCTTAATAATATTAAAGTTTCGTATTGATTTCTTTTAAATAAAATAAATCTTAAGAACAAACCTAAAAATAAAGTGTTAGCTAAAGTGCTAATGTTGAGTTGGTTTCTTTTGAATCTTCCTCTACCTTATGACTTAGTAAACGCTGCTTGTTCCATGTCTTATAGTACCATGTCTCTTGATTGGACGAATTTGCCTAACTAGAGGGCTTTGTCCTCCTTGTTTTTTTTTTTTTTTTGTGTTTGTTGTATTTTTATTATTAAGTACCCTAGATTGATAGATTTTCTGAATGGGCTTTTTAATTTATTTTATTTGTATGCAGGGTTTTTCTACCAGCCAAATATGCGGACAGCTTCTTTTAAGTGGAATAAAATAACATAAGTACTCTCCCCTTCTTGAGAGGATCACTCATTTTACTAAAATAAAGAAACCAATGAAATAATAAAGATGCTGTACTTAGATCAAGAAAAAGACAGTGACTCCTAGATGAGGTTCTAAACTTCAGAGTAAAATTTAAATAACAAAAAACTGTATTCATCCTCTGGTTGTGAAGCTAGATTGGTAAAGGAATCCAAGAGCTTTGCCAGCAAGTCAAAATTTTCTACCATGAAAATGTAACAAACAAAAAAGTCATTCCAAATTATGCATTGATAAACACTCTTCCTTGGGAAAGCGTTCGGTTATTGGCCAGAAGAAACGAGTTACTAATTACTTCCAAATTCTTCAGCAGCAGAAGCTGCAGCAGATGCGGCCTCACCCAAACCCATCTTTTCCAACTCGCTCATGAATCCATCAACGTCGGCTGCACTTATTTTGTAGGGCGTGTGGGTTTTGCTTGGAAACGATTTGTTCTCAACATCCTGCTTGTACTCTGAAAGAGCTTTGTTTATGACGTCCCCTACTTGGCCGAATTGCTTGCAGAATTTGGGAGTTACCTGTTTGGCCACAGGCAATTATAATACCGTTAGCAAGTTAGCAGGATTACCCTTTTTTTATGGAACATTAAAAAATGAATGTACAAATAGAATGGAAAATGCATTAACCTTGGCATGATGAGGGTGTTGAAGCATTCCCAACAAGTCATGGTAAACTAGAACCTGCATTTATATCTTATTAAGCATCATAGATGGAATGATAATCATTTACAAGTAGTTTTAATCTCATATCCAGCGCTTCATATGCTCAGTTTTAATTTACATCTTTTTTCCCCTTAATCGACCAATATTTCGATAGAAAAAAAGTGTGCTCCCTTTTATGCATAGCGTTATTTCGTTATTTTTTACCTATCGAAATAAAAGGCTACACGATTTGGCTTTGGTAATCTAAACATGGTCACGGTGAAATATCATGATGTAAAATGGAAAACGTGAGAAAATGATGAAGCATTAAACAGCTTATACCTGCCCACTACAAAATGGCCCAGCACCAATACCAATTGTTGGAATTTGAAGAGCCCGAGTTACTGCAGCAGCTACAGGTGCAGGAACACATTCCAAAACAACCGAAAAAGATCCTGCTTCTTGCAATGCCATGGCTGTCTCTATAACCTAGATCAAACGAACTTTCAATTCAAATACATAACATCTTGTTATATGAATTAATTGCACAAAAGTTCAATTCAACCATTCTATAGAAAATCCTGATGTGTACAAAAACTGTCCTATATATAAATATATAATGAAATCTCATACTTTTACATAAAAAGATGACTTTTTTTTGTTGCAATTGCAAATTCATTAATTTACAAGCTATGCTCTGCTCTAGCAGAGTAATAAGGAATTTATCCTTTCTGAATGACTTCTTGTTTAACACTTGACAATTTGAGTTGAAGCTGTGAGTACCAAAATGGGAAGATGAAGCTGCTAATTAGCCTAAATATCACATATTAGTCCAATGCTACGACTAAGAATACTAAGTGTAGTTCAGATATTTCTCTCAATTATTTTTGTCTATTTTTAAAACTATGGCATGCAAGTATAGTCAAGATATTTTTAGTAAAATACACGACAATTTTCGTTTTAAGAGATTTTTGGAAAAAAATATTTAGGCTGTTTCGTCATTATCAATATCTGTATTCACACCTCTAAACATGAATGTATAAAACAAAATAATAGAGGACCAACTACATAAACCTTTTTTGTGGGGATATTGGAATTATTTGAATGTTGAAGATTATGACAATATAAACTTGGTATTACAGTCTAATACTTGATGTCGAACATGGTAGTAGGGAAACCATACATGCAGCAGAGATTTAGATTAACCTCCAGCTGAATGAAGTTGTGGATTTAGTGTGAACTATCTGCAGGTGCTAAGGATTTTGATGTGTTTATTAGATTGGTAGAGTTGATCGATAGCTGTGATCCATATATCAAATGGTGTGTCTGGGACAGAGTACATTATGGAAAATGTTAAGACGTGCCCATGTTGAAGTTATTAAATTACCAATGTAACCCCTTCAAATTCAACCTTTTTATTATTATATATGGATGAAGTAGGTATATCCACAAAAAAGATCTCCTTTTGCATTTGCATTATATTACTCTTTTAACTTATAAGCACCAGTGGTATACTAAATTAGCAGAGTCGTGAGCTTAACAGTATTATTCTGTCTGATAACCGGAAGCAGGGAGAAATTTCATGCAAATTTAGTACAAATTTGGAAACTAAGCCAAGAAGAAAGATTGAAAACCTTCACAGCACTGGAGACAGTTCTACCCTGCGGTCTAAAGCCACCAAGCACACTAATAGCTTGCGGGGTTAGCCCAACATGACCCATTACTGCAATACCGGCTTCCACAATTGCCTTGGCAGCACTAATTCTTGACGGAGCACCACCCTCAAGCTTAATAGCATCCATTCCACCTTCTTTAAGAACTCTAACTGCAGTCTCTACAGCCTGCCTGTCCCAACACAACAATTCTCAATTAGCGAAGTAGCTGTTAAATTTTAAATTACTGTAAATGACATGATTTTTTTTTAAACAATCAAGTGCATAAAATCCTTACTAACCTGAATTTAACTAGGTATGAATTCATGAATCCATAAATTATAAACGAACAGGAAAAAAACATTAGCCATTTACTGTGTTACTAGAAAAAAATATGGTTCATTTTACTCGAGTGACCTTTTCTGCTATTTTTTCCTCCAAAAAAAAAAAGCATATGTCATTGTCAATCATATTTCATCTCTTCCATATATTCGCAACTATACAAGAAAGGTATAAATTCACTGAGATGGCTTTTTTTTTTTTCTCCAGTCAAAACGACTATGTTACAGGGAAGTACACTTGGATTTCATCTATAACTAAAGATCAACCAGAGATTCCTCTAGCAGTTTTGGGAATAAAATGCTGTTAGTTGTGCCCAATATCTTTAGAATTGTCTTCTAACATTCTATTTTAAAATAATAATTCTAAACAAAATGGTATAATTAAAATTAGACAATAATAATAAATTTTGAAAAATTACAGTTATGAAGAAGGGGAATTTTAAGGAAGCAAAAAGTAGAGAGTGGGTTACAAATAAATTAACATAATTATAGCATGCTTTTTTATCCCACATTTGCTAATCATTGTGTGTATGAATAATGGTTGCAATGTAATGTAATTTTGCCTCCAAACAGGGAATGACTAATCATAATTCGGTGAAGCTATTAAGGTGTATATTAAGTTTTGCAGCTCAAATTACATGCTCTGTTCCCTTTGAGCAGACCACAATATACTACAATTATTGTATTATTATAATAATGTCATAATTAGTCACACAAAACGAAAATGTGTAAACGTGTGAACTTTAACATTAAATATCGATATGAAAAAAAAAAATTATACCTTCTTTAAACTATGCTATAATATATGCATGAAAGGATCGAACTTGACTTTTGATTACAAAACCACAGTGATAATGGGTAAAAATAATCATTTTTATTTCAATGAATAATACGGCTACAGAAATTAAATGTCAGGGTTTGAAATGCCTATCCAAACAAATCAATGTGTTTACATTAGTCAATCAAGTTCAACTTCAAGTTCCAACACTTTCTCTCGTACTCAAAATCTATTTATTCATAACATAGGGAGGATTGGCTTCTAAGATAAGGTTGGACATTCCAGTAAATTGTATAACAAGTTCCACACTGACTAATGTAGAGATTATTTTAAAAAGCACAGAAGTCAGTATACTACTGTTAAATATATAGCCAAGTTAAAATACCTACTCAGTTATACATTTTTTAGCTCATCTTACACATACAAGACAAAATTTACAGATAAAAATAAAGGAAAACTTCCAGGAAAATAAAATATTTTTGATGTTATTCAAATAAAATTTAATTGTGATGGTATGTGAGGGTAATATAGTAAGTTATGAAAACAAGCAGCGTGAATTAAGTCGAAAATAAGTGTACCTGTACATATAAAGAAAAAACAAACATCGCCATTTGTATTCACAAATCAGAATACAGCTTTGTTAACCCATGAAGACCACAAATTAAATTGGGTGATTTTAGAAATAGTATCCATGACGCCTTAAATTCTACAAATGATAGAGCTTCACAATGGAGTAGTTTTGTGAGTACATATACTCATGCTACCTCGATGGAGTACTATATGGGTAATATCATCCATCTTTTAGCTCCCCATAATTTCTACTTACCCAAGGTTTGGATCCTAGGGTAAGTCGTATGTTTGTTCAAGGAAAAATCTATTTGAACACATGGAAATGCTGAGCAGCCTTCCAAACTTCGGAAAAATGAAAAAAAAAAGCCCTCATTTTGCTGAGTCGCCCTCTCTCCAAAAAAATAATTCAAAAATAGCCTTCAACGCATGGCAACTGCGTGGTGTCTTCAAAGCACCACGCAAGGAAAAAATAGTTGTTCTGAAGGCACCACGTAGTTGCCATGTGTTGTGGACAAAAAATTTGACAAAAAAACATAAACTTTGACAAAAATAATCAAAGGAGCAATTCTGTCATTAATTTTTTTTGAAATTTGGAGGACTACTCAGCATTTTGACGAGTTCAAATAGAACTTCCTTTTTTCAGTTAGTTCATTTTAATAGTGGAGCCCTGTTTGCACCAATAAAACATATGTGTATATTTTGGTGGTCCCTATTCAAACTAGGGTCAACTTTGCTACTCTTGCTTCATACACCTATTGGGATATGAATGTGTAGCATAAATGCTACCCAAATCTAGGAACGAGGGAAGAGGTGGAAAACAACATATACCTTGTCGGGATGCTCTATCAGACAAACAAATATCTTCATTTTTAAGTGATAAAATTTTAAAGAGAACAGTTACAGCATCCCCACAGGAATATCTTTTGAGTATTACTTCCCAAAAAAACGATCGTTACTAACATTAATTTCAATTCTTTTTTTGATGTAAACAAGTTTGTCGTATCTGTTGTTTTTACTTCAAAATTATAGTTGTGAAATAAATCGTTAAAACGTTAATTTTAAATACATAAGTTATTCGAAGATATTTCTAAGATGTACTTTAAAATCCAAAATGTCAATCTAAGATGTACACCTAAGATACACTCATCTCTTCTGAGATCTCCTCAAATACGAGATAGCATGTGTGAAAAATTAAAAATGAAACATGACCGATATCTGAAATTTAAAACCTTGGGTATCTCGTCCGGTATCTTGGACGAGATTTAATAGCGAGATATTAGAATGAAATTAAAAGAAAATCAACCTTTTTTCCGTAGTGGACCGACACATCCCTTCCCAAATTTAAGCCTTTTTAATTATCCTGTTTTAACCCTTACTTCTCATATCAACGTCATTTGCTATTCCTTTTCCATTTTACGGTAGTAACAAGTGTAAGAAGATAATAAAATCTACATCGATTGCAAAGTATTTTGATTTTTGATTTTCAATTAAATTTTTGATTCAAATTAATTTCCAATCTAATTTCATTTTGCTTTCAATGTATGTGTGTATATACACACGCACATGATATAACACAAATATATGTGTATATAATAAACATAAATGAATATATAAACATGTGTGTATGTTACATTACATACATATGTGTGTGTAATTGTAGTGGACTAGCCGTTGGGAGTTGCCCACCTTTCAAAAAACAGGGTAAGTCAAATTACCTAAGTTTCTAAAACTCGAGTAGCTCATAATACCTCCATGTAGTTGGGTAGTAGAGAGTATTATGTGTGCAACAGTTTGTCCAGCATTTAGAACACCTGACAACAACAGAATCATTCTGCACTGCCACATTTGCAATCCATGTGAAACACGAAAGCAAATCCAGTCTACAATTGTATCCGGTATTTTAAATGCCGGGTAAGAACTGAAGTCCAGAATTGCCAAGGCAACCCGAGAGTTGCTTCTGCTGGTCCTTTTCCTTCCCATTCGGCGTGGGTAGCTGCTACCCTATTGGAAATGCTCTAAGGCCAAGCAATTAGGACATCTCCAACAAAGCCGAAATTCAGCTCATGTCCCAACAAATTCAATTCAGCTGTATATTCAGTTGAATTGGGCTGTCCCACTTCAATCATCTATTTTTAGAGCATCTACCAAGGCTGGACGTTCAATTTTTGAGCGTCCAAAATATGAGTACCCAAGGCTGGATGCTCAAAAAATTGATGCCCAACTCACCAAGAACAGAAAAAGGGTCCCTAGGCGCCCAAAAATTGGACGATCAGCAGCGGTGGAAGCCCAATGGGTGGTCAGCTCTTGGCACTCAAAAAATGGATGCTCATTTGTTGGGCACATGACCACGGAGAGTAAACCATCTAAACATATTAAAGACACATTTTACATCCACTGTCCCTACAGACCAAAAAAACATGATTATCTTACCTCAATTCTGAAAGCACAAACAAAGAAATATAACAGACCTGCTTAGCTGAATTCTCGTAAGACCCAAACGGCAAATCACCAACTAACAAAGGGCGAGAAGCGCCCCTAGCAACAGAGCGGCAATGAACCAGCATCTCATCTAGAGTGATCGGAAGCGTGGTGTCATGACCATGCACAACCATAGAAGCAGAATCGCCGACAAGACAAATATCTATTCCAGCTAGATCTAAGTGGACCGCCGAGGGATAATCATAGGCAGTGACCATAGTTATAGGTTCACCGCGCGCGTGTTTGTTTTGCAGGTGGGTTAGGGTCACTCGCTTTGTTGCGGCTTGCGGTTTTGGGCCACCGTAAACCGTGTTTTCAGGCATGTTGCTCAGAGAACGACGAACAATGTTTCGGATCATTTTTATTTTCTAATTTTGATTTGTAGGAATTCTGGCGATGCAGTAAGGCTGCTGCTCCGTCCCCGGTTTCAATACACGGGATGTACGGATCTAATAGCAGACGGCGGCTATCAGGGGATACGTTTAATTCCGTGTGGTTACGATTTTTCCCGACTAAACCCTTGAACTGAAATTCGGGTGAAGAAGATGAAAGTGATTGTGGATTGGGAATTTTGTAATCAAACCCTTCAAATTCTGACAGTTGCACAAACAAGGGATGGACCAAACAAAACAGGAACGGCATCCCCTTAATATCCGCACCGTTCAATTTTTATTTTTTATTTTATGAAATATTACAAAAAAATATAAAATGGAAGATTGGATTTTTAAGTAGTCCATGGGGATCTCGAAAATTCGAATAAGACGATCAGCTCTCGAATATGCCATCCTGTATGTGCTAACAAGAGAAATGAGATTACACGGGTTGAATAAGCTTATATTGTACAAAGCAAAGCGGGTACATCATTATACAAAACCTCACCATTCTCTCAAGAAAGTAAGCCGCACTGGACCAAAGCTCAATTCATTATTTATTATAAACTACATGTATAAATACTCACCTTATAATGTGTATCAATTAATTCAATGAGATCAATAAAGTATTTCTTTTTACATTTTCAACTTTATATCAAATTCTAACTTGGTATCAAAGCATTAATTCGCCTAACGGCAACTGCCTCGCCAGAAAACTCATCGGAGTCGGTATCATCATCTGAGCTATGGTTGCACCCCTAGTTCTCATCAAATTATATCTCATCACCTGAGAAACTGAGTTTTTTTATCAAGAAAACCCACTTTTTCATTAAAAAACACACTTTTACCTCTAAATGAGTCCAGTGCCTCACCAAAAACTGGTCAGATTGGTGTCATCACTCCAAATCTGGCTGCATTGTCTTTATTCTCTTCAGTATCATCAAGAAAGAAGGTCAGAAAAATCTTCCTTCTTTCTTTCACCTGATACTGTGTATATTTGCACAGATCATGAAAATCTGCATCACTGACTGAGGGAAATGAAGATCAGTCCTCAACATCACCAACTGCTTCAAGAATTACTCCAAATCTGCCAAATGAAAGCAATGCAATAGTGATTATCAAACCCAGAAGTCAGATAATAACAATCCAGCTTGATGAAAATAACTACTTTTTATGGAAGTTTCAATTTGAAACAGCCATAAAAGGGTATGGCCTTGATGATTGTGTCAAGGGAATAACTGTTGTCCCGACAAGAATGATAGAGAGCAGTGATGGAAAATTAATTAGTAACAAAGACTTTACAAATTATCAAAGGCAAGATAGTCTACTGTTATCTTGGTTATTGTTATCAATCAGTTCTAATTTTCTACCACAACTTATTGGTCGTAAAACAGCTCATGATACACGATGATATATGGATAACAGTGGAGCAAATTTTTAGTTCTCAATCAGCAACAAAGATAATGTTTTATAAAAGGCAGTTGCAAAACTTAAAGAAAAACAACATAAGTATGAATGAATATCTAACCAAGATCAAAACTCTATGTGATCTTCTTGATGCAGCAGGGCATAAAGTCTCAGACACTGAACAGATACTCACTATTTTAAATGGTTTGGATGAGAATTATGAGTCAGTTGTTACAATAATATCATCAAGAAAGAAAATATCTGACATGCAATATGATAAGGCAACTCTTCTTGCACATAAAGGAAGGATGGATCAAAAGAAATTAGTTAATACTGATTTATCAATAAATTTTGCTTCAAGAACAACAATTATGGCAGAAACAACACTCAAAATTATCAAAGAAGAGAATCATATTCAAGAGGAAGAAATAGAGGGGGTAATTGGAATAATGAAAATAGATTAAGATGTCAAATCTGTGAAAAATATGGTCATGCAGCAAACAAATGTTATTTCTGGTTTGATGCATCATATATACCCAACTAGCAATCAAACTCTCAAAGAAACATCAATCAAAGTGCAAACATGGAAAATATGAAATCCGAAGCTAAAGGAAAGTCTGACAACAACAGAAGTTATCAAACTGATATTGCTAAGCCTGAAGACATACAAGATGAGTCTTGGTATCCAGACTCAGGGGCCAAATCATGTTACTAATAATCTAGACAATTTAAACCTTGGAAACAAAGAATACAGAGGTAACAAAACAATACATATGGGCAATGGCGAATCAATTAAGATCACTCATATAGGTTTTGGTAGCATAAGAGGAAACAGACAATTATATCTCAACAATTAATTGAGAGTACCAAAAATCAAGAAAAATATGATGAGTGTATGTCAATTTGCCAATGATACTTATGTTCATTTTGAATTTTAAACATTGTCTTGTTAAAGATGGATTTGCTAATGATATTCTTTTGCAGGGTGAAATGTATAAGGGACTCTACAAGTTCAATGTTGTTGATTCAAAAGTTTATGCAAACAAGAGCTATGAAGGCCCGCAAATCCGTACCCCTTTTGAGCTGGCAAAATTCCACAACAATTCAGCCCAAAGTGGAACAAATGTACAAGTCTTCGGGTTTAAAGAAAAAAGAGGTAGAAGAAGAAAAGAAAATAATAACAGAATCTCACATATCGCAGCGGAACAAATATAATAGATAAATGAATATCTTTAAAACAAAGAACTATATCAGTTATTACATTACATCACATTACATTATCAGAGTGTTACAATAACAAACAGCGGAAAAGAATATAACATATACTAGTGATACGCTTCGCCATCCAGGTTGCTCCTGATCTCCACAGCATCTCTTTTTCTGACTTCACTCCAGAATAACTGAAACCTGACTCTAGGCTGCCCGTGTGGAAAATTGTGGGCACCCAAAGTTTAGAAAGGGAACAATAAACTCCAGGTCAGTCATGAGACTGGTGTGAGATCTTAAAAACAGTTATTTTCACAAATAAAAGAAAATAAATCCGCTATGCTTTTGGAAAATGAAACTACCATAAGACCTCCCGCCACACACACAATGCAAACGCAGAATTGGAGGGGATTTCTCCTTATGCTAGTCAAACATGCTTAATATGCAAAATCTTTTTAATATTATCATTAGTGCATAGTGCAGAAAATATTTCGAAAGTATAATATTAATCTTAGCCATCATACAACCATTATTGTATGCCTACTATAGCTATCATGTTCAATAGCAGGTTACCGCAACATTCCATGGCATGTTATACAACTAAAACCGTATAGAGCGCGTATTGTTTCTTTGGATTTTCAACAAATGGTCAGGCTAAGGAACTTCCTACTGCCACATGGGTGCGCATCTGGAGGGACGTCCCGAGAACCTACCCAAATCTCTGCCAACACAAGGCCGGGTTACCTTTGTAGCTAGGTAACTACTTGTAACGTTCGGTATTTTCGAATTCCGAAAATCGACATTAATACGTCCACTGTATCAACTGCCGAGCAATCGAAGACCGGAAAAACCGAATTGTTAGGGTTAAAGAAGAAGAGGTAGAAGAAGAAAGAAAGAAAGAAGAAACAGAAACAATAACATAATCTCACACTTCGCAGCGGAACAACATATATTATATCAATGAATAATCTTTAAAACAAAAGAACTGTATCAGTTATTACATTACATCACATTTCATTACATTATCAGAGTTTACAACAACAAATAGCGGAAAAGAAATACTATATACTAGTTGATACGTCATGCCATCCAGCTTGTTTACAGATCTCTACAGCAACTCCTAAATTCTAGAATGACCTGATAACCTGATTCTAGGCTGCCCGTGTGGAAAATGATGGACACCCAGAGTTTAGGAAGGGAACAATAAATTCCAGGTCAGTCATGGGACTGGTGTGAGAACTTAAAACAGTTTATCTTTAAAAACAAACAAAGAAATATTTTAAAATAGATCCGCAATGCTTTTGGAAAATGTAACCACCATAAGGCCTCCCGCCACACACACAATGCAAACGCAGAATTGGAGGAGATTTCTCCTTATGATAGTCAAACATGCTTGATACGCAAATTTCTTTGATATTATTACTATAAGTGCAAAGTGCAGTAAAACATTTCGAAAGTATAATACAAATCTTAGCCAGCATAGGTACCATTATAGTATGCCTACTATAGCTACCATATTAGATGGCAGGTTCTACAACTAAAACCGTACATGGCTCGTATTATTTCTTTGGATTTTCAACAAATGGTCAGGGCAAGGAACTTCCCATCGCCACATGGGTACGCCTCTGGAAAGACGTCCCGAGAACTTAAGCGGATCTCTGCCAACACAAGGCCGGGTTACCTCTAGCTAGGTAACTACTGACACGAGTATACCATCCCCTGGTCGTAACCAACCTAAATCCCGGGATTCACCAACAACCACAAAGAAATAAATTTGCAGCAACCACATAGGTTAAGTATCTGGGCTCCATACCATAACACCACCTCTATCCAGAAGGAAATGAACATACCCTATGGGGGCGCTATCCCTAAATAACCTTGCCGCATTCTTCCTGTTTCGACCATTACCAGGGTGTGAGGTCCGACGAAGTCTCGTTCGCAAAGCTACGCTTTTCATCGAATTTGCTATAAGTGTTCATCGAATTTGCTATAAGTAATATTGCAAACGATGAAGAAATTCATTGTCCATGTAGTAGATGCAAATTGTTGAACTATTTAGTACCGAATATAGCTAAGGTTCATTTGCGCCAATACGGTTTCGTACCCAATTATTTGCTGTGGGATCGTCATGGAGAAATTGTAGTCCCTAATAATCAAGAACAATCGGTGGAGGTCATTAGTGATGAAGTTAGTACGAATCTCATAGAACATATGATCGAAGATGCAGCACGATCAATGTTCCATACCGTTGAAATTGATAACGACGATGTTAACGTCGAAAAGGAACCAAATGTTGGAGCTAAAAAAATATATGATTTATTGGATCATTCTAAAAAAACCCTTTGGAATGGATGTTTAAGCGGCTCTTAATTATCGGTGACTGCAGAATACATTGCAATGAAATCAAAATACAACCTTACAGAAGCTGGATTTACGGCTGTTGTTCAAGCTGCTAAACGTCATATGCCACCCGATAATTTAATGTGTGAAAATTAGTATGAAGTGAAAAAACTTATGTCATCTTTCGGTTTTCCATATCAAAAAATAGATACATGTTTAAAGGGTTGCATGTTGTATTGGGAAGAAGACATCAATCTTAGAAATTGTAAAATATATAATAAAGAAAGATACAAACCGAGGAAAAAGAAGGGAAAAGAAGTTCCGTACAAGCGTATGCATTATTTACCCATCACCCCTAGACTTCAACGGTTATATGCATCATCTGTAACAGCGCATCATATGAGATGGCACAGTGTGAGAACATCTCAAGAAGGTACGTTGACACTCCCATCCGATGGAGAAGCATGGAAATATTTTGACAAGAAATATCCCGATTTCGCAGCGGAGAGCCGCAACGTTAGACTAGGTTTATGTACAGACGACTTCTCACCGTTTTCTCAGTTTGATTCTAAATATTCATCTTGGCTTATAATAATCACACCTTACAATCTACCTCTGTGGATGTGTATGAAAACTCCATATATGTTTCTCACAATTGTCGTCCCTAGCCCTGATGATCCGACGCAGGGCATTGATGTTTACTTACAACCGTTAATCGAAGAGTTGAAAATATTATGGTATGAAGGAGTTGAAATATACGACATATCAAAAAAGAAATTTTTTCGGATGTTCGCTTCTCTGTTATGGACTATTAGCGATTTTCCTGCATATGCAATGCTTTCGGGTTGGAGTACGGTCGGTCGTTTTGCTTGTCCTTAATGCATGGAAGAAACACGAGTATTTTTCTTACCACATGGGAAGAAAATTTCATGGTTTGATTGTCATCGATGTTTTCTTCATATTAATCACCATTTTAGAAGAGACAAAAAAACTTCATAGCTAATAGGCATGAGACTCTACGACCACCAACGGTTTGGTCAAGCGAGGATATATATGAACTTGCAAAAGATTATCCAAAGATACACTAGACCGAACAACAAATTTAAATTCAAGGTAAGTCGATGTTTCATAAGTGGTGCAAACAAAGTATATTCTGAGAATTGCCTTATTGGAAAAATCTCTTAATCCGTCATAACATTGACGTGATGCATAACGAAAAAAACGTATTTGATAATGTGTTTTATACAGTTTTGAATGTGAAGGGCAAGATTAAGGACGATTTGAAATCTATACGTGATATAGAGGAAATATGCAATCGTCCTGAGCTTCATATAAAGCCCAATGACAGTAAAAAACCCAAAGAATGCTACGAACTAGACATCAACCAAGTTAAGGTACTATTTAAATGGGTGGAAGGATTATGATTTCCCGATGGAATTTCCTCTAGTCTTCGTAGATGTGTCGATCGTAAAAATGGAAGACTGAGTGGAATGAAAAGCCATGATTATCATGTAATAATGGAAAATTTGTTACCCATCGCTTTCAAAGAATTGTTACCGGTAAAAGTTTGGACGGTAATAATAGAACTTATTTTATTTTACAAGGATCTTTTTTCAACTACGTTAAAAGTTGACCGTCTACTTAAACTTGAAGAAGAAATTCATATACTGCTCTGCAAACTGGAGAAAATATTTCCACCGGGTTTCTTTAATGTAATAGAGCATTTACCTGTTCATCTTCCATATGAAGCACGTCTTCGAGGTCCTGTGCAATATGGATGGATGTATCCATTCGAAAGGTATGTTACTATACTGAGTATGTAAATGTTAATCTAATTTTAAATAAAAGTTAATACTTAACCGAAATATTTTTTATAAGGTACTTAAATCATTTAAAGAAAAAAGTGAGACGAAAAGCTCGAGTTGAAGGTTCTATTTGCAAATCATATATCGAAGAAGAAGCTTCTTTCTTTTTCTCTCATTATTTTAATGATCATGTGAACTTATCACTTGTAAGTGTTCCGCGTAATGATGTGGCCGTTGAACAAAATTCTTCTTCTGAATCAATATTATCTATTTTTAAACAACATGGCCGACATACTGGAAAATATGTGGAAGTATGGCTAGATGATAAAGATTACCATGTAGCACACACATACATTCTTCTTAATTATCTTGAAGTTGCACCATTTGTTAGGTAATTATCACCTTTCAAGTTTTGTTAAATTTAATACTACACTTGTAAATAAATAATAATGTAATATATCATGTTTGTGTTTGCAGTATTTTTGAATCACAAAATCCAAGCGGCGATTTAAGCAAAGATTTCAGTACTTGGTTTACGAAATACGTTTCTGATCCCACAAATAAAGTGCTCGACGAAGGACTGAAACATTTGGCGTTTGGACCTAAAAGAAAAATTAAAACGTATTCAATATTTTTTGTTAATGGATATAAATTCAACACCAAAAAATACAGTGCTGAAAAATTAACAAATAATACTGCTGTATTTGTTAAAGGCAGTGATGATCCTAATAATCATATAAATGATTTTTATGGCGTGTTAACTCAGATTTTGCAGTTGACATATTTTACAAGATCCGCGGAGGATGTTTATTTGTTTAGATGCAACTAGTTCAGCAATGTTCCAGGTTCTGGTATTACCGTGCATCCAAATTATAATCGTATAGAAATTAAACATACCTCGCGTTATCAAAAGTACGACCCTTTTATACTAGCCAAACAAGCCCTACAAGCTTATCATGCCCCTTATCCATCTCTAAAAAGGGATAAAGCAGATTGGTCTGCGGTTTTTAAAACCAAAGCAAGATTTACGTTCGATGGATAGAATATTCCAAACGAATAAGCCTATCAAGCAGATCTGGAGGAAAATGTTGAAATAGCAATTACAGACGATCAAACTGATTTTGGACCTTTAGATGATGAGACAAATGTATTAGTCGAAGCATTTTAGAGTGTAGAGGAAAACGACATAGAACACGAAATCGAGTCTGAATCAGGAAACGACGAGGACGGCTGGGTAATATCCGCTAATTTTTACAATTATTCATATTACATTTACCTCTTATTAATAATGCATTTATCCAAAGTTATACAATTTTAATGACAACAAGTGTATACTCACGCACTCAACACATACACACAACATGACACATTTGTAGCATATTGTATTACATTTTTTAATGGTTCGTCATATCATAATTATTATGAATTGTATATGTATGTATATGGCAGGTATATTATGTCTGGCTCTCGGCGACGTGGCTCTTCCCAGCAGATTGGAGAGAGTAGTGGTGAGCCACCAGCTCGTCCAGTCGTTTACTTGCAGCCAAAGGCTGATCGGGCTTAAGTATCATAATTAGCAGCATAGCAGTTTAATTTATTGTACATGATATATCTATAATTGTCTAAAATTCTATTATATATTTAACGTAGTGGGTTTGAGTTGGAGCCATCTAAAGTGGTTCTGAACATTTCTAAGCAGGCGTATATGGGCAGGATGAGCGATTGTTGGCCTAAGTGGAGCAAGATCCCCGATGACGTGAGAGAGACCATTTGGCAAGATTTTCTAGTAAGTTTATACCGCTTTACAAAATGATTAATTAAATACAAATAAATAATTAGTAATATTTTCTCATTGTACAGGGCGTAGTGATTTGCAAGAGTCTGACATTAACTTAGTTCAGTGACACTGGAACTCAAAGATCGCTAAGAACTATAGGGAGAAGAAGTCAGAGATTAAAAAAGTGGGGAAGAAACCAAAGTGGATGAGAGCGGCTGTATGGGATAAGTGGGTTGACTGGTGTAACTCTAAGGAGTTCAAGGTAAATCTATAATGAATCTCAGTAATTTTTTTAACGTTTAATAAATAATTATTCATTGTAAATTTGCAGGAGGAGTCAGAAAGGAACTCAGCGAACATGAGCATGAATCCAGTAACTCATCGCGGAGGCTCCAAATCTTTCCAGCATCACCACGAAGATTTGGTAAATTTATCTATTATCACATTTGTATATTGATCAGTTTAGTAATTAGTTAGATGGAGTTAAATTATCCAAATTATCAATTGCAGGAATGAGCTTATGGACATCCCGTTAGCTTAGTGGACTTATTTGCTCACACCCACGCATCTAGGCAAGTAAACGAGTCTGGCAAAATCATGTATCAGTGGGGTGATCAGGATAGGACGACTGAGGCATATGTATGCGTTTTTTAATTTCTAATACTTACATCGATAAGTTTATTAATTACTAGCTATGTAAAATAAAAATTACATTCTACTATTTTTCAACTGAAATTGTTTTTTTTTCATTATAGTCAAGGTTACAGGAGGCACGGACTTATGCGCTTCAGCAGTCTGGTCGTGATGAGTTGACACAGGAGGAGCAAGATAACATATTTGACGCTGTTATAGATCCGACGCAGCGGAGTAGACGTTATGACTTCGGGAACATAGCGGTAATTAATCCTTTTACATATGTACAAAAAATTAGCGTTTAGATATATAGTGTTATAATATTTTATATGCTGAGACAACCCTTTTGCTATTATTTCTATTTGCAGGCTCGACAAGCTCAAAAGGCCCAAGATAAAGAAGAAATTAAGGAGCTTAAAGCTATGATTGAGCAGCTACAGGAGGAGAATCGTCTACGAGCTGTACAGATTGAGCAGATGAATCAAAAGCTTGCGGAGTATGTGCAGAATCATGGTACCTTTTCATCGTCATCTGGTGCTTCCGGAGGCGACGACGAAGATGCTTGAGGAGGTATGCTTTTTAGTGTTTGTGTTTGAACGATGTATATATTGACTTGGAGATGGTTATTATGTGTTTTAATGTTGTATATATTGGTACGAAGTGGGTGAGAACGATATTTTGATGGTATGTACGTAATTTGTTGACATGTTTTGATGGTATTTACGTTGATGGTATGGTTTATGATGTTCGAATGGTTTGGTTTGTTTATATTGGTGTTTAATTGATTTATGTGTGTTGTTTATATTGATATTGATTATATGTATGGAATGAATTGGAAATGTATTGGAAATGGAATGAATTGGAAATGATGTGGCTGAAAGGTGAATAGGCTTGCTGTTGTACAGAAAAATAAACCCAGATTTCCAACGGTTTCCAACGACTTATTGGAATTTTATTCAAACGGCTTGTAACGGTTTCCAACGGCTATTAACCGTTGGCGGCCGTTGGAAATTCCGTTGGAAAATAGCCATTGGTTCCGTTGGAAAGCGTTGGTTCCATTCCAACGACTATTCCAACGGCTACGAGCCGTTGGAATAGCCGTTTAATCTTGTAGTGATGGATGCAAACGGATGCAGATATGGCTGTATCCGCATCTGCATTTGAAAATTTAAATCCAAATCCGCATCCGATATCCGCTGTTATCTGAGAATTAACATCCGTATCCACATCCATGGATATTTTTCGGATATCCAAAAATATCCACATCCGAAAATAAAAAGCGGATATTTTTGGATATTCGAAAATATTCGAAATTTCCGCATCCGAAATTGAATAAGATTTTTATTATACTAGAATATTTTTGAACTAAAACAACCACTTTCTCAAATGACAATACACAACTACAATACTAATCAGTTTTTCAAAGTGAAACAATTCATTTCTAAGTATATTTTAAGTTCATCATTAAATAATAAATCAATAATAATAATAATTTTTATTATAATTAATTTTAGATTGGACGGATGTTTTTCAGATACGTATATGCCCATATCCGCATCCGATTTTTCTTTTCAAATATCGAATATCCGCATCCGTCTTTTGAATATCGGATAATATCCGTTTTTACGGATACGGATCCTGACAGATTTCAAATTTTTCTGGTATCCATTTACAGGCCTACCAAACAAAGACCCGAGGCCCACCCATAACAACAGAGCTTCTCGTTCCCCCATTTTTGTTTTCGTTCGAACATTCCAGCTTCCTCTTTTTTTTCTATTCTTTACACTTGCACACATTCTCCCTCTTCCCACATTCAATCTGCTGTCATGCCTTCATCCCCCATGCTACAGCCCATGCTTCCGCCATCTCACCATCCGCCAGCGTGCGTCTAACCTATCTTCCATTTTTGTTGTACAGGCAAGCACAGTAATCAATGTGCACGCACGCTGCCTTGTCAAGCCTAAACTCCCCTACCCTTTACTCGCCTGGAGCACCCGAGCACACTGTCAGTTTTATTATCAGTTTATTCAAACATATATAGTGTGGTATATTGACAGTAATTCAAATACCCTTGAAAATAAAATGAGTTGGTATTGGAATATATAACGGTATTAGAAAAGTGGGTATTTGAATTACAGCAGCAAGTGTAATTAATGTGCATGCACGCTGCCCTTTTTTTTACCTACCCTCTGTCTCTACCTAGCGAGCTCCAACAGCTTCGACTCCCCTGCCGTACCTTCACAGCGAGCACTACCTCATACTCACGCCCAACCTCAGCCAGCTTGCAACACAACAGTGTACACTTCATCCTTCAAAGACACATCTCCACGTTCCCACGCACACTCAAACCTCACCGCCAATATATATCAATATAATATCTTGCTGCTCCATGTACATGCATGGAAACTACCTCTGCCTCCTTCTTAACTCCACCGTGCGAACGCCAGGAAACCCGAGCTGCTTTGATTATAATAGGCTTGAACATACAAAACAATGGTGGTTTGTGAAAAGGATGGAGTATTATTATGTTTTAAAATGGAAAAGAAAGAAGTGTTACTGCGTTTATTTTGATTCAGCAGAGAAGAAAGAAATTGTGAGTTATCATTTTAACTCGTTCATGCTTTCTATGTCATATCTCTACTACTAATAAAGAAAATCCGTTAATTGATTTACTTGACGTCTTTTTGAAATTTCGAAAATGTCCTTGCTTTCTGTTTACAATAATATAAACAGCCCGTGTGAAGCACGGACCAATTCTAGTATAAATAAAATAGATACCATTCAGTTCAAGCCAAGGACAAGCATTAAATGCAAAAGCAAAGGAATTGAATGCGAAGCCACTAAACCACCAAACGCAGATGCAAAGGAAAGGCAAGATACGATGGAAATTACTTTGATCTAAATTTTATTTTAAAGTTTTAGGCTACGACGCTATACCATATTCCGTTCGCGTATGGACCGCGAAAGACTGAGATAAAAATACGATTACGCTCAACAGCGTAAGATGATCACAAAACAGTAATAAAATAGGAAAGTTAATCTATTCTATAAAGTTTCAAAAGAACCAACATTTGGCGCAAATCGCGTCAAAGAAAAATTTAATTATTTCTCAAATTTAAAAATTATAGAAAAATTCTATAAATTAAACTAAAATGACGTCATCAAAAATCAAGTCTAAACTTGAAACAAAGATTTTATTACCATTTAATTGAAATCCGAATATTCAAATAAATTAAATATTCAATTTCGAAGACCAAAAATACAGGTCGTTACAACTACAATTAAACAGGGATTTTTTCTTGAACTTTGGATCTTCAGTCTGTCGCTCTTCTTTATCTTCTACCTCCCTCACAATAGTCACTATGCAACTACTCTTGGCTGTTCTAGGCCATAAAATCAATCAAACCCTAGCACTAGTGACCTGTAATCTCAAATTCTCTATAAACAATAATCAATAAAAAACTATAAAGTTGACGTAGACCATAGATTGCCAAACTACTATAAAAATCTTATTTCTTCACGTTCTATTTTCTTTTATTTTCAATACTATCTGTTAGATCTAGATCTCGTGGGTCCCCTACAATTCAATCTTGGGTGTTGATCCATTTTGACCTCAACATTTTGGTGCTTCTATTGAGAGAACTAAATCCCAGGTGTAGATCTAGATTGCTATTTTGGATTTGGATTGGTCCAGTGGTTAGATCCATAAAATGCACTTGAAAATCTTAGAGGTTTGCTACTTTGAAGTCATAGCACTAAGAAGATCTGGAAGGTCCTCAAGAGCTATGGCTAGAGGTAATGACATGAATACTCACCAGGTTGAATTTAGTAATCAACAAGCGGTCTCGGGATCCTCTGCTCAATTAGAAGTAGTTACCATTGGAGAGCTTGATAAGATGATGCAAGAACTTAGCTAGAAAAGGCTAGACACCCAGAAAGTTCTAAGGAAAAATGGATGTCTTGCTAACCTTTCTACCATCAAGAACCCTAAACTAGAAAAGGAACTTCCCTTGTGATAGAGAAAGAAAACTCTGTAGTTTCTTGCTAAACTAGAAGAGATGGAAAGCACAAGAAGAAAGTTGGAAACCCTGGAGCGGTTGAAGGACTTGTAGGAGGAAGCATGAGTGCTCCCTTTACAAGAAAACCAATTAATATCGAGAGAAATCCTCTCGGTACTGAGTGAAATTTACAAAGAGGTGGCCCCTTAGAAGGAGATGATATGATAATCTTTGATGAGAAAGAGTATCTGCAGTTTGATGGTGATGATTTTAAATCGGATGCTGACACAAAAGGAGATGGAATTCAAACAGCTGCAACTCAACCAACCGCGTGCCTATGGAATGTTGATGGAGTGGTTCTACCAAAGACTGGAGGACCCATGCATCAACTGGAAAACCGAGATTGTTTTTGGAGTTAAACACTGAGCCCAGCTCATGATAGTCGACCTTCAGATTATCATGCTAGTGAGAAGTACATTGCTAACATCGTCAAACGATTGATGAAGGGAAGTAGGGGTCGAAAGGATGAAGACTGAGATTCCACACTAGACCAAACTCTGTTTACTGAGAATACCTTGAGAGAAGAGTACTTTTGCAAATTCACAAGCTAACCTTGCTGTCATATAGCGGGACAACTAACCTTAGGAATCACTTACTCAAATACGAGTGACGTATGGAAGGTGCAAGAACTACATATGTTGTTTGTTGTAGATGTTTTCCTACTTTCCTAAAAGGAGCTTCCTCAATGTGGTTCATAAAGCTCGTGTCGAAGTACATATCAACATTGACGAGTTGGCCAAGAAATTTCTAGAATAGTTTAGGCTCCACATTGTACGACTAAAGCACGTGATATCCCAATCTAGCTCGTCTCAAGGGCCCAAGGAGTCTCTAAAAGCTTTCTTGAACCAATTCAACATTGTTGTTACGGAGTTAGCAATCCGAAGGAGGATCTTGTATTTATGGCCTTGATGTAGGGTATTCACTTGGATACAGATTTCAGTAGATGGCTAAAGATGCAGCAACCCACTACCATGGAAGAATTTCATCGAAAGGTGAATCAGTTTCCGCGGATGGAAGAAGCAAGTGCTAGTTCCTTAGGCATTGTTTTTGATGATAACAACAATATAACATTATATAAAATATAGATACTAATGTTTTTATCAAATTATATTAGTATATAGTGCATGATATTAGACATGTATTAAGTACGAAGACTGTACAGTATTACTAGAAGATTCAAAAGGCAGATATAGAGATTCAAGAGCTAGAGATTGAAGACTCATGAGTATTGAAGAACTCAAGATATCCCAGATAAGTTATAGAGTCTTATAATTTTTGTTAAAACCCCGATAACACATTTTTGGTCTCTCTCTCCCTCTCTCTATTTCTCCTTTTCAAATGATTTTCAAATATCTTAAAAATGGTTTTAAAAAGAATTTTTGTTTTTAAAATAATTTTTCAAAATAGCCTTCAGATTATTTTTATCTTTTGATTTTATTATATTTTTAGTTTTTAAGTATTTTTTGAATATTATACTTTGTTATAATTTTAGTTTTTAAAGATTTCTATAAATTTATAAGTTTATTATAATAATTTTTGTTACTGTCAAATATATTTACTTTTACTTTATATTTATTATTTTCAAAAGAAATTCATCCTTTATATATTTAAATATATTCCTATAATGTTATATAAGTTTTGATATGATTAAAATATGTACAAATGTTAATATTTTGAAAATAATTTTTAAGTAATTTTCAATTTTGTGAAGGATATGTCGACATATCCAATTCCTATATGTTGACATAGTGACCGTAGTTTTCAAAATTCAAATAGAAGTGTTTTTTCATCGTATGTCTTCGTAAATGGACATGACTGTTGTTTTTTTATAAATAGAGGTTAACCCAATGAATTTTTGTTAACTAATTTCTCATGTTTTCTCTCCTCTTTCACTCTCTTAAATTCTAAAGAAAATCTACTCAAAGTATTCTCAAATTCAATCAGAGTCAAATTTAAATTCCATTAATTTGATTCTCTATTGATTACTATCCGATTTCTCTCATCTCTCTCACTCAAACAGGACTAAAGTGCTATTCAAGAGGTTAAAGATCATTGTAATCAAGATCAATGATCTGAGTCTGTAAAACTCTATTAAATCCTATTATTATATTTATGTGTGCGATTGTAGTTCGTGTAAATCAGTTGGGTGTTCTTAGTAGCCCGGAAATCTAGTGGGTGTGCTTGTGGCCCTATGTAAATCAAGTGGATCCATCTAGAGGTCAGAAAGTCTGGAGGGTGTGTCTTGTTGCCTTAAAATCAAGATTATATTTTCTTTGCTATTTGAAAAGAAATCTATACTAGGAATTGTATATGACTAGATGTAGGGTAACTCCGAACGAGTATAAAATCCTGGTGTGTTCATTCCTTTTTACTTTTACTATATTTATATTTATCCATGTTTGAATCTGTGATTATTAATTACATTGTTTAAACTATATTCTTAAAGAGTTCAAAGATATTCACAAAAATTATAAAACACAATTCATCCCCCTCTAGTGTTAAATTAGCCTTAAGATCCATCTTCCGCTAAACCAACATTTGGTATCGGAGCATTAGTTTTCAAAGTATTCAAAATTTTGATTGTTGAAAAGTTCTAATGGCTAACAACACTGTTAGTAATACTGTTAGTAGCATTGTTGATCCACTTGTCGGTGATTCATTTGTAGTAGGACAATCTACTGCTAGATCCTACCTTTTTAATTATAGTAATTACACATATTAGTCATGTAGAATGAAAATATATTTACTATCAATTGGTTCAGACATTTGAAACATCACACAAAATGAGTACACTGAGCCCGAGACTAATTTTTCAACTTGGACTGCTTACCAAAAAGTAGTTGCACAAAGTAACTATAAAGCCATGAATATTTTATTTAGTTCATTAGACTGAAATGAATTTAATAGAGTGTCTGTCTGTAAGTTTGCATTTTAAATATGGAGAATATTGTAAGTTACACATGAGCGCACTAGTAAAGCCAAACAGATCAAAATTTCTATGTTAAAAAATCAGTTCCAATTATTTAAAACGAGTCCAAATGAATCAATTTCTAATATGCGTAGTAGATTTCAAGATATAGTTCATTCATTAATTGCACCTGGCAACAGTTTTTCTGAAGAGGATCAAATTAAAAAAAATCCTAAATTCACTTACTCCTGAATGGGACCAAAAGACTCTTGCGATTGAAGAGGCTAATGACATTAGCACTCTAAAAATTGAAGAATTAGTTGGCAATTTAAGGCACAAATGCAGGGCAGGAGAGAAAGCAAGACAATAGAGAAGAAATCCATCGCTTTCAATGCCACAATAAATGATCTACATTCAGACAATGATGATGATAATGAGGAAATCGCTTTCATAACAAGAAATTTTAGAAAATTATGAAGGGATGAATAATCTCTAGAGATATGATAATAAAAATCCAAGTGAAAATAGTAGCGAAATGGCGCTGGATGCTTTAATTGTGATGAACTTGGCCATATAAAAAGGGACTGTCCATATCTTGAGAAACCTAAAAAAACAACAAATATCGATTCATCCAGAAAATGGAGAAGGGCTTATGCTACAACACTGGACGATTCAGATACTTCCTCAAGTGATAGCGAACCAGATATAGAGAATGCTAATATGTGCTTCACAACAAAATTTAATGAGAAGTCTGGAGAAACATAATTAAATAGGTATGCATTTAAATTAAAATTTTGAATCTTTTTCTTTACTGGTTTTGATTGCTAGGAATAACCTATAGATTAATAATAATATTGGTTGAATAATATGTGCATATATTTTAAATATTATATACATACATATATTTTTAATAAAATATTAAATAAAAATAATATAAAATAAATTTTAATTTTTTTAAATTTTTTAGTATATATATTAAATAGTAATCATAGTATAGATAAATAGAAATTATTTACTAAATTTATTCTTTTGAAAATTTTGATCTATATGTCGACATACCCCATGTAAATGTTGACATATATAGGCAGATTTTAAATTTCAATTTAAAATTTGAATTTCCATCCACTTTTTCACCAACTCCTATGTTCAGAAAAGATATCTCTTGACTAGAGAACATGTCCTTTAATTCTCTGTATTTACTCTATCTCCATCCATTCATTTTTCGCTGTCATACTCAAATTCAGAAATCATAAACTCTCTTTTCTCTTCAGACTACTCTTCAATGGCATCATCAAGCAATACTAAGGCAACCATGAGGCTTTCCAAGAAAACAAAAGAATATCTTTTTATTGATAAAGAAGCCATGCATGCCTATATTGAGTATATATCTTTCAGAAAAGTCTTTCCCGGAAAAGTTGCTATTTTTGAAGATTTGTCTACTTATGGTCTTTTTAATCTTTGTTTGCAAAATGAATTTCTTAGTTTAATCGATGCTCCTCAAAAGGATTTCGTTTGTTATCCAAAATTGATAAAGATGTTTTATGCAAATTTAAAAGGAAAGTTTTATGATAGAAGAGAAGGAGAAGTTTAGAGTAGGGTCAAAGGGACACAAATTGTTTTAAATTATGAACTTTTGGATCATATTCTTGGATTCAAATCTAGTGGAATGGGCCTTTCAACTTTTCAAATTGTTTTTCAAAATCGTGAAGTGATTCATGACATTTTCGAAAGTAATGGTGATTTTGAATTTAAAGACAAAAACTTTCATCCAAAAGTAAGAATTTTAAGCCTTCTTTTGCAACAAAGTATCACTCCTAAAACAAGAACTATAATAACCTGACATAAAAAGTTTTCATAGCTCTTTTCGTCATTTATGATCAATATGACATAAATTGATTTCAAGTCATTTTGGATGAACTTTTTCCTAAAAATCTTTCTAAACATTAAAATACACTATTTCATGGTGTGTATCTTACTCGGGTTTTCAATTATTTTGGCGTTGACCGTAAAGAAGAGGAAACAATTCCTCAAAAAAATATTTGACAATGCCAATATTTGACTTATGTATATTTCATCCTTTTTCAAGCCTTATGAAGCACTTGTGCAAAAGAAACAAAGGTTGGATTTGGAAAAGGGGCAAGATATAAGAAAAGAGGAGGAAGAGGAAGAGGAAGGAGAGAAAATGAAAGTCGAGGAGGAAGATACTTCCTTGGAAAGTATCAATATGCCACCTAATCCATCCAACAAATATCTTCTCAAAAATCAAGAGAAGAGCATTTACAACCAAAGAAAGCTTAAGAAATCATTCTCAAAGATATTTACCTCAATTTCCAACAAAATGGATAAACTCTTTGGAAAGATCATCCACAAATTTGGTGGTTCTTCTTCATCTTCATCCACATCTTTCTAGTTGTTTGTTAAACTATCTTTGTATTTGGATTTTCTAGTTTTAAGTTTATATTGAATATCATGTATCTTTATTTTATTCCTTGCACTCATCCTTATTATCAGTGAAAATTCTATTTCTTGTTGTTATGCATTGTCAATTATCTCTTGAAAGTCATAAAAATATAATAGTATAGGTCAAATGTAATAGAATTGTAAAATAATGTAGTTTTGAAAATATAGTTCATATATCGACATATGCAAATCATATGTCCATATAACAACCAGTTTTCAAAAAAAAATTAAGTTAAAAATAAAATAACTAACAAACACCAATTCATTTCAAATGACTTCTTACCCCTGTATATACCTATTCATTCCAAAAAAAATCATTATTTTCAATCTCTGTCTTCACTCTCTTTCATATATAAACTTATCTCTTCAATAATGGCTTCTCCACATCAAAAACTTTGCAAAAATCTTGAACAAACACTTGAACCTTCAAGAATATCCTTACTTTCATTCGTAGAAATCAAAGATACTTAGAACTAAGCCAAATGCAGATGATGAAAGAGCATGAGAAGCATTTTGATGCCATTCGATGAATGATTTCTTCCCTTACCAAAGAAGAACCAACCAACAATCCAGAATATGCCATCATAAAAATGATGAAGATTGAGATGCCATTAAAGCAGATACAATCTTTGTTGGGTTGAAATTCCTCGAAATGCCTAGTTAAATAGGTTTGGGTTTATAATAAAATCGTATAATAATATATTATTACAATATGGATTTTTGTGGATTGAATTGATACGTGTGGATTGATTAGTTTGACTTTATCTGATTTATGATTGATTTGTTTGATTTACTTTGATTATTGTGATTAAACACAAGTTATTTATGTCATCGCTTAGCATCATTATCACTTATTGTTCTTATCACTTTTACATTACTATTATTTATTCTACTTACTTTTATATCCTAACATTATAGTACCTTAGTTAGGGAGATTTTTTAGTTAGATTTTTGTTGATGACAAAGGGGAATAAACATGTAAAATCTACGGATTTAGGCATAGATTAAGGGGGAGTTTTGTAATTCAGAGGGAGTTATAACATATTATATATATATATATATTGTTTTCATTATAAAAAAGGAGGAGATTGTTAGTACCTTAAGCATTGGTTTTGATGATAACAACCATATGACATTATATAAAATATAGATACTAACGATTTTTATCAAGTTATATTAGTATATAGTGCAGGATATTAGACATGTATTAATTAAGAAGTCTGTACAGTATCAAAGAAAGATTCAAGAGTCATATATACAGATTCAAGTTATAGAATTTTAGAATTTTTGTTAAAATCCTAATAGCACTTCTTTGATCTCTCTCTTTCTCCCTATTTCTCCTTTTCAAATGATTTTCAAATATCTTAAAAATGGTTTTAAAAAGAATTTTTGTTTTCAAAATAATTTTTCAACATAGCTTCAAATTATTTCTAACCTTTGATTTTGTTATATTTTGAAGTTTTTAAGTATTTTTTGAATATTATACTTTGTTATAATTTTAGTTTTTAAAGATTTCTAAAAATTTATAAGTTTGTTATAACCATTGTTATTACTTTTAAATATATTTGCTTTTACTTTATTTTTATTATTTTCAAAAGAAATTAATCCTTTATATATTTAGATATATTCCTATAAAGTTTTGATTTGATTAAAATATATATAAATTATTTTTAGATGATTTTACAAAGTATCAAAATATTTCACAATCCTAATATTTTAAAATAATTTTTATAAAGTATTTTTCAATTTTGTGAAGGATATGTTGACATATCCAATTCCTATATGTCATTATTGTGACTATAATTTTCAAAATTAAACTTTAAATGGATGTATCTTTTCATCATATCTCTTCACGAATAGACATGGTTATTGTTTCTCTATAAATAAGGGTCAACAAATTTTTGTTAACTACTTTCTAATATTTTCTTCACTCTCTCGAATTCTAAAATAAAATATTTTCAAATTCAATCATAGTCAAATTCAAACTCCATTGATTTGATTATCTATTGATTACTCTCCGATTTCTCTTATCTCTCTTACTCAAATAAAATCTAAGTGCTATTCAGGAGGTTATAGGATCATTTGTAATCAAGATCAACGATCTGAGTTTGTGAAACTCTATCAAATCATACTGTATACTTTTGTTTGTGATTGTAGCTCGTGTAAATCAATTGAGCGTGCTTAGTAGCTCGAAAATCTAGTGGGTATGCTTGTGGCCTATGTAAATCAAGTGACTCTATCTAGAGGTCAAAATGTCTGGAGGTTGTGTCTCGTTGCCTTGAAATCGAGATTGTATTTTCTTTGCTATTTGAAAAGAGATCAATATAAGGAATTGTATAGGACTGGATGTAGGGTAATTCCGAATGAGTATAAAATCCTGGTATATTCTTTCCTTTTTACTTTTACTGCATTTATATTTGTCTTTGTTTGAATCTGTGATTGTTAATTGCATTGTTTAAACTATAATCTTCGAAGAACCCAAAAAGATTCATAAAAATTATAAAACACTATTCATCCTCCTCTAGAATTAAATTAGCTTTAAGATCCATCTTCCACTAAAATAACAACAGGACTGGCTAAAACAAAGTTGGTGATGAACAATCGAATGAAGTAGTCCAGAACAACATTGTAGTAAACATTGGAAATTCTGGTAATTAGAAGAAAAAAAAGTCAAAACTCTGGTAATAGGCGTAACGCAAAACGTCTGAAGAACTTCATAATGGAAGATTACACACTTTTGAATGACACACTGGAAAATATATATCTGCCACTCAAGGAACTGAGCAATATAAGAAACCATCATGGATTGAAGCAACATAACAAGATAAATGTTCTGGGAAGTGATGTTGCTTCAACAAAAACCATGGACACAACACCAATGAATGCCGACATTTGAAAATTTTGATCGAGGATTTGATAAGGAAAAACAAGCTCCAACAGCATGTTAGGGAACTGCAAAATGGTGAAGAAACTTCAAGACCTTAGGGTCTACCTGCTCAAAGAAAAATGTCTAGACCCAATGTAGAGGGGGGCCAGGAAAGTTGATGAAAAATTGGTCATCAAATAATGTTCAAGCTAGCCGGTCATCTAGGAATGAACCAGCAACCTAAAACAATATTGTTTCATTCATTCATATCTAATTTCCTTTCATAAATGAGCCACATAGGGACACCGGGGGAGTTGTAAATAAGCAGGACTTGCTATTTCTTCTACTCATTAATAAAATCTATTTCTTAAACCAATGGAATCATATTCTTGCAAGCAAAACTCCAGTGTCGTGCAACCAACGGCACAGTTGAGAAAACGCTTCTCTGCCCTCGAATAACGTACGGGTAGTGTAAACTCACTAACCATCGGATCAACAGGTGGTATCAGTCACCAACCTTCTAAGTATTAGCATTTCCTAAGACTAGCAATGTCAGGTTATAACCGCCGAGTCGATGGGTAAAATCAAATCAAATCGAAGGATGGATGGATCGTATCAATCCCCAAGCTTCTAAGAATTTGAATGTCTCAAGACTAACAACGTCAGGAAGGTTATAACCGCCGAGTCGATGGAGAAAATCGACTCAAACCGTCAGATCGACAGGTCGTATCGATCCCCAACCTTCTGAACCGACGTTTTCCCAAGACTGGAAATGTCGGGAAGATTAAAACCTTTAGGTCAATGGTCACATTGACTCTTGCCTTCTGAGCATTTGTGTTGTCCCAAGACTAGTAGCGTCAGAAAGGTCTAAACTTCCAAGTTGACGGTAACATCGACCCTTGCCTTTTGAGAATCAGTGTTGTCCCAAGACTGGCAACATCAGAAAGGTCTAAACCGTCATATCATTGGGTCATATCTATCCCCAACCTCTAGGTTGACAGTCACATCAACCCCTCACCATTCAAAAATCGACGATTCCCAAAGACTGGCAACATCGAGAAGGTCTTAATTACCGAGTCAACAGTCACATCGACCCCTCATCTTCTGAAAATCGACAGTGATCAAAGATTGGCAATGCCGAGAAAGTCTTAACCGTTGGGTTGACGGTCACATCGACCCCTCACTTTTTGGAAATCGGCTTGCCCACAGACTGACGATGTTGAGAAGGTCAAACCGCTAGGTCGATAGTCACATCGACCTCTCACCTTTTGAGTATCAGCGTTGCTCTGGCAACGTCGGAAAGGCCCAAAAGCAATGGGTCGACGGTTAAGTCGACCCATGTCTTCTAAGAACCGGTGTTGCTTCGACAACATCAGGAAGGTCCAATTCAGTGGATCAATGGTCACATCGATTCCCTACCTTTTGAGAATTAGCACTACCCCAGCAACGTCGGAAAGGGAAACCGACTTCTAGAAAGTCATTACTTCTCGAAGACTGGTTGGATCACACCATTATCCAAAGATAGGCGATGACAAAAGCAATATGGAATTGCCCGGAGATGGGCGATGTTAAAAGGAATATGGCACTGCCCGAAGATAAGCGATGTTAAAAAGAAAAACTTTAACCTTCAAAAATCTACCATTGCCCGAAGATAGGTGATAACAGAGAAAAAAAGCACCTAGCCCATAAGAATACATCGCTGCTTGGAGACATATGGTGACGAGGAGAATTGATAAAAAATCTACCTTCTAGAATTTATTGCTACCAAAAGATTAGCAACAACGAGAAGGTTCTCAAACCAAACCAAGCATAGAACTGATAATTCGGCTTCGGCCTTCGGGAATTTGCCATCATCCGAAATTTGGTGGCGACTAGAAGGAATGATAACCTACTTAAGGACCGACTAGATCATTTGGTCCCAACTTCTAGCAATGTGCCATCGCCCGAAGAATGGCGATGCTAAGGAGAAACCCTAGAATGGAACCAACAATACACTTGCTTTCAAAGGCAGAAGCTGAAGCTCGATCGAATCTTCAGCCCAACCTTCTGGAATTTGACATTGGCCAAAGATTGGCAACATAAGGAAGGTACAGTCTTATAACATTCAGAATATTGGCATCACCCAAAGATGGGCAGCATCAGTGTAACGACCCGCAAATCCGTACCCCTTGAGTTAATAGTATTCTACCTAAATCAACTCAAGTTGTACAGAAATACGAACCATTTGGGTTAAAGAAGAAGAGGTAGAAGAAGAGAAAACATAAAACAACAACAGAATCTAACCATCGCAGCGGAATAAAATATAATTGATAATAATGGTCTTTACTCAAAAATCAAATGTATCTGTTTATATATTACATCATCAGAGTACATCAATCACAGCTCAACATCAATAACACACAACTAGATACACAGCTACTCTACCCAGCGGAATATATATAAAACAAGTACGAAAGTACGTATCGTCATCCAGCTCGTCTCCTGAGTTCCACATCGTCATATCCTGTATTCTATAATACTCAGTCTGACCCGAGCATTATAATTAAATAATACCCGAGTCAGTCTGGAATACCAGCGTGAGAAAATCACACTCAATTGATTATTAAAGTTTCAAAAATATTTTGAAAACAAAAGCATCTCGTAAGACAACGCCACAAATAAGCATGTCGGGTTTTTACCTTACGATGGATAAAACAATTTTTATAGAAATCCTGTGATATTATAATAGGGTCTATATACAAATACTTATAAAATAGCCGAAATTGTTACATTCATTAAATTCCAGCTACTAGTCACAGAGTGGGTAATACAAACAAAACTCGTACAAGGCTCGTAGGGAGAATGGATTTCCAACTAATGACTAGGCACTGGGGTACCACCTGTCACAGTACGTGGCCTAGATCACAGTACCGAGGAGTACGCCCGCTCCCCTGCAACACAAGACCGGGACTACCCCTTACTGGATAATCCCGAGTGAGATCACCCCGCGGTTGGGATCAGTAATCGCCCACTAAGCCAAAATAAAAAGGGACATCTAGACAGGGATGACCTCACCCAGCTTGGGTGCTACCTACCTAGCCTTGCTGCATAACCTCTGATTTTCAGTCATTCCCATTTGTTGAGGCTTGAGGCTAAGCATTACCTTTTTAGAACATATCCCTTAGAATGCCCATCGTCCACCTGACGATGTTTCGAAAGCATTCATCCATACAAGTCCATCCCGGGTTCGAACGGAACCGAAGGCACTATTCCTACTACATCTATTTTGGAAATATCCTCAGGATTAGTAGCGACTAGCCCTTACACTTCACTGCTCCATCTTCGAATCCACACTCGTTTCGCATGAAACGTACAAACCGGATCGAAGTGGTTTTCGAGAAATAAATCTCGATCCCGGTCTCTTCGAAACGATCAACGCATTTGTCCAATATTGATAGTCGGTGATTTAACTATCAATTAATATTCACATCATCCATCCAACAATAAATAATTTTCCAAATTATTTATTAACCTCAAAAATATCTTCACATGATATATTTTCACTTTTCAAACCCCTTTGAAAAACAGTTTTCAAAACTATCTTCCTTTCTCGGAATAAAGTCCAAGTATTTCTATTTCCACTGGAATCACCAAGCACAAAACTTTGGATTTTTTTTTTAAATAATTTAAAAACACTTTATTGTAAAATATATTTAACAATTAATTTAGAAAAAATACTTTAATACTTAGTTTAAAATAATACTCTAGAAATAACTAAAATAAGGTTACCTTATAACTATACATTAGATTTTCTTCTTTAAAATACCTAATCATTCTTTAAATAATTATTACGATAATAGATTTTTTTTAAAAATACTTACTTTGGAATTTACTTTAAAACATTTAAGTTAAAACTACTTTAATAATTTACTAAAAATACATACTATATAAACATTTGAAAATAAGGTTACTTTATAAAATATAAAACTAGGTTTTCACCTTTAAAACAAAATACTAAGTCACTTTTTATAAATAATTACTACGGTAATAGATTTGAAAATATTTACTTTAGAATTTTGATATTAGAAATAATAAATTCCTAAAACATACTTTTAAAACAACATCAAAACCTTTATTTTATTTTAAAAACTCACTTTGAAAACGTACTTGGCTATCTAGAGAAATATACTGCACTTCACATTCTTTTTTAAATTTCCAATTTCAAACACTTGAATCAATTTCCAAATCGATTTCCAATTTACTTCCCTTTTAATTCCAAAATCCATTAATTTTAGGTTTATTGTCTTAATTATGATTTAAAATATTTTAACTGAAATACCAATTTAGATTTCTCAAATTACTTCTTAATTCTTTTAAATAAATTGGAACTTTAAATTTTAAAATAATTCTTTATTCCTTTGAAATAATATCACTTGATTTTACAATTCATTAATTACTGTTTATTCAAAATCTTTTCTTTTCATACTCGTAGTTATTTATTAGTATTTTAATATCACTTGCATTTCTTTTCAATTTATTCTTAATTTATTCAAATTTTCTAAGATTATTTCGCTTACAATTTCACTTCTTCTATTTTCTTTCTGAAATCCAATTTACATATTTTTGGTAGCTTATTATACCTAAGTATAATCAATCAAACCATAACATTCAATATTCCAATAAAATTCATCATAGAATATCTAATAATCACAACAGAGGATATTACATGATTTAAATAAATGTTGAGGGGTCCAGTTGGATCCCTCCAACCTGTTTCCCTGCATCCACAGACGTTAGCACAATATAAAATACCAATTCCAAAATATACAATACTATAGCACATCAATCGATTCAACCATTCAAACAATTATTTAAATTTAATCATTTAAATTTAAATTTAAATTCAACTGAGTGAGATTAACTCACCTTTGCTTCCGTTTGTAGTCCACTTCAATTCTGACTTGGTTCCCAGTTTATAACCTTGTATAAACATTTTATATTTTATTAATATTTGAACTTATTGAACAATTACTTCTCTTTGATAATTTTACTTAGCTAATTTTTTTATTTAATTACTTTTCCTTTAATAAAATATCCTTTGGTAACTAAAACAAATAAATGAGTTTTATTAACAAATTATTTACCATTAAATAAATAACTCAACTAATAATTTAGTTAAACCAATTTTCCTTAAATAAATTTATTAACATTTTAAATAAATCGAATAATTTATTATCATTTATTGACTCAATTTGCTAAGAATTTTATTTAAACTAATTTCCCTTTTACAAGTTATTTCTAGTAAATAAAAATGTTAATTTGGTTAATAAACAAGTTAAATCACTATAAAACATTATTCTATAACAATTTTTCAAAATTCCTATTTTTTTCAAACTCTATCAATATAAGCTAACCTTCTCCGTTTACTGTAAGTAATAGCAGTAATTTCCCTTTTACATACATATTTTATTATATTTTTTATTTTAGTTTCTTTTGTTTTTTTAAAAATTAACAACATATCACAGAAATTAAACTAAACAAACAGCAGAATACCTTCACCAACTCGAACCACGAAACTGCTCTTCCCAAACCCTAGCTTCGCCTTCAACCACCACATCACGACAACGTGACCCATAACCTCGCGAATTCCCACCAGAGACCCGCCATCATCGAGAACCATCTCTGGCCGCTCCTCCGAAACCCATCACTGCCTTCGAATCGCACCTCTACTTGCCTCCGTGGCCACCATGATGAACTCGCGGGCAAAACTTCATAGATCGCCACCACAGTCACCGTCTCTATGCTTTCCTTCGATGCTGCAAACTGCCGCCAACTCAACTCGATTCAACGTAACTCGAACAACCTCGATGAATAGAATCTCGGCTTTGATTTCAAGCCCTCCCCTGCGAGCTTTAATTTTATTTCGCCCCATTTTGTTTCGCTCGATTGATTTTTTTTATGAACTTACTCTCGGTCGAAAATGAAAACGAGGAAGATGAGATCGGCCTTTATTGTGTTTTTTTTATATAAACGCGGCTAAAAAATTCCTCTTGAAGCTTCTTTTTTTTCATCTTTGATTTATGTTTTAAAAGAGGGATTCAGTTCTATCGTTAAAGGAATGGGGTTGCGTGATGTTGTAAAAAAAAAACATGGATATGAAAGGAAGTCGACTGAATATAAAAAGAGAAGCGTGTTTAAGAAGGCACCGATGACATTGATTTGATCAATTAAAATTTTATTTAATTTTCAACGCGTTTACTTATCGTACGCTCATACAACAACTCCAATCAATACGAAATTTGAAATCCGATAATAGTTCAATATTACGGACCCAATAGAACTGGTTTCGTCGAATTCCGAGACTGCGTCTCGGAAGGCTATTTTTAAATTTCACTTAAACTATAAAATTTCAAAACTGAACAATTTAGTGTTAGATTCAATTTTAACACTTCTATTATATTCAATGTTATCAATATAAATTTTACAAGCCTTCAAATTATTTGTAATAGGCTTAAAACCGAGGATTAAACAATTTACCCAACTTCAGCTTATTTAATTTAATAATTAAATTACCGAATAAATGGTGATATTTGAATCCAAGTTAAAATTAACCTTTCAAATATTTAAAATTAATTTAAATATTCAAATTTAAAATGCCTAAAAATTTCGAATCGTCACAGTTAGGATGGCATAACTATAAAATCTTTAGTAATCTAATGTTGTATGGAGATTGGCAACGTCAGAAAGAAGTATTCATTTTCGAGCCAATCGAATCATTCTATTCTAGCTTGCAGATATCAATTTTTGCCCGGAGATAGGAAACATCAAGGTTGAATCTTCGAAATTTAATCACTTGTGCACTAGTTTCTGGAGATAGAGACTGGTGCATGATCTGAGTTCCGACATCGAACTTTAGGAGATCAATCGTTACCCAGAGATAGGTAGCGTCAAGAAAGGAATGCTGACATCGAACAATTAAACTGCCGGTTCCCAGAGTTAGGGACTAGTGTGTAGACTGGATTCTATAGATTATAGAGGGAGTACAATCATGAACGATTCCCATAAAGGGCTATCTGGTCAAAGGGATTCTCCTGAGCAGCAGGAATGAGTGGAAGAAACTTCTTCAGAAAGCGGCATGGTTAATGATACAAAATGGAGCACAATATAGGTGAGGGTTCTCCCCCCTCTGCTTTGGAGTGTAACCAAGATCCTCGAAAATTCATGATGGCAGCTGTAGAAGTCACACCCGAGGGAGGAAGCCGACGTTGGCAAAGAAGGTTTCACTATGGATATTTCTAGCCGAAGATAAATCGTAATGCTGCTAACTACGTTAAACGGTGCCACCGATGCCTGAAATCTACAAAGATCCTAGGAGCCCCATTAATGGAACTTACGCAAATGGTCAGCCCATGGTCATTTTTAATATGGGGAATCAACATTATCAGTGAGCTACAGGAGGCAAAGGGAGAATCAAGCATCCTATCATTGCAGTTGATATCGGTGGTAAAGCGGAACTACTCGCCATAATCATGACAAAGAAGGAAAATGGACCAGTAGAAGCAGTGACCAAAAAGGCCTTGATATCGAGAGGAACCTCTTGGTACCAAAAGGCTCAAAATTAAGTCATTGATGTGAAAGTTTCCAAAGACAGAAACTAGAACGCAACTGGAGTATAGACCCTAGTCATAGGGAATTTCGCTCCTGCAAGAAAATAGACGTCTTCAAGGAAGGATAATCAGATCGGGTAATTCGTGCTCTAGTTTCCAAAAATTGAAGCTAGTGCCTTAACAGACATCAAAAACAGTGCTGGAGACCGAGAAGGACACACTCGATCGAGGTAAGGCAAGGATAGTTATGATGAATCGAAAAAGAGTACTATTCAACTTTCCTAATCCATGATCATGATAACAGAAGCGCAATCAGACTAGGAATAATCGGATAATTTGCCCCACATGTTTAACTCACTTGAGCTCGACCTCATGACAGAAAAATCCTCACGACAAATGTATGAATGAGGATTAAACATTATAGGTAATGTTCTCTAGCGGTGGGGGCATTGCAGAGTTTGGACTATTTGCAATAAAAATTGTCCTACGAAAACTCGACATAAGTCATTAGGAACCTGTCATTGCCTAGAGATAGATAACGACAGAAAGGTATAACCACACAAGAGTCAATCGGATAATTCAACCCCAGTGTGTAGGAATCGACCATTGCCCGGAAGAAGAACGACGTCAAGAAGGACAGTCTAAAATGAAGAATTCATGCGCTAGTTTTCGAAGGTCGAAACAAGTGCATGGTTGTACTTCCATAATACTGTTAGTGGCCAGGGGGGACATGCTTAGTTGACAATAAGCAAAGATGACCGTGGAGAATCTAAAAAAGGATTTAGTTCACGAAAAAGATCACACAAAGAGAGGATGAACATCCCAACTGCTGCTCCAAGATAGTCAGGAGTTGCATGGAACTGGGATTCTTCATGACTAACGGTTGGTCGAAAGGAACACGACCTATTTAAAGCGAAAACAAAGAGTATAGACTATACGACCAAAAGGATGGCCGATAGGCTAACAAACTACAAGAGATACCTATTTACTTTTCCCATTTTATCCAAGGCTCGTAAGGCCATGTACTCATTTAAAGGAGGAAGCGAATTTAGCAACAGCTCTATAAAAGAAAATGTGCCTTGTAATCCAGTCGTGATCGATTATCCAGACATAACAGGAATAGAAGGTGAAGGCTGAGCTATGGAGGATCTAGCTTCAAAAGGAGTAGACATACCATCACTAGAATTGAAGCGAGGTGATGGAAGAGTCATTCTAGAAAAGGAAACTTAATGTTCAACGCGATCAAGTATGTTTTATTTTGAAAATTAAAATCGGTATGACCAATGCTCGTAGTCCAAAGGATGTCGATGTATGTCAACCAATCGGATTTCGAGGATTGACCGAGGCAAGTGAGAAGTGTCAATCTACGTAGTATGGCTCCTATATCCCGTATGCGACAAACGGATGTAGATAGCTCGCTCATGTTAGAAAAATGAGTTGTGTCATACAATGATATTATATGTCGGATCTTACCCTTACTGATGAATAATCAATAATGGAGCCACTGTCCAAAGCGATGCAAAAAACTTTTATTTTTCAGGAATACGAGGAGTGCAACAATAGGAAAAGCATGGTGATGGAATCATCCAACACGATCTTCCTGGGCGAACCGTCTTATTGGGGTTTAAGCAGCAATATGAGAATAGCCTTGTATTAATAGGAGTTATCAAAAGATGAAGGGCCAAGCGTATCTCAAAAATGGCATGAACACAAACTAGGATAAGCTTGGGTCCACCATAGGTCAAGTGCAACTCAAACTTCGACTATCTCCCACCAGGAAGCAATCGGCTGCACCACCACCATCGCTACAGCGATTGCCATTCCTCTGACCTTAGATAAATTTCACTCGATGGCACATGCTAAAAGCTCTCGGAGGCAACAAAAAAGAAAAAAAATGAAAACAATACGCAGCAAAGAGAGAGCGTGCTCATCTAAGGCATGAAATGATCCCTGAAGCATTGATCAAATCTATAGAGCATAGGTCTTATCTTTAGCATGAAGAATGAAAAACAAAATTCTAACTATGAAAAATGGTGAAGGAACCTTGAACGACTCTCCATAACTCGAAGGATGGCACTCCAAAACTCATCTTGATCCGGAGCACATTTTGTTTTCAATGAAAGCACAGTGTTAATCGGGTTTTTAACCAAGCAGAGTTCAACCAGAAGTATAAGGTAAAGACAAAGATGAAACAACTAGAAAACTTGGAAGCACACATAGGAAGAATAGAGAGGCAACTGAGAGAAATTTCTAAGGAATTAGGACTAAGTAAATGACTCGGTATATAGTCATTTATATCAATGAAGTATTGTTTTCTCACCTCATTACTCCTTCTAAACTGACAAAGTTAAGGGTACGCCCTATCGAAATTATGTAATTTTTTACATATATCTAACTCGTTGACCAATCTTATTTGAAACCGAAGACGTTTTCTTTGTATTATATACTTCATATAATGTGTTGTATTAATTAATTAATTTAATTAAAAGTATATTTACTATAAAATCCATAAATTGTATATTTAGTAACACTAGTTATAAAGTATTGTAACAGTGAGTAATTTATCACAATAAAATTAAATATACCATTTTAAAATGTTCCTAGTCAAAATGCATCGAGACTGGATATCGATGTATCCGTTGAGACTAGAGTATGTAACGCTCTTCAAATGTTGGGTAGAGTATTACTCATGGCTGCTAGTGGCATCCAAAGATTACGTACTGATAGTTATTCGATAACTATGGAACCACTCACTAGAAAATTTTCTGTTGGTTAGTATAGCTATATAACTAAGGTCGAACAGAAAATATCGATGTGGCTAATTTGCACAGTTCTCTTGACTTGAGAATACCATAGATCTTCAATATGAAAGCACTGCTTTGATTATAGTCAAATCATGATATAGCATCCGTTAAGTGACTATAGTTGGGTCGAGTGGAAGTATTGAAAGTAAAGCACTATTCAAGAGAGGATTAGTCTCCTTATTTATATAGGGTTAGTATTACAGTTAACTCAAGTCAACTCAAAGTCAAAGCCTCTGGCCAGAGCATTTCGATTAATAATAATTTTTATTACCGAACCAAGGACTTTGTATTTAGACCACAGATTTAAATGTGGACAATATTAGAATTTTGACCATTACCAAATTCCACAAATCCAAAGTGATATAGTTTGGGCGATGAAAATTAGTTTAAATAATTATCACAACCGGATAACGTTTAATAAAGTGAAAATTATTGAAGTTGAGTAAGCGAGAATTTGGCTATAATGTCACATCACCTCTAGGTGACATATGAACGTTAACATTTGAATGGTTCGATGTTAATCGCTGAAAAAATTTACACCCAAGAGTCACACAACCGAAATAATGAATTCTTTTTAGACCAAATTATTTAATTAGTTTATAATTATTATAAATTAAATTAATTAGTATATATAAAATATTAATTATGAAATTTGAATACGATGTGAGAAATAAAATTATTGCATTTATTCCTAATAATTATGAATATATTGATCGATATAAGATATTAATAACAAAATAAGTTAAATATAATTATATATATTTAAATTAGATTAAATAGGCTCACAACCCATGATGATTGGAGTAAAATGCAGTTGGTTTGGCTGGGTTTAGAGGTAGCTACAACAAAGGATTAGGAATTGGAGATGTGTACCTAAGATCTAGTGAGAAACTTACATAATTTCCTCTCTTATCCTACCATTATAAATACTAATATCAAAACCCTAATCGCATGCTAATTCATTCTTTTGAGCCACCATCTCCTTCTTCTTTCATGGCAGAAACTATTCTCTAAATTAATCCCAAAATCTCAAATCCAATTCAAAATAAAACAAGAAGCTATTTGATAGTGAAAGGTCATTGATCTAGATTAACAATCTGATGGATCAAGGAATTTTAGAGAAAGAGAATTATTATTTCAACGTGGACTTTAAGGCATATATTCCAGGTAATATTTATTAATATGTTGATCATATTATTATGTTTTTACATTTGTTAATCATATAAACTTATGTATATAATCAGATTGTTGTTATTTCATTAATTAAGTAAATTTTTTATATGTATTCTTGTTGTCACAATGGAGATTGAATATGTGTATAAAATTTGAAGATCTATTTCATGATTTATGTTTATAATCTGATAATAAATATGAAAATAAATTATAGCTTAATATATATATATATATATATATATATATATATATATATTTGTGTGTGCGTGTGTGTGTTTATGCACACACACATATGTGTTAATTTATGATTTAATATTCACATGCAATTTGAATTAAAATATAGGTTTTCATATTTAATGTATAATATTGATCTGAAAATTTTCAAACGCTTGTCAATGTTTATTATGGATTGTAAGTATTGGAAATATTTTTTTTTACCATTTATATATATTATTATTAAAGTTTAATGATTATCTGATTCAATAAATTAAAATAAAATAATCCATGTTTCTAAAATTCAATTTTATAATTTTTAAAATTAATTCATCATGTCAGGTGCCTTCAAAAAGTTTTAGCTTTTTCCAACTTAATTTTATATTTTTAAAAATTAATTTAAGTTTGGCATGTTATCAATTATTTAATCAAGAATATTATTTTAATTGAGAAAATTCCAAAAAAAATTCCCTAAGACCTAATATGTGTTTCTAGATTTTCTAAAAATACAAGACTTTAATTTTATCATATAATTATTTTATATTAATTTATTATGGTCGAAACTATTTAATTTATTATAATAGTTTCTATATATATACATTAAATACTAAAATCATTATAACTTCAGATCTAATATGTTTTCTAACTAGTAAGTTTTATAAAAAAATTAACTATTTTACTATGTATATATCTATATACATACATCTTTATTGTTATTTATAATACCAATGTGTAGTTATATAATTAATAAATATTTTCTGTAACATTTTAATGGTAAAACATAATTTTATATATACATATACATACATACATACATACATACATACATACATACATATATATATGCATATATATACAAAAATAATCATTTGAAATTTATAACTATATGTTCATGCACATATTTGACAGCATACAATGCATACATAACGAGTTAATATGTCCGTTGCGATGTAAATTCCAACATCTATATACGGACGTGTTATATCTTGCATGAATTGCTATGTTACACACACACAAACATATATATTAAGTAAAACCAAATTAAATAAATCTCAAATCACAATTTATTATGTTAAATAAAATAATGTGTTTGCAACAGAAATGATCACAAATACCCAAGAACAGTGTAGAGAAGTAAGTGAAGAAAAACAAAATTAAAATAAGTAGATGAACATGTAAGCAATAGAGGATAAGAAATAACCAAAGACACAAAAAATTATAGTGGTTCGGCGTTGTATGTCCATGTCTCCATTTTGAAGGCTACCCTTAATTAATCGGTTTAAAATCTAATTGCAGTAGTAGAAAAGACAAGTACTTGATTACAATGCAGTCTAGAGTAACAAGCAACATAAATATGCTTAAAATGACCCACCAGGACAATATTTATAGATGAAGACGACCAAATATCTCTGTGAAATCTCGGCTGAAGGACCTTCTAAACTATATGGCTCACTAGAGGGATCGCTTGGCCCAATTCTCAAAGAAGAGGGATCGACATCGATCCCTTCTTTGATCTAATTTGGGGAAGCGATTTCTATGGTGGCTTTCTTATGCAAAATATGTTTGACTTCCAATCTTCATGTCATTTGAATCATTGAATCTCGAATTATTTCTTGATCTTTGATTCGACATTGCCTGCATGCTGCTCTTTACCGATCCCTTCCAAGGGATGTACACCGATCCCTCCAAAATGGTCCTTTTGATATGCAATCCCTAGGGTAGGTTTCCTAGGATCCTTATATCTTGCTCTTCAAATTTCATAAGCATTGGACTTGTATATCTTGAGATATTGATTTTTTTCCATAAGAATACTCTTGTACTTTGAAACATGTCGATCCCTCTTGTTGGAGCAAATCTATGCCGATCCCTCCTATGCATTGAACCATATTCCAAACTTCGAACGTTCTACATTGCACATCTATCAATTCCATTTAATCTTGACTTTGTACTACCGTCTATACTTGACTTCTGGACCCCACAATCATCACTCTAGAGTCATCGACCTTAATGACAGTTGAATCTGACTTATGCAATCAATTGATATAGCTTGTTTAAAATACCTGATAACACCTGCCCCCCAAATTACATCTTGTGGTGAAAATGACGTGCTTAGAATCGAAGTAAGTTAGCATTGTCTATAGAAATCCGTCCAATTTTCTGAATAGTTGTTATCCATCCGTCGAACTATTTTTCCAAGGTGTTGTACTTCTCATTGATTGTTATGACGCTTGGTCGATTTCCAATGGTATAAATCTAGGGATATATTTCATCAGTTAATATATGCAAGTCCAGTTTCGCAATTATAATTAGTTTTGGTTATTTGGTCCAGCTTCCAACTTGAAAGCTTTAGGTCTGGTTTCAATTTTTGCGATTTCAAAAATTGAAATTTTTAGGCCATACTCGTGCACGTTCATATACATGTTCTTGTCATTGGCTTCCAGACTTACTTGTACGTTCACGGGTCGTTACCAATTTCATTACATTTTATAGATACATGCTTTTTATAATCTTTATGCCTATACTCATTTGAGTACATACTCATGGTTAATCTCTCACTCTCTATTACTCAATATTATTAGTTTTTTTTGGATCAGCATATACTGTTCGGAACCCTTTTTCCTTATCTTCACGCTTGCAGGGGTCGACGTGTTCTATGTTAAACCCTTTTTCTTTGCTACAAATAGAAAACTCGAATCGAACCACCTTTTCATCCATTCCATGCTGATCCCTCCTATTTGCCAGTCGATCCCACTTTTTAGATTTACGCTTTAAGACTCGACGCCTTTTATGCCGAACCATCTTCCCCTATTTTGTGTGCCAAGCCCCCTTCGCTCATATAAACCATCATTCCACCTTTCTAGCTTCCCTTGCCTTGTTTCCTAACTTCTACCTTTGCACCGAACCCTTCTTTTCCATTCAAAAACCAAACCCTCCAACCTTGAGCTTGAAATCCATCTGCAATCCAACCTGTCCCACAAACTTGCCTCTTCTCCCCTTCCAATTCGAACATCTCCAAACACTTGCCCATACTCTAAGTCAAATACTCATATAGATAAGCTTTTAAGTTATACTCTTTGATTTTATGATGTGATAATGGATTCTAGGCCATTGGCGATCATGATGGCGCTTGATGGAACGATGGAATGTGACCGAAGTTGCCTTGGAGGAGGTAAGTTATTGGGTGCGACAGAGCTCGGTAGAATAAGCAAGAAGGGAGAAGAAAGGAGAGCATAGGAGTGATCGGTAGAGTATAATGTCGATCCCTCGTTTGATGACTTGAGAAAAGGTTCGATATTGAGGCTTGAGGAGAGGATGATTAAAACTTATATGGAAGAAACAGAGTTGGAAGTATGGTGAAAGATGGTGAAGTTGAGGGATCGGTACTATTTGAGAAATCAAAGAAAGGATCGGTAGGATTAGGTATTGGAAACCTCTGCTTAAGTAAAGGAATCGGTGTGATAGGTCAACGTAGTGGAACCGGTATAGTTATAGAAGGAAAGGGATCAGTGTCCTATGTTTGGAGAGTGGGATTGGTGTGATAGGTCGATGTGGTGGGATCGACATAGTTGCAGAAGGAAAGGGATCGGGGTCCTATGTTTGGAGAGAGGGATCGGTTGTAATGCTTCAGGGTAGGGATCGACATATAGGGATGGCATGGAGGGTTTGCCATATAGGGATGACATACATGCTCTTTGAACATGAACCCTAATGCAAACTTACTTGTTTGAACAATTACTACTAGTCCACTTCAATGAACTTGAACATATAATGACAATGAACAACATGACTTGCATATTCACTACTGAAATTTAAATTGAACAATCAAATCATTGGAACTTTAAAAATGAACTAAAATTTAGTACATGGACTTGAGTAATAGATTTCACAATTTGATATTCCAACGGTCGATTCCAAATCTTTTACAACCGATCAATCTCTTCGCTAGTTGAGACGGTCAGCGATGATGGTCACTCTGGTCAGAATCCAAAGTCTCATCATTTAACTTCGTTTTATGATTTTAAGCTGTTTATTTCTGTTATATACTGCACTGCACTAGCTCACACTTTGCATGGGGGAATAGTTAATTTTTCTAATCTCGGTTGTCTACTCAGTATAGTTAATATGGACTTCAGACGCTCAGAGCAAAAAAATTCTATCTTCAATGTCTTCTAGGCCAGCCTTGCAACATAGCAATCCTGAAGCAAAATCGAGCTCTGCGACTATATTTGGTAGGCTTTCTCCTGGTCATTTGGCCGAACAAATGGAAGTTTCTATCCCGTCAGTCAACCTTTTTTTAGATGTTTCCATCCTCCCGGCGAAGGATGTAAATCCCACGCCCGACGCAGTAGAAGGCGTCATTCTCTTAGATAATCCGATAGATTCACAAGCCTTCCGAATTGGTGAGGCTGCCCTTCGTAGGCTATATTCCATACATGGAATTCCATTCGAAGATGTCTCGGTGCCTTCGATAAATGACAGGCCTCACTTGCCCCCGGAGGGGTACACAACGTGCAACAAATTCATGTGCTGGACAGGATGCGTCTCGCCCTTCAGTTCTTTTATTCAAAAAATGTTAAGATATCTTGGATTAGCTCTCACTCAACTTCAATTGAACATCTATGCCTTCCTCTATGGAACTTTTCTACTATTCATGATCAATCTCTTTCCCTCATCAATTCCCGAGGATATAATGTTTGTTTATATAAATTTAAACAACGGTCAGGAAGTCCTTCCTATATTTTTTTTGAGCCTTTACCCAACTGCCAAGTCTTAACGGGTGCATGGAATAAACTTCCCCTTTTAAACACGAGTGATTCTATGTTCGGTGTCCACTTGGCTTCGAAAGATGCACAACCCATATTGTAACGACCCAGTCTTAACGGGTGCTTATAATGACCCAGATTTTTTGAACGGTTAATTTGAGATATTTAAATGGATTTAAATATTTGATTTGGATTATGAATTTGATTTTGAATATGGAAAGTATGGTTTTTATTTATAAAGTAAATTCAGGATCTAAGATATAATGATTTATTGGAAAATTCGACTTTTGAATTATATAATTGGTAATTGGGTAAAATATAAAATCCGGAGTTATAAGCTTGTCAAAAATATTTCAAAGGCTTATAAAATTTATATTGATAATACTGAAAGTAATAGATGAGGTAAAATTGAATTTAACAGTAGTTTGTTCAATTTTAAAAATACATCGTTTAAATTGATGTTCAAAAATAGCCTTCCAAGGCACAGTCTCGGATTTCGACGAAACTAGTTTCATTGGATCCGTAATATTGTATTATTACCAGGCTTCAATTTTCGTACTATTGAAGTTGTTGTGTGAGCGTACGGTATGTAAACGCGCTGAAATTTATATCGAAATCTAATATATAATTATTGTAGGATCGATTTCACCCTATAGAGGGGTGAATAGGGTGATGGTATTAATTATAAAAATTAATTGCGGAAGCTTATTAAATGATTTCAACACAGAATACAGAATAATAGCAGCACAGAAAAATAGTAGAATAATAAAATGCAGAAATAGAACGACACAGAATTTACCCAGCTTCGGCAAAACCCTGCATACGTGCTGCCCCCAAGGTTTCTACTAGAAATTAGATAGTCAGACGCTTACACACGTAAACTCGCGACACCCGCCATCGACTAAACCTAACTCCATGCTCAAAACCCTGCCACAACTCAGCCACTGAGTTGAGAATTCTCAAACTACGCCACATAGTTTGTCCCCTAGTCACACGACTAGACAATACAACAGTTAAAAAAGTTTTTGAAATTAAAACAAATAAAAACTTATATTAAAACCCTTTTAGAACAAAGCCCTAAAATTTAAACTCAATCCCTTTGAAATAAATAATCCGGCCCTATTCTCTTTTCCTTTTTATTTTAGCCCGGTCCTCTTCTTATTTTCGTGAGAAGAAAATATGGTGGCTTTAACTTCGTTCTTTCTCAGATCTGAGATTTTGGGCTTTTCGAAGCGCCGATATATCTTGATCGATTCTATGCTATTCGACTTGGCTTGCTGATTGTTTCTTGTGGCGGCTCCGATTTGTCGAGTGTGTATGCCTCGTATAAAATTGGTACATGATGTTTTTATTTCGATTACACTCGACTTTGATTCGAGTTGGATGATTATACCTTTTTTGTTGCTTGAACTCAAATCTCTTTTTTTTTGCCGATGATGAGTAGGGTTTTATATAGGGATTGAATCCCTGAATATTCGTTCGTATATATTCGTCTGATGATTTTTTGAATTTGACAATTTTGTTTGATCGGCCGTTCGATTATTACTTGGATGTTTGAGATTGATTCTGACTTCTTCAATTTACTTGAATCTTATGGTATTGATGTTTAACTCGGTCAATTTTCTTGGCCACCACGATTTTGACTTGTTCATTATATTCTTGTTATCCACGGCTTCAGCTTCGATTATTCTTCTGTTGACTTGGTCACACGACGATTTCACTGTGAACTTTGGTGAAGTGGTTATTGTCTCTGTACACTTGTTGCTTCCCTGACCTGCGCACATTGTTACCTTAGTCCTGGCCATTCTCTGGTTATTTCATATTCAGTTGAATTGTGCATGTATCTTGTAGCTCTCAATGTATGAGTCGACTTGATTATGCTTTGGTTTCATGACCTGATGTACTTGAGTATGCACTGCATATTTTGTTTGCCTCTTTTCTGGTTGGTCTGGCCTGAATTTCACTTGAGCATTGCTCCATGTATACTTGGTGTTGTAGTTTCCTTTCTTGGAATTCAGCAGCTTGAATTTGTGTTGTAGCCTTGAGTTTATTTGCCTGTAGTGTTGTTGCCGTTGACTAGTGCATGGGTTGAAGTCTGTGCACTGACTTGAGCGTCTGGCTTCACTTCTGATCTGATGCTGAGGCTTGCTTAGTCTTGAACACTGCACTTGTATATATTCACTATCACTTGCTCTTAGCTTGGAGTTGCATCTCTGAGTTGAACTGGTGCATTTTCTTTGTGGTTACTGGTTATGTGTTCTTGTGCATGTAGACAGCTCATGTGTTTTTGTTGTGCACTGACCACGTGGTCTTTTGATTTGTTCATTGAGTTGAATCCAGCTTAAATGCTCGGGTTTGACCTTGTGCTCGTGTCGAGATTTTATTTATATTGCACCTGAGTTGAACCCGACCTTTTATTTTGGGTTTGACCTTGTGCTCACCTGTCCCTGTAACATTATCAAGTGTATATCGGTGTAAACGGCCTTATGGCATGTACAGTGATACACTGTGCATGTCACATTGTTCGTGTATGATGAATTCAAATGTAAATGATGACGAACAACCCAAATAACCGAGGCAAATAATATTTTCAAAATCCATATTTTATTTTCTATTGCAAAAATATTTCTTTTTCAATTTTAGTGCGTTAGTGAATATTTTTGCAGATTGCTCAAATGCTGGATTCTAACTGGAATGAAGTTGAAGATAAAATACGAATTGAGTGAATGAGTGATGTGTAGTGAGGTTAAATGTAAATATGAAATTGTGATGTATTTGTAATCAAAATTGTATATGTATAGTGAGAGCTTGAATTTGTACTATTCAAAATTGTAAAAAAATATTGAATAAAATTTCTATTTGAATTCAAATTCTGTGTTATTTAATTTTATTCAAAAAATATTTATTTAATCAATGAAAAATAAAATAGTACATTAACAAATACATTTAAACGAATGTATATATGTTTATTATCATCAAAAATCATATAAGCGCATATTCAACAATCTCCCTCTTTTGATGATAACAGACATATATTTAAGATTTTTGAATATGTTAAATGTATTTGATCATTGATATGCTCTAACTGCTCCCCCTATTTAAATGCTTCCTCTCTACACAAAGCTCCCCCTACAAATATGCATACAATTAAATAATATGCAGATGAGCCTAGATGCAAATGGAAAATATTTGACCTTTGCTTGATTTTATTTGACAAAATCTTAACTTTTCTCTCCCCCATTTGTTATCAGCAAAAGAGTAATAGTGTTAGAGAAAATAGAGATAAAGTGATCGATATTAATTCAAAAATTAAAACTCAATGGAATATAAATATTAAATTTCAATAAAAAAAATCAAACAAAAATCATAAATATTTTGTTAGGCGCATATTCCACTTTTAGAATGATAGGAATGATGTCATCATATAAAACCATACAGTTGTGTCTATTTGTGGTATATTTATATCAGAAATTTGAATATCTACTAACCATGCATAACCGTTAGAACTTTTAAATGAGATTAGTAGTATTCCAATTTTATTTTTAAAAAAATGAATTCAAGTATCTTCTAACCACGCATAACCGTGAGGAATTTTAAATGGGATTAGAATCAACTTGTTTATTTTAAAAATCAACTTTTGATATGTGTTCCATACATGCATAACCGTGAGGACTTTTAAATGAGCATGGAAGTACATAACAAATTCCAAGTAATTCACCCATGCATAACCATGAGGACTTTTAAATGAGAGTGAATACTATGGTATTTATTTATTATTAATTTTTTTTACTACATACTTTTTTTTAAATGTAAAATGAAAAACGAATGATTCCTGTTTAAAGTACGACATATCGACAAACTATATAGAATTTTGATGAGTGATGGTTGTTAGAAATATGATAGAAATAGAGCTGGTCATGGAATTTTTTACCAACAAAAGTTTTATAACTCTTGTTTAAATTTTTAAAGAAATTTACTAATTATACCGTCTCGAGTAATAATATATGATAAATATCAATACTCATCACCTTTTCAATCACTATTTATCTTTTCGACAATTAGTAGGGAGAAAAATATATGTTAAATATTCAGCAAATTAAATTTCTAAAGCACCTAAGCTGAGACGTAGTTTACAAAAACTATTTTCTGATAGGGGTTTTGTAAAAATGTCTGCCAATTGAGAATCAGTTGGAATAAAATTTATGTAGATATTTTCTTTGGAAATATGATCTCTAATAAAATGATGTCTAACATCTATATGTTTTGTTCGTGAGTGGTGTACAGGATTATTTGTGAGATCAATTGCGCTTTTGCTATCACACATTAGTGGTACACGTTTAAAATTTAGACCATAGTCTTGCAAAGTTTGTATCGTCCATAAGATTTGAGCAGAGCAACCACTCAAAGAAACATACTCTGCATCTGTTGTAGACAATGCAATACAATTCTGTTTTATACTTAACCATGCAACTAATGAATGTCCTAACATAAAACATGCTCCACTAGTACTTTTTTTATCAACTAAATTTCCAGCATAATCAGCATCTGAAAAACCTTTTAATTCAAAATTATCGTTTGTTGGATGCCAAAGACCAAACCGTGAGGTGTGCAACAAATATCTTATAATTCTTTTAACCGCTTTTAAATGAGATTCTTTTGGGTTAGATTGAAACCATGCACACAAGCACACAGAAATCATGATGTCAGGCCTAGAGGCAGTAAGATAAAGGAGTGATCCAGTCATACCTCTATATTGCTTTTGATCAACTGCCTTACCTTTTTCATCACTGTCAAGTTTAATTGTTGTGCTCATGGGGGTTCTAGCTGGTTTAGCATCTTTTAACCCAAATTTGTTGATAAGTTCCTTAATATATTTTGTTTGAGAAATGAATGTACCTTTACTTTGTTTGACTTGAAATCCTAAAAAGAATTTCAATTCTCCAACCAAGCTCATTTCGAACTTTTCATGCATAACTTTTTCAAATTTCTCATATAACAAATTGTTAGTAGCACCATAAATAATATCATCAACATATATTTGTACAATTAAAATATCGTCGTTTTCATGCAACAGAAATAGTGTGGTGTCTACACAATCCTTTTTGAATCCATTTTCAAGAAGATAAGTGCCGAGGCATTCATACCAAGCTGAGCTTGTTTTAATCCATATAATGCCTTTTTAAGCTTATATAAATGGTTAGGATATTCATGACTTTCAAAACCTTCTGGTTGTTCGACAAATACATCTTCATTTAAAATTCCGTTAAGAAATGCACTTTTAATATCCATTTGTCTTAACTTAAATCCTTTGTAGCAAGCAAAAGCAGGCAATATCCTAATTGATTCTAGTCTAGCTACAAGTGCAAAAGTTTCATCAAAGTCAACTCCTTCAATTTGATTATATCCTTTAGCGACTAGTCTAGCTTTATTTCTAATCATATTCCAGATTCATCATATTTATTTTTGAAAATCCATTTTGTTCCTACGACTGGATAGTCCTTAGGTTTAGGTGCTAAACTCCAAACATCATTTCGCTCAAATTGATTTAGCTCTTCTTGCATAGCTATAAACCAATTTTCATCATTAAGAGCTGTATCTATGTCTTTGGGTTCTATTTCTGAAATAAATCCACTATATAGACACAGATCACACAAATTTCTAAAAGAGGAACGAGTTTGAACACCTGTGATAGGATTTCCTATTATCAATTCTGGAGGATGATCTGCTTTGAATTTCAATTTTCTGGATCTAGATTCCTTCGAACTTCGTTTTTTGTTGTGGTTTCTTTTGGTTTTTCGTTCTCATCTTTTCCATTCTCCTCTTCAACATTGCTTTTGACCATTTCCTATTCATTAATGCCTTCATCAACCTTCACATTGATTGACTCCACGATTGTTTTATTCCTTTTGTTGTAGACTCTATAAGCTTTACTTCTAGAAGAGTATCCCAGGAATATGCCTTCATCAGCTTTTGCTTCGAATTTTCCCAATTGATCACTTGTATTGAGAATATAGCATGGACACCCAAATAGTTTGAAATAGTCAATGTTTGGTTTATTTTTGAACCATAGCTCATAGGGTGTTTTGTCAAGAATTGGTCTAATCATAACTCTATTCATTACATAACAAGCTGTATTTACTGCTTCTGCCTAAAAATGCAAAGGTAACTTATATTCATTTATCATAGACCTAGCTAACTCTTGCAATGTTCGATTCTTTCTTTCAAATACTCCATTTTGTTGTGGAGTACGAGGTGCATAAAATTCTTGTTTAAAACCGTTTTCATCATAGAAGTTTTCGAATTCATAATTTTCAAATTCTCTACCATGATCACTTCTTAACGTAACAATAGGGACTCCCTTTTCATTTTGCACTAATTTTGCAAATTTTATGAAGTATGAAAAAGTTTCTGATTTTTTAGCCAAGAAATATACCCATGTATATCTTGAGTAATCATCAACTAACATAAAGCAATATTTCTTACCTCCTAAACTAGCAATGTTGTTAGGTCCGAACAGATCCATATGAACTAGTTCGAGAACTGTAGAAGTGCTTACATTGTTTTTGGCATGAAATGATGATTTTTTAAGTTTTCCCAAGGTACATGCTTTACAAATGTTTTCTGTTTCAAACTCATGTGATAGCAACCCTCTTACCAAATTTTTCCTTTTTAATTTGTTTAACAAGTTCATGCTAGCATGCCCTAAACGTCCATGCCATAAATTTACTTCTATATCCTTAGCTACCGAACATTTAGAGAGGGTGAGATCATCAAAAGATAGAGAATATATATTACCTTTCCTTTTACCTGAAAATAAGATTTCTTTTGATGATTTGCCAACAATTTTGCACAAGTCAGAATCAAAGATAACATTCATACCTTTATCACATAGCTGGCTGATTGATATCAAATTATGGTGCAGATTTTCAACATATAGTATGTCATTCAAGGTAAAAGTATTGTTACCTACTTTACCTTTACTGACAATTTTACACTTGTCATTGTTGCCCATTGTGACTCTGCCACCTTTGTACTTTTCTAGGCTAAGGAACTTTGATTTATCGCCTGTAATATGCCTGGAACAGCCAGAATCCAAGTACCATTGCTGTTGTTCCTTAGCCTACCAGCATACCTACACGAGAAGAGAGTTTAGTGACCTATTTGTTTTTATAGGTCCATGATTGTTAGTGCAGAATATTTAGAAAGATAATTTTATGGAGACCCAAAACAATTTATATATGTTCCCTTTGGCACCCAAATTTGTTTAACTTTGAGAGATTTTATATTTGTGCCTTTTGAAACCCAAATCGGTATAGTTTTCACATGTTTGGGTTTATAACAACAATTATTGTGATTGTGTCCATATTTTCTACAAATTGTGCACATAGAATTAACTCGATTAATATTGCTTTCAACACTTTTAGATTGATTATATCCAAGTCCTTGTCTAACCGTATAAACAGTTTGCTTTCCTAATAGCATATTCAACGATTTTTCACTTTTTGAAAATTTATCTAAAGTCGTTGACAATTGTTGGACTTGTGTTTTGAGAGATTCATTTTCGTTTGATAATTGGGTGCACTTTTTGATAGAATTTTCTCTCCTAGTATTTTCACTTCTTTCAAAATCAGAATTTCATTTTCAAGTGATTTTATATTAATTTCTGATTTTTTAACTTCTTCTTCAAATGTTGGACACTTATCACACTTAGGGATCCTACTTTGATAGTTTTGAGCTAATTGGTCAAGTTGTTCATTCAATTCTATCAACGTATCTTTTTGTGATTCTAGTTTGGCATACTTCTCCCTAAGTCGTTCAAAACAGCCATTTACCTCGTGAAAATGTATAAGTAATTCTGAATGAGTAAGTTTTGATACCTCATTTGGCTCGTCATCGTCACTGTCAGTTATTTAACCATGAAGACACAAATTTGCTTTTTCACTTTCACTGCCAGTGCTATCACTTCCATCTTCGTCGCTTTCATCCCAAATAGCTGCAAAACTTCTCCTCTTCAGTTTCTTTCCTTGACCGAGTCGATTTCGGGGACAATTTGGCTTGATATGACCGGGTTTGTTGCATTTGTGACAGATGATTTTCTGTTCTTCTAGGTTGTCTATTGCTTTGTTTAATTTGCTCTTTGCTTGTTGATTTCTAACTGGATTGCCATATTTGCGACTCCGCTTTTTGAATTTTCTTATTAATAGTGCTAGTTCTGCTTCACAATCATCATCATTATCATCATCATCTTCACTTTCAGTTGTCCCTTTAACAGCTATTGATTTTCTTCGAGTGTCTCCTCCTTCACGTTCTTCCTTGAATTTCATTTCTAGCTCATAAGTGGTGAGATTTCCGATGAGTTATTCAACTTTCATTTGTTTTAAATCTTTCGATTCTTGAATGGCAGTCACTTTTGCTTCAAATTTTCATGGAAGGACTCCGAGGATTTTTCGGACTATCTCCAACTCTGTGTATGATTTTCCAAGAGCTTTTGATTTGTATACGATATTGGAAATCCGTCCATGCACTTCTTTGACATTTTCTTCCTTCGCCATTGTGAAGTTCTCGTATTCGCTGCTTAGCATGGCAATGCGAGATTCTTTGACTTGAGATGTTCCTTCGTGAGTCACTTCTAGTGTGTGTCATATTTCGTGCGCAGTTAGACAATGTGAGACATGATTAAATTCAGATTGATCTAATGAACAAATAATAGAATCATAGCTTTAGCATTAGCCTTTTGTAATTTATTTTCTAGTTCTGTCCATTGATTCTTCGGTTTTTTTATTTCCTGATTATTTTCAATTACAGTTGGCGCTCTATACCCTGTCTCAACAATATCCCAAGCGTCAATGGTTTTCAGAAAAATTTCCATCCTATTTTTCCACTAAGCATATTCACCATTGAACATTGGTGGTCTAACTATGGACCGACCCTCAACAAAAGCATTATTAAAAGAAGCCATTTTAAAAATTCAAAATTTTAAAACAAAAATTGATTTTTGAAACACGAATTTTTAAAACAAAATTGACTTCTATTCCTAGCTTTGATACCACTTGTGGGATCGATTTCACCCTTGAGGGGGGTTGAATAGGGTGATGGTATTAATTATAAAAATTAATTGCGGAAGCTTATAAAATGATTTCAACACAGAACACAGAATAATAGCAGCACAGAAAAATAGCAGAATAATAAAATGCAGAAATAGAACGACACAGAATTTACCCAGCTTCGGCAAAACCCTGCCTACGTGCTGCCCCCAAGGTTTCTACTAGAAATTAGATAGTCAGACGCTTACACACGTAAACTCGCGACACCCGCTATCGACTAAACCTAACTTTATGCTCAAAACCCTGCCACAACTCATCCACTGAGTTGCGAATTCTCAAACTACGCAAAGTAGTTTGTCCCCTAGTCACACGACTAGTCAATACAATGGTTAAAAAAGTTTTTAAAATTAAAACAAATAAAAACTTATATTAAAAACCTTTTAAACAAAGCCCTAAAATTTAAACTCAATCCCTTTAAAATAAATAAGCCGGCCCTATTATCTTTTCCTTTTTATTTTAGCCCGGTCCTCTTCTTATTTTCGTGAGAAGAAAATATGGTGGCTTCAACTTCGTTCTTTCTCAGATCTGAGATTTTGGGCTTTTCAAAGCGCCGATATATCTTGATCGATTCTATGCTATTCGACTTGGCTTGCTGATTGTTTCTTGTGGCGGCTCCGATTTGTCGAGTGTGTATGCCTCGTATAAAATTGGTACGTGATGTTTTTATTTCGATTACACTCGACTTTGATTCGAGTTAGATGATTATACTTTTTTTGTTGCTTGAACTCGAATCTCTTTTTTTTTGCCGATGATGAGTAGGGTTTTATATAGGGATTGAATCCCTGAATATTCGTTCGTATATATTCGTCTGATGATTTTTTGAATTTGTCAATTTTGTTTGATCGACCGTTCGATTATTCTTGGATGTTTGAGATTGATTCTGACTTCTTCAATTTACTTGAATCTTATGGTATTGATGTTTAACTCGGTCAATTTTCTTGGCCACCACGATTTTGACTTGTTCATCATATTCTTGTTATCCACGGCTTCAACTTCGATTATTCTTCTGTTGACTTGGTCACACGACGATTTCACTTTGAACTTTGGTGAAGTGGTTATTGTCTCTGTACACTTGTTGCTTCCCTGACCTGTGCACATTGTTACCTTAGTCCTAGCCATTCTATGGTTATTTCATATTCATTTGAATTGTGCATTTATCTTGTAGCTCTGGATGTATGAGTCGACTTGATTATGCTTTGGTTTCATGACCTGATGTACTTGAGTATGCACTGCATATTTTGTTTGCCTCTTTTCTGGTTGGTCTGGCCTGAACTTCACTTGAGCATTGCTCCATGTATACTTGGTGTTGTAGTTTCCTTTCTTGGAATTCAGTAGCTTGCATTTGTGTTGTAGCCTTGAGTTTATTTGCATGTAGTGTTGTTGCCGTTGACTAGTGCATGGGTTGAAGTCTGTGCACTGAATTGAGCTTCTGGCTTCACTTCTGATCTGATGCCGAGGCTTGCTTAGTCTTGAACACTGCGCTTGTATATATTCACTATCACTTGTTCTTAGCTTGGAGTTGCATCTCTGAGTTGAACTGGTGCATTTTCTTTGTGGTTACTTTGGTTACTAGTTATGTGTTCTTATGCATGTAGATAGCTCATGTTTTTTTGTTGTGCACTGACCATGTGGTCTTTTGATTTGTTCATTGAGTTGAATCCAGCTTAAACGCTCGGGTTTGACCTTGTGCTCGTGTTGAGATTTTATTTATATTGCACCTGAGTTGAACTCGACCTTTTATTTTGGGTTTGACCTTGTGCTCACCGGCCCCTGTAACATTATCAAGTGTATATCGGTGTGCACGACCTTGTGGCATGTACAGTGATACACTGTGCATGTCACATTGTTCGTATATGATGAATTCAAATGTAAATGATGACGAACAACCCAGATAACCGAGGAAAATAATATTTTCAAAATCCATATTTTATTTTATATCGCAAAAATATTTCTTTTTCAATTTTACCGCGCTAGTGAATATTTTTGCAGATTGCTCAGATGTTGGATTCTAACTGGAATGAAGTTGAAGATAAAATACGAATTGAGTGAATGAGTGATGTGTAGTGAGGCTAAATGTAAATATGGATTTGTGATGTATTTGTAATCAAAATTGTATATATGTATAGTGAGAGCTTGAATTTGTACTATTCAAAATTGTAAAAAATATTTGTTTGAATAAAATTTCTGTTTGAATTCAAATTCCGTGTTATTTAATTTTATTCAGCAAATATTTATTTAATCTATGAAAAATAAAATAGTACATTAACAAATACATTTAAATGAATGTATATATTTTTATTATCATCAAAAATCATATAAGCGCATATTCAACAATTACTGGTCCAAAAAGCTATCTTCTCCATACGATCGAATTAGGACTCAAAATCTTTTCCATTGAGTTCGTAATAGGGGTATAACATTATAAACGCTTAGCGGCACGCCTCGATAAGAAGTCAAGTTCTTAAGCTGTGAATTCAAAACGATTTGAAATTTAAATTTAAATTAATATATATTTACTTTTGTTGACCAGTCAAAACAATTTCATGTCAAAAGTTTTTGCCATCATCTCGATGGCACTGTAGCAATTTGTATCAGGCACATAAACATCGAATCATGTCCCCTTTCTCCATCTATTTAAAAACAGCAAGCTGATTAATCAAATCACAAAGAAAACTTAAGAAAAAGAAATTAGATCGAATAAATATAATGGCTAAGCCTGAGAGAAAATCGTCAATCCTCTCAGTTTATAAAAAAATGGCTATAATCAAAAATCGCGCCCCTCTCTCTTTCGTTCAATCCAAAAATTTCTCGACCGAAAACAAAATCGAACGCAAAACCTTGGCCTCCTCTCATTTGAATCTCGAAAACAATTCGTATTAATCGCGTTCTCTTCCTGGTTGAACCGCAGCGAGATTGATCCAATCGGTCGAAGGAGCCGGCACCGAGATCGAGTTGATTGGTCGCGTTTTTATCTGGAAGTCTGATGGTCGAGCTCGCGAGCACGGAGGGAAAGCATCAGATGTAGGCGACCGATGTTGGTTTTGATGCAGGCGCAGTCGCGTTTTGGTGGCCACGCAAGATAGGGGATTCGTTTTCCAACCGAGTTCAACACGAGGTATTGCTGTTCATCGGAGTTGGCAGGGTTCGTTTTCCCAGTAAGGTCGAAATTGTGAGGTATGTTCATTTTATCTTTAATTTAATTCAGTATGTATAGATTGAAAAAAAATATAACAATATGCAGTTTTCAGTTTTAATATGCAAACATAAAATAAAAAAATAAAAGATTTAATTACAGTAAAGAATTTAAATGCAGTTTATATATATATATATATATTACAAAGGTATTTTTATTTAATAAAACTTATTTAATTATTTTTACAAATGGTTATTTTATTTTATTTAGTTTTGAAAGTTAATTTTTAGTTAATTTTTTTATTAAAAGAAAATGTGTTCGACCAATTCAAATGTTATTAAATCGTATAATGTTTATATAAGGTCTGAAATCGTGAAGGAAACAAGCCGGTTTGGATTGAATTGCAAATAAAATCAAAGGTGAGTTAATCTCAATCTTCTGGATTGCTGTTTAAATCTAAATAGTTGAATTTAAATAATTGGTTGAATGATTGAATTGATTTGATGTGCTATATTATATATATATAGTAGTATATATTGGAGTGATTGATTTTCCGCATTATATAGCGGATGAGACCCTATGCGCCGCATAATAGCAGATGATATTATATAAACCCATGTACCGCGATATTCCACCTCGAAGTGGAATTGGTATTTATATTATGCTAACATCTGTGGATGCAGGGAAACAAGTTGGAAGGATCCAACTAGATTCCTCAAATTTATTTAGATTGTTTAATATTTTGCAAGATGGTTTATGTGATAATCTGTGTTAAATTTATTGGTAGTTCAAATATTGGATGGTATGGTTTGATTGAATATATTCAGATGTTCTGAGTTATCAAAAATGTACAAATTTGGATTTTGAAAGAAAATAAAAGAGAGAATTTTAAGTAAATAATTATAGAAATTTGGATAAATTAAAGAATGAATTGGGAAAGAATAAAAGTAGCATTTTGAATTCTAATAAATAAAATTCCAAGTATGGAGAAATGAGATTTTTGAATAAATGGGAATAAGTGATTTTCTTAAAAACTCAAGTGTTATTATGTAAAGGAATGAAGAATTTATTTTAAACAATTTAAGGTTTTAAATTTAGTGAAAAGGATAAAGAAGGAATTTGAGAAATATGAAATTGGTATTTTCAGTTAAAAGATTTTAAATCGTAAGTAAGAATTAAAAAACTGAAGTTAATAGGTTTTGAAATAAATGAGTAAGTAAAGGAATTAATTTCAAAATGGAGTAAATTGGAAATCAATCTGTAAATTGATTTAAGTGTTTGAAATTGAAAATTTAAAGGAGAATGTGACTATGAAATTTATAAACTAGGCTTATAAAGTGAAACGGATATCAATGGATATTTGGAAGTATAAATTTCACGGTGGGAATTTATTAAAGGAATGGGTAAATTTGTTTAAAAATAAATAGTGATTTATTTTTAAAGGATGTGAATGAGAAGTGTATTTCGCTGGATAGCCAAGTACGTTTTCGAAGCAAATTTTTAAGTTTAAGTTAAAAGTTTTAAAGTTGTTTTTAAGTATGTTCTAGAAAATTTATTATTTTTAAATGTCTAAATTTTAAAGTAAGTATTTTCAAATTTATCTTAGTAGCAATTACTTAAAGATGGCTTGGTACTATGTTTCTAAAAGAGAAAATTTTATTTTTTTATTTTATAAATAGCTTTATTTTAAATATTCTTAAAGCATATATTTTTAAATAAAGTATTAAGGTAGTTTTTATTTTAAATGTTTTAAAGTATAATTTATAATAAAGTGTTTTAAATTATTTTAAAGAATCTAAAGTATTGTACTTGGTGTTTTTAGTATAAATAAATATTTGGGAATTCATCTCATGAGAAGTGTGTGGTTTGCAAACTGTTTTCAAAGGGTTGAAAGGTGGAAATATATCTTGTGAAGATATTTTGAGATTAATAAATAATTTGGTGAAATTATTTATATTTGATGGTTGTTTGTGAATGTTATTTGATAGTTAAATAACCGACTATCAATATTGGCTAATGCGCTGATCGTTGCGAAGAGACGGGATCGGGATTTATGTCCTGAAAACCGCTTCGATCCGGTTTGAACGTTTTCATGTGGAAAATAAGAATTTGGATTCAAAGGTAGGGTAGTGAAGTGCAAGGACTAGTCGCTACTAATCCTAAGGTGATTCCAAAATGGATGTAGTAGGAGTAGTGCCTTCGGTACCGTTCGAATCCGGGACGGACTTGTACGGATGAATGCTTTTAGAACATCGCAGGTGGACGGTGATCATTCTAAGTGAAATGTTATAAAAAGGAAACGCTTAGCCTCGAGCCTCATCAATCGGGAATGACTGAAAATCAGGGGTTATGCAGCAAGGCTAAGTGGGTTGCGCCTATTATGGTAAGGTCATCCCTGTTTAGATGTCCCTTTTTATTTCGGCTGTGTGGGCGGTTGCTGATCCCAACCGCGAGGTGATCTTACTCAGGATTATCCAGTAAGAGGTAGTTTCGGTCTTGTGTTGCAGGGAATTTAGGGTGGATCCTCGGTACGCTGATCTAGACCAGGTACTGTGACAGGTGGTACCCCAGTGCCTAGTCATTAGTTGGAAATTCATTCTCCCTACGTGCCTTTTACGATTTTTGTTTGTAGAACCCACTTTGTGGCTAGTATGCTGGAATTTAATCATGTAACAATTTCAGCTATTTTAGTAAGTATTTGTATATAGACACTACTATAATATCAGAGATTTTGATAAAAAGCGTTTTGGCTATCGTAAGTTAAAAACCCGACATGTTCATTTGTGGCGTGGTCCTACGAGATGCTTTTGATTTCAAATGATTTTGAAACATTAATAATCCAATTGAGTGTGATTTCTCACGCTGGTATTCCAGACTGACTCGGGTGTTATTTAACTATAATTCTCGGGTCAGATCGAGCATTATAAAATACAGAAAAAGATGCTGTGGAGCTCAGGAGACGAGCAGGATGCGATGCGTACTTCCGTACTTGTTTAAAATATTCCGCTGTGTTGACTAGCTGTGTGTTCAGTTTTGTGAGGACATGTTATGATTACTGTCCAGTTGTGAGTTATGTGTACTCTAATGATGTAATGTATAAATAGATTTGCTTTTGTGTAAAGATCTGTTATCATCTATTATACGTTATTCCGCTGCGATGGTTAGATTCTATTGTTGTTTTGTTATCTCTTCTTCTATCCCTTTCTTTTTTAACCCTAATGGTTCGTATTTCCGTTCACTTTGAGTTGACATGTTGGAAAGTAGAGTCGACTTAAGGGGTTCGGGTTTGCGGGCTGTTACAGTGGTATCAGAGCGTAGGTTGGCTATAACCTTAGCTTTGGTAGGGATTACTCATTGATCAAATAGAGTTCGTAATACTCTAAAATGAGTTTGAGTGTATTAATAAATATGAGCGTGTATTTATTAGTGAATATAAAATTGTTTTTACATTGCGTTGATTTATCGATTGGGTGTTATTGATTCTGGTCGATATGTCAGACGCCATGTTATCGACAGGAATTTCTAAACTCTTAAACAAGATAAACCGACACAGTATTGTTTTAAATAGGGTAAATGAAATAATTTTACCCAAATTATTTTTTTATATAAAGGAAACAATTTTTCGTAAATTATTATAGTTATATATAGATGCTTAGTTGTTAGAAAATGATAATATTAAGTTATTATCATTTTTGTGTAAAATTTATATTGAGAAATTGAAATCATAACCAAAAACTAAGAAATAAATTCATATACAAATGGGATTTGTAAATATGATTTATTATTTGAAATAGAATTCAAGAGTAATGTTTGAATAATAGGGTGGATTTTGAATTTGGAATTTTGGGGAAAGTTTAAATTCCTTTAGGTTTGAAAATTGTTTTCAAAGGTTTTGGAGAAATAATGGTGATATTAGTTGGGAAATATTTTTGAATTGGATATGAAATCTGGTGAGACTTGAAATTAAGAATATTTGAAATGTTTTTTTAAGAGATAAAACCACTTAACTCTCTTTCGGTCGCTAGAAAATAATTTCGGTGATGACTGCAGCATCATCGATGTTCATTTTCGAGTTTCCAAAGGAGGAATTGCTACTTGAATGTTTTAAATGGGAGATGTTTGCAAAAACTGGGTTTGGTTTTGAAATTCAAAGAGGTAATTGAATTTACCAAAGAATTTTGGATATAATTGATTTCAAATGATTTTTGAAATACTTAAGTGATTATTGAAGACTTTGGAATTGGTTTAAATGTTTTGAGTATCTAAGTAATGGCTTAAGCTCTAGAGGTTTAACTTAAAATGTTTATGGATTACAAAAAGGTTTGGAAATTTATAAAGTTTGAAAATTTCCTGGAATTGAGTTAACTTGTAAAAAGTTAACAAGTTAGAAGAGTAAGTCAAATTTAATGAACTTAAGCTAAATTTAATAATATTGTGATTAGATTTGAGGATTGAAATATCATTGAGATGGAATTGTATCATGTGGTGGATACATTAAATGAAACTAAGTTCATACTTAATAAAATGAATGGTGTGAAGTCAAAAGAATAGTATAGGGTGGAGTTTAGTTAAATAAGATTGAATGGAATAAATAGATTCTGATGGCTTATAAAAGAATTGAAAACCCATTGAATATAAATATATATACTTGGCTTAATTAAATATATAATCCCAAGTTAAAAAGTAAAATGTGAACGGGATTGATTGTAAATGGAGGAAAGTATGGATATAAATAAGTTGTGACTTATAAAACTTAAAGTAGAATAAATAAGCCAAAATAAAATTGTTTGAATTTTGGGAAATGAATTAAAATCCAAAACTTGAATTATAAAATAGATTGAACTCAAGAAAATTAAGTGAAGCGATTTTTGAAGGGAAAAAATCAAACATTGAATTAAAAGTGGGGAATGAACTAATTTGAATAAATTAGTTAAGTGAGTATGTTAATGGGATTCTGATTGGTCTAAGTCACTTCGTTTCTTTTTGTCCAAGTCACTTCTTTTTTCGTCCAAGTCACTTCCCTTTTTGTCCAAATCACTTCCCTTTTTCTTTATGAGTATCGGGAATTGGATAAAAATTGAATTATGAGTTAAAAATGGATTTTTGTGAATTTAAACATGAGTTATAAATTAAATTCAACTTAGAAGTGCTAAGTGAATTGAATATGATTGAAATATGGTGAAATGGAATGAAGTTGGATTAAAACAGAAATGGTTTGAATTGCAAATAAAATTCAAAGGAGTGGAAATAAAATTGAAATGGTCTTATTATTAATAAAATAAGTTCGGAAGTGAAATGAAAATGTGAAATAAAGTTTAAAATGGATTGAATGAATATACTAATTGAATTAAATAGAATGGAATTTAATTGGAAATAGAGATGAACTTAAATTAAGTTGTTAACTTAAGCAAATTGTTAAATGGTTGTTAGTGAGCTTTATGAAATGGTTTTGAATAGAACCTGTTTGAATGATGAAATGGAATGTAAGTAAATGGATAAAATTAAAAATGAAGTGAAAATGAGAATGCATGGATTGTGAATAAATTTAAAATCGAATAAAATTTATAAAAATTGAGTTGAGATCAATTTAAAATGGTTAAAACTTAAGTACTTACTTATTCACATGAATATCGTCGAAGTGCATAAGAAAATGGGTCGTTCGACGAAACGAAAGAAAATAAAATTCTACGAATCATTGGAAGTAAATGAAATTGATTTTTGAATCAATTGGAATAAATATGAGTTGTTTTGCTTAGAATGAATTGAATGGACTAAGGTGAGTGTAAATCACTTAAAATTGAAAGTAATAATTTAAGAATTGGTTGTAAGCAATTGAAATTGGTGTCGGAATCTTATAAATTGCATATAGGTATTGTTTAGTGTACATTGCTTATGAAGTGCATGTGTTTAGCTACTGAAAGTAAATAAATGTTAGTGAGTTGCATATATTTTATACTTACAAGTTTGAATTAGGTAAGTACAGGTACAGAGAAGCCATATGGCTGGATTTGGACGTGCAAAATTATAAATAAATAAGCCGCTTGCTTAAAAATGCTAAATAGAGGTATGCCTACGCAATAAAAGTTAGGAAATATGAACTATTGTTTGTTTTTTTGTTTTTCCGACCATGTGAGTCGATGTACATATATTTTTATCTCTTGTCAAATTGCAAAAGCTCCTCCGTACAAAGGAGACTCTGCCAAAATTTTCCGAAAATTTTGGGAGTTAGAAAATTTTAGGAAATTTTTTTGTTAGCGACAAAACGATTTCAAATTGGAATTGAATAAGGAATTTTGGAAATGGAAATTGGAACTAATTGTTTAGTTTGAACTTAAGGATTAGAAAAGTGAATATGGGATTTTCACTAAGTATGTTTTAGTAAGTTTGGGGTTTGGGACATTCTTCTGCATTAGTAATTTCGTGGACGAAATTCTTTTAAGGGGGGAGGAATGTAACGACCTAGATTTTCCAAACGATTAATTTAAGATATTTAAATGGATTTAAATATTTGATTTGGATTATGAATTTGATTTTGAATATGGAAAGTATGATTTTCATTTATAAAGTAAATTAAGGTCTAAGATATAATGATTTATTGGAAAATTCGACTTTTGAATTATATAATTGGTAATTGGGTAAAATATAAAATCTGGAGTTATAAGCTTGTCGAAAATATTTCAAAGGCTTATAAAATTTATATTGATAATACTGAAAGCAATAGATGGGGTAAAATTGAATTTAACAGTAGTTTGTTCAATTTTAAAAATACATCGTTTAAATTGATGTTCAAAAATAGCCTTTTGAGGCACAGTCTCGGATTTCGACGAAACCAGTTTCATTGGATCCGTAATATTGTATTATTATAGGGTTTCAAATAGTATTTGGAGTTGTTATGTGAGTGTACGATATGTAAACGCAAAATTTATATCAAAATCTAATATATAATTACTGGTCCAAAAAGCTATCTTCTCCATACGATCGAATTAGTAGTCGAAATCTTTTCCATTGCGTTCGTAATAGGGGTATAACATTATAAATGCCTAGCGGCACGCCTCGATAAGAAGTCAAGTTTTTAAGCAATGAATTCAAAACGATTTGAAATTTAAATTTAAATTAATATATATTTACTTTTGTTGACCAGTCAAAACAATTTCATGTCAAAACTTTTTGCCTTCACCTCGATGGCACTATAGCAATTTGTCTCAGGCACGTAAACATCGAATCATGTCCCCCTTCTCCATCTTTTTAAAAACAGTAAGCCGATGAATCAAATCACAAAGAAAACTTAAGAAAAAGAAATTAGATCGAAGAAATATAATGGCCGAAGCCTGAGAGATAATCGTGAATCCTCTCAGTTTATAAAAAAAGAAATGGCTACAATTAAAAATCGCGTCCCTCTCTCTCTTTCGTTCAATCCAAAAATTTCTCGACCAAAAACAAAATCGAACGCAAAACCTTGGCCTCCTCTCATTTGAATCTCAGAAACTAATCGTAGTAATCGCGTTCTCTTCCTGGTTGAACCGTAGCAAGATTGATCCAATTGGTCGAAGGAGCCAGCATTGAGATCGAGTTGATCGGTCACGTTTTTATTTGGGAAGTCTGATGGTCGTGCTCGCGAGCACGGAGAGAAAGCATCAGATACAGGCGACTGATGTTGGTTTCGATGTAGGCGCAGTCGCATTTTGGTGGCCATGCGAGATAAGGGATTCGTTTTCTAGCCAAGTTCAACACGAGGTGTTGCTGTTCATCGGAGTTGGCTGGGTTCGTTTTCCCAGTAAGATCGAACTTGTGAGGTATATTCATTTTATCTTTAATTTAATTCAGTATGTATAGATTGAATAGTAATAATAATATGCAGTTCTTAGTTTTAATATGCAAGCAGAAAATATAAAAAATAAAAAAATTAATTACAGTAAAGAATTTAAATGCAGTTTATATATATTATAAAGGTAGTTTTATTTAATAAAACTTATTTAATTATTTTTAAAAAAGGTTATTTTGCTTAATTTAGTTTTGAAAGTTAATTTTTAGTTAAATTTTTTATTAAAATAAAATGTGTTCGACCAATTCAAATGTAATTAAATCGTATAATGTTTATATAAGGTCTGAAATCGTGAAGGAAACAAGTCGGTTTGGATTGGATTGCAAATAAAATCAAAGGTGAGTTAATCTCAATCTTCTGGATTGCTGTTTAAATTTAAATGGTTGAATTTAAATAAGTGGAAACTAGCCACAAGGGCCTCTTTAGCAACTGCAATTAGTTTTTAGGGCACACAACTGAAATAATTACTCTAAAGGACAAAATGCAAAATAATTAGTTTCTAAAGCCTAAAAACTTATGAAATTATGTCCTTGAAAGTAATTGGACTGCCGACTATGTCCTTAAAAGTAATTATTCTGCTGACTTTGGCCTTGAAATTAATTTCTTTGGATGTGTGTCCTAAAAACTAATTGGACTGCAAAGTTTGTCCTTCTAGTGAAATGCCCCTTTAAATAATTGGTTGAATGATTGAATTGATTGGATGTGCTATATTATATATATAGTAGTATATCTTGGAGTGATTGATTTCCCGCATTATATAGCGGATGAGACCCTATGCACCGCATAATAGCCGATGATATTATATAAACCCATATACCGCGATATTCCACCTCGAAGTGGAATTGGTATTTTATATCGTGCTAATATCTGTGGATGTAGGGAAACAAGTTGGAGGGATCCAACTGGATTCCTCAAATTTATTTAGATTGTTTAATATTCTGTGATATGGTTTATGTGATAATCAATGTTAAATTATATTGGTAGTTCAAATGTTGGATGTTTTGGTTTGATTGAATATATTCGGATATTCTGAGTTATCAAAAATGTACAGATTTGGATTTTGAAAGAAAATAAAAGAGAGAATTTTAAGTAAATAATTATAGAAATTTGGATAAATTAAAGAATGAATTGGGAAAGAATAAAAGTTGCCTTTTGAATTCTAATAAATAAAATTCCAAGTATGGAGAAATGAGATTTTTGAATAAATGGGAATAAGTGATTTTCTAAAAAACTCAAGTGTTATTATGTAAAGGAATGAAGAATTTATTTTAAACAATTTAAGGTTTTAAATTTAGTGAAAAGGATAAAGAAGGAATTTGAGAAATATGAAATTGGTATTTTCAGTTAAAAGATTTTAAATCGTAAGTAAGAATTAAAAATCTGAAGTTAATGGGTTTTGAAATAAATGAGTAAGTAAAGGAATTAATTTCAAAATGGAGTAAATTGGTAATCAATCTGGAAATTGATTTAAGTGTTTGAAATTGGAAATTTAAAGGAGAATGTGACTATGAAATTTATAAACTAGGCTTATAAAGTGAAACGGATATCAGTGGATATTTGGAAGTATAAATTTCACGGCGAGAATTTATTAAAGGAATGGGTAAATTTGTTTAAAAATAAAAGTGATTTATTTTTAAAGGATGTGAAAGAGAAGTGTATTTCCCTGGATAGCCAAGTACGCTTTCGAAGCAAATTTTTAAGTATAAGTTAAAAGTTTTAAAGTTGTTTTAAAAGCATGATTTAGAAAATTTATTATTTTTAAATGTTTAAATTTTAAAGTAAGTATTTTTCAAATTTATCTTAGTAGTAATTACTTAAAGGTGGCTTGGTACTATGTTTCTAAAAGATAAAAATTTAGTTTTATATTTTATAAAGTAGCTTTATTTTAAATATTCTTAAAGTATATATTTTTAAATAAAGTATTAAGGTATATTTTATTTTAAATGTTTTAAAGTATAATTTATAAAAAAGTGTTTTAAATTATTTTAAAAATATCTAAAGTATTGTAGTTGGTGTTTTCCGTAGAAATAAATATTTGGGAATTCATCCCATGAGAAGAGTGTGGTTTGAAAACTGTTTTCGAAGGGTTGAAAGGTGGAAATATATCTTGTGAAGATATTTTGAGATTAATAAATAATTTGGTAAGATTATTTATGTTTGATGATTGTTTATGAACGTTATTCGATAGTTAAATAACCGATATCAATATTGGCCAATGCGCGAATCGTTTCGAAGAGACGGGATCGGGATTTATTTCCTGAAAACCGCTTCGATCCGGTTTGAACGTTTTCATGTGGAAAACAAGAGTTTGGATTCGAAGGTGGAGTAGTAAAGTGCAAGGGCTAGTCGCTACTAATCCTGAGGTGATTCCAAAATGGATGCAGTGGGAGTAGTGCCTTCGGTTCCATTCGAACCTGGGATGGACTTGTACGGATGAATGCTTTTAGAACATCGTTAGGTGGACGGTGATCATTCTAAGTGAAATGTTCTAAAAAGGTAACGCTTAGCCTCGAGCCTCGTCAATCAGGAATGATTGAAAATCAGGGGTTATGCAGCAAGGCTTAGTGGGTCGCGCCCATTAGGGTGAGGTCATCCCTGTCTAGATGTCCCTTTTTATTTCGGTTGTGTGGGCGGTTGCTGATCCCAACCGTGAGGTGATCTTATTCGGGATTATCCAGTAAGGGGTAGTTCCGGTCTTGTGTTTCAGGGGATTTAGGGTGGATCCTCGGTACGCTGATCTAGACCAAGTACTGTGACAGGTGGTACCCCAGTGCATAGTCATTAGTTGGAAATCCATTCTTCCTACGCGCCTTTTACGATTTTTGTTTGTAGAACCCACTTTGTGGGTACTATGCTGGAATTTAATCATGTTACAATTTCAGCTATTTTAGTAAGTATTTTTATATGGACACTACTATAATATCAGATGATTTTGATAAAAAGCGTTTTGGCTATCGTGAGGTAAAAACCCGGTATGTTCATTTATGGCGTGGTCTTATGAGATGCTTTTGATATCAAATGATTTTGAAACATTAATAGTCCAATTGAGTGTGATTTCTCACGCTGGTATTCCAGACTGACTCGGGTGTTATTTAACTATAATTCTCGGGTCAGATCGAGCATTATAAAATACAGAAAAAGATGCTGTGGAGCTCAGGAGACGAGCAGGATGCGATGCGTACTTCCGTACTTGTTTAAAATATTCCGCTGTGTTGACTAGCTGTGTGTTCAGTTTTGTTAGGACATGTTATGATTACTGTCCAGTTGTGAGTTATGTGTACTCTGATGATGTAATGTATAAACAGATTTGCTTTTGTGTAAAGATATGTTATCATCTATTATATTTTATTCCGCTGCGACGGCTAGATTCTGTTGTTGTTTTGTTTTCTCTTCTTTTATCCCCTTCTTCTTTAACCCTAATGGTTCGTATTCCCGTTCACTTTGAGTTGACATGTTGGAGAATAGAGTCGACTTAAGGGGTACGGGTTTGCGGGCTGTTACAGTGGTATCAGAGCGTAGGTTGGTGATAATCTTGGCTCTGGTAGGGATTACTCATTGAAATAGAGTTCGTAATACTCTAAAATGAGTTTGAGTGTATTAATAAATATGAGCGCATATTTGTTAGTGAATATAAAATTGTTTTTATATTGTGTTGATTTATTGATTGGGTGTTTATGGATTCTGGTCGATATGTGGGACGCCATATTATCGATAGGAATTTTTAACTCTTAAACAAGATAAACCGACACGGTATTGTTTTTAATAGGGTAAATGAAATAATTTTACCCAAATTATTTTTGTATATAAAGGAAATAATTTTCGTAAATTATTATATTTATATATGGATGCTTGGTTGTTAGAAAATGATAATATTAAATTATTATCATTGTTGTGTAAAATTTATATTGAGAAATTGAAATCATTACCGAAAGCTAAGAAATAAATTCATATACAAATGGGATTTGTAAATGTGGTTTATAATTTGAAATAGAATTCCATAGTAATGTTTGAATAATTGGGTGGATTTTGAATTTGGATTTTTGGTGAAAGTTTAAATTCCTTTTGGTTTGAAAATGGTTTTCAAAGGTTTTGGAGAAATAATGGTGATATTATTTGGGAAATATTTTTGAATTGGATATGAAATCCGGTGAGACTTGAAATTAAGAATATTTGAAATGTTTCCTTTTAAGAGATAAAAGCACTTAACTCTCTTTCGGTTGCTAGAAAATAACTTCGGTGATGACTGCAGCATCATCGATGTTCATTTTCGAGTTTCCAAAGGAGGAATTGCTACTTAAATGTTTTAAATGGAAGATGTTTGCAAAAACTGGGTTTGGTTTTGAAATTCAAAGAGGTAATTGAATTTACCAAAGAATTTTGGATATAATTGATTTCAAATGATTTTTGAAATACTTAAGTGATTATTGAAGACTATGGAATTGGTTTAAATGTTTTGAGTATCTAAGTAATGGCTTAAGCTCTAGAGGTTTAACTAAAAATGTTTATGGATTATAAAAATGTTTGGAAATTTGTAAAGTTCGAAAATTTCCTGGAGTGGAATTAACTTGTAAAATGCTACCAAATTAGAAGAGTAAGTCGAATTTAATGAACTTAAGCTAAGTTTAATAATATTGTGATTAGATTTGAAGATTGAAATATCATTGAGATGGAATTGTATCATGTGGTGGATACATTAAATGAAACTAAGTTCTTACTTAATAAAATGAATGGTGTGAAGTCAAAAGAATGGTATGGGGTTAGATTTAACTGGATTTTAGTCAAATAAGATTGAATGGAATAAATAGATTTTGATAGCTTATAAAAGAATTGAAAACCCATTGAATAAAAATATATATACTTGGCTAAATTAAATATATAATTCGAGTTAAAAAGTGAAATGTGAACGGGATTGATTGTAAATGGAGGAAAGTATGGATATAAATAAGTTGTGACTTATAAAACTTAAAAGTAGAATAAATAGGCCAAAATAAAATTGTTTGAATTTTGGGAAATGAATAAAAATCCAAAACTTGAATTATAAAATAGATTGAACTCAAGAAAATTAAGTGAAGTGATTTTTGAAGGGAAAAAAATCAAATATTGAATTAAAAGTGGGGAATGAACTAATTTGAATAAATTAGTTAAGTGAGTATGTTAATGGAATTCTGATTGGTTGGATAAAAATTGAATTATGAGTTAAAAATGGATTTTTGTGAAGTTAAACTTGAGTTATAAATTAAATTCAACTTAGAAGTGCTAAGTAAATTGAATATGATTGAAATATGGTGAAATGGAATGATGTTGGATTAAAACAGAAATGGTTTGAACTGTAAATAAAATTCAAAGGAGTGGAAATAAAATTGAAATGGTCTTGTTATTAATAAAATAAGTTCGGAAGTGAAATGAAAATGTTAAATAAAGTTTAAAATGGATTGAATGAATATACTAGTTGAATTAAATAGAATGAAATTTATTTGGAAATGGAGATGAACTTAAGTTGTTAACTTAAGCAAATTGTTAAATGGTTGTTAGTAAGCATTATGAAATGGTTTTGAATAGAACCTGTTTGAATGATGAAATGGAATGTAAGTAAATGGATAAAATTAAAAATGAAGTGAAAATGAGAATGCATGAATTGTGAATAAATTTAAAATGGAATGTAATTTATATAAATTGAGTTGAGATCAATTTTAAATGGTTAAAGCTTAAGTACTTACTTATTCACATGAATATCGTCGAAGTGCATAAGAAAATGGGTCGTTCGATGAAACAGAAGAAAATAAAATTCTATGAATCATTGGAAGTAAATGAAATTGATTTTTGAATCAATTCGAAAAAATATGAGTTGTTTTGCTTAGAATGAATTAAATGGACGAAGGTGAGTGTAAATCACTTAAAATTGAAAATGATAATTTAAGAATTAGTTGTAAGCAATTGAAATTGGTGTCGGAATCTTATAAATTGCATATAGGTATTGTTTAGTGTACATTGCTAATAAGTCGTCGTCCAATGGAACCTTCTTCTTTCAATCATAAATCTTAGTCTCGGTATGCCATCAGGAAGATGTAACGACCCGGAATTTTGGACACTTCGTATCTAAATATCTGAATTATTTAAATATTTGATTATTTGATTAAATGTTATTAAAATAATTTAATAATCTTTCTAACCTCCTTTAAATCATAATTAATGATGGTAAACTTGTTTTGGAATTTTTTTTACAAAAATATGTACTTTGGAAAAATATCGATAATATGACCGAAAATCGTTTTTTCAATGAACAGCTAATTACTCAACGGAAGTTATTCCAACTTTTTGCATATATCTAATTAATCATAATGGAGATGATTAGAAACCCAAAATATTTTCATGTTTATGGCTAACTAAATAGGAAAATGAGCAAAAACGAAAATAATTAGCTCTTATGCTAATATCTAACGAACACATTGCGACTTATTAAACACTCTCCTCTTCATACAAGCTTGGAAGGTTCTAGAAGCTTCGAATATGATAAGAGAGAATACGATAAGAGTATAATAGTAATTAGCCTAAAGGAGAAGTGACATAAAGTAAAAGTAAGCATATATGGAAATGCTTAAGTATTAAGTAAATGATAAAGTAGATGTGATGGGAGGTAAGCCTTCCGAGGAGGGCGAGAGTAAGCTTAATCTTCACCATTTAAAGCTTATAAATAGATGGGAGGGTTCACTTAATAATCAAAAATAAATTCCTAAGCTTGAGTTGAAGTACGAGGGATGAAAATGGTGGAAGTGCTTAAGCACTAATCCATTAATTACTCTCTAACTTTTTCAAAAGTTAACCAAATCATCTCTAATATCTTTTAAACCTTGGCTTAGGGCCCAAGACATCATGGGAAGCATGATTAGAAAGTAATAAGTGGGAGGAGGTGAGAGGAAGAGGGTGATTCATGGACGGGCCATGAGCTTGGGAAGAGGAGGAAGAAGGTGGCTTTGGCTTGGAAGTGCTAAAGATTGGACCTTTAGACTTATGTTGATGGAAGGAGGTGGTTCTTTGGTTCTTATGGATTTGTGCTTGGGTTAAGCAAGGACCTAAGTGAGTTATCACACTATCCCTTAAGTATATACCGTGTATACATATGTTGTGTGCAAATTATAAAGTTAAATTGACAATAACTAAGTAAAGTTATAAACTTTGGACCCTCTTGCTTTTGAAAGCAAATGATAACTTTATATTGTAAACCCCACTTTTATTACCCTCTTAAACGTGTGACATAGTTTTGACTTTATGTTTAAATTGTTGTTTAACTTGTGTATTAAATTGAAGTAAGTTTGAAAGTGTTTGAAGTGAGAATAGTCGTTATAAGCGCACTTTCAAATCTCTTGTTTTGGGGATTTTTCATAAATAAATAGAAAGATATTTTAGAGATTTCTTTCCATGTTTTTAAGTACCCTAATGGTAGTACTTATTATAAAATTTCAAGTCTTAAATCATTTATTTAAGTGGTTAAAACTAGTCGCAAAGATGGTGCTTTTTAATATTGTTGTATCATGGACTTTTGACAGCACTTGTAAATACTGTAGAAAATCGATTATGGTTTTATGTGTTTAAAATGCGATGTTTTGACTAGTTTTTCATGATTTAAATTGTTTCTAAATTCTTTTCTTTTATAAATTCTTTTGATGGAAATTCTTATAAAATGTATTTGAGTAAGAAAAAAAGAATAGTAGTTTAAATATAGCCTTAATGAATATTTATGAATTTTGAAAGTAAAGTGCTGCAAAATGTAAAACATGCTTTTAATCAAACTTCTAAGTTAGTTATTTTCAAGTAATATTTTATGTAGACATTTAAAACCTATTTATAAGTATTTCTAAAGTACTGTATATATAAGTTTTGATAAAGGTGATTGACTAGGGTTAACACTAATAATCCGACGAGTAAACTTATATGTTTATGAGATTCAAGAATGAGGTGTCTAGACAAGGCTTGAAGCAACCAGTGCCCAAACTTACCTGGCTTCACTCTTGAACGAGGAACGGTTTAAGTTGAAATGTTGGAAACATGTTTATCGGAGTTGACGTCAAAACTTGCTAAGGCAGAAAAGAGTGCCAAGGAAGCGTCAAAAGCAATAAGTCGTTTGAAAGCTACCCATAAGAAGGAACTCGATGCTGCCCTCAATCACAGCGGTGCACTCGCTCTGGAAAAGGGTTCCTTACAAAAGGAAAAAGATATCCTGGCCCACCGCATTGAGGAACTTGAAGATCTTCTGAGGAAAGAAAGGGAAGAGAAGATCGAAGCTTAGGAAGAATCATAGAGCTATTGCGAGAAGGCTGTTGAAGCCAGAAGTCTGAAAATCAAACTTGACGACCAATTTGCCAAAATAGAAGCCCTTAAAGAAGTGGCACGAGTGGAAGCCCGTAAGGTGATGACCAAAAAAATTGGAACCCACATGGAAGATGCTAAAGAGACCGGTTGGAATGAAATTAAGGACATGTTTGATACTCTGATCATCGAATACAACGCTAAAGTCCTTATCCACCATGACTTGAGCTTTCTTGGTGAAGGTTATCTTGAGTCACTCACTGAAGCCTAGGAGTATATTGTTGGGATGAAAAAGAGGGAGCTGGACGAAGTCGGTTTAGATGAAGAGAAATTAGTGTAGGAGATCCTTTGTAGAAATGAACCCTTAGACCTTGCCGCCTCGAGACTCCGCTATTTCGACATTTTAGCACCTTCGAGTAAGGGGAAAAATATTACTGAATATACAGAGTCTGACCCTGACAAGATGTGAGTTACGATCCAGATAAACCCAGTTATTAATCTAAAGCGTTGATCCCTATTCCGGAAGGGGCACTTCTGTGACAACAAAGAGCCAGCCGGATGCAAGTATTCCACTTTACCCTCAACTCTTCAAGAGGTTTCCTTCTTCATGTCCAATGTTTTAGGATTATCTCCTTGTTTTGACAAATTCGCAGGTTTTTCGGGGACCGGCCAAACTCCTAAAAGTGACGCTGCCGTGGAGCTACAAGAGAAATCAATAGAGATTTCGACGGTCACCGATGTTCTGGGGCCCGATGCTCAGGTCAATATAGCACTCGACGATGATAAGGCTGAAGATCCATTACTAGTGGATGAATCAGATGATGTTGTGATTACCGACACCTCCAAACGCATTGGTGAAATCAGCCTGAAAGAGCGCATTGAGAAGGAGGAGTTGCTGAAGAGAAAGGCTAAAGCTGAGCCCACCGAGGTGGACATTGACGATCCACACCTCGTCCCATTACAAGTCATCCTCCCGATGGGTCGATTCCTAGAGAACTTCCTCCAAGCTTTGAAAGCTCTTTCGCCAAAGGCGGTAAAGGATCAAGGAAGAGAACAAGCGAAAATTCAAATAGTGCCACTTCCGACAAATCCAAAAAGGAGAGAAGATTGAAGAAATAGCCGTCTCTTCGGCTTGGTGTGTACAAAGTTTGCATAGCTGTTTGTTCATTTTTTTTATTAGTCGTGGTTGTACGGATACAACTCCCGGTTTTTTGAATAAACCTGTACCACAATTTTGAAACTTATCATACGAATAAAAGTTTTTGTTTTCTGTTAAGCTCTCATGTGAACTGTTATTTAAGTAGCTAAACTATTACTTTCCATTCAATGTATTTATACTTTGTTGTTCGTTAATTCTGATAACAACAACTAGCTCTATCCCAAGGCCTCAATGTGGTTGTGATCTTGAGTCGCATCAAATGCTGGGCTCGAGCCTTAGTGGTACGCCGTCGAATTCAGCGGTTTGAGTAATTATACTTCCGCCCCCAGTCTTGGGTTAGCTTTGTTAGACGTTGGATGGTCGAACCCCATCCTTAGCGAGTTTATACTTCTTTTGTCGGTTTTAAGCCGGAGTTCATGGAATAGTGAATGGTCGAACCACACTCATCTATTTGTTTAGACTCATATTCATACTCTAGGGATATGAGTTATTTGATGGGTGGTCAAATCACGCCTAATTTAAGTTTATACTCTAGTCCGCATTCTGGGGACTTAGAGTTATTCCACCGGTGGTTGATTCACACTCGCTTTATATTTATACTCTAGTCTGCATGATGATGACTTAGAGTTATTTCACGGGTAGTCGATTCACACCCGATTTATGTTTATACTCTAGTCCGCATTGTGGGGACTCAGAGTTATTTCGAGGAGCATTCAGATCGTACTTTCCTAAATTGATTGATTTGCCCCCAAGATCCAAGGTTTGATTTAGCGAGCGATCGGTCGTGTCACGGTCGCTCTTATTTTATTTCAATCCCATCGTTCAAAGGGATATATTCGATCATCAGATGGTCGAGTCACATCCATTCCTCATTGTGCACCCATCCATTGGATTATGAACGGGAGTTATTAAATTAACAATCGAACCATGCTCATCTTGTTTAGTCCCATTGGGAACTGGCGTAATTGATTAATTCCAAACTCTAAGAACCTGTTCGAACATATCGACATCAATCAATTTTGTAATGAAACTAATGCTTATTGCTTCAGCAAACATTAATATTAAGGGAGTTCAAAAATTTATTTACTAAATGGAAAAGAATGATATAATCTGCCTTATTACATATCTCGAAAGTCAAATGCTAAAGCAAATTCTTAAAGCAAATACTACTGAATGAAAAACAAATGAACTAAGTGAAATAGCATCGTATGTGATCACTATTCTACGCTCTTGGGAGTGTGATGCCATCAATAATTGCTAATTTGAAAGTTCCCTCTTCAAGCCTCTGTTCAATGACATACGGACTTTCTCAGATTGGATTCATGTGCGATGGGGAAGGAAAAATCCATTTCAAGACAAGATTGCAGATTTCAAATGTTCTTGGTTGGAGTTTAATGTTGTAGTATTGGACGACTCGGTATCGATGCATAGCTTCCCTCAAATTGGCTTCCTCATGCTTCTCGTCTATAAAGTCAAGAGATTCCACGAGGAGATCTTTATTCGTTTTGGGATCGTAGTAAGTCACTCGATGAGAAGGAACTTCGAGGTCAACAAGAATGACGGCTTCGAAACTGTAAGCAAGGGTGAATGGAGTATGGCCAGTCGCAGACTTATGGGTGATCCTATAATCCCATGGTGCTGTCTGAAGTTCATCCACCCACTTGCCTCTAGCCTTTTCCAAATGCTTCTTCAGAATGGACTTTATAATTTTGTTCACAGTTTCGATCTGTCCATTTGCTTGAGGGTGAGTGACTGCTGCAAACCTTTTTTCAATATGATACCTCCGACATAAGTCTTTGAATTTAGCACTTTCGAATTGAGTCCCATTATTTGTTACAATAGTTCGTGGAAGACCAAAACGACAAATGATGTTCCGGACAATGAAATTGCTTACTTTCTTCGTTGTGATCATGACTAAAGGTTCTGCTTCGGCCCATTTGGTGAAGTAATCAATTGCGACGGTAGCGTACTTTGCACTACCTTTAGTGATCGGTAAGGAACCGATAATATATATCCCGTATGGAAAATGGCCATGGGCTGACCATTTGCGTGATTTTCGTTGGCAGAGCTCTAGGAATTTTTGTATATATATGGCACTTGTCACATTGTCTTACATAGTCAGCGACATCTCGATTGACGGTTGGCCAATAATACCGTAACAGAGTATTTTCTTTGCTAGAGTTTCCCCATAAGTGTGATCGCCACATTTTCCTTCATGAACATCTTTTAGGACCCATTTTATCCCATCGTGAGCGACACACCAGAGTAAGGGAATAGAAAAACCCTTTATGTACATAACTCCTTGCATGATATATCGTGAAGCTTTATGAAGGACTAGTCGCTTTTCATTCCTTTGTTCGGGTAGGACACCATGTAGCAAATAGTTTTAAATCAGAGTCATCCACGATTCCCTTTAAGGCTCTGCCTCTAGTACCGAGTCGATTTCTATCAGGTTTACAATTGGGGCATTTAATACTTCGACCGAAACCAAGCCCATCTGTTATGCGTCGTTAGTGCTAGCAAACTTAGCTAATGAATCAGCCTCTCTGTTTTAATACTGTGGAAAATGCGAATTGTCATAATACTCAAATTCAGTCAATAACACTTGGGCTTGGGTAAGGGATGGAGCAAGCCGTTGTCCTTTAGCTTGATAATATCCCCTGACTTGGTATATTACCAACTGTGAATCGCAAAAGATTTCAAAAGACTTTATTCCCAGTTCTCTAGCGAGTTTAAGTCCAATAATCAGAGCCTCGTACTTAACTTCGTTGGTTGCCTCTGGGAAATCAAGATTTAAAGCATAATAGATTGACCGATCTTCGAAAGTTAGAAGCATAATTCTAGCTCCATAACAATGATCATTGGATGCTTCGTCAGTATACAATTTCCACCATGGTAGGGATTTTGATCTTTTTCGGAGAATAATCCTACGCAATGAATTTTACTATAAAATCTACCAGGGCCTGACCCTGGATAGCCCTCCGAAGGAGATAAGTGATGTCAAATTGACTAAGCTCGATATTCCACTTAAGTAACCTTCCAGACGTCTCAGGTCACTGCAGGACCTGTCATAACGACTGGTCGGTGTAATCGGATGTGTCTAGAAGTATGGGCGGAGCTTTCATGATGCAATCAACAAGCAGTATGCCAGTTTTTCCATTTTCAGATAGTTCCTTTCAGCTCCGGTCAATCGCTTGTTGATGTAATAAACAGGTCTGTGAGTTCGATTCTCCTCACGAAGTAATGCGACACTTATATCATGTACCGACACGACTAAATAGATGTATAAATCTTTATAATCCACCGACTTTGACATGATGATGGTCTCTCCAAATGATTCACCAAAGGTTAAAATGCGTTTTAACAATCCTGTGTCAATTTGAAGTTTCTTTTTTCCTTCCTAATCAAGTCAAAGAAAGGAATGCATTTGTTGGTAGCTCTAGAAATGAATCGGCTTAAGGTAGCAACTTTGCCATTTAGACTCTGTACTTGTTTGATAGTCGTTGGCGCTTGGATATCGTGGATAGCTTGAATCTTCTCGGGATTAGCTTCAAGTCCGCGGGCGCTAACCATAAAACCCAAGAACTTCCCCGATGCTACGCCAAAAGAACACTTCAAAGGATTAATTTTCATCTTGCAATTTCGAAGGATGTCGAAATATTTCTGCCAAGTCTCTAATGTTGTCGCGTGACCGTTGCGACTTCATAAGCATATCATCCACATATACTTCCATCGTCTTTCCAATCTAATCTTTAAACATCCTATTGACTAAGCGTTGGTAGGTCGCTCATGCATTCTTTAGCCCAAACGACATCACCATATAGAAATATAATCCAACATCGGTAATGAAACTGGTGTGCTCTTGATCAGGAATGTGCATCGGGATTTGGTTATATCCTGAGCCGTGTAGTTAATGCCCCGCTATTATCCCGTTACAACCCCGTTATATCTCATAGCGGATTTCTACCGCTACGATTTTTCCATATAGCCCCAGAATATAGCCTTTCCGCTTTAATCCCTGCTATTTCCGCTATATCCCGTTATTTCCGCTATATTCCGCTATTCCCGCTATATCTTTTTTAATAAAATGAATTAAAAAATTGCATTTATACATTATAAAATTACGAAAATAATTTATTTGATTTAATTTTTAATATATTTTCAGAAATGAAAATACTCTAATATTCTACCAAATTCAGTTATGTTATATAACAGTTTTTCGTTTATTTAAAGTATATTCGCACATATTTTTATTTAAAAATATTTATGTATTATTTATAATTCAATTGAATGATAATTTTTCATTTAATTACCATTTATATATTTGTAAAAACATTAAGTACGAGTTTTATATGCTATTTTAGAGTCATCCGCTATATCCCGCTATATCCTCGCCGTATCCCCGCTATGACTTTTTGCACCTCCACCGCTTTAAATCTACCGAACGCATTAACTGCACAGATCCAGAGTACGTATCCATGAAAGATAACAATTCGTGTCCCGCTATTGAGTCCACTAGTTGGTCGATCCTTGGAAGGGGAAAACTGTTTTTTTGACACATGTTGTTCAAGCCTGAGTAATCAATGCATGTTCTCGATTTCCACTTCTCCTTTTTCACAAGCACATGATTAAATACCCACCTAGGGTAGATGGCATCGCTAATAAACCTGTTGTATTAGAGTCTATTTATTTCGTTTTTGAGAGTGGTAGATCTCTCCGGATCCATGCCGTGTCTTTTTTGTTTCATTGGGACATGCCTCGGATCAATATTTAATGCATGGCTCGTAATGGCAGGCGAGATTCCATACATGTTAGAGTGAATTCAAGCGAACACGTCCAGATTCGCTTGGAGAAATCCAGCAAGTTCATTCATCATAGGGGGGCTGAGCCATGATCCAATGTTTAGGACCTATGATGGGTCATCGTGGCTGATTGTGATGACAATCGTCAGCTCAGCCGGTGCAGCCTTGGTCTCTTTGGGATCCTCCTCATCATCTCTCGGATCTCCTATAGAACCAATTGTGGCGCCTAAGCTAAGGCTCAGGCGCTAGTTGTCAATCTTCGGTAGCTTGGATGTGGACTGTCTTGTCCACACCCTTACCTTTCTCTTTATGTTGAGCATCCCTCAACTTAGCTACATAATAGGCACGTCCAGTCACCTGATCACCATGAACAACTCCAACACCATTATCTATCGGAAACTTCAAAGTCAAACACCATGTGGCAAGAGCTGGCCGGAATTCGGCTAGGGTCGGTGGCCTCGAAAAACATTGTAAGGAGGGTCAACATCCAAAATAACGAACGTCAAGATCCGCACTCTCCTACAGTCACCTTCTCCCAACTCTACAGGTAATTCAACATAACCAACGGCTTCAGTGGAAACACCGTTAAAACTGTGTATGCAGGCCTTAGACAGCTTTTAGTCCTTGGCTTCCATTTTCATCTGATCATAGGCCTTTTTGAAAATTATATTTACTAAACTTCCACAATCAATCAATATCCCTCTCACCAAAGCAGGGCCGATCATGCCGAAATGACCATTAGGTCGATCGTCGGAGCCTCCACCTTGTCCACATCTTTGTTTCTAAACACGATATCATCTGTCATTGTACATTGCTGTTTTGCTAGAGCTCCATCTTCTATATTCAAACAATATTCAAAATCCACATGCTTAATCGCGCTAGCATAGCGCTCCATCTAATGCTAACTCTTATCTGCTATGTGTCGTCCTCCAACTATCGTATATATTACCAATCTTCCACCAGTTCATGCAGGCTCCTCAGCCCTATGTGGTACTTGTCCTTGATTGGGGTCGGATGTCCCATGTCCGCCATCCTGTGGGGTTTTTGTAAATTGTTGTAACTTCCTTTCCCAAATCAGCTTTTTGATAATATCCTAGAGATACCTGCATTCATCCGTGCCATGTCCATAGCATTCGTGGAATCGATAATATTTTCTAGTTTGTTTCTGCTTCTCGATCGATTCTTTTGGAGGTTGCTTCCTGTATTGCATGGTGTTGTAGGTAGATAAATAGATGTTCTTCAAGGACGTATTCAACGACATGTAAGTATCGCAGATTAGAATCCTAAGTTCCCTTTTTTAGAATCCCTCTTTCATTCTCGGCCCATCTCTCCGCTTTTTTTGCTGATTTGGCTTTGGACATTCACTTGAACTTTTCCAGAGCCGCCATCAGACAGCTTTACCAGGATATTACTTTGTACAACTCTCTGCTCGGTCCCGCAACCTTCTTCTTCTTAGAGGGCCTGGATTCTTCCTTTCTCAAATACTGAGCCGCCTTTGTGTAAAAGCGTTTCAATGTCGCAGTTTGCTTACCGGTTAACTAATCGCTGAAATCAGATTCTGGATCTATCTCTCATGTCACAGCCATCCATATTGCATGGTCATTCGGATTGCTGATTTTCGTAATAGATGTATGAAATATCTTCAAATAATCTTTCAATAATTCTCCTGAAGCCTGGATTATGCTGGACAGGGACATTACATCCATGAGGCAGGTTGCATGCATTCGAAACTGCTCCACAAACTTTGTTGCCAAATCATCGAATCTAAAAATTGATCATGGGGCAATTTTGTGAACCACATCGTTGTTATTCGAGAGAAAGTTATGGTAAAGCATCTACACTTGATTGCATCATCCACTCGTGTGGAATCATCAGCCATTCATATCTCATGATGTGTTGCTTGGGGTCGGTTTTTCCCTCATAGGCGGGCATCGACGGTATGTTGAACCTCCTTGGATACTCAGCATGTATAACACTATTAGTGAACGGGGTATAGCTTCTCGAGATTTCCCGGCCATCGTTAATCAAGCCCTAGCTCTCTCTCACTAACTATCTGTAACGATCCCGGTTTTGAGTCAAATTTAATTTAATAATTAATATAAAATTTTGGACTAAATTATGAATTAATTTGAATTTTCCCAAATTAAATAAGATATTTGTTTGTTTGTTTATATATATGTATATAAATTTATTATAAATTGAATTTTGGAATTGAGAGTCAAAAATAAATATATTGATAATAAATTGAATTTAAATGCTCTATATTTTAAGATTAATAAAAAAATTGTATTCTAATTATAATACATGATATATTTTGAAAGTTATATTTTGAATTTAAATATAATAATTCTTCAATAGACATTTAAAGTTAAAATCTATATTATAAGAACTTATATACATAATATATATATATTTGTGTGTGTGTGTTTATTTATGAATAATTAGCTTTAAAAATCATTTTTCTTTAAGATTATAAAATTATTTATAAAAGGAAAAGTAATTATTAAAACTGAAAATAGAATATAAATATATATAACTAAATATATAAACTAATATATATTAAATAAAAAATTCTTATTAATAGATATAATTTACAAATGTAAACACTTTATAATATAAAATGACATGTGTAAGCAATTTAACAATAAAATTAACATGTGTAAACATTTTATGAAACAATTTAACATTTGTAATTATTTTAACAAACCATTAATACAAGTGTTGGCTCAATTTTATTATATAATTACAAGTGTCATTTATCATCTTTTATTTTAATTATTAATAAAAAGAAAAACAAGAATATAAATGCCTCACTCTCTCCTTCTTTCTTCATTTTCTTTCATATGTTTCGAAACTTAAATCAAAGAAAAACTTAAACCTGTAAAACAAACCAGAAATAAAAACCTGAACAAAAACGATCAAACCTGAAAACAATATCTTCTCAATAATCAAAGTTTTTATCTCAAACACAAAGCAGTTCATAGATCAGGACTTTAAAGCAAATTTCAACTTGAAGCCTAAAGAAAATATTAAAAGCTTGAAACAAATCTTCAACCTGAGAAGATAAAGCATTCAAGTTTCAGTTTTAAAAACAAGTTGCTGTTTCAAAGCAACTGAGCTAAGGATCAAGTAAGCAGTGGATCCAAATACAACTCAGATCAACTAGCAGATCAACTCATATCCATCAAAGCAAAAGTTCAGAGCAACTCAAAACAAATTAAGTGTCAGATCAAATAAAAAACTCAGCCTTCTCTGCTTTCAGAATCCTGGTAAGTAAACTTTTGAACCTGTATATATAAATCTTGGTTTGCCTGTGATAATGGATGTGTGTGATAATTTGAAAATGTTTTGGTTATAAATACAAATGCATGTGTATAAATTTTAAAGATGTTTATGCATGTCCGTAATGCATATATATCCCATGTTCTTATTTTACAAGGTTTAAAAACAAAGTAAAAATTCAAATCTTCTTATTTAAACTCTGATAGACTGTGATATTTAAACAATTTATGATTGTTTAAACATAAACTAAGATTTAAAATTATTTTTAAGTATAACAGGTTTGAATTTATTTGGAAAATGGGAAATAAACAATGGAAGCCTTAAAACGTGATTATTTTAAACTTCATGATTTGCTGATTCATTTATATGATCGAAATCACCTTCGAAAATCATGATTTTTAAAGGTTAAATCAAAAAATTTAGTTTAGAAACCAAAGAGAAATTTGAAGTTGATCAAATTTTGGTTTTTGGGCAATTACTAGTGATTGGTGGGTGGTAAGGCCTCGAGATCGCCACTGGAGCTAGCTTGAAATAGTCGAGTTTAGGAAAAATGCTCGAAGATTTTTCCGATGATCGGAGTGGAGGAACGGTGTTGGTTTAGGGTTTAGTAACCCATTTTGGTCAGTGTTATAATCGAGTCGATTTCGTCGTCGATGGTGGATCGGGGTGGAACGGAACAGAGGGAGTTGATGCGTAAGGTTGTGGCGGAGCTTTGGACGAAGTCGCGAGGGTTCTAGCGATCTGTGGCGGCGAGTCAAGGAGTTTTTGGATGAACTGGGTTGTTCCAGGTATCGATCGAGCTGTACGATTTCGTTTCTCATGCGATTATGTCAAACTGAGTGGTCATTTGGGTCGGGATAATTGTTACCGACGAGCTGGAGGTGGTATCAATGGTCAGAACGCCGTTGTTTAATCGTTCACGTGCACGAGCATCAAAGATATCTGGGTTGGTTTGTGAAGTTGGGGAAGAAGGGAAGTTGATCGGGTTGGTCTCGAGAAATTTGGTTGTTTGACTCGAAGTTGAGAAGTTGTAAGGAATACCCGGGCTTAACTCGAGAAAAGTATGTGTTTGGCTCAGGTTTTTCTTTAAAGGTTTCAAAAACAAAATAAAATATTGAAGTTTTAAAGGTAAAGCAATTTTTAAAATTAAAGTTTTAAAGTACATTAAGGTAAATAAGTTTTTTAAGAAAAATATAAACCAGGCTTTCAAATTAAAATTAAAATCAAGTTTTTAAAACAAGTTTCCAAAGATTTGATTTTAAAGTTAAAGTATGTTTAAAATTGTTTTGGGTTTAGAGTAATTATACTGGGATAATGATTTAAAATATTCTTAAATGTTTCAAATAGAATTTGATGATATGATTAAGTAAGTGATTAAGATAAGTGGTTTATCTTAAGTTAATTAAGGCCTTGGGTAATTAAAGATTAATTAATTAATTAGTAAGTAATTAAAGGTTTTAATTAAGGATAATTTATTTGTTATGAGTTAAGTAATCAACGATGAGTAATTTAAAGGACAATTACTTAATGAAATAAATCAGGTATAACTACTTAATGTAATTAATAATAGATTACTACTTAATACAATTAAGGATATTTACTTTGTGTAATTACATTAAAGGATAATTAATTAATTAAGATTAATTAATGTAAGTAATTTAAAGGTAATTAATTACTTAAAGATAATTACTTAAAAAGAAATTAATTAATGATTTAAAGTTAATTAACCAAGGTGATTAATTAATTAATGTGATTTATTAGTTAATGATTAAAGGATAATTAATTAATATGATTAATTAATTAAGGTGATTAATTTGAGGATAATTAATTGATTAAAGATTAATTGATTAATGAAAAGTAATTAAGGGATGATTTATTAAGGGTTAATTAATTAATGTAATTGATTATGGATAATTAATTAAAGAATAATTAAATAATTAAGGATTAATTAATTAATGATTAAAGGATGATTTATCTATTAATTAAGATTTATTAATTAATGATTAAAGGTTAATTAACTTATTATTAAAGGTTAATTAATTTAGTATTAAAGGTTAATTAATAATGATTAAAGCATAATTAATTAAAATGGTTCATAATTAATTAATGATAATTATCTAGGATTAGTAAATAATTAATCTAGTTTAAATTGATTATAACCAGGTGATTAATTGATCTTACTTATGGATGTTTGGATTGTATTGAATGCTTTAAATTGTGTGATATCCGTGATGTGTGATTCTCTGTGATATGATTGAGCTGTGAACTGTGATTTATTTATTTGTGATGACATATTTATCTGTGAATGAAGATAAGCGTTATAGGATTATACCGCTTATCGATATTGCTGTGCTTAGATTGTGATGATTGATGATATTGTATTGTTGTGTGTAAAACCCTTGGACTACACCACACACACACAAATATGGATTTCACGGAAAATCGGTTAAGTCATGGTTTTTGAATTTAAAATGATTTAAAAATTGAATTTTGAATCCAAAATGGTTTGGAGGTGGTTTGGGTTAAATTTTGAAAAGGGAATTTTGGAATAAAAATTATTTTAGATATAATATGGTTTGTTAAAATAATTTGAATTTGATTTCAAGATTTTGAAGTTGATACACATACATATACATACATACACACACACACACACACACACACATATATATATATATATTCGAAAACTATAATTTAAAGGGATTATACAAGTTATATGGATTTTAAACCATTTTTAAAATAATTATTTTAGGAATTTAAATTTAACCAATGTTTATACTTTAAGGGCTATAACTTGAGCATATTGAATAGGATTTTCCCGAAACGAAAGCATTTGTTATCAAATGATAATACCTTTCATATAATAAAAGAACTTCCAGTTTTTGTTGAAAGTTTTTCGAGTTGTGAAATGGAAATTGTTTTGAAAGCTATAAATGCATCTTTGTGAAAAATTGGTGAACTTTGTTTTAAATTGAAGAGGATCTTAAAAAGGTGAATATTTTGTTTTAAATGATTAAAGTGGAAATTTGTTTAAACCATTTGAAGAAAAGGTTTTAGGCTAAAGTTGACTTAACTAAGATCCTAATATATCCATATTATTTAAAAATTGTCACTCATTATTCGGTTTGGCCGGAAGAGGACTTTGTGTCATATAATCCATTTTGAATAATGATATGATGAAATAGATAGCATTTAAAGACGGTGGTGAAGACTGAGTATTTTCAAAAACGATAGGATTACCTGTCGAATGTCTCCGCACTGAGTAGCTATGGTATAGACATCTCCATATGTGATGGGGAGTCCGATCGGGATTGTGAATACTCGGCTTTGCAAGGGCTTCTTTGTGAAGTGCCTTCGGTTTCGTTCGAACCCGAAACGGACTTGTATGGATGTATGTTTAACGTAACACTTTGAGATGTAAAGTTGGTTTAAATCAAATACATTTCTGTTTGGTGGAAGATAATTTATTCTCTTAGCTTAACACCCTTCTCCGAGACGTATGATCTCAGAGGTTATGTAGTTGATGGTTACTAGTGATACATTCCCAATTTAGTAATGTGGCATGCAAAGTGCTGCTGATCATTTATTGATCAAAACATGGCTTTTGTGAAAAGCGTAGCTTTGTGGACGAGACCTCGTCGAACCTCACAACCCGGAAATGGTCGAAACAGGAAGAATGCGGCAAGGTTACGAGGGTCGTGCCCTTTAGGGTATGTCCATTTTCTTCTGGAAAAAGGTGGTATCATGGTATGGAGCCCAGATATTTAACCTATGTGGTTGTTGTTATTTGTTGGTGAATCCTAGGAAAAAGGTCGGTAACGACCGGGGGATGGCATACTCATGTCAGTAGTTACCTAGTTACAGAGGTAATCCGGCCTTGTGTTGGTAGAGATCCGGTTAGGTTCTCGGGACGTCCCTCCAGAGGCGTACCCATGTGGTGGGGAAGTTCCTTGGCCTGACCATATATTGGAAATCCAATCATCCAATACGCACCATGTACGGTTTTAGTTGTAGAACCTGTCATTTAACATGGTAGCTATAGTAGACATACTATAATGGTACGCATGCTAGCTAAGATTAATATTATACTTGCAAATATTTTCTGCGCTATGCACTAATAATAATATAAAAAGGATTTTGCGTATCAAGCATGTTTGACTATCATAAGGATAAATCTCCCCCAAGTGTGTGATTGCATTGTGTGTGCCCTGGGAGGCCTTATGGTAGTTTCATTTTCCAAAAAGCATAGCGGATTTCATTTTTATTTCTTTTGTTTGCTCATACTAGTCTCATGACTGACCTGGAGTTTATTGTTCTCTTTCTAAACTCTGGGTGCCCACAATTTTCCACACGGGCAGCCTAGAGTCAGATTTTTAGATAATCAGCTAGTAAATATAGTTTTTGGCAATCTTTGGAATCTGTGATTTAGCGATCACATTGTGCACCGAGTTTGATACAAGTTCGGCATTGATGGTGGTTCGAGCTTATTGGATTGGACTCTTTGAAGCTTTTAGGTTGAGCTATTTGGTTTTGAAGCATTGGAGATGGAGTTGCAGTAAGGATGTTGGATTATTTGGAAGCCTTTGTTAGTGTTATCTTTCCGCTGTTGTGTTTCCGTTGTTGTGCATTTTTGGCTCTGATAATGTTAGGCATCTGTTGTATCATATTATATCAGATATTGTATCCATTGTTGTATCAATGATATATTGTTTTTCTTCCGCTATGTTGTTGTACTTAATGTGTTATAAGCTTCGACGAACCAGATTCGACGTTTGAATCTGCGGCATTCGAATACGGGTGATGCATTTGGTGCTGATTTTCGAAGGTCGAGTCAGGGTCGTCAAAATTGGTATCAGAGTTGAAGGTTGAGTAAGAACTTTAGCTCAGGAGTATAACACATTAGGTGACTCATCAGAGATAGGGATATAAATGCTTTAGAATGAGTATCCCTAAGATATCTCGTCCGTCTGCCTCAGTAAATTCTCTTACTATCCACTGATAGTGAGTATGAGTGCAAGAAGAGGATGAGGTAGGGGACAGGGGAATAACATTTCACATGGTCAATACCCTGTAAAAATAAGGAAATAATTTTTCCATCAATTTGATCATCATCCAATTTCAATTCTCTGATGGCTTCGTGGCAGCTACAAGAAGAAGCTTTGATGTGGACGATGATCAAATGTATTATATGACGACGGCCCTACGAATCGTGTAGATCAAAGAAATGAAAGGTAGATCAAGATTTCAAAACAAATTTCAACTTGAAGCCTAAAGAAAAAACCAAAAGCCTGAAACAAATCTTCAACCTAAGAAGATAAAGCATTCAAGTTTCCGTTTTAAAAACAAGTTGTTGTTTCAAAGCAACTGAGCTAAGGATCAAGCAAGCAGTGGATCCAAATACAATTCAGATCAACTAGTATATCATCTCATATCCATCAAAACAAAATTTTAGAGCAACTCAAAACAAATTAAGTATCGGATCAAATCAAAAACTCAGCCATCTTTGCTTTCAGAATCCACATGAGCAAACTTTTGGACCTATATATATAAATCTTGGTTTGCCTGTGATAATGGATGTGTGTGATAATTTGAAAATGTTTTAGTTTGCATGTGTATGAATTTAAAGATGTCTGTGCATGTCTGTAATATATATATATATCCCCTGTTCATATTTTACAGGGTTTAAAAACAAAGTAAAAATTCAAATCTTCTTATTTAAACTCTAATAGTCTGTGATATTCAAACAATTTATGATTGTTTAAACATAAACTAAGATTTAAAATTATTTTTAGGTATAATAGGTTTGAATTTATCTGTCAAAATGGGAAATAAGCAGTGGAAGCCTTAAAACATGGTTATTTTAAACTTCATGATTTGCGGATTCATTTATATGATCAAAATCAGTTCGAAAATCATGATGTTTAAAGGTTAAATCAAAAAAAATATTTTAGAAACCAATGAGAAATTTGTAGTTGATCAGAGTTTGGTTTTTGGGCCATTACTGGCGGCTGATGGGTGGTAAGGCCTCAGGATCGCCACTGGAGGTAGCTGGGGAGTTGTCGAGTTTAGGAAAAATGCTCGAAGATTTTATCGATGATCGGAGTTGAGGCACGGCGTTGGTTTAGGGTTTAGTAACCCATTTTGGCCAGTGTTATAATCGAGTCGATTTCATCGTCGATGGTGGATCGGGGTGGACCGGACCGAGGGGAGTCGATGCGTAAGGTTGTGGCGGAGCCCTGGATGGAGTCGCAAGGGTTCTGGAAATCTGTGGCGGCGAGTTGAGGAGTTTTTGGATGAACTAGGTTGTTCCAGGTATCAATCGAGTTGTTCGATTTCGTTTCTCGAGATATTATGTCAAACTGAGTAGTCGTTTGGGTCAGGATAGTTGTCGCCGATGACCTGGCGGTGGTATCGATGGTCACAACGTTGTTGTTTAATCTTGCACGTGCACGAGCATCAATGATATCTGGGTTGGTTTATGAAGTTGGGGAAGAAGGGAAGTTGATCGAGATGGTCTTGGGAAATTTGGTTGTTTGACTCAAAGTCGAGAAGTTGTAAGAAACACCCAAGGCTTAGCTCAGGAAAAGTATGTGTTTGGCTCGGGTTTTTCTTTAAAGGTTTCAAAAACAAAACAAAATATTGAAGTTTTAAAGGTAAAGCAAGTTTTGAAATTAAAATTTTAAAGTATATTAAGGTAAGTAAGTTTTTAAAGAAAAATATAAACCAAGCTTTCAAATTAAAATTATAATCAAGTTTTAAAACAAGTTTCCAAAGATTTGATTTTAAAGTTCAAATATATGTTTAAAATTGTTTTGGGTTTAGCGTAGTTATACTGGGATAATGATTTAAAATATTCTTAAATGTTTCAAATAGAATTTGATGATATGATTAAGCAAATGATTAAGATAAGTGGCTTATCTTAAGTTAATTAAGGCCTTGGGTGATTGAAGACTAATTAATTAGTTAGTAATTAAAGGTTTTAATTAAAGATAATTTATTTGTTATGAGTTAAGTAATCAATGATGAGTAATTTAAAGGACAATTACTTAATGAAATAAATCAGGTATAATTACTTAATGTAATTAATAAAAGATTATTACTTTATATAATTAAGGATAATTACTTTGTGTAATTACATTAAAGGGTAATTAATTAATTAAGATTAATTAATGTAAGTAATTTAAAGGTAATTAATTACTTAAAGATGATTAATTACTTAAAGATAATTGCTTAATTAAAAGTAATTAATTAATGATTTAAAGTTGATTAACCAAGGTGATTTATTCATTAATATGATTTATTAATTAATGGTTAAAGGATAATTAACTAATGTGATTAATTAATTTAGGTAATTAATTTGAGGATAATTAATTAATTAAAGATTAATGAAAAGTAATCAAGGGATGATTTATTAAGGGTTAATTAATTAATGTAATTGATTAAGCATAATTAATTAAAGAATAATTAAATAATTAAGGGTTAATTATTTAATGATTAAAGGATGACTGAGTTATTAAATAAGATTGATTAATTAATGATTAAAGGTTAATTAATTTATTATTAAAGGTTAATTAATAAATGATTAAAGCGTAGTTAATTAACATGGTTTATAATTAATTAATGACAATTATCCAGGATTAGTAAGTAATTAATCTGGTTTAAATTGATTATAACCAGGTGATTAATTTATCTTACTTATGGATGTTTGGATTGTATTGAATGCTTTGAATTGTGTGATATCCCTGATGTGTGATGTTCTATGATGTGATTGAGCTGTGAACTATGATGTTTTATCTATGATGAATTTACATATTTATCTGTGAATCTGTGAATGAAGATAAGCGTTATAGGATTATACAGCTTATCGATATTGTTGTGCTTGGATTGTGATGATTGAAGATATTGTATTGTTGTGTGTAAACCCCTGGACTACACCACACACGCAAAAATATGGATTTCACTGGAAATCGGTTAAGTCATGGTTTTTGAATTTAAAATGATATAAAAGTTGAATTTTGAATCCAAAATGGTTTGGAGGTGGTTTGGGTTAAATTTTGAAAAGGGAATTTTGGAATAATTTCAAAAATTATTTTAGATATAATGTGGTTTGTTAAAATAATTTGAATTTGATTTCATGATTTTGAAGTTGATATATATATATATATATATATATATATATATATATGTTTGTTTGTTTACTTGAAAACTATGATTTAAAGGGATTATACAAGTTATATGGATTTTAAACCATTTTTGAAGGAATTATTTTAGGAGTTTAAATTTAACCCAAGTTTATACTTTAAGGGCTATAACTTGAGCATATTGAATAGGATTTTCCCGAAACAAAAGCATTTGTTTTCAAATGATAATACCTTTCATATAATAAAAGAACTTCCAGTTTTTGTTGAAAGGTTTTCGAGTTGTGAAATGGAAATTGTTTTGAAAGCTATGAATGCCTCTTTGTGAAAGATTGGTGAACTTTGTTTTAAATTGAAAAGGATCTTAAAAGGGTGAATCTTTTGTTTTAAAAGATTAAAGTGGAAATTTGTTTAAACCATTTGATGAAAAGTTTTTAGGCCAAAAGTGTCACTTAATTAAGATCCCAACATATCCATATGGTTTTAAAACTAGCGTTTATTATTCGGTTTAGCCAGGAGAGGACTTTGCGTCATATAACCCATTTCGAATAATGATACGACGAAATGGATAGCATTTGAAGAAGGTGGTGAAGATCGGGTATTTTCAAGAACGATAGGATTACTTATTGAATGTCTTTGCACTGAATAGCTACGGTATGGAGATTTCCATATGTGATGGGGAGTCCGGTCGAGATTGTGAATACCCGAATTTGCAAGGGCTTCTTTGTGAAGTGCCTTCGGTTCCGTTCGAACCCGAGACGGACTTATATGGATGTATGTCTGACGTTACACTTTGAGATGTAAAGTTGGTTTCTATCAAATACATTTCTGTTTGGTGGCGGAGAATATATTCTCTTAGCCTGACACCCTTCTTTGAGACGTATGAGCTCAGAGGTTACGTAGTTGATGGTTACTAGTGATACATTCCAAATTTGGTAATGTGGCATGCTAAGTGCTGCTGATCATTTGTTGATCAAAGCATGGCTTTTGTGAAAAGCGTAGCTTTGTGGACGAGACTTCGTCGAACCTCACAACCCGAAAATGGTCGAAACAGGAAGACTGTAGCAAGGTTATGAGGGTCGCCCTTTAGGATATGTCCATTTCCTTCTAGAAAATGTGTTATCATGGTATGGAGCCCAGAATTTAACCTATGTGGTTGTTGTTATTTGTTGGTGAATCCCTGAAAAAAGGTCGGTAACGACCGGGGGATGGAATGCTCGTATCAGTAGTTACTTAGTTACAGAGGTAACCCGGCCTTGTGTTGGCAGTGAGCCGGTTAGATTCTCGGGGCGTCCCTCCAGAAGCGTACCCATGTGGTGGGGAAGTTCCTTGGCCTGACCATTTGTTGGAAATCCAATCATCCAATACGCTCCCTGCACGGTTTTAGTTGTAGAACCTGTCATTTAACATGGTAGCTATAGTAGGCATACTATAATGGTACGTATGCTGGCTAAGATTAATATTATACTTGCAAATATTTTCCGCACTATGCATTAATAATAAAATAAAATGGATTTTGCGTATCAAGCATGTTTGACTATCATAAGGAGAAATCTCCTCCAAGTGTGCGATTGCATTGTGTGTGTGCCGGGAGGCCTTATGGTAGTTTCATTTTCCAAAAAGCATAGCGGATTTCATTTTTATTTCTGTTGTTTAAATAAACTGTTTTTGTTTGCTCACATCAGTCCCATGATTGACCTAGAGTTTATTGTTCCCATTCTAAACTCGGGGTGCCCATAATTTTCCACACGAGCAGCCTAGAGTCATATTTTCAGGTAATCAGCTAGTAAATATAGTTTTTGGTAATCTTTGGAATCCGTGGTTTGGCGAACGCATTCTGCACCGAGTTTGCTACATGTTCAGCATTGATGGATTGGAGTCTTTGAAGCTTTTGTGTTGAGCTATTTGGTTTTGAAGCATTGGAGATGGAGTTGCAGTATGGATGTTGGATTCTTTTGAAGCCTATGTTGGTGCTATCTTTTCGCTACTGTGTTTCCGCTGTTGTGCATTTTTGGCTCTGATAGTGCGGGCATCTGTTGTATCATATTGTATCAGATAGTGTATCCATTATTGTATCAATGATATATTGTTTTTCTTCCGCTGTATTGTTGTACTTAATGTGTTATAAGCTCTGGCGAACCAGATTCGACGTTTGAATCTACGGCATTCGAACACGGGTGATGTATTTGGTGCCGGTTTTTGAAGGTCGAGTCAGGGTCGTCAAACTGTCTGATTGCTCGTATGTTCGACGTTTGGATAGTTGGTGGCAACTTGTGGTTATGCTCCACCTCACGTGAATGGTCTGGTCGATGTCTACTTGCTTTTCCACACCTTCTTGGTTCACCATCCTCCCGATGTATATCTTGTAAATTCACTTCACCATCATTCCGAGGAAGCACTTGGTCAGCATTTAATTGAACTCCAGCATCCAAACCAACTAAAGCAGCTTCTGCTTGATCCCCATGATGTAATGGGTTGAGTCCCTCTTCCGGGCGAGGGATCAGTACGGATCCCTATGGAGGGATCGACACCGATCGATCCTGCCAGACCACGATGGTTTGCCGATTGACGTCTCGAAATTTCTGCATGATATTCGTCTGTTCTGTGACGCCTATGCCTGTGATACTCGTTTGATGAGCCAGAACTCTCTGATGCCGAGTAAGGAATGGGGTCCATCCTAGCTTTCCCTCGCTGCTGCTGATTGAGTTGGTTCATCAAGTCGATATTGGTCTTAATCTAATGATTCAATTGTCGATGGTTCTCCATCAGCTCTCTCGTTAGATTATGAAATTCAACTCTTGTAATAGAATCAATGGGATTCTGAACTTCAACCGGTTCAGCATTTTCATTCATTGGTTGATTTCCTGGGCCTCCTTGCTGAATGCTAGTGTTCTCATTTCCTTCCACGTTCTGAGAATTAGATCTATTATTCCTCATCATTATTGATAGCTCTGCTTAGATGTAAATCTGAGTAGTACGAGCAACTTCTTGAAGATAACTACAGATCTCCTTTAGGGGATTTATCCAATCCAGTAGCAACAAAGGGAACCTATAACTGAGAATCAAGGTTCTCAGTGAAAACAACAAAATGTTTGCGTCAGAAATGGTCATAAACACCTAAGAATGGGTTTTGTAGAGAAGTAAGTGAAGAAAAACAAAATTAAACTGGGTAGATGAGTAAGTAAGCTATAGAGAATAAACAATAACCAGGGACATAGAAATTTATGGTGGTTCGGCGTTGTATGCCTATCTCTACTTTGAAGATTATCCTTTATTAATCACTTTAAAATATGATTACAGTAGTAGAAAATAGCAAGTCCTTGATTACAATGGAGTCTAAAGTAACAAACAGCGCAATGATCCTTAGAATGACCCATCAGGCCAGTATTTATAGATAAAGACGACCAAATATCTCTCTGAAATTTCGGTTGAAGGACCTTCTAAACCATATGGGCCCACTAGAGAGATCGCTAAGCTCAGTTCCCAAAGAGGAGGGACGGGTACCGATCCACTCTTTGGTCGAATTTTGGGGAGCGATTCCTATGGTGGCTTTATTATGCAAAAATATTTTTAGCCTCCAATTTTCATGTTATTTGGATAATTGGAGCTTGAGTTATTGCTTGATCTTTGATTCAACATTGCTTGTATGTTGCTTTCTGCCGATCCCTTTCGGAGGATGTATATCGATCCCTCCAAACTTGTCCTTTTCATGTGAGATCCGTAGGATAGGTTTCCTAGGGTCCTTATATCTTGCACTTCGAATTTCATAAGCATTGGACTTGTAAATCTTGAGATATCGATTGTTTTCCACCAGAACACTGTTGTACTTTGAAACATGCCGATACCTCTTACTGGCGCCAATCTATATCGATCCCTCCTATGCATTGAACCATATTTCATACTTCGAACATTCTAGTTGCACATTTATCAATTTCATTTAACCCTGACTTCGTATTACCATCTGTACTTGATTTCTGGACCCCACAATCACCACTCTGGAGTCATCGACCTTCATGGAAGTCGAATTTGACTTGTGCAATCAGTTTAATATAGCCAGGTTAAAGTACCAGATAACAACATGATTTTATTTAAACTTAATTTGGAAACATTCTAAATGAATTAGACTTCATAGGCACAATAAAGATCCAATAGAGTAAAAAATTTAAACTCACCCATATATTTCGTTGCGGGTTGGCCCTGTTCCAATACAAACTTCATACATCTCATATACTACTCTAACCACTTGTGGACAAGTGGTTTTCTCAGAGTTTGAAAATATGGAGATAACTCGGTGAAGAGTCATTTAACTTGGTGAAGAGTTGTTTTCTCACCTCATTCCTCCTCCCAAACTCCATATATATCATATACTACTCTAATCACCCGTGAACTAGTGGTTTTTCGAAGTTGGATGATCAATTCCAAGAATTAATAAGAAGCGAGAAAGATGATACAAGTGCTATTTGGAAGATCATTAGAATTAACTCAAAGTCGGTGGTAAAGAGCTTGGAACACATCGAAGGAGGTAGAAGAGCAAAACAAGTGAAATAGTTTGACTTACACCAAGAAAAATAGATCGGGTACCAAGTCATTTAGGTCGGTACCTAGTCATTTTCTTGGGTCATGGACCTTCATGCTCACTTGTATAACATCGCGATATCTTCTAGACTTCAGTGCAAGAAGGCTCCTAACACTGTACCTCTGTTCCCTTATAAATATCAGCATTACTACAACTAAATGAGGATCTTTTTTTCTGAGCTCTGGATCTTCACCTTTCTACTCTTCTTCGTCTCCCACCTCTTTCACAATAATCACTTATACAGCTACCCTTGGCAGTTCTAGGCCATAGAACTATCAAACCCTAGTATTGGTGACTTGTAATCTCAAATTCTCTATACACAACAATTAATAAAAAATTATAAAGTAGACGTATGCAAGAGATTACCGAACCACTATAAAAATAAATATTTTGTTTTCCTATTTTGTTCTTTTATTTCCAATACTATCTACTAAATCTAGGTCTTACGGGTCTCCTGCAACTCATTTTTGGATGTTGATCCATTTTTAATGTAAAAACTAACATTATTATATAATTTTTTCCTAATTTAAGACTAGAAATTAATTCAGCATTTCAAACACACTAAAAATCTAGAAATTTTCTCAAATTTGACGGGGATGACCTTGAATCAACACATATTTACAGAATTTGATTTTATTCAAATCATGGAGCTTAATAAAATAGTGAGGAATGCACACCTTTTATGGTACGTCCCATGCATGTCAAATTCGAAATGAAACAAAGTTTTTATATAGGTTCTCATAATATTCAAGATCATCTTCACAAAAAATTGATTTATTTGGTCCATCGTAACATTTATGGAAAAAAAATTTGCTACTTAAATTGATCTTCAAAAATTAATTTAGTATTTCGGAAATATTAAAATACATTAAATGATTTGAAATCTTGTGAAGATAATCTTGAGTGATACAAAACATATCTCCAAAATTTGTCTCATTATGAATCATATAATCCTATAAAATACCAAGGCATAACATAAAGGTATAAGGGGGGGAGTTGCGCCCCTATTTTGTTATATGTCATTTGACACTTACAATTTTTTGTGCTACATTATTCGAGATCAGATGAAACTTTTTGAGTATTCAATCTACATGTGAATGTAGTGTCCACAAAAAATGATATCATTTCAAAATTACTAACAGGTATAAAATATCATTTTGATCGTTAAAACGTGTATTTTAACTGGTGATTTGAAATTTTATTACGAATATGTAAAGATTATTCAAATTAAATAAAATCTTGAGAAGCGGATCATGTCTAAAAACATATCCATGCCATTTCGTACGACTACAAATTGTGCAGCTTGAAAAAAATTAGGGGTGTAGATGGGATGTAACAATTAAAGAATTATGTTACGAGCGCATATGGTTGTATGACAAAAAACACTTAAATTTTTAAACAGATAACAAAAATTTCAATTCTTGGAGCATTTGGAGTAACATATTCTCCAAAACCAAAACTAGCAGCACTGAAAAGATAAAAGAGTTAGAATATAAACAATATACAAATACATGCAAAAATCATAGGCAAAGCTTTTGAATTTCTGCTTAACCAGGTGAAAACATCACAAAAGTGTAATAATGTTTGTTGGGCATGCAAGTGCCATTTATAGAGTTATGTACAGCTATTTGAAGGTCGGTTTGCTATATGTACAGATACCCAAATGTTAGTTTGCTCACCTAAAAAGAATCATAGTAATATCATAAATGTTCATGTAACAGCAGTTGCAACAAGAAAGAGCATTTTTTAAGCCTACATTAAATCAGATTATGTGTGCGCGTGTGCGTAAAGTGGGTAGATATAACCTATAAAGTGATTTCTATATATGGATAGTCCACTAAAACCTCAAAATGTAAGCCAATGCGTAATATGTTGAGCGAAAAGTTTCACATTGCACTATCTTCTGTAAACTTTAGTAACTAAAACATTATATAATGTATAATATAGATATAGAAAAGCAAAATCTAACTCCAGAGTTCATCAATGGATTCAATTAACATAAATTATCTTCAAGAAAAATTTCACATGAAAAAAGCGAGGGAAAAAAATTATTTACTCTTTTAGTGCTAGTTAACTATGATTTGTCTGCCTATAGCTCCCCCCTCTTAAGCTTATATTAACCAAAAGCATTTTATTTATCTTCTTTTCTACTATAACTAAAAACCAAATTAAAAAAATGAGTATAAGGATCAACTAACTGTACATTAAATTGATTTATACCACATAAAAACTTTTTAAATCTCAAGATTTCAAACAACAAAATAAATGATGCTAAGTTCGATATTCCTAATATCCAGTATATGAAATTCAACCTTTATGAATGATAAACAATAATGATGAGTAAAAACAAAGATTTGCGAAACAAATTGAAAATGTGAATCGGGAAATGAACTTACGATCGGGGGAAGGTGCTAGTAGGGAATGGAGTAATGCTGGTATATTTGGAGCATATGGCAAAAGAAGAAAAATGAAGGTTAAAAAGAGCTGCTTTGTCTAGATTCAAACCAGAGACCTTGTGAGTGCTCAAGTGATAACTATGATTTGTCCAAATGCTTGAATATGCTTTATCAATAACTACAAATCAAAGCAAAATGATATGTATGTTACTAAGCATATAACAAAGTCCATGTAATAAGTAAAAAGAAAACTGTGCGTGACATTGAGTCCATAATGCCTATAAAATTACTTGAATAATTAAAACAAAAGGAGTTCTGCATGGGAAATTCTGCATGCTGGTAAGACAAACTTAAGTTGTGTTAAAACGCTTTGAAATACAAAACAAAAAAGGATCTATTAAAAGGACGCCAGTATTTACCATGGGGAGGCTATTTTTTTTAAAATCCTATTACTAAGGGAGGGTTAAAGAATTTGTAACCATAGTGATTTTCGAGGTCAAAAATCGAAACTTATGCGTCCATTGTATTGCGTGCCGAGCAATCGAATGCTGAAAAACCCAATTCTCAAAGAAAACATAAAATAAGAAGAAAACTAAACAATACAGAATCTCACAGCGAAACAAATAATCTATAATATACATCAAATATCTACACAAACAAACCGTAATATATGTATACTCAAAATATCAATTAGAGTATACTAACATATTTCAGCTTGAATAGACATAACAACATGTCCTCACAATTACTTATAAATAAAACAACGAATAGAGCTGAAAAATAACCATCTATGTAAATACGTTTCTCGGCCTCCAGCTCGTCTCCTGAAGCTCCAAAGCATTCAAACTAATATGCAACATACTCGGTCTAACCCGAGCATTATAATAAAATGACACCCTAGTCAGTCTGGAAAACCAGCGTGAGAAAACACACCCAACTGGATTTTTAAGTTATAGAAAACCTTTGAAAATCAAGAACATCTCGTAAGATCGCGCCGTACATAAACACGGATGGGTTTTTACCTTACGATAACCAAAACCATTTCATATGAAATTCTCTGATATTAGAGTAGGGTCTAAATACAAATACATATTAATCTTAGCCGCAATTATTACATTAATTAAATTTCAGCATAATATGTATACAATTAAAACCGTAAAGGCTCGTATTGGAGAATGGATTTCATATAATGACTGAGCTACCGGGGTACCGCCCATCACGGTGCATCTCTAGAAAAATAACATTGAGGTCGAACCTATCGACCCATGCCAATACAAGACCGGTCTACCCTTTACTGGAATACCGAATAAGATCACCCCTTGGTTCAAGTCGACAACTATACTGAACCATACATAACTTAATGGTTAGGACTCTAGATAGGAATGACATTACCCTCATGGGAGCGACCCACCTAGCCTTGTTACATCTTCCATATTTTAGTCATTTCTAAACGATGAGACTTGAGGCTACGTTTTACTTTGTATATAGCACTTCCCACTTGAAATGCTAACACTGCCTTTTAGGCAATAACGCAACATTCATCCATATAAGTTCGTTTTGTGGCTGAACGAAACACTTGAGAGCTCCGTCTCCAATTCCATTATCTTTAAGTTGTCTTCACTTCGAAATGCTTGAGTTGGACCGAAATGGTTTTCGGATAACATACCCGATTCCGGTCTCTTCGAAACAACTTTTCGATAGTTTCCGTGAAACTCAACCTCGGTTATTTAGGAAATAAACAGTCAAAGATAAGATCAGAGATCACCTCCTAATCGTTAGTGGACGGATTTCCTTATCATTGTCCTAGAAGAACGAATCAAGATTTATACATACAATACAGCATCATTGGTGATTACCATGCCATATAACTCACGTGTTTTTTCTCGATATTTCCAAAGTTACGTTTTGGATCCAATTTCGATAGTCGGTTATTTAACTATCGAATAACAACATTTAATCAAGGATTTATTCCACAGGAAAACCAACATTGGTTAAGCATATAAGATACCACTAGCTGCCTTTTATAAATCTTTCATAAATAAAAATCACTTTGTAAATTACTTGTATAAGAATACTTTTACAAATGTATATCCACTGATCCCTATATTTTCTTAGAGAATATCAATATACTAATCCCAATGGTAGAAAGATTTTCTTTTTATCCGATTCAAAAATCATCCATGAATTTCTTATAATTCTCTAAAATTATTTATAAACCATTTTATAAAACTCCGGGAACATTTATAAAACTTTTTTTTATGCATTTCAATCATTTATAAATTCTTTTTGTACATTTCTAAAACTCATTTATAAATCCTTTATAAATCTCTAAACCGTTCATAAAACTTATATTATAAATCTATAAACACGTTTCTTAAGTCCGTTAATAAGTATCCAATTATTCATAAAACTCTTCACCTTGTAAATAATCTTCCTTATGTCTCCAAACCATTTTATAAGCTCCTTTATACAATCCAAGTCTTCAATTCTATTCATGGGTCTCGAACATATTTATAAACAAATAAAGATCATTTACTTCTAAATAGTATTATATAAAAATAATAATTAAATTAAACATTGTGAATAAACAAATAATAATTATAAATCTTAAACATCTTAAAATTATAATTAACCATTTCAAAAAAAGTAATAATTAATCTTTAACCTTATTATAAATAGTAATAATTTATTTTCAGAACCTTATTAATAAACCTTTATTATTAATTTCAAACCATAATTATTCTTAAGTAATTACTTCTCCAAAGATATTAACATTCTCATAAATACTTTAAAACAATATTAATTATAAGCAAATAACTTTTAAAACAATACTAATATAATTAAGTAACTTTAAAACAATATTAATATAATTAAATACTTTAAAAAAATAGTAATTATAAATAGATAATCTTTTAAACAAAATATTAATACAAGTAGAAAATCTTTAAAACAACATATTGATATAAATAGATAATCTTTAAAAAAAATCGGATTTAAAAATCATTTCCTGTCTCAAAAACCAATTCCAACTCAAACGGAAATTTATAGTATTTTTAAAATACTAATTTGAGGCCAACAGCCACCAAATGCTCAACCAATCTTGATATTGATTTTGTATCACTGCGGGTTTTTAATTTTTAACACATAACGATGTCATAACCCCATATTTCCAACAAATTAGTTTATTGTCCAATAATTCATATAATTGGAATTAATATTATTGAAACCAATTCAATGATAGCGAGGAATCTCGTTGGATCCCTCCAACCTGTTCCCTTGCATCACAGCTCGCATATATTAACACATATATATATGTAAATAAATCAATATTCATGGGGAATCCTATTGGATCCCTCCGACCTGCTTTTCCCTGCATCACAAACGTTATATAATCATAAAATATAAATCAACCAATTCGAGAAGGGAATCGTATACAAAGGGTCATCTGCTCTTACACAGAAACGTAATAGAGTCTCATTTGCTCCAAGGGGCGGGAATATATCCAAACCCACTAATAAATATAGCAAATCATTCAACAATTTTATCAACTATAAATCATACTAGTTAACTAAAAATGTGAGTTTAACTCATCAAAATTTTCTATTGTCACTGAGGCGTTCCTATTTGGAACTAAAACCGAACGATGCCCGATTTTAGCCCAAATTTCAACATTCTCCAAATCCATCCAAACCAATTCCATCGTGAAGCTAACGTCCATACGAACGCAATGCAAAAATACGTGCCTTGATTGACCTCATATGAGAGAGTTATCCATATTTTAGTTATCGACTTCAAATTACAATATAAATAAACTAATTAGATTATTATTTACTTTACTTACAACATTACCCTCTATATCATCTTCTAATCCACTATGCTCGTACATGAATACGCCAGATCCACGCTCGATCACCCATTCCCCTCGCGCCGCCTCCTTCCTCCACCAGGCACCACCGCCGACCCATCCTCGCCTCACCAAAGCCTGCTGCAACCTCCGAAACCATCGCGCCCCCTCCAAAGCCACGTCGCCGCTGCCAAGAACGGGAAAATACCCACGCCGTTCATCCCATGATTTCCACCACTACACACTGCCATTGGCCACCAATTTTTGGTCGAAGCTAGCTCTCGATTTCCTCTATCATTTCTCTTCAGACTCCATCGACTAAAACCAACGACGACGACGCAGTTTGCCTTATTAGATTTGATGATTAACCCAAATTTCTAGCCACCACGATGATCTTTAGACCTATCCAACCATCCAATTACTCCCCCTCATCCTCGCGACCAAGTTCAAAGTTGGGGACTTCGCCTGAAACGACATCGATTGGTTTGGATGATTCATGGTCATTCCATGAGGCTCATTTTCAATTCAAATTCTTGGAACCATTTGCATGGGTAGGAGATGCGATTAAATAAGGTAAGGGGTATGGCTGAACATGAGTTTGAATTGAACAGTTGAAGTATGGGTTTAAGAATGGTGTAGGATATTATATATATTCTTTAAATTTTAAATTATCAAGCTATAAAACATCCGAAAATTCGAACTTCAAACGAGACATGTCGTCAGACGTTCTACATGTTATACCCTTATTTTGAACGCAATGGAACTAATCTCCAGACCGAATTCGATCATATGCAGAAGATATCTTTTCAAACTCAATTATTATATAAATTCCTTTAATAAAATTTTATGCGTTTCGAACTCGCACGTTTCAAACTCGCACGCCCAAACAATACGTCTAATCGCCACGAAATTCGACGGTGTACTATAATATACTATTATGGATCAAATGGCACTGGTTTTGTCGAAATCCGAGATAGTGCCTCGGAAGGCTAGTTTTACACGTTAATTAAAATGAGTTATTTTAAAAACCAAATTGACCACTTTTAAATTAACACTAAAAGTTGTATTATCTTCATTCTTATTAAATAGAATTTAAATAAGCTTGGAAATCATTTTTATCCAACTTAATACCCAAGATTCAATAAATTGAACAATTTCAAATATTAAATTTAACAATTTAATGACCCAATAAACCGCTATATTTGAAATTTAGGTGTTTAACTTATAAAATTAACTTTTCAATATTTAAAATCGATTAAATACTCCAAATTCGAAGGACTAAAATTATGGGTTGTTACAGAATAGTTCCTCTTAATAATTCAAACTAGTATTAAAAAAATCATATGATGACATTGAAAATGGAATATATAAAATCATGTGATGACATCAAAAATTTAGTCAATGAGATCCCAGCTACTACGTAGGATTTACCATGTACATCAGCCAACGGCCATCTCAATGTTCATTTGCTCGTGTGAAAGGATCAAACTAGTATATATTATTTTTATTAAAAAAAAGTACATGGAAACATAGGAAAATGCAGACTTGCATCTAACATCATAGTATTACCAACTATGTGGTAAACAACAATTTCAAATTTAGGAGCATGAAGTGTTGAAATAAGAGAAGGGATGAAGTTCCATGTGTACAAAAAAACAACACGAGATTTAAACTTTCTCGTTGGGAACCCTATGTATCATTGGGCCAAAGGGTCATTAGGTTGCATCTTGAAATAACAATTGATAAAATAGTTAAAGCAAATTTACTCAAAATAGAAGCAAATAAAGATGTCAATGATTGAACTTAAATAACACATATGACTTGTTTATGCACTATAAATATACTTATGAAAAATATTACTTAATCATGCTGTTAACATAATGGTCAACAGAATACAAAACATGGATTCTACTACAAGGATATGGAAGGAACATCAACACCTAGAGAGCTTTCAAACAACAACAACTAAGCCATTATTTCAAAATAAATTGAGATCGGTTAGAGATGAAACTTAAAACTAAATAACAAAGTCAATTTAAAAGTTATAACAACGGCAGCAGCAACAACAACAACAATAATAATCATGATAATAATACTAAAATAAAGTCAAATAAGTAAATAAATAAAATAACCAAATAAACTAATAAAAGATAAATAAAAATATATTAAAAAACCATGATGATAATAATAATATTAATAATAATAATAATAATAATAATAATAATAATAATAATAATACTAAAAGTACTATTAACCGAAAGACCAAATACTACGTCTTAGGCTTCTATTCACTGGTCATATAATCTAAAACATATAAGCCAACCTTTAAAAAAACCTCATAACTCATTGTTCTGGTTCATGTATTGCTTACTTCCATACGCTCCTATCCGACACCAGCTCTTCCTAATCCTTCAAGTCCCTTTTTACCACTTTCTTCCATATCAACCTTGGTCAACCTCTACCTCTCTTTGAGTATTCGACACGGCCTATAATTCCAACGCGCACAGGTACTTTGGAAGGCCTTTGTTGGATATATCCATACCATCTTAAGTGGTGTTGGACTAGCTTCTACTCAATTGGTGCTACTCCAAGTTTATCATGTGTATCATCATTTCTAATTCGATCTCTTCTTGTATGACCGTAGCTCTATCGCAGCATACACATCTCTATAACACTTATCTTTCATACGTGTTGGCTTTTCGTAGACCAACATTCTGCACCATACAATATCGTAGGCCTGATTGCCGTTCTGTAGAACTTTCCTTTGAGCTTCTGTACGACTTTCCTATCACAGAGAATGTGTTTGTCATCATTTCACCCATTCTGCTCGAATTCTAAAACTAACATCATCATAAATCTCACCATCATACTACAACATTGATCCTAAATATCGAAAGGATTCTTTCTTAGGCACTACTTGTCTGGCCAAAGTGACATCTTCATCCTCTGATTTGACACCGTTGAACTCGTACTTCATATATTTTGTTTTAGTTATGCTAAGCCTAAACCTCTTAATTCTAAAATCTGTATCCACAGCTCTAGTTGCCCATCAATGTCAATCATGCTTTCGTCAATTAGCACAACATCATCAGCAAAGAGCATATATCAAGGAATGTCACCTTATATATCCTTCGTAACCTCATCCATCACAATGGCATAGGGGCTCAAAGTTGACCCTTGATGTAATCCTATGTTAATGAGAAAGTCACTGATTTCACTCTCGCATGCTCTGACACTAGTCAATACATCATCGTATATATCCTTGATAAGGGTAATGTACTTTGTTGGGACTTTTTTCTTTTCCAGAATCTACCATATAAACTTTCTCGATACTTTGTCAATACGCTTTCTCCAAATCGATAAATACCATATGTAGATCCTTCTTTTGCTCCCTAAATCTCTCCATAAGTTGTTTTATCAAAAAAATCGCCTCTGTGGTCGACCTTCCAGAGATGAAACCGAATTGGTTTTTTGAAACACTTGCCATCATTCTTAATCGATGTTCAATAACTCTCTCCCAAAACTTCGTTGTATGACTCATAAGCTTAATTTCTTTGTAGTTTGTGAAAATTTGAGTATCTACTTTATTCTTAAAAATTGAAATTAGTATGTTTCTCCTCCACTCATCTGACATCTTGTTTGATTTGAAAATATTATTGAACAACTTAGTTTAGTCAAACTATCTCTGTATCTCCAAGGCATCTCCACACCTCAATGGGGATGTCATCAGGCCCCAATGTCATGCCCGCTTTCATCCGTTTTAGTGCCTCCTTTACCTCGAACTCTTGAATTCTCCGAACAAAATGTCTACCGGTGTCATCAAAAGAATCGTCCAGCTTGATCGTAGTGTTATCACCTTCTTCATTGAATAGCTTGTCGAAATAATCTTTTCATCTATTTTTTATCTCATCATCCATCACCAAAAGTCTATTATTGTCATCTTTGATGCATTTAACTTGATTGAAGTCTCTCATCTTCCTTTCACGGAGCTTAGCTATCCTATAGACGTTTTTTAACCCTCCGTACTTAACTTTTGACATAGATCTTCATATGCTCGACCCCTTACTTCACTCAACGCTCTCTTTGCGTTCATCTTTGCCACTTTATACTTTTGCAAGTTGCCCTCGCTCCTGTGATGATGCAAACATTTATAGCATTTCTTCTTCTCTTTGATAGCCTTTTTGCACATCATTGTTCCACCACCATAAATCTTTAGGTTCGCGTTTATTTCCATTCATTATCCCAAACACCTCAGTAGTCACTTTTCGAATGCGCGTTGTCATCTCATTCCACGTGTCATTCGCTTCTCCTTCCATATTTCATGCCCCTTCTCCTATTACTCTATCCTTAAACACCCATGAGGCGTCTTCTTTGAGCTTCCACCATTTTGTCCGACTAATCTTGGCTCTTTGATCCTGTCGAATACGTATTCGAAGACGAAACTCGGGTATCAAAAGCCGAATGTTGATTTACACACCTAGAGGGCTTTCAAAACATGCATTAAATTACAGAACAGTTATTTGCAGAAGCATGTCATGATTGGAAATGATGTGGAATTTATAAGTAAGAAAACTAACGAGAAGCAAAGATACGAAGGCAATTGCTTTCCATTCATTGGAATAATCTTCATCCCCGCTCATATTTGCTTTGCCTTGAGAACACTGATTCCATTCCTTTTATGTTTCATTTTGTTCATGCGTTTCCTATCAATACAAGAATATAAACATTTCATTTCCAAAGACAAGTAAAGGATATGCAAATTCCAGTTCATTGCAAGTGAAACTAAGGTCAATGCACATAATGATATACATACTATATACTAAAGTTTAAAATCCGAATGCGTACACGAGATGTTATTTTTCTCACTAGACGAGACGCAAGCCTCAAAACGTCGAGACATAATTTTGCTGATAAACATTAAGGCATAAGTTATTATTTATTTGTTGTTATTAATTTTTGATTAATACATAAAGGTTAATAATGAATCAAAAACTATAAATATATTTAAGTACTGGATATATCACAAATACATATGCACACGCAAATGCGCATGCACACGTGTGCACACACATAATTCAATCTTTGAAGAATTTGTATTCACTTTTCAGCTCCGCAATTATATGTACTTTTTTTCTTTCTCTTCTATCTGTCTTCAATTTTTTTTTTAGATTTTGAAAATGACATTTGATTGGTTTTTAGTGGAATCGATCCCAATTACAAGCAATCAGAAGTAGTGCAAGTTATTATTTTATTTTATTTTTCCTTCTACCAATTCAAGTTGATCCACAAAATTTATTCATAGATTCAGTAATATCAATTTAGAAATTTTCCTTTAATAACATTGAAAATTCCATTACATGGCTCTCAATTGTTTTTTCAAAATCAATCTTATTTAATCTGTCGATATTGAAATTAAAAAGTAAAAAACGCTAACTTCCATTTTCTTAAAACTTGTTCTTTTTTGTTTTCCATTAAATAATTGAAATTTATGTTAGAATTCTCAAAAATGGTGAATCAGATATGTCCCACATCACCAAAAATATGTTCATTTTTTTGTTTATATAGTATACTCTCAAATCATATATTGGCCCTTAGGGTCAGGTAATTTTGTGCGAGGGGAAGGTCCTATATGGCCATGTACTAACTCAACGCCGCCCGCCCGTCCGACCGAACCGGGCCGGGTCGGGTTGGATGTGGGTCCAATAAGAGTGGACCGTGTTATATTTTTGTTATACAGAAGTGAATGGTTTTCTACCGCTTAAAATTCAAATAGAAGCGACTAGTGGATTGGACGCGACTGTTGCGAACAACAACAGTTTTCGGCCATTGCAAACGAAGAGGTGTAACTGTTGCGAACCGCAACAATTTTGACCGTTGCAAACAAAGAGACGCGACTGTTGCGAACCGCAACAATTTTCGACCGTTGCAAACAAAGAAGCGCGACTGTTGCGAACAGTAACGCTTTTTAGCGTTGCAAATGAAGGGATGCTACCTTTCTCAACGGGTGTAGCCATTGGGAATTTGGATATAAATAAGAAGGAAACCTGATCACTTTCTTTACTCAATTTTAATTCTGAATTTTCTTTTCTTCCTCTTTGTTTCTTAATATCTATAATCCGTGCGCTTTTGCATATCGCACAAAGATTCATACACATAACAATTTCAAGCAGATCACGTCTGTTATATATTGGGAGACTTTGAATAAAGTCTTAAGATGTTATACGTCTAGTATACCAAAATAGAGACTAATCAATAATAAACTTGCCTCACAAGTTTACAACTCAGATTTCCAACCTTAAGTTTTCCTGTTTTCGCTAAAACAGAGATGACAACAGTTGAATATCAACAAAGGCTACTATTCACAACAGGCTTAATCCGTTCAAAGGAGATGGTGATGACTTCATAACAATGCAAAATCAAATGCTATTTTATCTCACCATACTTGGTCTGCAACGGTATCTCGAGGAGGAGAAACTGATTCCTACATCAGGCAAGGAATCAGATATTAATATATGGAAGCATTCCGATTTTCTATGCAGAAACTATATTCCGAATTGTCTCGACAATGTGCTATACAAAGTATATCAGCCTCTAAAGACAGCAAAAACACTCTGAAATGCACTTGCCGCGAAGTACAAGACGTAGAATATCAGTCTTAAGAAATTCATTGTAGAGAAATTTATGGACTACAAGACGGTTGACTCAAAATTGGTGACTGCTCAACTGCAAATCATCATTCATGAACTCGAAGCGGAAGGTCATAAGGTTGGAGAATCGTTTTTGGTTGAAGCCGTCACGGAAAAACTGCCGCCGTCATGGAGAGATTACTACAACTATCTAAAGCATAAAAAGAAAGAAATCTTTTTACAGGATCTCATAGTCCAACTAAAAATTGAGGCAGATAACCGTGGAGTTACAAAACCAAGTGAGGAGACATTTGTGAATGAAGGGTCAAAGACCAAAAAAAAAAGAATTTCCAGAAGAAAAGGAAAGCTGCAGACAAAAAACCAAAAGACAATAAATAAACCAAAAAGTTTAATGGCGAGTGTTGGGTTTGTGGAAAGGTTGGACATGCCGTTAGAGATTGCAGGCACAAAAAGGAACGCAACCAAGAGGCAAATATAGTAGACAACATGGAAGTAGACGAGTCCAACTTCTCGGCAGTTGTATCTGAATGCAATTTGGTTCAGAAACCTAACCAATGGTGGGTAGACACATGCGCTACTCGTCATGTCTGCTCTGAAAAATCCATGTTTCTACATACCAAAAATTCGATCACGAAGAAAAACTCTATATGGGTAATCCTGCAGTATCCATGATCGAAGGCAGTGACACACTAATACTCAAGTTTACTTCTGGAAAAACTATCAAGTTGAATGACGTGCTCCACGTTCCAGACATACGCAAGAATCTCATCTTTGTTGTTGTACTATCAAAGAAAGGATTCAAAATGGTGTTCAAGTCAGACAATATGGTTCTGTCCAAAGCTGGAATGTATATCGGAAGGGGATATTTATGTGATGGCATATTTAAGAAAAATATAGCCGCTATCGGCAATAAAACTATGTATTCTAGTTGTGCTATCAATAAAATTGAAGTTTCTTACTTGCTTGAGCACAAAATTTTACTATGGCATGATACATGATAGATTGAGACACATAAATTTTCTAAAAATGAAAACATTATCAAACATGAGATTAATTTCGAAATTCCAAGTAGATAAGAACTACAAATGTAAGACATGTGTAGAAGCAAAGTACTTTATCACGTTTATTGATGATTATACGCGATACTGCTATGTATATCTTTTGAATAGTAAAGATGAAGCAATTACATCATTTATAAAGTACAAGGCTGAGGTAGAAAATCGGTAAAATAAAAAGATCAAGATATTGAGATCTGATCGAGATGGAGAATATGAATCATCATTTAAACAGTTCTATGCCGAAAATGGTATAATTTATCAAACAACAGCTCCATATTCAGCATAACAAAATGATGTAGCCGAGAGGAAGAACGGAACATTAAAAGACATGATTAATGTCATGCTTTTAACCTCTGGTCTACTGACGAACTTGTGCGGGGAAGCCTTAAATATGTCTAATCACATATTAAACAGGGTCCCTCACAATAAAACAGGAACAATTCAATACGAGATTTGGAAAGGACACAAACCAAGCTTTAAATACGTCAAAATGTGGGGGTGCTTGGCAAAAATTCCATTTCCGCCTTTCAAGAGAGTCAAACTTGGACCAAAAATAGTAGATTGTAGGGCCAGCCCAAAATAGTAGCGCCTACAGATTTTTGGTATTCAAGTCTGATATAGCTGATATTCATGTAAATACAATCATGCAATCTAGAGATGCCTCATTCTTTGAAGACGTGCTTCCGCACAAAAGAAATGAAAGGAATAATGTCCCTAAAAGGACAAGAAAAAAATCAAGCAATTCACATGTAGATGAAACTCATCATGAGATTGAAAAATTTGAACCAAGATGAAGCGTAAGGGCTAGGACTTCCAAGACATTTGGTTCGTATTTTTTCACATATGTGTTAGAACACGAACCTCAAACGTATAAGAAAGCAATGTCATCTTATGAATTTTCATGTTGGAAAGAAGCAATCCAAAGTGAAATTGATTCAATTCTAAGTAATAAAACTTGAGAAATTGTTAATATTCCATCTGAAATAAAACTTATTGGTTGTAAATGGATTTTCAAGAAGAAAATGAAAGCAGATGGCTCTATCGACAAGTATAAAGCCAGATTGATACATATTCGCCAGTAACACGAATAACTTCTATAGAATGCTAATAGCAATTGCATCGATGTATAATCTAAAAATTCATCAAATGGATATAAAGACGGCATTCTTAAATGGAGATCTCGATGAGGAGATCTACATGGAGCAACATGAAGGTTTTGTTTACAAAGGAAATGAAAACAAAATCTGTAGATTAGTAAAATCATTATACGGACTAAAACAAGCTCCAAAACAATGACACACAAAATTTAATACTGTCATGATGAGAAATGGTTTTCGTATAAATGAATGTGATAAATGTGTTTATTATAAACAAATTAGACAATCGTATGTGATGATTTGTTTATATGTAGACGATATATTAATATTTGGTCCTAATACTCAGGTAATAGAGACCATAAAGAAGATATTACTTAGCAATTTCGATATGAAAGACTTAGGAGTTGCAGACGTTATTTTGGAAATCAAAATAATAAGAACACCTAATGGAATTGAATTATCTCAGTCACACTATGTAGACAAAGTGATTGAAATATTTCAAAATTTTGGAATTAAAAGAGTAAGAACACCTTTTAATCCATCAGAAGTACTGCATAAAAATATAATGAGAGTGTAATGCAACTGGAATACTCTCGTGTAATAGGATGTCTCATGTATCTCATGAATTGCACAAGACCAGATATAACTTATGCAGTAAGTCGACTGAGTAGGTATACAAGCAATACAGGAAAGGAATACTGGAAAGCACTAATGAGAGTGCTTGGATATTTAAAAAATACCACAAATTATTCCTTGCATTATGGAAAATATCCTGCCGTCTTAGAAGGATATAGTGATGCAAACTGAATTGCTGATTCAAAGGAATCAAATCAATAAATGGTTATGTCTTTACCTTAGCAGGGACAACAGTGTCATGAAAATCAACTAAACAAACAAGCATAGCTCAGTCCACTATGGAATCAAAGTTCATTGTTTTAGATAAAGAAGGCGAAGAAGCAAAATGGCTTCGTCATTTTTTAGAAGATATTACATTTTGGCCTAAACCTGTACCGGCCATATGCATACACTGTGATAACCAAACTGCGCTAAGCAGAGCACACAACTTTGTGTATAATGGAAAGTCACGATACATTCATCGACGCCATAACACAGTTAGGCAGTTACTCTCAAATGGAACTATTTCTATAGATTATGTGAGAAAAAATGATAACCTAGCGGATCCATTTACTAAAGGTTTATCAACAGAGAAAATTGACTGCGCATCGAGAGGAATGAGTTTAAAAGCTTAAACCACCAAGAGTTATCTTATACGGAAACATATCCTAGCGACTGGAGATCCCACGGACTACGATAAATAAGCAAACCAGTTCTGAGTAACTCAAGACGTAATGCATTTGCTTGGACATAGTCCAACTCCATTCCTATGGTGCTCAATATAAATGCATGCATACAGAAGTATTTAAATGTTAAAATTATGTTTTTTAATGATGACCATATCTTGAATATAACAAGTGGAGTATATGTAGGGTACTCTTAAAGGTTGCGATCACCTATGTTAGTGTGAGCTGGGTCTGCTCTATGAGAATATTAAAGGCTTATTCTGTAAAAACACTCGCAGAACCAAAAACTGTTTAGGCCCAAAATGAACACAACCAAGAGATTGGATGTGAAGGAAAATAATGCTTTGTAAAGCTTATTGTCTAGTTATACAATAACGGCTGACGGTTCAAGATGAAATAATTCACCAATTAGCCAAGTATATCCGATAAGTTTAACTAGGGGAAGTTCAAAGTAAAATATCTACTTATCCTCGATATAGCATTCTTTTCATATGAACTGTGTGATATTACACTTTGTGTGGGGGGGACATATACGTCATTCATGTGGGGGATTGTTAGAATTCTCAAAAAATGGTGAATGAGATATGTCCCACATCGCCAAAAATATGTTCATTTTCTAGTTTATATAGTATGCTCTCAATTCCTATATTGGCCCTTAGAGTTAGGTAACTTTGTACGAGGGAAGGACCTATATGGCCATGGACTAACACACGCGCGCGCCACCGCCCGCCTGTCCGATCGAACCGGGTCGGGTGCGGGTCCAATAAGAGTGGACCGTGTTATATTTTTGCTGCACAGAAGTGAACGGTTAACTACTGTTTAAAATTCAAATAGAAGCGACTAGTGGATTGGACGCGACTGTTGCAAACTGCAACAGTTTCTGGCCGTTCCAACGAAGAGATGCGACTGTTGCGAACAGCAACAGTTTTCGGCCGTTGCAAACGAAGAGGTATAACTGTTGCGAACCACAATAGTTTTCGGCCGTTGTAAATGAAGAGGCGCGACCGTTGCGTACCGCAACAGTTTTCGGCCGTTGCAAATAAAAAGGCGCGACTGTTGCGAACAGTAATGCTTTTTGACGTTGCAAACGAAGGGATGCTACCTTTCTCAACGGGTGTAGCCATTGGGAATTCATATATAAATAAGGAGGAAACCTGATCACTTTCCACACTTAATTTTAATTCCGAATTTTCTCTTCTTCTCTTCGTTTCTTAATATGTACAATCCGTGCTTTGCGTATCGCACAGAAGATCATACACATCACAATTTCGAGCAGATCACGTCTGTTGTATCTTGGAAAACTTTGAATAAAGTCTTAAGGAAATTGTTACGACAAGCCTCAGACGTAATTTTCTTCTTCAACCGGTTAGATTTCTAGTTGAATTATATATTTCTATATATATATATATATATATATATATATATATATATATCGTTTCTGCGTTGTACTATTTCTTTAAATAGTATCACGTTTGATTTAGCACTATAGTCAATTGCTATAGTTGTTAGTTTATTGTTGTAATTAATTACGACATACTTATTGTTAAATTAACTAATACAGAATTCCAAAGTAGTGGAAATCTGAGTTGTAGACTTATAAGACAAGTTTATTATTGATTAGTCTCTGTTTTGGTATACTATACGTATAACAATTTAATAATTTTTGTTAGTCTCAAAATTTACAATTAGAGGTAAAAAATATTCTTGAATAGCATGTCTCAACAATTTGAGACGTACGGTACGTACACTTTGTATGCCTCAAGTTGTTGATACTTAAGCCTTAGAAGTAAAAAAAGCTTTTTGGAAAAAGCCTCAAGAGCGCATATGCAATTACAAAAAAAATTAAAAAATTAAAAAAAAAAAAAAAAAAAAACAGTCCTGCAAAATATGTTTGTAATTTTATGTACCATGAAAGGAACATTAGATTTCCAAGAATTACTGAATTGCTGATTAAGGTTCGAAATACTGTGTATTATAAAATATAAAGGATGTCTTTTGTTTATGTATCTTGTTTTAACTGGTGGTATTGAGCTGCTATGATATACTTTTGGCCAAATTTAGACAAATTTTAGAGGGATAAAGGAAATATATTAGATAACATCTAAAAAAAGGACGAAAAATTTGACACAAATTATTATGGTTAAAATACAATTTTGCAAACAAATTTTTTTGTTTTAAGAGTAAGTTTCAAAGTCTGCAGAAAGGATTCGCTATACTTTCAAAACTAAATAACCCTTCTATTTACCCTTTTTTTAAAATGGTCTCTCAAAGTCTGCAGAAAGGATTTGATCCCACACTTCTAGATAGAGCGTCTAGGGACATACCCCTTCTATTAACATTATTAAGTGCGAGAATGCTTAGAACAGTATGTGGTTCCCCAGCCAGTAACAAAAACTGCAATTAAAATACCTTTTAATAGGCCGTATTGCAATATCGAACTGAGAAAATTAAGGTAAGCATACATAACCAAACTTTATGACTGCTCATTAAATCTTAAAAGGAGATGCACAATAACATAATGCTAAGGTAGCCGTACCTTTTAGGGATAGTTTAATACGATGAGTGAGTAATATGATGCTCTTGTTCATTAAAAAGATAAACACTCAATTGGTAGCATGCACCAATTACTTAGATTTACTGATCAGTAAAGTTATGTCTGAAACAAATTTGATTCTTTGGGTTTTGCCTCTTTCACACAAACAAATTCATAGCCTCAAAAAATGTTGTCCATGAGGTAGAATTTATCCCTTGTTTAAAATGTATTTCTACCATCTTTTTGAAACAAATACTTTAACTTGTCATTTTGAATTGAACTCCAGCAATTGTGATTTTCGCTGACTATTAAGGTAAAGAGAGCGAGGAAGCTGCATGGACACTGAAGCACTCAGTAATGTTGAGATCGATATCTATAGCAAAGAGGCTAGGGCATTCAATAATTTGGAGCAGTCCCTTAAGAACAAGGGTGGGGAGACCTTGTATGCAAGAAATGTGAACAAGAATAACCAAGAACTGAGTTGAGAAAGTCCGAACATAAGAAAAGTGGAAGTAGCAAATTCTAGTGCACTGACACACCGTATACACAAGGACGAACAGCAATGAATGAAAAGCAAAAGAGAAGATCGATATAAATACACAAAGGGTCTATAGTGCCAACATTCTTTAGTTCCAAACAATTTACATGTGATAGACTAGAATAACAACACATGCTCCCTTTGAGCACTACAAAGGGAGCTCACGGCATGAAGTGATTTGAGCTCTATATAAAGTAATCAAAATTCTAACTGGACCAACCCATTTTTCTGAAAATACTAAGCACTTCGAACCTGAAACTGGAAATGCAATCAAAGGTAAAAGAAACTTAGATGATGGTTAAGGAGATGCAGAATACAAATGCCTTCACAAAAAAAAAAAAAAAAAAAAAAAAAAAAAAAAAAAAAACAGAAAGCAGGAAAAGATGCCACTTATTGAGTTTAAATAATATATGTGGCTAGATTATGTACAATCACAGAAGATGATTATGCAAGCTGTGAGCGTAATGTATAACTCTCATTGATTTATTAAAACGACAAGATAGCTTACTATTTTTGAATTCTGAGTATAATTGGTGAAGATATGAACATATATTGATCCGTTGCTATCAACTCACCTCGGTAATTATTAGTTTTTGTTATCGAGGTATGTCTAAAAATATTGCAAAGCTTATCCTTAAATAAATTTCAAAGTACACAAAGGACAATTTCGACAATTCTTGCATCTTGGTCACCTCTACATTGCAAGTTATTCTTTTGCACTAAGATTTAGAAGCATCCATGCATACATAATCATTCCTTAGTTTTTATGTACACTAGTCTGAACCTGTGCTTCGCATACGGACCACACTCAACCTCTTATCATCATAACATGTTTAAATGATTTATATGGTTCATTGATTAAGAAATAGTGATATTTTTAATCAATTTTCAAATAAGTTTGCATTTTGTTCTAAAACTTGTGTATAAATCTTTGAAAACAGTAATGCAGATAGTACTGATGCTTGATAAACAATTGCAAAATATCAAGCAAAAATGATTTCAAAGATTAAATTTCCACACAATACACATATAAATTATATACATATAAATTTATTGTGTGCATCAGCTGTTGCTCCATGCATCAGCTGTATTATATGTAACTTCAATTGGTGAGATACCTTTATCAATCATTTTCTTTAATACTTGATGTCGTTGATTCCATTTGCTGCTTCGGTAATAACTATCTATAAGAGCAGTGCAGGTAACAACATTTGGTTTACACTTGACCATTGATCCAATAAGTCCAAAAGTAACGTTGACATGATTCATGAGAACGCAAGTGTTGATGATGATCTCATAAGTGACTATGTCTAGGAACACATTATGCAGCATCATATTATTAAAGAATTATAAGATTAGAGGATAAAGAGATTTATTTCTTTTTTTGAACGATTTTTGTGAAAAATATGCTAAATCTAAAGCATACATATTTTATGTCTGAAGTGTTGGAACTAACAACCATTATTCAACAATATTTATTTTAATGTGAAGAATATCATTGTATTTCTTTTACGGTCAAAGCAAATTCAATATAGTAAGAAGCATATAATTGTATTTAATGCTTTTGAGCTTTCTGGTTCCATTTCTATTGCTGTATTTGGTAATGTTGGATTTCACAAGACCATAGATTAGCTAAAAGAAATAAAGTCAAACAGATTTAATAACTTTAATAATATGAATAATCTTAAAAACTATGATTTTAAAAATTTTATTTTTAGCTATCAACAATGGATATCATTGGAAAGCATATTAAATTTGAGATTTCATAGTGAAATCGATTATTAAATTCAATTAATGTAGAAAAAGTTATCACATTTCAAAGTTTGGAACAGAAAGAAATTAAAAACGTGATTGTTCATTTTCCAAAACATGAAGGAGACCTGTGTGCTTTTGAAATCTAACTCAATAATAATATTATAGTATAGATAACAGGCGCATCAATTCTTAGACTAGGGTTGATATCTTCAAAACATGCAGCATCATTTCATTGAAAAACAAAAATCAACAGCATGGATGAAAGTCAAGTGATGATAGAGTTGAAATATAAAAAATCATGAAAGTACTTTCAAAAAATGATCAAATTTGTACTCAAAATATATGAAAATATCGAAAAAACTTATACTGTTGGATGGACTATGTTCATATTATTTGCATTCAGTGGCATCCTGGGTACAATCATGTGAAAAATGATTATAGCAACATGCTATGGAGTTTGTGAGTGTAAGAAAATCGAAAACTGAAAGTAAATTTAATACCACCATCTGCAAAATTACAATTTTACTGTAACCTTACATCTAATATTAAATAAACTTTTGAGTAAGCCAACGATGAACGAATTTGTAATTACCATCACCGTCTTGCCCAATTGCAAATGTTATGTAATTGGAGCTAAGCAAGGAAGAAAAGTGCCAATAGGCTATATTTACAAACAAACCCATTCTTATGTTAAAAAAGCTGAAACACAGTCCTTTTTTCTTCTTTTTTTTCCGCAAATTTTTCAGAATTAAATGCTTAAATCTCATTGATTCATATCATGTGTCGTTGGATTCAACCGTATTTGACTCAAAATTAAATATAAAGCTCCAAACTTCCTTTTCTAGTGTTTTCCCTCTTCTTCTTTTTCAGAAACTTCAATTAATTAAATTAGGTTCCAGCAAATTAGAATGGTCTGCTTGCAATGTTAATGCAGCTTTGATGGATCCAAGCTCTCATATACACTTCTACTGTAGATTTACCAAGTAATTACAAAATATTTTTTAAAGGTAAACTTTGGTTCTTTAATTTGAATTGTAACACTGCAGATGATAATTATTAAATTGGACAAGATAATAGTCGATTTTATATCTCGTGATCAAGGTAACATACTTTATCTGAAATTTTAGGGTAATCGTTGCATAATGGCCTAATCTTCTTGATCTATAAGTTTTCTTTGTCTTCTTTCATTCATTCAAAATCCATTGATTTAAGGTCGCTGCAGTTTACATCTAGGGTTTGATTTGTAGGTTTTGATATGCACTAAGTATATGTGTTGGGTGTTTATTTTCAGGCCTATTATTTACTATTCGCTGAAACGTTTATTTCTTGTAATTTGCTCCGAGAATTACGTTCCTTTATTATATATGTCAGAAGTATTGATCTTCTATATATTTTTGATCTTCCTTGGATGTAGATTTAAAAAGAACTCAGGTCATATTCACAAAAATTTCAGCTTATCTGTTTGTTTTTTTTGAAAAAAAAAATTCAAAAGATTGTCTAACATGTAGTTCATATAAAATTAAGGGTTGGTACAAATGAAGATGAAGTTCTCAAGCTAATATATTTTTAGTAGTTTTATTTTCGTTTCAGAAAATAATAAGTTTAATAACTTAGATTTCAAATATAATATATTTGTACCAGTTAATTATATTTTAAATATAATAATATTAAATACAAAATTTTGAGCATTAGCTATTGCTGTGTCAAATGCATTCTACTCGTCATACGTTAACGGATTGAATTCTTCATGTGTTTGACGCATTGGACACATAGGACGCCTCAAAAGCATGAATAAGCTTCTTTTTTTTTTTAATGGCAAACTCACCATGAATATTTATATTCATATTTCCAATCATCATTGCATCGTATGTCATTGATACATCTTTTATCCCTAACCGTTGAAGCAAGTTTAACATAATTTCCAAACTTGATTCTTTTCCTGATCTGATTTAAGCTATTGCCTATTCCTTATAAAATACAGGAACAAAAAAAAATATTTCTCTTCTACAAACTACATATAGGAATAGTAATTCCATGATGTGTTACGATTCATCTTGGATAAAAATTTAATGAGCTTATAGTTTTTATGTTCACAGCAAGAATTAATTATCCAGAAATGTATAAATATTGCTCCTCTTGGTCTGATAGAGTGTATAAATTGTACTTCATGTGTTAATTTAATAAGTCAGTATGTCAATCCTGTAACAAATTTACGCAGAACATTTCAAAAAAGACATTAACACTAATATGAGACAAAACCTTATCAACATAATTACATATTATGTAACTATGTTTTGATGTTAGTGTTGAACTCATTTGGCAGTAATACAAGCTCATTAACTGGTATGGCATAAGTGCAGCTGTGGTTGCCTAGCAGAGAAGTTAGTGGTCCCATATCTAACTTTACTACTGACCTAATGTAAGGTTAAAAAAAAAAAAAGGGAACTTCAATCTCTTGGTTGATTCCATTGTAATGAGATATTTAGTTAAGCTCATGAGTTGCATCATTTAGCGGATCACATTGAAGGACTAGGTCAAATGGTTGAACTCGTTGTTTTCTACCATTCTACCACTGTTTTCAACTGTTACACGTTTCGATTATTAATCATGCATGAGAATTATTGTATTTGATGGTTAAATTTTATGAAGTTGTATATAGATCTTTGTACAACTTGAGCATTCAGAATATACAAGAAGTTAACTTAAGCCCAGCTTACTAATGCAGTTTATTAAATGGATATATTTTTCAACCATGGAGAATTGAGTTATCATGAATGATAAGAGTTACGAAAAGATAGATATTCATTTAAATGTCAATGCCAGGGAGGGATGTACTGAGCTTGATTTATCTAACATCTTAATAGACATGTTCAAATGTTGGTTTCAGAACAAAACATTTCAAACAAACCACAGAGGCTGCATATGAGTCTAATGCATCTGTAAGTTACACCACCTTTGGTTGTTAATTTTATAATTGCATCAATATGCCTATGGACATATGGGCATCCACACACTTTTGCTCATCTACAATGCAGACAACCGTACACATCTCAAAAGTAAATGGCTCATTTAAATTTCATTAAACTAAAACTTCAATTTACATGCTTGTAAAGGAAAACATAACTTAACAGCTTTAGTACAAATATTTCAAGACAGACATTGTTATCGAATATGCCGTTTGCAATGCATGGGTTCAGACTAGTTTTAATTTAAAAGGGTGTTTAATTTTTGAACATATAACATTAATTTTTTGTATCTGATTAGCACAAATAAATCAAGATGGGAAACCAATACGTTTATATACATAATAGCTTCATGTCCTACCAACTTGTGCAACTTTTGAAACTAATACAATGAGGGAAAAAAACAAAATTAAATCCATAATCATTAATCCATAATCTAATAAATATTTATTTTGATGATCAATGATGTTTTCAATATCAGTGTTTTGGATGCCCTACTCATGTTCCCTATTTTACTTCGCCTAGTTATTGGGTTGAAAATAAAAATAAAAATAAAAATCTCCGAGAACAATTTCACATTGAAACAAAATGTACTTTCGCGTGCTTTCACCTTTGGCGATTGCTGCCTCCACTTTGCCTTTCTCTTTTAGCTCCCCGTCCTTAAGCTTATTAACTGCTATCTTCATCAATAACATAGATTAGAATCGAAATCAGAACAAAAGGATTGGTTACAATCATACGCTGAAGATCTATAGCATATGAAATGGCTCGAAAAAGTTTTTTGGAAGAGTGAATTCCAAAGCACAAAATATTTTTTTGATAAATTCAACAGCTATATAAATACCCAGTACATCGGACTACGCATTGGAATTATTGGGGATGGTTCCCCCTGGAGGGTGTATTGTGGAAGAAGGTTCAGAAGAGGAAAAAGGAAGAGGAAGATGAAAATGGCTTCGCCCGGGTTCGAACCGGAGACCTTGAGAGTGTTAGACTCACGTGATAACCAACAACACCACGAAACCAGTTGACCTACAAGATTTTCAAAATCTATCTATTCTATTACTTCAACATAATCTATTACTTCAATGTAAAAACAGCACATTACTCACGCTCACGCATAATCTTTGTCTCTACTCATTCAAAATACTTGATTTTATAGTATATTTGAAACAGGGATGTATTAAGTAGTTTCCAAAAAGGAAGATATAAAACAAATAAGTTCTAAAGAAAGGTTGTCTTCCTCGTTTCCACGTTTTCTGTTCTTTAAATTTTAAAATTAATTTATTAGACTCTCATTCATTATGTTTATTTTCAAGAAGATCTAAGTTCAAGTCCTACTAATAGGCACGGCTTCAGGATAAGCCTAGTAAGCCAACCATCTAGGGCAACCCATCCGGTAGGGGCAACGAGGAAGGGGTTGACGAGTATAGTGTTCCGTTGAAGATAAATATTTTTTTACACACTAGTAAATCAAAAGATGTTATAGGGTAGTGAAAGTAACATTGTTATTGGAGTAAGGCAACCTGAGTTTGATTCCTATCTAAGTTGCAATATTTGGCTCAAATGCCAGAAAACTTGGCTGGGGCTACAACAATGCTTGGGCCGGCCCTACCTACTAACCTCACTTGTATGATATTTTACTATATCATATTATATATTTTCTATTATATATAAATTCAGTCTCTCATAGTATTTTCCTTTTCTTTCATTCAGTCTCAATCCAAATACTGAAGTCTCCTTGATTCAAGCGAATTTTGACGCATGGTACCTTAATACTTTTTCTTCCTCGACTTTTCTCCATAGTAAATTCTTGACACATAGTACCTTAATACTTTTTCCTTCTCAATTTTTCTTCATTTCAAAGTAAATTCTCTATTTAATTATTTCCATCCTAAATCTTTTTCACTTACTCTTAAAATAATTACTAATTACATTTGCCATATCATTATCATTAATACTCTTAATTTTCTTCTTCTTCGTTTCTTATTTATTAGTCACAATAATTAACTATCGCTCTCCATTCATTCTCTAATTTAGGTAGATAAACCCAAGTTTCAAAGTGAATTTATTCTATTATATATAAAATTCAACCTCTCATAATATTTTCCTCTTCACTCATTCAGTTTCAATCCAAATACTAAAATCTCCTTAGTTCAAGTGATTTTTGACATATGGTACGTAACTTTTCCTTATCAACACTCCACATTCCAAAGTAAATTCTCTTTTAAACATTCAAACCCATCCTAAATCTCTTCCACTCCCTCTTAAAATTGTTACCAATTACATTGGTCACTTCATTATCTTCAATACTCTTAATTTTCTTCTTCATCTTTCTTATTTCTTAGTCACAATAATTAATTGTCTCACTCCATTCATTATCTAAGTTGCAATATTTGGCTCAAATGCCAGAAAACTAGGATGGGGCAACAACAATGCTTGGGTTGGACCTGTCCTATTAACCTCACTTGTATGATATTTTACTATATCATATTATATATATTCTATTTATATATAAATTCAGTCTCTCATAGTATTTTCTTCTTCTTTCATTCAGTCTCAATACTGAAGTCTCCTTGATTCAAGCGAATTTTGACGCATGGTACCTTAATACTTTTTCTTTCTCAACTTTTCTCCATTTCAAAGTAAATTCTTGACACATGGTACCTTAATACTTTCTCCTTCTCAAATTTTCTCATTTCAACGTAAATTCTCTATTTAAACATTTCCATCCTAAATCTTTTTCACTCCCTCTTAAAATTATTACTAATTACATTTGCCATATCATTATCATCAATACTCTTAATTTTCTTCTTCTTCTTTTCTTATTTATTAGTCACAATAATTAACTATCTCTCTCTATTCAGTCTCTAATTTAGGTAGATAAACCTGAATTTCAAAGTGAATCTATTCTATTATATATAAAGTTCAACCTCTCGTAATATTTTCCTCTTCGCTCATTCAGTTTCAATCCAAATACTAAAATCTCCTTAGTTCAAGTGATTTTTGACATATGGTACATACTTTTTCCTTCTCAACTCTCCACATTCCAAAGTAAATTCTCTTTTAAACATTCAAACCCATTCTAAATTTCTTCCACTCCCTCTTAAAATTGTTACCAATTACATTGGTCACTTCATTATCTTTAATACTCTTAATTTTCTTCTTCATCTTTCTTATTTCTTAGTCACAATAATTAACTGTCTCCCTCCATTCATCTTTTAATGCAGGAAAATAAACTCATATTTCATCATGGGATCACATCGCCAAATCCAAAAATACCTAATCTGAATTTACATTTAATTTATATCTTAGTTTTTAAAATTCAATTCAATGTTAAAAGCTCCACCACTTTAAATATTAATGTTAATCCATAATCTATGCGGCGGATTTGAGTAATTTTAAAGTTGATTTCATTGGTTTTTTAACTTAACTACATTTATCCGTGGAATTCTTAGTTTATATATGTTCGTATTTGAAAAAAGTTCAGGTATTTATCTAATAATTATTTTGATATGTCTACCTTTCAAGAGTAGAATGTTCGAATTTAATTCATAAAATAAGTTATCCAAACAATGAAACGTTAGATTCCAACCATTCATGATATCTTATTTTTTTAATTTTAATACATTTTTCTTACTTTTATCAAATTGAAGTATATTGTTGGCAAGTAACCACCTTTCAACCTTCAACTTTATTCTTCATACATTCTTTTAATTTAACACTATGACTATGAAAATATATTGTGTAAGATAATAAGTGCAACCAAAAGCTTTTGGTTGATAGATAAGTTTCAATCGGCAGGCTTAGATTTAATGATGTTTTGATTGGCATATTTCCTCCAAAATGTTAGAATATATCCATAAAATAAGTTATTCAATTAAAGAAATGTTAGATTCCAACTATTCACATGTTTGATATCTTATTTCTTAATTTTAATTCATTTTTTCTACTTCTATTAACATTGAATTATGATGTTGGCAAGTAACCACCTTTTTACTTTATTCTTCATAAATTCTCTTTGTTTAGTACTGTGGCTATGGAAATGTATTATGCAAGATAACAAAAACATCCATAAGCTTTTGGTTGATAGAAAAATTAGGAAGCTAAAATTTAATGATGTTTTGATTGGCAGGTTTCCTCTAAATTAACTATGGTTCCAATATATTTTAATTCTTTTCTGAAAAATAAAATATCAAATTTATATTTCTGATTACTTGTTTTGTTAATATATATGATTGATAGTTTTACCAATGCTAGAGGGCACAAATAAGAAGAGCAGTGAAGTTCTAGTAGAAAACCATCGATTGTAGGTTATTTGAAATTTTGAAGTGATTTTTTTCATTCTTTTTTCTTACAAGCAAAACAAAGTATTATTGTGTTGCACAAGCATGCCGAATTATAGTGACTGTACCACTTTATAAATTTTGGCAGATGTGAGGCTAGAATACCTCAAACTACAATACGAGACACAGACGTTTCTCAGCAAACAGAATGTCAAATAAAGTACAGGAGTGAGACAATAATTACTCGACTGCTAAAAAACCAAATAATCTTCCTACATAGAGAAGGATTCATACTCATCACCAAACGAGTCGGTCCCAAGGATGTTAACATACTCACTATATAGTAATGCAATCTTGGGATCAAAAACTCCATCTCCTCATCAAAAATCAATCTCCTATCCCAATTTTATCCTTTAAAATCACTATTGTACTAACCATATTACCATCAACTACAAGAGTAAGCGTGTCATTAGAAATATGATGAAATGGAGATCTACGCTCACCTTCCTGAATAGAAACAAAAACATAAAGCATGTCTCAAACATAATAGAATATCGAAATTGTGTCACGTCATGGACCATGGTCTTCTTGTTAGGATGCCAATGAATGTTACTGGACATAAAGCATGTGCTAAAGCTTGTGAAACATGAGTCAAATCATTCTAGGATGGGGCTGGTTAGAATGCCAATGAATGTTACTGGACATAAAGCATGTGCTAAAGCTTGTGAAACATGAGTCAAATCATTCTAGGATGGGGCTGGGGGAGAGCGATTTTGGGTATCCAAACACGCTTCACAACTTTAAGAAGCGGGATCATCTAGGGTGGATTCAATTCAACCTTTTCAACATGAGGGATTGGCATAGGATTGAGGAGATGTTTGCATCCAATGAGAAGGTAACCAAATGACTTACAGTTCAAGCATAGTGGCAGTTTCCGTTTGTATCCAACATCTACCATAGTAATTATACCGCTAGTTCAGGCTAGTATTATATGAAGTTCCTTAATATGGATAAGCTTTAAATCATAAGCATGGGGTTAATTGTGTACTAATTATACCACGCCTTGATTTGTTTTGTGATAAAATAGATGTGCTCCAATAAAAATTGCATATTTTAATGAATAATTTTTACTTTATCCTCTAATGTATGGTCTAAATAAAATTTTAAATCTAGTGTATATATAGCAATGATTCTTTATATAAATTTGTTTATAATGCTTAGAGTTTAAACTTAGGACCTTTAGTAACCACTAAAGCTAGATGCCTTACCACCTGGGGCAATGGTCATTGGCATGGTAAAAAAAATTCATCAAAATATGCTCAAATTACACATCCAACATCGAATTTTTGAATGCACTATATGAAATTCATCAGGCAAATCAATCAAGTGCTACTTCATGGAGTATTATTATAAATTTCTTTATTTAATGTCTTGCACTTGAATCTTAAAAAAAATCAAAAGAAAAGATTTTTATGTCATTTAAGATCATACTTTTGCCAATGAGGAGCAAAATTATACTCTTTATGATTCGTGTTCATTTCAAAATGCTTGCACAAATTATGCGAGCTATCTACCTTTATCTTAATTGATTCACTATTAAAAATTAAGGAACAACTTGAGATTAAATGTACAATATGATAATTTATGATGGTATATTTTAAGTAATTTAGTAATTTGAATTATGTCGATAATTAAGCATTAGTAGTGGTATATAGTACATAAAAGCATGCATATATGAATTCTTTCAAAGTAAACATTGAAATACCACTTAATACTTAATGTAATCACTATTAGAACGGTGCATTCATTGACAAAAGGTTGGCTGGACGGACAACGTTCATATTTACGTTTGAGGTAATGGTGTTACGTTAGACGTAAATATTACGTCAGTGGTTCCCCCATAAGAGGCCTGCCACTTCAAAATGGAGAGGATTTCTCGAACGTTAAATTAACGTTCGACGTAAATACAATAAGGTGGACGTAAAATTTACGTTCGAAAATCTCCTATATAAAATCCAACATCTCGTACTCATTTAAAAACATTCTCCTTTCTTCTTCCTTACATTTTTGTCCAAATGCGATTTTGCATGTGATAATTCAAAATGTTCCAAAATCACATAATGAAATTTTCAATTTTTATCATTGTAGTTTGCGCATAGCTTTGGAAAGAACATTTAGTATTTGGAAAAAAAAAATCAACATTTTACGAGATATGCCGAAATATAGTTTCCCTAAACAAGCACAGTTTTTTGTTACAAGCTATGTTATCCATAATTTATTAGAAAATTCAACAGTACAGATCCTGATTTTGACGAAATAGTCAATGAAGAAGTTCTATGAAGTTATGCTGAAAAAGCATGAACATCTTCAACACAATCATGGTGGTGCAAGTTCATCAAATACATAATAGATTATTGCAACACATGATGTAATTAGAGATGCTTTGATTGTTATAGAATGACGTTAATCTATGTATTGTTTTACCGTTGTATTTTGGTTAATGTTCTATGTATTGTTATATTTCAATCTATCATTTGTAGCTGATAAATTATTAAATATTAGTTCGTAATTATTAATAATTAATAATATATAATCAATTATTAATTATTATAAAATTAAATTAAATTATCTTCACATAAAAAGTACAAATATTTTTTACATCCCATCCAACCTCTGACCAACCTCTAATATTGTCCACGAACACTCTAACGTTTAACCCAATTATCTACGAACGCATGTGAAATTTGGAAAGAAACAAAGTTTCCTTTTTTTTCCTTTTTCCACTCTTTTTATAGGACTTCATGCTCATCTTTAGTAAACATTAAAGCAATTATATCACCGTATACATGCCACTAAACCGATAAAACAACTAAAAGAGCATCATTTCTTAAATGGAACTTACTTAGGAAGATATTTTGAATAATGGACCAATAAACCAAATCAATTCCCATTTTAATGTATTTATTATTAGTTGTTGTAGTTATTATACAATTGCAATAGGGGGATCAATATTTCAATTAAGTTTGCTATGTGTATATTTTAAAAAAAAAAACTGATTTTTCTCAGAGTTTCATAATCATCGTGAGACATCAAAATAGCAATATTAGGTCTGCACAAAGAAGCACATAAAAAATTATTGTTATTTATAATGTATATATGAAATATATATTCCATAAATAAATATAAAAAGTACAAGAATATTTGATATGTTTTTATTTTCCTCTAATTATAGTATATTGATTAATATTGTACATTTATGTTTTGAATATTCAAATTATCCATGCTATTACTTTTATATATCCAATGCCCGTAATAGATTATTTTTCACTATAAAACAATTAGGAAAGCACTTAGTTGCATATAAAGCATTTATAAAGTATGTGCACAACTTACAAAGGCATTAGTATTTACTATCCATTAATAACTAAGATATCATTTTCATAGGTCTTATACTTTGCTGATGTCTCCATTCAATATAACAAAATGTTAGTAAATAAGTTTCTATAATAAAATAGTTCAACATTTCTTAATTTTATATGATTATTATAGTAGATTTGCATTTCCTACATCTATACCACAAAGATTTAATTTAGGTGGTAATTTTTAATTTTGTTTTGTACTTAAGATAATGATTTTTTTTTTTATATTTTAGGTGTCAACTTTATAGTATATGTTATAAGAAATACAATTAGCCTAAAATATGTGAGCCTACTGTGAACGTTATTCATGCATTGTCAGATTCGCCTTTTGTTGGAGCTTGGTTATTGATTCAGGTTTTAGAAACAGCCTCTCTAGTAACGAGGGTAAGCCTGCATAGATTGTAATGATTTCCTTTTATGTTATTAAGCGTTCTTCTTCGATAGATATTTTGTTTGGCATATGATGCAACTTTCAACTTACCTTTAATCCTATATCCGACAATAATGTTTATTATCTTTTGAATTTGATTTTGGGTTTGACCGGAATCTGGTGGTTTATCTATACACAAGTAAAAAATCTAGAAGAAAATATCAACTTCTATTAGCGCACATTATTCACCGTAATGACTGTTAACAATTAAAATTCAAAGAAATATTATCTTGTTTTTACACATTTGAATTGACAAAGGAATAGACATTCCTCCAACTTGAATTAATGACATCTCTATGCGCTATTTTTAGTATGTAAATTATATTGACTTAGAATAAGTCTGGTTCGCACATCCATCAAACTTAAGTAATTGGATACTTCAATGCATGTCATGAGTTCGAATATAATAATGTATTCTAGTAGGTTAATCCTCAAAAGTACGTTTGATGGTGTCAGCTTATACAATGTGCATCAGTCTAAAATAGTTTTTGTTAGGTTGTCAAAGGAAGTGGATAAAAAAGTTCTAAGTATGCTTAACTTAGAGAGTTGTGTCAATAAGTTTGATCAACAAATAGTTTGGTTAACATGTTTAAATATCTCAAACATTAATGCATGGAAATGATTTATAATTTAAGAACCACAAATCCAACATATTTTGTAGATATTATTTGCATACGGGTTTTAAAATAAGTATCTTAACCTACTGATCAAATATCTTACATAGTATGAAACAAAAAACTACTGGAGATGTATACTTATGACGCTCAAGTGGTAAATTTTTGTTGAACTAATTAATTGGACATAAGTTTTCATTTGAATTGGGTTATTAATGTTTAATTATTGCATATTCGCTTTTTTTTAATCTTTATATCAATAATTATAGGGAATAAAGCACAACCTTTTAATTAGGTTACAATACACACATCTTTACTCTGTATACAATTTTCACCTTCTCAAGTATAGTTTTTGAAATATTTACCATGTTTAAGTCATGCATGAAACATGAATTTTGACTACATTTCAAATTTATTTTATTAGTTTCTTGCTAAAGGCTTGGTGGTGGCTCTTTTAGGTTTTTAAATAATTAATGCGTGTTTGTTATTTTGGTTAATTTGTATATTAACTTTTGAGCAAGGAATGTATGATGGTGAATTTTCGTAGTTAAATTACATCTAATTTTTTGTGTCTATATTTATTTCTTTTAAGAAGTATTGGTCGGAGCATAAACATCATAGCGCACATTATCAAAGCTATTGCAATTGTGCATTGATTCGGTTGGATGCAATTTTATTTTCGATATGTAATGGACTTCATTGTTGTTATCTATTATATTGAATTACATCTGCATTAAGAAAGTAAACATACTTTTATAAAGGAGAAAATGCTTACTTTTTGACTGATTATATTGAAATGGTATCTTTTGAATTAATAAAGTTATTAAGAACCATGTGCATAACATGGGTTTACTCTAATCGATTGAGTATACCTTATGTAGAAGATCCAAGTTTGAGTCCCATTGATGTCATTCTAATATCAAGCACCCAAGTTTGAATCTAACTTATCCTATTTTATTTAACATATTTTTGAATCATATGCTCCTTTTAAACATCTTTAGTTTACCCTTTTGGTTCACTTCTTAGACTATAATATAATCAATATTCATGTATCAATCCTACTATTTTATTTTTCATAGTGCTTTTAAGTTACAACCATGATCAATTTTTAAATTTTGGTTTCATCTTTCAATATTATGAATTTACTGATATAAAATACACATTTTTAAATTCTTACTATAATCTTATACGAATAGTAAAATTTAAAATTAATGTATAAATTATATAATGAATAACGATGGATATTACTAACTAACTATAATGATCAAGAATTGTATATTATTACTCAGATTAATGTTGTCAAAGTGAATATATGAAAATAAAGAAAGAGGGAAAAACATATTTCATACTTCAGTTAATCAGTTTATATACATGAACAAAGGCTGATAAATGCAGCCCAAAGCCCAAAATGCAGTATATAAGAAACATGTACATCTGAACGTATATATACATGCAAACTGACATAAGAAAGAAAACACACAACTCACAACACTCCCCCCTCAAGTTGGAGCATATAAATCATATTTGCCCAACTTGTTGCACAGAAATTTAATCTTATTGCCATGCAGTGATTTAGTTAGTAAGTCAGCCAGCTGCTCTTCAGATTTCACATAGCTTGTACAAATTATTCCTTGCTGAATTTTCTCTCTAATGAAGTGGCAATCCACTTATATATGCTTTGTTCTTTCATGGAAAATCGGGTTAGATGCAATATGAAGAGCTGCTTGATTATCACACCACAGTCTCATAGGCTACTCACACTTCAGTCCTATTTCATCCATCAAGTGCTTAATCCACATCAATTCACACACTGTGTTAGTCATTGACCTATATTCTGACTCAGCACTTGACCGAGATACCACATTTTGTTTCTTGCTCTTCCATGAAATCAAGTTACCACCCATCAGTACACAAAATCCTGTAGTAGATCTCCTATCCACTTTTGAACCAGCTCAATCAGCATCAGCAAATGCTTCAATTTTGTTATGCCCCTGATTTGTGTATTCTATACACTGTCCAACAGTATTTTTCAGGTAACATAAAATTTGATTCAAAGACTTCCAGTGATCAACAGTAGGTGAAGTCATAAATTGACTCACCATGCTCACTGAGTAAGCAATATCAGGCCTTGTCACCACTAAATAATTCAGTTTACCAACCAACCTTCTATATTTCTCAGGGTCCTCAAACAATTCTCCTTCTTTTGTCAAAACTGTATTAACTAATATAGGTGTATTGCAAGTCTTAGCACCTAATTTCCCTGTTTCTTTCAGAAGATCAAGAGTGTATTTTCTCTGTGACAGACATATTTTGCCATTCTCTCTAATCACCTCAATGCCTAAAAAGTAATTTAACTCTCCCAATTCTTTTGGGTGAAACTGTGAGTGAATAAATGTCTTGGGTGAAGAGATTCCTCTTCTATCATTACCAGTTATGATAATATCATCTACATACACAATTAATAGAATCAATATACCTTTCTCATTCCTATAGAAGACTGAATTATCAGATTTGCTTTGCTTCATCCCAAACTTTTCTATTGCCTGACTGAATTTGCCAAACCATGCTCTGGGGCTTTGCTTCAGACCATATAAGCTCTTTTTTAACTTGCACACCTTTCCATACTCCCCCTGAGCAACAAACCCAGGAGGTTGCTCCATATACACTTCTTCAACCAGATCTCCATGGAGGAAGGCATTCTTGATGTCTAATTGATGTAGTACCCAACTGTTCTGTGCTGCCAAGGATATGAATATCCTTATTGAAGTCATTTTAGCCACAGGCGAGAATGTTTCGGAGTAGTCAACCCCATATGTTTGAGCATATCCTTTCGCAACTAAACATGCTTTCAATCTTTCAAGAGATCCATTTGACTTTAATTTGACTGAATACACCCATTTGCAACCTATTGCTTTTTTATTATCTGGTAACTACACTAACTCCCATGTTTCATTCTGTTCTAAAGCATGTATTTCCTCTAGCATAGCATCATGCCATTCTTTATTTGATAGTGCTTCTTTAACTGTTTTTGGAGTAGGAATTGAATCCAGTGTAGATATAAATGCATGAGATTTAGAGGATATGTTATTATATGTCACACATGAGGAAATGGGATAAGTACATTTTCTCTTCCCTTTACGTAAAGCAATAGGTAAATCAGTATTCAACATTGGTAGTTGAGTATCCTCTAGAGCAGATACAGATGAGGATGAAGTATTTGAATTAGAATCCTCATTTCCACTATGTTCATGATTATGTGTAGACATAACAGGATATATCAGAAATTCATCATCTTCTTCTATAATTGATTCATCATTAATTTCTTGGGTTGGAGGAACTAGTGGTGATGAATAGAAGGGTTCATCTTCAACAAAGTTAACATCAACAGATACAATGTATTTGTTAAGCTTTGGACAAAAACATTTGTACCCCTTTTGTAGCCTTGAATATCCAAGAAAAATACATTTAAGTGACTTGTGATCTAATTTTGTTAACTGTGGATTGACATCTCTAACAAAACATGTACAACCAAATATCCTTAGTTTCACTGGGTAAATCTGCTTGCTTGGAAACAAGACTTGATAAGGTATTTGATAATCTAAAATGGTTGAAGGCATTCTATTAATCAAAAAACATGCAGTACTTACAGCCTCTGCCCAGAAACTCTTTGGAACATTCATTTGAAAGAGAAGTGCTCTGGCAGTTTCTAGCAAGTGCCTATTTTTCCTCTCTGCTACCCCATTTTGTGCTGCTGTATCTACACACGAAGTCTCATGAAGAATGCCATGTTGTGTCATATATGAGTGGAACTGATTGCTTGTATATTCCTTAGCATTATCACTTCTCAATATTTTGATAGATGCATTGAATTGATTCTGTATTTCAGCACAAAAACACAAAATATAGAAAACAATTCTGATCTACTTTTCATTAAAAACAACCAAGTCACACGTGTATAATCATCAACAAATGTAACAAAATATCTATATCCTTGCTTTGATACAACTGTAGATGGACCCCAGATATCAGAGTGTACAACTTCAAAAAATGAATTAGACCTTTTATTCACACTAGGATATAGGCTAACCCGATGATGCTTTGCATATTGACAAGACTCACAGTGTAATGTAGATAAAGAGCTAAACTGTGGACATAATTTCTTGAACAAAGGTAATGATGGATGTCCTAGCTGACAATGCAACTGAATTGCAGAAGAGGTTACACTTGAACAACTTGTAGATTTTGATGGTACATTGTCAAACACATACAATCCACCACATGCTTCACCTCTACCAATAATATTCCTCGTGGTTAGATCCTGAAATTCACAATGATCAGGAAAGAATGATATGCTACATTTCAGATCTTTAGTAATTTGACTTACAGATATCAAATTGAATGATAGCTTTGGCAGGTATAATACTGAATCTAATAATAAATGTGAACTTAACCTCAACTTTCCAATTCCTTGAACAAATGCTTGTGATCCATCAGCCAATGTAACCGCATGAGTAGATTGTTTATAGTGTATATCTGAAATTAATTTACTATTACCTGTCATATGATCAGTTGCTCCAGAATCTATGATCCATTTAGTCTGACTTGTAGAATTAGCAATAGCTGAAACAGAAGATCCTGATTCCTTTGTTGTTGATTCTTTCTTCAATAAACCTTGAATCTTCATATATTGATCATAATCTTCTGCTGACATAAGAACAGACTTCATATCTTTATTTAACTGTGAATTCTTGTACCGAAGCTTCCTACACTCAAATTTCATATGCCCTGGCTTCTTGCAATATGTGCAAAACTTCCCTTTATTTGAATTTATGAACTCTGGAGCATTTGGTCTCGCTGGATTATTCTGACCTTGATTTCTTTGTACATAGTTTATGTTACTACTAACCAAAGCACTCTCCACTTTATTTGACATTTGAGTAACATCAGAACGAAGTACTCTACTAAACACTTCTTGCAAAGAGGGGATATCAGATCCAGATAAGATTTGAGACCTAGCAGCTTCAAATTCTGATGGTAAGCCAACTAAGAAACTCATACAAGCCATCTGCTCACGTCGTTGTTGCTGAATCTTAACATCTGAACTAAATGGAAGAAGCATATTGAATTCTTCATACACCTTTTTGAAATTCATGAAATAACTCATAAGAGTTTGTTCTTGCTTCTCTGCTCGATAAAAGGACTTGCATACATCATACATTCGAGTTAAGTTCCCTTTTCCAGAATATAAGAATTCTAGATATTCCATCAATTCCTTAACAAATTCACAATGATTGACTAGACCAATTACCTCACTGTCAATTGAATTCCTAATTTGTAAGAACAGTCGAGCATCAGATCTGAGCCACATCAAATCCTTCTCAGCTTTTGATTCTGGAACAGGTGGATCTTCGGTTAGATGATTATCTTTATCTATACTGCGAAGATACAATCGAATCGTCTTACTCCAATTCAAGAAGTTCAGATTGTTCAATTTGTGATCTGTAATTTTAGGCATCAACTGCATCGCATCCATCGCAACCTTATCCTTGCTTTCTTCAGTGGATTCTCCCATCTTCACAGATTCAAGCTCTTTTCCTCAATAGATTTGGATATTGGATTTTCGTGGCTCTGATACCATGTTGTCAGAGTGAATATATGAAAATAAAGAAAGAGGGAAAAAACATATTTCATACTTCAGTTAATCAGTTTATATACATGAACAAAGGCTGATAAATGCAGCCCAAAGCCCAAAATGCAGTATATAAGAAACATGTACATCTGAACGTATATATACATGCAAACTGACATAAGAAAGAAAACACACAACTCACAACAAGAACTATAGTCTTATAAGCTCTAATGTTAGTCAAATCTATTTTCAGGAAACATCCGGAGTCAGTAATTAATCTCACTTTTTATAAAAGTGGACAAATAAATTTTTCTAAAATCAACAACTGATTATTTATAGGTATTTAAATAAGTAAGCATGTTTCTCATTGGTACGAATTTTGAAATAAACTTTAATGATAAAAATAAACATACTTTTAAACACTTATAAGAAAGTACTGAAAAAAAATCTAAAAATAGTAATTGACCAATAAAATAAGAAATAATAAATAACAGTACCAAAATACAATAATCAAGAAAGTTGTACATCTACTCTCCTTGAGAGTTGTATTACATTTTAAGTTATCTTCACAATTCATTGTTTTTTTCTAGAATGTTCAAGATTTCCATCGACATCTTATTTTTTAAGCGTATAAGATATAAAGTATGCTCACTCGGTTTTTACTATGGATTTTACAAAACCTCAAAAATGTTAAGTTTAAAATACACAGTATATATACAAGTTTTGGTTTCATTTCTTGTAATTATAAACTTATTGATAGAAAATAACATATCTCAAATGTTGGTGATACTCTTAATGTAAATGTTTAAAAATTAAATTGATGAATTTTTTTGTATCTATTATATTATACAAGATATTAAAGAATTTTTCAAAATAAAATTTCTCGTAATTTTTTTGGTTTCCATTTAGTCTCAGACATCTCTCTTTCAACCATTTTTTTCCATATTATAGTCCCTCGATTTTTCCATTCTCACAGCTACCCTATTTCAATATGAGTCCTACAAAGTTCAAAAGTTACCATTCCAAGATATTTTCACCACATACAAAAATTATCGTCAATTGCTATGAGAAATTCAATCACCAACATTTTTTTCGATATCTTGGGGATTCGAATCCATGACTTCTATGACCTTATCGTATAATGTCATACCACTGCCACTTGAATAAGTGGTCCTTGACTCAACCATCAACATTTTTTCTCATTAAACTCAATCTAAATGCTCATCTCTTATTAACTCAAGACATTTTTTCTTATGTGGAAATTAGATTGGAGGGCTTCTCATTTTAGGGTAATATGTGTTAAATTTTGGCGACACTATATAGAGAATTGGAAGGAAGTAGCTTGGTGACAAAGAAAACGGTTCGCAAATTGGAGCTCATAGGAATAAATTATGGAGAAGAAGGTGGAGTATTGCTGGAGTGACAGCGATAGACGTCTGAGAGAAAGTGACAAATGTCTGTCGCCGTAGGGTTTGGAACCCGAGATTTGGGACAGACATTTGTCACTTTGGACAGACGTCTGAAGCTTCAGCAGACTTGTTCTAGAGACTCAGGATAGATGTCTGAAGTCTTGGTCAGACGTCTGAGTCTTCGACTGTTTTATTCCTGAGACTTTGGACAGACATCTTTTGCTTTGTGGCGACTTCTGCCTGTTTTTTGCCCTAGGCTAGACATGAAGATTTGTGATATTTGAAAGGGAAATTTCGAAACTTTGCCTAGGTTCTCTATTCTCATATATAAGCTATTTTCTGATCCAGATTTGGATGCGACGGAAAGCGACTGCAAGAGTTTTAGCCTCCACTAATTTGGGTTTATCAAAACCTAATTTTCTTCAATTCTCTTCTCCACAAATCAATTCTATTAGAATCTTTTGATCGTTGTAATCAATTTCTTGTACTCTTCTCATGGTTATTAATATAAGCTCTCCCTTAAAGTGGATGTACACTAACACAACGTTAGTGAAAACACTATAAATCACCATATGAGTTATTTTTCATTATTGCTTTGATTTTTATATTGCTTATGTAGGATTGTGATCGCATTTGGATTGGTTGACATTTAGATTGAATTATTGATTGGTTGTTTTTACACTTCTTACCATGATATCGTCTTCCGTTGTGCTTTTGGGGTTTTGATTTGAGTGGTCTCGAGTTAGAATTCTATCACAACATTTTCTATCGGAGCATTGGTGTTGGTAGGTTGTTGTAGAAATGCTAAAATTAGATATTACATCAGGTAGTTCATCAATGGGTAATCCAAGTGAAGTAGCGTCTTATGTACGTGGTTCGTATGCGGCTTTAGGATCACAATTGGTTATCGACAAGTGGAATGATGATAATGATTTTAAAAAATGGCAATGGAAGATGAAAGTAATTCTTAGGAGGAATCAGGTACGTCAGGTAGTGTTTGGTACACGTTTGTTGCCGGCAGACATCTTGGATATTAAGAGAGAGGAAATGGAAGAGTGGGTATTCACTATACTTCAACTTGCTATGGGACAAAATGTTATCTCTAAAATTAGTGGTGAGACTACCACCAAAGGTATTTGGGACAAGTTGGAGGAGTTGTATATGAAGAAGCCACCAACTAATCGTTTGATCTTGTTACGAATGTTCTTCACCTATAAAATGAAGAAAGGTATTTTGCTAAAGGCGCACTTGAATATTTTTGATGATTTTCTAATGAAGATGAAGGTGGTAGATTTGAAGATTGAGGAAGAACAAAAGACGATGATATTATTGTGTTCGTTGTTGGACCACTATATAGGTTTCTCAAATAGTTTGATCTATAGCTGGAATACATTGACTCTTGATGATGTCAAAACAAGTCTTCTTAGCGAGAAGTTGCGGGATAAAATGAAGGAGTTAGGTGATGGAAGTAGTGGTGGTAGTAGTGGTCATGGTTTATTTGTAGAGAAGGAATGGTATGTAAAGAAGGAGAACCAGGGGTGTTCTAAATCAAGAAACCCCGGTTGGAGAGGAAAGTCGAAGGAAAGAAAAGGCAAGTGCTATATTTGTAAAAAGCTCTATAATTGGAAGAATGAGTGTCTGGACAAAGAGAAGGCAAAGAAGGAAGTAACATCTTCATCAGTAGTAGTGAAGAGTGGAGTTGGTGAGGGAGACGTAGATGTGTTGCCAACAGTAGCATCGGATGTTTTGGGTAGTGAATGGGTACTCGGTTTGGGGGCAACTTATCATATTACTCTAAATAGGAATTGTTTTTCATCTTATGTTAACGGAGAAGGAAATTCAATTATCACGTGAAATGGTGCTATTTGTAAGTTGAAGGCATTGGTTCCGTGCAAATTTGTATGTTTGATGGAGTGGTTCGCACTCTCACTAATGTACTCTATGTTCCGGGGCATCAGAAGTCTCTTATCACTTTGGGGCAGCTGTATTCTTTGGGTTGTAAGATCACTATTGAGAGTGATAGCTTGCGAGTTATGAAGAGGGTGCTTGTGGTGATGAAGGGTTTAGGACTCATGGTATTTATTTGCTTCAATGAGCGACAATAGATGGAGAAACTTGTATAGGAGTTGATGGTTCTCGTGGCTTGGATGTAACTATGTTGTGGCATTTGAGGTTAGGTCATGTCTCAGAGAGGAGTTTGGATATTATTTGGAAGAGGGAGATGATCAATGGAGAGGGTTTCAACAAAATAGAGTTTTGCGAGGAATGTGTCATGGGAAAGAAAACTAAAGTATCATTCGATGAGGGAAAACATAATCGAGAAGGGTTCTTGAGTATGTTCACACGAATGTTTGGGGACCGACACTGGGAGCTTCTTTGGGTGGAGCTCACTATTATATTTCTTTCATACATGACTTTTCTCGAAAAGTATGAGTGTATGTAATGAAGGCCAAGTCGGAGGCATTTGCAAAGTTCAAAGCTTGGAAAGAACTTGTTGAGAATGAGAGTGGAAATTTTTTGAAAGTTCTAAGGTTCGACAATGGTGGAGAGTATGTTTTCGGAGAATTCTTAGAGTTTTGCAAGCATAATGGTATTCATAGGAATTTTACTACGTTTGAAGATCCGTAGTCGAATAGTGTAGCAGAGAGGATGTAAAGATTAGGATTTTCGACTCACGAAAGTCGACATTAATATGTCCACTGTATCAACTGCCGAATAATCGAATGCCGAAAAACTGAACCCTTAGGGTTTAAGAAGAAGAAAAAGATAGAAGAAGTAAGAAAGAAAGAAAAAGCAACACAAACAATATCAGAATCTCACAGTCGCAGCGGAACAACATATAATAGATAAATGAATAATCTTTAAATCAAAAGAACTGTACATTTTATACATTACATTATCAGAGTTTATAACAACAAACAGCGGAAAAGAAATACTATATACTAGTTGATACGCTATGCCATCCAACTTGCCTCCAGATCTCTACAACAACTCTTAAATTCTAGAATGACCTGATAACCCGACTCTAGACTGGCCGTGTGGAAATTGGTGGGCACACAGAGTTTAGGAAGGAAACAATAAACTCTAGGTCAGTCATGTGACTGGTGTGAGAACTTAAAACAGTTATTATTTAAAAACAAACAAAGAAATATTTTAAATAGATCCGCAATGCTTTTGGAAAATGTAACTACCATAAGGCCTCCCGCACACACACACACACAATGCAAATGCAGAATCGGAGGAGATTTCTCCTTATGATAGTCAAACATGCTTGATACGCAAATTTCTTTAATATTATTACTATAAGTGCAAAGTGTAGGAAAATATTTCGAAAGTATAATATAAATCTTAGCCAACGTACGACCATTATCATATGCCTACTATACCTACCATGTTCAATAGTAGGTTACCGCCACATTCCATGGCAGGTTATACAACTAAAGCCGTACAGGGGTCATATTGTTTCTTTGGATTTACCAACAAATGGTCAGGCGAAGGAACTTCACATTGCCACATGGGTACGCCTCTGGAGAGACGCCCCGAGAACCTAACCGGATCTCTGCCAACACAAGGCCGGGTTACCTCTGCAAAAGTAGGTAACTACTGACACGAGTATGCCATCCCCCGGTTGTAAACAACCTTTATCCGAGGATCCTCAACCAACAACAATCACAAAGTCATATATATTTGCGACATCCACATAAGTTAAGTATTTGGGCTTCATACCATGATACCACTTCTATCCAGAAGGAAATGCACATACCCTAAGGGGAGCTACTCCCTATAACCTTGCTACATCTTTCCTGTTTTGACCATTACCGGGTTGTGAGGTCCGACGAAGTTTCGTCCACAAAGCTATGCTTTTCACAAAAGCTATGCTTTTCACAAAAGCTATGCTTTGATCAATAAATGATCAGCAGCACTTCGTATGCCACATTACCAAATTAGGAATGTATCACTAGTAACCATCAACTACATAACCTCTGAGCTCGTACGTCTCAGAGAAGGGTGTTAAGCTAAGAGAATAAATTCTCCGCCACCAACAAAAATGTATTTGATATAAACCAGCTTTACATCTCAAATTGTAACGTCAGACACACATCCATACAAGTCCGTTTCGGGATCGAACAGAACCGAAGGCACTTCCAAAGAAGCCCTTGCAATCCGGATATTCAATAATCACGACCGGACTTCCCATCACAAAGGGTGATAAAATCTCTATATCGGAGATCGGCCGATGTAGAGACATTCGACGGTAATCCTTCCGTTTTCGAAAATATCATGTCTTCGACACCGGTCTTCAAATGCTATCCATTACGACGTATCACTATTCGGAATGTGATTCATGACCCAAAGGTCCTCTTCCAGCTAAACCGAATAACGAGCGCTTATTTTAAAATAAGTGTAGTATTCAAATTCAAGCAAATCACAACAAATACCCATTTAAAGGTAAATATTGATAGTCGGTTATTTAACTATCAATAGATATGCACAACATCGCCAGATTCCAAATAATTTCCCAAATCATTTATTTTTTTCCAAAAATATCTTTACAAGATATATTTTTCCACACTTCAAAAATAAATCAATGTTTATTTTTAAATAAATTTCTCTTTCCTTTATAAATTCCATGGTGAATTTAAATTTCCAAATATCCACTGATATATGATTTTCAAATCGATTTCAAATATTCACTTTCAATTTATCTTTAAAAGATATAATCTTAAAACATTTCACTTCATATTGGAAAACATTTCCATGCTTATTTAATAATAAGTAATTCACAAATTTATTTATTTTCAACATTTGGAAAATATTCAATATACTTAAATCACAATTAAGTATATATTTTATTCTTTAAGGAAACATTCTCTTAAACACATTCATTTGAGTGAAAACGAATGTTGCGTAAAACATCGTTACGACAACCCAAAATCACTAGTATAGGGATTCAAAATTAAGATAGATATATAAATCCCAATACTATATAAAACATTTCCTTTCGAAAATCATTTACTATAACAACAGTGTTATAGTCCACCATTCTCTTTTATTTCTCGAAAACATCTATTTCAACAATGAATGTTGAAATCTCTTTAATATATTATTCACTGTCCAAAATCGTGAATATACTTCGTTGACCAAATTCAACATTTCTACGCATTTTATTTAAAGGATTATCCACTGTCCAAAATCATGGATATATCTCCTTTAATAAGCTTTCATATTTACTTATCAAATTCAATTGGTTTCGGATTTATAAAACAACGTTTATAAATTCACACACACACACAGACATATATATATATATATTTATTTTATAAAAACTTCAACTTATAAAATCCCTTAATTGACAAATCTATTTATATCCCCTTTAAATGCCAAAATCCAATTTATAAGTTTATTACTTATAAATCTTTTATTTTACAAAATCTATTCATTTTATAACTTCACAATTTATAAATCTATAAATTTCATTCACTTATGAAATCCATTTATACTTCATTTTAACACTTATAAAAACTCGTTTTATAATTCCAATATTTTAATCTATAAATACCGGTTTTTTAAATCTTTTATATAAACTGTTTATAATAATTCAAAAATCCCAATTTAAACCATTTTACAAATTAATCAACTACTTATTTCAAAAATCACATTTCAGTTATTTTTCACAAAAATCATAATTTTTATAACATAAAAATTTATAACGTTTATTTATTTAAAAATGAATCAATTCCAAAATTCAAAAAAAAGTATACTATCAACCTGAATTTTCAAAAATCAAATATTTATTTATTTTGGGTATCTAACGATACCAAAATTATATTCGGCTAAATTTTAGCCTTCGACGATTTCAATCACAAAAATAATCACACATAGATTATAAATAAAATCAACACACAAACATTGAAACAAATTCAATTATTTGAGAAATCCAGTTGGACCTCTCCAGCCTGTTTCCCTGCATCCACAGATGTTAGCACAATACCAATCCCGTTTCAAGACGTAATATTGCGGTACATGGGTTTTGTAAAATATTATCCGCTATATGCGGCGCAATAGGGTCTCATCCGCTATATAATGCGGGAAATCAACTCCAAGTACATATATAATACCGATTCCACTTCAAGGTGGAATATCGCACTATATGTGTTTAATATAATAACCTCCGCTTAATATACGGCGTATATGGTCAATTTCAATACAACACATAGCAATTTATGATCCAAGCATACAATCAACACAATCAAGCAATTTTAAATCTAACTATTAAAAATTTAAAATCGAAACACAATTCGATTGAGTGAGAAGTTCTCACCTTGCTTCCAATAGCAGTTGCAGTGTTTCATTCCGAATAAAATTAAACACGCGTTTAATTTTACCCAAAATTTACACCAGCTCTAGTCAATCCCAATCCAATTCCATTGCGTAGTTTTCGTCCATACGAACCCGACGCAAGTCATTTCGTGCGAAACAGACCTCGTACGAAAAAGTTATGGCATTTTAAAGTTTGAACGAATTATAATATCATAATTAACATTTTCTTTTATTATTTTCTAACCCAAAATGCATCTGGACCGCACGTTTACTTTGATTTCATCAGGGCCGCGAAATTCATCTTCTTCCATTAGTGAAAAACGTGACTGAACAAACCCAATACGGCCGCCCCAAACCCTAATGCTCGCGCCATATACGATCGATTTTAGGTTGATCAACCACTATCATTTGAAAGCCCTACGCCTACTCCACTTTCGGCACGAACACCATTGAACTCGGTCGCGTCCTTAGCATGCAAATCGAGAACGAACGGCGGCTGTTTGAGAGGGATTTGCCGTTGATCCGTAGCTCCATTTTCGATCACAGCCGTTGAAAACGTAGAACTCGATGCCCTCTTCGATGTTGTAGTTGAACGTTTGTCCTAATTGTTTACGAATTTAAAGAAAATGAGGGAGGAAGAGGAAAAATTTTCGGCCATTGAAATAGAGGGTGGCGGCTGAAGCTTAGAACTAGGGTTTTGGTGTAAAAAATGAAATATGGAGGCCTTTTATAGAAAATTCTCGCGACACTGTTCACCCGAATTTTTTCCAAACTCGAAACGAAGCGTGACGCCTGACATTTATAATGTTTTACCTCCATTCCGAACGCAATGGAATATATATCAGGAGCCAATTCGATCATATTTGAAAGATAAGCTTTCAAATCGAATTATTTAAATTTAAAAATTCACTTAAACCGATTTCAGTGCGTTTTAGCTTGCCCCGGACAAACCGTAAATCCGATTGACACGAAATTTGAAATCTTGCAATAATATAACATTACAGATCTGATGAAACTGGTTTCGTCGAAATTCAAGACTGTTTGAAAAATGACTATTTTTACTCGTCAATCAAATATTAAAATATTCAATTTCTACAAATTAACTTTTAATTCAATTTTAAAAGTTCTATAACATCATTCTAACTCCACTATGATTTAATATAACTTTACAAATCAATTTTAATCACATTAAACCGAATTTCCAATAATTTCTGTAATTTCAAATATTAAATTATTGATTTAATTTATCCAATTAAATCTAGATATTCGAAATAAAATTTTATTCGACTTACAAATTTTACCTGTTAATATTTAAAAAATCAATTAAATATACGAATTTCAAATGACGGAAATTCTGGGTCGTTACAGAGGATGAACCATACTCTACTTGAGAATGCTTGATGCTTGAGATTGACATCGGGTTTGTCTAAGAGATTTTAGGCTGAAGCTTTGTCAACCTAAGTACATATTATTAATTGAATTCCATGCTCGGCTATTGGTAACAAAATTCCTAAGAAAGTGTGAAAGGGAAAGAGTATTGACTTGAGTTATCTTCGTGTGTTTGGTAGTCTGGTTTATGTGCATGATCCACGAAATGATAAGCTTGAACCTAGAGCTTTTAAGAAGATTTTTCTTGGTTATACAGATAGAGTAAAAGGTTATCGGATTTGGAATCCAGAAACGAAGAAGGTAGTTAATTCTTGTTATGTTGCTTTTGATGAGTCGGCGTTGTTTAAGGAGAATAAAGCTCATCGGATGTTCCGAACTTGGTTCATGGTGAATCAAAGGATAAGGAAGTTATTCACACATTTTGTCCAAGGAGTAGAGAGAGTAGAGTAGTTGGAGATGCTTGTGAGGAGGAAGCAGTTGATGTTACATCACATAGTCCATAGGGTGCCTCTAGTAGTGTTGGTGATGTGCATGATTCTAGAGAAGATTCGGTTCAAGGTGGAGCCGAAGGGAGTTTGGGTGATGGTATTGCTAGTCGGGTTGGTCGTTGTACTATAAGGCCACACGAAAGATACGGTGATTGGAACTATCTTAGCTTTTACGATAATTTGGACTATGCTCTTCATGTAGTCCAGGATGAGGCGATGGATCTTGATGACATCGTGGATTTGAGTGTAGCTCGAAGTGGATTTATGCCATAGAGGAAGAGATGCAATCATTGATGAAGAATCAAACTTGAGATTTGCCATACTATTGGGTGCAAATGGATGTACAAGGTGAAGGAGGATGGAAGATACAAAGCTAGGCTAATGGCTAAGGGGTTTGCACAAAGAAAGGGGAAGGAGTATGATGAGATATTCGCATTGGTAGTGTGCCATACTTCTATTTGGATATTACTTGCCATAGTTTCTATTCACGACTTAGAGCTGGAGCAACTTAATATGAAAACCGTCTTCTTGCATGGTGACTTAGACGAAAACATCTGCATGGAGCAACCTAAAGGTTTTGTTGTGGATGGAAAGTCAAATTTAGTTTGCAAGGTAAAGAAATCACCATATGGCTTAAAGCAATCACATAGACAATGGTACAAGAGATTTGATCATTTTATGCTTGAAAATGGTTTTGATAGAAGCATCAAGGATGCATGTGTATATTACAATAAGTTGAAAAATGATCGTTGGGTGTATTTACTCTTGTATGTGGATGGCATGATCATTGCTTTAAGGATAAGAATGAAATCAATAAGTTAAAACTGATTTTGAAATCGGAGTTCGAAATGAAGGATCTTGGAGAACCAAGGAGGACATTGGGCATCGGAATAGAAAGGGATCGAAAGGGTTTTGAGTTGAAATTGACTCAAAAGGAATACATAGAGAAAGTGCTTTGTCGGTTTAGCATGGAGAATGCAATGGCGTCAAATACACCTTTACCTTTGCATATGAAGCTTTCGAGTAAGGGATCATCTATCTTGGAGAAAAGTAAGGCTTATATCGCAAAGGTGACATATGCTAATGCGATTGGAAGTCTAATGTGTGCTATAGTGTGTACAAGCCGGATATTGCAAATGTCATCGGGATGGTTAGTAGATATATGGAAAATCCGCAGAAATCACACTGGGAAGCTGTGAAGCTTATATTGCGATACCTTAGAGGCACGTCATCTCATGGTCTTATTTTTGACGGTAGTTACAAAATGGTTGGTTATTGTGATTCGGAATATGTCGGCGATAGAGATTGAAGAAATCAACTTTCGGATATGTCTTCACACTTGGTGGTACAGCCATAAGTTGGAGATTGAGATTGTAGACCGTAGTTGCTTTACCAACTACGGAGGTGGAGTTGATAGCTACGGCGGAGGTGGCAAAGAAGACACTTTATTTGAAGCGATCATTGTGTGACTTAGGATTCGAGCATGATAGCATCGATGTTCGATGTGATAGCTAGAGTGCTATTCACTTGGCAAAGAATTTGGAATTTAGCTCACGGATTAAGCATATTGAAGTGAGAGAGTCATTTATAGTAGCCATAGATGAGGAAAGATAAGTATATCTTCGGAAAGTGCACACAAACGATAACGCGGTGGATATGTTCATTAAGGCATTGCCTGTTGGAAGTTCGAGCATTGCTCGAACTTGATTCACTTGGAGAAGTGCTTAGTGCTAGTGGGTGGCATAGTTGAGGGAGAAACTTGGTTATGAATGAGGAAGAGTATAGGTGAGAGATTATGGTTCTATCTTCTTGGTGAGTGCTAGTATACACTCCACGACACTTTATTCTTTGGTGAGACGGTTTAGGATTTGGATTTTTTCAACACTTTATTAGCAGGTGGGCGCTTTGCCTGAGCTCGTTAATGGAGTGCAATGGGCGGTGGCTTTGCTGGAGCTCATTGGAAAAGCATTCATGTTTGGTTGAAGGTAGAAGTGGTGATGGTTGGTGCTCTCGGTTGTTGTTGATGGTATGGTACCATTGGAGTTGGAGATGGATATAGTGTCGGGGTGGAGTGTTAAATTTTGGCGACACTATATGGAGAATTAAAAGGGAAGGAAGTAGCTTGGTGACAGAGAAAACGGTTCGTAAATCGGAGCTCGGAGGAAGAAGTTATGGAGAAGAAGGTGGAGTGGTGCTGGAGTGATAACGACAGACGTCTGAAAGAAAGTGATAAACATCTGTCGCCCCAGGGTTTGGAAACCGAGAGTTGGGACAGACATCTGTCACTTTGGGTAGACTTCTGAAGCTTCAGCGGACTTATTTCAGTGACTCAGGACAGACGTCTGAAGTCTTGGTCAGACGTCCGAGTCTTCGGAAGTTTTATTTCAAAGACTTTGGACAGACATCTGTGGCGACTTCTGCCTTTTTTGACCTATGCTTGACATGAAGGTTTGTGATATTTGAAGGGGCAATTTTGGAATTTTGCTTAGATTTTCTATTCTCCTATACAAGCTATTTTCTGGATCCATATTTTTATGCAAAATAAAGTGGCTGCAAGAGTTTTAGCCTCCACTAATTAGGGTTTATCAAAACCTAATTTTCTTCAATTCTCTTCTCCATAAATCAATTCAGTTGGAATTTTTTGATCATTGTAATCAATCTCTTGTACTCTTGTCATTGATATTAATAAAAGCTCTCCCTTAAAGTGGTTGTACACTAACACAATGTTGGTGGAACTACTATAAATCGCTATGTGATTTACTTTTCGTTATTGCTTTGATTTCTATATTGCTTGTTTGGGATTGTGATCGGATTTGGATTGGTTGAGATTTAGATTGAGTTATTAATTGGTTTTTTTTAATCTTACCATGATTTCGTCTTCTGCTATGCTTTTGGGGTTTTGATTTGAGTGGCCTCGAGTTAGAATTTCGTCACAACAGTAAGTTTTAAGGACATCACTTATGAATAATTAGTTTTAAGGACAATTTACAGCAAAATTATAAACTCATTTATCTTTTTATGTTATATAGAAAACTATAAATTCATTTATCCTTTTAAGTTATTTCATTTATAATTATTTCTATGTAACTAAAAGAGAGAATTAGGCATAAGGGCAAACTTTGAAGAAAAAAATTAGGTTATAGGACACCAAGTTTTATTTTTGGACTGAAGGACAAACTTTGGAAGAAAATTGCACTGAAGGACAATGCTAGTTGTAACTAACATTATATTTAGTTTTTACACTATACAAAATGATAGTTATAACTAGCATTATATTCAGTCTTATATAATACAAAATGCTAGTTATATTTAGCATTATCCTTGAGCCTAATTTTTTTCAAAGTTTGTCCTTGTATCTGTTTTCCACTAACTGAAAAGTATAACTTTGTTTATCCTTTTCCTGTAAATTGTCCTTAAAACTAATTTTTCAAAAGTGCCGTCCTTAAAACTTATTACTCCGCATAAAGAAGCCATTTGGGTGAAAATCTCCTTTTCTTATTTCATCCCTTTAATTTTGTATTTTTGGCTTTACCACATTCCAATATAATGTTCAAATGTTCTCATTCCTAAATATTTATTTAATTCAAACATTCTCAACTCCACCACATTTTATATATCCTATTTCATTTGACGTATTTATAAATCACATGCTCTTTGTAAACATCTTTAGTTTATCATTTTTGGTCACTTTTAAAGGTGCACGTGCATAAATTGATCTAATTATAATATAACTAAGTAGCAAACTCATAAAGTATAGTAGAACTACATAAAAAGTGAGTAAAATAAAGTAAACTAAACGCGTCGTGATTTTATATTGGTCCGGACCTTCTGTTCTACGTTCAGTCCCGAAGCTCTCCTTACGTATTTCACCAACCAATACTTAAAGGAACAAGCTTACAAAACTGCATGAAGACTCCCTCTTACTATTGTTAACTCTGCCTGATCTTCTCGAATGGGACTTCAACAACTTCAAGTTAAGGTTTTTGACTTTGACAATCGATGTGTCTTTGTACACAAATTTTATCACCAAATACAACATAGCTTATTTATCCACTCGATATGATTAAGAGTTCAATGAAAAGGGTTAAGGAGGATAGATTTTAAATGTAGAGTTGAATGCTTAGATATTATACAATAGGGAATGAAAGCATGGAATAGGAGGAGAAAGCAGAGGTGAATTCAATGGCTTTAAACTAGGGTCCATTTATGGATAGCACAAGGCTGTGGAGTTAAGTTGCGATGCTTTATAGAGATGCGATGAAGAGAAGCAGTGATTAGTGAGAAGGAGCATCGAAGCGGTGTATAGTAACATGTGCAGGATTTTCGAATCCATATTCAACGTAATCTTACTGGTGCACCAGTGGAACCTCTACTGAATGACCGATAAGGCCACCGTTGTCCTTATGGGTGCACTACTTACACATATCACTTGTGCTCATGTGTCTATTTTTCTCATTTCTTCTTGTCGCCTTTCATTCCAAATATTCTGAAAAAATTGTTACAAATATAAAACATGTTTTTAGAGTAAGTGGTAAAATGTGAGAAGTTTTGGATATTATGTGAGTTCGTTTTAACACATTTTAACTCCAAGACTCAAATACCGACTCAGTATAAAAAACCTATACTTTTGTACATCATAGAGCTTCGGTTCCAGCTCTCTATTGGATCCATTATTTGTTATATATTTTTAACATTTAAGTTCCTTGTTTTCTTCCTTACCTGTCATCTCTTATAAGTCACCGTCCATAAGAATATCCTGCAATTTGCAGTTGACTCCAAGTGAGACTACCTACTATTTTTAAATACTAAAATTAGTTAAAATTCCATCAAATTATGCTTGCAACAAATTTTATAGATTAAAATCTGTAGTCCATTGGTTATATAAAACTAAAAATCTAAAACTATGAATAAACAAAAGCCTCATGGCAGAATTAAACATTAGTATGTATACACTATCCAACAACTTAATACCATACAGATTTAATGCATCAAATTACGTCTTTATTTCTCAATACATTAATCACCATTAAATATAGAAATAATGCATATATAATGGTAGAGAAATATATCGAGTCTTAAAATGCAGATCTTACCTATGTTCAGACCTTTGCACCATGCTTCACTCTAAACTGCAAATTTAACAAATGTTTGGAAAAATTGTTCACCTATGTTTGGACCGCATCTTATCTTATGCACTACTGTTAGAGGCTCGATAGTTATCATCAGATAAGGAAGGCTACCTACATACCCCTTTAGAGATCAAGCCATCGTAGTTATGTTTCCTGCTTTCACCTGCATCAAATACTTGTTAGTACATAACGGCCATAACATCCATGCAACCTATACAAGTGGAAGCACTACTCCTATTGAGCCATCACAATCAATCATCGTAAATATGGGATAACAACATAATAATAACACGCATAGCCATTAAAAATCACACAAGTTTGACAACACTCAATTTCAACCCCAACAAAAACAAATATACTCCCATATATATTAATCATCAACTATTAGTAATACATTACCAATGCAAGTATTAATCAAACAAATTTCTACTAACCACCAATACAAGTAACACAAACATCAATCCATCAAATGAATACTAACTCACTATATTAGTAACATGCACAACAAATCATAAAACATGTACTAACTCTATATATTTGTAAAACAAACATCAAATCATCAAATGTGTACTAACTCACTATGTTAGCAACACAAATATTAAATCATCAAATGTGTACCATATCATTTTATTAGTAACACAAACATCAATATAATAAAACCATAATTAACTATACATTACGTAGTAATAATGACAAAATGTTACATAATCTGACCTAGGGATATTTTACTTCACACAACAGTCATATATGATAATTTCAAAATAATTAACACATATGAGACACAATAGTCCAATTTAATTTATTTACATTTATAAGTTCCACAACCGTATAAAATTATTTTATTACCATTTAGAAGACCATATCTATTTATTTTATCTTAAAATGATAATAATTCCCCCAAAATGATGTATACTTTAAAAATCATTTATTGTACATTTATAACTTCAAATGCCCCAAAACATCGTAATTTAATCAAAATTATCAATTTTCATGTAATTAATTTCAGAACAATATTATTATTATTTTACGTCAAAATAAGAATATTTATTTAATCAAATCATCCTAACAACCTCTTTTTACCATTTAACTCAAAGATAGTAATATCCTACATTAAACCTTAGAAATCACTTTATTATGGGCTTTGCACACAAGGTATTTGCACACAAGGTCCATATTTCTTATGTTGTTATAAAAAAGTCCATGTTGCAATAAGCATGTGGATTTGGTCCCTATTTTCTAAATTAGAAAGCGCAAACTAGTTTGCTCTTTTCTGATAAAAAGTGCAATTTAACTTGCATTTTTCAAAAATTTCAAAAATTTCGAATTTTTGCAAAAAATTCAAAATCATAAAACGCAAATTAGCTTGCGTTTTCTTGATAGAAGGTAACTTGCGCTTTCAAAATTTTCAAAAGAAAATTTCAAAATCAAAAAGGGCAAACTAGCTTGTGCTTTCCTAAAAGAAAGCAAAGTTAACTTGCGCTTTTCAAAAAATTCGAAATCAGAAAAGTTCAATTTACCTTGCATTGTATACTAGAAAAGTGCAAGACACCTTACATTTTCCATTTTTCAAAAATAAGGACCAAATTTACATATCATTTCTACAGGGACCTTTTTTATAATAGCATCGAAAAACAGGAACTTATAGCTCTTTTCTTGTTTCTAGAAAATAATAATTGGTGTTCAAACTAGTATTACTAATCCCTGTTCAAATTAATGCCATTAATAGACATTCAAACTAATGTTATTGATTACCTATTAATTGACATTCAAATAATGCCATTATCAATATTTAAATCAAAAACCATTCAATTCAATGTTATATATTAACTTTCATATAGTATAACATTTATAACATTATTTAAATTAAATAATTAATGCACACACAAATCATTATATCACTTATGAACTAATAAAGAATTCCTTGAAACATTAATATTAACTTACTTAAAATGGAGACTACTAACACACACACATGCATAAATATTGAAAATTAATTTATTAGCTTTAAGAATTTAATTCATTAAAATGGTTTAATTACTAATTCATTTGTGATGAACCTTGGGTTCAAACCCTTACCGTCTCGAAAAGCAACATCACGCGCCAACCATTATGTTAAATGATCATTTTATTAACTTTTCGAAAGGGATATTATAGAGTATCCCCTTGAGAAGCCCAACATCTTCATTGGCTTATCAACGCACACCACCTAAGCATTGTACTTTTAGCCCACATCAATACCGCATAGGCTCTGAGACCAAATATGGCGACCGTGAAATTCAAACCCCTACCACCTCAGAAAGCAACACTATGCATTACCCACTGTGCAGTAAAAGATCATTTTGTTAACTTTTTTGAAATGGTTGTTACATCATTCATATTAATATGTTGCAGGGCTAATGTCTAAAAGTCGTTCCAATACAAATTTATCAACATAAGAATCAAATTTTGCTTCACCAAAATTATACGACAAGAATTGCACCATGCATGCTCAAATTCCAAATAATTCATTCAAAATCAGATTCAAACATGATAACTTCCTAAACGTCAATCAATCAATAGTGAAAACATCCGACCAAACATGGGAGCCGCATTAATTGCAAGAAAATTTATAGTCAATAACTAGACAAGAAAAAGTATTAGCTTAGTCAAAAATCAAATAAAAAATTGTAGGTATAGACAAAAAAACACATTCAATATAAATAAACATATTTTGAAACTTATAATAAGTAAGAGATTCATGCAATCCGCTCACATTACCCAAGAAGCGGTCTAGAAAACCAATTAATATAAATCTAAACAAAATTTCATTTTTAAAGTATTACACTAATCAACTCAAAAATTTATTTACCTCGATCCACTGTAAAACTATGAAAAATAAACTTTCTCAAATTCAACCAAAATCTCTCCAAAACTAAAATAGTAGCTTTGATTTATTGTTGAAATCTCTAAGCCTTCCTTACTTATGGCTCTTAAAAGTTATTTTCCTTTATTTCTCAATCTTTCAGTTTCTTTTCTTACTCTTCCTCTAAAACTTCATTTTTTTTCCTTTTTCTTTTAGGGTTTGTAGATATTTATAATGATAAATATATAAGCAGGAAAGTGAGAAGAAGGAAGGACCATATGAATATGTTTAATTTGAATTTATTGATGGAGTTACCTTTTTATTTGAAGAAGATTGATTTTCAATATCCATAGGAATTAGTCTCCTAAAATAAAAGGGTTAATTATTTAAAGAAGACTGACCGGTGCACTTGTTTTCTCATGGAACTTAGAATGTGAAGATGCTTTTATTAAGATGAAGGAGTTGTTGACTAGTGTACCTATTTTGGTACTCTTTGATGGTGTGAAGGCGGTCGTAGTATACATCGATGCTTGTGGTACAGGATTGAGTGTAGTGTTGATGCAAGAGGGTATAGTTGTTTGTTATTCTTATTGACAATTGAAGGTATAAGAGAGAAACTTTCCAACCTATGATCTTGAGTTGCCACCCATTGTCATCGACCTCAAATCATGGTAGCATTATCTTTTAGGAAGCAATTTGAGCTATTCATGGATCCAAGTAAATTCTCCTAAAAGGGTTTTAATTTGACGCAACAGAGGGATGGAGTTCTTGGCGTCATATGATTTTAGTATCCGATGTACTCTGGGCAAGGGAAATGTTGTAGAAAATGCTTTGAGCATGAAGCATGCGATGTTGAGCCTAATGTTTTTGGAATGGAAGCACTTGGAGTTCATTTCTTTATTTGATTTTTAACCTTCATCGGAGATTACACTAGGATTGTTGGCGTCTTTAGATTTTAAGCCTTCATGTGTGGACCGTATTGGTTCAAGTCATAGGCAAGATAATGAGACATTGGAATTTTTCAGAAGATGAACAGAGGAGAGCATATGAGTCATTTGGATCGCTACAACAACCCGCCTCGAAACAAGCCTAATTTTCGACCTAGAAAAACCCATCAAACATTAGACCCATTCGAAAGCTGGTCATTGGTAAAAACAATTCACGGAGCTATCTGTTAATGCTATCAAAATCTCATAGCGGAAAGGATAAAAATAATACCTACCCATTTTATAAAAATTCAAGTTTCATAACAAAACATAACATCTCAATATTCGTAGTACAATATCTCAAAATACAATAATATCATGCCTAAAATGGGTACATTAAAGTAAGTATAAAAAATAAGTATATAGACAACTGCCATAAAACTCCACCTCTACTTTCATCTCCTAGATCTGCATCATCCTCCCTACCATGTGTTGTAATGAGGGAAGAGTCAGAACGATAATATTTAGTGAACAAAATCTCAAGTCTTTCCATAAAAGTACTTAGGAAGTATAATTTAGATAAGAATATGTTTTACGTATCTTAACTATATTTCTTGTAGACAAGCACCATTGTCCAAGTGGTTAATTGATTCGGCTTGGTGCAGGATGTCACAAGTTCGAAACTTGCTTTCGAACGTTTATTTGACATGGATATGTTGTCCCATTGATTTGTTGTATATAAAGTACCATTTCAGAAAAAAAAACTATATTTCTTGTAAAACCTTCAACTGTAAGTTTAAAGGCTTTCCCAGTCCAATCCTATAACTTACAATTGTCTAACCCAACTCTGTAACTTATTTCAACTATAGGTCTAAGGCCATTCCTAATCACATGCATCTACTGTCAATTATGTCCTAACAATGTGAGAGAAATTACATAGACCCTGTGGTACCTTTTTTATGGGAATCAGGAAAATTTAATACCTATATCTTGGGCAGGTCCCTGTTATTTAATACCTAAACCAAGGCTGACCCCTCTCTGATACAATTTGGCTGACATCGCATGAAATCCCATCAGGCCACTTAATATTTCTTTTTGGAAGAGGTGAACCCTACAATAACGACTTAATACCCCAAACCCAAAGAAGATTCTTCCCGAGATTTCCATCTACCATGTCTAAACACCATCCTCGAACATTTAGTACTTCCTAATTTAGGATGGAGACGGACCCTACAATAGCCACTTATTAACCCCAATCTTCGAAGTAGGTTAAAAGTATTATGACCAGTAACCCAACCGTGACTTCTCACATTAGACCGACCATTCGCAGGCACTGATAGTTAGATTTACTAGGTAGACTTACCCTATAGAATTAGGAATAACCTCTCATGGGTACTTATTATAGGCGATGCTCACATCGGCTCCTGAGTCACACTGTTGGTAGTCGGATTAACTAGGTAGATTTCAATATGTTTTAGATTGACCTCACATCCCTATAACTTAGTCATGATTTACAGTCCTCTAACCATTATACCACACACCTCGTTGCATTCTACTAAGTTTATAAAGAAAGATCCTTTATTCCACCACTAATCATAATCATCCATAACTTCCATCCTTTATGGTTTTAATGCTAATTACTAGCATATTTATTATGCAATTAATACATTATTGATTATACATTATTCATATGCTAATATATATATATATATATATATATATATATATATATTAAATACGTAAATAAAATATTCCTAGGCGTGCAAAGATTATACCCTATACTAATCGTTAAATGTCAAAACTACCAATTTATACAAGTCTAATTACAAACTATAACATACACATTAGCTAATATCCTTAGCCCAACAATAGACCTGTATAAGAAAATAGAATCAGTTACCAAACTTATTTTATATTAAAATAGTAGAATCCACATGTTCAATCCTTTTACACTCTATTCAACTTCCATATATAAAATGGAAAAGGGATTCATATTTTAATTATGGAAATAGGCATCGCAAACTACGAATAGGAGAACTCGTATTTTACACATTGTTTCCTTACTTTAGAACCCTTAATTATATCAAATGAGAAAAATGAGAAGTGGAATAGAATATAAAATATTAAAGTTGCAATAACTACGCGAATTATACTATTTTAATATAAAATAATTGAGATTCCAAAATATTAGAATTGACATTTCTCTTTGGGGGAATTTTGGAGGTTTAAATTTGAAGTGTTTGTGAACCAAAATTCCCCAAAGCATATATCAGATCCAACCTATGCTATACAACTACTAAAATGAGAAAAACTAAGATTTCCACTCATAGATAATTCCCATCTTTCTCCTTTGAATTTGAATACACCCTCTTCTTTTCTCTTTCCAGACCTCTTCCATTTGAAATATACAATAATTGGATTGCATATTAATTAAATTCAGGATTTCATGGATTGAAGGAGAATAAATTAGAAATTGAATATAAATATCTAAAATCCCTTTCCTGAAGACCTTAAGAAATTTGAAAATCTTGTGAATGGAAGAAAATAATAGAGCTCTGCTTACCTTTCCTAATAATTTGTGAATAAAAGTAAGAGGGCTGGGCTTTTATTTATAGTGGTTTGAAATTACCAGAACCGTTGAATTTAAACCAGTTTAAAATAATAAAATTTGAGTCGTTCTTGGCATAAGTAACCTTAGCCACCACAACACGAACCGGTCGACAGTTCTTGCTTAGGCGGTCGATCGGCCCTGGGTAGGAGGTCGACTAGTTGCTTAAATACAACAACGTATTACTACAACTGTTTAATTATTATTTGATTCCTTATTTATATTTGACATTAACGTTTCTTTTAACGTTTACTTTAACAACCTTATTTCTATGTTATATTAAATTAGCAAATTTAATAAAAGAGAAGTATTCAAATTAGATTTTTGATTATTATTTTTTTGAAAATAAATTTTTATCAATTGAAGTCTATTTGATAAAAGATTTTGTTTTAATAAATTGAATCAATTAATAAATTCTTTTCAGAAAATATATTGAAATCGCATAAACCGTTTTAATAAATATTAAATATTTTTGAAGGGTAAATAAGTTTTATTTCATTGAAATAATAGAAAAATAAATTGTTTGTGTTAATGTATTAAATAATCAAATAGATTGAACTAATATTGCATTGAATGGAATTGTGTAGTTATTGAATTATATTTCATAGAATGAAGTGTAATTTAGTTTAAATTGGAATATAGTTATAAATAAATTAAAAGAATTGCTTGAAAAGAATAAAAAGAAAATACAACGAAATGAAAAAATGTTTAAAAATAAAGCCCAACCTATTTCTTTTCCTATATTCATTCTCCCTAAATCCCTATACCTTTTTCCCTTGAAAGCCCAAAACTCGAAAAATCAATTTAGGCAATGAAAAGAAAACAAGGAATATCATCTTTGAGATCGACACAGTCAATGGGGAGATGGTACATGCGTGGATGCTGACGTGGGCTATTGGTAATGGGGGTAGATGCGCGCAGCATGTGGGTGGCGTGATGGTTGATGCAAGGGGAGGCCATGACCTAGGCTAATTGGTGATGTGCATAGTGGCCTCAAAGGCACGGTGGTTGCATAATAGACAAGGTAGGGGATCGATTGAGCAAGGTGGAGTTTTGGTAGTATTAGAGCAGGCAATAGAGTTCAAGCATCATTCTGGTGAGTTGTTAAACTCATGAATTCTATCTCTAATTATTTCCATTCCTCTGCATGTCAATATTATCCCCTGTCTAAATTGCTTGAGGCGGATTTTCCTATTATACCTATATCTTATTATGCATGCGATGAATTATCCTATTTATTGCATATAATTTGGATGGACTTGATTGATTTGGAATGTTGATTCGTCGAATGGCTTGATAGTGTGAATTTACAAACGAAAAATTGTTCGATTGTGAATTAAAACTTGATTCCATACTTATACATTGCTGGTTGATTGGAATTCATCGGGAAGTGACTCGAATCACTAAATAATTTTACACTATCAAATTATATTTATGGAGTAGTTTGGCTTGAATTTGCAATATTGATTGTTCTCTCTTATTTGATTGGCCTTAAATATTTTTATAGATTTTCGAATTGAGTTTTCACCTATTTTGATTCTTGTTGAATTTTATTTTATAGAATATTATTAAACTATGACGAGTTTTAAATTATTTCCCTTATTCAATTTTTAGTTCAGTCATTTATAAATGGGCATTATTTATTTGCAAAACCTTTCAAGATCACTACTATAATTATATTATAAATTTGGAAATGTTTGGAAGCAAAAACAAAACATGTTACTATTTTATAAGAAATATTATGAAAGTGATAATTTCTATTTCAAGTGATTTTTATTTAAAAAGGCTATTTAATTAATTTTGAAGGAGTTTAAAAGCCACGGTAAATATATAACTCTTTGCGAGAAATAATTACAAGATGAAAATGTTTTGGACAAATAATACTTTTTCTTATGATATAAGAAGTAAGTATAGTATAAAAGAAGTATCTCATTTCCAGTTATTTTGTGGTATAAAAATTTAATCAAGTAAATTGTAAAACGGTTTATGCTTATGATAAGTAAATATTATTTCTTAAAAATGAATTTAAGGATTTAAAAGTAATTTTGGGAAATATATCTTTATATATATATATAATTAATTTAAAACTCTTTATTTTATTTATTATGGATTTAGGATTTTATTTAAATTTTGTGTTTTTTATGAGATGAGGAAAATTAATAAACAGTCAAATCGTATAGTTTGGTATGAGACTTTTTCTAAAATTCTGCCGCTTTTTTTATAATTTGTTGAATATAGTATATTGAGTGTAATTTACTAGCTTTTTGTAAGTACTTGGATATCACTACGTGCAATGGGACATTTCATGAAATTCTAGCAATTACTAAGGTGACAGTGATTAACACTTTAGAGTTGTATTATCTTGGGGTGTTTGGCTATACAGGCTGATAGATCCCTAAGCAAAATATAACCCTTGATTTTGACGATCATGATGATTATTTTATTTTGACAATTCGGTTGTTCGATCATGATCCTGGTAACTTACTAGATGATTCCAGGATGCTATCTTCTATTGGAGATAAATTCATGGTCTTCATAGGCTTTTATGGGTGACTGTCTATCACCATATGCATTTAGTAGCTTATTAGTGGCTACATTTGTGATTTTGTGCTTATGCATTTAGTAGCTTACTGGTGGCTATATACATGATTTTTTGTTGTCTAAGAAGAGATAGAAATTATTAGTAGCTTCCTAGTTGCTACATCGTGTTTCTGTGATATGTCACTGAAGAGACCGTACCTCTATGTTTTGTCCAGGAGGGGACCGTACCTCTATTCAGGAGGGGAATGTACCTTCATTTTAGTGATACCGTTCCATGGATTTATTTTAGTTCCATTGATTTGAAAGGGACATGTGTGAATCACTACATTTGCATATGCTAGTATGTGCTAGACTTGAGTGTTTTACCAAATGGTGATTATTTTGTGATATATCCTTTTGGATTGATTTGGATTGGCATATTTTATATGACTCTGTAATTATGTATAGTCATATATTATTGTGATATATTATTTTCACAACTTTAAATTAGACCTATTTATTTTCATAATATTCGGGTTAGGCTGAGACTCTACATGTACTAGGACTCGCTGATCTTGGACATGTGTGCTAGCATGGGGGAAACTATTTTTGGCAGTTTGAGTTTACCTTATGTGCATAAATAAATATGGACATAATTTGTATGGTATTCTCATTATTTTAGATAGTAGACTTGTACTGGTTTTGAATGTGATATTGTATACATTAGATATGTGGGTCTAGTATTATCATTTGTATATTCATACTTTTGTAGATGTATACATTATATATTATTCCGTGATATATGATTCTATAACTGATATTGTATATTGTTTTGATTTATTTTAACACCTGTTTATTTCTTTGTTCCGAGACTATACATGTCAATTGTTATCTTCAAAATTTTGGTAAGAATGGCGTGTCATGTTAGCCCAAGGTAATAGTAATTTTAGGTCGCTCCTAACAATCCATGTTCTATGTATTACTAGATGATATTTCTTAGTGATACTCTTTACTAGTATAGGTATAGAGGTGGGGCATTACATATATTTAAATCGCAAGTGTCTAATTACCATTAATTTTTGAATTTCAAATTTTAATATTAACTACATTTTGAATTTGAATTCCATTTGAATTATTTTATATTCGAATGCTTCAAATGTCAATAATTTTTCCATTTGAGCTCCGATTTCAAAACTTTATATATGAATATTGATCAAAAAATTGTTGCGAACGCAACGACACAACTTTCATGGCCAAACTCCAACATTTTTAAAATTTCTATTTTTGTCCTTATTATTAATCTATTAATTAATTAATTTCTTGTTGATTTATACAGAGTGTTACATTCTTCCTCTAAAAAGGGTTTCGTCCTCAAAATCCCTAAGGGACAGATATCCATGTTATACAGTCAGGTTTTCTACACAATCATCCTAAACATGCAAGATTGTGATACATAGGCATGTATGCAAACATCCTAAACATGCAAAAACTTCTACATAAATGTAAAAAAAGGCAGTAAAAAGTGTGGCAACCATTTCCTACCATCTAATCTAGCAACCACGATGTAACCAAAACCTAATTTTGAAGAGAAAAAATTTACAAGAGAAAAGCTCAGGATGAGAAGTGCTTATCTTCTCTTCAGATTTCCATGATCTTTCCACTGAATATTCCCCTTATTGTACTCAAACCAGCCTAATTTCTTTATTACGGAGCTTCCTAGTTCTATGCTCCACTATATTGTTGTGGCACGGGGTGCTACGACTTCGTCTCAACATCTACTAATTGATCAAGCTCTACCACATTGGTTGTGCTATAAAGGCATTTCCTTAAGTGCGAAATATGAAAAACGCTGTGGATTCCTGCTAACTTATTTGGCAGCTCTACTCGATATGCATGTTTTCCTATTCTTTTTAAGATCGGGAAAGGCCCAACAAACCTTGGCGCTAACGTCCTTGACTTACCAAATTTCATGACCTTCGTAAGAAGCGAAACTTAAACAAACACCATGCCTCCTACCTCAAACTTCAATTCCTTCCTTCGCTTGTCCACGTAGGACTTCTTGCGATCCTTGGCGGCCTTCATTTGATGCTTAATCAAGTCTAACTTCTCCAAGGTCTCACGAATCAAAGTTGGTCCGAGTAGAATTATATCGGTGGTTTCCCACTAATAATTTGGCAAGTTGCATGGCCTCTCGTATAACGCTTCAAATGGTGCTATGCCAATCATCGATCAGTGACTATCACTATACGTTAATTCTACTAAGTGTTGCTCACAATGTCCTCCAAAATCGATGATGCATGTTCTCAGCAGTCTTTCAAAATCCTATTTGCCCTTTCAGTTTGACCGTCGGTCTTTGGGTGGTGAGTAGTGCTAAGAGTCAATGAGGTTCTTAAAGCCAACTGTAAACACCTCCAAAATTTGCCAGTAAATAAGGGGTCCCTATCACTAAAAATGCTAAATGGGATTCCATGAAGTCAGACCGCTTTCTTGATATAAATTTGTGCTAAAGATGCTGCAGTCCTATTACTTCTAATGAGAATAATATAAGAGTTTTTGGTGAGCTTATCTACTATAACCCAAATTGCTTCATTTCCTTTTTAACTCATAGACAACCATGTATAAAGTCCATTAGTATATGTTTCCTTTTCCAAATCATTGCCTTCAATGGTAATAACAATCCTTCAGGCTTTTCTTGTTCAGCCTTTATCCTTTGGCATGTCAAACGCCTAGAAACAGATTCAGCTACCCTCTTCTTCATCCCTGTCCAGTGGAAAATTCTCTTCGTATCTACATATAATACATCTTATCTCATCCGGGATGAATGGTCATCGTAGAATGATGATACTTTGCTAACACTTTTTCAAAAACATCCTTAACTATTGGAACACAAAGCCGTCCATCTTTCGTCAAACATCCTTTTTCGTCAATTGCATATCTATCGACATGGGGAAAATGCTATACTCTTCTTAGCTTTCCTATAATATCTACTTTCACTACATCCTTTGTTTGCTCTAGCCCAATGCAGTCACTCTATTGCCATTAAATAGCCTAGAGTGGGTTCGATTGGCAGTTGGAAATTGAGATTGAAGAGGAACTCCTATTATCGCTAGTTACATGTCCTTATGAGATCTCTTTATTTGCATCGTTTTCCAATATATTTATATAGTGGCCAAACCTCATCCGAACCATCAGCACAATAATAAAATAGGAACATATCTCACATCTTATCTATGCTTTTCCAATAATCCTAAGAGAGACAATTAGCGATCACAACCCAAAACCCCTAAAAGAAAATTTTGTTGGAAGCTGCCATTCATCATCAATTGGTGTTAATGATGTTGTGGCCCTAATACTCCTAACTGAATTAAGATGGATATTTCTAGTACGCCTTTCAAATATAATCTACATGTCTTAACTTACCTTCATGGCTTCTAATAAATGACATCCGTTATTACGTCAATTATTACACCCGATTGTGGAATATATTATGCATTCTTATACCACAGTGAGAAAAGTAATAATGTGAATTATGCACATTTAGAATAACTCATCAAAAAATGGGTTCGGTGAAATGACTTTCCTACCATCCATCTCGCCTTTTTCAATCTTGAATTAACCAACACCCTCTATGTTTATTTGCCATCCCATTACTCACTTCCCTAATCATACTACTATCTTATGTACATTACAGTCTCTTGATAGCATCCTCAAACTTTGGTATTTACTTCCTCTGTATCCATGGTTCTTCATTCGAGTATGCCCTACAACTTGCAAAATTGTACTTTGATACCATTCCTTATACCTTTGAGGGTTCTTCTTAGGGCTTTCACCCATCTCAAATTAACCTTCGTAGGTTCATACCAATATTCCTTATATTCAAGAGGAATCCCTTATTGCCACCTTACGAGCATCCGCAGTTATTTCATTCATAGCATAAACATTTCCCTCATTTTACTTAGGCAGTCTTCCATATCTACTCCATATCAAAATATGGGTTGGACTTCACCATTCTTTATAAAACTAAAACTTCATACCTAATCCAAAAATTTTATCTTTAAAAGTATAAACTTATAAACCTTTTTATCAAATCCAAAAATTGTTTTGTCTCCAAAAAAGGAGCCACGAAATTTTTTCCCTTTTCTAACTAACTTTACATTTTTAAGGACTTTCTAAAATAAAGAATTAGTTCTTTTAGAAGTAATATTTCTTTAAACTCAAAGCATTTAAAACTCAATTATCATACCAAAACATTTTTTCCAAAAACATATTCTATAATCTTAAACAATTAAAAGTGGTGTACACAACAATAGCTTTCATTCTATTATTTTTCTATTGCTTATGCTATATCTACTTCCACCTTTAATAGAGATTTTAACACCATATTAGGGGGACTTCTGAAAAATATGTGTAATTTTTTTATCTATCTAAGTGTCTATCTAAAATATAAATGCAATTACTACATTTCTATGGAATTTATCCATTATTTCCACCCTATTCCTATTGCTTTTCTCCTAGATTAATAATTCTATTTTATATAAATTCCTAATGCTATTTCTATAAAAATCTCTAAATATTGCAACTACTTATATTTCTCATACCTAAATGGTTTCTACTTTAGCTGTTATTCTCCGTATTTTTCTTATATAGGAATTTTCCTCCTATCTTAGTTATTGGGCATTCTTACCCTTATATTCTCTATACCTCGATTTATTCAAGTATCATTTCTATTTATCCACCCAAAAAATAAATTAAAATGAAAATTCTAAATTTATAAAAATAGGAAAGATCATTGAGCCAAATCCATGCTCCATTTCCCTTTTATTTCAAAAACGAAAAATCCCTTTATCAGAAATCTTTTAAGCCAAAACTTTTTGACTCAACCAATTTTAAACTAAGAAATTCCAAATTCCTCACTTTTTTAAAATAACAATCTTCCCAATAAATCTTATGAAAAACCCAAAACATTTCAAGAAACTTTCCAAATCTTCTTGTTAAATTCCTTCACATGGGGTCGGACTCGAAAATGGACTTTTATTGTCCTACCGTTTTAGACTTTCTTTCTTCCTACTCCTTATCAACTCTTCTTCGTCAAAAATCCAACTATCTTCTAGTAGTTATTAATGCACACCTTGCGAGAACTTTCTTCACTCCTTCTTCATACTTTAATTCTAAATGCTTACAACATATATTTTCTAACCTCCCATTTGTCTGGATAAAATGTGCATCTTTTATCAGCAATTCGTTAATATCCACAATCACAAGGCCGCCTAGGCCTAACAAAGGAGTCAACCTTCAGATTCTTCTATCTGTCATGCTCATGCTCTTCTTGGTCAACGATTTTCAGTACGACCTACACTCCATAGGGCAATTAGGGTAGTTGAATACATTTAACTCTATTTGTTGGCCCAACTCATAGTTGCATCGTCCATCCTTTTAGAATTAGTCGGAGTTACTTCTATAGTCGAAATTTATAGAGTTTGGCATATAATATATATAAATATGGCAGGGTTTTGAAATATGCTTTCAAAAATAATAAATGCCTCGCACATATACCTGTACTCACTGATTGGGCAACCTAAGCTTTGATACCAAGCGTAACAACCTGCCTCAAAACGGGCCTAATTTTCGACCCAAAAAACCCATCAAACATTTGACCCATTCCATAGGTGGCCGTTAGTAAAAACAATGCACAGAGCTATCTACCAATTCTATCAGAATCTCACAGCGGATGTGATAGAATATAATACCAGAAACAATACTCATTTTATGAAAATTCAAGTTTCATAGCAAAACATAACATCTCAATATACGTAGTACAATATCTCAAAATACAATAATATCATGTTTGAAATGGGTACATCGAAGTATATATAAAAACATAAGTAGTTAGACAACTACCACAAGACTCCACCTCCATCTTCATCTCCTAGATCCGCATCATCTTCCTTAATATATATTGTCATGAGGAGGAGTTAGAACAAAAATGTCCGATGAATAAAATCTCGAGTCTTTCCATAATAACACTTGGAAAGAATAATTTAGATAAGAATATGTCTTACGTATCCTAACTATATTTCTTATAAATACCTTCAACTGTAAGCCCGGAGGCTTTCCCAGTCTAATCCTATAACTTACACTTTTCTTACCCCACTCTATAACTTGCTTTCAAATGTAGGCCCAAGGCCATTCCCAATCCCATGCATCATCCATCAATTATGCCCTAACAATGTAAGAGAAAAAAATCATGCCACTTAATACCTTTTCAATAGGAATTAGACAGAGTCCGACCATTTAATACCTATGTCTTAGGTAGGTCCCTGTCATTTAATACCTAACCCAAGACGGACCCTTCTCTGGTATAATCTAGCTGACATCGCACAAAATCTCATCAGACCACCTAACACTTTTTTTTAGAAGAGGCAGACCCTACAATATCCACTTAACATCTCAAACCAAGAGCTAGCCCTTCCCAAGATTTCTTTCGGCCACGACTTCATCCATACTCCATTTATCATTTCCCCAAATTTGGGAAAGCTCGATCATCTGAAGTTGTCGCGATGATCAATTTACTGATCCACAGAGAAAACTAGGGTTAAATACTTCAATCCAAGATCATCACTGCCTCAACGCTTTAATCCTCCTTCCAATATTTTTCCTTCATTCTACTATCACCATTCCATCACCAAAAACTATGCTGGCTACCCCGACCACTCGGATTGACAGAATCATACCAAAATACCTTTTCTGGTCAAACCAGAAATACTTAATCATATTCAAACTAAAAATTCTAATTTTAGTTTTAAAATTCAAGTCTTTGTCTGAATGATCAAATTCTTATTTTCAAAGTTTGTTCTGTTGTACTTTGTGTTTTCCAGGGACATTACAGTTTTTTTTCATATTAAATAAAATTAAAACTTTAACTTATGTTACATACCATACTTTGTTTAAATCTTAAACTTTAACAAGGATTTGAATATGAGATCATGATTTTTTTCAGAGTTTAAACCTTGAATTCTAGAACAGGCAAGAATAAATCAACAGTAAGCATGCATTCAGTAACCATACATATATACAGGAAATTCTATTATATTCTTTCACATAAATCATGACTATATCAGGAAACAATCAAGCAACCATATTTACTTAAGTTAGTTTAAATAAAAATGTTACCCACTGAATTTTTTTATGAGCAGAGCACCCTTGTTTATTGAAAAACTTGAACCTGAATGGTGTTTTAATTTGAAAGCTTCAAGTTGCTGCAGCACTTAAGATCTTAAAACTAAGTTGCATGCTTGCTTTTTAAAACTTTAATCTTTTTTTTTCTGCATTGCTTGCTCCCTGATTTCATTTATATGCATGCTTCCAGAAAGAAGAAAAAATGCAGGCTTGGTTGTTTCAAAACAGAAAAGGAGGAAAACTGCAGGCTTTTGAATTGCAATTTGATGATCAGTTTAATTTCCAGATTTTTTTTAAGAGAAGAGTTTCAGGTTAATGAAATTGAAGAGAGCTTCAGGTTATACTTTGATTTGCACTTCAGTTTTGAAGAAAATTCAGATAGTTTTGAAGAAGATTTATTTTTGAGGGAATTTTGCAGATTTTTGATCTTGGTTTAATTTTTGATTACAGATCTTTGTTTTGATTTGAAGAAGAAGATTATCAGATTTCCAGCTGAAGATTACTTAAGTTTTGAAAAAAATAGAAAAGAAGATAAAATGAGGAGCAATGTTTATATAAACACAAAATGATTTAAATAAAACAAAAGAAAATGAAAAATTAATTAGGACACTTGTTCTAGTTTCTAACATTTGTCACTTTGTTTATTTTATGATTCAATACATGTCATTTAAGTGTTAAGAAATTTACACATGTCTTAAGAGTATTTTAATTTAATCTAAATTGTTTATAAAAGCTTTTAAATCTTAATTTATTATTTCTTATGTATATATGTAAATTTCCTTTTTTATTTAAAGAGAAATGAAACAAAACAAATTATAAATAAAAGCTTATTCAAATATTTTTAAGTATTTATTCCTTTGAATTTTACAACATTAAATTCAAATTTAAATTAAATTATAAAACCTAATTTAAAAATCAAGTTATATATATATATATATGCATATATAACTCTTATTAAATTTAAAAATAACAAATCCTATTTCTTACAAAATTTATTTATGTTCATAAGAACTAAGTATTATCATTATTATTTGAAAATGACAAATTAAACAATTTTTTTAAAAAGAAAATAAAACAAAGCTTTTATGTTAATCTAATTTAGATTCATATTTAAGTTAATTAAATATAATTTTAAAACAAATAAGATTTACATTAAGTATTTACAAACCATATAATTATTTATTAAATTGCTTTGAAAAGTTAAATGTTAAATTTAAATCAAAATTTCCAATTTACCAAAAATAAATTAAAATTAGAAAATTGATTCATTTACTAAATTCCAAACTAAAACTTATCTATTTACAATATATACAATTATATATATTATAAACAGAAAACAATTTATTTGCTTTAAAAAGATAAAATCTACAAATTTAAATATTTATTAAAGAAGATTATTAAATCAATTCAAAATTTATTATCAAAAATTATCAAATCAACTTAATTTTTAACAAAGATTATTAAATTTATATTGCCAAAAATTCCGGGATATCACATGGATGCTAGGCATGATTGTGAATGTGTCATTAGGAGATGTTTTGGACGATGGCTCCTAATAGATATATTTTCTTAGTTAGCATTGCACATATGGGCTGATATGTTAATATTGCCCTACGACACACATTACATTATTCATTTTATTTTATCAGTTATATGCATAATGGTTGTTGAGTCTTTGCACGTGTAAAGAATGATTGCTTATCCATATAGAATTACAAGTATAGGAAGTTGCATACATTTTGGACACATGAGATATATGTTTATGAGGAGACTGCCTAATTTTATCACATATATGTTTATATGCATTCAATACCTATATTTACGTACTACATTAGAAATTTGGAATTCAAGGACAATGTTTGCAGATGGTTGATGGTTGAGCAGATGGTTGTGGATATTGGTTATATGAGCGAATTATAATTTTTCGTCTATAGAGATTTCGAGGATGAAGCCCTTTGAAGGGGGAGAATGCAACACACTAGAAATTTTAATAATAAATTAAAATAATAATAAGGGTAAAATGTTGTTTTACATAAAAGTCTAAAATAGTAAATTTTCACGAACGTTGGGATTAGCCCTCAAGATCTATTCCATTGCATCCAGAATACTATTTACAGGGTCAAATTTAGCAAAAATATAACCAATGACATTTTCATAATTATTAATTTCGGGTTTAGACTGGATAACCTATTTTTCAGTTATAAATAAGACCCTAACCCTCACTTCTTTTCACTCAAAACCCTACCTGCCACTTTCCTATTTTATGCATAATGTTCTTCTTCTTCCTCTATACAAACTTCTCAAATCTAAACTATACTTCTATTCTCTTCAAAAAATTCCTCATCAAAATAAATAAAACACATCTAATTCAAATTAGAGGAAGATATAATTGATATTAGAAGAGAAAGAGGGGAGGAAGTGCAAATCAATCAACTTGAAAGCCCACAAAAGGAGGTTCAAAATCAAACTAGAAGAAGTAAGCTTTGGAAGTAATTGATTGCAACGTTATAATGATTCGTAAGTAATTAAATTCCTTTATAATTCTACTTGATTTAAAAATATAATTATTGAATTAGGAATATTAGTTTCAACTTGTATTTTATTTGATTTACAATTTCAAATATAAATAAAAATGGATAGTAATGATAGAAAACCCTATGAGTTGATTTAATAAGAACAATTATTGAAGAGGTGAAAACAAAAGACTAGTGATATTCATATCAAATTCTTTGAAGGTAAATCTTTATTGATAAAGTTTGGTTTGATGTGATGAACAAAGTAACCGAATGGCCCTTTTTCCTTACTTTTAATTTATTATAGGTTGGAATACACACTTAACTTTGTTTAAAAGTACATAGGTAGTTTATTTAAAGGTTTCTCTCTCTCTCTCTCTATATATATATATATAATCGTTGAAATTAACTAGAGAATTCATGCAAACAAAGATAAATGCTATCAAAAGATTCGATTTAGAATAAACCATAAATCCGTACTTGAATTAGTGAAGAATATAAATGAAAGAAAAAAACGTTATAAAATCTAGAAACATCAAACCAGATGTTTGATCTAAGATTCAAAAATCTGCAATTCAAGCAATCTTAACTCGAGAGCAATTAGTTTAAATTTCATTCGATTCAGATGTAACATCCTAGAAAGTTTATCGTTTTGATTTTGGATATTCAATTAATTTTAAATATTTAAATAATTGATTTTTAAATATAATAACATAAATTCAATTATAGTGATTATTTAAATATTTGAATTATGAATTGAGTATTAATTAAATGGATTTAATAGCCTTATTTAACTCATTTTGATTAATAAATAATAATGGTGACCTCATGCTATAAATTTACTTACAATAATAAATAGTTCGAGTAAATAATAAGAAATCAAATGCTAATAAATGACTTGATTTCTAGTGACTATTTTTCTTTCAATTTAATCGATTTTTCCAGAAAAATATTTAAACGATTGTTTGACGTATTATACGGCAAATGATGATATTTTTGGAATCTCAAAGAATAACATAATCTGTGTATTTTACTATTTTGTGTCACATTTTGGTGCATGATCGTATTTTTATTTCCATCATCCGTGATTCGTGTGCGGACGGTATATTGGATAGCGGGGTACCGCAAAACTCTATTTTCAAAACACTTTCAAGACAAACCCAAATTCATAAATTTTGATGGCGATCTAATTTGGCTTGTAAAATTTGGTTTGCTTGAGAATATAGTTTCACTTGTGTTTTAAGGTATTGAATTTTTTTTTATAAAATCAAAACAGAAATCAACACGGCCTCATTTTTATTTTTGCATCTTTTCTCTCTTGTTCTCCATTTTACTTCATTCCCATAAAACCAATAAATGGTCGCATGCTTCAAAATTGAAAATCAATAAATCTGTGCAACGAAGAATGCAAAACCAAGTTCTTTGTGTTCGTATTGAGTAGATCTTCAAATTCATATGCATAGTGGGGGGTGTGATCTTGTTTGGTGATGATCGACATACATCGTGAACTAGGGCTGGAGTTTTCTTGAGATCTACGAGGCATTAATCGAAACGGAGAACAAATTTGGATTTCCCGTATTGAATAGCACAATTCACCAGTTTTTCATGGTCTTTGGTCTTGGATTGAAAAGGATGACCTTTATTTGTCACACTCTAGCTCCCTAGGTCAGGAATTCATAGGCAAGGCTGAGCTTTGATTTGTGGTGGTGGATGCGTCGAGCAGCAAATGAGAAGTTTGTTAGCGCGATCCATGCACGATTTCATTGAGCGAAGCTGTAGCGAGGGTGGTAATCGAGCATGGTTTTGGGCATGTTAGTGTGTAGGTGTTTGAGTTTTGGAGGAAAGAGTATTTTCGTTTGAGGAAGATGTATTGATAGCGGTAATTAATTTATTAATTAAAGTAAATAAAGTTTTAATTATCTTAATTAATTCGAAATATGTAAAATCGATATCTTGTTCGTACAAGTTTGTACTCAGATGCGTTAGTCGCATTGGACTTGTAGGGACACTAGCTACGTGAGGGAAGTGGTTTGGTTCGATTTTAAACCAAACCAAAATGCGAAAGCGTCAATTGGAATTTCAGTGAGTTTACTTACCTCTAAGAAAATTATATAACATCTATGTTGCTATAAATTATGTTGAATGCTTGGATGATAGTTTATATTGTTGTTTGACTGGTTGTTTGGATTTAAATTTCTGCTAAAAGCGGATAATATAAATAACCATTATGTTGCAGGGAAAAAAATGAGCAGGAATGTCGAAATGTATACGTAACGAACAGGTCGCTGCGGAATACTTCAAAAACTCACATTTATCAATGTGATTACATGGGATTTTTGTAGAGAGACCTAAGGGGTTTCTTGCCAATATTAATTTACTTATATTCTTATGTCACTTATTCCGTTGTTTGGCTGAAAATATTAATGACATACTATTTGATTGTGTAAGTGCCATTACAGCGATTATCATTGCACCATCACATATGAAATATCATCCCCTTAAACCCTTATTGTGTATTGAAATTGAGCTTATGTTTTTACAAAATAAATGTTTAGTCACGTTTTGCACTTTGGAAGTTGTTTAAATTATATTTTTAAATATTTTGAGAATTTTGAAAATAAATGATAACTGTTGATTAAAATTTATAAATGGAGTTATTAACTTAATTATCTTTCGGGATAATAACATTGTTCTAAATTTATAAAGAGATTATAAATTTGATTAATTATTCTTCAAGGTAATTAATGCCTAATCATCTTTCGGGATAGTTAATGTTGTTTGAATTTATAATGGTTATTTACCTTAAATATTTTATAACTTCTTTTCGAATGAGTTTCGAAGGATAGTTTAAGTTTTTGAAAAGAATGGAAGGTTTAAATATGTTGTTAATTATTATTTAACTATAATAACGTTAATTAATAAATTTATTAATGATGTTTATGGTTAACTAATCATTTAAATAATGGTATTTTATAGTTAATTAATCTTTTTTTTAATGTTGTTTAAGATATGTTCATCATTTTAATAAATGATATTTAAAGTTAATTTATTGGTTTAGAAAAGGTGTTTAAAATTAACTATCAGATCTAATAAAAGTGTTTAAAGATTAATTAACTGATTTAATATAAGTGATTAAAATTAATTAACTGATTTATTAAAGCAGTTATAAGTTTGATTAGTCTATGTGATAATTAATGTGGATTTAAAGTTAAAAAAGAATTATATCAATTTTTTTTATGATCAACATTGTTTTGATTTATAAAAGCTTTTTAATTAGATTTATTATCTTTCGGGATACTAAATGTTGTTTGAAATTTATAAATGAGAAAATCTTTTAAAAAAGTGTTATTTCTTTTAAAATAAAGCTACGTGTAAATTATTTTGGGTTTATAGTAAACAATTTTTAATGACATTTATTTCTTACCTTTCTTTTTAATACATTTAAGAATTATAATTTTCTCTTTAAAAAGAATATATTTATAGAGTATTTTTAAAGTGTATTACAAATATTTATAGTGCAAAAACCAAGCGTAAGTTCGAGTTTTAACAGATTAAAAGGTTTGATTCGGTTACAGAAAGGATAAGAAATTTAATTTTCTTAAACGATATCGCATATATAGAAAGGATTTAGTCATACTCTTAGCACTAAACGTCGAGGTAAGGAGCTTGTTTCTATCTCGAAGGTTAAAATTGTTGTCAAGGCAATGCCTAGATGTAACACTACCTTAACTTGCCCGTTTTAGTTTCAACTAAGGTTTAGTACAAGTTTGAAATCGACAAGTAGTGGTAATGGAATGAGATTAAATTCCATATACGATCATTTTGATTATTTCCGATAGTTGATTTATTGATTATCAATTCAACTTTGTCCTTTATGTATCATCAATTTTAGATGATTTGTTGCTCATTTGAGTGTTGATATCCTTCGTGGGAAATGACTAAACCAGAAAGCGAGTGGGTACCAAGCTATGTGGGGCTGCTCCCATTAGGGTATTTTCATATCTACTCTTGATTTGGTTTTGATGGTATGTGCATGAAGATGTGAAATACGCGGATTCTCGGTAAGGTTGGCAGGGTCCGGCTTGGTGTTCCAGAGAGAAGTCACAGGAGAATATGACCCTCTCAAGTATATTTTCTAGAGGTGTACTTTCAATAAGGGGGACACCCTCCTAGTCGTTGTTAGAAAATTCCTTTTCCTTGTTATTGATTCAAATCCTTGAATTGTTTTCTTAATTGCATCGAGAGGTGACCAGAGATCTTCTCATGTTTAATTATTTGTGTATATTCTTTAAGTTTGGATTTTGGCCTTGATTATACTCATCCTTTCAAGTTTAGTTCTTTAATTTGCTTCCATTCATTCGTACGTGGAAGTTATTTTTGTGAAGTAAAATCTATTCCTATCTAGCGGCGTGGTCTCACAAAAATTATTATGTGTTCACCACATTACTTGATTTCTCGCGTTGGTATTTCCAAACTGATCTGAATGTTATTTTTATTATAATGCTCGTGTCAGACTGAGTTTTTTCAGGTTATTGTTGGTGGGTCATAGAGCTTATGGAGTAGAACTGTATGTTCACTTACCGTAGTATTTTCATTTTCCGTTATATTATTATATATACCCATCAACAATTATAAGGTCGGGAAGTTATAACTGTCCAGGCTGATGATTTTAACTCTAACATACTATGTATAGAGTGACAGCTTTTACTATCTTTTCTATATTATATATGATCGTTCTGGTGCGAGATTCTGTTTCTCCTAGTCATTTTTTTCTTTTTACCGTAACAAACTGCCTTTTCGATGATTGAATGTTCGGCATTGGAATACCTTGGATGTATTTGGTACCGACTTTCGAAGGTCGAAAAGGCAGGTCGTTGCATCAAAGGTTTGGATCCTTTTTCAGACGACTGGAATCGAAGTTAGACATCTGGGGAAGGAAGTCAGACGTCTAAATGCCTAGAAAACTAAATTTTGTAAAAGAAGCTCTAAAGTTTGAAGTAAATTTTCAGATATCTGAATTATTTTAGCAAACCTAGGCTGAACTTAGATTTGGCACATTCCAAGTAGGGTGAATAGGAGGACTTGTCCCCACTTTCTCAATTTGTTAGGAGTTCACATAGCTTCTTAGAGCAGGTGCAACAAGGACAATTAGTTTTACACTAGATGATGTACTTAGATTCACACTCCACGATAGGCATAACATGGAACTCGTCCAGGCCTGCAATAATAGAGCTACTAGAAGCTCTTATTGTTACTGGGGAATGCCTAGTCACATGTTAAACATGTAGGAACCGGGGAGGGGAGACGGAGGCATCTACAATAGTAAGGTTATACGGTTAGGAAGTAGCTGGACCTACGAGAGAATCGCCATGGTAATTTCTTTAGCTTCAGATTAAATGATAAAGATCATAAGACACATTTACCTTTGAGAAGGTGGTATGAATGCTTCGTTAGACCATAAATTGTCGAGGTAGCATACTTGGTGCAAGCCCGGCTATTGCAATATTCTCTCAGTGTGTAAGTGCAATATACGTGATTCATCATTGAGAATTTTAACTCTATGTTGGTTAGGAAGTTATTTATCAAGACCATATACTAGGAATTGATCTAAATTTATTAGTTATTGGTTGTTAAACCTTCAGTTGGAAGTCTTTGTAAGTTGTATATGGATTTAGGTGTAAATAGAATTATACCCCATGATTTGTAAAGTAACCAATCCTTTATAAGTAATATATGAACACAAATAGACACCCTAGGTTGTGTAGATTATAAGTGAAGTTGATTGTTCATGAACACCATACACTAGTAATACAATTCATTCACCGGATTTTGGTTGATTTACTCATTTTCTTCCCTTATTATAGTCATTGCAGGAGGGTAGACCAGTAAATGATATGGCCATGGAACAGTACGTGGAGGAGGAGATCGGACGCCAGAGTTGTATTACTTATAGTTATTCTTCATGTACACTATATTATATTATTCTATCAGTTATAATTTATGTTGCTATTTGTAGACGTTATTGTATGGACTATGTTATGTTGAGTTTACTATCTAATTTGAATATTTTCAGCATTTATATTTTATTTCCTTTCGCCGTGAGATCTGAAAGTGTAGAATGCTTTAAATTTTATACTAATCTATGTATCATGTAATGTCAAACACCCGGACAACTTGTACTTCTTAGCACGGCGCAAGTTTGAAAGCCAATTTAGGCATTGAGTTAGTGTGTCCGAAGGTGAGGATTATCATAGAAATGTTGTCTTATATCAATATGTTTAGTTTGAGAATGATTAATTGGGTTTTTAGAAAGCTTTATTGCACTAATTTTGTTACTGTATATTGGAGATTTGGATATAGATACACCAAAATACTAAAGGGTTTATTGCGCATATATATATATATATATATATACATATATATATATACATATATATATATATATATATATAAAATTGAAAATGGGTTCTTTTTTTGCTCTTAATATAAAATTACAAGTACTACACAATCTACAGTCCAAGCATATCCCAAGCAATAACTAGGCTAATATATCCTAATCAAACATTAGAATGCATGTACGCACACCAATAATTCAAATACCTCCTCAAGTCCAAGCATAAAGCTCTTGCTTTCTTTGATCCGCTATTTTTTCGTAAGCCCATCAAATTCCTTTTATGACCGATGAGATGGTGGAAATTAATTATGTGCTTTTACAACTTCCACTGCACTTAGCACGTCACATGTCTCCCTACATTTCAGGAAAAGAACCGAATCACAAAAAGTTTTCTTCTTCAACCGCTCTGCACATGCTTTCTAGATCTCAGATGAAACTTCCCATACCTTATCTCGCCTCTCTAGTAAACTCCTTCCAGCAGCTTCGCTAGTTTGCCTTCCTATCCACTCTCCAAATTTGATTCTTTCGCTAACCTCTGCAGTGCTACCTAAAAACGTACAGGTCTACCTACGTCGGAGCTGTCTTAGGTAGTTCTATTGAAGATCGTAATCCATAAAGCTAAGTGTTGCCAAGGTGTACAGCTCCAAATTATATTTTGAATTTGAGTCCCAAATGGTTACCAAAACAGTAGATAAATCATTTGTTCCTGATCTATCTTTCCAACCTTAGGAATCCAGTTGCAATTTGGGCTGATTACGCATTACCTGTCAAGTGATATATATACATACATACACACATACACACACACATCACATGAGCACATGCAAGTGCTACCAAAATATATTCAACTTTATATGTGGAGAGGAACACAGTTTTGTGCCTTGCTAAACCAAGAGATGAGTGAGTGGAAATAAAATGACGTGTTCTACTCATGCTCTTTCTATCTATTTTACATCCTCCATAATCAGCATAACTATAATAAACCAACTCAGAAGGACAATCTTTTTGATATAATAAGCCATAATCTCTTGCGTTAGATATTGGGGTGGGCGCACGTCAGTTTGGTGCGGTTTAGAGCTCAAACCGCTTCCACACCGCATTAAATGGTTAATCAAAAATACAAACCATTGTACTAATCTTTTAAATGGGTTCAATTTCAGTTCGGTTTAATGTAATACGATCTGGTTTTGGTATAGTTCGGTTTGAACCCATATTAAATATTAAATAAGAGAATTACTTCCATCTACAATCAATTTACAAAGACAATTGTGAAGCTTTTACAATTAATGGTTAAAACACACAATGTTATACTAAAATAAAAAACTGATTCTTCATTGTATGAATATTCCAATTTGCCATTTAACCACATGTGAGATTTTTTGTAGTAGATTAACCAAACATTAACATTAATTAATGCTCAATAATAAAGTAAAATGACAATAATAAGATTATAATTAGCATTTATCCAAAGATATGAGACGAAAAATATTATACTAAAACTATAACTTCTTCCTTTATGACAAAGATTATTATTAATGTAACAACATACGTTGAAAATAGAATATACATCGTAAGAATCTATAATGATTTAGGGTTTCTTATATTTTTATCATAAGATTACCGGTATAAATTTTTGGTTCGGTCCGGTTTAATATAGCTGGTTCAATCATCCATACCACAACCGAACCGTATCGATGCAGGTCAGTCCGGTTTGGGTTATTGCTTCGGTTAGAAGATTAGACGTAGGTTTCCTCACCGTTTTTATGGTCTGATGCGGGCGGTTTCTACATAGTGGTGCGGTTTATGCCCACCACTAGTTAGATAAGTAATGAAGAATGTGTTTCGGTGCTTTAAGATGTCATTCTTTAAGATGGACTCGAAAATGGGCCTATGGGCACATACACTCATCATACTATCAGTTCAACCTGTAGTTAGATAAAGTAGAGATCCTATCATGCTTCTATAAAATATTTGATATACATTTTTACCCTTTTCATCTTTATCTAAGTGAACGCTTATGCTAGGTTTACTAACAATATCTTCTATTCCAAAACATTTTTCTTGGTAAATAAAAATTCGTTCTTTTAATTGTTTTATTTGTAATCCAAGAAAATTGCTAAGTTCTCCCATATGCGAAATTTTGATCTCATTTCTAATTATGTTGGAAAAATTGTCATATATGTTTCTTATCGGTGAACAATAATTATATCATCGGCATAAATTTGAATGACCAAAATAGCATTTTTATCCTTTTTAATGAACGAAGTTGTATCAACTTTACCAATTTTATAACTAGAATTCAAAATATAACTTTTTAATCTTTCATACCAAGTACATGATGTTTGTTAAAGAGTCTTTTTATGTTTAGAAATACGATCAGGGTAATTGTAATGAGAAACAACGACGATTGCTTTACACAAAAAATGTCGTTGATATACCTATTTAAAAACACACTTTTAACGTCCATTAGATATAAAGTCAAATTATGATGCCATGAAAACTAAAGTACTTTTACAGATTCAAGACGTGCTATAGAAGCAAAGGTTTCCTCGTTAATGAATCGCTTTCTCTTAATTGTATCCTTGAGCCACAATATAATTGCATATGATGTCACCATTTTCACCGATCAAAACCCTTTTTTGTATCAATAACAGATTGATGCTTTGGTCTTAGTACAAGCTACCACATGTTATTCCATTGGCTAACTTCTTCTTGCATTAATAAAGTCCAATGATCATCCTTGGCACTTCATTGTAATTTTTAGGTTCAATAATTGATATGAAGGATACATGATCCATATAACCACCCACCCTGAAATTGGCCTAAATTCCGACCCAGAAAAGGCCCATCGGAACTTAGAACCATCTCAAAGTAGACTGTTGGTTGGTAAAAAGAACAATACAGAGCTATTTATCTAGACATTCATAATCTCATAGCGGAAGGATAAAATACAATAATAACAACAGTACCCATTTCATTCAAATTTCAAAATGTCATTCAAAACCATAATAAAATATCCATAATGTCAAAACTCAACAATAACTATACATATCTGCAATATTCCAAAATTATGTCATTTTTTTATTTCATGAGTACATTAAAAACTGTAGAAAATAACGACCCACAAGTCACATCAACATCTTTGCCTTTAACATCGCCCTTCCTAACATGTGTTGTAATGAGGAGGGAGTCAGAACAATATATGTCTGGTGAATAAAAATCTTGAGCCTTACTACATTAGTACTTAGGCAGTATAATTTACTAGGAATATATTTTAAGTTTCTACCTACAACATAAGTCTTTTCGAATGTAAGTCCAAAGGCTTTTCTCAAATTTAAATAACTTGCTATCAACCCAATAACCCATATCCATCGTCCATATTTTCCTATCAATGTAAGAGATAGTAATCAAGTAACTTAATACATTTTAATGGAAATTAAGCAGACTCCGACAATTTAATATCTTATATAAGGCAGGTCCATGTCATTTACTACCTATAATCCCAAGGCAGACTACTCACTAGTAACTATTTAGCTGACATTACACGATATCTTTTCAGCCACTTAATACTTTTGAAGCGCGACCTTTCTTGAAATATCCTCAAACGCGCATACCCTATAACCCTAACCATGTACTACTTCCCATATAGAGAAGATGCGAGCCCTCACACAACCACTTAATACCTTCAATCTTTGAAGTAGATCCTTCATATTATGACCCGTATCTCATAGTGACGTCTCACATTAGCCTGACTATTCTTAGGCAATGATAACCTGAATAGCTAGGAAGATTTATCCTATATAATTTGGGACTAACCTCATGTCATTGTAGTTACTTATTATATGTGACATCTCATGTCAGCCCCAAAATCACACCGTTGATAAGCGGATTAGCTGGGCAGACTTCCATTTGCTTTTCACTGACCACAAATCTCTACAACTTAGTAATAATCTATATCACACTTTATATATATTATCACACATCTCATCGTTTCCATAATCAAGGCCTTATAAGAAATCTTTTTTCTTTCACCTTTAACATTAATTACCTTCCTAAGAGGAATTTAATAAAATTAATAACCTATTTAACTATGCAATTTTATGTTATAATTATATGTTGATTACGCTACTGTGTGTTTATAAATAAGTGCACAGTAATTTCTAAGCGTGTGGAATATACACCCTAAACTAGCATTTAAATATCAACTCTTTAAACAATTATGCAAGTCTCATTCCATATTATCAACAATACAAAAATTCTAATATTTATATCTAAAGATTCTGATCAATAGAATTGTATATAATAAAAATTTAACCCCAAGCTATTACATCAAAACAATTTAATATATTGATAGTAAAAGCTTATACTCCAGTTTGTACACTCTATTCAACTCCTTTTTCACATAAAAATAAACAAAGGAATTCCTATTTAATTCATGGGAATAAGCACTGCAAACTACGAATAAATTCATATCTCACACGCTATTCCTTAATCAAAATGTTTTAACCAAATTCAAAGAAAAAGAATAAGGAGTGGATTTGAAGATAAAATTATCAACATTACGAATCTACACAATCCCATTATTTTGATTGATATAAACAAATTTGAGATTTCAATCTAGAATTAACATTTTGAATTGAAGGAGTTTTGGGGGTTTATAATATGATGGTCTCACAACCAAAACTCCGCAAGGCATATTCAAACACAAATTACACTAATCAATTAGTAAAATATAAAAGTTAAGATTTACACACACAAATTACACTAATCAATTAGTAAAATATAAAGGTTAAGATTTCCACTCACAATATATCCTTATTTTTGCCTCCTTGGACTTGACAGGCCTTTGACAACCCCTATCAGATCTCTTCTTTTTGATATGTGTATATATACATATACATACATACATACATAGATATATACATATACAACAAGGGATTTGTATATACGTTATATTCATAAAATTAAATTAGATTCAGAAAATTAAAGGTTTGGAGGATAGGAAGTTGAAAAAGTAAATAATGAACAAAGATAGATCTATAGGATTTCTTACCTGACACCTTAATGGAGTTTTTCTGAATCTCGAAGAGACGAACTAACAGAGCTTCGCTACTGTTTCCAAAATATTATGTGAATACAAGTGAGGGTTCTAAGTTCCTATTTATAGTGGTTGAAATACATCAAAACAGTCAGATTTAAGTCGGTTTAGCAATATAAAATTTTGAACATTCATTGTACACAAAAAACCTAACTTTCATTCATGACCGGTCGATCGCTGACTGGTTCATTTATATTTGAAAGTTTTATCGTGCCGTTGATTTTTAATTATTTTATACCTTAATTAATATTTAACGTTAACGTTGATTTTAACATTTACTCAATCCCCAAGTCTATCTACTATTAACATTTAAATTTGAAATTTTAAAATTAATTATTCATTTGAATTTGAATTTTATTAAAATTATTTTGAACCAAAAAACTTCAAAACGTCCATAATTTTTCAATTTGAGCTCCGTTTTCAACATATTATATATGAAAATTAGTCAGAACTTCTCTACGAATGCAATGACATAACTTTCGTTGCCAAATTTCTATTTTTACCTACCTTATTTAATTTAATTTATTTAATTTATTTTTGATTGACTTTACAGGGTGTTGCATTCTTCTCTCCTTAACAAGGATTTCGTCCCAAAAATCTTTTCTAACTTAACCAAAAGTATAATGTGATTATGCATTGTAGACATATTATAAATGAGCTCAATTCTAACGTGAGTGTATAACCGTGACACATAAGTATGTCTGCAAAACAACCTAAACATGCCTGAAAATTTCTACATGAGTTCAAAGTAATGGTGAAAAGTGTATGTACCATCTCCTACCATCCAATCTAGCAACCATAATGCAACCAAAATATAATTTTGAAAAGAAAAGTTTACCAGTTAAAACCTTAGGATGAGAGATCCTCAACTTTTCTTCACTCTCCCATGTGCTTTTCGTCGGGTTATCTCCCTGCTGTACTCGGACCAACGTAGTTTCTTTATTATGGAGCTTGCTAGTTTCATGCTCCATAATACTTGAAGTGGCACGGGATGCTATTAGATCCATCTTAATATCCCATAATAGAAAAGGCTCGACCACAATAGCTGTGTTATGAAGGCATTCCCTCAAGTGCAAAACATGAAAAATGTCATGGACTCTTGCTATTCTGTTAGGCACCTCCATGTGGTAAGCTAGTTTTCCTATTCTTTCCAAAAGTAGAAAAGGCCCAATAAATCTTAGTGCCAACTTTCTTGAATTTTCTGAATCTCGCAACCTTACTAAGAGGGGAGAATTTGACAAACATCATGTCTCCGACCTCGAACTCCAATTTTTTCCTTCTCTTATCTACGTAGGATTTTTAGCGATCTAACGTTACCTTTATTCGTTGCCTAATCAACTACACCTTCATCGAAGTTTTGCGAATCATGTCTAGTCTGAATAAAATTTTGTCGGCGGTTTTCTACTAATTGATAGGAAATTTGCATGGCTTATCAAAAAGCGCTTCAAAGGATGTCATACCAATTGTTGATTGATAACTATCACTATAAGATAACTCCACTAAAGGTAGGTGCTTATCCAATGTCCTCCGAAGTCCATGATGCATGCTCTCAACAGTCCTTAAGATCCTATTTAATCTTTCCGTTTGTCCATCTATGTTCGGGTGGTAAGAAATATTAATTTTCAAAGATGTTCCTAAATCAATATGCAAACTCCTCTAAAACTCTCTTGTAAATAAGGGGTCCTTATAACTAACAATGTTGAATGAATTCTATTAAGTTGAAGCCTTTTTTTAATATAAATGTATGCTAAAGATACTGTGATCATATCGCTCCTAACAAGAATAAAATTGGCACTCTTAGTGAGTCCATCAACTATGACCCAAATTGCTTCATTACTTCTTTGACTCCTAAGAAACGCATCTATGAAGTCCATTAATATATATTCCCATTTCCAAGTCAAGATTTCTAATGATAATAATAATTAGTCTTCACTTGCTCAGCTTTAATCCTTTAACACATCAAACACCTAGAAACAATTCAGCTACTTTCTTCTTCATCCCTGGCCAATAGAAAATCCATTTCATATACCTATACATCACAATAACTTCCAGGGTGAATAATCATTCATGAACGGTGACATTCAGCAAGCACTTCCTCTAATATCCCATTAATCCTTGGGACACATAGAAGTCCATTTCTCCTTAAACATACCTTTTCGTCAATTGCATATCTACTGACATGGGGAAATTGTTCTCTTCTCCCTAGCTTATCCAAGATATCAACTTTCCCTTCATCTTTATTCTGCTCCAGTCGAATATGGTAAATCAACATTGGTGTAACCTCCATTGCCACCAAATAGTTTTGAGTGGGTTCTATTGGTGGTTAGAAGTTAAAATTTGAGAGGAACTCTAACTGCCTCCACTCATATATAGCACCCAAGGTAGTATGCCTCCAGCTAAGGGTGTCAGCTATGACATTCCCTTTTCTAAGGGTATACTGTATCCCAAAGTCATAGGATTCTATAAACTTCATCCACCTCTGCTGCCTAAGATTTAAGTCTTTTTGGGAAAATAGATATTTGAGTGATTTATAGTCGGTAAACAACTCAAACCTTTCCACCAAAAGATAGCTCCTCCATATCTTCAAGGCAAAAACAATGGTTGCTGGCTCCAGGTCATGCACTAGGTATCTCTTCTCATGGTCATTTAGTCACCTGCTAGCATAAGCTATCACCCTTCTTTCTTGCATAAGAATTGCTCCAATCATGTGCCACATGAATTTGTATATATCGTAATAGGCTTCATTCCATCGGGGATGACGAGTATTGCTGCACTTGTCAATAGTTCCTTTAGCTTCCTGAACGCTTCCGTACATTCCTTATCCCAAGTAAAGACTAAATTATTTTTGGTCAAAGGGTTAGAGGAACTGCTATATTTGCAAAATCTTTAATGAATTTCTCATAATAGTCTGCTAACCCTAGAAAACTTCTAACCACTGTGGCATTCTTTAAAGTCTCCCATTCTGAATAGCTTCTACTTTTGAGGGTTTACTGCTAATCCATGTTTTGAAACTATATGCCTAAGAAATTTCGCTTTCTTCTTCCAAAAGTGGCATTTTCAGAATTTGACTTTAAGTTGGTGCCTGCTCAAGGTTCCTAATATCTCTTTAAGTGACATTCATGCTCCTTCTCACTTTGGTAATATACATAGGTGTCCTCTACGAAAACCACCACAAAACTGTTTAACTATCCCCTAAGTACTCTGCTCGTCAAATCTACTAAGTATGCGGGGGAATTTTTCAATCCAAATGTCATCACTTACCATTCATTGAGTGAAATCAGTCTTTAGTTTGCTATCCTCTCTGATCCTTAGCCGATGAAATCCAGTTGCTAAGTCTAATTGGGAGAAGACTTCAGCTCCCATAAGTTGATTAAAAAAACCATCTATTCTAGGTAAGGGATACCTATTCTTATTCGTCAACTTGTTAGGTTCCTTATAATCAACACAAAGCTTTAATGAACCATCCACCTTGCTGGTAAAGACAATCAGGGCTCCCCTTTCCGAGGTACTTCATCGAATAAATCCTTTCTGCAATAACTCCAAGATTTTCTTATCCAATTCTCACCTTTCCATAAGGGCCATGTGTCTTAATGGCAGACCGACTGGTCTAGCGTCCTTCTCCAGATCAACTAAACTCAATCTCTCTTTGGGATGGAAGCCTCATAACTTCTTCACAGACATCAGAGAATTCTTGAACTATGGGTATGGATGAAAGTTCACATTGCGATAAGTTCATCAAGTATGAGTAACTTAACTCGACTGACTCCTGGTCTGTACAATGAACATCTAGGTCCGTCCGTAACTAATCTTTCATCATACTACCCTCTTATCACAGTCTATGACTGGCTCATAGTGCGGCAACCAATCATACCTAAAAAAAGTCCATACCCTTTGAAATTTAGAACATATGCGTTGCATAGGAAATCAATATCACATATATCTATCATTAGGTCTTTGCAAATTGAGGAAAGATGTGTTGTCCCCCCGATAGGATTTGAACTACTAACTTGTGGGTGATAGTTAGGTTTGAAGGTTTAAGGAGTCAATCACATCCCTAGCTTTGAATGAATGTGATGCTCCAGAATCAAATAGATTACAAATTTTATTTTCCAAAATAAGAGTTATACCTTCCATAGCTATCTTTCCTTGGTTTGTAGGCGATGGTCTACTCGAAATAGGGGCAGCCTCAATGGCATAGGCTTGCCAACTCTGCCCTTCCGCGTGGCAATGGTAACACTTCCCTTAAAATCATTCCTCAACAGATTTACTCTATAATCCTTTGTGAGGTGTCCTTTATTTTAGCATCTACTATGCACTTTACCTTCTTTCTTAATTTTCCTTTTGACCTCTATTTTCCCACATATTTCCTTTCTTGGCCTCTCTCTGATTTTTTGTAGGTCCTGCCTTTTCTTTCTCCATTTATTTCACCTCAACATTCATCATCTACGGTAAAGCTATATCAACAAGCATCTAGAGGTAGCTCCGGTAGGTATCTGAATCAACAACCATTCCCTAAACGGGAAGCTCGGGCCTTTGACAAACTTCATGGCCTTTCTCATGGGTGTACTAATCAAATTCATTTTGAGTTAAGCTAATTCTATAAATTTACTAATGTACTTTTTTAAAGTGGAGTCACCTTACCTAAGCTTTATAAATTTCTCTACTTGTAGGCTCACTTCTGCTCCCAACATAAATCTAGTCTCAATCGGTACTTCAACTTATCCCAAGTGACAACCCAAAATATAAGGCTTCTCTTTTAAAGTGCTACGCTACCATTCTTTGCTTTACTTGATTCTCCCAACCAATCTCTGAAATATCATCTTGTAATCATTTATCTATTCCTTAGTCTTGACGATGCTTTCCTTTCCAGAATATAATTTTCCGCATATATTCATAAGATCTTAACACATTTTCGGAAAATGGTAGAACGAGGTGCTGCCTCGGTGAGCAGGATAACAGGTGTCGTCAGTGTAGTCTATTGGCGAATATGGACTTGTCCTACGTGCTCGAGATATTTTTTAAACCATTCGGGCATCTCTCGAATGGTGAGCATTCATTTATCGGGGTTCTTAGTCTCCGAAGAAAAATAATTTCAGCCATGGTCTACTATCTATAGGTTAAACTTTTAGTTACAATTTTCTAAGATAATATATATGCATAAAGAAAGATTTTCCTAGTGTATATGCATATGTTCATGATAAAGTGTGTATAAATATAATGCGGTTTTTTGGGAAAACCTTTTCAAAAATAATAAGTACATCTCTCAAATGTATACTTCTCCTCGTTTATCGGGTAACTTAGCTATAACAACCCTCCCCTGAAATCGGCCTAAATTCCGACCTAGAAAAAGCCCATCAGGACTTAGAACCATTTCAATGTGAGATGTTGGTTGGTAAAAAGAACAATATAGAGCTATTTATCTACATATTCATAATCTCATAGCGGAAGGATAAAATATAATAATAACAACATTACCCATTTCATTAAAAATTCAAACACTTATTCAAAACCAAAATAAAATATCCATAATCTCAAAACCAAACAATAACCATACATATCCGTAGTATTCCAAAATTACAACATTGCTTTTATATTATGGGTACATACAAAACTAGAGAAAATAACAAGTAAATAAATAGACTACTGCCATAAGTCTCATCAACGTCTTTGCCTTCAGCATCGTCCTTCCTAACCTATATTGTAATGAGGGAGGAGCCAGAACAACAGTTGTCTGCTGAATTAAAATTTTGAGATTTACTACATTAGTACTTAGGCAGTGCAATTTACGTAGTAATATATCTTACTTTTCTACCTACAACATAATTCTTTTCGAATGTGACCCAAAAATCTTTTCTCAAATTTAAATAAAAGGCTTTTCAAATATAATCCCATAACTAACTTGCTATCAACCCAATAACCCATATCTACCTGCCATATTGTCCTACCAATGTAGGAGATAACACTCTCAAGTCATTTAATACCTTCTAATGGGAATTATGTAGACTTTGACAATTTAATACCTTATTTAAGACAGATCCACATCATTTACTACTTATAATCCCAAGGTGGACTCCTCACTAGTAATTATCTAGTTGACATTACATGGAATCTCTTCAGCCACTTAATACTTTCTACTGAAGCGGGCTCTTTTTCGAGATATCATCTACCATGGCTAACCCATAACCCCGACCATTTATTACTTCCTACATAGAGAAGAGGTAGGCCCTCACATAACCACTTAATACTTTCAATCTTTGAAATAGGTCCTTCATATTATGTCCCGTAGTATATGATAACGTCTCACGTTAGGCTGATTATTCATAGGTATTGGTAACCAAATTAGCTGGGCAGAGTTACCCTAAAACATTTGCAACTAACCTCATATCATCGTTTATTATAGGTGATGTCTCACATAAGCCCCAAAGTCACACAATTATTATCACAGGTTAGCTGGGCAGACTTCCATGTGCTTTTAACCGATCTCGCATCCCTATAACTTAGTCATAATCTATATCACACTCTACATATATTATCACAAACCTCACCATTTCCAAAATCAATGCCTTATAGGAAATCTTTCTTCTTTCACCTTTGGCACTAATTACCTTCCTAAGTGGAACTAATTAATAAATTATTTAACCACACAATTATGCGTTATAATTATATGCTTTATAATTATATGTTAATTACGCTAATTTGTGTATAAAAAGACGCGCATAGTGATTTCTAAACGTGCGAAATATATACCCTAAACTAGCATTTAAATGTCAACTCTATAAACAATTATGTAAGTCTCATTCTGTACCGTCAACAATACCAAAATTACAATATTCATATCTAAAGATTTCAATCAATAGACTTGTATACAATAAAAATTTAAACTCAACTTATTACATAAAAAAAGGGAATATTTTGATAATAGAAACTTATAGTTCTACTTTTTACACTCTATTCAACTCCATGTTCACATAAAAATAAACAGAGGAATTTCTATTTAATTCATGGGAATAAGAAGTCAAAACTATGAATAAATTCATACCTTATACACTATTCTTTAATCAAATTTTTTTAGCCAAATTCAAATAAAAAGAATAAAGAGTGGAATAGAAGGTAAAATTATAAACACTGCAAATCTACACAATTTCCATCATTTTGACATAAACGAAGTAGAGATTTCAGTCTAGAATTGAAATTTCGAATTGAAGGAGTTTGGGGTTTTATAATATGACGTTTTTACAAATCTAAACTGCCTAAGGCATATTCAAACCCAAATTACACTAATTAATTACTAAAATATAAAAGCTAAGATTTTCACTCACGGTATATTCTTAGTTTTTCCTCTCTAGATTTGACACGCTTTTGACAACCTTTATTGGATCTTTACTTTTTGATACATATATAAAACAAGAGATTTTTATATACATTAGATTCAAAAAATTAAAGGTTTGGAGGAGAGGAAGTTGAGAAAATAAATAATAAACAAAGATAGATCTATAGGATTTCTTACCTGAAACCCGAATGTAGTTTTTCTGAACCTTGAAGAGACGAACTGATAGAGCTTCGCTGTTGTTCCAAAATATTATGTTAATAAAAGTAAGGGGATAAGGTTATATTTATATGGTTGGAATACACCAAAACCATTGGATTTAAGTCGATATAATTATATAAAAATCTGAATGTTAATTATACACAAAAAACCTAACCATTGTTTATGATCGGTCGACCGCCACTTCCCGTTGGTCGACCGTTTCGTTCAGATTAGGAAGTTTTATCATGCCGTTGATTTTTAATTATTTTATTCCTTAACTAATATTCAACACTAGCATTGATTTTAACGTTTACTTAATCCCCAAGTCCATCTACTTTGAACTTTTGAATTTCAAATTTTAAAATTAATTATTCATTTGAATTTTAATTCTACTAAAATTATTTTGAGCCCGAAAACTTTAAACGTCCATAACTTTTTCATTTGAGTTTCATTTTCAATATATTATATATGAAAATTGATCGGAACTTCGCTACAAACATAGCGGAATAACTTTCTTGGCCAAATTCCAATTTTTGTAATATTTCTATTTTTACCCTTACCTTGTTTAGTTTAATTTGTTCAATTTATTTATGCTTGATTTTATGGGATGTTACATTCTTCTCCGCTTAAAAAGGATTTCATCCCCGAAATCTTTTCCAAAGGGAGAACAACATAACGCGCATTAAGCATCCATGTTACACAATCAATTTATCTACACATCCATATACTCATCCAAAAGTGTAATGCAATTATGTATTGCATGCATACTATAAATAAGCTCAATCCTAGCATGATTGTGTAACCGTGACATATAAGTATATATATATAACACCCTAAACATGTATGGAAATTTCTACATGAGAGCACGGTGACAGTGAAAAGTGTAGCAACCATTTTCTACCATCCAATCTAGCAACCTTGATGCAACCAAAATCTAGTTTTGGAGAGAAACAGTGAAAAGCTCAAGATGAGATATCCTCATTTTTTCTTCGGTCTCCTATGTTCCTTCCATGGGGTTATCTCCCCGCTGTACTTGGACCAACCTAACTTTTATGTTGCATAGCTTCCTAATTTTGTGCTCCATAGTGCTTGCAGTGGCAGAGGATGCTATTAGATCCATCTCAATATCCAATAATTGATCAAGCTCTGCCACAATAGCCGTGCCATTAAGGCATTTCCTCTGGTGCGAAACGTAAAAGATGTCTTGGACATCTACTAATTTGTTAGGTGGCTTTATGCGGTAAGCTATTCTTCCTATTATTTCCATAAGTCAAAAAGGCCTAAAAAATCTTTGTGTCAACTTTCCTGATTTTTCCGAATCTCACGACCTTCCTAAGAGGGGAGACTTTGATAAACACCTTGTCTCCGACCTCAAGCTCCAATTCTTTCCTTCTCTTATCAATGTATGATTTCCGGTGATCTTACGCTGCCTTCATTCGTTGCCTGATCAACTCTACCTTCATCGAAATTTTATGAATCGAATCTGGTCCGAGTAAAATTTTGTCAGTGGTTTCCCACCAAAAGATAGGCGATTTGCATGGCCCCTCATAAAGCGCTTCAAAGGATGCCATGCCAATCGTCAATTGATAAATATTATTATAGTAGAACTCCACTAAAGGTAGGTGTTGCCCCAATGTCCTTCGAGTCCATGATGCTTGCTCTCAACAAGTCCTTCATGATCCTATTTACACTTTCCATTTATCCATTTGTCTATGGTGGTAAGTGGTATTAAGATTCGATAATGTTCCTAAAGCTCTCTACAAACTCCTCTAAAAACTCACTATTAAATAAAGGGTCCCTATCAAAAGCGACACTGACTGGAATTCCATGAAGTCGAATGACTTCCTTAATATAAATCTGTGCTAAAGATACTACGGTCATATTGCTCCTAGCACGAATAAAACGGGTGAGTCTATTAATTATGGTCCAAATTGCTTCATTGCCTCTTATGAAGTCCATTGATATGTGTTCTCATTTCCAAGTCAAGATTTCTAATGGAAATAACAATCCTTCAGGCTTCCTTTGCTCAACTTTAGTCCTTTGACACATTATACCTAGAAAAAAATTCAGCTACTTTCTTCTTCATCCCTGGCTAATAGAAAATTAATTTCATGTCCCTATACATCTTATCTTCCCTAAAGTGAATAGTCATTCGTGAATGGTGATACTCAGTAATCTCTTCCTTCGATATACTATCAATCCTTGGGATGCAGAGGCGTCCATCTCTCCTCAAACATTTTTCGTCAATTGCATATCTGATAATGTAGGGAAATTTTTTTCCTTCCCGACTTATCCAGGATATCGACCATCCCTTTGTCTTTATTCTACTCGAGTCCAATATGGTCCACCAACACTGGTCTGACCTCCATTGCCACCAAATAGTTTTGAGTGGGTTCTATTGGCGATTGGAAGTTAAAATTGGAGAGGATCTCCAACTACCTCCATCATGTATAACACCCAAGGTAGCATGCCTCTTGCTAAGGGTGTCGGCGACAACATTTCCTTTTTCGGTGGTACACTTTATCCAAAAGTCGTAGGATGTTATAAACTACATTCACTTATGCCGCCTAAGATTTAACTCTTCTCGAGAAATTGGTTATTTGAGTGATCTATGGTCAGTAAATAACTCAAACCATTCCACCAAAAGATAGTTCCTCCGCATCTTTAAGGTGAAAACAATTATTGTCAGCTACAAGTCAAGCACTGGGTATCTCTTTTCATGGTCCTTTAGTTGCCTGCTAGCATAAGCTATCACCCTTCCCTCTCACATAAGATTTTCTTCAATCATGTGCCACATGCATTTATATAAACCATACAAGATTTCATTCCATTGAGGATGACGAGTATTGGTGCACTTGTCAATAGTTCCTTTAGCTTCCGACATGCTTCCGTGCATTCCCCATCCCAAGCGAAGACTAAATTTTTTTGGGTCAAAGGGTTAGAGGAACTGCTATCTTTGCCAAATCTTTTATGAATTCCCTATTATAGTTAGTTGACCCTAGAAAACTTCTAACCTCCATGGCATTCTTTACTGTCTTCCAACTCTGAATAGCTTCTACTTTTGCGGGGTCCACCGCAAATCCATGTTCCGAAACAATATATCCAAGAAATCTCACTTCCTTCTTTCAAAAGTGGCATTTTGAGAATTTGGCTTTAAGTTGGTGCATTATTAAGGTTCCTAATATCTCCCTTAAGTGACTTTCGTGCTCCTTTTAACTTTGGGAAAATACTAAGATGTCATTTACAAAGACTACTACAGATCTATTTAATTGTCCCCTAAATACTCTACTGATTAGATTTACAAAGTATGCGAGGCATTTGTCAATCCAAATGGCATCACTTCAAATTCAAAGAGCGAAATGCAGTCTTTGGTTTATTAACCTCTATGATCCTTAGTTAATGAAATCCAATTACCAAGTCCAATTGGGAGAAGACTTTAGCTCCCATAAATCATCTACACTATGTAAGGGATACCTATTCTTCTTCGTCAACTTGTTGGGTTCCCTATAATCAACACAAAGCCTTGTTGAGCCGTCTGAATTAGTGGAAAAGACAACAAAGGCTCCCTTTTTGAGGTACTTCATCGAATGAATCCTTTCTACAGTAGCTCTAAGATCTTCTTATCCAATGCTTGCCTTTCCTTAGAGGCTATGTGTCTTAATGGCACAGCGATTGTTCTAGTGTCCTTCTCTAGATCAATCCTAAACTCAATCTCACATTGGGATAGTAGCTTCGAACTCAAAGGCATCATGGGATTCTCAAACTATGGGTATAGATGAAAGTTTATATTACGATAGCTTCATCGAGTATAAGAAACTTAACTTGACTGAATCTTGAGGTGTATAACGAATGTCTATGTCTCACCCTTTACAACTCTTTTACCATACTACCCTTTTACTGCAGTCTAGGACTGCTCCATAGTGCGAAAACCAATCATACCCAAAAGAAAGACCATACCCCTTGAAATTTAGAATATACGCATTGCATATGAAATCAACATCACGTACGTCTAACACGAAGTCTTTGCAAATTGAGAAAAGATGTGTCGTCCCTCCAATAGGATTTGAAACTACTATTGGGTGGGTGGGGTTTAAAGGTCTGAGGAGTTAATCACATTCCTAGCTATGCTCTGGAGTCAAATAGAGTTATACCTTCCATAGATGTCTTTCCATGGTTTTTAGAGGGTGGTCTACTTGAAATCGGGGCAACCCCAATAGCATAGGCTTGCCTACTCTACACTTACTCATGACAATGGTAACACTTGCCCTTAAAATCTTCCTTCAATAGATTTACTTTACAATCCTACATGAGATGTCCTTTCTTTTGGCATCTACTATACACTTTACCTTCTTTCTTAAAATTTTCTTTTGACTTCTTATTTTCCCACATATTTCCTTTCTTGGACCTTCCCTGATTTTGTGTAGGTCCTGCCTTCTCCATTTCTTTCCTCTCGGCATTCATCATCTACAGTAAAGCCATCTCAAAAAGCATCTCATAGGTAGCTCCAATGGGTATCTGCATCAATAACCATTCCCTAAGCAGGGAGTTCGGGCCTTTGACAGACTTGGTGGCCTTTCTCATGGGTGTATCAATCAAACCCATTTCAAATTTAGCTAATTCTATAAATTTACTAATGTACTCCTTTAAGGTGGAGTCTCCCAGCCTAAGCTGTATAAATTTCTCTAATTGCAGACGCACTTATGCACTTAACATAAATCTAGTCTTTAATCGATTTTTGAACTCATTCCAAGTGACAACCCTACCAACATCCTCACTAGCCACCATATTCCACCGATCTAAGGCTTCTCTTTAGAGTGCCTAGTTGCCATTCTCTGCTTCACTTGATCCTTTCAACCAATCTCTAGAAATATCCGCTTACATTCATTTATCGTGGTCTTAGTCTCCATGAAGCTTTCCTTTTCAGAATATATTCTTCCTCCCATACTCATAAAATCCAAACACATTTTTGGAAAATCGATAGGACAAGGTGCTGCCTAGATGGGCGGGACAATAGGTGCCATTGATGTAGTTTGTTGGGAAACAGAGACTTGACCAACATGCTAGAGGTATTGTTTAAACCATTTGGGCATCCCTCGAATGGTGGGCATTCCTCTGATGGGATTCTCAATCTTAGAAGAAGAAGGATTTTCAACCATAGTCTACTATCTATAGGTTAAACTTTTAATTACAATTTCCTAAGATTGTATTATATGCTGAAAGAAAGATTTTGCTAGTGTATATGCATATGTTCATAATAAAGTTTATATGTTTAGGGTTTTTTTGGAAAAATCTTTTCAAAAATAACAATTACATATCTCATGTGCATACATTTCCTGTTTAGTGGGTAACCTAGGCTTTGATATCAAATGTAACAACCCGCTCTAAAATGGGCCTAAATTCGGATCCAAAAAAGGCTCGTTAGAACTTAGAACGATCTCAAAGTTGACTATTGGTTAGTAAAATAAACAATACGGAGCTATTTATATACACATTCAGAATCTCATAGCGAAATGATAAAATATTATAATAAAAACAATACTGATTTCATTCGAATTTCAAACTTTCATTCAAAACATAATAAAATATCCGTAATGTCAAAATCCAACAATTACTGTACATATCCGTAATATTCCAAAATTACAACATTATTTTATTTCATGGGTACAATAAAAATATAGAAAATAACAAGTAAATAAATAGACTACTGCACAAGTCTCATCAATATGTCTGCCTTCATGATCGCCCTTCCTAACCTATGTTGTAAAGAGGAGGGAGTCAAAACCACATAGTTTGGTCAATATAAATCTCGAGCTTTACTACATTAGTACTTGGACAGAATAATTAACACAGGAATATGTCTTACATTTCTACGTACAACATAAGTCTTTCCGAATGTAAGCCCAAAGGCTTTTCTCAAACTTAAATAAAAGGCTTTCCAAATATAAACCTATAGCTAACTTGCTGTCAACCCAATAACTCATATCTATTATCCATAATGTCCTATCAATGTAAGAGATAGTACCCAAATTACTTAATATCTTTTAATGGGAATTAGGAAGATTCTGACAACTTAATATCTTATTTAAGGCAGCTCCACGTCATTTACTACCTATAATCCCAAGGCAAACTCCTCATTAGTAGTTATCTAGCTGACATTGCACGAAATCTCTTTAGCCACTTAATACTTCCTATTAAAGTGGGTCGTTTCTCGAGATATCCACTACCGTGCCTAACCCATAATATCGACCATTTATTACTTCCTACATGGAGAAGAGGTGGGCACTCACACAATCACTCAATACCTTCAAGCTCTGAAGCATGTCCTATGTATTATGACTCGTATCCCACGGTGACGTCTCATGTTAGCCCAACTATTCATAAGTACTGATAACCAAATTAGCTGGGCACATTTACCCTATAGAATTTGGGACTATCCTCGCACCATCGTAGTTACTTATTACAGGTGATGTCTCACATCAGCCCCAAAGTCACACTGCTGGTAGCCATATTAGCTGGGCAAACTTCTGTGGCCTTTTTACTAACCTCGCATCTCTATAACTTAGTCACCTCACTGTCTTCATAATTTTGGCCATTATAAGAAATCTTTCTTATTCTCATTTAACATTAATTACCTTCTTAAGGAGGATTTAATAGAATTAATAGCCTATTTAACTATGAAATTATATGTTGATTATGTCAATATATGTATATAAATACGTGACTAGTAATTTCTAAGCGTGCATATATATATGCCTTAAATTAGCATTTAAATGTCAAATTTTTAAATAATTATACGAGTCTCATTTCATATTATCAACAGTACCAAAATTCTAATATTCATATCCAAAATCCCGATCAATAGACTTTATACAAAAAAAATTTAAACTCAACTTATTACATCAAAATAATGGAATATATTGAACTTACAATTCTAGTTTTTACGCTATATTGAACTCCTTTGTCATATAAAAATAAATAAATGAATTTCTATTTAATTCATAGGAATAAGCAGACTATAAATAAATTCGTACCTTACACACTATTCCGTAATCAAAATTCTTTAACCAAATTTAAAGAAAAAGAATAAGAAGTGGAATAGAAGGTAAAATTATCAGAACTATAAATCTACCCAATTTCTATTATTTTGACATAAATAAATTGGAGATTTCAACCTTGAATTGACATTTCGCATTGAAAGAGTTTTTGGAGGTTTACAATATAATGTTTTCACAAACGAAAACTCCCTGAGGCATACTCAAACCCAAGTTACACAAATCAATTACGAAAATAGAAAATCTAAGATTTCCACTCACAATATATCCTTAGCTTCTCCTCCTTGGATTTAACACACCTTTGACAGCCTCTATCAGGTCTCTGCTTTTTAATACATATATATCGCATGGATTTGTATATATATTAGATTCAAAAAATAAGTTGTCTGGAGGAGAAGAAGTTGAGAAAATAAATAATAAATAGAGATAGATCTATACTATTTCTTACCTAAAACCCTAATGGAGTTTTTTCGAATCTTAAAGAGACAAACTGACATATCTTAGCTAATGTTCCTAAAATATTTTGTGAATAAAAGTGAGGGGTCTAGCTTCTTAATTATAGTAGTTGAAATGCACCAACACCGTTGGATTTAAGTCGGTTTAATAATATAAAAATCTGGATGTTCGTTGTATAGAAAAAACCCTAGCCGTCATTCACAATCGGTCGACCGCTGCTTCCCACTAATCGACCGTTAGCGGTTGACCGACCCAAAGGGAGCGGTCAATCGGTTCATTTATTTTAGGAAGTTTTATCATGTCGTTAATTTTAATTATTTTATTACTATTATCAGGCATTTTGACTCACCTATATCTGAACTGATTGGACAAATTAGATCAGACTGTCATTAAGGCCAGCGATACCAGAGTGATTATTGTGCATCCAAAGTTTAAGCATAGATGATAATATGAAACTATGATCAAATGGAATTGAGAGATATGCAATGTAAAATATCCAAAGTATGACATGTAGTTTAACATAGAAAATTTAGGATCGATTTCACCCTAGAGGGAGGTGAATAGGGTGATACTATTAATTATAAAAATTATTTATTGTGGAAGCTTATATAAAATATTTTCAACATAGATGTATCATAATAATAGCAGCACAGATAATAGCAGAATAATAAATACAGAAATAGAACGACACAGAATTTACCCAGCTTCGGCAAAACCCTGCCTAAATGTTGCACTCAAGGTTTCTGCTAGAAATTAAGCAGTCAGACGCTTACACACGTAAACTCGCGACACCTGATATCGACTAGTCTTAACTCTACGCTCAAAACCCTGCCACAACTCGGCCACTGAGTTGTGAATTCTCGAACTACACCACCGTAGCTCGTCCCCTAGTCACACGACTAGAAATTACACAAGTTTAAAAGGAAAAATACAATTTAAATAACAAAAACCCTAATTTAAATATATTCTAAGCCCAAAAAGTAGACCGGCCCAAACAAAATACAGTGATAATTCCCTTTCTCCTTTTATTTTGTTCGGCCCAATTTGTTCTGTAAAAAATGGCGATTTCTTTAGCTCGTTCATCTTCGTTCGTTCCTCTTTCCACAACATTTAGGGTTCCTCTAAAATTAAAGTCGCCGCTCGAATTAACTGCTGATTCTTCGAATTCTTTCTTCTATTAGTGATTGCTTTCGGCCACTTCAATTCGATCGAGTTCGAATTACAATTGGTATGTTATTTTCCCCTTTGCTTTTTTGGTTGATATGCTTGAACTCGATCGATGATTCAAGTTGTATGATTATTTTTCTCTATTTAGCTCGAACTCGAATGATTTTTTGCCGATGATGTTTAGGGTTTATATAGGATTCAATCTCCTATAATTTCGTTCATATACTGTATACGAATTCGTGTGATACTTTTATGCTTGGCCGTTTGATTTTGATCGAATGCTATGATTTATTTTTGGCTTGTTCAAATTCGTATATTTTCTGGTAGCTTGACTCACACGGCTTTGATTGATTTAGTGGCCACCATGACTTGACTTTGAACTGTTCGATTCTATTCTTGTTGACTTCGGCTTGATACTGTGATAGTGTTTGACTTCGACCTTCATGGTTGAACTTGATACTGTTGGTTTCTGACTTGTTCCAATTTTTGCTTGTCGTTCCATGATTTTTTCCTCTGTGACTTCGGCTGTTGAACTTGTCTGGAGCATTGATGATGCTATGCACTTTTTTTTATATATTCACTGTATATTAATACATGTTTTTCACCGGTTTTGGTTGCCTTTGAGTTCTGATAGTACTTGAGTTGGTGTAAACTTATAGTTGCATATGCATATCGGTTTGGTTTCATTATGGTCTATTGCACCGCTGTTATCATCTGTTGCAGTTTGTCATGTTGTTGTAAGATGTAAGCATATTACCTGAATCTTGTGTTCTTTACTTTGATATTACAGTCTGGTCAGTTTCAGTTCTCTGATTTTTTTTACTTTGGTCATTCGATCACTATCTTTCATTGCACTGACTACTGCTAGTATTGCATTCATACTGCTGCTCTATTGTTCTGTCTGGTATTTGATTTTGAAGTCTCTGATTAAACTTGGTTCATTCCATGCTTTGCTTGAGTTGGTTTGTTGTTCCATAGTTTCGGCATTGTGATGAGTTGCTCTGACCGGTTGACTGTTGCATATATGTTGCCTTATCTTTGCTTACATCTATTGGTCTGCACATCCATATTGCCTCCTCTATTTCATTTTTGTTCTTCTGGTTCCACTATACATATATGTGCTTGTTGTCTCATTGATGCATTCGTTCATGTGTCTGCTGTGCACTTGGTTTGCATTGTTGGTCTAGTCTGGAGTATCTGATTGATATTGGTCATTGGTTCGTCGAAATCGCAGTGGCATTTGCATATGTATTCATCCACTTGTTACATACATTTATGTATGTATGTATGTGATTTCATCTTGTACCTATGTCATTTACTGATTCAATTGATTTCATGGTTCACCACTTTTTTTTGGTTCTGGTCTTTGGGTCAGGTCTTTGATGTTGAGGCTGCTGTTTCATGACTTCGACATATATGCTATTGAACTACATGTTAAGGCCTGGTGAACTATTTTGATACAAGTCTGTACTTTTATTCATGAGTTGGTCAGTGCAGTTTCATTGTGACTTCACTTGATTTGAACTATAGTTTGAATTATGATGTTGTTGCCTTTTGGTCGAGGCTTGATTTATGTGTCTTGACCATTTCATTTGGATTTGCATCTGTGTTGAATCTAGCTTTAAAGCTCGGGTTTGACCTTGTGCTCGTGACGTGATTTTATTTGTATTTCGCTTGAGTTAAACCCGGCTTTTAATTTGGGTTTGACCTTGTGCTCACCTGTCCCTGTTACTTTATCAAGTGTATATAGGTGTGCATGGCCTTGTGACATGTACAGTGATACACTTTGCATGTCACAAGCTGTTCGTGTATGATTAATTCAAAAATAAATGATGACGAATAACCCAAATAACTGAGACAAATAATATTTCAAAATTACACTTTTTTTACACTGCGAAATATTTTCTTTTCAATTTTACTGCGTGAGTATTAATTTTTGCAGATTGCTCAGATGCTGGATTCAAGTTGAAGATAAAATACGAGTGAATGAGTGAATTGTAGTGAGGTGCATTTGTAAATGATAAATTGTGATGTAATTGAATTTTTATTGTCATTGAATTTGTATATATATAGTGAGAGCTCAAATTTATACTATTCAAAATTGTAATAAATATTCGCTTGAATAAAATATCTGTTTGAATTTAAATTCCGTGTTATTTATTTTACTTACCAAATATTTATTTAATTATGTGAAAAATAAAATAGTACATTAACAAATACACATAAATGAATATATATATATATATATATATGTTTATTATCATCAAACAAAAATCATATACTCGCATATTTAACAAACTTCCCTTTTTGATGATAATAAACATATATTTAAGATTTTGAATTTGTTAAATGTATTTGATCATTCAATTTGCTCCCCTTATTTGAATGCTCCCTCTCTACACAAAGCTCCCCCTTCATATATGCATGTAAATAAAAATATATAAATGAGCCTAGATGCAAATAGAAAATATTTGACCTTTATTTGTCAAAATCTTAACTTTTCTCTCCCCCTTTTGTTATCAGCAAAAGAGTAATGGTGTTAGAAAAATAGAGATAAAGTGATAGACATTAATACAACATTAAAACTCAATCGAATATAAATATTTAAATTTCAATAAAAAATCAAACAAAAATCATAAATAATCTGTTTGACGCATATTCCACTTTTAGAATGATAGGGATGATGACATCATATAAAACCATATAGTTGTGTCTATTTGTGATATATTAATTTCAGGAATTTGAATATCTACTAGCCATGCATAACCGTTAGGACTTCTAAACGAGATTAGTAATATTCCAAAAAAAATAAAATAAATGAATTCAAGTATCTTCTAACCATGCATAATCGTGAGGACTTTTAAATGGGATTAGAATCAACTTGTCTATTAAATCAATCAATTTTGATATGCGTTCTATACATGCATAACCATGAGGACTTTTAAATGAGCATAGAAGCACATAATCAAAAATTTCAAGTAATTCACCCATGCATAACCGTGAGGACTTTTAAATGAGAGTGAATACTTTGGATGTTTTTATTTGTTAAAAAAATAATGAAATGAAAAAGGATGATTCCCGTTTAAAAAATCACATATTGACATACTATATTGGATTTTTGATGAGTGATGGTTGATAGAAATATGATAGAAATAGAGATGCTCATGGAAATTTTACCAACAATTTTTTTTTATAACTCTTGTTCAAATTTCTAATGAAATTTACCAAATATACCATCTCAAGTTATAATATATGATTAATATCAACACTCATCACTTTTTCGATCACTATTTATCTTTTCGATAATTAGTAGGGAGTCAGATTAGTCAATGTAATCATTTAAGATCAAATTCAAAAATAATTATCAAATTTTTTTAAAAGTGACTAACCTGAATCAAGATCAAAAAATGATTTTCTAGAAGGGTTTTATATGAAATATTTTGCTATTTGAAAATATTTGAAATGAAAAATATGCGGTTATTTTCTTTGAAAAACAATGCAGTTACTAAATGCCTCAACATAAATCACATTCCACTAGTAATTTTTTTATCAACTACATTACCAGTGTAATCTGAATCTGAATTTCTTTTCACTCAAAATTATTATTAGTTAAATTTGATAGACCAGACCGTGAAGTTTGCATCAAAATATCTTAAAATCAATTTTAATTGCTTTTAAATGAAATTCTCTTGAATTTGAATTTGAATTTGAAGCTGTGCCAATCAACAAATCAACATAGTGTCAAATTTAGAAGCCGTAGGATAAAGAAATATATTTTCATGCACCGAGATTAATAATCAGTCAATAAGATACCATCATTAGTCTAAACAAATTTTTATAAAGTAGTTCAAATACTCTAGAGGTGCATGTAGTGTCCTTGGTATGAAAAGTATAATTGGCCAACAATTTTGCAAAAGTCAGAATCAAAATCAGCATTCATTTCTTTATCAAATAACTGGCTGAATTAAATTCAGATTATGGTGTAGATTATCACATTTAATAAGATGAATATACCATTACCTTTCTTACCTTTACGATAATTTTTCGTTGTTGCCCATTGTGATTCTGCCACCTTTATACCAGGCTAAGGAACTTTGATTTGTTGCCCGTTGTTTTTCTGAAACAGCCAGAATCCAGATAACACTGTTATTGTTCCTTAGCTTGCCACCACACCTACACGTTAAAAGATTTTTGTGATCTATTTTTTTTTATAGGTCTATGGTTGTTAGCCGCAGCAGATTTTGAAAAATATGTTTGTGGAGACCCAAAACTATTTATATATATTCCTTTTGGCACCCAGATTTGTTTGACTTTCAAAGATTTTATATTTGTACCTTTTGGAACCCAAATTGGAATGGTTTTCACGTGTTTGGGTCTATACCAACAAATATTTTGATTGTGTCCAATTTTTCTACAAATTGTGCACATGGAATTGACTTGTTTCTAACATTTTCAGATTGATTATATCTAAGTCCTTGTCTAACTGTATTAACAGCTTGTTTCCCTAATAGCATTTTCAACGATCTTTCTCCTTTAGAAAATTTTCTAAGGTCGTTGACAGTTGTTGGACTTGTGTTTTAAGTGATTCATTTTCGTTCAATAATTGTGTGCACTTTTTAATAGAGTTTTCTCTTCTAGTATTTTCACTTTTTTTCAAAATCAGAATTTCATTTTCAAGCGATTTAATTTTAATTTCTGATTTTTTAATTTCTTCTTCAAATGTTGGACACTTATCATACTTAGGAATCCTACTTTGATAGTTTTTAACTAATTGATCAAATTGTTTATTTGATTCTATCAAAGTATCTCTTTGTGATTCAATTTTAGCGTATTTCTCCTTAAGTCTTTCAAAACAGCTATTTACTTCGTGGAAATATATAAGTAGTTGTGAGTGAGTGAGTTTTGATACCTCGCTTCGCTCATCATTATCGCTATCAGTTATATCACCTCTAAAGCACAGATCTGCTTTCTCACTCTCACTGCTAGTGCTTTTATAATCATTATTGCTTTTATTCCACGTGGTTGTAAAGCTTCTCCTTATTGATTTCTTTTCTTGGCTGTGTTGAAGTCGAGGACAATTGGGCTTGATGTGTCTGGATTTGTTGCACTTGTGACAGAAGATCTCCCGTTCTTCTGGGTTGTCTAGTGCTTTGGCTATTCTGCTTTTCAATTTTTGATTTAGAGCTGGATTTCCGCATTTGTGATTCCTCGTTTTGAATTTCTTCATTAATAGTGCCAGATCAGCTGCTCCATCATCATTATCATCACTTTCCGTTGTTCCTTTAAGCGCTATTGATTTATTTCGAGTATCACATCCTTCTCGTTCTTCCTTGAATTTCATTTCTAGCTCGTAAGTGGTGATATTTCCGATAAGCTCTACAACTTTGATTTGTTTCAAATCCTTTGATTCTTCAATGGCTGTAACTTTTGCTTCAAAATTTCGTAGAAGGACTCTGAGGATTTATCTTACCATTTCCAACTCTGTGTATGATTTTCCGAGCGCTGTTGATTTGCATATGAGATTGGAAAGTTGTGCATACATCTCTTTAACATTCTCATCCTTGGCCATTGTGAAGTTCTCATATTCGCTACCAAAGCATTGCAAGGAGAGATTCCTTGAGTTGAGATGTTCCTACGCGAGTCACTTTAAGTGTGTGCCAGATTTCCTGTGCAGTTAGACAATGCGAGACACGATTATATTCAATATGATCCAATGAACAGATAATAGAATTCATGGCTTTAGCATTAGCATTCTATAACTTATTTTGTAGATCTGTCTATTGATCAATTGGTTTTTCAATTTCCTGATTATTTATCACTATAATTGGCGCTCTATAACCCGTCTCAACAATATTCCAAGCATAAATGGTTTTCAGAAAAATTTTCATTCTATTTTTGCAGTAAGCATGTTCACCATTGAACTTTGGTGGTCTAACTATGGACTGCCCTTCAGCAAAAGCGTTATTGAAAGAAGTCATTTTAAAATTTTAAATTTTAAAACAAAAATTGGTTTTTGAAAATAAATCAAAATTTTTTAAAACAAAAAAGGCTTTTGTTCCTAGCTCTGATACCACTTGTAGGATCGATTTTACCCTAGAGGGGGGTGAATAGGGTGATACTATTAAGTGTAAAAATTATTTATTGCGGAAGCTTATATAAAATATTCTCAACACAGATATATCAGAATAATAGCAGCATAAATAATAGCAGAATAATAAATGCAGAAATAGAATGACACAGAATTTACCCAGCTTCGGCAAACCCTGCCTACGTGCTGCCCCTAAGGTTTCTATTAGAAATTAAGCAGTCAGACGCTTACACACGTAAACTCACGACACTCTCTATCGACTAGCCTTAGCTCTTCGCTCAAAACCCTGTCACAACTCAGCCACTGAGTTGCGAATTCTCGAACTACACCACCGTAGCTCGTCCGCTAGCCACACGACTAGAAATTACACAAGTTTAAAAGGAAAATACAATTTAAATCAATTTAAATAACAAAAACCCTAATTTAAATATTCTAAGCCTAAAAAGTAGACCAGTCCAAACAAAATACAATGATAATTTCCTTTCTCCTTTTATTTTGTTCGGCCCAATTTGTTCTGTAAAAATGGCGATTTCTTTGGCTCATTCGTCTTCGTTCGTTCCTCTTTCCACAACTTGTTGGGTTTCTGTAAAATTGAAGTCGCCGCTCGAATTAACTGCTGATGCTTCGAATTCTTTCTTCTATTAGTGATTGCTTTCGGCCACTTCAATTCGATCGAGTTCAAATTACAATTGTTATGTTATTTTCCTTTTTGATTTTTGGTTGATATGCTTGAACTCGATCGATGATTCAAGTTGTATGATTATTTTTCCCTGTTTAGCTCGAACTCGAATGATTTTTTGCCGATGATGTTTAGGGTTTACATAGGATTCAATCTCCTATAATTTCGTTCGTATATTGTATATGAATTCGTCTGATACTTTTATGCTTGGCCGTTTGATTTTGATTGAATGCTGTGATTTATTTTTGACTTGTTCAAATTCATATATTTTCTGGTAGCTTGATTCACACGGCTTCGATTGATTTAGTGGCCACCACGGCTTGACTTTGAACTGTTCGATTCTATTCTTGTTGACTTCGGCTTGATAGTGATAATGTTTGACTTCGGCCTTCATGGTTGACCTTGCTACTGTTGGTTTCTGACTTGTTCCAATTTTTGCTTGCCATTCCATGATTTTTTCCTCTGTGACTTCGGCTGTTGAACTTGTCTGGAGCATTGATGATGCTATGCACTTTTTTATATATTAACTGTATATTAATACATTTTTTTCACCGTTTTTGGTTGCCTTTGAGTTCTAATAGTACTTGAGTCGGTGTAAACTTGTAGTTGCATATGCATATCGGTTTGGTTTCATTATGGTCTACTGCACCACTGTTATCATCTGTTGCAGTTTTTCATGTTGTTGTAAGATGTAAGCGTGTTACCTGAATCTTGTGTTCTTTACTTTGATATTGCAGTTTGGTCAGTTTCAATTCTCTGGTTTTTTTTACTTTGGTCATTCGCTCACTGTCTTGCGTTGCACTGACCACTGCTAGTATTGCATTCATACTATTGCTCCATTATTTTGTCTGGTATTTGATTTTGAAGTCTTTGATTAAACTTGGTTCATGCCATGCTTTGCTTGAGTTGGTTTGTTATTCCATGGTTTCGGCATTGTGGTGAGTTGCTCTGACTGGTTGACTGTTGCATACATGTTGCCTTATCTTTGCTTACATTTGTTGGTCTGCACATCCATGTTGCCTCCTCTATTTCATTTTTGTTCTTTTGGTTCCACTGTACATATATGTGCTTGTTGTCTCATTGATGCATTCGTTCATGTGTCTGGTGTGCACTTGGTTTGCATTGTTGGTCCGGTCTAGAGTATTTGATTGATATTGATCATTGGTTCGTCGAAATCACAATGGCATTTGCATATGTATTCATCCACTTATGTACATACATTTATGTATGTATGTATGTGATTTCATCTTGTACCTGTGTCATTTACTTGTTCACTTGATTTCATGGTTCACCACTATTTTTTGGTTCTGGTCTTTGGGTCAGGTCTTTGATGTTGAGACTGCTGTTTCATGACTTCGACATATATGCTGTTGAACTACATGTTAACGCCTGGTGAACTGTTTTGATACAAGTCTGTACTTTTATTCATGAGTTGGTCAGTGTAGTTTCATTGTGACTTCACTTGATTTGAACTATAGTTTGAATTATGATGTTGTTTCCATTTTGGTTGAGGCTTGATTTATGTGTCTTGATCATTTCATTTGGATTTGCATCTGTGTTGAATCCAGCTTTAAATCTCGGGTTTGACCTTGTGCTTGTGACGTGATTTTATTTGTATTTCGCTTGAGTTGAACTCGGCTTTTAACTTGGATTTGACCTTGTGCTCACCTGTCCTTGTAACTTTATCGAGTGTATATCGATGTGCACGGCCTTGTGGCATGTACGGTGATACACTATGTATGTCACAAGTTGTTCGTGTATGATGAATTCAAAAATAAATGATGATGAACAACCCAAAAAACCGAGGCAAATAATATTTTTAAAATTACATTTTCTTCTACACTGCAAAAATATTTTCTTTTCAATTTTACTACGTCGGTATTTTTTTTTTGCATATTTCTCAGATGTTGGATTCAAGTTGAAGATAAAATACAAGTGAATGAGTGAATTGTAGTGAGATGCATTTGTAAATGATAAATTGTGATGTAATCGAATTTGTACTGTCGTTGAATTTGTGTATATATATAATGAGAGCTCAAATTTATACTATTCAAAATTGTAATAAATATTTATTTGAATAAAATATCTGTTTGAATTTAAATTCTATATTATTTATTTTATTCACCAAATATTTATTTAATTATATGAAAAATAAAATAGTACATTAAAAATACATTTAAATGAATATATATATATATATATATGTTTATCATCATCAAACAAAAATCATATAATCGCATATTCAATAGAAAAGGGATCAGATATAATCCCTATCAATGATAGGGATCGACATATTTTAGCCAAACAAGTGCGAGTCAATTGGAAACAATCAATTTCTCAAGATTAATAAGTCCAATGCGTTTGAAATTTTTAGAACAAGATGTGGGGACCCTATCCTTGGGATTACACTTCAAAAGGTTTAAGCAAGAGGGATCAGCCCACTTCACTTAATAAGGATCGGTTAGAATTAGGAAAAAAGCTGACATTGCAGCCAAGATCGAGCAATAACTCAAGTTCTACTAATCCAATTGGCATGAAAATTGGGGGTTAAGAATATTATAACATGGGAAAGCTCTCACGAGGATCGCACCTCCAAATTCCTTCAAAATAGGGATCGACACTTATCCCTATTCCTTGGGATTTGGGCCAAGTGGTCCCTCTTATGGGTCCACCTGGTTTTGGAAATCCTTCTGCCGAATTTTCAGGGAGATATTTTCCCATCTTTCCCTATAAATACAGGATTGATTATTCATTTATTGGACTTTACGCTACTTGTTTCTTTGTACTCTATTGTACCTAAGGATTTCCATCTGATCCCTATTGTACTCAGTTTACAAAGTGATTAATAAAGCTATCTATTCAAAGTTCACGTAGACAAACAACGCCAAAACACTATAAATCACTCTCTCTATTAATTTCCTATTTCTTATTTCTTATTGTTTTAATTAATTGCTTCCTCTATTTTCTTTTCATATTTTTCATTTATTTCTCTACAAAATCTCTATTAGGTGTTTATGCCAGTTTTGGTGCAAACAATTCCCTAATTAGTATTTAATGTTAACGTTGATTTTAACATTTACAAAATCCCCAAGTCTATCTACTATAAATTTTTGAATTTCAAAATTTTAAATAAATTATTCATTGGAATTTGAACTCTATTTAAATTATTTTAAACCCAAAAATTTCAAACATCCATAACTTTTCTGTTTGAGCTTTGTTTTCAACATATTATATATGGAAATTGATCAAAATTTCACCACGAATATAGTGGCATAACTTTTTTGACTAAATTACAAATTTTGCAAATTTCCTTTTTTACACATACCTTATTTAATTTAATTAATCAAAATTTATTTATGATTTATTTTATTGGATGTTACAATCTATTTGAGTCAATTGTCTTAGAGAAACTAATTATGTTAATATATCCCATTATGTTATCTAATGGGTGGTCTTATAAAATTCTAAAAGGTGATTTTAAATCATTATTACTTTCAGAACTAATAGCTTAAAAAGTTTGTAGTATGCCCCAAGGGCAATTATGTAATGTGTTACATGAATCTAACGACATAGTCAATCTTGTTCATACTAACATTATTTGTTTTCCTTTGTATATTTTGTTATATTATGATTTAATTAATTAAGTAGCCAATTTAAAGTATATAATAAGAAATTTTTAAATAAAATGTTATGTGATTATAATTGCAAATAGTTGCAATCGTAAGTAATTAATCACAAAATAAAATAACATTTTGTTTTAAATGTTCCTTGTCAAGATGTTTCAAGAAAAGGATATTGATTCGTTTGTTGAGACCGAAACACATAACACTCTCGAAATATTGGACAGTTTATTACTCATGGCTGTTAAGGGTACTAAAGGGTTACTTGTAATTATTCAATAATTATGGAATGACTCATCCAAGAGTTTCATAGTTGTTTACAACAACTAGATCAAATAGTAAATCACAATGTAATGATATTACACAGTTCTCTCGACTTGATAATACTATGGAACTTTGATGTGAATACTCTACTATGATTATAGTTAAATCATTTCATGGCAATGCATCAAGCAACTGTAGTTGGGTCTTAGCCGAATCATTGAGAGTGGAGCACTATTCAAAGAGAATTTTTCTTCTTAGTTATATGAGGTTGATATCACGATCATCTAGTCGACTCAAATTCAAAATCCCTTGCCAGAATAGCATGGTCAATAATAAATGTTATTATTGAACAAAGGTATTGACGATATTTTTCATTAACCTTGAAAGTGTGTCTAACCGGAAGTATTAGCAATGATTGGTAACTAATACTTTGGTTAAAAATGAAAAATGAGGAGGGAATAAGCAATTAATGTGAATGTCGCCTTATATAGAGTGCTTCGACAAGGTTGCCTATGTCCACTGTGAAGTTATCTTATAATTACAAGGAACTGTAGGAGTACGATAAGAAAAGGAGAGGCCTTTAAGACTAGCAAAGATGCTAAACTTAATAATCTGCTATAGGAAGAGCTCTAAATTATGTGCAGCAATTGGAATTCTTGCGTATCCAACCCTTTTGAATTGACAATGCATGAGGTATCTATAGCATCTGAAAATGATCTTAGGACAGCTAACATTGTGTTGTACAATGAACTATGTCTGGTCATTGATCTGGTTGAACGAGCTTGCTAGGAGAAAACTGAAAAAAGTGAAAGGAATGCGTGGTTAGATAAGCATTAATATGAGGACTGTGTAAGATGCATGCCTTGCCTTTAATGCATATGTATTGTGGTGGAATTTTATAGGAAATACAACATGCTCTTGGTCAGAATTATGTACACTTGATTGTACTTTTTATCTTTTAACTCTACACACTTAGGTGGAAAGACAGGTAGGGTTGGTTAGTTGATTGTCGGACATGAAGTGAATAGGAAGTTGCCAATGACATAACCGAGGGCGCACCGAACCGAGCATGAAATAATGAGACGATGTTCTAGTCATATGTGGCTATACTGGAGATAGACCAAATGTGGAGTGGCTACTGGGACCACATCGAGTTGAGCCAGTCAGTTAGAGGCTTGGAGTGCTACCAAGAACGAGGCTAAAGGTCAGATGATAGGTGCGGGCCACTTAGGGCAGATGTAAGTGGCTGAAGCCGAATCAATGATAGGCCATGCCTGAATCGATCTTGAGCCAGGCTGGTCGAAAAATGGCCAGGAGAGATGCTTGACGGAATTTTCTTGCTACACCAAATGCGGGTCTGCATGAGAGACCCGGTCGCATGCGAGATGGGCTGGCGTGTAACGAGCTAGGTTATGCTTAATTTCAGCTTTGCTTGATGAGTTGGTTGTTGAAGGTACTTCAGGGTGCACCGACCGTCAGCTTGTTTGATGTTCTATTGAGTAGATGGGCTAATGCAGGCCTAGCTTGAACCAAGGCCGATAATGAGGGAACTTAGTCGACCAGCCCTTAATCTTAGATGGTTTGCGGTAGACTAGCCTAGATTTGAGTTGGCCTAGATCGGACCAGGCTAGGCCAAGAAGCCTTAATCAAGTTTTTTTACTTACAAAAAAACTGAATAACATTTTACCTCCCAAGTTCATGTCCATACGCTAGTGTGGCTTGTCAAATCATTAAGGCCTTGCCGACCTTTTGCTCTGTCATGCATTTAGTTTGTATCATACATGGCGTTGTGCTATTAGCAAAGAAAGTTGTGCTTTTCAAGATGTGCAGAGATGTATCACTTCCCTTATGTGTGTGGCTTGTCACAACACTTGATTGTTCCTGAATGGTTGAGATCCTTTTTGCTTTTTTTTAATATAATGGTTGCGATTGAAGGGATAAGTATATAAATACCCCTCTTTCCTCCCACTTTTAACTTATAAAGCGTTTGTCATGTAAGTTCCTTTAGAAACTCTGAATTTTCTAAGGTTTTCTAATGGTAAAGATAGTTAACTTTGTCTTCCTCTCCAAATGCTCTTAAATCTTTTTTTTTTTTACTTTGTTTTCATTTTTGGAAAACAACAAGGGTTTCTTAGTACTGAACTACTCTTGTTGAATTTCGTTTTGGACTGCAATTTGGAGCATTGTTAGAGATGGATCTTACGTCGTTGCCTGGCCTATGCTCACACACTTTGGTCATTTTTTTGAAGTTGATTGACCAACACTACTATGTCAATGGCCTAGTTGATTTTGGTGGATTTCCTTATCATCTACTCAAGCAGTACCAAATCTAGGCTGATATGGATTCTTTACCGCCTTGTTGGATAGAGTAGTGGTTGTTATCTTTGTCTTTATTGTCATAGCTAAAGTTTTTAGAGGCTCCTTCATGCTATCGATTGGTAGCTTTTCGAGATCTCTTATGAGATTCAATGTAGAAAGCAACTGTGGTGGTGCACTTATACTTCCATAGAAAAATAGCAATCATGCAGTTATGGGTGCTCAGGTCGGTTGACTTCATCTATAGATTTGAAGTTGGATTTTGTATGATGTTCCATGATGCCCACCTTATTTTTCTTCTTTTCTACTATTAACGATAAAATACTTTGTACGCCTAGTGGGACGGGTTTTGCCCCTGCTGCTTTGGGCTGAATGAAACATATTTTTTGCTATGAATTTGTCTAAGAATTTATTTTTTATCTTTGCTTGCTTGTTCGTATATGACTTATAGAGTAGCCTATCTCAAATGATAGTGTAGTCCCCGCATTATTTGCATAAACTGTTTCCTTTTTTAAGATATGTTAAATAGCAATGTATGGTTATACGATGGGTTGAGCTCGACTATTCATATGAAGTATAGAGTAGCGGGTAGCACTAGTGTTGAGTGAGAGCACATGTTTGCCAATGGCTTCTTATGGGCGATAAGCAGTCATGTGTAGAGTGTTGGGTGGGCTTGGCTTGAACCGGAGTGCATAAGAGCTTGAAAGTTCTCTTAGGTGACATGCCGCCAATCTTAAGGTGACTGCAATTCCTATCGAGAACCGTAGTGCATGGCTGGCTTGGGCGCTCTTATATAAGTGTATTACATAATGTTGAGACGGACGTCAAGTGTCTTTGTTCACAAGAACTTAATAGATATGAGAACTTATTACTGGGAGTGAGATCTTACCTACGGAGTTGGGTTGGGCTTGAAAGTACGCTTTAGTAAGCACTTATTGTTAAGTATGACCATCTTCAAACATGCAGATGAGCATTTGGTCGCTTATAGACATGGTTGAGACGAAGATGAATGAGCGAGCTGTCTGGTGGCCTATTGACTAAGTGAATAGGTTATTGGTGGGCCTTGGCCTAACTGGGGAGCCTGCATTGGCCTCGCTGCTCGATGCCTGTTGGGTGAGAGGCTGATCTAGATGTAAACCAGAGTGTTGAGTTTTTCTAGGACTCTCCAAGGGATGCATGTCCATGATTGCTAGGTTAGCTGCCTTGCCCTTCGCTTCTACTGCAAACACCAACCGACTCAAATGTCTTTACAGGGTAAGTGCTCCTGGGCAGAGAGAAGCGCTCATCTATTCGCATTTCGTAAAAGGTAACATCGCTTACACTAGTACGCTCATCATTAATTTGTGAAGGTTATGAGGCAAAGGAATTCTCCAGGCAATTAATGTGGTCCTTAAACATAACACACGTCATCATCATGACTTGGTTGATAATAGTAGTAATGTCAAGGAGTGAATGGCATGTGTTATAACTGCACACAGTATAAAGCCAGACTGGGATTACGGTCTAATTTATCAAGGGAATTTGTTTAGTTGCCAGAATGGTTGGTGTAACACTATTCATCATTGTTATTGCCAGTGTTAGTCATGGTGAAAATAGTGTGAAAAGAGCTTGCATAGGAGAAAGAAGGTGAGGAAAATTTGGGAGCTTTTTTAGGAAGAGGCCATCCTTCTAGTGCCAAAATTTTGATGAGATTTTTCATCAATCTGGAAAGCGTGTTTAAGGGTAAGTACTAGCAATAATTGGTAATAATACCTTCGTTTAAAATGAAAAATGAGGGGGAGGGATAAGAATTTAATGTAAATGACATCAAATAGAGGGTGGTTCGACAAGGTTGTCTGCATCCACTATGAAGTTCTCTTACTATATGTCTCTCTTACAATTACAAAGACTTGCAAAGAGAATAAGAAAAGGAGAGGTCCTTAAAACTAGTGAACCTGCTAATCTTAAGAACCTACTATGGGAAGAGCTCTAAATTATGTGTAGCGAAAGGAACTCTTTTGTATTCCAACCTTTTGAAATAGCGATGCATGAGGTATTTAGAGCATATAAAACTGATACTTGGACAGCTGAGATCGTGATGTAAAACAAAGCTCACCTGGCCATTGGTCTAGCTAAATGGGCATGATATGAAACAACTAAAAAAGCAAAAGGAATGTGTGGCTGACATAAGCATCAACATGGGGACCGTGCAAGGCACATGCCTTGCCTTTACTGCGCATTTAATGCATATATACTATGACAGCATGTTATAGGAAATACGACATGCTTTTTGTCAAAAGTAGACACACCTGGTTATACTTTGTGTCATTTATCTCTGTATGCTTAGGTGGCAACGGGCTTGGTTGGTTAGCTGACTGCTAAGGACATGAAGAGAATAAGTAGTTGCCAATGACAAAGCCAAGGGCATGCCAAGCTGGACATGAGATAACACGACCGTGTGCCAGTGGTAGATGGCTGTACCGAAGCTGGGACAAAGGTGGGGTAACTATTAGGACCACACCGAGTCAAGCCGATTGGTTGGAGGCTTGGAGTCTTGCCGAGGACATGGCTGAGGGTGAGACGGCCAACGCGGGTTACTTGGGGCAGATTGCAGGCAGGTATATCGAAGCTGGACCAATGACGGGCCATCCTTAAGCCGGCCTTGAGCTAGGCCAAGCAGAAAATATCCAGTAGAGATGCTTGAGTCGACATCTGCATGCTATGCCAAATGTAGATCGCCATGAGAGAGTCGGTCGCATGTGTATAGGTTGGTGTTGACTGGGCTGGGTTATGCATAGGTCCGACTTTGCGTGATGAGTTGGCTGTCGAAGCTACTTCGGGGTGACTGACCGTCAACGGGCAGGATGTTCTATTGATTAGGTGGGCTGATATGCATCTAGTTTAGCTCTGGACCAACAACCATGGAAGCCTATTTGGCTTGCCGTAGCCTTAGTTGGTTTGTGAAGGACTAGCCTGCATCCGAGCTGTCCGGACTAGACAAAGCCAAGAAGACTTGATTGAATTTTCTTTTGAATTATGAAAAAGAATCGAGTGACAGAGAAATTCATTTTTGGACTAACCAATTTGAATATGGATAATATTATAATTTTGACTAATACCAAATTTCATACATCCTAAAGTGATATAGTTTTGACAGGAAGAATGTGTATAGATTATCATTACTAAAGGTACCACTTGAGAAAATGTAAAATGGATTTTAACAAAAAGATATACAAGTGATGAACTTGGCTAAACTTTCACATTATTAGCTAGAGTAATGTGTGAACATTAATATTTGAATTGTTTAAAATTAATTGTTGACTAAATTCACACCTTTTACTCTCACAGCCGTATTTATGAATTCTCTAGAAAACCATACAATTTAATTGTTTATAAAAAATTATAAATTAATTAAATTAATTAATATTTAAAAAAAAATTATTTATTTATTTATTTTATATTTTAGTTAAATTTATTAATTATTTGAAAGCATATATAAAATTTATATTTGTGGTATCGACATACGACATCAGTATACTTATAAACTTAGTCTAAATAAAAGATAGTTACTTGAAGGGCTATATAAATTTTGCACCATATAGCTGACAATTAGGGTCATTCATATATGGGGAGTGAATAAGGTGAAGTAATGGAAAATCAAAGAAGGATTAATAAGAGAAGTTTGATTGAAAGAATTTGAAAGGTTCCATTCTCCCCATTTGATTTTTTACCATCTTTGATATTTTTTTAACGTTTCCTTTCTCTCCTTTCCTTCTATCCACGGATGAATTTATCTTCTCCCCATATTAAGAAAATGACTAAAAAACATATTGAAACATCAAATAAAATAAAGATCTACGTGGTTCATCCATCTCTTGCAAAGATTGAGTATCAATTTTAGAGATCCGAGGATAACTCACAAATTAAGGTATCACATATTGGCTAGATCCATAACGTAAATTTCTTTTTTACATATTTATATATTTAGTCGTATTACTTTTTAAAGATTTTGTATATATATCATTGCCCCGCCTTGATTTGTAATTAACATCATAATCTAGACAATTAATTGGATGATGTGATTTAATTCAATTCATTTGTTTGAACTAAAATGTACGTATGTGTTAAATTAAGATTTCAACTATAGATATGATTTGATATACATGTATTGATTTTTTAATGTAATATATAACTCAAGCGAGTTAAATAATACTGATTTAAATCAATCTAAAATGTGAAATACATTAACATCTTATTCAAAATGTATTGTATATATACAAATTTTACAGTCCCTTTTAATTATATTTATGAATTGAATTACGTTTGAGTGATAAAACTAAATATTATATATATAGAATTAATTAATATGTAAATTTAACGTTTATATTAGATAATTTTAATATGATATGTAAGTGTATATGGTTATGTACTTTAAATAATTGAAATTATTTGCTCCATTCATTAAGGTTATTTTACATTCATCAAATGTAATATAGGTATGAATTTTAAATAAATCTTGTTGAAACAAATTAAGATTTAAACCTAAAATTATGATTTTGAAATTTCTATTTATTGATTTACGTTGGTTTTGTCAAATCAATATTTGTTATTAATATTCAGATTTCATAATATTTTATAACCATACATACATCTTACATTAATCAAAAATAGATTGAGGCAACTAATAACACACACACACACCCACCCACCAACCTGTGTGTGAGTGTGTGCGTGTACATGGATACAAATGGCAACAAATACATGATTGATATAATTCTAAATACCTATACATGTTTATATTGACTATGTTGTTGTTCTATTATTATATGTCATGTTAAACAATTTATTATCATATGTCAATTTTTGTACAAAGATTATGTATAGTTTTACTCGAATGTTCGCAATAGAAGAAGGTGCAATCAATTATTAATAACATCTTATATCTTTCCTTTAATATTTTGATATGATTACATCTAGATCTAAAACTATTTCCTTTGAAGGAACCGGGTTGGTCTGCAGCGGATAAATTGAGTAAATTTTAAAAAATTCCTTGTTTGGATTATTGTGGGCCTATAATGTCTGGAGGTCAACAGTAGATCCAATCTAGTAATTAAGTAAAATCATATTTTATTTTAAGTTACGTTACATTTATCAATTAATCATATTAATTATGCAATTAAATATTTGTTTGAATGTACCATATATACATTCAATGAAACAACATCATATCATAATGAAGTATAAACATTTGTATAACTATATATATATATAATAAGATTTATATCTCTTGTATATACATATAAATTATACTTAGATATGCATATGACAATTTCATATGAATACCAGAATATAAATGCCTAAGTATATACATATATTTAAATATACTATAATATGTATATATGATTTGTATATAAATATCTATAGTAATATATATATATATATATAGTTTGGACAAGTATATACATATATGTGATATTTTGTTACCACTTGTATGTATAAAATACACACATAGACACACACACACACACACACACACACAGATATATATATATGATTATGAAAACAAATCTATATAATAAAATTAGATAATTTTAAAGTAAGAGAATGCCTGATCAGGGAAATAAAGTTTCACGTTAAATCAAGATCAAATCAATTTAGAATAAAAATAGAAATAGATTACATGCTATTTTAAAATTTCTCCTTTATAAACACTGGTTATTAACAAAATCAATGTCATATAGAAACTTACATGCTCAATCGCAACTATATATCTAAAATTTAAAATTATAGATCAAAAAATGCACATTCAACATGTAAACAAATTGTAAAATAGTATTGTCATAACTATATATATATATATATATATATATATATATATATATATATATAACTTCTACAACACACTTAGTTTAGAATCATGGCAAATATACATACACATGTACATACATATGTATATTGTAATTTAAGATTCAATTTCAAAACCATACATTTGACTAAACAACAAACATAAATATATTAATTTAAAACCAATTAACCTAACCAGACTTGATGTTGATTTACAATCTTGAAAATAAGAAATTTAATCGTATACACACATACACATAGATGTATATGTATGTATGCACAATTCAGTTAATTAAATATTAAATACATGTTTGTTTGTGAACATGTTTCTAATTCCAGTCATAGACACTGTTTTTCTAAATAGGTAGGCATAATTAGTTGGCCCTAATATTCCTAAATAAAAATTGTTTCAGTACGATGGAATAGCCATTCATAATATTTTATGAACTACTTTTATATGTGTATAAAACTGATTTAATTTTATGTTTACGAAACTTTTGTTCATAACATAAATTAGATAACCACGCATCTTAAATTATTCAAGATTGGGGCGTCTTATCAATTCATATCATATATGAATATGATTTCATAAACTTTACTTCAGATGAAACTAAATTTAACCTATGTACTTACTCTTAAGTACTTGTCCTTACAGAACGAAGTTAACTCCACTACTCTCATCATCAACTGTACTTTTTCCAACTTGGTTCGATTAACCCATAACGACACGTCATTATGTATCATAGAAAGGAGCGAATTATGAGATTTAATCTTATTCCTTTTTATAGGTACATTTGAAACTCTTTTCCAGTACAGTCAACTATTTGATCAAATCGAATTCTTTTATTTCTTTTGCATGTAATGTTTTCTAACTCAGTTTTATATTCTACGAACTTATCACAGATACACTACTAGTGTATTAAATATGCATGTTCATTCTATGATAATTCATCAGTGAATTTTAACAAAGTAAGTCAATGTGTTTTGGTATCATTAGACCTTCATCTGCATACATCTATATGTATCAATCTGAAAAGTTCACCAACTCTTTTGTTGTTCCCACTAAATAAGTACTTTTTCCTTAATTGGTTAAGATACAATTCACTAGTACTATATGATTCATAATCATATAATTAAAAAATTGTGTCTCAAAGATACGACTTAGTCCATAGTTCTAAATTACTTAGATACTTCTGTATTTTTCTGTATTAATGCACCACTTTTTTATGAAAACAAACACCATAGATTTATCTATGCATAATATTCATAAAATAAAACTATATCTATTTTCAGTTAATACTGAAAACTAGTCATTATTACAAAAATAATATTTAGTACATTTACGGAAAGTTTTCTTCGTATTAGATGCACCCATCAATAAATGATATGTGGAACACTCCAACTATTTTCGCCATTATTATAACAGCATATGAAATACAAAAGCTCCATTCAACCATTTACTATAGGAAATTTATTTCATTTGCTGTAACTAATTTATAGTCGAGAATTTCAGATCAAACATCTTGAAGTTGAAGAAATAACTCTTATAGAAAACAAAGTTCTATATAAAATTACATTTGGTGTGACACCCCCACTCGAGTGACTAAAATAACAAAGGAGTTTACCTCTGATTGCTTGAATCAATAGGCACAGAAGAAGCAATCTCTCATATACACTACTTCGGATCAACATGGATACATTTTAATACCTAAATACATCTAAAATAATATGTATCTCGTATAGACATAAGGCAAGGTACACATGTTATAGAATTAGATAATACAGTATTAACGACACAAATAAAAATTTCCTAACTAACAGAATCAGAGTGAAAAAAATAATAAATTTTAAAATATTACCGAAAATCTGATGCATCATCTTATATATATATATATATATATATATATACAACTCAACAATCATGTCGACCAATACATTAGCATTTCAATAGAAGTAGAAATAAAGTAAATACTCATCATCATTGTGACGACTCACCTTTCTAACCCTAAAGAATGACACTTAACACATCCTCGATGTTCGTATGCCATTGCCCAAGCATCAGAAAGATGAATCGTTGTGCGGTAGAATAAAGAAATGAGTAGAAAACCTCACAACGAAACTGCTAAATAATAATAACAGTAAATAGTACATCAGGGTACTCCTTAACAGGGAATTATCAGAGTTACAAAAAAGTACTACAAATCAACTTAGGCTATTATAACATCCTGCATTTAGAATGTTGAAAAAATGTGCTTAAACAAAATAGATAGTACAACAGAATAGATAAATAAAAAGTTGAAAAGCCTCCTGCTTGGACGCTATCTTCAAAAGAGCCCAACAAAGACCTGCTACTCTCGGACTACTCAAATAAAAATAAGTACCCAAGATTTTATGGAAACAAACAACTCAGGTCAGACAATATGTCTGGTAAGAGTAAAACTTTAAACAAAGATATGTAATTAAGAACAAACATGTGAGACCACGCCGCTGAACACAGAACATGTTTACTCTTACATAAGTCAATATCCAAATGTAAAGAATGGATAAATAACAAAACATCCCAAAGAATGGTTGACTCTTTTCAATGTAAATAAGGAGATAAATGTGAAGGTTCGAATCAAATAAGAAAAGAAAAATATCTAACAAATGATTAGGAAGGTGCACCACCCTTGAAATATACCTTTAGTAATATACTCTTGGGAAGCTCTATACTCCATGACAATTCTTGAAAACCTCCAAGTCGGACCTCGCCAAACCTTACCGAGTATTCGAATATTTCACGTCTAATAGAGCAATCGAATCCAATCTAGATAAGATGTGAAAGTATCTTTATGGGAGCAACCCCACATAGCTTGGCCCCCTCTCGCGCTTTGGTTTTAGTCATTTCCGACAAGGATATCAAAGTTCAACGGAGCAACAAATCGTCTTAGAATGATGATAATAAAGAAGCTGGAGTAACCGATAGCCGAGAAACCAACTATCGAGGGTATAAAATGATCTTAAATGGAAATTAAGTCTTGTATACTTACCACCACTCATCGAATTCAAACAGTACTATTTCTTGGTTAACAATAATACTAAACAAGTCAAGATAGTGTTACCTCAAAGTCATGCCTCACGATTATTCTTAACTTTCAAAATAGTGACATGTCTGCTTCTTTGATGTTTAGTGCTAATTTTACAAGTACATCGTTTCCATATAAGTGATTCGCTTTACGGAAATAATTCACTTCCATAAACGAATCGAACTTTTCTTTTAAAAACCAGAATTCGTACTTGGCTTCACATTACAAATATTTGGTTTAAACCACTTTGTTAAAAGAGTTTGATGATTTCGAAACATCATTATAAAAAGGATTTAATAACTTAAAACTTCCTTATTACATTGATTAATTAACTTTAAAACTTTGTTAACTAGTTAATTAATTTACTTAAATAACCATTAAATAATAAAAAAAGCAAATCTCCTTTAAAAACATCACCGATTCAATTAAATAATAATATAATTAATTAAATAATAATTAAATATAATTATTTAAAAGTGACAAACTAACGTTAACTTTATTTATGAAAATATTTATTAAAGGTTAAACAGATTTATTAACCTTTAAAAAGTCCTTAATTAAAAAGGGTTAATTAAATTTAAAATATCATTAATTAATAAATTTATTAATCTTAATCCATCATTTCCAAAGATTAATTAGCCTTAAACTACATTAAATAAAATGATTAACTAAAATTAAAACATCATTAACTATGTAATTAGTTAATTTTATAAACATCGTTAATAAGCTAATTAGTTAACTTTAATCCTTATTAATTAAATAAATAAATAATTAAATTAAATAATCATTATTAAAATAATTAATGATTTTATAAAACATCATTAATCAAAAACTTGGTTAACTTGTAAAATAAATCCAAGTACGATAATGAAACCAAATGGTTCCGATAAAAGGTGATTTTCCGAAAGTGCCGATATAGCGACTATCGCTATATGGGTAGTTCAGAATTCGAGCATATGACATTTTCAATGCAACCACACATCACATAACAAAGGTATGATTATAAATACATGATTATTTACAATAACATAACATATATCAAGCATTAAATAACAATGGCATTAGTTTTCTACTAGATTTCCATATAACCAATGATTCGCTTTCTAACTTTCCGAAGCGACTTATTTTCAAGCAACAAACCAAACCATCGACCAAAAAATTATTACAATTAGATAATGAGAATTCAATAGCTACAAGTATGGGCATAACTATAGTTTAAACTTTATGGTTCAAAGGTGGAAGCTTTACTCACCAAATTGCTTACTAACTTAACCATACTTGCGATTTCACTAATGTGACTAGAATAATGCGCTACTATGAAAATGAATTGACTTAGTGGGCCTTGGAGGTGCTTTAGGTCTTGGCCTAGAGGCTATAGGGTACGACCATGAAGAAAAATAGGGAGTTATGGGTGTTGTTTTGAATGTAAGGTGAAGTAGAATGAAGTAGAGAAAGAACAAGCTAGTTTTAAGTGGATGGAAGGGGGGAACAAGTGTTTTATGCCACAAGCTTAAATATGGAAGCCATGGAAATGTAAATGAAGAAAATTGAGAGAGTAAAGATGAACATAGGGAATGGAGATGTAAAGTGGAGAACGATGAAGATATGGAGTTATTTATAAGCATGAAACAAGAGAAATTACTAAACTAACCTTGCTTTTTCTCCACCACTCATACAATGACACATGTCCCCCCTAAAATCCACCTCCCCAATCATATTACATGGCCATGGTGGCCCTAACACATGCATGAACATGTCTTGCACCATAATGTATACAAAAGTATGGTATTAAAGTTACCATTTAACACTATTCATGTCATGCTTCATTAACTTAAGGTCAAATCAAGTTTATATTTAAAATAAGCATGATTTATTACCACCAACACATTAATTAACTTATCATATGACATGTATATGTGTGTGCATATGTATATGAGTGATAAAAAATGTGCATAACATTTTCGATGACTTTTCCGATGCCGAAAAGTCGAATTTTCAGAAAACGTTCTTTGGCACATTTTTCTATTTTTATTTGAAATATTTATTTTGGTAAAAAAAATTGAAAATGATTTTAATATCATTAATTCATATTTAAAACATGATTATTAAAATCCATTATTTCAATATTTAAAAACTATTTAAATATTCAAATACAAAGCGATTAATTTACGGGTCATTACACTCTCCCCTCCGGGAGAATTTCGTCCTCGAAATCAACACACAAAAGACAATCCAAAAGGTACTTATTATACCTAGAGATACATATACCCATGCAAAGCAATTGGTCTATAGAATAACATACACAATGCATTCAAACAACAAACAACTAACTTGACATTAAATCATGGTAAATTCTCCGAATATGGTCCTTAGTCTCCCAAGTACGGTCATGGGAATCAACACTCCACTGGAACTTCACAAACTTAATCACCTTGTTCCTTAATCTCCTTTCATCAAAATAAACAATATGAATTGGATGTTGAACTGCCGTCAAATTTGTTTCTATCTCCAAGTCATCCTAAACAGATGTCTCTACCGTCAACGATGGATCATGAACATGCTTTCTCAGATGAGATACATGAAAAACATTATGGACTTCTGACAATCTTTTAGGCATTTCTACCATGTAGGCCAACAATCCAATCCTCTCAGGGATTCTAAATGGTCCAATGAATCTAGGTGCTAGCTAGTCTTCTCTCCTGAATCTTACAACTCCTTTCATCGAGGAAACTTCCACAAATACCAAATCACCGACTGCAAACTCTAAGTCCCTTCTTCTTTGATCGACATAAATTTTCTGTCGATACTGGGTTTTTTTCATTCTGCCCTTGGTCATAGCCACTTTCTCTGATGCTTCTCGAATCATCTTTGGTCCAAGAATTAATCAATCTCTAGTCTCAGCCCAACATGAGGTGATTTACATGGTCGTCCATACAAAGCCTCGTAGGGTATCATACCAATGCTAGCATGGTAACTGTTGTTACAAGACAACTCTACTAAATATAGATGATCTTCCCAAGAACCTCCAAAATCCAAAATACGCGCTCTCAGGAGATCCTCCAAAATCTGGTTTACTCTTTCGGTTTGTCCATCCTTCTACGGGTGATAGGCTGTGCTCAAATACAACTCTATTTCTAAAGCAGCTTGCAATGCTCACCAAAATCTACTGGTGAAGATAGGATCTCGATCATTGACTATACTCACTGGAATTCCATGTAGTCGAACGATCTCCCTCAAATAAATCCCTGCCAAAGAAACTGTAGTTTTAGTAGACTTCACCGGGATAAAGTGGCCGCTTTTTTTCAATCGACCTACAATTACCTAGATTCCTTCATTGCCTCTTCTCGCTCTAGGCAACCTATCGATAAGTCCATAAATACTTGCTCCCACTTCCAATTCGGTATCTCTAATGGTTGGAGTAACCCAGCAGTCTTCTGCTGGTCACTCTTAACCTATAGACAATTTACGCACTAACTCACAAAGATCGAAATATCACTCTTCATCCCTTTCCACCAAAAGGTCTTCTTCATATTTTGAATAGTTACTCCTGGGTGGATAGATAACTTTGACTGATGGCACTCTCTTAACACATTATGTCCAATTCCATCGACATCTGGCACACAAATCCGTCCATTTATTCTTAAAATGTCTCGAGAGTCTATCTAAAAACTAGAATTAATTCCATTTCAACATTCTTCTTAAGCCGAGCTCGATTAGGGTCTTCTCCTTAGAAATATGAAATCCTCTCCATTAGTACTGGCTTAACTTCCAAACTTGCATTCGTCGCCACATTCCTACTTAACGCACCAGCAACGATGTTTGCTTTCCCTGGGGTATAAAGAATCTCTAGGTCATCGTGAGAAATTCCAACAATCTTTGCTGCCTTAAGTTCAAATCCTTTTGGGTAAAAAGATACTTTAATGACATGTGATCCGTAAATAACTTAAACTTTGCACCTAAAAGATAGTGTACACTTTCAATGTGAAGACAATCGCCAAAAGCTCCAGATCATGCGCAGCGTAATTCTTTTCATAAGGTTTCAACTGTCAACTCGCATACGCTATTACTTAACCATTTTGCATCAAAACTGCTCCTATAAGCATCTGTGTAAACTGTTAATCTTTCACTCCCATCTGGAGTAGTTAAAATACGAGCACTTTTCAATTTCTCCTTTAACTCATTGAATGCTTGATCGCACTTGGATGTCCAACAAACTTAGCATCTTTCTTCGTCAAATTTGTCAAATGAGAAGCAATTTTTGAGAAATCTTTGATGAACCTTCTATATAAGCCTACCAATCTTAAGAAACTTTTGACCTCAGTCATACTTTCAGGTTTCTTCCAATCTTGAACCACAACTGCTTTAGCCGGGTCCACTAATATGCCTTCCCCCAAATCTACGTGCCTTAGAAATCTCACTTCGGATTTCAAGAAATAGCACTTAGAAAACTTAGGCTTTAAAACATGGCATCTTAAAGTACTAAGAACAACATGAAGATGGTACTTGTGCTCTTCCTCTATTTTACAATAAATGAGGATGTCATCAATAAAGATTAGAACAAACTTGTTAAGAAAATTCCAAAACACTATATTCAACAAATCTACAAAATAAGCTGGTGCGTTAGTCAATCCAAATGGCATGCTTAACCACTCATAAAAACTATCAGGGGTACAAAAAGCTATTAAGGGTATATTCTCCTCTGCTACCCTTAATTGGTGAAGACCAGTGGCAAGATCAAGTTGATAAAATATCCAAGCTCCATAAAGCTGGTCAAACATGTCGTCAATCCTAGGTAAATGATGTTTATTGTTGATATTATTCTTATTCAACTCTCAGTAATCTACACATAATCTAAGAGAACCATTAGCCTTGGTGATGAACACTACTGGCGATTCCCAACTCGATGTGCTACGTCTGATCAAACCCTTCTTCAATAATCAAATGTCAGCTTCTCTAAGTCTCTTCTTTCCTTTGGGGCCAACCTCCGAGGAGGTTGTACAATAAGACTGGTTCCTAGAATCAAATCAACGCTAAACTCTACTTTTCAATGAGGAGGTAAACCTTGCACTTCTTCAAATCCTTGAAGTACCCAACAATCGACATATTCCTTATCTCTTCTTTGGGTACTTTGAGGGAATAAAGGAAACTACTCATTGATTCATTTGGCCTTCCACAATTTATTTTTACCCCAATATTTCCAGCATCACTAACTATAATAATCCTTCGATCACAATCTATGATTGATCTAAAATTAGATGACCAATCCATCCCTAATAATACTTCGAAACCCATAAATCCGAGAACAAACAAGTCAGAAAAGAAAGGACGATCTCAATAAGAAATAAGCACATTCAAACATAAGGTGTTAAGATTGGTTGGAGCCCCAGTTAGGTTCTACACACAAAAAAAAATTCGTAGAAAATATATTTAAGATTCAACTGGTTCATTAGGTCATATGAGGTAAAACTATGGGATGCACCGGTATCAAATAACACTCTAATAGGAATATCAGATGGATAGTGTACTTTGTACCTGCTTTCCCTATGGATCCCTAGAAGTAGATGGCATTTCATCAACAGTAAAAGCTCGTCCTTGTGATTCCTTCCTTGTAAAAGTACATTGGTTCTATGAGAAATGAGGACTACGGATCTTAAGGCTGCAATAACACTAGAGAGGGGGTGAATAGTGTTTTATGGATTTTCTAAATCTTTTTGAAACTTATGTAATTTAATCACCAACAAATGCAATTCACATGCACAGATATAATCACAGAACCAAATACAGATGAAAATACTAAACAAAAGCAGTAAAAGAAAGAACACACCCGGATTTTATATTGGTTCGAAGTTACACTGCACCCCGTCCCGTACAATCATATGGGTTTCTTATTAAAATAATCTTCTAGATTACACCCTCTGTTTCAAGGCTACGAGGTACACCCTCCTGTATTCGAGTCCAGGGCAAACTCTCTTGATTTAACCAGGCTACAAGATCATCTAATTGATTTCTGGGGCTACAATCACACCCAATTGATTTCAAGGCTCAACTGCACCTTTTACTCAATAGTTTGATTCACAAAAGAATCTATAACTCTGAATAGCACTGAGATCTTATGGAGAGAGTAGTAAAGAATCAAACAAGAGATAATCAAGTTTGATTCACTTGGTATTTCAGCGGAGTATAGTTTAGGATTCTTTAGAATAAATGTGGAAGATGAAGAGGAGAGAAAATAAATGAAATCTGGTAAAAAATTCGTTTAGAAATTACTGGAATTTATAGTAGAGCAACAGCCATATCTATTCGTGAGAGGATATGACGAATAGACACTTCTTTTGAAAATTGAAATTTGAAAATAACGTACACCATGTCCACATGGGGGGTTGAGGGATGTCGACATGCTCAAGGCAAAATTGATGTTTTGATTTTCTTATTAAAATTGGTTTCTAAAATTTGTCAAAATAATTTCCAAACTTTTTAAATATATTTGAATATAGTTTATACATATAAAAGAGTTTAGAAAGTAATTTTTAATATATATAATCTGAATCTATGAAGTGATTTAAAATCTGAGTACATAAATATTTTAAAGCAAAATATTGAAACAAGAGATGGTTTTAAAAACAAGGACAATTTTGAAATCAAAATATTAAAAATGATAAAAATAGTTTTGAGGCTAAAATATTTAAAACCAAGTGAGATGTCTTTTTGAAAAGAAAGTTTTGAAAACATTTTTTAAAAACAAGAGATATATTTTTGAAAAGCATTTTTATAAAATTAGTGGATATCAAAATGATCACTATATATTCCATTAGATATTGTCGTGGGTTCCATCCCACTAGGGTTCCATCTCTTTAACAGGCTCGAAGTGGATTCCATCCACGAATAAATTTCGAATAAAGATATAGGTGCTTTCAAGAAGTTTTAACATAATTCTAGACTCAATACTTTTCTTATACTATTGAAATCTTGAGCTCTTGATACTCATGAGTCTTCAATCTTGATATCTTCAATTTTGGATCTCTATACTGTAAAGTCTTCATTCTTGGTACCTGCATGTTTATATCCTTCATATACATATATATCTAAACTATAATGTTATTATTTATATTTTATAACAAGTCCTAAGGTTGTTGTCAATAAAACCATCATCTCAAGGACTAACAATCTCACCCTTTTTGATAATGACAACCTATCACTACACTAGAAATGTCATCTAGCAATGGTTCTGAGCTGTTGCAAAAGGATTTTGCAACGGCTTTGAGCCGTTGTAAAATGAGCAGTGGTAAAAATATAACAAAGGCTTTTAGCCATTGTAAATTTCTGTTTTAGAACGGCTAATAACCGTAGCTAAATTTAATTTAGTAACGGCTGAAAGCCGTTGTAAAGTCTTGTTGGGCAACTTTGTTAATTCTGTTTAGCAACGGCTCAAAACCGTTGCTAATTGTAATATTATTATTATTTTTTAAACGCATTGCTTTTCCTCACGCCCCTATAGTAACATTCATTTCATTATCATACTCAATATAAGCATTTTCAAATTTAACATAATATCACAAAAAAAAGATCATTAGACCAAAAAAATTTCATAGATTCAACACAAAAACCAAATATAACAAATCTTTTAATTACAGTGTTCAACAACAATATATAACACTACATAGTTTAACAGCAGCAGCACCAACACGTGACACTACAAAGTTCAACAGCAACAACAACTAGTATTACGTACTAATATTACAGAAACACAATAAAACCTTATATCAGAAAGTGTTTTTTCAAGCCAACTTATATTACAGAAGAACTCACAAAACCATAACCACCTCTCATTCCTCACTTCAGGCTAATCTTTTTCTCTACGTCGTCTGTATTATGAACAAACATGCAAGTAGTTAAAGCATAAAGGTAAGTACAAATAAAGTAATGGGAGTAAGGTAAATTTCATTAATAAATTGTCTAGAAGTAGAAATATCTTTAACAGCGGCACTCATATCTTTCTTCACCATATTCTGGTGAGTTTTAAAAAACTTGGATCTAAAGCACTCATAGTCATATCAGTACCTCATAGGAATTTGTATTGTGCGGGTGTTCTTCTCTGTTTTAACTTTGTATACTTGGTTTTGGTTATTTCCACGAGCAACGTAAGGCTTAATAGCACACTTCATTAGCAGTTAGTAAATATAATTCTATAAACTTGATGAAAACACTATAATTTTACAACTGTTTTAAGATTGAAATTTTACAAATATTTGATTCCAGTGTACACAAGTTTATGTGATTTGCAAACTAGATTGTCAAGGCAGCATCAGATGATAATCATAAATGATTTGATAAGCAATGGAGATGCATATTTTTTTTAAAGAGAATATTAATGCCAAAATAAACAAAAGCAGAAAAGCAGTAAACTCGTTTTCTCTGTCATTCCACCAGTAGAAAATAGTTTCTCAAAAATCCGATGAAAGCATTCATCATCAGTGTCACTAAAAACTCACTCCTACTTTACCCTAGTCCACTCTATTCTTCATCTACCTTACATAAGATTCTCCCTCATCTTTCAATCGTACTTTGCTATCTCTATCAGCGGATGCGAACTGGATAAATAGATAAATTAATTTGAAAAGCAAATAACAATTTTCGCCTATTGTTGATAGAGAATGTCAGAAAATGTAACAGCTGCATCAAGCAGATGCTCATAATAGAGCGATAGAATTGGTAGAAATATTAGTGGATGCAGATATCATTCCAAAACAAGTAGCTTAAAGATCCACAATTTGTTGATATTTCAAACTGGTACTGAAATTTAATAAGGGAAAATCGTGAAAATGAACAACTTTTAGCCAAAAATAAAGTAGTTCCAGCCCTTATCAATCAAATGAATACACAAAATTGAAAATTTTCATATTTGTTATCACGTAGCATTAAACGTAGTTTGAATTCTCAACCATTCTACTGAAGCAATGACAAAGGTGTTCTTCCTTTTATAATTTCTTTAAACCTGGACAAAAGATGTGTTTGTTTATGATAAATAACAATTGTTTATGATAAATAACAATCTCTAACCGCGAACATTATGGGTATTTTTAAAGATGCATGGCTAGAAGGATAACTTTTCATCTTCGTCTACATGAGTGAAAGATGTAGTGTTTTCTAAAAAAAGGTATAGCAGTGAAATTTCCTAGAAAATAAGGATAGTTCGCTAATAAATTATGACAAAATCTAACAAAAAAGGCTATCATGTAAGATTCAACTTTACAATATAGTACTAGATTTGTGATCTCTGCCACCGTAGAAAATTATTAACACTCCATAAAGTGATTTGAATTTCACAAAGTATTAAGTGTCTTAACATTTCACTGAACAATTCATGTGCAAAAAAAAAACTCCTTTTGTGAATAATTCAAAAGCAAACGCTCAGCTGAAGAACCAAAAAATTAAGAATGACATGAAGAACAATAAATGTCAACTTACATTACAAAATTTGTTTATCTGAGAACAGCAAAGACCAGGCTTTATGTCACTTTAAATCAAGGTTTAAAATTCCGTTTTCCGTTTCCGTTCCGACCATTGGTAATTTTAAAATTTCCGGTTCCGTTCCGGAAATTCCGAAAGTTCCGCTTTAATTCCGGTTTTCTAGTTCCGGTACTTTTTTGCTTTAATTTGCTATATATGCTAATAAATATCCAATATTGTCATAAATTTCTAGTAAATTTTTTACATTACATATGCAATACACACTTTAATTAAAAATCCAGTGTGTAAGATTCTGTATTGTTCATTTGAGATTTTAAAACTTTGATTAATTTTGAAAATTTTGAATTTTTTATTATGATTCGATGTAAAATAACAAAAGTATAACAACTCTTTTTATGAAACTATATGATTTCTGCTCCATTTATTTATTATCTTCATTAATTTGTCTTCTTTTTTTTAATTATTATATATTTGTTGTATTTTTTTAATTTTTTACAATTTTTTTTCAATATTTGAAAATAAAATCCGGAATTTAGACCGGAACCGGAATTTTGACCGGATTCCGTTCCGGTTATGAACGGAATCGGAACGGAATCACCAGAATAACCGGAATTCCATCGGAATTTCGAACCATGCTTTAAATTGGTTAGAGATAATCTAATTAGCTAGGTTTAAAATTAATGGATCAACACCCAACTTGCAAGATTTCATAACGAAACTAATAAGGAAAAAATTAATATGGAAAACAAATTAACAAATTAAATAAATAAAGACATTGGTCTGAAAATCCAAAATAAAATAGCTTTCATATTTGTAGGAACATCAATTTTGGGAATGGTCTTAGGCCCACAAAACAACCAAGTACACTTGAAGTAAGTAGCTAGGAAGCTAGACTTATGGACAACTACATCAGGTATTGCATTAGAAAAATGTAACTAAAATTTGTTTAAATTAGTAGTAGCCTGGTGTAATGCAAATATAGTGCCACTGTTTAGAAAACTAGTGGCATAATTCTAGAGCTGACCAGAATGTGAACTGATAATGCTATTGAAACTAAAATATTTGTATACAAACCAAAGATATGAAAGCAACACATTTTAAAAGTTTAAAAGTGAAAGCAGATACATAGGTTGTTTCAAATTACACAAAAGTACCTGATTGATTTTAAAAAATAATGACTGATTTGCTATTAAGTATTTTTTTATCACGCAAGTATTTTAGAATATGAATTTCTCGGAGAAATCAATATAAACATTACAGATTATGCCAAAATTGTTAAACTACGAAGAATATAAATCTTTGAGTGCTCTCCTAGAAATGAGGATCAATCATATTTGAAAAATTAGCCTGTTCTTCAATACCTTATTACTTTGATATCAAATTAAATTCGTTATTTCCTCTCTATATCCAGTTATTTGTCACTTGAAGGCTTGGTCGCTATCACCATGAATGCTCTGAACTTGTCTAACTATTACATCTTTGGAATGCAGTTCCAAATACAGTATCCATTTTTGATTAGCTATCAAAGTTTTCCGTACTCTATTGTGCATGTTATAGACACAATATGTGAGAATATTTATAACACTTATAAACGTGAAGTGTCAAAAGAGTTTATAACAAGTCAATCGGAATTTCGCTTGAGGCATGCTGCCATAGGATTATCAAACACATCCAACTAAAATAGATGAAGAACATTGAGTAGCAAGAAATAGTTTATGACGGACAAAGATAAGTTTAAATAGATTAAAATTAGACTATTACTTGATCTCGCGTCTAAAGATATCGAATTGAAATCTTTGGATGGCACGACCAGGTGAAACCACACCTGAAATCTAGACCACCTAAATCTAGACCATGCATAACTACTTTTAACAATCCCATTTATTCCATTGGAAGATAATATTTGTTGTTGTTGGTCAATACCAACAACAAACATCCCATTTATTCCATTGCTTGCATTTTGACTGCAGATAACTTCACATATGATATGAATAGGAAAATTATTTAAAGATGGTCACTCTATTCTCATTTTGGTCACACATCCGGCAACCTCAAACACTCGCTCAAGCACTAAAGAGTAAAGATCCTACCAATTTTCCTTAAATGCATTAGTTTGTGGGTTACCATTTCTTGTATAAGCTCAAAAAGTAATTACAAATTTGAATAATGACCTGTGCCAACCACTCACAAGATTTAAACCTGGATCTCCACTTAATGACGAGGTATCACCTGCTTTTGGGTCTAAGGCTCACTTGCTAGTGAACTTATTCCTAAAGCTACCTAGAAATAGCTTAACAAAGCTCAAGCACTTTGGCATAAATATAAATTTACATGATAGAAATCATTTGTACCTGCTTTCAACAAAATGGTTTGTGGGCATTTCCTCAAAACTACATTAAGCGAATTGTTATTAAGACTATGATCTTAAAATGTACCTTTAGGCTAAGCAGAATTGTCTAATATCACATACCCCATCTGAAGAAATATATTCTCAATTTTTTCTCGCACCTGCGAAATAAATTATTCAGATGGAGATAACGGAAGAATTATATATATACATATATGAGAGAGAGATAACAGGACTACAAAGGCAATGAGAATCATAAACTAAATTCAAATAGTAGTGTAAAAATGTAGCACAGTACTGTGCAGGTTGTACAAATTTAACAATCCAAACTTGGTCACTGGAATTGCATAACCGTGTCTCGTTATTAACCAACCAAATTAGGTTCGCCATATGTCATGCTGAAAAATGATATTGGTTGTCATGATATACAAAATTTCTTTGTCATTATCTTAAATCTTATGCTACCTTTGGAAAAACTCTTAGTTGTGAACTTAACATAACTTAATGAGAAAATCAGTGATATAATCACCCAGGAACTTCATACATAAATGTCACATATTATCAAATGAAGCCCTGAAAACTAAGCATGTCTTGAAGTTGGATATGCATATCATTCACAACAAAGAATGTTTGTACGCTTGACAGATGAAGCTAATATAAATTTCACCAGATGGTACAACATCGTAGATTATTACATGCCTACTATATTAGGTTGAGTGCACTTAAGAATAAGTAAAATTCTATAGGAGCACATCAACGATGATTGTGACAGTTTGTCGATAAATTAGTAAGTTCCACTTGCATTTTTATTGTAATGAATGATAGTGCCATATAATGCTAAAAAGTGAATGCAATGGTCAAGTTGTACCTTAAGAAATGGATGCAGGTAGCCCATGCTAATTGGCTATTGTCCATCTAGGTTATACTTTTTGAACTCCGCATCTTTCCAATCTCCCCTAAGATCACAGACGAAAATAGAAAATTTATGAATGATTATATCTGCTAGACAACAAAACTTGTGAGCTTTTAAAAGTTATGATTTTAATAATATCATGAATACCAGAATATATAGCATGTAGTACAGAAATTTTTGCAAGAAGAGCATATAGGAGACAATTAAAGTGTGAGATGTAATATAATTAACTCTTATATTTATAAAGGAACACTCTAGACCTCTAGGTTACACAGAAGCACATGTTTTAACAAAATTTAACATTTTAAATTAACAAAATTGCTAAATTTAGAGAACTTATTTTGCTTGCATATTCTTCTCTTTCATAAAATGAAGGTAAATAAATCATGGGAATACCACCTTGCATGATGCAAATGAACTACCATGTTTTCAATCCCAAAAAGAACCATGAGGAAACGACTCAACTAAATTCAGAATTTTATATGTTTTTATGTCAATGATATACCAACAAGATTTGCTGTTGGGTTAATTAATGAAAGTGTTACAAAAAGGTATAATAAAATGGAAATAATTCTGCAAGTGTTCACGAGTTAGGTCTGTTGCAGGCTTCTTTCTCTCAGGTGCATACTTGGGGCCTTTTTTTAAAGAATAACCCTTCCATGTCATGTAAAAGTGTGAAAATTAGAATAAGCAAACCATAAATTTCATAGATAGATATAGCCAATGATGAGATTAAGAAGAGATTGCTACTGGAGGGTAATAAGCTTTCTCTTCTTCAAGGCAGCAATATCCTTATCATCAACTGCCCGTTTACAAAGGTTGTAACAAATTAGTATAAAAATAATGTTACATGCCAGCATTTGGAATCGATATTTTTATGTATTTCATGCATCAGCATATAACAATTACAAGTTTGAGGATGTAATCGCATGTCCTTAAAAGGACAAGACACCTACGAGCATACCTCACTCATGATATGAAGTTTCAGAAATTGAAATTGTGTCGTGCATATCTTATTAACTACTTCCAACTTGAAGAATGGCAATTTGTTCTATGTTAGAATCAAGCGGTATTGGTAATTAAATTATTCTTGGTTTATTTTCCGATTACTGCTAGTGAAAAAAGTTCGTCGTGCCAGGCAGTTCTTGTCATAATTTAAAGCGACAACCATACAAAAAGAGTACTTAGGCACACAAAAGATAAAAACTATGAGAAATTTATGGCTCTTTGATATATACGAATGATGAACATAAAAAATAAAACAGTTGATATTAATCGACAGAGAAAATATAAAAATGCAAATTCTAAGATTTACTTATGCTGAAAATATAAATGGTTAGCAAATACATATAGTATTGTTATGCATCGATGGATGCTTCAAAGATAGAGCTTTCTCAAAAATAAAGTGTGCTATAAAAATCATCTGCAAGCTTCATAGAGCTTTACAATGTAGTTAGTTAGTTATTGAAATAACGTGCAAGTTTCCTTCGGTAAAATATTAGTTCAAGGATGTATATCAAGTGTTCTACTTTATGAGCAAAAGGTTTAAATTTTAGCAAGTAAAATGTTAACCATACATAATAATATGGTCAATTCAGTCAGGGGCATCAGTGTTTGGCAAACTAATAATTTAGAAGCTAAATAATATTTAATTACACATGGGTAACAATAGGAACAACAATTTGGGTCTTGTTGCATACTTATTTTACAAGGGTAGTTTATTAGGTTTCTACTATCCATGAATATAAATTTGCTAGACAAATAATAATAGAGAACCATGATGTTTTTTAAGTTTTAACAAAGCATAGATACTTAATATATCTTGATCATAAGGTCTGACCTTTCTGGACACCAATTGTTTTCCGATCTCCAGCCATTTGTTTTTAATTGCTTGAGATGAACCAATTCTGAAAATCTGACTGCCTACTTTTTTCTAGTAAAAACAGAACATGGCAATTGTAAGGGGAGAAAAACACACACCTGAACAAAACACAGACTTGGTAACAAATCGACGACCCATGGTTTTTCGTTCCCTCAATTCTCATTCCCTCTTTCAGTTAATACAAATAAAGTGATACAGCAGGGTCTAAATCTATTGCCAAATTCAATCTTATCATACTCTTAAACACAAAAAATATAAAAATACATATCAAGATAGCTCCTATGCAGACACATACAAATATACTTTATAAATAACAAATTGTTATTTATAGAAAAGTGATAACAATTTGTTTCTTATTTACTATTCCTCTTCGGCCTTATCTGTTCAAAATCCAAAAGCCCTTAAAATTCAAGCATCCACATATCACACGAGAAATATTAGAAAGGCCGAATGCCGACATGTTTAGCAAAGTGTCCAAAAATTAGTTCACATCCAATCATTAAGTTTACGATTGCCAATGTATACTTTCAAATGTTCATAGTGTCGAATTCATATTTGTGTTCGAAATAATTTTCTAAATACTAAATATCTATGTCAATGAATACCAAATAGGTATTGGATTGATATAACTTACTATTGTAATGTCAAATTCTTAAGAATAACTCTAACAAACGATATATATGATAATAAATGTTGTTGTAGCAAAAGAATTACCTTCAACAAATAAGAGAGAACCTTCCTCCTCTCGATTTCTTGCTGTTACAGGCTCGGACCTCTTGAGTGCGTGACTAAATCCTTCCTCCTCTTGATTTCTCGGACCTCCTGAGGACGCGCCGTATAATATCGACAAATGAAAAGGAAGGGCGGCGATTAGGTCAAACGCGAGGGGAAATGGAGAGGGGGGTGATTAGGGCAAACTGAAAGTAAATGAAAGGGGAATACTTTTGTTTTGGGAAGGGGGTACGTACGTAGTCCAATGAATAAAAAAATCAACAAAACTTCACAACTGCTTTGAGCCGTTGCAAAAGTCGAACGGCCATGGGCCATTCTTAATGATTTTACAACGGATCTGAACCGTTGCTATTTAGCAACGACTAAAAACCGTTGTGATTCTTCGGTCATTGGGGTGTTACAAAACCGCCAATATGGTGTAGTGTATGTTTATAAAATATACTTATCCTTCACAGTGACTCCTTCGAAAACTAATAACTTCCCCTTAATCTAAGTCTAACAACTCTAACTACTCTATTTTATATTTCTCCCCCTTTGTCATCAAAAAAAACCTATCCTTTACCGCAAAGTTGACTAATGCTAAGTAGATTTTGTTTCAGATTCTTAACTAATAAAACATTAGAAATAGAAGGAGTTTTAGAGTTACCGACATGGCCGATGCCAATCACATATCATTTTAAGTTGTCTTCAAAATTAACCAATCCTCCATCTTTATAGGTAATATCATTCAGCATATTTGGATTACCAGTCATGTGTCTTGAACATCCACTATCAAGTATCCACTTATTCTTCTTGATTTTCACAATTTGTCCATCGAGTGTTGATCCTTCAAAGGCCATATGACTTTTTTCTTTCTGCACAGAATACAAACTCGGTGGATATCTTGATTTTCTATAATAACTATATGCAGATTTATGAGGCAATGATGATTTGAATAGTTTTAAACTAGTGTTAACAAAATCCCCAAAAATATCCATTTTAAAAACTTTTTCAAAATTCAGATTATGAAAACTTTGAAAATCAATTCTCTGATACCAAATATGAGAAATGCGGATTATGGATCTTAAGGCTAGAATAACACTAGAGGGGGGTTGAATAGTGTTTTATGGATTTTCTAAATCTTTTTGAAACTTATGTAATTTAATCATCAACAAATGTAATTCACAGACACAGCTATAATCACAAAATAATACACAGATGCAAATACTAAATGAAAGCTGTAAAGGAAAGAACAAGCTAGGATTTTATACTAGTTTGGAGTTACCCTACATCCAGTCTCGTACAATCGTACAGATTTCTTATCAAAATAATCACTCAGATTACACCCTCGGTTTCAAGGCTACAAGGTACACCCTTCTATATTCGACTCCGAGGCAAGGTCTCTTGATTTAACCAGGCTACAAGATCACCTAATTGATTTTCGGGGCTACAATCACACCCAATTGATTCCAAGGCTCAACCGCACCTTTTACTCAACAGTTTAATTTACAAAAGATTCTATAACTCTGAACAGCACTGAGATCTTACGGAGGGAGTGGCAGAGAATCAGATAAGAGATAATCAAGTTTGATTAACTTGGTATTTCAGCAGAGTATAGTTCTGAATTCTTTAGAATAAATATGAAAGATGAAGAGGAGAGAAGATAAATAAAATATGGTAAATAAATTCGTTTAGAACTTACCGGTATTTATAGTAGAGCAACAGTCATATCTATTCGTGAAAGGATACGATGAATAGACACTTTTTTGAAAATTAATATTTGAAAATAACAGACAACATGTCAACATGGGGGTTGAGGGATGTCGACATGCTCAAGGAAAAATTGATGTTTTGATTTTCTTATTAAAATTTATTTCTAAAATTTGTCAAAACAATTTTTAAACTTTGTAAATATATTTGAATAAAGTTTAAACATATTAAAGAGTTTAGAAAGTGATTTTTAATATATATAATCTTAATCTATAAAGTGATTTAAAATATAAGTATGTAAATATTTCAAAACTAAATATTTAAAACAAGAGATGGTTTTAAAACAAGGATAATTTTGAAATCAAAATATTAAAAATGATGAAAATAGTTTTGAGGCTAAAATATTTAAAACTAAGGGAGATATCTTTTTGAAAAGAATGTTTGAAAACATTTTTAGAAAACAAGAGATATATTTTTGAAAAGAAATTTTATAAAATTAGTTGATGTCAAAATAGGACCACTATATGTTCCACTAGATATTGTTGTGGATTCCATCCCACTAGGGTTCCGTCCCTTTAACAGGATCGAAGTGTATTCCATTCCACGAATAAATTTCGAATAAAGATGTAAATGCTTTCAAGAAGTTTTAACATAATTCTAGACTCAATACTTATCTTGTACTATTGAAATTTTGAACTATTGATATCTTGATACTCATGAGTCTTCAATCTTGGTATCTTCCATCTTGAATCTCTATACTGTACAGTCTTCATTCTTGGTACCTGCATGTTTATATCCTGCATGCACATATATATCTAAACTGTAATTTAGTATTTATACTTTATTACAAGTCCTAAGGTTGTTGTCATCAAAAGCATCATCTCAAGGACTAACAGGTTCTTCATCTGTCCATGTTTGTTGCAATTGTAGCATACTGGTAGGTTAGTCTCTGGGAAATTATTTGCATAGTGGCCCATTTTGTCACACTTAAAACAAAGAACCTTGGTCAAGTCTAACTGCTTGTACTGAGTTGGAGCTCCACCTCGAGGCTTCTTTCCCAACCACTTCTTCTTCCCTTTCAACTTGAAAAATGGCTTGCTTGTAACAAGGATAACCGATAAAGGTTGGACATTAACTACAGGCAGTAACCCCTTCCGCACTCCTTGCTCAACATCAAGAGCTTCGAACCTCAAAGCCATACTAATAAAATTGGAAAAGGTACCATTGAGATGATTGTTCAGTTCCTGTTGGAAGTCTTGCCGCATTCCTTTCATGAACATTTCATTTTTAAGCGGTGTATCAATCAATCCTGGTCCATAGTGAGATAATACATTGAACTATGCTCATACTGCACCACTGTCATCTCACCCTATTTCAAATCCATCAAAATTCTAAACAACAGAGTCCTTCCCGCCTCTGGGATAAACTGAGCTTCAAAAACCACCTTAAACTACGCCTAAGAGAAATCTTCTATTAATGTATTCATGGTGACTAAATCCCACCAATCCACGGCTGCTTTCTGGAGCTAACGCAATGCAAAAAAATTCTTTCTAGCGTCTTCCAACCGAAGATCCCCGAATATCCTCTCACAAGAGCTGAGCCATGTGCGAACTTCCAAAATGTCTTCAGTTCCATAGAAAGGCCTACCACCTAAAGCAGTGTAATTCTTACACAAGGTCGCAAAGTTCTAAGGTGGCTGAACTTGCGTCACTGATCCTACCACCGGCTCTACAACTGGCACATTTCTAGAAGCTCTGGTATTTGTAGCCGTGCTAGTTTCAGACTCCCTCCCTCTTATTCCTCTTGTACACATTTCTAGTAAACTGGATAAGTGATAGGTGTCATTAGAATACAATGATAGGGTCAAAGATGGAAAAAGGGAACTGCAATAAAGAACCTAAAACCAGACTTTTTAAGGAAGAAAGCTCTCTCAAGATAAACTCATTCTAGGGCTCTACTCATCCTATCTCTAATGAGTTGTACCCTAATCAGGCTAAGGTATTCACTCAACCGAAGCTCTGATACCAACTATGACGACCCGCCTTTCTAACCCCTAGCTACGAAATTTAACACATCCTCAGTGTTTGCATGTCATTACCCGAGCATCAGAAAGAGGAATTATCATGGGGTAGAATAAAGATATGAATAGAAAACCTCACAATGAAACTGCTAAATAAAACATAACAGTAAATAGTACATTAGGTTACTCCTTAACAGGGAATTATAAGAGTTACAGAAAAGTACTACAAATCAGCTTAAGCAGTTATAACATCCTGTCTTTACAAATGCTGAAACAAAATGCACTTACACAAACTAGATAGTACAATGGAATATATAAATAAGAAGATGAAAAGCCTCCTGCTTGGATGTCGTCTTCAAAAGAGCCCAACAAAGACCCGCTACTCTTGGACTACTCAAATAAAAATGAGTACCTAAGAGTTGATGGAAGCAAACTACTCGGGTCAGACGATATGTCTGGTATGAGTAAAACTTTAAACAAAAGTATGTAAGTAAGCACAAACATATGAGACCACAACGCTGAACATGGAAGGGTTTACCTCACATAAGTCAATATCCAAATGTTAAGAATGGATAAATAATTAAACACCACGAACAGTGGCTAGATCTTTTCGGTGTAAATAAGGAGATAAATTTGAAGGTTCGAATCAAATAAGAAAAAGAAAGTCTCCAACAAATGACTAGAAAGATGCACCACCCTTGAAGTATACCTTTAATAATATACTCCCGAGAAGCTCATACACTGTGCAACAATTCTCGAAAACCTCCAAGCCGGACCCCGCTAGACCTTATCGAGTATCCGAATATTTCACATCTAATAGCACTACTGAATCCAATCTAGATGAGATGTGAAAGTATCCTTATGGGAGCAACCTCACATCGCTTGGCCTCCTCTCGTGCTTTGGTTTTAGTCATTTCGGACAAACGTTGTCAAAGATCAACGGAGCAACAAATCGTCTTAGAACGACAATAATAAAGAAGATGAAATAACCGATAGCTGAGAAACTAACTATCGAGGATATAAAATGATCATATATAGAAATTAAGTCTTGTATACTTACCACCACTCATCGAATTAAAATTTGTACTATTTCTTGGTTAACAATAATACCAGACAAGTCAAGATAGTGTTACCTTAAAATCATGTCTCACGATTATTCCTAACTTTTGAAATAGTGATTCGCTTTAGGAAATAATTCGCTTCCATAAATGAATCAAACTTTTCTTTTAAAAACCTGAATTTGTACTTGGCTTCACATTACGAGTATTAAGTTTAAAAAATTTTGTTCAAAGAGTTTAAAGATTTTGAACATCATTATAAAAAGGATTTAACAACTTAAATCTTTCTTATTACATTGATTAATTAACTTTAAAACTTTATTAACCGGTTAATTAATTTACTTTAATAGCCTTAAAATAAAAAAATAAAAATTTAAATCTCCTTTAAAAACATCATTAATTCAATTAATTAATAATATAATTAATTTAATTAATTAAATAATAACTAGATATCAGTATTTAAAAGTGATAAATTAACTTAAACTTTATTTAAGAAAATATTTATTTAATTTTAAACAGACTTATTAACCTTTAAAAAGTCATTAATTAAAAGGGTTAATTGAACTTAAAATATCATTGATTATAAATTAGTTAATCTTAATCCATCGTTTCAAAGGATTAATTAGACTTAAACATCATTAAATAAAACGATTAATTAAAATTAAAACATCATTAACTAAGTAATTAGTTAATTTTAAACACATCATCAATAAGTTAATTAGTTACTTTAATCCTTATTAATTAAACACATAATTAATTAATTAATTAATTAATCATTATTAAAATAATTAATTATTTTTGAAAACATAATTAATCAAAAACTTTCTTAACTTTTAAAATAATTGCAAGCGCAATAATGAAACCAAACGATTCCGATAAAAGGCGATCTTCCAAAAGTGTTGATATAACGATTATCGCTATACGGGTAATTCGTAATTCGAGCATATGACATTTGCAACACAACCACACATCAAATAACAAAGGTATGAGTAATACATGATTATTTATAATAACATAACATATATCAAGCATTAAATAACAATGGCATTAGTTTTCTACTAGATTTCCATATAACCAATGATTTGCTTTCCAACTTTCTGGAGCGACTTACTTTCAAGCAACAAACTAAACCATCGACCAAACCATTATTACAGTTATATAATAAGAATTCAATAGCTACAAGTATGGGCATAAATATAGTTTTAACTTTATGGTTCAAAGGTGGAAGCTTTGCTCACCAAATTGCTTACTAACTTAACCAAACTTGCCCTTACTTCACGAATGTGACTAGAACAATGCACTACTATGCAAATGAATTGACTTAGTGGGCCTTGGAGGTGCTTTAGGGCTCGGCCCGGAGGCTCTAGGTCATAGCCATGATGAAAAATGGGGAGTTATGGGTGTTGTTTTGAGTGTAAAGTGAAGTAGAATGAAGTAGAGAAGGAATATGCTATTTTCAAGTGGATGAAAGTGGAAGAACAAATGTTTTATGCCACGAACTTCAATATGGAAGCCATGGAATTGTAAATGAAGAAAATGAAGGGAGTGGTGATGAACTTAGGGAATAGAGATGTAAAGTGAAGAATGGTGAAGATATACAGGTATTTATAAGCATGAAACATGAGCATTTACTAAAATAACCTTGCTTTTTCTCCACCACTCACACAACGATACATGTCCCCTTTAAAATCCTTCTCCCTTATCGTATTACACTGCCATGGTGGCCCCCACACATGCACGAGCATGCCTTGCAACATAATGTGTACAAAAGTATGGTAATTTTATATTGAAATTACTATTTATCACTATTCATGTCATACTTTATTAACTTAAGGTCAAATCAAGTTTATATTTAAACTAAGCATGATTTATTTCCACCAAAACATTAATTAACTTTTCATATGGCATGTATATGTGTGTGCATATGTATACGAGTGATATAAAATGTGCACAACATTCTCGACGACTTTTCTATTGTCGAAAAGTCGAATTTTCGAAAAACAGTCTTCGGCCGCATTTTCTATTTTTAATTGAAATATTTACCTTGGTAAACAAAATTTGAAAATGATTTTAATATCATTAATTAATATTTGAAAAATGTTTATTCGATTATTAAAATCCATTATTTAAATATTTAAATATTATTTAAATATCCAAATATATAGCGATTAATTTATGGGTCGTTCAATCTTCACCTCCTCCAACATCGTAGCCTACAAAGCATATACGGTCATAATATTGACCAGTAAAACAACCTTAGTCTGACCCGATGAGATGTCATGAGACAAAATCTCGGGTCAAGCTAGAAATCTAGTTGTGAGTATAATCGTTCAATGTAGTATAAATGAAAGTGTCTTGTTGGGCTCTATAAGGCATATAAGTCATGCATATGGTGACACATGTTGAACAAATTCCCAAATCCCTATTTTCAAAAATCAATTATAACACCCATATCACGACACTATTTAATATAACATACATGGTTGTAACTCTAATCAACTAGGATATCATATTCTATCATTTTACTTATGAGTTATCTAATGTTGTATAAATTCAAATCAATGTTTGAAAATAATTACTTTTTAAGATAAATAACATTTCTACTAATACTTATGGGAAGGATAAAATCATCTTCATCTTGCGAATCTCAAGAGGATTGCATGTTGATAAATCTCTTCTACAGATTTACCATCAACTTAGATTTGTCTGCCTCGGTAACTCATCCTTGTCTGTTTCACCCATACACTTCCGGTTAGTTGTGATGTGCAGTTCACACGGTCTCTTAGTTCTTGTACCCTTCAACTATCTGGAAGCGTGATAAATATTACTAGTGTTGTAGTCCATTACATCATATCTCCGTCGATGGTGCTACTTCTCTTCATTCTTTGTAGGATCTAGATTAACCCTAGAGGGGGGGTGAATAGGGTTATAGCAAATTTTCTTGGTTTAAACTCAGAAATAAACTGAAAAAATAAATATGCTGAAAAGTAAATCACACACAAAATTTACCCAGCTTCGGCAACCCCTGCCTACTGCTGCATTCACAGATTTCTATTAGAATTAAACAGTATCACGCTTACAAACACTCTACTAGACTCGCAGACCCTTTTTCTCCCGCTCACAAACACTCTACTAGACTCGCAAACATTTGCTCCCGCTCACAAACATTCTACTAGACTCGCAAACATTTGCTCCCGCTCACAAACACTCTACTAGACTCGCACACCCTGCTCCCGCCTATAGAGTTTCGTTTACTCGCAAACTCTGCTCCCGCCTACAATAGAACTTTGCTTACTCGCAAACTCTGCTCCCGCCTATAGAGCTTTGATTACTCGCAAACACTGCTCCCGCCTATAGAGATTTGCAAACTCGCACACCCTGCTCACTGAACTAATTCTAACTAGACAATCTGACACGACCTAATCCCTAGGTGGTGATTTACAAATTCTTCGATTCGAAAAATAAAAACAACAATTGAAAGACAAAAGAAAATAACCCTAAACCCTAATTTAAAACTAAGCCCTAATTAAAATAAAACACGGCCCAAAACAAATGCGTCCCCCTTCTTCTCTTTTTATTTTTATCGGCCTGGTTACTTGAGAATATTGGCGGCTCTCTTCTCTTCTTTGCAAATCAGGGCTTCGTTCCCTTTGTTCCAATTAGGGCTTCGGCTCTTGTGTAAATCAGGGCTTCAATTTCTTCGTTCGATCTGAGATGTGTTGCCCTAGCTCGCTGCTTCTCTGATGGTCGACTGTCGCTCGTTTGCAGCTGCTTGATCAAGTTCGTTGTTTGTGATTTCGGTATGTACTGTTTCCTTTTGCTTTACTAGGTTGATACTTGAACTCGATGGATTTGAGATTGCCGGTGATGATGGTTTATATAGGGTTTGTAACCCTAGATTTGCGTTCGTATAAGTTGATTTGAATTTGTCTACTGATATTGCTTTGGCCATTCGATTATTCTTGGATGCTTGTGATTTCACTGACTTTTTCAAATTCGTGTTTTTTTTATGCTTGGCACACACGGTTTTGATTATTGACTCGTTCAATATTGACTTCGGCCATTTTTTGATCTTGTGAGTTTCTGGCTTTGGCTTGAATTTATCTCGAACTTGCATCCTTCTTGCGGCTTGAATTTGTTTCAATGTGTTGTTTACCCTGCTGCGTATCACTGCATTTTTGTCACTGGTTTTGTTCTGGTAGTACTCGAGTCTCTGTTGATGCCAGTCCCTTGTTCATATTGTCTTCATGTACTGGTGACATGTGCATTTGTCTTTGTTGCTGCATTTCAACCTGTAACTTGAATTTCACTGTCCGCTGTAGTTTGAACTTGTGATTCTGTTCATTCCTAGTTGCCTTGAGTAGCAGTGCTTCATGTTGTATTCATTTTTGAGGCAGTTTGCATTAGAGTGTACTTCAAGTTATGTTGAACTCCGTTGTGATTTCAGATCCCTCTGTGTTGCTATATTTCTGATGCACTTGATCATTCAAGCCTTTGTGCTTTGTTGATGTCTTGAATTTCTTTGAGTTGTAGCTTAGAACAGTTGCTTTTGATCTTGCTTGCATTGTTACTTGGTCGACACTTGCATCACTCTGGTTATTCTTCACTGTTGCTGCACATGTCTTTGTGCATTTGGATTTTTGGTCGACCCTATGAATTAGTTGACTTGACCATTTGCACCTGTGTTGAATCCGTTTTGCAACTCGGGTTTGACCTTGTGCTGAAGTCGAGATTCTATTTATATTGCACCTGAGTTGAACCCGTCTTTTTACTTGGGTTTGACCTTGTGCTCACCTGTCCTTGTAGCATTATCAAGTGTATATCGGTGTGCACGGCCTTGTGGCATATACAGTGATACACTGTGTATGTCACAAGCTGTTCGTGTATGATGAATTCAAATTAAATGATGACGAACAACCCAAATAACTGAGGCAAATAATATTTTCAAAAATCATATTTCATTTTATATCGCAAAAATATTTCTTTTTCAATTTTACTGCGTTAGTGAATATTTTTGCAGATTTCTCAAATACTGGATTCAAACTGGAATGCAGTTGAAGATAAATATATGAGTGTGAGTGATATGTAGTGAAGTCAACTGTAAATGTAAAATAGTGATGTAATTGAATTTGTATCAAAGTTGTATAGTGAATAGTGAGAGCTTGAATTTGTACTATTCAAAATTGTAATAAATATTTGTTTGAATAAAATATTCGTTTGAATTCAAATTCCGTGTTATTTATTTTATTCAGCAAATATTTATTTAAACTGTGAAAAAATAAAATAGTATATTAACAAATATATTTAAACGAATGTATATATGTTTATTATCATCAAACAAAAATCATATAAGCGCATATTCAACATTCTCTTCATTTGACTACATCTTCCACAATCTTCATTATTCTTGATAGCTTTAAATGTTATGGAAATAGATCGTTTGGACATAGTGATGGGGGACAAGATCAACATGATTCGGGTTGCACTCACGAATCAGACCACTAGGATGGAGACTAGCAGTCTATCAGTCAATATTCTATGCTGAACTCGATAAATGTTAAATTTATTCCTTTTAAACTTATTTGATCATTCTAGATGCATTTATTCCCGAAATGTCAATTTAACCCCTTTATATAACCCAATTGATTAGTCTTCTCGCAATATGTTTTAATTTACAGATAATAACATTATTTATAACAAATGCAATTTTAAACACGATGTTGAATATTAATAATCAGGCTCAAATGAAGTAAATAACTTACAACAATGAAATTTAAACTAAAAAAACATGTATAATATTACCCAAACAGGTATATAATCACACAAGACCAAACTATTTCAAACAAAACGAATTTTGAATTATTTAACTATGATTTATTCTTTTTAATCCTAGTTTAAATTTAAAATGATATTATTCATTCAAATTTAAACTTTAAATACGAGTTTCATCTCAAATTACTTTAAATATGTATTTAGAAATTTTCAAAAGAATAAAGTTGAATTATATTTATTTTTTCATCTTTTAAAATTATTTTAAACCTTTTAATTCATTTTTTAGTTCAAACTAAAATCAAATAATTCAAATTTAATCTTTAGGGTACAAATTTTACTCCAAAGCATTCCAATTAATTCTCCAAAATTCCTTTTGTAGAAAAGCTTATTTATTTAAGCCATTCATGGTTTAAATTCAAATTCAAATTAGTTCTAAAATAAATTACTTTATTCCATAAAAGTTTTCCAACTTTCAAATCCATAAAAACATTTATCTCCTTCAATATTCATCAACAAATATATTTATAGCATTATCACATACGATTTAAATTTAACTTAACTTTAAATTTGTTTTCTTATTATTTAAAAGAACAATAATTCAGTTTCAATTTAACTTCCATTAATTTCTATTCAAAAAGTATTCAAATAAAATTTCTTTGGTTTAAAGTACTATAAAAATTTATTTATTTCAAATCTATAAACTAATGGAAAATCACTTCAAATAATATTTTCATTTCTCATTACTTTCAAAATCAATATATATATATATATATATATACACACACACACATAGAAATTCACATACTGTTTTATCTATATAAAAAAAATTAAGTTCCGTTATAATTTAAGATAAATTCACATACAATTATTCATATTTGATAAAATTCCATATAAATCTATATGTCAACTTCGTTTTTAATAAATCAATTTCAACTTCTTTCAAAAATAAACTCAAATTTATATCAAAATAAAATTCTTTTAAAACACCGTAGTAGCTTCAAATATTCATACCCTATTTTCATTTTCTTCAAACTAATTATCACAATATAATTTTCTGTATTATTCCAATGAACATTAAAATATAATTTCATCAACCATATATTATTCAATTAAAAAATCAAACATCTATTAATAGCAATCAGGTCTACCAAGCTATCATCAATCAATTTGCAAGAAACTAACTAATAAATCAATAAGGAAAAATTTATTCAAACAGCTATATGGGTAAAGTTATTACTCACTAGAAATCATTTATTGAAATGTAAATAAATGAAAGGGAATGGATTAGAATTACACTTACACATATTAATTCTAGCATTAATTCATAAGATTATCAACCTAATATCAATCCAAAGAGCAAGCACCAAGTTCACATACTTTAATTTAAAAAAAGAATAGTATTGATAACCTGTCGTTCGATTAATATGCTCATTGTCAGATTAATAAAATGAATTATACTCACCACCTTAACATCGACTGGCCAATAATAAAATGAATTATTTGATTGATATGCTTATAGCTATGGCAAGATTTTTATTCACTGGTATAAATGAAGTATTTACTGTCATTTAACCTAATTACTAAGTTGGAACAAAATTACTTCTATGCGCCATTTATTTCCTCTCCTTCCAAATACATACCAATCCTCATTTCATTTTTTCTATCCTCCAAAACACTATACCATTTCTTGAACCTAAAATTCTTAATGATTTTATCCTTCAAAAAGCTAATTCGGTAACCCTAATGTGGACTCATCCTTCAAAAAGCCTAAATAACTTCAATTAATTGGAATCTTGGTTCATCAGTTTTCTTGGATTTTATTTTCATAGAGGCTAAGAAAATCGAGTCCCACTGATTTCTTTGGCTGTGTCTCCAGTATCAATTAGTGCAACTAATCCGCTTCTAGAAAATTAAAGAAACCATAAAGTAACTTTCTTTGAATTGGATTATCAACATTTTACGATTTCATTAGTGACTTGATTTTGCAAAAAAACCCAATTTCCTCCTTTTACTTTTAGTTGATTGTAACCTGATTTAGTAAAGAAACCCCAGACCTCTTCTTTTATTTCAGTTTGATGTCTATCGCTACTTATTCTCTTTTCCCAAAACAATTGTGGTTAAGTTGTTTGTTCTTATTTTATCATAATAGATATCATCCAATGAAATTTACTATCTATATTTATTCTTAGTTACGACCTATTTCTACAGTGAGAACGTATTGTGAATGTTCGCAAGTGTGATAACCTAGATTTTTGACCCTCGAAAATCGACACTAGTACATCCGCTGTATTATGTGCCAAGCATTCAAGTGCCGAAAAGACCGATCGTTAAGGGTACAAAGAAAAAGAAGACAGAACATAATCTAGCACAAATGTAATAATATATTTTATTTCAATATACAACCTTTATAGTGGAAATTTTTAAATACACACACCAAATTCGATCCTAAGCTCAGCCTGAACCGTTATAAATACCTGTCATTACAAATGCTAAAAATGACAAACCTAGTGAAAAAGTAAACTATGACCATATGTTGATGAAGATCTCTAACTTTCCACTGAAAACTCCAAGCATCTTCAGCTAATCTAGAAACTGTTCGGATCTGACTCAAGTGTTAAAAATACCCAGATCAGTATGGCAAACTGCGTGAGAAATGCAAATCATATATATATGGCAGTGTCATATAACAACTTTGATGTCAAACAAAACGTTTGGAAAGAAGAGTATCTCATAAGACCACACACGCATCACACCCCCCATGCTCCTAGATATGCTTGTAAGGTGAGGTGAGTGAAGAGATGGTTGCTTTATTAGACTTAAGGATGGAAAAATGAAAATATCTTAGATAGTTTCTTTATTAAGTGCATATGTATGTGTGTGTGTATATATATGTACATATGTATGTTATATATGTGTATGTTTATAGGTTAATGCATGTATATGTATATTATATATGTGTTCAAGACATATAAACAACGTTGTGATCACTTAACAAATTTCGTTCGTTAAACCTGAAAATTGAAAAACCGATTCCCGATCACATTTTCACTTATTAATTAAGCTACATATAAATATAAACAAAATCTAAAAACTAATTTCTTATCATTAGTAATAAACTAAAACGATCACATTTGAATTATAAAACCATATAAATCAATATTAAACAAGTGGTTACAACAAGTGTTGTTGTATGGACAAAGTGTTATCAATTTTCTTATATCTTTCAAATCAAGTATATATTTTTATAAAATTATTGTAAATGATTTATTACCACTATATAACTAATTAAAATGAAATATTATCATTTTAAAACAATTATTTGATTATTTTAACTTAATTTGTAATTCTAAAAAATATATAAAAGTGATGACATCCCTGATGATGCCATAAATATAATTTATTTTCAAAAATTAAATAAATAATGTTTATTTCACATTCTTTTGGATAAATACGTATATGTATCAATTCCATGCATGCTAAAATTGAGAAAATTTCAATTTGACCGAAAATTGATTTCCATAGTTTTTCCGATGAAAACCCCTAAATATCCATATTTGTTAATATACCTTCAAAATAAGTTTATCATCATTATTTGTGATTCAAAAAATTATAATTCATGTTATAAAATCTTATACTTGAATATTTTAAATATAAATATAATTTATCAAAGTGATAAATTTGTGTATCATTACAACAAGCCTAGCTTAATGAAGCATTAAAAACAACACTTGATGATGGGTAAAAATTAAGTCCCTAGCTTATTATGTTTAAATTCATATTATGCATACTATCATGTTTAACCATTTCTAAAACTTGGATTTATATTTGTTTATAGAGCATACATCAATAAATATTGATTAGTTCATGTATATGCATCTGGGATACTATCATAATTGCATATTACACTCTAAAATCAAATCTTCATAATTGTTTAGTTGTAAACAATTGGCCCCCTTTTTTTGGATGTTGCTCATACATCCTAGACATCAGCTTGATTTCCTCATGTAAATCATTAACCAATTCTTTGTAATTTTATAAAAGAAAGAAATCTTTTAGCTTCTTTTGTTTCATACTAACCATTATTTGGAGCTAGCTGTAAATTTAATGGAAAATGCAAAGTTTGATATTTTATTCATTTATTCACTTAATGCTTTTGTTAACCTTTTGATTTCCGGTTTGGTTATAACATCAAATAAGCTAAAGAATCAGGAAGCAAAGAAGGTAAAAGGTATTTTAGTTTTATTTCTGTTATTTTGATTGCCATACTAAGTAAATAAATATAATTATTTACATTGAACTACATTTTCTCCAAGTTTTACCTTTTTGTTTCAATTACTATGTGCATATGTTATTTATATACAACATTTGAAAACGCACTTGACATTTTCTTAGGATAACATGCGTTATCATTCATATTACATAGTAATGTTTTACTAAATTTATATAAGTAAGCCATGAACATGTCATTCATATTTTTAATTTCTACTTGTTTACATAAAATGTACTTTATTTTTAAATGTTACTTAGTTTGTGAATATAAAGCATTTGGATATATCTCTGAAACTATGCATTAGATTTTTGGGTTATACCAATTTTATATACATTCATGAATAAGTGGTTTATGGAATGAACATATAGATATGAAATGATATGAATTCGATATTGCCTTGCATCTTATATTTTCATGTTGATCTATGAACAAATCGCGTGGTTATGGTGAGCTAAATATCAAGTTCTCATATTTTTAGAAATTTATACAATATTTTTTCTTTTATTTTTAAAATTTGGATTACTATATAAGTTTTGAATATTTTTGAAAAAAATAATAAATTTTCTACAATTTTCAAACTTTCTGAAATTATCAATTGTTTCATTAAATTTATGACATTTCACTAAATTTAGAAATAGTTTAAACATTTGTGAAATATCTCCATTTTTAATATTTTGAAATTTTCATTTTTTGATAATATAGAAAATTTAAACTTTAAATAGTAAACATATTCTAAAATTAGTAACTTTCTTGAAAAAGTTGGTTAAAAATATTATATATTATTAAGAACGATATAAAAATTAGTTGAAAAATGATTGAATTTGGATATCTTGGCTTGGTTGGATGGATGGTCATCATCATTTGCTGGTAATGCAACTACTTGATAACAAGCATCTATTACTTGACTTGCATGGTAGATAACCATTGTCCTCTTCAATTTCCAATTATTTGTTGCCAACTGATAAAATTTCCAATTCTTTGTTGCCAACTGATAACGATTTATATTGTTCCTTTAGTTTCAGTTTAAAATCTACTTCTGGTTACCTCTTTGTGAATGAATAACTTCTTGATTTATTGATGAAATGCTGCCGGATTTTTTTTGTTTTGTAGACCATTTTTCGTAGATTAAGCATACCAAATTTCAGGTCATTTCGACCTATATAGCTTATAGAAATATGCTGTCGAACTTTGATTCAGAGCTTGTTTTTGCCTAGATTTTTTACAGTAAAAACACTGCCTGGGTTCTAATTTGAGACATCGTGACTTTCTCATACCTAGTCTAAATTGCATGATTCTTTTTGCAGTTTAAAGTATAGTTGTTGAGCTTTATGCATGTTAAATTTCAGATCATTTTGACCTCTATAGCCTATAGAAACGTGCTGCCAAACTTTGAATTGAAGCATGTTTTGCTCCAGCCGTTGATGGTGAAATCTGGCTGCAAGTCCAACTTTGAGAGATCATATCTCTCTCGTTTGTTGTCTGATTGTATCTATTCTTTTTTTATTTAAAGTAAAGTTGTTGAACTCTATGCCTGCAAAATTTCAAGGTTGTTAAACCTTTGTAACTAGTTGAAAATTTGCTTGGAATTTTGAATCGAAGCATGTTTTGCTCCAACTGAACATTTGAATTGTTTGATTTTTTTCGATGATGTTTTTGATCGGCTTAATCCTAAGAATGAAGAGCCAATATTACCACTTATCCGTATTTTAGATTGGTGAGTTTTTAGGAGATTCCGTATGATGATTTTACGAATAATTTCATTAAATTTGTGTTGTATTTAGATGCATCGATGTATATGTATGTATGTATGTATGTATCTATGTATAGATGTTCTTTGATATGTATTCATTTAATAACTATATTTTGTTGTGATGGATCTATTAGCCACCTACAGTTTTGTATTAAGTATCTATTGAATATGTCGATCCACTTGAGTTAGTAAAAAGGACTAATTAGTTTATACACGTTGAACTAGAATAAAATGGAAAATTAATACATAATGTCATGTTTACTATAGTAGATTTTTGGTTTTCTCCTTCATGGTTCAACGATGATGTAGTAAAAGAGAGGATGGGTTTTAAGTTTTCAAACTCGAACCACTCATTTTCCTTTATTTCATTTGAAACTTATTTAAGCATTTTATTCTAATACTTATACTATATAATTGGTACCTAGTGTCCAAATTAACCACTTTCGAGTTTCCTTAATAGATAAAAGGTACATTAAAATCATGCAAGACGTATAGAATCTGTTTATCCCATTTATCAGTCAAATGAAATAAAATGGGGGTGGGACGAGTTACTTCACATAGGCCTTTTTTCAGCAAAATAAAAATAGGACTTCCAAAGATTGGATATTGTTTAATTTATTGTATACGTTATTTTCTCTTTTCAAATTTCAATAGTATGTTTTCATCATGCTCAATAATATATATATTAATAAGTAAAGTGCATAAAATAATAGATAGCTAAAGTGCATATTAATAATTGTTATAAAGTAGCATAAAAAGCAACCGTTATTATTAAGTTGCTAGTCCAAATATTTTCAAAATAAGACATGATATCATTTCATAACCGATTAGTATTTGCATGGTAAGTACACGAGAGCATCCAATAAATTGTTGTGCTATTACTTTAAACACCAAATTAAAGGTAGATTTGCAGATGTAGGTAGACGCAAAAGAGCAACTAATTAATAATGAATTAGTACGTACACACCAGGCGAGCAATCGCCTTAGGATAGGGTGGAGCTGAGAAATTTTTTGATTGTCAACGGATCTATGAGATTGGTGCAAGGTTTGGACTAGCGAAGGCAAGGTTCGTCGAAATCGGGCCGATGCAAACTCTTGTTGCTATATGAATCATTTATGGGATGCTCAGATATGAGGATCGCATCATCAGAGAGTACATCATCCATCGTTGTAGAATTCTCCTTTGTCCCCAGCCAAGGAGGATAGATGGTGAAGGTCTGTGGCCTTATACAACAAACAAGGCTGCTTTCTTGGATTGGCATCTCCTTTGCTTTGAACTTCATGACATAAATGGCAGGACAAACCCACCAATTGGCTGAACCTCCAAAGCATTTGGTGTTGCTCGTGGCGATCTTGGTTTGGTGGTCAGTGATAGTATTAAAACTATTTGAAGTAGGATATAACAACCCGCTATTTTGGACCATTCGCATCTGCACATGTCGGACTTAAATAATTCAAAATACCGAATTGTTAATTTAAATTTGGCAAAACTGAGCATATACAGCAAATAAATAATCACAGATCACAGACACAGAGTAATAAATGCAGCGGAAACAAAAGATAGTAGTTCATGAAGCTACTATATATATATAACAGAGTTAAATAAGAGACAAGAGAAGTCTCGAATACAATAGTTAAATACAAGAATCAGAATACATCATTTGAATCAACTAAATATCTGAAAGCTAGATAGATGGCTGGATCTCCAAGCGAAGCTCCAACTCCAAAGGTGAGTCTTGAATACTGGTACACTTAGTCTAACCCTAGCGTAAAGCAAAACACAAAACACTCGAGTCAGGATTAACATTCTTATATTAATAAATCCAACTCAAGTGAAATAACAACTGAAATACAAGTAACTCAAAGGACTTTGGAATAACCATCCTCTAAGGATTCGTTAAACTATCTATTATGTAGTAATATATGCTAAATAGATAATGTCTATCGGTAATATAAAGTATCAAAATAGTGTTAAGGCATTACCATTATCCCCCTTAATACATTTAATATATAAGTGTCATAGACTATGCAGCACTGTAAACTCCACCGTAAACTAGTGGGCTATTAGGGAGTACTCCATAGGTATAACACAAAACAAATTCATAGTGGTCGTGTGATGCAGCGCACCAGGATAAGTCGCTCACCACAATCATCTTAGGTCGCTCACAAGCTATAAGCGACCTAACAAGACGTAGTGACCGACCTAACGAGTTAACGGTTCAAGAAGAGTTAAGTAACCTGCAGCGCACCAGCAAGTTATGCGAGTTACGACCTAACACGGACGAGCTAACTATATGTCGCATTTGATAAGTCGCTCTCCAGCTCATTCACTTAGGTCGCATGAAGCTCATTCCTTAGGTCGTAGGTCGCTAAGTCGCAACCTGAAGTTGACTGTCCTTACGCCGCTATGTCATCCAGATCTTATGCCGCATTCTTCTTTAAGTCGCTCATACCCTAGGTCGCATGATGCCGCATTACCTAGAGTCGCTGAGTCCCTAAGTCGCGTGGTGTTGTAATGTTAGGTCGCTCCTGATGTTAAATCATTTGTTCGTAGGTCGTGTTTGTTGTTAGATCGCGTGAAGTTGTAACTTGTTGCTGTAAATTCTTAGGTCGTTGGTGTTTAAGTCGTAAGTCGTAAGTCGCGTGAGTTGTTAGGTCGAGTATTTTGTTATCTCGAGTGTCGCATGTATTTGTCTGTTGAGCTGTAATTTTCCTATAAATAGGGTGTGGTGCCAGTTGTAAAGGTTGAGTTGATTTTGAATAAAATTTTGTTGAGTGCTTTGTGCCTCTTTAAAAATTGAAAGTTGAGTGTGAGCTCCTTTCTCCATCATCGGTTATTCGAGTGTGCTCGAATCAACGAACTTGAAGCCGATTCACGGAATCTCATGCGTGAGGTCAACGTCGAAGAAATGTAGATCTTCTAACGCGGCATCGTGCGTGATCAACGTGTTGAAGATAGCTAGAATCCGGTATTTCGAGAGATCAACGGATTTGGGCATTTATCTTGTTTTACTTGACACGAATCATTTCGTGAGGAAGAATTTGCATCAATTTGTATCGAACATTATTAGCACGTTTAAGTTTTTTGTTAATCCGCTGTGTCAGTTTGGTATCAGAGCTTGAGAATCAACTCCGAAGTTGATTCAGATCCGAGAGTTAAAGTTAGACCGAAACCGAGTTAAGTCAAAGACGAGTTCAAGTCAAGCTGAGAGCTGGAGAAGGAAACGAGAAGTTGAAGCTAAGCAAGATCCAAGGTCGAATCAGCTAAATTCCAAACCGAGCTAAGTCAGAGTTAAGTCGAACCATTTCAAAGTTAGATCGAAAAAGAGATTGTTTGAAGATCATGCCTCCGAGACGTGCCAATCGATTTCAAAATGTTGAAGATGTATATAGAAGTCAAGAAGCTGAACAGATGGAGCAGCGTATCAATGAAAAGTTCGATGAAGGTATTGGAAAGTTAGAGAAGTTGATGAGAGACATCAATCAAAGTCAAAGGAGAACTTCACCAGTTTCGCACCATAGTGGAAACAGAATTTCACCTTCAGTTTCGGGAGAAAGAGACGTGCGTAGTAGCAGAAATGTTGATGGTCAGAATCGACATCGACATACTTCAGATTTGGAGGAATTCAGTGATGGTGATAGTAGTTTTTGTCGAAACCATGGCCAAGGACGAAGTCGAAATAGAGATTTTGAAGATGATCGTCGATGGTAGTCGGGGATGAAAACAGATATTCCAGAATTCAAAGGGGGAATGATAGCGGAAGAGTTTCTGGATTGGTTATCAAATGTTGAAGAAATTTTTGACTTCAAGAAAGTACCCAAGGATCGTAGAGTCCAGTTGGTTGCTACACGATTGAGGGGAAGAGCTATGGCATGATGGCAACAAACTAAACTTACATGGGAAAGAATGGGAAAGTCGAAGATTGTTTCATGAGAAAAGATGAAGAAGTTGATGAAGGCTACTTTCTTGCCTTATAATTATCAGTCGCTTATGTATCAGCGCTTACAGAATTTGAGACAATGGACAAAATCGGTAAATGATTATGCAGATGAGTTCTATCAATTGATTGCTAGAAACGATATCATGGAGACGGAGGAACAGTTGACAGCTAGATTTGTTGGAGGATTGAGAATGCAAATTCAGGATATGGTAAATATGTTTGATCCTAGATCCGTTGCTGAAGCACACCAGAAGGCTCTAGCTTGGGAGAAGGAAGGTAGAAGAGGAGGTGGTGCGTTTACAAGTTCGACCAATCAGGTGAAAGGGGTTAGTAGCAATACTAATGTTTCCAAGGCTGTTAGTAAATCGGTTGTCAATGAAGTTGCTAAGACCAAGGTCAACAACAATTTCAAGTGTTATAACTGTCAGGAGTTTGGTCATAAGAGCAATGAATGCCCGAAGCCTAAGAAGCGAGCGATGGTTGCTGAGGATGGGGATGAGGATGCAGAAATAGAATGTTCCAATTCACTACAAGTTGAGGAGGAAGAAGAATTACTGATGGAAGACGAGGGATATTCTTTAATGATGAGGAGATCTTGCTTGACGCCAAAGCAGGAAGAGGAGACTATCTGGTTGAGGAGTAATATTTTTCAGTCGTCGTGCACTATTTTGGGAAGGGTTTGTAAGTTTATTATCGATGCAGGAACTTGTGATAACATCATCCCTACAGAAGCTGTAAAGAAGTCAGCGTTAAAGACAGAGAAGCATTCCAAACCCTACAAATTAGCTTGGTTGATGAAAGGTGGGGAAGTAAAGGTTAGTCGAAGAGCTTGTGTAACTTTTTCCATTGGAAAGAAGTATAAGGATGAAATTTGGTGTGACGTGGTAGATATGGATGTATGTCATTTGTTGTTGGGAAGACCGTGGCAATTTGATAGAGCCGTGCAACATGATGGTAGAACTAACTGCTATAGTTTCATATTCAATGGCATTAGAATCACTTTAGTTCCTAAAAAGCGACAACAAAGTGAAAACAAGTTGGAGGAAATCGAGGAACTAAAGACTCTGTTATCTTTGAAGAAGTTTGTCAAAGAAGTAGAGGATGAACCTGAAGTATTTCTGTTGATTGGACGTGAAAGTAGTGAAACGGTTGAAATTCCTAAGGAAGTTAAGCCAGTGTTGAAGGAATTTGAAGATGTATTTCCCGAAGAATTACCAAAAGAATTACCACCCTTGAGAGACATACAACATCAGATTGACCTTGTTCCAGGAGCTGTGTTATCACATAGACCACACTATAGAATGAGTCCAAAGGAGCACGAAGAGTTGACAAGGCAAGTGGAAGAGTTACTTGAACAAGGGCACATACAAGAAAGTTTAAGTCCTTGTGCAGTACCTGCCTTGTTAGCGTCAAAGACGGACGGAACTTGGAGAATGTGTACAGATAGTCGAGTACTAAACAAGATTACAGTGAGGTATAGATTTCCGATGCCAAGATTGGACGACTTGTTAGATCAGTTGAGCGGAGCTGCTATCTTTTCAAAGATTGATCTGAAGAGTGGGTATCATTAGATTCGAATTCGAACAGGGGATGAATGGAAGACAACCTTCAGGATACGGGAAGGATTGTATGAATGGCTGGTCATGCCATTTGGTCTTTCGAATGCTCTTAGTACTTTTATGCGAGTGATGAATCAGATCTTTCGACCATTTATTGGAAAGTTCGAGGTGGTATACTTTGATGATATATTGATATACAGTGGAAGCACAGAAGAACATCTACAACACTTGCGGGAAGTGTTGATGATACTTCATCAAGAACAATTTTACGGGGCAACAAAGAAGTGCATATTCCTGACACACAGTATTTTGTTCTTGGGACATGTGTTGTCCAAGGAAGGTATTCTTGTGGATCAAGGTAAAGTTGAAGCAATCAAGGATTGGCCACAAACCAGGAATGTAACTGAAGTGAGAAGTTTCTATGGTTTAGCATCATTCTACCGAAGGTTTATTCCACATTTCAGTAGCGTGATGGCACCAGTGACAGAATGTATGAAAGGGAAGCAGTTTGTGTGGACTGAAGAGGCTGATTCTGCTTTCCAACAGATCAAGACACTTTTGACTACAACACCGATTCTTAGATATCCGGACTTTCAGTTACTCTTTGAGCTGAATACTGATGCATCTAAAGTTGGAATTGGCGGAGTGTTAAGTCAAAGGGGTCGTCCAATTGCTTATTTTAGCGAGAAACTTTCTGGAGCCAAGACAAGATACGGTACCTATGACTTGGAGTTCTATGCTATTGTCCAAGCCATAAAGCATTGGAGACACTACTTGTTTTATAAAGAGTTTGTGTTGTATACTGATCATGAAGCATTGAAACATTTGCAGGGACAGGATAAGATTGCATCCAGACATGCTTTATGGATCGCTTACTTGCAACAGTTTACAGTTGTTGTACAGCATAAGTCGGGAGTTACAAATCGTGTGGCAGACGCATTGAGTAGAAGAAATCATTTGTTGACTACGATGAGAGCTGAAGTGACGGGGTTTGATGTAATTCCAGAATTGTTTGTTGAGGATCCTTACTTTGCTAAGATTGTAGATAAAGTTGAGAAAGGGAAGACGGATGAGTATGTGTTGGTAGATGGTTTTCTATTCAAAGGAAATCGGTTGTGTATACCAGAGTGCAATTTGCGAATGAAAATTGTGAAGGCATTGCATGAAGAAGGTCATGTGGGAAGAGATCGTACCTTGCAGTTGATTTCTCAATCATATTTTTGGCCTTTCATGAGAAAAGAAGTTGAAAGATTTGTACAGAGATGTCACATATGTCAAGTTTCCAAAGGAACAGCTACGAATGCAGAATTGTATATGCCATTACCCATGCCTACCAGACCATGGGTTGATGTTAGCATGGATTCTGTTTTGGGTTTGCCAAGAACTCAACGAGGGAATGATTCTACATATGTTTTGGTGGATAGATTTTCGAAGATGGCACATTTTATAGCTTGTAAAAAGACCGTCGATGCAGTCCGTGTTGCTCAATTGTTCTTTAAAGAGGTCTATCGACTACATGGGCTACCTAAGACCATTGTTTCTGACGGAATAGTCGATTTCTAATTCATTTTTGGTTGAATCTGTGGAAGATGGTTGGGACTAAGCTGAATTTTAGTAGCGCCTATCATCCACAAACAGATGGGCAAACGGAAGCGGTGAACAGATCTTTGGGAAACTTGTTGAGATGTCTTGTAAAGGATAATTTGAAGAGCTGGGATGTGAAATTGTGTCAGGAAGAATTCGCACATAATCATGCCGTTAACCGAAGTACTAGATTCAGTCCATTTCAAGTAGTATATTCAGCCATTTCGAAGGGACCGTTGGATTTGTCGACGGTTCCACGTCAGAAAGGAGTTGCTAAACGAGCTTGTGATTTCGTGAATGAGTTGCAGGAGTATCACAGGATTGTTCATGAACGATTGCTTAAGTCAAATGAGAAGTATAAGCAACTGGCAGATAAGAAATGAAGGAGTGAGGACTTCAAAGAGGGTGATTTTGTTTACGCAGTATTGACGAAAGATTGTTTTCCAGTTGGAACTTACAACAAATTGAAAGCACGAAAGATTGGTCCAGTAAAAATCTTGAAGAAGATTAATAATAATGCGTATCAGTTGAGACTGCTGGATCATATCCACACCGCAGATGTTTTTAACGTCAAACATTTGATTCCATATCATGAAAATGAATATATCGAAGAAGAGGACAGTGTGAATTCAAGGTCGAATTCTTTCCAACCTGGGGAGGATGATGCAGCGTACTAGGATAAGTTGCTCACCACAATCATCTTAGATCGCTCACAAGCCATCTTAGGTCGCTCACAAGCTATAAGCAACCTAACAAGACGTAATGACCGACCTAACGAGTTAACGGTTCAAGAAGAGTTAAGTAACCTACAGCGCGCCAGCAAGTTATGCGAAATACGACCTAACACGGACGAGCTAACTATATGTCGCATTTGATAAGTCGCTCTCCAGCTCATTCACTTAGGTCGCTAGGTCGCATTTGATATGCCGCTAGGTCGCATTTGATATGCCGCTAGGTCGTCCAGATCTTATGCCGCATTCTTCTTTAAGTCGCTCATACCCTAGGTCGCATGATGCCGCATTACCTAGAGTCGCTGAGTCCCTAAGTCGCGTGGTGTTGTAATGTTAGGTCGCTCCTGATGTTAAATCATTTGTTCGTAGGTCGTGTTTGTTGTTAGATCGCGTGAAGTTGTAACTTGTTGCTGTAAATTCTTAGGTCGTTGGTGTTTAAGTCGTAAGTCGTAAGTCGCGTGAGTTGTTAGGTCGAGTATTTTGTTATCTCGAGTGTCGCATGTATTTGTCTATTGAGCTGTAATTTTCCTATAAATAGGGTGTGTTTCCAGTTGTAAAGCTTGAGTTGATTTTGAATAAAATTTTGTTGAGTGCTTTGTGCCTCTTTAAAAACTGGAAGTTGAGTGTGAGCTCCTTTCTCCATCTTCGGTTATTCGAGTGCGCTCGAATCAACGAACTTGAAGCCGATTCACGGAATCTCATGTGCGAGGTCAACGTCGAAGAATCGTAGATCTTCTAACGCGGCATCGTGCACGATCAACGTGTTGAAGATAGCTAGAATCCGGTATCTCGAGAGATCAATGGATTTGGGCATTTATCTTGTTTTACATGACACGAATCATTTCGTGAGGAAGAATTTGCATCAATTTGTATCGAACATTATTAGCACGTTCAAGTTTTTTGTTAATCCGCTGCGTCATCGTGTATATAGGGATACAAGTATGACAAGGCACATGAGGCAATACCCAAGGTAGTGAAACAACCGTTTGTCTAATCCGGAATGGTGAAAACGCATCGCCGCAACGATGGCAACACCGTGAAACAACACTCCCAAAATTTCGAGGGTGCACCAATCAACAACAAGTAATGAGTAGTTTACGAAGAAGTGTATTCGCTCGAGGTGGCTAACTCCATTTGGCCTGGCACGGCTCCTGTTTTAGTCATTTCCAATTTGACACAAGTGTCAAGGCTATCCATTATCGTTCTCTTTCTTCAATCATCACGTACATCATTCCAACCACTTCATTCTGTATCACACTCCGCATATAGTTATTAAAGTGGTTTATAGTTTAGACAGAGAGTATGTCCATAACCGATTCCGGTCTCTTTAATAACTTTCGTAATTATTACACCGATTGGTCGTTAATATATTTCGAACCAAATCAATTTCATTTTCAATTAGAATTTGTAAACCAACCTTCCATTTGTCTTTCTATATAAATTTTCATAATTTACGTTTCAAAACTTCCAAAATACCATTTCAAAATCTTATAATTCAATTTCAAGTTTTATTTAAATAATTCAAATATTAATTCAAGTTCGTATATAAGTTTCATTTCGAAATCGTTTAAATAAATTTAATTTAACATTCGAATCAATTTAAATTCATTGATCAACTTCATTCAATATTCATTAAGTTAATTTATCAATTCAAAACAATTTCTATTTAATTTCTAATTAAACAAATTTAATTTTTCCTACATTACATCAAAACTTACAAATTGAATTAAATTAGATTCGTCAAATCAAATTCTTTAAATTACAAGTCTTACATTAATTTCAATAAATTACATTTATTCTTTGTTAAAGAAATTCAGTTTCACTTATTTATTTACTTATTTTAAATAATTTTTCAAAACTTAATAAATAAAGAAACTCAATTTCATTTATTAACGAAGTTCAAAATTCACTCATTCAGAAGTTCAATTTCTCTTATCAAAAAGTTCAAATTTTTATTTAATTATCAAATAATTCAATCTTATTTAATTATTAAATAATTTCAAACTCAATTATTAAAAAATAAATCAAACTTAATTATTAAATAATTTTAAACTTAATTATTGAATAATTTCAAACTTAATTACTAAATAATTTCTAACTTAATTCAATCATTTCTTAAATTAAACAACGTTCTTTCATCAATTACTTTGTTAATATTTTGTTTCAGATTTTAAATATTAAAATTTCTTTTCATTAAATTTCTAATTCGAACTTCATTCCAAAACTTTATTATTTATTCAAATAAAATCTTTATTTTTATTTTTAAATAAAATTATTGACCAATCGGGTTTATTTAATTCTCTATCCTAAGTCAAAGTTTTATTTGGGTATTTATCATTTCAACCCGATTCCATTTCAATTCAAAAATCAAAGCATAGCAAAGGGAACTTGCAGTGTGATAACTGGGATGGTGTCAAAGTAAATAAACATGCAATACAACAATCAATAACAATCCAATAATTAATTTAAATAATCCCGAAATAATCGTATTAATTCACATTGTTGTTTGTTCAAATAATATAATTATTTCTAAAATCTACACTATCATTCATGTAGATTAAAGATTATTACACTATTATTTATACGGTTCTACACTTGACATTTATTATTTGATTTCATACAACATAAATTCAAATGGTTCGAGGGTAATTAACCATTTCTACGTGTCAAATAATTAAACATTTAAGGGGTCATGTTATACAAATTAACTAATCAAATTCAACACATATGTCGATTCAAATTTTTTGCTATCCTACGCCAAATTCAATTGCATAATATTTATCACTTTATACATTACAATTTAACATCCAATATAAACAACAAATAATCAATCATTTATCAACCAAACGCGATTGTCATCGTACAATTATCAGATAATGGTGTCAGATGTCACAGGTGAACTAATACAGGTAATAATATATATATATATAACAGTGTAAATAACTATCAACAGCATATTTCAATTATCGTTTCAATTGAAATCAAATCTAATAAATATAAGAGCATTAATCGTGAGTGGTTGCTCACCTTTCGAGGCTAGATAGATTTGACAAAGAAATGAGCTACGAATCGAAGCACGGGTCCTGAATTGAAGCAAGATTGGCACGAATTAGACGAACAAGGCTGAAATCAAGGATTAATGAACCGAATCAGAAACAATTTGATATATACAGAAAATATTTATTATTTTATTAAATCAATAATTTAATCTAAGGAAAAATTTAAAATAAGATATATGTAGTTAAAAGAAAATACATACTATTACTTTATCAATATACATAATATATTAGCAAAGAAATGCTTATCTATATACTAACTAATGTAACTATATCTTTATAATATTTTACTCAGAACAGAACAACAGACTTGACTTAACTATATGGATAAGTATAAAACAACCAGTACCATATATTTTTACTAACAAATAATATAACTATTTGTAAACTTGTATCTATATCAGAGACAAGCTATATGTAAGCTAATATGTTCGTTAAGTATTTTTTGTCAAAAACACAATATATAAACGATACAGCTTACATACTATACATGTCATTTAATTAAGATATATATACACATATATACTAATATACTTCTTTTTTCGAAACAAACCTTATTTTTACAATAAAATTTGAAATAAATGAAAATATATATACTCTCGACCATGTCATATTCAAAGGTAAATATCCATGCAACTTATATACTTTACATAAAATTTTCTAATAAAATATTCCTCTTATACTGTTAGAAGAAAATATGAACAATATATAAAACAGAACCTAAATATTCCTCTTATACTCTTAGACTTGTGCATTCACAAGTTGTCCGTGCAAATATTTGGTCCCTGTCAGAAAAAAAATATGAAAAGAAACAACCCAAATACCTGAGGCAAATAATATAACAAAAATATTTTCATTTTTTGTTCGAGTTAAATATTATTTTCCAGATTACTGCTTTTGAATTATATGTGACAGGTATTGAAGACTGGACAGCTGGATACAAGCTTGAAGACAGAGTCAAATCAAATGTGCATGAGCTTGAAGACTGGACCCGCTACTCGGCTCGCCTTCGGCTCGGCACTCGGCTCGTCATATATTTGTCAGTGTCGATGTCTGTATAAATTGAAACTGCGTATGTAATGAGTGAACTGAGTGATGTAGCGAGGAATATCTGTATATGTGAATATCAGTGTTATATATCATTGAATTGTAAAATATTGGAGTCGGGAATTTGTACTATTTCAAATGTTGAAATAAAATATTTATTTAAATAAATTACTGTTTGAATATCAAATTCTGTGCAATAGCATTTTATTAAATAAATATTTATTTCTATTAAAAATCAAATATGCTCTACATTGTGGGCCCCACAAATTCAGAAAGTTAATATTTATAGCAACATTTTGGAATGTTGCTACAGACACCTATGGATGTTGCTATAGACCCAAATAGGGTTCTATTGCAACAATATTACTTATGTTGCCTTAGACAGTAAAAATGTTGCCTTTGAGGTCTAAGGCAACGGCAAAAATTGCATCACCCCAAAGGTGTTGCCATAGACCTATGGCAACATTTTTTGGGCCTGACCCAACATTTTTTTTGTATTGCAGAAGGCCATTTATGGCGTAGTGAGATTCGAACTCGAATGAAAGTAATTCTGCAAATACATTTACCCTATATGCTAAGTTTTTCCTAGAGCTACCAAAGCTCTGATACCAACTGTAACGACCCGCTATTTTGGACCATTCGCATCCACACATGTCGGACTTGAATAATCTAAAATACTGAATTGTTAATTTAAATTTGGCAACAGATCACAGACATAGAGTAAAAAATGCTGCGGAAACAAAAGATAGTAGTTCATGAAGCTACTATATATATAACAGAGTTAAATAAGATACAAGAGAAGTCTCGAATGTAATAGTTAAATAAAGAATCAGAATACATCACTTGAATCAACTTAATATCTGAAAGCTGGATAGATGGCTGGATCTCCAAGCGAAGCTCTAACTTCAAAGATGAGTCTTGAATACTGGTACACTCAGTCTGACCCGAGCGTAAAGCAAAACACAAAACACTCGAGTCAGGATTAACATTCTTATATTAATAAATCCAACTCAAGTGAAATAACAATTGAAATACAGGTAACTCAAAGGACGTTGGAATAACCATCCTCTAAGGATCCGTTAAACTATCTACTATGTAGTAATATACGCTAAATAGATAATGTCTATCGGTAATATAAAGTATCAAAATAGTGTTAAGGCGTTACCATTATCCCCCTTAACACATTTAATATATAAGTGTCATAGACTATGCAGCACTGTAAACTCCATTGTAAACTAGTGGGCTATCAGGGAGTACTCCATAGGTATAACACAAAAGAAATTCGTAGTGGTCACGTATATAGGGATACAAGTATGACAAGGCACATGAGGCAATATCCAAGGTAGTGAAACTATCGTTTGCCTGATCCGGACTGGTGAAAACGCATCGCCGCAACGATCGCAACACCGCAAAACAACACTCCCAAAATTTCGAGGGTGCACCTATCAATAACAAGTAATGAGTAGTTTACGAAGAAGTGTGTTCGCTCGAGGTGGCTAACCCCATTTGGCCCGGCACGGCTCCTGTTTTAGTCATTTTAAATTTGACACAAGTGTCAAGGCTATCCATTATCGTTTTCTTTCTTCAGTCATCACGTACATCATTCCAACCACTTCATTCTGGATCACACTCCACGTATAGTTATTAAAGTGGTTTTCGGTTTAGACAGAGAGTATGTCCATAACCGATTCTGGTCTCTTTAATAACTTTCGTAATTATTACACCGATTGGTTGTTAATATATTTCAAATCAAATCGATTTCGATTTCAATTAGAATTTGTAAACCAACCTTCCCTTTGTCTTTCTATATAAATTTTCATAATTTACGTTTCAAAACTTCCAAAATACCATTTCAAAATCTTATAATTCGATTTCAAATTTTATTTAAACAATTCAAATATTAATTCAAGTTCGTATATAAGTTTCATTTCGAAATCGTTTAAATAAATTTAATTTGACATTCGAATCAATTTAAATTCATTGATCAACTTCATTCAATATTCATTAAGTTAATTTATCAATTGAAAACAATTTCTATTTAATTTCCAATTAAATAAATTAAAGTTTTCCTTCATTATATCAAAACTTACAAATTGAATTAAATTAAATTCGTCAAATCAAATTCTTTAAGTTACAAATCTTACATTAATTTCAATAAATCACATTTATTCTTTGTTAAAGGAATTCAATTTCATTTATTTATTTACTTACTTTAAATACTTTTCCAAAACTTAATAAATAAAGAAACTCAATTTCATTTATTAACGAAGTTCAAAATTCACTCATTCAGAAGTTCAATTTCTCTTATCAAAGAGTTCAAATTTTTATTTAATTATCAAATAATTCAATGTTATTTAATTATTAAATAATTTCAATCTCAATTATTAAAAAAAAAATCAAACTTAATTATTAAATAATTTCAAACTTAATTATTGAATAATTTCAAACTTAATTACTAAATAATTTCTAACTTAATTCAATCATTTCTTAAATTAAACAACGTTCTTTCATCAATTACTTTGTTAATATTTTGTTTCAGATTTTAAATATTAACATTTCTTTTCATTAAATTTCAAATTCCAACTTCATTCCAAAACTTTATCATTTATTCAAATAAAATCTTTATTTTTATTTTTAAATCAAATTATTGACCAATCGGGTTTATTTAATTCTCTATCCTAAGTCAAAGTTTTATTTGGGTATTTATCAATTCAACCTGATTCCATTTTAATTCAAAAATCAAAGCATAGCAAAGGGAACTTGCAGTGTGATAACTGAGATGGTGTCAAATTAAATAAACACGCAATACAACAATCAATAACAATCCAATAATTAATTCAAATAATCTCAAAATAATCGTATTAATTCACATTTTTGTTTCTGCAAATTAATATAATTATTTCTAGAATCTACACTATCATTTCATGTAGATTAAAGATTATTACACTATTATTTATACGGTTCTACACTTGACATTTATTATTCGATTTCATGCAACATAAATTCAAATGGTTCAAGGGTAATTAACCATTTCTACGTGTCAAATAATTATACATTTAACGGGTCATGTTATACAAATTAACTAATCAAATTCAACACATATGTCGATTCAAATTTTTTACTATCCTACGTCAAATTCAATTGCATAATATTTATCACTTTATACATTACAATTTAACATCCACTATAAACAACAAACAATCAATCATTTATCAACCAAACGGGATTGTCATCGTATAATTATCAGATAATGGTGTCAGATGTCATAGGTGGACTGATACAGGTAATAACATATATATATATAACAGTGTAAATAACTATCAATAGCATATTTCAATTGTCGTTTCAATTGAAATCAAATTTAATAAATAAAAGAACATTAATCGTGAGTGGTTGCTCACCTTTCGAGGCTAGATAGATTTGACAAAGAAATGAGCTACGAATCGAAGCACGAATCCCGAATCGGAGCAAGATTGGCACGAATTAGATGAACGAGGCTAAAATCAAGGATTAATGAACCGAATCAGAAACAAATTGATATATACAGAAAATATTTATTATTTTATTAAATCAATAATTTAATCCAAGGAAAAATTTATAATAAGATATATATAGTTAAAAGAAAATACATACTATTACTTTATCAATATACATAATATATTAGCAAAGCAATGCTTACCTATATACTAACTAATGTAACTATATCTATATAATATTTTACTCAGAACAGAACAACAGACTTGACTTAACTATATGGATAAGTATAAAACAACCAGTACCTTATATTTTTACTAACAAATAATATAACTGTTTATAAACTTATATCTATATCAGAGACAAGCTATATGTAAGCTAATATGTTCATTAAGTATTTTTTTTCAAAAACACAATATATAAACGATGCAGCTTACATACTATACATGTTATTTAATTAAGATAAATATACACGTATAAACTAATATACTTCTTTTTCCGAAACAAACCTTAATTTTACAATAAAATTTGAAATAAATGAAACTATATATACTCTCGACCATGTCATATTCGAAGGTAAAGATCCATGCAACTTATATACTTCACATAAAATTTTCTAATAAAATATTCCTCTTATACTGTTAGAAGAAAATATGAACAATATATAAAACAGAACCTAGTTTTCAACATAAATGAACTAACGAACTTTAAAACACATACTGCTATAAGTTTTGATAGCACGTTAAAATCATAATAGTATAATTTACATGAACTGTTATATAATACACACATTCAACAATTATATGTATTTTATAACCAATAACCTATAAAGGCTTTTATACCGTACTGTTATAATAAACAACAACTTTAAAACTTCAAATAACTTAAATTCCTTTTCAAACCATATATGAAACTCAAGTGATAAACTGGGAACTTACAAAAAGTGATATGATAAAATATAATATAACAAACTATACATATGACTATCAGATTGTGCATATAATTTTTTTTTCTTCTCTTCTTTATACTTGCAGCTACAGATTTTTTTTCACACATAACTTATACTATATAACAATCACGAATCCACAATACAACTGTAATATATATGCAACATTTTAACTAAGAACTTAGACATATACCTCTGGACACGCACAGAGAAGAATCGAGACTCGGCCAGTTGAGGAGGCAAGGCGCACGAAGTAGGGATCGATGCTTGCGGCAAGCGGAGGCTGGCTAAAGTTGGTCGAAGGGTGGTAGGGCTTAAAGACCTCGGCTGAGTTCGGTTCACGGCGGTTGCGCGAGCTTCGCTAAATGGTGGCTGGTGGTTGCATGGGCTTTGTTTGGCCGTGGGCTTGAGATGAGAGTGAAAACTTGGTGGCAGATGATGACTATGTGGTGGATGGGGTTGGTCGCGTTGCTTGCTTGAGGGGTGACTGGAGGGGAAAACGTGGAGTCGTGTTGTCTCGGTGTGTAGAAGAGAGAGAATAGGTGGCGAAGAAAAGTGGCGATGGTTGGAGGAAAAGGGAAAGAAGTTTTCGGCATTGAAGAATACTAGCAGTTCTCATCTCTCAAAGCAAAAAGAATATGAAACAGTGCATATATTTAAAAATAGGTCACCGAAGTATAAGCAAACGTAGTATTTTTCTTTTTAAAATTCGAGAACGAGCAGCCACCGGTCACGCTAATGGTATACGTGAGCTATATAATATAATCTTATACTCGAATGAAAAAAAAAAGCATCATTGGAAAGCAGAGAGGCGCAGCAACAAATGTTATAAAGTGAAGGTGAGAATCGGAAGAGTCCAGCATTGATCTCTGAAATTAATAGATGATAATGTCAATTGGTTTACACGGGGTAGTTGGATGGTCCAAGGAAATTAAAAAGGAAAACTATGGATACCGGTACGACTAATTGATTTGCAGATTCCGCTGCGTATCAAATTTCAGAACATAGAATTGAATGTACAGTAGAGATCAGCACGACGAGACGATCAACAAATATCAGTGGAATGATTGAATTATAAAAATTCGAATTTTTTACTAGCGGAAAATGCAGCAAAAACGTAGAAAAATAAGATTGACGGAGCTAAAAAAGTCCGAATTTGAAAAAACGAAAAATGATGTCTTGCTCAGAAGATGATTTAGAATTTTTCTATGTAAAAATATTTAGGTTTCGAAAATGTTTTATTTTCATCGATTTTTAACTGATTAAAATAAATTTACGTACGAAAATAAACTTCATATTTTCGGACGAAAATTTACCAGTTACTATGTTTAACGAGACGCATTTCAAATATTAAATTTATATTTTAAAATTTATTTGTTTAAAATTCCACAAAATTTCAATAAATAACGTTATTAAAACCAGTTAAATTTACGGGTCGTTACATCGGATGATTTTTTGAAGCTAGAAGTGAGTGAAGAAGCGGTATAAATGAGAGAACTGAGTTGGAAGCATAAGGTAGGGAGCTGTTGTCACAAGGATCTGTTATTGGCCTAGTGGAGAGCAAAAGAATCACATTCAGGGAGTCGTTGGGTTGATGTTCTGCAATCAACGCCAAATTTGAAGTGTGGTTGAGCATTAAAATACCTAGAAACAGTAGATATAGCTTCATCTAAGACATGGATAATTTCAGCACTTAACTGGGCCTTACATAATTAGAAATTTGATGAGTTGTAGGAGGCAGGTCTGCACAATACATGTGGATATGCACATTTTGTGGTAATCATGGCCCGTGGCTGAGGCTAATTTAAGAATGAATTATTTTATAGAGGAACAATACTAGGTTGATGGTTCCCATGATGGAAAGCAAGGCCTGTCTCACGAATTGGCATACAATCCACATCAATTAGAAAGTGATGTTATACTTAGAATATATGGGACTTGCATCATGACCATTGCCAACAAGATGATTCTAAGGCTATTTCATTTCACTTTTTTATCACTAAACTATTTGTAAATGTAGCTGCAAACTAGGCTATAAAATGAACATGAGCATTGTGATTTTACAGATCACGTATGCTTAAATTTAATTCAATGTATTTTACTTTTGTAATAGTTGACTATTGCTTTTTTTCCTGATTCAATATCACATTCTTATGTATATGCTTAAATTTTGGAAGGAATCATAGAAATGCTAAAAGTATATTTCTTTTATTAGTACAGATATACACCAAGTTCTCAGGTATATGCGTTGTTTGTTGCTCTTACTCTCATTCACTCTACTGCTAAAAAAGGTGTTGTTATATTACCTTTTGTTTATTCATTCATGCTTATTTTGTTAATTTCGTTAGCTCGTATATTTTAATTTTTATTTGTTTGTAGTTGCATACGCAATTAGAAAAGCCTAACAATTTTGTTAATTTCGTTAACTCCTATATTCATTCATGCTTATTTTTAGTTTTATTTCGATACTCACACAGAATTTAGGAACTTACATAATAATTTAAAAACAAAGATCATATCCTAACAATCGTTTTACAATTGGATAGTTCTCAATAAGTATCACCTTGATGTCTATGTTTACTACATCCATTCAGTTCTAATAATTTATCACTATTAAATTATGTTAACTGGTTCCATGTAGTTCCTATATATTATTCAACCTGTAATGATAATATAGGTGGTGCTATTTAGCATCACCATCTGATGATGATGACTAGAAAATGTTACTACTTTAAATCGGATCAACTAGAAAAGGGTATTGGGTTATCAGTGCACCTCAGGCAAGTATGTTAGCATAAAGTTTTGTTCATTGACTGTTTCGATTTGTACATTCTAATTTTTTACTGAAGTTGAAACCAATAAAACAATCTTGAAATTATACATAGACACACAGTGAGACATTCAAGTTCAGCTCCCCATTTGATTAATTAATCAATTTATTAATTCCAAGATTTTTTTAGCTAATATCCATTTTATTTAACTAGTCACTTAATGTTTTCATTTTGTTAGTGGTTTTCTCTTACTCAATTAGTTATTAATATATTTGTAGTCCATAATGCATATGAGAATCAAAAAAAAGCTGGAGCCTTCGAAAGTTTGAAAGATAGCATGCCTTTTTAATCAGTGGTTAAATTGTTTTTTAACTTCATTTCCTTAGTTATTTAAGTGAATATGAAGTTTAAGAATGATTCGTTGGTGATCAGTTAAGTACGAGTTCTAGCATTAGCTAGGTAAATCCATCAAGGAAATATAAAATGCCATAATGATGTGGTGGAATGGAATAATAGAGGTTTCAAAGCCACTATACTAAACAAAACAAAGACAATTGATTTAAAAAACTATAGAAATTTTGTTTTCTTTTAGAAATTAGGATCAGTTGCTTAGTCAAACTTAGTCATTTTTCTTTACTTACCCTAAAAGTCTAATAATTTGAAATTTTTCCAAACTTGAACATTGTAATCCTTCGTTAAATTCAATGCACGGGGCAATGTTCTTTTAGCACTACATGCTATAAAACCAATGTAAAAATTAGCTGGAAAGCTTAACTATGTTTTATAAATTTTTAACTAAGTTAACTATGTTTTATAAAAATTAATTAAGTTTAAAGAAATTAACTGTGTTAAATAAGTTTTTTTAAAACTAATTAAATTTTTAAAAACAACTATGTTTTCAAAAGTTAACCATCAATTATAAAAAAATTAACCAAGTTACCTTAGTTTATAAAAAATAATTATGTTAATTAAGTCCATATACTTCAACTAAGTTTATAAAAATTAACTAAGCTTTATAAAAATTAATCAAGTTTATAAAAAATTATTTAAATTATATAAAATATGTTTAAGTTAGCAAAGTTTTATGAAAACTAAACGTTTATAATAATTAACTGAGGTTTATAAAAATTAACTAGATTTTATAAAGTTAATAAAAATTAAATAAGTCTTATGAAAATTAACAAAGTCTTATAAAAATTAAATAGATCTATAAAATTAAATAAACATTAAAAAATTAACCAAGTTATCTTAGTTTTATAAAAATTAACTAAGTTGTATAAAATTTTAACTAAATTAACGAAGTTTTATAAACTTTAACTAATTTTTTTGAAATTAATCAAGTTTTCAAAATTAGCGAAAATTATAAAAATTAACCAGGTTTATAAAAATTAATATTTTTATATAATTTAACTAAGTTTTATAAAATTGAACTAATTTTTTAAGAATAAATCTAGTTTAAAAAATTAAATATTTATTGTAAAAATTAACTAAATCTTATAAAAATTAACCTATTAATAAAAATTAATCAAGTTAACTAAATTTTATAATAATTAAAAATTAAATAAGTCTAATAAAAATAACTAAGTCTTATAAAAGTTGAATAAGATTTATAAAAATTAAATGAGATTTATAAAAATTAAATAAGCATTAAAAAGTTAACTAAATTAACTTAGTTTTATAAAAATTAACTAAGTTTTATAAAAATTTAACTAAATTTTGTAAAAATTTAACTTAGTTAACTATTTTTTTTTTGAAATTAACCTACTTTATGTCTAAATTTTATAAAATTTAACCAAGTTTGTAAAAACTAATTATTTTTTATATAATTTAACTAAGTTTTATAAAAAATTAGTTAAAGTAACTAAATTTTATAAAAATTAATCTAGTTTACAAAAGTTAAATATTTTTGTAAAAATTAACCAAATCTTATAAAAACTAATCTATTTATAAATATTAATTAAGTTAACTAATTTTATAATAATTAAATAAGTTTATAAAAACTGACTAAGCTAATTTTGTTTTATAATAACTCATAAGTTAATAAAAGTTAACTAAATTTATAGAAAACAACTAAATTAACTAAGTTTTGCAATAATTAAATACGTTCATAAAAATTAATTAAGCTAAACTATAAGATATGACTGTTAGATATATGAGGTCACCACGTACTATTCTAATTAGAGTTTGAATTGTAAATAGCAAGTAATATAAACAATCCTTAATTGCAATAACATATATATTTGACATAAGATTATGTAGAGTGTGTATCGGCATTAAGCATGTCAACATGTTAAATATGTATGTTTTTGTTAGTGCCTTTTTCATATATCTTTTCATGTATGTCTTCGTATGCGTGGTTTAAATGCTCTCTCCCTTTCTTATAGGGTATTGGAGATTTGAAGATGACGAACATGGACATTTTACGATCATTGTATTTTCTTTTGTAGAGTCCTAATGGTAATATTATCATGTATGTTTAAAAATATCGACTATGAAATATTATATACAATATTGAATTTGGCGTAATTTTGATTACGTATGATATATAATATTTTTTATTATCAAAGTTTCATATTATTGTTGTTTGAGTTGATTGAATTGTTCATAAAACGAGGCAAATATATCTTGCTGTTAAATTTTCAAATGTATAGAAAGACTATTGTAAACTCAAAGCGAGGATAAAGAAAAATAGCATTTTTGAAAGGTATAGAAAATATATAACAGCGTTTTTGATATGCCAAAGCAAAACTACAATAGCGTTTTTGATATGACGTAGAAAATATGCAAAGTGTTTATAAAATGCTACAAAAATTCTAGCTTTTCATAGCTTTTTTTCTTTATGTTACAATAGGCCACGGATCTACTATAACATGTTGTTATATAGCTTACATAAAAATATAATGAACTACTATTAAAAATGGGTTGGAAATGCTAGAAAAGTATTCACAACATTAACCAAAATACTACAAAAAGTACTCTTAGCATTGAAAAACCGCTATGAAAAATATTTTATCTCAGTTGGAAAAACGCCATAAAAAGAGTTTAATCGCATAATCTAAATGCTTTTGAAACCCATCCTTTTATAGTTGTTCATCTGATGTTATAGTAGGCCCCTGGCTTTTAGTGGCATGTTGTTACACAACATCATGAAAAATGCTGTTAAAGCCTTTTATAGCGTTTTTTGAACGCTGTTTAAAGTCCTAATGTTATAGTGGGTACACCTTCCTTCCCTTGTTGCATGCTCGAGTATCCTGTTGCCATCGTCAGACTATTTCGTCAAGCATAACTGACTCAGCCACATTGCGAGCTTCCAATATGGACGTCGCCATCCTCCTATGCATGAGGCAGCCACACTTGTATCTCTGGCCATGGCGCCGTCCTATGGTGCGATTTTGTTTACTTAGGTTTCTTTTTCATTTTCAATTTTATGCAAATTGAATGAGGGATTAGTCCTGAATGGTAGAAAATGGATTGGCTTTGTTATGGATTAAAGAGATAAGGATGAGGAAGAGTGGTCCAATAAGGAAGAGTGTTGTATTTGATTTAATCATAACACTAACAACAAAATATAATGTACACATCATTTGTTATTGCACTTTCGTTGCGGCTATTTGATAAAATCTCATTTCATTCAAATAAATCATACGATAATCTAAATATAGCGATCGATATACATATAGATTTAAATGGTTCTTTGAAAATTTCGTAAATTTCAAAACGTATAAAATTTCCAAAAAATTACCAGGCGCGAACAATTTGAAAAAATTTCGACAAAGTATCTCATTTGTACGGAGAGGCTTATGAACAATTACAATATGATAAGTCAAATATACATCAATTAGAACATGGTCGAAAATAATTATATCAAAATCTTGCCATACGACATATAATTCACACTACATATAACTTTTTAAATAAAAAACATACCTTATTTTTAGCATTTCAAAGCAATTTATTAAATTTTATTTGAGCTTAAGCGAGTTTGCTCCACATTTCAATCCATGTAGTCTTCTTGTACCCATCCTCAATTCAAACCAAATATATAAGTCATATATATAAATATCGAATAAGAGTCACTTCATTAATGTTATGTATCCACCATTAAGAAATTCAATTACAGCCTATATAACCAGGAATATTTTGCAATTTCAGTAATTAATTGCTTAGTTAATATAACTATTCTGTCACGACATGTTCATCAAATGCCTATTTTAAACAATTTGATATTTATTTATTTTGAAGTTTAAATGGTTTTAAAAAAAAATGGAAAGACGTAATACTCATTGTAACGACCCGTATTTTACATGTCGATGATATCGTAGAATTATTAGGTCGTTGGTATTGTTTATGTCGTCCAAAGCTTAAGTCGTCCGGAGTTAGCTCGTGAGCGATTTAGTGGGGTAGAACGACCTAGGAGTTAGGTCGTGTAAAAGTTATGTCGTGTGAAAGATAGGTCGGGTGGAGCGACCTATAGGGTAACGACCTAAGTATATTGAGCGACCTATAGGATTGGGCCGACCTAGGCGAGTTAACGACCTAAGAGTGTGGGCGACTTATAGGATTAGCGACCTATAGGATGGGAACGACCTAAGGTATATATCCGACCTATAGAAATGAGTGACTTAGGGTTAGCGACCTAGCAGTTAGGCGAGTTAACGGGTTGAAGGCAGTTAACGACCTAAGAGCTATCGGGTTAGGGGTCCCAACGACCTAGTAGTGAGCGACCTAAAGCAGAGTGTTGCGTAGAGTTAGGTCAAGTGTAGCGACCTAAGAAGGGTAGCGACCTAAGGAGGCTAGTTACGATTGGTTAGGTCGTAAACGACCTAAGTTAGAATGCTGTGTTTGTTAGGTCGCAGGAATGATAGGTCGCGTGAGTGATAGATCGTGGGGTTGCTTAACCCAGTTAGGTCGATCGGTCGCATGGATCGTTAGGTCGCGTGAGTACACCAGTTAGGTCGGGGAAGTGGCTAGGTTGTTAGGTCGTGATGTTTTAGGTCGTGGATGACCTAATAGTGAGCGACCTAAAACCGAGCGACCTAAAAACTGCCTATAAATACACGGCCATTTCCTCACTTTTTGGCACCGGATTTTGAAGCGACGAAGTGCTGCCATTTTGAGAGCTCGACTACAACATTTCTTCACTTCTTTTCTCTACTCTAATCTTGTGCTAACATCCATCCAAGATCGAAGATCAAGATCGAAGATCCAAGAGCCAAAGTTGAAGATCTTCATCCAACAAAGTGAGATTTCATCGTTTCAAGCGGGATTTCGACAAATCAAGCTTGAATCCTTGCTGTCCAGATCTGAAGTTGATAATTTTTGAAGTGTTTGGGTGATTCGGTGAGTGGTGGTTATCTCTCACGCGGACCCAAAGGAGTATATTGGATTGGTGGTTTGTTGAAGTGTTGTAGATAGTGATTTTATGCATATTTCTTTAGATCCAAGTGTAGATCCATTACTTATGAAGATGTTTACTTATGCAAGTTCATTCACCAAGTTGTAGAGATAAAAACCCATGATTTATATTTGTTAGATCTATGCTAAAAACCCATGATTCATGTATGTTAGACTTATGCTCACTTATTTACGAAATTGCCATTTTAGTTACAAATGCCTATTTAGATCTTGATTGACTACTTATTTGTTTGGATTAATGTTTGCCTTGTTTGATTGTTGTGAATGAGTTATCTAGTTGATAGATTTGGACAAGTATGGTCAAAGACGATTCAAAAGCTACGAAAGAGGCTCTTGAATGGTGAAAGTTGCTTAAGGCATATGTAGTGGATGTTGACGCTCATATGTATGGATTGGATGATGTTGAGATGGAATTTTGCCATGATGTGATGAGGCAAACCATGATGTTAAGATAAGCCTTTGCTATGATGAAGATGAGACGAGGCATGAGGTGATGTAACCTTGGTATAATCAAGAAGGATTGCTCCAAGCATGTTGATAACTTGAAGGGTAGTTCAAGTTGATTGATAATGGATGGCTCAAGAGGTAGTTTGGGCTAGGATGAGAATAGTCGTCAAGGAGGATGACTAGAAGGCTTGGATTTCATCGTTGTTGAAGGTTCTAGCAGACTCAAAGCAAGAGTACAAGGGTTGCCCTAAAGACTACAGGTAGGTGGTCTGGACACCCTAAAGACTACAGGTAGGTGGTCGAGTACTCTGGGTAGTTGCGAAAATTCCTAGGCACGGGTCATGATGACGTGTGGAGTTATGTCTAGAACCGGGGTTACCATTAGCCCTTGATAGATGGCTCAGGAAGGGGTCGGTCATTCAATTAACGGTGATTTCGAAGCAACGTTAACAGTGATAGCCAGAGTCATGGATGTTTGGACGTTTGGTTGTATCATCATTCGGTCTCAAGAGCGGTGTTTTCTGGGTGCTTATCTGATCTTGGTTTAGGCCTTGGGGGTTTGTATTTGGAAAACATTGACCTTGACTCGAGTGATTATTGCTTTACTTTAATTGCCTGCTATGTTATGCTTGCTTGTCCTTAATGTGTGCCTGGGAGCTATCACTGTAGAAAGAGGTGGAGTGGGATGGGTTGGTTCCTATTCCTTTTATCCCTTATACTCTTTTGGTATGTTTGATAGTTGATTTACTGCTCACTAAGACTTTGTCTGACTCAAGGTTTTATGTCTCCTCTTATTACCTTGGGCTGTTCATCCATGTTGGGATGGGCAGACTAGGTAGCAGGCGACAGGTGCTGTTCATGGAGGTTTACGCTGATGACAACGAAGACGAGCAGGAGGCTTTTGCATATTATTTCTTATTATATGTACTGGATATTCCGCTGATTGTTGATTACTCCGAGTGCTATGTAGTGAGGCTTCTTGTATTCATGATTCAGACCTTGTTTAAAGCTATTATGATTAGATGATGATATTCTGTTCTATGGGAGCTTCACTATATTATATTTCTCTATTGTATTTTATCCATGCGCTGTGAGTTTTACGATAGAGTCTGCGATGTTTTTACCTTACCCTGACAATCGTCCATGGCTGCCTGGCACACTTTCAGCGCACTATTTCCTTATTCGGTGCAGGAGTCATGGGCGGTCGTCACATTTGGTATCAGAGCTTTGGTTAATCGATTTTAGCCAACGCTCGCTGACGTAACTACGTATGAGAGACGTAATTGTATTTTGATGGATGATTACTATATATATATAATATAGTAGCTTAGAGGGATTTGAACTCCTTATGCAGTTGTTTCTTAAGGTGTTCTAATCATTCTTTTACAGATAATAAGGATGAGTCGAAGTGAGAGACAAACTGCGAGGGAAAGCCGTGCTGCTAGGGAAGCTGTTGATTATACTCCTATGTTTGAGGCCATGATGACTTCGATCATGAGGAGAATACCAGCTTCAGGATCATCAGTGGATGTGGGAGTTCAAGTTCAAGCTCCAAGACCAGTGGATTTTGCTAAGCTTTGCAAGGACTATACTTCTCTTGGAGGGAAGGTTTTCTTGGGAACGGAATCGACCATTGAGGTGCAGAGATGGATTGATGCTTGTCAAAGGATTTTTGGTGACTTGGGAATTGAGGATGCAACAAAGAGAAAGCTCGCATCAAGGCAACTTCAAGGGAGAGCTTCGGATTGGTGGAATTCTATCACCATTGATACTCCGGAGGAGGAGATTACTTGGGAGCAATTCCAAGCTAGATTTGAAGCTAAGTTCATCTCTACAGCTCAGAAATCTGTTTTGTTCAAGAAGTTTGTAGAGCTCAAGCAAGGTGGGAGATCGGTCCTTGATTATGTTTCTGAGTTTGAGGCTTTGTCCAAGTATGCCAGATCGTATATTGATTCTCCCTATCAGAAGAATGAGAAGTTTGTGACAGGCTTGGACACTTATCTTGGGAGACAGTTGGTGGATCATTTGGATGATCCGTTTGAGAAGCTTGTGGAGAAAGCTCTCAGGCATGAGAGTTTGTTTCCTAAGGAAGGATCTGTTGATGCTGTAACCAAGGAAGGGTCTAGGCCACAGCAGGGTGGAAACAAGAAGAGGAAGCAGCAGCAACAGAAGGGTAAGGATGGCCAGAAGAAGCCGAAGGGTGAAGTGACCTGCTACAACTGTCAGCAGAAGGGTCATCTCTTCAGAGATTGCAAGAATCCCAAGGTGCCGGGAAAGTGTTATAACTGTGATAAGCTGGGACATATCAAGAAGAATTGTCCAGAGCCGAGGAAGGACAGGCAGATTGTGCAAGCTTATGCTTTGGGAGCTGTGCCGTCGTCTTCAAAGCTCCTACTGCTGAAGAGAAGGGGAAGAGTGTGGTGGTTCAAGGTACTCTTTCCATTTGTGGTATTCCAGTTAGAGTGTTGTTTGATACTGGAGCGTCGCATTCTTTTGTTTGTGATGATCTTGTAGGCCGGTTAGGTTTGAAACCAGATATTGTTGATAGGCCATTGGTTGTGACTAATCCAGTTGGGGGTTCGTCATGTTTGTGTATGATATGCCGTGGTCTAGTTGTGTCGAGTCATGATTGCTCTTTTGCTTGTGATTGCTTTGTTCTGAACTTTGCGGGGCTCGGAATTATTTTGGGTATGGACTGGCTTAGGAAGTATGCGGCAAGGATTGATTGTGAGAGGCTGGAGGTGACAGTCGGGAATGTGGAAGGGCGAAAGGTTATGATACGATGTAAGCATGAAGAAGGCGTCTTCATGAGCTTCATGTATTCGCTGGTTGTTCCACGGGATGGACTGTCATCGGTGCCTATTGTGAATGGATTTGAGGATGTCTTTGACGAAGTCAAAGGGTTACCGCCGCATAGGGAGATCGAGTTTCGTATCGATCTAGTTGAGGGAGCCAGACCTGTTGTGATGCCTCTTAGGCGGATGGCGCCTAGGGAACAGCAAGAGCTGAAGGTGCAGGTTGATGACCTTTTGCAGAAAGGATTCATTCGGCGTAGTGTGTCCGAATGGGGTGCACCAGTTGTGTTCGCAACCAAAGCGGATGGATCGTTAAGGTTGTGTGTGGATTATCATGAGCTGAATAAAGTGACTAAGAAGAACAAGTATCCATTGCCGAGAATAGATGACTTGTTTGATCAGCTTCACGAGGCTAAGGTGTTTTCTCAGATGGATTTGGCGACGGGATTTCACCAGTTGAGAGTGGCGAAAGATAGTGTGCCGAAGACTGCTTTTAGGACACCATCCGGATTTTATGAGTGGCTGGTAATGCCGTTTGGATTGACTAACGCACCAGCATATTTTGTGGATCTTATGAATAGAGTGTTCAGAGATCAGTTGAACAAGTTTGTACTTGTGTTCGTGGATGATATTCTGATTTATTCCAGAACTGAGGAAGAGCACAAGACGCACTTGCGTATTGCTTTGGAAATCTTACGGAAACATCAGCTGAAGGCTAAGTTTTCGAAGTGTCACTTCTGGAAGAGTGAAGTGAGATTCTTAGGACATGTTATCTCTGGAAATGGAATAGCGGTTGATCCCGCTAAGGTGGCAGCGATCCAGGATTGGATTAGACCTAAGAATGCATCTGATGTGAGAAGTTTTCTTGGATTAGCAGGATATTATCGTCGGTTTATCAAAGATTTTTCCAAGATAGCTGCACCGTTAACAGGATTGACGAAGAAGAACCAAGTGTTCAGATGGGATGATAAGTGTGAGCAAGCTTTCGTAATCCTAAAAGAGCGACTAATAAGTGCTCCTGTTTTGACTATTCCAAGAGGGAATGATGAGATGGTGGTTTACACCGATGCCTGTGGTACTGGACTTGGAGCAGTGCTGATGCAGAAGGATAAAGTTGTTGCGTATGCTAGTCGACAACTGAAGCCGCATGAAAGGAATTATCCGACACATGATTTGGAGTTAGCAGCGATTGTATTTGCTTTGAAGATGTGGAGACATTATATTTTGGGAGTTCGATTCGAGTTGTTTACGGATCATAAGTCGTTGAAGTATCTGTTTTCCCAAAAGGATTTGAATCTTCGACAGCAACGATGGCTAGAGTTTTTAGCATCGTATGATTTTGGTATAGCTTATACTCCGGGAAAAGGTAACGCAGTAGCTGATGCGTTGAGTCGAAGACATGCAGGATTGGGAGCCATGTTTTCGGAATGGAAGAGTCTCGAGTATTTAGCTGGATTTGACTTCAGGCCTAGATGTGAATTGGAACCTGAAATGTTGGCAAACTTATCGATAAGACCTACTCTTGTGGAAAGGATTGGCGAGAGCCAAAAACGAGATGATAAGCTTGTCAAGATTATCCGTGATTTGGAATCTGGATTGGAACTAGAGAAGGATAAAGGATTCGAGGTCGATCGAGAAGGTTGGCTTCGAAAGCAAGGACGACTAGTTGTTCCCGATGTGGATGGATTGAGAAATGAAGTCCTTAGGGAAAGTCATCACTCGAAGTTGACGATTCATCCGGGTGGAAATAAGATGTATCGGGATATGAAGAGAACCTATTATTGGGAAGGTATGAAGAAGGATATTGGAAATTTTATTTCCAAGTGTATGAATTGCCAGTTGGTTAAGGCAGAGCAGAAGAAGCCAAGTGGATTGCTTCATCCATTAGAAGTTCCTATGTGGAAGTGGGAACAGATATCGATGGATTTTATCGATGGTCTACCTAGAACAAGAGCAGGAAATGAAGCGATCTGGGTCATAGTAGATCGGTTGACCAAGAGTGCAAGATTCATTCCTGTTCGATCGACTAGGACTGCATCGAAGTTGGCTGAGTTGTATGTTAAGTGGATAGTTCGATTCCATGGTATTCCGAAGAGTATAGTGAGCGATCGAGACCCATTGTTCACTAGTGGATTTTGGAAGAGCTTCCAGGAAGTTTTGGGAACCGAGTTGTGTTTGAGTACAGCTTATCATCCCCAAACAGATGGTCAGACTGAGAGAGTCAACCGAGTTTTGGAAGATCTTCTCAGAGCTTGTGTTTTGGACTTCGGAGGATCATGGGAAGATCACCTTCATTTGGTGGAATTTGCATATAATAACAGTTATCAGTCAAGTATTGGCATGGCACCATATGAAGCACTGTATGGAAGACCGTGTAACTCTCCGACATGTTGGTTGGAAACTGGAGAAAAACTGATACTTGGGCCAGAGATGATTCGACAGACTACGGATTGCATAGAGATCATTCGGCGACGAATGAAGGCAGCCCAAGATCGTCAAAAAAGTTATGCTGACAAGCGTCGTAAGGATTTGGAATTCGACGTAGGAGATGTGGTTTTTGTGAAGATTTCTCCTCTGAAGAATGTTATTAGATTCGGGAAGAAAGGGAAGTTGACTCCGAGATTTGTTGGACCATTTCCGATCATCGAGCGAATTGGAAAGCTCGCTTATAGATTGGAGTTACCGGAAAAGATGGCGGGTGTGCATAATGTTTTTCATGTATCTTATCTACGGAAGTATGTGCACGACTCGAATACAGTGGTTTCTGCTGATAGCTGTGAAGATTTGGAGGTTGATCCAGTTGTTAGAAGACCTCGTAAGCCGCTTCGTATTGTAGAAACCGACACGAAACAGCTTAGGAGGAAGACGATTATGTTGCTCAAGGTACAATGGAGTGATGATGTTAACGACTGTACATGGGAGGAGGAAGAGAGGATGAAGGCAACTCATCCTGAACTCTTCGAGGTATGGCCCTAAGGTGTCGTGACATCTCATGAATTTGTAACTTGTTCTAATCTTAGAATTCTGCATGCTAGGCTAGAATTTGGATGCATGGTTTGTTGGTTGCTATGGATAGTAGGCATGCAGAATAGTTTTGGTTGCTCTTGTTTGCTTGGAATTTCGGGGGCGAAATTCCTAAGGGGGAGAGAATGTAACGACCCGTATTTTACATGTCGATGATATCGTAGAATTATTAGGTCGTTGGTATTGTTTATGTCGTCCAAAGCTTAAGTCGTCCGGAGTTAGCTCATGAGCGATTTAGTGGGGTAGAACGACCTAGGAGTTAGGTCGTGTAAAAGTTATGTCGTGTGAAAGATAGGTCGGGTGGAGCGACCTATAGGGTAACGACCTAAGTATATTGAGCGACCTATAGGATTGGGCCGACCTAGGCGAGTTAACGACCTAAGAGTGTGGGCGACTTATAGGATTAGCGACCTATAGGATGGGAACGACCTAAGGTATATATCCGACCTATAGAAATGAGTGACTTAGGGTTAGCGACCTAAGGTATATATCCTGTTGCCATCGTCAGACTATTTCGTCAAGCATAACTGACTCAGCCACATTGCGAGCTTCCAATATGGACGTCGCCATCCTCCTATGCATGAGGCAGCCACACTTGTATCTCTGGCCATGGCGCCGTCCTATGGTGCGATTTTGTTTACTTAGGTTTCTTTTTCATTTTCAATTTTATGCAAATTGAATGAGGGATTAGTCCTGAATGGTAGAAAATGGATTGGCTTTGTTATGGATTAAAGAGATAAGGATGAGGAAGAGTGGTCCAATAAGGAAGAGTGTTGTATTTGATTTAATCATAACACTAACAACAAAATATAATGTACACATCATTTGTTATTGCACTTTCGTTGCGGCTATTTGATAAAATCTCATTTCATTCAAATAAATCATACGATAATCTAAATATAGCGATCGATATACATATAGATTTAAATGGTTCTTTGAAAATTTCGTAAATTTCAAAACGTATAAAATTTCCAAAAAATTACCAGGCGCGAACAATTTGAAAAAATTTCGACAAAGTATCTCATTTGTACGGAGAGGCTTATGAACAATTACAATATGATAAGTCAAATATACATCAATTAGAACATGGTCGAAAATAATTATATCAAAATCTTGCCATACGACATATAATTCACACTACATATAACTTTTTAAATAAAAAACATACCTTATTTTTAGCATTTCAAAGCAATTTATTAAATTTTATTTGAGCTTAAGCGAGTTTGCTCCACATTTCAATCCATGTAGTCTTCTTGTACCCATCCTCAATTCAAACCAAATATATAAGTCATATATATAAATATCGAATAAGAGTCACTTCATTAATGTTATGTATCCACCATTAAGAAATTCAATTACAGCCTATATAACCAGGAATATTTTGCAATTTCAGTAATTAATTGCTTAGTTAATATAACTATTCTGTCACGACATGTTCATCAAATGCCTATTTTAAACAATTTGATATTTATTTATTTTGAAGTTTAAATGGTTTTAAAAAAAAATGGAAAGACGTAATACTCATTGTAACGACCCGTATTTTACATGTCGATGATATCGTAGAATTATTAGGTCGTTGGTATTGTTTATGTCGTCCAAAGCTTAAGTCGTCCGGAGTTAGCTCGTGAGCGATTTAGTGGGGTAGAACGACCTAGGAGTTAGGTCGTGTAAAAGTTATGTCGTGTGAAAGATAGGTCGGGTGGAGCGACCTATAGGGTAACGACCTAAGTATATTGAGCGACCTATAGGATTGGGCCGACCTAGGCGAGTTAACGACCTAAGAGTGTGGGCGACTTATAGGATTAGCGACCTATAGGATGGGAACGACCTAAGGTATATATCCGACCTATAGAAATGAGTGACTTAGGGTTAGCGACCTAGCAGTTAGGCGAGTTAACGGGTTGAAGGCAGTTAACGACCTAAGAGCTATCGGGTTAGGGGTCCCAACGACCTAGTAGTGAGCGACCTAAAGCAGAGTGTTGCGTAGAGTTAGGTCAAGTGTAGCGACCTAAGAAGGGTAGCGACCTAAGGAGGCTAGTTACGATTGGTTAGGTCGTAAACGACCTAAGTTAGAATGCTGTGTTTGTTAGGTCGCAGGAATGATAGGTCGCGTGAGTGATAGATCGTGGGGTTGCTTAACCCAGTTAGGTCGATCGGTCGCATGGATCGTTAGGTCGCGTGAGTACACCAGTTAGGTCGGGGAAGTGGCTAGGTTGTTAGGTCGTGATGTTTTAGGTCGTGGATGACCTAATAGTGAGCGACCTAAAACCGAGCGACCTAAAAACTGCCTATAAATACACGGCCATTTCCTCACTTTTTGGCACCGGATTTTGAAGCGACGAAGTGCTGCCATTTTGAGAGCTCGACTACAACATTTCTTCACTTCTTTTCTCTACTCTAATCTTGTGCTAACATCCATCCAAGATCGAAGATCAAGATCGAAGATCCAAGAGCCAAAGTTGAAGATCTTCATCCAACAAAGTGAGATTTCATCGTTTCAAGCGGGATTTCGACAAATCAAGCTTGAATCCTTGCTGTCCAGATCTGAAGTTGATAATTTTTGAAGTGTTTGGGTGATTCGGTGAGTGGTGGTTATCTCTCACGCGGACCCAAAGGAGTATATTGGATTGGTGGTTTGTTGAAGTGTTGTAGATAGTGATTTTATGTATATTTCTTTAGATCCAAGTGTAGATCTATTACTTATGAAGATGTTTACTTATGCAAGTTCATTCATCAAGTTGTAGAGATAAAAACCCATGATTTATATTTGTTAGATCTATGCTAAAAACCCATGATTCATGTATGTTAGACTTATGCTCACTTATTTACGAAATTGCCATTTTAGTTACAAATGCCTATTTAGATCTTGATTGACTACTTATTTGTTTGGATTAATGTTTGCCTTGTTTGATTGTTGTGAATGAGTTATCTAGTTGATAGATTTGGACAAGTATGGTCAAAGACGATTCAAAAGCTACGAAAGAGGCTCTTGAATGGTGAAAGTTGCTTAAGGCATATGTAGTGGATGTTGACGCTCATATGTATGGATTGGATGATGTTGAGATGGAATTTTGCCATGATGTGATGAGGCAAACCATGATGTTAAGATAAGCCTTTGCTATGATGAAGATGAGACGAGGCATGAGGTGATGTAACCTTGGTATAATCAAGAAGGATTGCTCCAAGCATGTTGATAACTTGAAGGGTAGTTCAAGTTGATTGATAATGGATGGCTCAAGAGGTAGTTTGGGCTAGGATGAGAATAGTCGTCAAGGAGGATGACTAGAAGGCTTGGATTTCATCGTTGTTGAAGGTTCTAGCAGACTCAAAGCAAGAGTACAAGGGTTGCCCTAAAGACTACAGGTAGGTGGTCTGGACACCCTAAAGACTACAGGTAGGTGGTCGAGTACTCTGGGTAGTTGCGAAAATTCCTAGGCACGGGTCATGATGACGTGTGGAGTTATGTCTAGAACCGGGGTTACCATTAGCCCTTGATAGATGGCTCAGGAAGGGGTCGGTCATTCAATTAACGGTGATTTCGAAGCAACGTTAACAGTGATAGCCAGAGTCATGGATGTTTGGACGTTTGGTTGTATCATCATTCGGTCTCAAGAGCGGTGTTTTCTGGGTGCTTATCTGATCTTGGTTTAGGCCTTGGGGGTTTGTATTTGGAAAACATTGACCTTGACTCGAGTGATTATTGCTTTACTTTAATTGCCTGCTATGTTATGCTTGCTTCTCCTTAATGTGTGTCTGGGAGCTATCACTTTAGAAAGAGGTGGAGTGGGATGGGTTGGTTCCTATTCCTTTTATCCCTTATACTCTTTTGGTATGTTTGATAGTTGATTTACTGCTCACTAAGACTTTGTCTGACTCAAGGTTTTATGTCTCCTCTTATTACCTTGGGCTGTTCATCCATGTTGGGATGGGCAGACTAGGTGGCAGGTGACAGGTGCTGTTCATGGAGGTTTACGCTGATGACAACGAAGACGAGCAGGAGGCTTTTGCATATTATTTCTTATTATATGTACTGGATATTCCGCTGATTGTTGATTACTCTGAGTGCTATGTAGTGAGGCTTCTTGTATTCATGATTCAGACCTTGTTTAAAGCTATTATGATTAGATGATGATATTCTGTTCTATGGGAGCTTCACTATATTATATTTCTCTATTGTATTTTATCCATGCGCTGTGAGTTTTACGATAGAGTCTGCGATGTTTTTACCTTACCCTGACAATCGTCCATGGCTGCCTGGCACACTTTCAGCGCACTATTTCCTTATTCGGTGCAGGAGTCATGGGCGGTCGTCACACTCATTATTTAATTATTTGATTTGCACGGAAGCTTTTGGAAATTTTGGCAGAATGTGCTTACAAAGTTATTTTCTTCATATACATAATTTCCAGTAGAGGTTTTTTTAACAATGACCGGACTTTATAAATACTAGAAGTTGCATATCATGCAATTCACCTAGTTGAGATATACTGATATGACCATGAACTGCATGATGTTATCATTTTTTCAATAGACGGTTGTCTGTATGAACATTATTTAAATAGTTTTAATATACAAGTAGCACACACTATATTAATTGATGTAGTTTTTGTTATTTTCCAAAATTATCATTTATTTATTTTCGCTTTGAATTTGCATAATTTTGAAAAGTTATTAAATAGGCTAAAGTTGGCTTAGTGCCTTAAACTACTTAAGAATAGGACTATATACATGAGCATGAAAATAGAAAACAAAATAAAGTAGAATATACTATGGTAGCTACTCATATTGCTTTCTTTAGCTGAATTGATCGACCAATACGTTCATCAACTACGAATTTTATATTTTCGACAACCGCAATAGCGGCAACAACAAAAAAAAGGTATTTTGATATGAAAGCAATTTGTAAGGGGTATCAAGTACATATGATCTGATAGAGTTTTAAGAATTTGATGACACAACAACTATTAACTTAATTAGACTATGACTGCAACTCCTAAGATCTTGCTATTTAACTGGTGTTGTACCGAATAAAAGTACATATCTATTCAAAATTCAGAAACAAGTAAAATCCCTAACTTCCTTTAATCGAGAAAAGCAAATATATTAAACTAGAATCATCTTAATATTTACTTTTAGGGGTGAAATTAATATTCACGTTTACCTTTATTTTATTAAGCAATTTTGTAAACATACACCATGTCAACTTTCGGTGTAGGAATCTTTCTAAGCAATGTGAATAAAATATATAAATCTTTAATTACGTGAGGAAGGAATTGTGAATCTTTAATAAAAACATATCATGAGATACAACTAAAAAATGATTGATAAAAGTGAGAAATTACATATTTTACCTACACAGAACTCACATCAAGCAAACATTTATATCTCCAAATAAAATGCATTTAAACACATCAAAATCACACATAAATATTCACATCATACGGGTGGATAATATTTTATTTTTCTTTCGATAATAAATAATTTTACTAAACAAATTTTCAATACAAATACATGTGTATGTTTGTGTAAATATATACCCGATAATCGACCCTTTCGATCATTCATAACTTACACCTCACAAGTAAGAGTCGTATAAAAATAAAAAAAGGTAAAGCCTAAGTCTCGCTTCTCTAAGGCAAAAATATACTTCTATCTCTGTATTATTCTAACCTTAGTTCTGATACCAACCTGTAATGTCTTTCGCGGCCAAACATCACAGTGGTCATTAAGGGTACCTCTTAGACTGGTTTTGTTGTCAGCCTCTCGACTGCAACCGACCCTTTTTTCTTATAGGGTTATGTAGAGGTAGGAGTCAAAGCTTCGCCAGTGATCATAAAGCAAGAACGCCCTATCATGCTACACGCAACAACCAGCAAGGATGGATACTAACAGTTTAGTAGCCAATATCCTATGCCAAACTTGATAAATGTTAAATTTATTACTTTTATAATCATTTGATTATTCCATATGGCATTTATTCCCGATACTTCGCTTTAAACCCATTATATAGCCCATTTTACTAGTCGTCTTCTTGTAATATGGTTTAACTTGTAGATAATAGCATTATTCATAACAAAAGCAATTTTAAACACGACATTGAATATTAATAGTTGAGCTAAAATGAAGTAAATAACTTAAACAATGATATTGAAATTAAATAAACATCTATAACATTATCCAAAAAAGTGCATAATCACAGTAGACCAAATTATTTCAATCAAAATGGATTTTGAGTTATTAAACTAGGATTTATTCATTTTACTCCTAGTTTAAATTTAAAATAATACTAAATAATTCAAATTTAAACTTTAAAAATACGAATTTCATCTCAACTTACTTTAAATATGTATTAGAAATTTTCAAAAGAATAAACTTGAATTATATTTATTTTCTCATCTTTTCAAAATATCTTAAACCTTTTAATTCAAAATAAAATGAAACCATTCAAATTTAATCTTTAAAAATACAAATTTTATCCTAGAATATTCCAAATGATTCTCCAAAATTCCTTTTATAGAAAAGATTATATGTTTAAACAATTTATGGTTTAAATTCAAATTCAAATTATTTCTAAAATAAGTTACTTTATTCCATAAAAGTTTCTCAAGCTTTTAGATCCATAAAAATTTCATCTCCTTCAATATCCATCAACAAATATTTTTATAGTATTATCACATATGATTTAAATTTATCTCTAATTCAGATCTCTTTTTTTGATTTAAAATAATAATAATTTAAATTCAACTTAACTTCCATTATTTTCAATAAAAAATAATTCAAATAAAATTTCTTTGGTGTAAAAATCCCATATAAAATTATTTATTTAAAATTTATAAACAAAAGAAAAAATATTTCAAATAATATTTACATTTTTTCTTACTTTCAAAATCAATGTGTGTGGTGCATTCACACATTGTTTTATCTATATAAAACGATTAAAATTCCTTTATAATTCGAGATAAATTCATACACTATTAGTCATATGCAATAAAACTCTTTATATATATAAACTATAATTTTAATAAATCAATTTCAACTTCTTTCAATAATAAAGTCAGATATGTTGCAAAATAAAATTCCTTTAAAACACTATACTTACTTTAAATATTCATATCTTATTTTCGTTTGCTTTAAATTAATTATCGCAATATAATTTTATGTATTTTTTTTCAACCAACGATAAAAATTATAACTTTATCAACCATATACAGTTTAATTCAAATAATCATTTATTAAACAATCAATCATCAAACTCTATTAAAGGCAATCAAGACTACTAAGCCATCAACAATCAATATGCAAACAACTAACTATTAGAATTCAAAGTCATAACAATACCTAATAAATCAATAAAGCAAAATATTATTAAAATAACTATATGGGTAAAGTTATTACTCGGTAGAAATCATTTATTGAAATGTAAATAAATCAAAGGAAATGGATTTGTGTTACACTCGCATAATATTAGTTCTAACATTCATTAGTAAGATTATCAATCCAAAGAGCAAGTATCGACTTTATATACTTTAATAAAAAAACAAAAAATATATTTGATAACCATTATATGATAGATATAATCATTGTCAGATTAATAAAATGAATTATACTTACCGCCCTAACGCCGATTAGCCAAGTTCACAGCACAGCCTCCTCATCACCGCCTTCATTTGCATGTTAGCAACCTCATCGCACTCCATTCTAAACCCCACGTTACCCATCCATTGCGCTCACGCATACCTTCTTTCCCTTGTTGCACGCTCGAGCATCCTTTTGAAATCACTAGACTGCTTCGTCAAGCATAACTGCCATAGCCATGTTGCGAGCTTCCAATCTTCGTGTCGCTGTCCTTCTATGCACGAGTCAGCCATGATTGCATATTTGGCCACGTCACTGTACTCTAGTACTATTTCGTTTACTTATTTTTTTCATTTTCGATTTTATGCGAATTGAATGATGGATTAGGACTAAAAGGAATTAAGAAAATGGGTTGGGTTTATTAAGGGTTAAAGAGATGAGGATAAGGATGAGTGGTCTAATAAGAGAAGAGGAGTACTTCAAATTTTCATTTAATTTCAAATCAATACACTTGACCATTGTATTACTTGACCACTATTTGATATCAGATTAAAATTTTACTCGAGGCATTTTAACCTTATTCTATTTTATATTTCCAACAATTTTTCTTTTATTAAAATATTGTTTTTTCAGTTTCAACAATTATAAAATAGTCATTCTATTTCCAAAATGTAACGCCCACCCTAGTTATAAAACCAAGATACGGGTGGTTACAAAAATAAATTTCAAAATTCCACAATTATTATTATTTTGCCAAAATAAATTTTTAGGCAACTTTTGGATCTTTTAAAACATAATTTAAATTTCAAATTTGAATTTTAAATAAATATTCTTCTTTTATTATTATGTAAATCCAAAAATTTAATTTATTGAATTTTTTGCCAAGTAAAGCTTATTTTTTGAGTGGCATGTCCACTTTATAAATCAAATTAATACATGGGTTAGGCAAAAGTATCTAATAGCTTCAAACAAGTTATAGCACTGGAGCGATGCTATAAATATCTCAACTACAAATATAATAAAAAACTAGTCCTCCCCAGAGAAGGAAGAGTCACTACCTATATTAGAAGTGAAAGTGCCTGAAACATGGAGATATCCCAAGAAAATGCCAAGGCCAAGGATAGTCAAGTCACTGCAGAATATGTGTCGCTTGTCTCATGCGTTGTAATCTCCTTAGTCACCTATGACTGCTAATGTCAGCTTCTCCTCTATATTAGGATAATGTAGACATTTCTTCTCACCCTAACTAGAAACATACTTATAGAACTTACCATACTTCGGATCAAATAATCATCTCAATTGTGTTAGGTTGCCAACCTGCCCATTATGGTTCCAAGAAATAAGGTTATCAGAAGGAATATCCAAGGGGATCTCAAGGCCGTCAATATTGATTGAGTCCAAGGAGGGATATACCAAGACAGATGCTCACCAATAGCAAGAATATCAATGACAGCAATTTCTATAATAGGCATAGGTGGGTTTAGCTGAGAGACCCATATGGTTGTGGAGGGACATGGATGCGGGACTTTAACATGAGTAACCAAAGTGGGGCAATATGAGGAGAAGCTTGTAGAAATGCCATACTTACACGCTTTCAAAGTATGGTCAAAGGAATTACATGCCATACATATATCTGAAGCCTAACTATAGTATACATTAACAAAAGCAACATGTCCCTCTATAGCTTAAACATGCAGCTTAGAAGAAAGTGGTTTGTCTAGAGTAATTTTAATAAGGACCTTCACATAAATGAGCCTCTTTCTAGCCATAAAAAAACATTTAAGTTTCCCTACTAGGCTTGCCAACCAGTTAAGACCAATCATAGTTGTAGTACAGTAGGAATATGTGAGAAATATGGCCAAACAGGGATATATATATATATATAACATGCTCTCTAGCTTTGTCAACAGATGGACTCCATACAGTGATAATGAAAGGCTTCCCTTGAATAAAAGAAGGCACCACCTTTAGAATTCGTTATCCCTTGTAACGGTCTGCAAATTTAAGAAAAACATGGAATTATCATAGTGCACTTTGAGACCACTCTTAAGCCGCCAACGAAGTCGACATTGCTCACGACCACTTCATATGGGGGTTCCATTAAGAAATAAACTAAGTACTTCGACCAGAGGTCTACCCCTACCTGTAAAACTTCAGGTGAAGGGATCATTACACCGTCAACTTCAAGAATGTCAAAACATACGAAGGGAGAACTCACCCGCAATTTTGGGCAAAGAGGAGAACAAAGATTTCTAGGATTGAATTGGAGCCAATCTTGCAAGAGTAGTATTTAGCGCAATAGTTTTAGGAAAATGATTAGACCTAAGCATATTAGGAATATTATAACTACTTAGGGGCATTTATGCAAGCAGCATGAGAGCATAGCAGGGAGGAAGAGGCTGGTGCATCATATGAGCAAGGAGAGTGTGGGCCAATTGTAGGTTGATCGGTAGATACAGACTTGTCAGCGACTAAGCGGAAAGCTCTGTTGAATTAGTTCTTGTAGCAAGTTGAGGATCTTCATACTATGGCATGGTCAAATAGGCATTTGATAAAATATATTGTGTGCTTTGATTTGGAATGGCTTAACAACATAAGGGAAAGAGTATCATCCAAACAATGCATGGACCTCAAATATTATTAAATATGAGGTTAGTATCATGTTCAACTGAAGTCAACTCAAAGTCAAAGTCTCTTTCCACAGCATTTCAGTTAATAATAATTGTTGTTATTGAACCAAGTACTTTGTATTGAATTATAGAGTTGAATAAGGACAATATTAGAATTTTGACCATTATCAAATTCCATAAGTCCAAAATGATTTAGTTTTAACGAAGAGAAATAGTGTAAATAATTGTTGTAATCAGCTAACGTTTAATAAAGTAAAATTGGATTTTACCAACACCAAAGTAAGTGGTAAATTTGGTCAAAATGTCACATCACCTGTTAAGTAACGTGTGAGCGTTAATATTTGATTAGTTCATTATTAATTGTCGATCAAATTTACACCTAACGGGTCATACAACCGAAATGTTGAATACTCCTTTGACCAAAAGATTTAATTTATTTTTTAATTGTTATAAATTAATTAAATGTATTTATGCTAGTTATATTAATCGATATATGATATCGATACGCATTTAAGTTGGATTTAAATGCAAAATAATTTGCTTGGGCTTTAAATGGTTTGAAGCCCATATGGAGACCAATTGGTTCGGCCAAGATAGGGCAACATAGGGGGTGGCCATGTGATGCTTGGATGGGCAAAGGTTTGGATGGATAAGATATAGAGAATTGGTAAGAGATAAAAAGGGATATAGATCTTAACTTGTATCAAATCTCTCTTCTACATAAGCATCTCAACCCACACTTACTAGAGGACTTTTTGGAAGCCTTCTTATCCCTACCTCTGGCCAAATTCTAGTCCACCCCGTCTCTTTATTTCCAAAGTTAAATCAAAGTAAAAAAATAAATTGATAGCCATCATCGGTTTAGAGACTAGCACTCTACTGGATTGGAAACAAGTTCAAAGGGTAGATCTCATTGTTTCAACGTGTACTTATAAGCATTTGTGATGAGATAAATTTTCTGATCTATAAATGATTATTAACGTGTATATAATATTTATATCATGCATAATGTTTTGTTAGTTTGGCGACGACTCTATTATATCAGTGTATTGTTATAATTAGATTGGTTGTATGTTTATATACTTGAAAAAAATTAATATAGTTATGCATGGATATTGCTTACATTAAAAAAAATTAATATTCACCATTTATCTATATAAGCTTTATAATTCAAATATGTTTTTTAAGAAAAATGAGTGATCCTCTATTCGAATAGGAGAGCACTTGTGTATTTTACTCTACACTAAAAAAATGATGTTGCCATCAAGCTTGGCAGGTAGCAAAAACCCCCCATAGAATGGAATAAGCTAAAACTCTCCTAATCCTAATGACTAAAGTCCGTGATATACACAAAGTAAAATTAAAACATAAGAATCAAGTTAAACCCTAATACACACTAGAATCAGCTATCCATCAGTGATAGCAAAATCAGCTAAACTGTCCAAGTGCTGCTGCAACTAAACACTGCAAAACAAAATAATTAGATCGACATATGTGTGTGCGTGTGTGCATGCGAGCATGCATGCATGTATGTGTGTCTGTGCGTATATATATATGGTATAAACGAATTATATATATACATGTATGTGTGTGTATGTATATATATGGCATAAATGAATTATATATATATGACCATGAGAAGAAAATAGACATATTAAATATGAACTAAGCTATATGTAGAATGGTAAATGCAAACATTATGCCAAAGTATAGAGCGGACATGTAATGTTATGAAATGAATGATACATTCTAAAATAACTTATATTGCATAGAATATAGTTTAAAAAGTTTATTAAGTAATATTATATACAAAACATTTTCGTTAAAATTAAAATAATTTATATATATGTATAGATATTTATCATTTAAATTATTTAATTTAATAAATAAATAACATTAATACATATTTATGTTATAAAATATGTTTTATATTTCATAAAATTAAACTTACATCTAATATTATTTTGGGCAATAAAAAAATTAAATTTTTACATAATTTAATTAATAGTTGAAATTAATAAATCGCTTTAGATTTAATTTAAATAATATATTCATATATATTTAAATTTCATAATATCTAATAGATTTTACTGGAATATTTAAATTTTGAAATGTCTTGTAAAATAACTTTTAATTAATTTATATTTTAAATAATTTAACTAATAGTCAAAATTAACAGTTTGTTTTTAAAATTTATATGTATATATATATATATATATATTTCATAATATCTCTAAGATTTTACAAGAATACTTAAATTTTGAAATATCTTATAACATAATTTTTATTAATTTATATTAATTTTTCCATACGAATATATCTATTTATTTATTGAAAGTTAAAAAAAACCACCATTGCCATGAGTTATATAAAAGGCACGTATATATTATTTTATGCACATATTTTATTTAAGTGTGTGTATATACATATATATTTATTTAATTTTATAAGATATTAATAAATACATATATACACATACATAATTTTTTTTTTAATATTTTGATTTCGAATTTCCAATGAAATAAATAAATAAATTTGAACATACATGATTTTTAATATATATATATACATATATATTTTTTGTAATCTTCACACACACACACACACACACATATATATATTAATTAAATAATTTTAAAACAATACTTTTTTTTTGAAAATAGGTTAATGGAATTAAAGCAGGCTGTGTGGCCCAATAGCATATACAACTGCAATATACATCATTATAACCATGTATTTCATCCGACAATTCGACACTAACTCGACAGTAACACAAAATTTCCTAATTTAATTTAGGGTTCCTCGGCTTCTATATCTATGGCGGCTCCTCGGTGTTTGCTTGACTTGCTAGCCTCGCAACCTTCCACCTCCAGTTCTCCAGTAGCCGTTTTTCTCTTGCCTCTAAGTTGGTAAGCCTCCTGATTCTACCAATATTGATTTTAACTTCTCTTGCAATGTCTTCCAATAGAGCTAACTCATTTTTTCCTTTGTTCCTGGTGAAAGCCTGCACATTCCGTTCTCTCTACATATGCCAGATAGTTGTTGTCAAAGCAATTTTCACGACCTCCTTCATAAGGTTCGTGAGATCTGTCATGTCACTCAGGTATACGATCTCATCTTCTAAGCCTGATACCGCCTCTGTTTGCATGTTTTTAAGCTTTTGAATAGTCCAAACATGTTTACTGTAGTTTCAATTAAAAAATAGATGTCGGAGTGTTTCAATGTCCTTTCTACATAGGTTGCATGTGTCTTCATCAAGTATTCTCCAACTTTTAAGTCCGTCTTTAGTGCTCAGTCTGCCTTTGATAGCCTTATACGTAGTGTGAGCCATTTTAGGGAAGTTTGATTTACTCCAAATAACCTTATGCCAATGGACAGTTTCATAATGTTGTTGATTGTTTTCCTAGACTTCCTTCATTTTGAATTGACCTTTATTGTTGTTTTTCCAGACCCATAGATCCTTTTCTCTATTTGTGAATATTGGGATTCCCTCAATTTCTTGCTTCAGGCTTCTGGTTATCAACTGTTTTTCTGGTTTCCATTTTTTGTTGTAGATTATGCTGGAAACTTGAATTTTTGGTGTGTTGTTAGCTTAGAAGCTTTCCCATCCCACTCTCTCTAGAATGCTTTTGTTATTAATCCAAGGGCCCTTCCATAGGTCAGTGTCTCGACCAATTTTTAAAACTATATATATATTGTAATATTTTGTATAAATGAAATAAAATATATAAACATATATTTGGATAGTATTTTTATGAGGTAACATGTCAATTGCGGTATAAGTCCCAACACTTATACACGGGCATGTTATACCTTGCACAGATTGTTATGTTACATATGCATACACATGCACGTATGTACATGATACACGCATACATATAATATTAATTACATAATATAAAGCTATGTTATAAATTTAAATAAAATAATGATTTAATTTAAAAATAAAAATAGAAATGTTCTAAATAAATTAGACTTTATATGCCCAATAAAAATCCAAAATGGTAAAAGAATTTGATATTCATATATTACTTCTGCTGTGGGCGGGTCTAGTTCTCACAATTAACACCTATATACAAAAATAATCTAGTCATTGATTATTTATTATATTTTGAAGATCAACTCGAGTTTTCTAAAGTACTAAACAACAGTAGAAAACGTGCGTAGTACTAATTCCGTATTGGTGAAGTTGGAAAATTTTGTTGGCTTGGCTATAATGAGCAAAAATCTAAAGTCTTCCTTAGCAAAGGAGCAAACATGAAGATAAAAATCTCCGAAATTTTAGAGGTGGAGTACAAAATCTTCTGATAACATACCTAAGCATACCACTTAGCATCTCGTCACTAAGATGGGTGGATTTTAATGGGTTGCTGGATAAAGTGAAGAAAATATTAAACAATTGGAATGGGAGACTTTTAAATGTAAGTAGTAGATTAGAGATAATTAAAACAGTAATTCATTCTACGGTGCTATTTTGGGTACAAATATGTTAAAATGACAGTAAATGTTATGAATCAAATAGATAGTACGCATGTAAATTCTTATAGCAGGGGAGGAAACATCTGGCAAGCACCATTGTCCAAGTGGTTAATTGATTCGACTTGGTGCAGGACGTCACAAGTTCGAAACTTGCTTTCGAACGTTTATTTGACATGGGATATATTGTCCCATTGATTTGTTGTATATAAAGTACCAGTTAAAAAAAAAAAAATCTGATCAGCTCGAATAATGTACGTAAACCAAAAGAAGATGGAAGTATGGGTCTGTGAAATCTACAAGATACTGCTCAAGCTTTATCTATTAAATCACAATGGAAGTATTTAGGAAAAAAGTATTTAGACATAATGGATGCAACAAAGATACCGCGATGAGAAATTTTTTTAAATAGTGCAAGAGGACAACAATTCCCTATATACATGAAAGATGTTGCTGAAATCAAGAAAGGTTTGCCAAGGCTTAATTGAGAGATAAACAACAAATGGGGATGATACTAATTTATGGTTTGACCCATGGATAAATGGTGAATCACTGATTAATATTTCAGAGGGGCAATAATTTAGTTAGTTATGGGGTGCAGATAAAGATGTGTCTGCTCTAATTGTCAATACATATTGGTGCTTCAATGACCTCCCATTACCATCAAATTTTTGTAACCAACAAGGCAGATTCAAATTCATAATAACATGGAAGTAGACTTTTGGTGATGGAAGCCAAATCATCATGGGGAATTTACTGCAGAAATAGCGTTAGAGTGCTAGAATGAGTCCGAAACATCAAACATACATACATATAGATATAATGTTAATGCGTCCAAAATATCTGTGTGTCTATTTGTAACATACAAGAACAGATTGAATGCTATATACAAAAACAGAAACTGGAACAACATCCAAAGTACAACATGCAAGTTATGTTACTTGGAGGAAGAATCACATGAACGTCTTTTTTTCAAATGTGTTTATTCTAATTATATTTGGCAGAATATTATATAGAAACTACAACGTAGCTTTTCGCACAATGATAATATTGAAGACTGGTTAGAGTTTTAGGATAATAATCTATCTGCAAAGTGTTTTATATATCACATAGTAGATGTAGCAACTAGCACAACAATTTAGCATTTAAGGGTCGAGAGAAATCAAAGAATTTTTCAAAGCCAGAGTATTCTAGCACAGGTGAGATTTGAGTTAATTATAAACGATTGTAGAATTATTATAAGCAAATCAACATATAAAGGTTTAAAGTGTGCTCATGATAAGAAAATTGCAAGCAATTTTGGCATTATTTGCTGCTTTGCATGGAACCACAAAGACTTGAGAAAACCAACGTCAAGCCGAAGGAAATCAGTGAATTTCTGGCCAACATTAGAGCAAGAGCATGCAAGCAGATTTCGACAATCGATTAGTGAAAAATGCAAGAAAATTCAATTCCCTGCTATTTCTTGTACATGATAATTCCATTAGCAAATCTGAAATTTCAAGAAGGTTTGATGGAGGTTGGTGAACAAATTTGTATAAGTGGTGAGTTTGATTTGAAGCTCCTTGAGAAAAGAATAAAATCATTACCAGATCTGGAATAAGTATAGGATGAATAAAGTGATGCATTGAAAGTAAAGTTGGAGTTATGTGTTGACTGTTTTGACTAAGGTAAAGTTATCGACGGAGAATTTTTTGGCTCAGTCGTTCTCTGTTTGGAACTGTAGCGCAAACTATTTGTCATTGTAAGTTAGTACATGAATATAATATGAACTCTGTTTTCTTTAAGGCATCCGTTTAGATTATGAGGTTATAAGGTTTTGATGAAACATATTATATTATTAAAGAATATGAATTATATGAATAAAATACCAATTTACAAATGTGACGTCCAGTAGTATATGGTACAAATTACAATTTAGGAAGTAAAATAAAGGCCCGGTAAGATGAACATGCAGTACAACACAAGGGAATTGCTGTTTCATCCGGTGAAAAACACCAGAATTTGATGCGGAAGTGAAATCAGTCTTTGAATCACATTGGCCCTTGAATTCCATACGTACAGCTGTATCCTGTATGTCATCTCCTTCTTTACTAGACCCGTCAAAACTGACCCTAACACACTTACCCAATCCACTTACCCTAAAATTAAAAGGGTAGGGTCCAACCCATTTAATTTTTTTTAACCCAACCCGTTTACAGCTGCCAAACTAAATCTCTCAAACCAACATAATCCCGCTTACCCATCCAACCCTAATTTCGGCTATGATCACAACAGAAAAGAAGGAGGCGATCTCTCTCTCTTCGTTCCACAACCCTAAATTCTAACTTTAATCAATCGAAGAGAAAGAACGTTCGAAAACCCTAACTTTGAATTCGAGTGACTGAAGAGTGCGAGCTTCATCGTCGTTCAGTTTTGTAAACCCTAGGTAATTAAGTTCTTGTGATTTTAGCTAATTTTCATGTCAAGCATTTGTAAACCATCAGCATCTGTTGATTGATGCTAAATTGATCCTATGTTGACTTTTAATTTGCGCGAAGAGATTAAAATAATGCATTATTATGGCATTTATATATACCATGTATCAAATCAAATGGATTCAGATGAAAATTAGTTCAATTCGAAAAGGGTTATCATTATTACAGACGAAATATCAGTAATTTTTTTTGAATTAGGTGTATTATACGTATTTATGAATTTAGTTGTATTATAAGTATTTATAAGCAAACAAATGATCACATCTAGTTAAAAATTAGTTTATAAATTAGTTGAAATGATTGTATGAATCATACGAAGCAATAGAAAATACGAAAGCAATGGCTTTTGTTTTGTAAACAAATAGTAATCTGCCGTTTCTAATGTATCGTTTATAACTCAACGATATGTAAAATGCCAATTCTATGCTGACGCTGTGCATTTTTGACTTACAAATCAATTAGTATGGTAACAGTATTTTTAGACTGATAGTGATAACAGTTCCCATACTCTATTTATAGTAAAGTCGATAATTTTTTGCAGTCAAATGGTTATTGTGGTTTTATATATCCAAACAAGAACTCATGGTTATGCTTAATGTTTAATATTCTTGTTTTACATGATGCTTGATTGAAATGTTGTATTATTGTGACGTATTAGTCTGAAAATGTCCACGGATGGTCTAACTTTGATTGACATTTTAAAGCGATGGTCTGCACACATCAATACAATTATATCTGATGTATCATATCGATGGACATAGATTAAAATTGGTTTGACACAATTTACAATGTTGTTATAAATTTTTGATATGTACGGCGTTAATAGCGTTCAAATCTAATCGATTTTAATGAAATCGGATATAATTTATAATGTATTACTAAAATTGGTCTTGCTTTACATCTTTACATCCGTCATATTTTGTAATTTTGATGATTTCTTTTTCTAGTGGTGCAATGCTTAATTTTATTAATTATTTGTAAAATTAGTAAGGTTACATATTCAGTGCCTGTTTTGGGGGTGCATGTTATATATTTTTAGTTTTTTTAATCTATATCATTTCCATTTATGCAGGCACATCTAAGTTTTGTTCTATTCAAGCTCTATCATTCCATAGGATTGACATATCCACCACTACTGGATCCGAAACTTGAAGCTTTGGCAGCTGGTAAGTGCTGTAAATAAAATAAAAAATCAAACCATAATTATCGTTCTTTTTTTTATTGGATTTCAGTAAATTATTTATGGAAACCACTTGAATCCAAGCAGTTAATATCAAATAATACTAGTATCGCATCTTGGACTTGACATGATAATTTATGATTTGGAATTTGATTTATGTTGTAGATTTTTTTAGCCAATGGTAACATGCCAAACTCAGTAATTTGATTTATATTGTTGATTTTTTTCCTTCCTTTTTTTTTTAAAATAAAACAGACACACATCATCACAACTGCCGCCACCAAAAAAAGAGGAAAGAATAACAATTTATCAAAAAAATTAATGTATAAAATTATGTCAATGGGAAAATATATATGCAAATAGGAGCTCATTCCATACATCAGGAACACCAGGAAGGCACCAATATATGCAATCTGCATAACTACTAGGATTTGCTATTTTCTCCTCAGTTAATTAGGCCCGTCAAATGGGTCGGGTCGGGTCATAAATGGGTCGGATAGAATTTGACCCGACGTATTTAAGATATAAACAAACCCAACCCATTTTACCCGTTTAATAAACAGGTCGAACCGACCCGATTCGATCAATAAAAGAGTTGATCCAACTCGACGAATTAAGAAAAATTGTAGCTTAAGCATTAAGATCAACATTAAAACTTGAAAACCTGCACCGTTTATTATCAATTTAGCATGATAAAAAAACAAAAAACTGCATAAGAAAGCGAAATGATGCACATCATATTATCAAGAATAGTACCAATATATAGTTCATATGGAATTTCTCATAGATTGAGATATTTTCTGTTTGTTATGAGAAATCTTTTGTTCCTTTGATTAAATTATTGTTATCTTCACTGAATGCTCAAATGCCTTTCCTTTGGCTATTGCTTTACTTTTCTTTTCTTTTTTTAATACTTAATTGGTAACAATGAGATTTGATACACAATCTGTAGACATGTTTATTTTCTAACTGTCTTTAGTTTCGATTTCCCCACATTAATTAATTTACAGTAAAAAGACAATGTAATTAGCTCTTTTAATCTATCTTTAGGTATGTATGTATCTTATGAATTCAACCTCACTTTGCATGCACCCTTAGTTAATTTGCATTTTTCAATCAATATATAACTCGTTCAATCCTCTTTGTAAAAAATTGGTAACAGTAAGAACCGTCGTTTGTAGCTGATGATTTTTCGAAGATGGACATTCATTTGGCCATATTCGTAAATAAGCTATTTTACAGCTCTCTCCCAAAGACATTGATACAACCAAACGAAAAAAACAGAAAACCTACATGTGCATACACACTGTGCACATACATAAAAATCAATAACACTCATATAGCTTAATGTCCATCTTAAGTCTAAAATACACCCACCCTTCAAACATTTGAGCTGAAGATTCGTAAGCAGCCTCAGCTTTCCAGTCACAAGGAATAACTTTATCCATCTGCACCCAGTTCTGTCCATCTTCATCACTCTCAGTTAGAATTTTAACACTGATCGGCCCTTTAGGCGGCATAACTATGTCCCATACTCCTCCATATGCCCTAAACATATCTTTGCATTCTTCCCAAACATTCACATTTACATCCAATGTCATGTATGCATCATAATATATGTATATATTTTTCTACAGGAGGGTTAAACTTAAAAGCCTACCTGGCACAGTTGTATAGCAGTAACATATCTTTTACCTCCATGGTTAGCAATGATAAAGGCAAGGTAGTCCCGGTAATCACTCTCTTCTTTAATCTGAATCCTCATATTATGCCCTGGGTATAGACATGAGACCCTACTTTTTTTGTTCACCAACCAACAAATTATTTACAAGCAATCAATATTCAAACCAATACAATTATCATATAAAATCAAATGTACACCTTTTTGTTATTATTGCTTTATAAATCTTCATTGAGGCACATTGTCCGCATTTTGTCCGCAACTAATATTTTCTTGTGATTTTCAAGTGGTAGATTATGGATTCAATCGAGCATGATAACGCTGCTATGAGGATTTGGAGAATGAACCTGATTCGGTAACTAGTTTAGTGGGGAAAAAGTGAGTTAGGAGTACTCATTCTGAAGTTTGGAAGTATTTTCAAAAGAATGAAGTCGTGGAAGGGGAAAAACAAACATGTTATTGTAAGGAATGTAAGAAGTCATATATTTGGGGAGGTAAGTACGGTACTTCCAATCTAAGAAAACACATACCGAGATGTTCCATGATAAGTGCAAAAGCATTGTAACAAAATCAAACAATTTTTAGCCAAAATAAATATAGAGAGTTAATGGCCAAGGCAATTATTAGACAAAATTTGTCATTATGAAGGCATTCGTGATATACATACATATCTTAATGATAAAGTTCTATCTGTTTCGAGAAATACCTCTCGTACCGATGTTTTGAAATTATATGAAAAGGAAAAATCTAAGCTTACGGGATGGGTAAGTTTGACAATTGATTTATGGACATCGGTTAATACGAATGGCTATATCAATCTAAGGGCTCTTTTTATTGATAACGAATGGAAACTATAGAAAAAATTGTTAAGTTTTTGTCTTATGCCACCACCACATTCCAGAGCTGCTATTTTTGGAAAAATATCTAGTCTTTTGCTAAGTTGGGACATTGAAGATAAAATATCCATTAGATAACGCTTCTTCTAACGATAAATTTATGGAGCTACTAGAGTCTCATCTTACATATCGTAAAGCCTTGATTGCAAAGGGAGAATATTTGCATGTGCGATGCGCGGCACATATTTTAAATTTAATGGCACAAGATGGTTTAAAGTGCATTGCTTTGTGTTTAAATAATATAAGGGAAAGCATCAAGTATATCAAAGGTTCGCAATCAAGAAAAAAACATTTCGTAGAATGTATAGCCGATCTTTCGTTGGATAAGAGTAACAAAGAATTGCGTCAAGATATTCCAACAAGGTGAAGTTCAACCTTTATTATGTTGAAAAGTGCCATATATTATACACAAGCACTTTGTTGTTTAGAGCTTGTTGATAAAAATTATAATTATTGTCCTACACAAGAGGAATAGATGAAAGTGAAAAAAATTACCGACTTTTTAGAAGTATTTTATGATGCCACTCTCTTGTTTTCTGCAATGAAATACCCAACATCTAATTTGTTTTTTTCCGAAAATTGTTATGATTTTGTTTGCATTGCAAAAATGCATGGGATTAATGATTTTATGTCAGACATGGCAAGTAGAATGTTTTTAAAGTTCAACAAATATTGGAGTAAATTTAGTATATTGCTTTGCATTGCTTGCATTCTTGATCCCCGATATAAGATGGATTTTTTCAAGTTTTGTTACAAAAGGCTTTATAGCAATGATTATGGTGAAAAGTTTGAGATAATAGATTCAAAATTAAAAGGTCTTTATGAAGAGTACAAAAGGAAAATAGAGAAGGAATCGAACAATGAAGCAAGTGGATCAAAAGAATTAGATTGTAGCGATCCATTTATTGGACCTTATTCGCAGGAGTGTGTTGATGTAATGGAGTAATTTGATATATTTAGGAATATTGAGTTTGCTGAAAGTTTGCATTATTCGGAACTTAAGTTATATTTAGAAGATGGACCGTTAGATCGTAAGTTACCACTCGATATTCTTTAATTTTGGCAATCTAAACAACTTAAATATCACGTTCTCTCTTTCATGGCAAAAGATATTTTAGCCGTGCTTATCACCACCATTACATCTGAAAGTGCATTTAGTACTAGCGGAAGAGTTTTGGACGATTATCACGGTTCCCTTAAAGATGATATTGTGAAGGCGCTACTTTGCACGCGTGATTGGTTGTACGGTAATGCAATTGCTTCGGAAGTGGAACAAGAAGATGAAGATATTCCCAAATTTCATGTTGATGCGGAGGCAGCTTACTCAATTTTCTACACCATCCTTAGGCGATCATTGATTGCATAATACAAGGTACGATTTTCAATTTTATTTCTGTTTTGATACACTTACTTTTTGCTGTCAAAATTAGCCATCAAAATTCATGCTGTCATACAAGACTCCAGCAGTTGGATAAAATCTTTCCTTTGAAATGAAGCAGTATTTTATTGTTTTTATCGTTTACCTTGAATATAATTTTGATGTTAAAATGTTGTAGATTATCATACTCGTCATGAAAAAGCTAGTGTATATTGTATGATCCAACTAACCATAGTATAATCCATGGTCTATGTGAAGTGGCATTAAAGAAAAATAAAAGATACTCACTTTTAGTAGGTATTGAAGCATATGCTTTGCATTTTGCAATCTTTGGACCAAAATCTTAAGGGTTAGCTGTATATATTTAATGTTGTCTGTACTTTGATCATCAAATTTAAGCAAACTAGCTTTCCTTCATTGCAAATTTGCAATTTCCATTTATTCAAGATAAGAAGTTTACCTTTTATCATGCATAAATGTTTTAAACTGTTTTCAATTAAGTACAAATAAATGTGTGCAAGCTTCGCCTTCGCGTGAACATAAAAATTAGTATGTTATCAATGTAGAGTATAAACTTGAAGATGTTGGTTAATACAATAAAAACATCATCTTATATATTGTTTAGCCCACCGCAATAAACAAACAAAAATTACAAAAACAAAAAGGTCTGGTTTTGGCTCTGTGTATGACGCACATGTCATGTTGAGATGTGATAGAATGAGATAAACTGAAAGAGTATTTATGTAACTTTGACCATTTGTTGAAACGTGAAAGTATTACATACCTAATTAGAATTGTTGTTTGCAACCTGACATTTATTGTTAGAAACCATCTGTCATAAACTTAACTGGCATGTGTTAAGTGACCTTTTTATGTTTCAATTTTGAGCCTAACTCATGGGTATTTATTCAATGTGGGTATAAGTAATGCTTAAGTTCAACAGTTAACAAACGTTGAATAGGCTATTCTCTCATTTCATATGAGACTGAGAGAACCACTTACCTGTGAACTAATGATGATGATGATCCCTGCATTGCATTTTGTGACCATTTTTCTGTTACATTTCATGTGCATTTCTGTGTTGCATTGCATTGCATTTTTTTGCTATCTGTTTAGTTTACTCTGTGACATTGTTAAACCTCTGTTTTCATTACCCTTTTTTTGTGACATTGCATTGCATTTTGATAGCTTGTTTTCATTTTGTATATAAAGTTTGTTTTCATTTTGCATTTGTTAGCTTGTATAAAAAAAAGAAAAAAAAAATTGCATTGCATGTTTCAACAATTTGCTGTTGCATTGCATATCTCAGTTTGTTACAATTTGACAAACTGTTATATTTCTGTACCTCTCCCTGCATACATTTCAAACAGCCTTCAAACTCCAAAATACACCAACCAAAAACTGCGGCCAAACTTCCGCCTCTCATTTCAAATGCTAAAAGAAAAATGGTTTACATCTATCTTCAGTATATAATCGAATCCCCTCAATTTGTTAGTTGTGAACTGATAATTTGTGTTGTTTGCTTCAGGATTACAAGACTATGCATAAGGGCTTCAAACCTACAACAGTGCTTCTATGAGACAGAACTTCCAAATATTTTGTAGTTTTATCACTTTATCTGACCTGTTGCTACTTTTGTAGTATTTGCTTCAGTTTATTTCAGTTATTTGATGCAGATTTTGTATTCAACTGTGAAGTTTGCCGACTAAGTTATACTATGCTGAATCTTTTAGTTTTTAAATGTTGTATTTTGTAATTATACTATGTAGGATCTTCTAATATTTTTCAGTTTTTGTGTTATCTTCTGATGTAGTTTTTTGAATCTTTGATAATTGATGCAATATTAATGATATATTAGAGTAATTTTTAGTTTTGCTACAATTTTTACCATTGTTTTGTTGCAGTTTTTGTTAAACGGATTGGGTTGGGTTCACCCTTTTAGTAAACGTATCGGGTTAGATCAACATGTTTATTAAATGGATCAAGCGACTTGGGTTTATTTATTTCTTGAATTGATCGGGTAAAATTCTATCCCATCCATTTATGACCCGAGCCAGCCAATTTGACAGCTCAGCTCTTTCAGAATCTCTACACCCGGTTGAAGTAGCATGACCCATAGCAGAAATAGCAAAGCTCGTTGATTTAACTAAAACAATAAAGCCCAATGTATTAAATAGGCCACAGCTAAGCTGATTGGGTCGGCCTGATAATTGTAAAACACCTGACTAATATTTTGCTGCTGCTGCTACTACATCCCTTCTTTTTTTTTTTCTCTTCTTCTACTTCAATCTGCTTATAATTCTTCTCCTCTTTTGTATTCAAATCGATAGCAAAGAAGAAGTAGTCAAATTCGAATATAAATTCAGTTGAAAACCTCTATTTATACTTCATTTACGTTCGTTCGCCATCGAGGTAACTTTATTTATGATTTATAATTTGCTTTTTTTTATTTTTATTTTTATTTTTTTAAGTTTACAGTCAAAACTGTATAAGATGAAAATTGTATCGCTATATGAACGTCTGTTGTCAGAGACTCCTACCAATGCTTGCGTAATTGATAACGGTAATCTTTTTACATTCTTTTACCAGATGTGCAAATTATTAGGTGATTTTTTCTTCTTCTTCCTTCTTCTTCTTCTTTCAGATATTTGAATTAAAAATGAGCTATTGATTTGCTGTGAAATAATTTGTTTTTATAACAATGTAATAAATAAATTAAATCAGTGATAAGTGGTTAAAAAAGTTGATTCGTTATTATCTATACAGGATGCTCAGTTTGAAATGTCCTTGCGCGTCAATTTTAATGAAAGGGTCCATAGAGATCGATGTTTCTGAAAAGTTCAGCACTTTAGTGGTGAGCTTTTCCTTGTCTTTTTTATTCAGTCGGGTGCATATTTTATTAGATGTAGTTGTAGAGGTAGATAATTTCAGTAATGCAAGCTTAATTAATTGGTACGTCCAGATTATATCTTTAAATCGTGATTAATATCAGGTATGTGGTGCTAGAGGTCCGAGACCAAGATACCCTCGAGTGTGGAAAACTCGAAACAGAATTGGAACCATTTCCAAGTCAGAGAAGCTTGTTGATTGTGTAAGACAATTTCATTTTAGATTTAAAGCACGTTCGTCAACTTCTTATAAGCATCGAAAACAACTTACAAGTAATTTATTTGAGTTATAGCGTTTGGGAACTTCTAATAAGAAGTTGCGCAAGTATCCTAAGAGTAGAACATTGAAAAACTACTGTTTGCCGATTGCCATTTATGAATGATTTTCATAAGTTACTTGACCAAGTGGATAAAATAATCTAGTGGTTACATAATAAATGCACGTTTCATGTACAATGACATATCCAGTATCATAATTCATTATACATCCATCATGTATAAGTTGTAGTAAGATAAGTCATTTTTACTTTGAAGTTACTTTCCAAAATTGCTTAGAAGTTTCTTTCGAAAATCGCTTTTAAGGAGATCCAAAATAAATTGTTGTCAAAAAAGACCGTAATAATCTTCAGCAAACTTCTACTAGAAGGTTCAAATATCAAACACTAATTTCCAACACTACTATTCGCAGTGGTTAGATGCTCCGACTTTGGTTCGTGAGGTCACATGTTTGAATTATGTATAGTGCATGATTCGAACCACTGTACATATGTTGACTTGTAGTATACTGTATATAGTCAAGACTTGTAGTACAACTAGGTACTACCACTTACGTATCTAGTTTCAAACAAAAAAGAAAAAAAGAACTATTAATAATATTAGTTTCCATCTCCATTGAAATGTCTTTTTTCGATGTACTTGTTTCTTGATGACTGGATATATTAACCTGCTAATATGTATTCCAAGTCATAACAATATTAAGTGTTAAAAGGAGTTTTCAATATTAGCATTATATATTGCACATAGATTATTTTTCACTTCCTTTTCATGATTGCAAGAAAAACACCCAATATCTTTGAAATATCTTAGCGGTTAAAGCGTTTTGCAGCCTAAAATTGCATATGATATGAAGTTATAAAAATTTGCACCTGTTGCATTGCCTCGTAAACTGTCGGTCATACATTTTTTGCAGCTTATATCAGTTTTTTAATAACTTTTATTTCATATATATAGTTTACTAGTTAAGTATGAAAGTATATGAGACTAGAGTATGAAAACGATAAATAGTTTTCATAGTTGGCATTTGTAACTTTCTATTTTTTTCTTCTTTATTACCAAAACATTAGTTTGGGTGACTGGTATCAAAATTTACCACATGTAACTATTTAATGCGATTGTTCAGTAATGTAAGCCTTTAAGATTATTTGTGCAATTTTATTATAATTTGCGACACATAGCAAATGACTAATCCTGTAGAATGTTTTATGAATCGAAGAACGGTTATGGGACACACCGTACATGTTTTTACCTTCTATGTACAAATACATACACTGAAAGAATAGTCTTCACATGCAACACAAACTTCTCGCGTGATTGAAATATACAATATGGAAACATACATAGTTGAGCAGAAGCACATTAAGCTAGGCACAAATGAAAACACACTTATTTGATCTTAACATCAATGCTTTCTACTAAGTACTATGAACATTCTTGGTTTGTATTGTTATTCAGATTAAAAAACTATCAAACGTCAAGGAAGAAGTTTACGGGGCTCTCGACTCCTTTGTAGCTTGGGATTTAGAGTTTCCTCTAATTGTTGTAAAAAAGGCACTGAAAACACTTGAGAGTCAAAAAGAGTGGAAGAGAATAATTCAGGTATATTATATATTACACAAGGACGTGTGTAATTCTTCAATTTTTTTCAAATTTGCACGTTTGTCTTTCATTAAACGATGATCAATAATCAAGGTATGACTTTTTTTAAATATTTATCCTGGTTATTATGTTTCCGTAGGTAATAAAGTGGATGTTAAGCAAAGGTCAAGGGAAAACCATGGGGACTTATTTTACCCTTCTAAATGCTTTAGCCGAGGATGGGAGACTCGAAGAGGCCGAAGCATTGTGGTCAAAAATATTTTCAGAGAATTTAGAAAGTTTGCCTCGTGTTTTCTTTATCAAAATGATATCATTGTACTATGCAAGGGACATGCACGACAAGATGTTCGAGGTAACATTTTCGTTTTAATACCTGACCTGTATTTTCATTATTAAGTCAGAAATTAATTATAAAAAAGGTCAATTTATGCATAATATAGCATCTGCATGGTATGCTTAATATAAATAGACATGCTATCTTTGTGCTTATTGATAAACAACTTATGATGCTCATTTGAATAAATAACATAGATATTTGCGGACATGGAGGAGCTTGGGATGAGGCCTGAGCAAACTATAGTGACGATGGTTGGCGACGTGTTCAAAAAATTAGGGATGCTCGACAAATTTGAAAAACTAAGTAAGAAATATCCTCCTCCAACCTGGGAATACAGATATATCAAAGGAAAACGTGTAAGAATTCGAGTCAAGGATTTGGACGATGCAGATGAAAGTGTACAGGTTCAGCAATTGACCGATGAAAATTATGGCAATGCTGGTGCGTTGGATAAAACAGATCATGAAGTAGATAGCGGAGATGCGTTAAGTCTCACAGACAGTAAATCAGATGCTAAGGAAGCGACTGATTGAAAATAATATATGTACATGATTACTGGTGAATAATTCAGAGTGCAATGGCCAATGACCTTTACTCTTTTTTTATGTATGATTTTAAATCTCTTCCATTGACTCGCTACTATTTGCTGCCAGGGAATGACATGAGGGACACGTATCTCCCAATGTATACGTATAGTAGTTAGAAAATTGTGTTTTATGATGCTACTGTGATTCGAACTCGCATACTATGCACATTTCTCTCTACAACTGTTTAGCTCATCACCGTAGTTGCTCTTTCCCTTTGTTCTTGGATTGTTCAGTTTCTTTTGTAAACGGTAAGGGAGTGATAAATTCGGTTTCGTTTTTACTGATAGCCATCGGCATCTATGTCCGAAAAATGAAGGTATTATCCCAAATCCAAAATTGCATACGAACTGTCCGCTTTTTAGTTAGATTGTAGCTGCAATTATGCATAATATTTAATTTTTATTAATGTAATATTTCCTGTATTGTATTTCATATTATGCACGTTTAAATGAATGTTTGTTCTTTGGAATTGATTTTGATCATCATATTTTTTGTTTTTTGTGTTTATGATAGTATTACTACCCAAAAAACATTTACGTTGGATCAGAATTTTACTTATTTTAGAGTTTATCGATTATGCAGCGCAGATGAATGTTTGATATGGCATCTGAAAGTTTCCTTTGCCATATTTATTTTTGATAGGCTTATCTACCTCTTTATATACAATACTTATCTTTACATGTACTACTTTAGTTGTACATCATGATTTAATTTAAAATGTCAGTCAAATATATTGATATGTCTTAAATAAGTGTAATAATATAACATTTTTAGTTTCAGATCTTCAAATCAAGAATTTATATAAATAGAGCTTTTACTCAAACATAATTTCTATTCTAATGTTTGGAATTATGGATCCAAGGGGTCTAATAATAACAATTATTAGAAATATCTTTACCCCTTTTATCTCTCAAAACGAGGACCAAATAAATAGATTAGATCTTTCATTTTGTTCTAATTAACCGGGTTAGATCATTTCCTACATTGTAAGTAGATTTGATCCATTCTGTTATCTCATTTTTGGACAAAACTGGAATATCAACAAATTGGTAAGGAATGATGAAGATCAGTTGGAATCCAGGCTACGATCGATGTCGTCAAAATTTGGTTGAGCTCCGATCGGGACGAAATTGGTTGGAGATGACGATAAGAATTAGGAGAGGTCATGTTTCAAATTTCAGGTTAATCGGAGTTCGTATGAAGGAGATATGATCGATGTAAGGTAGGAAGAACATACTGTTTGAAACCACCTTCCTTTCACCACCGGACCAAGCTTCACCGGTCCAAGGCCTCACCGAACCAACTCCACTTCCCTTCCTAGCCGAACCAACCACACTTTCATGTACTACCGAATGAGCTCCACCGAACCACTCTCCACCGAACCATGCCACTACCGGTCCAGCTCCATCTCCATGCTCCTACCGGACCAAATCCCACCGAACCAACACTCTTCCCACGCCTACCGAACCAACTCATTCTCCAACCACTGCCGAACCAAGGCAACGCCGGACCAAAGCATTGCCGAACCAACTTTGCTAGGCCAGATTGCATCAGCCCAAGCCCACCAGCAGCTATATACATCCAGAACCCCTACCCCCAGCCTCACTCTATAAATAGAGGGGCAGAGGTACAACAATGACAGAGAAGTTTGAGAGCTCAAGTACGGATAGAACTTTCAAACAACTTTCAATTACTTGTAATCAAAGCTTTGTACTTGTAATCTGAAGGGAAAAGGAGAATAACATATAAAGTGGACGTAGGCACGTTCTGCCCGAACCATTATAAATCTGTGTGTCTTTTACAGTTTAGTCCCTGCTTTTTATATATTTGCGTAAATCACCCAAATCACTAGAAACAACATAAAATCAACTAATTCATACGACTTGTAGGTGTTTGCCCATTTCTTGTGCAAACATTTTTGGGTTATTTGCTGAGATCTGTGATTTGTGTTTGAATATTGCTGAGTTGTATTCATACACTGGTGCTTTCACGGTATTTGGGGTTTGTGGCCAATTTTGGCGCAAACACTTTGGTGCTTTCACTGAGAACAACTCAGGAGCGTTTTAATCATTGCTTCGTAAAGATTTGTTGAGAGACTCTCTTTAAGAACCAGAAGTCTATCCGAGATTATGGCTCTTGCAAGGAAAACAAGTAGAAGACAGAGACCAGAAAGTAGTCAGCACGAAGGGAGTCAAGGGGCTTCCTCAGGAGAGAACCAAACTTCAGTCTTCATCACCAGGGATGAGATGGAGACAATGATGAAAAGACAAGAGGAGTTGATTCAGAATTTTTTTCAGTAGATTGGGCAACTTGGAGCATAGAATAGGGAAGCGGATGGAGTTCGGAACGGAGCAGGACCATCCGGCCTAGCACCTGGATTAGGAGGCACATCCATGGAGAACATAGATCCAATTTCGGATAGAGAAAGAGGAGCATCTGCACAACCTGAGAGCAGCAGAGGAGTGAACGCTCAGTCAAGGGGCAGATCCCAGAATTCCCACGTGGACTCGGGGGGCAGATCGAAAGTAATGAACAAAGATTGCATCTCGGAGACAATGATAGGTTGGGAGAGATGGTTAGAAAAGCTATGAGAGGCGGTTTGGTAAACAAAGATTTGGAGGATGTTAATAGGAGTCCTTTTACTCCAGCAATCAGACAAGCTAGGAACCCACCAGATTTCAAGTTACCATCGCTGGACATGTATGACGGGAGAACGGACCCCACGATTCATCTAACGAAGTATATGAGGCATATGAAAGTGCTGGGGGCATCAGAGGAGGTTATGGCCCGGTGTTTTCCATTGTACTTGGCGGATATTGCAGCATTGTGGTTTAGACAATTGGAGAATGGATCCATCGGAACGTGGAATGATTTAATTGAGAGATTTATGAGGCAATTCAGGATCCACATTACAAGACCCAAGAATGTGATGAATTTGGCAACCCTAAAGCAGAAAACCGGAGAGACTTTGAGGAGTTACCTAACGCGATTCAATGCGGCAGCAGCTTCGGTGGATCGACCAGATCCATCCATGGTTATGATAGCAGCTGTGTCCGGGATAGCTGACGGAACAGAGTTCAAAAATTCATTAACTAAGGATCCACCCGTGGATCTAGGAGAATTCTATCATGAGGCGGAAAAGTTTCTACGATTGGAGGATGCGAACGCCGAAAGAGAAGAAGGAGAAGGAATTGATATTTATACGATCAAAGGAGGAAATCCCCTTGAGAAAGGCGCGGAAACTAGTAGAGGTAAAAAAAAGACTGAGAATGACGGGGACAGGTCAAAGCGGCAACGGAGGGAGCCGCGATTCACCACTCACACTTAGATGAATGAGAGTCTGGAACGAATTTACCAGGATACCAAGGAGCAGGTTCCGTATCGTAGACCAATGCGAAGGGATCCAACTTCTGACGAAAGAAAATCAGATAAGTTTTGTGAATTTCATGAATTAAACGGTCATAACACTAATGATTGTAGACATTTGAAGGATGAGGTGGAAGGGCATATCAGGAACGGTATGCTCCTTCAGTATGTGAGGAGGCGAACTCCAGCAGTGGAGCCAGAGCGACCACGTCTACATCGGCTAGAGGTGACCCTGAATTGGGGCACCGTTTGATTATCCATTGATTGCTTGATTAAAATAACGATGAACAAGTTGTAAACCTCTCACTAACGTGGTTAAATCATTTACACATGTGAGCGATCGCGCACGATCCATAGGCATGCTCTGAATGACTACCAACCGCGTTATAGTAAGAGTTTGCGCTTTGACATCTTCATTCTGCTTTTTGCTTTGATTTTGATTTGAACATTTAAATTCTTCTTGTTTGGACATTTCTGCCGCAAGGTTCATATAATTATTGCTTTAACATTTACAATTCTATGGAAAAATTTACGTGTATGCCCGTTGGATCGCGAACGGTCCACGAGCACCTCTTGCATGGCAGCGAACTGCCGAAGTCTTTGATTCGGAGACTCCCCTAAACAATAACTCCGACACTGATAATATTAAGTCTCTCCCGGGCACACACAATTTTTCGAACGGCACCCGACCTCGAACGGTCACAATTCATCTCGAACGGCACCCGACTACGAACAGTAGCAAATTCGTCTCGAATGGCACCCGACTACGAACAGTCGCAAACTCGCCTCGAACGGCACCCGACTACGAACAGTCGCAAAGTCGCCTCGAACGGCACCCGACTACAAACAGTCGCAAACTCGCCTCGAACGGCACCCGACCTCGAACGGTCTCAACTCGCCTCGAACGGCACCCGACCTCGAACGGTCACAACTCGCCTCGAACGGCACCCGACCTCGAACGGTCACAACTCGCCCCGAACGGCACAACTCACCTCACCTCAAATGACTCGATCACGAACGGTCGTCATTAGAGGTCCGCCACTTGACCGCGCACGGTCGCACTTCACCACAAATGGCTCGATCCCGAACGATCGTCATTCGAAGTTAGACGCTTGACCATGAACGGTTGCATTTCATCTCAAATATCTCGATCCTAAACGGTCGTCATTTGAGGTCACATAAAACTGAAAATTTCTTTGCAGGACATCAACAGGATATGAACATCCAACTCATGGCATTACAAAACACGCCTTCCTATCACAAGGCATGTTTTGGGGGGCAAAGTGTTATCCCATTTTTGGACAAAACTGGAATATCAACAAATTGGCAAGGAATGATGGAGATCAGTTGGAATCCAGGCTACGATCGATGTCGCCAAAATTTGGTTGAGCTCCGATCGGGACGAAATTGGTTGGAGATGACGATAAGAATTAGGAGAGGCCATGTTTCAAATTTCAGGTTAATCGGAGTTCGTATGAAGGAGATATGATCGATGTAAGGTAGGAAGAACATACTGTTTGAAACCACCTTCCTCTCACCACCGGACCAAGCTCCACCGGTCCAAGGCCTCACCGAACCAACTCCACTTCCCTTCCTAGCCGAACTAACCACACTTCCATGTACTACCGAATGAGCTCCACCGAACCACTCTCCACCGAACCATGCCACTACCGGTCCAGCTCCATCTCCATGCTCCTACCGGACCAAATCCCACCGAACCAACACTCTTCCCACGCCTACCGAACCAACTCATTCTCCAACCACTGCCGAACCAAGGCAACGCCGGACCAAAGCATTGCCGAACCAACTTTGCCAGACCAGATTGCATCAGCGCAGGCCCACCAGCAGCTATATACATCCAGAACCCCTACCCCCAGCCTCACTCTATAAATAGAGGGGCAGGGTTACAACAATGGCAGAGAAGTTTGAGAGCTCAAGCACGGATAGAACTTTCAAACAACTTTCAATTGTTTGTAATCAAAGCTTTGTACTTGTAATCTGAAGGGAAAAGGAGAATAACATATAAAGTGGACGTAGGCACGTTCTGGCCGAACCACTGTAAATCTGTGTGTCTTTTACAGTTTAGTCCCTGCTTTTTATATATTTGCGTAAATCACCCAAATCACTAGAAACAACATAAAATCAACTAATTCATACGACTTGGAGGTGTTTGCCCATTTCTTGTGCAAACATTTTTGGGTTATTTGCTGAGATCTGTGATTTGTGTTTGAATATTGTTGAGTTGTATTCATACACTGGCGCTTTCACGGTATTTGGGGTTTGTGGCCAATTTTGACGCAAACACATTCCTTTACTCAAACATACATATCGTTGATGTAGTTTTTTACTGCAACAACCAACAAAGAAGTTATGAGTATAACCACAGCAAATGCTGGGAAGATTAAATAAATCTAAAATGGTAAAATAACACCATGATTGTAGTTTAGAATAACCTCTAAATCCACTTTCAGCGTTTCTCTTCTTTGTAGTTATATACCAAGATTACAGAATGAGCTGGAAGCTATTAACGAGTTCTTACCGTTACTTTAATCTAGAAAATTACTCTTTGTTTTATATTTAGTATCTGAATTATTGCTTTCTAGCCGATGCAGGATCGATGCATATTTATATGAATTTGTATAGAATGCAGATTGATGACGTAGCACACCAGGTTGAAGCTGGTTTTTGGATATCTGACATTTGGCATTCATCCATCATTTATGCTCTTACGGCCATAGATCGATGATGTGCTATTTGTTGATGTTTCTATCTCTTTAAGAGCTTTATCTGATGCTACTAAATGACGTTTAATATGACATGGTATCGTTGCCGCATGTATCCAAAGTGCTCTGTAGGTCAATCTTTCTTTATAATTTTGCCATGTACTTGTAAGATTGTAAATACTGCTTTCGATCCTCAACATAGTGGTTTTCTACTTAATATTATATTATTAGAACAGCAAAGAATTAAGTATCACAATCTTTTGGACATTATATATGTTAGAATTTTAAGGAGAAGAGAGATTAAACGTTAAACCAAAGAAACTACATTGTTATTACTTAATTGTTAAACGATGGAAAATACAAAGCTTTTAAATAGAAAAATAAAATAACTAGCTACTTTCTAAACTTAAGCCACTAATTTATTTCTTAACCAATAAACTAGGAAGACTTATTCTTAAACATGTGCTAGCTTTAACACCTTCCCTTAAACTGAATGTGCTAATATTCAGTTTACAACATAATTTCTTCATCGTCTTGTATAGACGAACTCGGTCACAACTCTCATCTCTATCTGGTTGGGCAAGCTCAACTGTTTAACGTTGATTGGTACTTTAACGATCAACAAATACACTTGGTTTACTCTTAAGGATCCACTGACCTCTCCATTCGGGTCGTCCCTTGCACCTGTCATCTCCCCAACAAGTGAGAACCGCAGCTCTTCTTCCTTACTTGTTGGATGACACAAAACCAAATCTTCCTCACTCAGCCTACTTCACATGTAGGCATGCTCTTCAAACAGTTCTCTCTTGACACTCCACAAATGTCCAACCCCATAGCCGACGGTCTACCATTCGTCGTCTTCATCTTCATATCCACTACCAAGATATATAAATTCAACTACTCGCAATCATCCACACTTCTGCAGTGCAATCACCATACCCTCCAACAACTCCACCTTTTACCGAACTACAGGGTACTACTCCTTTGCGACTCTCCACCATCGCGACATTGCAACTGCAGTTTCCTTGACCATCTGCCTTCCACATCCAAACTGCTACCCATCCACTGCCATAAACCAATGCAATTGCCTTCATCGACCAACATAGCTTTACCATCACTTCTAACATAACAACAACCACTTCATCAATTTCAGCCCATCATTACCTGACCATCTCGACTATTCTTCAATAACCGGCCTCTATCAATCATCATTTACCTTCTGTTTGCCTACTGCACAACAACTCCGATCGACAAACTTCATTACCCATTATCATCTGACTATACAACCATCAATTATTTCCAAACTACTATTCGAGCACTTCACACTGACTGCCGCTCGCCTCCTCCAACAATCAACAAACAGCAGCTCAACCATACTCTCCCCAGTACATCGCACTGCTACGCCGTGCAACCCTGACCATCAACAACGCCAGTCCCCTTTACGACAACTGTCATTCCTCCTCCATACTTCTACTTAAACAAACTGCCTTCATCTTTCCATTGTGCAAGTACACATCACAAAACAACCTGACTACTGCCAAACTGTTACCCACACACGACCAGAGCACCAAAAACAGCATCATTTACACTATATACACCACATCAACCACATCTTCATCTCACAATCCTTCAACAAACATTAAACGAACAACGAATCACCTACCGTACTGCTGCAAAACATCAGCCAAAGCCACAACATACAACCTTTCATCAAACCCCTTTTGCAAGATCATCATGCCATTGCCAACCTACATCATTCCTGCATACAGCTTCTCCTATCAATTTACAGCCTTCCACTGACAAGCTCCACCACATCCAGATTCCATCAATCACCTGACCTTGACATCAACAACCACCCATCACCATACCACAGCAACCAAATCCAGTCAATCATCTTGACTTCCTCTATATCAAACACTTCAAACCATTCACTATTCCACAATTTCCCACTACCTCGGCAACCATCAATACAAGACCATTCACCACCAACCTCAAGCATACGAACAACCCACAACCAAAATCCCAGAAATCACCTCCTTCAACACAGAATTCTGCCTCACTGCTTCACTCTGCCCTCGCTGCAATCTCCTATGCCTTCTCCTACACCCCCAGAAACCACAATTGCCTCGCCCAAACCAGCAGTCGACTCCGCAACCTGCTTCATCACACACGACCACTGCTATACTTCTAGTCATACAAACTCTACAAACAGTGATCGTCTCATTTGCTCCGTTCCATATACAAACTACAACTGCAAACCATCTACAACATCAATATCACAACACTTCAAACAACAGTGCATACCACCAGTGTCACCTCTATCCCCTCTACACTTCATTACAAATCAACCAAAATTCACTGCCTTTCAATCCAGAACACTACCGCTTCAACTCCACTTCAACACCACTGTTCATAACTTGCTGTATCTACTCTAACTGCTGCAAGTTCACTGCGGTTGCACCACCCTGTCACTGTCCCTCCTTCTCACTGCTACAACCCTCTTCTACAAAATTTCTACAAACTCAACAAAACTGCTTGCAACAGCCATACCATCCTTCTTCCCACATTCATCCTTGTCGCTGCCACCCTGCAAAACACGTTCAACTCAAACCACCATCCAACCTCCCTCTCTACAACACACTCCATAACCAACCATTCAACTAAAACAGCAACCAATAGTAGCATAATCATTTGCCCGAAGCCATCACACATTTTCAGCCAATACAAGCTTGTCACTACATCGGCCATCGGTGCCCTTCAACCACATACATCCGTGCATACTGCATTTCATATCTCTGCCTATTGCATATCATATTTTCTTCCCTGTCTGCATTGTCATATACTAACTTCATCAATACCTCCTCCTGATCAACAACGATCTACTACACCCCGTCACTCCACTGTCATTTCTACTTCTCCAAATACTTCAATAAACAACACAATACCATCCCCATTTCATTTGCAACTGCTCTACATTACTCCCTTCAAACTCTATGCAATCATCACCGAACATCCCCCACTCCAGCAAGCTTCCACCATAAACTGCACCATCCCCTACTATACAACTACACCACCATAAAACTGCACATTTCCACCAATCTTCCACCTCAATATACCACAGCAAACGGACTGGTCACAGCCTACAACTCCACAGTCTTCAACATCGAACATAGAAACCACCAATCATCGAATTCCATGGTAAACTCACTACACTCGAACTCATTTCATCAGCTTCAAATCCTAAATCGAACCACCAGGTTCAAACCTGAACTCCACAGCATAGGACATCCGCCCCCAAACTCTACCTCATTTGTAATCATATCTCTTCTAACCACAACGACCGCGCCAAATCCACGATTAATCACCTCTTCCATCCACCAGCTTCCATGACTTCATACTGCCACAGCAAACCCGACGCCTCTTCCTCAAACCACCTAATCAGTCGTTAGCCATCCTAATTCAAACCACAACAGCCCTATCCTCCTCTTCAAAGTCCGAACCAAATCACATAATCACCAAATTCAAACTGCAAGCATCTGCAGTCACCAGTTTTCGGCATTTTCTATTATTTGCAAGACATCTAGGGCAGAAGATGGCAAGGTCAATGTTTGTCGTGGCGAAATCTTCGAGCGGCGAAGCTGACCGATCACTAAAGTATGACGGGGAGCTTCTCCAAAATTGGAGCGGTGGTGCGTTTTCCAGAAGGCAGCAACATCATTGATTTATTGGAGCGGCTTTGAATCTGAGATCCATTTTCCGCATCAAAATACTCGGGGACAGCAAACTTTATTTATTTTATTCATTCTCCAGACTCGGTACAGCACTGTGTACTCTCTCTGCTCTCTCTTCTTCATCTCCTGACTCCGATACCATGTTAGAATTTTAAGGAGAAGAGAGATTAAACGTTAAACCATAGAGACTACATTGTTATTACTTAATTGTTAAACGATAGAAAATACAAAGCTTTTAAATAGAAAAATAAAATAACTAACTACTTCCTAAACTTAAGTCACTAATTTATTTCTTGACCAATAAACTAGAAAGACTTATTCTTAAACATGTGCTAACTTTAACAATATATCATTCGATCAATGATTAACTCGTTGTTTTTTATTACCTGGTCGTAGATATATGGATCTCGACTTATTAATTCCTTTAGAACTTTGGCCATATAAGTTCAAAACACTTCTTTTAGCCAAGTTATTAAGTTAGGATATACTTTAACTTTACTGCTTTAATTACTTTAGCGGGGCGCTAAATGGATTTTCGCTTAAGTGATGGTTTCAATTTTTCCCGAGGATAACCTAAGTTCTGGCAGTTATACCTATCAAATCAAAGCGTTTAATGAAGCTCCATCTGTTTGCTAGTGATTGGCTCGATCCATCATGGAAATGGTCGCTCTTTCAAAGATAAGTGATTTTCATAATTGAGATTTTATTTAATTACTAGATCGAAACCTGTGCTTCACGCAAGGGCAGTGCTCAGAATTATATTGTGCATGGTTGCTATCTTTTTTCTACTTGGCTGAAGCATACAGATTACATTGTTTTTAAGAGTTTTTTATGTATGCAGATCACAAAATTCCAGTAGTGAGCGTGTCTGAAAAAACATCAACATTGTTTCCACGAGTTACAAGTAAATAAAACTATGTATTTTAATAAGGCAATGTCAACATTAGGTAGCGTAGTGCATAGGATGAAATTAATTGGAGCATATTAAGCATTCATAAAGAATCAGAGTTCAAGTAAAAAGGTGTAAATAACACAACAAATGCAAAACAAATTACAATAAAAACATACAAATGTAGCATTTGAGGTTTATCTGCATTGTTGGCATTGCTGTAGGTGGAGATTTCAGCCACTTCTGTATCATGAAATCATGAATGTATAAGTCAAACATCGAAGTAGAAGGTGATGTTTTCTTTTTTTGTGTTGCTCATCTACCAGTTGGCATGTTAAAAGTTATATTTTTGCGTGCAATATGTGTAGTTTGGAACGATCTATCTGCTATACTTTATAATATTATGTCTGTAGCCTATTAATTTAAACTATAGTTCTTCGTGACATGTATAATATAATGTTTAGTGCTACTTGTGTATGTGTTAGTTATGACATGAATAACATGATGTTTAATCATTCAATTAAAATAGAGTAATGTAAACTTAACAATCCAATCATTTGTATTAGGGAAGTAACGAGAAGAAAATCTATGAAAGTGAAAAAAAAAAGCGACACCAAAATGGGAGGACCAAAGTAATCAGGCATAAAAAAATATGAGAACGATGCATGATAGGAAAAACTTATAGAAGCTGTTTAATCTTTGAAAATATTAACGGAATCTTATGGGTTATAGTATGCATGTTTTTCTAGTTTTCAATTTAGAGATTTATAGAGTTATTGTTTGGAAAAATGTGCACATGTGCATGTTCATGAAAATCCAATAGTAAGAACACCTTCCTAAGCATTGCAAACAGGTTTCTGTTGGAAATTGAATGAACATTAATGAATAGTGCATTGAAAAACGAAGTATTTATTGTCTTGTAATATGAATAGTCCCACATCTTATAATATAATAACCATCATATTATATATATATATATATATATATATATATATATATGTGGTCTCTATTATAATTACAATGAGACAACAAGAGAGACATGAGCATGACCATCTTGGCGGGTGGTGCAACGCACCACTCCGCACGCGCGCGCACCCGCGCCCATGCCCGAACCCACACGCACGGCGTGGCCGAATGGGCGTCTTGTAGGCGCTCACCCCGCACGCGCTCGCACCCGCGCCCATGCCCGAACCCGCACGCGCGGCGTGGGCGAATGGGCGTTTGAGGCGTCTTGTAGGCACTTAGCACTTTGCAATGTGCATTAGGCATTTGGGCTACTGGAATTGGTTCGCATCACACTATATTTTTAGGAGCCGAAACAGTTTGAATCCAACAGTAATAACTGTTTGAAATGACATGTCAATTGGTAAAGGGTCGCAACCTTTTCTAACGGTCACGTACTACTCCTATAAATAGCAGATCCGAGAATTTTGAATATTTTTTTAATTCTTTTTCTCTGATCATCTTCTTTTTCCTCCGCGCTCTGTTCTTACCATAAATCTTCGCTTGAGTTCGCCGTTATTCTACATCGCTTGCGCGGCCTTACAGAACCTGATCCGTTTTACCTTGAGAAGCGGTTGCTGATCAACCCCTTTGCGCCACTGTGGGGGAGCAATTCTACTTTAAGGGAACAATATATGATACTGGACTCGGACAATCATCATACTACTACGGAACTGCATTAGCGGTACATATTTACTTCTGTTTACCCTGTTTCGTAACACTAGATTCTACGATTGTGAATCAGTGTGAATAGAGACAGTAAGCGTGAACATTCTTAAAGCAGAATTGTGTTAGTTTGTGCTTACTGTTCTTTTGCTTTTAGGCGATGGCTCAAGAAAGCAATACTTCGGCAAACATACCCGTCATGACCACCTCTCAAATTGCACCAATGGTGGCACTGACCGTGCCATTCTCGCATGGAGAACGGCCAGAAAAATTTACTGGTGTCGATTTTAAGCGGTGGCAACAAAAAATGTTGTTTTACTTAACCACATTAGGCTTGGCCAAATTTCTCACAGAAGACCTCCTGCGGTCGACGAATTAGAGCCCGACCCGATCAAGGCCGAGACACTCACTGCTTGGAAGAGTTCAAACTTCATATGTAAAAATTACATACTCAATGGACTGGATAACAGTCTGTACAATGTATACTGCACAATGAAGACATCGAAGGAACTCTGGATATCTCTGGATAGGAAATACAAGACAGAAGATGCTGGTATGAAGAAGTTCATTGTCGGAAAATTTCTGGACTTCAAGATGATAGACTCCAAGACAGTTATCAGCCAAATTGCAGGTCATTATTCATAAAATACATGACGAAGGAATGACTCTGAGTGAATCATTTCAAGTAGCAGTCGCCATAGAGAAGTTGCCCCCATTGTGGAAAGACTTCAAGAATTATCTGAAGCATAAACGAAAAGAAATGTCAATGGAAGATTTGGTTGTTCGACTCAGAATTGAAGAAGACAACAGAAAATCCGAAAAGAAAACATCTAATACTATGGTGGCAAAGGCAAATGTGGTCGCAATCGAAAATAACTACAAAAGAAAAAGGTAAAACAACCCGAATGTAAAGAAGACAAGGAAGTTCAAAGGAAACTGTCATAATTGCGAGAAGAAATGACATAAGGCAAGTGAATGTCGAGGTCCAAAGAATCATAACAAAAAGAAAGACCAAGCCAATGTTGCGGAGTTAGAAGATGTCTCCGAAATGAATCTGTCCGCAGTAATCTCAGAATGTAACTTGGTTGGCAACATGAAAGAATTGTTCGTTGACACTGGTGCTACGAAACATATTTGCGCCAACAAGTGGATGTTCACCAACTATAAACCAGTGACGCAAGAAAAGCAACTCTTTATGGGAAATTCCTCTACGTCAAAGGTTGAAGGCAAAGGAAGAATAGTCCTTAAAATAACATCCCGAAAAGAACTTACTCTGAATGATGTCCTACATATTCCAGATATCTGCAAGAACTTAGTTTCGGGATCATTGTTGAGTAAGAATGGTTTCAAGTTGGTCTTTGTTTCTGATAAATTTGTCTTGTCTAAGAACGGAGTATATGTAGGTAAAGGGTATGTGAGTGATGGTCTGTTTAAAATGAATGTAATGACTGTTGTACCAAAGGAGATTGATAATAAAACTGATTCTTCTGTTTATATCTCTGAGTCATTTAATATATGACATGCTAGATTAGGGCATGTTAACTTTGATACATTGCGAAAAATGATTAACTTAGAATTTATACCTAAGTTTGCAATTGATTTCAATTACAAATGTGAAACATGTGCCAAATCAAAATTGACGAGAACTTCTTTTCATCATATTGAAAGGAATACTGAGCCTTTAGACCTAATACACACAGATGTGTGTGATCTAAAGATGTGCCAAACCAGAGGTGGTAAAAAAATATTTTATTACCTTTATCAACGATTGCACTAGGTACTGTTATATGTACCTACTAAGAAGCAAAGATGAAGCGTTTGAAATGTTTAAACAATACAAGGCAGAAGTTGAAAATCAACTGAACAAAAGGATAAAAACCTTGCGAAGCAATATAGGTGGTGAATATAAATTTCCATTCGAGGAATTTTGCGCTCAAAATGGTATAATTCATCAAACTACAGCACAATATTCTCCACAATCTAATGGAATAGCAGAACGTAAGAATCGAACTCTCAAGGAAATGATGAATGCCCTGCTAACTAGTTCTGGTTTACCAGAAAATTTTTGGGGCGAAGCAGTACAATCAGCTAATCACATACTGAACAAAGTGCCTCGCAAGAAGACTTTCAAATCACCCCATGAATTATGGAAAGGAAGACCACCTTCCTACAAATACTTAAGAGTATGGGGGTGCCTTGCCAAAGTAGAAATACCAAAACCGAAAAAGGTCAAAATTGGTTCGAGAACTATAGATTGCATATTCATTGGGTATGCTCATAATAGTAGTGCATATTGATTTTTGGTGTATAAATCTGAAATATATGACATTCATGAAAATACCATTATCGAGTCTCGAAATGCTAGATTATCTAAACAAATTTATCCATTGAAAGCCTCCGATGAGACTTTTGTTCAAAAGAGATCAAGGGATATAGACCCTCCAGAGTTTAATACTGATCAAAGATCGAATGAAAGAAATGCTGAAATAGAGTTAAAGGAACCAAGAAGGAGTAAACAACAAAGGACGTCAAAAACCTTTGGACTCGATTTATATACATATATGATAGAAAATGAACCTCTAACATATCAACAAGCAATGTCATCTCCCGATGCTCCTTATTGGAAGGAAGCAATCAATAGTGAAATAGAATCCATTCTGCAAAACCATACATGGGAACTAGTAGATCTTCCTAAGGGATCAAAAACCCTAGGGTACAAATGGATCTTTAAGAAAAAACTAAAGGTTGATGGCTCAATAGACAAATATAAGGCCCGACTGGTGGTCAAAAGATTTAGACAGAAGGAAGATCTAGATTACTTTGACACATACTCACCAATAACTAGAATAACATCCATTAGAATTCTTATCGCAATTGCCTCTATACTAAATTTGGAAATACATCAAATGGATGTAAAAGCCGCGTTCCTGAATGGTGAGTTAGAGGAAGAAATATACATGCAACAACCTGAAGGGTTTGTAAGCCCAGGAAATGAAAATAAGGTGTGTAAGTTGGTAAAATCACTTTATGGTCTCAAACAAGCGCCAAAATAATGACATGAAAAATTTGATGAAACTATGTTGTCAAATGGATTCAAAATAAATGAATCGGATAAATGTGTCTATATAAAAGGTATAGATGCAGGATATGTCATTGTTTGTCTTTATGTTGACGACCTATTGATATTAGGCAATAATAATGCCATAATAAGATCAACAAAAGACATGTTATCATCTAGATTTGATATGAAAGATCTAGGATTGACTGATGTGATTTTAGGAGTGAAAATATTAAGGACATCAAAGGGATATGCATTATCCCAGTCACATTATATTGCCAAAATACTTGAAAGGTTCAAAAAGTATGATATAACTATTGCAAAATCACCAGTAAATATGAACCAAAATTTGTTAAAAGTTACTGGTGATGGGATTTACCAACTAGAATACTCTCGTATACTGGGAAGTATAATGTATGTAATGAATTGCACAAGACCAGATATTGCTTACGCTGTAAGTAAGCTAAGTAGATATACTAGCAACCTTGGTAAAAATCATTGGAAAGCAATAATCAGAGTTTTGGGATACCTAAAGTATATGAAAAACTATGGTCTACATTACATAAGATATCCTTCTGTAGTAGAAGGATACAGTGATGCAAATTGTATAACTGGTTCAAATGATACAAAATCCACAAGTGGATATGTATTCACATTAGGAAATGGAGCAATTTCATGGAAATCATCCAAACAAACGTGCATAGCAAGATCGATGATGGAATCCGAATTTATTGCACTAGATAAAACCGCAGAAAAGACAGACTGGCTTCGAATTTTTTTGGAAGAAATTCCAAATTGGAGCAATCCCGTGCCTCCAATATGCATACATTGTGATAGTCAATCAGCTATTGGAAGAGCCAATAGTACACTATACAATGGAAAATCTAGGCATATTCGTCGAAGACATAAAACCATAAGACAACTACTCTCTAATGGAGTTATCACTATAGACTACATAAGGTCAAAAGATAACATAGCGGATTCACTGACAAAAGGCCTGCCAAGAGAGAGAGTTCAAATCTTATCGATGGGAATGGGGTTAAGGCCTATAAACTAAAAGTTTTTCTAAAAATGGAAACCCCACCTAGTTGACTGGAGATCCCAAGATCTAGGTTCAAAGTGACAACTAAATTTAAGAAAAACTTGAAAGCACCGTTACTCTCAAGCCATTCCTATGATAAGTCGGTGCATTATATGTTGGAAAATAGGATAAGTATTGATACTTTTAATGATGTCTGTACTTGGGAAATTAGAAGGAACCTTTTATAGAATCACCTACGTGAGTGCGAAGGCGACGCTTCAAAGAGAATTGTAAGGTCAAATTCTCCAAGCACTCATGAGACCAAGCTGGTGTTCATGGCAAAAACGAACACAAACAGAGAACCAAGGGAGACAAGAAAACATTTATCACGTGTTGTCTATTTTGATTTACACAAAAAACTTACAGTTCAAAGACAACCTAAGTCTACTGATTCGCCATTAAGTCAAGAAGATAAATACTAGGATAAGTTCAAGGCCAATGTGCTACTTAAATCGATATGATAAATGTTTCGTAAAGCTTAAGAACAAGTAATACTCATTCATGTGGGGGATTGTTGAAAATTGAACGAGCATTAATGAATAGTGCATTAGAAAATGAAGTTTTTATTGTCTTGAAATATGAATAGTCCCACATCTTATAGTATAATAACCATCATATTATATATATATATATATATATATATATATATATATATTAAGATGTGGTCTCTATTATAATTACAATGAGACAACAAGAGAGACATGGGCATGACCATCTTGGCGGGTGGTGCAACACACCACCCCGTACACGCACCCGCCCCCATGCCCGAGCTCGAGCCCAAACCCGCACCCGCATCCGCATCTGCACGCGCGGCGTGGGCGAATTGGCGTTTGAAGGGTCGCAACCTTTCCTAACGGTCACGTACTACTCCTATAAATAGCAGATCCGAGAATTTTGAATATTTTTTTTTAATTTTTTTCCTCTGATCATCTTCTTTTTCCTCCGCGCTCTGTTCTTACCACAAATCTTCGCTTGAGTTCGCCGTTATTCTGCATCGCTTGCGCGGCCTTGCAGAACCTGATCCGTTTTACCTTGAGAAGCGGTTGCTCATCCACCCCTTTGCGCCACTGTGGGGGAGCAATTCTGCTTTAAGGGAACAGTATACGATACTGGACTCGGACAATCATAATACTACCACGGAACTGCATTAGCGGTACGTATTTACTTCTGTTTACCCTGTTTCGTAATATTAGATTCTACGATTGTGAATCAGTGTGAATAGAGGCAGTAAGCGTGAACAGTTTCTTCAATTTTTGTTTAATAAAGTATACCATTCGTATAATGAATTAGCAGAAAATGATAAATATTTTATATTATGTGAAGACAGGTATTGAAGTATAGATGAATAATATCTTATAGGTTAATAACAGAGTTGAATATAAATGATTCATAAAATGCACATGCAAGGTGTCAAGGGAAATAACTTCAAAATTAAAAATGAAAACGAACATTCAAGAGGTAAAATGGTCATTAAGATCCAACGTGGAGTCCATTTTAAAAATAATACTATCTTTGGTCTTATAAAATGGACTTTTAAAGTAACTATGTTATAAGAGGTATTACCTTTACAGCGTGCTTTTTTTTTTAAAAACAAAAAAAAAAATCCACCTTTCTAGTTGCGTCCATGTGATCATGTCTGCAAATTCTTCCGAGTTTCCTACAAGATGTACGACAAACATAATTCCTAAATGTTATTTAGGTAACCTTCAATCAGAAGAAGAAAAATACGCATGGCTTGATCATTATTATAATGTTTAGTGATGTTACAGGGTGAAATCAAACTTAATATTTACCATGAATATTTTAGCTCGTAACTTATTACATCTTGTTAGTTTCAAGTTGACTTTAGTTGTATAAAGATTCATCATGTTTTCAAGCACATGATAAACAACATTAGAAAAGCAAGTTAAGGACGTGCTTCCTAAATCCTACTATATTTTGAAGTTGCGGTAAAAATAGCAATGACTCGTAATTACATATAAAAATTAATCATGTAAACAATTTAATAAGAATATCATAGTTTAAACAAATAAGTAACACCATTCAAAATTTCATTGAGATTTTACAATAATATCTTGAAAGTGGAAGCAGCCACTGCTAGTTAGAAACATCAAACATAAAACGATGATCACAACGTAGAAGTCAAAGGTGTTGATTCTTTTTAACTTTTCAACTGTCACAATAACAAAATATTTATTCCTACGTGAAATATGCAACGCCCTTGAAATAACATTCGGTAGAAGCATACTTTTAAAATGCAGTAAGAATCAAAAGAGAACCATATTATTCACACAAAATTAAAATACTAATCAACCAAATCTCGTTTTTACTAATAAAAAACTATATAATTAATTTTCTATATTTTCAGTTATTTTGGTAGTGAAACTAATTATCACAATGTTAACAGATTGATGTTTCCAATTAAGAATTTGGGAATAGAAAGTAAACCCGATAGAACTTGGATAGCTTCATTTAGCGTGAAGTTTCGAAGTCTTGTTAGTCGAAGTGACATTAATAATGACGTAGGCAGCCCTTCCATTGAATTGGAAAGAGAACACATAATAGTTGTAGAGCAGTTTTGATTACTGTGCTCTCTACCGCTGTTCCGACCAAAACTGAAATTCACAACAACTGAACTGTCATTTTGTAACGGTTATAACCGTTGGTAATCATATTTCCAACGGTTATAACCGTTGGTAGAAGGTACGTTATAATTTTTTTTACATATTTTGTAACGGTTATAACCGTTGAAAATTTTGATCATTCCCAACGGTTATAATCGTTGGTAATTTTCGTACTTTCCAATGGCTATAATCGTTGGGAATAACCAAAATTCTCAACGGTTATAACTGTTGGAAAAAACCGTAATTCGTAACGGTTATGACCGTTGGGAATCTTGGTAATTCCCAACGGTTATAAGCGTTGAGAATTACTTCACGTTTCCAACGGTTATAACCATTGGGAATATTTTAAATTTCCAACGGTTATAATCGTTGGAAGCTACTTGCATAAGTAAATTGCAAAATTACCAACACTTATAAGTGTTACAAATTTGGTATAACTGAACCATATCTTATTCAGCATCTAATAGTATTTCATTCAATTATATCTATACAAATTTACAACAATAGTAAACACAAGACTAAATTTCAAAATTAACATATCATCAAATCAGTAAAAAAAATCAAACGTACGAAATAGATCATATCAAATTCTACAAAGTCTATTGTGAACTTCATATTTCACTACTACAACATATCTAGAAGCTTACAAGCAACGAATACGACCCTCCGGCTAAACTACAAAACTACCATCAACCAACTCGGACAATGTATAATGACCATTTTGAGGTGCGTTAAAAAGTGGCTCGTCCTGATTCTCGTGTAGGCTTGCATTCCGGATTTCTCGCTTCCTACATGCATATATACGAATTCATTTGTAAATTATGTATTAGCATTAAGATTTCTTAAAAAAAGTGCAAACTTCTTACACAAAAGGAAAAAAAGTGCAAGGATCTGAAGATTTCTTAAACAAGCCGATTCTAATCCCAAATCCAAAAAATCAACCATCGAGCAACAAGAAAAGTAGAAATTTGATAATTATATTGTTAGTGGAAATTGGTGTGGGATTCATTGGACATTGAACATCATCCTATCTCATTGGACATTTAACATCATTTTATCATATTGGAAGGTTCTTACTTCTTAATAGTACAAGTACATTGCCTTAGAAATAAGGCATCTTATTAAAAGTTAGCTAAATGTCTCAATAATAATGTCTTATACAGAATTAAAATGGAAATCAACACATATATAGATGGGAAAACTTACCCTGCCCGAGGATCCCTAACTAATCTTTGAAGACGTTTGACTGTTTTAATGTTATGTGCAAACACATCAAGACCTTAATTTACCAATGATGAAGCAGCCTCAAGGTCACCATGAAAATCAGAAGTTAGACATTCAACTAATATCTCCTGTAGCAAGTATGAAATACAAGAATAATAGATGGAAATAAGTAAATAAATAACCTGTTTTACAGTTAAAACTGGTTCGAAGGCACCATCAGGGTAATATCCAAACCATGATGTTTCTTGAGGAACTAAGACGTTATCTTGGTCAGACTAATACATCATAATTAGAGTGACATATCATTCATTATTTGATAAGAATATGATCATATATGCAAATAATAATATTAAAAAAATGCTACCATGATGAGTATGAAAGAATATGCAGCCTTCTGCATTCGGTCACTCTATATTGTGAATAATTCCATCCCATTATTCTTTTGTTGTATTATATCTGGGCCCTTGTATTTTAGCCCAATATCTTCTTATAAATACAACGTGTATTACAACAAACTGATATTATCTTAGACTGTATCATCATCATCAATTCAATAAAGACAAATATTATCAATTCTTTCAAACTCTATTTTGGTATCAGAGCGATTTACATCATATTGCTTAACAGCAGCTAGTAATACAAGAAATCAAATTGCTTAACAGCAAGAAGAAGAGAAGCGCCTTGCCAGTGACCTCTCAGAGTTAATGTCATCATAGAGATTAGGCTGCGTTCTCAAAGATCATCTGAGAATCAAGATTCTCATCATTTGATTCTGTAAAATTCGGTCATACTTGTGCAGAATATCAAGATTCTTGCCAATTTCATTATCTGATACTGCAAAGTTCATCTGTTCTAAGTTTTGATCTGTGCCACGCCAGAAGGAACTGTCAGAAATCAGTTCATCATTCAATTCTCTTCGGCTGCATCAGTGTTTTCTTATCTTTCTTTCCCACAGTTTTCTTGATTTCAAGAACATCACTCTGTTTTACACAGTCACTGTTCAATGACAGAAGAGGGATCATCCACAGCAAGAAATTCAGATTCAACTCCTCAGAGATCTGCAACACAAGATCTAATCAAAACAATGATTAAACCACAAAGTCAAATTATCAATGTACAACTGGATGAATCAAACTTTTTACTCTGGAAATTTCAGATTGAAACAGCAATTACAGGGTATGGATTGGAGGACTATGTTCATGGAACATTGATCACACCACCCAGATTCATAACAGATAAAGATGGGAAACTCATCAGTAATCAAGATTTCATATCACACCAAAGACAAGATAGCTTAGTAAGTTCTTGGTTACTTTCTACAATCAGCCCTAATCTTCTGCCTCAATTAATTGGTTGCAAGTCTGCAAATGAGATTTGGTCTACAATTGAACAAGTGTTTAATACCCAATCAGCAGCAAAGGTCATGTTCTATAAAAAACAGTTACAAAACTTAAAGAAAGATTCTCTATCAATGAGAGATTACTTGTCCAAAATTAAAATTCTATGCGATCAATTGGCCTCAGCAGGACACAAGATCTCTGACTACGAACAAATATTATCTATCCTGAATGGTCTAGATGAAGAGTATGAAGCAGTTGTAGCAGTAATTTCCTCCAAAGAAACTACTCCCACAATTCAGTATGTACATGCTACTCTTCTTGCTCATGAAGGCAGAATTGAACAAAAGAAAACTACCAGTTCAGATTTCACAGCCAATTTCATTAGTAACAGCAGAAACAGAAATCAGGGAAAGTACAACAACAACAGAAATCAATTCAACAATCAAAGAGGTGGTCAGGCAAATAGAACAAGAGGCAGAGGTGGTAGACAGAACATCAACAGCAATAACAGAATTCGATGTCAGATATGTGAAAAGTTTGGACACACAGCAAGCAGATGCTATTTCAGATATGATAGCAATTATGTACCACAACAACAAAGTAATACAAGGAACTATCAACCAAATGCTAACATGGTCAATGCTCAATCAAATCAGAGGAGCCAATCAGAAAATACAGACTGTGACATAGCAAAGTCAGAAGACATAAATGATGAATCCTGGTATCCAGACTCAGGGGCTACAAATCATGTGACAAATGATCTGAGCAAACTAAACTTGGGAAGCAAAGAATATAAAGGTACACATACTATGCATATGGGGGATGGCAAATCCATCAAAATCACACACACTGGAAATGCAAGTTTCATTGGAAAAAAACAACTCTATCTTAATAATCTTCTAAGAGTACCTTTGATAAGAAAAAATTTATTAAGTGTGTCCCAGTTTGCTAAAGATAATAATGTGTTTTTTGAGTTTTATCCACATTATTGTCTTGTAAAAGATATTCTGACAAGAGATATTCTATTGCAGGGTAGAGAATTTAAGGGACTGTACAAATTTGATGTAGCTAAGTCAAGAAACTCAGGTCTTGAGGGTAAATGCTGTAATATTTCTGAAATCAAATATAAAGATAACTGTAAGATCTTTGATATGTGGCATTATAAACTTGGCCATCCAAATGTAAACATTGTTAAACATGTGTTGAATAACAATGCTATTTCTTTTGAAAAAATCTCTCTACCATATGTTTGTACACACTGTCAACTGGGAAAAAGCCACAAACTTGCATTTCCAGACTCACAAACTGAATATAGTAAACCCCTAGAATTAATTGCTATAGATTTATGGGGACCAGCACCAATCAATACTGATTATGGGTACAAATATTACATTTCATTTGTTGATGCTTATACCAGATATGTATGGATTTATTTCCTCAAATCAAAATCTGAAACTTACAAGGCAGTGCAACAATTTACAGTTCAAGTGGAAAATCAACTAGGTTGCAATGTAAAGATTATACAAACAGATGGTGGAACTGAGTTTCACCCTCTAAAAGAATTCTTCTTAAAAAAGGGAATAATTCACAGAACAACATGTCCATATACTTCTGAGCAAAATGGTCTTGTTGAAAGAAAACATTGACAAATAGTTGAGACTGGTCTAACATTACTTGCTCAGGCATCTTTACCACTAAAATTTTGGCCTGATGCTTTTTCTACAACTGTGTACTTAATCAACAGACTACCTACTAAGGCTATAGGTTTCAAAAGTCCAATAGAAAAGTTACAGGGACTAAAACCAGATTATCAATCCTTAAAAGTTTTTGGTTGTTTGTGTTTTCCCTATTTAAGACCATACAACAAACATAAATTGAGTTTTAGATCATCACCATGTACATTTCTAGGGTATGCCACAAACAAAAAGGGGTATAAATGCCTAGATAACAAAGGAAAAATCTTTATATCAAGACATGTGGTGTTCAATGAAAATGTTTTTCCTTTTAGTAACACAGATGTAAAAACATCTCAAAAAATTTACAATCCAAGAGTTTCTATACCTGAGTTACCAGAATACTTAGAGAGTGATAATCAATCTCATACAAGAGCAAGACATGATATTGAGTTCACTATCCCTGTTGAGGGTAGTAATGGCTCACAACACACAGTGATCAGGCTTGAACCACGTCATGAGCAGTTGGAATCTGAGGTTCAAATTCAAGATGCACAGCATGATTCTGACATCCAATCAAGCAGCCATCAATCATTAGGTGATTCACAATCATCTAATGACAACGAAACTGCAGTTGAAAGTAATGATCAACCACCTGCAACAACTGGTCACCACATGATAACAAGAGCTAAAAGTGGGATTTTCAAGCCAAAAACTTATAATACTGTCATTGAAAACAGAGAACCAGATACTTACTTTGAAGCAGTGCAAGATGAACAATGGAAAACTACAATGCAGGAAGAATATAATGCACTGATTCGAAATAAGACCTGGACTCTGGTCAATCTACCATCCAACAAAAATATTATTGGATGTAAATGGACATACAAAATCAAAAAGAATCCTGATGGTTCAGTCTCTAAGTATAAGGCAAGACTAGTAGCAAAAGGTTATTCACAACAAAATGGTTTTGACTTCAATGAAACTTTTTCACCAGTTGTGAAACCTTCTGCCATCAGAATAGTACTCACAATCGCCTTAAGTAGAAACTGGACTATCAAACAACTGGATGTAAATAATGCATTTTTGAATGGTGTTTTGCAGGAAGAAGTATACATGGAGCAACCACAGGGATTCAAACAGAAAGGCAATGAAAAACTTGTGTGCAAGCTAAACAAAGCAATTTATGGACTCAAGCAAGCACCCAGAGTTTGGTTTGACAAACTGAAGACAACACTGATTAATCTTGGCTATTCATCAACCAAATCTGACAATTCTTTATTTACAAAATTCAGTAAATATGAAATTACATATGTACTAATATATGTTGATGACTTTATTGTGACAGGCAACAGTGAGACAGAAATCAGCAGACTTACTGAATATCTAAATAAAGAATTCTCAATCAAAGATCTAGGATGCTTAAATTATTTCCTGGGAATAGAAGTCAAAAGAATATCCACATCAATGATTCAATTAAGTCAACAGAAATATATATCAGACATTCTTGTCAAGGCTAAAATGGACAAGGCAAATGCTCTATCTACACCCATGGCAAGCAATGTACATCTATCCAGAAATAAAGGAGAAGCAATACAGAACAATACACACTACAGAAGCATTGTTGGAGCATTACAATATGCAACAATTACTAGACCTGAAATTGCCTACAGTGTGAATAAAGTGAGTCAATTCATGCAAAATCCTCTGGATGAACATTGGAAAGCAGTAAAAAGAATTCTAAGATATCTAAAGGGCACACTAAAACATGGATTAATCTTGGAATCATGTAAAAACTTGAACATCAATGGTTATGCAGATGCAGACTGGGCAACAGATCCTGATGATAGAAGATCTACAACAGGATACTGTATATTTCTAGGCACAAATCCTATATCATGGTGTTCAAAGAAGCAACCAACTGTCTCCAGGTCTAGTACTGAAGCAGAGTACAGAAGTGTAGCAAATGCCACAACTGAGTTACTATGGATAAAATCACTTCTAAGTGAACTTAAAATCAAAATTGACAATAAGCCTACAATTTGGTGTGATAATCTTAGCACAGTTCTACTCAGTGCTAATCCAGTTCTACACAGCAGAACCAAGCATATGGAAATTGACCTCTACTTCGTTAGAGAACAAGTTACCAGCAATAGATTAAGTGTAAGTCATATACCTGCACCTTACCAAATTGCCGACATTCTGACCAAACCACTATCCAAGAAAAATTTTCTCCTCTTCAAGCAAAAGCTCAAAGTTAGTACCACTGACAATGAACATCAGCTGTAAAGCCATGATCTGGGTCAAAGCTCAAATCTTTACTTTCTGTCCTTAAACAGAAAGTAAAGATCGAAACTTCAACATTCCCAGTGGTTCATCAGTTCATCACCTCGCATATCAAATAATGTCAGAAGTTAGTATATTTGAAAGAATGAAAGTGTTAAAAAAAAAAGGAGAAGAATAGAAAAGATTGCTCACCAGATCCGACAAACACTTGGAATCGTTATAGCCCTAGGCCTCTTCCAACAAAATCTTTGCTCAATCAACAGTTTTTCATCAAAATCAGTTAACATCCGAAGTTATGTCACGAGAAAATCAAGTATACAAAGACTTCGATAACTTATCTGCAAACTCTCTCATCAAATTCGACAATCAAAGACTCTTTGAGGTTCTCAGTATCTCAGAGGGAGAAGCAGAAAGAATGCATCGTCTTCTGATGAAGATTTTTGAAGATCTCTCATGTTGGTGGCGCCATTTTTCTTTCCATCGCAAACCCTAACTGATGTAGGGTTTGAGGGGGCATATGAAAGAATATGCAGCCTTCTGCATTCGGTCACTCTATATTGTGAATAATTCCAGCCCATTATTCTTTTGTTGTATTATATCTGGGCCCTTGTATTTTAGCCCAATATCTTCTTATAAATACAACGTATATTACAACAGACTGATATTATCTTACACTGTATCATCATCATCAATTCAATAAAGACAAATATTATCAATTCTTTCAAACTCTATTTATGAGGATAAGATTCTACAAGCCGCTGAACCTTTTTTTATAAGATGGGTTTCTCTCATGGAGGCGTTCATTATTAAGCTGCGGGAGATATCTGCTTTTGTTCATGTGGGCATTGATGTCCTAAGTATCAATTATGCAAATAGTTAGAGAGCTAACAGCACCTAAAGTCATCAAAAAGTGAAATAAAAATAAAAGCAAGTAGATGGAAGAGGTATATTGATTTTTGATCTATAACGCATCCAGTTTTTATAAAACATAATAGCATACCCTTAACCATAGTTTAAACCAGATGGCTTATTGAGTATTCTCATGATCGTCTACTAATTACTTGATTACTTTCAGCTTTTGGCAACCTTTTCAAATTAGTGTTTCGAAAATACTTATTTAACCGGACTTTTACCAAACTCATAAGTTATTTTAAGAAGCGATGGCTAGCTTGTGACGTGTAACTCGGTATTCTAATCAGTTGCTTATAAACTATTTTAGATACATGTTTACAAACATGCTCTAGTAATGAAAATATATACCATAACATTCATATTCATTTTTCCATGTTTAGGAATTAAAATTAAAATTAAAATATCCGCAAGATCAATTGTTAAACATATGCAATACTCACGGTTGGAATCTTGAGGTAACCACTTGGAACAAGATGATTCTGCGGTTAACATTTAATTATCCTAAGAACTAGCTCAACCAAAGCAATAATACATTAAGATATAGATGGAACAACTTTAAAGTGAAACTCGAATTGGAATTACAAACTTGAACAGAGTCGGTGTAAACTCCCGCTTTAATGAGGTCACCAGTAATTTGACAAAATTTTCATTCCTGCAAAATAATTGAATGCGAAAACATCAAATCACGTCATAGAGGAATGCATTAAGAATGCAAAATAGAATGAAACAGTTGCACAGAGTGGAACAGAAGAAACTCCAGCATGAGGGCCTCCCAGCGAGATGTAATTTTTAATCTGTAATGCAAAAATAAAATAAAAAATTACATTTATTAATTAAGTTTCATGGTGAATGCTCCTGATATAAAAAAAAAAAAAAAACATGACTTGAATCTAGTTGATATAATGCAAATATGAAATACATGACTGTTATTTGCAGAACTTACAGGAGGTCCTCCATTGCAAAATTCAATCAGTCCTCTTGCCATAAGATTACCCTGAATAAATAATACTAGTTAATATCAACAATACAACTAAATACTGAATCAAATAAACATATAATTAGTCTGATTGAATTTGACTAGAAATATAATAAGGTTGCTAATTTATTCCAGGATCACAGTAATTCAATGGAATTTATGTGTGATAGGACATAAAATGTGCATGATAAAGCTGCAAACAACAGTTCACCTAAGAAAGTCCGACTATATTGTAACCCCCAGCTAGTTCTTTCATTTTTTTTTAAGCTATTCAAAGAGTTCTTTCATTTTTTTAAGCTATTCAAAGAAGCAAAGTTGCTGAAATTTACCTATCTAGAAACTTAAAAGGAACGCATTTTTTTCTTCTTTTTCTTTTACAGCTTTCTTACCTTTTCACATGCAATGCTCGAACGTAATCACACAAAGGGAGTAAAAAAGATGTTAGGGCTATGATATATTATACCTAGGAAGTCTACAAATTTCAAGTCAACTTATTTTTCTTTTGAATTCCCTGTGCTGCTAAAAACACATATACATTCAAATCCTGATGATAATTAACATATAAACGGTAAGAACAAAAACCAAAATAAAGCAGCAAACGAACTTTTCCCAAAACTTAAGCAAATTTCCCTTCTCTCAGGGACATGTTCAAATTATGCAAGGCTTGTAAACATAACCTAATCAAGCTTTCAACTAACCTAACCTTCATATTCTAAAAAAATGATTATATGATATGTTGATTTTAAATTTTCGAATCACTATTCTGGAATCACTTTCACAATAGTTTGTTCAAATACTGTACATTGTTTAGGACTTAATTCTAGCATAACTTTCACAAGCATTGTAATTTTTGCTTTCAAAATAGTGACACTACAATAACTTTAATAAAAATAAACCAAAATGAAGTTAAAAAGCATTCAGTTCATAGTTCATACATTCTAGTTTATCAATTGAAGTTAAATGTCCATTTAATCTGTACAAAAGTTCACACATTACGTTCACGATGAATGAAAAATTAATATCATATATACCTGGTATTCCACTGTAAAACTCTTGTAACTTTTCTACGAAGTATGGCAACAAATCTCCAATTGTATTAACACCAAGACCATTTTGTAAAGAGTGACCAAGTTTACCTCCAAGTTGCTTCCTTAAAAATATAAACACATGTAGAATACTCTTATTCTTAAGATATAGGATCAATTATAATCACTGAAACTGATTGAAACAAAGAAAATAATTGATTATATTTTATTAACTGGAAACGTAGCTAGCAAGTCTTTTACTGAAGAAGTTGGAACAACTGTTTGTTGTGCAGATTTATGCATTATGCTTTCAAGTTTAGCTAACATATGCAAAAGACATAAGACAAACATATTATCCTTCAAGACTTCTATATAATAGTAAAGCATAAGTATTGCCCCTTCCCCATCTCCCATGAATTCTTACTAATATTTCATTTGAATCTTCCCCATTCAAATTTTTCATCCATTTTAATCTCCTTTAGCAATGTTTTCATTTAAACTCTCATAACAAGTGATACTATATCTTTCCTTCTCGCACAAATTCTCATGCCATTTATAGGCAATACTGTTGCAACACTGGCGGCCTTCTTACACCCCCAATCTTCTTCCTGAAAATCCATTTCCTTGGCATTCAAGGTAAGTGCCCCGACAACAAAGATCTCCAAAAGAAAAATAAGAAAGTTTATCTGTTACCAAGGAAGAGGTCACAAACCTCATGGATGCTAAAACTCTTCGACACTTCTCCTGAGGATATTGTCATACTCATTTCGAGTTGATGGTAAATGAAGAAAAAATAGCTGAGATTTTATTGAAGGGATAGACGTTAAAGTCGATTTAAACCATAGAAAAGCGAGTGGATTTGAAACTTGAAGCTAACCCCGGAGCTTATGATGAAAACAATAAAGCAAGTCCCAGTGAAAATGTGAAGTAACTTTTGGATTGAGTAAATGAGAAATGAAGAAAATTACTTAAAAACTATTGAACATAGGCTAATAAATGGTCTTGGAAAACACTCGAAGAAGGACCGTCCAAAATTGAACCAGAAATAAGCTTCAGTTCAGCTAGAGTTGAACATTGGAGCATGCTCTAGTGTAACGCTAAAGCCCGAGTGTGGAGCACTAAAAGTGGAGTACCCCAGCCTTTGACTATACCAGCTTCGGGTCCATACAAACTAACTCTAGTGTAAGCTCCATGTAGCACTCACATAATTACTCAAAGTTAGGAGCACTCATGCTTAAGTGCTCCAAGCTTCAAGCGACAATCTGAAGTATGCTTCGGGTCTAGTCAAGCTTAAAGATGGAGTGTGGCGCTTGAGAGTGCTAGCACTCCCAATTTTAACCATTCCAAATGAAGTGCTCTGATCCATGATTGAAGTCGACTTGGTCAAAAAGAAGATGGCTCCGAACTGAGAAGAAAGAAGGCTCTGACCGAAATAAAAATGGATCAAAACAAAAGTATTGCACTCAAATAAATAACTGATTTTTATTAGATCATATTTAATGACATAAAGTTATTATTAACAAGAAAACTTGTCAACACCCCCAAAGTTAAATTCAAAGTATAGATAACTCTTTCGAAACCTTATTTCAAAAAGTTGAAAATAGTCAACATTTCTTAATCAGATTAAGATGGTTATAATCCCTTCTATTCTCTTCAGTTTTCCTTTCGCATAGATTATTGTGGTTGAAACTCATTCTTATTGCACCTTTCGATTTAGACGAAACGCTGAAAATCTTTCTTATATTGCCTTTTGAACCAGTTAATCTGCTTTAGCACTCTGTCGAAAATCCCTGTTAAATTAGTTGTAGAGACCCTAAGGTTGGCTTTAATGAGTAAGAATATGGGTTGGATAGATTGGTTTCGACTTCTACGGAAGCTAATCTTTTGACAATTTGAGAGTAAGAGTTAAGGCTTTTAGGTTATTGGTTAAACTAATGGTTTTGGCTCACTTCAATGGAGACCCTTCAATCAAGTCGACATAAGAAAATTTATGAATTGAATCTAACAGAGATATCAAATCAGTCAAATATCTCAAAATTCCATAATCTTTCTTTCATTAAACTCAAGTAGTACAAAATAATCAAATTCTCAATCTAATTTGAAAATAAGGGTTTACAACTTTTAGAAAATACAAGAGTAAAATGAAAGAATTCAGATCCCTAAACCAGACTTCTAGTGTCATATTTATAGGTGGGGTTTGGCACATTTCGACTCAATGCTTTCGACCTAATCGAAAGGCGGCCTTGCAGACCTTTCGTCATCTTTAACATTTGTGCACCTTCTATATGGATTTGAATGCTTCCGTCTTCATCGAAATGGGTTGATGTACCTTCTCACCTTGTGCTGCTTTGCTGTTGCAAGTAAGAAAAAACATGAGCTTTCGAACTCTATCGATGGGTAGTTCTTTGAGGTTTCGAAGATGTTGAAATGCCGATGGTTTCAACGCGAATGGTAAATTCTGAATATATGCTTGCGAATTGATGCAATACCCCTCATGGTTGTTAAAGGCTCGGTCCAATTCGAAAGGCTTAGTCATGCTTTCGAAGGTTGCTCCATCAAACATCTTTTTGAATAAGGGCGAAACCTTTGGTTCCAAAAGGTTTGACGCACATGTGAGTGGTTGTTATTTGCTTTCTTCGAAAGGTATTCCTCCCCTTATTCGGAACGCCTTCATATAGGCGAAATCATCTTTTTTGAAAGGAGGCAATTAAAGCAAAAGGGTTTTTTCAACCTCTTCGAAAGCTTATAACCTATCCGACCTTTGGTTGTAGCACCCCTTCGACTCCTTCAAAAGGCTTTATTAGTGCTATCATCTTTTGTACTTCCTTCTCTTATATTCATCTTGGTTTCGACAAGATTGAATTGAGAATTGATGGTAACACTTGCCTCCCCCCTCGCTGCGAAGGAATGCCTTTGATTTTTCAAATCATATGTTTCGATACACCACCTTATTTTAGCATTGTGATTTTCCGCCTTTTCATATTCTTGTGCAAATATTGGCCGTTTGTTTAAATTTGATCGTACGGTTTGTTCTTCATGCAGACTTTTCTTATAAATCACGCATCTTTCTCCCCTCCCCCCCCCCCCCCTTCATTTTCCTGCGATAAAAGAAATCTTCATCAAAAGTCAAAATTATCAATTTCCTAAATAATTCTTATTTCAGCAAACAAAAGCTCGTATTCAAAGTAAGATTTTGCTATCCTGCTTTTTGAACCATCTTTCCGTGCTAAATTTTTTATTTTCAAATTCGTCAGATTCAATCTATTTCTAAAATTCATCTGATTTGGTTTGGATTTCTTTTTTTTTTAATTCAAAATTACATTTTAGATATTTTTATGATTATTGATTGTTAATCCGTGCTAAAATCCATTTTGTTATTAATTTTTAAAGCATTAGGCTAAAATTGAATTCGGAGAAGAAAGGTTTTCCAATTACTTCATAGATAAGTTTAAGCCGTATGAATCGTGACTTGATGTTATAATTTTACCTTTCTACCCCTTCGAAAGGGGTTAAGGCGGCTAACTTTGATGTTGTAACTTTAATTCCATTCATAGATAAGTTTAAGCCGTATTTGTTTTCTTATATTGTTGTTTAGCTTTTTCTTTTTTCTATTTTAAGATGTTTTTTTTACCAGTACGAGTAAATTTTGACGTTACCTGTGATATGCTTTCAACAAGCAAGATTGTAAACTTTTCCACAGGTGTGAATAATAAAGTAAAAAAAGAGCTAGCAAAACTTATATTGAAAAAACAAACTCTTAGAGGTATAATCAAAGTGTTTTTGATTCATTTCAACCAAATGGTTTATTAGTTAAAGTTTATGTATGTTTATTAGCAGCCCGAACCTTGCCCTATGCCACCTAGACGATGACATAGGACTCTCGATGTTATAGGGCCCAAAATTTAAATATTTGGTATATATGATCTGATATCGTTGTATAATCAAATGATTGTTCAGCTCAGTGGTTAAGTGTATTTCGTGGTATATAAACAACCAGAGTTTAAGCTCATGTTTGGTCTAACATTTTGCTTTGCTTTTGTTAATTTTGGGGCTTCTTGAAATTTATTTTATTGGACTTCAAGTAAAAAATTTCTTGGGCCTCCTCGATTAAACTTGTCCTGTTACCGTTCATGACACGTCCGACACCTGGTGAACGGTAACATGAGAAATGGCCAATTGGGATGAAATCAAAATTTTGACGCGTTTGTGTCAATAAATGTTTAATTAAATTTTTATAAATTTTTAAAATTAATAATTTGTGTAAATAAGCCGTTTGAGATGCGGTTTTTTATTTGCGATCTTATCAAACCACTGAACATTATGGAGTTAGTTTGAAATCAACCTGAGCAATTTATAATTTTATAATCTATTTATTTTTGTAAATTATTAATATATATTATTCATTAGAAAATAATAATTAATTATTTAAATACAAATTAATTTTGTTTTAAAATATATTTCAAATACTCCGCTCAGATTCTTCGTTCAAATAAGCCGTTCATCTTCAAACGTATTTTCCGTTCAACCAACTTTCCGGTTTAAATATTCTGTTATCGTTCGTCGAAAATACACCCTAAGATAGAACTTTTCCATCAAAAATCAAGCTATTTGATCATAATATAAGGCTGTTCGCTTTTAAAACAATCGGTATGAATTTTAATCTAATCTTAACATGTACCGCCACATCAGCAACTAAGCAGTAATTTATATATACATATTCTAGATTGCCCAAATTTGATATATCCTAGATATACGGTCAATTATAGAATCGTCTATAAATATCCCATCTTCTTCTCACTAGTAACAATCATATTCTTCTTTCGTTTATTTTATTCAAAATTTCACTGCGGAAGACTGCAACACATAACTCATCCTATGCTGTGTCTCCAGTTTACAGGTCTTTAATTGTAAGTTCCCATTAAGAAATGTTTATTTTGATTCTGGTAAAATTCAGTTTAACTTATTTTGAAGTTTTTATTGTTGATTATGTGTAAAAAAATTCTCCCGGATTAAAGTATGAACTTCACAGTAGAATTTTATTGAATTTATGTACCTTACACATATGATGCAAACTGTTTCAAGAATAATGCTGATGTACCTTACACATATGATGGCTTTTTTTTAAAATTTTATTTCTCAGTTTCAAGAATGGGTATTGGGTTTACACTGATATCTACTTTTAACAATGCGAAGAAATCCAATTGGCGTATTTTGTTTAAATTGCCATACAGCATGTTTTGATTGGTATTTCTCACCGTTAGTGTGGAAAATGATGCACATTCTATGTAATTTTCCCTAACATTCAGCTTTTGAATTCAAACTTCTAAAAAAAAAATCATCTTTTTCCGAATTCTGGTGCTTTTTTTTTTGTTGAGTTCAGTTTTTTATGCGGTAAAAAAGTTTCAAGATTCAAATAGTTTCGAATTGGTCAAATTCAAATTTATTTGAAGTTCTAATTTGTAAAATTTTAGTTTTGAAATTCATCTTTTTCCAAAAAAAAAAAGGTTTTAGCACTTTTGTTGAAACGTTATTCCTTTTTTTTGGGAAAAAACCTAAACTTTTCATAATTCAGTTTTCTTTTTAGATTAAAAAGGTGGTCTTTTTTTTTTTTTTTTTGAATTCTTAGTTTCTGAGTTTAATTATATTGTTTTTTTGCAAGATTAATTTATCAATTTTGGCTATCAGACATAATTATTATTTATTTCAATTTATGAGTTTATGAAAAAACTCGCACTCAAGCTTAACTATATTATCTACTTGGTCAAGGGGCGTAAATTCAGTAAGTCCGAAGTAACATATCTTTCGTGACACCCGCTTTAATGTTATTTTTGTTATTTGTAAGTCCAACTCTTAAAAATATGTTATTTTATTGTTATTTGTTCCCTTTAAATTTTACTACAAAAGATCCCAACACATTTTCATCCTTTTCAATCTCCACCAATCTCTCCCACCCTAGCTTGCACTCAAAACTGAGTATACTATCACTCAATCAATGGGCGTAATTTCAGTAAGTTTGAAATATCGCATCTTTCGTAATACCCGCTTAATGCTATTTGTTTTTTTCCAAGTCCAAGTCTTAAAAATAGGTTATCCTTTTGTTGTTAGTTTCTTTAAATTTTACTACTAAAGATCCCAATACATTTTGTTCATCTTCAATCCCGACAATCCGCTCCCATTTCAACTCGCACTCAAAGCTAAGTATGTTATCTACTCAGTTAACAGGAGTAATTTCAGCAAGTTTGAAATATCGCATCTTTCATGATACCCGCTTGAATGTTATTTATTAAGTCAAGTCTTAACAATAAGCTATCTTTTTGCTATTTGTTTCCTTCAAATTTAACTACGAAAGGTCCCAGGGCATTTTCAACCTCTTCAATTCCACCAACATCCTACAACCCAACTTTCACTCAAAGTTGAGTATACCCCAAACCGAACCGACCCACATCGATATGGGTTGGCTGTGGTTTGGATGATTGAACCAACCATATCAAACCGGATCAAACCGAATATTTACACTAATAATCTTATAACGAAAATATAAGCAACTCCTATCTCATTTTATATTCTAATGATGTATATTATACTTTCAGCCAATATTAACAATAATAGTTGTCATAAAGAAAGAAATTATAGTTTTAGTATAATATTTTTCATTTAATTTTTTGAATAAATGCTAATTATAATCTTATTATAGCCATTTTACTTAATGACCATGCAATGATTAACGTTCAAGATTGGTTAACGTACTAAAAAAAAAATCTCACGTGTAGCTAAAAGGTATCTTCGAAGCTGTTACAAAAATCTCACATGTAGCTAAATTTGACTTTTACTTTTAATTTTGAGCTCCGAAGATCACCGATAAATTGGATATAATAAAGAGTACTCTTTTTTTATTATCATAATTACATTTAATTGGTAGGTACTGTGAGAAAGTAGCTGCTGGAAAAGAAACATATATGGAAGATCCAACGGAAGATGAGTATACTCTTCCTAATGAAAATACCAAAAGACAGGTGCATTTTTGTTATGGGCTATTCAGAAGTACATTCTTCATTATAATGAGCGCGCGCTCCTCTATTTCTGTGTCTGTGTCTGTGTGGGGAGTGAGCAACTCTTAACTTTTCACCTTTGATGCAGGGGAGTAATGTTGCAGAAATGTCACAATCACTCAACACTATTCTATCACAACCTCCTCTTGGTCTACGTTTAACCATAACTTCATCCCTAATACATTCGATTGAGAAAGCGCTCTCTCGACACCATTCTTCTTTGTCTTCATATGCTACAAGTAGCCTTAGGCATGAAACTGGAAAAAAGAAGGATTTGGAATCTACTGGCAAGTTTAAGGCTACGCATTTAGCTGCCTGTCATTTGAGGATTGGCTCTTGGGAGGTATATATTACTTATCTAACTCAGAATTATTAATGAAACCATCACATATTTGTTTTGTTAGTTTCTCTAACTTGCATATATCTATCTATGCACAAACAGTTTGATTCCAGATATGGAAATGCTTTGGTTGCCAAGTTCTACTATGCAAAGCATAAACTCATATGGGAAATTCTGGATGGCGGTCTTAAGAGAAAAATTGAAATTCAGTGGTCTGATATTTTAGCTATGAAGGCAACTTATTCTAATGACATAGACACTTTGAATATAATGGTAAACTTCTTAAATATTGAGTTAACAACGACACTTACTTTACCTTTTTGTGGCTCCTTACCATATAGTTTTATTTCAGTTGGCCAGGCAACCTCATTTCTATAGAGAAGTCAATCCAGAGCCTAGGAAACATACTGTCTGGCAAGGTACTTCAGATTTTACTAATGAGCAAGCAACCATAAGTAGGTATATATATATATCATATCTTATGATTAACTTATTACGCATTCTGATGCAATCATTTATCATAATTTGAAGCATTACTTTTATCTGCAGGAAACATTTCTTAAAGTGTCGGCCTGGCACATTAAGGAAGAATTTTGAAATGCTTATACAGAGTGATTCACGTTTGAAATTACTAAGTGAGCAATCTGAAACTATTCCAAGTTCTCTTTATTTCGAACCAGAGCCTTCTGACGTTTCTGAAGTTAATGATGAATCTCATAGACGCCATGGATGTGTAAATCTTATAAAGGGCGGTTTTAATTCAAATATTCATGTGCTTCACCAGGTTAATGGTTTGGCGTCAACCGCTCCGTCCACTTCGTACAGTAACAATGAAATAAGTGCAGCTATAGCTCCAATAGCAGACGTTTCACCTATGGAAAAAACTTCACCCAGCTCAGGTATATATAACATACAGCTTTCCTTTTTCTTCCCCCTATTTGTTGTACAACTATATATTATATGTATAATTAAAAAAATAGAAAAATATTGTGTTTCCACTGTGATTATGTCCTTCTCTTTAAACTAGCTACTTGTATGTGTGTGTGTGTAAGGTTTTTCCAAAAAATCAATATTATTATTCTTTTTTTTCCTTTTCAAAATTCAACTTTTTTTCCTCCAAAATATACAATTTGTAAATTGATTTTTCCTTAAATGAAAAAAGAGCATGAAAAGTTTGGGTTTTTAAAATAATTGAACTTTACTAAAGTACTTAATCTAAATATATATATATATATATATATATGTATGTATGTATGTATATGTATGTATGTATGTACGTGTACACACAAATACATACTTATAACATACGACCACACGCCTTGTTGTTTTTCAGTTCTGTTACAAACTTCTAAAATTCAGGTTTTTCTCTAAACTCATTTTTTCTTCTTCCAAAATTCGACTTTTTTCTATATAGAAAAAAAAAGTATGCTCTTGCATTATTATTACCAAAAGATTGTTTCAACAGTTCCATATTTTGTTGCCCAAGTAATATCATCATAGGTCTTTTCATTGATCATCTATCCCCTAAATGAATAACTGTCCGTTTTTGTCTTTCTTATATTTCAGCAATTATAGATACTCACTATGAAGAAGACTATATTTCAGTGAGTGACTCCATGAACCTCAGAGGAGAAGACAGCTCTATTGCAATAAGCAACACCATGAACCTCAAAGGAGAAAGTTATGTTTCAAAGAGTGATTTCATGAACCTCGCAGGAGAAGGCAATATCTCAATGAGTAACTTCATGCACCATAGAGGAGAAGGCTGTACATCTATCAATCCGCAATATGAGATCAACCCTTCTACTGACATACCAACTATAGAAGAGTTGGAACGATGTTTGATGTCATGTATTGACTCTAATAGTTGTCCTATGCAACAAGAGGACTCAGTTATTGATGTCGATGGCTCTCCTGATCATAACAAATTTGCTTTGGAAAATGTGCAGCAGAGTCTTGATGAAGAATCTCAACTTAATCTGACTTCAGATGAACAACCCTTAATGCCAAGTGTTGACTCTGTCGGTTGTCTTACAGTACAAGAAGAGTCGGTAGTTGATGTTGATAACGTAGATGAATCTTATCAGCAGCTGATGGATATGCTTAGGGTTCCATCTCCACCAGAATTATTAATTGGTGGTTCGGACTATTCTGAAGCCTCTGATATTAGATATGATTAGTACTTTAAATTATAGTAAATATCTGGCCTCAGGAGTTGGTAATATTTTGAGAGCCTGAAGTTTGTTGTAATTTTTGTGTACATGCAGGAGAGTCTTGTTGAATGTAGAAAGGATAAATACGGAATACCTACGATTATGCAAAAAATAAGCATTTGTATGAAAAATAATAATATCTGCAATTATGAAGAAATCTGCAATTATGTAGAGAAAATAAATACCGAATATCTGCAATTATAAAGAAATTTGCATTTATAGGAAATAAGATCTAAAAAATAGAGGCTTTCTACATACATACAAAATTAGGTTCCTTTTCTTTCAAGTATTTTGTAAGGGTATAAAAGGAGGATGTATTATATCATTGGAAATTATCTTTCTAAATAAAACAAAATTTATCATCTCCTCAAATCTCTTATTCTTATATTTGATTTCTATATGGCATCAGAGCAGTTCGAAATTTGAATTAGATCAAATTCCACCATAAATCTTGAATTCCTAATCCAAACAAATCTTGAATCCCAAATCTCATAATGAATTCTGATAGTAAAACAACAATGACATCAACCTCAAACCTTAATCCACACATTGTTCACAATCACATTGATGCTTCTTTTCCAACTAACAATACTCTGGATGAAAACAACTGTAGTCTTTAGTCAAAAGCTATGAAGATCCACATTAATGGTCGGAAAATGTGGGGATACATCAGTGGTGTTGGGGAAGATCCATTCAGATGATCAGCCTAAGAAAATAAAACAACCAACACAGCGGAAAACAACTAGATCGTGATTATAGTGAGACGAAACAAACAGAGATAAACTCACAGATCTATATAATGTAGAAAGATAAATAACCCCAGTATTTATAGTGATTACACTACCGCGAGGCAGCGTACGTCCACTTAAGAAGAGGAGAATTTATTAATCACTGAAAGATTAGGCTTACAAGATTGATTCACTTTTGGAGGCTATACATAAAAAGAATTAACAATACAGACAAAATTCCGCAGAATTTCAGCTTTCTAGGATGACTGACATTATTGTGCAGAAGCTCCACCATTTGCAGAGTGCACTACTAGTAAATGCTCTAAAATCGTCAGGGTAGGGCGACGACTTATTTCCGACGGCTTTCGACGGCCGCCGACTTATTTCCGACGGCTTTCGACGGGCCGTCGGAAGCCGTCAGAAATTCGCGATTTACAGCCCCAGGACGAGCCTCTTCTTCCTCATTCTGCATACGAAAATTTTAGGTTAATAATCCCCCAATTTCTTCCCCAACCTTCCAATCATCAATTTCGAGCTTTCAGATCCTCCCTGGCTGCGCAATCAACGTCTATTGCTCTCTAGCACAAGTATAATCTCTTATTTTCGGCAAAAATTCAGTTTTTACCCTAATTCTAGATTTGCATAAGTTGATAAATTAGGGCTAATTGTTGATTGAATTTGTTTCCAATAGTGTTATAACAGTTTCTAGCATTCCATGGTGTTCCTATTTCATCCTTTATCGTGAAATTGCGAAAAACACGTATAATTTGTGGTTGTTCGTGTATATGTAAATCGTTGTGTATGCCTTGATTGTACGATTGTATATGTGTGTAGCGCTGTTATCATTGTATTGTGTTAGTTAGAATAAGATAAAATGAATGTAAGAGCTAGAAATATTATATTGTGCACGTATTGACTTGTGCAACAAAAAAAAGTTGAACGAGCCTTAAGTTAATATAACACGTCGAATAAATGTGTTAAATTAATATATATTTTTGTAAATGTGAACAGTGAGTAAAACTGTATTTTTTCGTAAAATGCGCGCATGTAATTTTGACGAATGTCCCCTAAAGAGTTTTTGGCCCCGTCTGACGAATGTTGTACATGATCGTTGTATAAATAGTCGTTTTTTCGAAAAACGACCATTTATATTCATCTGGTACAATGTTTGTTGGATTTGGCCCTGTATTGGACAAGTTATGAACACAGTATGCATTTACATTTTGTATACTACTTCGTCTCAAACGGTTCATAAAACTTCGGTCTAACTTTTCTTTTTTGTTTCCTGCGTACACGCATTTGTGTACAATGCATGGAACAAAAGGGAAATGCTGCCGAAATTTTGTTGAATCGTTTGAGACGAAATAATATACGAAATGTAAATGCTTACTGTATTTATAATGAGAAGTAGGATGCCTGACTAATGGAAAAAAATTTACAATTTTTTATATCGATACGTTAAAAAATAAAATGTGCCCTATTTGAAAATATTTTTTAATTTGTAAAGTTGTTCTTTAAATTTAAATATTATACGACCATGAAAATAATCTTTTTCGAATTTGTATTCTTGAAAATAAATATTAAATTTTGAACTTCTCATTTTGTCAAATAGGAAAAATGATTGATTATTTTGTTGATCGGAGGGGATGGATGTACCCAAGAAAAGGACAGAGAGGCTCAATAAAAGGATTTTTATAATGGTATAAACGTGTTTGTTAAATTCGCTTTAAGTAATAACGGAAACGATACAGAAATTCGTTGTCTGTGTAGTAGGTGTAGACATTTGAAGTATTTGTTAGCAGATATTGTGAAAGTTCATTTGTGCCAAAACGGTTTCGTACCCGAGTATTATGTTTGGGATCAGCATGGAGAAGTTGTAGCAAATACTTCTGTTGAGTCTGAAAGCGTCTTTAACGAAATAGTTTCGACGACCCATATAGAAAATATGATCGATGATGCAGCACGATCAATGTTTCCTATGGTTGAAGTTGACGACGATGATGGAAATGTTGAAGAACCAAATATTGAAACAATTTTTTTTATGATTTACTAGATGCTGCTAAGAAACCTATTTAGGATGGTTGTAAAAGCGGCACTCAGCTGTCAGTAATCGCAGAATACATTGCGATGAAGTCAAAATACAACATCACTGAAGCTGGGTTTACGGCTGTTGTACAAGCTGCAAAAAGACATATGCCGCCCGATAATCTAATGTGTGAAAATCACTATGAAGTTAAAAAACTTATGTCGGCTTTTGGTTTAGCTTATCAGAAAATAGATACATGTTTAAAATGCTGCATGTTGTATTGGAAAGAAGACGCAAACCTTAAAAATTGTAAAGTTTGTAACCAGGAGAGATACAAACCAAGAAAAAAGAAGGGGAAGGAAGTTCCGTACAAGCGTATGCATTACTTACCCATAACTCCAAGACTTCAAAGATTATATGCATCTTCTGTAACTGCATCTAATATGAGATGGCATAGCGTGAGAACGGAGGAAGAGGGTACGTTGACACATTCGACCGATGGAGAAACATGGAAGCATTTCGATAAAACATATCCAAATTTTGCAGCGGAGAATCGAAATATTAGATTAGGATTATGTACGGACGGTTTTTCTCCATTTTTTCAATTTGGTTCTAAATATTCATCCTGACCCATTATCGTCACACCGTATAATTTACCTCCATGGATGTGTATGAAAACGCAATATATGTTTCTTACTGTTGTCGTTCCTGGCCCCGACGATCCGACACAAGGAATCGATGTATATTTACAACCGTTGATTGAGGAGTTAAAAATACTGTGGAACGAAGGAGTAGAAACATACGATGTGTCCAAGAAGAAATTTTTTCGTATGTTTGCTTCTTTGTTGTGGACTATAAGTGATTTTCCTGCCTATGCAATGCTTTCGGGATGGAGTACTGCCGGTCGTCTAGCATGTCCATATTGCATGGATGAAACACGAGCGTTTTCTTTACCTCATGGTAATAAAATTTCATGGTTTGACTGTCATCGATATTTTCTACATGTAAATTGTCCCTTCAGAGGAGGCAAGAAAAACTTTTTAGCTAATAGAGTAGAAACCAAACAACCACTGACGATATGGTCAAGTGAAGACATATATGAACTTGTTAGGGACTATCCAAAGATATATGAAACTGGCGAGCAAACAAAAATTGAAGGCAAATCAGTTGTTCATAACTGGTGCAAACAAACTATTTTTTGGGAGTTGCCGTATTGGAAACATCTTCTGCTTCGTCATAACATAGATGTGATGCACAATGAGAAAATTGTATTTGATAACGTTTTTAACACGATTTTGAATGTGAAAGGAAAGACGAATGATGATTTGAAATCAAGACGTGATATAGAAGAATTATGCAAACGCCCCCAGCTTCATATGAAATCAAATGACAGTAAAAAAACCCAAAGCATGTTACGAATTAGATAATAATCAAGTTAAAGCTGTGTTAAAATGGGTGGAAGGGTTAAGATTTCATGATGGGATATCATCAAATCTTCGTAGATGTGTTGACTTTAAAAATGGTAGATTGAGCGGAATGAAAAGTCACGGCTGTCACATAATGATGGAAAATTTATTTTCCGTTATGTTCAAAGAACTACTGCCGTTAAAAGTTTGGAAGGTAGTAACGGAGCTTAGTATGTTTTACAAATAGCTTTGTTCGACTAGTTTAAAAGTGCAACGTTAACGTAAACTTGAAGTGGACATTCCTATATTACTTTGCAAATTAGAGAAAATATTTCTGCCTGGTTTTTTTAATGCAATGGAACATTTACCTATTCATCTCCCATCTGAAGCACGACTTCGAGGTCCTGTCCAATATGGATATATGTATCCATTTGAGAGGTATGTAATATGTTGTCACGTAATTTAATTGCATTTGAAAGATTAAATTAATATAAAATATTTTTTCATAGATATTTGAATCATCTGAAGAAAAAAGTGAGGCAAAAAGCACGAGTTGAAGGTTCGATATGTAAATCTTACATCGAAGAAGAAGCTTCGTTCTTTTTCTCTCACTATTTCAGTGACCATGTGAATATTTCATTTGAAAGTGTTCCTCGTAATGACGAAGGCGACGAACAAGAGTCCTCTCAAGCAATGTTATCTATTTTTAGATAACATGGTCGGTCTGCTGGAAAATGTGTAGAAATATGGCTAGACAATAGAGATCTTCATGTAGCACACACTTATATTCTTCTAAATTGTGCCGAGGCTGCACCATTTGTTAGATAATCTGAAATAATAATTTGTGTATTATTATTTTCTATAATGCATGCGCGTGTATAACCTAATTTAATAATATGTTTATATAAACAGTGTTTATGAACGTGAACATCCGAGCGGAGATCTCAGTAAAGAATTTTCCGTTTGGTTTTCAAATTACGTTTATGAGCCGAGAAATTATGTTGTTGACGAAGGGTTGAAACACCTTGCGATGGGACTAAAAAGAGTGGTAAAGTCATATCCAATATATTTCGTCAATGGATTTAAATTTAACACCAAAGAATACGGTGCAGAAAAATTAACAAATAATACTGATGTATTTGTTAAAGGTAGCGACGATCCAGAAAATCACTTAAATGATTTTTATGGCGTGCTAACACAAATTTTGCAACTGACATATTTCTCACGACCCGCGGAGAAGGTGTTTCTATTTAGATGCAATTGGTTTAGCAATGTTCCAGGTTCTGAAATTAATGTACACAAGGATTATAATCTTATCGAAATAAAGCATACATCACACTATCACAAGTATGATCCTTTTATACTAGCCAAACAAGCATTGCAAGTTTATTATGCTCCTTATCCGTCTCTAAAAGGAGATAAAGCAGATTGGTTGCATTTTTTAAAACAAAGGCCAGATTCACATTCGATGGGAAGAATATTCCGGACGAACAGGCTTATCAGGCAGATCTTGAGCAAAATAACGAAATAATAATTACAGACGATTATACAGATTTTGGTCCTTTGATCGACGAATCAAATGTTTTGGTAGAAGCGTTTGATAGTGCAGACGAAAATATCATAGAAAACGAGACCGAATCTGAATCAGAAGACGATGATGACTGATATAAATCTAAATCTGTTTTTTTTGCAATTGATGTAACTATGTTGAATTCTTGATGTATTATGAAATTGATGTAACTATGAAACCAAATCCGTTTACCATTGTTTACATGTTTTATGTCATTTCCATTTGTCATTTATTTAGCAATTTATATTAAAAATGCAATGAAATCTGCTTATCGTCGGAAGAATACACCCATTATGAATCAGGTATAACACACTTCCATTTCTATTTCCATTTCGGTCATTAATTAAGCAATTTATACCATTGATGTCATTTTCATATGAAATGTATTTCATTATCATGTTATTATTCTCTTATATAATGATGTGTATATATGTCACAGGTTTATCATTATGTCATATAGAGGTAGGAGCTCTTCCCGATCGTCAGGAGGCGATGGCAGTTTCCTATCACAAGAGCCACAGCGTCCAGTAGTTTCGTTAGTGTCTATAGCAGAGGGGTAAGAATTAAATCTTATTCAGCATCTAATTTTTTTATCATATACGTACGTACTTATCTATATCGTATTTAAAAACAGGGGGTTCGATCTACTTCCCTCGAAGGTTGTGTTGGATGTCTCTAGAGCTTCTTATCACAGTAGGATGAGTGCGTGCTGACCAAAGTGGGATAACATCCCTCCTTACATCATAGAGTGTATATGGCAGGATGTCCTAGTATGTATATTTTTCTGTTTTCCATTTTTAATTCGTTTTTGTCGTTTTTCTACTGTTCAATTATCGTTTAAAGTGTAATCTTTTTTTTACTTTTTATCGTGAAACACAGGCTGAGATAGACATCCAGACAGACGATATAATGCTGGCACGAGTATACTGGATGAAGAAGATGCGCAAGAACTACAGGGACACGATATTTGAGATTAAGAAATCTGCTAAGAAACCACGGTGGATGGGAGAGAGTGTATGGCAAGCTTGGTTGAGATACTGGGAGACGGACGAGGCAAAGGCAAGTACACTAAATTTTTTGACTTATTAATTTGATGTGATTGAAAAATAATGTATCAAATTTTGAATGTGCAGGCAGAGTCGGATAGAAACTCTGCAAACAGAAATAAAAATCCAGTCACTCATCGCGGAGGATCTAAGTCGTTTCAGCAGTATCGGCTGGAGTTGGTAAATTTACTGAATAATAAATGTAAATAGTTTATGTTATATAATTTTAAATGTATAATATTGTACGTAACGATCAACTTTAGGAAGCCGAGACACATGGTCCTGTCAGCTATATGGACGTGTTCACCCGTACCCATGCTGTCGAGCATGTTAACCAAGACGGGACTGTTACGTATACATGGCAGGGCGATAAATCCAGCAAAAGCCATGTAAGCATATTTTATTCTATTCAGTATTAGTAATTATTTTGCTTGTTAAACTATAATGAAATAAGATATGATATTATTAATTTGTTAATGAAGGAGAAGTTTATGGAGCAGCGACAGAAACTCCTTGCTGATACGGGTAGAGATCAGCCGACGACCGATAAGGAGGACGCTATTTTTGAGTCCGTTATAGATCCAACAGAGCATGGTCGACGATACGGATTTGGAAATCTAGCGGTAAATAATTTACTTTTTATTACAATACTTCAAATATGATATTTTGACCTTTTTAAAACAATAAACTTGGATTTTATTCATTTTTCAATTATTGCAGGCCAGAAGTCAGAGCAGGGGACGGCGGAGTAGAGCTCAGAGCGATCTAGCAGATATAGAAGAATTGCGGACTACAGTGTCCCAGCTGGAGGAGCAGAACCACCAACATGCCATGCAGACCACACACTTGCTAGAGTACATGCAGCAGTTTGGTGGCCGCTTCCCTTCCTCGACTGGCTCTGGATCTGGAGGAGATTGATTCATTACTTGCTTGCTCGTTCGGGTATGTTTTGTTTTAGTTTTGAATGATTTGGTAGACGGTGTAGGTAATTGTTGATTTATGTATAATTATGTTTAAAATACATTTGGTAGACGGTGTGGTTGTATGAGGATGCGGATGAGGATGTTGATGAATTTGTATATTAATAACATGGTAGAACACTTATTGTTAGGATTATTGCTAATGTTGGAATGGCTATGTATATTATATATTATATTTTGATGTAATTTTATTTATTTGTGTGTTTATTGAATATTGTGTAGTTTGAGCTTTGATATTTGGTTGGAATATTGTATACTGGATTGTGCAATATTGATATAATAGTGTTTGGAAGAAAAATATGGTTGGAAGGCAATATATGCAGCGAAATTCAATAATAAAACAGCAGATTTCCGACGGCTACCGACTGCTTACAGGTCAAAATTTCCGACGGCTTCCGGCGGCCTGTAGCAGATTATTTCCGACGGCTTTCGACGGATTCCGACAAATGCTGGAATCCATCGGAAACTGTCGGAAGCCGTCGAAATCCGTCGAAAACATGTACGGCACCCTCTGTCGGAAGCCGTCGGAAATACTGCTCCCCGACGCAGTATATTCCGACGGCTTTTTTCGATTGCGGCCGACGGCTTCCGACGACCGCCGACGGTTTTGGCCGTCGGAAATCGTTAATCCCTTGTAGTGGTGAAGATATGAAGAGAGGTGGCTGCTATATAGCAGCCCTAGGGTTTGGTTCGGAAAACACTAAAAAATGATCCAGCATCCATATGGACCGGCATGATTTAGTTCGACAATCAGTACTCTAGATCTGGACCGGCATGGTCCAATTCCACACCAAACATTTGGAGCGGCACTACTTGGTTCGGCATGCATCTGGTCCGGCACAATTTTGTCCGGTTATTCCAACATTTGGACCGGCACAGGCACATCTCATTTGGTTCGACAATTGTTCGAGAGATCCGGATAGGTAAGCAAATTGGAGCAGCACAATACCGAACCAAAAATTTAGTTCGACATCACACAAGCACCACCGCTCCAAATGGAGCAGCATTTTCGAACTACCGAACGAAAAATTCTGTTCGGTCTTCCCTAAATCCAACACCGCTTCAAAATTTCCCCTTTCTCCAAATCAGCTTCCACTACAAGTCATGAGCACCTTTCTTCGCCAAACAACATCTCGTCCGGTCCTCCTCCATCGCTCGAGATTTGAAGCGACATCTGCCTCTTCAAGCAGCTCTGTGACCTTCTTCCTCCGCTTCTCTTCTACGGTTTAGGGTTAGGCCTTCTCATGGCTTCATCTTCCTCCTCTGATGAAATCAAGTAACAAATCTAACAATCTCCACCTTGATACCGAATTCCATATGAGCCTGCCAACTCCATCGACACCTTCATGCTCCAAGCAATGAACACTTACCCAATGAGCTTCGGCAATGCCATCACCCATTACACTTTATCAACGAAGTCCAACGAGGCCACCGTCCGGCAACAAAGTGTTTAAGTACCCAGTCCATTTAGAACATATCAATCTCCATTATGAAAACAAACGTCTCCATGAACCATCTCAACTCTCCCCCCGTGCCATCCCGTCGCACCTAACACTTTATTAAACGAATCAAGTCCGAGCAATGCTTGAACTTAGCAACAAGAAATGACTTGGTAAACATGTCCGCTGTATTCTCCTTTTTGTGAACGTTCTATAGACGAATTAGATTCTCTTTACTCATCGAGACAAGGAACGACCCTCTCACCTCAATATGCTTCGTTCTCGAGCTGAATGCTAGATTTGCTAAGTGAATTGCACTTTGACTGTCATAATGCACATTCACTCCTTTATATGCGAATCCCAAACCACACAACAACTGCCTTAAATAAAGCGCCTCCTTAACTGCTTCAACCGCATCTATGAGCTCTGTCTCTGTAGTGGATAAAGTCATAATCGTCTGCAACCTTGCTTTCCAACTGATCGCTATCCCACCATGGTGAACACGTATCCGGAGTTTGACTTCCTTCGATCTCTATCATTGGCATAGTTGGAATTGCAAAATCCAACCAAGCTGAAATCTCTATCTCCGACGACAAAGACGAGTCCATGGTATGGAGTTCCTCTAAGGTATCTGAAGATACACTTCACTGCTTTCTAATGTGTCTTTCCTGGATTTTCCATGAACCTACTCACCAATCCAACCGTCTGTGCAATGTTAGGTCTAGTGTAGACCATGACATACATCAAGCAGCCAACTACACTTACATATAGGACCTTCCCTATGTAAGTCTTGTCCTTTTTCGAGTTCAGAGAGCCTTTACTAGAAAGCTGTATGCAAAGGCATATGTGTGCCGATTGCCTTTGCCGCTTTCATGCTAAACCGAGCAAGCATCTTTCGAATGTACTCCTTTTGAGTGAGGCCCAAAAGTCCTAACTTTCTATTCCTTTGGATTTTCATACCCAAAATCTTCCTCGCTTCTCCAAGGACTTTCTTTTCAAATTCTGCTTTTCGTTTTCGCTTCAAACTATCGATTTCAACCTTATCCTTGGAAGCAATCAACATACCATCCACGTACAAGAGAAGGTACATCCATCTACCATTCTTTAAATGCTTGAATTATACACAAGCGCCTTTGATGCTACGATTAAAACCAAGTGAAAGCATAAAAGATTCAATCCTCTTGTACCATTGTCTAGACGACAGCTTAAGTCCACACAATGACTTATTCAATATGCAAACCCAATTATCTTTCCCATCTATAACAAATCCTTTTTGGCTACTTCACGTAGATGGTATGATTCAAGTCCTCATGCAAGAAAGCGGTTTTCACGTCCAGTTGCTCTAGCACCAAGTTATGAGCCGCGATGATAGCAAGAAAAATGCGTATGGATGTATGTATGACTACTGGAGAGAATATCTCATCATACTCCAATCACTTTCTTTGTGAACACCATTTAGCAACTAGTTTAGCCTTGTATCTCCCACCACCCTTCACCTTGAACACCCACTTGCAACCTATGGCCAGGCTTTCTTGAGGAGGTGGTACCAAATCCTAAGTCTTGTTCTTCTTCAACGACTCTAACTCCTCTTCTATAGTGCACATCCACTTCAAACTGTCACGTGACTTCAAAGCTTCATCAATGTCAAGCAGCTCCTCAAGAACCACATGTAGGGCATAGTCAAACTGATCACCAAGACTAAGTTTCGCAAATTTACAATCACCATACCTTTCGGGTAGGCTAATAGTCCTAAGACTGACCTGGGTAGGTACTACTTCGTATAAACTCATTTCAGCTCCACCTTGAACTGAACTTCCTCTAAATTCATGCGCATCACCAGCATTACTAGAAGGCACCTGTGGACTTTTCTGTGATGTTTCATCAACGGTGTTTTCATCGACAGCATCAACAATAACTCTACTATTTGGCTAAACATGAGAATTTCTTCCATCTCCTTAGGCCTATCATAATATTCTGATACGGTAGGTAGCTTCTTCTTCGGATTGAACATAGCAGACTCATGAAAAGTAACATGTCTGGAATGAACAATCCTTTGATCAATAGGGTTCCGAATTCGATACCCTTTGATACCATTGGTGTATCCCATTAATATACTCTTGTATGCTCTAGCCTCCAACTTGTCATCACCTGTATGGTGAACATACACAGGACAACCAAAAATTTGAAAATAACCAAGACACACTGCTTTATCTCTCCACTTCTCCTCTGAAATCTTACCATCTATGGCTGAGCATGGAAATCGATTTATGATATGCGCCGCAGTTGATAATGTCTCAGCCCAAAAGCCTCTAGAAAAGCCCGTCGTCAATCTCAAGCAACGAGCCTTCACAAGTAGAGTCATGTTCATCCTTTTTGCAACCCCATTGGATTGCGAATCTCTGGGTGTAGTGAAATGTCTTTGAATGTCATGCGGTCTACAAAAGTCGAGGAACTCCCTAAAGACAAATTCACCCCCATTATCAGATCTCAGCACAACCTAGAACTAGATTGGTTCTCAACAAGCGCTTTCCAGTCTTTGAACTTTTTAAAACTTTTTGATTTGGCCTTCATCACATACACCCATACTTTGTGAGAAAAATAATCAATGAAAGAGATAAAATGCTTTTCTGCTCCAAGAGAAGGAGTAGCAACTGGTCCCCAGACATCTTTATGGATGTACTCAAGTACTCGCCTCGATCTATGGAGTCCAACTCCAAAAGATACTTTAGTTTACTTGCCTAGCACACACTCCTGACAAAAGTTCATCTTGTCGAAGCTTTCTCCTTTGATCATCTTCCATTCCGAAGCAACTCTAAGCCCTTCTCTGAAATATGACCCAACCTGAAATGCCAAAGCTTTGTGGCATTCAATGCAAGAGAACTATCTATTCCAACACGTGACTCTCCAAGAACCGTGGTTTCTTTCAGCAAATACAGATTTTGAAACACATCTTCTTTCACAAGACCTAGTGCACCTCTCAAAACATTCATGACTATCCTTCTCGATAGTTACATTGCATCACAAAGATGCTAATTGACCTAAAGAAATTAAAGACATCCGAAGACCTGGAACATACCAGACACCCGTCAAAGTGCGTATCACTCCATCAAACAACCTGATCCTCACTATACCTTCACCCATTGCTCTATAGCTAGCATCATTATCCATTGAATAGAGTTTCACTCTCGTCCAATGAAAGAACTGAAGTAATTCTTATTAGGAATCATATGAAAGGACGCCCCTGAGTCCAGCACCCAATGGTCTGAAACATCCGATATTACTACAGACAACACATCGTCAGATACAGACTTCTCCATCAAAAATGATGAAGATCCGTCTTTTTCCTTCTTCTTCAAATCTAGAAAATCGTTTTTCCAATGACTACGTTTTTTGCAGATAAAGCACTTTCCGTCCTTAAACTTTTCTCTCCTGCCTTCACCAGCCTTCCTGGACTTGGAACGCCCTCTAGAGTGCCAATTCTTCTTATCTTCTCCACCTCTTTCAACAAACAAGTCATGGCTACTACTTCCACCTGTGCTTCCTTCACTTATCTCCTTTATCTGATATCTCAAGCCCTTTGATAGAAGGCCTGATTTCACATCTTCCATTATTAATGTGTCTTTAGCGAAGATAAGGCTGTTAGCAAAACCTGTGTAAAGCTCCGGAAGAGAACACAAATGAATCATTGTCATTTAATCCTCATCCATTTTTAAGTCAACAGTCTTCATCTTCATCACGAGATCATCAAAGAATTTAAGATGTTCCTTCACTGAAGTACCCCCTCTTATCCGCATGGTGGAAAATGTCTTCAATAATATCAGATGGTTAGTCAGAAATATCTTCAAGTAGAGATTTTCTAGCTTGGTCCAAATGCCCATAACAGTTGTCTCACTACTAATCTGTGAGATGACATTCTCTCCCATAGCTAGTTGTAAAGTAGAAAACGCTCATTTCTCCATCTTCTTTCTTTCCACGGCTGAGATATCAGTCGTCAACACCTCAGGAGCATACACTATTCGATGGACTTTATTCCTCATTAAAACAACCTTCATCCTCCATTAACACTTCTCGAAGTCTTTAACCCCATTCCATTTCTCAATTGCCAACTGTAATCGTGACGCGATATACATTCCTTTTGTATAGGGTCTTATAAAAAATGGAGTCTCTTCATCTGCTACCATAGCGTCTAACACTCCTCAATCAACCTTGCAGCTTTGAAACCAGACTGTTGGGGAAAATCCCTTAATATGATCAGTCTAAGGGAATAAGAAAACCAAATATAGCGGGAAAAAACTAGATCGTGATTGTAATGAGACGAAACAAACAAATAAACAACAGAACAGACAGTTCACAAATTGATGCAATGTAGAAAAATAAATAACACCAGTATTTATAGTGGTTCCACTACCACGAGGTAGTGTATGTCCACTTGGAGAGAGGGGATTTTATTTAATCACTGAAAGATTAGAGTTACAAGATTGATTCACTTTTTGGGGGCTATACATAAGAAGAATTAACAATACATATATAATTCTACAGAGTTTCAGCTCTCTAGGATGGCTACCATTGTTGTCCATAAGCTTTACTATTTATATACTGAAGATATGAAGAGGGGTAGTTGCTATATAGCAGCCCTGGGGTTTGGTTCGAAAACACCGAAAAATGGTTCGGCATTTACATGGACCGCCATGATTTAGTCTGGCAATCAGTACTCCAGATCTGGACCGGCATGGTTCCCTTTCGAACCAAACATCTGGAGTGGCACTACTTGGTTCGGCGTGCATCTAGTCCGACACAATTTGGTCCGGTCATTCCAACATTTGGACTGGCATAGAAACATCTCATTTGGTTCAGCAGTTGAACGAGAGATCTAGACCGGTGAGCAAATTGGAGCAGCACAATACCGAACCAAAAATATGGTTCGGTATCACACAAGCACCATCACCCCAAATGAATAGCATTCTCGAACCACCGAATGAAAAATTCTATTCAGTCTTCCCCAAATCCAACATCGCTTCAAACTTCTCCCTTTCTCCAAATCAGCTTCTACTACAAGTCACGAACACCTCTCTTCGCCAAACAACATCTCCCGAATGAGCTCACCACCAGACGAAAAATCTCGTCCGGTCCTCCTCTGTTGCTCGAGATTTGAAGCTGCATCTGCCTCTTCATGCAGCTCTACAACCTTCCTCCTCCGCTTCTCTTCTACGTTTTAGGGTTAGGGCTTATCATGGCTTCATATTTCTCCTCTCATGGAATTAGATAGCAAATCTAACAAGTGGCACTAAGAACAATCTTGTAGAACAAAGTGAAGATTATGAAAATTGGTGCTCTGAGAATGGCAAAGTAAAGAGATGGCTGTGTGATTCAATACCAATAACTCTGATGAACATGTATGTTTTCTTAGAAACCATAGAGGAGGTGACTTTCTCTTGAAACTATATATAGACAAATCTAATGAAACTCAAATTTTGAAATTACATAGAAAATGTTTTTCCATAAAAACAACAAGGTCGATTTCTTGCAAGATATTATGATGAGTTAGCTAGAATTTTCTAAGAAATTGACCATCACAACAGTGTGAAAGGATAAAATGTTGAGTATATTGCTCTTTTGCAAAAATATGTGGGATGTCTTAAGGTTCATGTGTTTCTCTCTGGATTGGATAACATGTATGATCAAATACATAGTGAAATTCTTCGAAAAGAGCCACCACTTACTTTGGAGCCGTCTTATCAAATAGTTAGAAGAGTGCCAGTTCAAAAACGGGTAATGGTAAATTAAGCATGCTTAACTAAATCTTCAGTTATGGCACTAAACAATAAGAAAGCACAATCTCAAAGTTCCTGGAATTCTCAAAAGGAAACTCGACCTATCTGTCTTGATCTTGAGTGTGCACACTGTGGAGAAAAAGGGCACTCAAAACATAAGTGTTATGAATTATTGGATATCCAGAATGGTGGGATTTTTCAAAGTGTGTCATTTGTAAATTCATTAAATAGTGCTTGGTTAATTGATACTAGTGCATCAGATCATATGATAAATAACTCTAGCGTATTATCATCTATTACACCTTCAACCAAAATCTCTATATACACAGCAAATGATGGTTCCTCCCCTATAATTGGAAAAGGATCTACTGATGTATCTGATACCTTGACATTAAATTATGTTTTTATTGTCCCTGCCTTAGAATACACTATATTGTCTATTAGTAGAATCACAATTGCATTCGTATGTACCGTGACATTTTGGCCATAATTCTGCATTTTTAGGACATAGTGACTCGGAAGGTTCTTGGTTATGGTGTTAGAAGAAAGAAACTCCACTATTTAGACTTGATTAATAATAGAGAGTAGATAAATTATCAGGTAAATACAGTTGAAGGGATTGAAGAAGAAAAGGCTAAGATTTGGTTATGGCATCGTCGACTTGGTCGTCTCACTTTTAGATATCTTAAAAAATTAAATTCTACATTATATGCTAGATGTAATATTTTAGATTTTAAGTGCAATATTTGTGAATTTGATAAAGGACATTGTATTACGTACTCTCCAAGTTGTAACAAAATTACAAAACCTTTTAGTATTATTCACTCTGATGTTTGGGGTCTTGCACACACTCCTTTATTACCTAGGATGTGATGATCTGGAATTTTGGGCAATAACAATTTGATAATCTCCATTTAAAAATTATTTGAATTGGCAATATTGATTTTAATTTGGTAATATTGTTTAATAATTTTCTTTTATAAATATTTAATTTGGCAAAATTTATTATTTTCAAAAGCTAATAATATTTAATTGGTAAAAATTTATCTTTCAATGCTATTAAAATTGTATTCTATTTACAATGTATATACGAATATACATTGTGAATAGGAAATTTTGGTTTTGAATTTAAATAAAAATGTTTTCAAATATATATGTGTATATATATTGTGATTGGAAGCTTTGTTTAAAAAAAATTCAATATATGATTTTCAAAAGTAAATTTAAAATTTAAATTGAACATTTTTAGCACTAATATTTTTTATAATTATCAATTTAAGTATATTAGCTTAAGTTTGAAATAGAGTTTAATTAAAAGATTTAATATCCTTTCTTTTTAAATTTAACATGAATAAATGTGATTTGTTTATTAATAAATAATTAAAAACATAATACATAAGTTATATAAAACATAAGGAAAGATTAAAATAAAGGATTAATACTCTTCCTTTTAAATTACTCTTGAATAAAAATAATTTGTAATACATAAAAAGATTTAAAACATAAACATATTTATTTAAAACATAAGTAATTAAGGAAATTTTATATTTAATTAAGAGTTTAACATTTGTAAACATTTAAATATAGCTTTTAACATTTGTAAAAAAGATAATAACACATTTTACATTTGTATCTTAATTATGACATTTGTAGCTTGAGATAATTTATAATTATACAAGTGGCAACCAATGTTTCTTTAAAATTTTAATTATATAATAAAGTGTTTAAGAGAAAACCAGGCTGTTTTCTATTAGAAACATATGCATTTCTCTTCTCTAAAATTCTTTCTTCCATCTTTAAAACAAGAATCAAACTGAAAACTAAAATCAGATTCAATAACAACTTCTACTATTATCAACCTGTTCAAGTTGCAATTCAATCAAACATCAAAAATAAAGATGCAAGCTTCAGTTTCAAATCAGATCAAAACTCATAGATCAGATCAAAATCTGTAGTAATTTCTAGATCAAAGAAATCTTCAATTTCAACAGTAAAAAAAATTCCAAACTAAAAAGACATAACCTGTTCTCTGCTTTATATTCTGGTGGGTAAACATTTTAAAACTTAAATCTAGTGGGATAATTGGATGCAAGTGTTGAAATGTTGAAGTAATAATGAAGAATTCTTTATGATGTATGTGTGAAAATGTGAATGTATGTATGCTATGCCTGTGCAAAAGTCTGTGTGTATGAAGGTATATATGTCTCTGTTCTATACTCAGGCTCAGTCCCATTCAAATTAAATTCCATTTCTCTATAAACATTCAATTTTAGGCTTAGATCTCTTGATGGAAAGTGATTATAAGAATATAAGTCAAATTTTAAAAATAGTTTCAAATAAATACATGAAGTATTTATTTCAAAATAGAAAATTTACAGGTCTGTTCAAATATAGGCCCAAAATCAATTCACCGGAATTCTTGAATCGATTCTATAATATGATTCGAAATTGTTAATGATGAATTTTAATATGAAAATCACAATTTTTAAGTTTGTATTCATTGAGATTTATTGAGATGATCGAATTCGGGTTGTTCGCCGATTGCTGGAGGTTGGCGAAGAGTTAGGCGACGTGGTCTATGCTGAAGGAAGAGGATAGCCTGGTGGTCACTGGAAAATTATTCGCCATATTTTTAGGTGGCTATCATGATCAGGCGAAGTCGATCTAGGGTTCGAAGACTTGTTTGGTCGAAGTGGTTTGCGAGCTTCATGCGGCGTCGATCGATCACCGGAGGCGATCGCATGAGGGGGGTTAGAAGCATGGCGACGAGGTGAATCTTTCGTGAGGTTAACGAGGGTTCTCGAGGTGTAGTTCGTCGGCGATTGGTGGTTTCTGATTCGGGTTTGGTTCCAGTTTTGGTAGAGGATGCTCATTTTTGATTGGTTGTCATTTCCATCGATCTGAATAGACGTGTGGGTCGGCGAGATGGACGACACCATGTTGATGATCGAGAAGTTGATCGAAAAGGAGTGGAGTTGTCGTGCATGTGCACGCATGCACGATATTGTCTGGGTTGTGGTTGGCTTTGGAAAGAAGGGTTGTCTCGGGACGATCTCGTGTTAGTCGCGAGTGTATCTTAGGGGAGAGAGTGTTTGTGAGTTGCTCGAGTGTAAGCTCGGGTATTTGAGTGGTTGGCTCGAGAATTTTATATCATGGCTCGGGTGGGTTATTTTGAGTAACCAGTTTCTTTTTAAAAGCAAAGTAATTTGAATTAATTCAAGTTTTCCAAATGTATTAACTGAGTTTTTAAGCAAAGGTAGATGTTAAACAAAGTTTCAAAGCAAAATGAAATAAATAATTTTTCAAAGATAAGTTTTCCAAGTTTCAAGATTTAAAGTATATTTAAAATGAATTAGTTTTCCAAGCAAATGTTATAAACAAATTTTTCCAAAAATTTAAATGATAAAGTAATGTTTAAATTTGTTTTGTTTTTAAGGAAATTATCTTTAAAAAAATCAAGATTTTGATTAATTAGGAATAATTAATTAAAGGAATTAATTTAAAGTTAATTACTTAATGAAATTAATAATGGTTAATTAATTTTTGTTAATAATCAAAGTGTAATTACTTAAGGGAAGTAATTAAAGAATGGTTAATGAGTATAATTAATTTAAAGGTCATTAACTAGTAATTAAGAGATAACTAATTTATGAAATTAATTTTAAGATAATTGAAATTAATTAAGGTTAGTTAATTACTGGATTAATTAAGGGTTAATTAATCTAATTAATTAAAGGACAATTAATTAAAGGGTGATTAATTAATGGAACTAATTAAAGGAATTAATTACTTAATTAAGTTAATTAATGTAATTAATTTAAGATAATTAATTAATTTAATTAATTAAGGATAATCACTTAATGAAGTGGATTTAAGTATAATTGCTTAATGTGATTATTGAAGTGTAATTACTTGTGTAAATAATTAATGGGTAATTACTAAATGTAATTAATAAAGGGAAATTACTTAGTAAAAGTAATTAGAGGATAATTATATAATGGGAGCAATTATGGATTAATTACTTAGTGTAATTAATGAAAGGATAAATTAATTAATATAATTAATTAAGGAGTTAATTAATTTGTGTAAGTAATTATAGGATAATTAATTACTGTATGCGATTAATTAAGGTTGATTAATGAATGTGAATAGTTAAAGATTAATCATTAAGTTAATTAGAATATTAATTAATTAATGAAGTAATTAGAGGATCATTAATTAATGTAATTAATGAAAGTAATTAAAGGTTGATTAATGTGATTAATTAAAGGATAATTAATCAATATAAGTGATTATAGAATAATTAATTAATATAATTAATTAAGGGTCAATGTAATTAATTATAGTTAATTAATTAATAGGAGTAATCAAAGGTTAATTAATATGATTGGTTTAAGGATAATTAATTTGTGTAATTAATTAAGGGTTAATTACTTAATGTAATTAAAGGATAATTAATCAAGGATGATTAATTAAGATGATAATTAATTAATTGGTTTTAATTAATTAATAAGAAGGATTTAAAAGTAATTTAAGTAATTAATTTAATTCATTGGTGATTAATTTAATTAATTAGAGATGGTGTGACTAATAAATCTTGCTTGTGAATGATTGAATGCTATTAAATGCCTTGCATTATGTGATATCTCTGACATGTGATATGTTTGCTCTGTGATATGAGATGCTTTGGTTGAATAGTGATAATATTGATATCTATCGTAAAAATGTGAATTATCTATCTTTGTGAATATAGATAATAAATTAAATTGTTTTAACTTAAAACAACTTGACCTTAAAAGACGACGTTTTGGATTTCGGTGAGACCGGGATCGGATTTCCAAATTTGGATATCCGAAAAGCACATCGATCCAAATTCATCGATAGTTCGTGAATCTCAAGTGAAGATCGAGATGAAGATTCGGAGTGCAAGGGCTATTGACGTTAACTCTGAGGGTGATTCCAAAATGAGTGTAACGAGATAGTGCCTTTGGTTTCGTTCGAACCTGGAACGAACTTGTATGGATTGAACGCTCTCAGAACATCGTCATTGGAGGACGATGAGCATTCTAAGATATGTGTTCTAAAAGGTAACCATGGCCTCAAGCCTCATCAACCGGGAATGACTAAAACATGGGAGGTGCAGAAAGGCTATGTGGGTAGCACCCAAGTAGGATAGGATTACCCCTGTTTAGAGGTCCCTTTTTATTCGGCTGTGTGGGAAATTGGTCGCGATAATTGCTGGGGTTGTCTTATTCGGGACTATCTAATAAGGGATGGTTCCGACCTTATGTTGTCGGAGATCAGGGTGAATCCTCGGTACGATGATCTAGGCCACGTACTGTGATGGGCAGTACCCCAGTAGCCCTGCCCTTGTATGGAATCCAATCTCCAATAAGTGCCGTACGTTTTGATTATGCCCAACTATGTCGGAACGTGAGATGTAATCATTCTAGCTAGTATTTTACTTGAAAACTCTAGACACTATTATAATATCATTGGATTTCCTATCAAATATTTTGGTTATCGTAAGGTAAATTTTTTTCATGTTTATGTGCGGGAAGTCTTACGAGATACCTTTTGATTTCGAAGGTTTTTTAAAGTTAAGCAAATTTAACCCGTTTATTCACACCAGACCCATGTCTGACCCGGAGTTTATTTTTTGTTTTCTTAAACTCTTGGGTACTCAAATATTTACGAGTAGCCAAGAGATTTAGGTTAGCTTTGACGAATTCTGAGGAACTTTGGATCAAGAGGCTTCAGCGTGTAGATATATAGAGTTTCCTCTATGTTGTATCTCTGTGGTGAGGACTTTATTGTATGATAGACAGGTCTTTATAACTTTCTAGTTTGTGATGTATAAGTTGTATAACTCTAATGTATATGATACAATGTAATAACTTATGTGATGTAATATAATTTATTCGTTCCATTGTGAGATTCTGATTTTGCTTAGTTCTTTCTTTTCTATCTTTCTCTTTTCTATCCCTTTCTTTCTAAATCATGACGCGTCTTTCTGTGGAATGAAAGGCGGGTCGTGACAGTTGGTATCAGAGCACTAGGTTGAGTGAATACCTAGGCTTTGGAGTGATTTCTTCTTGAGAGGGCGTACTTGTATTTTTATATATATTTATATTTATATAATTTGTTGGGATACCTGTTCAGGTTTGCCAATATAAGTTCTCTGATTGAGGGTAGTGGTGTGTGTAGCACGACTACCAATGAAAGAAGTCTAAGTATTGAGGTTGGATGTGTATCTGCCGAGGTTGTAGACCCAATACCGCCCCGAGTAAGCTTTGTAGTTTTGTGTAAGGATTTCATCAATCTCGGAGGATGGTCTTTTTAAGAAGGTATGGTGTCCATCTTTGGTTGTGCTCGTGTGAGCGAATTTTCTAAATTTTGAATCTGTCAAATGAGCAGAGGCGAGTGATAGCATCTTGGCAACTTCAGGAAGAAGCAACTGCGTGGTGAGACGCAGTGACCATGGATGTTCCCGAAGGTGTTTTCTTTTGGAGGAAGTTTTTCAGAAGCAGTTGTACCTACCGCAGGGAAAACTCGACTGTATAGGGATTTTTAGGATCTCAGGCAAAGGAGTTGTCTGTATCGGTGATAAGACTAAGTTCAGCAAGGTGTTTGTGCTTGGTTTGAGGCATGAGTTTCTTAAGAAGATGTCTGCCATCTTGAAGGCTCTTTTGAAGAATTGGATGATATGGTTTTGAGGATCGAAGAGCTTATGGATAAGAATTCTTTGGCATTAGTGGCAGCATTGTAGCTCGGAGTGTTCTATGTGCCAGCAGGGAGGTCATCTGGCTAAGCAGTGTCCTAGAGATGGAATTCAAAAGCAGTAGAGTGGACCATCAGTTCTTCTGATAGGAAGGCGTTCTTGAAGGATTTGGTCTTGTTTTGGAATTTCGATAGATTGGTTAGACAAGCATAGGTTGTTCTGATTTGTGAAGAGAGAACAGTGTCTTTGGAAATTGATTTGGGTAGGATCGCAAAAGTGACTTGCGTCAGTTTGAGTGTTCTCTTGGGTAATCTTTTGCATGGGATCGAGGCGTCTCAAGAAGAATTAGGAGTTATCGAAGTTGTCAGAGATTTTTCTGGATGTCTTCTTAGAAAACAAGGTTTGCCTTAGCATCTGGAGATTGATTTTTCGTATCGACTTGGTTCATGGAGCTATACCGGTGGTTCAGCTAGGTAGAAGGATGGCTTCTAGGGAGAGGATTTGGTGAAACAGCTTAGGATTTTGTGGAACTTCTGTGTTTTCTCTTTGTGGATCTAAGAAACCGTGTTTTCCAAAATGTGTTGGACAAATCTGTGCTCATATTCATCGACGGCATTATCATCATCTCCGAATCAAAGTTTTGCAGCAGAAGCAAGGTAGCAGCTATTCTAGAGTGGAAGCAACCGGAAGTTGCAGTGTTTTTGGATTAAAGGGTTTCTACAGGAAGTTTTTAAGGATCTGAAGGCGAAGTTGTCAGCTGCACCTGTTTGGCTATTCCAATAGGAGAAGTAAGTTTGAAGTCTTATGATGTTTGTGAAGTAGAACTTGTATTCTGGATTTCGGCAGATTTTATAAAGACCATTTTTGTGGGTTGGATCTAGAGATCGTCTTATTCTTGGTCTAGATTTGTTTCGAGAGGCATCTTTGAAGGTGGAGTCGATCAAGGAAGGATGACGGCAGCCCAGGGTCATCAGAGGAGTTATGTAGATAGGAGACAAAGGAATTTGAAATTTGAAGTTGGAGACTTTGTTTTTGGTTGAGGTTTACTCCGGTCAAAGGAGCATTAAGATTGTGTAAGAATGGAAAAGTTGGCTCCGAGATATATTGGATCTTCCAGTGTTCTCAATAGGACAAGTTCTTTGGCCTTCAGGATTGAATTTCCAGTCCGAATGGCTGAAATTCACAAAGTCTTTCATATATCCCTGAGGGAGTACGTGTATGATCCATCACTGGTTATGGAACCAACAGTTCAAGAGGATATGGAAGTTGAGCCGGACTCGATTGTGGTCAGATCTCCTGTTCAGATTATAGATCTAGGTAAGAAGGAGCTCAGGATCAGAGTAGTGTAGCTGGTTTAGATTCAATAGAGCGAGTATCGCAGTATTTGTACCCGGGAAACTCTTGATAGTATTAGGAAGTCCTATCCAAAATTTTGTCTAGATAGTTGGATTTGTTTGTTTAAATAAATTGGTTGCTATGGTTGTTAGTTTATAGCTGATATGTGTGCTTTGATATTTTTAAATAAAACCTTTGTTGGATTATTAAATTATCTTTTCTTTTAAATTCCGAAGACAAAATTCTTTTAAGGGGGAGAAATGTGATGACCCGAAATTTTGGGCAATAACAATCTGATAATCTTCATTTAGAAATTATTTAAATTGGTAATATTGATTTGAATTTGGTAATATTGTTTATTAATTTTCTTTTTAAATATTTAAGTTCGCAAAATTTTTTTCTTTCAAAAGCTAATAATATTTAATTGGTAAAAATTTATCTTTCAATGCTATTGTAACGACCCGATTTTTTGACGTACAAAAGTCCACATCGATACGTCCACTGTATCCAATGCTGAACAATCGAATGCCGGAAAACCGAACCATTAGGGTTAAAGAAGAAGAAGATAGAAGAAGAAACATAAACAATAATGGAATCTCACATTTCGCAGCGGAACAACATATAATAGATAAATGAATAATCTTTAAAACAAAGAACTATATCAGTTTATACATACAACGTCAGAGTTTACAACAACATAACACAACACAACACAACACTGGCAGTTGGTATAACTTGACTCACATGGAAAATTTACTTTGCACCAACCATATGCAGCGGACACTACGTACTATAAGTGATACGCCTCGCCATCCATCTTGAACACCAGATCTCCACAGCCTATTTTCTGACTTTTCTCCAGAATAACTGATAACCTAACTCTAAGCTGCCCATGTAGAAAATTATGGGCACCCAGAGTTTAGAAAGGAAACAATAAACTCCAGGTCAGTCATGAGACTGGTGTGAGATCTTAAAAACAGTTATTTTCACAAAGAAAATAAAAAGAAATCCGCTATGCTTTTGGAAAATGAAACTTCCATAAGGCCTCCCGCCACATACACAATGCAATCACACACTTGGGGGAGATTTTCTCCTTATGATAGTCAAACATGCTTGATACGCAAAATCCTTTTGATATTATTATTATTAGTGCATAGTGTGGAAAACATTTCGAAAGTATAATATAAATCTTAACCAGCATAGGTACTATTATATTATGCCTGCTATAGCTACCTCCTAAGGAGGCAGGTTATACAATTGCAATCGTACAGGGCTCGTATTGTTACTTTGGATTTTCAACAAATGGTCAGCCTAAGGAACTTTCTATGCCACATGGGTACGCCTCTGGAGGGACGCCTCGAGAACCTAATCGGATCTCTGCCAACACAAGGACGGGTTACCTTTGTAACTAGGTAGCTACTACACGAGTATGCCATCCCCCGGTCGTTACCGACCTTTATCCGAGGATCCCCAACCACAAAGCAACAACCACAAAAAAATAAATTTGCAGCAACCACATAGGTTAAATATCTGGGCTCCATACCATGATATAACCCTTTTGTAGAAGGAAATGGACATACGCTCAGAGGGTGCTACCCCCAAATAACCTTGTTGCATCCTTCCTGTTTTGACCATTCCGGATTATGAGGTCCGATGAAGTTTCTTCCACAAAGCTATGCTTTTCACAAAAGCCATGCTTCGATCAACAAATAATCAGCAGCACTTCGTATGCCATACTACCAAACTAGGAATATATCACTAGTAACCATTAACTACATAACCTCTGAGCTCGTATGTCTCAGAGAAAGGTGTTAAGCTAAGAGAATAAATTCTCTGTCACCAACAAAAATGTATTTGATAGAAACCGGCTTTATATCTCAAAGTGTAATGTCAGATACACATCCCTACAAGTTCGTTCTAGGTTCGAACGGAACCAAATGCACTTCAAAGTAGCCCTTGCAAATCCGGATATTCACTAATCACATCCGGACTGCCCATCACAAAGGATGATATAATCTCTATACCGGAGCAATTCAGTGCAGAGACATTCGACAGGTAATCCTTTCGCTTTTGAAAATACCCGGTCTTCAGCACCGTCTTCAAACGCAATCCCATTTGTCGTATGATTATTCGGAATGGGTTTTATGACACAAAGTCCCCTCCGTCTAATCTGAATAACGAGCGCTTATTTTTAAAAATAAGTGTTACATTCAGATTTCAAGTAAATCACAACAAATTTCCACTTTGATCGTTTAAACAAAAGATCCATCACAAAGTTTCGATGTGGTTTTTCGAATATCCATTTGGAATCCGACCCCCGGTCGCATCGAAATTCAAATGCCATTTAGAGGCCAAATTGATAGTCGGTTATTTAACTATCCATCAATATTCACAACAATCACCAAATTTTAAATAATTTTCCCCAATTATTTACTTTCAAAATATCTTTGCAAGATATATTTTCAATGCTTCAACACTTTGAAATCAAATTTCAAATCACATTCCTCACGCGGAATATATTTCCAAATATTATTTACTTCCACTCAAAATTTTCGGAGTCCGAATACTTTAAAAGGTATTCAAATTACTTATCCAAATATATATATATATATATATATATTTGGAAACACTTGAAATAAACTATTTTAAACACTTTATTCAAAATATTTGTTATGAAAATATTATACTAATATCTCATATAAAACTTCAAATCCAAACCAATTTTAAAACAAAATTATTAGATAGAGTATAACTATTTAAATAACCATTTTCTAATCAAATATCAATTAAATCTTTGAAATAATCACTTCTATAATTAACTAAATAAATCTTTACTTTAAAGATTTAAAAACAACTTAGGAAAATAATTTCTCCAGAACATCCTTTTAAAATCAACTTTATTTTAATTTACATTTGAAAGCTACTTTAAAAACATATTCTCCTTTCCAAGGAAGAATACTCTTTCCATTTCAAAATGGTCCATTTAAATCAATCAATAAATCCTTCTTGATTTATTTCAATTTACATTTCAAATTTGTAAATTCCTTTCCACATTTTTAAAAATAAACTGATATTTATCTTTGAAACAAATTTTCCTTTCTTTTATAAATTCAATTGTGAATTTATCCAAATATCCACAGATATATGATTTTTCAAATTGATTTCCAAATACTCACTTTCAAATACCAAATCAAATTCCAAATTGATTTCCAATTTATTTTCAAAACACCAAATCAAATTCCCAAATTGATTTCCAATTTATTTTCAAAAAACCAAAGCAAATTTCAAAAATCATTTCAAACACCAAATTAAATTCCAAATTAAATTTCAAATTAAATTTCCAAATTTATTTCCTTTTAAAATAAATTCCTTTATCTCTTCCAAACTATTAATAATCTGAATTTTAAATAAATTCTTCAACTTTTGAATAATATTACTCAAATCCATTTATTAAAATCCTTCCCCATATTTTTGGAATTTATTCAATAGGATTTCAAAAATAAAACTTTATCCTTTTAAAATTCCTTCTTTTAAATTTATCCAACTCTCAGAAATAAATTTTACTATAAATTTTCTACTTAAATTTCAAAAATCCAATTTTATTTATTTCTGGTATACAACAATACCAGAATATATTCAACTAAACCATAGCCTTCAACGATTTTAATCACAAATATAATCATACACAGATTATAAATAAATCAACACACAATATTGAAACAAATTAAAATATTTGAGGAATCCAGTTGGATCTCTCCAACCTGTTTCCCAACATCCATAGATGTTAGCACAATAATTAAATACCAATTCCACTTTGAGGTGGAATATCGCGGTATATGAGATTATATAAAATCATCCGCTATTTTGTGGCACACAGGGTCTCGTCTGCTATATAATGCGGGAAATCAGTCACTCCAAATACACACACACACACACTATCACAACTCAATAATCAATCAATAACTGAAATTCAAAATTTTCAATCGAGTGAGAAGATCCCACCTTTGTTTACGCATGCAACACATTTCCTCCTCGATTTGTTTCCTTTAAGATTTTGACCTTGTATAAACAATTTACGATTTATTAATATTTGAACAAATCGAATAATTAATTAAAATTTAATAAATTTATTTAAAATTTTAATTTTTTAACTTGTAATTTATTTTAAACAAATAAATAAAATTTTAAAATAAATTCCCTTTGAAAATTCTTTAGTAATTAAAATAATTAAATAATTTGTTTAAATAAGTAAATTACTTATAATACATTATTTAAAACAAGCTATAAATTTTCTTTTACAAAAATCTCTTAAATCATTAAATAAGCTAATTTTAACAAGTTAATTTCCTTAAAATCAATTTTCAACTTGAAATATATATATTTTCTCTGTTTTATTGTAAAAAAAAATGCATGTATATATAATTTACTGTATATATCTATAGACATTACAGCTATATTTTTTTTTTCGTAAAATGTATATATACAGTTAATTAAATTTAATAAATGAATTAAATAGAACTTTACTGCACTATCGAACGAAACCCTCACTGAAGGCGCGATGCTGCCATCACACATGCAGTTTCATACCTCAAATCGCACGTCACCATCGCCGCCATCATCCAATCACGCGAACGCCCTAAGCACCCTACCCCTAAATCGGCAGTCGACCAGACCCCCAGTGCTTCCTCTGGCTCGCACGCAAACGAGCCCAAACTCCCGAATCCTCAAACGCAATAGTAGACCTCACCATCGCGGCCTCGACCTACCCCTTCCATAGTCGAAATCGTCGATCGTCCCTCACCCCTTTGACTTGCGATTTTGAAGTTGCGTCCAACATTTTCTGCCCTATTTTTATAGATATACGAATTCGATCGAAATGAAATGAAAGGGCTTCGAACTATTTTCGATTATAAATGGAAAGAGTGGGAGAGGGAAAAATATAATACGATTTGTTCGGCATTTTTTTTTTTTTTTTTCGAACCTGATTTTGAACTGCCAAGAAAGAAGAAATGGGAAAGGCGATTTGAACTGAAGATTTTTTAGCTCGGCCATTTTATTTCTTCCGAACGAAATTGTTTGCAAATGAATTTGATACGAGATGAAGTATCATCATCATTTTTTTCTTTTTTATTTAAAAATCAAACGCATGTCCTCCAGGTGAACACATGCAAGAAACTCCTCTACGTGTCTACAAAGCTTGCCATATTATTCTAATGCAATATTATTTATATTTTAAATTTAAATTTTCGTCAATTCAAATCCTAAAGTTTATACATCCTATCGAGGCATGCTACTAGGCGTTTATAGTATTAAATCCCTATTTTAAACGCAATGGAAAAAGTTCCAAGTCCAAATTCGATCGTATGGAGAAGATAGCTTTCCGAACCGAGTTATTAATTTAAATTTCGATATAATTTTCAGCGCGTTTGCTTATCGTACGGCTAAACGATCACTCCAAATACTACGAAGATCGAAATCCAATAATAATACAAAATTACGGATCCGATGGAACTTGTTTCGTCGAATCCTGAGACTGTGCCTCAGAAAGCAATTTTTAAATATCGATTTAAACGATAAATTTCCAAAACTGAACAAAGCATTTCCAAATTCAATTCTGCAGCTTCCATTATCTTCAGTATTATCAATATAAATTTTCTAAGCATTGAAAATATAACTAACAGGCATAAAATTGAAGATTTAATACTTTCCCAAATTTCTGTAATTAAATTCAATAATTAAATTGCCAAATTCATAGTTATATTTGAAACAAGTTAAAATAACTTCCAAATATTAAAAATCAATTAAATATCTCAACTTTAAATGTTCAAAATTCTGGGTCGTCACAGCTATTAAAATTGTATTCTATTTATAATGTATATATGAATATACGTTGTGAATAGGAAATTTTGGTTTTGAATTTAAATAAAAATGTTTTCAAATTATACTATATATATGTGTATATATATATATATATATTGTGATTGGAAGCTTTGTTTTAAAAAAAATTCAATATATGATTTTCAAAATTTAATTTAAAATTTAAATTGAACACTGTTAACACTATTATTTATTTATAATTATCAATTTAAGCATATTAGCTTAAGTTTCAAATAGAATTTAATTAAAAGATTTAATATCCTTTCTTTTTAAATTTAACAAGAATAAATGTGATTTGTTTATTTATAAATATTTAAAAACATAATACATAAGTTATATAAAACATAAGGAAGATTAAAATAAAGGATTTATACTCTTCCTTTTAAATTACTCTTGAATAAAAATAATTTGTAATATATAAAAAGATTTAAAACATAAACACATTTATACAAAACATAAGTAATTAATAAAAATTATATTTAATTAAGAGTTTAAACATTTGTAAACATTTAAATACAGCTTTTAACATTTGTAAACAAAGATAATAACACATTTGACATTTGCATCTTAATTGTGACATTTGTAGCTTGAGATAATTTATAATTATACAAGTGGCAACCTATGTTTCTTTAAAATTTTAATTATATAATAAAGTGTTTAAGAGAAAACATGCTGTTTTCTATAAGAAACATATGCATTTCTCTTCTCTCAAATTCTTTCTTCCATCTTTAAAAAAAAGAATCAAACTAAAAACTAAAATCAGATTCAATAACAACTTCTATTGTTATCAACCGGTTCAAGTTGCAATTCTATCAAACATAAAAAACAAAGGTGCAAGATTCAGTTTCAAATAAGATTAAAACTCAAAGATCAGATCAAAATTTGTAGCGATTTCCAAATTAAAGCAAGCTTCAGTTTCAACAATCAAAAAAAATTCCAAACTAAAAAGGCAACAACCTATTCTTTGCTTTATAATCTGGTGCGTAAACATTTTAAAACTTAAATCTGGTAGGATAATTGGATGCATGTGTTGAAATGTTAAAGTAATAATGAAGAATGCTTTATGTTGTATGTGTGAAAATGTGAATGCATGTATGTATATATGTTATGCCTGTGCAAAAGTCTATATGTATGAAGGTATATATGTCTCTGTTCTATACTCAGGCTCAATCCCATTCAAATTAAATTCCATTTCTCTACAAACATTCAATTATAGGCTTAGATCTGTTGATGGAAAGTGATTATAAGAATATAAGTTAAATTTTAAAAATATTTTCAAATAAATATATGAAGTATTTTATTTCAAAATAGAAAATTTACAGGTCTGTTCAAATATAGGCCCAAATTCAATTGATCGGAATTCTTGAATTGATTCTATAATATGATTCGAAATTGTTAATGATGAATTTTAATATGAAAATCACAATTTTTAAGTTTGTATTCATTGAGATTTATCAAGATGATCGAATTCGGGTTGTTCGTCGATTGTCGGAGGTTGGTGAAGAGTTAGGCTACGTGGTCTATGCTAGAGGAAGAGGATGGCCTGTGGTCACTGGAAAATTGTTCGCCAGATTTTTAGGTGGCTGTCGTGATCAGGAGAAGTCTATCTAGGGTTCGAAGACTTATTTGGTCAAGGTGGTTTGCGAGCTTCGTGCGACGTCGATCGATGTGATCGCTTGAGGGTGGTTAGAAGCATGGCGAAGAGGCGAAGCTTTGGTGAGGTCGGCGAGGGTTCTTGAGGTGTAGTTCGTCGGCGATTGGTGGTTTTCGGTTCGTGTTTGGTTCCAGTTTTGGTAGAGGATGCTCGTTTTCGATTGGCTGTCATTTCCATCGATCTGAGTGGACGTATGGGTCGGCAAGATGGACAGCATCGTGTTGACGAATAGGAAGTTGATCGGAAAGGAGTGGAGTTGCCGTGCACGTGCACGCGTGCACTATATTATCTGGGTTGTGGTTGGCTTTGGGAAGAAGTGTTGTCTCGCGACGATCTCGTGTTAGTCACGTGTGTGTCTCGGGGGAGAGAGTGTTTGTGAGTTGCACGAGTGTAAGCTCGGGTATTTGAGTGGTCGGCTCGAGAATTTTGTATCATGGCTCGGGAGGGTTATTTTGAGTAACCAGTTTTTTTAAAAAGCAAAGTAATTTGAATTAATTCATGTTTTCCAAATGTATCAACTGAGTTTTTAAGCAAAGGTAGATGTTAAACAAAGTTTCAAAGCAAAATGAAATAAACAATTTTTCATAGATAAGTTTTGCAAGTTTAAAGATTTAAAGTATATTTAAAATGAATTAGTTTTCCAAGCAAATGTTATAAACAAATTTTTCGAAAAATTTAAATGATAAAGTAATGTTTAAATTTGTTTTGCTTTTAAAGAAATTATCTTTAAAAAAAATCATGATTTTGATTAATTAGGAATAACTAATTAGTGGAATTAGTTTAAAGTTAATTACTTAATGAAATTAATAATGGTTAATTAATTTTTGTTAGTAATCAAAGTGTAATTACTTAAGGAAAGGAATTAAAGAATGGTTAATGAGTATAATTAATTTAAAGGTCAATAACTTGTAATTAAGAGATAATTAATTTATGAAATTAATTTTAAGATAATTGAAATTAATTAAGGTTAGTTAAAGGGTTAATTAATCTAAGGAATTAAAAGAGAATTATTAAAGAGTGATTAATTAATGGAAGTAATTAAAGGAATTAATTACTCAATTAAATTAATTAATGTGATTAATTTAAGATAATTAATTAATTTAATTAATTAAGAATAATTACTTAATGAAGTTGATTTAAGTATAATTACTTAATGTGGTTATTGAAGTGTAATTCTTGTGTAAGTAATTAATGGTTAATTACTAAATGTAATTAATAAAGGGAAATTACTTAGTGAAAGTAATTAGAGGATAATTACTTAATGGGAGCAATTAAGGATTAATTACTTAGTGTAATTAATTAAAGGATAAATGATTAATATAATTAATAAAGGAGTTAATTAATTTGTGAAAGTAATTAAAGGATAATTAATTACTGTATGTGATTATATAAGGTTGATTAATGAATGTGATTAGTTAAAGATTAATTATTAAATTAATTAGAAGATTAATTAACTAATGAAGTAATTAGAGGATCATTAATTAATGTAATTAATGAAAGTAATTAAAGGTTGATTAATGTGATTAACTAAAGGATAATTAATCAATATAAGTGATTATAGAATAATTAGTTAATATAATTAATTAAGGGTCAATGTAATTAATTATAGTTAATTAATTAATGGGAGTAATCAAAAGTTAATTAATATGACTGGTTTATGGATAATTAATTTGTGTAATTAATTAAGGGTTAATTACTTAATTTAATTAAAGGATAATTAATCAAGGATGATTAATTAAGATGATAATTAATTAATTGGTTTGTAATTAATTAATAAGCAGGATTTAAAAGTAATTTAAGTAATTAATTTAATTCATTGATGATTAATTAAAATAATTAGAGATGGTGTGACTAATAAATCTTGCTTGTGAATGATTGAATGCTATTGAATGCCTTGCATTATGTGATATCTCTGATTTGTGATATGAGATGCTTTAGTTAAATAGTGATAATATTGATTATCTATCTGTGAAAATGTGAATTATCTATCTGTGTGAATGTGGATAATAAATTAAATTGTTTTAACTTAAAACAACTTGACCTTAAAAGACGACGTTTTGGATTTTGGTGAGACTGGAACCAGATTTCCAAATTTGGATATCCGAAAACCACATCGATCCAAATTAAATGCTAGGCCATAAATCTCAAGTGAAGATCGAGATGAAGATTCAGAGTGTAAGGGCTATTGTCGTTAACTCTGAGGGTGATTCCAGTGTAATGAGATAGTGCCTTCGGTTTCGTTCGAACCTGGAATGAGCTTGTATGGATTGAACACTTTCAGAACATCGTCATCGGAGGACGATGAGCATTCTAAGATACGTGTTCTAAAAGGTAATTGTAGCCTCAAGCTTCATCAACCGGGAATGGCTAAAACAGGGGAGGTGCAACAAGGCTAAGTGGGTAGTACCTAAGTAGGATAATATTAACCCTGTCTAGAGGTCCTTTTTATTCGGCTGTGTGGGCAGTTGGTCGCGACAACTGATGGGGTTGTCTTATTCGAGATTATCCGGTAAGGGATGGTTCTGGTCTTGTGTTGCAGGGGATCAGGGTGGATCCTCGGTACGGTGATCTAGGCCACGTACTGTGACGGGAGGTACCTCAGTAGCCCTGCCATTGTATGGAATCCAATCTCCAATAAGTACCATACGTTTTGATTGTGCCCAACTATGTTGGAACGTGAGATGTAAGCATTCTAGCTATTTTTGTATTTTACTTAAAAACCCTAGACACTATTATAATATCACTGGATTTCCTATCAAATGTTTTGGTTATCGTAAGATAAAAACTTTTCCATGTTTATGTGTGGGAAGTCTTACGAGATACCTTTTGATTTCAAAGGTTTTCAAAGTTAAGCAACATTAACACGTTTACTCACACCAGACCCATGTCTGACCCGGAGTTTATTTTCTGGTTTCTTAAACTCTTGGGTATTCAAATTTTTACGAATAGCCAAGGGATTCAGGTTAGCTTTAACGAATTTTGGAGGAACTTTAGAGCAGGAGGCTTCAACATGTAGATATAGAGAGTTTCTGCTGTGTTGTATCTCTGTGATGAGGTCTGTATTGTATGATAGACAGGTCTTTATAACTGACTAGTTTGTGACGTATAAGTTGTATAACTCTGATGTATATGATAAAACATAATAACTTATGTGATGTAATATAATTTATTCGTTCCACTGTGAGATTCTGATTTTGTTTAATTCTTTCTTTTCTATCCCTTTCTTTCTAAATCATGATGCGTCTTTCTATGGAATGAAAGGGGGGTCGTGACACTAGAGCTCGTTATTTTGTGACATTTATTGACGAATGTACTCATATGATATGGGTACCTTTCGTTACTCGTAAAAGTGAAGCCTTTGAAGTATTGAAAAAAGTTCAGATGGTTTTAACTTAATTCCCAAGAAAGATAGAAGTATATTAATCTGACAATGGCGGGGAATTTACTAGCAATGACATGTTAGAATTTATGACAAATAATGGCTTTCAGCATCAAACCTCTAATGTATATACCCCACAATAAAATGGGTTAGGTGAATAAATGAACACATAATTATTAGAAGTTGTTCATGCAACTCTTTTTGGTATGAATATGCCAATAAATTATTGGGGAGAAGCAATAAAATCGCTGCATACTTGATAAACTGTACAATCTAGGGTAATTGAGTTCAAGACTCCTTTCAAAAGGCTTTATAACCTTATCACCATCCATGCAATTCCAAACTTAGAACACGTGTGTTTGGGTGTGTTGTCTTTGTTCATATACTTAAACATCAACGAGGAAAATTAGATCATTATGCTCGAAAGTGTGTGTTTCTTGGATACGCTTATTTTCAAAGGGGTTATCGATGCTATGATCCTATGGAAGGAAAAATGTATATCTCCTTAGATGTTTCATTTCGAGAATTAGAAGCATATTTTATAGGATCTTCCCTTCAGGAGGAGAAACCCAATGAAGGTGAAGGAAAGTTTCCTGTTATTGAGGATATACTTCTAGAGCAGAGGAATCGACAAATAACTTGAATATGCACATAACTAGTGAGGGTGATATAGCTGGTAATGAACAACAAATTGAAGAAGACCAGGATATTTTTGGAGAGGGTCAAATGATAAGGGTAAATCATGCTTAAGCTATTGAAATACCAGGAGAAGATCATGTTGGAACTGTCGAAATCAACTATCAAATGTTGTAGCACCATCTACAGAAGAAATGTTGTTTGATCATGAACCACATGTGAATAATGAACTACATGCCAGTATTGATATTGAACCTAGACAATCAGCAAGGATTAATAAAGGCATTCCAAAACTCATATATGAACCATATATTAAGTCTAAAGCCAAATATCCAATTTTTGAATATGTATCTACACATAGGTTGTATGAGTCACATACATGCGCAATAAATCAATTACCATCTGTTTTTATCCCTAGCAATTTGTAAGAAGCATTTTATATCCATGATGGAAGAAGACCATAAATGAAGAGATGAATGCATTACAAAAGAATTCCATTGGGGAACTCGTTAATAAGCCCCAAGGATGTCGAACTGTTGGATGTCGATGGATATTCACTATTAAAACAAACTCAGATGGAAGTATTGATAGGTATAAGACTAGACTAGTGGCAAAAGTATGCATAGACATATGGTGTGGATTATGAGGAGACATTTGCTCCAGTAGCAAAGATGAACACTATTTGTATACTCATTTCTCTTACAGCAAACCAAGACTGGCCATTATAACATTCTGACATAAAGAATGCATTCCTTAACTGAGACTTAGATGAAGATGTGTATATGGAATTACCATCTGGAACAATGAAATCCGAAAAAGGAAAAGTACGCAAACTGAAGAAGGCGTTATACGGTTTGAAACAGTTGCCACAAGTATGGTTTGGATAGTTTACAAATAGCATGAAGGCATTTGGATATAGACAAAGTAATTCTAATTATACTTTGTTTATAAAATGAAAATCTGCAAAATTACCGCTCTTATTGTTTATGTTGATGATATGGTTATTACTGGAATAATACAGCAGAAATGGAATCATTAAAAAAGTATTTTCCATAAGAATTTGTAATGAAAGATTTAGGACAACTAAAATATTTTGAAGTTTCAAGATCAAGATAAGGAATTTTTATGTCTCAGAGAAAGTACACATTAGACCTTGTAGAAACTGGAATGCTTGATTACAAACCGATAGAAACTCCAATTCAAATGGATCATCACTTGGGAATGTTTCCAAACCAAATCCCATGTAGAGAAATACCAACGCTAAGTGGGCAAACTACTATATCTCTCCCATACTCGAACTGATATTGCATATGTTATTAGTGTTGTAAGTTAATTTATGCATAACCCAAGTGAAGAACATATGAAGTCTGTCATTCGAATACTTAGATATTCACAGAAATCTATAGGAAAAGGTCTATTGCTCCAGAAAGGTGGTGAAATCAAAGTAACAGGATATACTGATGCAGATTGAGCTAGAGATATAACAAACAAAAGGTCAACTTTAGGACATTTTACATTTGTTTGCAAAAATATGTAACATTTAGAGCCAAGAAGCAAAAGGTAGTTGCTAGATCACGTGCAAAATCTGAGTTTCAAGGCATGGCTCATGGTGTATGTAAACTACTACAAATAAGAAATGTATTGAAGGATCTTGGTTTTAATCTCAGAAAATCAATGGAGCTACACTATAAAACCAAAAGCATCAATTATGATTGCACATAGTCTAATTCATCACGACTTTATGAAACATGTTGAAGTAGATTGTTTTTTATCAGAGAAAATATTGACAAATGTTACATATGAAGTCAGAAAATCAACTTGCAGATATTCTTACAAAAGGAATTTGTGGACGAAAATTTAATAATGTGATGACAAGCTGGGCATGATTGATATATATGCTCCATCTTGAGGGGGAGTGTTAAATATATAAAGGAGAATACAAAACATTGCAATTATAGAGAAATCTATGTTTATATGGAAAGAATAAATACATAATATCTGCACTTATAAAAAAAATCTGCATTTATATGGAAAGAATAAATATATAATATCTGCAATTACGAAGAAATCTGCATTTACATGAAATTAGATCTTAAAAAATTTAACCTTTCTATATACGTAAAATTAGGTTCCTTTTCTTTATACTATTTTGTAATGCTGTAAAAGAAGAATGTATTCTATCATTGTAAATTATCTCTCTGAATAAAACACCATATCCTTCTCAAATCACTTATCTCTTATTCTTGTATTTAATTTCTACAAGCCTAAAGTTTATCTTAATTCTTATGCACATACCTTGTGTTCATATGGCATATTTGATGTGGATCAGGCTCTCATTTCCTTTTCTTTTTATTTGAAATTGATGATTAATAAATGATCTTTTACGAAAATGACCCCATATTGTTGTTGTGCTTTTCTCAGTAGGTTATATTTATTCATAATGTAGATGTAAATATTTGTCTCCAACAAATAGATATGCACACCAAACTAATCTATAATGAAAAACGGAAAGAAAAATACAATTATTGAATGATTTTTTTTGTTAAATTAAATGGATATGCTAATGAAGATATATGCATCTTTATTGATATCGTACCTACGGACATACCTTAGTCCGTTATTCACCTCTTAAATATTGGGGGCTGAATCAATATGAATATGTCTTACAATTAGACAACTATGTAATAGATGACTAATTTTAGACGTTTATTAAATAGATATATGAATCTCAAATGCTTATTCAATAGACGATTGAGCTCAGATATCTAATACACAAGCGTTCCACAATTAATATTTTATCAATATTTTATTGATTAAGATATTTTAGACACCTATTAACAGACGTACATACTTCAGGTGCCTATTAAATGTAGATGCTTACTTCAAATGAATTTTAGATGCTTATTCAATAAGTGCATAAAAGCAGACGACTATTAAATTGGCGTTTGGGATCAGAGTTGATCTTTAATATTCATGGTCACATGCAGCGTCAGATAATTATTTTGAGGACCAACAGAATATTAGTGCCGAATTAGCCTTTGTTGGAGATGCTCTAACTAAGCACCCATATTAGGTATAAAACTCATAATAAAGTTTTTGAATAATATATATCATGGTTATTAATAAAGAACAAGCTAGAAGATTATCATCCAATGGTTACCACGTGGACAAAAAAGGTATGGATTCTGATCTACTTTCTGGTGCCGACTTTGATATCAATTTCCAAGTATCAAAAATAACTTTCAAACATAATGTTGGCCATAATATAAACTATAATTTTCTCAGTGGTACTCTTGTTGCATTGAAATGCTTAATTTGAAAAGAAATCCATGATTCTACTGTTGGTTTTGTTATTATAGTCCGAGGCCTCTTACAAAGAACTTGTACACATAAAATAAAATTGACCGTCGAACCTGCACACAAAGTGTTCAAAGAATAGGCAAACCTTCATTATTTCTATCCCCAAGGGTCATCACACAACATGTTTTTTTTGAACATGTATATGTTATTGGTTGTTTTAGTGAACAACTAAATTTTTTAATTTATTGTTGTAAGAGAGATGGATGATGATTTTTTTTAAATTCTTTTCTAATTTATTTAGAATGGATTTCATTACTACTTTGATCATACATCAGTTAATAATAACAGAATACACATTACATTAATTATTATAACTTTTCATATCCCAACGCAGCTTTATGAATAATTATCGAGTACCATTGTTCTATTGATTAGACGCTACTATCTAAGACTCGTAGTATATTTTATGTACTACCATCTAAATATCCATTTTTTTACTTAAAAAAACTTTATGAATAATTAATTAACTGCCGATCTCTCCATAAAACTTTATGGATAATTATTTGGCTATTGGATAAAAAAACACATATTCTTGCCATTGCAATCTCCATCCTGTTATCACAAAATAATAAAGTGGCTTCTTCTTGCTTTACACTAATGTCTTCCAAAATTTTCATAAACCAAATAGCTTGAGAAATTGCAATTGAGCCTGACATATATTTTTATTATATACAAATTTAATTTTTTTTATAAAAGCAACGGGATATGTTTTTGCCATTAAATCATAAATTTTATGCTATATATAAAAAAAAATTGTAGCGGCTATTTCATATTTTAACTAAAATGCAAATATTTGCATCATATCTTCCTCTGTCAGTGAAGTAAAAAAATTGTAAGTATTGGCCATTTTTACTTAGAATTGCAGAACACTTGTAATGAAAAATTACATGTTATATTGTAAATGTGATGACTATATAACCAAAATGAAAAATTATATGTTTTATGGTAAATGTGATGATTATATAACCAACATGAAAAATTATATGTTATATGGTGTTAGGTTTTGATACATTTGTTAATGATCAAAGTAGATGAAACTCACCTTCTTAGCTGGCTTATAAAAGCGATGCTAATTTGGTTATATGATCATCAGTAAATGTGATGATTATATAACCAAATGAAAAAATATATGATAATGGTGTTAGGTTTTGATACCATTTGTTAAGGATGAAAATAGATAAAGCTTATTTCCTTCTTAGCCGACTTGTAAAAATGATGCCTATTTGGTTATATAATCATCAGTTGTACAATATTAGACGATATGGGACATTGCAAATTGTGTGAGTTAATAGTTAAATAAGATTCAAATTAAAAATGGCAAATAGTTAAAAAGAATTTTTAATAATGGACCCCTAACCCCCAATCTTGTTGGCCAACTTTCACGTCCTTGGCTCTGTTTGAACATAGCTAACGTTACCGCCACAGCCGTTGCCCTTTGGAAGCTAGTGTGATGACCCTTGCTTATAGTCAATTATTATTTTATTATTTTAAAAAATATAACATTATTTTGTTAAAAAATTATTTTACTTAAGCAATTATTGACTAGAATGGAGAGTAGATAAAAGTTTTGTATGGAGTTCATGAATGAATACAACAACTACAAGTATTTTTTATCACTCACGATAAATAGTAAGTGAATAGAGGGTGAAAAAGGTTATTTTTCATAAAGTCCAATTTCCAAAGTTATTAATACTATATTTTCCATTAGAAGAACGTGGTTCTCAATTTAAGAAGAGCAATCAATCTATAATTTATTAAAAAGTGGCAAGAATATAGAAGCTGACAACACGCCAAAATTGTCCCCAAAACAAATAGAAGCTAAAGAAATTTACTAGATTAGCAAATAAGCTGATCATCCCAAAAGAAGAAAAAAACCAAAGCTCAGTCCCAAATGCATACATGCATAAAGATCAAAATTACAGTTAAACAATGCATGCAAGACCGTAAAAGGAAAAAAAAATAGGCTGCAGCGAAATTTAGGTGTTGTTGCAAATTATGAATGATGTGTACAATATGTTGCAGTAGTCACATAGACTAGCAGATTGGAGACATGGCGTTAGAAAATAACCGTTACAAATAGAGAATACACGTTAATGAAGCAAGCTATGAGCAGCTATTGCTGAAAGTTGAAGGTGACGTAGACCTGTACTGTAAAGCTTTGGTGCTTTTTTGTAGTAGTAATACAGTGCCATTGTAGTGATTTAGTGCAAACACTAGAAAACTGGTGCATATATGCAGTTCTAAACCAAAACAAAAGGGGCAAAGGTTAAACGATATGTGGTGAGATCAAGAGTCAAAATTCCATTTTCCGTTTTCATTCTGGTTTGTAGTAAATTTTAAAATTTCGGTTTCGTTTCGAAAATTTCAGATATTCCGCTATAATTCTGGTTTGGGAATTCCAGTATTATTCTTTATGGAAAGAAGATAATATACACTATCTTTACAATTACAAACATTATGCAAGTTTCAAGAAAAATTATACACTGCACATCAAATTTATCCACACAATGGCTATATCAGCCCACATAAGTAAGAATATAACCCAGCCCATGGTAATTACTATACTTCAGTACTGGACGTTAAAAGAAGTCCAAGTTAAACTTCTGTCCAGTTATCTCACTTGAAAATGAAGTAACAAATTATAATACCTACTCTTTCATACCTTACCTTTAAGCCGCCAACAGGAAAATCTAGGATTAGGGCAAAAAATGAATGAATATGTGAAATTGAAGATGCATATTGGTCGACTTTGAATTTGAGGTGAGTAATTACTAAGTTTGATTTCGAATTTCATCTAGTTTCTTTTTATTTTCTATTGCTATTTTTTCCATTGATATCTGATGTCGATTTCTGTTCTTTATTTTGCTTTCTTGGATTTGATTTTGAATTTCACCTTTTATCTACTTTGTTTTCAATTTTTTCATGATATTTGATTTTGGATTTTACCTAGTCTAAGATTGTTTTTATGTTACATGGCCGGACCAGTATTTTGGTCATATTCCATTCCGGTATTGGCCGCAACCTAAATAGCAAGGATGGAATTTCGATGTTTCGACTAGAATCTGACATGTAATAGTGCAAATGCATGATATTGAAGCAGTGAAACATGACCTAAACAACAAGCTGGTAAAGACTATGACTGGCAAGTGAATGTCAATTGAAAAGATAGGCGGTGAACTAGAAAAAAGTACGGTGTAACTCAAGTAAGCGAGTGGTGTTGACGATAATATGCAATGTACTAAGGTGGGATCATAGTTACTTGATTCCGGTAGCTGCTTTGTGCAGTGGAGATGATCAACTAAGTGTTGTTGAAACAACGTAGCACTAAAGCTCTACCAAAGCAAAACATGATAAAGTTTACGGTATGCACTAAGGTTAATTATATAATTTGATCATGTATTTATCTGTTATAGACAAATCTAGTTTGAAATGAAAATATGTTTCCTGATTTCCATTTCTATTCTCTCTTTTCTCGTGTGTGTAGTGTTATTAATACATCAAACCATAGAAATAGAAATATAAAGTTTTTGGTTGATCACGATTACGAAAGAGTTTGTAGCCATGAGTGTTGGATCATATGAATAACGCTTACCCTTAAATGTTATTAGTCAAAGGTGTACGGGATATTGATACACCGATCAGGCTGGTGTACGTAATGCTCTTTGTAAGGTGGATGATAATTTACTAAGGACCATTGATGACACTAAGAGGTCAAATACTTGTGGTTGTTAAATAACAACTACAAAACGACTCATAAAGAGTCTTCGATAAGTTATTGTATCCAATTTAAATAGAAAATCCAATTTGACCGGTAGTTTTTCAACTTGACAGTATTGTGAGTCTTACGTATTAAAACCAAACTTTTATCATGGAAAATAACATGACCCTAGATAGTGTTGTAGCTATAGTTAGGTAGGTATATGTTCAGACTTAAAAGCGAAACGCTATTCAGGGAGAATTCATCTCCATTGATTAGTGTTCACAAGTAGGGGTGAATTCGCATAAATATAGCTGAAAAGGTGTAATTTATGTCAGTGTAAAGTAGGGGTTGTGCAGTTGAATGACCTTCTAAATACGTGGCAGTGGTCATATTAGTATTCAAAATTTCTTTATGATTTTCGAAAAACAGAACTTTATGCGGTAAAAGTTTAGGAGTGGATCGTATAATATGGCTTAAATGATTAAACAATTTGCTACAATCAAACTAATATAAAATATATCAATATAATAAGTAAGATATAATGCAACGAAGTAAAAAATAAAGTAAAAGAAAATGCATACCAAGATTTTTATACTAGTTCGAAGCACATATCCTACATTTAGTTCGAAAATTCATTTCTAGGATTTCACTAATCGACCATTACTTAACTCAAATGAACATGTATCTTACAACTACATGAGACTCATGCATATGAATTCAACATCAACTGCCTAAAGAATTGAATAAGGCTTCAACCTTTCCTCCGCAATATAACAGGGCTTATACTTTGCTTGAACGACATGATAATGCTTCAATGTACAAAGTAAAAATAGACTGATGTGTATCACCAATATACATGTGCCTCTTTTTTGTACATTATTCATATAACTCACACATTATATCTTTGAGATGAACAAGAAAGTACTATAGGAATAATTTTGAATGTTAACAAATATGGAATTAAATGAATAGTATTTGATCCATAACAATTAACAAAGTGCAAGAGAGAAATTAGAGGGTAAGAGAATCAAACTAAATGTTGTGTTTTCTTTTGAGATTATGGTGATTTATGCAGTGGAGTTTGGGATGGTTAGATGAATTGCAACAATTCAAAAATGAAGAGAAACAATTATTGGAATGAAGTGAAATTGATTCTGAAATGAAGAGTTGCTTTTTTAAATCTAATATAACCCAAAAGTGAGCTTTTCAGTTCAAGGCAACACTACAAAAGAAAAAGAAAATCATAAGTCAGTAGTACATATACAACAAAGCACAACCTACTCTCTCAAGGATCTCGACAAAATCTATAATCCCATCTCTTATGGATGTGAAACCAATATGTTGTGACTTGATGAAGAAAATATCCATGTTTCCTCCCACTTTGAGGATGATTGGTAACATAGTTCTGAAACTCACCATCTTTATTGTTGATAGACTCAAGGATAGATTTGTGTCTAACTCTCGGTCGAGCCTCCTTACCTTATCGTAATTATGCGTTATGAGACCATATTTGAAGCATAAGGCATCTTTGATCGTATATTGGATTATCTTATTAGTGCTCTCACTCGATGTAATGATTTTAACATAGACTATGTCTCATCCATAATCAAAGTAGCATTGTCGATCACCTAAAGTGGAATAGGCTATGCAATGACTAACGGTAGTCCTTGAAGTGAGCAGTAGCATGCGCATGGACTAGTGCACCAGGTTGAGTGGAAATCGCAATGCCCAACTAATCCTTTGGAGTAATAGAAGAAGCATGTGTGTAAGGTGCAAAAAAATGTACACGCTGAAGAGGGATAATATGATGAGCATGTTGAGAATGCAGGTGATGTACATTCAGGGCCAGCCCTAGGCCCAGGCTAGTCGGGTGATGGAACATGACTCAATTTGAAGATGGGATCCAAAAAATTTAATTCATATTTCAAAAATAGTAGTTAAGTTATTTACTTCAGTGAATAAATGCAAAGTATGATGCAGATCAATGGTAGAGCTAGTGTTTCAATGCTTAGTTGGTGTAGGTTCATGTCCTACCAAATTTGGATTTATGGAACTAAGTTGTAACTGAGTTGTAGCTATGTTTTTTCCCTAAAGCCAAACCCATACCTATATTTATAAAAAAAATTCAATGGTCCAGAGCTCAAATTTACCTTGATCCAGGTCTGTGTGTATTATCCTGAATAGTTTGAGTATGTTGAAGTGAGAAAGTATGAGCATCATCATGAATAGAATACAGAACCTCTAGCAGCACTTGTGTGGCGATCTATCTTTTTGGACGGTTTAAATCGACAATAAACCACACATGTTTAACTCAAACCATTCAAAAAGGAAGATTGTCAATAGTGTAAATAAGAAAATAAGGGAAAATAAGGGAAAACAAAACACAGAATCTCACAGCGGAATTGACAAAATATAATAATCAAATAAATAGTTCATGAAGCTGTTTTACAATATACATTTGATAATGCAAATTTTTCAACATGGTCAGAGTACAAACAACAACATATCAATAATGATGCAGTGGAGTAATACAAATAATATAATATGCCAAACTTTGTCTTCGCCCTCCAGAAATAAAGTCTTCAAAAATTAAAAAGCTCAGGTTGAACTGAGCATAATGAAAAAACAAAACACTCGAGTCAGAACTAAAACTTCTTATGTAAATTAAATCAACAGCAAATAAATATGAGTGTGGTAGCTTCAGAGATGTTTACGAGATTTTACATCTCCTATCCGGTGTATAACGTGTGTGCAATAACTTAGGAGATGTTTCGAGATTTTGCATCTCCTAAGGATCCGTTAAACTATCTATATGTAGTAAGATAAGCTATATATGTAGTATCTATCAATAAAATAAATATTTTTTTAGCTTTAAGGATTTACATTGATCCCCCTTAACACATTTTTAAGCAAGCAGTCTATGCAGGTCATGTAACACAACCAGTAACGTCTGTAACCAGTGAGTCCCCTATAGGTACCATACTAATCGTAATAGGCGCGAATAAGGATAAAGAATATGACAAGGCACGTGAGGCAGTGCCCAAGATAGAATACTACCAGTTCGGATCGCAGAGCTGGTGGTAACGCATCGTAACCATGACCGTTCACCGCGTCCAACACCCCTAAAATCAAATCAAGTCAAGGTGCATCGATCAAGCCAACATCAATAGTAATATGAAGAGGTGTGTCCGCTAGGGGTAGATAGCCCACTTGGCCCTGACAAGCCGTTCTGTTTTAGTCATTTCAAATTGGCACAAGTACCGGGGTCATCCATCAGCATTCTCTTCCTTCAAATCCAGCATACGCCTTTAATTCAACCACTTCGTTCTGGATCATCCACCACGTACATAGTTGTTAAAGTGGTTCCAATATTGACAGAGAGTATGCCAATAAGAGGACCCGGTCTCTTTAACAACCAAACGTCATTTTTCACACCGGTCGGTTCTTTTATATTTCAAAACCGATTCATATTTGATATCAAAATATCATATTCACATCAAAATATCAAAATCATCGTATTTACTCAAAATATGTCATTTTCACTTGAAAATGTCATTTTAAATTCCAACCTAGGTTATATCATCATTTAACCACATTTGCATTTAAATCAATGATTTAAATATAAACATCTCAACCTTGCTCAGTTTGAAGAAACTACTTTGAGTAGTTTAAATAGTTTAAAATAGTTTAAATATCTTAAATAGTTTAAATAGCTTAAATAGTTTGAAAAAAAACGGTTTGAGTATTGAATATAGTTATATAGTAAAATAGTTTGGAAAATCCGAGTAATTTAAATATTAAAAACTATATTTTTAAACAGTTCATATTAAAATAATTTACTTTGAAAACGATATCAAATCAAACTGTTTCTTTCCATTTCGACAAATTTGGCCCCATGTTCAAATTTCAAATCAACAAACTCAATTTCCAATCTTCAATTCAATTGATTCAAATTCAATTTAGTTTCAAATCAACTTGATTTCAATTTTGATTCGTAATAACTTCAATTTCTAAAAACATTCGTTTTTAACTTCAAATTCAAATCAACAATTCAATTCAATGGTTTAAATTTCAATCCAATTCTTGTTTTAAACCATTTCAATTTGTATCAATTTCATGTCCAACTTCAATTTACTGATTCAAAACACTTAAATTAATTTAAACCTCGGTGTTCAATTTGAAGGTTGTAATCTTAAAATAATTCAGTTTCCAAATTTAAAGTCATAGATTAATTACAACTGCACATTTCCAATTCAATTATTTAAAACAATCTTCTTTTAGCCAATTTTAGTTTCAACATTTCAAAGCTTGAATTAGAAAATAATTCAATTCATATATAAATCTAGAATTTATTTCCTTTAAACAATATTATTTAATCAAAATCAAAATTTGAGATTTTTAAAACTATTTAGTTTAACCAATCCGGTGTCCGTATATAATTTTCTACCTTATGACCTAGCGATCGGTTATTTCAATTTTAATTATAGGGACGGATATATATATATATATATATATATATATATATATGTATGTATAAATTCAATCCAAATCAAAGTGTCGTAGGTATATATCATTTCTACCCATTTCTTAATTTATTCGAAATAATTTAAATATACAGAGTGATAACATGGACAAATATAAACAAATAAATAAACATCTAATATGTCAACAAATAGACATCCATCATAATCAACATCCAAATCAACCAATAAATTACAACAATTTACTGTTTATCAGTATCAGGTATTTAACTAGCAATTAAATCAAATATTAATTTAAATGACAATTTAATTCAATAAATTCAATTTCAATTAAAATATCAATTTAAACTATAAACAGCAACCAATAAAATTCTTATCACTCTATAAATTCGATTCAGCTAACAAAGAAGATTTACTATTGCGTGAGTGGGTCAAATCACCCACCTTTAATTTTAAGCCTTTTAAAAATCCACAAAAGCCTAAAATTTCAGTAGTCTCCAAATTCAACCAAACCAGTTTTATGTTGTCCAGAATTTTCGAGATGATTCCAATGGAAAAAACCGCTTGCGAATTCGAGTTCGTATACAAAAAAATTCTCATTAGCAGATATAATATTAAAATATAAATTGGTCCGTGTTTAATAGTATTTTAATCAAACAATGCATAGATACAGAAGCATCTGCAAACGCACGAATCAACCACGGTAGTGATTTTGTGCACCGATTTCTCCTAACTCCGGCCACCTGAAGCCACGCCACCACTTGCAATTGGAAGATCGTCATCTCCTCTACTAACGTCTACCAATGCCGCAGCCTAATTTGATGTAAATCGCCGGAATTTGTGCCCTAAAGTCGACGCATCCCTGACCTTTCGAGGCCAATTCTCATTGCATCGCTGCTTCGATCATCAAATCAAAACCAGATCTAGACTTCTCTCATCGAGCTCTACCATTTTGCCTCCTCAATTGCACTAAACGATCCCCAAATCAAAAGTGCCCAATTTGGACCTAGGGTTCCACCGATTCCACAACTTTGACTATGATTTCTGGTTGGGGCCTTTATTCCAAAAATGAATGCTAGATGCTGACACCATTCGTCGAGAGCTTCGCGATGATATATTATATAATGGGTTGAGTAGTTTGAATTTTGGAGTTTGATTTGAAATTTTAATTAGGGTTTTGAGATGTCTGCCATTGAAAAGGAACAGATGAGATAGAAATTGTTCGTATAGAAAATGAAAATAAATGACTGCTATGGTTTATAACAGCCTATATATAGGCAAAACTGAAACAAGAATGGATAAGAATGAATGGAACGGTTCGTAAGGGTCGAAGCGATAACAAAGACCTGAAAAGCCCGTTTCATTCACGAAACAAAAATAGGTCATCCAATATATCGAAATATAGGTTTTTGATATTTTTAAACTCAATGGAACTAATTTCAAACCCTAATTTTAATGTATATGGAAGTTAGCTTTTAAATTCAGATTATATTCATTAAATTCCTTTAATTGATTTCAACGCGTTTCGAGTTCGCACGATCCAACGATAAGTTCGTTCGCCACGAAACTTGAAATCTTATAATAATCCACCATTACGAATTCGACGAAACTAGTTTCGTCAAAATCCGAGATAGTGCCCAAAAAGACTAATTTTACACGTTAGTTAAATAAATTATTATTAAATTGATTTAATCACTTTAAATTCAAATTTAAAAGTTAACAATTTTCCTCATTCTTGATTACACAGAAATTTAACGATCTTTTTAAAATTAAATTTTCCATGTTAAATCTAATATATAAATATTACATTAATTTCAGCGTATAATTACAACTGTAATAAAATCCTAGTTCATTATAATTTAAATTTCAATCAAATTCTATTATATTTTACTTTCAATCAAATTCTTTTATTTGATTTACAAGTTCTTATATTAAATCAACTATTACCTTATGGGTTTAACTAACATAAGTTTCATCCTACTATTCTCATATTCTACAGTTATCGTCTTAACTCAAATTAACTGCAATATTTAATTATATTAATTCCAACAATTATTTTATTCCTTATTAACTTACAGTTATATGCAAATTAAGCTCTACAATTATATTTCAATTAACAATAACATCCATTTCATTCTTATGACATTAACGTTTAAAATTTACAATCAATTGAGTTTACGTTAACATAGTTTTTAGTTACACTCAATCAATATTATTAATTATATTCTAATTTGCATTACTATCTTTCACTCACTATAGTTATTGTTTTAGAATTCATTTAAGATCAAGACATAAAGTCTAACAATCTTTTTCATTAATAAATCATAAATTTTAATTTCTCACAATATTAAATTCCAAAATCTTATTAAATTTAATATTTTTTATTGTCAAAAATATGGGTCATTATATCTTGTGCATCGAGTTGAACATAAGAAGGATATTGATATAGATGCACATGTGCATGAGCCAGAACACATGGCAAAGCAGCATAAGGTTCAACAAAGGGTTCAACGGTAGGATCAAGTATAGGAAGAATTAAAGGTGCACAAAGTTATGCAATAGAATCAATTTGGACATGCAGAATTGATGGTGTAAAAAGTTGTGCATTAGAATTGGTTTGTACATGCAAAGAAGGTGCTTGCACTACCGCATGTAAAGAGCAAAAGCATGGCTAAAGTGAGCAGAAGTAGATGCATAAGGAGGAGTGAAGAAACGTGTGGGTAGGAAATGTAACGATCTGCCTTTACGATCCTTAAAAGTCAAAACTAATACATCCACGGTGTTCATGTGCCGAGCGTCCAAGTGCTAGAAAGATAGATTGTTAAGGAAATAGAAAGAAAAGGAAGAACGGAATCTTAAATCATGACGAGTAATATATAATATACAAGAGATCTTTACCCAAGGAAAACTATAATATACATACATAAATAAGAGTGCACTGATCTATCATCAGTCTGGACAGTTATAATAACCGGTCTTCACAATATGCTGACAAATACAACCACAAATGCAGCAGAAAATAAAATGTATGTGAGGACGTCTTGGAGGCATCCTCTCGTCACCTAAAGCTCCAAAACATCCAAACTAGATTTGAAAATATGCTCAGTCTGACCCGAGCATTAGTAAAGAATAACACTCGGATCGGTCTGGTAAACCAGCGTGAGAAACATACCTCAAATGGATTTAATATTATAAAACCTTTCAAAATAAAAGTATCTCGTACAACCATGCCACACATAGACACGAATGGATTTAAATCACGATAACCAAACCATTTCATAGGAAATATTTTGATAATATAATAATGACCAGTATTTAATATATATTATGAATATAGCCGGGATGCTTGCATCTCATGTTCCAACGTAGTTAGACACAACTAAGTTCGTACGGTGCTTATTGGAGAATGGATTTCATACAATGACAAGGCTACTAAGGTACCAGCTACCATGGTATATCTTTAGAAAAATGTATCAAGGGCCTCTCAAGATCCTTTGCCAACTTAGGATCAGCCTATCCCTTACTGGATAGTACCGAATATTTCATCACCTCGGTTGCAAAGCAACCTTTTCCTGAGAGATCTCATGCATAACCAAATCCATAAAAATATGTCTAGAAGGGTGATGACAATAACCCAATGGTTGTGACCCATATAGACCTACCACATATTCCATAATTTAGTAGTTCCCGGTTATCGAGGCTAAAGGCTACATTTAACCTTTTTAGCAAAGTCCACTTGGAATGCTAACACTTCCTTCCAAGCAACAATGCAATGCCAGCATTAATCCATACAAGTTTTTCAAGATATGAACAAACCGAAGGCACTACTTCTACTACATCCATTTGGGAATCACCCTCGAGATTAGTAACAAGTAGCCCTTGCACTTCAAATATCTCCTTCTTCGATCATCTTCGAGATGTCTTCAATTTGAACACTTATGCCGGTCCAAAGTGGTTTTTGGATAATATACTTGATCGTGGTCTCTTTGAACCAACAACGATAGTTTGAAAACTGACTAACATTTAATAGTCGGTTATTTAACTATCAAATAAAAAAGAATCAAATAAGAATTTAATAATGTGGAGACCAACACTGGTTAAGAACATAAGCAACCACTAAGCCTCTTTAATTAATCCCTTCATTAATTAAAACCACTTTGTAATTTCTTATATTAAAATCTTTACAAAGATATATTCACAAACTCTCTTTACTTTTTCAATATTGGAAAAATATTGATATACTTATCTTACTTGTATAAGTATACCCACAAAACATTTCACTTTCAAAATTTAGAAAACCTTTACCTATACATATATCAGCAATATAAGTATATTTACAAAACGTTATGTTTCCCAGACTCAAAATGTACCAATATACTTATTTCAATGTTATAAGTAAATTTACAAATCTTAAGAAAGATTTTCTTTCCAAAACCATATTCGTTTGAATTAAACAATCATTTAATAACATTTATAACAATAAACCCAAAACACTTTTGGTGAAGTAAATGGATTGCGTAGAAGTTAGACCAAACAAACTTATCAATACTTTCCAATTTCAACAGTACTATCTCTCGATTAACAATGAAATCGGATAAGCCAGAAATATATCCTTGCCTTTAATTCCCAAGATAGAGACAAGTTACCATACCTTGGAATTTGACGTTAAATATGAAAGGAACATTTTCCATACCACCGTAAGTTGAAATGATCGTTTATGGAAATCAGGTCTCATTCTACGTTTAAATCCCGTTTATAAATTTCTTTATAAAAATCCTTATATTTACAACTCCTTTCATAAAATATTGTTTATAAAATTCCTTTATAAATATCTAAAATATAATAATAGCCTCCTTTTGTGCATTCCTAAATTTATTTAATAACTCATTTGTAAAAATCCTTTATATTATTTATAAACTCTTTTATAAAACTTATTTTACAAAAGATCATTTACAAAACTCATTTTATAAATTTTTAAATATAATTACAAAATCCTTTTTATAAACGAAACTCCAATCATAGAATCAAACCCCAAATATAAAACAAACTCCAAAATTTAATTATAAAACTCATATACTTTCCATAACATGATCACTTCATATATTTCAATAAATTTACAACTGTGATTTATTTTTCAAATTTATCAAATGATAAAATTTTCTCTTTTATAAAATACCATTTATAAACCTATCCTCTTGTTTATAAAATACCGCTTACAAATCCCTTTTTAATTTATAAAATACCATTTAAAAATCTGTTCTTTCATTACAACATTTTATATAAAATGTTTTCCCAACATTTATTCCAAAATATTTCTATATTCTTTTAAAAACAAAAATCACTTTAAAATAAAAGGTAACCCCTTTATTTCCTTTAAAAATAAGCATTCATTATGTAATAACTTTTCTATAAAGATAAATACTTGTCAAAATGATTTTTAAAACATTCACATATATACATTTATTAGAAAGAATAGTAAAAGAAGTTGAAGTAAAAAAGAGAGGTACAAAAACTATTTTTAAATAAAATATCATTGACAATACAAAAGGTCGGATTTAAATCATTTTTTCAAACCGGAAATCATTTCCAAAATCAAACATAAATTAATAATATTTTTATAATACAATATCGAGACCGATAGTTACTATAGCACTTATATTGGCCAAACTGTCAAATTTTTAACATTTAACAGTCTATATAATAGATATATAACTAAAATAAAGTCAACGGGAATATAATTGGAAATTAAAAAAAAAATCATAATGACGAGAAATCCCGATTTCTCTTCAAAATTCCATATATTTCATTTTAAGTACCAATCACTTTTTAAAGAGGATATTTAGCCAAGCCAACTAATAATTCATCCAAACACAAATAGTAGATTTTTTTTCTACTATATATCATGCTGATTATCCAAAATGGTGAGTTTAACTTATCGAAATTCTAGCAGACGCTTAGGTGTTATGGTGTTTGAACTAAAATCGAACGACGTCTGTAACGATCCGAAATTTTTTAACGATTTAAATAATGTAATTAAATAAATTTTTCATGAAAATTAAACAATTAAAATGGATATTGAAAATTTGATATTCGGTATGCATCTATTTAAACATAGCAAATGTCAGATTTTCATCAGAGAATAGGTAAGTTTGTTTAGTTGTGAAATTTCAATTTTAAAATTTAAAGTCGGTTATATTTGATGAAAATAAAATATTTTGAAATCTGAATAATTTATATAAATATAAATCATTTTCTAAGTGAAACATCACATTTCATCTCGTCAAATTTAGACTGTTCTAGCCTCGTTTATCTTATTTTCGGCGTTTTAGCAGCATATTTTGCAGTGAAAATCGAGTTTTGATAGGATAGTCATATTTCTTATATCTGTCTGTTCATCTCATCATACTGCTCTCCACGGTATGTTCATTCGTGCATTTCGGTGTTTGGTACACGCGAAATCTACGAAACAGTTTGTCGTATCGGTACCCGTATTGAATCTTTCGGTTTCCCTATGTCCATTCGTTTATCCAACTGGAGAAACAAATAGCCACTTAATATTAACATTCTCTGAATGCAACTCTTAACTTTTGGTTTTCCCACTATTTCTTTTTATATTCTGTTCGTTCCCACTTTCATTATTCTCTCTGCCTTTATTACTAAAAAGAATATATATATATATATATATATATATATATTATATAGGTCTGTATATAATTCTGAGAACTGTTCATCTCCTTTTCATTCTGCTCATTCCTATTACCAGAAGCATATATTTGTCATGCCAGACCCATATTTCCCTTACCTTCTTTAGCCACCAAAATTCTCCATTGAGCCAACGAAAGGCATCAAGCCTCTGCCTTCCTTCCCGCCAGCTTGCTTCACCGTGCGCCTCCACACTTCACCATGCCCTCTCACCTAGCCGATCCACCACCTCATCACAGCCTACACCCGAGCAACCCCACGTCTCCCCCACCTTCCCATTCGCGTCCAGCGAAGCCGCAATCACCTGATCCGAACACCGTAGCAACAAGCAGCTCTCGGCCTTCTCGAAACCCGCACCCTTCGAAACCCTCAACCACTAGCCATTCATCCACTTCCCAGCAAATGCCTTCCAACCCCATTCCCCTGTAGCCGCCCATCAAAGCCCTATCAACCCTCTGCACCAGATACGCCATCACCGAAATGCCAACGTTCACCTTTACAACTTCCTGGTCGAGTACACAACACCTTGTCAGCGCCTCTCCTCTCCCTTGTACAACCACTTGATCCAACCGCTGGCAACCCTTTCCTAACAGATACCTGGATAGCACACTGCCACGTCCATCATCCCATCTCCACTCGACCTACCCTCCACCAATTGCTGCAACAGCCAAGTCGTGCTCTGCTCACGCATATTTAGCCTCGTCGAACTGCACCGAAGCCTGAACCCATCCCCTCCTTGACACTCGCAGCCAACATCCGAGCATAGCTCCAGCCTTCACCTTTACCGCCAGCTTCGGCCTTGTTCGAGAAGCCTTCGTACACACACCCGACAGTTTAACCCAACCACTGCGCCAAACATCCTCCACACTACCACACTCATTTCCCATTCCCCCCCCTCTATTTGCCGCAACCATCTTACACCTAGCTCCAACAGCCTCCACGAGACCAAGCAGCCCAATCGACAGCACCTCTCCGACCAAGCATAGCAGCAGCCACCCTTCTCTTTATATATATACGTACGTATGTGTGTATATATATATATTGATTTTAAGAAATATTGATATCTAAAAGATAAAATATAGATATTTTGATTTTAAATATTGTTTAAATTGAATATTGTTTTTAAAATATAATATAAAGATTTTGCTTTTAAATATGTGTTTTAAATTGAATATTGGTTTTTAGAAATATAATACAAAGATCTTATTTTAAACATGTGAGTAAAATTTAGATTTTTAAAAATTATATACTTTTTTGGATTGGTTAATTGTCGAGTTTGTGATTCAATTCGTAGCTCATTTCATTGTCAAATTTCTCTAGCCTCGAAAGATGAGCGATCACTCACGATTAACATTCTAGTATTTGGTAAATTTAATTCATATTAAATAATGATTGAAATATGTTGTTATATTTTAATTGGTTAGAAATTCAATTATTATGTTTGATATGTTATTGTCCGCACTTGTTAACCTAGATTAATTGACATATGACACCATATCCATCTTGCATACATATGTCATATATAAATTGTTAATTATGATACATGCTGTAATTGATATATTATGCTATTTTATATTATTATTCTATTGATCTCACTCTATAAGTTCCCTATTAGTTTAGAAATTCCCTATGGGTCGAAATGATACATACCCGAAGGATAGTATAGGTCAGGGAAAATCGTTATGGGTTGAAATGATAAACCCAAGCGATTTTACTGATTTTGAATTTTGAGATTGTGGGTTGAAATGATATATACCCATAGATATTAAATTATTGCGGATTGAAATGATAAATGTCTGTATCACTTGACCATAGGATAAAGAATAATATACGGACACCGTTGGTCTATTTTGAAAAATGATTTTTTTCTTTCAAAGTTGGAAGGAAATAGATGGGATTTATTAAATATTGATTTTAAAAATAAAAAATATAATATAGAGATTTTTTATTTAATATATATGTGAAAATTTAGATTTTTTAAATTATGTGTTTGTAAATTTTAAATTTATAAGTTAAGTTTTGAAAATGTAAATTGTAAGATTTTACTTATAACTATATAATTTTTAAATATATAATTACGATTTAAAATAGATTTAATAATAGATTTTAATATAATAAATTTAATGAAATTTAATTTAAATAATATATTTTAATATAATAAATTTAATGAAATTTAATTTAACTAATATATATATATATTTATTTAAAAATTATATTAATTTTTTAAAATAGTTTTTTAACAATTTTAATAAATTAAAAGTTGGAAAGATACATTAAAGTTGAAATGTAATTTCATTTTTTAAGAATTATATTTAAATCAGAACTGATCTGAACCTTACTGATTTTGAGATTTTGAAAGATATGATTTTATAACTCGATAACTTGATTTTGATTAAAGAGGATTTAATGAATATTTTTAAATTTAAATAAAATTGAATTTGTCTATATAATTTTAATTTAAATTTGTAACTTGAGAGTTTATTTAAATGTTTAACTAGAGGCGATTAAATGAATATTTAAAATTTAAATAAAATTGAAATTTAATTTTTAATTTTGATTTAAATTTGTAATATGGGATTTTATTTAAATGGTCATTAAACACGATTAAGTGAATATTTAAAATTTAAATAAAAATAAAATTGAGTTTTGAAATATAAATGAAATTAATCGAATTGAGTTATTGTAAATGTTTGAATATTTAAACTTTGAATTGAATTTGAAGTGGTTAATTTGTAGTTCAAACCTGGATATGAAATCGATATAAATTAAAAATTGTTTAATGAAAATTTGAATTGAACATTCAACCTTTTATTCAAAATTGTTGAACTGAGATTGATTCTAATTTGAATTATTAGAAAAAAATTGATGTGAATTGATTTGTGAAATTGCAAGAAACAATTCTATCTTGAAACTATTTTTTTTTTGGCAAGGCCAGCCGGTTTTATAGTGGACCGTCCACTTTTTACTACGAACGTAATAAAAATTGAAGTACAGGAGCAAGGTTAAAGCACCTTAACTACTAAAGTAAAAACAGAGAAAACAGCACAGGTACGTGACAGCTATGTCACGATAACTATAGGAAACACATAAAACTAGCACTCCTCCGAGAAGGGAGAATCACCCACAACCCCAGACACCAAAGAAGTGCACAATGGGACAGACCCAGAAAGACCAGCAAAGGGGCGAAACCGTAGAGCAAGACAAGGGTCATAAACCACATCATCAGAACAGTAGATAAAAGATCGATCCCAGGATGGATCAGCAAGCATGTCAGCATTAGCACTCGCATCCATACCATCCAAATCAAGAACAAGAGAGTCACCTGATTGTATGTAGCGAAGGCACCTAAGGTCAAGTTGATCGTCAGAAACAAACCGAAAGTCATTAACCGGGTTATACCTCATATCAGAAATGGGATCTATCCAACACCCTTCGGGCTCATCCCAAGCTACAGGGGGCAACAGTAAGGTAGGGTCTGGAGCAACTAAAGGGATGACAAGAGCAACACTCGGAACCTCAGAACCAGGAGGTGAAACGGGCGTAACTAGAGGCAACGAAGCCGCAGGAGCAGAATAAGATAGAGAGGAAGGGGCAGAAACCTTGGGGACCCGATCCTACGACGGAGGCGCGGCAAAGGAGACTTCGGCGCAGCCGCGGAGGCATCAGAATGATGGCAATCGATAGTCAGGTGTCCAAAAGAGTGACAGGCGGTACAAATATCCAGAACCCATCCATAGCGTACTCTTACTTCCACCACATGGCCAACAGCTAGCTGAACAGAAATAGAAGAAGGGAGAGGCTTAGAAGGGGAAATCTCAATGAGAGCCTTCGCGAACATCAACTTATCACGCACCACAGTGTTGGAGTCAAAACATTTCAGCTTACCAACATTACAAGCTAACCAATTCAAACCAATAAGAGGCTGTAATACAGAGGGAATGTGAGAAAAATATACCCAAACAGGGATAGAGAATACTTGCTCACGTGCACACGCCACGGTAGGAGACCATGGGGTAACAATAAAAGGCCTTCCATCAACAAAAGAAGGCTCCGCCTCCAAACAAGCCGACGATCCTCAGAAGAGGAAAACTTTAAGAAGTACATCGTATCAATCAGCTTCACATGCAAATTACCACGTAACTTCCAAGCTCTTCGAAGCACCGTAGACGCATATGAAAGACGGTGATGCGGATCCAGGAAAAATCCAACCAAATAGTCTGACCAAAATTCCTCACCAGCTTGCATTACACTCGGGGGGGGGGGGGGGGGAATCAACACTCCATTTTCCTCAACCAAATCAAAGTCAATTGGGATGTATGCACCCGCATTACGGGGCAAGGACGAGAAAAGAGAAGTCCACGATTTTGGGGAGTTCTTCGAACCATCAGTTACAAGGCTATGTACAATACTGGGGGCAATCGCAGCAGTGGGTATAGCAGTATCAGAGCCATTACCAGTGACATTAGGTACAGAATTCTTAGGGGAAATTACACAAACATTTGATGTGCAATGTCCACAACATGGGAGACTAGCAGAAGCACACCCCTGGACATGACCTTGCACACCAACGACCACACTAGGAACACACACATCAAACACAGTAGACTTGCCCACATCACTACCCACTCCAAGGTGCATAACAGGCTGATCATCACCCTTGGACGCTTGGAAACGGACATTAGAATTAATAGGTCCAAAAACCCCTGTAGCATTTAGACATATAGGCGACGTGCATTGTACAGAGACAGCAGCTTCGCCCAACTCCACATCACAACCACTCATGCCACCAACACCACACCCATTGTTTATTTCAGACGAACTGAGACCACCACTCTCATTCAACAAAACTGTCATACCGATATTATCGTTCACAGGCGAAAGCACTTTGGTACCTGGGAGTGGCAACACAGCGCGTGATGCCACTACACCAACATTTTCAGACGAGGCTGCTGTTGATAGGATGGAAGCACGAAGTGGAGGAAAATCGGAGAGGGAGTGAAATAATGGCATGGCAGCGGACTTGGATTTGAAATGGCGACCAGACCTAGTCGAAGAGGGAGAGGAAAGGGGGGGGGGGAGGAGAGGAGAGGGACGAGGCAGAGTGGAGGACATGGAGGAAAGACACGATTAGAAGAGGGAAGTCACTGCGAGGATGAAAACAGAGGTCACGAACGAGAAATCGCCAAGAGCGGACATTATTAGTTGAATTTTGTTAATTTTAAAACTTTGGGGACCAAAACTTTGGGAACAGGGAGACTATGTCGCCCTGACCTTTGGTTAAGCCGGTTTTATAAGTGGCCGTGCACTATGTCTCATTATTGTGGCCGTTGGGAATCGATCCGGTGCCACTACAACACAATGTAGCAACATCCACTATGTCGAAACCACTGGATCATTAGAACTTGACAAAACTTTGGGGACAGGGAGACTATGTCGCCCTGACCTTTGGTTAAGCCGGTTTTAAAGTGGCCGTGCACTATGTCTCATTATTGTGGCCGCTGGGAATCGATCCGGTGCCACTACAACACAATGTAGCCACATCAACTATGTCGAAACCACTGGACCACTAGAACTTGACAGAACTTTGGGGACAGGGAGACTATGTCGCCCTGACCTTTGGTTAAGCCGGTTTTATAAGTGGCCGTGCACTATGTCTCATTATTGTGGCCGCTGGGAATCGATCCGGTGCCACTACAACACAATGTAGCAACATCCACTATGTCGAAACCACTGGACCACTAGAACTTGACAAAACTTTGGGGACAGGGAGACTATGTCGCCCTGACCTTTGGTTAAGCCGGTTTTAAAGTGGTCGTGCACCATGTCTCATTATTGTGGCCGCTGGAAATCGATCCGGTGCCACTACAACACAATGTAGCAACATCCACTATGTCGAAACCACTGGACCACTAGAACTTGACAAAAACTTTGAGGACAGGGAGACTATGTCGCCCTGACCTTTGGTTAAGCCGGTTTTATAAGTGGTCGTGCACTATGTCTCATTATTGTGGCCGTTGGGAATCGATCCGGTGCCACTACAACACAATGTAGCAACATCCACTATGTCGAAACCACTGGACCACTAGGACTTGACGAAAAAACTTTGGGGACAGGGAGACTATGTCGCCCTGACCTTTGGTTGAGCCGGTTTTAAAGTGGCCGTGCACTATGTCTCATTATTGTGGCCGCTGGGATTTTTTTTGTCAAGTTCTAGTGGTCCAGTGGTTTCGACATAGTGGATGTGGCTACATTGTGTTGTAGTGGCACTTGAAACTATTTTCGATATAAATATTTAATATATAAACTATTTTAATCTATAACCTATTTTTAAATATATGAACTATTTTTCATTATAACTATTTCAATATATATAAACTATTTTCAATATTTAAACTGTTTAAGTTGGAACTGTAATAATTTAGATTTAATGGATTTAAATGTGAATATTTTGATATAATGTTTTAAACTATTTTGTGGTTATGATTTTAAAAGTGAATAATGATTTCGAAAGTAATATGATTTCCAAAGTGATATGATTTGAAATGAATATGATATTTTAATATGAAGTATGAACTATTTGAAATGAAATGTCTGTGGTGTGAAATAAGCGTTTGGTTGTTAAAGAGATCAGGATCGGATATTGTCATACTCTCTGCCAATGCCGAAAACCATTTTAACAACTATCTATGTGGTGAAGAATCTGGAATGAAGTAGGATGGTTTGGCGACGTCTATATGAGGTATGAACGTAGCCCCGACTTCCAAAAATTAGCTTGATGTGACTAAAATAGGAGCTATACCTGGGCCAATTGAGGTCGCATCTCCAATCGAGCATGCTTCTTCGATACCATTCCATTGCTTTATGATTTGATTGGATGCACCTTTGATTTTGGGAGTGTGTCTCGAGGTGGGCGGTAGTAGCTGCTATGCTAGCCCAGTTCTACGAAGCGGTAGAATCTTACCCTAGGTATTGCCTCGCGTGTCTTGTCACATGTCTTATCGCTCCCACTACGATTTTTGTTTGTACCGTACCTATGGAGTGCTCCCTGAGTAAACGACCTGTTTGGTGGAGCTTACAGTATCTGCATAGACTACGGGAATATATAAAAATGTGTTAAGGGGAATATGTGTAAAGCCTTAATGCTATTTTAATATTTTACTTTACTGTAGACATTATTTATGTAGCGTATTGTACTATGTATGTAGATAGTTTAACGGATCCTTATAGGATGGGAATCCCAAACATCCTTAAGTTATATTGTACTTCACTTGGACATTTCACTTGAGTTGATTTACTTGCATAAGAATGTTAATCCTGACTCAAGTTTTTGTGTTTTGCTTTATGCTCGGGTCGGACTGAGTGACATCGCATTTGACACTCACCTTTGCAGTTTGGAGCTTTGCTTGGAGATCTATCTTATCTGTTCAGCTTTGCAGTTATCTCAGTTATTTCCAGTTTTTATGTTCAGATTTATCGGTTGCTTTTGTATTTGAAACTTCTGTGTATTGGGATTTCTTATGTATTTACTTTAGACTCTATTGTTTATGTAGTAGCTTGATGAACTATTATTTATCTATTCCGCCGCTTATTATTATAAAACTCTGTGTCTATGATTTTGTTATTGATTTATTTTTTGTATATGCTAAGTTTTGCCAAATATAAATTAACAATTTGTTGTTTTGAGCAATTTAAGTCTAACATGTGCGAATGATTTTGATTTGAATGGTTCAAAATAGTGGGTTATTGCAGTTGGTATCAGAGCTCTGGTTTAGGAAAAACTTAGCATATGGAGTAAAAATTTATTAGAGATAGGGTAGTAATACCCTAGAATGAGTAGAATTAGTCATAAAATCATCTTCGTTCGAGTTTGAAATTCTTCGTTAGGATCCTCCTAGATTAGGATTTCTTTTGAATTTTGGAACTTTCCTTTTGTTCTGAAATCCATTCTTGTCTTTCCTTGTTCGTGTACTTTTTGATACTGGAGTACCTCATAGCTTTATTTCTGTTGATTTCTATAATGAATTTGAACATACCTTGCAACCTCAATTACCAACTTCATCATTATGTGCGACTAATCCCATCCGCGGCCCTGCCAGCCTGAGTCTGACTTATAGAGGGGTGAAACTCCTTTACAATAGGCGTTGATTCATCGACATTCATTTTCGAGTCTCAAAGTGGGGAGACCACTTAGTAACTTTGTTACACTTTTGTTTTAGAAAAAATGGATTCGACTTGAATTTCTTAAGTATTATTTGATGTATAAAATATATATCTATGTATATATTTATTTCAAAATGGTTGAAGTGAAACCGAAAATTTAAATCTTAAGGTTTTATAGTAAGTGGTGGTTTACAATTATTGAAATGAAGCAGAAATTTTTGAATAATTGGAGTGTCTAAAATGAGAAATGGAATTTGAAAATCTTAAAACGGTTGAACTAGGGTAAGATTTATTTGTATAATACTCAATTGCATTCTAAAACATATATAACTTACTTGAAATATTCAAAAATGTTAAAATGTTAATGGAAATATGCAATTGAAGGTTATATAAGAGAAGCTTAAGTAATAAAATTGTTCAAACTAAAATTTTACTTAATAGAAATGTTGTAAGTAAAAGATAAAACTGTATAGTGACCAATTACACTTGGAATGTTAATAAAACTTACATGGAAAAAGTTTGAATGTAACATGTAACTGAATAATATACTATATAAAATATAAGTAATAAGATGTCCAAAAATAAAATTTATATGGTTTTAAAATTAATTGTTATACCTGGTACTATGTATTTCGAATCTATCTTATCTTTCTGTTGCTTCTATTCTCCTATATTTTTTCCTTTTCGGGGACGAAAAGTTTTGATTAGGGAAGAATGTAACAATCCATAAATATTTAATGATTTAAATAACGTAATTAATTAATTTTTTCATTAAAATTAAACAATTAAAATGGATAATGAAAATTTGATATTTGGTATTCGTCTGGTTAAACATAGAAAATGTTAGATTTTCATCAGAAAACAGGTATGTTTGTTTGGTTGTGAAATTTCAATTTAAAAATTTAAATTCGGTTAAATTTGATGAAAATAAAATATTTTGAAATCTGAATATTTTTATATAATAAAAATGTAAATCATTTTCCAAGAGAGACGTTTCATTTCATTTTGCCAAATTTGGACTGCTCTAGCCCCGTTTATCTTACTTTCGGAATTTTAGCAGCATATTTGGCAGTGGAAATAGAGTTTTGATAGAATAGTTGTACCTCTCATATCTGAGAACCATCTTTTTTATCTCATTGTACTGATCTCCGCAGTATATTCATTTTACATTTTGGTGTCCGGTACATGGCGAAATCTGCGAAAAGGTTAGCTATATCGGTACCCCTATTGAACCTTTCGACTTCCCTATGTCCATTCGTTTATCCAACTGGAGAAACAAATAACCACTTGATATTAATATTCTCTGAATGCAGCTCTTGGCTTTTGGTTGTCCCACTATTTCATTTTATATTCTGTTCGTTCCCACTTTCATTATTCTCTCTGCCTCTATTACTAAAAAGAAAAAAAAATACATATAATATAATATAGATTTGTATATAATTATGAGAACCGTTCATTTCCTTTTCATTCTGCTCACTCCTATTACCAAAAGCAAATATATTTTTTGCCAGACCCATATTTTCCCTCACCTTCTTTCGCCACCAAAATTCCCCGTTGTGCCACCAAACGACATTTTGGGAAACCCAAGCGATTTTATTTATTTTAAATTTTGGGATTGCGGGATGAAATGATATATACCCATAAATATTATATTATTACGGACTAAAATGATAAATATCCATATCACTTAACCATAGGATAGAAAATTATATTAGGACATTGTTGGTATATTTTGAAAAATAATACTTTCTCAAAGTTTGGAAGGAAATAGATGAGTTTTCTTAAATAACTGTAATAACAAAAAAAAATTGAGATTTTTTATTTAATATTATGTGAAAATTTAGATTTTTTAAATTATGCATTTATAAATTTTAAATTTACAAGTTAGGTTTTGGAAACGTAAATTTTAAGATTTTACTTATAACTATATTGTTTTTAAATATATAATTAAGATTTAAAATAGATTTAATAATAGATTTTAATATAATAAATTTAATGAAATTTAATTTAACAAATATATATATATATGTATATATATATATTAAAATTATATTAATATTTTAAAATAGATTTTTAACAACTTTAATAAATTAAAGGTTGGAAAGACAAATTAAAATTGATTTGTAATTTAATTTGTTAAGAATTATATTTAGATCAGAATTGATTTGAAACTTACTAATTTTGAGATGTTGAAAGATACGATTTTATAACTTGATAACTTGATTTTGATTAAAGCGGATTTAATGAATATTTTTAAATTTAAATAAAATTGAATTTGTATATATAATTTTGATTTAAATTTGTAACTTGAGATTTTATTTAAATGTTTAACTAAAGGTGATTAAATGAATATTTAACATTTAAATAAAATTGAAATTGAATATTTAAATTTGTAATCTGAGATTTTATTTAAATGGTTATTAAAAATAATTAAGTGAATATTTAAATTTTAAATAAAATTAAAATTGAGTTTTGATGTATTAATGAAATTTATCAAATGGAGTTATTGTAAATGTTTGAATATTTAAACCTTGAAACCTATTGAATTTGAAGTGGTTTAATTTGTATTTCAAACCTGGATTTGAAATCGATATAAATTAGAAATGATTTAATGAGAATTTGTATTGAACCTTTAACATTTTATTCGAAATTGTTGAACTGAGATTGATTTTAAATTGAATTTTTGGAACTAAACGTGAATTGATTTGTGAAATTGGAAGAAACAATTCTATCTTGAAACTATTTTCGATATAAATATTTAATATATAAACTATTTTAATCTATAACCAATTTTTAAATATATGAACAATTTTTAATTTCTATGGTCGATCACATAACACCTTGTCAGCGCCTCTCCTCTCCCTTGCACAACCACCTGATCCCACTGCTAGTAAACCTCGCCCAACAGATAGCCGCACAGCACACCGGCACGTCCATCAGCCCATCTCCGCTCGACCTACCCTCCATCAATTGCCGCAACAGCCAAGTCGTGCTTTGCTCACGCATACTCAGCCTCGTCGAACTCCATCGAAGTCTGAACCCATCCCCTCCTTGACACTCATAGCCAACATCCGAGCATAGATCGAGCCTTCACCCTTACCGTCACCATCGGCCTTGTTCGAGCAGCCTCCGTACACACACCCAACAGTTCAACCCAGCCACCGCGCCAAACATCCTCCACACTGCAATGCTTGTTTCCCATTCCTCCCCTTTATTTGCCACAACCCTCTCACACCTAGCTCTAGCAGCCTCCACGAGATCAAGCAGCCCAGTCAACAGCACCTCTCCTACCAAGCATAGCAGTAGCTCACCCCTCTCTTTCTTTATATATATATATATTGATTTTAAGAAATATTGATTTTAAAAGACAAATATAGATATTTTGATTTTAAATATGTGTTTAAATTGAATATTGTTTTTAAAATATAATATAAAGATTTTGATTTTAAATATCTGTTTTAAATTGAATATTGGATTTTAAAAATATAATATAAATATCTTATTTTAAATTTGCGAGTAAAATTTTAGATTTTGAAAAATTATATATTTTGTTTTCATCAATCTCGGGTCCACCTTGCTTTGCTTTGGGCTTGTCGTTTGGATTGGTCGATTATCGAGTTTGTGATTCAATTCGTAGCTCATTTCTTTGTCAAATTTCTCTAGCCTTGAAAGATGAGCGATCGCTCACGATTAACATTCTAGTATTTAGTAAATTTAATTCATATGAAATGATGATTGAAATATGTTGTTATATTTTAATTTGTTAGGAATTCAATTGTTAAGTTTGATATGTTATTATAAGAACTTGTTAACCTAGATTAATTGACATATGACACTATATCCATGTTGCATATATATATATATATATATATATATATATAAATATATATATTGTTAATTATGATCCATGATGTAATTGATATGTTATGCTATTTTATTTTATTATTCAATTGTTCTCACTCTACAAGTTCCCTGTTACTTTAGAAATTCCCTATAGGTTGAAATGATACATACCCAAACGATATTATTATAGATTAGTGAAAATCGTTATGGGTTGAAATGATAAACCTAGGCGATTTTACTGATTTTGAATTTTGGGATTGTGGGTTGAAATGATATATACCCGTAAATATTAAATTATGGCAGATTGAAATGATAAATATCCGTATCACTTGACCATAGGATAGAAAAATGTATACGGACAACATTGATCTATTTTGAAAAATGATTTTTTTCTTCAAAGCTGGAAGGAAATAGATGGGACTTATTAAATATTGATTTTTCAAATAAAAAAAATATAGAGGTTTTTTATGTAATATATATGTGAAAATTAAGATTTTTTAAATTATGTGTTTCTAAATTTTAAATTTATAAGTTAAGTTTAGAAAGTAAATTTTAAGATTTTACTTATAACTGTATTTTTTTAAAATATATAATTAAGATTTAAAGTAGATTTAATAATAGATTTTAATAAAAGAAATTTAATTTAACTAACATATATATAGATATTTATTTAAAAATTATATTAATATTTTAAAATATATTTTTAACAACTTTAATAAATTAAAGGTTGGAATTTACATTAAAATTGATTTCTAATTTAATTTGTTAAAAATTATATTTAAATCAGAACTGATTTGAAACTTACTGATTTTGGGATTTTAAAAGATATGATTCTATAACTTGATAACTTGATTTTGATTAAAGAGGATTTAATGAATATATTTAAATTTAAATAAAATTGAATTTGTATATATAATTTTGATTTAAATTTGTAACTTGAGATTTTATTTAAATGTTTAACTAAAGGAGATTAAATGAATATTTAAAATTTAAATAAAATTGAAATTTAATATTTAATTTTGATTTAAATTTGTAATCTGGGATTTTATTTAAATGGTTATTAAAAATGATTATGTGAATATTTAAAATTTAAGTAAAAATAAAATTGAGTTTCGAAATATAAATGAAATTTATCAAGTTGAGTAATTATAAATGTTTGAATATTTAAACTTTAAAACCTATTGAATTTGAAGTGGTTTAATTTGTAGTTCGAACCTAGATTTGAAAACGATATAGATTAAGAATGGCTTAATAAGAATTTGATTTAACCTTTAACCTTATATTCAAAATTGTTGAACTGAGATTTATTTTAAATTGAATTATTGGAAATAAAGTTGATGTGAATTGATTTGTAAAATTGGAAGAAACAATTCTATCTTGAAACTATTTTGGAAATAAATATTTAATATATAAACTATTTTAATCCATGAACTATTTTAATCTATAACCTATTTTTAAATATATGAACTATTTTTCATTTATAACTATTTCATATATAAACTATTTTCAGTATTTAAACTGTTTATGTTGGAACTGTTATAATTTATATTTAATGGATTCAAATGCAAATATTTTGAAATAATGGTTTAAACTATTTTATGGTTATGATTTTAGAAGTGAATAATGATTTCGAAAGTAATATGGTTTCCAAAGTGATATGATTTTGAAATGAATATGATATTTTAATATGAAGTATGAACTACTTGAAATGAAATTACCACGGTGTGAAATAAGCGTTTGGTTGTTAAAGAGACCGGGATTAGATATTGTCATACTCTCTGCAACTGCCGAAAACCACTTTAACAACTGTATACGTGGTGGAGAATGCAGAACGAAGTAGGATGGTTTGGCGAGGTCTGTATGAGGTATGAATGCAGCCGTGATTCCTGCAAATTAGCTTGTTGTGACTAAAATAGGAGCTATACCTGGGCTAAGTGAGGTCGCTCCTCCGATCGGGCATGCTTCTTTGATACCATTCTATTACTTTGTGATTTGATTGGGTGCACCTTTGATTTTAGAAGCGTGTCTCGAGGTGGGCGGTAGTAGCTGCTATGCGTTACCACCAGCCCGATTCTGCAAAACGGTAGAATCCTACCCTAGGCATTGCCTCGCATGCCTTGTCACATGTCTTATCGCGTCCACTATGAGTTTGGTTTGTACCGTACCTATGAAGTGCACCCTGACTAAACCGCAGGTTTGGTGAGCTTACAATATCTATATAGACTACAGGAATATATAAAAATGTGTTAAGGGTGATATGGGTAACGCCTTAATGTTATTTTAATATTTTACTTTACTGTAGACATTATCTATATAGCGTATTGTATTATGTATGTGGATAGTTTAATGGATCATTAGAGGATGGGAATCCCAAACATCCTTTAGGTTATATTCAATTTCACTTGAGTTGATTTACTTGCATAAGAATGTTAATCCTGACTCAAATAGTTTTTGTTTTACTTAACGCTTGGGTCAGACTTAGTGACATCGCATTTGAGACTCATCTTTGGAGTTTGGAGCTTTGCTTGGAGATCTTATTTTTTTCAACTTTGCAGTTGTCTCGGTTATTTTCAGTTTTCTATGTTCAGACTTGTCGGTTGCTTTTGTATTTGAAACTTCTGTGTATTAGGATTTCTGATGTATTTACTTTAGATTTTGTTGTTTATGTAGTAGCTTCGTGAGCTAAATTTATCTATTCCGCTACTTATTGTTGTAAAACACTGTGTTTCTGATTCTGTTATTGATTTATTTTTTGTATATGCTAAGTTTTGCCAAATATAAATTAACAATATGTTGTTTTGAGCGATTTAAGTCTAACATGTGTGGATGATTTTCGATTTGAATGGTTTGAAATAGCGGGTCACTACAGTTGGTTTCAAAGTTCTGGTTTAGGAAAAACTTAGCATATGGAGTAAAAATTCATCAGAGATAGGGTACTTATACCCAAGAATGAGTAGAATTAGTCATTGAATCATCTTCATTCGAGTTTGAAATTCTTCGTTAGGATCCTCCTGGATTAGGATTTCTTTTGAATTTTGGAACTTTCCTTTTATTCTAAAATCCATTCTTGTTTTTCCCTGTTCGTGTTCTTTTTGATGTTGGACTATCCCATAGCTTTATTTCTGTTGATTTCTATAATGAATTTGAACACATCTTGAACCTCAATTACTAACTTCATCATTATGTGCAACTAATCTATCGACAATCCTGCCAACCTGAGTCTGACTTGTAGAGGGGTGAAACTCCTTTACAACAGGCGTCGATTCATCGAAGATTTCTATGTCCTCGGTTTTAATGCTGTTATTTCTTGTAAAGCCCGAACCGTTCTCTATTAGGCGACCAGGGTAATTCTCTTCTGATCGAATATCAATTGCCTCAGGATTATGCAGGCACTTTTAGCTTTTCGCTTGATTCTCGGCCTAGTAATCTTGACTCCACCCCGATAGACAGGGATTATCTTGATGCTTTGGTGAAGTTACTTCTCTTCTCCCTAAGTGGAAAATTGAATTCCGCATTGATCTTATTCCTGGATTTCGACCTGTTATCCTTTCTCCCAGATGAATGGTTAGTCATGTCCTTTAGATTAATGAAAGCTCCTGCCTTCTTCATTGATCTCATGAATCGCGTTTTCCACGATGTCCTCAGCAAGTTTGTCCTAGTTTTCGTTTGATGATATTCTCGTCTTTCCTAAGACAGAGATGGATCATGAATCTCATTTGGGCCATGTTTTCCCACTCTTAGTCTCGGTTGACCCGATTAAGGTCACCACGATTAACATAAGTCTATCCATCTTTTCCCTTTTGTAATCTAATTATATTATCTTCCTTTTGAGCCAATCTTCTTAGTTAGAGTTCTCTTTGATTAGGGTTCCTCTAAATTTGAATCTCTATCCTTATTCTATCATCCATTCTTGAATCATCCTATGACTATAAGAGAACGTACTTGTAATTAATATAAAAAATGTTTTATATTGTGTTGTTTGAGTTGTTAAGTTTGAATTTTGGATTTTGATTGATTCGCCTGGCCAACTTTCTCGATAGGAATTCCAAACCACTTGGACAAAGCAAACTGACACAATATTGTTTTCAAAATTGATAAATGGGATAATTTTATGTATTACAATATTATATATATAAGATGTTATTTTATGAAATTAGATAGTTAAATGAATTGGTTGTTAGAAATGATAACGCTAGATTTTAATTTATTGTTTTATCAACATTCCTAAATTATTATCTATTGTTGTATGTTATAAGGAGTTAACATGGTTTATAAATCTGATTTGCAAATGAAATGGATTTAAATTAAGGATTTGAGAATTAAATTTCTGGTGTTCCCCAAAAGTTTGGTTTTTAGGGTTTGCAAAAAATATATTATTTGAAAGTATTTTCAAATGGAAATTGTTTCCAAAGAATTTTAAAAGAAGTAAGTTGATACTCTCCTCTTTTATTGCTGGAAAATAATTTCGGTGATGACTGCAGCATCATCGACATTTTCAAGTCTCAAAGTGGGAAGACCACTTAGTAGCTTTGTTACATTTTTGTTTTGGAAAAAATGGATTTGACTAGAATTTCTTGAGTATGATTTGATATATAAAATATATGTCTATGTATATATTTATTTCAAAATGGTTGAAGTGAAACCGAAAATTTAAATCTTAAGGTTTTATAGTAAGTGGTGGTTTTCAATTATTGAAATGAGGCAGAATTTTTTGAATAATTGGAGCGTCTAAAATGAGAAATGGAATTTAAACAACTTGAAACAGTTCATTTAGGATAAGATTTATTTGTATAATACTCAATTACATTCTAAAACATATATAACTTAACTGAAATATTACAAAATGTTAAAATGTTAATGGGAATATGTAATTAATGGTTATACAAGAGAAGCTTAAGTAATAAAAATGTTCAAACTAAAATTTTACTTGATAGAAATATTGTAAATAAAAGATAAATTTGTATAGTGATCAATTACACTCGGAACATTAATAAAACTTATCTAGAAAAAGTTTGAATGTAACATGTAATTGAATAATATACAATACAAAATATAAATAATAAGATGTTCAAAAATGAGATTTATATGGTTTAAAAATTAAATGTTATATCCTGTCCTATGTATTTCAAATCTATCTTATCTTTCTGTTTCTTCTATTCTCTTATCTTTTTCCTTTTTGGGGATGAAAAGTTTTGAGGGGGTAGAGTGTAACAACCCAGAGATATTTAATGATTTAAATAACGTAAGTAATTAAATTTCATGAAAATTAAACAATTAAAATGGATAATGAAAATTTGATGTTTAGTATGCGTCTATTTAAACATAGTAAATGTCAGATTTTCATCAGAAAATAGGTAAGTTTGTTTGGTTGTGAAATTTCAATTTAAAAATTTTAAATCGGTTAAATTTGATGAAAATAAAATATTTTGAAATCCGAATATTTTATATAATAAAAAACGTAAATCATTTTCTAAGAGAGACGTCTCATTTTGTTTCGCTAAATTTGGACTGCTATTGCTCCTTTTATCTTATTTTCGGCATTTTAGCAGCATATTTGGCAGTGAAAATCAAGTTTTGATAGGATAGTTGTATCTCTCGTATCTGCATACCGTCTTGTTTATCTCTTCATACTGATCTCCGTAGTATATTCATTTAGACATTTTGGTGTCTGGTACACGGCGTAATCTGCGAAAAGGTTAGCCGTATCGGTACTCGTATTGAACCTTTCGGTTTCCTTATGTCCATTCGTTTATCCAACTGGAGAAAAAACAGCCACTTGATATTAATATTCTCTGAATGCAACTCTTGGCTTTTGGTTATCCCACTATTTCATTTCATATTTTGTTCGTTCCCACTTTCATTATTCTCTCTACCTCTATTACTAAAAAGAAAAAATATACATATAATATTATATAGATTTATATATAATTCTGAGAACTGTTCATCTCCTTTTCATTCTGCTCACTCCTATTACTAGAAGCTTATATTTGTTTTGCCATACCCATATTTTCTCTCACCTTCTTTCGCCACCAAAATTCTCGGTTGTGCCACCAAACGGCATCAAGCCTCTGCCTTCCATCTCGCCAGCTTGCTTCATCGTGCGCCTCCACACTTCACCTATGCCTTCTTCCCTTTCTGATCCGCCACCTCATCATAACCTACACCCGAGCAGCTCCACATCTCCCCATCTACCCATCTACGTCCAGCATAGCCGCAATCGTCTGACCTAAACATCGCAGCAACAAGCAGCTCTTGGCCTTCCCAAAACCCATCAACCACTAGCCGTTCATCCACTTCCCAGCCAACGCCTTCCACCCCATTCCCCTGTAGTCGCCCATCAAATCCCCATCAACTCTCTGCACTAGATACGCCATTACTGAAACCCCAACCTTCACCTTTACTACTTCCTGGCCGAGCACACAACACCTTGTCAGCACCTCTCCTCTCCCTTGCACAACCATTCGATCCAACCGCTTGCAACCCTCACCCAACAGACAACCGTACAACACACTTCCACAACCATCAGCCTCTCCACTTGATCTACCCTCCACCAGTTGACGCAACAGCCAAGTCACGCTCCGCTCACGCATAATCAGCCTCGCCGAACTCCAGCGAAGGCTAAACCTATTCAGTCCTTGACACTCATAGCCAATATCCGAGCTTAGATCCAGCTTTCACCCTTACTGCCACCTCTGACCTTGTTCGAGCAGCCTCCGTACACACACCCGGCCGTTCAACCCAGCCATCGGGCCAAACATCCTCCACACTACCACGCTTGTTTCCTATTCCTCCCGTATATTTGCCGCAACCCTATCACACCTAGCTCCAACTGGCTCCATGAGATCAAGCAGCCCAGTCGACAGCACCCCTCCGATCAAGCATAGCAGCAGCTCACCCCTTTCTTTCTATTATTGATTTTAAGAAATATAGTTATTTAAAAGATAAAATATAGATATTTTGATTTTAAATATGTGTTTAAATTGAATATTGTGTTTAAAATATAATATAAAGATTTTGATTTTAAATATATGTTTTAAATTGAATATTGTTTTTTGAAATATAATATAAAGATTTTATTTTAAATATGTGAGTAAATTTTTAGATTTTTAAAAATTATGTATTTTGTTTTCATCGATCTCGAGTCCACCTTGCTTTGCTTTGGGATTGTCGTTTGGATTGATCGATTATCGAGTTTGCGATTCAATTCATAGCTCATTTCATTGCTAAATTTCTCTAGCCTCGAAAGAAGAGCAATCACTCATGATTAAAATTCTTGTATTTAGTAAATTTAACTTATATGAAATGATAATTGAAATATGTTGTTAAATTTTAGTTGGTTAAAAGTTTAATTATTAAGTTTGATATATTATTATCTACACTTGTTAACCTAGATTAATTGACATATGATACCATACCCATGTTGCATATATATATATATATATATATATATATCATATATAAATTGTTAGTTATGATCCATGTTGTAATTGATATATTATACTATTTTATATTATTATTTTATTGTTCTCACTCTGCAAGTTCCCCGTTAGTTTAGAAATTCCCTATGGGTTGAAATAATATATACCCAAGCAGTATTACAGACTCAAGAAAATTGTTATGGAATGAAATGAAAAACCCAAGTGATTTTATTGATTTTGAATTTTGGGATTACGGGTTGAAATGATATATACTCGTAAATATTAAATTATTACAGACTGAAATGATAAATATCAATATCACCCGACCATAGGATAGAAAATTATATACGAACACTGTTGTATATTTTGAAAAATGATTTTTTCTCAAAGTATGGAAGGAAATAGATGAGTTTTAAAAAATAATGATTTTTAAAATAATAAATTATAATACAGAGACTTTTTATTTAATATATATGTGAAAATTTAGATATTTTAAATTATGTGTTTATAAATTTTCAATTTATAAGTTAAGTATTGAAAATGTAAATTTTAAGATTTTACTTATAACTGCATTATTTTTAAATATATAATTAAGATTTAACAAGATTTAATAATAGATTTTAATATACTAATTTAATAAAATTTAATTTAACTAATATATATATATATATATATTTAAAAATTATAATTATATTTTAAAATAAATTCTTAACAACTTTAATAAATTAAAGGTTTAAAAGATAAATTAAAATTGATTTGTAATTTAATTTTTTAAGAATTATATTTAAATCAGAACTAATTTAAAACTTACTGATTTTGAGATTTTGAAAGATATGATTTTATAACATGATTTTGATTAAAGAGGATTAAATAAATATTTTTAAATTTAAATAAAATTGAATTTGTATATACAATTTTGATTTAAATTTGTAATTTGAGATTTTATTTAAATGTTAACTAAAGGTGATTAAATGAATATTTTAAATTTAAATAAAATTTAAATTGAATATTTAATTTTGATTTAAATTTGTATATTTAAATGGTTATTAAAAATGAATAAGTGGATACTTAAAATTTAAATAAAATTAAAATTGAGTTTTGAAATCTAAATGAAATTTATCAAATTGAATTATTGTAAATGTTTTAATATTTAAACTTTGAAACCTATTGAGTTTGAAGTGGTTTAATTTGTATTTCAAACCTGGATTTAAAATCGATATAAATTAAAAATGGTTTAATGAGAATTTGAATTGAACCTTTAACCATTTATTCGAAATTGTTGAACTGAGATTGATTTTAAGTTGAATTTTTGGAACTAAAGTTGATGTGAATTGATTTGTGAAATTGGAAGAAACAATTCTATCTTGAAATTATTTTCGACATAAATATTGAATATATAAACTATTTTAATCTATAACTTATTTTTAAATATATTAACAATTTTTAATTTATAACTATTTCAATATATAAAAAATATTTTCAATATTTAAACTGTTTAAGTTTGAATTGTTATAATTTAGATTTAATGGATTTAAATGCAAATATTTTGATACGATGATTTAAATTATTTTGTCGTTATTATTTTGGAAGTGAATAATGATTCTGAAAGTAATATGATTTCCAAAGTGATATGTTTTTGAATGAATATGATATTTAAATATCAAGTATGAACTATTTGAAATGAAATGACCACGGTGTGAAATAAGCGTTTGGTTGTTAAAGAGATCGGGATCGAATATTATCATTCTCTCTGCCAATACCGAAAACCATTCCAACAACTGTGTATGGGATGGAGAATCGAAAACGAAGTACGATGTTTTGGCGACGTCTATACGAGGTATGAACGCAGCCCTGACTCCCGCGAGTTTGCTTGATGTGACTAAAACATGTGCTATACCTCGGCCAAGTGAGGTCGTAACTTCGATCTAGCATGCTTCTTCAATACCATTCTATTAATTTGTGATTTGATTGGGTGCACCTTTGATTTTAGGAGTGTGTCTCGAGGTGGGCGGTAGCAGCTGCTATGCGTTACCACTAGCCCGGTTCTGCAAAACGGTAGAATCCTACTTTAGGCATTGCCTCGCGTGTCTTGTCCATGCCTTATCGCGCCCACTGCGAGTTTGGTTTGTACTGTACCAATAGAGTGCTCCCCGAGTAAACCACCAGTTTGGTGGAGCTTACAGTATCTGTATAGACTACAGGAATATATAAAAATGTGTTAAGGGGGATATGGATAATGCCTTAACGCTATTTTAATATTTCACTTTACTGTAGACATTATCTATGTAGCGTATTGTACTATGTATGTAGATAGTTTAACAGATCCTTAGAGGATTGGAATCCTAAACATCCTTTAAGTTACAGTGTACTTCACTTAGACATTTCACTTGAGTTGATTTACTTGCATAAGAACGTTAATCCTAACTCGAGTGTTTTGTGTTTTGCTTTATGCTCGGGTCAGACTAAGTGCCACCGCATTTGAGACTCACCTTTGGAGTTTGGAGCGTTGTTGAAGATCTATTTTATCTATTCAGCGCTGCAATTATCTCAGTTATTTCCAGTTAATTATGTTAAGACTTGTCGGTTGCTTTTGTATTTGAAACTTCTGTGTATTAGGATTTCTGATGTATTTAATTTAGACTATATTTTTTATGTAGTAGCTTCATGAACTACTATTTATCTATTCTGCTGCTTATTATTATAAACTATATGTCTGTGATTCTGTGATTGACTTATTTTATGTATATGCTAAGTTTTGCCAAATATAAATTAACAATCAGTTGTTTTGAGAAATTCAAGTGTGACATGTGTGGACAATTTTCAATTTGAATGGATCGAAATAGCGGATCGTTACAACATCCAAATTTAGCCCAAAATTTCATTTGCTTCAAATTCCACCAAACCAATTCTATCGCTTAGTATCGCCATTTCGAAAGCAATGCAAAAGGTCTCGCTTCGATTGTACCTCGTATGAGAGATTTATACAATTTATAAGTCATTGAAATTAAAATATTCATTAATTACACCCTGATTACACTATTAATAATAGTTACCCAGAATCAGTTTAGACCCTTCTTCCTCATCGCTCCTGCCTAAAACCGAAGTCCACTTCACCATTGTCGATCACTTCAATCTCCACTACCACTTCCGATACTCGTTGAAACTAAAATCCATCGCCATCATCATGGCTCTCTCCGCATGTTACACCCTCCCGACATCACTAGGTCCTACCTGACCCACCCTTTCAGAATGCATCTATAACCTAGTTCTATGACCTAGAACAGGTCGCGAACCCCTAACCTTCGACCCACGCTACTAAACTCGACTTCCAAGTGCTAAATGCCATGCCGAACCCAAATCCAATTTCACTTTGGCCAATCGATGACAATAACATACAAAACCCCCAACCCTAGCTCCTATAAGCCCATGCCCATCGCTACCGAACCCCCCAAACACTGGCTGCACCCTCCCATACCACCTATACCTGTAGATCTATCCAAAATAAACCCAATGATTTTTGTTTTGCTAATTTTGGTTAAGTATTTATTTTGTTCTGAATATTTTTAAGGAAGTGGATTTACTCTTCATTTTTTTGTTTCCAGGAAGATCAATAGAACAGTAAAAAAGAGAGGAAAACATTTGGTGGTGATTTGCTTGAGTATGTTGAGCTATATTTTAATTTGCAATCTACCACGTCTTTCCATACAAAATTTTCATTTGCATACGAACCTCGAACGACAAAAAAAAAATACGATCATGCTTAGAAATGTGACATGATCTCACAACAATAATATAATCCGGTTAACTTATTCTGTAAAATCACAAAACACCATCGTTTGCCGAATAATCATCAAACGATAATTTAAATATTTTCTAAATTAAAAATACGTCGTTAAAAATCGAGTCGTTATAATAAAATCTAATTTTCTTATTATTTATTAATTTTGAATCAAATCCAAATATTTAAATAGATTAAATGTTCCTACTTGAAACATTAAAAATTTCAGGCTGTTACATTCTTCCCCTTAAAAATATTTCGTCTCTGAAATTTCCAAGGGAAAATAATATGTTCGAGCTGTTAGCTTTTAAAACCTCTTACTCTTAATCTTACAGAATTAATTAATAAAAATGGATTATTTAAACCTTAAAATTTTAACAGCATCTTCTTTACGCACGTGGCTTGATCCCAAAAAACTACAACTCGCCACTACGGGCCCAAATCAACAAAAGAAACAAAAGCCTAAAAGTGGCCTCCCATATCTGGAGCATAATATCATCAACAACAATATGAATGTGTCCCAATTAGTCGAGCAAACCAACTCTACTCATGAAACCCAAAATCAACAAGCAAGCATTTGCTTCCATGAACCTGCATCTCGCTTACAAATGATATCCAACCATATAACTAGTATTTTCTAATGTCAAAAGAATAAAATTTTATTAAAGACGGTACAATGTGTATATATCATTCGTACGCAATATCAGATCTGATCACTATCTTGACCACATAATTTCACTTTGAAACTAATATCATTCACTCAACTTCCCTAGTGCAGACTCCGATCAGGTTCCTTGATTATAAACCTTCGTTTCCCTGCATATCTATATACTATGATAGAAAACTTCATAATCAAAAAAATCTTTATTAAGTGTTCGTCGTCAAGAATCAAGTGAATAATCCCTGTTCGAATCGGCGTAAATAACCTCGAAATCGTGTATTCGAATCTAGATCTAGAACAATTATTCAAATAAAATGATCTACGTACAACTTATTCAATTGGTTTCTTAACCACACCAATTAATTTTCATTTTAAACCACATTCATATTCACTTATACTATGTTTCCTTTAACACTAAAAATCCCTTTATGAACCATTTCATAAAACTTTTCTTAAGTTTATAAACATCTTATAAAATATGACTTATGTTTACGAATCACCGTTTTAAAACTTAAGTTCATATCCATATAACACCTTTCACACCTTAAGGGTATATATATACAATTTCAAATTTTCTTACTTAGCATGAATATCCGACAAATTTAAAGACTTACTAATTTCTCAAAATCTATAAGGTATAAAAACTTATTTTTCTTATGTCATCCACAAAAACACATAGCTTCAATTTCTCCATTAATTTGGAAGTTTCTTACTGTCCACAATCGATGGAAATTTCATTTTCATTTTGACAAATGAAAATTTTCCAACAACAAATCAAAATGAGATGTACAGCCCAAACTATCTTAAAGGATAGGATACATGAGTCTATAATATCACTTAACCGAAAATTTTAGATCTAAACACCAGGTTTTTATTTCGAATCATTTTGAAACAACAACAATGCACATATCTCTATAGTAAATTGCTACGGTAGCGTTTCCTTACTTAGAAACTCGAAAATAAACACCGATGTGCTGTTATCATCACCAGAATTATTCTCCAGCGATAAAAGTGAGTTCAGTGCTTTCTATCTCATTTAAAATTCTTTTTAAAATATTCATATTCATAAATACTTTCAAATAATACTATTATTATTATTTTTTGAATTTCTTATTCTCAAAAGTTTGAAAAAAACAATTTCCAAAAACACTATGATTTATATTCTTGAATCTCAGTTTTAAACCCTTTTTATTTATAAACTCTATATATAAACCATACTTATATAATTTCACTTCCGTATAATAGAAATTCACAAATGTAAATCCTTGTTTGTATTATAATAAACAACTTTTACTAATATTAAATTTTAACCCAACTTTATCACCGAACACCTTATAGTCAAACTGTGAATTTGAATTTACAGGGTGTTCGTATTTAATTCAACCAAACAATAAATTTTCATAAACTATTTGAGCACAAACAATCAATTAACAACCAATAGTCAATGATCCTAAACCGGACGTGCATGACTAATCAAACAGTAAACGGTAATAATTGAATATTTCCATTTCCCAACAAACAAACACATCATAGATTACTATATTATTTTCTGAAAATGATTCCTTATGTATAAAATATATTCTAGGTAAAATTATTTCATTAACCCAATTTAGAACAATACTGTATCGGTTTTCCTTGTTCAAAGGTATAGAAACCCATATCAATAAACTTGTTTCTTCTGTATTGACCAGAATTCGTAAGCCATTCGACTGATAAATCAACACAAAATAAGACATTTATATAGAACTAACAAACACGAGCTTTTATATATGTACGCACGCACACTCAAACTCATCCTTAGGTCTCACTTACCCTATTTCAAATGAGTTAACTCCACCGAAGTCTAGGTGTTCGTGCAACCTCAGCTCTAATACTATGTGTAACGACCCGCCATTTCGACCCTTAAAATTCGATACTAATACATCCACGACATTTACGTGTGACGCATCGAAGTGTCGAAAAGACAGATTGTTAAGGGAAAAAGAAAGAAAAGATAGAATGAAATCTTACATAGTGACGAGTAATAATAAATATACTACAGATCTTTAACCAAGGAAAACTGTAATATACATACATCAATTAGAGTACACCAATCTATCATCAGTCTGGACAATTATAACAACCGGTCCTCACAATTTGCTGACAAATACAACCATAAATGTAATGGAAAATAAAATGCACATGAGTACATCTTAGAGGCATCCGACTCATCTTCTGAAGCTCTAAAGCATCCAAACTAGATCTCAAAATATGCTCGGCCTGACCCGAGCATTATAAGAGAATAACATCTAGATCGGTCTTGTAAACCAGCGTGAGAAACACACCTAAAATGGATTTTAGTGTTATAAAACATTTCAAAATAAAAGTATTTCATATGACCACATCGCGCATAAATCGGATGGGTTATTACCTTACGATAACCAAACCATTCCATAAAAAATCTTCTGATATTGTAATAATGTCCAAGGTTTAAAATAAATTATGAATATAGTCGGAACCCTTGCATCTCATGTTCCAGCATAGTTGGGCACAACTAAGTTCGTCCGGTGCTTATTGAAGAATAGATTCCATACAATGACAAGAGTACTAGGGTATCGCTTGCCACGGTATATCTCTAGAAAAATGTACCAAGGGCCTCACATGGACCCCCAACCAATACAGGACCGGCCTACCCCTTGCTGGATAGTATTGAATATTTCATCACTCCAGTTGCTTTGAAACCTTTTTCTGAGAGCTCTCATGCACAACAAAATCCCTAAAAATATACCTAGAAGGATGATGACAATACATTAATAGGTGTGACCCACATGCCATATATCTCATGTTTTAGTCATTCCCGGTTATTAAGGCTAGATGCTACATTTTACCTTTTTAACAAAACCCACTTGGAATGCGAACACTGCATTCTAGCCAATAATGCAATGCCTGCATTAATCCCTACAAGTTGGTCAAGATATAAACAAACCGAAGACACTACTTCTAATACATCCATTTTGGAATCTCCCTCAGGATTAGTAGCAAGTAGCCCTTGCACTTTAAATATCTCCATCTTCGATCATCTTCGAGATATATTCAATTCAAATGCTTATGCCGGTTCAAAGTAATTTTCGGATAATATATCTGATATCGGTCTCTCTAAACTGACAATGATAGTTTGAAAACTGGATAACATTTGGTAGGTTTTTGTTTAACTATCGAATAAACAAACAATCAAATAAAAATTTAATCCCACATGGAACCTACACTGGAAGCACATAAGCCGCCACTAAGCCTTTTTAATTAATCCCTTCGTTAATTAAAACCGCTTTGTAAATTCTTGTATTAAAATATTTTTACAAAGATATATTCATAAACTCTTACTACTTTTTCAATATTTGAAAAGTATTGATATACTTACCTCACATGTATAAGTATACCCACACAATACTTCACTTTCAAAACTTAGAAAACCTTTCCATATACGTAAATCAACAATATAAGTATATTTACAAAATGTCACATTTTCAAGACTTAGAAAATGTACCCATATACTTATCTCAATGGTATAAGTAAATTCACAAATCTTAAGAAAGATTTCTTTTCCAAAACCATACTCGTTTGGATTAAACAAATGTCATTTAAAATCATTTATACCAATAAACCCAAAACACTTTTGGTGTAAATAAATGGATCGCATAACAAGTTAGAAAACTATCAGTGGCTCGGTACACATTCGTAATTCATTTGATAGAGAGGAGTTTCCATATCTCGGAATTGGGTATTAAGTATGAAAGGAACATTTTCCATACCACCGTAAGTTGAAATAATTTTTTATGGAAATCAGGTCTCATTCTTCTTATAAATCCTTTTTATAAACTTCCCTTATAAGACTCCTTATATTTACAACTCCTTTCATAAAATATTGTTTATAAAATTCCTTATGAATATCTAAAACATAATTATAGCCTCCTTTTATGAATTCCCAAATTTATTTAATAATTCCTTTGTAAACATCCTGTACATTATTTATAAACTCTTTTATAAAATATCTTTTATAAAACATCATTTATAAAAATCATTTTATAAATTTCTAAATATAATTACAAAACTCCTTTTTATAAACAAAACTCTAATTGTAGAACAAAATCCCAAATATAAAACAAACTCCAAAATATAATTATAAAACTTATGTACTTCCATAACACGATCATTCTATATATTTCAATAAATTCACACCTGTGATTTATTTCTCATATTTACTAAATGATATTTTCTCTTTTATAAAATATATTTATAAACCTATCCTCTTTTTTGTAAAATACCGCTTATAAATCCTTTTTAATTTATAACGTACCATATAAATCTGTTTCTTTATAACAACATTTTATATAAAATGTTTTGCTAAATATTTATTCCAAAATACTTCTATATTCTTTTAAAAAAATCAATTTAAATGAAAAGGTAACCTCTTTATTTCCTTTAAAAATAAACATTCATTATATAATAACTTTTCTATAAAGTTAAATACTTTTCAAAATGATCTTTAAAACATTCATATATATACATGTATTAGAAAGAATAATAAAAGAAGTTGAAGTAAAATAGAGAAGTACAAAACTATTTATAAGTAAAATATCATAGAAAATACAAAAGGTCAGATTTAAATCATTTTTCAAATCAGAAATCATTTATTGAATCAAAAGGAGATAGTATTATTTTCAGAATACTATATCGAGGCCACAATTATTATAGCACTTAACCGGTGCTATTACTACCTTTTTCCTAAAAAAGGTTTAAATTTAACATATGTCGATGTCACATCCAATATGGTCAAACTATCAAATTTTTGGCATTTAACAATTTATATAACAGATATATAATTAAAATAAATTCAACGAGAATATAACTAGAAATTAAAAAATCATAATGACGAGAAACCCAATTCCTCGTCAAAATTTCCTGTATTTCATTTTAAATGTCAATCGCTTTTTATAGCAAATATTTAACCAAACCAACCAATAATTCATCCAAACACAAAAAATAATTTTTTTTCTACTATATATCATGTTTATTATCCAAAAAGGTGAGTTTAACTCATCGAAATTCTAGCGGACGCTTAGGCGTTCTGGTTTTTGAAGTAAAATCGAATGACGTCCGATTTTTGCCTAAAATTTCACTTGCTCCAAATGCCTCCAAACTAAATTATCATTTAGCTATCGTCATTTCGAACACAATGCAAAAGGTCTCGCATCGATTGAACCTCGTATGAGAGAGTTATTCCTAGTTCTTTTCTTTCCTCTGCCATGGCCTCTCCTTCTCGTCCTTTTCTTTCCTCTGCCACGGCCTCTCCTTCGCATCCTTTTCTTTCATTCTCACTACCTGTCACCTCGTCCTTACCCACGTTCTCTTCGACAACTCCTCCATCTAGCTCTACCATACCCCCTCTGCCAGACCCGCCGCCCATACCTAACGCTGCTCCTTCCTCTCTCCTCGGCCCACCGCCCGTTCCTTGTCCTACAATCATACCCATCCCTTCTCCTCCCCCCTATGGAACTCGCTTTTCAAAGCAAAGCCTCGCAATGCAGGCATTTTCGTGCCTGTCTCATTCCCCTTAGTTTTTGATGATGGTGCTATAGTCCCGCCAGTGGAAGTTGTCAACGCTGGTAATGCTGTATGGGGGCACTGCTTTGTAGGCTTCTTTCTTGATCTACCTCTACCCTACATGTTTTTAATGCATCATCTAAAACGAGTATGGGCATCTAAAAGGATCGATAGAGGTCAAATCAGATGGGAGCTTGTTCCTCTTCAATCTATCATCTGATGAAGATAGAAGGAAGATCATCCAATCTGATCCTATTGTGATGAGGAACAAGTTGTTCAAAGTAAAGGAATGGGATCCATCAATTGGAAACAGCGTCAGCACCATCAAATCTATACCAGTGTGGTTGAAACTATCTAACATTCCCTTATACTGCTGGTCAAACCAGGAATTAACTGGTTAGCAACGAGGATAGGGAAGTTCCTATGTATGGATGGTAATACTGAAAAGATGGAAAGGATTGGGTATGCCAAATGTTTGGTTGAGGTGTCTGCTCAAGCTGAGTTGCCTGATGTTTTCATGGTTAAATGGTTGGATGGCTCTGAGCAACAAGTCAGAGTTGATTATTTTTGGAAACCACTAATTTGTGGGGGCTGCAAGGTTTTTGGGCATCAAACCACCTGTCGCCAAGTGCTGAAAGGAATAAATGATAATACCGAGGAAGAGAAACCAGCTGCGTTGGGTGGTACTTCAATTCTAGTGATGGAAAGGAAAGTAATTTGAAAGGAAATGGTAAGAAAAGGACTGAAGTTTCAAAGAGAGGGTGGAGGAAGTTATCTATTAGGAAAGACAAAGTTCTCAATAATTTGAATAAGATAAGCAATAATGCAGTAATTCAAACAATTAATGGATTGGATAAAAATAACGCTAGGAATTCTGTTTTGAATCTGATTACTGAAATAAGTACTGAAGGAAGAACAATTGAGAATGAAGTAATATCTGTGCATGCTAATCCAGAAGGAGGGAACACTGTGGTAGCAAATATACCCGAAGTAAACACGCAAGAAGAACCAAAGAAACTCGAAGCAATGTTGAATGCCAACCCATTTTTTGTGCTTGTGCATGATGTATCAGAATACAACAAGAATGAATTAATATCAAATGCTTCTGAGGAAGGAGAGGTTTTTATCTTATCCGTTAATGCCTCTGATCAATTTTTTGAACATGGAAAACTAACAAATAAAACTTTGCAAATTACTGAAGCTCAACCACCTCAAATAGATGACAATGCACATTTGAAAACACTTAAACCAACTGAAGTAGGCAATTTATGCTTCCCACCTTCTGGCCAATCAAACCAAAATATTTCAAACCCCCATGCAAAGGTGCCAAATCCAAATCTGGAACTTAACTCCATTGAACAGGATTTCCTAAACCAGATTGAGAATCACATTTTCGATCTTTTTAAGCCTTCCGCCCATTTTTCAGCTCCCTCAACATCCTCATCACGAACTTTTCCTCCCTTCACTATCCCCTCCCCTACTCCTTTTCAGGCACCATTCGTGGCTGGGTTTCTCCTCCTCCCCGTCCTGATTCTTTTAGCCCAAGTACTCTGAAATCTTCTTCCTTAGCTGCAAAGCTAAAGTCAGTGCGTTCTGATCCTCCTACAACTAGGAATAGGGCAAGTGTGCTTCACCACTCTCGTTAGTTATGATGAATAAAATTGCATAATGGAATATCAGGGGAGCCTATAACCCTGTAAAACTCGACCATGTCAAAGCTCTGATTAATGAACATAAAATTAAGATTTTTGCAATCTTGGAAACCAAACTTTCTCTTCCTTTAACCCTGAAAGCAACTAAATATATCAATCCTTCTTGGCTTGTTCATCACAACCTGGATCATGCTGCCTATGGTAGGATTCTCACTGTCCTTGACCCATTAATTTTCACTCTCTCCCCCATTCAATCTACTTCACAGCTGATCCTTTTTCATGTCATTTTCCTACCTCTTAATCTCTCTTTTGACTTAACTTTTGTTTATGCTCACAATGCTATTGTCTCTAGCCAATTTCTTCTCGATCTTCTCCCTTCTTTTAGACAAAACTCCAAACCATGGCTCGCACTGGGTGACTTCAACTGTTGTTACAACCTAACTGACAAAATTAGAGGGCAACCCCTATTTCCAAGGGACATTGCTCCTCTCAATATCTCAATATTAGACTCTGATCTCCTCCCTATTCCACGCACTGGTGTCCCCTTCTCTTGGAACAACAGGAGCAGATCTGGGATTATAACATTTACCAATATTGATCAGTCGTTTTGCAATGCTACTGCCTTATCCTTGTGGCCTTCCATTTCTGTTAACCTGCCTTATCCAATCTTATCTGACCACTCCCCTATAATACTGACACCCAACCTTTTTCCATGTAGAGGAAAAAAGGCTTTTAAATTTTTCAGTGCATGGGTCAGTGACCCGGAGTACTTAAGTATTATATCAACTGCTTGGTCAACCAACTATAATGGAAATGCTATGTTTATTTTGTGCAGGAAATTGAAGGCAACAAAGCAAGCTTTAAGACAATGGGCTTCACTCAAATTTGGACCCTAACTTCCAATGTTCTAAAGGATCAGCTTAAGAAAGCGCAAATTCTTTTAGACAAGGATCCCTCCAATCCAACCCTAGCCCAAGACGAGTGCTTCCTTTTTCAACAACTTAATGACGCCTTAACTTCTGAAGCTAGTATGTTGAAGCAAAAGATGCATCAAAGGTGGGTGACCGAGGGAGATAGGAATACTGCTTTCTTCCATGCCTCTATCAAGGAAAAACATGCTAGAGATTATATTCATTCTATACAGGACGATGATGGTGTTCTCCTTACAACCGTTGAGGAGATTGATCGACACTTGATACAACATTTCACTAAGCTTCTAGGAAACTCTGAAAATTTTAAACCTGATCTTGATAGACTGAAAAACCTATCCCTTCCTATGCTAAACTCAACAATGAAAGACATGCTAATTCAAAAGGTTTCTGACCAAGAAATTAAAGATGCTCTTTTTTCTTTGAAAGCCATTTCGAGTGGTGGGCCTGATGGATTTAACGTTGTTCTCTTCAAGGCTAGTTGGCATATTGTTAGTCTTGAATTCACTACGGCAATTCACAATTTTTTTAATAACTTTAAAATGCTTGGTGAAGTCAATGCGACCAATCTCGTCCTAATTCCTAAAGTCAGGCCAATCCAAAATGCTTCCTCTTTTCGACCTATTTCATGCTGTAATTTTGTATACAAGTGTGTCTCCAAAATTCTAGCCTCAAGATTAGTAACCGTGCTGCCATCAGTTATCTCCCCTAATCAGTCTACATTTTTCCCTAAAAGAAATATTCTTGATAACATTTTGATGGCACATGAATTAATAGATGGGTATGGAAGAAGTCTGATCTCCCCAAGAACTATGCTGAAGCTTGATATTTGCAAAGCTTATGATATCTTGCACTAGACCTCAATTGTTCGAGTGATGTCATTAATGGGTTTTCCCAAGGTCTTTGTAGCATGGTTGTATGTTTGCATTTCAACTCCCTCTTTCTCTCTATGCTATAATGGGAAGGCTTCGGGGTACTTTAAAGGGAAGAAAGGGGTTCGCCTGGAGGACCCAATTTCCTCCTATATTTTCATTATTGTTATGGAAGCACTATCATGTATGTTGACAACGAAATTTGATAAAAAGACTATTTCTTACCATGCTAAATGTAAACAGCTTCGAATATCTTCACTCTTTTTTGCGGATGACATTATGATCTTCACTAAGCCTAATGAACACTCCATATCTGGCATTATTGACACTCTCCATTCCTTTTATCTTGCAACTGAGTTAAGGATTAATCAATCAAATTCCCATATGCTCATCTCTGGTATTAGCATGTCTGCCAAAGAAAGGTTGGTTGCACTATCAGGTTTTCAGATGATGGAAAATAATATGACATATCTTGGCCTTCCACTATGTACGTCCAGGGTTACCAGGGCTGATTGTTCCCCCCTTTATGATAAAATTACATCTAAGCTAAACTACTGGACTGCCAAATTGCTTTCCATGGCCAGAAGATTGGTGCTAGTTAGGTCTGTATGCTTCTCTATGACTGTGTATTGGACTAGAACCTACAATCTGCCAACTCAATTGCTCACCATGATCAGAGCATCTTTGTTAAGATTTTTATGGACTGGATCAATCCACAATAGGAAGATGGTTCCTGTGTATTTCTCCTCCATAGAAAAGCCTCTCAAAAAGTATGGTCTTAGCATTATCAGTATCTCCTTCTGGAATAAAGCAGCTGTTAGTTCCCATATTGATGCGATATTGCTTAAAAGGCACAGCCTATGGGTATAATGGGTGAGGTTTTATCGACTTAGGAATGGGAATTTTTGGTCTATAACTGTCACTCAAGACTCAAGTTGGATATGGCGGAAAATTCTTAGCATGAGAAGTACTTTACTTCCTTTTGTTAAATACATTTTGTCCCCTGGTTACCCTGTGAGTTTTTGGAAGGACCCTTGGCATGGGGATGGCATGGTTTTAGATAAAATGCTAGGTACCCAAGAAAGAATACAATCCTTAATAGGTGATAATTATTGCGATGTTGAGTACATTGTTAATGGGAAGCTTCGCACCCCTTCTTCTAGCAATCAGGTAGTCAACACGTTATGGAGGAGGTTGCGTGATCATGTTGTGATATTCAAACACGAGACAGAAATATGCTGGAAGGGAAGGCCATATTGTATTGGTGGGGTGTATGATCTCCTTCTTAATACTGACGCTTTACCATCATTCACTTGGGCTAATGTGGGTTGGTCTCCTCATTCTCCAGCAAATGAAAATCTGATGTTCCGGCGAGTTGTTACAAAGCAATTCTAACAAGAGATAAATTGGTGTCACCTGGTATGGATATTGATTATCTATGCCTTTTCTGCAATGTGTCCCCAGAAACTGTTGACCATCTCTTTTTTGAATGTGAATACTTATCAAATATTATCTGTACCCTTATGAATAAATTTGGTATATCGATTTTTGAAGGCAACTCAACTGCTAAACGGAATGTGCTGAAGATGGCAACGAGGTGGAGTCATAACAGAAGGGAAATTATCTTCTTCGTTCTAAGGATTTACTTCAGATTGGTCTGGTTAGAAAGAAATACTATGTGTTTCAGAAGTGAGGTCATAGCGGCACAACAATTATGGGTCAAGATTACGACGAAAATTGTACGTGGGATAAGATTTTCTAGGCATGGTTTCTCTCCATATAACCATGATCTTTGGAACTGATTTGGTCTATGTTTGATGCTTCGAGTTTAGGCTTATGTTTGTCTATGCATTCACTTGTGCATGTCAGGCTTTGCCTGTATTTGTGTTTTTATTTGTTCATCTCTGCTTCGTTGGCCTTATGTGAGTTTTCTGCTGTTTGTTTTTCTTTGTTTGCCTATTGTGTTTCGCGACTTGAGTGTGTTTTAGTCGTGATATTCTTCTTTTCTCAATAAACTCTGGTAGGGACCAGTCAACCCCGCATGCCTTTCAAAAAAAAATATTCATTAATTACACCATAATTACGCTATTAACTATAATTACCCAAAATAAGTTTAAACCCTTCTTCCTCATCACTCCTGCCTAAAACAAAAGCCTACTTCACCATTGGCGATCACTACAACTTCCACTACCTCCTCCAATACTCGCCAAAACTAAAATCCATCACCACCATCATCTCTCTCACCATAAGCTACACCTTCCCAACACAACTAGGTCCAACTTGATCCTCCCCTTTAAAACACGTCGATTCCCTAGTTCCAGGACCAGGAACTAGTTGCGACACCCAAATCTCCGACGCACGCCATCAAACTCAGCCTTCAGGTGCTAAACGCCATGCTGAACCCAAATCCAGTATCATTTTGGCTAATTGATGCCAATAACATACAAAAGCCATAACCCTAGCTCCTACAAGCCCACGTCCGTTACTTTTGAAACCCCCAAACACCGGAAGCACCTTCCCATACCACCTAAACTTGTATATCTATCCAAAACAAGCCAAAAGATGTTTTTTTCCTCTATTTTTGGTTAAGCATTTATTTTGTTTTGAATTTTTTTAAGGAAGTGGGTTTATCCTTCATTTTTTTGTGTCTAGGAAGATCAATAGTACAGTAAAGAAGGGAGGAAAACATGTGGTGATGATTAGCTTGAATGTTGAGTTATATTTTAATTTGCAATTTTCAACGTCTCGCCATACACATTTTTTGCTTGCGTACGAACCCCAAACGACAAACAAAAATACGGCCGCGTTCAGAAATACGACATGATCACAAAACAATAATAATAAACACTAATTAATTTATTCTTCAAAATCACAAAATTACCGTCTTTTGCCGAAAAATTGTTAAATGATAATTTAAATATTTTCTATGTTAAAATTTATGGAAAAATCAAATAAATTAAATTAAAAACACGACACTAAAAATCGAGTCGTTGTAATAAAAATTAATTTTCCTATTATTTATTAAATTCGAACCAAATCTCAATATTTAAATAGATTAAATATTCCTATTCGAAATGTTAAAAATTTCGCGTCGTTATAGAAACAGCCATAGTAGTAGTGTTGTCGGAATGTTGAGTCTGAGCGTAGGGATTAGGAGCACAACAAACATAGGAGGAAGGAGGCGATGCTCCTTTTGGAACCCATATTTCTTTTTGATTCACACAATTATGATTTTGCACATGATAAAAAGAAGTAGATAGCCAATATTGAGGAGACTGTACTCGTGATATACCACGACATCATGAGTGCGGTCATTGAAAAGATCCATTTTGATCGCTTTGGGAAAAATTGAGGATGCACACATTTCCATAAAGACTTGGGGATTTCTCAACCGAGAGTTTTATGTGATTATCCATCTCAATCAGAGTACTCAAAACACTCGCGATAGCACTAATGATCACTACACAAAAAAGGTGTATTTGTAACGAATATAGTCGTTACAAATGAAATTTATAACAGATATAGTCATGAGCGGTACAGGCATGAGGTATGTCGTTACAAATATTTATAACGGCCTCTACCCGTTATTAGATATATCACTTACCAATGGACTTTATCGTTAGAAATCTAAATTTTTGTAACGAAAAAGTTTGTTATTAGTTGCATCGGTTTGTAATGGGTATTTTTCGTTACTTAGTTTCCCCTTTCATGGTAGAAGAAGGGGTTGTCATTCTAAATTATCACGACCTTGTCCGTTACAAATTTCATCATTAGTAACGCACTTGTTCGTTACAAATTTCATCGGTAGTAACGACTATGCTCGTTATAAATTTCGTCTTTAGTAACAAATATGTTCGTTACAGCTACCAAACCATGTAGAGCTGCATTTTTGCTAGCATTTACACTACAAAATTGTCTTTTATAATACAGTAAGTACATACATATCAAATTACAGAATTTCGATAACAATAAGCAATTACGCATCCAAACATACAACTTAAATTGCACAAATATTTAACAACAAATTAAAGGAAGATTTGAAATTTCACAAGTTCATCATACATAACTAAAGAGTATGAAATCAAAATATTACAAGTTCTAACATCACTTCAAAATAAATTCTTGATCCTACAAACAACGAACACGACACTCAGGCCAAATAACAAAACCTCCATCAATTATATCAAATAGCTTGTGGTTACCATTTTGTGGTGCTTCATAAATAGGTGCTTCTGGATCAAACACTTTCTCCACCCATACAACTCTTTCCCCATTCATCACCTCTCTATGGCGGCATATTTTCTGTGTCCCAAGGTGGCCCTTAGCAACCTATTTCAACACTTCTGACAATAAGACTACAGATTGCCTATCTCTTGTGGAAGATCCAAAAGCACCATTGGATTGAACACCCAAGCTAGCTCTAGGACTATCATGCTGACTGTTGGAAGCAACTTCATTTCTTGGTGTCGCATTCCCTACAAACTGATTCATAAATTCTAACAAACTTTGTTGCATACCCATCATAGTTGAATGCATCGATCTAAATTGAAATTCAATTGGGAAGTTGTAGTTTTATTTTGATTTATTTTCTACATATAATAATAAGACCGAGTGTATTTGCTCAGCTACATATTTAGCAGTTGAATTTTGTCAAATCTAAGTATCTTATGAATATATTTTTACCATGTTAATCAACACATTTTTATCAGCAACGAAATATATAGAAACTGAAGAAAAAAAAATAGAATTTGATTGCCAAATGAAATGGGTAAACTGTATTAAAGAAACTAGGTGGGTAATATTCAATGTCCATCATGGTGCATGTAGTGGGTCTCAAATTGAATGTTTGGCAATAATAATAAGCTTGATGTTATACTAGTCCATAGGCTCTATTTACATATTAACTTCTAATATTTGCTATCAATTTGTAGGTATTACTTTGGTGTTGCAAAAATAGTGCCAATTTACTTTAGTTAACTATTATTTTATCAGCATGATCGTTCTACTAGGAAAATGTTTTCTATTTGTTTACCATTTTTAACAGACATGATGACAATTTTATTTTTCTTTTCATAATCCCAGGATAACACTGAACCTGTTAATTTCAGAAATACCAATCTTGGTGCTTCAAAACAACATAACCAAAGTACAAGTTCATGCAACAACGATGGCGGTTAATATAATAAGAAGACTTCATACAATGACTTTGAGTCCAATGATTCGTTCACCGATTCGAATGTAAATTCATAGAGTTCATTGGAAAATGTTGGTGAAAATTCCAATACTCACAGTTAAAGTTTTGCAGGAGACAATAATACTCGTTCTTTAAAATATGATTCCAAAACTTGTTCTTTATACACAAAAAAGTGTACTTCTTTTTATGATGGTAGTGATGATGATACAGAATACACTTTACTTCCAAGTTAAAAGGAAAGATTGACATGGAGAACATGCAAGTAACAACTTTGGTGCAAATGGTGTTATCATGGTTATAAAGGATGTTTTCAAGAGAAATTTCTTTAAAGATGAGGTTAATAATTTAGGCCAATTTTTTATTATTGATTTCTCCTGTAAGCAATTAGGCTTCTGCTATGACTAGTAAATGAAATAAAATGATTTTGAGTCATAATTTTCATTTTTACAGGTCAAAACAACTTTGGTAAACATCGCATAGCGTAATTAATCTTCTAACCCAAGCAGTTGGATATGGAAAGTTGCAAATACAATGGACATGGAAATTTACAAATTCAAAACTTTGACTTCACTGTTTAGTGCAAAAGTTACTTATAGAGATTTAATGTACTTTCAACAAAGTTTTCAGAAGACAAGGGAATTTGTATTTTATTCATAAACTAGCATTAAATCATATAAATGAGTTTTAAGATCTTATTGAACGAAAACACGTTACAATTGAAGAAATTCAATAGAGATTCAAAACATCAACAAATCAAAACTCACCTTGGAGCAATCTTTATTTCAGTTTATATACCCATGATATTCACTTCATACGTACTTTTTTTTCAACAACAAAAAAGATAGTTAATTTGCCTATAAGTTAACACAATGTTTACTAAAGTCTTTGGATGAATCAGCCATAATTGCCTTTATTTTCTTGCTCTTGTTCTTATTAAAGTCATTGGACGTACCAACAATCTACTTTGTTATAAGAGTTAATAGAGTCAAAACCTCTCTTAAAATATATTCAAATTGAAATGTAAAGATACCTTGCAACCAAAAGAGCAGAAGCTAAAGGAACCAAGGAGGCTATAGTCAACAAGTATTTGTAACTCCTTTGTCAGGTCTTTATGTGGGCGTTCATTTAGAAAGACAATTTGTGCATTGTTTATGATGTATATTTGAACTCCACTAATGTTTAAGCACTTCTGAATCTCTGAAACTTGTATCACATCATTGTAGGATGATCTCCTTATCTGCATAATTTAACAAAGAAAGTAACATTATAACGATGAGAATGAACTTGTAGAAGAATGTGCATTAGATCTGTAATAAAGAGTATGAAAAAGGACCAGTATTCCATTTATTATTGAGGTTTCTAGCTCGTGAAAGCAGCTATAAATCATACACACTGAAAACTTCATCAAATACAGTAAAACGAAACTAGTCGATCATAACCTTGTAAAATATATAGAATTAGGCAGAGAAAAAGTGAAAACCTCATTTTGTAATGGTAAAATGTTTGATTTTCTCAATGAAAAGGAGAAGGAAAAAAGAATCAGCATGAATGAAGAATGAACTTACAGGTAATGGTTAAATATTGATTCTACACCCACTCACTACAAACTGTTTGATTTTCTCTTTACATTCACTGGTTCAAATTGAAAAAGAAATGCATCTTCAGTATCAGCTTACATTTCTACAAATAAATATGCAGAAGCAAATTTACCTAAGGCCTTCAGCAGGTTACCAACTATCACTTGTAAAATTGAATATATCATTTGTAGTTTGACCTGCCACCAGGAATTTAATTCAGTCATAGCATTGAACTATTATTTAAAATGAAAATGTAATATAATATGTAAACAATTGAAATTCTTCTCCCATCGTCTCTTAGATCATAAATTGAATGCTCCATGATTCATTACTTGGTAGATGGGCATAGTTCAGAAACAAGGTCGATGACACCAGACATGGAAGCATCGTTCTGCAAAAGGAAAATAAGAGACGTAAATAATGCTAGACTAGCCACATAACTAACGGAAAACATGTATTTTTACATGTTATAACAGGCATGTACGACGGACCAGATAAACAATGTCAAATGCTTTTTTGTAGCTCTCAATAGATGACTCGATATCAGGATTTCTGCATAAGAGAAATATTTGAACATAATCCTGACTGTCACAAGTATATTCATACTTTGATTATAAATTTTCAATAGGAAAATAGAGAGAATAGAGGGATACGTCGCAAGTAAGAAATCAAACTTTCCTTCAAATTTTGCAAATAAATATTTGTTAAAGATTGAACAAAGAACAACTCAATCAATGCCAACTTTTGGAAAGAAAACAAAAATTCATAAATCTGATTTTGAATGTGAAAACGTTACTAATTAACAGTAAATCTGATTTTGAATGTGAAAATGTTCTAAGCTTAAATTCGAATTCATATGTAAGAAATTGGTATGAACTTGAAAAAAATGTTCATACTCGAGTGGACCGAGGTGGAAAAGCGAAACCCTAGATCTGCAGTTTGCAACCTAGATCCTCCTTCATCCTCGTCGATTTAATGGAAAAAGGAAGGAGGCGGCGGCAGATGGCGGCGACGGTGGCAGACGACGGAGGCGGCGACAGACAGTTGAGGCGGTACGAACGAAAGGGAAATAAAACGCGAGAGGGTGAGAAATGAAATTAGCGTGAGAAATGAGATTGATTGAAGATAGATTTACAATCTTATCCACAATGCTTTTAATTATTTACGAAATTACCATATTTACTAACTGTAATAACCGTTGTAAATGGTTGTAACGGATATAAGCGTTAGAAATTTGTAACGGTTATTAGCGTTGTAAATTGAAAGCTAAAAAGTATTAGAAAATGGGTTGTTTGGTGTAGTGGATGTCACTCTCCCAAAGCTTAATATCAAGTTCAAATCACACACATATCGATAAGGCTGAAAGTAGACAGACCCACAATATTTCCATTTTTGAAGGAAAATCGATCTAGAATCAAATAAAAAACGGACCATTATTTAATACCCTCTCACAATCTTCCACTCACTCAAATTTCATAGAAAAAGTCATTTCTCCTCGACTATAAATTAAACATACCTATCCACTTCCAACATGCTGAATATAAGTACATTCGTAAACATGATAGGTTTGGCGTGGACTACCCCATTTCATTATTTTATAGCAAGAGTGATGCTAAATATACGTAGAGCACTCAATTTAGTGCCTACAATTCTTGCCTCTGACAAGGAAGCATCACTTCTACCATCGCTAGAATAAGTAGGTTGACGCTCAGCATCACCGTCCACTTCCAAAGATTAATGAGAAGTGGATAAGTGAGCAACATGTTTGGGAAAGTTCGTGCCATTTATGGTAACATCAAAAGATGCTTGTAAAGCCAAAACTATGAGAATCGACACTTGATCAAAGATAAGTGTCGATTCATATGCTCTAGTAACCAGAGATGGGCCAACAAGGCTTGCAGCTCGAGAAAGAATCAACGTCGGAATGAATAAGGTCATCAATGAGGTGAAACCTCCTTTTAGACTTTCGCTTGGCCATCGAGCATAAGCATCCAATATACTGTGTAACGAACTAGGGGAAGGAGAGTGTAACATCCTGTAATTTTTAACAATATCAATTTAATAATCTGTAGTTAAAATTAAATTGATATTGATATTCTGTTAATAATTATTCAGATAAATTTAATAATCTTCTTCAATAATTATTTAAATTGGTTATTTTATCTTTTAAATGATATAAATGGATTTCTATTTACAATATAAATATATGGTTCATATTTTAAATAAATTGGTTTTGTTTTAAATTTAGAATAAATTTAACAAATTGGTTTTATGGCTTAATAAAATGAATATTTTGTAAAATGATTTTAAATTTAATAAAAGAGATTTATAAAAGCAATTTTAATATTGTATTGTCTTTTTAAATAAATTTCGAATAAGGTTTGTAATGTTTATTTCAAATTGAATTTTTATTTATAACTTAATTTGAAAAATATTTGATTTTGAATTTAGTTGAATTTAAATTTAAAAGTATAAAGTCTTAAAATTGTTTTAATTTTAATATGTATAAGTTAATTTGTAAAACATTGTTGTTTTTATTTCTTTGTAAATTCATAAACATATTTTAAAATAAACTAACAACTTAAACTAAGTTAACATATACATTAATTTGTAATTAGTATTAACTATTTTAAAGAAAACATGTGTTGCATTTTTAAAAGAGTAAATAGACAAGTGTCTAATTTATGACAAGTGTTAAATTTAGTTTTAAATTTTTCTTTTCTTTTATTAAAATCTGAAAACCATTTAGTTAAGCTTGCATCTTTATTTCATTCATATTACATTTTCATTCTCCTAAATCAAAAGAGAAAAGATCAAACTCATCAAAGATAAACCTGCATTTCCTCAAATCTCTGAAACCCTGCATATTTAAATCCCTCATTTGCATATACAAATTACCCAAAACCCTGTACAAATCCATCAATTTGCATTTCCTCAAATCAAAGAAAAATCTGCATATTCAAATCTACACTTCATTTCAAAATCAAAATGAAGCATGCATGTTTTCCTGCATTCTGTTTAAATCCTGGAATGGATTTGAAGACATGAAAGTCTCTGCCTTCATGTGAAGATTTAGCAACTTAATCTACTTGCATGCTAGCATTTGGGTCAGTGAAATCAAATAGGCAAAACTGCATATCAATTCAAAAGGAAGCACACCTGCATTTTTATAAAGTCAAGCCTGCATTTCTATTGTTTTCTGCAAATTTCAAAATAATCAACAGGAGCTCTGCAATTGTTTTCTGCATTCAAATAAAGGTGAGTAACATTTATATTTTGAACTATAAATAGGTTTCTTGTTAAATGTTAAGATAAATATGTTTGTGTGCTTATATAAGGTTTGTTGAAATTGTGATTGAATGTGCATGTTGATTTTCTTGCTGTATTCCCAGATTTATCATTCTATTTAAAGAATTTCCTACCATTGATCTAAATTGAGATAACATCTGGGTTTTAAAATAATTCAAAAGAGTTTGCAGATTTTGAATTAGTATTCAAACTTATAAGTAATGTGTTATTTCCTTAAGATAGGTTTTAAATAAAAAATATATTAGAAGAAAGTAAAACTACAGAGTGATATCTCTGTAAAAATAAGTTATACCATTTATGTTGATCTTGATTAAACCCAGACATATTAACATTGAAATCCAGTTTTATAAACTAAAAACTTTTACTGGAACTTGATTTTAAATCAAGTAATAGGGATTTTAGAGTATGGTTTTATTTACTGCCTGTTCTTGAGCAAAATATGAATTTGTCAAAATTCTTGCAAACTGTAGTTTAAGAAAACTCAAAATTCTTTCTGAGTTATAGGGTAAGGATTATAGAACCTTAGAAAAATCAGAGAAGAATTTAAAGTTTGCTTGTTAAGTTGCATTTTGGATTCAAACTTTTTAACCCTAGTTTTTATTGTGTTCTTGAATCAATCAATTTCGGGATATAGGGTGGATCGAGTGTTCTTGTTTTTGGTGTATGGGTAGTTGATGTGTAGAGGGACTGGAGGCCGGAGGAATTGAATGCCTAGTGGTCGGAGCAGTTGGGAATGGACGTTGACAGGTTTCGAATTTGAAACCTGTAAAATTTTTCCAGGTTTTGCATCTGGGGGTTCAATTTTTGATTCCGTGTATGATTGTTCGAATTGATAATCGCATTAAGGTGTTGGAGTGTTTCTGGATGTGGAGTGATCATCTCAGATGATCAGAGGTGGCTGGGATCACCGTGCATATGCACGGTGATGAATTTCCTGATGATTTTTTTTGTCTTATTCTGGTACTCGAGAAAATCTTGGAATTCCTCGAAGCATTAGGGAAGTTAACTCGGAGTAAATGGGAAGAAAACCCGAAGCAAAATCATGGTTTCTCGGGTTGACCTGTAGTTGCAGTTTACACAGTAAAACTGTGTTGTTGTTTTTTTTTAAATATGGATTTTAAACTTTTAAAACCTGGGTTTTGAAAATTTAAAATCTGAAGTTTATGTTTAAAGAAAAGTTTAAGTTTAAAATCAAATTCAAATTTGTATTTTTGATTTGAATTCAAGTTTGTATTTTTGATTTGAATTCAAATTTCAGGTTTTGAAACCTGTTTTTCTGTTTTTTTTAAAATCTGGGTTGAACTTTTTAAATCTGCAGTTTTCTGTTTTGAGAAAAATATTAGTTCAAATTTAAATGCAAGTTTAATTTCTCATTTGAATTTAAAATTTCAGTTTTTAAAACAGAAACGTAAGTTTAAAAATTTAACTTTATTAACTATATCATGTTGATAAGATAGTTTAAACATTATTAATAATAAGATTTTAAAAATGTGAGTAGATTTAAAGTTATTTAAAATTTGGGAATTCAAAAGTTTAATTTGAGTTTCAGTTTTAAATTTTAAAAGGAGGTTTAAATTGAAGTTTTAAATTAAAATGGAAATTTAAGTTATCAAAAGTTTTGAAATGAATTTAGCTTCAAAATTTTTATATAACATTTGTTTGATTTGCAATTTAAAAAGTTTTAATTTTATTTAAAACTTTGATAAGTTTAAAATTCACTCTATTTTAAACTTGAATTTAAATTTAAATTTAAGGGTAAGTTCAAAAAGTACTTTGTTTTGAATAATATTGTTTTAAACATAATTAAGTTATGTTTAATTTTGAAAATTTGATTAAGATTTATGTTTTAGAATTAATTAATAAGGTAATTAAGATTTAATAATTAATTTAATTAATTATTTAAATTTGGAATTATAATTGAATAATGATTAATCAATTTTAAATTAAGATCATTAATTATATTATTAATTAATGATGAATGAATATTAATTATGTAATTAAGTTTTAAATTAAGGTTAATTAATTTAATAATTAACTTTAATTAATAAATAATTAAAGATAATTTAATTTGTAATTAATTTAAGTTAATTACCTTATAAATAATTTGAGGATGGTTAATGAAGGTCATTAACCAGGATTATTTAATAATTAATTAATTTGGTTAATTTTTATAATTAATTAGATTAATTAATTTAATAATAATCAATTATGAATGATTTGAGTATAATTACTTGATAAAGTAATTAAGAAATTAATTACTTAATGTAATTAATTTAATTTAATGAGATTGTTTATTTTTAATTAATTAAGTTTAATTAATTATAAACACTTGAGTTTTATAAATAATTACTTTATGTAATTAATGATTTGGAAATTACTTAGTTAAGTAATTAATTAATAATTACATGATTGTAATTAAGTGGAGATGTTTAAGTATGAGATAATTTGGATTAATTATTTAGAAATTAATCAAATAATTAATTAAGAAATTAATTTAAGGATAATTAATTTGGTTTAAATAGTAATGAAGTTAGTTAATTACTCGGAGTAATTAATTTAAGGAATAATTAAGGATCATTAATTATTTTAATTAATGATGTAATTAAAGATGATTAATTATGATTAATTAATCAATAATAGATAATTAAGGTAATTAATTAATTAATTAAGGGTTAATTATGATTAATTAATTAGTTGAGTAATTAAAGGTTAATTACTATTTAGTTAAGGGTAATTAACTTGAGAAATTAATTAGGGATAATTACATGAATGTAATTAAGAGTAATTAATCAAGAGTGATTAATTAAAGTAATTTATGATTTATTAATTGATTGTAATCAATTAAATGGTTGAGTAAGCAAGTTATAATTTGATGAAGTAATTAATTTAATTTAATTTAAATTAATTAAAGATGAAGGAATTAATTTAATTCATTTTAAATTAATTAGAGATAGAGATAGTTAATTTAATTCATTTTAAATTAATTATATTGTGATGGGTAAATCATTGCTTATGTATGAATGGATGTCATTGATTGTCTTGGATGCTTTGTGATCTCAATAGTGAGATGTATGATATTGTGTGGTATGGATGCTTGGCTGTATTGTGATGATAACTTAGGTTATCTATTATGATTATGATATATGGATACTAATTTGATATTGATAATGTGGGTTACCTGTTATTTGATAAAGTTGATTATCAGTTATGATTTATAACTTATCTATCTGTGTGTATAGATACTGTAATTGAATTGTTTTAAACCTTTAAAACAACTTGGACCTTAAAAGACACGCTTTGGATTTTGATGAGACCGGGATCGGGTTTCCATATTTGGATATCCGAAAACCACATCGATTCTAATTAACGTTAGGTCGTGTATCAAAGTGGAGCTTTGTGAAGACTCGAGGTGTAAGGACTATGAGTCAGTATAACTCCGTGGGTGATTCCGTAATGAGTTGACGGAATTAGTTCTTATAGATTCGAGATGGTGATTTAAAGTGCAAGGGTTATTGTCGTAAACTCTGAGGGTGATTCCAAAATGAGTGTAACGAGATAATGCCTTCGGTTTCGTTCGAACCCGGAACGAACTTGTATGGATTGAATGCTTTCAGAACATCGTCAGGTGGACGATGAGCATTCTAAGTGATATGTCCTATAAAGGTAATCGTAGCCTCAAGCCTCATCAACCGGGAATGGCTAAAAAAGGGGAGGTGCAGCAAAGCTTCGTGGGTCGCACCCACTGGAGAGCAAGATTGATCCCTATCTAGAAGTCCCTTTATATTCGGCTGTGTGGGTGGTTGCTAGCTACAACCATAGGGTTGTCTTGTTCGGAACTATTCAGTAAGGAATGGGTCCGGCTTTGTGTTGCAGGGGGTCGGGAGTGATCCTCGGTACGTTGATCTAGGCCACGTACTGTGACGGGCGGTACCCCAGTAGCCCTGCCATTGTATGGAATCCAAAATCCAATAAGTGCCAACGGTTTTGATTGTATTACTCACTTTTGTGGCTAGTAGCTGGAATTTAATGAATGTAACAATTTCGGCTATTTCTTATTTACTTGAAAACCCTAGACACTATTATAATATCAACGGATTTCCTATCAAATGTTTTGGTTAGCGTAAGGTAAAAACTTTTCCATGTTTATGTGTGGGAAGTCTTACGCGATACCTTTCTTTAAAAAGGGTTTTAAAAGTTAAGCAACTTTAACCTGTTACTCACACCAGGCCCATGTCTGACCCGGAGTTTGTTTTTGTTTTTCATAAACTCTTGGGTTCTCAAATTTTTATGAGTAGTCAAGGGAATTCAGGTTAGGATTCAGGATTAGCTTTGACGAATTATGGAGGAGCAATGGAGCAGGAGGCTTCCGCGTGTAGATATAGTATTCCGCTGTGTGTTCTCTGAGTTGTTGTATTATGTTGTATAACTAGACAGATGTTTATAACTGTCTAGTATGTGTTGTATATCTGTGTACTCTGATAATGGTTGTAAACTATGTAATATTTATGTTATTAATATAATTTATTCGTTCCGCTGTTAGATTCTGATGTGTTGTTTCTTTCTTCTCTTCTTTCTATTCTATTTTCTATCCCTTTCTTTCTTAAAGATGATGCGATTTTCCGAGAGTGGAAAGTCGGGTCGTCTCAGAGAGGTTGCCCAATGAAGAAACATATTAATGATTAAGAGATTAGGAAAACCCAAATAACCCACATCCTATTGCCTTGATTTCTTATTAATTGATAGAGTAATTAACAATAATATAATGGTGTATAGTTGGAAAGAAGAGTTTTAAGTGAGAAGAAGCCATTCAAAATTCAAGATCAGGACTAGCATATGTCAACCTTAGACTTACTACAGGTCGACATGTGAACATCCACATGTTAAACTATGGATGCTTCGCTTGCCGACGTGTAATAAGGTTATATGTTGACATGTGAAATGTTCCTTTGTGCTGACAATTATTTTCTTCATGTTGTACTTCTCTGCTTCCTTTAAAAGATCGAATAAAATCTCAAGTATAACTAATAAGGACCTCTAGGATGTAGTGTCAAAATTTGGAGTGTTTTGGAAGTTGTTTTGAGGTTTTAACAAATATTAATTAAAAGGACAAGCATACTTGAATTTTGTATTACACCCTCCTTCTTGAACTTGCCGTTGGCCTTCCTGTTCGCCCAAATCCTCCCTTTTTAGGTCCTCTTTTATTTTGCGTCGGTCCTGCCTCCTCCTTTTCATTCACCTTCTCCTCCGAACTAATAGCTTGAAGCAAAGCCATCTCAACTAACGTCTCATGAGATGCATCTGTGGGTACTTAGGTTAAAAGCAATTCTCAAAGTGGGGACTCTGGCCTTTCACAAACTTCATGGCTTTCTTCAGTAAGTATCAATCAAACTCATTTAGAACTTAGTTAGTTTTGTGAACTTATTAATATATTCCTTTAGAGTGGAATCTCCCCACCTAAGTTGTATAAATATTTCTAATTGCAAATTCACCTCAGCACTAGACATATATCGTGACTCAAAGCAATTTCTAAACTTAACCCAAGTGATAACTCTTTCAGTATTCTCATCAGTGATAATAGTCCACCAATCTAAGGCGTCTCCTTTAAGATGCCATGCAACCATTCACCTCTTAATCTGGTCCTCCCAACCAAGCTCCAAAACGATACACTCACAATTGTTAATCCAAGTCTTTATCTTCACAAAACCTTCAACTCTTGTATATATCTTTCCACCCATATTCTATAAGTTCTTGCACATCTTGGGAAAGTCTATAGGGAAGGGTGCTGCTTCAGTAGGCGGTGCAATGGGTGTCGCTGGTGTAACTTTTTGAGGAATGAGAACTTGCCCTACCTCAGGTATTGCTTGAACCATTCAGGCATCCATTGGATACTGGGTATCTTTTAGGTAGAGGGATTACCAGTTTCAAAGGAACGATTCTCAAGCATTATCAACTATTTGTAGGTTTAAACTTTTAGTCACAAGTCCCTAAGATAGTATTATTTCTTGAAAAGAAGATTTGCCTAGTGTGTTTGCGTATGTTCAAAATATATATCTATATATCATATATATAGTGGGGTTTTGAAAATTATTTACAAAAATAACAAGTATGCACTCATATGTATACCTTTACCCATTGATCGGGAAACCTTAGCTCCGATACCAAATGTAACAACCCGCCTCGAAACAGGACTAATTTTTGACCCAAAAAAAGCCCATCGAACATTAGACCCATTCCAAAGCTGGTTGTTGGTTCGTAAAGTTTAATAGAACATAGAGCTATTTATCTATGCATTTAGAATCTCACCGCGAAAGGATAAAATATAATATCAAAAATAGTTACCATTTTATAGAATCTCAAGTCTTAGAAAAGAAAATAACATAATACAACATAATAACCCCAAATATCTGTAGTTAATATCTCAAAATACAACATCATCATGTCTAAATGGGTACATCAAAAATATAAGAACAACATAAGTAAATAGGTAAATAACTACCACAAGACTCCATCTTTGCCTTTATGTCTTAAAATTTGCATCATCTTCTCTAACTTGAGTTGTAATGAGGAGAGAGTCAAAAAATAATGTCTGTTGAATAAAAATCTCGAGTCTTTCCATATTAGTACCTAGGCAATATAGTTTAGATAAGAATATGTCTTACATATAATAACTATATTTTTAATAAATGTCTTCAACTGTATGCCCGAAGGCTTTCTCAGTCCAATCCTATTACTTACACTATTCTAACCAATCTCTATAACTTGCTTTTAACTGTAGGCCCAAGGCCATTCCCAATCTCACGCATCTACCATCAATCATGTCCTAATAATATGAGAGTAAGTACATATGCCATTTAAATACCTTTTTAGTGGGAATTAGGTAGATTCTGACCATATATATATATATCTTATGTAGGTCCCGTCATTTAATACCTAACCTAAGGTAGACCCCTCAGTGGCAATAATCTGTTGAATATGCTAGTATATGATTTTGTTTGATGACAATAAACATATATATATATATATATATATTTGTGTTCATTTAAATGTACTTTTTATTGTACTATTTTATTTTTCACATAATTAAATAAATATTTGCTGAATAAAATAATAACACAGAATTTAAATTCAAACAAATATTTTATTACAATTTTGAATAGTACAAATTTGAGCTCTTACTATATATACACAATTTCAAATTACAACACAATTATTTACATACATTTTCACCTCACTACATATCACTCGTTCACTCGTATTTATCTTTAACTCTATTCCAGATTGAATCTAGCATCTGAATTATCTATAAAATAAACATTGACGTTGTAAAATTAAAAAGAAATATTTTTGCAATGTAAAATAAAATGAGTATTTTTGAATATGTTATTTGCCTCAGTTATTTGGGTTGTTCGTCGTCATTTATTTTTATTTTATCTACACGAACAACTTGTGACATGCATAGTGTATCACTGTACATGCCACAAGGCCGTGCACACCGATATATATACTAGATAAAACTGCAGGGACAGGTGAGCATAAGATCAAACCCGAGCCGAGGCTGGATTCGACTTAGGTGCACGCAATACAACATGAAAAAGTGGTAAATCAACATGTGAAACCGAAATCAGGGCCAACCAGACCATGCTAACAAGTGTGTCAACACATCAGGTGAACAAGAAAATGGATCAACCAGAACCAAACAACATCAAAACATATACAACTAGACCCAATAGACCAGATACAAATGGTCAAGTGCAAAGCAATGGAGCAACAAGTAAATGGCAATACATAAGCATGAGATAAAGGCGACACAAAGAAATCACCATAAATATGTATATATACACACACATATGTATACACACATGTATACATATATATGCAGTGCACAACATTTTAGTTCATCATAAAACAAGCAAATTGTATGCATGAAGACACAACTCGGTAAAACAAAAGAGAGACAACACAGCAGTGGTTGGAGTATAGCAAACAAGTATGTTCAAACGAAAATAAAGTAGCTTGAACTAGACTGCAAATGTACATGCATACAAACTAGTATGAGAACACTTGAACATGATCTCAAATGAAGCACACAAGCACGGTGACAGTGATCAATGAAGACCCACTTGAATAACAACTCAAAATGCAACCAATGCACCATAAATATACTCAAATCAATGCAGACCAGGCAGTGAGGCAAAAACATAGCAGTGAACCTAGCACTCCAGAGACCAATATGTACAACAAGACCACAAAGCACCCAAACAACACAACCCAGTAGAACAACATGACCACTTACATATATACATACGTCTGCACATATGCATACATATAAAGTAAGCACTCGAGCAACAGAGAGTGTGCACCAAAACAGTGACAAAGAACCAGTGTGCATGAATCAAATCAAGGTGGACAGAGCACTAATATACATATGCACAGTATCAACCAGACTAGACCCCAAACAAATGGATACAACAACAAGACTACTAACACTACAACCAGACAAACTTAAATATCAATGTAAATCAAGCTGAATAAGGCGTCACAACATACATATATACATGCAGTGACAACTAGACCAGTTCAATATGCAAGCAATCAAACTACAGCAAGGCTACAACTTCGTGACACTACAAGCAAACAATGAACTGGCTCGAAGCAAGAGAGGCTACAACGCAGTACACACACAAATGAACACATGATGAACACGTAGCAGTTCAAGTAACAAGGTCATGATTCGAAAGACAATGTAACAGCAGTCAACAAAAATTTAAAATGCCAAAGAATCAAAGTCGTGATGACCATGGTAGAGTTCAAACAAGTCAGAGTCAAAGCCAGGTGATAACATGAATTGAAAAAGTCCAAATCATATCAAAGTTCAAAGTTGTAGGAGAAAAGACGGAGCAAATTAAAACTTATCAAGCAACACGTATGAAATGAAAAAGTTAGAAAAGATCACCAACATTCGATTATAAATCAATGGCCGAGCATAGCAACTTGAAGAACTCAAATGGAATTATATGAACGTAAATATAGCGCTTTCATCCCTATTTAAACCCAATCATCATCATCGGCAGTGTAATTCATGAATGGAAGGTTACGCTATAGGATCGAGTAATATGGATAAACTACTTGTGCGGAATATGTAAATAAACAGTAAATGCAGTAAAGTAAATGACACCAGGGTTTTTTATACTGGTTCGGAGCACCGTCCTACGTCCAGTCCCAGACTCCTTCTGGAATTTCACTAACACAACCCTTACTTAACCCGGAGGAATAGGTTTACACTGCCTAAGCAACCGAACAGGACTTCACGCGCCTAAGCAACCGAATAGGACTTCAACTGCCTGAGCAACTGAACAGGACTTCTTTACAAAATAAAAAATGTACCCGACTGTATTGTGTTCTTAAATAACACTGATAAGTCAATTTAGTACAATCTTCCTATAGTCTTCTCCTTTATGATATATAGTGTGATGTGCATTGAGAATTGTGGAAGGTAAAGTGATTAATGATCAAAGTATGTGAGCAATTTGAATTTGAAAGCTTGAGAATAGATGAGAATTCAAGAATGCTAAAAGTAAATTCGGTGAATTATTTTTTGAATTCTGTAATCTATTTATAGAGTACAAAGAGTTGCAACTATAGATGAAAAGTTACATTGAAAAGAACCCGTGCAACCATTGGTTTTGAAAGCGTTTCTCTTTGGTGAAGAGAAGTGACTTTTCAAGAAAATGACAGTTGGAAATATTCAGACGTCTGAATTAAAAAATTTAGACTTTTGAATTAGATTGAAACGCAAACAGCAAGCTTTAGGCAAATTTTGACTAAATTCAAATGTTTGAAAATTTTCATTCAGACGTCTGAATATTGTGAAACAATATTCAGTTTTCAGCATTCAGACGCCTGAATAAATGATTTCAGACGTCTGAATTCAGACCTTTGTGCATATGTTTGAATGTATGTGCATATATATATATATATATATATATATATATATATATATATATATCGTTTCAGGAGATATTTTAACAAATTTCTAAGTAAAGCACAGACTATAGACACACCATACTTCAGCTTTAAAACGACTGAAAAGGCATATGCGACAAATCTACTGCAAAGATGATTAGTATACATAGAATATTTTATATAGCTTGTCATAATCAAAATCGAGATTCCAACATTCTCCCCCTTTTTGATGATGACAACTATATAGTCGATAATAAATATTTATAATATTGTTACTTTCCATGTCAATATGCACAATTTTTAGATTTCTCCCCCTTTGTCATCGACAAAAAGAAAGAACATAGATAACAATAGATAGATCATCTCATTAAAGCAAGTAGAAACAATAGGAATAATAGTTATGAAATTTCTCATACAACTTGTCAAACAAAGTTAAAACATAATCAAATCAAACATAACTGAAAAAAAATAGACATAGATAATTAAAATTGACTTGAAATAGACGGATCATTATGACTAGAACTCGAGCTTGAGGAAGACCACTAAAATGGGGATGGGTTGTAAGCCTTGAGTGGATGAAGAACCGGAGCAAGAAGTTCGATCCCATATTTTATTGAGAAAGCCTTTATAGTGTTGAATTTTCTTTCCGTCTTCTTCTCAAGTGCCTTAATGTCTCGATGAATCTTTGATTGATTTCGGGAGAGAGTGATGATGGCTTGTCTTAAAAAAAAATTCCGAGCCAATTTCTTGAATGGTGTCATCGTCCTCCTCTTCTTCGTGTTGAGTATGAGAAGAAGAAGCAACACTAGTATCTCGAGGTTGAGGAGCGCCTTGTTGAACATTTTGAGACCATTGATGGAAGGAGATGATTCGTTGAGGAGGAGGCCACGGTGGAAGACCCATCAATCCTAAAGTTTTAGCGCCTAACTCACTAATAGTTGTAAAATCGGAGTCGAACATTGGTACATCGATATTCAGAGTATGCGCATAATATAAACACCATAATGAATGGTTCTATATTTTCTCCGGATTGTGATGTCTTGAAATTCATCCAAAATAATTTTTCCGTAATTCACTTGTTGATTAGAGTAGATAGAATAAAGAGCCTGAAAATTTTCTTTATAAATTTCTCATAACTCCCCATCCTTGGTTGTAAGGAGTGAATAAGTGCACGATGAATGAGTCTAGCTTGTGGCCTTAAGAAGGTAGATTTTAAATTGCCCAGATTTATAAGTTGATCGGACAAGAAACGATGTGAATCTTCCTCTCGATGATCCATATCAACTTCAATCTCATTAATATCAATTCTTTGATAAGGACAATTTAAAAATGACCTAGTATTTGTAAAGGTAAGAAGATCTTACGCCACAAACTATTGACCATACCAAAGCGTTTAATTAGATTGTTATAATATTTTTCTTGATTTATAAAAATACCATTTTCTAATTGTTTTATTTGTAAGCCAAGAAATAATTTAGTTCACCCATATGTGACATTTCAAATACTTTGGTCATTATTTTAGAAAATTCTTGACATAATTTTTCATTTGTTGATCCAAAAATAATATCATCAACATAAATTTAACAATTAAAATATCTTGCTTATTTCTTTTAATAAAAAGAGTTGATCAACCTTCCCAATTTCAAAACCAGAATCTATTAAATATCTTTTAAGACGATCGTACCAAGCACTAGGTGCTTTTTCAAACCGTATAAGGCCTTTTTAAGTTTATAGACATGGTCAGGAAATTGTTAGTGTATGAATAAAGGAGGTTGTTCAACATAAACTTTTTCTTTTATATAGAAGAGCACTTTTAACATCCATTTGATATAATTTAAAGTTATGAAAACATGAATAGGCTAGTAAGATTCGTATTGCTTCTAGTCTAGCGACTGGAGCAAAAGTTTCTTCATAGTCAATCCCTTCTTCTTGATTATATCCCTACGAAACTAATCTAGCTTTATTCCTAGTAATATTTCCTTGGTCATCTGGTTTATTTTTGAAGACTCACTTTGTACCAATAACTTATTGATCACTAGGGCTTGGAACTAAATTCCAAATGTCATTTCTTTCGAATTGGTTTGGCTCTTCTTGCATAGTGATTAACCAATTTTCATTGGTGGATGCTTCTTTAATATTTTTAGGTTCAATATGAGAAAGGAAAACTACAAGACCTATTTGATTTAATTGACTGCTTGTTCTAACAGATGAATTGAGTTCTCCAATGACATTAACAGAAGGATAATCCCATAATAATCTAGGTGGAGATCTTAATTCGTTGTTATTGTTAACCATGTTTTCATTATTTTTAAAATTTGAAATTTCTATATTTATGATATTATCAGCGAATTCTTCATCGTCTCTTATACTTGGCAATTGATTAAAATTTTCATCGAAGGATACATGAAGTGTTTCTTCGGTGATATTGGTTCTTTTATTATAAACTCGATAAGCTTTGCTTTGATCTAAATATCCTACAAAGTTCCTTCATCGGATTTTGGATCGAATTTGCCAAGCTGATCTTTTGTGTTTAAAATGAAACCTTTTGAACCAAAAAGTTTAAAATAAGAAATACTTGGTTTTCGACCATTAAGAAGTTCATAAAGAGTATTCTTAGTTAGTGGTCGAATAGAAACACAATTCAAAACATAACAAGCTGTTGCAACTACTTCAGCCTAGAAATGTTTTGGTAACGTACTTCCATTTAACAAAGTCCTTGCACATTCTTGTAAGGTTCTATTTTTACGTTCTACAACTCCATTTTGTTGTGGAGTTATAGAAAACGAAAAATTATGGAATATTCCCTTCTTCTTGCAAAAATGTTCTAAGGCTTCGTTTTCGAATTTACCTCCATGATCATTCCTTATGTTTTCAATTTTCAATCCTTTAAAAATTTAAATTCTTTTGACAAAAGTTTTGAAATTATCAAAAAGTATCACTTTTATTTTTCATACAAATAGTCCAAGTATATCTAGAAAAATCATCAACAATGACAAACACATATCTACTGTGATTAATGGATTGTACTTGTGTTGGTCCAAATAAATCTATATGTAGTAATTTAAGTGGTTGTAAAGTTGAAATAACCTTTTTACATTTAAAAGATGACTTAGTTAATTTTTCTAACTGACATGCATCACAATATGATCAAGTTTAAAATTCATTTTTGCTAGACCTTTAAATCATCTTTAGAAAGCTTATTTATAGCTTTGAAGTTAATGTGACAGAATCGTTTGTGCCATAACCAAGGATCATTTTCTTTGGCTATTAAACACATATCTGAATTATGATTTATTTTCATATTCAGAATATAGATATTTCTGTCTCTATTTCCTTCAAAGATAAGATTTTTATTTTGATCAAAAATACTACATTTGTTTTCAGAAAAAGTGATTTTGAATCCTTTATCACATAATTGGCTGATACTAAGTAAATTATGTCTTAAATTTTTGACTAGCAAAACATTTGAAATGAGAGGTAAATTTGAAATACCGTTGTCACTCACATCGCCTTTGCCAGTGATATAGCCTTTGGAGCTGTCTTCAAATGTGACGGACCCTCCATCTGAGTAAGTAATATTTGATAGGATATCTTTGTCTCCTGTCATATGTTTTAAGCAACCACTGTCGAGTATCCATTTTCCTCTTTACTTGGGTGGGACCTACAAAAAATATGAGACAACATTGGTACCACCTTTTCAATAGGGTCCAAGAGTGAAGTCTTAGGAAACCAAACCCAATAGGGTTCGGTATCCCATTTGAATATGTAATCTTTATTTTTATGAACAATTTCCAAAAAGGTGTTAATATATTTCTTCCTAATGAAACTGTTGTTTGTTTTAGGAACCCAAACTTTTATGTTTTTCAGGTAAGTATTCCTTTTTAACTGTTTTGCAGTAGGATTAATATTTCTTCTATTTTTTTAGGTGGAGCTTTTGTTTTCTTAACATATCCTAATCCTTTCCTACTTGAAACAGATTAAGAGCTATCAATAATTTTAGATAAAGTTTCTCCTCCTTTATTAAAATTTGAAACATTTTTGGTGATGCTTTCTAACTTGGTTTTGAGACTAGTATTATCTAAATCTATCAATTTTACTTCTGTTTTTAGTTCGTGATTTTCAGAAACAAAAGCGTCATTCTTTTTTTTAATGTCAATTTCTTGACTCAAAAGTGTGAGTTGAGAATTAATATTAGAGAATGATTCTTGTAATTTTTCAAGTTCTTCCTTTAGTATTTTCTTCTCATCTTTAAACAAATCTCTTCCGAATTCTGCTTTGCTCTGATGTTCACGAGTCTCCTTATATTTTCTTTTGAGTTTTTTGAGAGTGTCAACTAGTTCTATATTTATCTCTATCATATCGTCAAAGGTGAAATTACTAACCTCGTTTTCAGTAGCCATGAAGCAAACATTAGCTTGCTCATTTTCACTGTCACTGCTGCTATCTGATGAAGAGGTATCTGAATCATCCTATGTAACAGAGAATGCTTTCATTTTCTTATCTTTTCTGCCCTTGTTGAAGTATTTTTTCTTTAGTTCTGGACATTCTTTCTGGATATGACCTTTCTTATGACAATTAAAACATTCGTACTAAGATGATGGTTTACTTGGGTAGTTCCTTTTTCCATCGTTTCTGTTGTTTTTTGGGAATTTCAAGAACTTTTTGAAATTTTTGGCAATAAAAGCTAGGTCTTCTTCATCTGAATCTTCATCCTTTTCTTCTTCAGCATGGAAAGCTATGTTCTTTTGTCCTATGCTTGTACTCGTTTTGCCTGCAGATTCACTTCATAGGACATTATATTTCCTATTAACTCTTCTGGTTTTATGGTAGAGAGGTCATTATCTTCTTCAATAGCTAAGAATTTTCTTTCCCATTCATCCGTTAAAGAGTTTAGGATTTTCGATACAATATCAAAATCAGTAAATTTTTGTCCTAATCCTAATAGTGAATGACAGATATCTTGAACTCTGGAGTATATATCATTGATAGATTCATCTTGCTTCATTTTAAAATTTTGAAACCGATATTTAAGCATAGAGATTTTGCTTTTTTTGACTTTGTTAGTTCCTTCATGATTGATTTTAAGTGTTCTCCATATTTCATAAGCAGTTTGACACATGCTAACACGATTAAGTTCATTTCTATCTAGTGCACAAAATAACATGTTTATAGCTTTAACATTGGTAGAAGCATCTAACTTTTGTGTGTTTGTCGATGTGGAGTATTCTCTTGTAGGAAGACTGTATTCATTTTGTGTAATATTCCATGATTCAAAGCTATTTGATAGCATATACATTCTTATACGAGTAGCCCAATAATTATAGTTCAAACCATTGAAAAATGGAGGTCGTGTAGTGGATTGACCTTCTATAAAACTGGTGTTAGTGCTTATATTACTAGTTCTTATAGTGCTAGTGCTAGTGTTACTATCCATATTAGCAAAGAATCAAATAACTATGTTACGGTGAGATGAAACCTTGCTCTGATATCAAATGAATGGAAGGCTACGCTATAGGATCGAGTAATATGGATAAACTACTTGTGGGAATAAGTACATAAATAGTAAATGTAGTAAAGTAAATGACACCGGAGGTTTTTATACTGGTTCGGAGCGCCGTCCTACGTCCAATTCCATACTCCGTCTGGAATTTCACAAACACAACCCTCACTTCACCTGAAGGAATAGGTTTACATCGCCTGAGCAACCGAACAGGTCTTCAACCACCTAAGCAACCGAATAGGACTTCAACTGCCTGAGCAACCGAACATGACTTCTTAACAAAATAACAAATGCACTTGACTGTGGCGTGTTTTTAAATAACACTGATAAGTCAATTAAGTGCAATCTTACTATAATCTTCTCCTTTATGATATATAGTGTGATGTGCTTTGAGAATTGTTGAAGATAAAGTGATTAATGATTAAAGTATGTAAGCAATTTGAGTGCAATCTGAAAGCTTGAGAATAGATGAGAATTCAAGAATGCTAAAAGTAAATTCGGTGAATTATTTGTTGAATTCTGTAATCTATTTATAGTGTATGAAGAGTTGCAACTATAGATGAAGAGTTACATTGAAAAGAACAGGTGCAAACATTGATTTTGAAAGTGTTTCTCTTTGGTGAAGAGAAGTGACTTCTCAAGAAAATAGCAATTGGAAATATTCAGACGTCTGAATTAAAAAATTCAGACTTTTGAATTAGATTGAAACGTAAACAGCAAGCTTTTAGGCAAATTTTGACTAAATTCAGACGTCTGAAAATTTCCATTCAGACATCCGAATATTGTGAAACAATATTCAGGTTTCAGTATTCAGACGTCTGAATGAATGATTTCAGACGCCTGAATTCAGACCTTTGTGCATGTGTGTGCATGTGTGTGCATATATTTATATATATCGTTTCAGAAGAGATTTTAACAAATTTCTAAGTAAAGTATAGACTCTAGACACACCATACTTCAGCTTTAAAACGATTGAAAAGGCATCTGCAACAAATCTCCTGCAAAGATGATTAGTATACATAGAATATTTTATATAGCTTGTCATAATCAAAATCGAGGTTCCAACAATTCGAGTTCAAGAAAAAATAGAGAGCAATAAATCATTAAACTCAAATCAATGTTGAGAATAACCAATAATCAATAAAAGGCATTCACGTACCAGTTCAAACATCTTTCGATCTAGACTAATTGGAGCAGCCGCATATTAATCAAAGCAAGCTCGATTGACGAAGCAACTCGAAGCAGAAACACAAATTCAATCGATTTATTGGAATCGACGGCTTCAATCAAATGAAGCCTTAATTTCCCGAAGAGGAATGAAGAAAGATCGGCAGATAAATATAAAAAGAAAACGAGGACATCTCTTTTATTTTAAATTGGGTCCAGTCTAGTTTATTTAATTTGGGCTTAAGTATATAAAGGGATTTGTTTTGTTTTTAGTTTTATTTTTTGATTTTTCTTTTAGAATTTTGTAACTTTCTAGTCATGCGACCAGGGACAAACTACGGGGCTTAGTTTGAGAATTCACAACTCAGTGACTGAGTTGTGGTAGGGTTTCGAGCGTTAAGGGTGTCGCGAATTTATGTGTGTAAGCTTTTGACTACTTAATTTCTAGTAGAAACCTTGGAGGCAGCACGTAGGCAGGGTTTTGCGGAAGCTGGGTAAATCTGTGTTGTTCTATTTCTGCTTTTATTATTCTACTATTATCTGTGCTGCAATTATTTGTATATTTCTGCATTAATTTTTATTATTTTTAGTATCACCCTATTCACCCCCACCCCCTCTAGGGTGAAATTGTTCCTACATAATCTAGCTGACATCACATGAAATCTCATCAGGCTACTTAACACTTCATTTTATAAAGAGGCGGATGCTACAATAGCCACTTAATACCTCAAACCTGAAGCGAACCCTCCCTAGATTTCCATCTACTATGCGTAAATGCCATCCCCGGCCATTTAATACTTCCTAACTAGGGAGGAGGTAGACCTTACAACAACCACTTACTACCCTCAATCCCCAAGTAGGGCCTATGTATTATCATCCGCAACCCAACCGTGACGTCTCACATTAGTCCGACTATTCGTAGGCATTAGTAGCCAAATTAACTATGCAGATTTACCTTATAGAATTGGGACTAACCTCGCATCCTCTACGAGTACTTATTATAGGCGATGTCTCACAATAATACCAAAGTCACACTATTGGTAGCCAGATTAGCAAGGAAGACTTCTGTGTACTTTTCACTGAGCTTACATCCCTATAACTTAGTTATAATTACACTCTCCTAACCATACTACTATATACTTTCTACTAAGGCTATAAAGAAAGATTCTTTATTCCGCTACTAATCATGTTCATTCTTAACTTTCATCCTAGAAGGTTTTAATGCTAATAAATAACCTACTTATTATGTTACTAATATGTTATTACTTATATGTTATTTATATACTAGGTGTACGAAGATTTCGTCATATCCTAGTTGTTAAACGGCCAAATTTCCAGTTTATACAAGTTTAACTCCATACCATAGTATACAATTTAGCCAAAATACTTATCCCAAATAAACTTGTATAAGAAATGGAATCAATCACCAAACTTATCTTATATCAACATAGAAGAACCAAGATTAAGAGAATTTACAATTTAATCTTTTACACTCTATTCAACTTTCACATATAAAATGGAAAAGGAATCCATATTAAAAAAACCTCAATCGTATCAAAGAGAAGATGAGAAGTGAAATAGAATATAAAATATTAGAATTGTAATAACTACACAAAAGAATAATTGATATCCCAGTAACATAAGAATTGACATTTCACTTTAGGGGAATTTTGGGTGTTCAGATTTGAAGTTTTCGTGAACCAAAATTCCTCAAAGCATATATCAAATCCAACATATACTATACAATTACTAAAATGAGAAAAACTAAGATTTTCACATATAGATAATTCCTAGCTTTCTTCTTTGGATTTGACTATGACTGCTAGTTAAAACTCTTTTCAGATCTCTTCCTTAAAAGCATACAACTAGTGGGTTATATACAAATTAGATTTATGATTTCAGGGTTAGAAATTGAATATTACCATCTAGAATTCCTTACCTGAAGATCTTAAGAAATTTATGTATCATGAAGAAAGAGAGACAGACAAAGTTTGGCCTATGTTCTCAAATAATTTATGAATAAAATTGAGGGGGCTGGACTATTACTTATAGAGGTTAGAAGTCACCAGAACCATCGGATTTAAATCGGGTAAACATAATAAAATTCGAATCATTATTGGCCTTAAATAACCTAGCTGCCAGCACTATTTAGGTCAATCACTCTTCCCCAAGTGATCGACTGCTAGCAGCTGACCAGCCAAAGGAAGGCGATCGACTAGTAGCGTGTATTTAGGAAGGTTTTGTTAGCCATTTACTTTTTTATTTAATTCCTCATAAATTCAATTAATGTTAAATTTAATTTAACAGTTACTTAACCCTAAGTTTCTAATTACAGTTAATTTTTAAATTTCAAACTTTGGCATTAATTATTAATTTGAATTATAATTCCATTTAAATTATTATGAATTTGAAAATTTTAAACGTCAATAATTTTTCTGTTTGAGTTCCATTTACAGAACTTTATATATGGAAATTGATTGGAAAATCGCCACAGATGCAATGGTGTAACTTCCATGGCCAAATTATGAAATTAACAAAATTTCCATTTTAGCCCTATTATTGATTAATTAATCTCTTATTAATTTTTATAGGGTGTTGCAAAAATATTTACAAAGTTGGTCCACTGCCAATTGGGCCATGCATCCAATCTGCTCCTTTATCGAAATAGCTAGTACGACCTTCCCCGTTACCTCTATCTCCATAGCCACCATTCTCAAGTCATGGTAAAGGTCTCAACATTAAATTTGGTTATGCAGATTGGTCGATGGATGTTTTCCCTGAACAAAGCCTTCACCATTGTTAACCCGCCTTTTGGCAAGGCGGTGGACGGATGGATTTAACTTAATTAACTACTCATTTGCTGAGGTTGGAATACGATGAGTTTGAGTCAACTGAATGGATAGATAATCATTTGCGGATGATAGATATGGTTACGAAGCCAGGGTTTGGCGTAATACGGTTCGGTCTAGAAGTTAGGAGTCGTTCGGAATGAATGATTCGACATTTGTGGACCGGCATTTCTGGTTCGGTCAAAGGAGATTCGGTATATATGGGTTGGTGTGGTTTGGCATAGTGTCGTGGGTCGACATGCTCGAGAAGTATTATAGTGTGGAGGTGGCTTGACATTGGTGGCACGGTTCGGCTTTGGTGAGGTGGCTCGGCATCGATAACACGTCTCCGCTTTAGTAAGGTGGCTCGGCCTAGACGAGGTGGTTCAGTCAAGGACGAGGGACACAAATGGGTCGGCATACAAGCCGTTTGGCACTGGAACGAGTCGGTCAGCAGGTAAGACATGGGATCGGCATTTCCGTTCGGCATTGAACTACATCGAGTCACCGCCAGAGGAATTTCCGTTCGGCATGTCGACTACTCGGGGTCGATTATGGTAGTGCAGAGCCTGGGTTGGCAATGGCCTTGGTGGGTCAGGATTACTCAGGAGGCCCAACTACCTGGATTCGCCTATAAATACAACATGCGGGGTTCTAGAAAGCAATCTTCTTTTCGGCTCCCTCACTTTCCTTTTTTAAGGTTAAGGCTACTCTACCATTTTATAACTGTAAGTGGTTCTAACATCAATAAAAAGAAATTTCCGGAGTGGACGTAGGTCGGAGTCAGCCGAACCACTATAAATTCCGTGTCTTTACTACTTTCTTTTTAATTTTGACTGTTCTTCATATTTATACTCTCTACACACATTCAGTCTGTGAGCTGTTACTGGTATTTGGTGCTTTCATCTGGATTTGGGAGTTAGTGACTAATTTTGGCGCTAACATTTTGGTGCTTTCACTCAGAAGGCAAACACTCAGTGATTTTGAAGCAAGAAACTTGGATTCTAGGAGGAAATGGCTAGGCCATCAGCAAGGAAGCAAGTGAAAGAAAGGAGCAATCAAGAGGGAAGTCAAGAGGTTTCCTATGGAGCTGGAGTAGGTCAAGCATCCATCTACATCACCAGAGATGAGATGGAAGCAATGATGAAGAGGCAAGAGGAGATGATGCAGAACCTCCTCAGATAGTTTGGACAGGCAGGGACAGCTGGAGTCACTAGAGTTCAGATCCATGGAGCTGGAACATAAGGACCCAAGTGGCAATCAAGCGAAGCATCTCAACAAGGCGCAGCCCCTAATCAACACAAAACTGCTAATCTGGATGGATCTAGGATAGGGGGCATACCACCTGGAAATGGTGGATCGATCCCTAGAGGAACTCTAGGCGATACCATACAATGAGATGCTGGTAGGAATACAAGAGTGCATGATGAAGATTATGTACTGGAATTCCCTTGGAAACTCGAGGGGAAACCCTTGATAGACAATGTTGGATTGGCTGAGATTATCAGGCGAACTATGCACGGAGGTTTGACCAATAGAGATCTGGAAGGAGTAAACAGGAGTCCGTTTACCCATGAAATCAGAATGGCCCGAAACCCATCGGAATTCAAGCTACATACTCTGGAAGTGTACTATGGCAAGGCTGATCCAACTGATCACCTGATGGGATACATAAGACATAAGGAAGTGCTGGGGGCATCGATGGAAGTGATGGCCCGATGTTTCCCACTATACTTGACGGATATAGCTGCTATGTGGTTCAGACAGTTGAAAGAGGGATCTATCAGGACATGGACAGAATTGGTGGATAGGTTTCCGAGGCAGTCTCGGGTTCATATCAAAAGGCTGAAGAACATAATGACGCTAACATCAGTAAAACAAAGGATATAGGGATCGCTCAGAGCTTTCTTAACTCGGTTCAGCACTGCAGTTTCTTCGGTGGATCAGCCGGATCCATCAATGATTTGATGGCAGCAGTATCAGGAGTCAGAGAGAATTCGAATTTCAGTCTGTCATTGATACGGGACCCACCAATGGATCTCAGGAAATTCTTTCACGAAGCTGAGAGATTCCTTCGGTAGGAAGATGCATCTTCAGATATGAAATTAAAGGAGGTGAATGCGGCTGAGAATAGAGGGCAATCTAGCGGAAGCTCGGATAAAAATAACGGTAAAGGAAAAAGGAAAATGGATGGCAATGGTAGCACTCCGAGAAGGCTGCGGAGGGAGTCAAAGTTTTCTTCTTACACAGATCTAACCGAGACTCAAGAAAGGATTTACTTGAATACTCGTGGGCACCTCCAGTATCGAAGACCGGCAAGGAGGGAACCTTTTGAGTATGAATGGGCATCGAGAAAGCATTCCTATTCCATGAGCTAGATGGGCATAGCACAAAAGATTGTAGGCATTTAAAAGATATCGTGGAGAAGCATGTAAGGAATGGTCTCCTACAACAGTACATAAGGAATCGGGCTGTAGTAGTGGAATGGGAGCGGCCACCGCCTACCTCGAATGAAGGTGGTACCGGATCTAGTGACCGTCGGCTTGTTATCAACTGAATGGTTTTATGGTTATGAATAAGTAATAGAACTCAAAGTAATACAGCTAGGTGTAAGTCACTTACACATGTACGGGATCGAGGACGGTCCCTAGGCATGCTCTGAGATGATGGAAAAACGTACTGCTTAGGTCTATGAAATCTTATATTCTTCCTGTTTTTCTGCAAACTCTGGTTCCGTTCTTGGTACTTTGGACATTTAATTCCCTTTTTTGTATGAACTTTTGCTTTGATAACTGAATTCTGTAATGATCGGATTTTGATCAATGTAATAAATGGTACAGGTCTCGCGATCACATCCCGACTGGAGAGACGAAGCAGTAATCATAAGTTACGAGTCCCTTCGTCGGAGAGCGATGGAATGGACTCGAACACAATATAAAAGTCCTTGACCAAAGAGTCAAGGCCGGAGAATATAAAAGTCCTTGACCGGAGAGTCGAGGCCAGAGAATATAAAAGGTCCTTGACTGATAGTCGGGGCCGGAGAATATGGAATGTCCTTGACCGGAGATTCGAGGCCGAAGAATATAAAAATCCTTGACCGAAGAGTCAAGGCCGGAGAATATAGAAGGTCCTTGACTGGAGATTTAAGTCCAGAGAATATAAAAGGTCCTTGACCAGAGAGTCGAGGCTGTAGAATATAAAAATCCTTGACTGGAGAGTTGAGATCGGAGAATATAAAAGTCCTTGACCGAAGAGTCGAGGTCGGAGAATATAGAAGGTCCTTGACCGGAGAGTCGAGGCTGGAGAATATAAGAAGTTCTTGACCGGAGAGTCGAGGCCGGAAAATATAAGAAATCCTTGACCGGAGAGTCAAGGCCGAAGAACGTGCAAGCCCTCGACCAAAGAGTCAAGGCTAGAACTGGATAACGCAACCCAACAAGGTCTATGGACTCGAAGTTAAACCCGGAAGGTCAGGAATTCGGATTTTGGCTTAGGATAGATGGACCCAGTGAGGTCTGGGATTTGACAAAGGGCTCGAAGCGGTCCCGAATTTGGATATTGACCTAGAATGGTAATAGATTTGGCTATTGGTTATGCATGGATTAAAACTCGGTTGATGGGTTCGGATGGCAATGGAATTGGCTCAGGGTTTGGTCTTTGGATTCGGAATCGGATATCGGATTAGAGGCTATTCAAAACACACATTCCAATAGTAAGGCATGTTTTGGAGGGCAAATGTTAACTCGCCTTTTGGAAAGGACATGGACAATCAACTACTCATTTGCTGAGGTTGGAATACGATGGGTTTGAGTCAACTGAATTTTCAGACAATCATTCGCGGATGATAGATATGGTTACGAAGCCAGGGTTCGGCGCAATACGGTTCGGTTCTAGAAGTTAGGAGTCATTTGGCATGAATGATTCGGCATTTGTGGACTGGCTTTTCTGGTTTGGATAGAGGAGATTCGGTATATACGGGTCAGTGTGGATGATGGTGTGGTTATGCATGGTGTCGTGGGTCGACATGCTCGAGAAGTATTAGAGTGTGGAGGCGGCTCGGCATTGGTGGCATGGCTCGGCTTTGGTGAGGTGGCGCAGCAGTGATAACACATCTCGGCTTTAGTAAGGTGGTTTGGCCTAGACGAGGTAGTTCGGTCAAGGACGAGGGACACAAGTGGGTCGGCATACAAGCCGTTCGACACTGGAACGAGTCGGTCAGTAGGTAAGGCAAGGGATCGACATTCCTATTCGGCATTGAACTACTTCGAGTCACCGCCAAAGGAACTTCCTTTTGGCATGTCGACTACTCGGGGTCGATTACGGTAGTGTAGAGCCTGGGTCGGCAATGGCCTTGGTGGGCCTGGATTACTCAGGAGGCCCAACTACCTGGATTCGCCTATAAATACAACATGTGGGTTTCTAGAAAAGGGATCTTCTCTTCGACTCTCTCGCTTTCATTTTCTAAGGTAAAGGCTACTCTACCATTTTGTAACAGTAATTGATTCTAACATCAATAAAAAGGAAATTTCTGGAGTGGACGTAGGCCGGAGTCAGCCGAACCACTATAAATTCTTTGCTTTACTGCTTTCTTTTTAATTTTAACTGTTCTTCATATTTATACTCTCTACATACATTCTGCCTGTGAGCTGTGACTGGTATTTGGTGCTTTCATCTGGATTTGGATATTAGTGACCAATTTTGGTGCTAACAACCATGTTCTTTGGTTGTTTCTTCCATTTCCCCTACTTTGCCACCCTAGAGGCCTCCACATCATTGTATGACTGGCATCCAGTAAGATACTGGTTTAGGTCATTCTACAGGGCTTAGGCCTCCTTCTCACCTTTAGCCAAGCTCTCCTTGAGGTCCTCTATTGCCTTCTCTACCTCTATCATCCTTTTAATATTGGCCTTAGCTACCCTCTCAACTACCTCCGCTGCTTCCTTGGCTTTCCCCAAAGCCTTTTCAGCCTCCTTTTAGGAAGTTTCCCTTACACTTACCTCCACATGAATTTGAAGGAGATCATCCTAGACGTGAATGGGGCATGGCATGGATTGACAACCAACATTAAAAAAGTACTAGTTAACTTAAAAATAAATTCAAGTTTGAAAGTTACCATCATGGCATCCCGGGCATGTGCATTCACCACATTCTCCAAGGGATGCCGATTCTAACCCGACCTGGGCCGTTGAGCATACTTAAGGGACTCTATGATCATAAGCCAGAGGGCCCTCAACAGGCAATCTAGGTCATCATGATCCTGGGCAAGGGAGAACTCTAAAGATATATGCATGATCGGCTCTCCCTCGTCCCTTATGACCACTCCGTCTTTATTATGAACATCCAGCCCATTAACGTAAGTAGCCACAGCCTTAGGAGACAAGTGCTCCATCCTCATACCTCTTCCTCTTCTTGTCGTCGTAAGGTGTGGGGTCCGATCGCTAAGAATTTGTGGGCACCTCAATAATTTCCTGGGTAATGATGAGCACCTTCGGCATTAAAGCTTGGGCAATCTCAGGAGCAGAGTCGAAGTCATTAAAAGAAAGCTAGTCAACCATTAAAACAATATAACCATAGTTGGTTCATGTGCAAGTAAAAAGAGTTAAAAGTACACGTACATTAACTACCATTTAGACCTACCTGGTCTTACCTTTTGATAAAGGGTGGGCATGAAGTAATTGTGATGGCTACACTAGATTAATCAATCTCGACATAGGACTCGCTCGATGGCATAACATCGCATTAGGATATAAAAGATCATAGGTAAGATGAGTCCCGGAGAATGGACCTGCATCTCTACTAATGCTTGGTTCGTAAAACCCTCCCCTTATGTTGCCTTCCTCGAAACTCTCAGTATCCTATGAGATGATATGCATCCAATAATGTTGGACTAGCACGTCAGCGGTTATTATGGATCAACAGTTTCACCAAGGTGTCAACACTAGATTCCTAAGTTTATCATAATCGACTGGTTACCACTCTCCAAGCCCCTCATCCTTGTTAGCATCATCGTACTCACGGTTCTCATTTGTAATCGATCTGGCATCAAGGTTAATGAATTGAAACTTCACGTAGTCTCATTTCTTCTTGGTCGGCTCTTTATGAGGGCAGCCCTCTATACCATAATAGTCTGTTTTCCCTTCGATAAAATGACCCAGTGGAGGTTTTTATTGGTCTTTGGGGCCTTTAAGTTCTGGATGTGATTGGGTTCCATTTTTAGCATGTCAATATATTTAATAAGCATCCCAAGGTCAATGCTAGTGGAATCAAAAGTGACTGCTATCAAAGGAAAGGATGGTAAGAGGAAAAAAGATGAAGAAACGAAGAAAAGCAGCATACTTGCATGGGTTTGGATTTTGGTGTTTCTTAGCTTGGGGTGTACCCCATGAGGAATGAAGGAATACTTCCCCTCTAGCCTGGGGAAGCTTTGCTAAGGACACCAATAAAGACATCGGGCTTAATGTTTGCTAGAAAATGGAAGTAGCTGCCATTAGAGTACCTGGCCTCCATCTATAGTCGAAATAGCATGTTGACCAAGTGAGCATTTGGCTCTTGAAGTCTAAGATCAATGCAAGCGATGTATACCCTGTATAGGAATCCATAGCTATTGGGAGTAAGCTGACTAAGGGCAACCCTGAAGGTATTGAGGATAGAGACAAGGAAGGGTGAAGAGGAAGAAAAGCCCCAAATTTGAAGTAACCCCAGAACTAAGAAAATTAGCTAGTAGGAGGACGATTCGGTCGGCTTGAAGCAGTAGGATACATCACCATTCCAATATTATAGTCATGCCTGGCTAGGTAATAGGCTAAGTTCACTACAACCTCCACAACCTTAGATGCTTTAAGGTCAGAAGCACAACCAATGTCGAACTAGAAGTAGTCATCTGAAACATAAGCGGCCTAAATTAAACTACAAAGTCCAAAACTTAATCCTAGCAAGAACAAAGGGCAATACCCCACAAAGGAAGCTAGATAGCCGTCTTCATGACATGCCCAGGCATCCCATGAAGACCAACTCGAGACTCAAACTTTACACTCCTAAGCAATGTTGCGGGCTAAGTAGCCCATATCTACTCTAGTTCAGCTAAAAGCCCAAGGCTCTTAATGTGGGCCTAAAACTATGACCTACGTTAACAAATCCTTAAAAAACTCATAAATCACAAGAGAACTTAACTAACATCGATCTATCACCACTGACATAATAGCGATAGTCTGTAGACATCCATAAGACGACCAAAAAACAAAAGAGTTTGCCAAGAAATAGCGTCGAATCTACTCCAAATCAGAACGCTTCAAAATAGAGAAAAGAAAAAAAGAAAAGAAAAAAAAGCATTTTGTTGAATGGCAAAACACAGTTTGTAGGCATTCAAAAATAAAAAAGCATTGAAGAAGAAAAAGGAGCTTACTGTTTTTGAAGATAGAAAGCATCAAAAGTTGGAGTTTTTGAAGGTTGTTAATGGCGAAGAATTTTTTAAGCTTTGATAAAAAACGAAAGAGAAGGAGGAGAGGAGTATTTATATATCTAGCAAATTTATTGACACTAGATTTGGAAGGCATAATGATTTCAACCATCTAGGTGTAATTAATGATATTATTAAATTCGAGGTTCGCACAACTGAAATACCATGGTGTCGCTATGAAAAAGGAATCATCCCAAAGAATCACATGAAGACAAGTAATGCGCACATTGAATGCATGATCGGAAGTCCTATCGGCGGGATCATCGTGATTTGATAAGCCTGCTTCTGATCTCGGAGACAGGCTTACTGGGTAAAATATTGCTCAAATTTCTCACAAGTATGATTAACCTGCTAGCACATCCAAGCCCTGCCAAGTTCAACCCGACCTGCACTTCTAAGCCTGGCCCATTTTAAACCAGCACACATTCAACCTGGTCCAAGCCAGTCCAGTCAGCACACTTTAGATATATAGCCGCCTAACTCCTCTCATAATGAAATACAGCTAACTCATCCAACTTGGCCTTACTCAAAAGCGACTAGTCTGCGGCCTAGCTCTATCTCAGTCCACCTACGACTAACCCTTAGCAGCCCATCTCATCATCACGAGCTTAGTCTAGCTTGTCCTCTCCATCCTTAGCAATATTCAGCTTCACTCAACAATCGTCGACAATAAGAAACCGATCCTAATAATGAAGGAGAAGCTTCTCTTCCACTTTGTCCTTTGGAAAAGAAAAGTAAATGACAAATAGTACGTCCAGGTATATTAGGTACTGTAGCATATATGCCAAAAGTATGCCTATTTTTGTAGCAAGCCGCCTTTCTCACCCCAATACACTCACCAAGTACGACATAATAGCTGGAAAACTTCTTAGCCACATATTTGTATCACCTTTACAGCTATTATCCATCAATATATGTAACCAAATCGATGGCCAAGAGTGGTTCTTGCCTATTTTATTGCTCAATCTCAACCATCTATTGTCCATATCAACTGCTATAAATACCTCATGTCATACAACATCAAAGGGGTTGAGTTCTAGTTTATTTCTAAGCTCGGAATTTTATTACCAGCAAGTTAAACACTCAAAGCTCTTGATATTAGTTATATTGTAGCCTTAAGCGGTTAATTTCTTATTATTACCTTGTAATTCTTTGTAATTGTAAGAGATCAACATAGTAAGTGATCTTTATAAAGGACGTAGGCAAGCTTAGCCGAACCACTCTATATCTTGTGTCATTCACTTTAATTTGCTCATTTACTCCTCATTTTACATTTTTAAACCTAGTGTTAGCAAGTAACCTTTATTAACACAAACGCATTAGCTTAGTTATGAGGTTAGATAAATTTTTATTCAATATGCAGTCAAAGAAAAAGAGTTATGTCGATAAGAGGAGAAAAGAACTAGAGTTCGAAGTAGATAATCATATGTTTGTGAAAGTTTTACCAATGCAAGGATTTATATGCTTTGGAAAGGTGGGAAAATTGGCCCCTAAATATGTAGGACCATTTACAATGATTGAGAGGATCAGTAAACTTGCATATTGAGTCCAGTTACCAAGCAGTTTGGTGGCTGGATAATGTTTTTCACTTATCACATTTGAGGAAATGTGTGCGTGATCCAAATACGGTGGTAGAACCTATGGCGGTTAAGGACTTGTTTGTAGAACCAGATTTAACTTATATTAGGCAATCAAAGGGGACAATAGGTCAGCACATGAAAGAATTTGAGAAAATTTATTAAATTTATTAAATTTATTCACGTCCATTGGAGTGATGTTGTAGATGATTATACGTGGGAGCTAGATGTTAAGATTAGAAATATCTGTCTCGAGTAGTTTTGACATGTATGATTAAGAATGTAAGTTATGCTGTATAAACTAGTAGTGACATTAGTATGATTTTGTGATATAATCACTACAACAATAAAAAATACCTTCTGATAACATTAAAAAAGGGTTGTAATAGGGGTTTCGAAATGTCTTTGCAAATATCGTCATAGGCCAAGTTGTAAAAGGGTGGACACCTTTTACAATGTTTTTCAAGCATTGTAATAAAACGTTGCTACAAAACTTTACTACAACGGTTTTCTAATGTTGTAGTAAGGTCTTTTACAACTTTTATCTGAGTTGTAAATCATAATATATATATATAAAAGAAAATCCTCAATAAATTGTTGTCAAAAGTTTATTAATTTTTTTTATAAACGTTGTAAAATAATTTTTATGGTGTTTTGTTAATGTTGTGGTAGATATTTTTAACCTTTTTTAGATGTTGCAAAATATTTACTACGACTTTTTTAAAAGTTGTATATGCAGTTTAGATTATTTTCAAGCTGTAGTTATACCTCAATATCGTATTATGGCAAATACAATAATATAACTACAGTAACTTAAATACATGAAACACAACAAACTGAAAACTTTACAAACTACTTTATGCCAAATAAGTTAACGCATGTTCCAACACAGTCAAATTATTATAGGTTCCAACACAGATACACACATGTTGGGCCATAGATATATAAACAAAAAATCAAACACATACCGTTGCATAATAGTCTAATCAATAACGACGACATAATTCTTGTGCAAAGCAACCTTTGTTCCTACAGCTTGCTGAATGGTACATGCTTCTGAAGTCCCTCTCCACAACGAAGCTTGAGGTTCCATTGGCATATCCACCCAAACTTTCCAATTATCCGCCTCAACCGGAACATGGTATACCAAAGCATCTGGATCAGTAGATGCAAGCTTTCCTTTAGTAGCAACCTACTTCTGCCAATTGGGTAGCTTGCTTTTTTGGAAGCTACATATGACTAATTTAGAAATTAGTACTACCATGACGTGATGGTGTGTGTGACTGCAAGCATGATTAGCATGATAAATTAATCAAATACAAATACAAATTAAGTCTCATAAAAGAATAATACGATAGAAACTTATCAAACGGAAATTCTATTTGAATATGAGAAGGTGATGTGTAATATCGACATGTATATTTAACAAATGGAGTATCCAAAGCGTGAATATTTAGCAAGTGGAGTATTCCGCATGGATCGAAATATTATATTTTTAGATGAATATTTATCAAGTGGAGTATCCAAAGTGTGATCCTTCGGAATGAAGTTGTGTATTGTATAACATGCAATTCAAATTTATCCACAAGCCATGGGTAAGAAATTAATATAAATTATTAAACTCTATTGGGTATTGTTTCTGACAATTCTCATTACACACTTTATTCCTTGCAGATTTCTTAATTGATCATATATGTAGCGGTATATTTTGAAGTAGCAATCGCAAAACTATGTCTCATAAGATTGGTATAGTATGTATTCATTTTGTACATAATATATAGTTGTAACAAGTTTGTGTAAGTGCATGATAAATTTATGAATCCTGCAAGTCGATTAGAACTACCTATAGCTAGTTAGCACAAGCATAAATCAGCAACAAGGAAGTAACCTAGTATCAATAACCATTGGAGAAAACATTAACATTCTCATACTCACGACCATGAGTTTGTAATGAATCAACTGGTGGGATGTAAACTTACATGTAGGAATTTGAAATTTGAAACTATACTGCATAGGGTTAGCCACATTTTCATGCAACTAAATTTACATGTAGGAAGAGAATACTATAAAATTAGTATACCTTTTTGTTATTCAAATTATGACCAAACTGAAATGAATCAATGATTAATGCTACTATATTTATCAAGAGATATAATGATATATAATATGGTTAGTCTTAAGTTTTATAAAGTGCGGTCTCATGGATACAAGACTCTGTAAAAAGATCCATCACGTGTAAAATGAATGAAATTTTAGGATATTCTTTTCCGAATTGTTTGGAAAACAATCTATGATCAATTAATTTCAGTCCTAGGGTTTACAATAGTACCAAAAGATTAAACAATTAAGGACCAAGAGTGTTCACTTAATCCTTTTTCAAACAAACAAAGGAAGCATTTCAAAGTTACTGTAACACTGCATATACAAACAAAAAAGATCATCTACTGTCAATGAAATTTATAATTTCAGTAAAGCTAATTTATTATTTAACCATTTTCCTACTTTCTATATGTAAAGTAGAATTTTACGCTTGATTATAAGTAAATTTATCACGTTGTTTGTGCTCAACATTTTTTTTAGAAATTGGGTTAAAGAGACCCAAGCCCACAAAGTAATAAATGGGTATAATACCCAAAACAATTACACCGCCTCACGCTCCTTAATGAACCCTAAAAATTAAAAGAAGGTCAACAGTGCCTCCATAAACTTTAGCCTCTCAAAGAAATAAAAATGGCAGACCAGAAAAAGCTGTATGCGATCATAAAATTAATGAAATTAAGGCTTCAAGGAGGCTTCCACTCCTTCGCAGCTTTACAGTGCAGCCCTTGAGACATTGGAATAGGACAAAGATAGCTGTGATAGGGCTGTTTTTGTCTTCGTATCCATAAAGCTAGTCGCTTGCTTTCAGAAATATCGTTGATCTTTGTATCTGAGGTGATCATAGCGGAAGCGGCCAAGTTTGAGGATTTTGACAGTAAATTAGAACTGGCTGCTTTTGCTTCAGCTACAGGAAGACACGTAGCATGGTTTGCCATTGGAACCTCAAGCTGTATGACAGTTGAATCTACAACATATGGATCTCGTACAGGATGTAGTGCAGTGCTAGATTCTCCTCTAACCTAGTCAGATAAGTGGTAGATCTGTTTATTTAACTTGCTTAAATAGAATGAATTTCCTAACCTTTGATCATTGATGGCCAGAAGAAACTTGCTGCCATGGTCCATACGTCTACAACACCTCCTATTTGAATCAGGTAAATAATTGTTTAAATTAGCGTATGATTCAGTTAGAGATGAGATTGTTTTTAACAGTAGCCTTGTTACTTCCCTTGCAAGCCTTGAGTTGATGTTTAAGAGGAGCATCTCCAGTAATGTTGTCTACATTATTCTTTTGAAATAGAAGAGATAAGTGATTGTTGTTATTTTTAGACTTTCCCATTAAGTCAGCAGCACTTGACTTGATAGTGTTGTTTGAAAGGTGCCAGTTATCATTGTGCAAAAGCTCGGGGTTGAATGAGTGGTAATTCCTATTCAAATCTGGCAAATAATCAATATTGTTAATAATAGAATTATTTATATTATTTGACTGTCAGTGTCCAAAGCAACTTAAGACTCGGTGAGAAATTTCCCCCTTTATACGTATTCCTCAATTGATTCTTCAAATTTGTCAGAATCATAAATATGTGAATTTGGTTGCTGATGTTGTTAGACTTGCTAGCATTTTGAAGAATGATGTATTCAATTTTAATGGCCTTCTATAATTGAATGCTATCTGTTTCTATTTTATTGTGAAGTCTATTATTTCTTCCTTTCTATAAAAAGTAGACAACTGTAGCAAGAACTACAGTTGCTTTGTTGGATTCCGTTTTCCTATCTTTGAAAATTTCTGAATATGATGTATGCTATCTCTAATATTTTGGAGAGCAAATGTTGATTAAGGTTGATTTTCCTTTTGGCTATGAACCAAATGTGTCTTGAATACTGACAGTCAAAGAAGAAATGGTCGGTATTTTTAATATTTGTTTTGCAAAAAAAGGGCGTTGATGTTTCCATTGTTTTTGTCCTATTTTGCACACTTTTCTCTGGTCAGTAAGCATTTAGAATTGAAAAGTATGCGCAGAAAGCCATTTTTGGGAAATTAGCTGAATTCCAAATAGTTTTGAGCCAATCTACTTCCATTTCTTCCCTTTTTAAGTAAGTGTTTTTAAAAGTGAATTTTCACTTTGATGATACTTTCCAACTCCAAATGTCTTCATCTTGACTTGAATCAATTTCAATTTTACAAATTGTGGAGTTAAAAATGGATGTTGTTGGTTGAGATTGTGTGTTCCAAGAAGAATTTTGAATGATGCTTTCTACTTTTGCATTGGCTTTCCCAAAATAATAGAGATTACTCCATCCTAATAAATTGATTAGAGATTTTCCATTTATCTAAGGATCAAACCAAAGGCTTGTATGACTGCCATCTTTAAAGTTTCTTTCAATTATTTTGGCACCTGCTTCCCTGCATTTTAGAATATTTTTCCAAGCATAACAATAATGGTTTTCTATAGGCATGGACCAGAAGTTTTTGTTTTTGACATATTTAGCTTTCATCCATTTGGTCCAAAGAGATTTTCCATTAATAAATTTCCAAAAAATTTGTACTTGCAGGATTCATTTATGTCAGCAAAGTTTCTAATACCTAATCCATCAGTTTTCTTTGTTTTGTAATTGTTTTCCAAGAGATTTTGTGAAATTTTCTATTCCAAATGAAGTTAGCACATAATTTTTTGATTTTCTCCATAGCTTTAGTTGGAATGTTGTGAGATTGCAACCAATACTTGACAACTGCTGTGATGACTGTATGGATGAGCTCAACACTTCCTGTAGTTGATAACGGTTTACTAGACCAATTGTCAATTTTACTTTGAATAATATCATGTAGTTTGGCACAATCTCTTTCTTTGATTTGATTACAACTAAAGGGGAGTCCTAAGTATTTTATAGGAAGGTCACTTTGTTGAAACATTAAGATATTAAGAATCACCTCCTTGCTTTAACATGCTTTACTGAAATATATCTTGCTCTTATTTTCATTAATTTGGAGACCAGCATGATGACTGAGGCTGTCAAAAATATTTTTAATAGTAACAACATTTTGAGTGTCTGCATTTAAAAAATAATAATAAATCATCAGCATATAATAGATGGGTAATACAAGGAGTAATTGAATTTACTGGTTTTAAATTTTTATTCAACTGCTCCTTTTCCATTTTTTATGTAAGATATTCCATCGCTATGGTAAAAAGGTAAGAAGATAAAGGATCTCCTTGCCTTATTACTCTATTACTATGAATGAATCCACAAGGGGAACCATTAATGAGAATGGAATATGATACATTACAAATATATTCTTTAACTAGGTTGTAGAATTTTTCATTGAAGCCTAGTTGTCTCATCATGAAAATTATAAAATTCCTATTGATTTTATCAAAAACTTTGTGTAAATCAATTTTAATGCACACATTATTTTTACCAAATTGAATAAAATTTCTTAACAACTCATGAGCAAGCAATGTATTCTCAACAATGTATCTATCTGGAATGAAAGCACTTTGGTTCTCAGATATAAGAAATTTGAAAAAAAATTTATCCTTTTACTTAAAATAGAGGCAATAATCTTGTATAAGAAATTATAGTAGGCTATTGGCCTATAATCTCCAAGGCAGTTAGGGTTTTCAGTTTTTGGCACTAAAGTAATAAAAGTATGATTTATGTTTTTAAAAAGCTTGCCAGTGGAGAAAAATTCATTGATAGCCTCAAAAATCATGTTTTTCATTTCATCCCAATGAATCTTATAGAATTTGGCCTCAAAATCATCAGGACTAGGGCTTTTGTCATCCTTAGCAGAGAAAACAAAATTTTAATGTCATCTAAACAAATTGGAGCAAGTAATATTTTCTCACTATTTACATGAAGCAAAAATTTAGGGGTGATATTAGGAAAAGTACCCCGGACTCCCAACAGAATTAACAAATCGGAGAAGTACAAAATAGCTTCCTTCTCCAAGTGTGAGGCTTCATTAATAATAGATTCATTGTTATTGAGTAGTTTTCCTATGTCATTACAGTGTTTTCTAAAAGACATTTTTGCATAGAAAAATTTACTTGGAAAGTCCCCACTACTAAGCCAATTTACTTCGGCTTTGTGCCTGAGATTAATAGCCTCAATATGGAGAGATTTGGAAAGCTTTCTTTGCATATGAAATTTTTTATTTATAGTAGTATGGTCTAAGCAATCTAAGTCTAAACTATCTTGCAATCTCTCACATTCCTCTCATATGATTGATTTCATTACTATTTTTGTTATAATTCTGGGTTTTAAGTTTGGCCTTAGTATGTTGGAGAAGCTTCCTTAACTTAAACTGAGCAGAGCCCTCCGTTGTAAAGTGGAAACAGTTTCGAGTAACTAGTTTATAGTCTTTATCATGTACTCAACCATTTATAAATCTGAAAGGGAAATTGTGCTTAATAGTACTTCTGAGAAAAAATAAGGTGAATAGGTTATGATCACTAGTAGCTTGGGGTAAAGAATAACACCTAAAATTGGGAAATTGATTAATAAAATCATGATTAACTAAAATTCTATCAAGCTTACAATGAATATTTCTAAATTCGCCTGATTTCCTGGTGAATTTATTGCCTTTGATAGTGGACTCAATTAATCCGGCTTTAAAAATAAAATTAGAGAGGAATTCTAATTTCTTAAAAGGAATTGTAATTCCACCACTCTTTTCAGAGGCTTTCATAACAGTGTTAAAATCCCCTATAGTGATCCACGGTAAATTAATGTTAATATTTAATTGGTCCAAAGAATTCCAAAGTATAATTATTTCTTTTTCAGAATTAGAAGCATAGAAAAAAGAAACATATATTTGAAGGTCCCCTTTATCTTTAAAATAATAGTGGATAAATTGAATATTAAGAGAATAATGACATAGTTACCAAATGTTGGGGTCCCAAATAGCAATAATTCTACCATTACCCCCCATAGAATTATTATGAATTAAATTCCAATCGTTAAGATAATTGAGTTGAATAAGATCAATATTCTTATCAGAAAGCTTATGTTCTAAAATGCCAGCTAAAGTAGGCTTATGAGAGTGCAATAAATTTGAAAAATCCAATTTCCTTTCAGAAGAATTAATTCCTCTAACATTCCATGTAATTATAGGCATAATTTAATATATAATAAAAGGATATCTGAAAGGATATCACATTAGCTACAGCGAAAGATTGCTGCTAACTTCTATGCTTTCAGAAGCTTTCCCTCCTCTTTTTTATAGTCTTTTTTGCTTTGGACTTTTAAGAACTCCTCACATTCAGGATTTTTGATAATATATTTCTTCTCAAATGATTTTGTATTTGAACTATCGGCAGCATTATTATTCATGATATCCTGTATATTCTTTTTTCTGGCTATTTTCCGTTTTTTGCCGACAGGGGAAGAAGAGGAGGAGAGCAGAAGGCGTGCATCCTCTAATAAGGATTCAGAGATGGTTGAGCCCTTTAGAAGGCAGTTTTTAGATGAGATTAGTAATTTCCTTTTATGAATCTTTTGAGTTACCGTCTGTAATTGCGGGGGAAGAAGCAAGAACTGTGCGTTGTTATCCCCATGACTCTGTGATTGATTTTCTACGATTTCTTTAATATTGCCATTTGGAACTAAATTATCAGCAAATCCGACCATTTCCTTCTGCTGTTCTGTATCCATGGCTAAATTGAGGCTTAATCTTTCTCCTTTGTGTTTCTTGAAATCGCTTGCAAAATTGAACTCTCAGATTGCTCATCGTTACAAATAAAGTCCATATCGTCTTTTGAGGTTACTAGGTTTGGGACAATGTCTTTCTTTAGAAAGATTTGAGTATTATCTAAACCTGAAATATTATCAAGAATGGGTGGGATTTAGAAAGATTATTTTTTTCCAAAGATAACAACATTTGAAACCTGGTTGCTTTTTTCTTGATAATAAAGACGATGCTCGTTTCTTGGAATTTCTAAAACTGGTGATTTTCTCATATCAGTGTTGAGAATTAAATTCTTTTTTTTTCAAACTGATTTCCATAAGCAAGCTTCTGTGAGATGTCCAATACAAACACATTTGATACATCTTGGTGGAATCCATTCGTACTCAATTTTCTTATTAATATTTTATCCATCATGCATAGTGATGTAGGCAATGTCTGGTAGATCTTCATTTGTTTTAATTTCAACCAAGATTCTTGCATAGCTGAGTCTGGTCTCATTGGCCGTAGGCATATCTAGCTTTATCGGATTGCCTACAACACTAGTGATAACGACGAATGCTTCCCTTTCCCATAATTTGATATTTAATTCGGTAGTCTTATCCAGATTGGATAAGTAGAAAGTAAATCACGATTAAGAACTATTTCCTTGTCCCACTTTTTCAAGATAATAAGCTTTCCACCGATAAAGAATGGGCCGTTTTGGATAGCTTTATTACAATCGAATTCATTTGAAAATCTGATGATAAAAAAACCATTATTTCTTGTGTAGATCTCGAAATTGCCAACTGGGTTCCATGTTTTAGATACAAAATCCCTGAAATGATGATAATAGAGACGTGTTCCAAACACATAAGCTGCTATAGAATTGTTCCATTTATCCTTGGTTCTTCGGCTAATCTCCTCTTTAACAACAACAATTTTCTTATCTCCTAATTGATAGAAGCTAAATAATTCAGATCTGCAATAGTTTTTAGGCCGTCTTTCTTGACTAAATCTGCCCAAGAAGATGATGGTTTTGCTAGATTGGTATTGTTGAATGAGCGAGATCTTGAGGCATTGAGGGCTTGATTGTTTCCTATCTGTTTGTGAATATAGTTCTAGCTGGATCTTTGCCCTCTGGGCTGAGAATTTGTCGGAATATTACCTCTATGCCCTTGCGATCTCCTTTGAGATCATGCTGGTTGTCTCTTACGGCAATTTTTGACCGTTTGAAAACCATCGTTTTTTTGGTCAGAAATCTTGTCCTTATGATTTGAGAGAGAAGAGAGAGGAGGGAGAGCCGGAGAATCAAGGAGGGGAGGAGAAGATCTCTTAGAGATCTGATCGGGATTGCCATCAAAAATTGGGTTATTCTTGATGGTTATGGCAGTCATGGCTGAGAGCTTCAATGGAGAATTTGAGTTTTTAATTGAGTTACTCAAAATGGATATGTATTTCTGAACTTTGACACTTGATTCTCCTATTATTTTTGCACATTGCTCTTATTTGATTTTCATCTTCATTCTTTTTTTTTCTTTTTTCATTAATGAAATAGAGTTTTACAGCTTTTTTTGAATATTGTTTATTTTCCTTTTATGTCTTGAAGAAAATTCTCTTTTATTCCAATTTTTTTAACTTTCAAAATACATTTAAAAGTTTGTTTTTATAATTAATTTTTAGTATTGAACTGAAATTGAATTTTTTTTTTAAACTAATATCTTTTAGGTAATCATTGCTGTCTCCATATATAATTTGACATGCTCAAACTATCATTTAGATAGTTTTTGAGTTATTTCCTTGAGGCTTGCTTATATATCAGGCAATTTTTTCTTCAATACTACAGTCTAGGAAAGAATAAGTAAAATACATGTACTATTAAAAAATACTTAAATTCAGTTCACACTCATCCAGCTACAAATGCATTTTTTAAAAGCCAATTTCATTAAGTTTACTCAAAAATTGTGCTATTAAAAAATGATAATATTTAAGTCTTAAAAATAACCTCTTATTAGACCGGGCCTATATGTGGTGTAGTTCAAATTCATTTTATTCTTTTTTCAGAAAAAACACATGTACTGGTTTGATATTCACATGCATCACCGATAGTAAATATACCTATTGGTGAATTGTATTTCACTAACATATCAAATATTAATCAATTTGACCGATGTTGTGTTTTTACCGTGTCTTGATTAGTTATAGAATTTTTATAATTGCATAGCCACAAGGCAAGGACAACTGCACAGCTATGGATAAGAGCAATAGTGGTGTATATACATTTTATTCTTCTAATATATATTTTTCCCTACCAATATACGTCTTATTCAGACCGTCGTAGTTAATTTTCAGTTTTATTTACTAATGTATATTTACGAACCAAGCATCATTACCATGGATATGGTGACCATTTGAGTGGTTGGAATCATTTTAATAGAAAACGCTAAATAGAACTGAGTTGAGGCTTGAGATGATGAACTATGCATAATACATGGATTGAATCAAGCAAGCGAAAAACAAATCTAAAAAGCGTAGCAAGAACCGAAACTATAAGAGAATATACTAGATGTTAAGGATATATAAATCACTTGCGAATTAGCAAGAGCAGTTGATGGGCCAGCCATTATATTTTCCATTCCCGCCATAGGCTGTAAGAAGCATAATCGTCAAATATGCATGTATTAGCTAGTAATAAAAATACCTAATTCACTTATAACTTACCAACATGGTCAATTTCTTAGCCCTTGGAAAGTATTCTACAATCTAGGAACTTGGTTTTTCAATGCAAAAACTTTCTTCGAGTTTGTTATACGAACTCCCGGTTGAGTTGGTGAAACACCAACCCAACTCCTCTTATTCTTTCACACCGTTCTTTACCAAATGTCTTCACCACACCATCTTCACTTTAGAAGACCGTTCTCTGATAGCTTTTACTATTACTGTGCTCTTCTATCTTAGTCTGTAAATTTTAAAAAGAACCAAGAAGTAAATATTATATTCTCACTATGCATGGGCAATATTATATGCTTCCTATGCAGTCAGCAACAACTATTTTTGACGATTCCCCTTTTTTTTTTCCAGTGTGTGACATGCACCATAAATCGTCCCTATCAATGTCGTAGTCACATTCCTACAGCAAAATAGAAAATACAAATTAGTTTAATGCTGATGACCTGTTTATTATGAATTCCTAAAATAAATTTATAGAATGAAAACTGAACGAAAAACAATATAAAATGGTGCATAATTCACATTCCTAAAATAATTCTTACCAATTTCTCTACCAATCTTGCATACTTTCTACTCATGCTGTGAGGAAATTTATTCTTTGATCTGATCTCTTTGTATTCCTTACTTGTAAAATATATAAGATAAATTAACAAATTAATAGTAAATAACAAGTGCTATTTACAAGAATCTTATACAAAAAGGATTGTACGGTACCCCAGATTTTTCAGAAAATTTCTCCTTGGTGAAATCTATCCACTCTTGAGCCGTCTTTATATTAGCGGGCTTTACTACTAGTCTACTGCTAGCTTCGGGGCTCTTAGAGGTAGACTTAAAGCTGAAATCAATCGAAATTTTGCCTTTTTCCACATCTGTCCCAACATCAACATGAACAGACCCTTATAATGTGCATCCGCAATGCATCATGTCTGTATATAACATGTAATTTATAACTTATTAATATAAAAATAATGATCGAACTTATAATATCACATAATTAAATATCTCACAAGTATCGGTGATATTTTTATTTTATTTTAAGTCATTTGATGTTCATGGGTATGAAGCTCAGAAACCATGTATTGAATCAATACGTATTTAAATAAGAGGAATGCTATATATATGTTTTTTTAGCAGTGTTAGACCATTCCCAAAATACCATTCCATTGAAAATGAAAATCATAAGATCTAATTCGCTTCGTATGCACTCTAAGATGATATAACGTAGTGTTAGAAATTTAGGAAAAGCTAAAGACAAACTCATGTCATGGAAGAAACTGTAATTAACAAAAACATCAATCAAGCCATGTAAAGAAAAAAGTACTTAAGCGTATACTTAGTTATATATAGAGTATTCATTAGCTTCATACAAGTACAAAAATAAAGTAGAATTTAGAACTTGTCCACAAGCAAGGAGACAACCAGACAGGTCTACGTCAATAATACTTATTTTTTAATCATCAAAAGAACAAACCTGATATAATTTAACCCGTAAAATACACGAATTTATCTTTTTTGCAAAGCTGGCAGGGTTTTATACTAGCCCTTCCAAGTTTAAAACAAATGAATTTAGCTGTAAAGCAAACTAATTATACCCCTGTAATCAGTTTTACTGTAAATAATTTAGTTTAGATCCACTACTAGAAGTACAGTATATGACCACGACAGATTTCCAACGGTCGAAACCGGACTTTCCAACGGCTCACAACGACTCGTTATTTTTTAACATACCATTGGTAGCCGTTGGTAACCGTTGGAAAAACAGCCATTTGCGGCCGTTGGAAGCCGTTGGAAATATTCATTTAAACCTGCAGCGAGGCCGATACCTAAATCATTATCTTCTTCCTCCTCAAAAACACCAAAACCCTCCTTCACTCCTACTCTTTTCTTTCTTCCAGCTTCCCAACGCAACCGGCAGCCACTCCTACGCCATCAATCAATGCCAGCGGTCTCTCTCCATCCAAATACATCTCCAAAATTAGGTTTTGCCTAAAACCCTAAATTTTAAGTTTTTCTAATTTTGTGTTAATTTGTTGTTATAGTTGTATCTAATGGCCTATTGATTGTTTATTATACCAAACTAAGTGCTAGTTACAATTATTACCATCCAAATGTCCAAATTGTTTGTGTATATATATTATGCATATATATACATATGTTGGTAATTTAGTGTAAATGCGCATTTGAGTTAGCATTAAATTAGTTAGGATTGATTTAAATTATTTTGTGTATGTTTTGTAAAATATTAGGCAAACATGAATTAGTGTAATATTTTACGAACATGAATTATATCTTTTACAAAATATATTAGCATTAGATAAGTATATAATTTATTATATATACACACATGAATTATATATTTTGTGAAATAGTAAAAATCATATAATTTACTATATTTTTAGTAAAATAGTAGAATATAAATAAAATAATGCATAATATGCTTTATTTTATATATTTAATAAAACGGCAACATATAAACAAAATTTAAATCCCTTAGTGAATTTTTGGCCCCGTCTGATCAGTGTAGTACATGATCGTTGTATGAATATTCGTTTTTGTTGCAAAACGGATATTCATATTCATCTGATACAATATCTGTTGGATTTGTCCCTGTATTGGACAAGTTACAAACACTATAAAGTAATTACATTTGTAAATCATATCGTTATAAACGGTTCACAATTTCGATGACATTTCCTTTTCGTTCCTTGTGTACATGCATATGTGTACGATACAAGGAACATGGGGAAGTACTGTCGAAATTTTGGAAAATCGTTTATAATGGTATGGTTTAAGAAATGTAATTACTATTGTGTTTGTAATGGAAAGTAGGATGACCGACCATCACAAAAGGTACAAAAATGTGAACAAAATATCAAGAAATATAACTTTGTATATAAACGAAAAAGGATTATAAAAAACAGTAAAATCTAAATGTGTTTATCGAATTTGATTAATAATTTTTTTACTATTGATCATAGGTTTTACAGCAGGAAAAATAGTCAACCATTTCATTGATCGGAGCTGAATGTATCAAAGAAGAGAAATGGAAGGCTCAATAAGTAAACATTTTCTTAACGGGGTAAATATGTTTGTCGAATTTGCTTTAAGTAATACTGGAAACGACGTAGAAATTCGTTGTCCATGTAGTAGGTGCAAATTGTTGAAGCATTTAGTACCGAATATGGTTAGGATTCATTTGCGCCAATATGGTTTCGTAACCAATTATTTGGTGTGGGATCGTCATGGAGAAATTATAACACGTAACGAAGAACAGTCAATAGAGGTCATTAGTGATGAAGTTAGCACGACGAATCTCATAGAACATATGGTTGAAGATACAGCACGATCAATGTTTCCTACTGTTGAAATTAATAACGACGATGTTAACGTCGAAGAGGAACCAAATGTTGGGGCGAAAAAAAATATGATTTGTTGGATGCTGTTAAGAAACGTCTTTGGAATGGATGTACTAGCGACACTCTATTATCGGCAACTGCAGAGTACATTGCAATGAAATCAAAGCATAACCTCATAGAAGCCGAATTTACGGCTGTTGTACAAGCTGCTGAACGTCATATGCCATCAGATAATTTATTGTGCGAAAATTATTATGAAGTGAAAAAGCTTATGACATCTTTCGATTTGCCATATCAAAAAATTGATACATGTCTAAATGGTTTCATGCTGTTTTGGAAAGATGATGTCAGTCTTTGGAATTATAAAATATGTAATCAAGAAAGATACAAACCAAGAAAAAAAGAAAAAAAAGTTTCACACAAGCGTATGCATTATTTACCTATCACTCCTAGAGTTCAAAGGTTATATGCATCATCTGTAACAGCGCATCATATGAGATGGCACAGTGTGAGAACACCTGAAGAATGTATGTTAACACACCCATCTGATAGAGAAGCATGGAAGTATTTTGATAAGAAATATCACAATTTCGCAGCGGAGAGCCGTAACGTAAGACTAGGTTTGCGTACCGACGGATTTTCACCGTTTTCTCAGTTTGGTTCTAAATATTCATCTTGGTCTGTAATCATTACACCTTACAATCTACTTCTATGGATGTGTATGAAAACTCCATATAGGTTTCTCACAATTGTCGTCCCTGGTACTGATGATCCGACACAGGGTAACGATGTTTACTTACAACCACTAATCGAAGAGTTGAAAACATTGTGGTATGAAGGAGTTGAAACATACGACGTTTTGAAAAAAAATTCGGATGTTCGCTTCTTTGTTATGGACTATTAGCGATTTTCCTGCATATGCAATGCTTTCGGGTTGGAGTACGGTCGGTCATTTTGCTTGTCCTTACTGTATGGAAGAAACACGAGCATTTTCTTTACGGCATGAGAAGAAAATTTCATGGTTTGATTGTCATCGACGTTTTCTCCATATTAATCATACTTTCAGAAGGGACAAAAAAACTTCATAGGTAATAGACATGAGACTTTACAACCACCAACGATTTGGTTAAGTAAAGATATATATGAACTTGTAAAAGATTATCCAAAGATACATGAAACCGGACAGCAAACTGAAATCCAAGGTAAATCGGCGTTTCATAATTGGTGCAAACAAAGTATATTCTGGAAGTTGCCTTATTGAAAAAATCTCTTAATCCATCATAACATTGACGTGATGGATAACGAGAAAAACGTATTCGATAATGTGTTTAATACACTTTTAAATATTAAGGGAAAGACTAAGGACGATATGAAATCAAGACGTGATATAGAAGAAATACGTAATCGTCCTAAGCTTCATATGAAGCCAAATGACACTAAAAAATCCAAAGCGTGTTATGAACTAGATAACAACCAAGTTAAAGTACTGTTAAAATGGGTGGAAGGATTACGATTTCCTGACGGAATTTCATCTAATCTTCGTAGATGTGTCGACTATAAGAACGGAAGACTGAGTGGGATGAAAAGCCATGATTGTCATTTAATGATGCAAAATTTGTTACCCGTTGCTTTCAAAGAATTGTTGCCCGTAAAAGTTTGGAAGGTTATAACAGAACTTAGTTTATTTTATAAGGAGCTTGTTCAACTACGTTAAAAGTTAACCGTCTTCGTAAACTTGAGGTAGAAATCCCTATACTGCTCTGCAAACTGGAGAAAATATTTCCTCTAGCTTTTTTCAATGTAATGGAGCATTTACCTGTTCATCTTCCATTTGAAGCACGTCTTCGAGGTCCTATGCAACATGGATGGATGTATCCATTCGAAAAGTATGTTATTAACACTAAGTATGTAAATGTTAATTTAACTATAAATAAAAATCAATATTGATATGAAATATTTTTTATTAGGTACTTAAATCATTTAAAGAAAAAAGTGAGACAAAAATCTCGAGTTGAAGGTTCGATTTGCAAATCATATATCGAAGAATAAGCATCGTTCTTTTTCTCTCATTATCTCAATGATCATGTGAATTTATCATTTCAAAGTGTTGCGCGTAATGATGAGGCTGTTGAACAAGATTCTTCTTCTGAAGCAATGTTATCTATTTTTAAATAACATGGTCGACATGCTGAAAAATGTGTAGAATTATTGTTAGATGATAGAGATTACCATGTAGCACACACATATATTCTTCTTAATTGTCCAGAAGTTGCACCATTTATTAGGTAATTATCCGATTACAAGTTTTGATAAATTTAATTTAATACTGCATGTGTAAATTAATAATAAAGCAATATATTATGTTTTTGTTTACAGTGTTTATGAATCACATAATCCAAACGACGATTTAAGAAAAAAAATTCGCTACTTGGTTTTTGAATTACGTTTGTGATCCTACAAATAATGCGGTTGATGAAGGATTAAAACATTTGGCGTTAGGACCAAAAACGAAAGTTAAAACGTATCCAATATTTTTCGTTAATGGATATAAATTCAACACCAAAGAATACGGTGCTGAAAAATTAACAAAAAATACCAGTATATTTGTTAAAGGCGGTGATGATCCTAATAATCATATACATGATTTTTATGGCCTGTCAACCCAGATTTTGCAGTTGAAATATTTTATAAGACCCGCAGATGAAGTTTTTTTGTTTAGATGCAACTGGTTCAGCAATGTTTCAGGTTCTGCTATTAACGTGCATCCAAGTTATAATCTTATAGAAATAAAACATACCACCCATTATCAGCAGTACGATCGTTTTGTACTAGCCAAACAAGCCCTACAAGTTTACTACGCCCCTTATCCATCTCTAAAAAGAGATAAAGCGGATTGGTCTGCAGTTTTTAAAACCAATGCGAGATTTACATTCGATGGAAAGAATATTGCAGAAGAACAAACTTATCAAGCAGATATCGAGGAAAATGTTGAAATCACAATTATAGACGATCAAACCGATTTTGGACAATTAAATGATGAAACAAATGTATTAGTCGAAGCATTTGAGAGTGTAGAGAAAAACGATATAGAACACGAGACCGTGTCTGAATCAGAAAACGATGAGGACTGAGTAATATTCGGTAATTTTTGCAATTATTCACGCATACGCATCACATATCATCATCATCATTACATGCACTACCAATTAAAAATGACTTTATTACATGCACCACATATCATCATCATTTTATCTATGTCTATAATTAAAAATGAAACTTTCAACAGGTATTATGTCGGGCTACAGGCACCTTATCTCTTCTCGCTCAGCCGGCGAGAGAAGTGGTGAGCCTCCGGCTCGATCACTTGTATATTTGCAGCCGAAGGCTGATGGAGCGCAAGTATCAAAATTAAAATGATAACAATATAAATTTGTTCATACATATATTTACTTGTCTAAAGCTTTATTTTATATTTAACACATGGGATTTGATGTGGAGCCCTAGGAGTTGTGTTTGGCATTTCCAAGCAATCATATATGAGCAGGATAACAGATTGCTGGCCTAAGTGGAGCAAGATCCTTGACCAAGTCAGGGAGGCCATATGGTAGCATTTTCTGGTGAGTTTATACCACTTTACTATATGAATGAGTATAAACGAACAATTAGTAATATTTCCTCTTTGTACAGGGGCAAGTGGACTTGGTGGAGCCCGATGTTGCCACGGTTCAAGGCCACTGGAATTCGAAGGTCGCCAAAAATTACAGGGAGTAATGTCAGCTCTTAAAAAATCGGGGAAGAAACCGAACTGAATGGGCGCTTCCGTATGGGATTCTTGGATGAGTTGGTAGGAGACCGACGAGTTCAAGGTAGATCTACCACATATATAGTTAATTATTTCGCAATTAGTAAAAATAATATTCAGTTTAAATTGCAGGTGGAGTCGGAGAGGAACTCCGCCTATAGAAGTAGGAATCCTGTAACGCATCATGGCGGATCCAAGTCTTTTCAGCATCACCGTGAGGACTTGGTAAATTTATCAATTACGTATCTAAACCGTTATTACATTTTATATATTAATCAGTTCAGTAATTAGTTATGAAAAATTAAAATATATAAATTATTTATTGCAGGAAAGTTCGCTTGGACGTCCGTGTCTATGATGGAGGTATTTACCCACACCCACGCATCAAGACAAGCAGACAATGCTGGCAATATTACATATCAGTGGGATGATGATAATAAGGCGACGGCTGCATATGTATGCATATTTTAAATCTTATTTTATTAATATCGATAAGTTTAAATCCTATTCTACTACTTTTGACCTGTAATTGTTTTTTATTTTAGACAAAGTTTCAGGAGGCACGGGCATAGCTGCTTTCAGAATCGGATCGTGATGAGTTGACAATAGAGGAGCAAGATAATATTTTCGACGTTATCATGGATCCGACGCAGCGGAATAGGCACTATGGCTATGGAAACCAAGCCGTAATCTTATAAACATTGCAATATTATATTTAATAAATTAACATATAGATGCACTATACATACGATGATTTCTACCTGAGTTAAATCTAACATATACATGATTTACCATTCTGCACCATTATCATTTAATAAAATATGCATTTCCTTGTGGTATATGCATTGCTTAAGATCACGTCATTTATGTTTCTATATTTTAAAATATGCATTGGTTAAGAAAATGATTATAATACAAATGTGAACATCTCACGTTCTATTTGTAGGTTCGGACACCTCAAAAGGCGTGTGACAAAGCAAAAATAAAAGAGCTTAGAGCCATGGTTGAGCAGCTGCAAGAGCAGGACCGTCTTCGTGCTATACAAATGGAGCAGCTGAATCAACGTTTAGCGGAGTACGCGCATTGGCATGGGTCCTTCCCTTCGTTGTCTGGTGCTTTCGGAGATGAGGATGATGCTTGAGCGGTACGATGATTATTGTCTTTGTGGTTGGTTATTGTATAAATTGACTTTGAGGCGGTGAGGATTGTGTTTGATGGTTATTGTGTATATAAGGTGATGAGGTTTAAGTGTTTGCATTGCATATTTTGACTTGAATATGGATTGGAGTTGGTGTTGGTGAGGGTTTTGTTGTTTATGTACAAATTGACTTGGAGTTTGGTTTGAAAATGTAATGTTTGATATTGATTTTTGGTTGTTTATATTGTTTGTGGTATAATGTGTTGGATATGTGATATATATATATATATATATATATATATATATATATGAAATACAGTGGAAATGGATATATATTGATTACGTGTGGCTGGAAGGTGAATGGTTTGCTGTTATAGAAAAAATTTCACTTAGATTAGCAACGGCTACAAACGGCTATTTTGTCATTTTATTGCAACGGCTTCCCACGACCTCCATCGGCTAAATGCCGTTGGTAGCCGTTGGAAATACTGTTGGAATAGCCCTGTAGCTTCCATTGGAAGTCGTTGAAAAGCGTGAACGCTATTTCAACGGCTTTTCCAACGGCCGCCAACGGCCGGGAGCCGTTGGAATAGCCGGTCTCTCTTGTAGTGAGATTTTACATTTTTCTTACTAACTTGTATATTTTGATTGCTTATTGACTCGGTGGATGCTTTATTTGTTCATGTTATCTCTTTATATTACGTCAGTTAACTTCTTTTTACCATGGCAGTGTTGAAATATTAAACTTGATTTGTTAATTTCTAGAAGTTTCTTATTATTAAAGTTTCTAGAGTTTTCTTGTATTTGATAGAATTTGATAAGAGCTCAAATTTTTTATATTAGTTGCTAGAAATAAGAATTATATAATAGGTATATTTCTAGAGTTGCCTAAAGAGTCATTTCTAGAGTTGTCAAATGAGTCATGTTTCAAAAGTATTCTATATCTAGAATGTTCTATTGAGTCATATAAGTAGAGGCGCTCTCCCCTCATTTTGTATCAATCAAGTAAGAAATAAATCATCAATAAAGAAAAGTTTTCTACAATAAAATACAATAAAATAAAATAAAATGAATTCCTCTTTCTTATATTCTCTCCCTCTTTCTCCAAAAATATCCAACAAAGTGGTATCGGAGCGAGGATTTAAGCATGGTGAATAATGGCGTTCCCCTACAAGTTTCAATGTTCGCTAAGAACAAATATGATAATTGGAATTTAAGGATGATGGCTCTCCTTGGAGCACACAACGTGTGGGAGATAGTTTAAAATGACTATACTGAACATGAGAATGAAGATGGTTTATCTCAAATTCAAAGAGATGGTTTGAGAAAATCAAGGACAATGGACAAGAAGGCTTTTTGTCTAATTTATAAAGCATTGGATGATGATACCTTTGGAAAAAAATTCTGGATCAAAGTCGGCCAAAAAGCATGGGAGAAGCTTCGAACGTCTTACAAGGGAGCTGATCAAGTCAAAAAGGCACGTCTTCAAACTTTAAGAGGAGAGTTTGAAACTTTGCGTATGAAAGAAGGTGAACTTGTTTCTGATTACTTCTCAAGAGTTCTAGTGGTTAGTAATAATCTTAAAAGAAATGGTGAGAAGTTAGATGACGTAAGAATTGTGGAGAAGATTCTTAAATCATTAGATCTAAAGTTCGAATATATTGTCGCAATCATTAAAGAAACAAAAAACTTAAAGACCATGTCAATAGAGGAACTTCTAGGCTCATTGCAAGCTTATGAATAAAAGAAAAGAAAGAAGGAAGAGACTGTGAAGCACGTCCTTAAGATACAGATTGATTCAAAAAAGGAAGAAAGTAATCGAAGCCAACACAGATGGGGTGGTGGCCAAGAAAGAGGAAGAGATCGTGCATATGGACACGGATGAGGTTGGAGGCCCAACTATGAAAACAACAGCAACAACAACAATAAAAAAGGAGAAAGCTCAACAAGAGGTCGTGGAAGAGGAAATTCAAGGTATGACAAGTCATGTGTTAAATGCTACAATTATGAGAAATTCGTACATTATGCTTTTGAATGTTGAGCTTCAAAGCATAATAAAGTTGAAGAGAAAACCAATTACGTTGAAGAAAAAGCCAAGAAGATGGTACATTATTATAATTGGCTTACAAAGAAAATGAAAAAAAGAGGAAAACCAATGGTACCTAGATAGTGGTGCAAGCAACCATATGTGTGGAAGAAAAAAAATATTTGTGGAGCTTGATGAATCAGTGAAGGGCAATGTGGCATTTGGAGATGAATCAAAGATAGCAGCGAAAGGTAAAAGAAAGGTTCTTATCCGATTGAAGAATGGAGAGCACCAATTCATTTCCAATGTTTACTATGTGCCAAACATGAAGAGCAACATTCTGAGTGTAGGACAACTCGTAGAGAAAGGTTATGATATTCGATTAAAAGATAATAATCTTTCAATAAGAGAGGGTGCAAGTAACTTCATTGCAAAGGTACCAATGTCAAGAAATAGAATGTTTATGCTCAGCATTCAAAGCATATCTCACATGCCTTAAGGTGTTCTATAAACATACTGCTTGGCTTTAACATCTTCGTTTTGGACATCTTATCTTCGAAGGACTAGAGTTGGTATCAAGAAGGAAATGGTAAGAGGATTACCATGCATAAGCCATCCAAATCAAGTATGCGAAGGATGTTTACTTGTAAAGCAATTTAAAATGGGCTTTCCAAAGGAGTCATACTCAAGTGCTAAAAGGCCGTTGGAACTCATACATACAGATGTGTGTGGTCCGATCAAGCCAAGTTCACTTGATAAGAGTAACTATTTTCTTTTTTTCATCGATGATTTTTCAAGAAAAACATGGGTGTATTTTTTAAAAGAGAAATCAGAGGTTTTTGAGAACTTCAAGAAGTTCAAGACCCATATTGAGAAGGAAAGTGGCCTTATGATTAAAGTCATGAGATCTGACCGTGGAAGAGAGTTCACATCAAAAGAATTCTAAAAGTATTGTGAAAATAATGGAATTAGACGACAACTGACAGTGTCTACATCTCTCCAGCAAAATGGAGTAGCAGAAAGGAAGAATAGGAAAATTCTTGAAATGACAAGGAGCATGCTCAAAAGTAAGAGGTTGCCAAAGGAATTTTGAACAGAAGCTGTGGCATGTGCGGTTTATCTATCAACCGATCTCCAACAAGAAGTGTGTGGAGAAAGACTCCACAAGAAGCATGGAGTGGAAGGAAGCCTGGTATTTCCCATCTAAGAGTCTTTGGAAGCATAGCTCATGTGCATGTACCAGACGAGAAACGAAGAAAATTGGATGACAAAAGTGAGAAGTATATTTTCGTCGCTTATGACACCAACTCTAAAAGATATAAGCTCCACAATCCTGATTCTAGGAAGATAATAATTAGTCAAGATGTTGTGTTTGATGAAGAAAGAGAATGGGATTGGAGATCACATAATGAAAATTACAACTTCTTTCCATACTTTGAAGAAGATGAAATACCACAACCAAGGATCGAGCAATTAAGCGAGGAGCCTACTTCCCCACTAGTTTCTCCTACCATAAGTTGTCAAGAAGATGAGAGCTCAAGTGAAAGGGATCCACGCTTTAAAAGCCTTCAAGAAATTTATGAGGTAACAGAAAATCAAGACAATCTTACTCTCTTTTGTTTATTTGCAGATTGTGAGCCTATGAACTTCCAAGAAGTTTTGCAAAAGAAGAATTGTAAAAATGCTACGGATGAAGAAATCAAGGCCATCATGAAGAATGACACATGGGAGTTAGCTTCACTTACAAAAGGACACAAGGAGATTGGTGTGAAGTGGGTATAGAAAGCAAAGAAAAATACCAAAGGAGAAGTTAAATACAAAGCGAGATTGGTGGCAAAATGCTATAGTCAAAGAGCTGGCATTGACTATGATGAGGTATTCGCTCCAGTAGCTCGATTAGAAACTGTTAGACTAATAATATCTTTAGCAGATCAAAATAGTTGGAAGATAGATCAAATGGATGTGAAATCTGCTTTCTTAAATGGAGTTCTTGAAGAAGAAGTTTATATCGAGTAACCACAAGGCTATGAAGTCAAAGGAGAAGAATACAAGGTTTTGAAGCTAAAGAAGGCACTTTACGGTTGAAACAAGCTCCAAGAGCTTGGAATGCTCGAATTGATAAGTACCTCCAAGAGAGAAACTTCATCAAATGTCCATATGAGCATGCACTCTATATTAAAATCCATAATGGTGATACATTGACTATATGCTTGTATGTAGATGACTTGATCTTCACAAGTAACAATCCAAGCATGTTTCAAGAGTATAAGAAAGAGATGACGATAGAGTTTGAGATGACTGATATTGGGCTCATGTCTTATTACCTCGGAATTGAAGTAAAACAAAAAGATAAAGGCATTCTAATCACTCAAGAATGCTATGCTAAGGAAGTATTGAGGAAGTTCAAGATGGATGACTCTAATCCAGTTTGCACACCAATGGAATGTGGAACCAGGTTGTCAAGGCATAAGAAAGGAGAAAAAATGGACTCAACGCTCTACAAAAGCTTGGTTGGAAGCTTGCGATATTTAACGTGTACAAGACCTGACATTCTATATGCGGTAGGAGTTGTGATTCGATACATGGAGAACCTAACAATAACTCATTTGAAGGCAGCAAAGAGGATTCTTCGCTATGTTAAAGGCACAACAAACTTTGGATTGTACTACTCTATTTTTGATAATTACGAGCTTGTTGGATATAGTGATAATGATTGGAGTGGAGATATGGATGACCGAAAAAGCACAAGTGGCTTCGTGTTCTACATGGGAGATACAGCCTTCACATGGACGTCGAAAAAACAGTTGATTGTCACTCTTTCCACATGCGAAGCAGAGTATGTAGCTGCTACTTCATGTGTTTGCCATGAATTTGGTTACGAAATCTACTAAAGAAGTTGAAACTGCCACAAGAGAAGCCGATTAAGATTTTCATGGACAGCAAACAGCAATTGCTTTGGCTAAGAATCCAGTTTTCCATGATCGAAGCAAGCATATTGATACATGCTATCGCTATATTAGAGAGTGTGTCTCCAAAAAGGATGTGCAACTAGAATACGTGAAGACACATGATCATGTAGCTGATATCTTCACCAAGCCTCTCAAGCATGAAGATTTTGTTCGGTTGAGAAATCTGTTTGGAGTCACAAATCAAGTTTAAAATGGGGTCTTGAAATATTAAACTTGATTTGTTAGTTTCTAGAAGTTTCTTATTATTAAAGTTTCTAAAGCCTTCTTGCATTTGATAGAATTTGGTGGGAGCTCGAGAATTTTATATTAGTTGTTAGAAATAAGAATTATATAATAGTTATGTTTCTAGAGTTGCCTAAAGAGTCATTTCTAGAGTTGCTAAATTACCCATGTTTCTAGAGTATTCTATATCTACAATGTTCTATTGAGTTATATAAATAGAGTAGCTCTCCCCTCATTTTGTATCAATCAAGCAAGAAATAAATCATCAATAAAGAAAAGTTTTCTACAATAAAATAAAATTAAATAAACTCCTCTTTCTTATATTCTCTCCCTCTTTCTCCAAAAATATTCAACATGCAGCTTGTCAACCTCATCATGGCTTTATTTTTAATTATCCCTAAGTCTCATGATCAATAACATTCTAGAAATATTTATATTAGGTGCCAGTGGTTAAAGTTCTCCCTAAGGAATTTGACTACCTAAATATGGACCAAAATTGCATGAGAACATGCGAGTTCTCTCTAGGGAATTTGACTACCTAAGTTATTTGAAATATCATTCGCTGATACCGTCCAATATCAAAGAACATCTGACAGACATTTTTTTTGCTTATAGTTATAATAAACATCAAGTGGAAAAGTATATGTGTGATATTGTACTTTAAACAATATTTTTTGCAAATAAAACATTCAAAAGTGTACCTATGATAGTAGTATGGCATAAACCTAGTAACCATGATTATTATTATTATTTTGAAATGGTACTTTATATATAACAAATCACTTAGACAACATATCATATATCAATAAACGTTCGAAAATTAGTTAGCCATGGGACAATAGTGCTTGTCAACCATGATTAGTATTTGAAATAATGCACAAAAGTATAGCCCAAAACTAAAATAACTGATATGTGTGAATAACTTATCATACCCGAATACATGTCCATAAATCATCCTTCTATTTATCATCGACTTTCTTCCAATGACTTATGTTTACAAGAATCATCTCCCTTGCTAAGTGCCAAGATAAGAAGACAAATGCTTTTAATTTTGACCGGTAGGTTGTCCAGGTTCATTAAGTTCAACGGTAACACTTTCATTCAGTGTAAAAGAGAATGTCTTCATCGTTGTTTTCCCCCTTATTTTCCTTGTTTCTAATCGAACATTTTCTTTGGAAGGATTGGATGAGTTCAGATGGGGAGTTGAAGTATTAACGACTGGTGCAGTTTCAGACCTTCGAGCACTAATATTCATCTCTTGAAAAGTCTCGGCCACTTCAGCCACTTCGTGTTTGAAAATTGTATAACCACCATTCTCAATAAGAGTTTGAGCTAATTTAGCTAGACATAATCTCTTTGATTTTCTTTACCCGATCGAGAAGCTCTGAAATTTTCGAACATATGTTAGAAATATAGTTGAAAGGAATGAAAATAATAATATTATAAATAGATATCACAATATTTCTTCTAAACAACCCACAAAATTAATTCAATGATAATACAAAGTATAATTTTGTTTTTGCACCTCCAACAAAGTTCCAGACCTTCTAAACATTCAGCTAAACATAAGGCCACAACTAAAAGTACCTCCAACAAAGTCTATAACATAACCAAACTATAATTTTATTTTTGCAGCTCTAAAAATTATGATCAGAATTTTCCAGAGTGATTCTATGAGTGAACTAACCTTATTTTTACATATATGGCTATCCCCACAAGTTTCTTAAAAGATGATGGTTGGTCCCAGTTTTCTATTTTCTTATGTTTTAACAATACTAGTTTAATCATTTTTACATGAGTAACAAACATTTACATAGACATACATATACATGAATTCCTCTTGCATAAAAATGCTTGAAAATTTAAAATAAAATCGTTATTAAAGCAAGTAAATGAATGAGCTGCAGATATATACAAAAGGTTTCCGTATTATAATGAAGCGGATTCAACATTATATGAAGGCCCGAGCCCATCACCAATTATAATCTCAGATTTATAATAAAGCGGGTGTAGCAACTGTATGAAGACTGAAGCCCAATATCAGACCATATATCTTGTATTCTCATATAAAAGACAACATACTATTGTAAATTGTAATTATCAGATCAGATTGCAATAAAATAAAATTCTCATTTTACATTTTTTTTCCATCATGGTATCGGAGCTATGCTAAAAGCCTAACGGCCGTGTCATACCAGAAAGATCATCAGAAAAAGATCATCATCTGATATTTCGTTACATAGTGGGTGTTTATCGTAATATATAATCATCATCTGAATCAAACATTTTCTTGATCAAATGCAATTGTTTCTTGCTTTTCAGACTCTACAGTTTCACTAATCATCAACTGCAGAATCTGCATCTATTTTTCCACCAAGCTGCCGTGCCAGAGATCATCTCTAGCTGCAACCTTTCATCATCAAAAAATCATCATTTGACCTTTCAATTCTCAAATCTTGATAATCAAGATTCAATAATGTCTCAGGATAACAGCTAAACATCCACTAATGTCCCAGCAGTTCCAGATCCAAACATGATCCACCACTCAGAAACCATCTCTCACCGATGAAAGCCTAAAAACTATTGTAAGTCCACAAAGTCAGCTTATTACAAATAAGTTAGATGAAAGTAATTACTTACTATGGAAATATCAAGTTGAAATAGCAATTAAAGGATATGGTTTGGGAAACTTTATTCAAGGAGCAACTCCAACACCAGCAAGATTCATCGAGGATACAAAAGGAAAAAGGTTGGCAAATAAAGATTTCATAAGTTTTTCAAAGCAAGAAAGTCTAATTAGTGCATGACTGCTTTCCTCAATTAGTTACCTCATATAGTTGGATGTAAATCATCATATGAAATTTAGTCAATGATAGAGAAAATCTTTAATTCTCAAACAACAGCAAAAATAATGCATTATAAAAGGAAAATGCAGAATTTGAGGAAAGATGGAATGAGTATGGGAGAGTATCTTACCAAAATGAAAACTTACTATGATCTTCTTGAAGCTGTTGGACACAAGGTATCTGAGACAGAGCATGTATTCTCAATCATGAACGGTCTGGACGAAGAATACGAGGCAGTTATTGATGTGCTGTCGCCAAAAGAAACAACACCCGCACTACAGTTTGTCCACTCTACCCTACTTGCTCATGAGGGTAGATTAGAGAAAAAGAAATAATCAATGGTGATATGTTAGTCAATTACACAACAAGAAACAGATACCATAGTCAAAATAATCGAAGAGGGGGTCAAAACTATCAAAGAGGAAATCAGAATTACAATCAAGAGGCAGATACAATAACAATAGCAATAACAGACTAAGATGTCAAATTTGTGAAAAATTTGATCATGCAGCAAATAAATGTTACTTCGTATTTGATGCACATTACATTCTTAATCAACAAGCATCAAGCAGTGACAAAAGAAATTTCAATCAAAGTGCAAATCTAGCAAACATATAATCAAATTCAAGAAGCAGGAAAGACAACACAAGAAATCAGAATCAAGGAGAACTTGCAAAACTAGATGACATACAAGATGAAAGCTAATACCTTGACTCAGGTGCAACAAAACATGTGACTAGCAATCTTGAAAATCTGAATCTTGACAATAAGGAATACAGAGGCAATCAGACTATACACAAGGGTAATGGTAAGTCAATTAATATTACTCATACCGTTCTTGCATCCATAAAAGGAAAAAGACAGTTACATCTTAGAAATTTATTAAGAGTGTCACAAATAAAGAAAAATATGATGAGTGTTCACATTTTGCTAATGAGACTAATGTTTTCGTTGAATTTCATCTAAGATACTATTTGATCAGAGATATACTACTAACAATGTTCTTTTGCAGGGTGAAGCTTGCAAAGGATTATACAAGTTCAATCTAGTTGATTCATGAAAATCTGAATGTGGCATAAATTATCGCAATTTCTCTGAAATTAGTCGAAAGAATGCAAATAACAGTATTTTTGATATATGGCATCACAAACTAGGTCATCCAAGTGTTAATGTTGGAAAGAGAATTTTGTCTGATAACAAAATTTCAATTGATCATATTTCTTTGCCATATGTATGCATATGTTGTGAAATGAGAAAAAGTCAGAAACTCCCATTTTGAGATTCTAACACTTCATATAATGAACCATTAGAATTGATAGCAACTGACTTTTGAGGTCCAGCGCCTATTAATTCTGATTATGGTTTCAATTATTATATATCATTTGTTGATGCTTATTCTAGATACACATGGATATACTTTCTAAGATCAAAGTCAGAAACATTCAAAGTTGTGATGCATTTCATACAAGTTGAAAAACAAACAAATCATCAAGTCAAAACATTTCAATCAGATGGAGGAACTAAATACAAACCACTCAGAGAGTATTTTCAAAAGAAAGGAATAGTGCATAGAATAACCTTCCCCCATACTTCTGAGAAAAATGGTATAGCTGTGAAAAAGCACAAACACATAGTTGAGACCGGGCTCACAGCCAAGTCGTCTCTACCCCTGAAGTTCAAGCCTAATGTGTAACGTCCCAAAATTTTGGACAATTTAAATTGGAAATATCTAATTAATTTTAAATATTTGAATAACTGTTTAGTTTGAATTCTCAATATAACTTTGAAATTGGCAATTGAATTATAGAATTTAATCTGTTGAAAGTTGAATAATAATTTGAATCTTCAATTTTAAGATGATTAAAAATATTTCAAAGGCTTGTAAAATTCATATTGATAATACTGAAGATAATAGAAGCTTCAGAAATTAATTTGAAAGTGATTTGTTCAGTTTCGAAATTTTACCGTTTAATTCGATATTTAAAAATAGCCTTCCGAGGCACAGTCTCGGAATTCGATGAAACCAGTTCCATTGGGTCCGTAATATTGAATTATTACCGGATTTCAAATTTCCTATCGTTTGGAGTTGTTATGTGAGCACACGGCAAGTAAACGCGTTGAACTTAAATCGAATTCAATTTAATTTTAAATTTGAATTGGGTCAACATCAGCACTCTTTTGCCTCAAATCAAAAAACTGTAGAGGTAAGGTAGGCACATCAATACCAACGACTATTCTCTGCAAAATCACGTCGTTCCTTATTTTATATGCCGAGCCTCTCCTTCGTTTTCAAATAAAATCGAGCAGTTTGAAAATCATGGTCGAAGTTCTTTTATCCAATCGAGTTCGTTCGAATAAAAAAAATAGCCGCTTCCTTTATCCATTTGAATTCGAAATCCCGCTTCAATATTTTTCTCAGATTGAAAAAAAAATCAATGGCGGCCGCGACATCAAATCGAAAGAGGGGTGGCTGCGTGAGTCGCCGCCGCTGTTGGAAGCTCAATCGAGCAAAGGCGGCTCGCGTTGGGGTTCTTGGCACGCAAATTCGCAGAGGGAATCGAGCCTAAGCTCGAGCAAACGAACGCGATGAAGGAGGAGGGTGCCACGTCGACGGCGCGGCACGTAGGCGGAGTTCGCGACCTTGTCGCGATGGATTTAATTGGCGGCAGCAACATCGTCGTCGACGCCGATGTTAGGGCCGTGAGTGGGCAGTGGAGGTAAATTCTTTTTACTTTATTAAATTATACATATGCTTAAATGAGATTTTTTTTAAAAATCGACAGTAGGATACAACAGAAATTAGTTATACAGTCAGGTTTAAAAATGAAATACTGTTTAATATAAGTATAAAACTTTGAAGAAAAATAGTGATTTTAAGAGCCGAGCAGTTTATATAAATTAGATTTCAATTTTAATATAAATGTATAGTCAATATATATATATATATATATATAATAATCAACAACAGTTTTGTTTTAATAAATATATATATGCAGTTTTATAGTGAAACAGAAAAATAATGTAATATATATATATATAGGAGATTCAGAAAATTTTATATCTTCATATAGAAAAGTTAGTGTAGGTATATATATATAAAGTTTTAAACAGAACTATGTTTGAAATGTAAATGTGGTGAGAGTGTTTTATCAACTTACTGTTGAAATTTAAAATATGTAAATATATATACATACATTTAGGTTGAAAGAAATTTTATTTTATTTAATGTAGGCATATTTAGTAAAACAAAAATTTGTAGATAGGTAAGATTTTATAAAGAAAAGGATTTTATTAATATATTAAAAGGAAATTTAGTTTTAATTTTAATTTTTTGTTAAATAAATTATTAAAAGAAATTGGTTATAAAGGGAAATTTAATAATTAGTTAAATAAATTTATTAAAGGAGAAAATTGATTTAAAAAGAATTATCATCTAATCAAAAAAAAATATTAAATGGAAATTAATTGTTCAGTTGATTCAAATATTAATGAATTGTGTAAATAATTATACAAGGTATAAATCAAGAAAAATCGAGTCAAGATGGAAATCGATTGCAAAAATAAAAAGCAAAGGCGAGAACTTCTCACTCAAAAGGGTTTTATTTAAATTTTAAATAGTTAGATTTAAAATTATTGATTGTGTTGATTGCTTGTTTGGATAATATAGTATTATCTATTGTATTGAAATAGACCCTATACGCCGCCTATTAAGCGGATGTTATTTATTAAACCCATTTACCGCGATATTCCACCTTGAAGTGGAATTGGTATTATATATGTACTTGGAGTTGATTTCCCGCATTACATAGCGGATGAGACCCTATTGCGCCGCCTATTAAGCGGATAATAATTTATAAATCCCATATACCGCGATATCCCGTCTTGAAACAGGATTGGTATTGTGCTAACATCCGTGGATGTAGGGAAACAGGTTGGAGGGATCCAACTGGATTCCTCAAATAATTGAATTGGTTTCAATATTGTGTGTTGATTTCTTTTTATTATAATCCTTGTGTGATTATCTTTATGATTGAAATCGTTGAAGGCTAAAATTTAGCCGAATAAAATTCTGGTATCATTAGATACCGGAAATAAATAAAATTTGATTTTGATATAAGTAGTAGATTAATCTATAAAATGGTTTAAATTGGGATATTTGAATTATTATAAACGGTTTATGTAAAAGATTTATAAAATTGATATTTATAAATAAAGATACCGAAATTATAAAACGAGTTTTTGTAAGCATTAAATGAATTATAAATGAATTCATAAGTGAATGAAATTTATAAATTGTGAAGTTGTAAAAGGAAATGATTTTGTAAAATAAGGGGATTATAAATAATTTACTTATAAATTGGGTTTTAGCATTTAAATAAGATATAAATAGAATTTGTTAATTAAGAGATTTTATAAGTTGAAGTTTTTTTTATATATAGATGTAAATTTATAAATGTTATTTTATAAATCCGAAATCAATTGAATTCGATGGATTAAACATAGAAGTTTATTTAAGAAGATGTATCCACGATTTTGGACAGTGGATAACCTTCAAAATAAAACGTGTAGAAAATGTTGAATTTGGATTAACGAAGTATATTCACGATTTTGGATAGTGAATAATATGTTAAAGAAATGTTTTGGGGAAAATGATATTTTAAATAGAATTAAAACGATTAGAGATGTTTTAAATGTATTAGGCATTGAAAACGTAGATTTCAACATTCATTGTTGAAATAGGCGTTTTCGAGAAAGAAGGAAATAGTGGACTATAACACTATTGTTGTAGTAAATGATTTCCAAAAGGAAATGTTTTATATAGTATTGGGATTTATATATCTATCTTAATTTGAACCCCTATACTAGTGATTTTGGGTTGTCGTAACGATGTTTTACGTAACATTCGTTTTGATCCAAATAATGGGTTTAATAGAATTTTTTCCTTAAGAAATGAAATATATACTTAATATTAATTTAAGTATATCGAATATTTTCCAAATGTTGAAAATAAATAGATTTGTGAAATACTTATTAAATAAGTAGGGAAATGTTTTTCCAATATGAAATGAACATTTTGAGAATTGTCTTTTTAAAGATAAATTGAAAATGAATATTAGAAATCGATTTGAAAATCGTATATTCACAGATATTTTGGAAATGAAAATTCAATATGGAATTTATAAATGAAATTGGGAAAATTGGTTTAAAAATAAATATCGATTTATTTTTGAAGTATGGAAATTATACATATATCTTGTAAAGATATTTTTGAAAAATAAATAATTTGGAAAATTATTTGGAATCTGGTGATGTTGTGCATACCTATTGATAGTTAAATAACCGACTATCAATATTTACCTTTAAATAGGTATTTGTTGTGATTGCTTGAATTTGAATGCTACACTTATTTTTAAAATAAGCGCTCACTATTCGAGTTAGCCGAGAAAGGACCTTGGGGTCGTATAACCCATTCCGAATATGTGATACGTCGTAATAGATAACATTGATGACCCGTGTTGAAGACCGGATATTTATGAAAACGGAAGGATTACCGTCGAATGTTTATGCATCGGCTTATCCCCGATATAGAAATTTATTACCCTTTGTGATGGGAAGTCCGATCGTGATTAGTGAATATCCGGATTGCAAGGACTTCTTTGTAAGTGCCTTCGGTTCCGTTCGATCCCGGAACGGACTTGTATGGAGGTGTGTTTGACGTTACAATTTGAGATGTAAAGCTGGTTTCTATCAAATATGTTCCCGTTGGTGGCGGAGAATTTATTCTCTTAGCTTAACACCCTTAGAGGTTATGTAGTTGATGGTTACTAGTGATACATTCCCAAATTGGTAATGTGGCATACGAAATGCTATTGAGCATTTGTTGATCGAAGCATGGCTTTGTATAAAGCGTAGCTTTGTGGACGAGACTTCGTCGGACCTCACACCCCGGAAATGATCAAAACAGGAAGGATGCGGCAAGGTTATTAGGAGGTTGCGCCCCTTTAGTGTATGTCATTCCTTATGGATAGAGGTGGTATCATGGTATGGAGCTCAGATACTTAACCTACGTTGTTGCTGCAAATTTATTACTTTGTGGTTGTTGGAATCGAGGATCCTCGGATATAAATCGGTTACGATCGGGGAATGACATATTCGTGTCAGTAGTTACCCAGTTTGAAGGGTAACCCGGCCTTGTGTTGGCAGAGATCCGGTTAGGTTCTCGGGTCGTCTTTCCAGAGGCGTACCCATGTGGCAATGGGAAGTTCCTTGGCCTGACCATTTGTTGGAAATCCAAAGAAACAATATGATCTTGTACGGTTTTAGTTGTAGAACCTATCATTCACTTATGGTGGTCACCACTGTTTGGATGGTAGCTATAGTAGGCATAAGTGCGGAATGCCTATGCTGGCTAAAATTTATATCGTTACTTTTGAAATGATTTTTTTCCTACACTATGCACTTGTAATAATATCAAATGTTTCTTTTTAATGCGTATCAAGCATCTTTGACTATCATAAGGAGAAATCTCCTCCGATTCTGCGTTTGCATTGTGTGTGTGTGTGCGGGAGGCCTTATGGTAGTCTCATTTTCTAAAAAGCATTGCGAATCTATTTTAAAATTATCCTGTTCTTTGTTTTAAAGATAAATAACTGTTTTAAGTTCCCACACCAGTCACATGACTGACCTGGAGTTTATTGTTTTCCTTCCTAAACTCTGGGTGCCCACCAATTTTCACACGGGCAGTCAAGAGTCAGGTTTATCAGGATATTCTGGAATTCAGGAGTTGCTGGAGGCAAGCTGGATGGCATGACGTATTCACTAGTATATAGTATTTCTTTTCCGCTGTTGTTATTGTAAACTCTGATAATGAATGTAATATGATGTAATGTATAAAATGTACAGTTCTTTTGTTTAATGATTATTCATTTATCTATTATATGTTGTTCCACTGCGATTGTTAGATTCTGATATTGTTCCGTTGCTTCTTCTTTCATTCTTCTTCTATCTTCTTTCTTCTTCTATCTTTTTCTTCTTCTTAAACCCTAAGAGTTCGGTTTTTCGGCATTCGATTTTTTGACAGTTGATACAGTGGACGTATTGATGTCGATTTTTGGAAGTCGAAGAATCGGGTCCTCACATTTGGTATCAGAGCATATGGTTAAACGACAACCATTGCTCTGTTGGGTGTTACTCATTAGAGATAGAGTCAGCAGTACTCTAGAATGAGTTTGAGTGTAATAATAGATATGAGCGCGTATTTGTTAGTGTATATGAAATTGTTTTGTATTGTGTTGACTTATCGGTTGATTGTTTATAGATTCTGGTCGGCGCAGTCTAGCTAACTGTGTTGATAGGAGTTTCTAAACTCTTAAACAAGATAAACTGACACAGTATTGTTTTTAAAAATAGGGTAAATGAAATAATTTTACCCAAAACTATTTTTGTATATGAAAGAAATGATTTTCTGTAAATTATTACAGTATATGGATGCATGGTTGCTAGGAGATGATAATATTAAAAGTATCGTTGGTTGTTGAATTAGAAATTGAAATCAAAAACAAAAAAACTAAGAAATAAAAAAATTCATATACCAATGAGATTTGATTTGGATCAAATTGAATAAAAAAATAAAAAAATAAAATTCCAAACTTGAGAAAAATAAATGAAATGGATTGAATCCAAGTAAATTAATATGATAATTCATTGATTCAGAATACGGAAGTTGAATTAGTTAATTTAAAACTTGAATTGTTGGTTAAATTTACAGATAAATTCAAGTAAGTAGAAACAAATGGAAATAAATGGAAAATTTCCTTGTTATTGATAAAATGGATTCAAGGTAAATTGAGAATGGAAATTTGGAATTAAAATGGATAAGTGAATAAAACTAATTGAATTAAATTAGTTGATGAAACAGATTTGACAAATGAAAAAAACAAATCTGGAATTTAAATTTGGAAGTGTTACAAGGAAAATAAATTTGAGTTTTGAATTAGAATAACTTGAAGACATCAAATAAAAAATCAAATTTACTTAAGAAAAGTTAATGATAATGAATTGGATTGAGAATTCAGTGAGTTATAGAGAATATTGAATAAAATTGAATTCAAGTGATTTTTGAAAATAAAAATCAAATACTGAATTAAAAGTGAGAAATAAACTAAAAATTGGAATAAATTAGTTAATGAACTATGAAACTCGAAATTGTTAAATTAAAGTTGAGTTGTGAATAAATAATAGAGTTTGGAAATGGAGCTTGAGTTATAAATAGAAATTCAACTTGGAATTGTAAGTGAATTGCAAATCACTTGAATTGAATGAATGGTATGTAAGTTAGTTGCAAACAAATTAAAACTAGTGTTGAAACCTTGAATATGTGCTTATGAATGTATATCATATGCATTGCTTTTAACTTTGTGTTTTCTATTGAAATGAGTAAAATGTAAATGAATTTCCTATATATGTCACTTACGTCTTTAAATTAAGTAAGTACAGGTACAGGGGAGCCGTATGGCTGGATTTGATCGTGCTAATAAGCTAATAATTAGCCACTTTGCTTAAAAATGCTAAATAAGGTACGCCTACGCAATAAAAATGGGAAATATGAACTGTTTTTGTTTATTTTCGACCGTGTGGGTCGATGTATATATATTTATATCTATTGTCAAATTGCAAAAGCTCCTCCGTACAAAGGAGAATCTGCCAAAAAATTTCGAAAATTTTGGGAGACAGATTTTTTTTTTTGAAAATTGTTGAAAATTCTTAGTTAACGACAAACGATTTCAAATTGGAAATTGAAGTAAATTAGTGAATGAAACTAATTAAAAATAGTAATATGAATCAGTTATAATTGAAAGATAAAATTCAATATTCAGAATAGAAGATAAATTGAATTCAAATAGAATTGAAATTGTGAATTGAATTCAAATGAAATTGAAATGCAAAATTGAATGAAAATGGATATGTAACTTCAATAGTGAAGTAAAAATGTATAAGAAGTAAGTATCGAGATTTTATAATGGAATTGGCAAAATGGTTTGAATTTTGTAATTGGATATTATGGCTATCAGGATATACAGGTGTATTAAAAGGAATGAAATTGGGATTTTGATTTCAAAGATAAAATTGAATTGCTCGACAAAAAGGTACGTATTTCAATTTCAGTATGAAATTTGATGATTTTCTTGTCCAGCCGCTTGGCTTTTCATTTTCTTTTTGAATCTGAGGGGCCGTGGTGCCATTTTGTAGTCGTACCGAGCTAGCCGCGCAAAGGAGACGCTAGCGAAATTTTTCGAAAATTTAGAGCGTTAGAAAAATTTTGAGAAAATTTGGAAGTTTAAAATTTGAATTGAGAGGAAAATAATGTTGTTTGAAACTTATAAGTGAAGTTGGAAAGCTAGTTGAAATGATAATGAATCTCTAATAAAAAGATTTAGGTTCGTAAGTTGATAAAACTATTTGGATTGTGAAAAATAGTAGATGAGTTAAGGACCATTTCTTTCTAACTTGTAATTTCGGGACGAAATTCTTTTAAGGGGGAAGATTGTAACGACCCAAAATTTTGGACAATTTAAATTGGAAATATTTAATTAATTTTAAATATTTGAATAACTGTTTAGTTTGAATTCTCAATATAACTTTGAAATTGGCAATTGAATTATAGAATTTAATCTATTGAAAGTTGAATAATAATTTGAATCTTCAATTTTAAGCTGATTAAAAATATTTCAAAGGCTTATAAAATTCATATTGATAATACTGAAGATAATAGAAGCTTCAGAATTTAATTTGAAAGTGATTTGTTCAGTTTCGAAATTTTACCGTTTAATTCGATATTTAAAAATAGCCTTCCGAGGCACAGTCTCGGAATTCGACGAAACCAGTTCCATTGGGTCCGTAATATTGAATTATTACCGGATTTCAAATTTCGTATTATTCGAAATTGTTATGTGAGCACACGGCAAGTAAACGCGTTGAACTTAAATCGAATTCAATTTAATTTTAAATTTGAATTGGGTCAACATCAGCACTCTTTTGCCTCAAATCAAAACACTGTAGAGGTAGGGTAGGCACGTCAATACCAACGACTATTCTCTACAAAATCACGTCATTACTTATTTATATGCCGAGCCTCTCCCTCGTTTTCAAATAAAATCGAGCAGTTTGAAAATCATGGCCGAAGTTCTTTTATCCAATCGAGTTCGTTTGAATAAAAAAATAGCCGCTTCCTTTATCCATTTCAATTCGAAATCCCTCTTCAACATTTTTCTCAGATCGAAAAAAAAATCAATGGTGGCCGCGACATCAAATCGAAAGAGGGGTGGCTCGCGAGAGTGGCCGCCGCTGTTGGAAGCTCAATCGAGCAAAGGCGGCTCGCATTGGGGTTCTTGGCACGCAAATTCGCAAAGGGAATCGAGCCTAAGCTCGAGCAAACGAACGCGATGAAGGAGGGGGGTGCCACGTCGACGGTGCGGCACGCAGGCGGAGTTCGCGACCTTGTTGCGATGGATTTAATTGGCGGCAGCGGCAGCGACATCGTCGTCGACGTCGATGTTAGGGCCGTGAGTGGGCAGTGGAGGTAAATTCTTTTTTACTTTATTAAATTATACAAATGCTTAAATGAGATTTTTTTTTTAAATCGACTATAGGATACAACAGAAATTAGTTATACAGTAAGGTTTAAAAATGAAATATTGTTTAATATAAGTATAAAACTTTGAAGAAAAATAGTGATTTTAAGAGCCGAGCAGTTTATATAAATTTAGATTTCCATTTTAAAATAAATATATAGTCAATAATAATATATATATATATATAATAATCAACAACAGTTTTGTTTTAATAGATATATATATGCAGTTTTATAGTGAAACAGAAAAATAATGTAATATATATATATATATATAGGAGATTCAGAAAATTTTATATCTTCATATAGAAAAGTTATTGTAGGTATATATATATATAAAGTTTTAAACAGAACTGTTTTTGAAATGTAAATGTGGTGAGAGTGTTTTATCAACTTATTGTTGAAATTTAAAATATGTAAATATATATACATGCATATAGGTTGAAAGAAATTTTATTTTATTTAATGTAGGCATATTTAGTAAAACAAAAATTTGTAGATAGGTAAGATTTTATAAAGAAAAGGATTTTATTAATATATTAAAAGGAAATTTAGTTTTAATTTTAAATTTTTGTTAAATAAATTATTAAAAGAAATTGGTTATAAAGGGAAATTTAATAATTAGTTAAATAAATTTATTAAAGGAGAAAATTGATTTAAAAAGAATCATCAGCTAACCAAAAAAAACTATTAAACAGAAATTAATTATTCAGTTGATTCAAATATTAATGAATTGTGTAAATAATTATACAAGGTATAAATCAAGAAAAATCGAGTCAAGATGGAAATGGATTGCAAAAATAAAAGGCAAAGGTGAGAACTTCTCACTCAAAAGGGTTTTATTTAAATTTTAAATAGTTAGATTTAAAATTGTTGATTGTGTTGATTGCTTGTTTGGATAATATAGTATTATCTATTATATTGAAATTGACCCTATACGCCACCTATTAAGCGGATGTTATTTATTAAACCCATATACCGCGATATTCCACCTTGAAGTGGAATTGGCATTATATATGTACTTGGAGTTGATTTCCCGCATTATATAGCGGATGAGACCCTATTGCGCCGCCTATTAAGCGGATAATAATTTATAAATCACATATATCGCGATATCCCGTCTTGAAACGGGATTGGTATTGTGCAAACATCCGTGGATGTAGGGAAACATGATGGAGGGATCCAACTGGATTCCTCAAATAATTGAATTGGTTTCAATATTGTGTGTTGATTTCTTTTTATTATAATCCTTGTGTGATTATCTTTATGATTGAAATCGTTGAAGGCTAAAATTTAGCCGAATAAAATCCTGGTATCATTAGGTACCGGAAATAAATAAAATTTGATTTTCGATATAAGTAGTAGATTAATCTATAAAATGGTTTAAATTGGGATATTTGAATTATTATAAACGGTTTATATAAAAGATTTATAAAATTGATATTTATAAATAAAGATACCGAAATTATAAAACGAGTTTTTATAAGCATTAAATGAATTATAAATGAATTCATAAGTGAATGAAATTTATAAATTGTGAAGTTATAAAAGGAAATGATTTTGTAAAATAAGGGGATTATAAATAATTTACTTATAAATTGGGTTTTAGCATTTAAATAAGATATAAATAGAATTTGTTAATTAAGGGATTTTATAAGTTGAAGTTTTTTTTTATATATAGATGTAAATTTATAAACGTTATTTTATAAATCCGAAATCAATTGAATTCGATAGATTAAACATAGAAGTTTATTTAAGACGATGTATCCACGATTTTGGACAGTGGATAACCTTCAAAATAAAACGTGTAGAAAATGTTGAATTTGGATTAACGAAGTATATTCACGATTTTGGATAGTGAATAATATTTTAAAGAAATGTTTTGGGGAAAATGATATTTTAAATAGAATTAAAACGATTAGAGATGTTTTAAATGTATTAGGCATTGAAAACATAGATTTCAACATTCATTGTTGAAATAAGCGTTTTCGAGAAAGAAGGAAATGGTGGACTATAACACTATTGTTATAGTAAATGATTTTCAAAAGGAAATGTTTTATATAGTATTGGGATTTATATATCTGTCTTAAATTTGAACCCCTATACTAGTGATTTTGGGTTGTCGTAACGATGTTTTACGTAACATTCGTTTTGATCCAAATAATGGGTTTAATAGAATGTTTCCCTTAGGAAATGAAATATATACTTAATATTAATTTAAGTATATCGAATTTTTTCAAATGTTGAAAATAAATAGATTTGTGAAATACTTATTAAATAAGTAGGGAAATGTTTTTCCAATATGAAATGAACGTTTTGAGAATTATCTTTTTAAAGATAAGTTGAAAATGAATATTGGAAATCGATTTGAAAATCGTATATTCACTGATATTTTGGAAATGAAAATTCAATATGGAATTTATAATTGAAATTGGGAAAATTGGTTTAAAAATAAATATCTATTTATTTTTGAAGTATGGAAATTATATGTATATCTTGTAAAGATATTTTTGGAAAATAAACAATTTGGAAAATTATTTGAAATCTAGTGATGTTGTGCATACCTATTGATAGTTAAATAACCGACTATCAATATTTACCTTTAAATAGATATTTGTTGTGATTGCTTGAATTTGAATGCTACACTTATTTTTAAAATAAGCGCTCACTTTTCGGGTTAGCCGGGAAAGGACCTTGGGGTCATATAACCCATTTTGAATATGTGATACGTCGTAATAGATAGCATTGATGACCGGTGTTGAAGACCGGATATTTATGAAAACGGAAGGATTACCGTCGAATGTTTCTGCATCAGTCGATCCCCGATATAGAAATTTATTACCATTTGTAATGGGAAGTCCGGTCGTGATTAGTGAATATCTGGATTGCAAGAACTTCTTTGTAAGTGCTATCGGTTCTGTTCGATCCCGAAACGGACTTGTATGGAGGTGTGTCCGACGTTACAATTTGAGATGTAAAGCTGGTTTCTATCAAATATGTTCCCGTTGGTGGCGGAGAATTTATTCTCTTAGCTTAACACCCTTAGAGGTTATGTAGTTGATGGTTACTAGTGATACATTCCCAAATTGGTAGTGTGGCATACAAAGTGCCGTTGAGCATTTGTTGATCGAAGCATGGCTTTGTATAAAGCGTAGCTTTGTGGACGAGACTTCGTCGGACCTCAAACCCCGAAAATGATCAAAACAGGAAGGATGCGGCAAGGTTATTAGGGGGTAGCGCCCCTTTAGTGTATGTCATTCCTTCTGGATAGAGGTGGTATCATGGTATGGAGCCCAGATACTTAACTTATGTTGTTGCTGCAAATTTATTACTTTGTGGTTGTTGGAATCGAGGATCCTCGGATATAGATCGGTTACGATCAGGGAATGACATATTTGTGTCAGTAGTTACCAAGTTTGAAGGGTAACCCGGCCTTGTGTTGGCAGAGATCCGGTTAGGTTCTCGGGTCATCTTTCCATAGGCGTACCCATGTGGCAGTGGGAAGTTCCTTGGCCTGACCATTTGTTGGAAATCCAAAGAAAAAATACGATCTTGTACGGTTTTAGTTGTAGAACCTATCATTCACTTATGGTGGTCACCACTGTTTGGATGGTAGCTATAGTAGGCATAAGTGCGGAATGCCTATGCTGGCTAACATTTATATCTTTACTTTCAAAATGATTTTTCCTACACTATTCACTAGTAATAATATCAAATGTTTCTTTTTAATGCGTATCAAGCATCTTTGACTATCATAAGGAGAAATCTCCTCCGATTCTACGTTTGCATTGTGTGTGTGTGCGGGAGGCCTTATGGTAGTTTCATTTTCTAAAAAGCATTGCGAATCTATTTTAAAGTTATCCTGTTCTTTGTTTTAAAGATAAATAACAGTTTTAAGTTCTCACACCAGTCACACGACTGACCTGAAGTTTATTGTTTTCCTTCCTAAACTCTGGGTGCCTACCAATTTCCACACGGGCAGTCAAGAGTCAGGTTTATCAGGATATTCTGAAATTCAGGAGTTGCTGGAAGCAAGCTGGATGGCATGACGTATTCGCTAGTATATAGTATTTCTTTTCCGTTGTTGTTATTGTAAACTATGATAATGAATGTAATGTGATGTAATGTATAAAATGTACAGTCCTTTTGTTTAATGATTATTCATTTATCTATTATATGTTGTTCTGCTGCGATTGTTAGATTCTGATATTGTTCTGTTGCTTCTTCTTTCATTCTTCTTATATCTTCTTTATTCTTCTATCCTTTTCTTCTTCTTAAACCCTAAGAGTTCGGTTTTCCGGCATTCGATTTCTCGGCAGTTGATACAGTGGACTTATTGATGTCGATTTTCGAAAGTCAAAGAATCGGGTCCTCATATGATGCATTTAGCACTGATGTCTATTTGATAAACAGAATTACAACTAAAGTCCTGGAAAACAAAACTCCAAGTAAAAATTAGTCAATACAAAGCCAGACTGTAGAAGTTTAAAGTCTTTTTGGATGCTTATGCTTCCCATGGCCGAAACCATACAATAGACAAAAGCTAGAGTTCAGATCATCACCATGCACATTTCTTAGATATGCAAAGGATAAAAAAAGATACAAGTGCTCAACCAACAATGGCAAGATAATCATATCCAGACATGTAAAATTTGATGAGAAAGTGTTTCCCTTTACTAAAAGCTCAATAAAAATATCAATAAAAGTATACAATCCCAAAATATCAATATCTACACTACCAAAAAGGACCTTTCGCGGTATTTTATAAATGTTATAACAGACTTTATTGTTGAATATGCTAATATATGATTTTGTTTGATGATAATAAACACAGATATATATATATATATTCATTTAAATGTATTTGTTATTGTACTATTTTATTTTTGACATAATTAAATAAATGTTTTCTGAATAAAGTAAATAACATAGAATTTAAATTCAAATAGATATTTTATTCAAACAAATATTTATTACAATTTTGGATAGTACAAATTTGAGCTCTCGCTATATACACAATTTTCAAACACTACAATTTCAAATTATAATACGATTTTTCCGTATACAATTGTTACATACATTTGCACCTCACTACATATCACTCATTCGCTTGTATTTGATCTTCTACTCTATTCCATCTTGAATCCAGCATCTAAGCTATCTAAAAAATAAACACTGACGCGGTAAAACTGAAAAAGAATTATTTTTGCAGTGTAAAACAAAATGTTTGAAAATATTATTTGCCTTAGTTATTTGGGTTGTTTGTCATCATTTTCATTTTTGAATTCATCAAACACGAACAACCTGTGACATGCTCAGTGTATCACTGTACATGCCATAAGGCCGTGCACACTAATATACACTTGATAAAATTATAGGGACAAGTGAGCATAAGGTCAACCCCAATCAAAAGCTAGGTTCAACTCAAGTGTAATAAAACTAAAGTCACGACATGAGCATAAGGTCAAACCCGCGCCATAAGCTGGATTTAACTCAGGTGCAATTCCAAAAATCAAGATGAAGTTCAAGCGAAAACAAAATGAAAAGTGACATGCACAAGTAAATCTCTGAAACAATTGTAATGGTAACGTCAGTTAAGACAACAAGTAGCACATTAGATACAAGTGCACAAGAAAACAACATAGCATGGTCAGATATGGAACCAGATACAAATGGTCATGTACAAGTTTCAATGACTGAAACAAGACCAATAAACAGGGAATCGATCCCTATAAAAACTCAAGTCAGTGCACATCAACTCAATGCAAAACTGCTCCAGGAAAATGTACAAAATCAGGTATGGTGGTCAAGGAAAACAAAGAACAGTTCAAAAAGCTCAAATATACAAAGTGGTAAATGCAACACTTCAACCAAGACACAGTGCAGTTCAGGTTCTACTCTACCAAATGATCAGACCATAAGTGCTGAAATCAGAAGACTGGTCAAAACGCACATGTCCACGTTTGTGACTTCATGAAGCTTCAAACAAAGCCAGACATGTACAATTTTAAGACATTTGTCAGAGAAATGCAAATTAACAGTACATAAACACATGTATACATATATGCATATATATGTATAAACATGCATATATATATATATATATATATATATATATATATATATATATATATATCAATGAAGCAGTGCAGACCAATGAACAAAAACATGTAACATAGTGATTTACAAATGTATATTTCAAGCCCACAATCAAGCTCCACATAAAACCAAACTAGATGAACACACTATACTTCAAGTCTAATAATGATGAATGGCAACAGACTCAAAGCCATATGAAGACCAAAGTGCAGAGTAGTTCAAAAATCAAGATAAACCCATATCAGAAGTTCAAAGTGAACCAGACTAAATTGAAACAGAGACTAAAACAATATCATATATATGCATATATCAGTGCATTTCAGCAAGGATAACACAATGAATTAACATGAATACAAAGCTTAGAGGAAACTGGAAACCCAAAACTGCAACCATACATGATTACCATAACATGAATGTCCAAGCTAGGTAGACAAGTGAAAAATGCACAACACATACACACACACACACACACACATATATATGTATGTATATACATGGTTCTCAACAAATTGCAACTGGAAATGAAGCCAGTAGAAAATACTTCCAAGACCTCAAATATATACACCAGTACAACAAGGTATATATACAAATACAAAAAAGTGGTAGACCAGACAAAAAGTGGTGGACAAGACACAATGCTACAGAGGTGACATCAATATACATGAAGTTCAATGCCATGGTCATGGCATTCAGACTCATGAAGACCACAATAACAATGCAACCAGACTTCAAATGGAAGCGGTTCAATATGCAAGCAAGGCTACAACTCAATGCAAAACAACCATCAACACTGACCACATTTAAACCAATGGAAAATGTAACCAGACATCATCATCATCAATGGTTCAAAATGCAGACCCAAGTGTACCAAGTGCCTCAATACAGTGAATAAATGAAGAAACAACTTCAACTAGAGCTAGTCCTGAACCAAAGTCCAGGTCAAATGTACATATTCAAGTAAATGAGTCGGTGCAGCATGAGTCAGAATAAATATGCACATATACATGGAGTAATGCAACAAGCAAGTCAGAAAATCAAGGCATGTTTAAGTAGCAGTTTCGAACAAAGACAGAGGTGTTTTAAATATCGTCAAACTTAAATTCCGACGTTAATTTTTTTATCTCACAGTAGATAATATGATAAACACAATTTAACCAAGTCAATGATCTCAAAAATTAAGAAGCCGAAGTCATAGCAAAAGAATGGAACCAAACCCGAATTCATGAAGCCGTGGTGACCAAGCAAGCAGAAAATATACGAATTGAACTAGTCAAGATTAATCACAAGCACTCAAGCAAAATCGAATGGACAAGTGTAAATAATGTGAAAAAGTCAAACGAAATATACGAACGTAATTATTGGATTTTCATCCCTATTTAAACCGTTAACATCATCGGCATGAAGTGCAATCGAGTTCAGGCAAATTAACCAAAAAAACGAAAATGAAATCACATACCAATTCAAATCGAACTCGATGAATTTAAGCAGTTGTTTGCAAATTAAAGAGATAATAATCGACAAAGAAATCAATGCTAAATATTTGTTCAATCGATCAACTAGAATTGGTAGTGCTCAATTTCCAGAAGCCCTAATTTCTTGAAGTGGAACGAAGATAGAACGAAGATAGATTGAAGAAGAAACGAGGTTGCCATTTTTGCAAACAAAAGCATATGGGATGGACAAAAGAGAAATGGGAGACAATCTTTTATCATAATGTTTTTTTTCTCTTTGGCCCGGTTTCATAATTACCGTTGGGCTTTAGTTTATAATTTAGGGTTTCTTGTTTTTATGTTTTTCTTAATTTGTATTCTGCTTTTAAATTTCTATAAAATCCTAGTCGTGTGACTAGGGAACAAACTACGGTGGTGTAGTTCGAGAATTCATAACCCAGTGGATGAGTTGTGGCAGGATTTTGAGCGTAGAGTTAGGTTTGTCGATAGTGATGTCGTGAGTTTACGTGTGTAAGCGTCCAACTACTTAATTTCTAGTAGAAATCTTGGGGGCAACACGTAGGCAGGGTTTTGCCGAAGCTGGGTAAACTGTGTTGTTCTATTTCTGTTTTTAATATTCTGCTATTATCTATGCTGCTATTATTCTGCTATTATCAGTGCTGCAATTATTTTATATATTTTCGTATTAATTTTTTTTAATTAATAGAATCACCCTATTCAACCCCTCTCTAGGGTGAAATCGATCCTACAATGGTATCAGAGCTAGGAACAAAAGGCAATTTTTGTTTTAAAATTTTGTTTTTTTTCAAAAAATAAATTTTTATTTAATTTTTTTTATATGGCTTGTTTTAATAATGCTTTTGCTGAGGGTCAGTCCATAGTTAGACCACCAACATTCAATGGTGAATATGCTTACTGGAAAAATAGAATGAAAATTTTTCTGAAAACCATTGATGCTTGGAATATTATTGAGACAGGTAATAGAACACCGGCTATAGTGATAGACAATCAGGAAATAAATAAACCAATGAATCAATGGACAGATCTAGAAAATAAACTGCAAAATGCTAAAGCTAAAGCTATGAATTCTATTATATGTTCGTTGGATCAAATTGAATTTAATCATGTGAGACATTGTCTAACTACGTAGGAAATCTGACACACACTTGAAGTGACTCATGAAGTAACATCTCAAGTCAAAGAATCTTGCCTTGCCATGCTTAGTACCGAATAAGAGGCTTCACAATGGCTAAGGATGAAAATGTCAAATAGATGTATGGACGACTTTCCAGTATTATATACAAATCAAAAGCACTCGGAAAATCATACATAGAATTGAAAATAGTCCAAAAAATCCTCAGAGTCCTTCCACAAAGTTCGGAAGCGAAAGTTACAGCCATTCAAAAATCAAAAGATCTAAAACAAATCAAATCGAAGAACTCATCGGCAATCTCACCACTTACGAGCTAGAAATCAAATTTAAGGAAGAACGCGAAGGAGGTGATACACGAAAGAAATCAATAGATCTTAAAGGAACAAAGGAAAGTGATGATGATGATGAAGCAGCTGAACTGGTGCTACTAATAAAGAGATTTAAAAAGTGGAACCGCAAATACGGAAGTCCAGCTCTAAATCAACAATTGAAAACAGAATAGTCAAAGTACTAGAAAACTCAGAAGAGCAAGAAATCATATGTCAGAAGTGCAACAAACCCGGTCATATCAAACCCAATTGTCCTTAGAATCGACTCGGCCAAGGAAAGAAACTGAAAAGGAGAAATTTTGCAGCCACTTGGGATAAAACTAATGAAGATGATAAAAGCACTAGCAGTGAGAGTGAAAAAGCAGATTTGTGTCTTCGAGGTGATATAACTGACAGTGATGATGACGAGCCAAGCGAGGTATCAAAACTTACTCATTCGGAATTACTTAAATTTTCATGAAGTAAATGGCTGTTTTGAATGACTTAGGGAGAAATACGCTAAAATTGAATCGCAAAGAGATACTTTGATAGATTTAAATAAACAACTTGATTAATTGGTGAAAAACTTCAAATAAAGAGCCCTAAGTGTGATAAGTGTCCATCATTTAAAGGAGAAATTAAAAAATCAAAAATTAAAATTAAATCACCTAAAAATGAAATTCTGATTTTGAAAGAAAGTGCAAACACGAGGAGAGAAAATTCTATTAAAAGTGCACTCAATTACTGAATGAAAATGAATATCTCAAAACAGAAGTCCAACAATTGTCTACAATTTTAGGTTAATTTTCCAAAGGAGAAAGATCGTTAAATATGCTCTTAGGGAAACAAATTGTTAATATAGATAGACAAGGACTTGGACATAATCAATCTGAACTTGTTAGAAGCAAAATTAATCAAGTAAAATCCGAGCGCACAATTTGAAGAAAAATTGGACATAATCAAAAAAATTGTTAGCATAGAGCCAAAGACGTAAAAACTATACCAATCTTGGTTCCAAAAGGCACGAATATAAAATCTCTTTAAGTCAAACAAATCTGGGTGCCTAAAGGAACAAATATAGATTGTTTTGGGTCTACTCAAACATATTTTTCAAAATCATTTGCCACTAACAACCATGGACCTATAAAAAAAAGTATGGTCACAAAAATATTTTCATGTGTAGGTGTGGTGGCAGGCTATAAAACAACAACAGTGTTACCTGGATTCTAGCTGTTCCAGACACACAATGGGAAACAAATCAAAGTTCCTTAGCCTAGTACAAAGGTGGCAGAATCACAATAGATAACAACGAAAAATTATCGACAAAGCTAAAATAGGTAAAGGAACATTTATCTTAAACAATTTATTAAATGTAATAATCTGAACCATAATCTAATTTAATTCAGCTAGTTATGTGATAATGAATGTTAATTATGATTCTGACTTATGAAAATTGTTGGCGAATTATCTTTTTATGCCGATAACACTACATATACCTCTAGAATCTTTGAACTACTTCATACAGATTTGTTTGGACTAACGATGGTGTTTTATTGATTGATGATTACTCATGATACATGTGGATATATTTGTTTATTCTGGATCTGTCGTTATGTTCACTATTTATTTGCACAGGTTCATTTCAATTTTAAAAGAATTTCATTTAAAGTTGTTAAAAATGATTTTAAGATATTTTGTTACACACTTCACGTCTAGTTTATGACATCCAACTAATGATAATCTTGAGCCAAAGGAAAATTCGAATGCAGATTACATTTGTAATCTAGTTGGTAGAAAAACTACTAGTGGAACGTGATTTATGTTGAGATATTCAGTAGTTGCATCATTTTCAAAGAAAATATCTGCATATTTTTCATTCAACTGATTTTCAAATAGTAGACATTTTTACAAAACCTCTTCCAGAAGATAGTTTTTATAAGCTTCGTCTCGGTTTAGGTGTTTTAGAAATTTGATTTGATATTTTTTTCTATTTTGACCAATCCGACTTCCTACTGATTATCGAAAAGATAAATAGTGATTGAAAAAGTGATGAGTGTTGATATTAATTATATATTATAACTTGAGATAGTATATTTAGTAAATTTCTTTAAAAATTTAAACAAGATTTATAATAACTTTTGATTGGTAAAAATTCCATGACCATCTCTGTTTCTATCATATCTCTAACGACCATCACTCATCAAAATCCAATATATTATGTCAATATGTGGTATTTTAAATGGAAAATTATTCATTTTTCATTTTATTATATTTTTAGCAATAAAAACATCCAAAGTATTCACTCTCAATTAAAAGTCCTTACGGTTATGCATTGGTGAATTATTTGGAATTTTTGATTATGTGCTTTTATGCTCATTTGAAAGTCCTCATGGTTATGCATGTATGGAACATGTATCAAAATTGATTATTAAATAGACAAGTTGATTCTAATCCTATTTAAAAGTCCTCACGGTTATGCATGGTTAGAAGATGCTTGAAATTCATTTTTTTTATTAAAATTGAAAATACTTCTAATCTCATTTAAAAGTCCTAACGATTATGCATAGTTAGCAGATATTTAAATTCCTGATATAAATATATCACAAATAGACGCATCTATACGGTTTTATCTGCTGAAATCACCCCTATCACTCTAAGTGGAATATGCACCAAACAGAGTATTTATGATTTTTGTTCAAATTTTGTTGAAATTTAATATTTATACTTGATTGGGTATTAATGTTGTATTAATGTCTATCACTTTATCTCTATTTTTCTAACACTATTACTCTTTTGCAAATAACAAAAGGGGAAGAGAAAAGTTAAGATTTTGGCAAATAAAGGTCAAATATTTTATTTTTTATTTGTATCTAGGTTCATTTGCATATTTTTATCTATTTTCATGCATATATGAAGGGGGTGCTTTGTTATAGAGAGGGAGCATTCATATAGGGGGAGCAAATAGAGTCCATCAATAATCAAATACATTTAGTAAATTCAAAATCTTAAATATATGTTTGCTATCATCAAAAAGGGGAGATTGTTGAATATGCCAATATATGATTTTTGTTTGATTATAATAAACATATATATATTCGTTTAAATGTATTTTTTATTGTACTATTTTATTTTTGACATAATTAAATAAATATTTGCTAAATAAAATAAATAACACATAATTTAGATTCAAAGAGATATTTTATTCATATAAATATTTATTACAATTTTGAATAGTACAAATTTGAGCTCTCACTACATACATAATTTTCAAACAATGCAATTTCAAATTACAATACCATTTTTCAGTAGACAATTGTTACATATATTTATACCTTACTACATATCACTCATTCACTAGTATTTGATCTTCAACTCTATTCCATCTTGAATCCAGCATCTGAGCTATCTGAAAAACAAACACCGACGTAGTAAAATTGAAAAAGAAATATTTTTGAAGTGTAATATAAAATGTGTTTTTGAAAATATTATTTGCCTCAGTAATTTGGGTTGTTCGTCATCATTTTCGTTTTTGAACTCATCAAGGATGAACAACCTGTGACACGCACAGTGTATCACTGTACATGTCACAAGACCGTGCACACCGATATACACTTGATAAAATTATAGGGACGGGTGAGCACAAGGTCAAACCCAACCAAAAGCTAGGTTGAACTCAAGTGCAATAAAACTAAAGTCATAACATGAGAACAAAGTCAAACCCGAGCCATAAGCTGGACTCAACTCAGGTGCAATTCCAAAAATCAAGACGTAGTTCAAGTGAAAACAAAATGAAAAGTGACATGCACAAGTAAAACTCTGAAACAATTGTAATGGTAACATCAGTTCAGGCATCAAGTAGCAACTAGATACAAGTGCACAAGAAAACAACATAGCATGGTCAGATATGGAACCAGATACAAATTATCAAGTATAAGTTTCAATGACGGAAATAAGACCAGTAAACAGGGAATCAATCCCTATAAAAACTCAAGTCAGTGCACATCAACTCAATGCAAACAAAGCAATATCAAGATAACCGTGGTGCATATACATACATACATATACGTATATAGTTCAGAACTACTCCAGAAAAAATGTAAAAAGTCAGGTATGGTGGTCAAGGAAAACAAAGAACAGTTCAACAAGCTAAAATATACAAAGTGGTGAATGCAACACTTTCAACCAAGACACAGTGCAGTTCAGGTTCAACTCAACCAAATGATCAGACCATAAGTGTCGAAATCAGAAGACTGGTCAAAATGCACATGTCAATAGTTGTAACTTTATGAAGCTTCAAACAAAGCTAGACATGTATAAGTTTAAGACATTTCTCAAAGCAATACAAATTAACAGTACATAAGCACATATATACAAATATGCATATATATGTATGTATACACATGCATATATATATATATATATATATATATATATATATATATGTCGATGAAGCAGTGCAGACCAATTAACAAAAACATGCAACATGGTGATCTACAAATGCACACATGAAGCCCACAATCAAACTCCACATAAAACCATACTACACGAACACACTAGACTTCTAAGTCTAACAATCACCAAATGCAATAGACTCATATGAAGACCAAATTGCAGAATGGTTCAAAAATCAAGATGAACCCAGATCAGAAGTTCAAAGTGAACCAGACCAAATTGAAACAGAGACCAAAACAGTAACGTATATATGCATATATTAGTGCATTTCAGTAAGGATAACACAATGAATTAACATGAATGCAAAGCTTCAGAGGAAACTGGAAACCCAAAACTGCAACCATACATGATTACCATAACATGAATGTCCAAGCTAGGTAGACAAGTGACAAATGCATAACACATACACACACATATATATGTATGTATATACATGGTGTTCAACAAATTGCAACTGGAAATGAAGCCAGTAGAAAATACTTCCAAGACCTCAAATATATACACCAGTACAACAAGGTATATATACAAATACAAAAAAGTGGTAGACCAGACAAAAAGTGGTGGACAAGACACAATGCTACAGAGGTGACATCAATATACATGAAGTTCAATGCAATGGTCATGGCATACAGACTCATGAAGACCACAATAACAATGCAACCAGACTTCAAATGGAAGAGGTTCAATATGCACGTAAGGCTACAACTCAATGCAAAACAACCACCAACACTGACCACATTTAAACCAATGGAAAATGTAACCAGACATTATCATCATCAATGGATCAAAATGCAGAGCTAAGTGTACCAAGTGCCTCAATACAGTGAATAAATGAAGAAACAACTTCATCCAGAGCTAGTCCTGAACCAAAGCCCAGGTCAAATGTACATATACATGGAGTAATACAACAAGCAAGCCAGAAAATCAAGGCATGTTTAAGTAGCAGTTTCAAACAAAGACAGAGGTGTTTTAAATATCATCAAACTTAAATTCCGAAGTTAATTTTTTATCTCACTGTATATAATATGATAAACATGAATTAACCAAGTCAATGATCTCAAAAATTAAGAAGCTGAAATCATAGCAAAAGAACGGAACCAAATCCAAATTCATGAAGTCGTGGTGACCAAGCAAGCAGAAAATATACAAAATGAACTAGTCAGGATTAAACTCAAGCACTCAAGCAAAATCGAATGGACAAGTGTAAACAATGTGAAAAGGTCAAAAGAAATATACGAATGTAGTTATAGGATTTTCATCCCTATTTAAACCGTTAAACATCATCGGCATGAAGTGCAATTGAGTTCAGGCAAATTAACCAGAAAAGCGAAAATGAAATCATATACCAATTCAAATCGAACTCGATGAATTTAAGCAGTCGTTTGCAAATCAAAGAGATGATCGATCGATAAAGAAATCAACGCTAAATATATGTTCAATCGATCAACTAGAATCGATATTACTCAATTTCTAGAAGCCCTAATTTCTTGAAGTAGAACGAAGATGGAACGAAGATAGATCGAAGAAGAAATGAGGCATCCATTTTTACAAACAAAAGCATATGGATTAACAAAGGAGAAATGGGAGACAACCTTTTATCACAGTGTTTTTGTTCTCTTTGGGCCGGTTTTGTAATTACCCTTGGGCTTTAGTTTAGGGTTTCTTTTTTTAAGTTTTTTTAATTTGTGTTCTGCTTTTAATTTTCTGTAAAATTCTTGTCATGCGACTAGGGAATGAACTACGATGGTGTAGTTCGAGAATTCCCAACTCGGTGGCTGAGTTGTGGCAGAGTTTTTAGCGTAGATTTAGGTTAGTCGATAGCGGGTGTCGCGAGTTTACATTTGTAAGCGTCCGACTACTTAATTTCTAGTAGAAACCTTGGGGGCAGCACGTAGGCAGGGTTTTGCCAAAGCTGAGTAAATCTATGTTGTTTTATTTCTTTTTTTAATATTCTGCTACTATCCGTGCTGCTATTATTCTGCTATTATCAGTGCTACAATTATTTAATATATTTCCGCATTAAATTTTTAGAATGAATAATATCATCCTATTCACCCCCCCTCTAAGTTGAAATTGATCCTACATATAATAGCGCTACGAAGATCATTGTCTAACAACATGCTGTAATAGGGTCAAGATATGTTACAAGATTTTACAAACGTTGTCACAAAAGTAAGGTATTGCAGTGTTTCTGTTTTTACAACATTTTTGTAACCGCTGTAATATGTCCTTACCCATTGCTTCTTCTCCTATTAGGCAGCCTTCATAGAAACGTTGCGAAATGTTTCACAACATTTTGGAAACGCAGTAGACTAGATTTTATCTGCGTAAAATAAACTCTGTGTATGGCTTTGTATTTTACAGCGTTTTCCCTTTAGCCTAAGTAGTATTTTATTTGCCGCATTTTGCACTTTCACAGCTCCTATAAGACGCTGTTATATAACATATCACCACAGTTTTCTTCCTCCTATCAACAACCATCTGAAATTCAATCTACTCTTTCTACATTTACAAATAATTCTCATCAGTTATAAAATTTTATATCTAATAACGCTAGTTAACTAAAACAACAGAAATAAATATAATCTTCGCATATTATATTAAACATAACTAAAAGTTGCACCAACTTCATACACAGAATAAGCAATAATCAACATTTCATACGTAATGTTGTAAGTAAATATGACAGTAACATGGTTCTATGGAAATAGCATATTAAATGAAACAAAATATGAGTTGTGCAGAGTCTAAGCTAGTCCTCTTCAATAATTCATTGTCCACTGGATCAGCCAAATTACATGAGCATGCGCACTTTAAAACTGCTAAAATTAAAAAAAAGCATGCTAATAGTTAGTTCATGCATAAAAATATGACATAACTAAACATTTCATTTCTATTCTCTATCTAATTGGTGACAGTCATCAAGCGCGTTATAGAATACTAGAAGTCTAGAAGCAACTTCGTAAACAATAGTCTTTAGTTTCCAGCTAATAAAAAATACCATAAACAGACACCAATCCAAAACATTTCAAAATTGCACCGTACAGGGTAATTATCCGACATCATTAGATAAATCAGTTGTTTAAATGCTTTATGTTAAGTCTAATTATTTGGGATCATAAAACAAGAATAAGGTGGGTGTAGCACATTCAAATCTCATTGTCAATTACTAGGCCAAATTACTAGAATTTTTTTAATGAAAGAGATATAGATATCTGGTTTGACCCATGGGTACATAATAACTCTGCCCAGTTTAGTAAGGTTGCAAGCATTATGCACTGTCAGTAATTCAAACTAAGAAGTGTCTGTTCTCATCTACGATTTAAGATGGAGCCTCAACACTTAAAATCTCCTAAGAAGAGATATGCAAGCAAATAAACAGAGACATAGTAATTAACCTGTTGATTTCTTGCGGTGGAACCCAACAAGCATAGGTAAATACAATCTCCAATCTGCTTGGAAATGCATTAAAATGTGTGTGATTCAACTAATGAATGGAGTCATCATCTATGGAACAACATCATACCAACTAATTTTTTAGTGCAAACTATTTAGCATTTCTAAACAAACATAAAACTCTGGACAGAATTTATAGGTGGTCGAACGTTCAATCTACCATCTACAAATTATATGTCAAAGAAAATGAAACAAGGGACCATTTAGTTTTTTTATTGTGATTATAGCAGTAACTTATGGTCTACAATTGAAACATGCTTCAATTCTAAATTAGTCTAGGCAAAGGTATGTTAGAGCTCTTAATCAGGTATCAAATAAGTTCAAAAATAAAAAAAATTATTTAGATCTGTTCGATATGGCTATTGATACTCTCTTGGGGCATATATGAAGGAAACGCAACCAACGCAATATTCAAAACAAAGTCCTACCAATTATTGTCAGAGTACAACCTATCATTCAAAACTGCAAAAAGGTTATTCGAAAATCAAAGCTTGCTAATGAAACAGTAAGCAGGAAACAAGTACATACTAAATTTTGGACTTATCTCATAGTGTCATATGAGATATTGTGATACTTAGTTACTATACATACTACTATACTTGCCTTGCTATCAGTCTATAAAAAATAAGCAACATTTTAGTGGAATTGCTTTAAGTCCATAAATTAGAAACGCTAGTGATGCCAAGTCCAAATAGTAGTACTGCTGCTTCTCTCATGATCCATTCCATCCTCATTTAGATTTCCATATTTAAGTCTGAAATCATCAACGCTCCTATTTTAATCTTGTCTGCCTATGCCAAGCCCCACTACAGATCCTTCAACCAGCATCAATCCTTTTTTTAGTTAAAGATTGGCCTACAACAATCCTGGACTGTATGAATTAAGTTCTTTTTTTCCTACATTTTTCTTTTAGAGATTTCAGTAGAAATCAAATTCTAACTACTGAGATCGAAAAACGCGAAATGGGTTTGAAACAACTACATAATAAATGTTTTTGTTGATAGCTAAATTACTGTCGACAAAACATACTATTTTTGGAAGAATATACGCGCTTAACTAAAATATATTCCTTCTGTTATTTCATCAAAAAATAATAATTAATATTTCATATTGATACATTTAAATCATTTAATAGTTAGCATATCCACAGTAAATTTAATTTCATCTAAATGTCAAGATTACTCAATTTCTACAATAATAGTATTTGTCAGTAAATAAATAAATTTCATATATTCTACCCAAAAAAGGAAGTTGGTGTAGATTCCAAAATTCAAAAATCTTTTATGATTCTCCTAAAATCAACGGATTCAATGCACTGTCTATTCCCTCTCCATTTGTTCAACAACCTCAACAGATCACTAGCCCATACAATGACCTCCCATTACCCATACAATCACTATGCTCTACCACAATCATCTCACCAACCATCATCTATACATTGCATTTACAGTTTTCATTAAAATAAAATATTGGTACAATTCACACTACTTTTTACCATCTCTCTTTTCAGTTCACATTGCATTTCCTATTTTATGATACAGTTTTAATGCATTACACTACATTTTATGTTCATTAGAATTTGCATTTCATTTTATTGGTATAGTTAAATTTCGTTGCAATTCATTTTACTTTGTAATTGAGTTGGAATTTCATTCATATAACAAATTCAAATCCCCAAACGATTTACATTTTTTGTTTACATTTGATTTTCTGTTCACAACCACTGCTGCCACTTCAGTGTATACCTTTTTTTTATTCCTGAAGTCATCTCACGTTCCGTCACATTCTCCATTAATCACCGACTTGCAATACACTTTAAGTTCATTTTATTTTAAAGTTTTATAACATCAAGCCATGAAAAATATATTCAAAGTTGTAGATATGAGCATAATAAATTATATCGTAAGAGAAAAAAGATAATTTATACTTACTTGAAATTGATTCGGTTATAATATTTGCGGAAGGCCAAGAAATAGTAGAACCAAGTGCATCTTTAATAAACTCAAAATAAGAAGTAGGTCTCCACAAAGGTGCATTTGGAACTTTAACATCAACCCAAACTTTGACTGCATTTTCTCCTAGTGGAACAAAATGGACCAATGCTTTAGGGTCGTTGAAGACACGCGCCCTTCGGCAATTACTTCTTTGGCTCCATGAATGCTGATCAATCTGCATTTAATATATATCTTGGAATTTACGCTCTGCCATGCAACAAATGAAACCATTTAAATCATTTTCAAAAATAGAAGCGATCCTAAAAATAAAAGATTGTCAATGCATATGTTTGAATAAATCAATACATAAAGTATACACATTACCGTTGGGGATAATACAACATTTGTCGTACGAGTAGATGTTGTAGTATTAACATTCTCAATAACTACATTTGTTTTTGGCCAAGCTATTTTGCTACCAATAGCTTCTCCAACATATGTCATACCATTTGGTGGTCTCCACAAGAGTGCATTTGATTTTTTGGCATCATCAATCAAAACAAGCATGGTAGATGGTCCAAGAGGAATATTATTCACAAGCATACCTGGATCACTAGAGTAAAACCTTCCTTTAACAACTAATTCTTTACTTCCAGTCCAATTATACAGCTTGCATTTGATATTTGTAATGCTACTATTACTCTATAAAAAAAATTAGTACATAAGAAAACAAAATAAAGTATAAATTTTGTATATCAAATCATAAAGGTGTCGAATATTTTTTTTTTTTTTACCATAATGCCATCTTTTTCAGAGTAAATCATTGAGTGCAAAACAACTCTATCAGCTGACCATGCTACTATCTCATCCTTAGCTTCTCCAATATGTGAGGGCATCCTAGGTGTAGACCTCCATAAAAAACATCCAATTTCTTTGGGATAACTATTAAAAATTTCATGGCTTTCGGTCCAAGAGGAATGTTATGTACAAGCTCTTCCGTGTTAGTTGAAAGAACTCTTCCTTCAACAACTATTTCATCTATCCCAGTCTAATCCAATAAATCAAATTTGGCTGTTGTTTTGTTATACGTATTCAAAAATTAATCAATAATAATAACGCTAAGTACTTAACTAAAAATCCAAATTCAAATGACATCACATGAATATATAAATAACTTTACCACTTGAGATGCATTCTCATCTTCGTTCCTTCTTGGTGCTACATTAGCTGTGTACATTTCATTTAAGGAAATAAATAAGTACATAATAGTGGAAAGAAAAAAGCACAAAAAAGAATTGGAAACTGAAAAGCAGGTGCAAAATTAGACCAAGTACCAGATAGGTCTCTGTATTATTGAAGATGAATTAAATGCCCTGAAGTAAGTTTTTTTTATTGAGTATGTACCAAACTTAAAATGAACATTCCTTATGAAACATCCCCAAATTTTATCAATTTAAAATTAGTAATTTCTGGAATATAAATTTGGAGTTAATTTGAATTAATTTTAAATTTTCAAAAAAACAAATGAATATTGAGTTTGTTTATATATATATATATATATATATATATATATATATATATATAGAATGGATTGGATTTCAAATTTGAATTTGAATTTGAATTTGAACTTGTATTTGAATTTAAATTTAAAAATAAAATATCTTAAAAATATTTGGATTCAAAATATTAACATATGTGTATGATTTTTATTAATGTGTAAATTAGTATTAAAAACATCCTCTTTTAAAAAAAATTGTACAAATATAACAAAGGAATGTAAATTATATATATAATACAAAAAAAGTAATATAAAAAATTATTTAAATCTTTACGCATGCATAACAAGTTTTAGAGTCATAAGTAAATAAATTTACGAGTGTTAATGAATCAAGACAAGTGTCATTTTTCTTTGTTTTCATTTTTTGAAAATTTAATTAGAATAGAAACAAGCCTATAAAAAAAACACTTCATCTCATCCTTTCCAATTTCTTTCACCTTCGTTTTTATTTACAAAGCCAGTACAAACTCTCAAACCAAAAAAAAGAAGAAAATTAACAAGCAATTCAAAAAACAAATTCAAACCAAAAGCAAAGATAATAAGAACAAATTCCAGAAAACAAAAGATCACAAGCAATCAACCAAGTCTAGAAATAAACAGCCTAGCAAAGTCATCGAAGTGATTAAGCAAATTCAGAAATCAAGCACTGTAAAACCAAAAATTCAACTCAGCAAAGCTTCAGCTAAACATATCAAAGTTTCATCATCTAAACAACAGGGATCAGAGCATCATAATCAAATCCAGATTAGAAAAAAGCAATTCCAGTTTTAAATAATTAACTTTCAGATTCCTCTCTGCTTTCTTCTTCATAGGTGAGTAAAAGATCTTGATCTGATTTTTTTTAAACTTGATGAAATGTTAAATATGTGAAGTTAAGCTGTGATGAGATATGGCTGGAGTAAAATTATATTGCATATATGTATAAATGGGAACATGCATGCTTGTGCATGTCCGTTACACGGATGAACCCTTTGTCCTAGGTTTACAGGCATAAGCCTATTCAAAAAATTTGATTTCTTCTCCTTCAATCACTATTAAACTATAGGATCCAAACAAAAGTTGTTTATTTAGACATGATTCAAGTTTTAAAAATAGATTTAGGTAAATCAAATCAAAGCATTTTCTGAAAAATTGAAATTACAGGCAAAATCTAAAACATGCTAGGAATTTAATTATCATTATCTCTGATTTCAATTATGTCAATTGAAATGTTTTAGAAAACAATGATTTTCTAACGTAAAATCATAATGTAAACAAATATTTACCGAGAAAGGCAAAAACGAACGAATTTAGGGTTTTTGGCCATTGCGGATCATCAATGTTGGAAATTGTCGGGGTTTCTCTTGAAGATGGAGGAAGACTCAGGGATCATCAGAAAAACACTCGATGATTTTATAATTTGTCATGGAGGGCTGACAAGATTGATTTAGGGTTTTAGCCCAGTATTTTATCGATCGTGTTCTCGAAGTAATGGAGTCATCATCATTGAATCGGAATCAACCGGAGTTGTTTGAATCGAAGCATTGAAGTCTGGCGAAGCTTCAGCTTGAATCACGTGGCCTATGGAGTCGGAGCAAGACGATTAAGTTGATCGGATTTATGTTCCAGTTTGGGTCAAGCTACTCGTTGGCGAATTCGCTGTGGATTCTGATATCTGGGTGGTTTGATGGTTTGGGAGGGTTGTCACTGACGTGTTGATGACCGGAGCTTCGACCGGAGGTGGCTGTTCCGGTCATGCATGTGCATAAGGCCTGATTGTATCTGGAAGCTTGGTAGAGGAAGGAGGTGTGGATGCCTCGAAGCAATCTTCGGAAGGATCGTGTGATAGCTCGAAGTTGGACTCGAGTGAATTTATAGATGAACCAGGTAAAAGTCGAAGCAAATGGGAAATGGTCTCGAGTAAAATTCGAAGTGGGCCTCGGGTCTGATATGTAAAACAGTTTTACCTTAAAATAAATTCAAACTTTTAAACACTTTTAATCTATGTTTTCAAATAATGATTTTTATTAAAGTTTGAATTAATTAAGGATTTAAGTAAGATATTTTAAAATAATTAAATTAAATTTATTTAGTTATGTTACATTATTTTATAAAGTTATTTATATATATAATGTACTTAAAAAGGATAATTAAGATAAAATATTATTTAAACTAACCTTAACCTTTTAAAGCAACTAATGTATAAGGATGATGATTAAACAAGGTTTATAAGATAATCAAAGTAATTAACAAAGATAAAAAGATTTATCTTTTAATTTATTAAGAAATTAATGATTTGTTAATATAATTCTTTGAAAAGCAATTACTTAATTAATTACTTAATATTAAAGATTATAATTAAGGTTAATTAATTTGAAATTAATTATTAATTAATTAATGAATAATTAGTTAATAAAAGTAATTAATATTTAATTAATTAACAATTAAGGATTAATTAATTAAGATAATTAATTGAGGAATAATTAATTAATGAAGGTGATTAAGATTTAATTAATTTATAATTAAGGATAATTAATCATCGATTAAAGATAATTAATGAATGTAATTATGTGGTTAACTAATTTAAACCACGCAATTAATTCATCTTACTTGAAGATGATTGATTATTATTGAATGCTGTGTATTGGATTGATATCTTTGATATGTGATTATGATGCTATGTGATTTGAATTGCTTTGTGCTGAGCTGTAATTTCTGTGACGAATATATTTTTGTGTGAATGTGAAAACACAATGGTCCGTAAAACAGCATTTGAACTTCGATGAGACAGGTAATCGGATTCCAGTTGGTTATCCGAAACCCACATCGAACCTAAATGGTGAATCTTTGTGAATGACATATCCACGTGTATTAAATTGAGCGCTCACTATTCGGTTTAGCCGGAAGAGAACTTTATGTCATATAATCCATTTCGAATAGTGATATGACGCAATGGAAAGCATTTGAAGACGGTGGTGAAGACCGCGCGTCTTCGAGAACGATTGGATAACCTATCGAATGACTCTGCACTGAGTTGCTCCGGCATAGAGATCTCCATATGTGATGGGGAGTCCAATCTGGATTGTGGATGCTTGGATTGCAAGTGCTTCTTTGGAAGTGCCTTCGGTTTTGTTCGAACCTGGAACAGACTTGTATGGTTGTATGTCTGACGTTACACTTTGAGATATAAAGCTAATTTCTTTCAAATACATTTCTGTTGGTGGCGGGGAATTTATTCTCTTAGCTTAACACCCTTCTCTGAGATGTACGAGCTCAAAGTTTATGTATTTGATGGTTATTAGTAATATACTCTCAATTTGGTAGTGTGGCATGCTGAGTGCTGTTGTGTGTTGCTGATCATTTGTTGATCGAAGCAAGGCTTTTGTGAAAAGCGTAGCTTTATGGACGAGACTTCGTCGAACCTCACAATCCGGTTATGGTCGAAACAGGAATTGTTGCAGCAAGGTTATTTGAGGATAGCACCTTCTGAGGGCATGTCCATTTTCTTCTGGATTATAAGTCGTACCAAGGTATGAAGCCCATATACATAACTTTGTGGTTGCTGCAAACTTATTGCTTTGTGGTTGTTGGTTGAGAGGCGCCTCGGATAAAGGTTGGTAATGACTGGGAGATGGCATACTCGTGTCAGTAGTTACCCAGTTACAGAGGTAACCTGTGACAACCCGCCCTTCTACTACCAGAAAGATGTATCATCATTAAGAAAGAAAGGGGTAGAAATAGAAAAGAATAGAAGAAAGAAACAACAACATCAGAATCTCACAGCGGAACGGAACAAAATATAATGTATCACATAACTATTACATAGTTTTACATATATCAGAGTTATACAACATAATATACATGACAGTCATACATACATCTGTCACTACATACATCAGAGATACAACATACATCAACTAACACAGCGGAACTAGATAGATATCTATATGCGTCTGGGACTCCTGCTCCAAGCTCTCCAGAAATCAAAGTCCGAAACCTATCACTTGGCTACTCATAAAAATTTGAGTACCCAAGAGTTTATGAAAAACAGTTATAAACTCCGGGTCAGACATGGGTCTGGTATGAGTAAACATGTTAAAGTTGTTTAACTTTGAAAAACATTTGAAAATAAAGGTATCACGTAAGACTTCCCATAAATAAATACGGGTAAGTTTTTACCTTACGCTAACCAAAACATTTCATAGGAAATCCAGTGATATTATAATAGTGTCTAGGGTTTTCAAGTAAATAGAAAATAGCCGAAATTGTTACATCTATTAAATTCCATCTACTAGCCACAAAAGTGGGTAATACAAATCAAAACCGTAGGGTCTCGTAGGGAAAATGGATTTCCAACAATGGCAGGGATACTGGGGTACCGCCCGTCACAGTACGGGGCCTAGATCACCGTACCGAGGATCAATCCCGACCCCCTACAACACAAGGCCGGAACCATTTCTTACTAAATAGTCCCGAACAAGATAACCTCGCGGTTGTAGCAAGCAACCACCACACAGCCGAAATAAAGGGACATCTAGACAGGGGAATATCTCGTCCTGCTTGGGCATGACCCACCTAACCTTGCTGCATCTCCCCTGTTTTAGCCATTCCCGGTTGATGATGCTTGAGGCTGCGATTACCTTTACAGGACATATCACTTAGAATGCTCATCGTCCGCCTGACGATGTGCTGAAAGCATTCAATCCATACAAGTTCGTTCTAGGTTCGAACGAAACCGAAGGCATTATCTCGTCACACTCATTTTGGAATCACCCTCAGAGTCAACGACGATAACCCTTGCATTCTGAAAACACCATCTCGATCTTCATTTCAGAATTCACGACCTATCGTTTAATTTGGATCGATGTGGTTTTCGGAATATCGAATTGATACCCGATCCCGGTCTCATCGAAATCCAAATGCCATTTTAAAGGCCAAGTTGTCTAATTAACTTAAACAGTTAAATCAATGATTTAATTCACATAGCATTTATCACAGATAAAACATATACAAGCATCGTAGATATAACACAGCATATCATAGAGCATCACAGAATATCATTAAATAACTATCACAAATCAGATATTCTACACAACAATCCATAAGCAATCATCTTAAATTCTCATTTGTAATTAATTCAATTTAAATCAATTACTAGAGAATTAATCACTTAACCCTGTTAATTAATTATTAATTATCAATTAATTACTTATTTCATTCCAAATTATTTAGTTAATGAATCATTCCTTAATTATTAAATTCTTAATTATTTAATAAATTAATTATTTTATTTCACACTATTTAATTAATTACTTCTTAATCAATTTGTTTAACTTTAATTACTAAAGTAATTATTTTTTAATCATTAATTAACAACCTAAATACAACTTAATTACTTATTTATTTACTGCCAATCACTTAATTAATCAATTATAAATTCTTAATTCTTAATTAATTTACTTAATTAATTAACTGTTCATTATTCATAAATTAACTTAAGTAGTTAATTACACATTTATCACTCACTTAAACATTCATTAATCTCTAATAGCAATCATACGTTAATTATTCTTAATTACTTAACTACTAACATTGATTAATTTACTTAAGTAGTCAATTACTATTTACTTATCACTTAATAGTTACGTAATCTAAACTCTACTAAAAATTAAATGTTAATCATTCTTAGTTGCTTGCTAAAAATAATTAACATTAATTATTCAACTGAATTAACTTTTAAAAGAAATTTTTCTCTAAATTACGGAAAATCAAAATATTACTAACTGCAAACTTAAATGTTAATCAGTTTCAAATTTAACTTAAAATAATTATTTAACTTTATACTTGACTAAATCGATTACTTGATTAAAATAATAATTAAGGGCATAAACATCGTTAAGTATTAACGAAAAAATAAATTAAAACATGTATCAAGCTTCTAACTTAAAACAATTTAACAGTTATTAAGATTATGGTATTAAGCTTGATGAGACTCCTTCACTTAGCCTTACTTTTGAAAATACACTCTGCAGTTTTTTTTTTAAGAAACCCGAGAACTACCCTACCAAAAACTTGAGACCTCCCCTATTCAAACCCGAGTGTAGCTTCGAGTACTTCACGCGATTACCCCTAGACTCCCTTGTATGCTGCGTCTTCTTCTCCTTCCTTTTTTTTCTTATTACTTTCCAGCAAGTTTTGTTTAAAACTTAGATATAAATTAAACATCAGGTTTCTTACTCTCGCACTCAACTCGAGTTCAAACTCGAAGGAAACAACTGGTCGACTCGAGCACGACATCAGACAACAACCCACGACGACACTGACATGACAACCCACCGCCGTACACGTGCACGGCGGAACCACTGCCCTCCGGCGATCACCAACAACATCGACAAGTCGTAATTCATCCCAAAACACAAATTCTAAGCTCAAATCACCTACAGAAATTCGAATCGAAAATATAGCCTACAACTCAAAAAAAACTGTAACAACCTCCTCGAAAAAATGTCACACCGCCGCCGCTCCAGCCACCTGCAGTGCCCTAACCCTTGTCCACACGACGACAACTCGATAACCCACCAACCCCCAACGACTCGCACCGCTCGATCGCACAACGAAGATGCACATGCCCTATTAGCTGTCAAGTGCAAAAACTCGGCCAAAACCCTAAGATGACCTCGTTCTCCTAATCCACGAAATAGGAAAATTATCTCACATTTTTATTGAGATAATGGATGATTGTATTTGCTTCGATTCAAGTTTCAATAAACTAAATTGGATCGAAAATCAAATATTCGCAAAAATGTAATTTTTGCTTATAAACAAACTGCACTATAAATACAAATCTAAAAATTCTCATTTTCGTTTTAAAAATCAAAAATTTCACTAAACATTCAAGTTATAAACTAGAACTAGATTTTTAAAATAATTGAATTTATCAATCTATTGATGGATTTCCTATAGAACAGTGTTACAATTGATATTCTTTCAAAGGTGGTTTAAACATCTTCTAAAAAACTTAATCTAAGTCTATATCTCCAGTTTGATTTAAAAATGAAACCTTTACAATGATTCAGTTGGATAAAAATTCAAATTTTGAATGATCATTAACCCATGTAATTCATATCAGAGAAGAATCATATGCAGAGTGACAGATATACACACAGATTCATATCCAAATATAAAGCGTATACAAACTATACTGTTAAAGAATCAAAAACTTATTTAATTAACTTAATTTTTTTTTAAAAAAATCTTTGTTTACTCGTCTGTATAATACTGTTGAACAAGAAGAAGCACTTCTTATTTTCTCTTGCAACTTGTAGCTGAAACTGTCTTGAATTTTTTTTTCTTCTGTTTTTGTTTTGAATTAATTTGAGTTTACTCACAGGAAATTCCTTTAAACAGAGAACCATTCTTGTTTTGAACTGCAGTTGAAATTGTTTTTATTTGAATTCAATTTGAGTTTGCTCTTCTTTTCTTGCTTTAATTTTCTCGAGTATTCTTATATGTTTCTGAATGAACCAGAATGGCAAGATGCCTACATACATAAATAGAAGACAACAGTTGTATGAAGGAAGGCTTTAACTGTTAAGGTTGTTTTCTTATATTTTTTATTTTATCTTGATATGGGTAGATTTTTATGTCTGAAATGTACAGATTTGTATATATTTGGATTGACAAAATAATGTGCTGAGATGATAGTAATTAATACTTTATTGCTTAATTAGTTTACATACTTATTATGATTTCGCTGTGAATATATAGATATTTGTATGAAGATGTACAATCTTGCAGGTAAGCATTTATGGCTTGTGAAAGAAGGTATGTTTATATATATTTGTCTTATTATTTTCAGTTTGAACTTCAATATACATATAGGTTTGTGTAAATATATTTGTCTTCTTGCTTGATTCATATACACTTGTTTGACTTAATATTCTAGCTTAATAATGTTTATCTGGTTTACTTTTAATACGCTTGTGTTTTTTTATATATACTTTGGTCTTGCTAATTTAAACTGATGTTGCAAGTATTAACTACTTAATTCTTGTTTTGATTTATATTTTTTTATTTTGATTTCTATTTTATATTTGTATCTTGCAAGTAGATGTTCTTGTGAAAGAAGGTTATTTTATTTTACTATCTTCTAGCTTGAATAATTATATACATACTTGTCTTATTTTATTTATACTTTGGCCTAGTTTTCATTCTATTCTATATTTTGTTCTTAAATTTAATTCTACATTTTATATTTCACTTTATTTCTTGTTTGTAGTTACATTTTCATTTTTATTTCTTATTTGTAATTTAACTATCAACATTTAAATCATATACAATATAATTAACTTACATTTATACTTATTTTATATTTATTTCCATTCGTATTTTATTAAAATTATATACATAAGTTTGACTTATATTTCACATTTATATTTTATATTGCTAAACTTTTAATTTTAATTTTAAGCATTATCATCTATTGATATTTTTATCAAATCTTAACGAAAGAAAGTATTTTAATTTAATGGTATAAGATAAATATTATAAATAGATTTATTTTAAATTTCAAACATTATTATTCATATGTATATTTATCAGGTGTAAACAAAGTAAAGTATTTTAATTTAATTACATAAGACAAATTTTATTATATATATTATTAAGAGATTTAATTTTAAATGTTCAAATCAATTTCCTTTTTAAAATACAAATTTATATAAACAAATGGTAAATATTTCCAAAATCATATTCATTTTAATATGATCAGTTTACATTTCATCTAATTAGAATAAATATTTGTTAAAATAAACAAGGCCAAAATCCAGGGTCGTTACATAACCTGGCCTTGTGTTGGCAGAGATCCGGCTAAGTTCTCGGGGACGTCCCTCCAGAGGCTTTCCATTTTGTCTAGGAAGTTCCTTTGCCTGACCATTTGTTGGAAACCAATCATTCAATACGAGCCCTTGTTGGTTTTAGTTGTATAACCTGCCATTTACTTATGGTGGTCACCACTGTTTAGATAGTAGCTATAGTAGGCATAGTATGAAATGTCTATGCTGGCTAAGATTAATATTATACTTTCGAAAATGTTTTTCTACACTATGCACTAATAACAATATTAAAAGAGTTTTCTCCTATCAAGCATGTTTGACTATCATAAGAAGAAATCTCCTCCAATTATGCGATTGCATTGTGTGTGTGCGGGAGGTCTTATGGCAGTTTCATTTTCCAAACCATATCAGATTTCTTTTATATTTTTTTTTGTTCAAAACAACTGTTTTTGTTTACTCATACCAGTCCCATGACTGACCCGAAGTTTATTGTTTCCTTTCTAAACTCTAGGGTCCATAATTTCCATACGGGCAGCCTAGAAGCAAGTTATCCGTGTCTTGGACCTAACTTGGATTGTAGAAGTCCTTTAGTAGCTGTCGGATTTTGGAAAGCTTTTGGCCTTGGAAATCTTTTGAAGTTCTTGGAGTTTTTGAAGGCTTTATCGAAGTTGAAGTATGTTGGAAACTATATGAAACTTTGTTGTTCCGCTGTGGAGTTGTCGTTTTACTGTAGTATCATTTGTGTAGCAATCTGATATTGATGATCGATGTTGTAATGGATATTGTATCTAATGTTATATATGTGGTGTTGATTAATGAGATCATCTTTTGTTCCACTGTTTATATTCATCTAATGTTGTTATAAGCTCCATCCGAACTGGAGTTCGACGTTTGAATCTTCGGCAGTCGAATATAGGTGAGGTATTTGATGTCGATTTTCGAATGCTGGATTTCAGATCGTGACAAGTAGTATCAGAGCTAAAGGTTGAGTAAGAACTTTAGCTATGGAGTATAACACATTAGGTGGCTCATTAGAGATAGGGTGAAGTATATACTAGAATGAGTATAACCCGAAAGACCGAAACCCTAAATTTCTTGGTTTATTCCTTTTAAACTGTTGATATTCCCTAAGATATCTTGTATGTATGCCAAAATCAAGTTTTCTTACTATTTACAGATAGTGAGAATGAGCGGAAGAAGAGGACAAGGTAGGGGACAGGGAAATACCACTACAACTGGTCAAGTCCCTGCAATAGCAGCTATACCTACTCAACCTCAACCGAACCTGGCTGATCTATATAGAAATTTTTCCAAACTTAGTGGGAAGACGTTCACTGGCAAGGAGTCTATTGCCGAACCCCAAGCCTGGATTAGATCGTGTGAAAGAATTTTCAGGGAATTGAAATAAGAAGACGATCAAATGCGATTGATAGCTTCTTGGAAACTCTAAGAGGAAGCCCTAGCTTGGTGGGAGACAATTGCTGTGGATGAGCCGGAAGATGAGTTTACTTGGAGTCGATTTAAAGAAGTGTTTGAGAAGCGATACTTGCCATCTGCTGGTATCTCCCAAATGTACCAGGAGTTCATGGTTTCAAAGCAGGGAAGTTTATCATTTGAGGAGTATTTGAATAAATTCAACGAATTATCTCATTTTGGTGCAAAGCTGGTGAGTACACCTTTGAAGAAGAATGAAAGATTCATTCGTGGAATGAATAACAAGTACCATGAAAGGATGACTGTCCACGTAAAAGAATCCTTTTCGGACTTGATCGATATGGGTTATCGATATGCTACTCTGGATATGCAGAAATTTTCAAAAGAGAAAGGGAGTCCAAGCAATCCAAATTCGAAGAAAAGAAAATTCGAAGGGAAGAAGCCCGATCAAGGCAAGGAGAAGAGGAGTAATCATGAGAACTCGGCTAGAGATATTACTTGTTACAACTATCAGGAGAAAGGCCATTATGCAAACGATTGCAAGAAGCCAAAGAAACAAATAAGGAATGATCAACCCATGAAGACAAGTCAAAGAACCGAGGAATGCTATTGCTGTCACCAGCCAGGTCACGGAGTTAAAAATTGCCCGAAAGAAACAAGCACAAGTAACGAAAATGTACGCGATAAAAGATGACCCCTCAACTTTAAAGGCAGACAAAGAGAATGGAGTTTTAGAAGGTAATCTCCCCATTTTTGAAGAGTAGTTAGAGTTTTGTTCAACATGGGAGCTTCATAGAGCTTTATCTCCCAACAAATCATGAATGAATTGAAACTTGAACCTAAATTTGTCAAAGAACCTATTTGCGTGAAGAATCCTATTGGAGGTCCTACAAATCTTTGTCTATATTGTAGGAAAGTGCCTATCTCGTATTCTGGCCATCAATTTCCTACCAACCTTTATAATCTTGACTTTAGCGAATTTGAAATCCTACTCGGAATGAATTGGTTAACGAGATACGAAGCCAAATTAGATTGTAACAATCAAATGATTCAAGTCAAAATAAAAATTGGAGATTTCATTGAAATTTCTTGTGAAGACCCTAGTCCGAAAAGGGATAAGATGATGTATACGTTGGGATATCCCGAACCTAGTCTGGAGTCCATAGCTATAGTCCGGGAATTTCCAGATGTGTTCGAAGAAGTAAAATCTTTATCCCTACACAGAGAAATTGAATTCAGAATTGACTTAGTTCCAAATGCTCGTCCTGTCGTTCATGCAAGTCGCAGGATGGCACCCAGAGAAAGAATTTAATTAGTCAAGCAAACCGGTGATTTGCTAGAAAAAGGATTGATATGTCCTAGTGTTTTCGAATTGGGTCCAGTTGTGGTATTCGTCGCTAAATCTGATGGATCCTTGAGATTGTGTGTAAACTGTCGTGATCTCAATAAACAAACTCTTAAAAACAAGTTTCCTTTACCTAGAATCGACGATTTGTTTGATCAACCTCACGACGCTTGTTTCTTTTCTAAGATGGATCTAGCTCAGGGATTCCATCAGCTACGAATTGCCGAAGACTATGTTCATTTGACTGTTTTCAGGGATCCAGACATATTCTATGAATGGTTAGTCATGCCTTTCGGACTAACCAACGCTTCCGCATACTTCGTAGATTTAATGACCCATGTATTTCGAGAAGTATTGAACAAATTTGTTCTTGTGTTTATTAATGATATCTTGATCTACTCAAAAACCGAAGAGAAGCATGCTGAGCATTTGAGGATTGTTTTGGAGATATTAAGAAGGAACATTCTATTCGCCAAATTTTCTAAATGCCACTTTTTGGTCAAGGAAGTCAGATTTCTAGGGCACATTGTTAATGAAGAAGGAATTTCTATTGATCGTAGCAAAGTTTTTGTTATTCTTGACTGGAAGCGACCAACAACTTCGAAAGAAGTTCGAAGTTTTCTAGGTTTAGCAGGATATTACCGAAAGTTTGTTCAGGATTTTTCTAAGATAGCTAGTCTGTTGACTAAGCTAACAACGAAGAATGCCAAGTTCGATTGGACTCCGAAATGCGATGAAGCCTTTCAAGAGTTGAAAAAAAGATTGACTACCGCTCCTGTTCTCGCTATTATCAATGGGAACCAAGGCTTATCTGTTTATACATATGCTTGTGGTGATGGTGTGGGTGCAATGTTAATGCAGAATGGGAAGGTAATTGCCTATGCGTGTAGGCAATTACATCCGCACGAGAGAAACTACCCAACACACGATTTGGAGCTCTTGGCTGTTATTTTCGCCTTAAAAATTTGGCGACATTATCTTCTGGGTAAAAATCTTCTTCAACTTTTCTAAAGGAAAATTTTAAAATTTAACTTAACTTAAATATTTTAACTTAATAAATCCTTCTTGTTTTAGGTGAAAAATTTGAATTATTCACCGACCACAAATCTCTGAAACATCTCTTCACCCAGAAGTATTTAAATCTGAGACAACAACGTTGGTTAGAATTTCTAGCATCTTATGACCTAGATATTCTGTATACGCCTGGAAAAGCCATTGTAGTTGCCTATGCCTTGAGTAGAAAACATGCTATTCTTGTCCATCTTGTTATCGCTCCTACTCTTATTAAGAGTATTGCAGGAAAATAGAAAGAAGACGAGTTTCTTAGAGGAATTTATAAAAGAATATGCCAAGGTGAAGATACTAGTTTTGAGGTTGATAATAGAGGAGTTATAAGGTTATAAAGACAGGATCTGCGTCCCAGACATTCCGGATCTGAAACGGGAAGTTTTGGACAAATGCCATAAGTCCAAACTTTGTATCCATCCAAGAGTTAATAATATATATCGAGATATCAAAAGAACTTTCTGGTGGAGAACAATGAAAAGGGACATACACACACACACACACACGCACACATATGTTAGTCGTTATGCTACCTGTCAACAAATTAAAAGTGATCAAAAGAAAAAGTCAGGTTCACTTCAGCCTTTGGAAGTACCTAAGTGGAAATGGGATCAAGTATCGATGGATTTCATCGACAGGTGGCCACGAACTAAGAAAGGAAATGAAGCAATTTGGGTTATAGTGGATCGTTTGACTAAAACTGCTCACTTCATTCCAGTGAAATCCACCCAGACAGCGACAAGTTTGGCAGAGCTATATATAAAAGAGATTGTTCGTCTCCACGGTATACCCAGAAGTACAGTGAGTGATTGTGATCTGATCTTCACTAGTAGATTTTGGAAGGCATTTCAAGCCGCATTGGAAACAAAGCTGAACTGCTTATCACCCGCAGTCTGATGCGTAGACGAAAAGGATTAATCGAATTTAGAAGACATTTTGCGAGCTTGTATTCTCGACTTTGGTGGTTCTTGGGAGGAGTATTTACATCTGGTTGAATTCTCATATAACAATAGCTATCAGGCCAGTATCGAAATGGCTCCTTTCGAAGCTTTGTACGGTCGTCCATGTCGATCACCTGCATGATGGATCGAGTCAGGTGATAGACTCATCCATGGACAAGATATGATTAAGGAGCCACTGAAAAAGTTGATTTTATTCGAAAGAAGTTGATAACTGCTCAAAGTTGTCAGAAGAGTTATTATGATCGCAGAAGAAGAGATTTGGAATTCCAGGTTGGAGATTCTGTATTCCTCAAAGTGTCTCCAATGCGTGGAGTATTGAGGTTTGGGAAGACTGGAAAGCTGGCACCACGATATATTGGTCATTTTCCTATCCTGGAAAGGATCGGTCCTTTAGCATATCGAGTGCAGCTCCCCAGTTGGTTATCTGGCGTGCATGATGTGTTTCACATATCTCACCTCAGGAAATATGTGCACTATCCAGACTATATTATTAAAGAAGCTGCTCAATAGGATTTGGAAATCACACAAATATCGTAGTAAAGAGAGAACCAATAAAAATCATTAATCCTGATGAAAAGCAACTGAGAAACAAAATTATGAAACTGGTTAAAGTGCAATGGAGGGGTGATCCAAAGGGCTGTACTTGGAAAAAAGAGGATAGCATGCAGAAGTCTTATCCCAATTGCAGAGTGGATATTCCGGGTTGATTGGTAAGCCATATCTTTATCTTTTATATATTCATATGTTCTTTGTTTGTTTTTCTCTCTCTTTCAAATTTCGAGGACGAAATTTTCTTAAGGGGGAATCTATAGCATTCTCAAATTTTATCAATTTAAAAGTAGTAATTTCTGGAATTTAAATTTGTAGTTAATTTGAATTAATTTTAAATTTTCAAAAAACAAATGAATATTTAATTTGTTTATTCATATATATATAGAATGAATTGGATTTCAAATTTGAATTTGAATTTGAATTTGAGTTTTAATTTGAATTTGAACTTGTATTTGAATTTAAATTTAAAAATAAAATATTTTAAAAATATTTGGATTCAAAATATTAACATATGCATATGATTTTTATTAATGTGTAAATTAGTATTAAAAACATCCTCTTTTAAAAAAATTATATTAATATAACAAAGGAATGTAAATTATATAAGTAATATAAAAATTTACTTAAATCTTTATGCATGCATAACAAGTGTTAGAGTCATAAGTAAATAAATTTACATGTGTTAATGAATCAAGACAAGTGTCATTTTTCTTTGTTTTCATTTTTTGAAAATTTAATTAGAATAGAAACAAGCCTATTAAAAACACTTCGTCTTCTCCTTTCTAATTTATTTCACCTTCATTTTTATTTACAAAGCCAGTACAAGCTCTAAAACCAGAAAAAGAAGAAAATTAACAAGCAATTCTAAAAAAAAATTCGAACTAGAAGCAAAGATAACAAGAACAAATTCCAGAAAATAAAAGATCACAAGCAATCAACCAAGTCTGGAAATAAACAGCCTAGAAAATTCAAAAATCAAGCACTATAAAACCAAAAATTCAACTCAGCATAGCTTCGGCTAAACAAATCAAAGGTTCAACATCTAAACAACAGGGATTAGAGCATCATAATCAAATCCAGACACAAAAAAAGAAATTCTGGTTTCAAATAATTAACTTCCAGATTCCTCTCTGCTTTCTTCTTCATAGGCGAGTAAACCATCTTGATCTGGTTTTTTTAAACTTGATGAAATGTTAAATATGTGAAGTTAAGCTATGATGAGATGGCTGGAGTAAAATTATGTTGCATACATGTATAAATGGGAACATGCATGCTTGTGCATGTCTGTTACAAGGATGGACCCTCTGTCCCAGGTTTACAGGCATAAGCCTATTCAAAAAATTTGATTTCTTCTTTTTCGATCACTATTAAACTATAGGATTAAAAAAAAGTTGTTTGTTTAGACATGATTCAAGTTTAAAAATAGATTTAGGTAAATCAAATCAAAGCATTTTCTGAAAAATTGAAATTACAGGAAAAATCTAAAACATGCTGGGAATTTAATTATCATTATCTCTGAAATTATGTCAATTGAAATGTTTTAGAAAACAATGATTTTTGAAAGTAAAATCATATATTTTAAACAAGTATTTACCGAGAAAGGCAAAAATGAACGAATTTGGGGTTTTTGGCCATTGCTGATCGTCGATGCAATGAAAATGGTCGGGATTTCTCTTGAAGGTGGAAGAAGACTCAGGGATCATCAGAAAAATACTCGATGATTTTATAATTCGTCGTGGAGAGCTGACAAAATTGATTTAGGGTTTTAGCCCAGTATTTTATCGATCGCGTTCTCGAAGGAATGGAGTCGTCATCATTGAATCGGAATCAACTAGAGTTGTTTGAATCGAAGTGTTGAAGTCTGGCGAAGCTTCAGCTAGAATCGCGTGGCTTCTGGTGGCCTATGGAGTTGAAGCGAGGCGATTATGTTGATCGAAGTTGAATTCCGGTTTGGGTCAAGCTACTCGTTGGCGAATTCGTCGTGGTTTCTGATATCTGGGTGGTTTGATGGTTTGGGAGGGTCGTCACTGACGTGTTGACGACCGAAGCTTCGACCGAAGGTCGCTGTTTCGACCGTGCATGTGCACAAGGCCTAATTGTATCAGGAGGCTTGGTAGAGAAAGGAGGTGTGGACGCCTCGAAGCAATCTTCGGGAGGATGGTGTGATAGCTCGGAGTTGGACTCGAGTGAATTTATAGATGCGCCGGGTAAACATTTAGAAAAAATTCGAGTTTGAAAATTTTAAAGCACGTGCTGACTTTTGGTAAAACTCGAAGCGAATGGGAAATGGTCTCGGGTAAAACTCGAAGTGGGTCTCGGGTCTGATATGTAAAACAGTTTTATCTTAAAATAAATTCAAACTTTTAAACACTTTTAATCCATGTTTTCAAATAATGATTTTTGTTAAAGTTTGAATTAATTAAGGATTTAAGTAAGATATTTTAAAATAATTAAATTTAATTTATTTAGTTATGTTACTATGAAGTTATTTATATATATAATGTACTTAAAAAGGATAATTAAGATAAAATATTATTTAAACTAACCTTAACCTTTTAAAGCAACTAATGTATAAGGATGATGATTAAACAAGGTTTATAAGATAATCGAAGTAATTAACAAAGATAAAAAGATTTATCTTTTAATTTATTAAGTAATTGATTATTTGGTAATATAATTATTTAAAAAGTAATTACTTAACTAATTACGTAATATTAAAGATTAATTAAATAAATAATTAAAGTTAATTAATTTGTATTTATTAATTAATTAATTAAGGTATATTTAATTAATAAAAGTAATTAAGATTTAATTAATTAAAAATTAAGGATTAATCAATTAAGATAATTAATTAAGGAATAATTAATTAATGAAGGTGATTAAGATTTAATTCATTTATAATTAAGGATAACTAATCAGTGATTAAAGATAATTAATTAAAGTAATTATGTGGTTAATTAATTTAAACCACACGATTAATACATCTTAATTGAAGATGACTAATTATTATTGAATGCTGTGTGTTGGATTGATATCTTTGATATGTGATTACGATGCTATGTGATATGAATTGCTTTGTGCTGAGCTGTGATAGCTGTGATGAATATATTTCTGTGTGAATGTGAAAACCCAATGGCTCGTAAAACGACATTTGAACTTCGATGCGACAGGGAATCAGATTCCAGTTGGTTATCCGAAACCTACATCGAACCTAAATGGTGAATCTTTGTGAATGATATATCCACGTTTTTTAAATTGAGCGCTCACTATTCGGTTTAGCCGGAAGAGGACTTTATGTCATATAACCCATTCCGAATAGTGATACGACGAAATGGAAAGCATTTGAAGATAGGAGTGAAGACCGGGCGTCTTCGAAAACGATAGGATAACCTGTCGAATGACTTTGCACTGAGTTGCTCCGGTATAGAGATCTCCATATGTGATAGGGAGTCCGATCGGGATTGTGGATGCCCGAATTGCCAGTGCTTCTTGGGAAGTGCCTTCGGTTTTGTTCGAACCTGGAACAGACTTGTATGGTTGCATGTCTGACATTACACTTTGAGATATAAAGCTAATTTCTTTCAAATACATTTATGTTGGTATAGGGGAATTTATTCTCTTAGCTTAACACCCTTCTTTGAGACGTACGAGGTCAAAGGTTATGTAGTTGATGGTTATTAGTGATATACTCCCATTTTGGTAGTGTGGCATGCTGAGTGCTGCTGTGTGTTGCTGATCATTTGTTGATCGAAGCAAGGCTTTTGTGAAAAGCGTAGCTTTGTGGACGAGACTTCGTCGAACCTCACAACCCGGTTATGGTCGAAACAGGAATCGTTGCAGCAAGGTTATTTGAGGGTAGCGCCCCTTGAGGGCATGTTCATTTTCTTCTAGATTATAAGTAGTATCATGGTATGGAGCCCGGATACTTAACTTTATGGTTGCTGCAAACTTATTGCTTTGTGGCTGTTGGTTGAGAGGCGCCTCGGATAATGGTTGGTAATGACCGGGAGATGGTATACTCGTGTCAGTAGTTACCTAGTTACAGAGGTAACCCGGCCTTGTGTTGGCAGAGATCCGGTTAGGTTCTCAGGGATATCCCTCCCAAGGCATTCCATTTTGTGTAGGAAGTTTCTTTGCCTGACCATTTGTTGGAAATCCAATCATTCAATATGAGCGCTTTACGGTTTTAGTTGTATAACCTGCCATTTACTTATGGTGGTCACCACTGTGTAGATGGTAGCTATAGTAGGCATATTATGAAATGTCTATGCTGGCTAAGATTAATATTACACTTTCAAAAATGTTTTTCTACACTCTGCACTAATAATAATATTAAAAGAGTTTTCTCCTATCAAGCATGTTTGACTATCATAAAAAGCAATCTCCTTAATTGTGCGATTACATTGTGTGCGTGGCGGGAGGTCTTATGGTACTTTCATTTTCCAAAAGCATATCGGATTTCTTTTATAAATTGTTTTGTTCAAAACAACTGTTTTTGTTTACTCATACCAGTCCCATGACCGACCCAGACTTTATTGTTCCCTTCCTAAACTCTGGGTGCCCATAATTACCACATGCGCAGCCTAGAAGCAGGTTATCCGTGACTTGGAGCTAGTTTGGATTATAGAAATCTTTTAGTAGCTATTGGATTTTGGAAAGATTTTGGCCTTGGAAATATTTTGAAGTGCTTGGAGTTTTTGAAGGCTTTATCGAAGTTGAAGTATGTTGGAAACTATATGAAACTTTGTTGTTCCACTGTGGAGTTGTCGTTTTATTGTAGTATCATTTGTGTAGCACTGTGATATTGATTATCGATGTTATAATGGATATTGTATCTGATGTTGTATCTATGGTGTTGATTAATGAGATAATCTTTTATTCCGCTGTTTATATTCATCTAATGCTGTTATAAGCTCCATCCGAACTGGAGTTCGACGTTTGAATCTCCGGCAGTCGAAGACAAGCGAGGTATTTGATGTTGATTTTCAACCGCTGGATTTTGGATCGTGACACCTTAACATATACTTCAGGTGAATCACAAACCAACATCAGATATATGGATCAATTATGATGTACCAAATTTGTATCAAACCACCGTTCAAGGTCAAAAATATTGAAAACATAAATAGCATGCAGAATGTGTACAGTTAAAAACTAACTGAAAGAGCATAAGTACTTCTATTTAAGCATTAATCCTACCTGATTTTGTTGCATTTGAACCATCTTCTCTAAATTGTTAACTCTATTTTGAAACTGGTTTGTTTTTTATTAGCTTGCGACAAATAAGCTTGGTGTAGGTCATACTTCTTCCAATTCCTCTTAATCGTCCAGGTCTATCTTGTCCCAACACTACTGAAAGAGCTTCTTCCCTCACATTAGTTTTAGAGCTGGATTGAGATTCACTCTCAGTTTTTCTTAATTTTCTCCTGTAAATGGTAACATGTAATGTCCAAAATTATTGCAGACAAAAGTGATTTGGTAATAATCAAATTGAAACAAACACACAAACAATTGTATCTTTAACGGCCAAGCTTACTGGTTTGCCATTTTTTCGAGTGCGAGGTCTAATCCAAACATGAGCTCTAGAAATGGAAGAGGGATTGGAACTCTCTTTTTTTCTACATTGACAAAATTTGAATAGAACGATTGTCATAACTATAGAAACAGATGACATGACAAGTACAAATATTTAAAGAAAAATTCTCACCAAATCTTCAGCTAACGAGCCATTCCCTTACAGCTGGGCACTTGCTTGTGCCTGAGAGCTTTGTATATGTCACTTTTTATCTGAAATCGAAAAAATAAATCTCATTAAATAGTTAATTCGTTCATTAAATAAAGGACCAATTAGATGTAATTTACCTTGAATTTTGAACTAGTTTTCAAGCTGATAAAATCATTCCACTCTGTCATACTTCCAATATTATCTGGTCTCAGTCGAAATGTTTCCTCCTTAGACTTATTTTACTAACTGGTTAACTACTCTACATTTTGAGCACCTAATGATACATCCCATTTGCTAAAATATAGGGACCTTTTGTCATTCCTCATCCAACTTAAATCTAGCCTGTATCAATTTGGAAACCAAAAAAACAAAGTAAGCATGTATATTTATACACACATAAAAAACATAAGCATGCATATCGTATTATAGTGTACATAGATACATTCGTATTACTACATGTACACTATACCTATTTATTCCACATGAATATTTCAGTGTCATTTTGCAATAATATATCAATGGTTGAATACAAAAAAAATATGATACAACATTAAAGTTTACAATGATATTTCCATCATTTTGCTAGCACTATACTACCTTCATGATTTCAATCTGGTTCATAGCTCATAGAGAGGAATAGACACATTGAGGAAACAAGTGAACAATTGCATACACCTTTTTATGAAAGATAATATAATAATTGTCACGTATGCAATCCCATAAGGATTACATTAAAACTGACAAGCAGCTTACTAATGTAGTGGTTCACATAAATAAATATGTAATTTTTAAAGCATGTTAAGGGGGAAAAAAGTCTCACAACCATCATCAGTTTGATCCTCTCTCCTTTCTGATGAAATGATACTGCGTTCACGCTTTATAGTTCACTTCAAAAAACTTTATTATGTCAAAATAATAGATAACCATACCAAGAGGATACCACACATTATGGTTCTATAAAACTTAACATGTATATGTTATTGGAAAAGGCCTTTTTTCCAATAAGTAGAATTAAAGATTCTAAAGTCATATTATTCCTTCAAAGCTATTACCAATCAATTTTAAGACTGACCATGCTGAAAGTAATGTAGTTCGTATACTACAACCAACCATAACAATTGCACATGAAAGTAAGTATTCTTTTAGTCATTCAATCATTGGGTCGCTAAGTTGATTAGGCACCGACATGCTTCTTTCTTTTTTTCCTTTTTTTATAAGAAAGAAGGAAAGACAAAAAGGTAAAAAGCATACCACTTTTTTTTTTTTTTTTTTTTTTTGCATTACGTAAAGAACCAAGCTTCGCTTGTAAACTCTAGGGAAGTATGTGCCTGCCAAACACATACTTCGGGTACTTGTTACAGGGTTGTCAGTTTCGGGGCTCGTACTCGTGACATTCGATCATGCAGTCCGGACCATCAACCAACTGCGCCAACCCTGTTGGCTTTTTTTTATTGGGACAACATATCCCATGTCAATAAACGTTCGAAAGTAAGTTTCGAACTTGTGACCTCTTGCACCAAAGCCGAATCAATCCCACTTTTGTTGTAGATTATTGTAAAAAAGAGAGCTTTTTGAGTAATCATAGCTTAAACAATATAAAGCTTCAGGAAGTGGTGTATGATGTGTGTACTTATGTGGTCTGGATTATTATAACTGTGTGTATTTTATCTAGGAAGGTTTGGTGAGATTTCTTTCCACAAATGATAATTGGTCAAAAATAAACCACTTATTATTATTATTGCTTGACAAGAAATCAGCCAAGTTATTCTGATTTTAGTAATTGTGCCTTGATAGTAGTGTCCTGTGGGGACGAAGCTATCCATGATAATTTGTATTTCATAGGCAACCGAGCCACCAAATGGGATGAAGAATTACTCCACCGCCTATTAAAGCAATTACACGGTATATTGAAAACAAATAAATGTATGCCTAACTGACACACATCAATCTTGTACTATTTAGAAATAATCTCGCCTCCTCAAATAATTATATAGTATACCATCTAAAATTCTCAAAGCTGCCCTAGTAAACAACATTATAGATTATCAAACTGGCATCACTCTAGATTTCATCATACCAAAATCAATGGCCATACTCTAATGCTCACTATATCAATATTGTTTACTCAATATTTAATCGGAAAAGAATGCATCAAATATAATATTCAACTTACATTTCAAAAATACACCTGAATGCAATCCCATAAAATCCTTTCAAATCATCACCAAGACGTCTTCAATTAGTAAGCGTAACTGAAACATGCTCTCGTACAAGTGGCCCTAGATAAGACGATAAGTGAATTGAACCATCTCCTATTGGTACGCCACTCTCATTAGATTCAACTTCAATCCGATTTGTGAAATTTGAAGGAAGTCACGTTAATTTAGTAGGACCTCTAGTAATTCTTTTCCGAACTAAATTTTTCCTTACATCTTGAATAGGTCCATCAGTTTCCATCATGTCGTCCAAATTTCGTATGTTTTCCAATGTATTGTCTTCAAGTGCACAAAGGTTGTCATTATTTGATTATTGTTACCATCAAAATTTTCTTTGGTTGCATTAAGTTATCTTCAACTAATTGTTGGTTGTCTTCCTTTTGAATGATGTTGTTTTAACATGCTTTTTCGTTTATTAGATTCCTTGAGTGAAATTCTGCATCTTTGGCTTCTTTGTCTTTGAGTAGTCCCCTTCATTTTTGTGAATAACAAAATTATTAGTGTTGCCAAAAATTCTGTAGTATTTATGTATTTTATAGCTGTCAAATCTTCTATAAGTAGATCAATCAACAAATTTTTTCATGCTACGACGACAACAAAAGCAAATAGAACAAAAACTCAGAATTTGTGGATGACTAAGAACAAATGATTTCAAACAAACTTTCAAGTGAAGAAGTGCAGTTCTTTAAAAAAGTATATAATTCAGAGCATCCTATAACAATACAATATGTTGAAGAGTGCAAAAAATGCAACAACAGTCCAGGAAATAATGGCCTAAATGCAAGCTTCAATAAAAATTACTGGGGTCAAATAAAGGAGGAACTATTACAAGCAGTAAACAAATTATTATTTCGCAACAAGGAAGTTTTCTAAAGAGATAAACCATGCTTTTATCGCTTTAGTACCAAATCACCTACTACGCATAACATAACCGACTTTAAGCGCATATCTTATTGCAATGTAATTATAATCTACAAAATACTTTCTAATATCATATTCAATAGGATAAAAGGCCTCATAAATGATAATTTCTCATAACCAAAATACTTTTTATCCCAGGTAGAAACAAATATGAAAATTCTCCGTTGGCATATAAACTGATATGGAGTTTCAATAGAAGATCAAGAAAAAGCACTTGAATTACAGTTGATCTCCAAAAAGCTCATGAAAAGTTCAACAAAGAAATCATTATTCACATAATGGATATAATGGGGTTTTCTTCTCGATTCTTATCCCTCATGTACTACTGTCTTTCTACCCAAACTTTTTACAGTAAAATGAATTTCATTTTACAAAAGATAAATAAATATACGAATTTCTTCCTTTGTTAAAACTAACATTATCTTCATTTAATAATATCGGAAGAGAAAATTTTCATCATTTTATAGTATAAAATGTCGAATCCATTTTCTTTCAAAGGTTGAAAATGAAGATGGACTTCAATTCACTAAATTAAGGTGATCTTCCTTTGACTAAAAGGAAGATGAACAATCTAATGATCTAAATGTGTTTAAATTAAATATCCACAAAATGAATATTTATTCCTAGTGTGAATAACAAAATTATCCCTGAAATTCTAAAATATAGAATGAAATTCCAAAATAAGCCTTAGCTTCCTTCATTGTATAATTCCTCTGAATTACATTGTTTTCCTTATAATATTTTTTTCTTTATATAAATACAGTGTTTTGGGATATAACATATAAAAATAATGCATGGTAGTTATGCTTTATCACAGCGATCGAAATCTTTTTAACCTTAACGTACGCACTGAGCAGTTTTATGGTTATCTATTATGCCTTAACATTCTCATAGCTTGTATAAAGATTTCCAAGACAAACTGTTGCTTTTTCCTTCCAATTATTATCGAGGCTTCAATATTTTCAGCTAGCTTATATGTATACCAACACAAGAAAATTTATGTAAAAAGGAAATTTAGAATTAATAAACAAGAAGTTATGGTGTAAACAAAAAATACTGGAGCAATTCATTAGCCATGTGCTATGCCCACAACTGGAAATTAAACCCACTCTTTTTTCTAGTCCAAACAAGGTAATAATATGGCTAAAACAATATCAAATATTACTGGCTATTGGCTATGTTTATATATTAATCATATTACCATCAAATATTTAACTATAATAATTGTATCAAATATTTTGGAATAATTAAAGATTTGGTAGTAATGTCATTATATATAAAAGGCATCTAATACTTTGATTTTAGCTCAAGCTTATGCTTCTAATTTCTTTGTAATTTTAAGTGCTATATGAGTTTCTTTGCAATATGAAATATTATCACTATGCATCATCTATGTGGCTAATGAAAAGTGAAACAGGTAATGATGGAGACTACATGGAGCCACCGTTTATTAGCTAGCCTTGCGCAAATGCCATTAATATACAGTGAATTTCACTGGAACCAAAATTAAATATACATGAAAACAGAAATATCAAGTGTTCGTGTTGCTCGCAATATTTGAGAAAATGGAAACATCACATGTTCTATATAAACTCTTAACTTCCATTGAGAACTGTTGGTGTAAACCAAAATTAAGAGTTGTGTCTGCTGATGTGAAAAGTCATGTCTATTCGAATGAAGAGTCATGTCTATTCGAATGAAAAGTCATATCTATTCAATGAAGAGTCGTGTCCGTTCACTGAAAAGTCGTGTCTATTGAAATGAAGAGTCGTGTCTATTAAGTAAAAGTCATGTCTATTGAAGTGAAAGTGTGTCTGTTCAAAAAGGTTATGTCCGTTTGTAAGGGTTGTAAACCACTATATATATGTGGTCATTTTGTTGTGTTGAAAGCAAGTTGTAGACAAGACAAAAAGCAAGTTATAAAAAAAATTGTCTATTCTCCTCTAAAATTATAATTCTCTCTCTTTTTCTACTTTAACAAATTGGTATCAAAGCTTGGTTGAAAAATGTCAAACAACCTTGTCTCCCTTGTTCCTCGATTCAATGGTGAAAAGTTTGATTATTGGAGCAATCTAATGAGGCTCTGTCTTGAATCTCAAGACTTGTGGACAGTTGTTGAAGAAGGTGTTGGTGCGCCGGAAGATGAAACGCAACTCACAGTTGCCCAAAGAGATCTTCTGAAAAGCAAAAAAACAGAAAGATCGGAAGGCTCTCTTCCAAATCTACCAGACACTTGAAATTCAAGTTTATGAGAGAATTTCAAAAGTTGCAAATGCTCAGGAGGCTTGGAAAATATTGAATACAACGTATTCTGGCCAAAATCAAGTAAAAAAGGTTCGCCTGCAGTCACTACGAGCTGAATTCGAAAAGCTCGAAATGAAGGATAGTGAGAAAATCTCAGAGTATTTTACTCGTCTCACTTCCATTATAAATCAGATGGCTTCAAACGGAGAAGTCGTGGAGACTCAAAGAGCCGTTGAAAAAATTCTACGGAGCCTACCAATCAAGTTCGATCATATTGTGGTTGCAATTGAGGAATCAAATGATATTGCTTCACTTTCTCTTGAAGGCTTGCAAGGAAGGCTGGAAGCTCATGAGGCTAGAATCTTGATGAGAAGTAAACAAACAAATTCTTCTCAAGATCAAGCCTTAAAATCTCAATTCACATCCATAAAAGTTCAAGGCCCATCCCATGGCAAAAGTAACAGCAGGAATAGTGGAAAATTTGAAGAATCAAAGGAGGAGAAACGATCATTCCAAAGTAACAAGGCGCGAGGCAAATACAAAGGCAAAAAACCATATTTTGAATGCAATTTCTGTCACAAGCCGGGTCATAAAGCAAATGATTGTTGGGAGAAACATCCTGAAAAGAAGCCAGTTGCTGGTTTTATGCATAATGAAGCAGAAAAATCTGAATCTTTGTTGATCGCTTCGGATGGAAATGTTGAAAACGTATGGTACTTGGATAGTGGTGCAAGTAGGCATATGACTGGAAATAAAAATCTATTTTCAAGTCTTGTGGAAGCCGATGATGGTCAGGTTACTATTGGAGATGCAAAATCATACAAAATTCAAGGTGTTGGCGAAATTTCTTTCAAAACCAAGGCTGGAAAAGTTGAAAAAATGTCGGAGGTTCTTTATGTACCAGGCATACGTAGCAATCTTCTTAGCGTCGGTCACTTGCTGAAGAAAGGATTTGATTTTCGATTCGTTGGAGATCAATGTAGAATGAAGAAGAACGACCAACAAGTGGCAAATATTGTGATGGGATCCAACAAATTATTTCTGATCAAACTTGACATCGTAAGCAGTACGTGCATGATTGCTACTTCTAATGATGAAGTTTCCAAGTTATGGCATGAGAGGTTTGGCCATTTAAACTTCCGGAGTTTGAAGGAAATGTCTACCAAAGAAATAGTCCGAGGGCTGCCTAAACTTGAAGTGATAAACGAAGCATGTGAGGAATGCCAATTGGGAAAACAACATCGTGAATCTTTCCCATCCAAATCGAAGTGGATTTCTCAGTCACCTCTGGAGCTTGTTCACACCGACCTCTGTGGACCAATGCAAGTGCCATCGCTTGGAGGCAGCAGATATTTCTTGTTATTTGTTGACGATTACACAAGAAAAATTTGGGTTTATTGTGTCAAAGAAAAATCAGATGCCTTCTCTTGCTTCAAAGAGTTCAAATTTCAAGTTGAAAAACATTCCGGTCATCAAATAAAAAATCTAAGGAGTGACCGTGGAGGAGAATACATGTCCTCTCAGTTTGAAGAATTCTGCCAAAATCATGGAATCCGCGATGAGTTAATTGCTAGGTACTCACCTCAACAAAACGGAGTCGCAGAGTGCAAAAATCGAACAATAATGAATATGGTCAGATGCATGTTGAAGAATAAGAACTTGCCTGCATGTTTTTGGGCTGAAGCGGTCTCTTGTGCCGTTTACTTAATCAACCGATCACCAACGAAGAGCTTAAAGGATTCCACTCCAAATGAAGTCTGGTATGGCAAGAAACCAAATGTTGCTCATTTAAAAACTTTTGGTTGTCTTGCATACTCTCATATTCCTGATGCTTTAAGATCGAAGCTCGACGACAAATCTGAAAAAGGCATTTTCATTGGTTATAGTCAAAGGACTAAAGCTTACAAGCTTTACAATCCGAAGACGAAGAAGATGATTATCAGCAGAGATGTTTGCTTTGATGAAAATGGTTGTTATAATTTTTCAGATTTTGCAGAATTACCTGGATGGCAAACTCTAACTCTTGAAGAGGAAACTTCTTTGGAATAAGGTGTTGATGCTGATGTTGGTATTGAAGAACAACAGCCTAAAAATAATGGGGTTGAGCAGGAGCAAAATTCACCACCAACGGCGGAAAAAAGGACGCGATCCTTGAGAGAAATCTATGATACAACCGAAGAAGTTGACACTACGGATCATGTATATTTTGCATTTTTTGCGGGAGAAGATCCAATCACTTATGAAGAAGCATCAAAGGAAGAAAAATGGGTGAATGCAATGAAGGATGAAATCAAGTCTATTGAGAAAAATGGTACGTGGGAGCTTACCACATTGCCTTCACACAAATCAGCCATTGGTGTAAAATGGGTGTTCAAAACCAAAACAAATCTTGATGGCTCCATCAACAAGTACAAAGCACGTTTGGTTGCGAAGGGGTATAAGCAAAAGGAAGGGGAAGATTTCAATGAGGTATTCGCTCCTGTCTTTCGACTTGATACAATTCGATTATTGATTTCTCTTGCTGCCCAAAATGGCTGGAAGCTGCTGCATATGGATGTGAAATCAGCTTTCTTGAATGGTTTTCTTCAAGATGAAATTTATCTTCAACAACCTCCTGGTTTTGTGAAAAGGGGCGAAGAGAAAAAGGTGTATAAGCTGCGGAAAGCTTTATACGGGCTGAAGCAATCCCCCCGTGCATGGTATGATCGTATCAACAATTTCTTCTTAAAGAATGGCTTTGAAAGGTGTCCTTTTGAACACACTCTTTACATGAAGAAGCATTCAAAAGGAGGTTTCATGATCGTGAGTTTATACGTGGATGATCTGATTTTTACTGGAGATAATATGAAGATGTTATCTGAATTCAAAAATTCAATGATGAAGGAGTTCGAGATGACGGATTTGGGAGAATTACATCATTTTCTAGGGATAGGTGTTCAGCAATCAAAATGTGGGATTTTTATCTCGCAAGAAAAATATGCTGCTCAAGTATTGGAGAAGTTCAATATGATGAATGCAAATCCAGTTTCAACTCCTTGTGTTGCAGGTTCGAAATTGTGCAAAAATGGTGAAGGAAAGTTTGTGGATCCAACTATTTTTCGAAGCCTAGTTGGAAATTTGATGTATCTAACTGCTACAAGACCCGACATCATGTACGCAGTAAGCTTGATTAGCAGATTCATGGAGAAGCCTTTCTCAAACCATTGGGAAGCTGCAAAAAGAATTTTACGATACGTTAAAGGAACTATTGACTATGGCATTTTTTATGAAGCTCATGTGCCTGTGAAGCTTGTTGGATATACGGACAGCGATCTAGGTGGAAGTATCGATGATTCAAGGAGTACTTCAGGTTATGCATTTAACCTTGGAAGTGGAATTATTTCTTGGTGTTCAAAAAAACAATCAGTTGTGGCACTTTCTACCACCGAAGTGGAGTACATCGCAGCATCTCTAGCAGGATGTCAAACTTTATGGCTAAGAGGAATTCTTGAAAATCTAAGCTTCAAGCAAAAAGATCCTACGATCATTTATTGCGACAATAGTTCTACTATCTCTGTCTCAAAGGATCCTATTTTGCATGGAAGAACAAAACATATTCGTCTACGTTTCCATTTCCTACGAGAACTCGTTCGTGAAGAAGAAGTGAGTCTTGATTATTGTCGAAGTGAAGAACAAATTGCTGATATCTTCACAAAGCCGCTTGGAGGGACTACTTTCTCAAGAATTGTTGCTGCATTAGGTGTTCGAAGGAATTTTGGTTTAGGGGAGGCATTGTTGGTGTAAACCAAAATTAAGAGTTGTGTCTGCTGATGTGAAAAGTCATGTCTATTCGAATGAAGAGTCATGTCTATTCGAATGAAAAGTCATATCTATTCAGTGAAGAGTCGTGTCCGTTCACTGAAAAGTCGTGTCTATTGAAATGAAGAGTCGTGTCTATTAAGTAAAAGTCATGTCTATTGAAGTGAAAGGGTGTCTGTTCAAAAAGGTTATGTCCGTTTGTAAGGGTTGTAAACCACTATATATATGTGGTCATTTTGTTGTGTTGAAAGCAAGTTGTAGACAAGACAAAAAGCAAGTTATAAAAAAAATTGTCTATTCTCCTCTAAAATTATAATTCTCTCTCCTTTAAAGATTTGGTAGTAATGTCATTATATATAAAAGGCATCTAATACTTTGATTTTAGCTCAAGCTTATGCTTCTAATTTCTTTGTAATTTTAAGTGCTATATGAGTTTCTTTGCAATATGAAATATTATCACTATGCATCATCTATGTGGCTAATGAAAAGTGAAACAGGTAATGATGGAGACTACATGGAGCCACCGTTTATTAGCTAGCCTTGCGCAAATGCCATTAATATACAGTGAATTTCACTGGAACCAAAATTAAATATACATGAAAACAGAAATATCAAGTGTTCGTGTTGCTCGCAATATTTGAGAAAATGGAAACATCACATGTTCTATATAAACTCTTAACTTCCATTGAGAACTTGATTTGAATTTTGCATGAACCTTAATAGCAGTTAGTTGACTAATTGTATGCATAACGTATGATCTTTTTTAGTTAGATTTCTCATCAGATGATTATAAGATGTTTAGCTTGTTTAAGTTTTTTGATATATAATTAAATACTGAGAAGTGTACATATTTGGTTTTATTTTGTACAATATTGAAATTCTGTTTTCAGTCTTAATTACCATAATTCATGTTTCAATTGAATTTTTCTAAATAATCAGAATCTGATCCCTGAAATCGTTGTACTCAGTTGGATTTCCAACTGTTACATTTCGGGTTGGTGGTATGATGCTTTCTTCACTAATTCACATTGTACATTTTAGTTTGATTAAGTTGTTCACCTCACTAATTCACATTCTTTCACTATTATATGCTGTTACACGGTATATATAAACTTGATAGTGTGTAATAAAATGCAAGCATATGATATTGTCCTAAGAATTCATGCCATAGATAATCAAATATCACCACTTGAATAATACGTGTTGGAGAAAATGAGCACAAATACCAGTAATAAAATATTGCGTCTGCCTACATGAGTTTTACATGTAGAGTAATGTAGGTTCGGTTTGCTAAAAATGAATTTAGATTAAGCAATGTAATTTTACACTGTGGGAAACTTGTAGTGTGTAACTCCCAGCTAAGACAAATGACTAACGATAATAACGTTCAATATTCTAAACGATTTTAATGCATGACTTTCAGATACTGTTCTTTGTGTAAAAATGTAGAAGGTGAGAAGTTGCACGAACATTTATCTATCTTTACAAGTCACATCTCAAGTTTAAAACTAGCTATCACTCAAATTATCTCTTTAACTTATCTTTATTGTTTTGTCTTCAAGCTTTCACGGAAGGATAATCATGTTTTATTAAACGTACACAAATTGGAATGTAACTTTTATATAGTGCCTTAGTTACATTCAGATTTAACTTCAGTTATACATTTTTTTTACTACTTTTTAGATTCACTTTCAACAGCTTTTACCGTTAATTAGTTAATTTTTTTATTCATGAATGATGAGAGCATTAATGAGAGACAGAGGATCTTCTTCATACCACGTTCAATTTACATTGTATTACAGATGGCTATGATCAACATTGTACCGGTTCTAGCACAACTCAAAGTAATCTTTTATTTATTATTAATTTGCATATATCGCTATGGATCAACTTTTTTAATATGGATGCACCCAAGTGTTTTAATCCTTTTTAAAGTGATTAAATGATGGTAAAACGATTAAAAAAACCGAACAATAAAGGACCAAATGACCTTCAGGTTAAGTTAGAAGCACTTGTCATGCATGAACTAATCCAACCACAACATAAATGGTTGGATCCATATTGTAGTACTTCTATGAAGGTTCATTTTCAAGTTGACATAAGGGAGCAAAAAGTTTACAATTTTGGACTATTTTCAAAATGTACAATATACATACTATTGCTTTCATCAGTCCCACTACCATATCTTCTTTTGCATAGGACCGGCTTAAGGTAAATAAAGACTCTGTACAAACAGTAAGATGGTCCTAAAAAAATGCTAATCTTTCATGATAATAAACTACCATCTCTGTTAAAACTTTTAACCTTATATCAAAAATAAAAGAAACGTGTTAGTCGAAATTGAATGTAATCATGTTTGTTTCAGTATCAATCAAGCCTCAAAAAGTGTTGCAAGTAATTATAAACCATTTGTTGTACATGAAACTCATTATCAAAATTTTCTTTCCCTTTCTTTTTTTATAAAAGTCTTTTTGCAAAAAGATACTTGAATTTATCTTTTTACCAAAGATACATAAATGCATAATTTACATTTCATGGACATCTTAATGTTTTATTACTTCTTTACCCATTTAATTCTAAAACAAAGTGTTTATGCATACTGCAGCAGCAGCCTGAAAAGTTTGTGATATCTTTTTTTTAACGAACCACGGTACTCTTAATGCTGAAAGATTCATTTTCATTGTACATTTTCTTCTTTTCCTTGTACAATCTCAGAAAATCCATAGCCTAACATTTCAAAAAAAGAAAAAAAAGTATGCAGGCATCTTAATATAGAATAGCAACTCATAACACTCATACTTTTAAACATACAAATTTTATGCTATATGCAACTAGACGTCTAATTAAATAAATAAATGGATTATTAAATTACTGCAATAAGATACCATAAAAAGAAAACTAAGATATGAACTTTAGATCAAACATTTTGCAGTAGCGATACACAAGAGAAACTATGAAAAAGTTTATAGAGCATTGGAGTTAATCAATTAAACAAAAAAATTGGTTGGCATATTTAATGATCCAATTTTCATACCACAATTTTCATTTATCTTAATATAAATTCATGAACCGGAATTTTTACTGAATTTTTCATTTTTTTTATTATTCTAATTATAGTACATTACTTCATCATGGGCGGATAGCGAGAATTGAACCCGTATCTTCTCCTTGGCAAAGAGAAATTTTACCATTCGACCATATCCGCATTTTTGCCGAAACCCGAATCTGGAGGATATGCATCAAAAGAACTGTTGTGTTAATAAAACTATAAGTGGGTGAAATGTTAAAAAACAAATAGAGCCAAGTAAATGCTTTAGTAGAATAATACTTAGTGCAAATAAATTGCAGATCAATTTTAATTTAGCTTCAGTGTCATTCTATATCATCATAGAAATAAATTACATACAATCTTCAAATTTTTATCTATGAATTGCATTTTAACTAAATTGATTCACGGTCTATGAATTATGATAAATCAAATTGATCATCATCAAAATACATTAACCGCTACTCCAACTAAATTGATGATAGTATATAATAAGAATAGTAATGAAATGGAGGATTATTTCCTGTCTTAAATTCTATATTCAGTAAATGAATAAAAATAACTTTTATGATGTAGATTTATCCATTTGGACGTGCTGGAAAAAAATATTTGTTAATCTAATTTTATTTTAAACAAGTTTTCATCAACAAAAATTCTTGTTATCTTGGCTTTAATAATTTGATGCACTGTTGAGTAAGAAATGGAGCGGTACTCAATGTAAAATAAAATGTGTTTCATTTTACAATATAATATATATTTTTACTGGAAAGTTACTTGTAGTACGGTGATTTTTTTGATTACATTATGTCCTATTAGGTATCAGATTTTCATTTAGCAATCCTTTTGTTTTAAAAGTTACATTAAGATAATACTTGTAGGAAAATAAGGTTTATCTTCAAATTGAAATGCTTGATTGCTGATGGTTTAACCTGTTAGATTTTAGCGATATAATATTTCCATATTTAATTAGATCTTGAAGATATTTGAGTCTATGTGGAATTATGACTCAAATTCATTGCCTATTTTACAGATTTGATAGAATTTGGAGTGTGATTAATTGCACTTTTTAGAGATTTTGTGTATTTGGCAGAGTTATCAGTTGCCTCTTTTATTACATTAGAGAAGGCAACAAATTATCTACGTGGAAAAGATTAACGGAAGTATTCAATAGCTTCTTGAAGAAGATATTTGTCAAGTCTATTATAAATAGACATGTCTAGGGTTGATAAGAGAGGTGTGGAAAAAAGTGTATTTTGTTGGGTGTTTGGGATTGAGATTTCTTCTCAATTTTAAGTCTCTTTTGTATTTTCTTGGTTGAATCAATAAAAGTTTTTGTTTTTTTGGGGAATTATTTTTGTTTGCTTTCTTCACTACTTTCTCTTCTAAATCTAATTGTGTAGTGATCCGGAAAATTCTTAACATAACCATCAACACATGCATTTTTAAAAAATTCCTAAAAAATAATAAATTACCAGAAGATAAGTCCAGTCTGACAGTAATTCTTTTTCTTTCGATAAATTTAGTCATGTTTGTTACTTATGGGTCAATTCAGCATTTAGTCATGTTTTAATATTAAGATAAATTCATGTGTAATGTGTATGTGGTTTGCCCAAGGATATGAATCCACTATAGATATTACACTGTTGTAGTATAGTAAAAGAAATAACATGAGCATATTATATCCTAGATGTAAAAATTGTTTTAATATTAAGTTAGCAAATGCATTTTTCTAATTTGGATATGAAGTGATTATTCATGTTTTTTTCTCAATCACCTGCACTATCCATAATATTATTTGACATTGTTATTTTTACATTTTCTTAGTGTGAATGTGTGTATTAATCAGACTTTTCCATCAAAATTTTGTATACCAAAATTATCTTTCTTATAACAGTTGCATTAATACTTGTTAATTTCACAAAATATTAATACTTGTTAGTTTCTTATAACAGAACCATCTATAAAATATTAATATTTTTTGAACATGCTGATGGCATGCATCAAAAACCATGTGTAAGTAGCAATTATAGGATGCATTAATACTTCAAAATAATATTAAACATAAGTATATTTGCAAACATTCACATTTAAGATAAAAATTCCAAGCTAATATTGCAATTATACTAATTAGGATTTTAGTTACAACCCATCTTAACTGGTACATGATTCATCGCCCAAAACATTAAAATAGGTTATAATATGTTATTTAGGATTCTTTTTTTTTCAATTTTCTTATTTTCCGATATCTGCTTTTCTTATCTCATTCTTTCTTTTGTCCTTTTTTGAAAATGAACTTGCAAGATGAATTAAATATTATATTCTAAGTGAACTCATTTTTCATTTTTCTTTCACGAAATAAGCATCTAAGTTGTCATCATTCTCTTTGGGAAGAACTTCTGATTCTTTTCCCTCTAAATTTTCAAACAGTGATTTTTTTCTTCCTACATATTTTCATTGTTAGAAACATGTAGTTTCCTTTTATCTGCTTAATCTAGCATTTATCGGTCCCTTATTATTTTCTATTTATTTTTTAAATTACAACATCAAATCGATATATATCATCTTTTTTGGTTGCAACTTCATCGAAAATCACCTTTAGTTAAAGAAAAATTACTTCATAATCCTAATTGTTTCAGCACAAATACCATAGACATAGAGGATATTAGAACTTTACAAGATAATCACCACATGATAAATTCTAATCTATCTATTTTTCGGTTTACCTTTTGATACTGGTGGAGAGAAGATGAATGGAGCGGTTGTTTTGATGAACGACGATGAACGAGATGATGAGAGCGGCTCGTTTCGATGAGTGAGAAGATGAACGAGCCGATAAATTGAAAGCATGAGGCGATTTTGCAAAGGCGAACGGATTTGAGTTTCGATGATATTTTTAGGAGGGAAATGAAAATAAAAGTAAAAAAGAGGAACGAAGCTATTTGCAGGAAGAGGATAAGAAGAATGAAAAAGTGGCGGTCAAAAATTTTTCTCCCCGCCAAATAGAATGTTTACGCAGTGTTTCATTTTTTATTTTTAATTATACTTAGAAATGTAAAATTGAAGAATAACAGCCTTCTGAATTAAACGCTGTTATATAGAGCTGCAAAAGGTCATTTTTCTTGTAGTGCTCTGCATCGGGAACAAAGTCCTAAAATTGAAAGAAATCCAGGTCCACAACTCACTATGCCTGATTCCAGACTAGGTCATGAGCTCATTGGATCATCGGACAACTCAAATCACCATCATAATCAATCTCAAGAATCACATCAAGAGCTGGAAGAATCAAATTCATCCAATTCTCAACATGAAGATAGTTACAACAATTTAGATCATCAACCTCCACCTGCAAGAACTCAACATCACATGATTACAAAAGCAAAAAGTGGTATCATCAAACCTAAAACATATGCAGTAAACTTGGATGCTGAAGAGCCAGCAACATCAACGAAGCAATGCAAAGTGAAAATTGGAAAGCAGCACTGCAAGAAGAATACAATGCACTCATCAGAAACAACACATGGGAACCTGTAACAAAGCCGGAATATCAAAAATAATAGAGTGCAAATGGACATATAGACTTAAAAGGAGTCCAGTTGGAGCTATACAAAACACAAGGCCAAATTGGTAGCCAAAGGTTATACTCAACAGGAAGTTTTTGACTTCATATAGACTTTTTCACCAGTTGTCAAACCCACAACAATAAGAATAGTGCTGACAGTTGCATTATATCACAATTGGGAAATTAGACAGTTAGATGTGAATAATGCATTTTTAAATGGAAAACTATAGGAAGAAGTGTATATGAAACAACCATGTGGATTCCATCAAGCAAACAGCAAAGGAAAGTATGCAGGTTGAAGAAAGCAATATATGGACTAAAGCAAACACCTAGATTATGGTTTGATAAAATTAAATCAACACTAATTTTTTTGGGTTATCAATCAACAAAATCCGACTCTTCTTTATTTACAAAATTTTCTGATGAAATCATTATATATGTACTAATTTATGTTGATGATTTTATAATTACAGGAAACAATGGAAAAGAAATCAATAATCTAATTCAGCATCTTGATGAATAGTTTTCAATTAAGGATCTAGGTGATGTGACTTATTTCTTGGGTATAAGTGTCAAGAGAGTGAGCAATACAGAAATACATCTATGTCAATGAAATTACATATCACAAATTTTTGTCAGAGAAACAACGGATAAAGCTAATGCATTGCCAACACCAATGATCAGCAATTCAAATCTATTAAAGCATCATGGAGAACCAATCACAAATATATAACAATAAGAAGTATAGTTGGAGCACTTCAGTACATCGTAACAACCAGACTACAGATATCATACAATGTAAACAAAGTGTGTCAGTTCATGCAAAACCTTATGGATGAGCATTGGAAGGCAGTAAAGAGAATTATAAGGTACTTGAGAGGTACACTGAACTATGGCTTAACACTGAAAGCATGCAACAACACAAATATAGTTGGTTATGCAGACTCAAATTGGGCTACAGATTTGGATGATAGAAAGTCTACAAGTGGTTACTACATATATTTAGGTGAAATCCAATTTCATGGTGTTCTAAAAAGCAATCAATAATTTCTAGATCCAACATTGAAGTATAATTCAGAAGTTTAGCAAATACAAAAACTGAAATAATATGGATTGAATCTTTACTTAGTGAGTTACATGTGACATTAACAAAGAAAGCAACAATTTGGTGTGTAAGTACAGTATCCTTAACCACTAATCCAATTTTTCAATCAAAAACTAAACACATGGAATTGGATTTGTAATTCATTCTGAACAAGTAATGAAAGGAAAATTAAGCATTAATCGCTTACCAGTAGCTTACCAGATTGCTGACATTCTAACAAAACCCCTCTCGACGAAATTTTTTGCCAGACTGAGGCAAGCGCTCAAAGTTACAGAAGCAAACATCGATTCAGGAAAGAATAGGACTGTCACTGAGACGGTGAAGTAGACATCAACTCAAGACAAACATAAATGGTGAAAGCCCTCTTTCACCATCAATTGTAGCAACTGATTTGAGTAGCAAGTGTTGAAGATCTAGCTTTAATTGGCTGAAGCCCTCGTTTATCATCAATTGACACTACTATTTGGTTTTCTTTTAAGCGGAGAATCCGAAAGGGGTTGAAAACCTAGGCGCAATGAAGAGTTAGGAAACCCTAGCCATATTTGAGGGAAGGTGTTAAAGAAAGTAAATGAATGAGTTGCAAGTATATACAAAAGGTTTCGGTATTATAATGAAGTGGGTACAACATTGTATGAAGATCCGAGCCCATCACCAAGTATAATCTCAGATTTATAATAAAGCGGTTGAAGCAACTGTATAAAGACCGAAGCCCAATGTTATCCCACATATCTTGTATTCTCATATAAAAGACAACATACTGTTGTAAATTGTAATTATCAGATCAGATTTCAATGAAATTAAATTCTCATTTTACAATTTTTTCCATTAATCATGAAGAGAAGCTTGAAGATAAGCTTAACAAGATACACATGGAATGAAAATAACAAGAAGAAACGACTAGAAATGCTAAACATCATAAGGAGAAACTCAGCTCTATACACAGCCTCATGACGACAAATTACAGCGATGAAGAAAATAATGCGGAAGGTAATGCTTTTAATTGTAGCTCAATTAACAATTTAACATACATCCCTAAACTTCTAATTTAACAGACAATAATGTAAAATTGATTGGCTTCTATTTTGGATACATAAAGACAAATGAATGTCTTGTTTTCATAACATTATGGGAGGAGTACATAATCATGTATCATAAAAAGGGAGCATTAGGAGTATGGAGAAGTGAATTGCATGACAATTTTTTTTAATATTTAGTTTAACTAAATAAGATATGTCATGGAGGTGCATAAAAAGTCAACGTCACAAGAGGCAGGTTTTTCCATGAACTCTTGTTTTTTGTTCCTTGAACCAAATCTATGTATATAACAGATTGATTGTAATGGAGTTGCATGAGTTTTTACATGTTTTATGTGAAGAAAATAATAGTATAATTTTACTACATTATTCACTAGTTCTAAATAGCTGGTTGCCGATGAGTGGCATGAATTATATTATGGGCATCATCAATGTATTATGATGTTGATTAAATTATACGTCAACAATAATGTACCATAAAAGATAGCACAACCTACACGCACACACTCTCTCATAGATATGTATAAACACTTTCTAAAACTATTTTATAGCGGTTGTTATCTAGCCTTTTGGGCAGGCCATATTCGAACGGATTGAACCAATCAAGTTGGAATTGAGAATGATAACCGCTAAATTTGGGTGCTAAACGAAGTTAATAGATAAGGTTGCCAACATGCAAACAACCTTCCAAAGTGGTCCACGCACCATACTGCATCTAGTATCAGAATTGGAGTCCGACATTCAAGCAAAGTTATGGATCGGTAGCAATCCATGCCTATAGAGTGGTACCAATCCAGGCCTATGGATCGGTGCCAATCCACTTTTTTTGCCCAACACCTCTTCAAATCCACACCAACAAGCATAGAAACCAAGTACAAGCAAAAAGAAAAGGTGGAAGTAAGGCCATCTCGAAAATGCCAAAAATAAAATCCATCAAGTGATGGATCGGTATCGATCCATCTATATGGATCTGTACTTATTTATAAACTTGTACCTAAATTACCTCAAACTTTTTGCACTCCTAGGCCATGATGCTAGTAGCCCTCTTCAAGCTTCAGAATATCGATCGTAAGACAAGTGTAGAGCCGCCTCATGATTCAAAAAGCATAGAATCAACGAAGTGATGGATGGTATCGATCCATTGAAACTCCATCGTGTAGCCTCAAATTTCCTCTACACCCAAGTTTTAATGTTAGCAAGCCATTTCAAGTTTCTCAAAATCGGTCGCCTGCTGCTTGCTGTCGATCTCCTCGAGCACTTGATGTTGGGAACTCTGTTCTACCACTAATTCATCTAATCAATCCAGAAACAAGCTTCTAGCAAAGCAAATAAGATGGAAAGCATTGAAATCGATCCAAGGGTTGATCTTATGGATCGATACCGATCCATAGTTGTTTACTTACGAGGTCACATTTTCTTAAGTGGACTACTCCTAGATGTGGAGAACATAAGGAAGATCGTGGAGTAGAACTTCCAGATGATCTACAACCATAAATGAAGGGTCGAAGGCTCATTGTGAAGGATCTTTTTGTTTCCATGGAATTATTATGCATTTTCTTGTAATCACCCACGGAGTGGTACCGAACTATAAGAATTGTACTTGTAAACAACTACCAAATCAGCAACAAAGCTAAGTAAATGTAGATAATGATTATTCAAACTACTATAAAAAAATATGTCTTACTTTCACTTCTTTTTATTTAATTTTTTCATACTTTTCTCCACTATACTCATTTGCGTGTTTGTGCCACTTTTGATTTAAAATTTTGTGTACTTCCACAGTGAAAAACTCAGGATTTGACAACTGGAAACTAGAATTTAAGAAAGATGATGAGACCATTAACTAGAGAACCGCTAGAGAAAGCCAACGAGGTCGTGGGGGCAGTCAAGAGATGTCCTCACGATCTAACCCCTCTTTCATCTACATAACCAGAGATGAGATGGAAACGATGACGACGGAGATGCAGAATAGAACGATAGCCCATTAAGAATAGATAATGGAAGGATTCTTTAAAAGGATGGGAACAACCGAAATTGTTACAAATCAAAACCAAAGGCCTGAAGGAATATCTCTGAAAGCGATATGGAATGAACCGGGGTGATCCTCGGACAAATGCCATAGATTGATATTGATCCCAAAAACCGGATCAGTAATGACCCCTAAGAACTTGAGGGCGCGACAACTTTAAACGTAGGGCTTAGAGATGCCAATATGAGGAATGTTATTGGAAAATAAAACTAGAATTAGAATGCAGAGGCATGACCGGAGCAATACGCGCCAGAATTTCACCGTAGGGATGAGGCGTAGAACGAAAATATGGAATGGAGACTTCTGCTAAATGATGATGATAGAATTGATGACATACTTAGATGAATAATCAGAAGTGGACAGCCAGACCGGAGTATGGAAAAACATATCCAGGAACTCATTCACTCGTAATATCTGGTATGCAAGGAATCCACCCGATTTCAAGCTACCGACACCGGATATGTACGATGGAAAAATCAATCCAATGGTTTATCTGATGGGATACGTCCAACATATGGAGGTACTAGGTGCATCTGAAGAAGTGATGGGACGATATTTCCCTTTGTATTTGATGGACCTAGCAGCATTATGGTTCCAAAAGTTAGAAAATGGTTCTGTGGGAACATGGAATGAGTTAGTGAATAGATTCGTGAGGCAATTCAGAGTGCATATGTCATGACCCAAGAATGTAATGTCATTATCAAGCGTGCAATAAAGGGCCGGAAAGACCCTGAGAAGTTTTCTAACTAGATTTAATGCAGCGGCTGTTGCAGTTCAAAGGTTGGACCCATCAGTGGTTCTAATGACAGTCATTTTAGGAGGTGCTAGTAAAACATATTTTAAAGTGCTTTATAAAGGGATCCACCGATGGAACTTGCGGAATTTTATCATGAGGCCGAGAAATATGTGTTAGAAGGACACTCAGGATGAGAGAGTAGAAGTCAATGTGTCGATGGTGGAGGACCGTTCAGGGTAGGATCAAGCAAAGACAAAGGTAAACGGAAAACCGATGATGGCTTTCGAGGACCGAAGCGATAGATGAGGAACAAAATTTCTCATCTTACACTGAATTGAACGAAATCCTGGAATGGATTTATGTTAACCGATTTTTAACCTGTTAAAATTTAAAAGGAGTTAGAACATCCATATTAAGCCCGTATGACTTAAAACATGACCAAAGCACTTAAAAGAGCAAGATGTTGGCCCTTAGGAAATTCGCCGTAAAATAAGCAATCTATTCGGTTCGGCACCGGTCCAATCCAATCGAGTCGGTAATAATCCGAAATGTTGAATCGTGGTATCTTCAAACTTTTGCATCGTGACCCTTTTCCTCTATTAAACTCAACTATCAAGTTTGGTAACATTCCAAGCAACCTGGTTCAAGAAATGAAGACTCATCTGATCTATTCAAATGTTTACCCGCTTTTGGACCAGAGCAACTTAAAACAAACCTATAGAACTTATACAGACTCAGATTGACTTGAAATTTGGAGGAAACACTTCAAGAACATAAAATAAGCCTTACATAAAAATCAACTCAATTAGCCAAGCCAATTTAGATCGGTACTGATCCAAAGTTTGAATCGGATCCGACCCAACTAAGCTAGGCCCCACCACTTGAGATTCATTATATGGATCTCACACACCCTCTAGAGGGTACCTGCAAAGTTTTGTCTGATTCTGATAAGTATCGAGAAAGTTATGGATGGATCTCCTCCAAATTGAGCTAGTTTGACGAATCAGATCCAACCCACTAAGGATGGGCGCCACCTCATGAGATCAGATTTGGAGGCTCTTCTACTCATATACATAGCATGTATGAAGTTTCATATCATTTGGTTAAATACCGAGTGAGTTATGGCTGGATCTCCCATGATCCATAAGAAGAGATTCAAAAACAAGCTAAGGGTTTGGATCACCACCGATCCGACTCAATTGGATCATCGCCGATCCAAATACTTAGCTCGGATCCTCATGAGATCCAATTTGGAGGCTTGTCATTTCATGTATGATGTTTTGTGTCATTTGGTTAAGTATTGAGTGAGTTATGGATGGATCTTCTACAAACGGTTGGATTGGATGATCCACGAAGACGGATGATCAAACGAACTCCAAACGACTTGATATTATGACAAGGCACTCAATTATGGGATGGAAAAACGACCAAACCGAGAAGACTCAAAAACTCACCAGGTATTTGGATAGTTATTGATTCGAAGCCATCAGATAGGTACCGATCCGAATACTTTCTCAGATAACCTCTGAAGGACTAAGAACTTAGAAATTCACTAAGTATTCAAATAGCTACCGATTCGACCCCATTGGATGGGTACGATCCGAATACTTAGCTCAGATCACCGCTAAACTTTTGGCTCCTTTTGCATGATGAATATAGGCTCCAGGCAAAGCAGACCTGGCTTAAATGCTCTCCAAATCCTATAAATACCATCCCATCTACAACAGAAAAAGGATCTACTCTGATCTCTTCTGAAACTCTGTCATTTTTTCTTCACTCTTCTTCTCCCTCACAATAGCCATTAAAGTGCAACGGAGATCCTTTCGGTTGTCTCTAACAATGGCGGCTTGATCTAACTTAGGAAAGAAGAATCATTTTGTAATCCAAAATCCTTTGTAATAGCAGTTGATCAATAAAATCTATAAAGTTGATGTAGGCTTTATTAACAGTTGAACCACTATAATCTCTTATCTCTTTACTTTTTCTACGATTTACTATTTCTTTTTCTATTTTATTTTCCTTGATAAATATGCTTGGTTCTTTCACACTCAATCTAGGGTGTTGATCCCTTTTTTGGGTTAACATTTTGAGCTTTCACTGAGAATTGAACTTAGGCATAGATCTAATTTTCCTCTTTGGATCCACCAGATCCAGAAGTTAGATCTGCAAAATCAGCTTTAGGAAGTTGGAGATCTTACCGTTAGTGACTAATGATGGGAAGAAAAAGGACTACTTTCAAAAGATTCATAGGAGCCGTTCGCTGGAGAAGAGGCAAATCCCTAGCAAAATGAAGTTAACAACACCGACAACCTGCTAACAGGGTCCAGTACAAGGAATGATATTGAAAATCAAATACCAGAATCCTCTACTTAACATGAGGTTGTTACCTAAGGGGAAGTGAACAAGTTGGTAGATGAAATTAAGCGGAAAATGAGAAACAGTGAAAAAACTCTTATGGACAAGATTAATGCTTTCTTAGCACTCCGACCACTAACTACTCCCAGAACAATACCTAAGGACGTAGTTGTTACAGAGCAAGAGGATTCCTCTATTTCTGGCTTGAATGGAAGAAATAGAAGACAAGCAAAAAGGAGTGATGGGTGGAAGTACAAGAATTATCATAGATGAAAATGCAAACACTTCGCCTGTCGCAAAACCACCTGCCACAAACCCAAATCTAGGAGTGAAAAATCCATGAGAAATATAGCAATGGATGTTTAGGATTTTGGAGATGGTACACCTTGACGGAGATGACTTGAATTTTGATGCTAATGTCTAGAGTACTGGAACGAAAGTTCAAACTGCCCCTTTAAGATTGACTTAGTCCAGAACATCAAAAGTGCAGGAATAGCACTCCCAAAGAATGGAGAGTCTATGCTCCAGCCAGCCAACCAAGGTCGTTTGCGAAGTCAAACACTTGGCGGAGCTATTGACAGTCGACTTGTGGATGACCAAACTAGCAAGACATACATCGCAAATGTGGTCAGATGCTTAATAAAAAAACAACCATTATTCAACATTGTGTGATTTAAGTCATTACAACCAACTCATGTCGTACAATGATTGCATCTCAAGCTTATTGAGAAGTTCAACTCAACATCTACTTTGGATTCTATTATCCATGAGATAAGATCTAAAATTCTGTCTACAAAGTTTCATACTCTATTCAGACTTGAAAAAAGCCTACAAGGAAACTAACTACAAAGCCTCCTAAGAAGGAAAGGCTATTGCTACCACCTCGCGACCTGCCTATGAAACAGTAGTGAACATGGAGATAGTTATAAACAATGGATCAGCCTATTCACTAGAAGTGCTCCAACACTAAACCCGTGCAGTAGCGTAGTGCCAAGTAATGGAAGATGAATTGCTACTCAAACGGTACTCCCAGAGGCATGAAAACCAAGAAGATATGACATATACTGGGATCGATTACCGAATCAAGCTCCCGTTGTAGATTGTGATCACTATCAACTGACCGGCCTCTAATCCGATCATGGAACTCCCATTGTCGAGTCACAAGTAGTCATCGTTGAAAATCATCAAAAATTGTCGAAAAGGTCGATGAAAAACTCACTTCAGGGTTGACTCAAAGTCGAACTCGGGGAATCACCAATTTGAGTCGAAGCAGATTTTAGGGGCCTTGACTCAAAGTTGAACTCGGGTACTCGCCCGTTTGAATCGAAGCAATCCCAGGAAATTCTGGCCCAAAAGCCAAATAGGGTAAAACCATGAATATCCCTAAGTAAACATGCAAATAACTCCAAGCACAGCTAGTCACCAACCCGGCACTTCAAATGCCATGATTCCAAGTGAACCATATGCCGACTCCAAACAAACGGCAAATTTCCTCAGGTCGGACTCCAAGTAAAATACCACCGATCCTCCAAAGCCAATCCATCTTTTGCCCATTACATGAATATATGAAACCCAAATGCCTTGAAATTTGAAATGAAGTCTGATGAGGCCTTCCTTATCATCCCATATAGATATTACCCAGTTTGAAAAAATTTGGGGACCGTCACTGATCCGTGACCCCATCCTAACTGCTCTGCCATTCGATTGGCATTTCCAATTATTCAAGCTTTGGACAACCATGCATATATCATTCGTATGATTAGCATATGGACGAAGCGAGGGCGACGGATGCAGTCTACTACAGGGCCCTTAGGAATCACTAAAGGGTGAAACAACCTACTACCCTAGAAGAATTCTATAGGTAGACAAACCAGTTCTAAAGACTAAAGGTAGTGCAATTGGCCAAAGGCAAACTCGGCAATTTGCAAAAGAACACACCAAATGGTGAAGGAGCAATAGGACCTCGGAGTCCTTCTGCTCAAGTAAGGAAGCTAAGACCCAATGGAATAGCGCCCTAGCTAACTAAAGAAAGGATGATTATCAAATAACACTATGGCTGGCTAGCTATAAGGAATAAGGCAACAATCTAAAGCGATGCCTTCTCAACCATCCCCATCTACTTTCATTTCCAAATGGGCCTTGCCAGACAGAAGGAGCATTGCAGACAACTTGGAAAAGGAAACACTTCTATACCTATGTACTATGAGTGTAAAGCACATGCTTACTAACCATCGAATCGATGGGTCGTATTGATCCCTTATTCTAAGAACTAGCATTGCTTTGGTAGCATCGAGAAGGCTTATCCTAAGGATCATCGAGCAAATAGATCCAACCTCCTATTCTCCAGGAACCAATTAAACTACGTTCCCATGAGGGGCATCCTGAAACTCTTCTTGAAGTCGATGAGTCATCGTTCCAAGGCCATCCGGTCGTCGGACATTCGACCAAAATTCCTCATAGAGTCGAAGAATCATCGCACCAAGGTCGTCTTCCTAGAGTCGGTGAATTACTGCCCCAAGGCCGTCTAGTTATTGGACATCCAAACAAAATTCCTCACGGATTCAATGAATTATAGCTCTAAGGTCGTTCGGTCGTCGGACATCCGACCATAATTTTTTTCCACAAATATGAAGGTCCTTTACGAACTAAAGCATCATAAAGGTGAACCGGTGTATCGGTGGTCTTCTGATCTAGAACTCCCCGAAGTTAGTGAAACCATGCTCCGGGGCTATGAATCTACAATCACGTCAGTCACTCCGTAGAATCAACGGAATCACTTCTAACGACCGAAGTGGCAAACATTGTTGAAGTCCATAGCTTTGAAGTCGCTCAAAGAAACTAAATCAAAACTGAATCGAACTCATGATTAATCGAAGGCCGACTCAAATAAAGCTAAAATTCGGCACCCGGGAGAACCAAAAATCTTGTATTCATAATATACAAGTCTCTAAATATAGAGGCTTTCTGATGCTCTAATCATCTAGGAGGAACAACGCACCCACTAAACTGGGGGCAACATGACAAGTTGTGGAGAAACCCTATGTACAATCAAGCGTGCATATAGCCCTGCAGCATAGGGGGCACCGCACACACTTAAATAGCCACAAGGAAGGACGAGACTAATCATACCACATTTCTGTTATGCCCGGTCGAAAATTCTGGCATTCTAACAACTACGGACTTAACGACCTAGCTAGTGCAACAAATAATATACTAGCATAATACTTGCCCACTTCTTTCCGACTCGTACTTTACCGCTCTTGGTGAATAGTTCCTCTTCTGCTTGGACCGTATGCCAGTTGTAGACCCATTCTCTAAAGGCAGCGTGGACCAAAAGCTAAGATTCTCGTCTTAAACTCCCATAGGCTCTTTCTTCATATTCATCTTCATGTGGTCAGCTATAGATCTCTCCACCATGGAAACCTGATCCATTTCGATGTGCACATCTTCTCGAAAAATGGAAGGATCATCCAATCCATGGTTACCTAAACCAAAAGCTACTTAGCTGCTTGAACCAATAAATCCGTGTTCATGTAAGCAACCTGCTGAGATGATGGGGTCAAATCGACTCAAAAATAATTGTTTAGTTGCTTGGACCGATCAATCATGCTCGAGTATGCTCCATCTACTCGCTCAGTTGAAGAAAGAAAATCGACGTAAACCGCTGAATCAATGGGAAATCTCGATCCCAACCTTCTAGGAACTGGTCTTGCTCCGACAGCAATGGGAACGCCCAAATCCTCATGCATCACTTCTTGAGCCGTGGAACCAAGCTCTTGAAGTACAAACTTCTCACATTACCCAACGAATGACAATGTTGAGAAGTTCCAAACTGCTCTGGATCGACGGGTCATATCGATCCCATAAGTCGCGCATTTCGTAAGCCACGCACCCTCAAAAGTTGCGTATCCTATAAATCATGCACTCTCATAAGTCGCGCCACCCATAAGCCACACATCACTTCTTGAGCAGTGGAACCACGCTCTCGAAGCATAAATTTCACACGTCACCCGAAGATTGGCAACGTCTTGGAGTTCAAAGCCATCACGGATCGAGGGGTTGTATCGATCTCATAAGCCGCGCATTTCGTAAGTCACGCACTCCTAGAAGCCATGCATCTCTTAATCCATGCACTCTCACAAACTGCGCATATCATAAGCTGCGTAAACATTGCTCAATGTTGCTCTGGCATCATCACCGGACCATCAAAATTCACTAAGTATCGGTGTTGTCTTGACAACACCGAGAAACTTGCTTATTGTAGGATTAACAGAAATTGATCCCTACCACCCAAATGGATCGACATTGCTTCAGCAATGCTGCAAAGTTCCCAAAACAAGATTTCAACAAAGAATTCCGATCTTTAACCAAAATGTATAAAGTTAAGACATTCAAGTCATGAGCTCCCAAATATAGGAGTTGCGACACAACTTTGACTAGGGGCATCTAGAGAGCTCCCAGAACACCAAGTCTTGCAACAAGTGCCAGAGTAATCAACCCCATGGACCGCAGACACATAATACACTAATACTTCGTTAGGATGAAAAATCACTCCATGGTTATGTTACGTCGAACAATGAATTTCGGCAATTACAATAGAACTAAGTAGTATAGTATGTTGAACGACTGCGAAATTAAATGAGAGCTACTCCAACCTGCTAGACACTGATATTGCCTCAGCACCATCGAGAACTCCAAGCCTTTATATCAATAGGAAAATCCAACTCTTTAAAATTCATCATCGCTCAAAAACAGGCGAGAAAAGGAGAAACTTACTGTCGATCAAAGATAGATGATGACGGAAGACGTTTCTAGAATCAAGTCATCGACGCACCGGCTTCCAAAGACAAAAGCAGTTGCTCGATTGAGTACTAAAACCTCAACTTGAAAGAATCCAGCGCAGCCCAAAGAATGGCAACACCCAGAGTGAATAACTCGTTTTTCATCTATGTGACACTGCTCAAAGACTAGCAACGTCTGGAAAGATAACTTCCGATCGTCATAGATTCATCATGGCCTAGACTTTAGCCTCACATGGTGTAATCAGCCATGCAGGGAACGATCAGATACCTCGACTCCTGCTTGTGGAAAAACAACTATTGTCTGAAGATAGAGAATGACAAGGAGAGAACACTTAGAATCTAGAAGCTAAACCATTGATTCCCGAAGATTGGAACCAATGAATAAGGCGGATATCCGCAACAACGTCAATGCCCTAGCAGAGCACATATGGCATGGAACATTATCGAACTCTTCTGATCCATGATTACAATAGGAATAATGCAAGGTACTGGAGGGCAATGTAACGACTTGCCCCACAGCATCTAATCTTCTATAAGTGCTCGAAATTTAGCATTTGGGAATAACGGGTTTTGCAAATGGAAATCAATTTGCAATAAAAATCGATCGAAGGAAATTTAACCCTATATAAGAACAACCATGGAATTGGTTAAAAAATTACCCTATATCGCCAAATTTAGCACTTAACAATTATAAACAAAGCAAAGTAACAGAGACGTCTGGGACTCTCATCCTTCTAGAAAATGGCGTATCCCGGAGTCAAGCAATGTTAAGAAAACAGCCACATTGGGTCAAAAGGAGTCTACTCAACTCTGTAGGCTCAAGTGAATGATTGAATCCTTACCAACATGACTTTAACATTGCCCGAAGATAGGAGGCACTAAGAAAAGACTTCTACAATCCAATCATCGAATGCTAGTTTTCAAAGACTGGAACTGGTATCCAACTAGACTAAAAGCACTGCCGGGTCGGCGGGAAAAATCGATCCCAACCTCCTAAGTGTCAATGTTGCCCCTACAATGTCGAGGCCTTTTCTTACTTCCCAAGCACCAGTGTTTCCCTAACAATGTCGGAAAAAAATTTACTTCCTAAATACCAATATTGCCTCGGCAACGTCGGAAAACTTTTTATTTCCTAAGTACTAATGTTGCCCTAACAACGCTGGGAAACTTTCTATCTCTAAGTATTGACACTGCCTCGACAATGTTGAGAAATTTGTTATTCACTAAGTACAGGTGTTGCCCCGGTAACGCGAGAAAACTTTAATCTACAGGGTTAATGAGAAACACTCACCATAGTGAACCATCAATGCACTAACTTTTGGAGATGGAAGTTGGTTCTCGACTGAGTTCTACCCTTGTTTTCGAAAAACTACTGTTGCCCGAAGATAGGCAATGACAGGAAGATATGACCTTTCATAGGTCCATCGGATGGTTCAACCTGACATTGTAGGAATCAGCCACTGCAAGGGAATAAAGCTGCGTAGAAAGAAAATCCCAGGATTAACTTGCTCGTGTGCTAATTTCTAAGGATGAAAGATGGTGCATAACTAAATTTCTAGAATTGAACTTAGAAAGAATTTAGATATAGCCAAAAAATAGGCAGCCTCGAGGAAATGTTGCTTAAAACCAAGCAGCTAGGTTATTAGTTCTTAAAGATAGGAGTTGACATATGAACAAAACTTCTATGACGACGTCAGCAACCAAGAAAAGCATGCATGGCCAAGGACAAGTGGGAAAAATCAGGGAAGGTCAAAAATAAAATCCTCGAACTTCCTCAATTGCAGAATGGGATTGAGAGCCAGACTGGGGGCAATTGAGCAATTCGCCCCACGCCTTTCCATCTCTTGCAAGTTTTTAAATACGAATGTTCGAAATAGCTAGTCTCGTAAATAGAGATAGGCACACAAATCCTCAATCCAAACCACAGAGTTGATTAGATAACAGTTTCGTTCTGCCAATAGACATTTCTAACAACAAATTACCTACATGGGAAATGAAGGATTCGATTTTTAGAAATTAACCGTCGCTTAGAGTCTGGCAATAACGAGAAGATTGATGATCTACTTATGGTCCAACTAGATCCATAAAATGAAACTATCAATATAATTGGCTTTCGAAAATAGAAGAAAATGCTTAATTGAGTCTTTAATCCTACCTTCTGGATTCTTACCTTATCCGAAGATCCACAACATCAAGGAAAAATCCACAAGATTGAGTCATTTATACATAAGTTTTCGAAGATAGAAACCAACACATGATTAGGATCTCAACACTGGACTCAGAAGAATTTACTTTAGTAAAAGATGCCGAAAACGTATCTTTCCAATGCATACCGACATCACTACAAAACTCAGATCTTGGGATCAAGCAACAAAGCCCCTAGTTCTCGAAGATAGGAGCTATCCTGTCAATCCAACTAGAGAAATTGAACTTATTGCTCAGGTGACCTAGTCAAAGTAATCAGCCCTATGGACTAGGGCATATACACCAACGTTTTTCGAATGAATTCAGCCGAGCATGAACTTGACTGGACAGAAACAAGAATAGTCACGGAACTGGCTAGACCAAGTTACCTCATCTAGAAAAAGCAATTCTCAAAACTGAGGAATTAAGCCAATAATCTTCAAAGACAGAAGCTAATGTGCAGACTGAATTCAAAAAACCACAAAGGAAGGATATTCGTGATCGAATAACTCATGTACTAGTTTCCAAAGACTGAAGCTTTGCCTGATCAAACTTGAACTACAACTTACAAAAGCAACCTTATAATTTAAACATACTCAATCATTCCAAAAAAATGAGAATAAAGGGAGAAACCTAAGCTGCAAAGGATCTAGCTCCTAGGGGAATGGAAGTTCCTCCGCTAGACTAAAGATTGGATGACTTGAAAGATATTTTCAAAAACAAAACTTGGCATTCAACTTTGTCGGCATGTTATCTACGTAGAGTAAACCCGGTCTCCCGAGCACCACAAATGGACCATCCTACATAAATAGCTCAATTGTGCCAAAATAACGGGTCATGTCGTACTTTAAGATTATCTTTCTTGAAACTCACCCATTATCGATGAGAAATCAATGATGGAGCCATCGTTCGGAGCGACGCAGGAAGCTTTTCTTTTCAAGATCATAGAAGTATAGAAATGGAAAATGAAATATGATGGAATCATCCACTATATTTAATTTAGCAATAAATCGTCATGTTAGAATTCCAAATGACGATAGAAGCTTAGCCAAGTCCTCGAAAAGAGACGGTTGAAGACGAAAAGTAAGACATGGCTCCAAAATGACGCACACTCGTTTGAAGCAAAATGAAATTATGTAAAGTGTTTAAGATCAGGTTGGTTAGGCACTTAAGTAAGCAAAAGGTTTTACTGCTGAAAATTTGCTAAGTATTCAGATCAATACCAATCTGATCCACCGATCTGATCCATTTGGATCGACATCGACCCGAAATTCTTCATCCAAACCGCCCATAAACTCATCCAACATGTTCACCCGATGTACGTGTGCACTACGAAGATTACCAAGTTAAGATTTCTTCATGATTACGAGCAATGGAGATTCTCATTAAAAGCTGAATGGTAACCGACACATCACATATAACTTCTTGGGATAGTTCAAGATAATCCACAATTCTCCTGGAAATAGAAACCCAAAGATAACAAATTCTATAGCACAACTTATTTTCAACGAAAGCGTACTCTACAGATAAAATGTTAACTAGGTTATTAACCCAACCAAATTCAATAGGAGATAGAATATCTAGATTAAGCCTGAATGACTTGAAACATGACCAAAGCACTTAAAAGTGCAAGAGCTTGGCCCTTAAAAAATTCACTGTAAATTAAGCAATCTATTCGAATCGACACCAATCCGATCCAATTGGGTCGGTATTGTTCCAAAATTTTTAGTCATGGGATCTCTAAACCTTTTGCATCATGACTTTTTGCCTCTACTAAGCTCACCTATCAAGTTTGGTAACATTCCAAGGAACCTAGTTTAAGAAATGAAGGCTCATCCGATCCATTCAAATGTTTATCCGCTTTTGGACCAGAGCAATTTATAATAACCTACAGTACTCACACGAACTCAGATTCACTTAAAATTTGGGGGAAACACTTAAAGAACATTAATGAAGCCTCACAACCAAAATTAACTCAATTGGCTAAGCCAACTTGGATCGGAACCAATCCAAAGTTTGGATCAGATCCAACCCAACTAAGCTAGGCCTCACAACTTGAGATTTATTGTGTGGGTTCCACACACATTCTAAAAGGTACTTGCAAAGTTTCATCTAATTCCAATAAGTATTGAGTGAGTTATGAATGGATCTCCTCCAAATTGAGCTAGTTTGATGGATCAGGTCCAACTCACCTACGATGGACCCTACCTCATGAGATCTGATTTGGAAGCTTTTTTTCTCATGTATATTGCATATATGAAGTTTCATGTCATTTGGTTAAGTATTGAGTGAGTTATGGATGGATCTCCTATGACCTAGAAGAATAGATTCGAAATAAGCTAAGGGTTTGGATCACTGCAGATCCTACTCAATTGGATCATCGTCGATCTACATACTTAGCTTAGATCCATACAAGATTGGATTTGAAGGCTCTGTACTCATGTACATTACATGTTGAAGTTTCATGTCATTTGGTAAAGTATTGAGTGTGTTATGGATGGATCCCCTACAAACGGATGGATTGGATGATCCATGTAGGTGGATGATCAAACGAACTCCAAACGACTTGATATTCAGATAAAGCACTCAATTATGGGATAGGAAGACAACCAAACTGAGAAGACTAAAAAATTAACCAAGTATTCGGATTGGTACCGCCCGACCCTATCAGATAGGTGTTGATTCGAACACTTAGCTCCTATAACCTCCAAAGGACTCAGAACTCAGATCACTAAGTATTTGGATCTGTACCGATCCGACCCGTCGAATCGGTACCTATCCTATAAACTTTTTAGGCTCCTTCTGTAGGACGAAATAGGCTCTTGGAAAAGCGGCCCTGGCCCAAGTACTCTCCAAATCTTTTGAATATCAGCCTATCTGCAATAGAAAAAGGATCTGCTCTGATCTTTGTTGAAACTCTGCCATTGTTTCTTCACTCTACTTCTCCCTCACAACAGCCATTAAAGTGCAACTAAGATCCTTCCGGTTGTCTCTAAGAATAGTGGCCCGACCTAACATAGGATTGAAGAATCATATTGTAATCCAAACTACTTTGTAATAGTAGTTGATCAATAAAAGCTATAAAGTGGACGTAGGCTTCGTTAACAGCTGAACCACTACAAAAATCTTTTCTCTCTTTACTTTTTATACGATTTACTATTGCTTTTTCTATTTTATTTGCCTTGATAAATAGGGCTGGTGATTTCACACTCAATCTAGAGCGTTGATCCATTTATTGGTTAATAATTTACATTGATACTCTGGGGCAAATCCCCAACCGAAAACCGACGAGGAGAGAACCCACGGATCGAGGGAGAAGATAAGGAAAGTTTTGCTTATTCCATAAGCTGGATGGGCATGAAACAAATGATTGCAGGCACCTTTGTATCCTAATCAACTAGCTGGTTTGGAACAACCAGTTGCAAAGATACTTAAGAGGTTGAGATGCATTAGTGGAACAGGAGCAGTCATCATCTATAGCGAATGGAAACAACATTGGATCTCAGTCGAGGATGGTTATCTTTTGATTGAGACGGCAGATTTTTGGGGTTAACTCTCTTACTTTGCCTTTTCTTTAAAAAAATGATTTGACATTCTAGCCAAGCCATATGCTTGTCTATGGGACCTCATTCAGTCTCTAGACATGAACTAAGTTGGATGCTAAACTGCAGTGATCGATAGGATGAATGTTGTGTTGTTTGCTTGATGTTTTGAATTTGAACTCTATGAATGAATACCTGACTTGGAAAATCACTCGAACATGATAATTGATATTAGTTTCTAAACACTAATAGAGATTGGTTCCCCCTAAAATTGATTAAGATTTCATGAACCATTTGAATTTGATGACCAACATTGATCGTGGTAGTCCTGTTCGGAGAAACAGGGCGATGACCACAAGGTCAAAACCCCTTTGCTAGAAAGCAAGTAGATTGGGCTTGTGTGAAGGTAAGTCCCTTTACCAAAGAGTAAGTGGATGGACTTACTTGGTTGTTGGGTCCCCTACCATAGAGTAAGTGGATTGGACTCAGCAAAGATTCGGAGAGGTCAATCCATAAATTGGATGATAAACGATCCGAAGAGATCGATTCCTAGATTGGATGATAAATTATCCGAAAAGATCGATCCCAAGATTGGATGACAAACCATCTGGAGAGATTTATCCTTAGATTGGATAATAAGGGATCCGAAAAGATCAAGAGATTTATCGTTAGATTGGATAATAAGGGATCCGAAAAGATCGATCCTTAGATTGGAGGATACATGATCTGGAGAGATCTATCCCTATATTGGATGATAAAAATCTAGAGAAATCGATCCCTAGTTTGAATGTAAGTGATCTAGAGAGATGGGTCCGTAGGTTGGATGGCAAGCAATCTGGAGAGATTGTGGATTTAATTATTAGTCTCGAATGGCTGCAGATTCAATTGACGGTCTAGAGAGACCATGGACTTAATTATCGGTCTGAAATGGCCATGAGTTTATTAATAATCTAGAGAGATCGACTTAACTATCGGCCTGGAAAGGTGACGGATTCCACTAACGATTTGAAGAAATCGAGAATACAATAAGCGATCCGGAGAGATCGAGCTTTCATTAAAGATCCGGAGCAATTAGGAATTGAATCGATCACCGAATACATGACCCATAGAAATTGAGATTTATACTCTTGCTTTGAGCGCCGTTAGACCTTGAAACGATTCATTAGCGATTTTTGAATTGAGTCATTGATTTCAACATGTGATTGCAAACTCCTGAACAAACATGGGATGATCTTGATTCATGATTTCTAAGTTATTATAGACATCACTTATTTCACACATCAATTTCTAAGTACCAAAACTTAGATTAAATGGTCCAATTCACTTAAATCATTCCATTCCACTCTATTGATTTCACAAACCAAATCTATACAGAGTTATTAGATTACAAATCGAAGTGGTTTCGGGTATTTACTAATATCCAACTCCGGTCTCTTCGAATTGAATACCATCTCAACCCACGTTATTCAAGTGAAACACAATTCAACCTTAAATCTCAAGATGCCGCTTTTTACACTGCAATTCATCAACGACAGATAACCACACAATCACTGTTCAAACAAACATATCATATCATAATCATTTCATATCAGAAATATCAACCATTTCAAGGCATTTAACATCATTCAATCATTCATAATCTAGGTTGATCACCCCCAAAATTAATTTAATTTATCTCTAATTAAATTAATTACTAATTTTAATCGCTTAGGTTACCTTTACTTAGCACTAATTAATTACACACCGATTAATTAATCATACTTTAATTATCCATCTTAATAATCACCCTTGACTAATTATCCTTTAATTAATCACACACATTAATTAACTAACCTTTAATTAATTAATTTAATTAAATAATCCTTTAATTAATAACACCAAGTAATTATCATTTAATTACTTCCCTTAAGTAATCAATCTTTAATTACTTTCATCACGTAATTATCTCATTGTAAATTATCCTCAATTAATTAACCCTTGATTAATTACCATTAATTAATTATCCTTAATTAGTTACAAAAAATGATTATCCTTAATCACTTAATCAACTTTAACCATTAATTAATTAATTTCAATTGATTATTTATCTTTAAGTAATTAGTTACCTTTAATTACTTCATCAATAAATCGATTATCTTTTAATGTAATTACATAGAGCAATTACCCTTTAATTATATTAAGTATTAACTTCATTAAGTAATCATACATTAATTACTTCATTAATTAAATCACCTTTAAAGTAATTTTCCCTTAATAATTCAGTAAATGATTATTCTATAATAAATTTAGATAAACCATTTATCTTAATTATTTATCAAACCATAACTGAAACACTTAGGGATTTAAATCAAAATTTAAATTTATTTTAATCACAAAATTAAAAACTTTATCATTTTAAAAAATTTCCTTTTGGAAATTTCTTGAACTTGTTCATACATACATTTTGGAAACTTGTTCAATAATTTGTTACTTAACAAAATGATTAAAACATTTTATCATTATAAAAATTAACTCAATAATTTTAAGTTGATAAATTATTCAACCTTTCTTTAACCAAACCCTTAAAACAACCATAATTTAAAGTTTTAAAAGGAAATTAAATTTATATTTCAAATTGATAACACAAGTAACTTGAATTATTTTTAAAACCGATACTTAACAAAATTCTGAGCCCACCATTTCTCGTAAAAGAACAGCTGCTACACACGAAACATCCCGAAGACAAACTCGAGATCAAGCCTTATTTTCTGGAGCTCTACTTCGAGCTACAGCTTCTTCCCAAATGCCATTAAACAGGACCAGACACGAAATGGTTGTGTGTACGTGTAGGGCCATCCCACCAACCTCCAACCATCTCCAATACCTCCCTCATGTCGACGTTCGACCCTACAATCGATTTCTAACATCGATTCATTATCACAAGGTCCAAATTGGATTTGAGCTTCCCATGGCCAAAACTGGAACAGAACCTCGCCTGAAAACCTCCACATGCCACCACCTCTGACCACCTGAACCATTGACACTCCGGCCATCACCTTACCATAGGCCCACGCCTCAAATCCTCTAATCGCGATCGAGCTCGAAGCTCTGTCGACGTCGCAGCATCCAAATTCCTAACATCGACCCAAAATAAAACCCAAACCCTATAACACCATCTCTACGCCACCACAACACTCGAGAATTACTTCGACCATTTTTGCCGATAACACCAACCTCCAGACCTACTTTACCCAAACTCTCGCATCCTCAAAATTTCTCGATCATCGAAAATCGCTCGAGAACCCAATTCCGATCAACATGAAATATCACCCAATTTACAAATCTAAAATTCATGATCTTCATCTTAAAAATCAAGTTTTTGAGTGATGGTTCAAGTTGTGAACTCAAATCAACAAATTAAGATGTTTGGGTTTTTCATATTTAAAGAGAATCCACTGTATTTTCTTGTTTCAGAAGATTCTCAAATCTTTTAAGATCGAATTTATTTTTACACCTTAATTTATATATAAACAAACATTTTTGGTTTGAAAACCAAGGCCTAACAATAATTATTTAAGGTGATTTTGAATTTTAAAATTAAATCTAACCTTGTATATGAAGACAGAGTTGAATAAGAACACAACAGACATGCACACCTTAATATATGTATATATATATATATACAAGAACCTATATTCACTAGCATAGTTTATATCATTCTTTTAAGATCTTCGCATGCAACCAAAATAACAGATTAAAATTTCATTTCCAGAAGAAGATTTACTCACCTTATATTCAGTATGAACAGAGGATTTTTTTTTTTCTTTTTTAGGTTTAAAATGTTTCCAGGCTTAAAAGCTTTGATTTTTGTCCCTAGTTGTAATTTACATACAGTCATCTATATACATATAACATACAACACACAATTCACAGTCATAAATATATGTCACAACTCATATCAAATTTTATCACAAGTAAACAAGAATAACATATGGGTTTAAATGCTTGCTCACCTGTTCGTTGAACAGAGACAGGCTATTTTTTTCTTTTTCTTTTTGATCTGGCAATCTTGCTTTTGTTTTTTTTTCTGAAATCTGGATTTGATTTTGAGTTGCAGAGTTGCTTTTATTTCAAGTTGAATCTTTTTTTTTCCCATTTTAAACTGAACTTGAACCTTTGTATTGCTGAGTTGAGATGAATCTGATTCTTGCACTTTTGGATTAGCCACTTGATTTAAAACTAGAAATCTTTTGATTTTAAGCTTGCCTAAGATCTGCTTTAATTTTACTTTAGGTTGAAACCTTTTTTTTTTTATGATTTCAGGTTTTGAAGAAAATAGGTCTGGCCCTTTTTTTTCTTATTACCTTTTACCTAATTTCAAATCAAAAGAGAATGACATTACACTTACATTTGTCAATACATATAATCATTTTCTTGCAAGTGTTGGTATGCAAAAATGAGATATTTACAAGTGTTTTAAATTTATATTTAAATGTCTCTTGTGCCTTATATGTATTTATATTAATAAATATATTTTTGCTTTTAAACTTTTCTTTATATATACAAAGTACAAAATTTCAAGTAAACAAAATGTATTTAAACCCTTGTTAAATCTTATTTTAGGCTATTATGATTTGAACTACTAAATATTTGTTTTTACTAATCTATGTTTATATGCTTAATACAAATCAAAATAAATTCCTTTATTTAAACATCATTTAACTATCATACATTTTCTTTTATATTTCCTAATTATAATTATACACAATATTTACAGAAAATGTTATTAACCAATTATACATTAAATAAATTATCTATATATATTATTTTAAAAATCCAAATTATTTACTAAGGCATTTACTTAAATCTTAAATTCAAGCTTCAAATTCAAACTCAAATTCGGATTCAAATTTGAATTATAGTCTAGGTATAACTATTTATTATCAGATTTGTTTGTTAAATCTATAATTCAATATTTCTATTAGTTAACCCCGTTAATTAACAATTAATAGTTACTCCAAAATTCAGGTTATCACATTCCTCCCCTCTTTGAATCTTTTCATCCCCGAAAAGGAACGAAGCAAGAATTTAAAATTATCCTTTAAACATTTTTAACTATAAACTTCTTTTATTTCAAAACTTGCAAATACTTTAAAATCTATAGTTTTATAAAAATATCATTTTATAACTCGATGTTTCAACCAGTCCATCCTTGTTCTCATAGAAATTCGGTCATACGTTGATCAGGCGTAGGACTAAAAATCTATAAGTACTTAGCAGACCTATTTTCAACATCCAGTGAAAGTACTTGGAAAATAATTTTATTGAAAATATAGAAAACATTTTGAAAATAGAGGAAACATCTTTGGTGAGAATGCTTGGGAAATCATCACCCCATCCATGGTCGCAGTTAACCCGATGGTTACGTTGCCATCCCGACAAAATCCATAGACAACTATAGGCCTCCGCGCCCCTTGATTACACCATGAAACCCGCTACAGATCGCAGCTACAACTGGGGTTACGTTGCTATCACAGAAAAATACCATATAAATGTAGGCATCAGCGCCCTCAAATTTCGCTGCCAAAAAAATGAAACTTCTCCAGTCTACTTGACCATAGATCGCAGTCTATCGATGTTACGTTGCCTTCCTGGCAAAATCAAGCGTAGACCGTTGACACTCACCTCCACATGATTTCCTCTATGGTCCACACAGTAGATCGCAGCGACATCGAGTTACACTGTCGTCACAGCATAATCCAAATGCCTCCGTAGGCATCAACACCCTCGACTTTCGCTACCCAATAATCCTCAGGAACTAGTTTGTCCGCACTCCTCACAGGTTCAACTTTAGAACCTCCCCCTTAGAGGCTCAAGGCAGTACCAACTTATGGTACTCCTGAGAAGTTCATCCCAAGGGAGCGCCTTTTTCTCCAGAGCCATTTTCAAAACAGTTTATACTATACACATATAGTATCTTCCAAATCATACACCTAGTATGAATCACATATAAATCTCCTTCCTTAAAATCGATTATCCTAAAATCGATAATTCTCAACTAGGATTTTCAAATCCAATATTGATTTTACCCAAAAATCAAAAGCCTTTCCAAATCCAAAGGTTTCCAAAACCTTTTTCAAATCATTCTCACAAGATCCTTTATATATATATATATATAACCTTGAAAAAATTTAGGATCATTTCAAACTTGTATAAAATCCTTTTCATACTTCAAATACTTTCAAAACCCTTTCTTCTGGCTTTAGATTCAACAAGGGGAGATTTATCTTATATAATAAAGATATATAACTTTGTTTATTCCAAATCAAATATTCAAATTTGATTACTCTATAAAGTCATTAACTATACTACTTACTTTCATAAAGTAAATTCCTGCCATAGAAATATCCAATTTCTATTTTATTTCATCATATATTTCACAAAATATATTTTCCCCTTCAAAAACCCTTTTACAGTCCTTATCCACAAACTTTCAATATCAATTTCATTTCAATCCGTACGATGTATACATATCATCTGTACGCAATATCAATCTGATCGCTTACTCGATCACACAATTTCTCTTTCGAACTAGTATCGTCCACCCGACTTTCTAGTGTGGACACAGATCTAGTTTCTTGATCAGAGACCGTCATTCTCCTTGCATAGTCATAACTATGATAGAGAATATCCAGAACCAATCAACAATCCATATCCAGGTTCGCCGTCGAAAATCGAGTGAAAAAAATCCCAACTGGGATCGTCATAATTATCTCGAAATTCTGTACTCCAATCTAGATCAAATCACTATACGAATAGAATAATATACGTACATCCTACGTATTTATCTCATTGATTATTAGCCAAATCAATTTCTTTTCTATTCACGTTCACTTTAGTTTTCATTCACTTATTCACAATTGCTTCAATCCCATTTGGATTATCACTTTAATCCTTATTTCAAATGGATATTTAATCATAAACAGTTTGAACTCTGTCCAGCTTAAATTTAGAAAATAGCTCGAAAATTTAAAAATAGACAAGTAGTTCAAAAATAATTATTAGTTTGTAAAATAGCTGTAAAATAGTTTAGTAATTGTAAGATAATTAGAAAATAGTCAAATAGTTATAGAAATTTTAAATAATGGCAATGTAACGACCCAGAATTTTTAGAAATTAAAATTTAAATATTTAATTAATTTTAAATATTAATAAGTGAATTTATAAGTCGAATAAATTTTTATTTGAATTATTGGATTTAATTGAATAATTAAATCGATAATTTAATACGTTAAATTATGGAAATAATTAAAAATTGAGTTAAATATGATTGAAAATGATTTGTAAAATTTTATTTTATCATATGGGAGTTAGAACGATATTTTAGAACTTTTAAAATCGAATTAAAAGTTAATTTGTGAAAATTGAATATTTTAATATTAAAATCGACTAGTGAAAATAGTCAATTTTTGAACAGTCTCAGAATTGAACGAAACCAGTTCCATTGGATCCGTAATAGTTAGTTATTACCGGATTTCAAATTTCGTGTCAATCGGAGCTATCGTTTGATCGTGGCAGCTCGAAACGCATCGATTTATTTTTAATTTAAATTTGGCGAGTGAAAATAGCCATTTTTCAAAAAGTCTCGGATTTCGACGAAACCAGTTTCATCGGATCCGTAATGTGATATTATTGTAAGGTTTCAAATTTCAAGTCAATTGGATTTACCGTTTGTCCGGTACAAATTAAAACGCCTAGAAATCGAGTTAAATCGGTTTAGTTCAAATTGAGCGTTTACAGCCATAACTCGCACATACTTCCGAATTAGCTTTCGAAACCTATTCCATTGTGTCCGGAACGCGGGGTAAACCCTAGAAACGCTGGTTACGGCGCGTAAATCGGAGTTCGGAATTTCCGGGATGAATAGTGTTCGAATTTTCTTTATAAATAGACACCACCATCCTCATAAATTAAAAAAAAAAAATAAACCCTAATAAACCCTAGCCGCCACTTTACCAATGAATGGCCAGAAAACTCTCCCCTTCCCTCTCTTTTATCTTTCAATCCGTCGACAATTAGGCTAAAGTTTCAACTAGAGAATTGAAGAGGGCGATGAGAGCTAGAGATTCAATGGTTATGATCGAATATAGAGTCGTGTGGAGGAAGCTACAGGGCCGCGTTTGCCTCGACCTGCGCACGCGAAACGAGGGTGATGGTGAGGCCAAGTTGCATGACTTTGGGGCCGAGCATGGAGGTTGGTGAGGCGCACGACATGGAGTAATTCGATCGAGTTCAAGTCGCTTATAAGTGGAGTAAAATTTAAACCCTAAATTGATGCTATGGGTTTTGAGTTGTCTGTAGAGGAAGAAACGTGAACGAGGGAGAGAAGGGATGGGGGTGCGGCCAAGATTTCATGAAGCAAGATCATGCGGCTATGAGGATATAGGTTATAAAAATTATTAAGTTAGTTGTAAATTTATAAGTATAAAAATCGTGTAATCTTTAAAACTTCATAACTTTTTCATACGAGGTCGAAAACGCGCGAAAACAGTTGCGTTAGAATCGTATGGACGAGCACTACGCGATGGAGTTGGTTTGGAGTCGTTTGGAGTTAGTGAGAATTTTGGGTAAAATTAAACGTCCGTTTAATTTTATTCGAAATAAATCGCTAAAACGAAAATAAATCAAGGTGAGAACTTCTCACTCAATCGAATCAGTTTCGATTTTATTTTGAATAGTTAGATTTAAAATATTTGAATGCATGTTTGAATGTTGATTGATATCTATTGATTGTTAAAATAGACATTATACGCCGTTAGTAAGCGGATGTTATTTATTAAAAACATATACCGCGAATATTTCATAAACAGTGAAATTGGTATTATAAATAATATCAATATATATATATTGGCATATGTATATATTGGAGTTATTGATTTCCCGCATTTATTTGTTTAGCGGATGAGACCCTATTACGCCGTTATTAAGCGGATAATATTTAATAAGAACATGTACCGCGATAATTTCGTACTGGAGCGAAATTGGTATTGTGCTAATGTTTTTGGATGCAGGAAAACAGGTTGGAGGGATCCAACTGGATTCCTCAACAGTATTTATTTGATTTCAGATATTTTGATATTTGATTGATTATCATATCGATATATGATATCGTTGTAGTCGTGATTGACTATTTGGTGTGTAGCATCATTGGACCAAATTTGGAATTTTAAAATGAATTTTAAAGTGATTTTTGAAAAGTATACGTTTTATAAAATATTTTTGGAATTGATCCATTTCAAATAAATAAACGTTATAATTTTTAAAGTTATAAAAATTATGATTTTGAGAAATACGGTTAAAGATTGATTTTTGAAAATACGGGTTAATGATTTTATAAAATAGTTTAATTGAGACATTTTAGAATTATTGTGAAAAGTTTAAATATAGGATTTATAAAAATTTGATTATTTTATAAATCAAAATGATGAAATAATAAAGGAGATTAAAGACGTTTTAAAAGAATAATATAAATTGAATTATATTAAGAGATTTATAAATGGATATTTATAAATTGAAATATGGACATTATAAAACGAGTTTTTATAAGTGTTTGAATGAAGTGAAAATGAAATTCATTAATGAATGAAATTTATAGAATTATATAACGGTGAAGTTATAAATGGAAATTTTATAAACAGTAGGTTTATAAAATTTGTAAAGTTCAAAGGAACGATTTTTGCAAATAAATAAATTATAAGTGTTTGACTTATAATTTGGACTTTTGGTTTATAATTAAAATTATAAATCGAATAAGTTAATAAAGAGATTTATAAAAAGGAAGTTTTTATAAATAAATAGAAATGGAATTTATAAACGTTGTTTTATAAATTCGCAAATGACTTATTTTAATAAGAAAATTGTTGAAACCTGTTAAAGGAGTTATATTCACGTTTTTGAATAGTGAATAATCCTTTGAATTAAAATGTATAAAAGGATGAAATGTGTTAACGTAGTATATTCACGTTTTTGAATAGTGAATAAGATGTTAAAGAAATTGTTTTGGATTTGGATGTTTTAAATAGAATTAAAACGATCTAACGATGTTTTAAAATGTGTTGAGATTCGAAACCATAGATTTCAACATTTATTGTTGAAATAGACGTTTTCGAGAAATAGAAGGAAATAGTGGACTATAACACTGTTGTTATAGTAAATGATTTCCGAAAGGAAATGTTTTGTATAGTATTGGGATTTATATATCTATTTTAATTTAGAATCGCTATACTAGTGATTTTGGGTTGTTGTAACGATGTTTTACGCAACATTCGTTTTGGCCCAAATAAATATGTTTAAGAGAATGATTTCCTTAAAGAATGAAATATATACTTATTTTTGATTTAAGTATATTGAATATTTTCCAAGTGTTGAAAATAAATAAAATTTGTGAATTACTTATGAATGTATAAGTATGGAAATGTTTTCCAATATAAAGTGAATATCTTAAGAATTTATCTTTTTGAAGATAAATTGAAATGAATGATCGAAATCGAATATTCATAGATATTTTGGATTATAAATTCACTAAGGAATTTATAAATGAAAAGAAGAATTTGTTTAAAAATAAATATTGATTTATTTTTGAAGTGTTGAAATTATATATCTTGTAAAGATATTTTTGGAAAATAAATAATTTGGGAAAATTATTTGGAATCTGGTGATGTGTGCATATCCAGTGATAGTTCAATAACCGACTATCAATATTTCCCTTTGAATGGGTAATTGATGTGATTTGATTGAATGTGAATGCTACACTTATTTTTGAATAAGCGCTCACTATTCGGGTTAACCGGGAAAGGACCATGAGGTCGTATAACCCATTCCGAATATGTGATACGTCGTTGTGAATTGCATTGAAGATCGGTGTTGAAGACCCGGTATTTGCGAGAGCGATAGGATGACCTGTCGATTTACTCTGCACCGAGTAGCTACGGTATAGAGTTCTCCATATGTGATGGTGAATCCGATCAGGATTGTGAATATCTGGATTGCAAGGACTTCTTTGTAAGTGCCTTCGGTTTTGTTCGATCCCGGAACAAACTTGTATGGATTGTGTGTCTGACATTACAAGTTGAGATATAAAGCCGATTTCTTTCAAATATATTTCTGTGGTGGCGGAGAATTTATTCTTTTAGCTTAACACCCTTCTCTGAGACGTACGAGCTCAGAGGTTATATAGTTGAAGTTATCAGCGATATATTCCCAATTTGGTAATGTGACATGCTGAGTGTTGCTGAAATGATCATTGTGTTGATTATTGTGATAGGATCGTTTATTTGATCGTCTATCTTGGTGATCATTGTGTTGATCATTTGTTGACCCAAAGCATGGCTTTTGTATAAAGTATGTTTTTGTGGACGTGACTTCGTCGAACCTCACACCCCGGAAATGGTCAAAACAGGAAAGATGCGGCAAGGTTATGAGGGGTAGCACCCTTTAGGGTATGTACATTTCCTTCTGGATAGAGGTTGTATCATGGTATGGAGCCCAGATATTTAACCTATGTGGTTACTACGAATTTATTACTTTGTGGTTGTTGGTTTTCGGGATCCCGTGAGAAAGGTCGTTTACGATCGGGGAATGGCGTGCTCGTGTCAGTAGTTACCCAGTTAGGGGTAACCCGGCCTTGTGTTGGCAGAGTTCCGGTTTGGTTCTTGGGGATGTCTTTCCAGAGGCATTCTCATGTGGCAATGGGAAGTTCCTTGGCCTGACCATTTGTTGGAAATCCAATTCCCAATACGAAACTTGTACGGTATTAGTTGTAGAACCTGCCATTCACTTATGGTGGTCACCACTGTTTGGATGGTAGTTATAGTAGGCATAGTTCGAAATGTCTATGTTGGCTAAGATTTATATTCTACTTTCAAAATGAATTTCTCCCCTACACTATGCACTAGTAATAATATCAATTGTTATTTTTAATGCGTATCAAACATCTTTGACTATCATAAGGAGAAATCTCCTCCGATTCTGCGTTTGCATTGTGTGTGTGTGCGGGAGGCCTTATGGTAGTCTCATTTTTAAAAGCATTGCGAATTGAATTCAAAAATATCTCTCTATTTTGATTTTAAAGTTAAATAAACTGTTTTGAGTTCTCACACCAGTCACATGACTGACTCGGAGTTTATTGTTTTCCTTCCTAAACTCTGGGTGCCCACCAATTTCACACGGGCAGTTAAGAGTTAAGGTTTATCAGGATATTCTGGATATTCTGGAGTTGCTGGAGGCAAGCTGGATGGCATGGCGTATTACTAGTTTATATAGTATTTCTTTTTCCGCTGCATTGTTTGTTGTTGTTGATGTTGTACACTCTGATGATATGATGTAATGTAATGTATAAAATGTAATAACTGATAGTTCTTTGTTTAAAGATTATTCATTTATTATTATATGTTGTTCCGCTGCGAATTGTGAGATTCTGATGTTGTTCTGTTCTATTCTCTGTTCTGTTCTATTTTCTATCTCTTCTTCTGTTTTTCTTTTTCCTCTATTCTCTTTTCTTTCTATTTTAAAATTTTCTATCTTCTTTTCCCTATCTAAATTTTCTATCTCTTTTTTTTTCTTCTTTTCTTTTTCTTAAAACCCCTAACTATTCGGTTTTTCGGCAACGAAAATCCGCGTACGTTACATTTGGTATCGGAGCTTATGGTTAAGCGACAACCATGGTTCTGTTGGGTATTACTCATTAGAGATAGAGTCAGTAGTACTCTAGAATGAATTTGAGTGTAATAATAGCTATGAGAGCGTATTTGTTAGTGAATATAAAAATTGTTTTATATTGTGATGATTGGTTTGTTGAGTGGTATATGAACTTTCGTCAGCGTGGTCCGCAAGACTATGCCGAAGGGGTTTCTAAACACTTGAATAGAACAATTCGGCACAGTATTGTTTTAAATTGGGTAAATGAAACAATTTTACCTTGAGTATATTTTATATATAAAAGAAATAATTTTTCAGAATTATTAAAGTATATAAGTTGATTGTTAGTTGTTTGAATAATCTAAATAAAGGAATAATTGTATAAGCAAAAGAATTATAAGAATTAAATTATAATTAAAAGTGATTTACAATTGTGAAATAAACTTATATATATAAAAGTGAAATTATATGAATATGAGTTGTAAATAAGCCAATGAATTTAAAGTTAAGTGGATTAAATAGATATGAACTTGAGTTTTATAAATGAAATTCAACTTTAGTAATTGAATATGAATTAAATGAATTGGATTAAAGGATTGAATGATAATCACTTAAATGTGAATTAAGTTGATATAAAATAATGAATATAAGTGTAATTCATTAAAATCTAATGTTATTAGAAAGTTGAATAATTGAATGAAAATCAATTAAATTAAACCAATTGATAAGAAAAGAAATTTGGTTGTATTTAATATACATTGGTTGTTATATAATTGTTAGTTGATTGATTGTATATAATTCATTAAGAGTTAATGAAATTGAATTAATGAAATTGAAAACTATGTAATTGAATTCAAATTAGAAGTAAATAAATTTGAATAGAATTGAACGTGAATTGGATTTAATTAGTGAATGCAAACTAATTAAAATTGAGAATGAATGTTGATAAAATCCAATGTAAATGAATCAAATGTGAATTAATTTGAAAACCAATTCATTAAATATTAATGAGAATATGAATGAATATTTATTGGTTATGGACGTTAGTTGGATGATAGTTGGTTGATGTTTGCATTTGTTGCTTTTACTTCATTTGATATGTTGACACGTATAGTTAGTATGTTGCTATATGTTGTATATTGAGATTATTGTCATATATGCATGATTCTCATGTTGTTTGTTGAGTAATTAGTAGGTGCGGATCGCGTTTGCTTCGCATTTGGAGCTCGCTTTTGCGCTATATTAGCCGTATATGCTCGCTAATAAAATATAAGGTACATATCTCGGATTAAATATCGTACTTTTACACTTTTTTCCCTTCGGGATGCCTCATTACTTGATGAGATGTATATTTGTGATATATATACTGTCATTTTTTTTTTGGATCGAGCCGCGCAAAGGAGATTATGGCGAATTTTTCTGAAAATTTAAGGCGTTAGAAAAAATTTGAGAAAATTGGGAAAATTTTGAAAACTTTAACTTTGACTTTGAATTGAAAGTTAAACAATAGTAATTGTTTTTGAAAAGATAACTAAGTATGATTCGAAAACTTAGTAAAGTATTGTAAGAAGTTTAACTATGAATTTTGGGAAAGTTAATAAATTCTGTAACTTTTCTTACTTGTTAATTTCGAGAACGAAATTCTTTTAAGTGGGGAAGATTGTAACGACCCAGAATTTGTAGAAATTAAAATTTGAATATTTAATTAATTTTAAATATTAATAAGTGAATTTATAAGTCGAATAAATTTTTATTTGAATTATTGGATTTAATTGAATAATTAAATCGATAATTTAATACGTTAAATTATGGAAATAATTAAAAATTGAGTTAAATATGATTGAAAATGATTTGTAAAATTTTATTTTATCATATGGGAGTTAGAACGATATTTTAGAACTTTTAAAATCGAATTAAAAGTTAATTTGTGAAAATTGAATATTTTAATATTAAAATCGACTAGTGAAAATAGTCAATTTTTGAACAGTCTCAGAATTGAACGAAACCAGTTCCATTGGATCCATAATAGTTAGTTATTACCGGATTTCAAATTTCGTGTCAATCGGAGCTATCGTTTGATCGTGGCAGCTCGAAACGCATCGATTTATTTTTAATTTAAATTTGGCGAGTGAAAATAGCCATTTTTCAAAAAGTCTCGGATTTCGACGAAACCAGTTTCATCGGATCCATACTATGATATTATTGTAAGGTTTCAAATTTCAAGTCAATTGGATTTACCATTTGTCCGGTACAAATTAAAACGCCTAGAAATCGAGTTAAATCGGTTTAATTCAAATTGAGCGTTTACAGCCATAACTCGCACATACTTCCGAATTAGCTTTCGAAACATGTTTCATTGTTTCCGGAACGCGGGGTAAACCCTAGAAACGCTGGTTACGGCGCGTAAATCGGAGTTCGGAATTTCCGGGATGAATAGTGTTCGAATTTTCTTTATAAATAGACACCACCATCCTCATAAATTAAAAAAAAAAAAAATTAAACCCTAATAAACCCTAGCCGCCACTTTACCAATGAATGGCCAGAAAACTCTCCCCTTCCCTCTCTTTTATCTTTCAATCCGTCGACGATTAGGCTAAAGTTTCAACTAGAGAATTGAAGAGGGCGATGAGAGCTAGAGATTCAACGGTTATGATCGAATATAGAGTCGTGTGGAGGAAGCTACAGGGCCGCGTTTGCCTCGACCTGCGCACGCGAAACGAGGGTGATGGTGAGGCCGAGTTGCATGACTTTGGGGCCGAGCATGGAGGTTGGTGAGGCGCACGACATGGAGTAATTCGATCGAGTTCAAGTCGCTTATAAGTGGAGTAAAATTTAAACCCTAAATTGATGCTATGGGTTTTGAGTTGTCTGTAGAGGAAGAAACGTGAACGAGGGAGAGAAGGGATGGGGGTGCGGCCAAGATTTCATGAAGCAAGATCATGCGGCTATGAGGATATAGGTTATAAAAATTATTAAGTTAGTTGTAAATTTATAAGTATAAAAATCGTGTAATCTTTAAAACTTCATAACTTTTTCATACGAGGTCGAAAACGCGCGAAACCAGTTGCGTTGGAATCGTATGGACGAGCACTACGCGATGGAGTTGGTTTGGAGTCGTTTGGAGTTAGTGAGAATTTTGGGTAAAATTAAACGTCCGTTTAATTTTATTCGAAATAAATCGCTAAAACGAAAATAAATCAAGGTGAGAACTTCTCACTCAATCGAATCAGTTTCGATTTTATTTTAAATAGTTAGATTTAAAATATTTGAATGCATGTTTGAATGTTGATTGATATCTATTGATTGTTAAAATAGACATTATACGCCGTTAGTAAGCGGATGTTATTTATTAAAAACATATACCGCGAATATTTCATAAACAGTGAAATTGGTATTATAAATAATATCAATATATATATATTGGCATATGTATATATTGGAGTTATTGATTTCCCGCATTTATTTGTTTAGCGGATGAGACCCTATTACGCCGTTATTAAGCGGATAATATTTAATAAGAACATGTACCGCGATAATTTCGTACTGGAGCGAAATTGGTATTGTGCTAATGTTTTTGGATGCAGGAAAACAGGTTGGAGGGATCCAACTGGATTCCTCAACAGTATTTATTTGATTTCAGATATTTTGATATTTGATTGATTATCATATCGATATATGATATCGTTGTAGTCGTGATTGACTATTTGGTGTGTAGCATCATTGGACCAAATTTGGAATTTTAAAATGAATTTTAAAGTGATTTTTGAAAAGTATACGTTTTATAAAATATTTTTGGAATTGATCCATTTCAAATAAATAAACGTTATAATTTTTAAAGTTATAAAAATTATGATTTTGAGAAATACGGTTAAAGATTGATTTTTGAAAATACGGGTTAATGATTTTATAAAATAGTTTAATTGAGACATTTTAGAATTATTGTGAAAAGTTTAAATATAGGATTTATAAAAATTTGATTATTTTATAAATCAAAATGATGAAATAATAAAGGAGATTAAAGACGTTTTAAAAGAATAATATAAATTGAATTATATTAAGAGATTTATAAATGGATATTTATAAATTGAAATATGGACATTATAAAACGAGTTTTTATAAGTGTTTGAATGAAGTGAAAATGAAATTCATTAATGAATGAAATTTATAGAATTATATAACGGTGAAGTTATAAATGGAAATTTTATAAACAGTAGGTTTATAAAATTTGTAAAGTTCAAAGGAACGATTTTTGCAAATAAATAAATTATAAGTGTTTGACTTATAATTTGGACTTTTGGTTTATAATTAAAATTATAAATCGAATAAGTTAATAAAGAGATTTATAAAAAGGAAGTTTTTATAAATAAATAGAAATGGAATTTATAAACGTTGTTTTATAAATTCGCAAATGACTTATTTTAATAAGAAAATTGTTGAAACCTATTAAAGGAGTTATATTCACGTTTTTGAATAGTGAATAATCCTTTGAATTAAAATGTATAAAAGGATGAAATGTGTTAACGTAGTATATTCACGTTTTTGAATAGTGAATAAGATGTTAAAGAAATTGTTTTGGATTTGGATGTTTTAAATAGAATTAAAACGATCTAACGATGTTTTAAAATGTGTTGAGATTCGAAACCATAGATTTCAACATTTATTGTTGAAATAGACGTTTTCGAGAAATAGAAGGAAATAGTGGACTATAACACTGTTGTTATAGTAAATGATTTCCGAAAGGAAATGTTTTGTATAGTATTGGGATTTATATATCTATTTTAATTTAGAATCGCTATACTAGTGATTTTGGGTTGTTGTAACGATGTTTTACGCAACATTCGTTTTGGCCCAAATAAATATGTTTAAGAGAATGATTTCCTTAAAGAATGAAATATATACTTATTTTTGATTTAAGTATATTGAATATTTTCCAAGTGTTGAAAATAAATAAAATTTGTGAATTACTTATGAATGTATAAGTATGGAAATGTTTTCCAATATAAAGTGAATATCTTAAGAATTTATCTTTTTGAAGATAAATTGAAATGAATGATCGAAATCGAATATTCATAGATATTTTGGATTATAAATTCACTAAGGAATTAATAAATGAAAAGAAGAATTTGTTTAAAAATAAATATTGATTTATTTTTGAAGTGTTGAAATTATATATCTTGTAAAGATATTTTTGGAAAATAAATAATTTGGGAAAATTATTTGGAATCTGGTGATGTGTGCATATCCAGTGATAGTTCAATAACCGACTATCAATATTTTCCTTTGAATGGGTAATTGATGTGATTTGATTGAATGTGAATGCTACACTTATTTTTGAATAAGCGCTCACTATTCGGGTTAACCAGGAAAGGACCATGAGGTCGTATAACCCATTCCGAATATGTGATACGTCGTTGTGAATTGCATTGAAGATCGGTGTTGAAGACCCGGTATTTGCGAGAGCGATAGGATGACCTGTCGATTTACTCTGCACCGAGTAGCTACGGTATAGAGTTCTCCATATGTGATGGTGAATCCGATCAGGATTGTGAATATCTGGATTGCAAGGACTTCTTTGTAAGTGCCTTCGGTTTTGTTCGATCCCGGAACAAACTTGTATGGATTGTGTGTCTGACATTACAAGTTGAGATATAAAGCCGATTTCTTTCAAATATATTTCTGTGGTGGCGGAGAATTTATTCTTTTAGCTTAACACCCTTCTCTGAGACGTACGAGCTCAGAGGTTATATAGTTGAAGTTATCAGCGATATATTCCCAATTTGGTAATGTGACATGCTGAGTGTTGCTGAAATGATCATTGTGTTGATTATTGTGATAGGATCGTTTATTTGATCGTCTATCTTGGTGATCATTGTGTTGATCATTTGTTGACCCAAAGCATGGCTTTTGTATAAAGTATGTTTTTGTGGACGTGACTTCGTCGAACCTCACACCCCGGAAATGGTCAAAACAGGAAAGATGCGGCAAGGTTATGAGGGGTAGCACCCTTTAGGGTATGTACATTTCCTTCTGGATAGAGGTTGTATCATTGTATGGAGCCCAGATATTTAACCTATGTGGTTACTACGAATTTATTACTTTGTGGTTGTTGGTTTTCGGGATCCCGTGAGAAAGGTCGTTTACGATCGGGGAATGGCGTGCTCGTGTCAGTAGTTACCCAGTTAGGGGTAACCCGGCCTTGTGTTGGCAGAGTTCCGGTTTGGTTCTTGGGGATGTCTTTCCAGAGGCATTCTCATGTGGCAATGGGAAGTTCCTTGGCCTGACCATTTGTTGGAAATCCAATTCCCAATACGAAACTTGTACGGTATTAGTTGTAGAACCTGCCATTCACTTATGGTGGTCACCACTGTTTGGATGGTAGCTATAGTAGGCATAGTTCGAAATGTCTATGTTGGCTAAGATTTATATTCTACTTTCAAAATGAATTTCTCCCCTACACTATGCACTAGTAATAATATCAATTGTTATTTTTAATGCGTATCAAGCATCTTTGACTATCATAAGGAGAAATCTCCTCCGATTCTGCGTTTGCATTGTGTGTGTGTGCGTGAGGCCTTATGGTAGTCTCATTTTTAAAAGCATTGCGAATTGAATTCAAAAATATCTCTCTATTTTGATTTTAAAGTTAAATAAACTGTTTTGAGTTCTCACACCAGTCACATGACTGACTCGGAGTTTATTGTTTTCCTTCCTAAACTCTGGGTGCCCACCAATTTCACACGGGCAGTTAAGAGTTAAGGTTTATCAGGATATTCTGGATATTTTGGAGTTGCTGGAGGCAAGCTGGATGGCATGGCGTATTACTAGTTTATATAGTATTTCTTTTTCCGCTGCATTGTTTGTTGTTGTTGATGTTGTACACTCTGATGATATGATGTAATGTAATGTATAAAATGTAATAACTGATAGTTCTTTGTTTAAAGATTATTCATTTATTATTATATGTTGTTCCGCTGCGAATTGTGAGATTCTGATGTTGTTCTGTTCTATTCTCTGTTATGTTCTATTTTCTATCTCTTCTTCTGTTTTTCTTTTTCCTCTATTCTCTTTTCTTTCTATTTTAAAATTTTCTATCTTCTTTTCCCTATCTAAATTTTCTATCTCTTTTTTTTTCTTCTTTTCTTTTTCTTAAAACCCCTAACTATTCGGTTTTTCGGCAACGAAAATCCGCGTACGTTACATTTGGTATCGGAGCTTATGGTTAAGCGACAACCATGGTTCTGTTGGGTATTACTCATTAGAGATAGAGTCAGTAGTACTCTAGAATGAATTTGAGTGTAATAATAGCTATGAGAGCGTATTTGTTAGTGAATATAAAAATTGTTTTATATTGTGATGATTGGTTTGTTGAGTGGTATATGAACTTTCGTCAGCGTGGTCCGCAAGACTATGCCGAAGGGGTTTCTAAACACTTGAATAGAACAATTCGGCACAGTATTGTTTTAAATTGGGTAAATGAAACAATTTTACCTTGAGTATATTTTATATATAAAAAAAATAATTTTTCAGAATTATTAAAGTATATAAGTTGATTGTTAGTTGTTTGAATAATCTAAATAAAGGAATAATTGTATAAGCAAAAGAATTATAAGAATTAAATTATAATTAAAAGTGATTTACAATTGTGAAATAAACTTATATATATAAAAGTGAAATTATATGAATATGAGTTGTAAATAAGCCAATGAATTTAAAGTTAAGTGGATTAAATAGATATGAACTTGAGTTTTATAAATGAAATTCAACTTTAGTAATTGAATATGAATTAAATGAATTGGATTAAAGGATTGAATGATAATCACTTAAATGTGAATTAAGTTGATATAAAATAATGAATATAAGTGTAATTCATTAAAATCTAATGTTATTAGAAAGTTGAATAATTGAATGAAAATCAATTAAATTAAACCAATTGATAAGAAAAGAAATTTGGTTGTATTTAATATACATTGGTTGTTATATAATTGTTAGTTGATTGATTGTATATAATTCATTAAGAGTTAATGAAATTGAATTAATGAAATTGAAAACTATGTAATTGAATTCAAATTAGAAGTAAATAAATTTGAATAGAATTGAACGTGAATTGGATTTAATTAGTGAATGCAAACTAATTAAAATTGAGAATGAATGTTGATAAAATCCAATGTAAATGAATCAAATGTGAATTAATTTGAAAACCAATTCATTAAATATTAATGAGAATATGAATGAATATTTATTGGTTATGGACGTTAGTTGGATGATAGTTGGTTGATGTTTGCATTTGTTGCTTTTACTTCATTTGATATGTTGACACGTATAGTTAGTATGTTGCTATATGTTGTATATTGAGATTATTGTCATATATGCATGATTCTCATGTTGTTTGTTGAGTAATTAGTAGGTGCGGATCGCGTTTGCTTCGCATTTGGAGCTCGCTTTTGCGCTATATTAGCCGTATATGCTCGCTAATAAAATATAAGGTACATATCTCGGATTAAATATCGTACTTTTACACTTTTTTCCCTTCGGGATGCCTCATTACTTGATGAGATGTATATTTGTGATATATATACTGTCATTTTTTTTTGGATCGAGCCGCGCAAAGGAGATTATGGCGAATTTTTCCGAAAATTTAAGGCGTTAGAAAAAATTTGAGAAAATTGGGAAAATTTTGAAAACTTTAACTTTGACTTTGAATTGAAAGTTAAACAATAGTAATTGTTTTTGAAAAGATAACTAAGTATGATTCGAAAACTTAGTAAAGTATTGTAAGAAGTTTAACTATGAATTTTGGGAAAGTTAATAAATTCTGTAACTTTTCTTACTTGTTAATTTCGAGGACGAAATTCTTTTAAGTGGGGAAGATTGTAACGACCCAGAATTTTTAGAAATTAAAATTTGAATATTTAATTAATTTTAAATATTAATAAGTGAATTTATAAGTCGAATAAATTTTTATTTGAATTATTGGATTTAATTGAATAATTAAATCGATAATTTAATACGTTAAATTATGGAAATAATTAAAAATTGAGTTAAATATGATTGAAAATGATTTGTAAAATTTTATTTTATCATATGGGAGTTAGAACGATATTTTAGAACTTTTAAAATCGAATTAAAAGTTAATTTGTGAAAATTGAATATTTTAATATTAAAATCGACTAGTGAAAATAGTCAATTTTTGAACAGTCTCAGAATTGAACGAAACCAGTTCCATTGGATCCGCAATAGTTAGTTATTACCGGATTTCAAATTTCGTGTCAATCGGAGCTATCGTTTGATCGTGGCAGCTCGAAACGCATCGATTTATTTTTAATTTAAATTTGGCGAGTGAAAATAGCCATTTTTCAAAAAGTCTCGGATTTCGACGAAACCAGTTTCATCGGATCCATACTGTGATATTATTGTAAGGTTTCAAATTTCAAGTCAATTGGATTTACCGTTTGTCCGGTACAAATTAAAACGCCTAGAAATCGAGTTAAATCGGTTTAATTCAAATTGAGCGTTTACAGCCATAACTCGCACATACTTCCGAATTAGCTTTCGAAACATGTTCCATTGTTTCCGGAACGCGGGGTAAACCCTAGAAACGCTGGTTACGGCGCGTAAATCGGAGTTCGGAATTTCCGGGATGAATAGTGTTCGAATTTTCTTTATAAATAGACACCACCATCCTCATAAATTAAAAAAAAAAAACTTAAACCCTAATAAACCCTAGCCGCCACTTTACCAATGAATGGCCAGAAAACTCTCCCCTTCCCTCTCTTTTATCTTTCAATCCGTCGACAATTAGGCTAAAGTTTCAACTAGAGAATTGAAGAGGGCGATGAGAGCTAGAGATTCAACGGTTATGATCGAATATAGAGTCGTGTGGAGGAAGCTACAGGGCCGCGTTTGCCTCGACCTGCGCACGCGAAACGAGGGTGATGGTGAGGCCGAGTTGCATGACTTTGGGGCCGAGCATGGAGGTTGGTGAGGCGCACGACATGGAGTAATTCGATCGAGTTCAAGTCGCTTATAAGTGGAGTAAAATTTAAACCCTAAATTGATGCTATGGGTTTTGAGTTGTCTGTAGAGGAAGAAACGTGAACGAGGGAGAGAAGGGATGGGGGTGCGGCCAAGATTTCATGAAGCAAGATCATGCGGCTATGAGGATATAGGTTATAAAAATTATTAAGTTAGTTGTAAATTTATAAGTATTAAAATTGTGTAATCTTTAAAACTTCATAACTTTTTCATACGAGGTCGAAAACGCACGAAACCAGTTGCGTTGGAATCGTATGGATGAGCACTACGCGATGGAGTTGGTTTGGAGTCGTTTGGAGTTAGTGAGAATTTTGGGTAAAATTAAACGTCCGTTTAATTTTATTCGAAATAAATCGCTAAAACGAAAATAAATCAAGGTGAGAACTTCTCACTCAATCGAATCAGTTTCGATTTTATTTTGAATAGTTAGATTTAAAATATTTGAATGCATGTTTGAATGTTGATTGATATCTATTGATTGTTAAAATAGACATTATACGCCGTTAGTAAGCGGATGTTATTTATTAAAAACATATACCGCGAATATTTCATAAACAGTGAAATTGGTATTATAAATAATATCAATATATATATATTGGCATATGTATATATTGGAGTTATTGATTTCCCGCATTTATTTGTTTAGCGGATGAGACCCTATTACGCCGTTATTAAGCGGATAATATTTAATAAGAACATGTACCGCGATAATTTCGTACTGGAGCGAAATTGGTATTGTGCTAATGTTTTTGGATGCAGGAAAACAGGTTGGAGGGATCCAACTGGATTCCTCAACAGTATTTATTTGATTTCAGATATTTTGATATTTGATTGATTATCATATCGATATATGATATCGTTGTAGTCGTGATTGACTATTTGGTGTGTAGCATCATTGGACCAAATTTGGAATTTTAAAATGAATTTTAAAGTGATTTTTGAAAAGTATACGTTTTATAAAATATTTTTGGAATTGATCCATTTCAAATAAATAAACGTTATAATTTTTAAAGTTATAAAAATTATGATTTTGAGAAATACGGTTAAAGATTGATTTTTGAAAATACGGGTTAATGATTTTATAAAATAGTTTAATTGAGACATTTTAGAATTATTGTGAAAAGTTTAAATATAGGATTTATAAAAATTTGATTATTTTATAAATCAAAATGATGAAATAATAAAGGAGATTAAAGACGTTTTAAAAGAATAATATAAATTGAATTATATTAAGAGATTTATAAATGGATATTTATAAATTGAAATATGGACATTATAAAACGAGTTTTTATAAGTGTTTGAATGAAGTGAAAATGAAATTCATTAATGAATGAAATTTATAGAATTATATAACGGTGAAGTTATAAATGGAAATTTTATAAACAGTAGGTTTATAAAATTTGTAAAGTTCAAAGGAACGATTTTTGCAAATAAATAAATTATAAGTGTTTGACTTATAATTTGGACTTTTGGTTTATAATTAAAATTATAAATCGAATAAGTTAATAAAGAGATTTATAAAAAGGAAGTTTTTATAAATAAATAGAAATGGAATTTATAAACGTTGTTTTATAAATTCGCAAATGACTTATTTTAATAAGAAAATTGTTGAAACCTATTAAAGGAGTTATATTCACGTTTTTGAATAGTGAATAATCCTTTGAATTAAAATGTATAAAAGGATGAAATGTGTTAACGTAGTATATTCACGTTTTTGAATAGTGAATAAGATGTTAAAGAAATTGTTTTGGATTTGGATGTTTTAAATAGAATTAAAACGATCTAACGATGTTTTAAAATGTGTTGAGATTCGAAACCATAGATTTCAACATTTATTGTTGAAATAGACGTTTTCGAGAAATAGAAGGAAATAGTGGACTATAACACTGTTGTTATAGTAAATGATTTCCGAAAGGAAATGTTTTGTATAGTATTGGGATTTATATATCTATTTTAATTTAGAATCGCTATACTAGTGATTTTGGGTTGTTGTAACGATGTTTTACGCAACATTCGTTTTGGCCCAAATAAATATGTTTAAGAGAATGATTTCCTTAAAGAATGAAATATATACTTATTTTTGATTTAAGTATATTGAATATTTTCCAAGTGTTGAAAATAAATAAAATTTGTGAATTACTTATGAATGTATAAGTATGGAAATGTTTTCCAATATAAAGTGAATATCTTAAGAATTTATCTTTTTGAAGATAAATTGAAATGAATGATCGAAATCGAATATTCATAGATATTTTGGATTATAAATTCACTAAGGAATTAATAAATGAAAAGAAGAATTTGTTTAAAAATAAATATTGATTTATTTTTGAAGTGTTGAAATTATATATCTTGTAAAGATATTTTTGGAAAATAAATAATTTGGGAAAATTATTTGGAATCTGGTGATGTGTGCATATCCAGTGATAGTTCAATAACCGACTATCAATATTTCCCTTTGAATGGGTAATTGATGTGATTTGATTGAATGTGAATGCTACACTTATTTTTGAATAAGCGCTCACTATTCGGGTTAACCGGGAAAGGACCATGAGGTCGTATAACCCATTCCGAATATGTGATACGTCGTTGTGAATTGCATTGAAGATCGGTGTTGAAGACCCGGTATTTGCGAGAGCGATAGGATGACCTGTCGATTTACTCTGCACCGAGTAGCTACGGTATAGAGTTCTCCATATGTGATGGTGAATCCGATCAGGATTGTGAATATCTGGATTGCAAGGACTTCTTTGTAAGTGCCTTCGGTTTTGTTCGATCCCGGAACAAACTTGTATGGATTGTGTGTCTGACATTACAAGTTGAGATATAAAGCCGATTTCTTTCAAATATATTTCTGTGGTGGCGGAGAATTTATTCTTTTAGCTTAACACCCTTCTCTGAGACGTACGAGCTCAGAGGTTATATAGTTGAAGTTATCAGCGATATATTCCCAATTTGGTAATGTGACATGCTGAGTGTTGCTGAAATGATCATTGTGTTGATTATTGTGATAGGATCGTTTATTTGATCGTCTATCTTGGTGATCATTGTGTTGATCATTTGTTGACCCAAAGCATGGCTTTTGTATAAAGTATGTTTTTGTGGACGTGACTTCGTCGAACCTCACACCCCGGAAATGGTCAAAACAGGAAAGATGCGGCAAGGTTATGAGGGGTAGCACCCTTTAAGGTATGTACATTTCCTTCTGGATAGAGGTTGTATCATGGTATGGAGCCCAGATATTTAACCTATGTGGTTACTACGAATTTATTACTTTGTGGTTGTTGGTTTTCGGGATCCCGTGAGAAAGGTCGTTTACGATCGGGGAATGGCGTGCTCGTGTCAGTAGTTACCCAGTTAGGGGTAACCCGGCCTTGTGTTGGCAGAGTTCCGGTTTGGTTCTCGGGGATGTCTTTCCAGAGGCATTCTCATGTGGCAATGGGAAGTTCCTTGGCCTGACCATTTGTTGGAAATCCAATTCCCAATACGAAACTTGTACGGTATTAGTTGTAGAACCTGCATTCACTTATGGTGGTCACCACTGTTTGGATGGTAGCTATAGTAGGCATAGTTCGAAATGTCTATGTTGGCTAAGATTTATATTCTACTTTCAAAATGAATTTCTCCCCTACACTATGCACTAGTAATAATATCAATTGTTATTTTTAATGCGTATCAAGCATCTTTGACTATCATAAGGAGAAATCTCCTCCGATTCTGCGTTTGCATTGTGTGTGTGTGCGGGAGGCCTTATGGTAGTCTCATTTTTAAAAGCATTGCGAATTGAATTCAAAAATATCTCTCTATTTTGATTTTAAAGTTAAATAAACTGTTTTGAGTTCTCACACCAGTCACATGACTGACTCGGAGTTTATTGTTTTCCTTCCTAAACTCTGGGTGCCCACCAATTTCACACGGGCAGTTAAGAGTTAAGGTTTATCAGGATATTCTGGATATTCTGGAGTTGCTGGAGGCAAGCTGGATGGCATGGCGTATTACTAGTTTATATAGTATTTCTTTTTCCGCTGCATTGTTTGTTGTTGTTGATGTTGTACACTCTGATGATATGATGTAATGTAATGTATAAAATGTAATAACTGATAGTTCTTTGTTTAAAGATTATTCATTTATTATTATATGTTGTTCCGCTGCGAATTGTGAGATTCTGATGTTGTTCTGTTCTATTCTCTGTTCTGTTCTATTTTCTATCTCTTCTTCTGTTTTTCTTTTTCCTCTATTCTCTTTTCTTTCTATTTTAAAATTTTCTATCTTCTTTTCCCTATCTAAATTTTCTATCTCTTTTTTTTTCTTCTTTTCTTTTTCTTAAAACCCCTAACTATTCGGTTTTTCGGCAACGAAAATCCGCGTACGTTACAGGCAAAATAGTTGTAAAATAGTAATTAGTTATAAATTAGTTGAAAAACGGTAATTAGTTTATAAAACAGTTGAAAAATTGTTAAATAGTTCCAAAAATAATTGTAAAACAAGTATAAGATAGTTTTAGGTTTTGAAAAAGAAAAGTTGTATAGTAAATAGTTTGGAAAAATATATTTATCTCAAAACCATTTATTTAAAAAATAGTCCAGAGTCAAAACTGTTCAATTCTCTATCTCCATTTCCAATCAATTCAATTTAAATTTCCACATCCTTTTAAATTGACTCATTTCCAATTTAAATAACTTCAATTTCCATTGAAATTGATTTAACCCCATTTTCAAGTTGAATTAATCCTTAATTCCTTTTCTAAATTCAAATCAAATTCCATTTGAATTTACTTATTCAACTTTAATCACAATTTCAATTAATTCATATAAATTTCAAATTGAACCAATTTCAATTTATATCAATCCCAGTTTGAATTTAATCCCAATTCAAGTTGAATTATCCTCGATTCCTTCCAAATTCAAATCAAATTCCATTTGAATTTAAAACTATTCAACTTTAATCACAAATCCAAATTATTTAGATCAATTTCAGTTTAAACTAGTTTCAAATTCAATCTCACTTTAAATCATCTCGAATTATATAAATTCGAGTTAAACTTTCAAATGTTGATTTAATTCTCTTAAATCAGTTTAACATTTACTTCTTCATAAACCTATTTCTAGGTTCAAATAATAATTCAAATCCAATTCCAGTTTAAAGATTATTAATAGGATAATATTATCCAAATTATTTTAAAACACCCATACATTTCCAATTCACAGATCTCAAACCCATTTTGAGATCACACAAACTCCCAATTCAAATTAACCATTTAACTTCCCAAGTTAAATCCCAGTTTCATATTGAAATTTCCAAATCAGGTTGTCCATTCAAACTTATTTAACTTCCTCTAAGTTAAATTCAATTTACTCAATTCAGTCAAATTTACACAATTTGAATTCCCATTCAAATTTCAAAATACTTTCCCATCTATAAGTCCAAAAACTTATCACTTTGGGTTTTCACATCTCATTCCAAATTTAAAACTCAACATTTAGATTTTATTTCAAACCATCTTTGATATTATGTATATTCCTTACATATATACATATTTTCTTCTTGGCCCACCAAGCCGAACTTTAAAAATTAAACCACCCTTGGTTTTAACTCAAAACAAATTCTTTTAAAGTTTACAAACAACTTCTTATTCTAAAATAAGATTACATTCAAAATAGTTTGAATAATATTATTTCCTTTAACACTTTGAATTGTTTTTCAAATGTTTAGATTTAGAATTCAGAACTTCACAGTTAGAGATCCACTTTAATTTACATCCTTTCAAATTTACAAGTTATTCTCTTTTTAAGTGGTTACTTCCTTAAAACATTTTATTGTTTATTGGAAAACATTCATCCCATTATTAAACACAATAACCATTCTATTTCTCCGGTTTGAAACCAATTCTAATTCATCTTATTTTGAAACTCTTCCTCAACTTAAAAATTTTAATTTCGGTTTGAATCCATTTCAAATTTATTTTTATTCAATTTCAGTTTGGTTGTATATCTATTTCTACTTAATTTAATTCCAATAATTTAACAACCAATTATCTTAATATTTATCAGAATGAAATATTGCTTTATATATCAAAATATATTCTTATATAAAATCATTTAAAATCTTTATATAAGAAAATAACAAGTACGCTCTCACACATATATCTATACTATAATATTATTAGTGAGTTAGATTTCAAGAGCACACAGGCCTCCTTCATATTTTGGAAAACGAACAGTCACGTTCTTAATTTCTTTCTATTCCAAACTTTGAAATGTGAAAACTTTTTCTACATTAATTGGATTTAAGAATCGATTTCACTATTAAATCTCAAATTTAATATGCTTTCCAATGATATCCATTGTTGATAGCTAAAAATAAATTTTTTAAAATCATAGTTTTTCGGATTATTCATATTCTTAAAGTAATTAAATCTGTTTGACTTTATTTCCTTTAACTATTCTATGTCGTTGATTGTTTTGAAAATTTCCAGCCTCTGATTCTACTTTCAAAAATTGCAGTCAAGTCTGATGAAATCCAACATTACTAAAATACAGCAACAATTTTATATGGAATTAGAAATGGAACCAGAAAGCTCAAAGCATTAAATACAATTATATGCTTCTTATTATATTGAATTTTCTTTGATTGTAAAAAAAATACAATGATATTCTTCACATTAAAATAAATATTTTTGAATAATGGTTGTTAGTTCCAGTACTTCAGACATAAAATATGTATGCTTTAGATTTAGCATATTTTTCACAAGAATTGTTCAAAACAGAAATAAATCTCTTTATCCTCTAATCTTATCATTCTACAATAATATGATGCTGCATAATGTGTTCCTAGACATAGTCAATTATGGGATCATCATCAACACTTGCGTTCTCATGAATCATGTCAACGTTGCTTTTGGCATTTTTGGATCAAGGTCAAGTGTAAACCAAATGTTGTTACCTGCACTACTCCTATAGATAGTTATAATCGAAGCAGCAAATGAAATCAACGACATCAAGTATTAAAGGAAATGATTGATAAAGGTATCTCACTGAATGAAGTTACATGTAATACAGCTGATGCATGGAGCAACAGCTGATGCACATAATAAATTTATATGTGTATAATTTATATGTGTATTGTGCGGAAATTTTATCTTTGAAATCATTTTTGCTCGATATTTTGCAATTGTTTATCAATTACCAGTACTATCTGCATTAGTGTTTTCAAAAATTTATATACAAGTTTTAGACAAAATGAAAACTTATTTGAAAATTGATAAAAAAATCACTATTTCTTAATCAATGAACCATATAAATCATTTAAACATGTTATGATGATAAGAGGTTGAGTGCGGTCAGTATGCGAAGCATGGGTTCGCACTAGTATATATATACACTCAACTCATCCTAGGGTACCAGTGACCCTATCCTTAATGAGCAATCCCACCAGAACCAAGGTTCTCGCTTAACCTTCAGCTCTGATACCAAATGTAACGACCCGAAAATTTTCATCCAGAAAATTTCAAATAGTTAGGAAAAGAAGAAAAAAAGAAAAGAGAAAGAAGAAGAAAATAGAACAAGACATAGAAACCTCACATTCACAGCGGATCAAAATATAATATCACATAAATAACAGTTTTACAAAGAAGAACTGTATCAGTACTCTTATATTTTTATATATCAGAGTTACAACATTTACACAACATTGGACAGTTTAAAACAACATGTCCCAAATAATCAGCAATAATACACACAGCGGAAAACGCTCCATATGTTCCTACCATCCAGCTCACCTCTTGAACTCCAGAACGTCCTTACCTGAAAAGCTGTAATACTCGGTCTGACCCGAGCAATACATCAAAGTAACACCCAGGACAGGCTGGAAACCAGCATGAGTAAACTCATCTAACAAGGAATACCAAAACATACAACTTATTTAAAACCTGAGGTAACTCATATAGATTTACAACTTCACAAATTGTTCTACACATCAATAATTTCACACATCAATTTCTAAGTACCAAAACTTAGATTAAATGGTCCAATTCACTTAAGTCATTCCATTCCAGCCTATTAATTTCACAAACCAAATATATACAGAGTTATTAGATTACAAATCGAAGTGGTTTCGGGTATTTACTAATACCCAACTCCGGTCTCTTCGAATTGAATACCATCTCAACCCACGTTATTCAAGTGAAACACAATTCAACCTTAAATCTCAAGATGTCGCTTTTTACACTGTAATTCATCGACGACAGATAACCACACAATCACTGTTCAAACAAACATATAATATCATAATCATTTCATATCAGAAATATCAACCATTTCAAGGCATTTAACATCATTCAATCATTCATAATCTAGGTTGATCACCCCCAAAATTAATTTAATTTATCTCTAATTAAATTAATTACTAATTTTAATCGCTTAGGTTACCTTTACTTAACACTAATTAATTACACACCGATTAATTAATCATACTTTAATTATCCATCTTAATAATCACCCTTGACTAATTATCCTTTAATTAATCACACACATTAATTAACTAACCTTTAATTAATTAATTTAATTAAATAATCCTTTAATTAATAACACCAAGTAATTATGATTTAATTACTTCCCTTAAGTAATCAATCTTTATTTACTTTCATTAAGTAATTATCTCATTGTAAATTATCCTCAATTAATTAACCCTTGATTAATTACCATTAATTAATTATCCTTAATTAGTTACAAAAAATGATTATCCTCAATCACTTAATCAACTTTATACATTAATTAATTAATTTTAATTCATTATTTATCGTTAAGTAATTAATTACCTTTAACTACTTCATCACATAAGTCGATTATCTTTTAATGTAATTACATAGAGTAATTACCCTTTAATTATATTAAGTAATCATACATTAATTACTTCATTAATTAAATCACCTTTAAAGTTATTTTCCCTTAATTATTCAGAAAATGATTATTCTATAATAAATGTAGATAAACCACTTATCTTAATTATTTATCAAACCATAACTGAAACACTCAGGGATTTAAATCAAGATTTAAATTTATTTTAATCACAAAGTTAAAAACTTTATCATTTTAAAAAAATTCCTTTTGAAAATTTCTTGAACTTGTTCATACATACATTTTGGAAACTTGTTCAATAATTTGTTACTTAACAAAATGATTAAAACATTTTATCTTCATAAAAATTAACTCGATAATTTTAAGTTGATAAATTATTCAACCTTTCTTTAACCAAACCCTTAAAACAACCATAATTTAAAGTTTTAAAAGGAAATTAAATTTATATTTCAAATTGATAACACAAGTAACATCAATTTTCTTTTAAATCTGATACTCAACAAAATTCCGAGCACACCATTTCTCGTAAAAAAACAACTGCTACACACGAAACATCCCGAAGACAAACTCGGGATCAAGCCTTATTTTCTGGAGCTCTACTTCGAGCTATAGCTTCTTCCCAGATGCCATTAAACAGGACCAAACACGAAAAGGTCACGTGTACGTGCACGGCCGTCCCACCAACCTCCGACCATCTCCAATACCTTCCTCATGTCGACGTTCGATCCTACAATCGATTTCTACCATCGATTCATTATCACAAGGTCCAAATTGGATTTGAGCTTCCCATAGCCAAAACTGGAACAGAACCTCGCCTGAAAACCTCCACATGCCACCACCTCTGACCACCTGAACCATTGACACTTCGGCCATCACCTCACAATAGGCCCACGCCCCAAATCCCCCAATCGCGATCGAGCTCGAAGCTCTGTCGACGTCGCAACATCCAAATTCCTGACATCGACCGAAAATAAAACCCAAACCCTATAACACCATCTCTACGCCACCACAACACTCGATAGTTACTCCGACCATTTTTGACGATAACACCAACCTCCAGACTACTTTACCCAAACTCTCGCATCCCCAAAATTTCTCATTCATCGAAAATCGCTCGAGAACTCAATTCCGATCAACATGCAATATCACCCAATTTACAAATCTAAAATTCATGATTTTCATCTTAAAAATCAAGTTTTTGAGTGATTGTGAACTCAGATTAAAAAATTAAAATGTTTGGGCTTTTCATATTTAAAGAGAATCCACTGTATTTTCTTGTTTCATAAGATTCTCAAATCTATTAAGATCGAATCTATTTTTACACCTTAATTTATATGTAAACAAACATTTTTGGTTTGAAAACCAAGGCCTAACAATAATTAGTTAAGGTGATTTTGAATTTTAAAATTAAATCTAATCCTGTATTTGAAGACAGAGTTGAATAAGAACACAACAGACATGCACACCTTAATATATGTATATATATACAAGAACCTATATTCACAAGCATAGTTTATATCATTCTTTTAAGATCTTCGCATGCAACCAACATAACAGATTAAAATTTCATTTCCAGAAGAAGATTTACTCACTTTATATTCAGTTTGAATAGAGGAATTTTTTTCTTTTTCAGGTTTAAAATGTTTCCAGTCTTAAAAGCTTTGATTTTTATCCCTGGTTGTAACTTACATACAGTCAACTATATACATATAACATACAACACACAATTCACAGTCATAAACATATGTCACAACTTATATCAAATTTTATCACACGCAAACCAGAATAACATACGGGTTTAAATGCTTGCTCACCTGGTCATTGAACAGAGACAGGCTATTTTTTTCTTTTTCTTTTTGATCTGGCAATCTTTCTTTTGTTTTTTTTCTGAAACCTGGATTTGATTTTGAGTTGTAGAGTTGCTTTTATTTCAAGTTGACTCTCTGTTTTTTTTTTCATTTTAAACTGAACTTGAACCTTTGTATTGCTGAGTTGAGATGAATCTGATTCTTGCACTTTTGGATTAGCCACTTGATTTAAAACTAGAAATCTTTTGATTTTAAGCTTGCCTAAGATGTGCTTTAATTTTACTTCAGGTTGAAACTCTTTTTTTTATGATTTCAGGTTTTGAAGAAACTAGGTCTGGCCCCTTTTTTCTTATTACCTTTTACCTAATTTCAAATCAAAAGAGAATTCCATTAAGCTTACGTTTGTCAATAGATATAATCATTTTCTTACAAGTGTTGGTATGAAAAAATGAGATATTTACAAGTGTTTTAAATTTATATTTAAATGTCTCTTGTGCCTTGTATGTATTTATATTAATAAATATATTTTTTCTTTTAAACTTTTCTTTATATATACAAAGTACAAAAATTTCAAGCATATAAAAATGTATTTAAACCCTTGTTAAATCTTATTTTAGGCTATTATGATTTGAACTACTAAATATTTGTTTTTATTAATCTATGTTGATATCCTTAATACAAATCAAAATAAACTCCTTTATTTAAACCTAATTTAACTATCATACATTTTTTTTATATTTCTCAATTATAATATATCCAGTATTTACAGAAAATGTTATTAACCAATTATACATTAAATAAATTATCTATATATATTATTTTAAAAATCCAAATTATTTACTAAGGCATTTACTTAAATCTTAAATTCAAGTTTCAAATTCAAACTCAAATTCAGATTCAAATTTGAATTACAATCCAGGTATAACTATTTATTATCAGATTTATTTGTTAAATCTATAATTCAATATTTCTATTAGTTAACCCGTTAATTATCAATTAACAGATACTCCAAAATTCAGGTTATCACAACTCAAGTAAGGACTCGACTCCTTAACTATCGTTGTCTGGAACGATCTTTGATTTACAGGTGAATCTCAAGGAAGAGGATGATTCGTCACAGCTCGATTGGATAATGCTTAGGAAATTCAGCTTCTAATGTTTCATCAGCTTCTATATTTATTCTTGAGTGAAGTACACTTTCTATTTGCAAGGCATGCTTTGGAGGTCAAGTTTTATCCAGCTTTTTGTCCAAGCCATATTCGAACGAATCGAACCAATCAATTAGGAATCTATATAACTGCTAAATTTGGTTTCCAAACAGAGTCAAGAGATAAGGTTGTCTTCATGCAAACAATCCCCCAAAGTGGTCCACGCACTATACTGCTTCAAGTACCAAAACAGGAGTCCAACATTCAAACAAAGTTATGGATCGGTACCAATCCGTGCCAATGGATCAATACTAATCCAGGCCTATCGATTTGTACAAATCCCCATTTTTCCCCATACAACTTCTAATTCACAAACAAGCTTAGAAGCCAAGTACAAGCAAAAACACAAGGTGGAAGCAAGGCCAACTCAAAAATGCCAAAACCAAAATCCATTAAGTGATGGATCGGTACCTATCCATCCCTATGGATCGATATTTATCCATAAAATTATGCCTAAATTACCCTAACTTCTTGCACTCCTAATCCATGATGCCAGTAGCCCTCTTTAAGCTTCATACAATCGATCATAAGACAAGTACAAAGCCATCTTATAATTCAAAAAGCACAGAACCATCAAAGTGATGGATCGGTACCAATCCAATCCTCATCCCTATGAATCAATATAGGTCTATAGAAACTCCACCATGCAATCTAAAATTTCTTCGAATCCCAAGTCTTGATGTTAGCAAGCCATTTCAAGCTTTACAAAACTGGTTGCCCACATTTTGCTATCAATATCCTCGAGCAGTTGAAGTCAGAAACTCCATTCTCCACTGATCCATCTAATCAATCTAGAAACAAGCTTCTAGCAAAGCATACATGGAAAACATGAAGCTAATAATGAGTCGACATCGTAAAAAGCATTGGAATCGATCCATGGGTGGATCTTATGGATAGATACCGATCCATAGCTATTTGCTGACATGACCGCGTTTTCTCTAGTGGAACTGCTCGTGCATGTGGAGAACCTGGGGGAGATCGTGAAGGAAAACTTCCAGCTGACATATAGCTATAAATGGAGGGTCTGGGGCTCATTTTGGAGGATCTTTTTGCTTCCTTTCAATTATTACACACTTTCTTATAATCATCCATGGAGTGGTACCGAACCATAAGAATTGTACTTATATACAGCCACTAAATCAGTAATAAAGCTAAGTGGACGTAGGCAACGATTAGCCAAACCACTAAAAAACTTAACATAACTTTAGCATCGTAGATGATTGCATATTTGCAACAAAATAAAAGATCATTGAAAAAGGATGGCATTATCCTATGTGATTTTCCATAAGTTCCTTGGTTGAATATTCAGAATTTCATTTTCTCCTTATCCCTTGTACACAGGACTAATTGTAACATCCCAAAAGAAAATTTTGAATTCTAAACTCGATAAATTATTTGAACTTTTGAATTTAATTTGAAAAGTTTCAAGGGAAATAAAATATTATTAACATTAATATTACAAAGTTATATGGATACAAATAAATTACATGTTACAATTTAAGTTTAAATAAATAAGAAATAAATAAAAAATACATAACAAACAAGAATTTGTATTAAACCATAAATGAAATATATGTGATAAAAAAATATGATGTTGGTAATTAAACCTTGAATAGAAATACAATTTAAAATGTATGTTGTAATAAGACCATATGGTGATAACATAACATAGGAATACACATAAACTTGTATGAAAATTGTATAAACAAGGAAACAATAGAATAAAAAGTTGTAGTCAAAACAAAACCAAATTTGATTACAAAGGAAGAAAATAAAAATATGCCAAACAAAATAAATAGTATATATAAAAAATTCAAATAAGATTGTATTTTAACATGGATGGAAACATGCATTAAATGCTTTCTTCTTAAGCCTAAATCAAAAATCATTTCAGCCAAAATAAATTTTGGCTTAGTCAACAAAGAAAACAAAAAAATAATCCGATTAAAAGAAAAACCCTTGCACCAGTTAAGCCTTCCCTTAGTACAAACCATCTCCCTTATATATATATACATGCATATTTGCTTTATTCCATCAAAAACACAACAAAGTCAGGAAAGAAAATTTATAAACATCACTTTATATTTAAGTTTAAAAACAATCTGCTGAAAGAAGAATTAAGAGCAGATCATCTGCAGTTCTTCAAAACACAGAAACAACTCTTTTTAATCTTATTACCATGTGAGTAAACTTATTTTTTTATTGAAATCTAAGTATATTCATGAATCTTGTGTTTTAGTTGTATATGGAAAAGGAAATGTTATTGGGTATATTTCTGGATTACTAGAAATATTCATACAGTTTGTTCTTAATATTTAGTTTCAGAACAAAAGTAAATTGAAGAAAAATTCAAATAAACTCACACAATCATTTTAGATTAGTTTTTTTTACAAAACAAGTTTGCTTCGACTTGAATCACAGTTAAAATTTTGTTTCAAGCTTGAATATGAAGTATTTGTCTCTGCAACTTGTAATTTACAGTAAAAACAAAATTTTGTGATGAATTCAACTATTTTAAATCATTGATTTGATTACATAACTTGAATGAATATACCAAGTTATTATTTTTAAAGGAAATACGATGATTTTTACTTAAGTAGTTTAAGAGCAGTTTGAATTTAAACCAAAACAGCATTTTTCTTAATTTTTGGTGAACGATTCAATTTTAAACTTTGAAATTTGGATTGAAGCTTGTTTGAGCTTCGATGATGATGAGAAAATTGTTGAAAATTTTTTCGAATGCGTGAATTTGTTGATCGAACCCAAAGTAGGGTTTAAGCTCAAAGTTGCAGTGAGTAAGGAATGAGGTGATTTCATCACCTCAGAGGCACCGAGTCGCACGCGATGATGGGAGAGGGTAGTATGGAGTGTTGTCGTGTCGCGACCGAGGTTACGGCATCGCTGGTGGTCTAAGATGCGACAGCGAGGCATTTTGGTTGGTGATGTGATTGTAGTTTTTTCAATCAAAATGCCAAACTTTGATTTCGAGTTGATGGCTTCGAATTGAGTTTCAATTTCGATTAAGGGGGTGGATTGCGACTTGCTAAAGGTCGCAACGGCCATCAGAACGGCGACGCGACGTCATGCACGTGCACGACGTCGATTTGGTGTCAGGGAGAGTTGGGCCTGGGGATAAGTTCGAAGAAGCACTCGAGTAGAAAGTGGTTTGACTCGAGTCCTCTTGCGCTCGCGTGTGGGTTGTTTCAACAGTTGGTAAAGATGAGAAGAAAAGAAAAACTTAAGCTAGAATAAAAAAAGAAGAACAGGAAGAAGAAGAGCAAGTGGTGAAGGAGAGAGACTCAGGGAATAATGGAAATAAACTCGAGTTGAACTTGAGTAAACATCTGAGTTTACTCGGGTTGCCTTAAAAATAGGTTAAGCCCAATTTATTAAAGTTTATAATGTTAAATTGAACAATGTTGACTATTTTTAAGTTGAGAATTTGTTTAAGTTATCGACTAAGTGATTATATATATATATCAATGCTTTATAAAACCTTAATTAATATTTTAATTAAGTAATTAATTTAAGTTAAATATTGAAGTTAATTAACATTAAAACTTTCGATGTAACAATAAATTAATTTTTAAAGTGTAAAGAAGATTCTTAAATGGTAATTAAGGTAAATAATTTTTATTAATTAATAGTTTTGAAAAGAAATTAAGAATGATTTATAATTTGTAATTAAAATTGATTAATAAACAATTAAGTGTTTAGATTAATTTGTAATTAAGAATTCGTTAATTAGATAAATTAAGTTGATTAATCAAAAATGGCGGTTAATTAAAATAATTAATTAAGAAATAATTAATCAAGTTAATTAAGATTAAATTAATCATTGATTTAAATTAATCAATAAAAAAAATATAATTATGCGGTTAATCTATTAAATCGCACTCACATTGATTTAAAATAATTGTTCTATACTGAATTGTTATTTTGTTGTGGTCGTAATACTGTGTGACGTAGATTGCTCTGTACTGCACTGTGATCTATGATTTGTTCTGGATTGATGTGAAAACCCCTTTGCCCGTAAAATGACATTTAAACTTCGATGCGACAGGGAGTCGGATTTCAGTTAGTTATCCGAAACCCACATCGAACCCTGAATGTGAATCTTTGTGATTGATATATCCACGTGTTTTAAATTTAAGCGTTCACTATTCAGTTTAGCCGGGAGAGGCCCTACGTGTCATATAACCCATTCCGAATAGTGATACGTCGAAATGGATAGCATTTGAAGACCGATGGTGAAGACTGCATGTCTTCGAAAATGATAGGATAACCTATCGATTGTCTCTGCACTGAGTTGCTCTAGTATAGAGATTCCCTAAGTGATGGGAAGTCCGATCGGGATTGTGGATGCCCAGATTTGCAAGGGCTTCTTCCTTTATTGGACGAAGTGCCTTCGGTTCTGTTCGAACCCGGAACAGACTTGTATGGTCGTATATCTGACACTATACTTTGAGATATAAAGCAGATTTCTTTCAAATATGTATCTGTTGGTGGCGGAGAATTTATTCTCTTAGCTTAACACCCTTCTCTGAGACGTACGAGCTCAAAGGTTATGTAATTGAAGGTTATCGGCGTTATACTTCCAATTTGGTAGTGTGGCATGCTAAGTGCTGCTGTGTGTTGATGATCATTTGTTGATCATTTATGATCAAAGCATGGCTTTCGTGTAAAGCGTAGATTTGTGGACGAGACCTCATCGGACCTTACAACTCGGAAATGGTCGAAACAAGAAAGATGCGGCAAGGTTATGACGGTCGCGCCCTTTAGGGTATGTCATTTCCTTCTGGTAAAAGGTGATGTCATGGTATGGAGCCCAGATATTTACCTGTGTGGTAGCTCCAATCTCATTTAATGTGTGGTTGTTGCTTTGTGATAGAGGGCCCTCGGATAAAGGTCCCAAAGGACCGGGGAGTGGCATATTCGTGTAGTAATTACCTAGTTACAGAGGTAACCTGGCCTTGTGTTAGCAGAGAGCTGGTTAAGTTCTCGGGACGTCCCGCCAGAGGCGTACCCATGTGGCAGTCGGAAGTTTCTTAGCCTGATCATTTGTTGGAAACCCAAACAAAACAATACGAACCCAGTATGGTTTTAGTTGTAGAACCTTCCATTTAACATGGTAGCTATAGTAGGCATAATATAATGATACCTATGCTGGCTAAGAATAATATTATACTTTCGAGATGCTTTCTACACTATGCACTAGTAATAATATCAAAGATTTTTCTCGTATCGAGCATATTTGACTATCATAAGAAGAAATCTCCTCCAATTCTGCGATTGCATTGTGTGTGTGGCGGGAGGTCTTATGGTAGTTTCATTTTCCAAAAGCATAACGATTCCTTTTATAAATCTAGTTATTTAAAAGCAACTATTTTTGTTTACTCATACCAGTCTCATGACTGACCCGGAGTTTATTGTTTCTTTTCTAAACTCTGGGTACCCATAATTTCCACACGGGCAGCCTAGTAGCATGTTTACGTGTTCTCGTGTTGCAGTATTTTGGAGCTTTTGCTTTGGAGATATTTTAGAAGCTTTTGGGATCTCAGGTGTTAGTTTTTGGGAGTTCATTATCACTTCATTCCTTTGAAGACTTTTTGGATATATAATCACTGTTGTATTATTATGACGTTTATCAGGAGTTGTGGTGATATATGTATTAAAAATACTTTGATGTAGCAATGGATATTATGATGTTGTATCTGTGATGTATGCATGATATTCATTTTTTTCCGTTGTTTTATATTCATCTGATGTTGTTATAAGCTCTGGCGAACCAGATTCGATGTTTGGATCTGTGGCATTTGAATACGAGTGTCGTATTCGGTGCCGATTTTCGAAAGTCGAGTCAGGGCCGTCGCATTTGGTATCAGAGCTGAAGGTTGAGTAAGAACTTTAGCTACAGAGTATAACACATTAGATGGCTCATTAGACATAGGTGAGGTATACCCTAATATGAGTATAACCGAGGCTGAAACTCCAAATTTTTCTTAGTCTATTTTCTTTTACTGCTGATATTCCTTAAGATATCTGGTTCGTATACCTGAACCAGTTTCCTTACTAATTACAGATAGTAAGAATGAGCGGACGAAGAGGAAGAGTTAGGGGTCAAGGAAGTGTCACAACAACTAATCAAGATCCCCCAACAGCAGTAGCAGTAGTACCTATCCAGCAGCAGCCGAATCTGGCTAATTTATGCAAGAATTTCTCAAGGCTTGGTGGTAAACCATTCACCGGCAAGAAGTCGATTGTTGAGGCTCAAGCATGGATCAGATCATGCGAGAAAATCTTCAGAGGGCTAAAACTGCAAGACGATCAGAAGCGACTCATAGCTTCTTGGCAACTTCAAGAAGAAGCCTTAGCCTGGTGGGAGACAGTCATTGTAGACAAGCCAGAAGACGAGTTTACTTGGGAGAAATTCAAAGAAGTATTTGAGAAGCGCTATCTGCCATCAGCTGGAATTTCTCGAATGTACCAGGAATTCATGGACTTGAAGCAGGGGAGTTTGTCATTCGAGGAATATCTAAACAAATTCGATGAATTGTCTCGTTTTGTCCCGAATTGGTGAATACACCTTTAAAGAAGAATGAAAGATTTATTCCTGGGATGAATAAGAAATTCCACGAAAGAATGACCGGCCATGTTAAAGAATCCTTTTCAGATTTAGTTGATATGGGGTACAGATATGCCACACTTGATATGCAAGAAGCCCCGGTGGAGAAAGGAAATTTGGGTAATCAAAATTGGAAAAAGCAGAAATTTGGAGGCAAGAAACCATGGCAGGGCAAAGAGAAAAGAAAGAGCATTCAGGGAAGCGCGGCAGAGAAAGCCACTTGCTATAATTGTCTAGAAAAAGGCCACTACTCAAGCAGATGTACGAAGCCTAAGAAATAAGTCAGTCAATCCTTTCAAGCGAAGCCCAGAAAATGTTATTACTGTCAGAAAGTGGGACGCGAAGTTAAAGACTGTCCAGTTATGAAGCAAGCTCAAGCGGAAAAGGTGTACGCAGTCAAAGACCAACCTGCATCTTCCAAAGCAGAAAAAGGGAAAGGAGTTCTGGAAGGTAATCTCATTATATATGATAGCATTGTTATAGTTCTATTTGACACGGGTGCTACACATAGTTTTATCTCTCAGCAAGCTATTAATGAATTAAATCTTAAACCGGATTTTTTTGATGAGCCTATATGCGTAAAGAATCAAGTTGGAGGTCCCGCGAACCTTTGTCTTCGATGTAGAGACGTTCCTATCTCATACTCTTGTGATCAATTCCCTATCGGCCTCTTTGTCCTTGATTTTAACGAGTTTGAAGTCTTACTCGGAATGGATTGGCTAGCGAAATCGAAGCCAAATTGGATTTCAACAATCGATTAATTTCGATTAAAACCGAATTTGGAGATTTCATCGAGATTTCTTGTGGGGACCCTAGTCCTAAAAGAGAGGGGTTGATGTATAATTTGGGTTATCCCGAACCCAGTTTGGAGTCTATACCCATTGTTAGAGATTTTTCGGACATGTTCGGAGAAGTGAAATCTCTACCTCCACATCGAGAAATAGAATTTAGAATTGACCTACTACCTAATGCTCGTCCTGTCGTTCACGCAAGTCGCAGGATGACACCCACGGAAAAGGTTGAATTAGTTCAGCAAACTGATAATCTACGAGCAAAAGGATTAATTCGACCCAGTGTTTTTGAATGGGGCTCAGCAGTAGTATTTGTTGCTAAATCAGACTGATCTTTGAGATTGTGTGTAGATTACCACGATCTTAATAAGCCGACTCTCAAGAATAAATTTCCACTACCTAGAATTGATGATCAATTACACGGCGCTCGTTTCTTTTCAAAGATGGATCTAACTCAGGGATTCCATCAACTATGAATCGCCGAAGACAGTGTCCATTTGACAGCTTTCAAGGGTCCTAATATGTTCTACAAATGGTTAGTCATGCCTTTCGGACTAACCAATGCTCCAACATACTTCGTAGATCTTATGACTCGTGTGTTCCGGGAAGTATTGAATAAATTTGTGCTCGTGTTTATTGATGATATTTTAATCTATTCCAAGACCGAAGAGGAGCATGCCGAGCACCTTAGAATCCTCTTGGAAATATTAAGGAGAAATATTCTATTTGCAAAAAATTTCAAATGCCACTTTTAGGTCAAAGAAGTCAAATTTCTCGGCCATATTGTTAATGAAGAAGGAATTTCTGTTGATCCTAGCAAAATTTCCACTATTCTTGATTGGAGAAGACCCACTACCCCGAAGGAAGTTCGAAGCTTTTGGGTTTAGCAGGCTATTATCGGAAGTTTGTTCAGGACTTTTCTAAGATAGCTAGTCCGTTGACTAAGTTAACGATGAAATATGTAAAGTTCAATTGGACTCTGAAATGCGATGAAGCTTTTCTGGAATTGAAGAAGAGATTAACCACCGCTCATGTTCTCGCTATTATCAACGGGAACCAGGGATTATAAGTTTATACCGACGCTTGCGGTGATGGGTAGGTGCAGTATTAATGCAAAATGGAAAGGTAATTGCCTACGCGAGTAGACAATTACGTCCGCACGAGAGAAACTACCCAACACATGATTTGGAGCTTTTGACTGTGGTTTTCGCTTTGAAAATATGGCGACACTATCTTCTGGGTGAAAAATTTGAATTATTCACCGACGACAAATCTTTGAAATATCTCTTTACCCAGAAAGATCTAAATTTGCGACAACAACGTTGGTTGGAATTTCTGGCATCGTATGACCTAGATATTCTGTATACGCCGGGAAAGGCCAATGTGGTTGCCGATGCTTTGAGTAGAAAGCGTGCCATTCTTGCTCACCGTGTCATTGCTCCTACTCTTCTGGAAAAGATCTCCAACAAGCAAAAAGAGGATAATTTTCTTTAGGGAATATATGGGAGGATTCGTCGAGGTGAAGATTCTAGTTTTGCGATTGATGGTAATGGAGTTATAAAGATGAAAGGCATGATTTGTGTTCCAGACTTCCCTAATCTGAAACGTGAAGTTTTAGATGAATGCCACAAATCTAAGCTTTGCATCCACCTAGGAGTTAATAAAATGTATAGAGATATTAAAAGAACTTTCTGGTGGAAGACAACGAAAAGAGACATATCCATTTATGTGAGTCGCTGTGCTACTTGTCAACAAATTAAAAGCGATCAAAAGAAAGTGGCAGGTTTACTTCAGCCTTTGGAAGTACCAAAATGAAAATGGGATCAAGTATCGATGGATTTCATCGACGGATTGCCACGAACCAAGAAGGAAAATGAAGCAATTTGGGTTATAGTGGACCGTCTAACCAAAACTGCTCATTTCATTCCAGTAAAATCCACTCGGACTGCAGCCAGCTTAGCAGAGCTATATATTAAAGAAATTGTTCGTCTCCACGGTATCCCCAGCAGCATAGTTAGTGATCGTGACCCAATCTTCACTAGTAGATTTTGGGAGGCATTCCAAGCCGCATTAGGAACAAAACTGAATGTCAGCACTGCTTATCACCCACAATCTAATGGGCAGACAGAAAGGATAAACTGAATTCTAGAAGACCTTTTGCGTGCTTGCATTCTTGACTTTGATGGTTCTTGGGAGGACCATTTGCATCTGGTCGAATTCTCTTATAACAATAGCTATCAGGCCAGTATAGAAATGGCTCCTTTCGAAGCTTTATATGATCGTCGGTGTCGATCACCTGCATGCTGGATCAAATCAGGTGATAGACTCGTCTTTGGACCAGATATGATTAATGAAGCCACGGAGAAGGTTGATTTTATTCGAAATAAATTAATAACTGCTCAAAGTCGCCTAAAGAGCTATTATGATCGTCGAAGAAGAGATTTGGAATTTCACGTTGGAGATTCTGTATTTCTGAAAGTGTCTCCGATGCGGGGTGTATTGAGGTTCGGGAAAACTGGAAAGCTAGCACTGCGTTATATTAGTCCTTTTCCTATTCTGGGAAGGATCGGTCCTCTAGCATATCCAGTGCAGCTACCCAGCTGGTTGTCTCGTGTGCATAATGTGTTCCACGTTTCTAGTCTTCGAAAGTATGTGCACGACCCAGATAGTATTATTGAGGAGGCAGCTCAGCAGGATCTTGAGATCACTCTAAATTTAACAGTTATAAGAGTACCGATAAAGATCGTAGATCGTGATGAAAAGCGATTGAGAAACAAAGTTGTGAAACTGGTTAAAGTTCAGTGGAGTGGCGATCCAATGGACTGTACTTGGGAAACTGAAGATAATATGCAGAAATCATATCCCAATTGCAGAGTAGACATCTCGGCTTAAAATGGTAAGCCATTTCCTTATTTTTTTGAATTCTTATATTCTTGTTGCTTTCCTCTCTCTTTCAAATTTCGAGGACGAAATTTTCTTAAGGGGGATATCTGTAACATCCTAAAAAAAATTGAATTCTAAACTCGATAAATTATTTGAACTTTTGAATTTAATTTGAAAAGTTTCAAGGGAAATAAAATATTATTAATATTAATATTACAAAGTTATATGGATACAAATAAATTACATGTTACAATTTAAGTTTAAATAAATAATAAATAAATAAATAAATACATAACAAACAAGAATTTGTATTAAACCATAAATGAAATATATGTGATAAAAAAAATTTGATGTTGATAATTAAACCTTGAATAGAAATACAATTTAAAATGTATGTTGTAATAAGACCATATGGTGATAACATAACATAGGAATACACATAAACTTGTATGAAAATTGTATAAACATGAAAACAATAGAATAAAAAGTTGTAGTCAGAACAAAACCAAATTTGATTACAAAGGAAGAAAAGAAAAATCTGCCAAACAAAACAAATAGTACATATAAAAAAATCAAATAAGATTGTATGTTAACAAGGATGGAAACATGCATTAAATGCTTTCTTCTTAAGCCTAAATCAAAAATGATTTCAGCCGAAATAAATTTTGGCTTAGTCAACAAAGAAAACAAAAAAATAATCTGATTAAAAGAAAAACCCTTGCACTAGTTAAACCTCCCCTTAGTACAAACTATCTCCCTTATATATATACATGCATATTTTCTTTATTCCATCAAAAACACAACAAAGCCAGGAAAGAAAATTTATAAACATCACTTTATATTTAAGTTTAAAAACATTCTACTAAAAGAAGAATTAAGAGCAGATCATCTACAGTTCTTCAAAACACAGAAACAACTCTTTTTAATCTTATTACCATGTGAGTAAACTTATTTTTTTATTGAAATCTAAGTATTTATTTCATGAATCTTGTGTTTTAGTTGTATATGGAAAAGGAAATGTTGTTGGGTATATTTTTGGATTACTGGAAATATTCATACAGTTTGTTCTTAATATTTAGTTTCAGAACAAAAGTAAATTGAAGAAAAATTCTAATAAACTCACACAATCTTTTTAGCTTAGTTTTGTTTTTACAAAACAAGTTTGCTTCGACTTGAATCACAGTTAAAATTTTGTTTCAAGCTTGAATATGAAGTATTTGTCTCTGCAACTTGTAATTTACAGTAAAACAAAATTTTGTGATGAATTCAACTATTTTAAATCATTGATTTGATTACATAACTTGAATGAATATACCAAGTTATGATTTTTAAAGGCAATACGATGATTTTTATTTAAGTAGTTTAAGAGTAGTTTGAATTTAAACCAAAACTTCATTTTTATTAATTTCTGGTGAACGATTTAATTTTAAACGTTGAAATTTGGATTGAAGCTTGTTTGAGCTTCGATGATGATGAGAAAATTGTCGAATTTTTTTTCGAATGCGCGAATTAGTTGATCGAACCCAACGTAGGGTTTAAGCTCAAAGTTGCAGTGAGTAAAAAATGAGGTGATTTCATCACCTCGGAGGCACCGAGTCGCACGCGATGATGGGAGAGGGTAGTACAGAGTGTTGTCGTGTCGTGGCCGAGGTTACGGCATCGCCGGTGGTCTGAGATGCGATGGCGAGGCATTTTGGCTGGTGATGTGATTGCAATATTTTTGATCAAAATGCCAAACTTTGATTTCGAGTTGATGGCTTCGAATTGAGTTTCGATTTCGATTAAGGGAGTGGTTTGCGACTTGCTAAAGGTCGCGACGGCCATCAGAACGGTGGCGCGACGTCGTGCACTTGTACGATGTCGATTCATTATTAGGGAGAGTTGGGCCTGGGGATAAGCTCGAAGATGCACTCGAGTAGAAAGTGGTTTGACTCGAGTCCTCTTGCGCTCGCGTGTGGTTTGTTTCAACGGTTGGTTAAGAAGAAAAGAAAAACTTAATCTAAAATAAAAAAAAGAACAGGAAGAAGAAGAGCAAGTGGCGAAGGATAGAGACCGGGGAATAATGGAAATAAACTCGAGTTGAACTCGAGTAAACATCTGAGTTTACTCGGGTTGCCTTAAAAATGGGTTAAGCCCAATTTATTAAAGTTTATAATGTTAAATTTTAAATTGAACAATGTTGACTATTTTTAAGTTGAGAATTTGTTTAAGTTATCGACTAAGTGATTATATATATCAATGCTTTATAAAACCTTAATTAATATTTTAATTAAGTAATTAATTTAAGTTAAATATTGAAGTTAATTAGCATTAAAACTTTCGATGTAACAATAAATTGATTTTTAAAGTGTAAAGAAGATTCTTAAATGGTAATTAAGGTAAATAATTTTTATTAATTAATAGTTTTGAAAAGAAATTAAGAATGATTTATAATTTGTAATTAAAATTGATTAATAAAAATTAAGTGTTTAAATTAATTTGTAATTAAGAATTCGTTAATTAGATAAATTAAGTTGACTAATCAAAATTGGCGGTTAATTAAAATAATTAATTAAGAATTAATTAATCAAGTTAATTAAGGTTTAATTAATCATTATTTAAATTAATCAATAAAAAATATAATTATGCGGTTAATCTATTCAATCGCACTCACATTGATTTAAAATAATTGTTCTGTACTGAATTGTTATTTTGTTGTGGTCGTAATACTGTGTGATGCAGATTGCTCTGTACTACACTGTGATCTGTGATTTGTTCTACATTGATGTGAAAACCCCTTTGCCTGTAAAACGGCATTTAAACTTCGATGCGACAGGGAGTTAGATTTCAGTTAGTTATCCGAAACCCACATCGAACCCTGAATGTGAATCTTTGTGATTGATATATCCACGTGTTTTAAAATTAAGCGTTCATTATTCAGTTTAGCCGGGAGATGACCTACGTGTCATATAACCCATTCCGAATAGTGATACGTCGAAATGGATAGCATTTGAAGACCGGTGGTGAAGACCGGGTGCCTTCGAAAACGATAGGACAGGCTATCGATTGTCTCTGCACTGAGTTGCTCCGGTATAGAGATTCCCTAAGTGATGGGAAGTCCGATCGGGATTGTGGATACCCGGATTTGCAAGGGCTTCTTCCTTTATTGGACGAAGTGCCTTCGGTTTTATTCGAACCCGGAACAGACTTGTATGGTCGTATGTCTGACACTATACTTTGAGATATAAAGCAGATTTCTTTCAAATACGTATCTGTTGGTGTGGAGAATTTATTCTCTTAGCTTAACACCCTTCTCTGAGACGTACGAGCTCAGAGGTTATGTAATTCAAGGTTATCCGCGTTATACTCCCAATTTGGTAGTGTGGCATGCTAAGTGCTGTGTGTTGATGATCATTTGTTGATCATTTGTGATCAAAGCATGGCTTTCGTGTAAAGCGAAGCTTTGTGGACGAGACCTCATCGGACCTCACAACCAGGAAATGGTCGAAACAGGAAAGATGCACAAGGTTTTGAGGGTCGCGCCCTTTAGGCTATGTCATTTCCTTCTGGAAAAAGGTGATGTCATGGTATGGAGCCCAGATATTTACCTGTGTGGTAGCTCCAATCTCATTTACTGTGTGGTTGTTGCTTTGTGATAGAGGGCCCTCGGATAAAGGCCCCAAAGGACCGGGGAGTGGCATATTCGTGTAGTAGGTACCTAGTTATAGAGGTAACCCGGCCTTAGTGTTGGCAGAGAGCTGGTTAAGTTCTCGGGACGTCCCGCCAGAGGCGTACCCATATGGCAGTAGAAAGATCCTTAGCCTGACCATTTGTTGGAAACCTGAACAAAATAATACGAACCCAGTACGATTTTTGTTGTAGAACCTTCCATTTAACATGGTAGCTATAGCAGGCATAGTATAATGGTACCTATGCTGGCTAATATTAATATTATACTTTCGAGATGCTTTCTACACTATGCACTAGTAATAATATCATTGAGTTTTTTCATATCAAGCATATTTTACAAACATAAGAAGAAATCTCCTCCAATTCTGTGATTGCATTGTGTGTGTGGCGGGAGGTCTTATGGTAGTTTCATTTTCCAAAAGCATAACGATTCCTTTTGTAAATCTAGTTATTTAAAAGCAACTGTTTTTGTTTACTCATACCAGTCTCATGACTGACCCGGAGTTTATTGTTTCTTTTTTAAACTCTGGGTACCCATAATTTCCACACGGGCAGCCTAGTAGCAGGTTTACGTGTTCTCGTGTTGCAGTATTTTGGAGCTTTTGCTTTGGAGATATTTTAGAAGCTTTTGGGATCTCAGGTGTTAGTTTTTGGGAGTTCATTATCACTTCATTCCTTTGAAGACTTTTTGGATATATGATCACTGTTGTATTATTATGACATTTATCAGGAGTTGTGGTGATATATGTATTAAAAATACTTTGATGTAGTAATGGATATTATGATGTTGTATCTGTGATGTATGCATGATATTCATTTTGTTCCGCTATTTTATATTCATCTGATGTTGTTATAAGCTCCAGCGAACCAGATTCGATGTTTGGATCTGCGGCATTTGAATATGAGTGTCGTATTCGGTGCCGATTTTCAAAAGTCGAGTCAGGGCCGTCACACTAATAAATTATAACTTTTGATTGTTCATTTATGGAAATGATGAAGTAATTGATGAAAATGGTGAAGCAATTGACATAAATGGTGATGGAAATGGGGAAGCAATTGATGGAAACAGTGAAGTAATTGATGGTGAAAGCGAGAAAAGCAGTACAAATTATGAATCTATATCCTATGCTAAAGAGGTTGAAACAGGTGAAAGTGGCATTTCAACCGTTATAAACAAAGATGAATCTAGTCAAATTCCACCTAGTCAATGTCTTAATTTAATTTTACTTCATTTACTCATAATAAGTTAAATGTGTCAGCTACAAGGTGTAACGATCCTGATTTTAAAGACGAATTTAAATTTATAATTTAATTTTAGATTGAATTATGGATTTGGTTGAATTTTTCAAATTAAATAAGATGTATTTACTTATTTGTTTTTAATTTGATTTGAAACTCAAAGCGAATACATTGAATTGAATTTTAAATAAAGTTTTTAAATAAAATATATGTATAAAATAAATACCTTAAAATTTTGGTTATGTAAATTATAAAAATATAAAAGTAAAAATAAATAAACTAAACTAAGTAAAACTTAACAAACAATTTACGTTGTGTTTTAAAATCAATGAAACCCAATGGATTTTTTATAAGCACAAGTACATATGTGCATACTTGTACAAAACAAACAAGGTATACATACATAATAATAATAAAATAAAAAAAAATAGTATAAGTGATGGGTTGTAAAAAAAGAAAGGACTTGCATTTAATACCTCAGCACAACTTTGTATCATCTCAGCCGAAATATGTTGAAGCCTTATCAATAAACAAATGTAATGCAAATAAAGTAAGTATGCAGGCTTGAGATAAAAGAAGCAAGGACATATCAGCCGAAGTCAACAAGAGTTACAAAATATATACATTCAAGTACCAAAACATTTAATGCTAGCATAAAAAAGTTATTCAAAATATTATCAAATGTTTTCAGCCGAAAACAAGAAGTATGTAAAAGAAAAATCAGGCAAAGAAAAAAAAGTGTTGCCTGTAGGATATATACAGGAACAGGTAAAAAGATTTAACACATACAAAATAAGATATGCATGAAAACATAAAGGATAAAGCATTAAATGCTTCCATTCCTTAGAAGCCATGCCTAATTTAATAAATAATATAAACACCCTGTACAAGATATGGTATCACTTGTACCAGCAAAGAAATGCAAGCCTGCATACATCTTCTATATATCACTCAATTTCTTCTTTTTAGTTCGTTCATTCTTTGCTGTGTAAAACTGAAATGAATACCATCTTAGAAACTGAAACAAAACTTCAATTTAAGCAACAACAATAATTCAAACAACTACAAAGCCAGAAAAAAAAAATTCATCACTCAAGTTCAATTCAACAAACAAGAAAAGAGATTTAGAGGAAGATTACAGGAAAAACAAAACTGCAGTTCTTCAACCAAATGAACTCTGTTCATTCTTATGGAAAACAAAGGTGAGTAACACTTTTATAAAAAAAAAAAATTAACTTAAGTATAGATTAGTTATTTGTTTACTCTAGAATGAAGTGTGCTTGCATGAGAAATTACAAGTGCATTTCTGGAAAATATGTGAATATATGTACATTGAGTAAGCTGCTGTGATTTTTAATTGTTCTGTGCATAATTCCCAGGCTTAAGAAATTCTTTGGAAATTTCTTTCCATTGAATCCAATCTATGTAAAGATGTATGATTTAAACAATATATAGTTTATGAAAAAAATAAGTTAAATTTTTGATAAAATAAAAACTGTAATGCCTGGAAATAAAAAAAAAATAACAGAGCAAATTTAATATCGGGGTAAAATTTATCATTCTAATATATCAATTCAAGAATATGAACTGAAACATCATACAAAAACTTGATTTTTAAGAACAAAATCATAATTTTTAGCAAAGGAATGAAAGAGCATTCCTGAAATGAACTGGAAATGGGTTTTGGCCATTTTCTGGTGATCGACCGATTCGTGGTGGTCGAATTCGTGGCTGGAGAAGGAGCAGCCTATGGGGTGTTGGAGAAAATTATTTGGAAGGTGGTTAAACCCCTGAGGCGATTGGGGTTGATCGATTTTGATGGTAACCCTAAATTGGGTTGTGATCGAGATTTTGACGACCGTGTCATCTCAGGTGCATCGAGTGGCTCCGGTCTGCGTGCATTTGTGGCGTGAGGGTATGGCGAGGTAGGTGATGAGTTTTCATGGCCTCCGGTGGACGACGACGTGGATTGGAAGGAGTTTTCAGACGAAGGTGTTGTGTTGAGTAGCTCGAAATTTTCGATTTTTGATTTTTGATCGGGTTTGAAAACTGGGTGTTTGGAATGGTGAGAGGAGATCACCAGCGACTTGACGACGACGATCGCGGGCGCCAGAGCTTCGGTTCTCCATGGTGCACGTGAACGTGCAAGTGGGTTCTCTGATTTGTGTTGTTAATTTGGGGAAGAAGGTAAGAACCCGGAGGGAAGCGCGTGAAATGGGTTGTTTAACTCGAAGCAAAATACTGTTGGGCTCGAGTTGTTTTCAATTCAAGTGCCAGGTTTTAAGATTTGAGAGAAACATGGTTTCGGGTTTTGCTTGATGTTTTTGGGTGTTTGATTCGGGGAGATTGTAGGGTTGGCGCGAATCTAGTTTGGTTACTGGGTTCACAGGAAAACCTGTTATCCTGTTAAATTTAAAATAAAATTTAAAAACTAAGTTTAAATGAAAAGTAGAGTTTTAAAATGAAGTTAAATACGATTCAATTTGGTTTTGGAATCTCAGTTTTAAAATATAATAAAGTTTTGAAATTTAAATTATTTGAAACAACTTTAATGGTTTTAATAGGTTGAATTTAAAAGTAAAATTTTAAATTAAGATAGAGATTTAAACCCAAGTTTAAACCTGTATTCAAATTCAAATTTGAATTTGAGTTTTGAAATAAAAGAAGTTTGTTTAAAAGTTAATTTGTTTTTGAACATTTGAAAGATAGTGTAAATCTTTAGATTGATTTAGATAAAAAAAATTAAATTGGGTTTTGTATTCTTTTAAACTTCTATGTCAAGGTAAATATTTTCTTGAACTTGTGAATTTAAAAAGGGGTTTTGAAACAGTTTCAGACGTTGTCAAAGTCAATTTGTTTTCATTTTAAATCTTAAATTTAAAATGAAATTTTAAAAATATATTTGAAAATAAATTGTTTTTGATAAATTGATCATTAATAAGATAAATGTTTTTACCTTTAAAAATATGAAGATTTAATGATTTGTAATTATTTAAATTAATTAAAAAGGATAATTAATGATTTGGATTAATTAAATAGGTAATTAAAGATTTTATTTCTTTAAAATAATTAATTATGGGGTTAATTTATTTTATAATTGGTTTAAAGGTTAATTTAATAAATTTGTTAATTAAGAATAATTAATTAAAGTGTTTGATAAATTAATTTATATCAAATGATTTGTAATTAATTAATCGAAATTTGATAATTAATTCATAAGTGATCATTTAATTGGAAATAAATTGAATTAGATAGGGATAAATCATTAATCCTGCTTATAGATGATTATTAAATGCTTGACCTTACTTATGAATAATTATTTTGTATGAAATGCCCTGATTGATTGTCCTATCTGATCTGTGATATTTTGATCTGTTGATTGTGCTATGTATAATTTTATTCATTTATTGATGATACATCTGTATATATATCTGTGATCTGTGAATGAAGATAAGTGTTATAGTTTATATCGCTTATCGGATATATTGTTATATTTGATTTGTGATGATTGAATGATGTTGCACTAGTGTGTTAAACCCCTGGACCACACCATACACACACAATTATGGATTTCACGAGGAAATCGATTAAGTCACAGATTTTAAAATGATTTTTAAATGATTTTTAAAGTTGAATATTTAAATTCAAATGTTTTGGAAATGGAATCGGAATAAATATGAAAAGCTTTTGGAATGAAATTTCAAGTTAAAATTTATTCTAATTTATTTGATTAAGTTTTGAAATTTAAATAATTCAATTTGGATTTGAATTCGATATTTGGAATTGAATTCTGTGATTTGAAACTAGGGATTAATGATATTATACTAGTCATTATGAGTTAAATCATTTTTAAAGTATTATTTTTGGGAATTTGAATTTAACCCAGGGATTTCAACTCGTATAAATGAATCAGATTTCCAAAAATGAAAACTGTTGTTTTCAAATGATAAACACTTTTAGATAAGAACTGAGATTCCAGTTAATTAGGGGAATTTCAAGATTGAATAGAGAAATGATTTTCCTAAGTTATGAATGAATTCTTTTTGAAAGCTATGAATTAAATCTGTTTATTTTTGACAGATTTAAATTGATGATTTGTTTAAATCAAATTGAAATGAAATTGTTTTGAAGGTTATAAGTTAAATCTTTGATTTAAAGATTTAACAAGTTAATCAAATTGAAATGAAAATTGATTTGGAAAATCTGTGAATGAATCTTTTGTTTAAAAGATTAAAATGTGAAAATTGTTTGAACCGTTAAAGGTTGTGAAAATGAATCTTTTTGTTTAAAGATTGAAAATGGTAATTTATTTAAACCATTTGAAGAAAAGTTTTGGGAAATAAGTTGTGACTTAATTGAAATCCCAATGTCCATATGTTTTTGAAATACTGCGCTCACTGTTCGGTTTAGCCGGGAGAGGACCTTTGTGTCATATATCCCATTCCGAATATGTGATATGTCGTTATGGATAGCATTTGAAGACCGGTGTTGAAGACCGGATATTTTTAAAAGCGAAAGGACAACTCATCGAATGTCTTTGCATCGACTGGTCCCCGGTATAGAGACTCCATATGTGATGGGAAGTCCGAACGTGATTAGTGAATATCCGGATTGAAGGACTTCTTTGGAAGTGCCTTCGGTTCTGTTCGATCCCGGACCAGACTTGCTAAGCTTTGGGCTATGTGATGGGGGGTTCTCGCTTCGCGGCTTGGTGGCGAACGGGAGACTCTTACCCCTACACGTCCTCTTTTAGGGGGTTGGTTAGGTGTAACCTGAGACAGTCGAGAGGCTGGCCGTAAAAGCAAGTTTGGGATATCAGTGTAAGCCACGGTGGGGCTGGGATGGTTGAAAAGCCTACCGGTTGTGACCATTGGCTCGTCTCGTTACATTTGGTATCAGAGCTAAGGTTGAACTTTAGCTCAGGAGTATAACACATTAAGTAGCTCATTAGAGATAGGGTGAAGTATATCCTAGAATGAGTATATTCTTAAGATATCTGTTTGAATGCCTCAGTAAATTCTCTTACTATCCACTGATAGCAAGTATGAGTGCAAGAAGAAAACGAGATAGGGGATAGGGAAATACGACTATAAATAGTCCATACCCAACAACAGTGGAAATAACTTTCTCTTCTCAATCTCCTTTGATTCGATTTCAATTCTTTTGATTGCTCCGTGGCAGCTCCAGAAGAAGTTTCGATATGATGTGGCTCCACGATTCGTTATAGAAAATCCTTATCTTTATCGATTTCTTATCAATTTCTGATTTAAACTTTAATGAATTGGAAATTTAGAATTAAAATTTTGAATAAATTAGAAATTTTGAATTGAGTTAAAATTGATTAATAGAAGAAGAAGCTAAATCGAATTGTATCGATAAAACGATTTCGTTTAAAACCAAATTTTGAAATTCTGTTGTAATTTCTTGGGTTGGTTGAAGTCCGAAGAGGGACAAATTGGTATATATTTTGAGATATTCCGACTTGAGTTTGGAATACATATCTTGTATTTGAGAAATTGTAGAGATTGAGTCTATCTCTGTGTTGTTTTCGTGCCTGCGAATTTCGAGGACGAAATTCTTTTAAGTGGGGAAGTCTGTAACGATCCTGATTTTAAAGACGAATTTAAATTTATAATTTAATTTAATTTTAGATTTAATTATGGATTTGGTTGAATTTTTCAAATTAAATAAGATGTATTTACTTATTTGTTTTTGAATTTGATTTGAAACTCAAAGCGAATACATTGAATTGAATTTTAAATAAAGTTTTTAAATAAAATATATGTATAAAATAAATACCTTAAAATTTTGGTTATGTAAACTATAAAAATATAAAAGTAAAAATAAATAAACTAAACAAAGTAAAACTTAACAAACAATTTACGTTGTGTTTTAAAATCAATGAAACCCAATGGATTTTTTATAAGCACAAGTACATATGTGCATACTTGTACAAAACAAACAAGGTATACATACATAATAATAATAAAATAAAAAAAATTAGTATAAGTGATGGGTTGTAAAAAAAGAAAGGACTTGCATTTAATACCTCAGCACAACTTTGTATCATCTCAGCCGAAATATGTTGAAGCCTTATCAATAAACAAATGTAATGCAAATAAAGTAAGTATGCAGGCTTGAGATAAAAGAAGCAAGGACATATCAGCCGAAGTCAACAAGAGTTACAAAATATATACATTCAAGTACCAAAACATTTAATGCTAGCATAAACAAGTTATTCAAAATATTATCAAATGTTTTCAGCCGAAAACAAGAAGTATGTAAAAGAAAAATCAGGCAAAGAAAAAAAAGTGTTGCCTGTAGGATATATACAGGAACAGGTAAAAAGATTTAACACATACAAAATAAGATATGCATGAAAACATAAAGGATAAAGCATTAAATGCTTCCATTCCTTAGCAGCCACGCCTATTTTAATAAATAATATAAACACCCTGTACAAGATATGGTATCACTTGTACCAGCAAAGAAATGCAAGCCTGCATACATCTTCTATATATCACTCAATTTCTTCTTTTTAGTTCGTTCATTCTTTGCTGTGTAAAACTGAAATGAATACCATCTTAGAAACTGAAACAAAACTTCAATTTAAGCAACAACAATAATTCAAACAACTACAAAGCCAGAAAAAAAAAATTCATCACTCAAGTTCAATTCAACAAACAAGAAAAGAGATTTAGAGGAAGATTACAGAAAAAACAAAACTGCAGTTCTTCAACCAAATGAACTCTGTTCATTCTTATGGAAAACAAAGGTGAGTAACACTTTTATAAAAAAAAATTAACTTAAGTATAGATTAGTTATTTGTTTACTCTAGAATGAAGTGTGCTTGCATGAGAAATTACAAGTGCATTTCTAGAAAATATGTGAATATATGTACATTGAGTAAGCTGCTGTGATTTTTAATTGTTCTGTGCATAATTCCCAGGCTTAAGAAATTCTTTGGAAATTTCTTTCCATTGAATCCAATCTATGCAAAGATGTATGATTTAAACAATATATAGTTTATGAAAAAAATAAGTTAAATTTTTGATAAAATAAAAACTGTAATGCCTGGAAACAAAAAAAAAATAACAGAGCAAATTTAATATCGGGGTAAAATTTATCATTCTAATATATCAATTCATGAATATGAACTGAAACATCATACAAAAACTTGATTTTTAAGAACAAAATCATAATTTTTAGCAAAGGAATGAAAGAGCATTCCTGAAATGAACTGGAAATGGGTTTTGGCCATTTTCTGGTGATCGACCGATTCGTGGTGGTCGAATTCGTGGCTGGAGAAGGAGCAGCCTATGGGGTGTTGGAGAAAATTATTTGGAAGGTGGTTAAACCCCTGAGGCGATTGGGGTTGATCGATTTTGATGGTAACCCTAAATTGGGTTGTGATCGAGATTTTGACGACCGTGTCATCTCAGGTGCATCGAGTGGCTCCGGTCTGCGTGCATTTGTGGCGTGAGGGTATGGCGAGGTAGGTGATGAGTTTTCATGGCCTCCGGTGGACGACGACGTGGATTGGAAGGAGTTTTCAGACGAAGGTGTTGTGTTGAGTAGCTCGAAATTTTCGATTTTTGATTTTTGATCGGGTTTGAAAACTGGGTGTTTGGAATGGTGAGAGGAGATCACCAGCGACTTGACGACGACGATCGCGGGCGCCAGAGCTTCGGTTCTCCATGGTGCACGTGCACGTGCAAGTGGGTTCTCTGATTTGTGTTGTTAATTTGGGGAAGAAGGTAAGAACCCGGAGGGAAGCGCGTGAAATGGGTTGTTTAACTCGAAGCAAAATACTGTTGGGCTCGAGTTGTTTTCAATTCAAGTGCCAGGTTTTAAGATTTGAGAGAAACATGGTTTCGGGTTTTGCTTGATGTTTTTGGGTGTTTGATTCGGGGAGATTGTAGGGTTGGCGCGAATCTAGTTTGGTTACTGGGTTCACAGGAAAACCTGTTATCCTGTTAAATTTAAAATAAAATTTAAAAACTAAGTTTAAATGAAAAGTAGAGTTTTAAAATGAAGTTAAATACGATTCAATTTGGTTTTGGAATCTCAGTTTTAAAATATAATAAAGTTTTGAAATTTAAATTATTTGAAACAACTTTAATGGTTTTAATAGGTTGAATTTAAAAGTAAAATTTTAAATTAAGATAGAGATTTAAACCCAAGTTTAAACCTGTATTCAAATTCAAATTTGAATCTGAGTTTTGAAATAAAAGAAGTTTGTTTAAAAGTTAATTTGTTTTTGAACATTTGAAAGATAGTGTAAATCTTTAGATTGATTTAGATAAAAAAAAAATGAAATTGGGTTTTGTATTCTTTTAAACTTCTATATCAAGGTAAATATTTTCTTGAACTTGTGAATTTAAAAAGGGGTTCTGAAACAGTTTCAGACGTTGTCAAAGTCAATTTGTTTTCATTTTAAATCTTAAATTTAAAATGAAATTTTAAAAATATATTTGAAAATAAATTGTTTTTGATAAATTGATCATTAATAAGATAAATGTTTTTACCTTTAAAAATATGAAGATTTAATGATTTGTAATTATTTAAATTAATTAAAAAGGATAATTAATGATTTGGATTAATTAAATAGGTAATTAAAGATTTTATTTCTTTAAAATAATTAATTATGGGGTTAATTTATTTTATAATTGGTTTAAAGGTTAATTTAATAAATTTGTTAATTAAGAATAATTAATTAAAGTGTTTGATAAATTAATTTATATCAAATGATTTGTAATTAATTAATCGAAATTTGATAATTAATTCATAAGTGATCATTTAATTGGAAATAAATTGAATTAGATAGGGATAAATCATTAATCCTGCTTATAGATGATTATTAAATGCTTGACCTTACTTATGAATAATTATTTTGTATGAAATGCCCTGATTGATTGTCCTATCTGATCTGTGATATTTTGATCTGTTGATTGTGCTATGTATAATTTTATTCATTTATTGATGATACATCTGTATATATATCTGTGATCTGTGAATGAAGATAAGCGTTATAGTTTATATCGCTTATTGGATATATTGTTATATTTGATTTGTGGTGATTGAATGATGTTGCACTAGTGTGTTAAACCCCTGGACCACACCATACACACACAATTATGGATTTCACGAGGAAATCGATTAAGTCACAGATTTTAAAATGATTTTTAAATGATTTTTAAAGTTGAAAATTTAAATTCAAATGTTTTGGAAATGGAATCGGAATAAATATGAAAAGCTTTTGGAATGAAATTTCAAGTTAAAATTTATTTTAATTTATTTGATTAAGTTTTGAAATTTAAATAATTCAATTTGGATTTGAATTCGATATTTGGAATTGAATTCTGTGATTTGAAACTAGGGATTAATGATATTATACTAGTCATTATGAGTTAAATCATTTTTAAAGTATTATTTTTGGGAATTTGAATTTAACCCAGGGATTTCAACTCGTATAAATGAATCAGATTTCCAAAAATGAAAACTATTGTTTTCAAATGATAAACACTTTTAGATAAGAACTGAGATTCCAGTTAATTAGGGGAATTTCAAGATTGAATAGAGAAATGATTTTCCTAAGTTATGAATGAATTCTTTTTGAAAGCTATGAATTAAATCTGTTTATTTTTGACAGATTTAAATTGATGATTTGTTTAAATCAAATTGAAATGAAATTGTTTTGAAGGTTATAAGTTAAATCTTTGATTTAAAGATTTAACAAGTTAATCAAATTGAAATGAAAATTGATTTGGAAAATCTGTGAATAATCTTTTGTTTAAAAGATTAAAATGTGAAAATTGTTTAAACCGTTAAAGGTTGTGAAAATGAATCTTTTTGTTTAAAGATTGAAAATGGTAATTTATTTAAACCATTTGAAGAAAAGTTTTGGAAAATAAGTTGTGACTTAATTGAAATCCCAATGTCCATATGTTTTTGAAATACTGCGCTCACTGTTCGGTTTAGCCGGGAGAGGACCTTTGTGTCATATATCCCATTCCGAATATGTGATATGTCGTTATGGATAGCATTTGAAGACCGGTGTTGAAGACCGGATATTTTTAAAAGCGAAAGGACAACTCGTCGAATGTCTTTGCATCGACTGGTCCCCGGTATAGAGACTCCATATGTGATGGGAAGTCCGAACGTGATTAGTGAATATCCGGATTGCAAGGACTTCTTTGGAAGTGCCTTCGGTTCTGTTCGATCCCGGGACAGACTTGTATGGATAGTATGTCCGACATTACAAATTGAGATATAAAGCTGATTTCTTTCAAATATATTTCTGTTGGTGGCGGAGAATTTATTCTCTTAGCTTAACACCCTTCTCTGAGACGTACGAGCTCAGAGGTTATGTAGTTGAATGTTATCAGCGATATATTCCCAATTTGGTAATGTGACATGCTGAGTGTTGCTGTAAATGATCATTGTGTTGATTATTTGTGATAGGATCGTTTATTTGATCGTCTATCCTGGTGATCATTTCTATGATCATTTGTTGACCCAAAGCATGGCTTTTGTATAAAGTATGTTTTTGTGGACGTGACTTCGTCGAGCCTCACACCTCGGGAATGGTCAAAACAGGAAAGATGCGGCAAGGTTATGAGGGGTAGCGCCCTTTAGGATATGTGCATTTCCTTCTGGAAAAGGGTGGTATCATGGTATGGAGTCCAGATACTTACTCATGTTGAAAACACTTTATGATTGTGTGAATTGATTGCGAGCGCTCGGTGAAAGGTCCCAAAGGACCGGGGGATGTCATATTCGGTCAGTTGTTACTCAGTTAGGGGTAACCCGGCCTTGTGTTGGTAGAGATCCGGTTTGGTTCTCGGGGATGTCCATCCAGAGGCATTCTCATGTGGCAATGGGAAGTTCCTTGGCCTGATCATTCGTGGAAATCCAAAGAAACAATACGAACCTTGTACAGTATTAGTTGTATAACCTGCCATGGAATGTGGCGGTAACCTGCTATTGAACATGGTTAGCTATAGTGGGCATACGATAATGGTCGTATGTTGGCTAAAATTTATATTATACTTTCGAAATAAATTTTTCCTACACTATGCACTAGTAATAATATCAAATGTCCTTTTTAATGCGTATCAAGCATCTTTGACTATCATAAGGAGAAATCTCCTCCGATTCAGCGTTTGCATTGTGTGTGTGTGCGGGAGGCCTTATGGTAGTCTCATTTTTAAAAAGCATTGCGAATTGACTTTGAAAATCTTTTGTTGAATGTTTTAAAAGATAAACTGTTTTGTTGCTCACACCAGTCCCACGACTGATCCGGAGTTTATTGTTTCTTTCCTAAACTCTGGGTGCTCATTATTTTCTACACGAGCAGTCTAGAGTTGGGTTTTTCAGATAGTCAGGTTTAGTAGATTATCTGGAGTTAGTTCAGTCTTTGAACCACACCAGCCTTGCTTAGCTTGGTGCATCGTTATTGGGAGTTCGAGCTATTGATGGATTGATTCTTGGAAATGGAGTTGCAGTTCTAGGTGTTCTCTTTTGAAGACTATCTCAGAGTTATTGTTCTGCTGCTAGATGTTATCTATTTTCTTTCCGCTGCTATTTTATTGTATCATATCTCTGATGTATATTGATATCTACTGGATCATCTGTTGTATCGGATATTGTATCGAAGCTGTATATCAATGTATTACTCTTTTATTCCGCTGTGTTATTTACTTAATGTTGTTATAAGCTCCGGCGAATCGGATTTGAACGGTCGAATCTATGGCATTCGAGTACGATTTGAAGTATGGATGTCGATTTTTGAGCGGGCAAAATCCGAAACGTTACACAAGGACTACCAAGTTGAGGGAAACTACTCCCAGAACTCAAAGATAAACTCGCTTAACTAGAAGATTTTTTTCAATATCCTATGTTATCTAACCCAAATGCATTCTAGATCAGTCTGATTCATTATCATAACATTTTAGTGATTTGCTATATATAGTTGTTCATACATAGGTTTTGGAATCAGATTTAAAATTCTGTTCATACTAATAAATCATGGTTAAACCTCTACAAAGGAAATTTTTAACAACGTTGAATTATATTTCTAAGACCATAACCAACAATGAACTTCTCTTCCCTCTCTTCTTTTTACACTAAACGAACTAGTATGCACTTAGATAACCCCAAAACTAGCGACCGAACTAGGTTCAAAAAATTACAAAAAAAAGGCAAAGACTTTTCCCTTTTAACCTATATTTGCAATAAAACATCAAATTCTATGCCGTTTAAAAAATCGGTCTTATGTTCAGTGAACCAGCTATGAAATCACCTACAACTAGCCACAACCAACTAAACAAGCCATACTTGGTTGCGTGGTGGCTAGATTTTTAACTGAACAAGCCATTGTTGGTTGTGCTCTAAATATTAGTAATGAAACTGTTTATAAAAATTAATCTTAGTTTGAATAATTTTAAAACAAATATATAATCATAATGATACTTGTACAATTCATTTTTAGATGCAACTCATGAACGAGCATAGCCATGTTGACATTTATTTTTGAGACACTAGTTTTTTATCAAGTGTATTTTGAGACCTTAATTTCTTCTCACAAATTATATAATAATCACACTTTAAGAAATTAGGCCAAAATACAAGAGGATTTTCAATCTCTAGTTTAGAAATTATGATCCTATGTTTTATACACTTTGTAACACCCCCACTTCAATACTCATACTATCTGAGAGTACTACAAAGTAATACTGTGAGATAACACGAAGAATGAGAATATATGGGGTAGACACGTTGTAACGACCCAGAATTTCATTACTCTGATTTGCGAATATTTACTTAATTTTAAATATTCAAATAATTGATTTTATAATGGAAATAAAACTCTCTTAAATAATGAATAATAATGGTGAAATAGTTTTCTAAATATGTTTACAAAAATATTTTGTTCGAAGAAAGATCGAAAACGTGACCAGAATTCGTTTTCCGAATTTTCGGCTTTTCGCCGGCTAAAAGTTATCGAAAATGTTGCGAACTTTTAGCATAAGCATAAACATTTGTAAATAAGTTAGTGTGTATATATATATATATCTGTATGTGTATTAGTGTATGTATATATGTATTTATACCTAAGTATATAAAGTTTAAAATAAAAATATAAATGTCACATCATTAAAAACATTAAGTACAAAGAGTACTTAAACATGCTTGCATGGAAATGAGAAGAGAGAACAAGGGTGTGGGCATGAGTACATGAGGTGGAGGAGGCTAGGTGAGGTGGAAAGAGGGCAGTGGAGGGTAAAGGACAAGGACACTTGGGTAATTACCTTTTCTCTTGCTTATAAATAGCCCTTCACTTCTTTAAAAAAAAAATCCTTTTTATTTTCTCATAGCTTCCTAATCTCTTATCAAAATGGAGAAATTCTTTTTCTAAAACCATAACAAATTCTAGTGCCTAAAACTTTCTTTTTGCCACTTCTTCAAATTTTGAGCTTAGCTATATCAAAATATCTTCGGACCCATATTTTCAAGTTCAAAAATACTTCTTCTTTCTTTGATCATATCTCCCTCAAAAAAATTCCAAATTAAGTGATTCCTTTTTGTAATGGTAAAGAAGAGAATTTACAAGAACTTTCTATTTGACAACTTCTCCAAATTCTGAGAGTAACATAGCCAAATATCTAGGAGAAGATGACTAAATTTTGGGTCTAGTTTTGTGAATTCAGCCTTATCCAAAGTCTCTCACCTCTCCAAAAAAATCCTCACCTCGCCTATACATGTCATGGCCGAGCCATACTCTACCATGGCCGAGCCTATTTCCAAATTTTAAGTACAAAAATCAAGTTTGCATAGTTTTAAGTTATTTCAAGTTTTCAAATGGGATTTGCAAATTTTCGATGAGTAAACTTCTAACTTTTGGAAAGATGTTACCATTTCATATATGACGATTATGTGTTATTTATATATGATGTTAATGTTTGTATTATGATGTGGTATGGATGTATGTGTATGCAGTAGGTTGTGTTTTAGCATTTGACTTGAATTGATGGATTAAAGTGATGTGTTCGGATTTAAAGTTGTGATCTTTGTGATGCATGGTGATGATATGAGTTATTATTCATAATCTTGGATATGTGATTAAATGGTTCGGAAGTTAGAACTTTAGATGTTGAAAAGGACTTGAGATCCATTTTGAAAATCAAATCTTTTACTAGTTTTGATTTAGTAAATGTTTTGTTTTGTTTTAGTTTCTAACTTTAGTTAAAGTTTTTTAAACTCTTTCAAATTATGTTTTAAAAGTAAGCAAAAGTAAAAAAGTAAAAGTTTTGGATGGTAACTTAGAAAAGTAATTCTAAGTTATTACATCTATAGCGATAGTCGTTATGGATGCAGTTTGGAGAATTTAACGATTTTCAAGTTTTAAAAGTGTTTCTTTTAAATGTTGTTGAAAAAAGCCATTTTCAAACTATATTAGTAAGCATATAAGTTAATTATTTCTTAATTAAGTATGTTTTGATAATATATTAATTTATTAATTAAGAATATTTATTTATTAATTAGTAATTGAGTAAAGTAATTAGTAATTAATTAGTATTAATCAAGTAAGTTTATTATTATTTGATTGAGGAAGTTTTAATTAATGATTAATAAAGTTAAGGGATAATTAAGTATTAATTTTTATGTTAATCAAGTTTAATTATTTTAACTAATTGTTATTTAATTAGAGATTAATTATTTATTAATTATTACTTAATTAGAGAATAATTATTTAATTGGTTATTAATTAATTAGGGTATAATCATTAATTAATTAATTAGGACTTAACTAAGATTAATTAAGGTTTAACTAAATTTAATTTCGATGTATTAAGATTTAATTAAGCTTTAATTTATAATTAAGTTTTAATATGTAATTCAAATTAAGATATAATTATTAAAAGTTATTTTAAACTTTGTTAGTTATGTTTTAGGTCGGTTTTCGTTTATAAGTGAATTGATTTTAAATCAAGGGAACTCTTGTCCATGACATTTAGAACCAAACGAACGTGAATGAGTTGTACTAAGTTGAATTGAATTGTGTGGGCATCAATTTAGCAGAATAAAATACCGTCCTGTTAAATTGTAAATTGTTTGATTGTGTGGACATTCATTAACAAAATAAATCCCCATTTGTTATTTTAGTAACTTGGACATTTACTTATATGATTGATTGTCATTAGCTGATTCCTTTAGACATATCTGCTTGTTATGTAAATACCTTTATAACTTGAAAAGTAAACTCAGTTAAATGAGAACCATTATGATCACTAAGCTTCTTTTTGATTTTTAATGTCAATCATACTTTAATAATGGTTTCAAGTTGAGTAATGATTTTATTAAAGATGTTTTAAATAATCATTTATCAAAGGAACCTAATTGATTAAGAGTATTGAAGAAGTTTTGCTTTAAATAAGGATAATTTATAAAAGAGTTTTTATAAATGACTTGGATATTTATAAAAGAAGTTTGATAAAGGGTTTTGAACATTTATGAAGAAATTCTATAAAAGGATTTTACAGATTTATATAAATGGTTTTTTTTTGTTTATGTAAGAGTTTTGTAAATTAACTTGGTGGGTTATAAAGAGTTTCGTAAGTGGTTTGGAATTTAAATAAAAGAGATTTCATAAACAAAAGAGATATATTAAAAGGATTTATTGAAGGAAATTTATAAAAGAATTTGAGATTTGATTTCCTTTAACCGACCTTCTTAATTCAGGTAATATGGACGTTCATTCCACACTTAACATTAAAGGAATATTGTTTGAGGTTATCTTTATCTCCAGTTTAAATAACGTTTTGTTTTTATCCTTTAATATTATTTCGAAACAAGAAATCTTTCACAATTTTTTTGTGAATATACTTATGTCAGTGAGATAAGTACATGAATGTTTGATAAGCATTTTGGAAAGAGATTTAAAATAAATGAAAGATTTATTTTGAGGCTTAGTGATTGCTATGGATTGTGAAATCTATGAATTTGTTGTTGTTTGTTTATTTGATAGTTAAATAACTAACTATCAAATCTTGAACTGTTTTGACTAAGGAAGTATGATTGTATATTTGAGTTCCTCAATGAGGACTTGAATAGTTGTTGTATAATTGCAAAAGAACCAGGAATGGGTCAACCGAAAATTATTGTTTTTGGTTTGGAGAGACCGGGATTAGATATGTTATTCGAAACCACTCCAAACCAATATATGCATTCGAATGGAAAACATCTTGACGATGATTGAAGACGATGCTTCCTGAAGAGCCTTTGGTTTCGTTTAGATCTAGAAAAAAATTGTATGGATGAATGCCAGCATTGCATTTCTGCCTGGAGGGCAGTGTTAGCATTCTAAGATAGATTGCCAAACATTAAGAGTGTAGCCTCTCAAACCTCACATCTCGGTAATGGTTAAAACATGGTAGATGCAACAAGGCCGTGTGGGTTGCACCCTTTAGGTTATGATAATCCCAAGATCTAATGTCGATGTCTCCATGTATACTTAGGTCCCATTTTTGGTTGTGGATCACAACCAAGGGGTGATCATATTCGGTACTACCCAGTTTAGGGGTAAGCCAGTCCTGTGTTGGTAGGGGTCAAAAGGTTTTCGATCCAAGTGCAAATTTTATCTAGAGGGTACAAATTTTCAAAAGGTAGTCCATTACCTCGCCATTTGTTGGAACTCCATTCTCGAATATGAGCCTACGATTTTTGATTGTATGTATATTATTGCTGTCATGTACACACATCACAGCTACTTGGTCATTAAGTACTTTAAACCTTAGACATTATTATAACATCATGAGATTTTTATAATAAAAGTGTTTTGCTTATCGTAAGGTAAAACCCGTCCATGTTTATGTGCGGTGTGGTCTTATGAGATACACTTGATTTTAAAAGAGTTTTATAAGTAATAATTTAGTTTCTTTGAGTTTACTCACACCAAAACCATGTCTGACCCGGAATTTTATTTTCTTTTCCTAAAAATATTGGGTGCTCAAATTTGTATAGGCAGTTACGTAGTTCAGGTTTCTAATGATGCATTTTGGAGGAGCATGGAGCAGGAGGCTTCATCGATAGCCAGTTACTATTTTGTTTCTGCTGTACTATATGTATATTGTATCGGTTAGTTAGGGACAGGCTGTTATGACCGTCCAAGGGTAGAATCCGTATTAGTATGATTCTAATATATCTTTTTGGAAATGAATTTGTAAAGCATTATCTTGATTAATATATGTTATTCCGTTGCATTGTTAGATTCTGTGATTGTTCTAGTTTCTTCTTATCTTATGTCTTCTTTCTTTCCTCCAATAACATGATTTTCGGAAATTTATATGATCGGCACACGAATACCGTGGATGTAATAAGTGTCTTCTTTAGGTGTAAGAAAGGCAGATCGTTACACATGTGAATATTCGCTTGGCTAATACTGGTACGTATTTATACATTGGATATAACTCATCACAAAGCATACACGGTATTGGCACAGAGCAATAAACATGTGTGCTTCCAGGATAGAACAATAGACGATATACATTAAATATCAAAGATCACAGAGTCAATCACGACGATAATATATAATAAAAAAATAAACAAGATATGTCCAATATAAAATATAATGATATATACATAAGTGACTATACAAAACAAAACAATAATCTACAATACTGAATATCTAGACTTCTCTATGCCCAGAAAACACAAGCTGGCCTCACCGCCCCGAACCTGAAATGTCTTGGACTAACCCCAGATTATGTAAATAACACATGGGTTAGAGTCAAACTATATCTAAATATAGAGTTCAACGCTTATACAAATATAGAATGTGCATAGTAAAATAGTGATGACATATAAAAAATAGTATAACGAAATAGCAACAACCTCGAAACCAAGCATAAAAATGCCATCATCCATAAAAACCACATCAATCCAGGAACCATGGAATCAACATTACATGGGTGAATCACACATATCCTGAAATCATAATCAAAATGTAGAAATCAATAATGATTAAGATATCACCAAATTTAGTCAGGCTAGCACATAGCAATTGCCTAAATATGTCTCTCGATCTCAAATACTAAAATATAGGCCGCCAGTCAGTAAAATCATATATAATAAAAGACATGAGAATCATTATACTCTGAACATCTATCACATCATAGGTATAACATCATATCCTCATATAGAAATAAATAGTAATGGGAATTAAATCATAATGTATGGCTGTGCAGTTAATGCGCTCGGTAGATTCAAAGAGGGGGAGGTGCAAAAAGTCATAGCGGGGATACAGCGAGGATATAGCGGGATATAGCGGATGGCTCTAAAATAGCATATAAAACTCGTACTTAATGTTTTTAAAAATATATAAATGGTAATTAAATGAAAAAATATCATTCAATTGAATTGTAAATAATACATAAATAATTTTAAATAAAAACACGTGTGAATATACTTTAAATAAACGAAAAAATGTTATATAACATAATTGAATTCGGTAAAATATTAAAGTATTTTCATTTCTAAAAATATATCAAAAATTAAATCAAATAAATTAATTTCATAATTTTATAATGTATAAATGCAATTTTTTCAATTCATTTATTAAAAATGATATAGCGAAAATAGCGGAATATAGCGGAAATAACGGGATATAGCGGAAATAGCAGGGATTAAAGAGGAAGGCTATATTTCGGGGCTATATGGAAAAATCGTAGCGGTAGAAATTCGCTATGAGATATAGCGGGGTTGTAGCGGGGTAATAGCGGGGCATTAACTACGCAGATGTATGGGTTACGCCACCTAGTCAAACCACAACATGGTTATGTGCCATTCCCAAGAGCACTGGGTTATTCATTGGATCCACTCTAATACTTAGGTGAGAATTATAAATAATATGTACTTATCTAGCATTTAGAGTAGAACCAGAAGGGAGACTAAAAGCTACCACACATGCTCCACCCGAAACCGCTTCTACAGTCTTCAGTTACCTACCCAGTATCATGACTATATCCACCTAATGTGCTCGTCAACACGAGGACACTTAGTCATAACCCAGACCATTGCCCCTATGGTAATAGATTATTGACCTTCTGACTAAAGAGGCTAGGGTTACACCTCCCTAAGGGCTACACCATCCTTTACTCAAATCCAACGATGCGAATTTAATGTAATAAAAGTGTCATGGATCCGGGGCGCAACCCCATAACCAGGCTGCTACAGTAGACACTGGCCATCTGGTTCCCACTAACTCGTAATCATATCCTGGAGCAATTCATGATAGAGAACATACATATAGGCACATCCACATAATTCAGTCATCTATAATGCTCTACCCCGAGCATATAATCTTGCTCAACCCTGAGCGTTACCTCGCGTAAGTATAATCCAAGATCGTGTCACTTTATTGACATCCACTTATAATGAATAACCGAATAAATATCACATCGGCGTCCTATACCACAACATGATGCTCAATCATTTATTCAGTGCTCATAAATTACACTCAGTTTTCATAATGTTTTGTATAATAAGTCCAAAGAATAACCGAAGAAATAGTACCGTGTGCCCTATCTTAGGCGGTATTAGAACTTTGTCTATTTAGATTCCTTGTCACATAGAATTAAATATCAGGAAATCATAAAGAAGAGTGTCATCACCGTGTCATATCAAAATCCAAAATCAATCAATATTAACAGTGAAACATTCTTATAAATCTAGGTCAACATAAAAGCAAGAAGAAATCAGAAAGTATGAAAAAACCAATTAACTAAATAAATGTATATAATATAATCAAATCAATATTTAATAATAAATCATTTATAACAACCAAAATCGATGTGGAAAAAATAAGAAATCATAAAAGTGGAGTAAAATATCATTTTAGCAAATGTATTATAAACATCTCATACTCTTAGTTATGCTTATTACTTATAAAATAACTTTTAAGATAGTTGAAACATTAAATAGAAAATATTTCTTATTTTCAGAAATTACACGATCTTTACATAATTATTTGAAACCAATTATAACTTTCTTTCCAATAAATTAATTTTTTAAGTAAAACTGTAGCGGCCCTGACTCGACCTTTGAAAAACGGCACCGAATACGACACTCATATTCAAATACCGTAGATCCAAACGTCGAATCTGGTTCGCCGGAGCTTATAACATATTAAGTACAACACAACGGAAGAAAGAATAATACATATCAATATACAACATTGATACAATATCTGATACAACTGAATGATACAATGAATATCAATATACATCAGGGATATGATACAAGATAATAGCAGCGGAAAGAAAAGATAACACCAGCAGCGGAACAATATCTCCAATATGGTCTTCAAGAGACAACTCTAGCATCGGTAATCTCCATCACCAAGGCACCAATCCAGAAGTAGCTCGAACTCTCAATAACAATGCACAAAGATAAGCAAGTGCAGTCCTGATCCAAAGATGAACTAGCTCCAGATAATCTACTAAACCTGACTATCTGAAAAACCCAACTCTAGACTGACCGTGTGGGAAAATTGTGGGCACCCAGAGTTTAGGAAAGGAACAATAAACTCCAGGCCAGTTGTGGGACTGGTATGAGAAAACAAAAACATTAGGTCTTTTAAAACGAATAACAAAAGAATTTAAAATTAACTTCGCAATGCTTTTTGGAAAATGAAACTACCATAAGGCCTCCCGCCACACACACAATGCAAACGCAGAATTGGAGGAGATTTCTCCTTATGATAGTCAAATATGCTTGATACGAGAAAATTTCTTTGATATTATTACTAATGCATAGTATAGAAAACCATTTTGAAAGTATAATATAAATCCTAGCCAGCATAGACATTCCGAACTATGCCTACTATAGCTACCATCTAAACAGTGGTGACCACCATAAGTAAATGGCAGGTTCTACAACTAAAACCGTACAAGGCACGTATTGAAGATTGAATTTCCAACAAATGGTCAGGCTAAGGAACTTTCGACTGCCACATGGGTACGCTTCTAGCGGGACGTCCCGAGAACCTAACCGGATCTCTGCCAACACAAGGCCGGGTTACCTCTGTAACTAGGTAACTACTACTCGAGCATGCCATTCCCCGGTCCTTTGGGACCTTTATCCGAGGCGCCTCTAAACCACAAAGCAATCACAAAGTAATAGATCTGCAGTATCCCCATGAGTAAGTATATGGGCTCCATACCATGATACCACCCTCTTCTAGAAGGAAATGACACACCCTAAAGGGTGCGACCCTCATAACCTTGCCGCATCTTTCCTGTTTCGACCATTTTCGAGGTGTGAGGTCTTGATGTAGTCTCATCCACAAAGCTATGCTTTATACAAAAGTCATGCTTTGATCAACAAATGATCATCAACACACAGCAGCACTTAGCATGCTACACTACCAAATTGGGAGTATATCAATGATAAATACCAACTACATAACCTCTGAGCTCGTATGTCTCAGAGAAGGGTGTCAAGCTAAGAGAATAAATTCTCCGCCACCAATAGAAATGTATTGATAGATATCAGTTTAATATCTCAAAGTGTAATGTCGGAAACACATCCATACAAGTCTGTTCCAGGTTCAAACAGAACCGAAGGCACTTCCGAAGAAGCCCTTGCAAATCCGGGTATTCACAATCCCGATCGGACTTCCCATCACTTAGGAAATCTCTATACTGGCGCGACTCGGTGCAGAGACAATCGACGGGTTATCCTTTCGTTCTCGAAACACCCGGTCTTCACCACCGGTCTTCAAATGATATCCATAACGATGTATCATTATTCGGAATGGGTTATATGACACAAAGTCGTCTCCCGGCTAAACCGAATAATGAGCGCAATATTTAAAAACTTATGGATGTTGAATCTCAGTTAAGTCACAACTTAAAGTCCAAAACAAATGGTTTAAACAAATTACCATTTTAAATCTTTTAACCAAAAGATTCGTTTCACAAAGTTCACCTAGTTTCACAAAGATCAATTCATAGATTTCAAAACACTTCCATTTCAATTGGATTAACTCATTAAATCTTTGAATTAAATAGTTAACTTATAGCTTTCAAACCCGTTTTCCAAAAATTTATTCATAACTTGGAAGACCATTTTCATTTTAGACTTGAAAACCTTTTAACACAAATTGGAAGTTCACTTCTTATGTGAAAGCATTTATTATTTGAAAACAATCAGTTTTCGTTTCTGAAAAATCCAATTATATCTGTACAAGTTAAAATCATCAGGTTAAATTTAAATTCCCAAAACAACACTTTTAAAATGGTTTAAGACCCATATAAACTTGTATAGCCCTATTTAAATCATAAATAGGATTAAATTTTGAATTTTGAATTCAAATTTAAATTAAATTAAATTTCAAAACTAAATTAAGTTATTCAAAAATAACTTTTATCTTTGAAATCCCTTTCCAAAAAAATTTATTTTAAACCCAATCCATGTCCAAAATCATTTGAATTCAAAAATTCAACCTAAACTATTTCAAAAATTTGTGACTTAACCCATTTCCACGTGCAATCCATATTTGTGTGTGTATAAGTGTGGTCCAAGGGTTTTACACAATAGAAGTGCAACATCATCAATCAACACAGATTCAAATATGGCAATATATTTGATAAGCGGTATAAACTATAACGCTTATATTTGATAGGCGGTGTAAACTATAACGCTTACCTTTTATTCACAGATCACAGATATGTATCACAGATAATAAATTACATCAAACACAGCTCAAATCAAAATAGAACATATCATGGTATCAAACAATTCAAAGCATCCAATTCAATCCAAACATTCATAAGTAAGAGCGGTTAATTGTCTGATAAATTCAAATCAGATTAACTACTTATGCATTACAAATCCTGGTTAATTAACATTACAATCATTTTTTGATTAATTATTCTTTAATCATTTATTAATTAACCGTTAATAACCCTGAATTATAATTCATCAACGTTTAATTATTAAATAATTATCGTTAAATTATTTAATAACCCATTTAATTGATTATCTTTAAGGGGGAATTAATTTAAAGGACAAAAGTTTCTATATTTTTTGCCTCAAGGACACAATCTCAATATTTTTACCACAAGGACAAACATTCTTCTAAAAATTATTCACAAGGACAAACATTTTTCAAAATTATTCATAAGGACAACAAAACTGATACCAAGCTAAAAGCTGATACCTAAAAACTGCTACCGATAACTACAAACTGATACCTAAAAACTGCTATCAATAACTAAAAACTGATACCTATAGAAAGTTGCCCTTCAGGATAAAATATTGAAGGTCTGTCCTTGAGGCTAAAAAGCTGTGAAATTTTGTCTTTGACAATAATTCCCTGTATCTTTAATTAATTAATTTAACCGTTAATTAATTACGATAAGCGACTACCCCTAATCTTAAATCCATGTTAATCACTTGATTAATCCATCTTTAATCATTAATTAATTACTTCTAATTAAGTAATTATCTTTAAGTAATTAACTACCTTTAATTACTTGTATTTATAATTCATCTTTTAATTAATTACATAAAGTAAATATTCTTTGATTAATTACGTTAACAAATTAACCATAAATTTATTTTCTGTTAGTTAACTACTTAATTAAGCTTAAACTTACTCAATCTAAATAATTTAAATTAATTTCAAAACTAATATAAAATATTTATTATACTACCAGACTTTATCAAAAAGGTTTAAAACTTGAATTAAATTTAAATTTGAATAAAACTTGATTCTAAAATTTTGTTCAATACATTTACTCTGAATTTTTTTAATGCCTTTTATTTTAGCTTTGAAAAAAACTTATTTCATATAACCTTGAAAACCTGTACAAGTTAAACCCTTTAAACTTTCAAAACCTGTTGCTTTTAAAACTTGGTATATAGCTAAACAAACTTGAGACGATTTTAATTTTCAACCCGAGACCAAGACCAAAAATTCCCGAGTCAACTTCAAAGATACACGAGTTCCATTTCGAGTTAAACCCTGTTTTCCTTTGCTTTGAGCCAACACTACAATTTTCACTAGCGTGACTTCGAGAAAGCTTTCATCTTCCTCACTCCCAAACTTCACGCCCAGACACCAATGACACTGGTGTACGTGCACATGAACCCTGACCATCTCTGACCAACACCTCTGCCACTATCAAGTTGACAACGACCCCAGCAGCCACTCCGACCACCCAGCTTTTTGAATTGCCGACGAACTCGAATTTTGAGAAATTCGAATACCCACTGGAACAACCCACATCAAAAGTTGCCCTCGCTCTGACGAACTCGTCAATCGAAATCCATGCCGACCAGCCTACAGATGCCTCACACCTCCATACTCTGATCCCCCATACGCGATCGCCCAACGATCCCTCATGACGATGTAAGCGCCTTGAACCCGACACCGACTTAAAACTAGTATTAAACCCTAAATCGATCAGATTCTCCATCCACGCTAGATTTTAAATTCAACAAATATTTTTCTGATGATCCTTGATTACCATACCTGCTCCAACCACGAACACGACATCCAATGTTTCCTCGATTGTCAGAAATCAATGAAAATACAATTTTCGTTCAACTTCAAATTCCTCAACATCCCCATATTTAAAAATCGTGATACTGTTATTAAAATTCACCTTTTCCTAGCACATTTCTAATTATATAACCAAACCATGAGATCGTGATGATAAATTTTCTGACTTAAACTGGTTTCTACCGTACTTTCTCATTTTCAAAATAGTTACCAAATATTTCAACTTGAAACCATTTTTAGAATTAACATCTTGTTAATTTAAACATTTTTTTTGTTTAAACATCCAATCCTAAAAAAAATTGAAAGAAGTGCTTTTGAATTTTAAACAAGTTTAAAACCCTGTAACATAAGAACAGAGAGATATCTTGCCTATGCACTCAATATATTCAGGCATACAAACATAGCTTATATATATAGATCTATACATATAGGCACTTATCAAGCATTTCCACAACAACTTAAACTTTCAATTCACACATCCAGATTTAAGGCTTTAAATAAAAAGGGTTTGCTTACCTGGATTTGCAGCAGAGACAAAGAAAAGGGACAGAGGAAGGAACAGAGACAGTTGCAAAGCAGAAATTGATTTTTTTTATCTTTGAACTTGATTTCTTCCTGAACTGATGAATAAAATTTGCTTATATTCTTACTTTACTACTAATTAACAACATTAAATTCAAATCTTTAAAGAAGTTTACTTGCCTTTATTTGTTTTCCATAGAACCTTGCATTGGAAAAACTAAAGCTCCTCTTTTTTTTCTTTTTATAAAACAAATCTACAGTTTAAATTGGTTTATTACAACTTGATTTTTTTTAAAGTTACAAATTCATTAACTATAAAGTTAAAACTTACATGGGATTGATCTTGCACTTGTTCTTTAACTTGTTATTAAATCGAAAATGCTCAGCTCTTGTTGCACAGAATTTTGCTTGCTTCAGGGAATTTCCAGAGTTGAAGATTTGATTCCAAATTTGTTTGAATTGCTTTTGCTATTTGTTTTGATTACTTGTATTAATCTGCCTTTGAATCTGAATTTTGATTTGCTCAGGTTTTGTTTGAATTTGCTTCCAGGTTGATGATGATTTTTATTTTATTTTGATATCTTGCTTTCTACTTTATTTTCCCTTGGGTGTTGAGATATAAGATACTCAATCTTTGTTACTTTTCTTTTCATTCAAATTCTGCTGAGATATTATATGATTGCATATGGGGAGATGGAAAGTTTTTTTGTAATTTTAAATTTCATTATTTTATCCAATCAAATATATTGGATGCCATTTGTAAAAAAGAATGATCATGAGGCCTAAACACTTGTACAAATTTGTAATTACAAATGTATATGTTTAACATTTGTAGTTTTACAAAGGCAAAAGAATGTTTATAAATTTTTTTATATCATATTCATTTTACAATTAATTATATCCCCTCATTCATTTGTGTGTGTATGTGTATACAATGTTGAAAGAAAAATTGTTTTTTAACTAATATTTACATTATATAAATTTCACCTAAGTGGTTTTAAAAGCCAAATATTTATTTTAAAAACATTCATTTCAAATGTAGATTCAAATTCCCAATTCACTTGAATTAAAATTTATTTATGTCTATCTATATATATCCATACATACACTTGCACAATTTAAATTCAACTTCAATATGTGTTAAATCTTACTCATATATGCAATATACATATATGTATAAAATTTTAAATTTAATTGACTTTTTAAAACACTCATTATTTCAAAATTTTAAACTCAAAATAAGTTGGAATTTATTTATATATAGTTTATTACTTATTTTATTTGTTTAAGTTTTTTTAATATATTTCAAATTAAATTTCAAAAGTTTAAAATATATTATAAATTTATATTGACAAATTTTAGGATGTAACTTTTTATTTATAAGATTTTAAATATAGAATTTCAAATCCACAATTAATTTTTAAAATCAATGTCCAAATAAATAAATACCCTATTAATTTTGAAAAATCCAAATTAATTTACAATTTTATTCAAAAATTTATTTTAATTATCAATTTAAATTTAATTAAAGATTGGGATCGTTACAAAAACTTTCCTTCAATCAATTTTATATTCTTGAACTAATAAACTAGTAAAACATTTATATATTAAATACATTCATACCATATATATATAATACCAAAATAAAGGTTTAACACTATAATTTACCTTCAAATCCTTGTTTATATACTTATAAAACATTCAATAATCATTTAACGAATTAAATATAGTTTATTGAATTTACAATATAATTTTCTATACTAAAATTCTATTTTGAAATAAAATTTTAAACTATCAAAATTATTTATGTTACCATAGGATAAAACTTAAAGCCTTCTCTTATATCAAACTAATTAGAAATAAAACATTTTTCCTTTATATATCGTATTTGAAATCTCCTATCATAAAAGAGATATTATTTATTCAAGATATATCCAAAATCATTTAGTAATTTCATAAAATGAATTCTATATATTCCCATGGTTTGAAAACTCTTTCCATAATGTTTAAATAACATTTATTTTATTAATCTCTTTAAAATAATATGATCATTTTCATAAAATATTTATAAAATAGAATTATATTCTATATTGCCTTTAATACAATTCCAAACTCATGATATATTATAATATTGATTTAAAAAAGGTTTATAACCAAAATAAAATTATACTTATATTAATAATTAAAATTACATTTGTAAATGTAAAAATAGCTAGTTCAAATAGAATTTAATAAATTATTTATAAAACACTTTTAATAAAATTTCATAACCTTTAAATAAGATTTTCAAGACTTTTTAAAACATCTTTTAAAAATTAGGAAAATAAATCATTATCTAAATTATAAATTATGGATAAAATTACTCCAAAAATATTTGTTAACCCATGGACACTGTGAATTTATCCTGTGACTCGGGTCGAGTTCTATCAAACTCTAGTTAACTATAAATTCGCATAACGACATGCAAATAAATAATTTGTTCAATTAGAAAATGGACAGAGTTTCATTTGTAAATTAACACTTTCGACTAACTCAGCCACCCAACTCAACATCAATCAATAATCCAAACAACAAAAATTACACACAATCAAACAAATCAATTGATTTAACCAAATAATTCAAATAATAAACGGGATAATATATAAAGATGTATATATCAAGCAATGATATATAGATATAGTTGTGAGTTAGAAACTCACCAAAATGATGCTCGATTTACCAAAACAGCGACTACCTTCGCTGTTCAACCCTTGCCTACTTCGCAGCCATTGCTACTCGATCCTACTTGCCTTTATAAAACACTACCGATCCACTAGCACTTCCCATGCCTTCATCAATTACCCTTAAACACTAGCTGCATCTTCATTACCAACTTTACATCGCGATTCCCCACAGTAGCAACCACACACACCACCTGTGGTCACCAACCACCTTGAGCATCATTAAAGCTCGCATACAAACCCCAATGATGTCTTTGTCTATCGCCTTCAACTTCACGCCTGTACCCAAACGTCAGCCGCCATAAAGACAATTTCTTCCCTCCAAACATCCCCTGCTATATCACGGCCTCCTCTTCCTCTCGCACCGATTTGAGTTACCTGGCTCATAATGACTCGCGCGATTTCTTTTGTTTTTTTCTATAATTTGAAATATAAAGATTCAGGAGATTTCGTCCTTAGGAAAAAAATAGATTATACGCATTAGCTTAAAGCATTGGGGAAAAAATTTTGAATAGGGGTTTGGGTTACATTCGGGCTTTAGCTTGAATGTGCTATGGTTTTTAAGTTAATTTAGCTTTAGTTATTTTCTTTTGCATTTAAATTTAAATATTAATCATTGTCATATATTTTATAAATACATTTCAATGTTATTTAAATTGATTTGCACTTCATTTTATAATTTATATTCTGATATTGCATAGTTTCTTTCGATTCGATACTTGTTTGTTTTTATTTAATTATTTATTATTGTTACAAAATAAATTTATTTTCTAACTATTTCTATCATATATAAAAATTATTTACACTTTATAGGATTTATAATTAATTAAAACAATTAATTCGATTCTAATATATTATCTGAAAAGGATTTACTAATTCAATTCAATTTATTAAAATGAAATATTTTATTAATAAGAGTTCAAATAAATAAGAATTAATTTTCAAAAGATTAATTATCAAAAATCGAGTTCAAACAATTTTATTTTAATTAAATTTTCATATAAATACGGTGTACAAAGCAGGATTGTTTTTTGGCAAGGCCAGCCGGTTTTATAGTGGACCGTCCACTTTTTATTACGAACGTAATAAAAGTTTAAGTACAGGAGCAAGGTAAAAGCACCTTATCTACTAAAATGAAGAAGAAAATACAGCACAGGTACGTGACTGCTTTGTCACGATAACTAAAAACCAGCAACAAACTATTCCTCCACCGCGGGAGGAGAATCACCAACATCTCCAGACACCGAAGTAATGCACAGTGGGTCAGACCCAGAGAGTCCAGCATAGGGGCGAAACCGAAGAGCAATACAAGGGTCAAAAACCACATCGTCAGAACAGTAGATAAAAGATCGATCCCAGGACGGATCAGCAAGCATGACAGAATTCGCTACCGCATCAATACCATCCAAATCAAGAACAAGAGAGTCAGCAGATCGTTTGTAGCGAAGGCACCGAAGGTCAAGATGATCGTCAGAAACAAACCGGAAGAAAGATTCATTAACCGGGTTATACCTCATATCGGAAATGGGATCAATCCAACACCCTTCAGCCTCATCCCAAGCTACAGGAGGCAGCAGCGAGGTCGGGGCTGAAGCAACTAAAGGGATGTCAGGAGCAACACTAGGAACCTCAGAACCAGTAGGTGAAACAGGCGAAACAAGAGGTATAGAAGAAATATTCTGATCAGGCAACATAGACTCAGAAGGAGGAGCCTTGGGGACCCAGATCCTACGACGGGGGCGCGACAAAGGAGACTTCGGAGCTGCCGCAGAGGCTACAGAATGATGGCAGTCTAAAGTAAGGTGTCCAAAAGAGTGACAAGCGATACAAATATCCGGGACCCAACCATAGCGAACCCGTACTTCCACAACATGTCCAACAGCAAGCTGTACAGAAATAGAAGAAGGAAGCGGCTTAGTAGGGGAAATCTCAATTAGAGCCTTCGCAAACATCAACTTTTCACGCGCCACAGTATTGGTGTCAAAACATTTCAGCTTACCAACATTACAAGCTAACCAATTCAAACCAATGAGAGGCTGTAAAACAGAAGGAATCTGGGAAAAATATACCCAAACAGGGATAGAGAAAACTTTCTCACGAGCACACGCCACTGTAGGAGACCATGGGGTAACAATAAAAGGCCTTCCATCAACAAACGATGGCTCCGCCTCCAAAACAAGCCGGCGATCCTCAGAAGAGGAAAACTTTAAGTAGTACATCGTATCAATAAGCTTCACATGCAAATTTCCACGAAGCTTCCAAGCTCTCCGAAGCACCGCAGACGCAAAAGAAAGACGGTGATGCGGCTCCAGAAAAAAACCAACCAAATAATCTGACCAAAATTCTTCACCGGCTTGCATTACACTAAGGGGAGGAATCATCACTCCATTAACCTCAACCAAATCAAAATCAATAGGGGTGTAGGCACCCGCATTTCGGGGCAAGGACGAGAAAAGAGAAGACCACGATTTTGAGGAGGGCTTCGAACCATCAGTTATACTGCTATGCACAATACCGGGGGCAGTAGCAGCAGTGGGCATAGAATCTTTAGAGCAAATAGCTGTGCCTTTAGAAGCAGAAATCGTTGGGGAAAACCCGCAAACAGCTGTTGTGCCTTGTCCACAACTTGGAAGACTATCAGTATAACACCGATGGACATGGTCGATAGCACCGTCGTTCACTGCTGTTTCACACTCAACCAACATCGGTTTCTCATGGAAAACAGGCTGGAGAGCAACCTCATTAACAATCAAACTGACATCAGTATTTTTTGCTCCACAATCCACTTTAGCATATTGACGATCAGGTGACGTGCATTGGGCAGCGGCAGCAGCACCTCCCAATCCCTCAACACTCCCACACATTCCACCTACACCATTACTGTTGCTAATAGCAGACGATACGTGACCAAAATTCTCATTTAACACATCTGACTTACCCAAGACACTGTCTCTGTTCAAAGGCAAAAACGCGTTTGAACCTGGGAGAGGCAACACAGCACGAACAGAATCAGAAGCCTCGACTCCAGAACAAACAGATGAGAGCGGTGGAAAATCGTAGTGGGAAAGAATAAGTGGAAAGGCAGAGGACTTGGATTTGAAAGGGCGACCTGACCGAGTCGACGATGGAGCAGAAAGGAGGGGAGGATAGGGACGAGGCGGAGAGGATGACATGGAAGAAAAGACGCAAAACAAATATCACGACGAGGAAGAAAAGCTAACCCACAATCGCAAATCGCCAGATGCGGCCATGGACGAGGAAGGTTCAAATATTAGGAACCCTGCAATTCTTAGAAATTAAACTTTGGGGGTAAACTTTGGGGACAGGGAGACTATGTCGCCCTGACCTTTGGTTAAGCCGGTTTTAAAGTGGCCGTGCACTTATGTCTCATACTTGTGGCCGCTGGGAATCGAACCTGTGCCACCACAACAAGATGCAGCAACTCACCTCATGTCGTAAACCACTGGACCACTAGTACAAAGCAGGATTGTTACATACATGCTTTTGAGTTTTATCCTTTTATTTATCGTTGACAATTAATTGAACAAGTCTCCCGGTTCAATTATAAATTACCTCTAATTCTTCTCACCCAACCTTGCCCATAGATGCCACAACTTCAAGTTCAACTTCAATTTTTTTGATAGATGATCAACCTGTAAAAAAATAAACAAAAACAACATGAATATAACATATTCGGTGCAAGATTTATACAAAGAGGGGGAAATAATTGTTAGTTAATCATGTAGAAAATTCAATCATCTTGCAATAAAACTATGAAACTCAATAAATAATGGATTTTTAACAATTTTTAGTTGATCATGTAGCAAATTTAATCATGTAATAAATGATAAAATTATGCTAATTAATTATGTTTAACGAAACCTAAACTAATCTGTTTGCTTAAGAATTACAAAATTCGTGTAATTGAGAAAAGTTAGATATGTATAATAGTACATGCCTAGTTTTAAAGTTACTAGCAAATAGAATGTTATTAGTGAGAATAATGCAAGTATAATCCCACAATTTCTATATAATGAGATGACCAATAATGTTATATGTTAAAATTTCGCTTGGTTCTTTATGTATGCAGGCTTATGTAAATAAATGTTCTCTCTGTGTGTGTGTATGTATGTATGTGTGTGTATATATGTATGTATGTATCATAAGTGAGAATAGTGCAAGTTTAGTCCTATCACCAAAGTCATTTACATTCCCTCCCAACGAGTCGTCATTTCCTTTAGCTGCGTTATTCTTTCAGTCAGTGCGGTATAATCATTATTGAAACTGATTTATTGGTTATGCAAGCAAACTAACTTTTACCACAATAGCTGTCTTCTATATTATACAATTATTTGATTGAACGCTTTTCCATTAAAGAGATTGAAGCAACGCATTTATGCAAGACAAAATGAACTATAACTATGCTAATCGGGTGATACGTATCTGGTGCTCAATAGGTAGTGTTAGTAAATTTTATATGATCGTACATTATTTTAAGCTTGTGTCTTCTTTTAGGACCAAATAAACCACACTATTTTTGTAGTGTCTTGTTGTCAACTCCTACCATTTCATTAACTTTTTCACTTTGGCACACAATTTTCCTACTTTCTTTTCTTGAAATAAGAAAGCAAATGAAAAAGAACAACCCCTTTGTAATTCGATGTAGAAAAATGAAAACATGTGGATTGATGTTGATTTAACAACTAACATGTACAATAAATTATGTGTATTTATGAAAATAAAAAACAAAATAAAGCTACGACTTAACTAATACACTGATCTTGCAAACTGAATCTACTCATTTGACCTTTTGAATATTGTTATATGCATTTTCATGTTAAAGCAAGTCAATCTTCCATGCCCCACACAAGTTAGGAACATAATACACATGGGTAGTCTGTTCCCTCCCTATTTTATGTAATTTGAACCTAAATGCATGATTGGTGCATATATCTGAAAAAAGGGTCCCAGAATCAAATTTTTGATTGCAAATAGCCCATCAATTTTGTAACATCCCGGAAATTTTTGAATTTAAAATTTGGTAATGTATTTGAACTTTTGAAATTTAAATTGAAAAGTTATAAAAATAAAATAAAATAAAATATATGATGAATTAAATGTTAAAGCAAACATTTTCACTTAACAAAATAAACAAGAAAACAAAGTAACAAAGAAAAAAAAATTGCTGTAAACAAATATGTAGACAAAATAAAACCCTAACTAAAACACTCTCATTTAGCAATGTAACTAAACAAGTTTGCAGGAAAATATACAAACCAGTAAACTATATTATGCAAGCCTTAACATAAAAAAAATAATAATAAAACAAATCAATGAAACAAGATTTTGTACTTATAAAAACATAAAGCATGAAACACGGCATGCTGTAGATGTGCAAGGAAGCATGAGGCATTAAATGCCATTTACTCTTCTGCATAAACCAGATCACATCAGCCCAATTTAAAGCATGGGTTTATTCATCTTGTACTTGCCTATACTTTAGCTTGCATACAACCTTTTATATATACATGCAACTTAGTATAGTTTGTTCAAAGGCAAACCCTAACAAGATCAGAACATAAAAAGAAAATAAAAGCAAAATCAGAGAGAAAGAGAAAGAAAAAATTATAATCAGCAAACACAAAAATTTAAAAGTGAAGGCCAGAGATTTCTTTCCTCTGTTTCAACTGAAAAGTTACTGTAAGTAATTTAATTTTTTATTTGTTGTTAAGTAAGCAAATTACCCCAATGATTTAAATAAGTTTATACAAAAAAAAAAAAATTGTTGCAGCTAACAAATTCAAATCAAGCTAAGAAAAAAAGAAGAAGAGAAGAATCAAAAACTGCAGATTTCAAAACAAAACAAAAGTATCCTCTGTTTTCAAATATTTCCAAGTGAGTAAACTTTTATTTTCTCAAATCTTTGGTTGCTGTGTGAATATTGGATGATGTAGGGAGTTAAAACTTTGTTTTACATCCTGGATATATGAATGTATGTTTGTTCTTCTGCATGTTGATTGAATGCATTTCAATCCCTGTTTTGCTTCAGGAAAATTAAAACCACATATCACCTTCCTTCTTTGTTTCTAACAGAGATTTTTAATAAGTTGAAAATCGCTTTAAACTCACATTACATATCAGTAAAGAATTAAAATATTTTATAGAGTTTTTCTTCCTGGAAAATAAAAACACAGTTAAAATGCAAAATGGGTTTAAATTTCAAACCTCGTAAGTTTAATTTCAAACATATAATCTAGAAGCTTATCAAAATTGATGATTTTTGAAAGTAAATTCTAAATTTTTAATTCAGTATTTACTGTGATAAGCTGGAATGGTCGATTTTTGGGTTTTTGGTTAGTGCCGATCATCAATGAAATGGCTGGTGTCGTGGTTGCTTGTGAAGGGGGAGGAAGACTCAGGGATCCCAGGAAAAATGTTAAAAAAATTAATAATGGCAAGAATTTTGGGTACGAAATCAAATTAGGGTTTAAAAACCCATGTGCGTTCGTGGTCAGAAAACACGGTGCTGCGCCATATGTAGGCGATCGGACTTCGAGACTCCGGTGGGGATAGAAGCATCAGGTCAAGGCGAAGCTTCAGCCGAGATTTCGCGGCCTCTAGTGGCCGAAGGTGGGAGGACGAAGCGTTGACAGGGACGGTGGTAGTTCCAGTGTATGTTGCAGGTTTGGAGCTCGAACTCAAATTTCGAATTCGAGATGGTGAAGGAGATTTGGTGATCGGGGATTGGATTAGGGAGTATAATTGACTTGCTCGTCGATGCAGTGACGCCTAAAGATCATCAATGGCGTCGTGCACGTATACGTGCACGAATTGATGACCTGGGAAAAATTGATTACCTGAAGCATTTCAGGTTTGCACTCGTGTGGGTCGTCACAAGTGGTATCAAAGCTGTTGGTTGAGTAAGAACTTTAGCTACGGAGTATAACACATTAGATGGCTCATTAGAGATAGGGTGAAGTATACACTAGAATGAGTATAACCAAGACTGAAACTTTAAAATTTTCTTAGTCTGTTTATTTTTACTGCTGATATTCCTTAAGATATCTCGTCTGCATATCTAAATCAATTTTCTTACTAATCTCAGATAGTGAAAATGAGTGGACGCAGAGGAAGAGCTAGGGGTCAAGGCAATGCTGCAGCACCTAATCAAATTCCCCCAGCCGCAGAAGCAGTAATAGAAATTCAGCAGCAGCCGGACTTGGCTGATTTATATAAGAAGTTCGAAAAGCTTGGTGGCAAACTGTTCATTGGCAAGGAGTCAATTATTGACGCTCAAGCTTGGGTAAGATCGTGTGAAAAGATTTTTAAAGGGCTAAAACTGCAGGATGAGCAGAAAAGACTTATAGCTTCTTGGCAACTCCAAGAAGAAGCTTCAGCTTGGTGGGAAACCATCATTATAGATGAACCCGAGGAAGAATTTACTTGGGACCGTTTTAAGGAAGTGTTTGAGAAACGTTACATGCCATCGGCGGGAGTTTCCAGAATGTATCAGGAATTTCTGGATTTGAAACAAGGAAGTTTGTCGTTTGAAGAATACTTGAATAAATTCAGCGAACTATCTCGGTTTGGCCCAGAATTGCTAAATACACCTCTTAAGAAAAACGAAAGGTTTATCCGTGGTATGAACCAGAAATATCATGGAAGAATGACGGGTCATGTTAAAGAATCTTTTTCGGATTTAGTAGATATGGGTTACAGATACGCTACCCTTGATATACAAGAAGCAACTGTGGAGAAAGGTAATTCAGGTAGTCCGAATTATAAAAAGCGAAAATTCGGAGGCAAGAAACCTTGGCAAGGCAATGAGAAGAAGAGAAGCATTCAAGGAAGCGCAACAGAAAATGTCACTTGTTACAACTGCAAAGAGAAGGGCCACTATTCAAATGACTGCCTAAAACCGAAGAAACCAGCTAAAGAATGTTACAATTGTCATAAACCGGGACATTTAGTTAAAGATTGCCCAGTGATGAAGCCAGCGCAGGTGGCAAAAGTTTATGCGATAAAGAAGGACCCCTCATCTTCAAAAGATGATAAAGGGAAAAGTGTTTTGGAAGGTAATCTTACTATTAATAATAGAACTGTTAGAGTTTTATTTGATACAGGAGCTTCACATAGCTTTATCTCCCAACAAACCGTAAATGAATTAGGACTTGAAACTAAATTTGCTAACGATCTTATTTGCGTGAAAAATCCGGTTGGAGGTCCCGCAAATCTCTGTTCATATTGTAAGAGAGTTCCTATTTCATATGCTAGCTATAAATTTCCTATCAACCTTTTTGTCCTCGAATTTAATGAATTTGAAATCTTACTCGGTATGAACTGGTTATCGAGATACGAAGCTATATTGGAGTGTAGTAATCGGACAGTTTTAATCAAAACAAGCCTTGGAAATTTTATAGAAATCTTTTGTGAGGATCCAAGTCCAAGGAGAGATAGATTGATGTATACTTTGGGAAATCTTGAACCTACTTTGCAGTCTATACCTGTTGTTCGGGATTTTTCCGACGTATTTGAAGAAGTGAAATCTTTACCTCCTCATCGAGAAATAGAATTCCGAATCGATCTTGTACCTAATACTCGTCCTGTTGTTCACGCAAGTCGCAGGATGGCACCCAGGGAAAAGATTGAGTTAGTTCATCAAACTAATGAGCTACGAGCAAAAGGATTAATTCGACCCAGTGTTTCTGAATGGGGCTCAGCCGTCGTATTTGTTGCTAAATCAGACGGATCTTTGAGATTGTGCGTAGATTACCGCGATCTAAATAAACAAACTCTCAAGAATAAATTCCCTCTACCAAGAATTGATGATCTATTCGACCAACTTCATGGCGCTCGTTTCTTTTCAAAAATGGATCTAGCTCAAGGATTCCATCAATTACGAATCGCCGAAGATTGTGTCCATTTGACTGCTTTCAGAGGTCCTAATATGTTCTATGAATGGTTAGTTATGCCTTTCGGGCTAACCAATGCTCCAGCATACTTCGTAGATCTTATGACTCCTGTGTTTTGGGAAGTTTTGAATAAATTTGTGCTTGTATTCATTGATGATATTTTGATCTATTCTAAGACTAAAGAAGAGCATGCCGAACATCTTAAAATCGTATTGGAAATATTGAGGAGAAATGTTCTATATGCAAAATTTTCCAAATGCCACTTCTGGGTCAATGAAGTCAAATTCCTTGGCCATATTGTTAATGAAGAAGGAATTTCAGTAGATCATAGCAAAATTTCCGCTATTCTTGATTAGAAACAACCCACTACTCCAAGAGAAGTTCGAAGCTTTTTGGGTTTAGCAGGCTATTACCGAAAATTCGTTCAAGATTTTTCTAAGTTGGCTAGTCCGCTGACTAAGTTAACAATGAAAAATGCAAAGTTCATTTGGACTCCAGAATGTAAAGAAGTTTTTCAAGAATTGAAAAAGAGATTGACCACTGCTCCTGTTCTCACTATTGTTAACGGGAACTGAGGCCTATCTGTCTATACTGATGCATGTGGTGAAGGGGTAGGTGCAGTATTAATGCAAAATGGAAAGGTGATTGCCTACGCGAGTAGACAATTACATTCGCATGAGAAAAACTACCCAACACATGATTTGAACTTTTGGCTGTTGTTTTCGCTTTGAAAATATGGCGACACTATCTTCTGGGTAAGAATCTTTTCAGCTTTCTTAATAATTTGCGAAATTAACTAAAAAAATATACTTAATAAACTCTCTTTGTTTTAGGTGAAAAATTCGAATTATTCACCGACCATAAATCTTTGAAATATCTTTTCACCCAGAAGGATCTGAATCTGCGACAACAACGTTGGTTGGAATTTCTAGCATCATATGACTTAGATATTCTGTATACACCCGGAAAGGCCAATGTAGTTGCAGACGCTTTAAGCAGAAGTTATGCTGTTCTTGCTTATCTGGTTATCACTCCTACTCTTCTTGAGAAAGTCGCCAGTAAACAAAAAGAGGACGAGTTCCTTCATCAAATTTATGAGAAAATACGTCATGGTGAAGATACGAGTTTTGAAAGCGATGACAATAAAATTATTAGATTAAAAGGCAGGATTTGTGTTCCAGACTTCCCTGATCTGAAACGTGAAGTATTGGCCGAATGCCACAAGTCAAAATTCAACATCCATCCAGGAGTCAACAAAATGTATCGTGATGTTAAAAGGACATTCTGGTGGAAGACGATGAAGAGAGACATATCTATTTTTGTGAGTCACTGTGCTACTTGTCAGCAAATCAAGAGCGACCAAAAGAAAGTGGCCGGTTTACTTCAACCTTTGGAAGTACCGAAATGGAAGTGGGATCAGGTATCAATGGATTTCATTAATGGATTGCCTCGAACCAAGAAAGGCAATGAAGCGATTTGGGTTATTATGGATCGTCTAACCAAAAATGCTCATTTCATTCCAGTTAAATCTACTCGGACTACAGCAAGCTTGGCAGGTATTTATATAAAGGAAATTGTTCGCCTCCATGGTATTCCCAGTAGTATAGTGAGTGATCGTGACCCGATCTTCGCTAGTAGATTTTGGGAAGCATTTCAAGACGCTTTGGGAACGAAATTAAATTTCAGTACTGCTTATCACCCAATATCTGATGGACAGACTGAGAGGGTCAGTCGAATTTTAGAAGACCTACTGCGTGCTTGTGTTCATGATTTTGGTGGTTCTTGGGAGGACCATTTGCATCTGGTTGAATTCTCTTATAACAACAGTTATCAGGCCAGTATAGAAATGGCTCCTTTCGAAGCTTTATATGGTCGTCCGTGTCGATCACCTACATGCTGGATCGAATCAGGTGATAGACTTGTTCTTGGACCGGATATGATAAAAGAAGCCACTGAGAAGGTACTTTATTAGAAAAAAATTATTAACTGCCCAAAGCCGTCAGAAGAGCTATTATGACCGACGAAGGAGAAATTTGGAATTTCAAGTTGGAGATTCTGTATTTCTGAAAGTATCTTCGATGCGGGGTGTATTGAGATTCGGGAAAACTGGAAAGTTGGCACCGCATTATATTGGTCCTTTTTCTATTCTGGAAAGGATTGGTTCTCTAGCATATAGAGTGCAGTTACCCAGCTGGTTGTCTGGCGTACATGATGTGTTCCATATTTCTAATCTTCGGAAGTATGTGCACGACCCAGACGATATTATTGAAGAAGCTTCTCAGCAGGATCTTGAAATCACTCCCAACTTGGCAGTTAGAAGGGAACCGATAAAAATTGTAGATCGTGATGAGAAGCGATTGAGGAACAAAATTGTGAAGCTGGTCAAAGTTCAAGGGAGTGGCGATCCAAAAGACTGTACTTGGGAGACCGAAGATAATATGAAGAAATCGTATCCCAAATGCAGAATTGACATCTCGACTTAAAACTGTAAGTCAATTCCTTATTTATAAATTCGTCTATTCTTTGTTTACGTTTCTCTCCTTTTCAATTTCGAGGACGAAATTTTCTTAAGGAGGGGATATTGTAACATCCCAGAAATTTTTGAATTTAAAATTTGGTAATGTATTTGAACATTTTGAAATTTAAATTGAAAAGTTATAAAAATAAAATAAAATAAAATATATGATGAATTAAATGTTAAAGCAAACATTTTCACTTAACAAAATAAACAAGAAAACAAAGTAACAAAGAAAAAAAAATTGCTGTAAACAAATATGTAGACAAAATAAAACCCTAACTAAAACACTCTCATTTAGCAATGTAACTAAACAAGTTTGCAGGAAAATATACAAACCAGTAAACTAAATTATGCAAGCCTTAACATAAAATAAAATAAAATAAAACAAATCAATGAAACAAGATTTTGTACTTATAAAAACATAAAGCATGAAACACGGCATGCTGTAGATGTGCAAGGAAGCATGAGGCATTAAATGCCATTTACTCTTCTGCATAAACCAGATCACATCAGCCCAATTTAAAGCATGGGTTTATTCATCTTGTACTTGCCTATACTTTAGCTTGCATACAACCTTTTATATATACATGCAACTTAGTATAGTTTGTTCAAAGGCAAACCCTAACAAGATCAGAACATAAAAAGAAAATAAAAGCAAAATCAGAGAGAAAGAGAAAGAAAAAATTATAATCAGCAAACACAAAAATTTAAAAGTGAAGGCCAGAGATTTCTTTCCTCTGTTTCAACTGAAAAGTTACTGTAAGTAATTTAATTTTTTATTTGTTGTTATGTAAGCAAATTACCCCAATGATTTAAATAAGTTCATACAAAAAAAAAAATTGTTGCAGCTAACAAATTCAAATCAAGCTAAGAAAAAAAGAAAAGAAGAGAAGAATCAAAAACTGCAGATTTCAAAACAAAACAAAAGTATCCTCTGTTTTCAAATATTTCCAGGTGAGTAAACTTTTATTCTCTCAAATCTTTGGTTGCTGTGTGAATATTGGATGATGTAGGGAGTTAAAACTTTGTTTTACATCCTGGATATATGAATGTATGTTTGTTCTTCTGCATGTTGATTGAATGCATTTCAATCCCTGTTTTGCTTCAGGAAAATTAAAACCACATATCACCTTCCTTCTTTGTTTCTAACAGAGATTTTTAATAAGTTGAAAATTGCTTTAAACTCACATTACATATCAATAAAGAATTAAAATATTTTATAGAGTTTTTCTTCCTGGAAAATAAAAACACAGTTAAAATGCAAAATGGGTTTAAATTTCAAACCTCGTAAGTTTAATTTCAAACATATAATCTGGAAGCTTATCAAAATTGATGATTTTTGAAAGTAAATTCTAAATTTTTAATTCAGTATTTACTGTGATAAGCTGGAATGGTCGATTTTTGGGTTTTTGGTTAGTGCCGATCATCAATGAAATGGCTGGTGTCGTGGTTGCTTGTGAAGGGGGAGGAAGACTCAGGGATCCCAGGAAAAATGTTAAAAAAATTAATAATGGCAAGAATTTTGGGTACGAAATCAAATTAGGGTTTAAAAACCCATGTGCGTTCGTGGTCAGAAAACACGGTGCTGCGCCATAAGTAGGCGATCGGACTTCGAGACTCCGGTGGGGATAGAAGCATCAGGTCAAGGCGAAGCTTCAGCCGAGATTTCGCGGCCTCTAGTGGCCGAAGGTGGGAGGACGAAGCGTTGACAGGGACGGTGATAGTTCCAGTGTATGTTGCAGGTTTGGTGCTCGAACTCAAATTTCGAATTCGAGATGGTGAAGGAGATTTGGTGATCGGGGATTGGATTAGGGAGGATAATTGACTTGCTCGTCGATGCAGTGACGCCTGAAGATCATCAACGGCGTCGTGCACGAATTGATGACCTGGGAAAAATTGATTACCTGAAGCATTTCAGGTTTGCACTCGTGTGGGTTGACTCGAAGTTTTGATCGGGGAAATAGGGCAGAAACTCGAAGGGGGAATCGAGTGGCTTCAGGGTTGTTTCAGGATGAAATTTGAACTTAAACAAATTTTGAAAATTTTTATTTACACGGGTAGCATGGGGTTGAAACTCGAAGCAGGGAGCATTTGAGCTCGGGTGTGACTCGGGGGAGCCTCGGGTTGGCCACCTGAAACAATATATTCAGTTTGAAATTTGTCGAAAACTTAAGTTTAAACAATTTTTATAAGCATTCTTTATAAAATGATGATTGTTAATGGAATGTGAAGTTAAATCAAACAATGATTAAATAATTTATGATTTATAATTACTTTGTAATTAATAATAATAAATAAATAAAAGCAATTAAAATTTAAGTTGTAAATTAAGAATCGTTAATTTGATAATTTAAGTTGATTGATTCAAAAAAAAATTGATAGTTACATTAAGATAATTTATTAAGGAATAATAAATTAATACGGTCAATTGAGATTTAATTAAATTGTAATTATAAATAATAAATCATCGATTTAAAGTAATCAAGAAAAATATATTTATATGGTTAATTTATTAAATCCCATTCACTTTGATTGGAAACGATTAACTATCGCTGTGCACTAAATTGATATCTCTGTTCTGTTTGTGATTCTGTATGATGTAATTGCCATGTTATTGCACTGTGATTATGATTTGTTCTGTATTGATGTGAAACCCTGTTGCCCGTAAAACGGCATTTTAAACTTCGATGCGACAGGGAATCGGATTTCAGTTGGTTATCCGAAACCCACATCGAACCTGTGAATATTTGTGAATGACATCCACATGTTTTAAAATTTGACACTCACTATTCGAATTAGCCGGGAAAGGACCTTTGGGTCGTATAACCCATTCCGAATAGTGATACGACGTAATGGATAGCATTGAAGATCGGTGTTGAAGACTCGGTATTTGCGAGAGCGATAGGATGACCTGTCGATTGACTCTGCACCGAGTTGCTCCAGTATAGAGTTCTCCATATGTGATGGGGAATCCAATCAGGATTGTGGATATCTGGATTGCAAGGACTTCTTTGGAAGTGCCTTCGGTTCTGTTCGAGCCCGGAACAGACTTGTATGGATTGTTTGTCTGACATTACAAATTGAGATATAAAGCAGATTTCTTTCAAATATATTTCTGTTGGTGGCGGAGAATTTATTCTCTTAGCTTAACACCCTTCTCTGAGACGTACGAGCTCAGAGGTTATATAGTTAAAGGTTATCAGCGATATATTCCCAATTTGGTAATGTGACATGCTGAGTGTTGCTGTGAAATGATCATTGTGTTGATCATTTGTGATAGGATCATTTGTTTGATCGTCTATCTTGGTGATCATTTCTATGATCATTTGTTGACCCAAAGCACGGCTTTTGTATAAAGCGTGTTTTTGTGGACGAGACTTCGTCGGACCTCACACCCCGAAATGGTCGAAACAGGAAAGATGCAGCAAGGTTATTGGGGGTAGCACCCCTTAGGGTATGTACATTTCCTTCTGGACAGAAGTGGTATTATGGTATGGAGCCCAGATACTTAACTTATGTTGATATCGCAGATATATATATATGATTTTGTGATTTGTTGCTGGGGCCCCGGTTAAAGGTTGGTTACGATCGGGAGATGGCATACTCGTGTCAGTAGTTACCCAGTTAGGGGTAACCCGGCCTTGTGTTGGCAGAGATCCGGTTTGGTTCTTGGGGACGTCCTTCCAGAGGCGTTCTCATGTGGCAATGGGAAGTTCCTTGGCCTGACCATTTGTTGGAAATCCAAAGAAACAATACGAGCCTTGTACGGTTTTAGTTGTATAACCTGTCACCTCAGGTGACAGCTATAGTAGGCATAATATAATGGTACCTATGCTGGCTAAGATTAATATTCTACTTTTGAAATGTTTTCCTCACTATGCACTAGTAATAATATCAAAGAATTCTTTTTCTCGTACCAAGCATATTTAACTATCATAAGAAGAAATCTCCTCCAATTCTGCGTTTGCATTGTGTGTGTGGCGGGAGGTCTTATGGTAGTTCCATTTTTAAAAGCATTCCGAAAATTCTTTTATAAATCTTGTTTTATTTAAATGCAACTGTTTTTTTTTGTTTACTCATACCAGTCCCATGACTGATCCGGAGTTTATTGTTTTCTTTCCTAAACTCTGGGTGCCCATTATTTCCACACGGGCAACCTAGTAGCAGGTTTCTGTATTTTGGAGTAGCAGTATTTTGGAGCTCTCATCTTGGAGCTATCTTAGGAGCTTTTGGAGATTACAGGTGTTTAGCTTTTGGGAGTTCGTAATCATCTCTCTCATTTGAGAACTTTTGGATATATGTTCACTGTTGTATTATCATGATGTTGTATTTGGAGTTGTAGTGTATGTATTATGTACTCTGTTGCAGTATGGATATTATGTTGATGTTGTAACAGTGATGTTATTTATGATATTGATTCTGTTCCGCTGTTTTATATTCATCTAATTGTTGTTATAAGCTTCGGCGATGCAAATTTGGTGTTGTTTATCGAACATCGAGTTTGGGTCGTCACAAATTTGAAGTTAAATAACCATCTAGAGGTGAACAAACAAAAATTATAATTTTTTATTGTGAAATTATGAAAACAAAACTAAATTATAATTTTTCTTTAGATTTAATTCTCGAATTATATGAAATTAAAATGTGAGAATTTTTATCAATATCACAAGGAAGAAATGTGTATAACACACTACCATGCAGTTTTAATAGCTATAGGAAATTTAAGAAACTCATAAGGAAAAAACAAACTAATCAGTAAGATAAACTCAAATATAAGTTAGATAAGGTTGAAGTTATAACAGGCACTATTTAGAAAATGACTAACTTAAAAAAATTAATCATGTGCTCTTTATATAATATAATATAATATAGTGATACATTTTTATTTTTTCTGAATCCCAGGAGAACCCGGCAGGTCGGTAAACTCCCGAGGAGGGTATAGAAAAGCCATCCGTTGATCCAAGCCCCCATACCCCTTGGGTAAATTTATATAGGATAGGGAAGCGCATGGTAGGAATCGAACCTGGATCTTTTTACTAGAACCAAAGCCTCCTTTCCAGTGTGCCGCACCAGCGGACTAATATAGTGATACATAGTTTCACCATTTCATATACTATACATGCATGTAATATACATGTAAATTGTAGGTAGACATAAAGCATTTGATAGACAAAAGTGCATCACTATGCCAAAATTGATTTAGTTCAAAACCATATCGACTCCTAAAATTACAGCAGTATACATTCATTTGAAGGTAAAAACAAAATTTGGTTATGCTTCACAATGGCTACCATGATATAAGTTATCCGTATATCATTTATCTTTATAATTCAAAACCATAAATATAATAAATTTCAACAGTTCAAACAATAGTAATTTGGTAGGCATCAAAAAATTTCTACTCAAGTAAATTGAAAGAACATGTTCTGGCGAGCATGAAGCATATTAATATGTATGTATGTATATGTATATGTATATGTATATGTATATGTATATGTATATGTATATGTATATGTATATGTATATGTATATGTATATGTATTTGTGTGTGTATGTATGTATATATGTATGTATATATGTATGTATGTATGTATGTATGTATGTATGTGTTAGTCCTTTAGATGATGGTTTTGATGACAGCAACCTTAGGAATTGTTATAAAATATAAATACTAATATTATAGTTTAGATATATATGTATATGTAGGATCTAGCCATGCAGGTACCAAGAATGAAGACTGTACCGTATAGAGATTCAAGATATCAAGATTGAAGACTCATGAGTATTAAGATCATCAAGAGTTCAAGATTTCAATAATAAGTAATTTAATTAGGAATTTTGTTAAAACTCCTAGAAAAGCACTGAAATCTTAAAATCTAATTTATTCGTGGAATGGAATCCACTTCGAGCCTGTTAAAGGGATGGAACCCTAAGTAGGATGGAACCTACAAAAAATCTAGTGGAACATCTTTTTGTATCCACTAACTTTTATTCAAATGTTTTTTTACAAATTTATATCTTGTTTTCAAAATGATTTCAAAACCTTCCTTTTAAAATAATCAAAAACATCTATCCTGGTTTTAAAAATACTTTTAGCCTCAAAATAATCTTTATCTTCAAAATCAAATTATCCTTCATTTTAAACTATCTTTTAATAATAATATATTTAACTTTTATTATTTATACTTAGATTTAAATATAAAATTAAAGTAAAATTTTATATATATCAAAATATTATTCTCTATATTTATTTATGTATTTTAACTATAGTTAAGTATTTTTATAAAAGTTTAAAATAGTTTTAATACAAGTTAGAAGTTATTTTCAAAGAAAAATGAATTACCAAAATTTCCTTAGGCCTGTCGACAACCCCAATCTATCCATGTCGACAAGGTGGCAGTTTGATTCAAAAATTTGAATTTCAAAAGAAGTGTCTATTCGTCATATCCTTTGACGAATGGACATGGCTGTTGTTCTACTATAAATAGGGGCAGTTTTAAACGAATTTTGATTCATATTTTCTCTGATTTCACTTCTCTTCTTCCTTCACGTTTCTTTATATATTTTTACCATTACTCTGCCGAAATCACCATTGAATCTAACTAGATCATCTTTGGTTTGATTCTCTATCACTATCTCAACAGGATCTCAGTGCTATTCAGAGTTATACTCTTCTTTGTAATAAACTCAGCGAGAAAACGTGTGATTATAGCCTGTGAAATCAATCAAGTGAGAAAAGGTGATTGTAGCCTAGGAAATCAATTGGGTGAACTTGTTGCCCCTAAAATCAAGTACCTCTATCCAAGGGATTGTGAATCTGGAGTGGTGTACCTCATGGCCTTGAAATCGAGGGTGTAACTGTACAATTGATTTTGAAAGGAAATCTGTACTTGTATGCGGGACTGGATGTAGGGTAACTCCGAACCAGTATAAAATCCGGTGTGTTCTTTCCTTTATTGCTTTTACTTTATTCCTGCATCTGTGTTTGATTCTGTGATCATTTCTGTGTTTGAATATTGCATACATTTGTGTTCAAATTAATATAAACTCAAAAAGATTTAGTAATTCCTTAAAACACTATTCACCCCCCTCTAATGTTAATTTTAGCCTTAAGATCCATAATCCGCATTTCTCACATTTGGTATCAGAGCAAGGTTTTCAAAATTTCATAATATGATTTTTGAATTTTTTTTAAATGGCTATGTTTAAAAAAACTTGTTAATACTAGTTTAGATATATTCAGATCATCATTGTCTCTTGTGTCTACATATAATCAATATTCAAATTCAAGTTGTCTACAAAAATTGTATGATGTGCAGGAAACATGCTTTGTGGGTGTTGAGGAATCAATCCGCAATGGACAAATTATGCAGATTAAAAAGAATAAATGGATACTCGATAGTGGATGCTCTAGACACATGACTGGCAATACAGATATGCTGAATGATATAATATACAAAGACGGAGGACTGGTTAACTTTGGTGACAACTCAAAAGGATATGTGATTGGCATCGGCAAAGTCGGTAACTCTGAAAATCCTATTATTACTAACGTTTTGCTAATTAAGAATCTGAAACATAATCTGCTAAGTATTAGTCAACTTTGCGATAAAGGATATAAAATTAAATTTGAAAAAGATAAATGTCACATTGTAGATAATAATTCAACCATAATATTTGAGGGAATTAGGAAAAAGAATATTTATATTCTTAGTATGAAAGTTTCAAATGATAACTTGTGTCTTTTGGAAAATACAAGTGACACTTGGATTTGGCATAAGAGATTTGGACATTTGAATTTCAAACTCTTATTTGGACTATCAAAACATGATCTAGTAAGAGGTCTTCCTAAAGTGAATTTTAAAGTAGATAATCTATGTGATGCATGTCAATTAGGAAAACTTAGAAAAAGTTCCTTTAATTAAAAGATATGATTTCAACCTCAAAACCTCTTGAATTACTTCACCTTGATTTATTTGGTCCATCTCAAATTCTGTCAATAAATCATAGTAAATATGTTTTTGTAATTATAGATGATTTTTCTAGATTTACGTGGACAACATTTTTGAAACATAAAAGTGATACTTTTGAATGTTTTAAGAATTTTACAAAAAGGATTCAAAATCAACTTTCTCTAAAAAAATATAACCATCCGTAGTGATCACGGTGGTGAATTTGAAAATGAAAAGTTTGAGGAATTCTGCAATAAAAAGGGAATAACTCACAATTTTTCATTTTCAAGAACTCCACAACAAAACGGGGTAATAGAACGTAAAAATAGGACGATTCAAGAGTGTGTGAGAACTATACTTTCAGATAGTAAATTACCAAAGTATTTTTGGACAGAAGCAGTTGTTACCGCCTGTTATATTTTAAATAGAATTTTAATTAGACCTTTAACTGATAAGACATCTTATGAACTTCTTCACCCAAAGAAACTTAAGGTATCTTATTTTAGAATTTTTGAAAGTAAATGTTTTATTTTAAATACAAAGGATAACTTAGATAATTTTGATCCTAAATCCGACAAAGGTATCTTTATTGGATATTCTAATAGAAGTAAAGCGTACATAGTGTTTAATTTAAGAACTAACACCGTCGAAGAAACAATGCATGTTTCATTCGATGAAAATCTCAAAAATTTTGAAGATACAAATGATGAAGAGGATTTAATCACTCAAAATCAAGAGTCGACTGAAACTAATAATGAAATTAATCATCCTAATAAAAAGATTAAACTTTTAAAAGATCATCCTATATAAAATGTACTTGGAGATATGCAATATATTGTTAAAACTAGATATCAACTAAGTAAAATGAGCAATGTAGCCTTTATATCAACTATTGAACCCAAAATCCAAAAAAAGCATCAACTGATGATTCATGAATTTTGGCTATGCAAGAAGAACTAAATCAATTCACTAGAAATGATGTTTGGGAACTTGTTCCTAGACCTGAAAATAAAACTATAATTGGAACAAATGGGTTTATAAAAATAAAATGAATGAACAAGGAGAGGTCGTTAGAAATAAAGCCCGGTTAGTCGCTCAAGGTTTTTGTCAAGAAGAAGGAATAGATTTTGATGAAACCTTTGCTCCCATAGCAAGATTAGAAGCCATTAGAATTCTACTTTTTTTCGCAAATCATAATAATTTCAAATTATATCAAATGGATGTTAAAAGTGCCTTTTTAAATGATTTTGTAAAAGAGGAAGTATATGTTGAACAACCACCACTTTTTGAAAATGAAAATTACCAAATCATGTTTACAAACTTAAGGAAGCTCTATATGGTCTAAAAAAAGCTCCTAGAGCCTGGTATGATAGACTAAGATCTTACTTATTACAATCAAATTTTGAAATTGGTAAAGTAGATAATACTCTTTTTGTCAAAAGAAATAAAAATGATATTCAACTAGTACAAGTTTACGTAGATGATATCATTTTTGGATCAACTAATCTTGAAATGAACAAAGAATTTTCTAAAATAATGACAAAAGAGTTTGAGATGAGTCATATGGGTGAATTAAGCTTCTTTCTAGGATTATAAATAAAACAATTAGATAATGGTATATTTATTAGTCAAGAAAAATACGCTAAAGACCTAGTTAGTAAATTTGGTTTGACTATTGCAAGTGGAAAACCCACTTCCATAGCAACCAATGAGTACCTAAGTAAATAAGATCTCTCAAAAGATGTAGATCAAAAATTATATAAAGGAATGATTGGATCACTACTATATATCACTTCTAGTAGACCTGATATCATGCATAGTGTTTGTCTCTGTGAAAGATATCAATCCCAACCTAAAGAGACTCACTTAAAAGCCGTAAAACGGATCATAAGATATGTTAAACACACCTTTGATTAGGGGTTATTTTATTCTAAAAATGATTCTTTTGACTTAATATCTTACTGTGATGCTGATTATGCTAGTTGTAAATCAGACCGAAAAAGTGCAAGTGGAACTGATCACTTTTTGGGGCATTCTTTGATTTCCTCATTTAGTAAAAAGAAAAACACAGTTTCTTTATCAACAACCAAAGCAGAGTATATTTCTACTGCTTTGGCTTGTTCTTAAGTAATATATATGCAACAAACTTTAAAAGATTTTGGTTTAAATATCTCAAAATCACCAATTTATTGTGATAATACTAGTGCAATAAATTTATTCAAAAAAACTACTCATCATGCTCGAACTAAACATATTGATATCAGACATCATTTTCTCAGAGATAATATAAGTAAGGAAGTAATTACTCTCGATTATATCCATTCTGAGAATCAAATATGTGATAACTTAACAAAACCCTTAAATGAATTTATATTTACTAAATTAAGAAGAGAGTTAGGTGTTTGTTCAATAACTGAATTATATAATATAAATAACAAAGTGTAATTAAAAATTGAATTAAAATAAATCAAATAGCAAAAATATTAAGCAACATGTAGACAACCCCTCCTGCCCTTGTCGACATATAACGATTTTTTATTTTTGAAATTTTCCCACCAAAATTCAAATAAGTGGTTATATATTCTTCTTATTTCGAAATTTTGATGATTCTTTCTGTTCTCTCTCTGTTCTAATTTCTGAAAATAATTAAACAGTGGCCTCCTCTTCTAAATCTAACAAAAAATCAACCTTTTCATTCCCTTCTCCTTCTACTGGACCATTTCAACGAACTACGCTCGCACGAGTGATGAAAATAAGGATTCCTCAAAGGATGCACTGCAATTAATGACTGAAATTCAAGTGGTGCAACTTAGAATGGCCAAAGAACAAGAATGGAAAGGCAAAATCCTTTGAAATTTGCAAAAGTTTCTAATGGACAATCCCGCTAATCCGATCTTGATTGATGAAGAGTCTTCAGGAGATCAAGTGCAAGAGGACAATGAGGAAGAAGAGGAAGCCTTCATGGAAGAAGAGCACGCTGAAGATGACGACAAAGTCGCTTGCGTTGGCGAAGTGTGCTTTGACAAGGATGGAAATCAAGTCAAACCACGTGGACATTTCTGTTTCCATTGCCCAAATTGTTCTATTCGTAGATCTCCAATTTTCAAGGATACACATTAGTTTCTTTTCTCTCTTTTCTTTTGTTATATGTTCTTTCTTACGTTCTCTACGAAAATGTAAATATAACAATATATAATTAATAATTGATTTGTGTTCTTCTATTTGAATTATCACTATTGTAAGTATTATCATATATGGATTCTTAGTTAGGATAGTTAGTTATTAAGGACTAAGTTTTAGTTTTAGAGTTAAGTGATGATTATTTATGATGACACTATCATTATAATCAGATTTCATATAGTATTAGTTTTAGGGGGAGTGATATAGTTTGGAGTTAGTTTTTTTTGTTGATGACAAAGGGGGAGAAGTATAAAATAGGATAGTTAGGCATATATTAAGGGGGGGTTATTAGTTTTAGAGGGAATTATAAGGATAGAAGTAGTATTTTATAAACAAAGGTTGTCATCATCAAAAAGGGGAAGATTGCTAGTCCTTGAGATGATGGTTTTGATGACAATAACCTTAGGAATTGTTATAAAATATAAACAATAACATTATAGTTTAGATATACATGTATATGCAGGATTTAACCATGCAAGTACCAAGAATGAAGACTGTATAGTATAGAGATTCAAGATATTAAGATTGAAGACTCATGAGTATCAAGATTATCAAGAGTTCAAGATTTCAATAATAAGTAATTTAATGAGGAATTTTGTTAAAACTCCTAGAAAAGCACTGGAATCTTAAAATCCAATTTATTCGTGGAATGGAATCCACTACGAGCCTGTTAAAGGGATGGAACCTACGAAAAATCTAGTGGAACATTGTTTTGTATCCACTAACTTTTATTCAAATGTTTCTTACAAAATTATATCTTGTTTTCAAAATGATTTCAAAACCTTCCTTTTAAAAGAATCAAAAATATCTATCCTCGTTTTAAAATACTTTTAGCCTCAAAATAATCTTTATCTTCAAAATCAAATTATCCTTGGTTTTAAACTATTTTTTAATAATAATATATTTAAATTTTAATATTTATACTTAGATTTAAATATAAAATTAAAGTAAAATTTTATATATATCAAAATATTATTCTTTATATTTATTTATGTATTTTAACTATAGTTAAGTATATTTATAAAAGTTTAGTATTAATACAAGATGAAGTCATTTTCAAAGAAAAATAAATTACCAAAATTTCCTTAGGCCTGTCGAAAACCCCAATCTAACCATGTCGATAAGGTGGCAGTTTGATTCAAAAATTTGAATTTCAAAAGAAGTGTCTATTCGTCATATCCTTTCACGAATGGACATGGCTGTTGTTCTACTATAAATAGGGTTAGATTTAACCGAATTTTGATTCATATTTTCTCTGATTTCACTCCTTTTCTTCCACGTTTCTTTATATATATTTTTTATTACTCTGCCGAAATCACTATTGAATCTAACTAGATCATCTCTGGTTTGATTCTCTATAACTATCTCAACAAGATCTCAGTGTTATTCAGAGTTACAGGCTTCTTTGTAATAAACACAGCGAGAAAAGGTGTGATTGTAGCCTGTGAAATCAATCAAGCGAGAAAAGATGTGATTGTAGCCTAGGAAATCAATTGGGTGAACTTGTTGCCCATAAAATCAAGTATCTCTACCCAAAGGATTGTGAATCTAGAGTGGTGTACCTCATGGCCTTGAAATAGAGGGTGTAATTGTACAATTACTTTTGAAAGGAAATCCGTACTTGTGTGGGACTGGATGTAGGGTAACTCCGAACCAGTATAAAATCCGGTGTATTCTTTCCTTTATTGCTTTTACTCTATTTCTGAATCTGTGATCATTTTTGTGTCTGAATATTGCATACATTTGTGTTCAAATTAATATAATCTCAAAATGATTTAGTAATTTCTTAAAACACTATTCACCCCTCTCCCTCTAGTGTTAATTCTAGCCTTAAGATCCGTAATCCGCATTTCTCATAGTATGTACGTGTGTGCATGTATGTATGTGTGTGTTCATATATGTATATATATGCATTTGAACTAACTAATATTTCCAACCACAATAAAAATTCAGTTTTCTATACGTTAAAATTAAATATGACTTAGGATACATACATACATACATACATATATATATATATATATATATATATATATATATCATACAAATATATTGTTAAAAATACATTAAAAAATAATGTTAAAGTAAAACAAGTAGATTTTATAATGCTTAAAAACTTTGAAAAATCCCAGTATCTTTTTTTAGCTTCTAGTACATTTCAACAATAGTAACTACTTAAAACCTTTACAAAATTCGTTAAAAGCTGCAATTGTAGTCGAGCGACATTCGAAAAAGAATTTAGAAGCGGCGATTGCCAAAATTTGTTAGAAGCAGCATTTGCCAAAATATTTAAAATCATAAATTAAACAAGAATTGAGAAAATTCACAACTTAGTCGAGTAAAGAAAATCGAAAATGAAACAAGAACCAAGAAAAGGAATTGGCGATACCTGAATCCTGTTAGATTGATGTAGCAGTAGATGAAGAAGTAGTCGAAAGAGTAATTAGGGTTTTCTGATTAGGATTTTCGATGAGGGTTAGCAGGAGAAGAGGATTTCGATTAGCGATTTTTCCCTTTGGTTTTTCCTTTTCTTACATGGGAAATCGGGTTACAATGTAGAAGGGTGGGTTAAGCCTGGTCAGGTATGATAACATTGGGTAAAGGAGACGGATGTTAAATTTAATGGGTCTCGGAATTTTGTTATCTGAGTAAATCACATTAAATGTCATAAATAAGTTAATCATAGGTATATAAAATAGTCATAAAAATCAATAGTTGTTTAGAAAAATAAAGAATATTCTGCTAAAAGATAACAAATCTCAATTGGGATGGTGGCTAACAAAAGAAGATCTGAATTTGATGTCAACGTTCGAATTTGATCTTCGCCTCTTCCTTTAGCTTGACCGCCGTCATGATTTTCAAATTCTAGATTTTTTTCCCTTTGGGAAATTAAGTGGATAGTATTGTGCCTGCATTGAGGAAAAAGAAGAGTGACTATGTTAGAATTTATATTGACTAAACATATGTGATAGGTACATGTCAAATGTAGGGAAGCAAAGAATGACACTGCAGTGGGAAATAAGGCAAATGACAAAATGTCTTAACATTACTTTGTGTATTGAATTGTTGAAATTGATATTTTAGGCATTACGAAAAAGGCTTCACTTTGACCTTGTTGGACAAAGGTTTTACTTTATAGTATATGATTAGGAAAATGTGCAATATTTAACAAAGAGAAAAATAGTAGTGAATTAACAAGCTACCAACCATAAATTTTTGATAATTACCAAATCGATGTTGACTAGTTAAGATTGGTCAAAAGGTTGTTAATATTAGCTAATCGTTCATGATAAATAAGTCGAATTAGTGAATGTCTTTTACATTGGTTACATCAATTAAAACGATTATATGCCCACCATTACTTTGAAGTTTTTTTTACTAATTCCTTGGTATGCTATAAACTAGTTGTTTCATTTATTAGTTAAGAAAAATTACAGCGAATGAGATTTTTGATATTAATTATTAACTGTAATTTACTAATTATTCATGGTTAACTATTATAAATTATTAAATATAATAAATAATTATTAATTATAAATAAAAATAAGTAATTATAAATTATTTATTAATAATCATTATTATAAATTATAAATAATTGCCCATCTAAGTTTTCATCTACAAATTATTAAATATACGTTGCCATTTAAAAATTATTTAAGTAAGTATTAAATATTTACTATTAATTATAAATTAATAGTTATTATAATATTTTAAGCAATCCTAAACATATTCAAAGATTTAACATAAACCTATAAGTAAAATTACTTTTGAAAGAGTTGTAGTAAATTAATATCTAGTTGTGTCAACGACCTCTAGCTTAAGTATTTAAAGGTATGACAATTTAGACAAAGGTTTTAAAGGTCATAGGTTCGAGGCCCCGAGACATCATAATGAATGTTATGCTTGAATAAAGTATCACTCTTGTTATCAAACGATTAATATCAAGTTATTAAATACAATGTTTTACAACCTTTTAAAGTAGTTGTTAAAAAGGTACTGATGATGTTCACAAATAAACATTGTAAAAAATATGCTTTCACAACGTTTTGATATAAAACGTTGAAAAAGTTATGTTTTACAGCATTTTTCTTAAAAAGCTTGTGAAAAAGTAGGTTTTTATAACCTTTTTGTAGAAAAGGTTGTAAAAAGGGTTTTTTTACCATGTTTAGAAACCAAACATTGTAATAAGGTGTACTTGTTGTTGTGGATATTATTATGTGTTAATAGGGTACAAATACATTATGATAATTGGTTTATGATTTACATTAGTAAAGAATTAGCATAGTAGTTATACTTGCATGTACATTGAGTTGATGATGGGGGGTCATTACCCTGCCTTGTTCGAATTCCATGGAGGGAAACCTTATAAGGATGGTAGGCTATAATACATCATATTTTGGAGAGACATAATATGGGAAATAACTAATAATATACTTTATTAAAAAATAATTAAGTGAATTTAATTGAAAGAATTATGAATGGATATTTGAATGAATGAATAAGAGAGACTTTAGCTATGGGTGGTTTAATGAAATAAGAATAATTAGGGAGATTATAATTAACCATGTAAGTATAAAGGAATATAGATTAAACAAATGAATAAAGAGGATTTGTATTAAGGGAAATAAGTATACATCCTTAACATATTTTCCTATCCCATCACATTAATTTCATTCACTCTACACAAACCAAAAGGAAGAATATTGGTCGGCCACCATTTTTAATGAAAAAGAAAAAGAAGAAAATCAAACTAAAAGGAAGAGCTTTCATGTCTTAGAAGAAAGAGGACTTTAATCAAATTTTAATCAAGCTAAGGTGAGTCACACATTCTCTAATCCCCTCCAAACCTATGTAGGTTTGAATTGTATGTGTTTACGGTGCTAAAAATATGATGAACAAATTTTAGGAAATAAAGAGTGATTTCATTCATGTTTGAGCATTGAATGGTATTGGTTTTAGAGGTAAAACACGAATCAAACCTCCTCTAATTCATTTGAAATTTTTATAATGATTAAAACATTAATTTAAAGATGTATTTTTTATTTCATAATTTTCCAAATTATAAGGATTTCGTTTTAATTTTTAGAGTTAGGAATTTTTTTAATTTTAGGTTCTAATTATTTAAAAACATGAAAAATAACTGTTTTGGCTTGAAATTATTATCTATGGTAGTATAAATAATTGGATTTTAGGAATTTTTAGGGACATCCCATGCATTTTTGATCTGATACAAATCATTTAGTTTTGGGAAAAGTTAATTACAATTGGTAATTTAACCGATTACTGAAGGAAATAATTAATAATTGAGGTGCAAAAGGAATTATATCTTTGATTTTCCTGAAAAAATAACTGCCAATGAGAATTCAAAATAAAACATGGTTTGGTGGAAAATAATTACTATTAATGGAAATAAAATGGTTTTCAAGATAATTACAAATTACAACTATAACCTGCAATAGCCTATGAACTTGACATGCGATAGTTCCATTTGCCAACCCACGATAGCTTTAGAACTTGACATACGGTAGCTTATAAATGCGACATGTGGTAGCTTCTATTTCCCAACATGTGATAACTTTTAAACTTAATATATGATAGCTCCTATTAATCAACTTTCGATAGGTTTAGAAGATGACATGTGATAGCATTTAGGACTCAACACTTGAAGCTTTAGAGGATGGCATGTGATAACTTTTGGGGCTCAACTTGCGATAGCCTTATATCTCGACTTGCGATATCTTAGCATGCGATAGGTTGGCATGTAATGGATAAATCTTTGATAGCATTAGTATGTGGCTTAAGATATCATAGCATGCGATAGCTAAATATTATAAAGCTTAAGAGTGCGACTTGCAATAGTTTAGCATGTGGTAGTTCAACCTTTGATATCTTTAACTATGATATGAAATAGCTAAGATTTAAGACACTTGATAGCTTAAAATAAAACGAGGATTGCAATAGCTATCGGTAATGTTGGTGTAAGGCCTTAGTGGCAACCATATGTCTAAACATGAAAATATATCTAGTAAGTTGGTGTAAGGCCTTAGTGGCAACCACATGTCTAAACATGACATTGTACTTGGTAACATTGGAGTAAGGCCTTGATGGAAACTAAATGTCAAAGTATGACATGATGTTGGTATAAGGCCTTAGTGGCAACCGAACACAAATGGTGTAAGGACTTAGTGGAAACCAAAGGTCTAAATACGACATTATATTCGGTAACGTTAGTCGAAGGCCTTAGTGGAAACCTAATTATCCATTCTTGATATAAATAGGAAATCAAGAAAAAGGCATGAGTGGCAATTTAAAGTATCCAACCCCGACATTAAAAGCAGTCAGAATAAGGCATGTGTGGAAATCTAAATAAATCGACTATAGAACTCAATCTGGATATATTGTTAAAAAATAAGCTCATACTTGTGGTTGAACTAATGTTATGAGTTGAGCGTGATATGGTAATTACCAGATAACATGAAGTAATTGTCATTGATTGAATTAGTGTCGGGAAAACCCATTTCGTGCTTCAGTGGTATGGTCTCGCTATATGATTTGATTGTTTAAGGTGAAGTATTACTCATACTTGGCTTTATGTCAGACTCGTATTTTTATCATTTCCCACAATACAGGGGTAATCATTTGAGTAGGATGAGCTTATGGTTTAGATAGGTTGATTTTGGGAAAGATGTATAAAATCTCCAAAGAAAAATTAGGAGGCTAATTGCTAATAAAAGTCATATTAAATTTCCGCTATTGTAAAAATAGATCGTATACCTGGTTAAGTGTTCATATCGACATCTATATATCAGTTATGAAACAACTATTTATGTTTTATTATATTTACTCTATGTGGGTACAAACTGGGTTAATGAATATGTAGTGACATTTGCGAAAGAAAATTTTATGTATTGAAAATATTTAGTTGCTCTGATTACTTAGTTTTATGAAAAAATACTGATCTCAATTTTTTGCTTGAACATAATTCTAGTGATGACATAACATCATCGATGTTCATTTTTAGGTACCGAAGTAAGGATGTCACAGCAAAGAACATTGTTTGGATTGTATATGATGCAAATGATAAAGATTAATCCATTAGGGCCTACGATTTGTTGGGTGGACTTAAAGTCAAAATCCTAAAGCAACTGAGTCCTAACACTCACTAGAGAAATCTAAAGATTTCTCTATCTCTCTTTAGGTTTTGACAAATATAAAAATCTTGTGGGAGCCATACTAGAAAAATGAAATTAACACATTTAACCTTTCCAATATTATAAGAACATATCCTATACAATTAAATTATACAATACAATTAGTTTGTGCAACTAGTCTAGCTGATAAAAAAACTATCAAATGAAATATATAAATGACCAAATTAAGATTGACAACGAAATATAAAATATATCTACAAATCTTTTGGTATGTTGTCATTAAATACCTTCATAATATACGGCTACTAAATACCTTCATACCTTGCCAACATGGATGTTTATTTGTATGTAAGAGCCAAATTATACGGCTACTAAATACCTTCATACCTTGGTAACACGGTTGTTTATTTGTATGACTTTTGATCTCCAAAAAATACAAGAATATATATATATATATATATATATATATATATATATATATATATATGACCCATATTCAAACACATATGAATGTTATATAGTGAATAGTCATGTTCATAATATATGAAATCTCAATGAAATTAGTTGATTTTAAGTATGCATGTAAACCATATTGTGAGATCATTTACTCAATAAGATTGAATTAAATTAGGATCTTATGGTGTTAGATGTAGCATTAGACCAAGAACTACTAAGCGAACCTAGGAATTCGATAAGTGAAATGTCAATTCGATAATTTTTTGTAAATTGCAACTTATCGACATCCTTAAATGCCAAAGATAGTCAAATGTACTTTTGTAAAGAATTTGGTGCAATCTTGCGGTAAGGGTGTCTTTTTCAATCGTTTGACCATTTGAAAGAAAAGCGAATGTTCTAGAGTGGATGTAATATATACATGGTTGGGATGAAGAGAGTGAATAGTCACCTCTACTTCATGAAGAAACAACACGGACTGTATAAAATACTAATTGTTCACGATGGAAAATTATATCGATTAGAATACCGTCGAAAAATGTAATAATAAAATCGCAAGCACATGGCGTACGATCGTAGTACATATGAAAGTATGGGTTGATTCATAGGGAAAGCTATAATCTCAAAATTACCCAATCAAATTAGCCCAAAAGTGTTTAGCTAAAAACTGTAGAAAAATGAAGGTAAAAACCAGAGTAAAAACGAAAATAAACTATGAGATTAAGTAGCAATTTAGAGGCAAATCCTCTATCATGTTCCAACAAATCAACACATGATAAATTTGTAATCTCTTTTTAATCAGTTGAGGAACTAGCGAATGTATTTACTATAAGTATGGCCTAATTGTGTTATTAACTAACGCAACATAAAACACCAAACTCTAACATACCCTCTAACCCATTTGTCAGCTCTCGTGAAAATGGCATTAAATTAAAAATAAGATCTATTTTAAGCATTATTTATTTACTATGAATTAGTAACATAAAGCATCAAATTTTGATTCTATCTTCACTTGCATTGTCAAAATTATATTAAGATTAAAGGGAAACTTATGTTTATGTTTAATTAAGCATAGCCTATTTTTTATGAACAACATAGGCTATCAAATTCAATATTAAACAACAAAATCCCATACACATCAAAATTTCTATTGAGCACAAAAAAGAGATCATAAATGAAATCATTGTGTTAATTTTATATGATTCATGAGAACTTCAATACCCCTAAATTAAAGAGGTTTAGCTTCTAATATTTGACTACATTTTAACATAAAGTGATTTCATTATAAACATAAATGAAAAGAAAAGTTAAAAGAAGAGAGCTAAGTATTGAAATAAAAGAAATCTACACTGCCAACATGAAATAAAAAGAGAGCATGTAAGAAAAATAACATAGAAGAAAGGAGCATATACATGAACAAGGAAATGAAGCCATTAAAGTGAAAATTTTGTTCTTTAATTTTCTTACAACTTTCATAAAAGAGAATAGACTTTCTACATGAGACATAATGATGCAGCTCAGGGGATAAGTCGTACACGACTTAAGGAGGAAGGCTTAAGTCGTTCACGAGTTAAGGAAGGCCGTTCACGAGTTAAGGAAGCTTCGATTTTAAGTCTTAAGTCGTTCACGAGTCAATTAGGGGAGGAAGGTCTTAAGCCGAAGGAGGAAGCTTCGGTTTTAGGTCGTTCAGAGGTTTTAGGTCGGCAACGACCTAAGAAAGAAGACTTAGGTCGGCAACGACCTAGAGGAATGTGACTGAAGGAAGATGAAGCGCATGAAGGCTAAGTCGCTACCGGGTTATCCTCAGTAGGTCGTACACGACCTATGATGAGTCGCTATGTGTACGTCATATAGTTGAGTCGTAAGTCGTGTGCTTGTTATACTGTTGTATTTTCTTAAACCTAAGTGTTGAAGAGTTAGTATTACTTTAAGTCGTGTGTCTTTAAGTCGTTTGTGATGTTGAGTCGTAATACGGTTGAGCCGCTGTGTTGTATACATGTGTTGTGTTGTAGTTGAGTCGTGAGTCATGAGTCGGCAACGACTTAAGGGGAGTTAAGTCGGCAACGACTTAAGGGTCTGGGGTTGGAAATGCTATAAATAGGGAGCGTGTTGTACATTTCAGTGGTTGTTGATTTTTGAATAAAATTCTTGTTTGATTGCTGTGTGCTTTCATCCTAAATTGGTAGTTGAGTGTAATCTCCTATCTCCACTTTCGGTTATTCGAGTGCGCTCGAATTAACGATTGTTGAAGCCGATTCGCGGAATCAAGTGCGCTTGATCAACGCTTGAAGAATTGAAGATCTTCTTTCACGGTATCGTGCGCGATCAACGTGACGAGGATAGCTAGAATTCGGTATCTTCGGATCAACGAATTTGGGAATTTTGGTATTCATCAATCCACCAATTGCTACATTTCATCGATTTCATTTGTTTTCGTAATATCCGCTGCGTCAGTTTGGTATCAGAGCTTGACTTAACCAATCATAGCTAAGACGTGTCTTGGAGCCAAGGAGTTTGAAGTTTGGTGTTCATCGAGTTCATCTGGAAGTTGCAACAAGAGGAGAACTTTCGATCCATTCCATTTTGGATCAAAGTGTGGAAGTTGTTTGAATTTGATTTGTGTTGAAGTGTTGAGGCCGAGCCAAGTTGAGTTGGAGCCGTGCTTGTTTGACTTGTGTTGAAGTATTTGTTGAAGTGTTGTAAAGTTCAATCATGCCACCAAGGAGAGCTAATCGTCATCAAAATGTTGAAGCGTTGTATAGAAGAGAAGAGGCCGAGCAAATGGAACAATGCATTAATGAGAAATTTGATGAAGGCATTGGAAAGTTAGAGAAGTTGATGAATGATTTGAATCAAGATCAAAGGAGGAGATCACCAATCTCGAACCATGGAGGAAACCGAGTTTCTCCATCGGTTACGGAAGCGAGGAGGGTATCACCGCAATCTTTTAGAGAGAGAAGAGAAACATCAATTTCGTCAAGAAGAGATCACCATGACTGTGGACATGAAGAGAGGAGAACTCCACGTAAGTTTGAAAATGAGCCATATAGAGATGAAAAGAGACATGGTAGAAGAGACATGCGTGATCAAAGGGATGTTGATGGTCGAGATCGATATAGACGTACATTTGATTATGATGAAGAGGGTGATAGAGCTAGCATTCATTATCGAGTTCGAGACCAAGTTCAAAATTCATATCGAGATGTAGATGATGATCGACGATGGGAATCGGGAATGAAGATGGAAATTCCAGAGTTCAAGGGTGGAATGGCAGCAGAAGAATTTCTTGATTGGTTGTCTAATGTTGAAGAGATTTTTGACTTTAAAGAAGTTCCTGAGCATAGAAGAGTGAAGTTAGTTGCTACTAGGTTGAGGGGTAGAGCTTTAGCATGGTGGCAGCAAACTAAACTTACACGGGAGAGAATGGGAAAGTCGAAGATTGAATCATGGGAGAAGATGAAGAAGTTGATGAAGGCTACATTCTTGCCCTACAATTATCAATCACTTATGTATCAGAGGTTGCAGAATCTGAGGCAAGGGACGAAGACTGTTAATGATTATGCTGATGAATTTTATCAACTGATTGCTCGAAATGATATTATGGAGACGGAAGAATAGCTGACTGCTAGGTTTGTTGGAGGGTTGCGAATGCAGATTCAGGATATGGTGAATATGTTTGATCCTAGATCTGTAGCAGAAGCACATCAGAAAGCGTTGGCTTGGGAGAAGCAGGGAAGGCGTGGAGGTGGTGTGTTTACTAATTCCAATAATCAAGTGAAGGGTGTTAGTGGAAGCTCTAATGTTCCTAAATCTATCAGTAAACCAGTTGTGAATGAAGTTGCGAAGACGAAGGTCAACAACAGTTTCAAGTGTTACAATTGCCAGGAAGTGGGTCACAAGAGTAATGAATGTCCGAAGCCGAAGAAACGAACTATGATCGCTGAAGTTGAAGGTGAGGATGTTGGAGAAGGTTATTCTAGTCCAGTTGAGGAGGATGAACATGATATTGCATCAGGAGATGAAGGATGTAATCTAATGATGAGGAGGTCTTGTTTAATACCGAAGCAAGAAGAAGAAGCTAGTTGGTTGAGGAGTAACATCTTTCAATCAACATGCACTATTCTGGGAAAGGTTTGTAAATTTGTGATTGACGCTGGAAGTTGTGACAATATTATTTCTACTGAAGCTGTGAGAAAGCTGAAGTTAAAGATGGAGAAACATCCTAATCCTTACAAGTTAGCGTGGCTGAGAGAAGGAGGAGAGGTGAAGGTGGACAGGCGAGTTCGAGTTCCATTTTCTATTGGGAAGAAATATAAAGACGAGATCTGGTGTGATGTGGTTGAGATGGATGTTTGTCACTTACTTTTGGGAAGACCATGGCAGTATGATCGAGCAGTGCAGCATGACGGTCGGACCAATAGCTACAGTTTTATGTTTGAAGGTGTTAAGATCATTTTGGTTCCAAAGAAGAGACAGCAAGAAGAAAGCAAGTCAGAAGAGATTAAGGAGCTGAAGACTTTATTGACCTCGAAAGAATTTATTGAAGAAGTAGCGGAGAGTCCAGAGGTATTTTTGTTGATTGGACATGAAGCCACTGAATCTGTAGAAGTTCCAAAGGAAGTAAAACCGGTATTGGAAGAATTCAGAGATGTGTTTCCTGAAGAATTACCAACTGAGTTACCACCGTTGCGGGATATTCAACATCAGATTGATCTTGTGCCAGGGGCAGTATTACCACACAGGCCACATTATAGGATGAGTCCTAAGGAGCATGAGGAACTGAGAAGGCAGGTGGAAGAGTTGTTAGAACAGAGGCGTATTCAGGAGAGCTTGAGTCCTTGTGCAGTGCCAGCCTTATTGGTGCCGAAGAAGGATGGTTCGTGGAGAATGTGTACGGATAGTCGGGCTCTAAATAAGATTACTGTGAGATACAGGTTTCCTATGCCAAGGTTTGATGATTTGATTGACCAGTTGAGTGGAGCTGTTGTGTTTTCAAAGATTGATTTGAAGAGTGGATACCATCAAATTCGTATAGACCAGGTGATGAATGGAAGACTGCTTTCAAAACCAAGAAGATTTATACGAATGGTTGGTTATGCCGTTTGGTTTATCAAATGAACCGAGTACTTTTATGAGAGTGATGAACCAGAATTTCAGACCATACATTGGGAAGTTTGTGGTAGTTTACTTTGATGATATTTTGATCTACAGTGGAAGTATGGAAAAGCATGTCCAGCATTTGCGTGAAGTACTGTTGATTCTACGACAGGAGAAATTTTATGCTGCAACAAAGAAGTGTGTGTTTATGACGGACAGTGTTTTATTTCTGCGATATGTTCTATCGAAAGAAGGAATTCAAGTGGATGAAAGTAAAGTAGAAGCTGTCAGGAGTTGGCCACAGCCCAAGACGATTACTGAAGTGAGGAGTTTTCATGGATTGGTATCTTTCTATCGAAGATTCATTCCACATTTTAGTAGTGTGATGGCACCTATAACCGATTGCATGAAAGGAAAGAAGTTTGAGTGGTCAGAGGAAGTAAGGGTTGCTTTTGAGAAAATCAAGACACTATTGACGACAACACCAATTCTAGTTTTACCGGATTTTCAATTGTTATTTGAGTTACACACTGATGCTTCTAAGGTTGGGATTGGAGGGGTGTTGAGTCAGAAGGGACGTCCTATTGCATACTTTAGTGAGAAGTTATCAGGGGCAAAGATGAGATATAGTACGTATGATGTGGAGTTTTATGCTGTAGTGCAAGCAGTGAAGCATTGGAGACATTATCTATTTCAGAAGGAGTTTGTACTCTATACGGATCATGAAGCTTTGAAGCATTTGCAAGGGCAGGACAAAATTTCAGCTAGGCACGCTTCATGGGTCGCGTATCTACAACAGTTTACTTTTGTCGTGAAACATAAGTCAGGGGTGACGAATCGTGTGGCTGATGCTTTGAGTAGGAGGAGTCATTTATTAACGACAATGAAAATTGAGGTGACAGGATTTGAATTATTGCCAGAATTGTTTGAGGAGGATCCTTACTTTGCAAAGTTCGTTGAGAAAGTTAAGGATGGAGATACTGATGAATTTGCGTTGGTTAATGGTTTCTTATTCAAGGGGAATCGATTATGTATACCAGAGAGCAGTTGGGACATGAAGTTATGCCAAGCAGAGTTTGCACATAATCATACAGTTAATAGAAGCACAGGTTACAGTCCATTTCAGATTGTATATTCAAATCTGCCCAGGGGACCGTTGGATTTAGCGGTAGTGCCACAACCAAAGGGGACGGTTAAACGAGCTGTAGACTTTGTTGATGGGTTGACGGAATGTCATAAAATCGTTCAGGAACGATTGGAGAAGTCGAATGAGAAATATAAGAGATTTGCAGATTTGAAGCGACGAAGTATTGAATTTAACGAAGGTGATTTGGTTTACGCTGTGTTAACCAAGGATCGTTTTCCAGTAGGCGCTTATAACAAGTTGAAAGCCAGAAAAATTGGTCCTGTAGAAGTTGTGAAACGAATCAATGAAAATGCTTATAAGTTGAAGCTGCCGAAGGACGTGTACACTTCTGACGTGTTCAATGTTAAGCATCTTGTACCATATTATGGAGATGGGCAATCCGATGTTGGAGAATTTACAAATTTGAGGACGAATTTTTCTCAACCTGGGGAGGATGATGCAGCTCAGGGGGTAAGTCGTACACGACTTAAGGAGGAAGGCTTAAGTCGTTCACGAGTTAAGGAAGGTCGTTCACGAGTTAAGGAAGCTTCGATTTTAAGTCTTAAGTCGTTCACGAGTCAATCAGGGGAGGAAGGTCTTAAGCCGAAGGAGGAAGCTTTGGTTTTAGGTCGTTCAGAGGTTTTAGGTCGGCAACGATCTAAGAAATAAGACTTAGGTTGGCAACGACCTAAAGGAATGTGACTGAAGGAAGATGAAGCGCATGAAGGCTAAGTCGCTACCGAGTTATCTTCAGTAGGTCGTACACGACCTATGATGAGTCGCTATGTGTACGTCATATAGTTGAGTCGTAAGTCGTGTGCTTGTTATACTGTTGTATTTTCTTAAACCTAAGTGTTGAAGAGTCGGTATTACTTTAAGTCGTGTGTCTTTAAGTCGTTTGTGATGTTGAGTCGTAATACGGTTGAGCCGCTGTGTTGTATACATGTGTTGTGTTGTAGTTGAGTCGTGAGTCATGAATCGGCAACGACTTAAGGGGAGTTAAGTCGGCAACGACTTAAGGGTCTGGGGTTGGAAATGCTATAAATAGGGAGTGTGTTGTACATTTCAGTGGCTGTTGATTTTTGAATAAAATTCTTGTTTGATTGCTGTGTGCTTTCATCCTAAATTGGTAGTTGAGTGTAATCTCCTATCTCCACTTTCAGTTATTCGAGTGCGCTCGAATCAACGATTGTTGAAGCCGATTCGCGGAATCAAGTGCGCTTGATCAACGCTTGAAGAATTGAAGATTTTCTTTCACGGTATCGTGCGCGATCAACGTGACGAGGTTAGCTAGAATTCGGTATCTTCGGATCAACGAATTTGGGCATTTTGGTATTCATCAATCCACCAATTGCTACATTTCATCGATTTCATTTGTTTTCGTAATATCTGCTGCGTCACATAAGAGGGTATATATATACATGCATAAAACTCTAATTCATTTTTATTTAACTACCCAAAATGCCCTTAATTTGTGTAGCCTCCAAGTAATCATTAAGGAATCAACTAATCTTCATTTACATGTGCTTTCCCTTTTAATATCCACTAATATGTGCATATGTTTTTAATTGTGGTCCATTAGTTAGTGGGTAGGTGGGTTTCTCCATGTTGCATCAATTCTTTTCTTCCCTTAATTTTTTAGCTTTGAATATTTGTGCATGCATACATCCATGAAGCTGCATCCATTTTCTCAGTTTCCTACAGATAAAAATTAAAAAGTGCAAATGAATTTCCTCAAAATTAATTCATACACAAATTATCATTTTGCCCCCAAACGAAGGTGAATGAAAATTATCATTTTGCCCCAAATGAAGATGAATGAATGCTAATTTGAAAAAAATTTATATTTTTGTTTAAAAAAGTAAAAATACTCTAATATATTCATTTAATTTAATAAAAGAAGATTAAATACGGGAGTAGAAATATACATTTCTATGTGCTCATCAAATACTCCCACATTTATCTTTTTAATCGTCCATGAATAAACTAAAAATAGGATAAATCCATTTTCATAGGAAATACGACTGCAATGAGCGTATGCAACAAACTGTTAAACCTCTAGGTGTCTCTTATAGGATGAGTGCTATTTCGTGAGGGTTTTCAGTGGATACTACCCACAAAATCCAAATGCAATATGCAAAGTTCCAAACAAAATAAATAATTTACTTTTAAATTGAAAAAAAATAGTAATATATAAGTCTCGGTCATTGTCAAGAAATTTTGGACTTTTAGTAATCAAAATTTCCAACAAAAATTAAGTTCTCATCACAACCGGACTCTGGCTTGGCTAGTTGTTTCAGTTAATAACATAGTGAAATTATGAAATAAATTCTTTAATTGGTCATCAAAGTTCGCAAAGTGACATCTTTATTTTTTTTGTATAACAAGTCTGTTGAAAACACAATTTTAGTGTTTTGATGATAACAACTATATGACAATGCTACTAAAATGTTTATTAAGTGATTTCAGGTTATTCATTGTCCGGAGAAAAATAAGCAAAATAAAATCGTTCAAAAATTCAGCCAAGCGGGATTCAAACCTGCATGCTTGCATTAGAATACACATGGAAACCAACTTTACTACAAGCTCTTCTATTATTAGGTGGTTAGAGGATTTTATTATATGAAGTAAAAGTGAATGGAGAAATAAAAAAGAAATAGGATTCAAACCCAGCACACTCAACATGGAACGAGCAACCATTACCACTCCACCACAACAAGTTATGTTAGCCATTGCTACCAAACACTACTTAACAGAAGATATAAGAAATGAAAATGAAAAGCACGAAAGTGGGATTCGAACCCAGCACACTATGATGGTAGCCGCACATCTTACCAACTAAGCCATAGAACATTTTGAAGTTAGCATCAACGGCTACTTTACACAAGAATTCCAAAGCGAATAAGAAATGAAAATTAAAACAACAAACGTGGGAATCGAACCCAGCACACAACAAAGACATGCGCATGTTGTACCAACTGTGCTACACCGCGTTTTGAATTTGATCTCAACGGCTGCTTTATTCAAGCATTCCAAAGCGAATAGTCAAGTTGCTATTCATGTGTCTATTCAACCAATTCCAAACCTCCAACGGATGCATCTTTTCTAATGAGAATTTCTGAAGGATTGTGACTACTTATTGGCTTCCATTCACTTCTATATAAGCCTCCCACCATCCCAAAAACAAAAAGAATTATATTCTCTTAAATCATTCTCGTATTGATTTCAAACGCTCCGACTTCCATAGTCATTCTAAAAGCAAATTTAGACCAGTGCTATTTCACTCCACAACATACAAATCTGGTTCTAATCCACTTCCTAACCTCTGCACGCTCATTCTACATCATTTTTACCGGTTATAGAAGTTGTACTCAAGTTCGACTACTCAGTGTATTGAAGACACAATATATAGTCAAGTTATTTCTTTGTAAAAGAAAATATTGAAGTCCCGTTCGGCTGCTCGGGCAAGTGTACTGAAATCCTGTTCTGCTGCTCAGGTGCCTATTCCTCCGGGCGAAGTGAGGGTGATAGTTAGTTGAAATTCCAGAAGGAGTCTGGGACTGGAAGTAGGACTGGAGGTCCGAACCAGTATAAAAATTTTGCTGTGATTGCTTCTTGCTTTACTTTTTATTCGCGCTACTATTATATTTATATTGCTGCTATTGTGATTACTGCACGTTAACTCTGTATCTATATATTTGGCCATCATTGATCCAGTGCATAGCGACTAACAAAGTCTAATCAATCAAGTGAAGATAGTGCTTGTGTTTCAAGTGCTTACTCTCTCTTTACTTCGAAAAATATTAACATTATTATTATTTACATACAACTAACTCAAATATACTGAGGCCGAATATATCGATCATGCACTGTCTTTCTGGCTCACGTGAGAAGAGTACAATGACTGCAATTGTACATACTTACGTGTGAATACATGACTCTAAGTGTTTATTATTATTATTTTATTTACATACACCTAGCTCAGATATACTGAGGCCATATATACCGTTCATGCACTGCCTTTCGGGCTTACGTGAGAAGAGTATAGAGCGTGACAAGTGTACACACTTATGTGTGTACACATGACTCTAGATGTGTTGTCTTTTTCCTTTTTGTTGAAATTCTTGTTTTTTTTCTTTTATTTAAGTGAAGAGAGAGTTATGCAAAATCATCTTAGCACCACTTAACTTAACGATTAAAAATGTTAACGCATTTACTAGAAATCAACCACTTAATTAGACGAAGACTACCATTTTGAAAACACTTCATAACCATCACTTATGAGTCTCCCTATATACTGGTTACACCAAGTTTTTGTAATTTAACTTTTCTTTTTACTATTCGTTGAGATAAGTAATTTTCTAAAAAAATTAATCTAATGACTAAAACTGTATGCTTACTCTATCATGCCTATTCCACTAGTAAATTATGATGCAATTTTTTTAAGGAAAATACAAAAAAAAATAAACCACGAAAAATCAAAATAAGTGTGAGACTCCCTCCTACACTTCATTTTGACTGTATCTCCACAATCAACCCTGGTGAAAAGAGAAAGATAGAAATATGACCTATATTTACATGAAAATGAAATAATTATTATTCACACTTCATCGAAAAATATAGCGTCAAGGAGTAAATGAAACTATCTTCTAAAGACCAATTCATTTGCCTCGTCAAGTACAAAAGACATAGCTTAAGCTCAGAAAACCCAACCACAAAAGATTTCAAAATTAAACGATGATTTGGAAAAACAAATGTCGTTTTATTAAATATCATATGACTTGTTTTCTTTTTAATGATTTTTGGGGTAGATAGAATAATTGGATGAAGTTCATGTTTATTTTCACCAATTTTGAATTCAAGCTCACTGTTGAAAAATTCTTCAAAATTATTGATTTTAAAATCAAAATCGTGACTTAAATCTACTCCTTTGGAATTCAACAGCTCATCTTCGAAAAGTTCGAAAAATTTGTGATCACTAAATTCATCTTCTTTTGTTGAATTATTCACAACTTCATCATTTTCAAATTGTAACATTGTTATTTGAACTTCATCATGGTCAGTAAAAGGAAGATAGAATTTAAAATCGAGTTCCTCACTCTCAAAAGAGTTGAAATCCAAATCAATTACCATATTTTCAACAACTTCATTAAGATTGTCATTTTCAATTTCAAAGTTGGCATTTGAATATCATTAATTTTTGTAAAAGGTGGACTATAATTTGACTCGTCACACGTTGGGATTTGATTTTGTTGCTTACATTGTCTTATGTGGGTTTCAAACAACACATCCATATGATTTTTTTTGATTTTCTTCCATTTACTTAACTAAATCTAATTCATAATTATTAATTAAAGAATTTTCAATTTGAATTTTTTGAGAGCAAAAATTGTCTATCTCATTGTAATTGAAACTATTCACATTGCCAAAATCATTTAAAAAGTGGTTCACATTTCCATTTGATTTTGAAATTCATTTTGGAGTTCAAAATTTTATTGACATGGGTTATAATCTAAATCATTAGAATTTTGAAGTGAATTAAAATTTTGATTCTTCTGAAATCTTTGAATAAGTTATTGGACAGATATGAATTACACAAATAATTTATCATTTGATTCTATTGTGTAGAAATTTCAAGTAAAGATTTAATAGTTTCGATGCTCTTTTCAAGAGTTGCAGGTTGGCAATTATGTTGAAAATTTTATGCTGCAAAAGTCAACTTGTTTGTACATAGTTGTCATTGAAATATCCATAAAAATTTGATGTGAAACTATATGGATTATTTGATTTTCACAACTATCGTAAAACTTTTGCAAGTAAGAAAATTTAGACATTTTCAAAATACAGGGACTTTTTTTTCCTTTTTTTTGTGTATATCTTTTTGAAAAAAATTTAAGAGAAATGATTAAATAAAATTACAAATGGAAAATGTTTTTTTTCAATTTAAAACTAAGTTAAGGAAAATGCTTATTTTTTGGATTTTTGTTTTTTTTAATATATGCATGAACTAATGCAACTAAGTAAATGCAAGGACTTAACTATAAATTTTCTGTCCTTAGTAGCTCCTAACCCAAAACTATATAATCACACATTGAATTAATTCAATAAAATAGTTTTTAGGCAAGTAATAGACAGGAGTTATCAGTGCACCATGAATCACTGTAGCAATTCAGCCGAAGGTTTAAGTACCTTCAGAGAAACAATCACTATAATATTTATGAATAACCATAATATTTATAAATGATTATTGCTCTTCCAGAACCTAGACACCAAGAAATAAACTGTTAAAAGAACACAACTTGTCAAGATACAATTTTGCTTTAGATGGGCTCGTGGCTCCCTTAAGTCCAACGTCAAACCGTTATTATTAGTCAAATTCTAAGATGATATACAATTTATGGGCCAAGGAAAGGGTGATGAAATCCCCTACGTTATGTGAATTTGGATGTTGCACTTAGAAAATAAAATAAGATGAAATGATGCAAAACAGAATTAAACGTGTATTGATAATGCAACTAAAAATGAGATTTTTTTTTTTTAGAAAAATGCAAGCAACCAACAATGCAAGAAAATAAAGACTGGTGATGAGACCATGATAACTGAACGTGCAGAATTATTAGCATATTTATTTAAAAGCGGCGAATTTTTTTACCGTAGATAGCAAAGCAGGGTTATATATTTTATTTAGCAAGCAGTTCTTCTCCTTTTTGCAACCTGTAATTTGCAACATGAAAATTTGAACAAGATATATATATATATATATATATGTTGTATTTTTCTTTTAATTTTTTAGAAAGCTAAGAAAAAGAAATAAAATGAATTCACAACAAAAAAATTGCAATTGTAAATTCATTGCTTAAAAAAATTCTCTTTTAAATAAATATATATACAAATTTGCCTTCACAACACACTTTAAAGCAAATGCCCACCACTTACACACACTTGCATAAATGCCCAAATCCCCTGCTCGCTGTCTAAAAAAAGGATGAAATGAAAGAAAAAAAGGCGAACTAAAAAAATGAAATTGCAAAATCAAAATCGCGACCTAAAAACCTGTTAATTTTGATATTTGGGTTCGTGTTTGGGTACTTGGCTTTGACTCGAGGGTTTATGCTTGGAATGACATGATGTGGTCAAGTGTTTATTGATGAGGTGTTAGTAAAGTTTATCGGAGATGGTGGTGAGTTGGTCGGGTTGAAGGGTAATGATGGAGTTAGCGATTGTAGGTTGTGAGACTTTGTATGAAGGAAGGGTTTGTGCGTAGTTGGATAGTGGAGAGGTAACGGTGAACTTCGGTGGACTGAGGCGGCGGAATAGAGCTTGGTGTAGAGGTAGGTCACCATTGTGTTGATCGTCGATTGGTTTTGCTGATGAAAAAAAGGTGATGGGTATTCTTAGGTGGTGGTTGTCGTGTGGTTGAAGTTTGAGTGAAGTTGCTTTTTTGTTGCAGGTCGAGCAAGTGGTGGCGGTTTGTAACGACCCGCTATTTTGGACTATTCGCATCCGCACATGTCAGACTTGAATAATTCAAAATACCAAATTGTTAATTTAAATTTGGCAAAACACAGATATACAGTAAATAAATAATCACAAAATCACAGACACAGAGTAATAATATGCAGCGGAAGTAAAAGAGATAGTAGTTCATGAAGCTACTATATAAATATATAAGATACATCAGAGTTTACAACAGAAGAGTAACACGATACATCAGATACAAATAAGAATACATCACTGGAATCATCGAATACTGAAAGCAGGATAGATGGCTGGATCTTCAAGCAAAGCTTCAACTCCAAAGGCGAGTCTCGAATACTGGTACACTCAGTCTGACCCGAGCGTAAAGCAAAAACACAAGACACTCGAGTCTGGATTAATATTCTTATATCAATAAATCCAACTCAAGTGAAATAACAATTGAAATACAAGTAACTCAAAGGACGTTGGAATAACCGTCCTCTAAGGATCCGTTAAACTATCTACTATGTAGTAGTGTACGCTACGTAGATAATGTCTATTAGTAGTATAAAGTATCAAAATAGTGTTAAGGCGTTACCATTATCCCCCTTAACACATTCTATAAAAGCATCATAGTCTATACAGTACTGTAAACTCCACCGTAAACAGGTGGAATATCAGGGAGTACTCCATAGGTATAACACAAAACAAATTCGTAGTGGTCGCGTATATAGGGATACAAGTATGACAAGGCACATGAGGCAATACCCAAGGTAGTGAAACTACCGTTCGCCTGATCCGGACTAGTGATAACGCATCGCCATAACGATCGCAACACCGTGAAACAACACTCCCAAAAGTACGAGGGTGCAACAATCAATAACAAGTAATGAGTAGTATTCGAAGAAGTGTGTTCGCTCGAGGTGGCTAACCCCATTTGGCCCGGCATGGCTCCTGATTTTAGTCATTTCCAATTTGACACAAGTGTCAAGGCTATCCAGTATCGTTCTCTTTCTTCAATCATCACGTACATCATTCCAACCACTTCATTATGGATCATCACTCTGCGTATAGTTATTAAAGTGGTTTTCGGTTTAGATAGAGAGTATATCCATAACCGATTCCGGTCTCTTTAATAACTTTCGTAATTATTACACCGATTGGTCGTTTAGTAAATTTCAAACCAAATCAAATTCAATTTCAATTTGTAAATTAACATTTCGTTAACATTTCGTTTGTCTTTCTAAATCAATTTCCAAAGTTTACGTTTCAAAACTTCCAAATTACCATTTCAAAATCTTATAATTCGGTTTCAACTTTTATTTAAACAATTCAAATATTGATTCAAGTTCATATATAAATTTCATTCCGAAATCATTTAAAATGGTTTAATTTTCATTCAAATCAATTTAAATTCATTTATCGGTTTCATTCCATATTCATTAAGTAAATTTGTCATTCAAAACAACTTCTATTTAAATTCCAATTCATTTAAATCAATTACTTACGTTCAACTTCATTAATTCAAAACATCAAATTGAAATAAATCAAATTCGTCAAATCAATTCTTTAAATTACAAGTCTTACGTTTATTTCAATAAATTGCAATTTATTTCTTGTTAAAGAAATTCAACTTCAATTATTTATTTAGTTTCAAATTTCAAACTCAGTTAATAAAGAACTAAATTTCACATATTCAAACAGTTCAATTTCACTTATTAACTTACTTAATTTTTTTTTTCCAAAACTTAATAAATAAAGAAACCCAATTTCAGTTATTAACGAAGTTCAAATTCACTTATTAAAAAGTTCAATTTCTCTTATCAAAGAATTCAATTTTTATTCAATTATCAAATAATTCAATCTTATTCAATTATTAGATAATTTCAATCTTAATTATTAATAATTTCAAAACTTAATAATTTCAAACTTGATTATAAATTCAAACTTAATTATTAAATCATTTCAAACTTAATTCAATGAATATTTCCAAATTTAATTGTTAAATAATTCATTTCAAAACAACATTCTTTCATCAATTATTATATTAAAATTTGTTTCAGATTTCAATATTAACATTTTCCTTTCATAAAAATGCACGTTTCAATTTTATTTCAAAACCTTATTATTCAAATAAAATCTTTATTTTATTTCAAATCATTGACCAATCGGGTTTATTTAATTCTCTATCCTAAGTCAAAGTTAAATTTGGGTATTTATCATTTCAACCCGATTCCAATTCAATTCACAAATCAAAGCATAGCAAATGGAACTTGCAGTGTGATAACATGGATGGTGTCAAAGTAAATAAACAAGCAATAAAAACGATCAATAACAATCCAATAATTAATTCAAATAATCCCGAAATAATCGTATTAATTCGCATTGTTGTTTGTGCGAATTAATATAATAATCTCTAGAATCTACACTATCATTTCATGTAAATTAAAGATTATTACACCAATATTTATACGGTTCTTCAATTGACATCAATTGTTCAATTTCATACTTAAATTAATTAATACAACATAAATTCAAATTGTTCAAAGGTAATTAACTACTTCTACGTGTCAAATAATTAAACATTTAAGGGTCATGTTATACAAATTTTACTAATCAATTTCAACACATATGTCGATTCAAATTTTTAACTATCCTATATTAGATTCAATTGCATAATATTTATCACTTTGTACAATACAAATTTTACGTCCAATATAAACAACAAACAATCAAACAATTATCAACCAAACTGTATATCGTCGTATAAATAATTAACAGATAATGGTGTCAGATATCATAGGTGAACAGATACAGGTAATAGTATAAATAACAGTGTAAATAACTAACAACAACATATTTCAATTGTCGTTTCAATTGAAATCAAATTTAATAAATAAAAGAATATTTATCGTGAGTGATTGCTCACCTTTCAAGGCTAGAGATGATTTGACGGTGAAATCGAGTTACGAAATCCAAGCACGAATCTCAAAGCAAAGTAAGATTGGCACACGTCGACGATCAAAGCTGATAAAGAGGAATGGACGAATTCAAATCAAAACAGGATCGACGAAGGTAAATGGTATAAGTGAATATATATATATACACAACTATGTATAACTCAATCATATTCTAATTTTAATTGTATGTTATATTAAATATATATATAAAATATCAAATCAGATCTAAATCATATATCGATATATATTACAAATCAAATCATACTTTAAGAATTTCAAATCAATTTAATTTCAAAACAAACAATCAATTTAATTTCAAAAAAAAACCATAGCAAAGCTACAAAATAGTCTCTCCACTTCGAAACTCGAAAATGAATGTCGATGATGCGGCCGTCATCACCGAAATTATTTTCCGCGACAAAGAGAAGAACACTGATTTAAACATTTTAACTCTTTGAAATGATTTCAATTTGAAAATATTTAAAAACTATACACTTTAAAATTTTCAAATCAATGTTTGAAATTACCAGAAATTAAATTCTCAAATTCTAATTTATGTACATTTCAAATTCCAAATTTAATTATAATCAAATTTTGTAAATTTATTTATTTATTTTATGAAATAGTCAATTATTTATAAAACAATAAATGAAAATTGAATTTTTCACATTTCGGACAACAAATTCATTAACATTTTAATTACAGAAAAATTTATACTTATATATAATGTAATCATTCAAAATTTAGTTTATTTCCCAAATTTGAAACAATATTGTGTCAGTTTGCTCTGCACAAGTGTTTTGGACATCCTATCGATAGCTTTGATCAGACAAATCGATCGAAAATCCAAATCAACATCAACTCAAACAACACAATATATAGAACTTTTTAACATAAATTTACAATACCTTTCTCGCTCGACGATACAATAATGGATTTCAAAATAGGTATAGAAATTCAAATTTTTATGGAAATCAAATCAAAAAGAATTTTGATTCGAATATGAGTTCGAAAGAAAAGATAAGAGGATTCAATGAACAGATTCAGGAGATGGATAGGCTTATTTAATTTACGGACAACCTTAACTGGGTCGACCGTGACTTCAAGAATGAAATCGATGCAGAATTCCGAGGTAAATCTACATTCGATCTCAAGAAATAGAATTCAGGTATAGCAGGAGATAGATAGCATCGTAAACCGAGGATACAAATCTCCGGTAAATCGATGCTTATTGTAAAGGAGTTTCACCCATTTACAAATTGTTCGAAGATTGGCGAGACCGCCAATTCATTATAAAGATCATTCGGAGTGGAGTTATGGGATACTCCGGAATTGAAGGAAGACGAATAGTGAGGGACACGACTGAATTTTGAAACCGCAGGGAACGTTCCAAAATTCAAAGGAATTGAGTCAAAAGGAAGTGATTGAAACTCGAGTGGGAGTGATTCTGTAAATACATTTACGCTATATGCTAAGTTTTGCCTAGAGCTACCAAAAGCTCTGATACCAACTGTAACGACCCGCTATTTTGGACTATTCGCATCCGTACATGTCAGACTTGAATAATTCAAAATACCGAATTGTTAATTTAAATTTGGCAAAACACAGATATACAGTAAATAAATAATCACAAAATCACAGACACAGAGTAGTAATATGCAGCGGAAGTAAAAGAGATAGTAGTTCATGAAGCTACTATATAAATATATAAGATACATCAGAGTTTACAACAGAAGAGTAACACGATACATCAGGTACAAATAAGAATACATCACTGGAATCATCGAATACTGAAAGCAGGATAGATGGCTGGATCTTCAAGCAAAGCTTCAACTCCAAAGGTGAGTCTCGAATACTGGTACACTCAGTCTGACCCGAGCGTAAAGCAAAAACACAAGACACTCGAGTCAGGATTAATATTCTTATATCAATAAATCCAACTCAAGTGAAATAACAATTGAAATACAAGTAACTCAAAGGACGTTGGAATAACCATCCTCTAAGGATCCGTTAAACTATCTACTATGTAGTAGTGTACGCTAAGTAGATAATGTCTATTAGTAATATAAAGTATCAAAATAGTGTTAAGGCGTTACCATTATCCCCCTTAACACATTCTATAAAAGCATCATAGTCTATACAGTACTGTAAACTCCACCGTAAACAGGTGGAATATCAGGGAGTACTCCATAGGTATAACACAAAACAAATTCGTAGTGGTCGCGTATATAGGGATACAAGTATGACAAGGCACATGAGGCAATACCCAAGGTAGTGAAACTACCGTTCGCCTGATCCGGACTGGTGAGAACGCATCGCCCAACCTTCTCAACACCGCGAAACAACACTCTCAAAAGTACGAGGGTGCAACAATCAATAACAAGTAATGAGTAGTATTCGAAGAAGTGTGTTCGCTCGAGGTGGCTAACCCCATTTGGCCCGGCACGGCTCCTGATTTTAGTCATTTTCAATTTGACACAAGTGTCAAGGCTATCCATTATCGTTCTCTTTCTTCAATCATCACGTACATCATTCCAACCACTTCATTCTGGATCATCACTCCGCGTATAGTTATTAAAGTGGTTTTCGGTTTAGATAGAGAGTATATCCATAACCGATTCCGGTCTCTTTAATAACTTTCGTAATTATTACACTGATTGGTCGTTTAGTAAATTTCAAACCAAATCAAATTCAATTTCAATTTCAATTCGTAAATTAACATTTCGTTAACATTTCGTTTGTCTTTCTAAATCAATTTCCAAAGTTTACGTTTCAAAACTTCCAAATTACCATTTCAAAATCTTATAATTCGATTTCATCTTTTATTTAAACAATTCAAATATTGATTCAAGTTCATATATAAATTTCATTACGAAATCATTTAAAATGGTTTAATTTTCATTCAAATCAATTTAAATTCATTTATTGGTTTCATTCCATATTCATTAAGTAAATTTGTCATTCAAAACAACTTCTATTTAAATTCCAATTCATTTAAATCAATTACTTACGTTCAACTTCATTAATTCAAAACATCAAATTGAAATAAATCAAATTCGTCAAATCAATTCTTTAAATTACAAGTCTTACGTTTATTTCAATATATTGCAATTTATTTCTTGTTAAAGAAATTCAACTTCAATTATTTATTTAGTTTCAAATTTCAAACTCAATTAATAAAGAACTAAATTTCACATATTCAAACAGTTCAATTTCACTTATTAACTTACTTAATTTTTTTTTCCAAAACTTAATAAATAAAGAAACCCAATTTCAGTTATTAACGAAGTTCAAATTCACTTATTAAAAAGTTCAATTTCTCTTATCAAAGAATTCAATTTTTATTCAATTATCAATAATTCAATCTTATTCAATTATTAGATAATTTCAATCTTAATTATTAATAATTTCAAACTTGATTATAAATTCAAACTTAATTATTAAATCATTTCAAACTTAATTCAATGAATAATTCCAAATTTAGTTGTTAAATAATTCATTTCAAAACAACGTTCTTTCATCAATTATTATATTAAAATTTGTTTCAGATTTCAATATTAACATTTTCCTTTCATAAAAACGCACGTTTCAATTTTATTTCAAAACCTTATTATTCAAATAAAATATTTATTTTATTTCAAATCATTGATCAATCGGGTTTATTTAATTCTCTATCCTAAGTCAAAGTTAAATTTGGGTATTTATCATTTCAACCCGATTCCAGTTCAATTCACAAATCAAAGCATAGCAAATGGAACTTGCAGTGTGATAACATGGATGGTGTCAAAGTAAATAAATAAGCAATAACAACGATCAATAACAATCCAATAATTAATTCAAATAATCCCGAAATAATCGTATTAATTCGCATTGTTGTTTGTGCGAATTAATATAATAATCTCTAGAATCTACACTATCATTTCATGTAAATTAAAGATTATTACACCAATATTTATACGGTTCTTCAATTGACATCAATTGTTCAATTTCATACTTAAATTAATTAATACAACATAAATTCAAATTGTTCAAAGGTAATTAACTACTTCTACGTGTCAAATAATTAAACATTTAAGGGTCATGTTATACAAATTTTACTAATCAATTTCAACACATATGTCGATTCAAATTTTTAACTTTCCTATATTAGATTCAATTGCATAATATTTATCACTTTATACAATACAAATTTTACGTCCAATATAAACAACAAACAATCAAACAATTATCAACCAAACTGTATATCGTCGCATAAATAATTAACAGATAATGGTGTCAGATATCATAGGTGAACAGATATAGGTAATAGTATAAATAACAGTGTAAATAACTAACAACAGCATATTTCAATTGTCGTTTCAATTGAAATCAAATTTAATAAATAAAAGAATATTTATCGTGAGTGATTGCTCACCTTTCAAGGCTAGAGATGATTTGACGGTGAAATCGAGTTACGAAATCCAAGCACGAATCTCAAAGCAAAGTAAGATTGGCACACGTCGACGATCAAAGCTGATAAAGAGGAATGGACGAATTCAAATCAAAACAGGATCGACGAAGGTAAATGGTATAAGTGAATATATATATATATACACAACTATGTATAACTCAATCATATTCTAATTTTAATTGTATGTTATATTAAATATACGTTTTTTCAAAATCATATATATATATATATATATATATATATATATATTAGAATCAAACATACATACAATATATAGTTTGCAATAAATACAGATAAAATGCAATACGCTTACATATATAATGTATTTCATTTACAGAAACTGCATATGTATTAAATAATCGATTTAACATATCTCTTAAAATTAATATTTAAATTCAAACACATAACAAGTCTCTATATATAAATAACTACAAACAACATATACAACTAAATGATTTTCTAACTTATATACGTTATATATGTACTGCCGAAGCATAATTGGGAAGTTTACAATAAGAAAGTTGCTAACATGAGCGTTGCCTATTTAATTAAACGTATATGTAGACCAACATATTATTAATATAAACTAATATACTTATAATATAATGTTGAGTGGTATGCTTTGCAGCAACAAAATATATGCAGACTATTTATAGTAAAATAAAACATTTTGTATATGCATTTCAAACTATCAACAGTTATTTAAACAATTATATCATACTGAAATACACATATGAACCCAACGGACAATTATAAATTATAGCCGTATATTCCATATAAACTGTACATATTGATTTTATAAATTTTTCTTCATACAGTATATATGTATCTATATTATATTTAAAACTCTACATAAACATACATAACCGTGTTTCCTCACATATGTTTCAAAGACGTGGACCGCTACATGAACATATGCATGCTCAAGCTCACAGGTTGAACAAACTTCCATTTTCATAACAACATACAAAGTCTGGAACTGCAAGCTAAAGGGTTTTTTTTTTTATTTCTTTTCTTTTTTTACTAAGTTTTAAAATACACACATGTATATATAAATTCTTAAAGGAAAATCTAAATATCAACATTTATAATTTACCAACATATTTAACAAAGAACTGTATGTATATAACCTTGCAAATTACCATAAAAAACGCATATCTTAAAAGAACGTATATACATACTATTTTATAAAACTGAAATGCATTCGGACCCCCCCCCCAACTTTATATGAAAACTTTCTAATTAAACCAAGATGCACGAAAACAATATATTTATTAAACTAAAATATAAGATAGAATCAAAAAATAGAAATGCATGCAACGTGTATACATATAAAACAAGAAACTTTAAATAAACCAAATAACAGTTGCGGCGTACCTATATATGTAAAACTTGAAATGTATAATCAAAGTTTCAACTAAAATATTAAAGTTTCAATATACATACGCATCTACAGTATAATATTAAATAAGGAAACAATAGCTTGTATAAAGTAGATCAACATAATAATCTATAACCGTATATACTGCGACTCTAATAAAATAGTTTTTTTTTATATATAAATTTAAATTTTATAATAACAGTGCATCGAGAAAATAAAGTATGCATACAATACAAGCATAAGCATACCATCAAGGGTCAAGTGAAGAGGAACGTGACCAAGGCAGGGTTGCTCGGCCATTGCTCTGGAGGTGTTTGTCTCCAGCATGGCAAGAGAGTGTTTCGGTTGAACTAGTGTCGGCGACCAGATGTCGGGTAGTGGATACGGCTGCAGGCAGGGTGGAGGCGCGAGCCACTTAAGTCAAGGGAGGAGAGGTCAGAGGGGGACGCGAAGGCGGTTTAGGTGGCGGAGCGGGTTGCCTGGAAGGGAAGCGGCGATGGGTTTGGAAGCCATGGCGAAAGGTGGAGGAGATTTGGTGGGTGTCGGTTGTGCAGTGGGTTAGGCGGTAGGTCCGGAGAGGAATGGCTAGGCGGTGGCGTTTGGGTGGGAAGCCGTGGCTTCGGCCATGGCTTGGATGATTGCTCGGCGGCGTGCGGAGCCGAATGAAGTTAGACGTTGTTGCATGCGAATAAACAATTGAAAGAGGGAGGGGAAAAGAAGAAGGAAAGAGTGGATGAGGTGATTCACTACCAAGGACGTGTGCATGAATTTTTCTTTCGGGAGGGGAGGAAACGCATGAGAGAGGGTGGAGAGGAAACAAGGTTCAGCTGATGGAGTTTGAAGTTACAGGGATAAGCTTGAATATGAAAATAAAAAAAATAAAATATGAAGTAGTAAATGAAACATAGGGAATCCAAGAGGCACTTTGAACGCACCAATATCCGAGCATGCAAAAAGGCTGATAACCATTTGTTTTCTAATAGGTGAGTAAATGAATGGTCATGGAATTTAAAAAGCAAACTGTGGAACCGATACAGAAATCGTTTCGAAGAATTTCGATGTTTCCCGAACTTCGAAACCCACAAATGATTATACTAAAAAGATCAGCACGATTAGACGATCAAAACAGTATACAAATATTAATGGTACGATTGAATTATAAAAATTCGAAATTTCTACTAGCGGAAAATGCATAAAAATCGTAGAAAAATAAGATCGACGGAGCCAAAAATGTCCGAATTTGGAAAAACGACAAACTGACAACTTGCTCAAAAGATGTTTTAGAATTTTTCTATGTAAAAATATTTTGATTTTGAAAACGTTTTATTTTCATCGCTTCTTAACTGATTAAATTGAAGTAAGTTTACGCGCGAAATAAGCTTTCATATTTTTGGACGAAAATTTACCAGTTGCTATGTTTAATTAGACGTATTTCAAATGTTAAATTTTTATTTCAAAATTTTATCGTTATTTTATTGTATTGTTTACAATTTCTCAGATTTCAAATTAATAAACAAATAAAAATTATCGAAAATTCACGGGTCGTTACACGGTTGAAGGCAAGTAAGGTGGAGTTGTTATGGTGCAGCAGAGATGATGATGCAGTGGTCGGTTGTAGTAATGGGGAGTGTTGAAGTAGAATTATGTAACGACCAAATATTTTCGACCCTCGAAAATCGACACTAATACATCCACGCACCGCAAATCCAAGTGCTGGAAAGCCCAATTGTTAGGGAAAAAGAAAATAAAGATAGAATATATTCTCACACCAATAGAATAACATATATTATTTCAAAATATAGTATTTATAGTGGAAAATTTTGAATACAATATCAGATTCTAACTTGGATTTATCCTGGATAGTTATAAACCCTTGGTCCTTATAAATGTAAAAACAAATGCAATAGATGTAGCAGATAATAGAATGCGTCCATACGTCGATGAAGATCTCCGGCACTCCTCTGGAACTCCAAGCATCTTTTACTAAACCCAAAACTACTTGGATATGACCCAGTATTGAAAATACCTGGACCAGGCCTCATAAACCAGCATGAAATACTTGAAACTTTAAATGTATAGAACATGCGATGTCAATCAAAACCTTTGAAAAGAAGGGTATCTTATAAGACCATCCTCATACATAAATACGGATGAGTTTTTACCTTATGTTAACCAAAATACTTTATACTGAAAACACTTCGATATTATTTTTAATGACATTGGTTTTGAAAACATTTTTCAAGTAAATATATATAAAACAAGTATCAATACCCAGACTAAGTCCATGGTAATATATCTGCATTAAGTCAAACGGAATATACCTGGATGGAATATATGATACCGAAGGGGTAGCTCAAATGTTTGCAAAGCGATACGGCTATTTTAGGATTACAATCAAAACCATAAAGCTCGTATTGGGATTGGCTCTCCAATATGATATGGAAGTAGTGACCTTTTCCTTCGATCCACGCATAGCAAACATAGTTCCCTCTAAAGCCTTATCGCTTTTCTCAAGCAAGCCACTTGGAACTGTACTTGCTACACTACTAATATCTGGTAGCCTTATTTCTTTTCACAAGCTAGCTGCTATATTAAAATAAATGCATTGAGGATCTAGATTCCACTAGACTCCTTCATACTCATACAACCGATAGCCTTAAATATATGTCCTGCAGACCACATAATTACCTATATCATATCCGGGAACCGGGGTTCATGAGGATACGCTTAACTTCTATAAAGCCACGCTTTATTTCACACAAAGCCACGCTTTGATCATATCAGGTTCCACTTTAAATGCCATATTTCCATTCCTTCGATCACTGTTGACTCTAACAAACATACAATCTTTGAGCTCTTTTACATCTCAGAGAAGAGTGTTATGCTAAGAGAAGTTGTCTTCTCCTCCACTAAGCAGATGTATGTTTGTAAAAGTCAAAGTTGTGATCTTAGAAATGCAATGTCAAACATTCGTCCATACAAGTTCATTCTGGGACTAAACGAAACCGAAGGTACTCCTCCTACCATATCTTTGGGATTCACCCCTACGATCAGCAGCGAGTAGTCTTTGCATTACAAAAATTTCAATATACAATAGGAAAATTACCATAATAAATATCTCTATATTGGAAGCGACCCAAAGAATGTCAACAAGCGGTCCTTCCGCTATGAAGATCTTCGATCTTCAATACAATGAAGACTTCAAAATGCAAACACCGCTGCCATATAAATATAATATGGGGTAAACCCCTGGGACTTGTGATAGCAAGCCCTATGTTTTGAAGATATCCCGTCTTCAAAAATTATCATCTTCAACACATCTTCACTTCCGAACGTATACATTTGTTTGGAGTGGTTTTCTGATAGGAATTACCCAAATCCGACCCCAGTTTCTTTGCACCAATAATCGATTAAAAAGATGTTAAGTTCATATTTGATTATCAATCATCATTCAATTTAATTCATCTTTTTATTCATCCATAAATATCTCTTAGAGATATATTGTTAAACCATTCCAATATCTTTTTCAGAGTATATGACATTATTAAACCTCATTTTATCAAATACTTTAGTTAATTAAAAACCTTTTTAAATCTTGGAATAATTCCATATCATTTCACCTTTTATTTAGTAAAATATTTCCAATTTAATTCTTTAAAACGGGTTTTCCATTTCAAATCATAACTTTTAATTGGGTCAAAACTATGTTATTTAAGACATCATTTACTATAAACCAAAATGAATTAATTTTAAGTATACGAATTAAAATAATTCCAAATCATTTATTTACATCTCATATTGGAAAACATAATTTTTGAGTATCCGGGTTTTCCTTCGACATTTCCATCCCTCACCCAAGTCTCCTTGGATCTCCTAGACAACAAATGTACTAGTCGTTTCCGCATACTCCTTTCATTTTTAGAAATGATTTATAAAACTTATAAATCAAAACACTTAATTATTATTTTTAATAACCATTTATAAAAGATATGAAAAAGAATGGTTAAGTTTAAAATCATATTTCATGGGTTATTGAAACTGCTGTAAAAAGTGCCGCGAACAAGTGCAACAAATAGTGTTGAAGCTTCTTTGATCAAAACAATATTTTTACTTCATATATGTTCATTTTTCCAACTCAAACCACTTTTAAAACATTTTAAATGATTTATAATATTTATTTTATATTTTAAAAATCTTAAAAATATTCATTTTAAATCAATTTAAAATTCGGGTTTTAAACCGCAAAACCGCTATTTTTTTTGAAACTTGTTTTGGACTTATTTAAAAATTTACAAAATGAAATCTTGATTTTCTTTCTTCATTTAAAAACTATAGATATAATGGTTCGGAAAATTCTTATCTCGAACAAATTCAAGCTATATTCCATTTCGTATACTCATTTGAATTCTTCGACGCGAAATCGCGAACCACCATTAAGCGGCATACCTAGTTTTGACTTGTTTTTTCAATTTCTTTTCAAACTTCATGGAAACACTTTTATATGTTTATAAAACATTTCTAAACCATTCGAACTCATTTAAACAAATACTTTTCATATTTTGAACACATTTTCAATTTCATTTCATATTAAATATTATGTTATTATAATATTCATTTTTAACCTTTTTAGATATTCAAAATCATTAGGAGGCTAAACAACTCCATACACATATTAGTTATGGATTAGATTTACATTTTTAACTATGGTTAATTATTAACCATTTCTCTTACCATTTATCAAACCAAGTTATCAACCATATCACAATCGTACACCCAATCATAATATCAACCATGTTATCATCCAATATCAACCAATATTCAACATATTAATCTCAAATTTAATATGTATATTATCACTTTAATTTTTATTTAAGTAAAACTAAGATTGAGTACTCACGATTAGTTCCACTCCTCCAATCTTTTCTATATCTTATTGAATCGATTCTAACAACACTCCCTTCTCTTTTGCTTGCACCAAAGCTTTCCAAACTTGTTCCTTCCTCCTAAATAAATTAGATCTTACCATGCTCCGCCCTTTACTCCATCATTCTTCAACATTTTAGATACTAAACCATATTCTAATGGTATGATAAGGTTTTTGGCAAAGTTCATAGAGTTTGGAGATGGTTTGATATGATTTTAAGAAATTTAGTAAGGAGGAAGAAGAGAAGAAGAAGCCATTAAAATAGCTTAAAGGAAGAAAAAGAAGAAGAGAAGGTGTATATTAAAATGAGACGAAAGCTTGAGTATTTATAGGAAAAGAAAAAAGTGGTAAGTTACCAAATTAACCCCTTACCAAATTATCAAAATACTCTAACTTTAAAGTAAATTTATTTTATTCAACACTTACCACTCCATCACTTCATTACTTTATATCATTTTCACTTAATACTTAAGGAATGTATTTGGATGAAAAAGTGGATTAAAGTGAAGATTTGCCTTGGTTTTGGTGAGATTTGATTTGATGTTTACTTTTTGACTTTTTAAATACCTTACTTTTACTAATGACATTCTAGAATTCTTTAATGATACTTAGTGAAAGTAAGCTTGATTATTTGTATAATATATAAATATGTGTGTGCATGTGTGTTAAAACATGTTAACAAAGGAGGAACAACATTGCGACAACTTATATACTTATATTGAATAAAACATTGATTTTCAACAAAACGTTTTACAGTCACATTTTGACGTTTTTGTTAACTATTTATTTATGTAAAAAACTTGAAAATATTTTTTTTATCATATATAAATAATTATAACAAGTTTATTTCAGTTATAAAACCATATTTACTAATATTAAAATCCAATTGTAAAAATACGACGGCTATTTGTCAAAGTGTGACGAAATTTGTCAATCTTTATAAAATAAGTATATAGTTGTAACAAATTTATATATCAAATTTCTATAATTATAATATCATTAATAACCATTAAATAGAGTTATTTACCATGTACAACAATTATTTGAATGTATATCAAATTTTATCGAAAACCGACTTTTGTCACTTTTCAACGAAAATCCAAACTTCTTGATCAAATTCTAAAAATAAGTTTATCATTTTTATTTATTTCATAAAATATGATATTTAAGTTTGAAAATTCTATATTTGAATACTTAAAGTAAATTAAATGTTCCATTTAAAAGCGATAAAATTATTGGTCGTTACAAATTGGATGGTTGCGAGTAGTAGAGGCAGAGATGATTACGATTGGTGTTGTGGAAGCCATATTTTTCTTTTGTGATAGTGGTAATAAGGTGTATTTCTGTGTAGTAGTGTTTCCTTCTAGTTGAGTGGATGGGGATGGCAGTTTGTAGTGGTTGGATCTAGGAAGGTGTTAATGGTGGCAAAGTAGGGAAGGAAGTGTCGGTGTTGAGGTTGGGGAAAAAGTTTATAGTACAGCAATTTGATTGCTGTGTTGATGGATGCTAGGGATTCTTGATGAGGAGATGGATATGGTGTGGAAGAGGGGAGTTTGTTGTGTCTGTTTCAGGCGGAGGAAGGTAGGGAATTTGAATTAGTAGGAAAGTGATGAAGTAGGCAGAGGAGTTTTGTTTAGTGGAGATGTAGGAGTTTGTGTTGTTAGGGATTGAGATTTGTCATAATGAAGTGTTTTGGTTTCAGGTTGACAGTTGTAACGACCCAGAATATTAGTCATTTGAAATTGGATATTTAATTGATTTTAAATATTCACAAGTTAATTTTATAAGCTGGATAATTTATATATCGAATATAGTGATTTAATTGGATAATTAAATTGTTAATTTAATATTTGAAATTGTGTAAATAATTGATATTTGATTTAATGTAAATAAAGTGATTTATAAAGTTGAAATAAATTCTATTTGAATTAGAATGATGTTAGAGAACTTTTAAAATTGAATTAAAAGTTAATTTGTAGAAATTGAATATTTTAATATTTAATTGACGTGTAAAAATAGCCTTTTTTCATACCTTCTCTGATTTCGACGAAACCAGTTTCATTGGATCTGTAATGTTATATTATTATAGGATTTCAAATTTCATGTCAATTGGATTACAGTTTGTCCGAGGCAAGCTAAATGAGTAGAAATTTGTTTAAGTGAATTTTAAATTTAAATAATTCGATTCGAAAACCTATCTTCCAAATGCGATTGAATTGGATCCTGATGTATATTTCTATTGTGTTCGGAATAAGGGTAAAACATTATAAACACCAGGCGACACATTTTGTTTGGAGTTCAAAAAAATTTCGGATGAATAGTGTCGCGAAATTTTCTATAAAATGGTGTTATAATTTCTTATTTTCACAAACCCTAGCTTTGGAAACCATAGCCGCCATTATAATTTTCAACGTTCGAAATCATTCGACCTTCTTCCTCTAATATCTCTAAATTCATTAACTTTTAGGAAAATCTTCCAACTACAATATTGGAGAGCACATCGAGTACTGCGAATCCACACGGTCAAGATCAAAATCAAAGCTTCGTAGTGGCCATAATCTGGCTAAGTATGCTCGGTATTCGAGAAAGTTTTCCTAAGAGTCGGAGAGGCTGAGCTTGACCGACCTTCGATGTAGGTGCGTGGCATTTGGGCCTTCAACATGGTGGAGTTCGATCATCAAATATGCAAGTGATAAGGGTGCGATAATTCGATCGATAAAGGCGACTACATAGGTTTCTTCACATGCAAATGATGGTGGGGAAGGAGAAGAAATGATCGGCCACAATCTGATGAATAGGAACGAACGGCTGTGATTAAAAGTGGGTTCGAATATAAAATAAAAATAAAAATTTATTATATATAAAATCGTATAAACTTTGTAACATCATAACACCTTCATACGAGATCCATTTTTGACCAAACAAGTTGTGTTGGATTCGTATTGACGAGCACTACATTCTAGAGCTGGTTTGGAGTTGATTGGAGCTAGTGTAAATTTTGGATAATATTAAACGGCTGTCTAATTTTATTCGAAATAGAACAATACAACTGCTATTGGAACCAATGTGAGTACAACTTACTCTTTCTGACTCACTGGTATTTTTATATAAGTGAGAATAAATTTATTTTATGATGATTGATGATTGTTTGGATGATATATGATATATTATCTATATACTGATTGGTATTTGGATATATTCCCGCCTATTGGATCAGATGAGACCCTATATGTTCCCGTGTATGAGGGGATGACCTTTTGTACACGCGTCTGCCTCATAACGGACATTGTACACCTATTTCTAATATGTATATTTGTTGTAGGTGACAGGTTGGAGGGATCCAACTAGATTCCTCACCAGTAGTGGTTGATTTACAGATATTGATATAAATGCTGTTATCAAATAATATGTGATGTTTTGGATGCTGTGATTGATGTATTTGGTGTTGTTGCAGCATTGGGCCTATTTTGGAATTTTAAAATGTTAAATTGGTGAATTCGAGTTAAAAAGAATTTTTAAGTGATTTGAAAATATATATTTTGAATTTTTATAAAGGAAGGAATTTATTTTAAATAAATAAATGTGATAATTTTTATGTTATAAAAATTAAGATTTTTGGAAAATATAATTGAAACGTGATTTTTGAAATATGGATATAACTATTTTGTAAAATAGTTTAATTGGCGATTTTTGATTTATTATGAATGGTTTATATATAAGATTTATAAAATCAGTATTTTATAAAACAAAGGTAATGGAATTATAAAGGGGTTTTGTTAATGTTAAAATGAAGTTATAAATGGATTTTATAAGTACATAAGATTTATAGATTTATGAATTGATGAAGTTATAAATGAATGAACTTGTAAATAAAAGAATTATGAGTAAATAACTTATATTTGTATTTTGGCATATAAATAAGAGATAAATGGAATTGGTTAATTAAGAGATTTTATATATAGAAGTTTTTAGAAATAGAAATAGAATTTATAAACATTGTTTTATAAATCCAAAATCAATTGAATTTGATAAGTTAAATATAGAAGTTTATTAAAGAAGATATATCCAAGATTTTGGACAGTGGATAATCCTTTAATGAATATATAGAAGCAATGAATTTAGTAAAGGAATTATATCTATGATTTTGGACAATGGATAATCCTTTAATAGATGTGTAGAAATATTGGATTTGGTAAATGAATTATATTCATTATTTTGGACAGTGAATAATATATCAAATAAAATGGATATTTTTGAGAAGTGATATTTTTAAACGAAGTTAAATGGTTTGAAGATGTTTTAAAATGTGTTAAGTATCGAATACATAGATTTCAACATTCATTGTTGAAATAGACGTTTTCCAGAAGTAAGGAAATGATGGACTATAACACCGTTGTTAAAGTAAATGATTTTCGAAAGAATTTTTTTTATATAGTATATGAGATTTATATATCTATCTTATTTTCGAATCCCTATACTAGTGATTTTGGATTGTCCTAACGATGTTTTACGTAATATTAGTTTTGACCCAAATAAATGTGTTTAAAGAGAATGGTTTTCAGAATAAAATATATACTTAATCCTGATTTAAGTATATGGAATATTTTCTAAGTGTTGAAAATTAAGAGATTTGTGGATTACTTATTATTAAATAAGTATATGGAAATGTTTTCTAATATTGAGATGTTGAAATGGTTCGTATTATATCTTTTTAAAGATAATTTGAAGTGAATATTTGGCAAAATAATTAATAAAGATTAATTAAAAAGGCCTAGTGATTGTTATGGTGCTGAATATTTATTTATTTTCTTTGATAGTTCAATAATCGACTACCAAATTTGGCCATTTTAGTTCCTCGACTTGATGTGGGAACTATTTAGTCGTACACTTTGTGCATAGCCTTCTGTGTAGGCTTGATTATCGTTTGTATTAAGGATGTTGATTCGTATAGTGCGGAGTACTACTCCAATCTATCGAGCCTCCTTCTTGGCCCGAAGGATAGCAAGTTGAAAGTTGTAGATGTGATAATTCTATGAGACTTAGTTTCTGTGTGAGATTGAGGAACACTTTTGCATTGTTGGTGCGAAGAGACGGGGATCAGATTTATCTGAAAACCACTTCGAACCAATGTATATGCATTCGATTTGCGCAAATTTTGATGATATTGGTATTCCGGATTTTCATAAGGGGGTTGCTTGTTGATCATTTGGGTTAAAATCCCAATATACATACAGTAGCAGTGGTCTCTTCATTACGAAATATCCAATGCAAGGACTTTCGCTACTAATCCTAGGGATTTTCCGACAGGATGTGGTAGGAAAGTACCTTCGGTTTGTCCTATTCCTGGACACCTTGTATGGATGTTTGCCTGGCGTTGCATTTCTAAAGATTACGTACATTGGTTTTCACAAACGTACATCCGTGGTGGCGGAGAAGGCAACTTCTCTTAGCTTAACACCCTCCTTGAGACGTATGAGCTCAAGGGTTGTATTTTTGTGGAAGGCAATTAGTATTCGACAGAAATGGCCGTGTGGCATTCAAAGTGATGTAATATGTGATTTTTGAAAGGTAATCGTTACCTCAGGCCTCATCAACCCGAAATGACCAAAACAGGGTTAGATGAGACAGGGCTAAGTGGGTCGCTCCCAAGTACGGTATGATCATCCTCTTCTAGATATATCTTTACATGCTATGACGTCATGTACCTGATTATTGTGGTTTGTATGCTAGTGGGCCCCTGAAAAAGGTCAATAACGACCGAAGGATGACATATTCGGTACCATCTAGTTATAGAGGTGGGCTGGTCTTGTGTTGGTAGAGGGTAGATGTTTTGTGCCTCGAGACAGCCATCTAGAGGTGCACCCATCAGAAGGTAGTCCCTTCACCTGGTCATTTGTATGGAAATCCAAACTCCACTACGTACCTGCCATTTTATTTGTAGAGCCTAGTATGGTGGAATTTAATAATGGTAACAATTTTGGCTATCGTGATTATTATTTGTATACTAGACTCTAGTATAATATCAGATGATTTGATACGAAAGGTTTTAGTTATCGTAAGGTAAAAACATGTCCATGTTTATGTGTGGTCTTGTCTTACGAGATACTTTTGTTTTGATGGAAGAAAAGTTTGGTAATTTAATAAATTCAGTTGAGGGTGTTTCTCACGCTGGTTTACCAGACTGATCCAGACGTTCTTCCCTTTTAATGCTCGGGTCAGATCGAGTATATTTACAGATTCAGATTTTGTGCTTTTGGAGCTTCAGCAGAAGAGCCGAGGATCTTCATTTTCGTCTACACGTATCTGTTTTGATTATCCATGGCTTAGTTGTTGTATATTATTGGTAATTGTAAGGACAGGATATTATAACTTTCTAGGCTGATAACTATTGATTGATTGTTGAACTCTGATTAATGTATGTATATACAATTTCTGTTTTGTAAAGATCATTGATATGATATTATATGTTTTCCACTGCGTGTGAGATTCTGCATTGTTCTGCTTGGTTCTATTTTCTCTCTTTCTTCTCTTCTCTTCTCTTCTTCTCTCTTATTTTCTTTCTCTTCACTTTTCATCAGTATGTGCTGTTTGGGTCGGAAATGTGTAGATTATTGTCGATTCAAAGGGTACAGATTTGTGGGTCGTCATACGTGGTATCAGAGCTTAGATTTTGTATATTCCTAGGCTTTGATGTGTACTCGGTATAGATAGGGACAGTAGCACCCTAGATTGAGTTGAGTATATTATATATATGAGCGGTATTCGTTAGTGATATAAATTTTTTATATTGTGTTTGCTTATCCGTTGAGTTGTTTGTGAATTCTGGTCGGTGTATGGGATGCTATATTATCGATAGGGATTTCCAAACACTTAAACGAGACAAGTCGACATAGTATTATTTTAAATTGGGTAAATGAAATAATTTTACCTCGATTATATTTTATATATAAAGGAACAATTTTTCAGCATTATTTAAGTGTATATAAATGAATAGTTTGTTGAAAGTGTAAAAAAATATAAGATAATAAGAGCTGTTTGAATAATTTAAATAAAGCAGCAATTGTAAAAGAATAAATTGTATAAGCAAATGAATTATAATGTATGGAATTATAATTAATATGATTTACAATTGTGAAATACTCTTATATATAAGAAATGAAACTATATGAATATATTTATAAATATGAGTTATAAATAAAAATGAATTTAAACTAAGAATTTGAAAATTTGAATCCCGTTGATTTTGATAGTTGTTTTTCAAAGTTAAAGAGATTATATTATTATAAGATAAATGAATTTGGAATGAATCTTATATAACTGAAGTAAATAGTGAAATTATATAAGTAAAAAGAGTTTATAAATGTGATATATAAATATAAAAGGATTTCATTAAAGAATAAAAAGCATCGAATTCACTATTGTTGCTGGGAAATAATAAGGGTGATGACTACAGTATCATCAGTATCATTTTCAAGTTTCTATGTGGATTTGCTACCAATAGTAAATTAAAATTTAAGTTTTGTTTTGATAAACAAATTTGATTTAAAATCCAAGTTGAAATGGATAAGTATAAGTGAAATGAGTTTTGGACTTATAACATGAAATAAGAAATTTTAACTTTAGTAAAGTTGAAATAAATTTGAGTTAGCATAATAAATATATGATTTGAAATTTAACTTGGTAAGGTTAAATAAATTAATTGGATTTGAACCAGATTAGATAAGTTATTGAAATGAAAATTAAACTTAAATGGTAAGTGATTATATAATATGAATTGGGAAGTTTAAATAAATATGTTGTATAACTTATAAAATGAGAAAATGTAAGTAAAACCAAATATTTAAACGGTTAAAAAAAGTTGTTAAGCAAAACAAAATCTGAATTTGAATAGTGATATGAAATTTGACTTAAATAAAGGTTAAATAAAATGACTTAGAGATGAAATTTAAGTTAAGTTAAACAAATGATGTTTGAAACAAAATTTAACTTAGGTCAAATAGAATGGAATGTTGTGAAGAAATTTAACTTAAGAAATGTTGAATCAAGTTGATTTTGATAAATAAAATGGATATGCAAAGTAGAGTTGAATAATAAGAAGTTAATAAAGTGAAGCGATGAATATGAATTTGAGTTATATAATGAAATTCAACTTGAAGTGTAAAATGAATTAGCATTAAAAATGTTGTTAAGAAGTTGTGAATTAATAATAATATTGGAAGTGTTGTACAAAAATGTGAACATAGAAAATACTAGAATTCAATCTAAATTGAATATTAAACCAATTGAAATTAAAAGTGTTAAACCAAATTGAAAGTAAGTAAATTAAATAAATTTGGTTATGTTGGCTATACATCGGTTGTTAGTTGATTGAATAGAAATTCATATGGAGTTGAATTAGTGAAATTGAAAGTTAAATAACTGAATTCAAATTGGAAGTAAGTAAATTTAAATAGAATTAAATTTAATTTGAACTAGAATTGAGCCAACTTGAATGTAAATTAGTGAATGTAAACTAATTGAATATGAACAAATGAATATTAGTAAAAATCCAATGTGAATGAGTCAAATATGAATAAATTGGAAATGAATTCAATGAGTATTAATGAGTAGTGAAAGTCTATTGATTTGGTAATTGATTGGATAGATATTGGTTTGTTGGATGATAGTTGTTTGATGGTTGGATTTGTTGCTTTTGATCGCATTTGCTATATTGGCATATATAGTTGTTGTATTGGTATGTGTTGTATATTGATATTACTTTCATATATACATGTTTCTCATTTGTTTATTGAGTATTTAGTAGGTGCGTATGACTCTTGCTTCGCATTTGGAGCTCGCTTTCGTAATGTATTAGCCGTATATGCTCGCCAATAATATATAAGGTACATATCTCGGATTACATATCGTACTTTTACACGTTTTTTCCTATGGAATGCCTCATCCTCGAAGATGAGATGTATATTTGTGATATATATGTGTTGTGATCCTACTACGATTGAACCGCGCAAAGGAGATGCTGGCGAATTTTTTTTGAAAATTTAAGGCGTTAGAATTTTTTTGAAAATTTTGGAAAAAAATTTATGACTAAAATTGTGGATTTTCAGTTATAATTTGAAATGATATTAGTTGATTTGTGGGAGGGTATTAGTAAATAACTAAGTATGGATTTGAAAACTTAGAGAAGTTTTTGCAACAGTTCAACTAATGGATTTTAGGAAAAGTTAAAAGGTTTAAATGATTTGGTAGATTTATATGAACGAATTGTTTTGAAAAGTTAATGAATTTTATGATATTTTCTTATTTGGTAATTTCGATGACGAAATTCTTTTAAATGTGGGAGAATGTAACGACCTAGAATTTTAGTCATTTGAAATTGGGATATATAAGTGTTTTTAAATATTCACAAGTTAATTTTATAAGCTGGATAACTTATATATCAGATATAGTGATTTAATTGGATAATTAAATTGTTAGTTTAATATTTGAAATTGTGTAAATAATTGAAATTTGGATTTAATGTGAATAAAAATGATTTATAAAGTTGAAATAAATTATATTTGAATAAGAATAATGTTAGAGAACTTTTAAAATTGAATTAAAAGTTAATTTATTGAAATTGAATATTTTAATATTTAATTGACGTGTAAAAATAGCCCTTTTTCATACAGTTTTGTATTTCGATGAAACGAGTTTCATTGGATCCGTAATGTTATATTATTATAAGATTTCAAATTTCGTATCAATCAGATTTATGGTTTGTCCGGGGCAAGCTAAAACGCATAGAAATTCGTTTAAGTGAATTTTAAATTTAAATAATTCGATTCGAAAACTATCTTCCAAATACTATCGAATTGGCTTTCGATATATATATTCCATTGTGTTTAAAATAGGGGTAAAACATTATATACGCCAGGCGGCATATTTCGTTTGGAGTTCGAAAAAATTTCGGGTGAATAGTGTCGCAAAGTTTTCTATAAAAGAACATTATAATTTCTTATTTTCACAAAACCTAGCTTTGGAAACCCTAGCCGCCACTATAATTATCAACGTCCGAAATCATTTGACCTTCTTCCTCTAATATCTCCTATTTCATTAACTTTTAGAAAAATCTTCCAACTACAATATTGGAGAGCACATCGAGTACTTCGAATCCATACGGTCAAGATCTAAATCAAAGGTCTGTAGTAGCCATAATCTGGCTGAGTATGATCATCATTCAAGCTGTTTTCCCAAGAGTTAGAGAGGCTAAGCTTGACCGGTCTTCGGCCGTAGGTGCATGGCGTTTGAGCCTTCGACGTGGTAGAGTTCGATCGTCAAATAGGCAAGTGATAGGGGCGTGATAATCCGATTAATAAAGGTGGCTACATGGGTTTCTTCACGCGCGTATGACGGTGGGAAAGGAGAAGAAATGATCAGCCATGATCTGATGAATAGGAATGAGCGGCTGTGATTAAAAGTGGGTTTGAAAATAAAATAAAAATTGCAAATTTATTTATATATAAAATCATATAAACTTTGTAATGTCATAACTTTTTCATACGAGGTCCGTTTTTGACGAAATAAGTTGCATTAGGTTCATATTGACGAGCACTACATAAGAGCTATTTGGAGTTGATTGGAGCTAGTGCAAAATTTTGCATAAAATTGAACGACTGTTTAATTTTATTCGGAAAAAAACACGCACCTGCTATTGGAACCAATGTGAGTACAACTCACTCTTTCTGACCCACTGATATTTTTATATGAGTGAGAATAAATATATTTTATAATGATCAATGATTGTTTGGGTGATGTATGATATATTGTCTATATATTGATTGGTATTTGGATATATTCCTGTCTATTGGAGCAGATAAGACCCTATACGTTCCCATATATGGACGGATGACCTTTTGTACGCGCATCTGCCTCGAAGCAGACATTGTACACATATTTCTAATATGTATATTTGTTGCAGGTGACAAGTTGGAGGGATCCAACTGGATTCCTCACCAGTATTGGTTTATTTACAGATATTCATATATATGTGTTGTTATCGTATGATATATGATGTTTTGGCTGGCGTGATTGATGTATTTGGTTCTATTGCAACATTGGGCCAATTTTTGGAATTTTAAAATGTTAAAGTGGTGATGTTGAATTAAAAAGGATTTTTAAGTGATTTGAAAATATATTTTTTAATTGTTATAAAGGTAGGAATTTATTTTAAATAAATAAATGTGATAATATTTATGTTATAAAAATTAAGATTTTTGGGAAATATAATTGAAATGTGATTTTTGAAATATGGAGGTAACTATTTTGTAAAAAAGTTTAAATGGTGATTTTTGATTTGTTATAAATGGTTTATGTATAAGATTTATAAAATCAATATTTTATAAATCAAAAGTGATGGAATTATAAAAGGGTTTTGTTAATGTTAAAATGAAGTTATAAATGGATTTTATAAGTAAATAAGATTTATAGATTTATGAATTGATGAAGTTATGAATGAATAAATTTGTAAATAAGAGAATTATAAGTAATTAACTTATAATTTGGACTTTGGAATATAAATAAGAGATAAATGGAATCGGTTAATTAAGGGATTTTATATATAGAATTTTTTATGAAATAGAAATGGAATTTATAAACATTGTTTTATAAATCCAAAATCAATTGAATTTCATAATTTAAATATAGAAGTTTATTAAAGGAGATATATCCATGATTTTGGACAATGGATAACCCTTTAGTGAATATATAGAAGCAATGAATTTGGTAAATGAATTATATCCACGATTTTGGACAGTGGATAATCCTTTAATAAATGTGTAGAAATATTAGATTTGGTAAATGAATTATATTCACGATTTTGAAGTGTAAATAATATATTATATAAAATGGATGTTTTTGGTAAGTGATATTTTTAAATGAAGTTAAATGGTTTGTAGATGTTTTAAAATGTGTTAAGTATCGAATACATAGATTTCAACATTATTGTTGAAATAGACATTTTCGAGAAGTAAGAAAATGATGGACTATAACACCGTTGTTATAGTTAATGATTTTCAAAAGGAAATGTTTAATATAGTATATGGGATTTATATATCTATCTTAATTTTGAATTCCTATACTAGTGATTTTGGGTTGTCGTAACGATGTTTTACGCAATATTCGTTATGACCCATATAAATGTGTTCAAAGAAAATGTTTTCCTTAAAGAATAAAATATATACTTAATCCTGATTTAAGTATGTGGAATATTTTCTAAGTGTTGAAAATAAATAGATTTGTGAATTACTTATTATTAAATAAGTATATGGAAATGTTTTCCAATATTGAGATGTTGAAATGGTTTGGAATTATATCTTTTTAAAGATAATCTGAAGTTTATATTTGGAAAATGATTTAATTAAAAAAGATTAATTAAAAGGGTCTAGTGATTGTTATGGTGCTGAATATTTGTTTGTTTGTTTTGATGGTTAAATAATCGACTATCAAATTTGGCCGTTTTAGTTCCTCGACTTGATGTGGGAACTAATTAGTCGTGCACTTAGTACGTAGCCTTCTGTGTAGGCTTGATTATCGCTTGTGTTAAGGATATTGATTCGTATAGTGCGGAGCAGTGCTCCAATTTATCGAGCTTCCTTCTTGGCCCGAAGGATAGCAAGTTGAAAGTTGGGGACATGATAAGTCTATGAGACTTAGTTTCTATGTGAGGTTGAGAAATGCTTTTGCGTTGTTGGTGCGAAGAGACCGGGATCAGATTTATCTAAAAACCCCTTCGGACCAACCTATATGTGTTTGATTTGTGCAGATTGTGATGATATTGATATTCTAGATTTTCATAGTGGGGTAATTCTTGTTGATCCTTTGGGGTTAAAATCCCAATATACATCCAGTAGTAGTTGTCTCTTCATCATGAAATATCCAATGCAAGGACTATTCGCTACTAATTCTAGGGATTTCTCGATAGGATGTGGTTGGAAAGTACCTTTGATTTGTCCTATCCTGGACAACTTGTATGGATGTTTGTCTGAAATTGCATTTCAAAAGATTACGTATGTTTCTTTTTACAAACGTACATCCATAGTAGCGGAGAAGACAACTTCTCTTAGCTTAACACCCTCCTTGAGACGTATGAGCTCAAGGGTTGTATTTTTGTGGAAGGCAATTAGTATTCAACAGAAATGGCCGTGTGGCATTCAAAGTGATGTGATATGTGATTTGTGAAAGCTAATCGTTACCTCAGGCCTCATCAACCGGAAATGACCAAAACAGGGTTAGATGGGGCAGGGCTAAGTGGGTCGCTCCCAAGTATGGTATGATCATCCTCTTTTAGATATATCTTTACATGCTATGACATAGTGTACCTAATTATTGTGGTTTGTATGCTAGAGGGCCCTTGGAAAAGGTCAATAACGACTGGAGAATGACATATTCGGTACTATCTAGTTATACAGGTGGGCTGGTCTTGTGTTGGTAGAAGGTAGATGTTTTGTGCCTCGGGACATCCATATAGAGGTGTACCCATCGGAAGGTAGTCCCTTCACCTGGTCATTTGTACGGAAATCCAAACTCCACTACGTACCTACCATTTTATTTGCAGAGCCTAGTATGTTGGAATTTAATAATGGTAACAATTTCGGCTATTTTTTATTATTATTTGTATACTAGACACTAGTATAATATATATATATATATATATATATATATATATATATATATATTTGGCAAGGCCAGCCGGTTTTATAGTGGACCGTCCACTTTTTATTACGTACGTAATAAAAACATGAAGTACAGGAGTAAGGCAGAGGCACCTTAACTACAAAGAAAATAATAAAATACAGCACAGGAGTGTGACTGACATGTCACAACTACAACTAACAACTATCAAACTAAGACTCCTCCGAAGAGGAAGTACGACTAACGTCAGCTACCACAAGGGTGGAAGCCGAAGAGGCGTTCCCAAGAATACCATAATAGGGCCGAAACTAGACACTAGTATAATATCTAACGTCAGCTACCACAACTAGACACTAGTATAATATCATATGATTTGATATGAAAGGTTTTGGTTATCGTAAGGTAAAAACATGTCCGTGTTTATGTGTGGGCTTGTCTTACTAGATATTTTTTTTTTGATGAAGGAAAAGTTTTGTAATTTAATAAATTCAGTTGAGTGTATTTCTCACGCTGGTTTACCATACTAATCCAGGCGTTCTTCCCTTTCAACGCTCGGGTCAGACCGAGTATATTTACAGATTTAAATTTGGTGCTTTTGGAGCTTCAGCAGGAGAGATGAGGATCTTCATTTTCGTGTACACGTTTCTGCTTTGATTATCCGCTGCTTAGTTGTTGTATATTATCGAAAATTGTAAGGACGGGTTATTATAATTGTCCAATCTGGTAACTATTGATTGATTGTTGAACTATGACTGATGTATGTATGTACAGTTTCTATTTTGTAAAGATCATTGATATTATATTATATGTTTTCCGCTGCGATGTGAGATTCTGTATTGTTCTATTTGGTTCTATCTTCTCTCTTTCTTCTCTTCTATTCTTCTCTATTCTTTTCTTTATCTTGACTTTACATTCTGTTTATGCTGTTTGGGTCGGACATGTGTGGATTATTGTCGATTCAAAGGATACGGATTTGCAGGTTGTCACAATAGTGTGTGTCGAAAGCATAGGAGGGTGGTGATTGGATGGTGGACTGTTGTCATGTGATGTTGTGGAGGATCTTCTTAGAGGTCTTGGATGATAGCAATTAGCCAGTGGGGGTATTGATGTAGTAGGTGATTGATTTTGAAGCAAAGGAGTTTATGTTCTGGTTTAGGAAGTTGGTATGTTTGTGAGGTTGGAGAAGTGGTTGCGGGTGTTGTTATGTGTTGAGCTTGTAGTGGCGGGAGGAAGTAATGTAGGTTTTTGTTTAATTGGTTGTGGCATTTATTTGTGGTGAATGGCTGGGTAGGCAGAAGGTTGTAGGAGAGGAAGTGGTTTGCAAAAAATAGAAATTCGGTCATAAAATAAATGCAAATGTAGAAAACAGACGACATGTAAAAATGTATAGGAATAGAGGTAGAAACCAAAGATGTAACTGCAATGTAAACATAGGAATGTAAATGGAGTTTGCTTGAGTTCTTCAATGCAATACAAAATGAAAAATATGAATGCACAAATGCACAAAATGAAATGCATAGAATATTTTTTTATAAGAAGAACAAGAATGCAAAAATGTGAAAAAAGAGATGATATTGATTTTATTTTTTTAAATAATAACAAGAACAAAAATAAACATACAAAAGATCGACAAATGACATAAAACAATTGAAGAAAATTGAAAATGCACAGCTTTTTTTAAATGAAAAATAACACAAAATAAAAGAAAGAAAAGCGAAAATTAAATCTAAGAGTAAAATTTAAATTAAATTGCTATCCCCGGCAACAGCACTAAAAACTTATTCGCGATGGAAAATTCTATCGATTAGAATACTATCGAAAAATTTAATAATAAAACCGCAAGTGCAGGGCATAAAATCGTAGTACGTATGCAAGTACGTATTGATCCACAAGAAAAGCAATAATATCAAAATTACCCAATCAAATTAGCCCAAAAGTGAGAGAAGTGTCTAACTAAAAAGTGTAGAAAATGAAGGAGAAAACTACAGTAAAAATGAATATAAACTATGAGGTTAAGGAGCAATTTAAAGGAAAATCTACTCTTATGTTTCAATAAATCAATACATAATAAATTTAGAATCTCTCTCTTTAGTCATTTGTGGAATTAGTGGATGTATTGATTATAAGTATGGCCTAATTGTGTTATTAACTAACACAACATAAACAATCAAACTTTAACATACCATGTCACCCACTTGTCAGCTCTCATGAAAATGACATGAAATTAAAAACAAAATCTATTTTAAGCATTATCAATTTACTATGAATTAGTGATATAGAGCATCAAATTTTGATTCTAGTTTCACTTTCATTGTCAAAATCGTATTAAGATGAAACTTATGTTTATTTTTAGTTAAGCCTAGCTTATTTGTTATGAACAACATAGGCAATCAAATTCAATATTAAACAACAAAATTTCATACACATCAATATTTCCAATAAGCACAAAAGTGAGATCATAAATGAAATCATTATGTTAATTTTATATGATTCATAAGAGCTTCGTTACCCCTAAATTGAAGGGATTTAGCTTCTCATACTTGAATATATGTTAACATAAAGTGATTTCAATACAAACATAAATGAAAAGAAGTGCTAAAAGAAGAGAGCTAACTAATTGCAATAAAAGAAATCTACACTACTAACATGAAATAAAAAGAGAGCATGTAAGAAAAATAACATAAAAGAAAAGAGCATAAACATGGACAAGGATATGACCATTAAAGAGACAATTTTATTCTCTAGTTTCTTACAACTTCTATAAAAGAGAAGAGACTTTCTACATGAGACATAAGAGGGTATACATACATGCAAAAACCCTAATCCACTTAGGGAGCTACCCAAAATGCACCTAAGTTTGTGTAGCCTTCAAGTAATCATCAAGGAATTAATTAATCTTCATTTGCATGTGCTTTTCCTTTTAATCTCCACTAAAATGTGCATATGTTTTTAATTGTGGTCCATTAGTTAGTGGGTAGGTGGGCTCCTCTATGTTGCATTAATTCTTTTCTTCCCTTCACTCTTTAGCTTTGAATATCTGTGCATGCATATATCCATGAAGCTTCATCCAATATGCACTCAATTTCCTACAAATAAAAATAAAAATGTGCAAATAAATTTTCTCAGAATTAATTCATACAAAAAAATTATCATTTTTCCCCCAATGAAGATGAATGAATGGTGATTTGAAAATAAATTATATTTTGGATTAAACATGTTAAAATACCCCAATATGCTTATTTATTTTAATAAAAGAATATTAAATATGGGAGTAAAAATATACACTTTTACGTGCACATCACTAGTACTTATGTTGCCGGCAAATTTTCCATTGTCTTTGAATCGACTCTAATGATTGAACTAGACTAAGAAACGATAATGAATGGATGCAATCTACTTGAAAAACAAAATAAGATGATGAAGTAGAACTTTGTAAAAGAGAAGATAGCTAAAATTGGATTAGAACTCACAACTCTGCATCTCTCGGGTTGACAATGTGTTGAAACCTAGGAAAAATGGTAAATAACTGAAGCAAAACTCAAAGGAAAAACTAAAAGGTAAAAGTGCAAACCAACTTCAAGATGGGCTCGAGACAAGCTCGAGCCAAACCCCAATTCAACCCAAGTGTAACTCAACTCAATGGTCATAACTAGGGTCCGATTATTGGTGAATGGGTTTGGTTGGTCATGAATTATTTTGTGGGGCAACATGGTAACGTCGGGAATGGTCGTAGTGAATTTCGGAGCATTATTCGCTAAACTTCGTCTATAAATATGAGGAGAGGCTTGCTTGGAAAAGGACTTCTTTTTTATCTTCATTTTGAACTCTAAATTATGACGAGATGACAAACATAATTCTGAAAAATACTCTGTTGGATTCTTACCGAGTTGTAAGCAACCGAGTTGTAAAAACTACTTTTTGGAAACAAAGTACGATTAATAGAAAATGATTAAGTGGATGTAGCTGGAGTATTCGTCGAACCACTACAAAATTGTGTGTTCTTTCTTGCTTTTATCCTCTTTTCTTTAATAATTCATATTTGTTGCTTGATTGGATGTTTGTGCCATTTTTTTCCTAAACATTTTGGTTCTTTCACTGAGAGGAACTTGGATTGCTTGTTTGAAACTTGAATTAGAAGAGATGAAGAGGCCATCTACAGGAAAAGATATTATCGAAGGAAGCCAGAAAGAACAAGGGAGTAGCCAGGAGGTGTCCTCGGCATCATATCGCACATCCATCTATGTAACTGGAGAAGAGATGGAGAGAATAATTACTACAATAAGGGGAAATGCCTGATGGATTTTTCAAAAGGATAGATGGTAGAGAATAAATGAAGTTACTGAAAATTGAAGTCATAGGTTAGAAGGCGGAACAAGTGTACCCAGAAATGGAGCAGAACAGATTGGAGCAATCCTCGCGGGGGCAACTCAACTGAGTACTGACTTGAGAAGTCAACTCGGTATCGAGTCAATAAGTATGGGGGGCATGAAGGCTTGGCTTTGAGGAAAAATGGAGCACACCTGAGAGATGATATTAAGCCATAAAATGGAGATTAGATTGTTAAAGTACAACAATAGGAGTTGCAGCCAGAAGTCACCTGTAGGAATTAAAGGGCAGGGTAAATATATGGATCGGAGACTTCAACTCGATAAGAACAACAAGATAGTTGAGATGATAAGACGAGTGCTGAGAGGAGGACCTATCGACTAAGCGGAGATTCTCTACCGAAAACCAGCGAGAGAGAGCCCACGGATCGAGGGAAAAGGTCTGGAAATTTTTGCTTATTCCATGAGTTGGATGGACGTGAAACGAATGAGTGGGGACGCCTTCATGATTTCATCAAAAAATAGGTTTAGGATAAGTGCTTAAAATAGTAAGTCGAATATAAAATTACTATAGTGCAAACTACAGTGGTATCATAAGAGCAACCACCAACTACAGTGGATATATCTGGATACGGCCAGGTATTTGGGCCAAGAATAACAATCCAATTATTGGGATGGAATGTAGTCAGGTTTGATTTTCGCTCTATTCTTTCATTTGAATAAATGATGCAGGATTACTATCAGGCCCCTTACACATATACAAGATCTCAATCGATCATGAGGCATGCTTGAGTTAGAAGTTTGGAGTAATCCTTTATTGGATTAGATGTTTTGATGATTGTTTGATGATTTAGTATGAGCTTTGCAAATGAATGATTGATTCTATTTGGACTCGAAAATCATTCGAATGTGTGATGCTGATATTATTACAAGAAACTAGGGGTGATGGGTTACTCCGTGAAAACTAATATAGACACACACACACACACACTAGACATGGTTTCCCCGACCGAAGAGATGGGGCAATGAACCATGAAGCACAAGTTCTTTTGCAAGAGAGCGAGTGGATGGACTTGAGAGTGAGCAGATGGTTTGTTCAGATATTGGGTCCTCTCTATTTAGAATGAGCAAATTATGCTCGATCTGGATATGTGATTATGTGATCCGAAGAGATTAGAAACTAAACTAGATATATGGTTATGTGATTCAGAGAGATCAAAAGTTAAATAAGATATATAGTCATATGATCCATAGTGATCGGAAACTATGTTTTGAAGTTTAAATGCCTCTTGATTCTAAAATGACTTGATAATGGTTACTGGATTACTTCATTACCTCGATTCGGTTAGACTTATGATGGGATGTTGGATGATACCATACGACTCATAAATAGCACAACAATAGGTTGCAATGGACTTTATAGCTATCGACTCATGATTACATGACACATGATATAATAATGAAATTCTAAGGGAGCACTGGACAAAATTAATATTGGTTTACGATATCATAGTTCTAAGAGAACATGAAATGATAATGATTTAATACTAACACTTAAGCAAGGACTCAAGTCCTTGGCTACAAAGGTCTGGAACGTTTGTTGATTTACAGATGAACACAAAGGAACCGGATGATTCACAACGACTGGTCCAGTGGATAGCCAAAGAGTTCATATGTCGATTATCTCTTTGTCTTCTGTACTTGTCCTTGAGAAAAGCACATCTTATTATTAGCACCAAAATTGATCACTAACACCCAAAGAAAGATTTGGATAGAGAAATTAATGAAGATAGGAAATTAAAGTAGAGGAATGTATGCAAAACTAACTGTGAAAACTAGAACACGAGATTTATAGTGGTTCCGCGTAACTGCCTACGTCCACTTTGAGTTTAATCTTTCTTGATTTTTCAATTAATTGAATACAAATACAATCCGTACACCAACAACTTGAATACAAGTTCTAACAGAAAAGCAATGAGTCTTGAAAATGGCAGAGTCTCCCTGGAGTTCTCGAAAAAAGGTCCATTTTCGCTACGCCCCTGCCCCTCTATTTATAGGCAAAGATAGGCTGGACTTCCTTCACGGGCCCAGGAACAAGGTATCTCTGCCCATAGTAGGTGACTTCTGCGCACCGAGCCAGGCATGCGGAATGAGATAGGCCAAACGAGGAATGGCGGTCGAGAGATGCCGACCCACCATGTCTGGTTGATTATCAAGTGACTCAAAGTAAACCCTCAGGAGACCCGAAGCAAATAGTAGGTTGACTCGAAGCGCAGTCATGTCGATCGCCTCGCTTTGTTGTAGGCCTAATAACCTACCAATTTCTCTAGAACGCACCGAGCGATGTATGCCGAACCTTCCACACCGAACGACATGCGCCGACCATCTAAGCCGAGAGACATGTGTTCAGTGCTTCCTCGACCGAGCCACCCATGCCGAGTCGTCCTTCCTTGAGCATCCAGACCGTACTATATCACCTTTAACCTCACTAGTCGAACGGTTATTGCCGAACAACGTTGCCGAGCGAGGCTTTGCCAAGCCGTATTGGCCAAAAGACATTGCCGAACGGTGGATGCCGAGCGGCGTTTTTTGAAACATATAGACCGAACGACATACAGTGCACTACCAAGACCGAGCGACAAATCCTACACCGAACGATAATTGACCAAACGACGAACTTTCACCTTAAGCCGAGCCATACGTATGAAATTCATAACAACATCCTTCTTTGGCCGAACGACATACATCCCTTTCACTCCGGCCGAGCCATGCATCTGGGTAACATTTTCCCCCCCAAAGTGTGTCGTGCGAAGCAACACGACACGCTTTGAATCATTAACCAATTCCTACTATCAAAAGTCGAATGTATACAATGAAGGTCGAAAAATGGCTGTCCTCCCTAGCACCTATCGTAGATTTTCGAGTCTATTTTCCTTTCCTTCTTTTTTTTATATAGACAAGGGGCCGTTTGGCATACAGAGACCGAACCACACAGTTGGTTAACTTGAACTAGAGCACGTATGTCTAAAAACTTACCTTTCAAAACATATTGACCAGGTCTACAGGAGATAGCCTGTTCACCTCCCCTCTACCGTATATAAGTTCCAACCCACTTGCACTTTACTTCTCCAAAGCCATCAGCTCATTCCTCTCCGAGCCTTACTCGCTGCTTTTCCTTCCACCAAACCCGAATTGCCCATCTCACAATTCTAACTAATCGCTATCACGAACGAACCTCCAACCCAACATTCTAAAGCTACCGCATACCTCGAGCTCTTTTCCTAGGTATGAATTTATTTCAAACCCGATGTTATGTCGAATTTTGGTGCCTGTATGGAAAAACCCTCTGTCTCCCCTCTTCACTTGTTATAGGAATAGGTAGAAAGTAAATTTGGAGGAGAAAAAGAGATGGATTAGGAATAAAAAGCAAACTCCAAGTTAAGGCCTTAGCCTGACTTTGTTGGTCGTTGGTGGCTAAAGTCACATAGAATAAGTAGCCATTGTTGCCACTAAACTTAGAAGTCGAGACTTAGGAGGAGGTTAGGAGTTGTTCCTTGGTGAAGAAAGACGAGGAGAAGAGGGGTTTGGCAATTCGAGAGTGAGTGCAGGCCGGCCAGAGTCCTGAGTAGTAGATCGGTATCTTGGTCAAGGGGGTCGTCTTGTTATTGGAGAGAGATAGGAAGTTTGTGTTTGTGTCAAAATTGGGCACTACACTCTTCGGGAGTCGTTGAAGAGATAATAGTCAAGAATGCAAGTTAAAAACAGATATTATCTAACAAAAACTCCAATCAACAGTAAAGTAAATGCGTAGACGAGCGATTTATAGTGGTTCGGCGTGTTGCCTACGTCCACTGTGAAGTTTTTTGATGTTTTATTGATTCTCTTTCAATGATTACAAGTTGTTACAGCGATCCACAGCAAGTTACAACTGGAAATTCGAAATCAACAATAGAATTATGATGTAGGATGATGGAGATCTTGTTTCGGCAGAGTCTCGGCGTCTCAGAGTCAGAAGATCCCTTTTCTGTTGGCCCTGGGGCTCTATTTATAGGTGTAGGCTGCTGGTATCTCGCTGAAAACTCGGGAGACCACTTCTGGCACGTGAGGGGGCCCACACGTACGGTCTCGGGAAGTTTGGGCCCACTTTGGCATCGGTTCGAACTCCATTCGAACCGATCAAGAATTCATCCAATCGAGGTGAAATTTGGAGTAGACATTCTTCAACATGTATGCAAGCATCTGTGAAAGTTTCATTGCATTTGGATCAGTAGGTTAGGAGATATGTTGGGTTCGAAATAGACTTCACGGCAAGGCTGTTTGGTTCGAATCCCTGTTACTCGAAACGATGGTTTCGAAACCAGTGTGGCACGCGACCTCGTGGTGACGTGGAGCGCAAGTTTCGAATCGATCCGGACTTCTCTCCGTGTTGACCGCTTCAACTCCGTGTATCTCGGTGACTTCGAACCGATGGAAGACACGTGGGTTGACCCAGTGGGTTCGAATAAGGCAGCACAGGATGGGTTCGAACATGGCATCAGGGATGGGTTCGAACACGACTCTGTGATGGGTTCGAAGATGGCACTGTGATGGGTTCGAAGATAGCTCTGTGATGGGTTCGAACTGGGCTTCTGTGATGGGTTCGAAAACAATGGAGTCGAAAGTGATGGAGTCGAACCCATGGGGGTTCGAAGGGTTCGAAGTCGATGGGTTCGAAAGTCGTCCCTTCTTATCGGTTCGAACGTGGTGGGTTCGAACTAGTTGGGTTCGAAGTGGTGTCGAACCGATAGATGCGAACTCATTGATTCGAACTTTGGCATATGTGCATGGGTTCGAGGCGCTGCCTCACTCCTTGGGTTCGAACCAGATGGGTTCGAACATAGGTGGGGTCATGGTTTCGAATAGAGCAACGTCCATCTTTCTCAACTTGAATCCATCATAACTTGAGCATACGACCTCGGATTGACCTGAAATTTGAAATGCTGACTCTTGTAGCCTTTCTTGCCGTGTCCTATCAATTGTGGCTCATTCTGGACTCGGATAAAATTCAGTGATATCCATGGCTAAAGGAAGTACGATCAACCTCTGAGGCGAACTGTCCTTCGTTTTTCGATCAATCTTTTGGTATCGCGGCTTTGCCAAAAAGCGGGATAACATTTTGCCCCCCAAAGTACGTCTTGTGGGAACATGACGTGCTTTGAATAGCTGCCATTTCTCTCTGAACAATCATTGTTCTCTTTTTTGTTGAAACTCGTATGCTGTACTGCTGTAACCCTGCGTTGATATGATTGACTGCTGTATAATAGTGCTTAGCTGTTGGCTGTCGCATTTGTAATAGGATGAGTGTTTGATCCCTGTGAATATTCAAAATCGAACGTTAGTCCGACATGTATGCACGTATGTTAATTTGGACCTTGTTAACGTCGTGCATCCACGAGTCGTTGTCAGTTAGGTTTGCTGCAGAATTTCGTATCGATTCTCTCCTGAATCGATTTTGAAATTTGAATTGAGACAACGCTTGATGGTTGTTTTGAAAAGTTCCTTCGTATCGATCCTCTCCTGAACCGATATTGAAGGTTGAAGAATTTGAATTTGTATTGCGCAAGTGTAATGTTTCGAACCGATGCACTTGAGCATTGATGGGTTCGAAGTTCAATTTTGTATGGACGCAATATGCCTGTGCAATGATGGGTCGTGTGAATATGAGATTTCGAATCGATGCGTTGGAGCATGGATGGATTCGAAATTGACATTCGACCCAACGGAGTATACTCGTGTCATGATGGGTTCGAAGTTGACTTTCGAACCGATGTTAGAAGATGGAGTATTCTTTGTGCTGTGATGGGTTCGAAACTAGCATTCGAACCGATGTGAGAGCATGGTTTCGAACAAGTAGTTCGTTTCGGTGGGTTCGAAACTGATCCTCGAACCGATGACTTGGATGGGTACGAAACTATCGTTCGCGGCAGTGGTCTGTGTGCTTCACACAATGGAGCCTCAAGCATTTGGGTTCGAAGATAGGTTTCGAAACCATTCTGTCCTCTGACCTGTTGTACTCGGTCAATTTTTACCGGAATTCGAATCGGCCCGGTCATCTCCAACCCCCTATATAAATAGCGGTGGACCTGCCACATTTTCACTTTTTACTTTTACTTTCGCTTGCTCTCTGCATCGTCTCGAAGCCTCAAAAGAGAAAAACTGCGACGCGTTTTCGAACCCATCAAGATTTAAGACTTAAATTTCTCGAATCCATTGTTCAAACTAGGTAATTAGCCTCGGATTCAAACGACGAAGCTATTTCGAACCTATTTCTGTTTATCGATTGCATGGCTTCGAGATTGGCAAAACCAGATCTGGTTTGAGAGGGTTTCGAACTAATGTGTGGATTCGAGTTCGAACCGATGACGGTGGTGTGTTTTCATTGGATTTCGAATCAATCCTTGGAATGTCCTTGTTGGGATGCGCAGTTCGCACCGATTGGGGGATTCGAGGGATCCATTCGAATCGATGGATTCGAACCCATAGGTTATCGGTTCGAAGTCGACAACTTCGTATCGATACGAAGTGGATCGGTTCGAACGCGACCGATGTCAAGTTTAAGGAATTCGGTATCGTTTCGAACTTGTCATTTGGCTATCGGTTCGAAGCACGCCCAACTGTATGGTTTCGAAGTGATGTCAGGATGGTTTCGAACGCATGGGTTCGAAGCAATGACATGATGGTTTCGAACGCGTGGGTTCGAAAGAAGTTTGGACGGGTTCGAACGCATGGGTTCGAAGCAACGTCATGATGGTTTCGAACGCGTGGGTTCGAAAGAAGTTTGGATGGGTTCGAAGGAAGAGGTGTTCGGTTGGGTTCGAACGAAGCCTCTGTGATGGTTTCGAACCCTGTATGATGGACTCCAAAATTTGAAATTTCTCAAGCATAACTCCGACGAGCTTCATTCCCGCATATCTGGACTTGAATATTGAACTGCATATTTGATTGCCTTTTGAAGCTCGTCGATGGAACTATAACAACTTCCATTCGAACCGACTTCCATCATATAAACGATTTAGTGATGACGGTCAGCGATGACGGTCATTATAGCTGGACTTCGTAGCTTTGTCGTTTGAATGTTCACTTTAACTCTGCAACATTTGTTCAAGTAATGCATGGCACGGTACCACACACATTCATACACTTTACACTGGGGAACACACGGGTTCTTTGTCGTCTAACGATGGTTTCTCCTGAGTTAGCTAGTTATGGAACCTTCAAGTTCACAGCAGCAGGAGATTCAAGGTACAGCCCCTCCGAGGCTAGAAGTTCCGGATATAGATCCTGAGATCATCGGTCCGGCTCCGGACGAACTTCCTGATGCGTCGTTCATTGCCAATCCATCAGATTCCGTTCCATCGAATATCTCTGAAGACATGTTGGGAAGAATTTGTTTGAGGCACGGCTTGTCATTGGACGATGTGTTACTGCCGGGGCCGAATGATAGACCACATAATCCGCCAGAAGGGTATACAGCATTTAATCGCCACGCGTGTGCGGCCGGGACACTTCCCCCGTTCAACGAGTATATAAGAGAAGTATTGTCGTTTTTGAGGATCGCCCCATCTCAGTTGCATCCGAACGGATATGCGTCGATCAATAGCTTGTTCATTGCATTTATGGAATGTCTCCATCGACCGCCGCTTCCAATCGAAATTAGATACTTGTTCAACTTCAAAACTCGTGGTGATTATCCTTCTTTCACATTTCTGGAGGCGGTGAGAAATTGTCAAGTGGTCACCGGATCCTGGACAAGGCTGAGTTACTATAGGACAGAATGGTTTTATGTCAGGTGCCCTCCAGGCTTTGCCCGACGATGGTTATTCAGACGTGAGTATAACCGAGTTTTCAAATATTTACTATGACAATTGCAGCCGAAGTGAGACTTATATTAATTTTTTCCTTTTACAGCAACGATCCCGCGACCCGAAGGTGAAGAGTTTAAGGAGATGGTGCGAGTACTTCGAGAAGTCCCGAGCGAAGATAGGGACATCGAGTTGCTTTTGACCGATAGGAATCTCCGGACCTTTGGGCTGATTGAACGAGGACAGAGTATAAGGTTTGAAGTGGCACAAAGGATCGTTCCTAAGAAACGAGTCAAACATAAGAAGCCCGAAGTTGTCATAGCCGAGGAGGCTGACTCTGAAAGAACTCATACCGACGACGAGCCGCTGATCGAGCCTACGGATGTAGCTTCGGATGTCGCGGAGCAGAGAAAAGGCAAGGCTGCCATGGTTAAGTCAACTAAGCGGGGGAGACGGAAATCGGTTGTCATTGCCCGGCCCTCCTCCGGAGTTAGAATCTCTGAGATGTCTCCTCCGCGTACCGAAAGCCTCTACGAAGGGCTTGCCGACCTTCCAATCCCGGAAGATGTGTCTTTTCAACATGATGCCGGGTTGGAGGAATTCCATCGTAATCTAGAATTGAGCGAGCCTCTTATTACTAGCGAGGTCGACATTTCTGGTTGGTCGGGGGGAAATGCATATTCATACACATTTCACGACACTGCATAAACTTTGACTGTAAATTATCTGTTTCGAAGGGTGATTGATTCGATTTTATTTTGCTTTGCAGATACTATGTCAAAGCGGGGTTCAATGCTTGGGAGTCTTCGACATGCTCGCAAGTCTTCTTATTATGATTCGCGCAGGCGAGAGGGAGATAGAGATTATGATCAGGGACGCCCTGGATACTATGACCAAGGACGTTCCGGATATTCTAGTCATGAGAGATACGATTCGGACAAGGGCCATAGGCGTCGATCGCGATCGCGTACCCCTCCTCCTTCCAGAGGTCCCGTACAACATCCCGTTCATGTTCCTCGTGACTCTTCTCGACATGCGCCAGTTCCTCAAACTTCTAGATCTGAGGTGACGACACCGATGGCTGCGGAGGAACCTCCTACTGAAATCATGGGGGAAGGAGCAATCAGGCTCGCGCAATTGAAAAGGGAGTTCCCGAATATATGCTTCGACAATTACGTATTCCCCCCGAACTTGAAAAGAATCCCACAGGAGGCCGAGCAGTGGGCGCTTGATTATGTGCACGATTTCTACGCACAGTACAAAGTGTGGTATAGAGCGGCCGAAAAAGCATCGGCCTTGGCCTTCGAAAGAGCAGCCACCATTGAAAAATTGCAAGCCGAGTTAGCACAAAAAGATCGCATCATTCAAGTGCTGAATACTGAGGCTGAATCATCCCGTAAATCTGAAATAGAGGCCACTAAAAAAGCCGATGAAGCCCAGGCAATCATGGATAGGATGAAACGCGAACACTACGCCACGGTTGAGGACATGGGTCATCGAAACACATTGGTTACTGCAGAGAGGGACGCTGCCCTGAAGGAGTTGAATGAGCTTAAGTCAAAATTTGCTGAAATTGCCAAGGAAAGGGATGATGCGAATAGCGCAGCTCAGGAGGCGTGCGAACAAGCTGTGATTCTTCGCACCGAAAGGGATGCTGCGGTGGCGAAAGTTCAAGCGGTCGAGATAGAGGTGGAGGAGAAAGTTCAACGAGCAGAGGCCAGGCTAGAGGCCGATATCGAAGATCTGCTTATAACTTATAACGCCAACGTGTTAAAACACCGAAATTTAGCCTGGCTTCAAGATTATCCCGTTCACCTTCGCAGCGCTTGGGAGCGATTGGTCGAGGAAGAGGGGGAAGCGCATCCGGGCGAATCGGTTGACCGATTTGAGCTTGAGAACCGGTTATTAACTGAGGATGAAAAGAAGGTCCTTCACGATGCTATCATTGCTCATGAGAAGGAGATGGTGGGTGGTCGCTCCCTGGAAGTTGGAGAGGGATCGGGCGTTGAGCACCATGCGGATGTCACTGAAGTCACCACATCGCCTTTGTCCGTGCCTGCGTCTGCGGTCAGCTTGCCACCTGTTCCTGCTTATGACCCGGAGCGGCCGCACTTATCTCCTATCCATGAGCACACTTCCGAGGTCGTTCAGCAGTCTGCGAGTCAAAGTGGAGAAGGTATTTCGAAATTATCTCAAGTGTTTTCTAAATAAAGAGTTTGTTTTGAAGGAGTTACTAATAACTTATTGTTTTTGCCTAGTGACGGAGGTTGCGCCGATAGTCACGGCTCAAGAACCAAGCCAAAAGGTTAAGGCCATCGCCACCGAGACCACTGCTGTAGCTGCGATATCGATTGAGGCGGCGCAGGGGAGTGGGTTATCTCTCGAGGAACAGATGGTGAGCGAGCTGCTCGGTGAGCAGGGCGGTTACTCTACGGACTTACAGTTTATCATCGTTAGTGATCCCCTGCTGACCTCAAGCTCTTTGATGCAAGTTGCGGATGCCCCCAGCCAAGCCCAAGCGACTCGAGAAGAGGAAATTTTGGCTGAAATCAGCGCTGAAATAGAAGCTGCGGGGCACAGTGGTAGCGCCGGTGGCAGCGCGACGGCGCATAGCTCAACACCTGCCAGGATAGTACCATCGGGTGGCACTATCTCAATTTCCGTCACAGATCCAGTCCCCCCTACTCCTCCGGCGGGAAGCCTCCCTGTAGATTCGAGCTCTGAGGGGGACATCGATATCATGCCCCCTGCCGAAGAGTCACCGCCGAAGAGGAGGCACTCAAAAAGAATTTCTGTCGCTAGTGATTCTGATAACGATGAACCACTAATAAGGAAGACGAAGAAGAGGAAGAAGTAGATCGGCTTTACAAGTAGATGTTTTGGTGGATAAGTACTTGTTTTTGTTTTTTATTAGTAAGCCGTGTATAGATGCCGGTTCGGCTCCTGCTAGTAGGGATTGTTTTTGGGAAAACTTTTTCATATGTAAGCCCCCATTTTTGGTTAGTTGAAATAAACTTTAGTTTCTTTGTTTCAACTCTTGCTTTATTTGTGCTTAAGTACTTGCAATGCCTTGTTTTCGGTCCGGTGTACTTGTGGTGTTTTTACCGTTTAAGTGGAGTTCGTTTTTATTTTCCAAGTCTGAAGATCTTGGTCACACGTCGTGATTGATGAATGATTTGAACTTCGGACGTTGTATCACTTCGGTGAGTGGTTGACACTTAGCTTTCGTGCCCCCCAGTCTTGGGGAACAACACTTGTATTTTTGGCAGCCGGTTGCACTTGTTGCAAATCTTAAGTACACGTCCGCCGTCCGGGGACTTAGAGTAATTTGAGATCGATAACCTGGTTTGCATTCCATGAGTTCAAGTGTTATTGATACTTGTAACATGGTTCACGCTCCGGGAACTTGGGGATGGTGTTCACATCCCAACTTGCACTCTACTAACTCGGAGTTAGTATTAACGCTTTAGTTCGCACTACGGGAACTTTGACTTGGTGTTGGTGCTCCAATTCACACGCCGGGAGCTTGGATAAAACATGTAAGTTTGGGTTCGTACTTCAGGAACCCGGAATTGACATTTATACCCCAACTCGCACTTCGGGAATATGGAGTTTGCACGGATGCTTCGGTTCGCGCTCCGGGAACCCGTAGCTTATGTTCATACCCCAATTCATGTTTTGGGGATTCGGAGTCCGCATTGATGGGTTGGTTCACGCAGTGGGAACGAATTATTAAATGTTTATACTCCAATTCACGCTGCGGGAAGTTGGAGTCCGTTCGCGCTCCGGGAACGAGTTGTTAAATGTTTATACTCCAATTCACGCTGCGGGAAGTTGGAGTCCGTTCGCACTCCGGGAACGAATTGTTAAATGTTTATACTCCAATTCACGCAGTGGGAAGTTGGAGTCCGTTCGCACTCCGGGAACGAGTTGTTAAATGTTTATACTCCAATTCACGCAGTGGGAAGTTGGAGTCCGTTCGCACTCCGGGAACGAATTGTTAAATGTTTATACTCCAATTCACGCAGTGGGAAGTTGGAGTCCGTTCGCACTCCGGGAACGAATTGTTAAATGTTTATACTCCAATTCACGCAGTGGGAAGTTGGAGTCCGTTCGCACTCCGGGAACGAATTGTTAAATGTTTATACTCCAATTCGCGCAGTGGGAAGTTGGAGTCCGTTCGCACTCCGGGAACGAATTGTTAAATGTTTATACTCCAATTCGCGCAGTGGGAAGTTGGAGTCCGTTCGCACTCCGGGAACGAATTATTGAATGGACTGTCGTGTGTTGGTCCGGTTCAGCCTTCGATGTGTTGACTTGCCCCCGAGCTGGGGTTTCACTTAGTGAGTGGCCGGTTGTAACGCAGTCACTCGCTATTTGAATAAATTCCATTGTTCGATGGAACTTAGCTCTTCGTGTGTCGTGATCGTTGAATGTTGTATTCGATGAATCACAGCTTTAGCTTGAAGAGATAATGTTTTATTGCTGAAATGAGAAAATATGGCAAAGTCAGTGCCTTATTACAAAATCAAATTTCAGAATGTAAATGAAATTGCAAAATATTCATAGATTGAATGAGCCTGTCATGTGTGACAATGACGAAGATCCTCGTCGTTCCAGGCTCCTGAGAAAGTCGGTCCGCCACTGATGGCGTTTATCACCAATCTCCCGCGAGGACCATCGGAGTCCTCATGCCTCGGTTGATCGGGTTCATTGATTTGATTTGTTGGACCTGCTTCCCTGGGTTGCGGTGTCCGCACAAATCGATCGAGTCTCCTTTCCCTGATCAGTTTTTCAACAAGATCCTGTAGGTGACGACACTCGTTCGTATCGTGTCCGTAGCCTTCATGGAACCTGCAAAATTTTCCTGTTTGGATTTGTCTCTCTGACGACGGTCTCGGAGCAGGTTTTTCATATTGAATTGTACTACGGGTTTGTAAATACAAGTCCTCCAATGAAGTATTCAAAGGAGTATAACTGTCGAACTTCGGATTTTTGCGTTGCGGACCGCTATTTTGATCTCGTTTTTTAATTTGATTCACGCTCTCTCTTCGCCGAGCTTGTTTATTTTTAATGTTCAACTGAACTTTTCTGGAGCTCTCACCGGATTGTTTTATTGCAACATTGCTTTGGGTTCCTCCCACGTTTGATCCTGCGTCAGTTTGCTTCCTAGACTGTTTCGCGTCTTCCCGTCTCAGGAATTGAGCTGCTTTGGCATGGAAACGGTCCAATGACGCAGGTGGTTTTCCAGCTAGCCAATTGCCGAATTCAGAATCGGGGTCGATCCCCTTGGTTAACGCCATAAGGATGGAGTTATCATTTGGATTACTAATCTCCGCACATGCAGTATGGAATCTTTCTAAGTAGTGTCTGAGCGTCTCTCCGGGAGCTTGCGTGACACTGGATAGAGTGTTGACATCTTTCGGCCTTGCGACGTGCATGCGGAATTGCTCAACGAATTTTGTGGCCAGCTGGTCGAATGAGGAGACGGATCGAGGAGGCAATCGGGTGAACCACATGGTGGCGATGCCCCCCAGGGATATGGGGAAACTACGACATTTCACAGCGTCGTCGGCTCTGGCAGCCGTCATCGGCCATTCATATTTTAGAATATGTTGATTGGGATCGGAGTTTCCCTCATACATGGGCAGAGTGGGCATTCGGAATCGCCGTGGGGGTTCAGCATTAAGAATGTCGTCCGTAAAGGGAGTGTGACTTCGGGAAACTCCCCAATCGTCGTTTGTGAATCCTTGACTCTCACGAATCATCTGTCGTATCATAGTTGATAGATCCGGCATTTGCACCGGAGTATGGTCACGTTCCATACTTTGGGTTCGAACCGGATATCGTTGACGGTTCAAATCTCGCCTCCTCGGCTCATAGTCCTCTGGGACATACGGTTCAGGAGTATGACCTCTTTGACGACGGTCCGGGTCCGACTGATCTCGAGCGTCGACCCCTGGTTCAGCCGCAACGCTAGCGGTGCGGTATTCAGCGGCGTGGTGAGGAATGGCACCCCCTCGGGAGGAGGGTCCGGTTTGGAAGCTGGCTGACGGACCAACTCTTATTTGTCCAACGGTCAATATCGGTTGGTTTCCAGCGGATGGTATACGACCCTCATCTAACCGGGGTCGTGGAGGTCGGTTATGATAATCAGAAGATGAAGAACTTTCGCTAGAAGAGCGATAAGCACGATCTCTCGCGGATCGTTTTCGTTTCTGGCGATCCAGCTGGTTGATTAGCTCAGCCTTGGCGCGTAGCTGTTCTTCTAGTTGTCGCCGACTCTGGGTCAGCTCTTGAAGTAACAACTGCAATTCTTGTCGGGTAACCGGACCCGACGGTTCTGAGTGCCCAGCGGCATCTTGATTAGGTGGAGGCAGAGGGGCAGGATTCTGTCTATCCTGTCCTTCTTGATTGACGGCGTTCGAGGTGGTTCTTTTGCTAACCATTTTTACAGTTGAGTTCCTTTCCTAGACTTTATGCAAATCTGAATAGAAGGGAAGGAAGTTGGATTTAACAATCTGGATCTCTCTCTTAGATTTGTTCAATCCGGTATCGATGACAGATCCAACGAGCAGGAGAAAATCTGGGTTTTCTCAGTGAAAGCACCAAAGTGTTTGTGTCAAAATTGGGCACTACACTCTTCGGGAGTCGTTGAAGAGATAATAGTCAAGAATGCAAGTTCAAAACAGATATTATCTAACAAAAACTCCAATCAACAGTAAAGTAAATGCGTAGACGAGCGATTTATAGTGGTTCGGCGTGTTGCCTACGTCCACTGTGAAGTTTTTTGATGTTTTATTGATTCTCTTTCAATGATTACAAGTTGTTACAGCGATCCACAGCAAGTTACAACTGGAAATTCGAAATCAACAATAGAATTATGATGTAGGATGATGGAGATCTTGTTTCGGCAGAGTCTCGGCGTCTCAGAGTCAGAAGATCCCTTTTCTGTTGGCCCTGGGGCTCTATTTATAGGTGTAGGCTGCTGGTATCTCGCTGAAAACTCGGGAGACCACTTCTGGCACGTGAGGGGGCCCACACGTACGGTCTCGGGAAGTTTGGGCCCACTTTGGCATCGGTTCGAACTCCATTCGAACCGATCAAGAATTCATCCAATCGAGGTGAAATTTGGAGTAGACATTCTTCAACATGTATGCAAGCATCTGTGAAAGTTTCATTGCATTTGGATCAGTAGGTTAGGAGATATGTTGGGTTCGAAATAGACTTCATGGCAAGGCTGTTTGGTTCGAATCCCTGTTACTCGAAACGATGGTTTCGAAACCAGTGTGGCACGCGACCTCGTGGTGACGTGGAGCGCAAGTTTCGAATCAATCCGGACTTCTCTCCGTGTTGACCGCTTCAACTCCGTGTATCTCGGTGACTTCGAACCGATGGAAGACACGTGGGTTGACCCAGTGGGTTCGAATAAGGCAGCACAGGATGGGTTCGAACATGGCATCAGGGATGGGTTCGAACACGACTCTGTGATGGGTTCGAAGATGGCACTGTGATGGGTTCGAAGATAGCTCTGTGATGGGTTCGAACTGGGCTTCTGTGATGGGTTCGAAAACAATGGAGTCGAAAGTGATGGAGTCGAACCCATGGGGGTTCGAAGGGTTCGAAGTCGATGGGTTCGAAAGTCGTCCCTTCTTATCGGTTCGAACGTGGTGGGTTCGAACTAGTTGGGTTCGAAGTGGTGTCGAACCGATAGATGCGAACTCATTGATTCGAACTTTGGCATATGTGCATGGGTTCGAGGCGCTGCCTCACTCCTTGGGTTCGAACCAGATGGGTTCGAACATAGGTGGGGTCATGGTTTCGAATAGAGCAACGTCCATCTTTCTCAACTTGAATCCATCATAACTTGAGCATACGACCTCGGATTGACCTGAAATTTGAAATGCTGACTCTTGTAGCCTTTCTTGCCGTGTCCTATCAATTGTGGCTCATTCTGGACTCGGATAAAATTCAGTGATATCCATGGCTAAAGGAAGTACGATCAACCTCTGAGGCGAACTGTCCTTCGTTTTCGATCAATCTTTTGGTATCGCGGCTTTGCCAAAAAGCGGGATAACAGTTTGTGGGTTGGTAGGTATGATTGGTTTCTGGAGTCAGGGACAGTGAGTTCGGTGTTTAGGTAGTAAGTGTGGTTTAATCATTCGAGTGTAGTATTATGATCCGGTCAAGGATCACGAGGTGGGTTGGTATACCGAGCAAGTGTGGCTCGGTATAGCCCCAGCAGGCCGTTCGGTGAAGAGAGAGATTGTTGGAGAGGAGAGTGAGTGATTCAATGGTGTTGGTCTAGGTTGATATTCAATGTTTAAGTTGGTCGGTGAGTAGAGAAGAAAAGAGAGAAGCGGGATAGGCTTTGAGGTCCGACACCCAACGGGGCATTATGGTTCGGCATACATGCACCCGAATAGATGACCGGTCCTAAGTATGGGGATCGACATTGACATACTTACCATATCTCAACTCGTAGAACATAACATTGCTGCTTATTTCCATACTTATTCATGTACCAATGAATCCACGACACAAATCTAAGTCCAAAAGCACATGAAACGGATCAAGACTACTAACTTCACGATTGAAACCATAATAAACGTGAACTTAAAACTTTGTAAGGAGGACAACTTAAGGCTCATTGCATTACACTTTACTTTTCAGAACCCTAATTTATTTATAATCTTTACATGAACCATCATACTAGCTCACACACCACGCGGGGGGGGGGGGGATCTTTGTCGTTATATCTAATATAGATTGTCCTTCAAGTATAGTTCAAACAGGTATTTATCCAAATTCGACGCTCATTGAAGATGTTTAGAAAGTCGAGCTCTGCCACAGTCTCAGATAAACTTGAGCCAAGTTCTCAACAGGAAGTAGTAGGGGCTTCGAATCCATCGACCGCTTCTGTACAGAACATCCCGAGTCTAACGACTATGACTATTGACTTGGATCCTGATGCCTTAGATGGAGCAATTATCCTAGACAATCCGACTGATTCTCAAGCTTCGAGAATCAATGAAAACGCTCTTCGTTGACTATGCTCAATACACGGGATTCCTTTTGACGATGTACTGGTTCCATTGGGACAAGATTGTCCTCACCTGCCCCCAGTTGGATATACTGCCTGTAACAAATTCATTTGTTGGGTCGGTAGTGTGCCACCATTCAACTCCTTCCTCTATGATGTGTTGCAGTACATTAAGATTGCCCAAGCACTGTTACATCCCAATAGTCACGTGTTCATATATGGCACAAGTATTCTTTTCATGAGCAATCTATTCAGGCTCCCCACTCTCGGTGACATTCGCTATATCTAGCGTTTCAAGAGACGGTCCGACAGCCCATCTTTCATATTCCTTGAGCCACATAACAAGTGCCAAATCTTGACAGGGGCATGAAGCAAATTCTTCCAATATAAGAAGGAACGGTTTTACGTGCGCCGTCCCCCGACTTTGCAAGGAGATGGCTAGAAGGGGGTAAGTTGCTTTTCTAGATCAATATTTGTACGCAGCAGAAAGTGCATTCTTTCGGAACCTTTTCTCGACTTTTACAGGTATCAGCCCACGTCCCGAAGGCTCTAGGTACTCTGAGGCCGTCGAAGGTATTCGAGCTGTTCTCGTGGAAGACCAGAACATCAAATCTATCATTTCCAATGAATCGCTTTCAAGATTTGGGTTGTTGGCAGAAGGTCATCAAATAAGTCTCCCTCACAGCACTACTACAACCGGACCTGCCTTGGACAAAGGAAAAAGGCAAGTTGGGCCTTCAGTGCTCCTACAAGTGGTGCTCCAGACACACCCGAGGAGGGTGAAATTAGAGAAACTGGGGTGTTAGAAGCACCGGGCGAGAATGTAAGTCCTGTTCTAGAGCCGGTGGTTGAGGCATATGGCACTAACGAACCGCCTCCCCCTTCAAGGGGAAGAAAGAAATTGGCTTATAAATTGAGGAAAAAGACAGTGGACGGAACCTCAAAGGTCACAATTACTCCAATGGAGAAAGATCCATCTCCAAACACTTAGAGGGTTCACTGAAAGGCTTATCTGATCTTACTATTCCCGATGACTTGCTCTATTATGGCTTTGACGATCCAGAAGTCCTTAAACTCTATTCACCTGCGAGAGGCGATGAAGGCATTCAAGCCCATAATCAAGGAGAAAAAACTCTGATAAGTAAAGCTAAAGAAACTGGTCCGTCGGGGGGAAACACTAGGACACACACACTAACACTTGCACATCACCTTGCACTTAAACTTCAGCCATCATGTTATTCTTGCTAACTCGTGCTCACTTAATTTCTATGCAGGTGATATGGGATGCTCTCATGGATTCGATCGCCTTCGTGGGTCCTCTATTTTCCATCATTCCAGCCGGGATTCAGGGTCCGGCAAGCCCCGGGATAGAGACGACGACAGCGATAGAGTCCATCGCCCTCGGGATTCATCGTCTCAAAGGAAAATTTACAGTCACTCTTCATACCCCCACGATCCTCCCTCTCAACCAGAGCAAAGCAGGGAGAAATCTGCTCACAATGGGCCCCAGTCTGAGACTTGTCGCGACCAACACTCCATCTATACCAGGCAATCATAGGAACCTCATAAAAAATCTATAGTCTCTAGACAAACTTCTTCTGCTCCTACACATGATCCGTCGATAGCAGAGAAGCTAATCGAGGTTAAGGCCACGTTCCCAAAAATATGTTTCGATGGCCTGAAATTTCTTCCAACGATTCATCATATTCCAGGGCACGTTAAACAGAGTTCCATTGCTTTAAACAAGGATGTCTACGTCCAACATGACGCATTTGTTCATTTGGCAAAAAAAGTTTCAGAAGCCTCTATCGAAAGCCAGCATGAGATCGATCGTCTGAAACTTGAAGCCATCCATGACAAAGACATTATTAAAGCCCAGGATAAAGAGCTTTCCTCATATAAGTCTCGGCTTGAAACTGCTTATAAGAGTGCTAAAGAGACAGCTGAAGCAGTTAATCTCCTGGAGGCCACACATAAGAAAGAGATCGATGAAGCGGTTCAATGCCGCGACGCCTTAGCTTTAGAGAAAGACTCCGTTCAAAGGAGAAAAATGCACTCGCTCAATGAGTCAAAGAATTGGAAGAGCTATTCTACAAAGAAAAAGAAAAAAAGACTACCGCTCATGAGGAGTCACAACGATATTGTGATGAGATTGTTGCCACTCGACTCCTAAAAACAATACTCGATGGGGAGCTCTCCAAGGATGAAGCGATAAAGAACGAAGCCAGTGAGGAGGGCAAAAGAATGGCACTTTCGAAAATTGACTCTCGCTTCAAAGCGGCTGCTGAGGCCGGTAGGGAGGAGATTAAGTGCATGTTTGCTCCGCTCATATCCGAATACAATGCTCGAGTTCTCATGCATCGCGATCTAACATTTCTTGGCGAGGGTTACCTCGAATATTTGACCGAAGCATGGGACACTTTAATAAAAATCAAAAAGGTTGAGTCAAAAACCGAAGAGGTCGATGAAGAAGCTTTGGTAAAGGAATTTCTACAAGGGAATGAGCCTTCGGACTTGTCTACAGCGAAGGATCTTTATAGTAGAGACTCCTCCTCGTCAAAAGGAAAGAACGACACTGCCGGTCCGTTCGGAACCGAGTCTCCGGTTCCTTCCCCTATTCAGCAGACTGGTCGCCCATCACTTGACCCCTTCGAGCAACACATTGGCTACGACCCAGAAGATCCTGGCCTTGATATTCATGTTCTACCTCCTATTCCTGAGGGTGAAACTCCCCGAATAGTTGAGAGTCGGATGGATACCGGTACATAATTTTTCTTCCTTGAGTTTAAAGGGCCATCGTTTTTGGCGAGTAGTAAATCTATTATAACACTTCTCTCTTATGATTTCGTGCAGGCCTTTCTGATCCAGAGCCAACTCCAAGGAGCGGGGTCACCATGGAGAAGGAGGAGAAAACGGGAGAGGTAATTCAAATGGAAGAGGCTCCCGGACCTGACGCTCAAGTAATTGAGGCACTTAACGAAGACAAATCTGAAAATATGCTGCCTGTCGAAGAACGTGATGAAGTTGAGATTACGGGTGCCTTCGAGAACACTTCAAAATTGAGCATGGAGGAGCGACTTATGGAAGAGAAGAAGAAGAAAGCCGAAGTCAGGGTCGAGCCCCATGTAGTGGAACTAGATGATCCTTTGAACAGGCCTTTGAAGGTCATTCTCCCCGGTGGGACCAGGCCACTGGAAGTTCCTCTTCCTTCCTCCGACACCACTTCCCTTTCAAGCAAGGCGTCCAAGAGAAAATGCATGGGGAAGGAGTCGTCTGAGAAACCGAGGAAGGAGAAGAAGTCAAAGAAGTTGCTATTATGCTCGTTCAATGAGAGTTAGACGGGATTATGTAATTATTTGTATTTATTTTCATAGCCAATGTAAATAGATTTTGGACTCCGAGTTTAGGAGGAATTGTAGCGGAACTTTGTTTTGGGATTTGTGAATAAAACTTAGTTTCTTTGTTTTTCAATGATCTTCTTTTTTCAGCTTATTATCTAACTTGTTGCCATAACACGGAATTTGGTGAGTTACACAAGCTCCAGTTCACCTCCATGTGACTTGGAAATTTTTTGAGAATCGTAGATCTTCTATTCCATGCTTTGGGTACTTAGAATATGTTTAGTCCGCACTCTGGGGATTTAGAGATTTTAAAGTCGCTTATACTCTAGTCTGTATTCGGGGGACTCAGAGTACTCCAGTCTGCACTCTGGGGACTTAGAGATTTTAGTCATTTATACTCTAGTCTGCACTCTGGACACTTAGAGCACTCCAGTCTGCACTCAAGGGATATGAAGATTTTTTAGTCGTTTATTCTCTAGTCCTCATTATGGGGACTCAGAGTACTCGGGCCTGCACTCTAGGGACTTGGAGATTTTAGTCGTTTATACTCTAATATGCACCCTGGGGACTCAAAGTACTCCAGTCCGCACTCTGGGCACTTGGAGATTTTGGTTGTTTATACTCTAGTCCACACTTTGGGGACTCAGAGTACTCCATTCCTCACTCTGTGGACTTGGAGATTTTTGAGTCGTTTATACTCTGGTCTGCACTTTGGGACTCAGAGTACTCCGGTCCACACTCTGAGGACTTGAAGATTTTAATCGTTTATGCTATAGTCCGCACTCTGGGGACTCAGAGTACTCTGGTTCGCGCTCTAGGGACTTGGAGATTTTAGTCGTTTATACTCCAATCCGCACTTTAGAGACTCAGAGAACTCCAGTCCACACTCTGGAGACGTGGAGATTTTTGAGTCGTTTATACTCTAGTCCGCACTCCAGGGACTCTAGAGTACTCCGGTCCGCACTCTGGGGACTTGGAGATTTTAGTTGTTTATACTCTAGTCCTCACTCTAGGGACTCAAAGTACTACAGTCCACACTCTGAGGACTTGGAGATTTTTAAGTTTTTTGTAAGCATTTATACGCCAGACAGAACAATGTAACTTTAATTTTTACCATAGAATTACAACATACGGAAACATCAATAGTTCATGGAAAAGATGGCTTCAAGCCTTTATTAATGAAAAAATGAATTGTCTTCTTACATGCCGAAAACTAGGAATCAACAAAATAAACATACACTGGAAACAATTACAACTAAAATGCGAGAGCAACGGACTAAGTATATTAACGTCGCAAATGCTCGCTATTCCATGCTTGGGGGAGTGTCGCGCCATCAACGGTCGCTAGCTTGAAAGTTCCTTCTCCAAGCCTCCGTTCAATGACATATGGACCTTCTCATGTGGGATTCATATGTGATGGGATCGGGTAAACTCACATCAAAATGAGATCGCCTACATCAAAGATTCTCGATCGGATTTTTTCATTATAATATCGAGTGACTCGGTGCCTATATGCGGCCGCCCTTAAATCAGCTTCTTCACGTTTTTCATCAACAAAGTCCAGTGATTTCAGCAAGAGATCCTGATTCATCATAGAGTCGTAATGAGTTACCCGATGTGAAGGAACTTTAAGTTCCACGGGTATAACGTCTTCAGTGCCATATGCCAATGTGAATGGAGTGTGGCCAGTCGCGGACTTATGGATGATTCTGTAAGCCCAAAGTGCTGTTGGAAGCTCGTCCACCCACTTGCCTTTAGCCTTTTCCAGACGTTTTTTCAATATGTATTTGATTATTATTTTTACGGCTTCTACTTGTCCATTGGCTTTTGGATGAGAAACTGCTGCAAACCTTTTCTCAATGCCATACTTTTGACAAAATCCTTTGAACTCCCTACTTTCAAACTGAGTTCCATTGTCCGTAATGATAGTTCGCGGGAGGCCAAAACGGCATATGATGCTTTGTACAACGAAATTAATGACCTTTTTGGTGATGATTGTAGCTAAGGGCTCTTCTTCCGCCCACTTGGTAAAGTAATCGACCGCAACTATTGCGTATTTTGCACCACCTTTGGAGATAGGCAAGGAACCGATTATATCGATTCTCTATATTGCAAACATCCAGGGACTAAGCATTTGTGTGAGTTCTGTTGGCGGAGCTCTCGGGATCTTCGCATACTTTTGACATTTGTGACATCTCCTTATGTAGTCCGTAGCATCCCGATTTACAGTTGGCCAATAATATCCATAGCGGAGGATCTTTTTTGCTAGAGTCTACCTCCCAGTATGGTCACCACTTCTCCTTTATGAACTTCCTTCAGGACTCGTTTTATCTCACCGTGGGCAATGCACTGGAGTAAGGAGACCGAGAACCCCTTTTGATAAATTATTTCGTACTGCATTACATATCGCGAAGCTTTGCGAATGACTTGTCGTCTTTTGCTCTTTCTTTCGGGCAAGACCCCGTGTAGCAGGTATTGCTTGAATAGGGTTATCCATGACTCCTTCTCGACTACCTCCATCTCATTTATACTTGGAGCATGTAAGATTTCAGCGGGAACAATCCCATTTGCTATGCATCGCCAATACTTGCAAACTTTGCCAATGAATCAGCTTCTCTGTTTTTTTCACATGGGACATGCGAAATATCATAATATTCGAGGTCTGCTAACAGCTCTTAAACCCAAGAAAGGTATGGGGCAAGTCTCTGCCCCTTTGCTTGATAGCCCCCCCGCACCAGGTACATCACCAATGGTGAGTCACAAAAGATTTCAACCGATTTGACTCCAAGTTCCTTGATAAGTTTCAAGCCATCAATCAATGCATCACACTTGGCTTCGTTATTTGTAGTTGGGAAATTGAGCTTCAAAGCATAACAAATTGATCGGTTTTCGGGAGTCACTAGAATTATACTAGCCCCAGTATAACGGTCGTTGGATGCCCTATCGGTGTACAGTTTCCATCGAATTGGGGGAATGAAATGATGACAGTTTGGTTCATCTGATATGGTGAATTCTGTAATGAAGTCTGCTAGCGCTTGCCCTTGTATGACCCTTCGTGGCAGGTAGGTAATATCGAACTGACTCAACTTGATATTCCATTTTAACATCCTTCCAGAGGTTTTTGTTCGTTAGAGTACCTATCACAAGAGTTGATCAGTATAAACACTGATCAAGTGTGCCTGAAATTATGGATGAAGCTTGCGTGATGAAATCACCGAGCAGTAGGCTAGCTTCTCAATTTTAGGATAATTTCTTTCTGCCCCTGTTGAAGACTACAGACATAGTACACCGGCTTTTGAACTCGGTCCTCCTTACGAACCAAAGCCGTACTGATGGCATGTTGGGATACAGCCAAGTATACATACAACACTTTATGGTCTACTGGCTTCGACAGCACCGGGGGACTTTCCAAATGCTTTACCAGAGCTCGAAATGCATCCTCAAAGTTGGGCGTCCATTCAAAATTTCTCTTTCCTTTCCTTATTACATCGAAGAAGGGAATACACTTATATGTCGCTCTGGATATGAATCGACTCGACGCGGCCACTTTTCCGTTCAGGCTTTGTACTTGCTTTATAGTTTTAGGCACTTGTATGTCTCGAATAGCCTGAATCTTTTCTAGATTAGCTTCAACTCCCCGTGCATTAACAATGAAACCCAAAAACTTCCCTGACGCAATGCCAAAGGAACACTTCAGAGGACTGATTTTTATTCTTTAATATCTGAGTATATCAAACATTTCCGCCAAGTCTCGAATGTGGTTGTTTGACTACCGTGACTTCACGAGCATGTCATCCACATAGACTTCCATTGTTCTACCAATCTTGTCTTTAAACATCCGATTCACCAGACGCTGATAAGTTGCTCCCGCATTTTTCAATCCGAAAGGCGTCACTACATAACAATACGGCCCAACATCTATGGCAAAACTAGTGTGTTCTTGGCCTGGAATGTGCATCGAGATTCGATTATATCCCGAGTACGCATCCATAAATGACAATAACTCACGTCCTGCCGTTGAGTCGACCAGCTGGTCAATTCTGGGTAAAGGACTATCCTTAGGGTATGCTTTGTTCAGATCTGAGTAATCCACGCAGGTTCTCCATTTCCCATTTTCTTTTCCCACTAGCATGGGATCAGACACCGTTCAAGATAAAGGGCGACGCGGACGAACCCATTGGCTTTGAATTTGTCCACCTCCTCTCTGAGAGCAGCAGACCTCTCCGGGTCCATGCCTCTCCTTTTTTGCTTTACCGGTACGTTCCTTGGGTCTATGCTCAACATATGGCTCACAATAGCGGGAGAAATCCCGCACATATCAGTATGTATCCAAGCGAAAACATCTAGGTTCGCTCGAAGAAAATCAGTGAGATCCTCGGTCATCGAGGGGTTGAGTTGCGATCTAATCTTAAGTACTTGCAATGGGTCATCTCGGTTGATTGGAATGTCAATCGTCAGTTCAGCCGGTGCTGCTTTTGCCTCCCTGGGTTCCTCATCGTCGTCTTTGTGATTTATGTCTCTATAGATCCGATCATGTTGCCCAAGCCAGGGCTTGGGCATTACTTGTCAATTTTCAATGACTCGGATGCAGACGGAGCTGTCCATAATCTTTCCTTCTCTCTTCGCTGAGCCTCCCTCATCTCAGCTACGTAACATGCACGACCAGTCGCCTGATCACCATGCATAACTCCAAATCCTCTGTCTGTCAAAAATTTCAAGGTTAAACACCAAGGGGCCAAAGCTGCTCTAAACTCTGATAGAGCCGGTCGAACCAAAAACACATTGTACGGAGAATCGACATCCAAAACGATGAAAGCTAGGATTCACACCCTCCTATGTTCACCATGTTTGAGTTTAATTGGTAATTCAGCAAAACCCACTGCATTAGTAGCTGCACCATTAAAGCGATGGATATGGGCTTTAGATGGTTTTAGATCCTTTGTCTCCGTCTTCATCTGGTCATATGCTTGTTTGAAGATGATGTTAACAGAACATCCACAATCGATCAATATTCTTTTCACAAGTGCAGGCCCGATCATTGCGGAGATGACCATCGGGTCAACGGTAGGAGTCTCCACCTGATCAGCATCTCTGCACCTGCACACTATATCGTCCGTCATCGTTTGCTACTTTTAGCTGGGGACCCATCTTCCGTATTTGAACAACATTCAAAATCTGCGTGCTTTAAGGAACTGGAATAACGCTCCATCTCCTGCCAATTCTTATCTACCGGATGAGGCCCACCGACTATCATTTTTATGATTAGTCTTCCCACAGTCCGAGCAGGTTCCTCAGGATGGCGTGGAGCTTGCCCATGACCAGGGCCTGATGCTCCTTGTCCGCCCTCCTACGGGTTCTTAACAAACTCCTGTAACTTCTTCTGCCGAATCAGCTTTTTTATAGCATCATGGAGGTGCCTATACTCCTCGGTATTGTGCATGTAAGTCTCATAGAAGCCGCAATACTTCCCAGTCCACTTTTGTTCCTCGGTGGACTCTTTTGGGCATGACTTTCGATATTGAAAAGTATTACAAGTCGACAGGTAAATAATTTCCAAAGATGCATTCATAAGAGTGTATCCGTTGTAAATCGGAATCCTTGGTTTCCATTTTCCTGCTTCCCTTTTTTTCGGATTTCCTCCTCCAGATCCTTTAGATTGCTCTAGCTTGTTTTGGACATTGACTTAGACCTTTCCAGAGCTATCGCCAGATTGTTTTACAGTAATACTGCTCTTCACAATCTCCTTGCCAGGCCCTGGTGCATTGTCTCATCCCATCCACATGACTTCCTCTCTTCTTATGAATTGATGCGCCTTTGAATAAAAATGTTCTAATGTAGTCGGAGGCTTTCCTACCAGCCAATCGCCAAACTCCGAATCTGGATCTAGTCCTCGCATCACAGCCATCAGAATGGCATGGCCATTTGGGTTGCTAACTTCAATAGCCGCAACGTGAAATCTTTGTAAGTACTCTGTTAACGACTCACTTGGAGCCTGAATCACACTGGACAAGGACATCATGTCCTTGGGACGAGTGGCATGAATCCAGAACTGTTCCACAAATTTCGTCGCTAATTCATCAAAGTTTGAGATAGACTACGGAGGAAGTTTGGTGAACCACATGGTGGCAATTCCAGATAAAGTTATAGGGAAGCATCTACACTTAGTTGCATCATTTGCTCTAGCTGAATCCATCATCCATTCATATCTCATCACATACTGTCAGGGATCAGACTTCCCTTAGTAGGCCGAGATAGTTAGCATGTTAATCTTTCTAGGGTACTCGGCCTGTAGAATAGTATCTGTGAATGGAGTATGACTCTTGGATATCCCGCAATCATCATTAGTCAAGCCTTGATTTTCTTTCATCAGCTGTCTGACCATAGTCGATAGGTCTGGGTGTTTATATAAAAGATGACAGGTTGGAATCTGTTCTACGAGACCGTTCTGGTTGGTGTTTCCTCTATTGGCGATCTACCAAACGTGTATCATGAGGACAAGCTTCATTAGGCCTTTGGTGAGCCAGCCGTCCAGCTTCCACTCATGCTCCAGATCCTAAGTTTCCTGTTCCAGCTTGGGCGCGATTTCCTTAATGTAAGTGAGAGGCCATGGCTCCGGGTAGGGAACCTTGAACATCCCTGGTTGGTCGATCAGCAACACCTGTTTGCGTTGTTTCAGTTCGATGGCATCTGCGCCTGGGAGGTTCATTGGACGAAGCAGAGCTGTCAGATGAAGAGTAAGAAGTGGGGCTTCCTCCAGCATTCTGATGTTGTTGTTGAATAAGCTGAGTCATGAGGTTGGAACTAGCTTGAATCTGTTCGTTAAATTATCTCATGCTTTCCATGAGTTCTCTCATTATCTCGTTGAACTTTGTTCTAGTGAAAACTTCCATCCGGTTTTGGGCAGTGACAGTCCCTGTGCCTGGATTAACTTGTTGATTGTTGGGTCCTACATGTTGGACACTAGCAGTCTCGTTGACATCCGCATTGTGTGAGGCTGATCTGGTATGAGCTCTTCCCATTGTAGAGTTATTGGTAGGAACTCTGAGTAGAATCAATGGACTTCCTGTGAATGACTTAGATCTCCTTCAGGGGATTTCTTCAATCCAATAGCTACAAAGTAGATACTAATAACCTGAGAATGCGACTCTCAGTGAAAGCACCAAAATGTTAGCACAAAAATTAGTCACTAACAGCCAAAGAAAGATTTGTATAGAGAGATTAATGAAGATAGAAAATTAAAATAGAGGAATGTATGCAAAATTAACTATGAAAACTACAACACCGGATTTATAATAGTTCGGCGTAACTGCCTACTTCCACTTTGAGTTTAATCTTTATTTATTTTTCAAATAATTGAGTACAGATACTATCCGTACACCAACAACTTGAATACAAGTTCTAACAGAAAGGTAACGAGTCTTGAAAATGGCAGAGTCTCCTCGGAGTTCCCCAAAAAGATTCATTTTCACTGCGCCCATGCCCCTCTATTTATAGGCAAAGATAGACTGGAATTCCTTCACGGGCCCAGGATTGCGGTATCTTGGCCCATAGTAGGTGACTTCTGTGCACAGAGCCAGGCATGTGGAATGAGACAGGCCGAACGAGAAATGCCAGTCGAGAGATGCCGACCCACCATGTCTAGTCGATTATCAAGTGACTCGAAGTAAACCCTCAGGAGACACGAAGCATAGAGCAGGTTGACTCGAAGCGAAGTCATGCCAATCGCCTCGCTTTGTTGTAGGCCTGATAACCTACCAACTTCTTTAGAATGCACCGAGCGATGTATGCTGAACCTACCACACTGCGCGACATGTGTCCATGCTTCCTCGACCGAACCACCCATGCCGAGCCGTCCTTCCCCGAGCATCTAGACCGAACCATATCACCTTTAACTTCACTGGCCAAATGGTGATTGTCGAACGACGTTGTCGTGTGAGGCTTAGCCAAGCGGTATAGGTTGAAATACATTGTCGAACGGTGGATGTCGTTCGGTGTTTGCTGAAACATAGACCTAACGACATATAGTGCACTATCCAGACCGAGCGACGAATCCTACACCGAACGATAATTGACCGAACGACGAACTTCCACCTTAAGCCGAGCCATACATATGAAATTCATAACAACATCCTTCTTTGGCCGAACGACATACATCCTTTTCACTTCGGCCAAGCCATGCATCTGGGTAACACTTATGTTCACAAGGCATACTTTAGGGGCAAAGTGTTACAGACAAAATTTTCACGATCTTCGAATAGACTAATGATTGAACTGGACCATGGAACAATGATAAAATGGATGCAAACTACTTGGAAAACAACGCAAGATGGTGAAGTGGAGCTCTAACCAAAAAAAATTGGACAAGACTTCACAACTCGGCATCCCTATAGTTGGGACCAAGTTGAAACCTTGGAAAAATGGTGAATAGCCCAAGCAAAACTCAAAGGAAAAGGCAAAAAATGAAAGTGAAAACCAACTTCAAGATAGGCTCAAAACAAGCTCAAACCAAACCCCAACTCGGTCGGGTCAACTTCAACTCACAATCGAGTTAAGGTCTATAACTCAGGTTCGAGTTGTAGTGAATTGTCGAGTTGGTCATGAATTTTTTGTAAACCGACATGGTGAACGTGGAAAATGTGTCTAGTAAATTTCATAGCCTAATTCCCTTATCTTCATCTAGAAATAGGAGGAGAGGCCCACTTGGAAATAGACTTCTTGTTTGATCTTCGTTCTAAACTTTGAACTACGATGAGTTGAGAAGAATAATTTTGGAAAATATTCTATTGGATTCTTACCATGTTGTAACAATTACTTTATGGAGACAGAGTATGATCAATAGAAAATGATTAACTGGACGTAAACCAGAGTACTCATTGAACCGCTATAAAAAATTTGTGTTCTTTCTTACTTTTATCCTCTTTTCTTTGATAATTTTCATATATGTTGCTTGATTGGGTGTTTGTGCCATTTTGGCCTAAATGTTACTTAATATGGACTGGGAAATATGATTTCTAATCCAAATTGTTTTCTATGACAATTATTCCATTGAGATCAAGATATTTGATCTAAATCCCTTAATTCTAAATTAGTTAAAGTGTATGGAATAAAATCCTGCAATAATTAGTTGAATGGAGCTTCGTATCTTATATGCTATTATAGTAGTGGCATAAATAGTGGAAGCATATATTATATAAAAACTGATAGTAGATGCATTACGTTATGAAAGATTGTCTTCATATATATCCCAAGTATTATTTATAAAATAATTACTGTTTTTAGCATTCTCTATTTCGGTATGAATAATATGAATACTAGTTATCAAATAAAACTATAATAATGGTACTTGGTTTTTTTAATAAAAATGATGCATTAGAAAATATAGAAGTATCTAAATTTATATAATCATTCTGGAATTGTGGAGTAAACCATATCTTTAAGAAATTATGCTTTAGTTATATGATTATATATCATACTATTCTAGTGAATTGTACCTCAAGCGATTAAAGGTAAAGCACCCATTCTGTGGGAATGACAAGAGAGCTAATGAATCCTTCGGACTGATAAACACATATACACACATACGCACACACATACATACATACATATATACATACATAAACACAATCTAAGGTCTAATCTTACCAAAATGGATACTTCATTAAATTCATAAATGAGTTATCATATAAATTAACATGTGTATTTGAAACATACTATTTATGATAAATTCTTAGAATATAAATGGAATTAGAAAACATATTGTAAAGGAAATAAGAAAATTGATTTGATCGAACAGGTGAGTGTATTAAAAATAGTACCAAAAGTACCTTAAAACGAATAAGATTCAATCTCAAAAGTCACTCCTCCTTATGATGCATAATGATGTATCAGATAAGGAGTAATCGGATTTTGTTGGACAAAGTATGATAGATTATAAGTGAAGTTGAGTTAACTTCTTCCTGTAAGGACGTGTACTTAAGGGTAACTGCATAGGTTGAATTTAATTTCATCTAAAGCATAGTTTACAAGATCATATAAGACAAGAGTTTATAAGAAATCCCTATATATTTTAAGTCAAGGAGTTAGTAGGTTGTGTGAGTCGAGAGGCTGCATATAACACTTGCTTACGAAGGATCTTATTTGGACCACCCAAAACCAGTTTGGGAACAACCAACATTGGATGACTAATTTATGTTATGAACAAAGTTCTATGAACTCAAAATCAAATCAGTTTTATACAAAGACGGTTCATAAAAATATTTCGCAATGGTTATTCCATCGTACTAAGAAACAATTTTTATTTCAAGAAACACTAATTTCTTGATGAATGAATTTCCTTTAGAAATTATTGGTAGTAAAATGGATTTGGATCGGATCCAAAGATAAATTGATTACATAAGATGAAATGAAATTAATCGAGCCAAAACAGACCCGACTTTTACAATATCTAATAAGAATTCTTGCAAGAAAAACTATATGTCTCTTGTTAGTGTCAAGCAAAGATTTTCCTTGGTATTCAATAAGCTATGAAGGGTATTGACTTTATCATATGGTACAATACTTAAACCCAAAATGGATTTCATACACATTATAAAAATATGATTTTGGTAGTTCCATCCGAAGGGATATGATTGATCGGCCGCTAACGAGTTTCAAAAGAAAACTGATGTAGTTGGAATATAGTAAGAACCATTGATGAGAATAACCTTGTAAATTTCAGTTGTTAGAGTAGCTTAACGGACTCATCCATTACGGTGTTTAATTTAATTCAGATTCTACTTGCAAAATCATCGCCTAATATACTTTGGTTTTTTGGTACGTCTATGTTGAAACAGATATTCGAATAGTGATTAAGAATAAATATAATACTTCGTAATTTAGCGTATGCTATTTAATTAGCTGGTTAGTTAATTTAGCTCCAAAATTGGAATTTGTGAAAATGATGGAATTTGACCATGAAATTTGCATCATTGCATTCATAGCGAATTTCTAAGCAACTTTTATATTTGAAGCTTTGCGATCGAAGTCCAAAACCGAGAAGTTATGGATAAAAGACGAATTCATGATGAAAATAATTAATTAAGAAAAACTAACTTGATTACCAGAGTCCATAGGTCGACCTATTGTAAGGGCAGTCAACCTAGGGTGGTCGACCCCTAGGATAGGGGCGGTCACTGCTCCATACGTGCAGGCCAAGTTTTGGCTTGGCCTAAACGGCCTGGATTTAATATCTTTAATCTGATGGATGTGGTTGATTCTTATGCTTATAAATTCAGGCCTATACCCTCCCTTCTCTTCTTACATTTTTTTGAATATAGTAATGAAGCACTACCATTTTTTCTTGTCCACTTTCTTCCTACAGTATAGAAGTAAGAAATTTGTGTATATATATACAAATTGGAGAAGAATAGAAATCAAATAAAAGGAGAAGAGAAGAGAATCAACACTATGCATTATCAAGGTAAATTATATTTAGATCTATATGTGTTTTCGCTCTCAATCCCAAATCTCTTCTCAGGTTTGAAACTCTAATATATGTTTATACCCTTTTTATACATATTTCTTGGGTTAAAAAGAATTGTGGATCAAAGGATTTTTATTCAGATCTGGAGATTTGAAACGCTTTTAAAAGGTGAGTGGGAAATTTATAAATGGTTTATGATGTTTAAATATATTTCGTTGGCATACATTTGATTTTTATGCCTAAATCAATAATATGTGTGAATTGCAAACTTAAATTAGCATAGACAACCACTGCCCACATATTATTGTTTTAGATCTAATTTAGAATTTTGTTATGCCTTGATCTGGAAATCAATCCTAAAGATTATAGAATTTGAACGACGTGTATTTTTATTACAGATCTATACTTAGGGTGTAAATATAAAAGGATTTTGATTATTGCCATAGTCATGTTGAATTGTAGATTTTCCATAATTTAATTTATGGAAAGAACATCTGCTTGATTTTTGTAAATTGCTTTATTCCTCCACTTTTCATAGAAAAAGATGATGTTTGATTTAACAAGGAATGCATGGAAATAAAAAGGAAGAGATGTTTATTCCTCGCAATTTACACTGCCTATTCCAAATACTAAAAAATTATAAATTCCTTGTAATTTCAAATGGAGTCAATCTTTTTTTTATCTTTTGTTTTAAACTAACCTATGGAAAATATAACGGAAAATCTTCCTAAGGAATCTAACTCCAGCAAATTAAATATGGAAAGCATATACTAGTTAAATATTTATGACTAAAATATATTTTGGGTAGGAGTGGGTAGTTTATATATATTACGTTAATAAATAATAATAGCATTGATTTATGCGTAACACTCACTTAGGATAAGTTATTTATAGATAAAATAAGAAAGTGAATAGGAGGAATAGGAGTGGAAGTAGGAAAGATTGTTAGGAATAGGATAGAAGTAGGAAAGACTGTTACCCCAATTAATAAGCAAAAATGTGAACTAAATTGGGGGTTACAATTAATTGATATGGTATTGGAGGTAGTAACTCCAATTAATAGGCAAATTAATGAGGAATGAATTAGGAGTTACAATTATAGGTGCAAATGGATTTATAAGACAGATAAATATGGACGGTTAAATAAATAACTAAGGAATAGTTATAAAAATTACCAATTGGAAATTAGTAATTATACATAAATGTCTTAGGAAATTTCCATTAGGATTATTATATATAAATTGACATTTATGAAACGAGCATTAGAAGGGGATTTATAGGTAATTAAGCATATAAGGTAAATCTTATTACCTTAAATAAAAAGAGGATTAGTAAACTAAGTCCAATATTTAACCTAGGAATAATACTAATAGCTAGGATATATGACCTAAATCTTGTATAGGCTTAGAATAATTATTTGGACTTAGTAGATTGGGACGCAAAATCAGTAGAGCCACACGATGGAAGACTGCCTTCACTCAGAGGCCACCAACTGTCGTGTGCGCTTACTGCTGACGTGAGATATCACCAATCATAGGATTCGTGACTGCACAAGAGATAGACCTACTTTGGGGTTAGAGGTATAAAGTGGCTGTTTGAGGGCCTGCCTCTTTCCTAAATAAAAAGTATTAAATGGTCCAAATTGGTGATTAAGAGCGGTGAGGGATATCTAAAAGGGGTTCATTTCAGGTTTGAGGTATTAAGTGGCTGTAGGGTCCGCCTCTCTTCTAAAAAGAACTATCAAGTAACTTGGTGAGATTCCAAAATAATAATTAAGAGTGATAGTTATATCTCTAGAAGGGTTCGCTGTAGGATTGGGGTCGTAAGCGATAGTTAGATTATAGAGTCCACCTCTTTCCTCTAAAAGAAATTAAATAACCCAACGAGATTCCAAGTGATGTATGCAAGATAATACCTATGAGGAGTCCGTCTTGGGGTTAGGTATTAAATGATGTGGAACCTACCTAGAATATGGGTAATAAATGGTTAGAAGTTTGCCTAGTTCTTATTTATAAGGTATTAAGTGGCTTAGGTACTTTCTTTCACATGGCTGTAGTTTTATTAGCGGTAGTTGTACAAGTATGGCAATTAGATATTATAAAGCCTTAAATAGTGGTTAAAGGTCTATGTAGCTAGGACCAATAGACCAGCAACGACGATGCTAGGAGTCCACATTAGAGATAGGTCTTAAATGATGGGATCTGCCTCGATTGGGGTCTTAAATGGCCCAAGCCTACCTATTTCTCTTCTTGAAATATAAAGTAGTCGATGAACTTGATGATAGTAGGAGCCTGCTTCATATTTGGAAGTATTAAGTAGCCGATGGATTTGGGAAGTATTAGAGGGTTGGTAGGCTTCAGCAACATTTTATATCTTGGGAAAGGGTAGGTAGATAAATCGTGCATACAACACTAGGTTAGATTGGCTAACCTCAAAATATAGACATAAATATTAGATGGAAACCAATCGGGATAAATTCGTGTTATGGACACTGTATAGATTTTCTAGTCACCAAAGCGTTGTTTTGATCTCCTTCTCATTACAGCCCATGGGATAGATTCAGAGGAACAGGTCACAGGAGCTGGACATGATTGGTTGTTGGAAAAATCTTCTTTCTCTCATGCTCGATATTGATGTGGCGCTTTGTCATCCAAGGAACCCCATAAATTCCAAGTAGTAACCACATTCAGTATTTATATCTTATCTTGTTTTCCGCTATGAGTTTAGATTTATAAATCACTGACGTGCTCATGCTTTCTTGCATGTACCAAATTCAATAATCTGTGCTTTGATGGACTTGGCTTTTTATTTTTTTCTAAATTTGGGCTCATTAAAATTCGGGTTGTTGCATTTAGTATCAAAGCTTAGGTTAGTTGATCGGAGGATTTAGGATAAAAATGAGAGAACATATTCATATTCTTTATATATCATTATCATCTTTGCACTTGAATCTAAGAATTCGAACTATAGCATAGTTGTGGTCCTGCCTCGTAGGAATGGGCAAACAACCATAGGTTGGAAATATTTTAGAGTTCAAGATTCACACGTTGACCCCGAACTAACCTAAGGTGCATTAGGTGATAGTTTGAAAGAGCATGAGTATGACATATGGAAGAATCCAGACGACTGGAGGTGTTTGACATGATGGTTGAGATCTAGCTAACTTGTGATTCTGGATTTCAATGATGAGTTTCAGTCGGAGATACCCGTTTATTCCAAATGGGTGGGAAATTAGAGTTTGCATGTCGCAATTTTCCATAAACAAGTTCTTGCAAGGATGCATTCATCGATCACCTCTTTGACGACAAACCAGGTCTTTCTATGCGGAGAAATTTAGCCAATTCCTTAGTCTAACCCTATGAGAGCAATTTTATTATATATATTTTTTGAAATGCTTCAAAATATTGAAAAAATGTTTCAAAGGATTTTGCTTCTAGATCTATTTGAGAAGTTTGTATTTTTATTATTTTTTATAAAGTTTTTTAAAACCCTGAAATATATATATGTATGTATGTATGTGTGTGTGTATGAAGTAATAAAAATTTGATTGGTAAGGGAAGTTTTGGTATGAAATAGTTTTTATTATTTAGCAACAAGTATAAAGCAGTGTATATTTAGCTCGACTATTTTTCGGTTTATAATATCGAGGTTTTTAAATTTTTCCCTTTTGAGGGATGGAAAAAACAGGAATGACATTTAATTCTATTGGGGTTTGTAGTTGAAGTATTGTTCTACCAGCCAGCTATTAGAAGGTGTATTTCAGTATGAATTAATGCGGAATAATAGTTAGAATAGTTTTGGGTTTTTGGTAGTGTTGTTGGTCGCAGCAGTTTTTGTTGGGAATACTATGAATCGGTGGAGAATGGTTCAAAATTAGACGATTGGCTTTGGCATCATCATGATGAGGACAAGAATCTTCCAGTTCGTGTCGATTCAAAGGAGAATACGTGAAACGATTATATTATTTAATCCGACCCTAATTGGGTCCAGGTTCAACCAATGCTCAAAGCCCATCTAGCGATTGACCACCTAGTGATAAACCTAGAGCAGTCCACCAGTCAACGAGTTTTGGAACAACCTGAACCTAGAACACGACTGTAAAAGTCGCATCCAAATTCCCCCAGTTTCTTTCTTTCATTCCACCTTCCTCAACCAGCCGAACCCAATCTTCATCCTCCTCCTCCAAAGTAGCAGCCTCTCTCCTCTGCCCCACCACCAGTCGATGTCGTTTTTCTCCCTCTCCTAGGAGCAGTACCTCATCTCCCCCCTCATGCCATTTTTTGCGCATTAGATCTTGCCCCACCACAAATCTAGATCTAAACTTATTTTTTCCCTCCGACCCACTTCTTAGCCTATGGCACCTTCCCCTATTGTCGGTACTTCCTCACGCCATTTTGGTCTCACCCCTCAAGAGGCCGCTTGGCTAGGCTAGAATGAGCAAAAGGTTTCGTCGCTCTTTGGGCTGGAGAAGCTATTCATCGCGGTAGGACTTACACTGATTCCTCCGCTTCAAGAACTTGCGGCAGGAATGTTACTTGCATTGCATCCGCCTTTTTGATGCCCTATTGGTGCATAATTTTAATGGAGGCAACAGTTTGATTCATTCGGAGGTGAAAGGTGTCCCAATTGAGCTGACTTATAGGTATCTCGCTGAGATTTTGGGGGCTTTTGTGGAGGACAAGGACTTGGATCATTTAGAAGTGACCGACCCAGAGATTTTGCAACGGATCTTTTGTTAGGAAGTCGGTGTTTGAAAGATGGATAATCTATGTCCGACTGCCAGTCAGGTATGCGCATCATTCAATACAATATCATTCCAAAGATGGGAGGTTGCGACCGGATTTATCACATGGTGCGGAAGATCACCTATGTTATTATAGGTGGCATCACTGTCAATTAGACATGCACCCTTATTGTTCATTTTTTCGATTAAGGAGTCGGAACTCCACGGAGTTACTTTCCATATTGTCACCTGTTCATTCTCGGCTTTAGGCAATACGGGTGAATCTCGATAGAGAGGCAGTTTAGAAGAAGGTTCCTTCTACCACCGATAGATCCTCCCATGAGAAGATGGTGAATCTGAAGCCGACAGCGATACTAATAGCACTAACAACACGAGATTGGGTGTATAGTCGCGTTGCTATGACTATTCAAGGGTCACGACAATGGCTCGAGCTCCAGTCGTTGAGAAAGACGTCTTGTAATCTATAGGCGGTGTTTCAAGATTTATGGTGTCGTTGTCTTTGGAATAGTTACAAAATTTTAACAAAGGATTGGGAAAAAAAATATGTTATCACAGGTCATTGCCTCTATTCCTTAAAAGCTAAAAAATTTAATAGATGTGTTGACTTTTTCTTTATGTAAAATGTCAAGTTTTATGGGTTAAGATTAGTTATAGAATTTTAGAATTTGGTAGATGCGTACGCTGAATTATGGCTTGGTTTATCAAAATTTTAAGAACAAAAATATTTTGAAAAGTTTCCATTGATTATAAAAAAAATCTCTTTTTTTTAAAAATATTTTAGATTTGAAATATTTTTGGCACTTTGATAATTTTTAGAGTATTGTCTAAAGTTTGATTTTAAGGGAAAATATGCATCTAAATATTTTGGGATTTTATTTTACAAATGACGTACAAATTTGAATCATGAGAAAGATTTTTATGAAATTTTGATTTTGAAAGCCACATATTGGGTGTATAGGAAGATTAATGAGCTACAATTTGCAGATTTAGCGGTGCATTAAGATCGATAATTTGATAAAATGCAAGCGATAACAAGAGAAAAATTATTTTAGTCTTGGAATTCCTATTTCTATACCTTATTAATGACGCGCACGAGTCTATTTTTAGACTCAATTTCATTTTAGAGCTTGAAAAATAACCTTTGTAACTATTTTGAATCTAGGGTTGTGTGGAAATTTCCACTGTACTATAGGAATGGGAAACTTGTAAAGTGGTAAGAATGTTAAATTCTCTATATAAATTCCTTTTCCCAACATAGGAGCAAAGTTTTGGAAGCGATTTTTCGACGCATTAGATTTTTGGATGGTAGGAATTGGATGCAAAATTAGTTGCGCCATATTCTATTTGTATGAATGTGGGGATTTATGGTGAAAGGATTTTTAAACTCTTCATACACATAGAATTGCCAATATATGTATAGGTTGTTTGTATCATTTTTTTTTCAAAAATATTTTCAAAGAAATGCATTCATATAGGAGGATCCAATTTAGAATCTTTATGCATGCATGTTTTCTATGTTGTGATACACTAGGCACATATGCACGTTTGTTGGTTGTATATTAATTGGCTATGCAATCTAGGATTATTACAAGACAGAACCAGGACTTGGTCATTAGTATAATTTAAGGAATGAAATTCTTTTAAAGGGGGAAGAATGTAACATTCTATAATTTAATGTTAGTTATTTAATTAGTTAGTTAATTTAGCTCCAAAAAATGTAAATTGTGCAAACGATGGAGTTTGACCATAAAACTTGCATCATTGCGTCCGTGGCGAAATCTTAAGCAGCTTTTATATTTGGAGTTTTTCGACCAGAGTCCAAACAAAGAAGTTACAAAAGAAAAACGATGATTAATTAAGAAAATTAACTTATTAGCAAGGTCCATAGGTTGACCCTTTTGTAAGGGCGGTCGACCAGGGTGACGATAGGGCGGTCAACCGCTCCACACATGCATGCCAAGTTTTGGCTTGGCCTAAATGGCTCGGATTTAATATTTTAATCTGACGGATGTGGTTGATTCTAGGCCCATAAATTCAGGCCTAACCCTCCTTTCTCTTCTAATATTTTTCTGAATAGAGCAATGAATCTCTACCATTTCTTCTTCTTCACTTTCTTCCTAAATTATAGAAATAAGATATTTGTATCTATACATATAATGGAGAAGAATAGAAATCAATAGAAGGATAAGAGAAGAGAATCAAGACCATGCGTTATCGAGGTAATTTATATTTAGATCTATATCTATTTTCTCTTTAGATCCTTAATCTCTTCTCAAATATGAAATTCTAATATACGCATAACTATTTTTATACATATTTCTTGGATTAAAAAGGAGTTGGAGTTGGATTAAAGGATTTTTCTTCAGATCTAGAGATTTGGAATGCTTTTAAAAGGTGAGTGGAAATTTTTTAAATTGTTTATGATGTTTATATTTATTCCATTGTCATACATTTGATTTTTATGCGTAAATCAATAATATTTGTGAAGTGCAGGCTTAATTTACCATAAAAACCCATTGCCTACATATTCTTGTTTTAGATTTGATTTAGAATACTGTTTACACCCTTATTTGGAAATCAGTCCAAAAGATTTTTGAATTTGAATGTTGTGTAGTTTTATTCTAGATCTGTACTTGCGGTGTAAAATATTAATAGGATTTTGATTATTGCCCTATTCATGTTGAATTGTAGAATTTCCATAGTTTAATTTATGGGATATAAATTGGTTATTACTCCACTTTTCATAGTGAAAGATGATGTTTGATTTCATAAAGAGTACATGCAAATAAAAAGGAAGAGATGTGTAAAGTACAGATTTATTCTCCATGGTTTACACTGTTTATTCCGTATAAAAAGAAATTATTCATTCCTTGTAATTTCAAACAGAGTCGATCTTTCCTTTGGGTTATCTTTTATTTAGACCAATTTATGGAAATTATACTGGAAAATCTTCCTAAGAAATCCGATTTCAGCAAATTAAATATGTAAAGCATATTCTGGTTAAGTATTTATGAGCAGAATGTATTTTGGGTAGGAGTAAGTAGTTTATACGTATTTATTGCATGGATAAATAATAATAGCATTGATTTACGTGTAACGCTCGCTTATAGTAAGTTATTTATAGATAGAATATGACAACGAATAAGGGGAATAGGAAAGGAAGTAGGAAAGATTGTGACCCAATTAATGGGAAATAAATGTGAATTGAATTAGGGGTTATAATTAATTGATATGGTATAGAATGTATTAACTCCAATTAATAGGCATATAAATGAGGAATGAATTAGGAGTTACAATTAATAGATGCAAATGGAATTATCAGACTGATAAATATGGAAGGTTAGATAAATAACTATGAAATAGTTATAAAAGGTTACCAATTGGAAATTAGTAATTATACACCAATGTCTTAGGAAATGTCCGTTAGAATTATTATGAACAAATTGACATTTAAGAAATAAGCAAAATAAGAGGATTTATGGGTAATTAAGTATATAACGTAAATCATTTTTCCTTAAATAAAAAAGGAATTAGTAAACTAAGCCTAATATTTAACCTAGGAATAATACTGAGACCTAGGATATACGATCAAAATCTTGCGTAGGCTTAGGATAGTTATTTGGACTTAGTAGATTCGGATGCGAGGTCAGTAGAGTTACACGATGGAAGACTGCCCTTCACTCAGAGGCTAACGGCAGTCGTTTGCACTTATTACTGATGTGAGATATCACCAATCATAGGACATGTGACTACGCAAAGGTAAGACCTACTTTGGGGTTAGAGGTATCAAGTGGTTGTTTGAGGTCTCACCTCTTTCCTAAATAAAAAGTATTAAATGTCCAAATTAGTTAATAAGAGCGGTAAGGGTTTAGGTTTGACATATTAAGTGGTTGTAGGGTCCATCTCTCTTCTAAAAAGAAGTATTAGGTAACCTGGTGAGATTCCAAATTAATAATTAAGAGTGATAGTGGATATCTCTATAAGGGTTCACTTTAGGAATGGGGTCTTAAGTGACATTTAGATTATAGGGTCCACCTCTATCCTATAAAAGAAGTATTAAGTAGCCCAATGAGATTCCAAGAAATTTCAAATAGATGGTACATGTGAGGAGTCTATCTTGGGGTTAGGTATTCGATAACGTGGGACCTAGCTAGAATATAGTTATTAAATGGTTAGAAGTATGCCTAGTCCTTATTTATAAGGTATTAACTGGCTTAAGTATTTTCTCTCACATGGCTGCAATTTTATTGGCGATAGTTGTGCAAGCATGTCTGTTAGATATTATAAAGCCTTAAATAATGGTCAGAGGTCACTATAGCTAGGACCAATAGACTAATGACGATGATGCTAAGAGTCCACCTGAGTGATAGGTCTTAAATGATGGGATCTGCCTCGATTGAGGTCTTAAATGGCCATATTTTTCCTATTCCTCTTTTAGAAATATTTAGTAGCCGATGTACTTTATAACCCACTTTTTAGTAAAGTAGATTTCAATTAGTCTAAGATTCAAATGAGGATAAAATGTCCTGAAAACTTAAAGGCGCATTTAAAAGGACTAAAGAATGGAGCTCATGAAATTGTGGATGAAAAATACACTAAGGAGAGATGTCAGCACTGACCTCTCATGTTCATACTGACTTTTCATGTTAGCCCCATAGGCGTTGCGACTTCTTGGGACACCTTTATATGAAATTAGAAAGCTCTGTAAAAATTACAAATCATTCCGAGCAAAAGAAAAAAGTCACTACTGACCTTTTAGGCAAAAAGGCTGATATCAGGCTGTTTTGGAGAGAAGTAAACGGTGGCTTGTTTTGGATAACCAACGATCGATGAAATTGGCATGGGACACCTTGAAATGATGTAGGAGAGGTAGTGCAAAAGAGTTCGGTGCATTTAGGATTAACCACAGATGTTGGTGTCGCCATGAGAGGCCGGTAGCAATATGACTATGTCATCCTCATGCACTTGAGATTTTGCACACTCTCTTGGGCTTCTATCTGGACTCTGCTCCAACTCTTCTCTTGGCCCAACACGTCTGCTACCCTTATAAATACAAACCATAAAGCAACGTAAATGGATCTAAATTCACTAACCACGGAGACTCTACTACTTCTTTACCTCAAACCTCTCCTTCTTTAAAATCACCTAAGAAATAAGTATTTGACGTTCTAGGACTTATATCAGCAAATTCATAGTAATAGTGCGACATTCCACCACTATAACCATTCTATCAAAGAGTATTACAGAGTTTAATGTAACGACCCAGAATTTTGACAGCATATTTTAATGACAAGTTAATTTAATTTAAATTAAATATAAGCTTGTCAATGTTTAAAATGATGAGATCTTAATTACTGTGACGACCCGTCCTTCTTCCACCAGAAAGACGTATCATCATTAAGAAAGAAAGGGATGAGAAAATAGAAAAGAAGGAAGAAGAAAGAACAACAACATCAGAATCTCACAGCGGAACGGAACAAAATATAATATATCACTTAAATAATACATAGTTTGTACATATATCAGAGTTATATAATATCAATACATGTGACAGGCATACATACATCACATACTAGACAGTTATAAACACCTGTCTAGTTAATACAACTCAAACAATATGACTCAGAGATACTAACACAGCGGAACTATATATATATCTACAACGCTGAAGCCTCCTGCTCCATTGCTCCTCCAGAATTCGTCAACTCTAACCTGAATCTCTTGGCTACCCGTAAAAATTTGGGTACCCGAGAGTTTATGAAAAACAAAAATAAAGGTATCACGTAAGACTTCCCACAAATAAATACGGGTAAGTTTTTTCCTTACGCTAACCAAAACATTTCATAGGAAATCCAGTGATATTATAATAGTGTCTAGGGTTTTCAAGTAAATAGAAAATAGCCGAAATTGTTACATGATTAAATTCCAGCTACTAGCCACAAAAGTGGGTAATACAAATCAAAACCGTAGGGTCTCGTAGGGAAAATGGATTTCCAACAATGGCAGGGCTACTGGGGTACCGCCCGTCACAGTACGGGGCCTAGATCATCGTACCGAGGATTACTCCTTTCATCCCCTGCAACACAAGGCCGGAACCATTCCTTACTGAACAGTCCCGAACAAGATAAACCCCGCGGTTGTAGCTAGCAACCGCCCACTAAGCCGAAATATAAAAAGGGACATCTAGACAGGGGAAATATCTTGTCCTGCTTGGGCATGACCCACCTAACCTTGCTGCATCTCCCCTGTTTTAGCCATTCCCGGTTGATGAGGCTTGAGGTTACGATTACCTTTATTGAACATTATTCTTAGAATGCTCATCGTCCGCCTGACGATGTGTTGAAAGCATTCAATCCATACAAGTTCGTTCTGGGTTCGAACGAAACCGAAGGCATTATCTCGTTGCACTCATTTTGGAATCACCCTCAGAGTCAACGACGATAACCCTTGCATTCTGAAAACCATCTCGATCTTCATTTCAGGATTCACGACCTAACATTTAAATTGGATTGATGTGGTTTTCGGAGAATCAAATTTGATTCTTCCGATCCCGGACTCATCGAATCCAAACGCCATTTTAAGGGCCAAGTTGTCTAATTAACTTAACAGTTTAAATAATTTAAATTCAACAATTGAATTAACATAGCATCTATCACAGATAAAACATATACAAGCATCATAGATATAACATAACATATCACAGAACATCACAGAATATCATCAATTTAAACATCACAAATCAGATATTCTACTCAACCATCCATAAACAATTACTCTTAAATTCTATTTGTAATTAATTCAATTTAGAATGAATTACCCGAGAGTTAATCTCTTAACTCTTTTTATTAATTAACAATTTATTTTCTATTTCATTTCAAATCATCTAATAAATGATTTCTTAATTAACTATTAAATCCTAATTACATAATTATTTATTTCACACTATCAATTACTAAATTTCTTCTTAATCCAGTTATTTACTTCAATTAATCATTTAATTAATAGTCTTAATTATTGATTAAACTTAAATATTCTATTTAATTACTGCTAATTACTTACTTAACCATTTATTTACTCTTAATTAATTTACTCGACTAATCAACTATTAATCATTCATAAAATTGACTTTAAGTAAATAATTTCCAAATTTACCCCTTCTCTTAATTATTTACTCGATCTTTGCCTATGAAGCAATTACTCTCAATCAACTTACACCAAGAATTAATCTACCGTTAATTCTAATTTGAAAGTAATTGTTAATGATTTATTTATCTTATTGTTCAACTTCATTAAATATGTAAAAGTCTTCTTTTAAATTGTATAATTAAATATAGTATCAACCACAACATTAATTTATTGGTTAACCCATTACTTAATTTAAATTAATTCCATGATTAAAATAGCAGCTAAGATTCTGAACCATTGTGAAACATTTACTTCCACGCTAAATCTCGTATTTAATTGTATCTAAATTTTGTTAAACACTTCCATAAAATACAACAGATCAATGAACCCGAGACTTCCCTATCCTCGCTCGAGTGTTCCTTCGAGTTTCCCACGCAACTACCTGAGTCGTCTCTGTACAACATCTTCTTCTTCATTATATATTTCTTCCTTTAGTAATTAAGTTCAGGAAAACCCAAAATAGCATTAGACCCTTACACTCGAGCGCGAACCCGGAGCAACACTCAAAACTACACGCGCACAACTCGGGGAATGTGATCACGCGACCCTTATGGCACTTTAACTCGACATCCATCACCATCGTGCACGTGCACGGTGGTTCGCCTTGCCTCCGGCGACCCACGACAGTCCCCACAAACCCCAAACCGACCTCTCATACGAATACGATACCCAAATCATCTCGATTCGGTCGAAGGCAAAGAATTGCCTGAAGCTCGACCATGCGGCACCAACCCCTTCCCAAAAATTTCCTCGTGCGGCCACCACCCATCACCGGAGGTGATGAAAATTCACCAAGACGTCACTCACACCTCCACCTAGCTCCACCTACAGTCGCGCTTCACTCGGTTCCATATTGGAGTCGAAATCAATTCTTTACAGAGCTTTGAAAACATATGGGCTTAAACCCTATTTATGATTCAAACTCAAAACATATGCATTCGAAAAATAAATTACTATTTTTCTAGGGTTGATATCTCTTAAATCTTGCTTCATACCAAATTCCAGGAATTAAAATTTCATTAATCTTCCAAATTTGACAAATATGCAGTAAAACTTCAATGCAAAACTGCTCAACAAATCTTTGATTATAAATTACAATTTTTATGTGTAAAATCATAATTTTGTTTATGAAAACTAATTATACAATTGGATTTACAAATTTCGACGTTTGAATTTTAAAGCTTGATTTTCTTTTTTTAAACCTGTAGTTTGAATACAGGGTTAATATCCTACTGTTAAACTCCAAACATACTTACAGGCTTTGTTATCATATAAACAACTTGAATTTATTTAATACAAAATTTAAATGGTTATATGAATAAGATCTGTTTAAACTTGAAGTACTGATACACAACTTGCAGTACTGATCAATAACAGTTATGCAAACTTCCAGTGCAAACAACATATATACAGAACAGTATATTTTAAACTTCATCAACATATATCAGTGAGAAAAATATGCAAACTAAAGTTGAAAATTAGTTTTGTTTACTCACCTATCAAAAACTGTTGAACAGAAAGTGAATTTTGAAGAAGGCACTGCAGAAATACCCTGAAACCTTCTTAAGTTTCCTGTCTTCTGTTTTTTTTTACCTATTTCTCTGTTTTTAAATTAATGTATATTGCAAAGCAAGACAATGCTTTCCTCAGGTTTTCTTTAAGTTTAGGTTTGTATATATAAACTGATGATATATAGATGGATTGATATAGAAGCTACTAATCAGGTTGTAACTGGACAGCTAGTATTTATTTGTCATTTCCTTTCTATTGGCTAAGAAAATTCACTGCAGTATGAACTCATATAGGAGATTTCGGCTATATGTACTTGTTAAGCAAGAAGTTAGGCTATTTAATGTTCATGCTTTTAATTATGACAACAAGAAATTAATTTTTACTGAAGGTTACTTTGTACAGTACAAAGATATTCATTTTATTTTCGGCCAAGCATGTTTTGTGACACAGGTTTTGTTTTATGATATTGAAGTCAAACTTTGTTTTCTTGTTTGCTTATATCTAATAAATGTTTATGTTATTAATCATGATAGCAAGAAATTAATTGTTACTGACAGTTGCTATTAGTACATAGATACTTATGTTATTAACTTTGTGTTGTACAAAATATTATTATTATTTCGGCTAGCAAGTGTTTGTAAGACACAGCTTTGATTTTTATTATATTTGAAGTGAAAACCTTTTTTTCTCATGCCTATAAGCTGTATAACAGCACAAACATGTTTAATACAGAAATATGTTACAAGTATCTTCTTTTACTTAAGCATTTAACATGTTCTTATGACATTCAACAATGTAACAGGCTTTGGTTAAAAGGTTTATGTTATACAAATGGGTTTTATAGGTTATTATCTTGACTAAATTAATTTTATTCCACTTGTACTTCAGATTTCCAGGTATTAGATTCATAATATTTCATATGTAAAGTTTATATTCCTAGTTATAACTTATATTCGTATATTTATATTGTTAGTTATATTTTATATTTTAAAATTTTTGGTTTATACTAATGTTTATAATTATGATTCATACTTGTTTTTCCATGTTATGTTTAATATAAATTTCATCATCTTAAAAACTAACATTGTATCCATATAAATTATCAAATAATAAAATGTTAACTCTTTGATTTGATTTTATTGAATAAAACCGATTTTGTTTTAAATGGTTTTGAAGTATTTAATTTTAAAAATTTTCAAATCAAACTTTCTTTTATAAACTCATATATGCTAGTAAATAATTAAGATCTCATCATTTTAAACATTGACAAGCTTATATTTAATTTAAATTAAATTAACTTGTCATTAAAATATGCTGTCAAAATTCCGGGTCGTTACAGTAATACTGTCAGATAATTTGCAGAATGAGGCTATATGGAGTACACACGTGAATATTCCCTAGGACAACACTGATACATATTAAAAAATCGAATGTAACCCACTAACAAACATATACTATATCAATACAAAATAATAGACAGGTGTGCCTCCAGGATGGAACAATACATAGTATGTAGTACCTTATAGAGAATACAGCGCCAATAAATGTAATAATAAAATATAATAGAATTTCTTTATGCAAAATACAATATCAGAATCAAAGTATCTTTCAACAAGATATTATTTACATACTGTCAATTGATCAACATATGTTTGAATCTCAAAATGTCTCGGACTGATCCAATTATTATAAATAACTCATAGGTCAGACTATGACTATATCATAGGGTAAAATATTTATAATTTAATATATTAGCAATTAATAATATAATAACACCCAGAATATAGATAAATACATATATATGTATTTTTTTGTAATCACAACACCATAAATAATTCTCCACGTATTTTATAACTTCAAATATTACAAAACATATACATACATACACACACATATATATATATATATATATATATATATATATATATATATATGTCATCACCCATCTCATAGCAAATCAATTCAGAAATCAAATTCAACGGGTGAATCATCCAAATTCAAAAATCATTATCAAAATTAAGAAACCATATTAATGAAATATCATTAAATTATCTTACAACAATAATCAAATATCACTCAATATCAACAAAAAATATTCGTCATCAGTCCACCAAGATAAGTGCCTATCGATACATAATAAAAGATCGAAGGATCCACCATATTCTGGACACGTATCCAGATATAATCTCATCTCCTCATATATGAATAAATCATAATAGTATGGATATGCAAGGACTGACTACACTTTAGACACATGTCTCTAGCTTGGCTACCTTATGGGATAGTGAATAATATATGCCGATCCACATCACACGTACAACCCTAAACTAGAAAGGGAGACTGATAGCATACAACACGCTCTAGGAACCCAGGGTCAACTAGCCTTTTACTAATAGCTGGATATGTTCCTACAGTTATCGGTTACCATTACCTCTCCCCTCTTGGTATCGTGACAATGATCGACCATAAGCTCGACAACACATAGCCTCTTCGGCTATGACAACCAACATGTGCCCCTATGGCAACTGATTGTTGGCCTATGTGACACAGTGGGCAACAAACTATAATCTCAATACGTGCATCGAATATCATAATAACAACGGTGTCATGGATCTGGGGCACGACCCCACGATCAGGCCGCCAAAATAGATTTTGACCAATTTGGTTCACTTCCGAACCACAAAGGGAGCTGGAACAAGGGGACGATAAATATTACTCATATCCTATATCAACATATAGCTCTTGACGTAAGCTAACACATGGCTCTACATAAGTAACCACATGGCAATAATATACTAGAGCTCCTATCCCTCATCGATACACGACACTATCCAATAGCAAACACATAGCTACAATATACTCACTGCAGCGAGTATCATCTATACATGAGTTATCCCTATTTGAGTGACATTTACTTACAAAGAATAAGCAAACGAAAAAGATAAACAGCATCCCATACCACCGCTTACTTGGATAATTATTCAATACTCATAAACTACACTCAATTCACACTAGATATCTCTATATAATAAGTCCAATGAATAATTGAAAAAGTGTTACCAAAAGTTTCATACCAAATGGTATCACTAAACCATTTATCAAATTCCTCGTCATACAGAAATAAAATCTCACAAATCCAATATAAGATAACACAACATATATAAAGAAGAATGTCATCACCATCTCATATCAAATCTGTAATCAAAATAGTATTAACGGGGAATCATTCATATCAGCAAAATGAAAATAAATAAGATAAGAAATCTAAAATAGAAAACCATTGTAAAATATATTATTCAAATAAATATAAATAAATGATTTAATTATACTCAATAATGAAACGTTCAAAATTTTAGTTTTAGATAATTTCAGATAAAGAAATAAATAGTAAGAAATATATATTAAATACATGTTCTAGAATTAAGTAAATAATTTTCTATACTAAAATATAGTTTAATGTTCACAAAAATAACAAATTTTAAGCCTTATAAAAGTTAGTCGATTATTAAATATTTACTAGTAACATTAAGAAACTCAATTCTTTTATTTTAAACTTCCAAAATGGGTATTAAACTAAATCTTACATATAAAAATTATTTCATGATTTACTATAATAATACACTATTTCTTTATATATAAAAACATTCAAATCAATTTAATACATTTATTTATAATTAAGTAAATACCATTTGAACTTTAATTTATATTAAAATCTCATGTATTATACTTTGAAAACTACTACATGTCAGTTAAAGACCATTATATACATAATTAGTTTTCCATTAAAATTAATGGATAAATCCAATTTTATTAAAGGCCCAATAAAGATCAATCTAGCCAAGCCCAATATTGTGTGCTAGCATATAAAAACATACTGATATACAATTACAAATATGGGCTCAATACCATAACTATCATCATTATCAGACGAGTGTACTGGAAACCAATATTATGCATGCTACTTCATCTCTGCCTTAAAATACAACAACACACTAGTTGATACCCACACAATGGTACAATTCATTAATTTGGAGTTGATGATAGTATGAGCCCACTTCATATTTTGAATTATTAAGCGACTGGTGGATTTTGGAAGTATTAGAGGGTTGATAGGTTTTGTGGCATTTTGTACCTTGGGAAAGGATAGGTAGATAAATCGTGCATGCAACATTAGATTAGATTGGCTAACTTTAAAATATAAACCTATCAATTAGATGGAAGCCAATCGGGGTATATTTGTGTTATAGACAATATATAGATTTTCCAGTCACCAGAACATTGTTCTAACCCCCTCTTTATTACAACCCATAGGATAGACTTAGAGGAACAAGTCACTGAAGCTGGACGTGATTGGGTTTTGGAGAAATCTTGTTTTGTCTCATGCTCGATATTGATGTAGCACGTTTTCATCCAATGAACTCCATTAATTTCAAAGTAGTAACCACGGTCAGTATTTATATCTTGTCTTGTTTTCCACTGTGAGTTTAGATTTATAAATCTCTAATTTGCTCATGCTTTCTTTTAGGTATCAAATTCAATAATCCATGCTTTGACAAACTTGGTTTTCGATTTTTGTCGAAATTTGAGCTCATTAAAAAGTGGGTTGCTATGATAGACTTTTTGCACATAATAACCAAAATATCATGAGGTTAGTGAGAGTGAAATTGAGTTTGTGAGTATTGGGTAGAAACCAAGAATTAATACAATAATATCATTCGATAAGGATCAGAATTGAGAAAAAACTTTTTAATAGAGAAATCAAATAGTTTGAATTTCAATCAAAATGCGGAGAAAGTATGGGTCTATAATAAAGAATATTAAAATTTACTCAGATAATTTTACAACTATAAGTAAACAACAAACTACTGACTATTATTTTGGTACTCATATTAATTCAGCCTTAGTTTGGTTGTTTAATTCTCGATACTATATTTGAGAATGTCATCATTCATAATTAGTATAAAAGGATGTTGGGATTATTCCAAATAATATACATAGTTGATAGACTTATGTACATACCCTACGGGAAATTCTGTAATTTATTGTAAATTATTTGCTTTGTAATAAAATCTCAATTGAAATAAAATGTGTTTTTCTTTCTGTTTTAAGCTTATCGTAGTGTGTTATGTTAATTATTTATTTAATTTAAGTACATTTAATAGAAAATCCGTAACTAATATGTTTTGTGATAATAATTAAAATGTGTTGTAATCAGGGGACTTTATCATAATGAAAATAACATGATGTTTTAAATAGTTCCGGTCAATATGTATCGAGACAGGATATCGATATATTTGTTGAAACTAGAGTGTGTAATGCTTTCCAAATGTTGAGCAGTGTATTACTCATGACTCTGCGGGTATGGGTTACGTACTCAAAGTTATTGGATAACTATGAAATGACTCACTCGATAGTTTTCTACTAGTAAATATACCTGAGGTCAAACAAAAAATATTGAAGCGATGATATTACACGGTTGTCTCAACTTGAAAACATCATTAATCTTCAATGTGGACACTCCACTTTGATTATAGTTAAATCATGGAATAGCGTCCATCGAATGACTACAATTGGGTTTGAGTGAAGCATTAGAAGTGAAACACAATTCAATAGAGAATTCGACTTCTCTGTTATATGAGGTTAGTATCCCGGTCAACTGTAGTCAACTCAAAGTCAAGGTCTCTAGTTAGAGCAATTCGGTTAATTATTATTATTATTGAACCGAGGACTTTGTGATTGGATTATATATATTGAATACGAATGATATTAGAATTTGGACCAAAACCAAATTCCATAAGTGCTGATGTTATATAACTTTGAAGAAGAGAATTGGTGTAAATAATTATCACTACCAAGGATTGCTTAAAATGGTAAAATTGTGTAAGCGATAAATTTGGTCAAACTATCACACACTAGCTAAGGTGACTGTGAACATTAATATTCGACTTGTTCAATATTAATCGCTGACTATTCTACACCTATGAGCCACACAACCGCAATATTGAATATTCCAAAATACCACATAATTTAACTAAATTATATTTGTTATAAATTAATTGATAGTTCTAAATTGTTGATTATAAAATATTATTTGATTTATTTGAATTAGTATTTAATAAAGTGCGTATATAAAAGATATATATATGTATTGATATATAACATCGACAAACATTTAAATTGGATTTAAAATGTATAAATATTGGTTGGATTTGGAAATGCATATGGGTCCACTAGCCCATAATAATGGCCAGCCATACTGGAGGGGGATGGAGATATTTGCTAGAAATATGTGGTTTGAATAGGCAATGATAAGTGTTAAATTGGCAAATCCAAATCACCTTTTTTTGCCCCATTATCTAGCCTATATGAACCATCCTTCCCCATTCTTTTAGTTTTTAATTTTTCCTCCTCCTCCATCCATCTTTGGCCTCAAGTATTGGAACTCCCCTTCTTCATTTCTACATAAAATAAAATCAAATTAAAATCTATCTCAAAAGGTGTGGTGATCTCTTTAGTAAGCCGCTTTTTTGGAAGAGTACGGATTCGATCTAAGGAGTTATTATTTGAAACATTCAAGGTGTATATCCATGGCTGCAGTATTGGTAACATCATATCTATTTTGTATATAAAAATATATTCATCTATTCCAATGCACGTGTGTAAATTAGATCTCTTTATCATGATTTATATATTTATTTGTTGTTTACTTTACAAACATATACACACTATTAAATTTAAAAAATTATATACATAACATATATAATATATACATATCTATGTGTGTGTGTGTGTGTAAATCAATTTTTGCCAATTAAAATTAAAAAAATCAAAAGTTAAATTATTTTTTATATTCTAAATTAAAGTATAAATTTTAAATTGGTATACATATACGTATATATTATAATTAAAACAAAAAATAACATAATAATTTACAAATGTTGATTATATATATATATATATATATATATAATCTTAAGGATTTATAAAAAACTTTTATGAAATTCATATGGATTTGAAGTTAAAAGGTTTTGGCCAAAAGGGTAAAAATTATTTTTAACATATTATTATTTATGTCTATAAATTTGTATTTTATAAATAAATTTTAAAGTTATACATAAATACATATACATACACATACAGGTAGGTGTGTGTGTGTGTGTGTATATCGAATGTTTAAAATAATTGATTATGTGTATGTGTATGTGTATGCTTACACACACAGATATATATATATATATATATATATATATGTATGTATGTATGTATGTATGTATGTATGTATGTATGTATGTATGTATGTATGTATGTATGTATGTATGTATAACCAAATATATAAATATTTGAAATTTGAATTTAAATTTAAAATAGATTTTTGTTCTAGATTTAGATTTGTTTCTAAATTTAAATATATCCTAAGATATTTTAAATATAATTTTAATTATTTGGATCAGTTAACACTTTCAAATTTAAATTTATAAATAATTGTTTTATATATAAATATGTATATATATATATATATGTATGTAATAATAAATTAATTATGTACAATAAATATGTATATAAAGGCGCTAATGTGTCCGATGTAGTGTAAATCCTATTAGTCATATACTAGCACATTAAACCATGTATATATCGATATGTTGCTTGTAAACTTTGCACGTATACGCATATTAGATACACATATACATGATATACTACATATAGATAATCAAATCTTTGTGCAAAATAATTAAATGAAATAAAGATTTCTTTAAAAAAAATTGGATTGGATCTAAATTAATTTAGACATAATAGGCCTAATAAGATCTAAAATGAATTTTTCTTAAATTCACCCATGTATCCAACTGCATTCTAGCTCTTTCCAATAATGGTATTAGATCCCAATCGCAGATGCGATCTAAATTTGCAGTATTAGGCCTAACTTATTAATGCCTACCCTTTTAGTAGGGTGTCTAGAAAAGCAGTGTTCAAGGCTGGATTTTGGTAATTAAGTACTTTGCCCTACCTGGCTATTGATCTGACTCGAAAGATAAAGCAGGCCCATTTCAAATATAAATGCCCAAATTGAATTTAGGCCTTGGGCCCAATTTTTCAAAATTGGTTTTGAAATTGTTAATTATATTATAATTTTAAAATGCTAAATTTAAAATAAGTGAATTTTTTGTTAATGTAATAAAATATTTTCAAATTTATTTTAAAAACTAAATAGTTATTTTTAAAAATTTAATAATAATTAATTGGATAACTAATTAATTAAAGGTTAATAAATTAAATTAAATGACATATATACTGATATACGTAAAATCGTCTAATAATATTTAAGGTAATTAATATGTATAATTTTTTAAATTAGATAAAATTATTATAATTTAAAAATTGATTATTTTAATAAATAAGAAACATAATATACATGTATTAAGATATATGTCTATAACTATAGATGTTATAATATACATATTCAATTTAATATGTTTAAAATGAATAAAATCAGATTATTAAAATGTTAAATAATTAAAATTAAGTAAGATTTAATTAGTAAAATTAATATATTATTATACATAAGATTATTATATAAGTTAATAAATTATAAAATATTATTTCAAGAATTAAATTTATGTAATATGAATTTATAATAAAAGTGGAACTATAATGAATCCAAATTAGACATAAGGTGTAAATACATACGTATAGTATGTATGCTGTGATTTCAAATGTGTTTGACATTTGAATCACGAGGGTATTTCATAGAAAATACATTATTTCATAAATCGATATCACTTAAATAAATATATTAAAGATTATGAATTTTTAATATAAGTGTTTTCGTTTACCATTTATATTTTAGTAGATTACTCGCATACTCTTTGGTTGTTGGGGCTTTCTTAAGTTAGAGATGTTATGGGTAGTACTATTAATATATAGTATAGATGAGGTAAGATAACTTGCACATATTTATTGAGCTTTCTTTATGGTATGTGAAGTATACTTAAGCCATCATGAAATGGTAGGTACAAGTGAATAATCTCTTTTTAGTTGTTGAGCTCCCCTTAAGATAAAGATGAGATTATGAAATAGACCATAAGGTTAGGAGTTTTATATGGTACAACTAATAAGGCGGTATCCATCAAATGCAGGCCTGTGATTTGTTAAGTTTCCTCAAGATAAATATCCTCAGGCATGCAAGTCATAACATCCGCTTAGGAAATTTAAAGATTTCCATGTTTCTTCTTCGGGTTTTGAGAAACATAAAAGTCTAATGGACCTAATTAGTAAAATGAAATATAATGTTTACCTTACCGATATTATAAGACCGTCTACTATGAATTTAACGTCCTAATCAACTAAATTAAATTTGCTGAAAAATGTCTACACCAAAGTTGTTTTCTTAAACAACAAACTCGTTAGACATAACTGCATGGACTAGCTAAGAGCGATTAAGATAACACTTACAAACGGATTCTTATGGCCATCAATAACTGAACCTCTAAGGGGAAAGACCCATTGACGATGCAGACACCAAAATAATAAACGGGTTGCGGACCTAAAAACCACCTAAGTTTACATTCTATCTGCGTTAGACAAGCAATTGTAGAGATAGCACAAAAATATGTCTATCCATCAAATCTTTGTCACCTCAAAGCATTACTTGGGGAGTAATCTATTTCCATAAGGTATGAGAATACTAAGAGATTGTTTGACATTAAGATGTCGAAGGGTATGAAAGTAGACAAGCATGTCTTAACGATTTAGGGATATATTAATAGACTTTCTCAATTAGACATCATGATAAGCAATGAGTTGGAAGTGGATTTGCTCCTAGGGTCTCCTTTTCTATAGTATGAGCCATACATATTAAACTATAATATAAACTAGTTGAATGTAAGCCTTGTGTAGAGCTGCTAAATATAGTCAGATCAGTTGAGTCTTCATCTAAGGATCAAGGCGCGAGGCTCCTTATTAAAGGAAAATAATTACCTTCGAATGGTTCGAAGAAGAGGAAACATGTTACTAAGAATAATAATAAGAATAATTCAAATGATAGGGATGAGTGTCATCATTATCACAAGAAAGGGCACTGGAAATGGAATTGTCTGGATTACCTAAAGATTGTCAAAGAGAAGAAGCAGAATAATTTTGCTGGTCTTATAGGTATTCTTACAATTCAAAACTGTTTTGCAATCAATAAATTATCTTGGGTTTTAGTTATTAGATCTCAAAATCATATTTGTAATTTCTTACTGGAACTTAGTAAAAGGCGTTATGTAGCAAAAGGTGAAATGAGACTTCAAGTTGCTAATGGTTCTCTGCAGATGTCTGGTGTGATGAGACTTCAAGTTGCTAATGGATATCTATATATGTAACTGTGGCTGGGGACTATGACTTAGCTTTGCCTAATGGATTAGTTTTAATTTTGAATATTTGTTATCATGCGAATTTTTTTATTTTTAGAATAATTTTAGTATCCAATTTTTTTGAGACTAGATATATTTTTCACTATGTCGATAATGTTATGAACATTATGGAAACAAAATTCACAATAGTGATTGGGATAATGGCATTTATATTATTAATTCTAATTATGTATGAGACATGACTAATTATTTTTATGTTGGCATTAATAATAATTATCTATGGCTTTGTAGGTTGGGTCATATAAGTGAGAAACGACTTCATAAGTTAAAAACCAAAGGTTTTCTACCATCATTTGATACTGAATCATTTGATACATGCAAGTCGTATCTTAAAATAGAAATGACAAGCACCCTTTAGTGAGAGTAATGATAGAGTTTATGAACACTTGGGTCTTATACATACTTAAGTATATGGCCCAATGCTTATAATGAACAAAGATAATACCTCTTTTTTGTAATTTTGGATATGTGTTTCTTATAAAGAAAAAAATTTGATGTATGTGAGAAATTTAAAGAGTATAAGAATGAGGTTGAAAATCAAATGAACCAAAAGATTAAAATTCTTTTATCCGATCAAGGAGGAGTATGTTGGATAAGAGCTCCAAAAACATTTAAAAGATAATTATCTCTTGGGTTACTGCACCTTATAATCCGCAACACAACGGTGTTTTGGAAAGAAGAAATCGAACCATATTAGATATGGTTTGTTCCGTGACAAGTAACGCCGAGTTACTTCCTTCCTATAGGGGATATGCAGTATAAACCACAATACATATGTTGAATTGGTACCATGAAATATGTGCCTAAGACACCATATGAGATGTGGCTTGGAAGAAACCCCATCATAATTATTTGAAGGTGTGGGGTCGTCCTGCAAAAGTTAAGAACGTCGGTCCCAAAAAACTTGAGGAAAGACAACCTTATGTAATTAATAGGATATCCTAAGGACTCTAGGGGATATACTTTCTACAAAACTGAGAAACAAAAGGTTATTATTTCCACACATGTGGTCTTTTACGAAAGGAATTTTTATCAAAATAAATTACCAATGAAATTATAGACTTTGATGAGATCCGAGAAACTAACACAGAAGAAAGCTAAATGCATCGTATCTTGGAAGAAGGCACTCTTTTCTCATGCATTAAGAGATATGAAATCCTGAATGGATTCCATGTATGAAAACAATGGACTTTGCTGACATACCTAAAGGTATAAAACCCATCATCTGCCAATGGAATTTAAAAAGCTAAATGCAAATGGACAAGTAGAGACTTAGAAAGCAAAACTAGTTGCTAAAGGAATTCATAAATTCAAGATGTTGATTATGACAAAACGTTTATGTCCATAGCAATGCTTAAGTCCATTCGGATAATGATAGTTATTAGTACATTTTACGACTATGAAATACAACAAATGGATGTGAAAATAACATTTCTAAATGGTGATTTAGAAGAGACCATTTACTTGTCGTAGCCTAAGGATTTCAAGATCAGTGGGATTGAGGGCAAAGCTTGCAAATTGTTGTGATCCATTTATAGTCATAAGCAAGTTTCAGGAAGTTAAGAATAAGAATTTTGTTAGGGTAATCAAAAAGTTTAGTTTTTATCAGAACGTAGAGGAAATGTGTGTATATCAGAAAGATCAAGGAAGTCTTGTAGTGTTCTTAGTATTACACGTTGATGGTTTGTTACTGATTGGCAATGACATTAAGTTGTTCCAATCAGTGAAATCTTGGCTATCCAAGTACTTCTCCATGAAGGAATTTTGGAGAAGCGATCTATATACTAGGTATCAAAATCTATAGAGATAGATCTAAAAGCTGTTAGGGTTATACCAATTAGTATGCATAAATACAATACTAAAAAGTTCGGTATGGAGAATTCCAAGTGCAAAATGTTCTGATGCAATCTGGAATCGTCCTTTCTAAGAAGGATACTCCTCAAACTAACGATGATAAAGAGTGTATGAAAAGGATATTGTATGCATCGACATGTGATTCCATCATGTAAGCTATGCTTTGTACTAAAATGAATGTGGCTTATGCATTAGGATACGTAAGCTGATACCGGTCTAATTCTAGAGAATAACATTGGATTGTTGTAAAATGTATACTTAAGTATTTGAGAAATACTAAGGACTTATTCCATATATATGGAATGGAGACCTCCTTGTGAAGGGATATACATACTTCAGCTTTCAATGTGATATCGATGATAGTAAGTCTATATCGGTTTACATTTAAATTTAAATGGTGGGGCAGTTAGTTCGAAAAGTTCCAAATAGGAAATAGTAGCGAATTACATAATGGAGGCCGAATACATCTTCCTCAATGAACCAACTAAGGAAGCGATCTGGATCCGCAAATTTATGAGTGAGCTAGGGGTGATTCCCAACATGAAGAATCTAATGACATTGTTTTGTGATAATAATGCGGTGATGCAGATCGCAAAGGAACCTAGAGCACACAAGAAATTGAGACACGTTCTTCAAAAGTTCAACCTCATTAAAGAATATTTCAAGAATAAATAAGTCATGATTCGAAGAGTAGATACAAAGGATAACATAATAGATCCATTCAAAAGGGTCTAGGTCTGTCAATTCTTAGCAGCTGACGAAAAGGATGAGACCGAGATTCCATAATTGGCCCCAATTGCAAGTAGGAGACTGATAAAGTTGAGGGTATGCCTAAGGGGTAATTCTGTAATTTATCGTAAATAATTAACTCTATAGTAAAATCTTGTCCAAAATAAATTAGATTTCCCTTTTTATTATATGCTTATCATAGTGTGTTATGTCAATTATTTATTAAATAAACAATCCATAAATGATATGTTTTGTAATAATAATTACAATGTGTTATAATCATTAGAGTTTTAACACAATGAAAATAATATATTGTTTTACATTTTCCTAGTCAAGATGTAGCAAGACATAATATCGATACATCTATTGAGACTAAAGTACGTAATGCTCCCTAGATGTAGGACAGTGTATTACTTATGACTATTAAGGCCGCTAAGGGGTTATATACCGATAGTTATCGGAAAAGTATGGAATAACTGATTCGATAGTATCCTATTATTTAATATAACTGAGGTCAAACAAAGAATATCATTGAAATGATGATATTACATAGTTCTCTCGACTTGAGAATAGTGTTAAACTTCAATGTGGACGCATCACTTTGATTATAGTTAACTTGTGCAATGACATCCAACGAACATCTATAATATGGACCAAGTTAAAGCATTCGACATGAAAATTTATTCAATAGAGAATTCTTCTCCTCGGTTATATGAGGTTAGAATTATGGTCAACTATAGTCAACTCAAAGTCAAAATCTCTAGCCCGAGTAGTTCGATTGATAAAAGTTGTTATTATTAAACCAAGGGAATTGTATTTGGATTATATACGTTAAATGTGGATGGTATTAGAATTTTGACCAAAATCAAATTCCATAAGTAATAATGTGATATAATTTTGACAACGAGAATTGGTGTAAGTAATCGTCACTACTAGGGACCGCTTAAATAGTTAAATTGGATTTTACCAAAATTGCATAAGAGATAAATTAGGCAAAACTGTCGCAGTAATAACTAGGGTGACGTGTGAACATTAATTTTCGAATTATTCCATATTAATTGCTGATTAAATTTATACCTATGAGTCACACAACTGCAACGTCGAATGCTCCAAAATACCACCCGGTTCAATTAAATTATAATTGTTATAAATTAATTAATATTTGTGAAATATTAATACAAAATTTTATTTGATTTATTTGAATTGGTATTTAATAAAGTACGTATACAAAAATTATAAATGTATGTATCGATATACAATATCGACAAATATTTACATTGGATTTAAAATGCAAAATATTGGTTGGATTTGTAAACACATATTGGTCCATTAGCCCATATTGCTGGCCGGCCATGCTTGAAGGAGAGATGGAGATATTTGCTTGAAATACGTGGTTTGAATTGGCAAGGAGAAGAGGTTAATTAGCAAATCCAGATCTCCTCTTTTTACTTCATTCTCTTGCCTATATAAATTAGTCATCCCTATTCTTTTAGCTTCTACATTTTCCTCCTTCTCCATCCGTCTTTGGCTGCAAAATTGGACATCCTCCTCTCTATTTCTAAATCAAATCAAATCAAATTAAAATTTATTTCAAAAGGTGTAGAGATCTCTTCAATTAGCTGCTTTTCTGGAAGAGTACGGATTCAATCTAAGCAGTTATTGGATTCAACATTCAAGGTGTATATTCAAGGTTGTAGTATTTTTAAGATATTATCGATTTGTAGTGTGTGTGTGTGTGTGTGTGTGTGTGTGTGTGTGTGTATGTATGTATGTATGTATATTCTCTTCTGTGTCAATACATACGTGGAGACCGGATCTCTTTTATCTTGACCTTGTATTTTATTTACTCTCTAAATTACATACTTTTACACACAATTTAAAAGTTAAATTTTTTTATATACATATTATATATATATATATCTATTTTTGACCAATGGAAAATAAAAAAATGGAAAGTTAAAATATTTTTGAATATTTTAAATCAAAGTATAAATTTTAAATTAGTATGCATACATGTATATGTATTATAATTAAAACCAAAAATAAAATAATAATTTGCAAATGTCGTTTAAATATTTGTATAAAATAAAAAAAAATTATAAATTTAAATCCTTACGAGTTAGTAAGAAAATCTTTTTTGAAATCTGTACGGATATAAATATATAAAATTAATTTTGTTTAAAGGGTTTCCATCAAAAGGAAAAAAATTATTTTTGACATTTCATTGTTTATATTTATAAATTAGCATTTTATAAATAAATTTTAAAATTATATATATGTATATATTACGATTGTTCTGAAGAAATAACAGATTGTATGTGTATGTGTGTATATATATATATATATCTCTGTGTATGTGTGAATGTGTGTCTATGTTTACTCATATATATTACTAATAGAAAAATAATGAGAAGGAAAAACTTCAACCACATTTTTGAATAAAGGACAAAAGTTTTGAAATTTAGTCCTAATGACACTAAATACTATATTAATTTAAGATTTAGATAAAATATATGTTATATAATTAAATCTATCAACATTTGAAATTTGAATTTTAAATTCTAAATATATATGTGTTCTAAATCTATGCATGTTTTTAAATTTAAATACATCCTACGATATTTAAAATATTAATTTGAATTGGTTAACAGGTTCACATTTAAATTTATATATAAATGTTTTATGTATACTTATACATACATACATATATATGTCCGCATATATATATATATATATATATATATTTGTGCATGTGTATGTGTGTGTGTATAAATGTATATAATAAAAAGTAATTATGGATAACAAATATTTATTTAAATGGACTATTGTGTCTGTTAGTTTGTCTGTTGTAGTGTAAATCACAACAATTATATATAGGCACATTAAACGATGTACATATTTATATGTTGTAAGTACGCTTTAAACAAATACGTATACTAGATACACATATACAATATGTGCTGCATTTATATAAAATCAGATCATTATGTAAAATAATTTAAAATAATAAAGATTTTATTTAAAATTATTTGGATCGGATCTAAATTTATCTATGCATAATAGGCCTATTAAGACCTAACATGGAACATTTTTTTTTGAAATTCACCTATTTATCCCGCTGCGTTCTGACCTATTTTTAACATAGACATCATGTTAAAATGTTTAATATGGATAATATAAGATTGATTCCTTATGCATCAGCAATGGGAATTATCATATATGATATGATGTCTGCTATATTACAATTCACTTATGTAATTGGTACATAGAAAGAGTATCAAATCTGACTTAAGATCATTAAATGGTAGTTACTGGTATTCTTGAGTATTTATGAAATATTAGTGAATTGTTTAAGGAGACAACGAACTCCTAGTGAAAGGAGTATTCTGACTCAAACTTCATAAGCGATATTGTTATCCAGCCTTTTAACCCGACTATATCCAGATTGATTGGACAAGTTAAACTCGATGATAGAAAAAGCAAGCAGCTTAGAGAGGTGATCATGGAGTCCATAGATCAGGCACAGACAATGGTATGAAGAAGAGATCAAGGGAGACCAAGAGATAGACTCTCTAGAATATTCTAAGTATGGATTAGTGCCTCCCCTAGGCAGGGGATTTGTACCTATCCCTTCCCTATCCCTTCCTTTAGGCAAGGGATAGGATTGTATCACTTCCCCAAGGCAGGGGATCCGATCGTATTACTTCTCTAGGAAGGGGATCAGATCGTATCAGCACAGCAGTTCAATGTAATGGGAATTGATCGATATCTCCAAAAAACATACCGGCGACTATGAAAACAAACTTTAGAAACACGAAGCCAACATCAAAATGGACCTACATGAGGGATCGCATAACCATAGTGGTTATCTAGAGCGGTCAGTCTTGATCGCTCAATTTTGGGATTTAGACCACAAATTTTTTTGGGTATCCTCTCCAATCTATAGATTCTGCGGCAAATTTTCAAGAAGATATTTGATCGTCTACCCCTATAAATATAGTGATCACGCTCTACAAGAGGGTACGCATTTCAGCCGTCGAGGCTCTACCATTACCATATTTTATTCTCGTCATAATGGATCCCAATTGATCCAAACATTCTTGCAATCATAATCGAGTGCAAGATCAATAAAAACATAAAGTGGACATAGGTCCAAATTGCCAAATCACAACAAAAATATTTATCTATTTTTCTTTTTCTGCTCTTTTTTGATTTCATTCTTTATTTATTCCTTTACACTAACTATATTAGGTTTTTGTACCATCTTTTGATGCAAATATTTTGGTGCTCTCACTGATAAGAAATTCTCAACCTTATTGGATCTTATCATTTACTAGTGGATTCACATATCCACGAGATAAATCTATTACCGATGAGTTTCCGTTTCTATTCAGACTTGAAAGAAACATACAAGGAAACTATCTAAAATGCCTCCTAGGAAGGAAAAGGCCATCGGTACCTCCTCATAACCTACTGATGAAGCAGCAGAGAGCACGAAGATCGCTCTTTTAGATGATAGAGAGCAATAAGGAGTACCTCGAATGCAGGCCCCAGAATGCAGGCCCCTACTGATGTGATCACTAATGCTGATATGGAAAGACTGTGGAGAGAGCTCCATGAGACTCGTGCAAAATCGCAAAAACAAATCCAAGAGAACAAGGTCCTCATAACCCGCCTCTAACAGTCCCCTCAATCTAACACGTCATCGCTTACTCTATCACTTGAAGCATAGATATCCATCATCAAAGTTGTACTTTCCATCAAGGAACACCCATCATCGAGCTATGAGTGGTTGTTATCAAAAATTGTTAAACGGTCATCTAAAAGCTCACTTCAGGGTTGACCCTCGAAAATCGATACTAATACATCATCGTGCCGCAAATCCAAGTGACAGAAAGCCCGATTGTTAGAGGAAAAAGAAAATAAGGATAGAACAGAATCTCACATGAATGGAATAACATATATTATTTCAATATATAATCTTTATAGCATAAAATTTTTAATATAATATCAGAGTCTAACCTAGATTCAGCCTAGACAGTTATAAACCCATGTCCTTAAAATGCTGACAACCAAACAAAACAAATGCGGTATATGTAGCGGATAATAAAATATGTCCATACATAATTGAAGATCTTCTGCTCTCCTCTAGAAACTCTAAGCATCTTTGGCTAAACCTAAAACTACTCAGATCTGACCCGAGTATTAAAAATATCTTGATCGGGCTTGATAAACTAGGGTGAGATACTCGAAATTTTAAATGTATAAATCATGCTGATATAAATCAAAACCTTTGAAAAGAAGGGTATCTCATAAAACCATTTCCACACATAAATAAGGACGGGTTTTTATTTTATGATAACCAAAATACTTTATATTGAAAACACTTTGATATTATCTTTAATGCATGGGTTTGAAAACACTTTTCAAATAAATATATACATAATGAAAGTATCAATACCCAGACTAAGCCTATGATAATACATCTGGACTAGGTCAACGGAATATACCTGGACGAAATATATGATAACAAAAGGGTAGCTGAAATGTTTGCAAAGCATTACAGCTATTTTGGGAATATAACCGTAAATCTCGTAATGGAATTCGATTTCTAACATGATAGGGAACTAGTGGCCTTTTTCTTTGATCCACGCATAACAAACATAGTTCATGCGGTGCCTTTATCGCCTTTCTCAAGCAAGCCACTTGGAACTACACTTTCTACACTACTAATATCCGGCAGCCTTATCGCTTTTCACAAACAAGCCACTATATTAAAATAAATGTCTTGAGGATCCATATTCCACTGGATTCCTCCATACTCATACAACCAATAGCCTAAAAGATATGCATTGCAGACCACATAATTACTCGTATCATCTCCGAATTGTGAGGCTCGTAAGGCTATGCTTAACTTCTCCAAAGCCACGCTTTATTTCACACAAAGCCATCGCTTAATCCTTCCATGAAGCACATTCCACTTAGAATGCCACACTACCATTCCTTCGATCACCACTGACTTCCACGAACATACAACCTCTGTGCTCATATGTATCAAAAAAGGGTGTTAAGCTTAGAGAAGTTTCCTTCTCTGCCACCAAGCAGATGTACATTTGTAAAAGTCAACGTTGTGATCTTAGAAATGCAATGTTAGACATTCATCCATACAAGTTTGTTCTGGGACTAAACGAAACCGAAGACACTCCTTCTATTACATCCTATCGGGACTCGTCCTCGGATCGGTAGCGATTATTCCTTGTAATCCAAAGATTTCAAAACACGACAGGACCACTGTTATAATATATCTCTATATTGGGTGCGACCAAGAGAATGTCAACAAGCAGCCCTTCCGTTATGAAGATGTTTGGTCTTTAATACAACAAAGATTTTCAAAATGCAAACACCACTGCCATATAAATATAATGTGGGATAAACCCCTAGGACTCGTGACAACAACCCCTACATTACAAAGATCTCTGGTCCTCAAAAATCATAGTCTTCAACATGTCTTCATTTTCGAATGTATACATTGGTTCGAAGTAGTTTTTGGAAAGGAATTACCCAAATCCAACCTCGATTCCTTCGCACCAATCATCGATTTAAAAGATGTTAAGTTCATACATTATTATCAATCATCAATCAATTTGATTCATCTTTTTATTTATACATAAATATCTCGAAGAGGCATATTATTTTAAATTATTCCATTTATCTTCTTAATAGGATATGGAATCATTAAGACTTATTTATCAAATCATTTGGTAAATTTTAATCTTTTTAACCTCGGAATAATTCCAAATCAATTCACCATTTACTTAGGAAAATATTTTCAAATCATTCATTTCAATCTCATATTGGAAAAAACTATTTTAGAGCATCTAGGCTTTCCTTTCGATCTCTTCTACCTCTCACCTAAAAAGAGAAAATAGACGTTAGACAAGTTCAGGACACTGGTTGCTCCATCCCTAATGTTAGTTACACACCTCGTTTGCCTTTCTAGATCTTACAGGTGGGACAAATGTACTAATCATTTCCGCATACTCTTTTCATTTTTAGAATTAATTTATAAAACTTCAAATTCATTATTTAAAATAGTTATGCATTTATTTGAAAACACTTATAAAAGATTTTGGAAAGAATACTTAAGTCTAAATCCGTATTTTAAAAGTTGCTAAAAACTGTTGTGAATAGTGTTTTAAAGCTTCTTTAATTAAAACAATATTTTTACATAACATATGTTCATTTTCCAACTCAGACCACTTTTAAAATCCTTTAAATGATTTATAAGATTTATTCCAAATTTAACGAAAATATATATTTAGAACATTCGCTAATTTGGCCACCAAACTGCCAAAGCACGATTTTATCGAAAACTTTATTTGCTTATATTTTAAAATTTACTTAATGAAATCTTGATTTTCTTTCTTCATTTACAAAATATGGATATAATAGGCCAGAAAATTCATATCTCTAAGAATTTCAACCTATATTCCATTTCGTATACTTATTTGAAATCTTCGGCGCGAAATCGCTAACTATCGTTTTGACTTATTTTTCAATTTCTTTTTAAACTTCATGGAAACACTTTTAAATGTTTATGAAACATCTCTAAATCATTTTAAACTCATTTAAACAAACACTTTTCACGTTTAGAACTCATTTTCCATTTCATTTCATATTAAAATATTGTATTATTATATTATTCATTTTAAACCTTCTAACATATTTAAATTCATTAAGAGGCTAAACAATTTCCATACACATCTTTATATGGATTTAATTCTCATTTAAGTATGGTTAATTTTTAACCATTGCTCTTATCGTTTATCAAACCAAGTAATCATTCATATTAACATCCATCCATTCAAACAAGTAATCACACATTTAATCATCCAATATATTTTAAACTTTCAAATCATTATACTTGAAATAACTTAGAGATTAATTAGTAAAAATGTGAGTACTCACCTTTAACCAACTCAAACTTCCTACCAACATTCAAATCACCATAGCACTTCAATAAACCATTTAAAACTTCATCTTAACGTCACCAAACAACTCCCCTTCCTTTCTAAGTGCTCGACCACCACTACCTATGCTTTAAGATTCATTGCCAAGCCCTTCACCTTGCTTTGCTCTCAGCCACAACTCCAAACTTCAAGTGCTCATGGCTACAAGGCCATAAATTCACCGATCTTCGCTTAATTTCCCACGGCGCCCACTACCATACACATGCCATCACCTCCACGACCCATTTTTCTCTCGGACTCACCCTAGCACTATCAACTCACAACCTAAGGCCTTTAGAAGGAAGGAGAAAGAAGTTTCTAGATATTTTTTCCATAAATTATCTAAGGAGGGAAGCCATGGAAAAGGAAGAGAAAGAACTTAGAAATGAAGAGAATAAATTATGAAATGGAAGAGAAGAGGTGGTGGGTATTTATAGGAAGAAAATGTTTAAAAATATCTTAGGTAAAAAGACCCAAATACTCTTTCCTTAACCATTAAGTAAACTCCATTATTTCAACATTTAACATCACTTTTCACTTCACAACTTTATGTATTAATCGCTTAAGCATTAAAAAATATAAAGTAGTGATTTTATTGGATTATGATGTGATTGATCTGATGTTTGCTTTTTTACTTTTGTCAATTACCTTACTCACTTTTACTAATGATATCCTAGAATTTTCTAATGGTACTTAGAAAAGGTAAACATATTTTATTATTAAAATATGTGTATACATATGTTAAAATATGTTAACATAGGCGCAACAACATTGCGACAACTTATTTCGAACAAAACGTTGATTTTCGACAAAACGTTTTACGGTCATATTTTGACGTTTTTGTTAAACTATTTATTTATGTAAAAAAACTTAAAAATAAGTTTCTTATCGTATTAAAATAATTAAAACAATTTCATTTGAGTTATAAAACCATGTTTAATAATATTGAAATTCAATTATAAAAATACAACGTAGATTTGTCAACCTGCGATGAAGTTTGTACAATTTTTATAAAACAAGTATATATGTTTATAAAACCATTTTAAATAAAATTTATATTATTATCATATCATCATATAACCATTAAAAAGAGTTATTTACCATTTACAACAATTATTCGAATGTACATCAAATTTTGTCGAAAATCGGCTTTTGTTAATTTTACGACAAAACTTCAAAATCTCTATTTAATTCTAAAAAATAAGTTCATCGTACTTATTTATCACATACAACATGATTATTAAGTTTGAAAATTCTATATTAGAGTATTTAAAACTAATTAAATATTTCATTTGAAAGTGGTAAAATTATGGGTCGTTTCAGAAATTTTGGCCCGAAGTCAAACTTGGGTAAGACCAATATTTTCTCCAAGCAAACCCCAATTTGACTCCAAATAGCATTCATCACCGAACCATACCCAAGGTTTGATACCGAACCTCGCAAACACGCAAATGACTCCAAGCACTGTTCATCACCAATCTAGCACTTCAAATTTCTATGACGCCAAGTGAATCATGTGCTAACTAGAAGCTAATAGCAAACTTTCTCTGATCGGGGCGCCGGGAGCCAAGCGGTAGTTGCTGGATTGCGGTTATGGAACTAGTAAGAAACTATTGCTCAAATAGACTTAGAGAAGCCATAGAACTAGAGCAAACTGGGATGAATTGTCGGGCCAAGCTTCCGAGGTAGATTATGACTACTCCCAACTAACTAACCTCCAAACACCTGACTTGGATGCCACGACACTACTGCTAATGAGAGAAAGCCAAAACCAAATCGATGACGATTGGGGAAAGTACCGTAGCCGCAATCTTATTACTAAAGCCATTCAATGTGTAGAGTATCCTTGCAAATTCAACATGCCAACCATACCAGGATGCTCAGGGAAAACTGACCCTATACTACATCTCATGAAATATGAATGGCACATGGATTCTGCTAGAGCGACGGATGCAATCAAATGCAGATGCTTTCCCATCTTTCTTGAAGGAGAAGCCACGACAAGAAAAGTCCTTTATGACAGCAAACACGCACAGCATTCAGATGCTACTTGCAGTCATCGATCTTGGAAAACAAAACAAATGCTAAAAGAACGTTGTATTAAGTACTATACAATACTTTTAAGCTCACTTGACTTCCCTCCTTTATTTTCATTGACCGTTAAAACATTTCATCTTCTACCCTAAATAACAAACCCTAAATCTAAGCCTAAATTAGTAAAATTTTCCAAACATCTCGAGTTGCAACTTCATCAAAACCCCTTATCGCACCTAAATACCATGATTTCATTAACTTATTCCAATCAATTTCACACAATTTTAAGAATCAATCACGCACCCTTATTCCACTACCACATCATAATGGCTTCTTAATCCAGACTTTAACATTTTTGAAAGTTGCATCTACCTGCCCTTAAATCCGATAAAATCAAAACCCTGCATCAACAACCAACCCAACGCCTCTATCTGCTATTTGTTGCCCAGACTCCAACCGCATCCCACTACCACATTAGGTTGTGATTTTTCAAGGTAAAAGCTGATGCCGTTTGTTTTATTCAAGATTTATTGAGGAATTATGTTACTGGAATAACAAGGTGAATTAAGATATTATTTGAATGATTTGCATTGATTATCTAGATTTATATATGGTTATTATGAGCAACATGAAGTATTGTGTAGCCGACTGAAAGGAGACTTATTCACCATTCAGTTCGAATTATTATGCAGCTCATTGACGGTCTCTAATTATGAAACAATGGAGATCGATGCCTAAAATAGAACAACAGCGATATGTGGCTTTTTTTTCCATTTATGTTTTTGACCTTGTTATTTTTGGTGTAACAATTGAGGAGGGCAATTTTGATTAACATATAAAAAGTTTAGAATCCATCCCTAGAGTTATAATTTTATTTATATCAACTAAAATTGGATATATAATGAAAAATAGAAACAGTTTCATATTTTTATGAACAGGTTCATTACCATGCCTTTAAATTGAAACTTGCTTATAATTTAAATTCATTTACTCTGCTAAACTCGTAGTGTTTTAGTTGTTAAATATACATTTCCTATGTGTGGGAAATGTTTGTTTTAAGTGTAAATGTTTGAATATGCATAAAATGCAATGTACATAAAGTATGAATGTGCATTATTTCTACCTGGAGATGGAACAACTATATTAGTTTTAATAGTATATATTTTACATATGATCACATATAATTATTCTAGGAAATGACAATTGAATCTAATGATATTCACATATAATTTTCCCTACCATCAGTTCTGATTTCAATTTGCCTGACACTTGAAATCTCAACTTCCTTTATCCTCCATGTCAATTTTGATTCTCTATTGGCTGCCCTAAACTCGACGGAATAGGAAGGTGTGTGTTTTAAATAGGTTTCAGCTTTGTAAATGACAACAGGTGTTAGGAAATCAAATCTACGGTTTCGATGACAACAACTATACAATGGAAATCGAATGTGCATATATATTTCTATTTGCAGATAACTACTAGAGTAACATCACTAGAAAGACAAGAACAAGGCTCAAAGAACGTTTCAAGAGACTACAAGTCGATAGGATCAATGGAGCAACAACACAGGTGCACAAAGTAAACATGCACAGGTTTCAAACGTCTGGGTGCACTAGCCAAACGTCTGAAGAAATCCTTCGGAATTCAAAACAGAAAGGATCAGACGTCTGGTTGATGCACTCAAATGTCTAAAAGGCTGCATACAAAAAAAAATAGCCAGACGTTTGAAACGAATACAGACGTCTAGTACTGAACTCGGAATTTAAAATTCAAATTACAACTGTCGTATTTGAAAAGACATCTTCGCTTCTCCTCGCTGCAACTCTTCATCACCAACAAAAGCAACTGTAGAGCACATGTTAATAGATGCAACTACTTAAGGAACCTCTCTATCACTATATATACATCAAGAATCAAAGAGAAGAACTCACTTTACTCACTTGCAATCTTTACTTACATACTCTGTTATATTCTTGATTTCTAGCAACCTATACTTGTATTTCACTCTTCCATATATTCAGATCACCTCAATCAACAGTCTCTAGATATATATATTGGAAGCATTTATACTTAATAGTCAATATCCATGTTATAGAACACATACTTGACAAGAACAAGCTATTGTAACCAAGCATATTCCTCCGGGCGAAATAAGGGTGTTTGATAGTCGATTTTCGAAGGAGAGCTTCAGGACTGGACGTACGACGGGAGGTCCGAACCAGTATAAAATCCTGGTGTGCTTATTCTATATTTACTTAGATTTATTTTATCTTAGTTGCATCATATAGTTTTTCACATATACTTGCATATACATTATACGATCCACCCTATAGGCTTTCAATAGGTTTTAAATCTCAGCTTCCCTACCATCGATTTTGATTCTCTACCATGCAATGATAATAGGTTTCAACTTTGTAAATAAATCTCTTTTATATACCCTTTTGTTAAATCTATTTTCCTGATAATGCAAATTCCCTAAGTACAATAATCTCTAAATAGAGTGGCCTTGACATGGCATTAAGGAAACAAAGATCTTTGGTTCAAAGTTCTACACTTCTACTTCATCTAGTTTTAAAATATTTCTTATGTTCCCCAGCTTATTTATTTATCCTTTTCTCATTGCGAGCGACATGATTTGCTATGTGTCTATCTTATAAAGGTTGGGTGGTTCCAATTTCAAGTGAAGGATCTTTTTGAGTTTAGGGAAAATAAGTGGAGTACTTAGCATTGTTATCCATATCAAGTTTTGGTTCCTTGTTATGTTAGTGATTTCTAATACTGATGATACAAGGTTTGGTCAAGTTAGAGTTTGAAATATTTATTTTACAATCCGCATTTGGAAAAAGCTTATAGAGAAATATCACCGTTTATTGTAGAAGTATAGGTACTGTAATTTGAAGTAAATACTAATTTATAACCTAGATAAAGGATCTCATAGGCTCTGCGTTTTCTTTGATATTTGTTGTATTTTATATGTAAATTGGTTGTTGTTACTAAAATGAAAAAAATAAAATGGCTGAGGGGTTTCATGCCAACATTTTACTTGTCTTATAAATACATGTTTCCATTGTTCACTTTTCCATGTACATCTTATATTTTATTGATGACCATAATTCTGGTCCTGGTAAGTTATTAATCTTTGCCTTTCATAAACATGCAACTGGATTTCAAATTAGGCATACATGACGTAGTTAATCTAACAAAATTTCTTCATGGGGTATCCGAAGTTTACGCCAAGGGGAGTATATACCTGGATACTCTACAAAACCATTGGAGTGTAATATATGATGTTGTTTCTATACTCACATCAATCCATGTGTGTTTTTTTAAAAAATTTCATGGTCGGGTTAATGTAAAGCAAATAAAGAACAAGTATCGTCAACTGAATTGCTGCCTAATTTCACAGCATTGACTTCAATGTTAACAGTAGTTGGCACAAAGTCGAAACATGTTGACAGTTTGGAAAAATGTAAAATATTAAATTATTTCCTCCTAACAAGATATAATTTGTAATGTTGGTTCATTTCAAATAAAAGATGTGTCTAAATAAAGGGATATGACTATTGAGGATTGTAAAATATACGCTCATCTCAGTGTCAGTCTCTTTTGCTAGTAAAATCATTTTAACGTGCGGCTGTTTTTTAGTTTTTATGATGGGCTTTCTCATGAGTAAAATCGTTGTTCTTCCTACATAAAGTTAAGATCATATAGATTTTCTACTTAGATTTTATGATGGGCTTTCTATTGTAGATTTGTCAATGAAATCGTTATGCTTTCTAGAAAAAGTACAAAATTTTATCTAGTAACTACTATGCGGTTTTTTGGTCTATCAAACCAAATACCTTAAAAGGATGCTTTGCTACCCTTGTTATTTAGTGGAATTGGTGTGCACATTTCAGGGCTTCATTCCCAGATGTACATGGGCTCATCATCATTTGTATACTACACAAAAACTTGACCAGCCTGTTGATCATTTTGGTTTGCAAAAGGCCTTGTGTATTCTTAAGGGATGGAATCACGCGAAAGCGCTTGATGAGTCAAAGGCATATCAATCCTTATCTGCTGATGATGCATCAGCCAATGGAGATGAGCTAATTGTATGGCCACTAACAGTGGTAATCCGTAACACTTGCACAGGAAAGAAGAAAGGCGGTCTGGTGGAAGGCATGGGTAATAGAGAGATGGACTCAAAATTTAAAGGTATATCATGATTCATGTCCTTTCTTATGATAATGCTGTTTATATATGCTCATAGGATGTCCCAATAAGATTGTATACCTTGGGCTATTGACAATTTTGGGTGCCGATATAATCTAATTTAAGTTTATTCTTACTTTTGATATTTAGGAGCATTCCTTTTCCTTGATCAAATCTCTCGATCACATACATATTTATAGCTTCATCATTATTCATTCATATATTTATCTTCCTTGAGTTGAAAAGATGGGAACGTTGCAAGACACTATTCATGATTTCTATCCTATCTGAATCCAATTTTCTCATTTTAGTGTCTTAAAGGATGGGATTCTCGATTGAGCGTTTCATTGGCTTTGGTTTCGCTAAGTTTACTTATGCAATTATATTTTATAAATTATACTTTTTTGTTGTTTATGTGTTTGTACATGTATGTCTATATATGTATGACAGTATGTGTATGCATGCATATATGAGGTTACTTTACCCAATACTTACTGCCTTAGGGAGATACAAATTATGGTGCATATTTTCCTCCAAGTTCTAACTTCTAAGGTCATCACTGGCTTTTTCCTAGTACTATTCTATATTTGGAACACATAACTGTAAGCCTTCATCATTGATTTTCTTGCCTTCATCATTGATTTGTTTTTTATTTTCGATGCCAACTCAAACTATTTGAATAATCTTTAATTACAAATATGATAATCATATAAACATACGATTGATGAAAGAAGTGTTGTTTGTGCTACATACGATTGATGAAAGCAGTGTTGTTTGTGCTTACATAGGATTTGTATCCTTCATTGCTGCTGTTGTAGAATGCAAATCTAAATAGTAAGGTTTTTCATAAACTTGTACATTTTTGTATATTATATTGAATGTATAGGTCTTAAACAAACTTAAATCACCTTAATGGCCCTTGCGCTTTTAGATTTTGTAGTTTATGTTTGATCTAACTTTCTTTTAAAGAGGAGATGATGTCACCTATTAAAATCCTTCATTCAAAACGTATGCGTTGATTTTTCTTCATTTGAATACTAAGATTATTTCTCTATATTGGAATTGGATTTATTCTCAGTCTCACATCCTATAATAACGTTGCACAACTTATAAGTTTAACGGTGTTTTAAAAATGTCGTTGAATTGTTCTAACATAGTTTTTTAAAAATGCCGTTAAATTAGACCAAATGTTGTTAAATGATTTCATGACACCCGGAAACCGCTATAAAAAGGGACATTTAACATGTTTATTCCTTGTCATTGTATATCTCTGACATATAACTGCATGTTGATATACAACGTATGTAAAAATGCTGTTAATAGCTTTTATAGCGTTTTTGAAACTCTGTTAAAGGTCCTGTTTGTTGTAGTAAGCAACCATGTGGTTTACAAGACTACTGCCCAGGTTCATCTCCTCGTTCGACCAGCTAGCGCAAAAGTTCATTGAGCAATTCCAAATACAAGAAACTTACCCCCAAGCATGTGATGTCACTATCAAACCTATTCCAAGCGCTGGAGGAGCCGTAAGGTTCAATGCCGGCGTAACCAAAGTGAGCAATCCCAGTAAGAGTACCATACTAATGGCATTGATAAGGAAAATTGACCCCGAGACAGATTTTTACGACTGATTGGTTGGAAAGCCTCCTACTAACTTGGATTGTTTTTACAACAAGGCGAATCGGTATTTACACAAGGAGGAGGCAAAGCTGATTGGGGAAAGGAACAGTGTAGGCGCATTGGCCGAAGGGGTTTAAAACAAGTGCAAGGATGATGACCTTGATGAGGACTCAAATTCTAGAGACGACCCAAGATCTTGAAATTCAAAGTACACTCCATTAAATGATTCAAACGAAAACATCCACCTAGAGACTCACGACTTGGAGCAATACAGGAAGCCAGCTCCGAAAGATTCCATCAAAACCCATAAGATATCCGAGAAAAATTGCATATTTCATAAGACATACGACTATAACACCGGCGATTGCAGATACCTCCGAGATATGATCGAAGAGCTGATCCGAAAAGAAAAGCTTCAACGGTATATGCAAACCCCACAAGATGGCGGGCAAGGAACGTCCGACCATTACTAATAAAGACCTTTGGTTATCAAGTGGACTGTTGATGGTCAACTTCCAATTGAGAAGAGCTGGAGCAAAGTGGAATAGCGAGCACACGACACTTCTTCACTTATCAATAATATTTATTTCAATTTGCTTCAAGCTACTTCATTAAATAGACTTTGTTATTTCTATTTTCGAACAAAATGACCCTTTGATCGTGTACTTATATTTTTATGTAATTATGTTGTGAACTACGACCAACTTGAAGTAAACTACATGCGAACGATGTAGGTTACCAAGTACCCGGAGTTAGGCGCCAATACCTCCATGGACTATGATCTGGCTTCGGAGTTTCATTAAGATGAGCACGAGTCGACCACTCATCAGCTACCATATGCCCCTGACTTGGGGGCAAGAACTAAAAATGGAAAGTTGGTGTAACTCGACTATCCACCTCCTATCATATGCTTCAATTCCGACAAAACATCCATGCCTTGCTTAGAGCCTGGAAAGGTCAAACTCCAATACAAAGTGGGCGCGACTGACCGTCCACTCATCAACTCTACACTTGACTTGGAGACCAAAAAAGACATGGAGTGGATGTGACCCAACCGTCCACTCCCCTACTCATACTTGAAGTTCGTCAACATACTTATGCTTCTCCCGAAGCTCAGCGAGACGGGGATTCAACTAGACGTGGACATGACTTGGCTATCCATACATGACTCCTGCCTCGGACAGAGGGGATAGTTTGGAGCTTGACCTAAAGTAGGCATGACTGACCGTCTACCCATTGACCACTTCCTTTGATACGAGGGAACGACTGCAGCTTGAGGTGGAGGTGGCCTGACCATCCACCCAGTAACTCACTCCCTTACTTGCCGAGAGGAGTACAAAGCAAATTCGACGTGACCCGACCTTTCAGCCCAAACATGGATGTGATCCAGCCATCCATCGCTCACTCCCTTCCTTGACTTGTCATGAGGAGTTACAATCACCAATTGGACATGAATCGACCATCTACTCACCAACTTCTATCCTCGGTGTTGGGGAGCAGAATTCCATTTCCACAAATGAACATGACTCGACCGTTCATTCAACAAGTCCTGCTTTGACTCGACAGGTGAAGTATAAATTCATAAAAACGAGTATGACTGACCACCCATCGTATAATTCTAGTCCCCAGAGTGTGGACTGAAGTATAAACACCAAAAGATGGAGGCGGTCCGACCGTCCTTCGATCAACGTGAGTCCCCAGATAGTGGATAGGAGTGTAAACTAAAGATGCATGTGAACGACCAACCGTCAAATGACTATGGTCCACAGTGCATGGATAAGAGCATAAAATAGAGTTGGATATGACCTGATCGTCCATCAGAGAACTCCGATCCCAAGAGCATGGATAGGAGAATAAATCAAGAAGGAGTGTGACTTTACCGTTCATTCTCCAGCGCCCCCCATCTATCCATTAAGAGGAGTATGAAACCAGATGAGCATGACTCGACTGCTCATGAGCTAACTCTATTCCTTGATCTGATAGGAGAATATAAACCAAAATAGACATGACTGACCGTCCAGCTCTGAATGAATATGACATGACCGTTCATTCGCTAACTCTAACCATGATCCGACTAGAAGAGTAATTCGAAATGGACGTTACTCAATGGTCTGTTCTCCAATCTTTCCCTTGACTGGGGGGAAGACGACTCAAACTGGATGCATTCCAACCATCTTCTCCACTGCTCGAGCTCGAACTTCGCCAAAACACTCATCTTACTCCCAAGGCTCGGTAGAAACAAGATCCAAAAGAAAGTGGATGTGGTATGACCATCCATGCGTCGACTTTGCCTCGAATGCTGGGGTAGTTTGAGAGCCCAAGCTTAAATTGAACGTGATTCAACTGTCTAATCCGAGAAGGAAGTGATCCGTCCATCCGGGACCTTTCTCATGCTTGAAGTACGACAAACTATTCAAACCTTGCCCAAACATTGGCAAGCCCAAAATCCAACCCAAAAAATCAAACGCGATACAATTATCGTCACCAACTCTTGTGCCCCAGTGTGTATTGGAGTATAAACTCCAAATGGGTGTGGTTCGACTTCTCATCAATAAACACCGTTCCTAAGTATGGACTAGAGTATAAGCAACCAAATCGAATGCGACCCAACCATCCGATACAAACCGGATGCGACACGACCATCCGTGTGTCGACTCTTGTCCTCGTCACAGGACCTATAGCATAAATTTATGAGGATGTGATTCGACCATATAGCACTAAATTTCTTCCTTGACTTGGCAGGAAGAGCCAAATTCGCACAACGGACCTAACTAACTGCCTGATTCAGAATGGATGCGACTGCCCGTCTAATTGCAAATGAACATGATTCGCCATTCATTCGCCAACTCCAATCTTTGGCTTGACAGATGGAGTATAAACTCGCCAAGTGGAGCTCTCGCTTTTATTTTGACAGAGGGAGCTTGTATAAAAAAAATGGATGTGGTTCAATCGTCTATCGATAACTCTAGTTCATAGAGCGTGAGCTAGAGTATAAACAACAATGAGTGTGACTGACCACCCATTGACAAACTCTGGTCCCTAGAGCCCAGATAGGAGTATAAATAGTGAATGGATGTGACTCGACCTTTCATTCATCAACTCCGACCTAAACTTGATAAGAGGAGTATAAACTTAAAAGGACATTACTCAACTATCCAAGAACTAACTCCACTAACCCAAAGCTGGGGACAGGAGTACAAACTATAAAAAGCTGAATACGACAACTCATTATAGCTCCGTCTTGGTGTCCTTTGTGACTTAAGGCATGACCGCAAGGAGGCCCCTATACAAAACCAATTGGAGTGACATCCGAAGCTATGAGAAACTGACTATATCGTACTGCCTGTTTGACGGGCAATATTGGTCCAAACCTTCTGTATCGTGCCGTCGGATCGACGGTCAATGTCGATCCACACCAACCACAAATGAACTTGATCAGACCATCCATCGCTTAGTTATTTTCCTTGATAAGACAAGGGAAGCATGAATCACGGAATGGATGTGACCTGACTAACCATTCTTCAGTTCCTGCCTTAAATATGGCGACATCTGCATTAAAAGTGGACGTGGTTGACCATCCGTTACTCAGCTCATGCTCAAAATATGATGGAGCATCAAAGCATTCCCTTGGGAAAGAAACCCAGAATACAATCTAAAATAGGCATGACTAGGCCTTCCATCAACTAACCTTAGCCTCAGATTTAGTAGAAAGAGTACAAAACTAAAGTGGACGTGACCTGCCCGTCCACTTATCCACATGTGCCTCTGACTTAGAGGGCACGAGCGAGAATCAAGATGAATGTGATCCGACCATTCATCATTCGACTCTAAAACTTTGAAGCTTAGGCATGAGTATAAACACAACTAGGACAAAAATCGACCATCCATGCAGTACATCTAATAACCCTGTGGGAAAAAGCGTGATCATCCAAAAGCTGACTGTGACAACTCAATATTATACTTATGCCCAATGTTTACAACGACTCGAGGCTACAACTGAAAGGATGCCTGGAGATGTAATCATTGAATCGATGCCTAGCCTCATGGGCGACTGACTATCAGTCTAACCTGAACGATGAGCTAGAGGTCGCCGTACATTGAATGGAAAGCAAGTTACTCGAATACACAAGCAGATTCAAACTTATAGCAAATGGCAGCTATGCAGCTGCATATAACGCAAGGCTGAACTCTACTCGGTGTTTGATTCAATGTGCCTATAAGCCTGATCTTCAACCACTGCAGATAACCGCTTGAGGCGTCTAGCACCAATAACTATCAAATTCAATGGACAGTCATTGTTGGATGGATTAACCTATTCCCTCACGCTAAGTGTAATATAGTGTGGTGTAGTGTTGTGAAATGTTATACAGTTCAATATTATATGACAGTATGACAAGACTTAGGAATTCGACCAAAGTGACTGTCATTGCTGACTGTCCCAACCAGCTTTCACGTCGATGGGTGTGTGTTTTTTCTAAGCTTTAGGATTGATTGTCGACATGTTAGAGTACAACATTCGCATTCAAGTTCGCGTAAGTAGACGAGTCTGTACAAGCATATATATTTAATTCAAGTTCAAGTTTCAGTGTTCGACCCCAAGTATTATGGTTCATTTCATATACAAAATCCAATCTGATTCCAAGTCATATGCAATTAATCCTAAGTACTCAAGTTCACATTCAAGTTCCCATTCAAAATCCATGAGCTCATGTCATATGTGTTCAAGTCCTATGTTATGTCCTATTGCAAGTTCATATGGACAAGTATGCAAGTGTTCAAATTCAAGTGCGTTTGCGTCAAGCCGAAATTGCATGTCTTGCCTAGGCAATGGGATCGGTTCCATGCCAATACTGATCCCATTTGAGTATGTTTCAGCACAAAATTATCTAAAATATGAACCAATTTTATGAACTAATCCACTCTTGCACAACTATTCAAATTTGCATGGTTCATCCATCCACAATTATACAATATGAATGATTAGTAACACAATCCATGCAAGTAAAATGGACTCAAGCTTTAAATTATCAAGCTGAAAACAACTACCGATCCCTAAGTGAATATATACATTGAATTGAAATGGTATCTCAAAATTTCTAGTAAAAGAGCATTAGATTCCAGCAAATACAAAAGGAAAAAAGTGTGTCCTACTTCTCAAGACATGTTACCGTCTTAATCTCAACACCATACAAAAGAAAAATTAAAACACACCACCGCTCCCTATACCAATTTCAACCTGCTATCAACTACCTCATGCCATCTCTAGTACACCATAATCGAACCCTCCACTACACCAGACCGATCGCACCACGTTCAATCGACCAATCTCAACTCCAGTATGCCTCGATCGATCGCATACCATCGCCGACCCCTCGCTAATTGATCCTTCTATCATCATCACATCAGTCCATCTTTTATGCCAACAAACAACCCATCCCCATGTCTATCTGTTATTTCATCCAAATCAAATTCAACTATCGATCCCCTAATATACGTCCACTAATGCAACTGACAAACCATCCTATAGTCGACTCCAACATCTTCTCCACCACTTAACAATCCAATATCTATTTGTATCCTGAAACGAGATTGGTCCTATACGGATTCGGGTTAAAAAATTAAAGGGTTCGAGGCTTGGATCTAAAGCTGATTTTAGTGGAGGATGTTGTCCTTCTGATGGCGACTGGGGCAAAGACGCTAGCGTTAGTCAAGGAAGGTAGTGGCAACGATGGATCAGTTGAATGGAGCAGTGAACAAAGCGATAAGCAGTTAAGGCAATCGGTTGCAAGGAGGAACAAAATGAATGAATAAAGAGAAGAGGATCGGAGTTCAAATTTAAGGAAAGGGATTGGTTAAGGAATGTAAAGGAAAGAACAAAGTGAATAAAAGAAAGTAGAAGTAAATTAACGAAGAAAAAGGGGATCAGATTGTAATTTGTGGGTTGAATACCCATACAAAGCCCATGTATTATTTGAAACAAAATGATAAGGATATGCTAAGTATGCAATATGGGATCGGTTCCTACCCGTCAAAAAAATTGCAAATGATTGAGTTGCATTCTACTAAATTGCTAACGACCCATAAGTGTGTGAACATGTTTGGGAGCCAATGACTAAAGTGTATACATGAACGTATGAGCACATGTGTACACTCGACATGCAATTTCCTAAGTCGATAAAAATTAAATTTTACTTGGAATGTTCAAAAAAGAAATTAGTTCATATAATCGAGGCCTGCTAATTCAATTGATAAGCTCAATAGAAACAAGCACAGACAATAACCGAGAGTTAGCATTCCGATTATATACTGACTAATATCGACCAAGCGTTGCAACAAACAGAGAGAGGTATGACTCTTCGAAAGGCAATTCAACGAGAGGATAACGATTGTTTAGGAAATTGAATGGGTCCCTTTCCAACAACTCTAACTTGCTTTTATTCGAAGCACGTCATGTTTGAAATAAGACATGCTTTAGGGGGCAAGTGTTATCTGGCCATTTGACCCAGCTATATCCAGACTAACTAGACAAGTTAGACTCGATGATAGACAAGGAAAGTAGCCAGAGCAATGATCATGGAGTCCAGAGATCAGGCACAGACAATGGTATAAAGCAGCGATCAAGCCAGACCAAGAGATAGACTCTTTAGAATATCCTATGTATGGATTAGTGCCTCCCCTAGGCAGGGGATTGGCGCCCATCCCTTTCCTTAGGAAGGGGATCAGATCATATCACTTCACGTAGGCAGGGAAACAGATCGTACTACCTCTCTAGGTGGAGGATCCGATCATATCAGCCCGGCAATTCAATGCAACGGAAATCGATCGAGATCTCGAAAAAACATGTTAGCGACTTTGCAAACAAACTTTGGAAACATGAAGCCAACATCAAGATGGACCTATATGAGGGATCGCATGACCCATAGTGGTTAACTAGACTGATCGACCTCGATTGCTCATTATTGGGAGTTGGGGCACAAAATTATTGGATGACATTGTCCACATCTGGAGATTCTGCCGACGAATTTTCAAGAAGATATTCAGTTGTCTATCTCTATAAATATACTGATCATTCTCCATAAGAGGGATCTTCTTTTCGACTGTCGACGCTCTGCCGTTACTAACCTTTATTCTTGTAATACTGGATCCCAGTAGATCCAAACATTCTTGTAATCATAATCAAGTGCAAGATAAATAAAAATATAAAGCATATCAATAAAAATATAAAGTGGATGTAGGCCCAGATTGTCGAACCACTATAAAAATCTATGTCTAATTTACCTTTTCTGCTCTGTTTTAATTTTATTCTTCATTTATGTCTATACATTCATTCTACTGGGTGTTTGTGCCAGCTTTTGGTGCAAATAAATATTGAATATAGAATGTCAATCTTGAATTCATGTTCAATCTTATGTAAGGAGCTTTAAGCTGAAACTATTACAGATGAATGGTTGTGGATGATTCAACCAAAAAGGTTAAGTACACCACCTTGAATAACATCGTAACAAATTATGCTTATATATAATGCATAAATTTATAACAGAGCTAATGGACATTTCAAATATGAGAATCCTATGATATTGCTATATTATAATAATATTGCAATACAGATTGCAAAAGAACCTATGGCTCACAAGAAGTCAAGAAACATATTCTAATGTTCCATGTGATAAAGTCAGTTTATCAATGGTGGAGGGGTGTTGATTAACAAAGTAAATAATTAAGACAGCATAGCATATTCATTCACCAAGGGACTAGCTTGACCAGTTTAAGAAAAAAGATCGAAGGAATAGGATTAATATTCAATAATAGGCCCCAAGAGAAAGTGGGGGATTGAGAGAGTTAGGGGTATGCTCTAGGGGAATTATGTAATTTGTTACATATATCTAACTATGTAATCAATCCTGTTCAAAACTAAGGTATTTATTTTCATTATATACTCTGTAATATAGTGACATAATCAATTATGTAATTAATTTAAAGTACATAAACTAGAAAATCCTAAAATAGCATGTTGTGGATACTAACTACAAATAGTAGTAATCATGATAATTGTAGAACAAAATATTTTTTAGAACAATTCTGGTTAAGATGTTTTGAGAAATAATATCGATACATCTGTTGAGACCAGAATATCTAACATTGTCTAAATGTTGGGCATGTTTTACTCATGGTTGATGAGGACACCAAGGAGTTACGTACTCGTAATTATTGGATAATTATGGAATGGCTCACCTAAGAGTTTCATGTTAGTTAATAACAATTAGGACAAACGGCAAATCTCAATGTGATGATGTTACATGGTTCTCACAACTTGAGAATATTATGAAACTTCTACGTGAGTACTCCATTTTGGTTATAACTAATTCATGGCATAACGACCATTGAGCAACCATGGTTGGGTCTGAGTAGAACCGTAGGAAATGATACGTTATTCAATGGAGAATTCGTCTTCTAAGTTGTATGAGGATAATACCACGACCAACTATAGTCAACACAAAGCAAAAAAAATTAGCCAGAGTATAATGGATAATAATAAATGCTATTATTAAAGCAAGGACTTTGTTTATGGGCTAATCAGGTTGAGTGTGGATACTATTGGAATTTTGACCAATACCAAATTCTGTATATCCTGAAGTGATATAGTTTGACGAAGAGAATGTGGGTAAAAAATTATTACTAAAATGTAAGATTAAAATGTAACATTAAATTTTACTGACGAAGTTCTACAAGCGATAAATTCGGTCAAACTATTACACTACTAGTTAACGTGATGTGTGAATGTTAATAGTTAAACCATTTGATATTGTTGACTGAATTCACACCTGCGATCCGCATAACCGTATTAGTGAATTCTCCAAAATACCACACGTGTTTATTTAATTTATAGATGTTGTAAATTAATTAAATTAACCAACATCTATAAAATATTAATTATTTATTTGATTTTTAGGGTGCTATTAGTAATTTATTTGGTGCTATTACTAATTAAATGTATGCAAAAGTAATACATATGTGTATCGATATACAATATCAATACACATTTAAATATGAACTAAATTGCATCAATTAAAAAATGGGTTTCGAGTTTTATTGGCCTATAAAGGGCCCAGTATAGATTGGCCATATAGGTGAGAATAATGCTTTGAAATTAGATCCTAATCTAGTTAATTGGTAAAAGAGAACTAAAGGGTGAAGAATTTGTCTCCCATTCATTCTCTATATAAACCAAGCCGAATGCCCCTTTTATTTCTTCATGGCTCCTCCTCTATTATGGTCAAAATTTCATTTTCCCTTCCACCCTAGACCAGGCTTATCTACTTCATAAAACATCAAATATAATACAAAAGGCAATGGTATATTCGATCCTTACATAATCTGATGTCGATCTTAAGGAGTCCAGGAGTTTCAAAAATCAAGGGGTGTTCAAAGGCTTCATCTTCATAGGTAACATTATAATTTTCATGTATATGTTAGTTAATCACCATCATCATATTATACATATATATCTCACTGTAATTAAAATTAATTTTAAACCAATTACAAAATTAGTTTTTATAACCCAATTCAATTAATTCAATAGTTAAAAATAAAAAATCAATATTTTGATAATTCGACCATATATGTATTCTAATATGTATGAAATAATTTCTACATATTTTAAATATTTTTTTAAATTTTAAATAATTATTTATTAGTTTAAAGCATAAAATACATTAATACCATATCTAAACATATGTGTGTGTGTGCGCGCGCGTGTGTGTGCGTGTTAATTTATAATTGCTTTCAGTTATTTTAGTATAAAAATTTCTAGCTAAATTTATTTTATTGTATATATATAATAATTGTTATTTAATATATATTATCTATATTTAATATTTATATATAAATATTTTTAAATCAAATAACTTTCAAATTTTCAGAAATATTCTTTACTTACCAAAATGACTCTATATATATTATGTTTATTTTGTAATATTTAGAAACTACTTAAATACATTTGCATATATTTAAAATGGTTTCACTTATAAATAAATATTTTTAAATTAAAATAAAATCATTTTTTGGTTACATATATATATTATATTTTCAATATTAATACTTAACTAATCAAAGATATATTAATTAATTAATTGTAATCTAGATTTGAGTTTGAATATATTTTACCAAATCAAACTCAAATACTTTAGCTTTAAATTTGAATTTAAAATTTTTATTTAGTCAAACGTAGACATTTTAACTTAAAATTTGAAATTTAATTTTTTTAACATAATCAAATTATATTAGATATTTAAATGTAATTTAAAATTATTAATACAAATCATTTAAAAATATTATATATACGTGTGTGTGTAGTTTATGTTAAATAATTTATGCGAGGTAATTAATATATATATATAATATATGCATGGTAGATATAATACCAGTAACATCCCACCTTTTCGCACGATTTAAACAGACAGACGTGCCAATTCAAACCATATGTAAGGGCGGAGTGTTATGGGGTAAATAAGAAAAACAAGGAAGAAATAACAAAATAGAATCTCACAGCAGAAGGATAAAATATAATAATCAAATATACAGTTCATGAAGCTGTTTTAAAAAAAAACATTTGATTATATTTATATAACACATATCAGAGTTAAATATACCAATAACAATGCAGCAGAACAATATGAGTGCAGTGGAATATAAATAATAATAATAATAATAGAAATCTCCGTCTTTGTCCTCCAGAGCTAAAGTCTTCGATCCTGAAATGCTCGGACTGACCCAAGCGAATTTGAAAAGACAAAAAAACACTCGAGTCAGAACTAAAAGATCTTATGTGAGTTAATTTAACAGAAGTAAATATGAGTATAGTAACTCAAGAGATGCTCGGGATTTACATCTCCTAAGGATCCGTTAAACTATTTACTATGTAGTATATTGCGCTATTATAATAGTGTCTAATTGTAAAATAAACTTACTTTTTAATAGCGTTAAGGCTTTACATTTTCCACCTTAACACGTAATAGTGCCAATAGTCTATACATTGCCTGCATATCTCCTGATCGGGAGACTACGAGAAGACACTCCATAGGTACGACACAAATAGAAACTCGTACAATGTGCGATAAGGTAGGTGACACGGCACAACTAGGTAATGCCAGGGTAGATATACCAATTGCTATCCGGGCTAGTGGAAACGCGCAGCACGCAGCTACCGCCCACCTCGAACAAACTCCCCCAAAACAAAAATAAAGATGGCCACCGAATCAATCCAAAGTCAAAGTATAGTATCGAAGAGGAGTGTCCGATTAGAGGTATGACCTCATTGGCCCGAGAATCGCTCCTGTTTTAGCCACCTTATGCCAACTCACGGGAGTCGGGTCCACGTATTTACCTTATAGGAAACGCCGCCGCCAACCTACTTCATACTGGAATCTCCACCGCGTACACGGTTGTTAAAGTGGTTTTCAGAGTTGGCAGAGAGTATGACAACTTCCGATCCCGGTCTCTTCAACAACCAAACGTTATTATAACACCGCGGTCATTTAAAATAATTATACTTTAAAATTATATGCAATAAATAAATAAATAAATTCTAACTGTCAAATTATATGCAATAAATAAAATTAATTAACAGTTAAATTAAATAAATGTGATTTAACAGAGATAATGAATAAACATGCCAAACGGTGATAAATAAATTTCTACTCATATCTAAAATCAATTTAACAAACATAAGAAGTTTTAGAAGTTGTGAGTGGGTTAAAACACTCACCTTTTGAATTTAAATCGAATTTAAATCCGAGTTAAACCCAAAAATTCGACGGTCTCCAAATCTGTTCAAAACAGCGTCAAAAAATCTGGAATTTAATTACGATCCTAACCAAAAAAAATTGCGTGAAACGGATAACGTAAGTGATAGATACGCATTAAAACGATGTTGAAAAATCAAAACTAAATTAAATAAAGCAAACAACTCACCTTATACTAACAAAAGCCACGTCAGCAAGGTCACGTATCTTCCTTACGTAAGCTACAGGGAGCCGCCTCCATTGAAAAACCCTAAAAGCACAAACGCGACTCATAACCGTGCAGCCGTCGGCAAACTGGCCCTCCCCCACGCGATGATTCTCTGATCGGCCACCATCAGTAGCCACGCCTACCTCCCCTCTCCATTCGCGCACCACGCGGCCACTCCAAACCACCTCAGGCCGAGGGCGACAACGGCTCGTCCCTTGTCGATTTCGCACGCAACCAAAACCCTACAGACCCAAGTAGCCGCATGGATCTGGCCTGCTCGACGACCTCTACTCAATGATCACCTCCGATTGTTCCGAAATCGCGGATCCACCGTCGAATGCACAAAACCATAACGAACGGCTGGAGTTGATTTATGATTTATGGACAAACAGTGCGACGAATCGAAAAACGAACCATATCAGCAGATTACGCTCTTCGAGAACTATGACATATAATTTTTGTGAATTTTTCTGGAGACATTGAATTTTAGACTTTGGATTTTGAATTGAAATTTGAACATGGATCTAGGGTTTTTTTTTTAGCCATTGGAAGAAGAGAAGGAACTGATGAAATGAACGTACAAAAAAATGAGAATAGATGGGCTAGGGTTTATAACTGGGTTTATATAGGTAGGTTAGAGATTTGAATAAATGGATCAGATAAACAAACGTGCTAACGCTAACGTGGCCCAAAAAGCCCGTTCTGACCCCGGAACGAAATTGGGTAAACCCATATATCAAAATAGGTATTTTAAAATATTCTGAATGCGATGGAAAAAGTTTCACGTCCAAATTCAATTGTATGAAGAAGTTATGCCGAAAACAATATTTTCAAATTGATTTCAAATTGATTTTAATTAAATTGATTTCAAGGCGTTTCGCATTCGTACGATCAAACGACAAGTCCAATCGCTACGAAACTTGAAACCCTACAATAATTCACTGTTACGGATCCGATGAAACTGGTTTCGTCGAAATCCGAATCCGTGACCAAAAATAGCTATTTTTATATTAGTTAAATAAATTAATTAAATCGAATTTTATATTTCAATTATAGAATTGACAATTTATCCCCTTTATACTTCTCGATCATTTGCAATTATTTAAACAAAATTTAAATGTCAATTTTAGAAGATAAATTTACCAATTGAAATGTCCTATCTTAAATTTCATTATATTCAAAATTACAAATTAAGTTCCCAAAATTTCTATTAAATTAAATAATCAAAGTTTATTCCATCTATAAATTTTAAGTAGATGGATTCCATGTTGGGTTCAAAATCTATTATTTTAATATCCTTGAATTTTTTAGTTAAATCTCTATTATCGTAATATTTAACGTTAATTTCACTTATTTTGCAATACTTTAATTAAACTAAAATATCGCTTTATATACTTAAATCTATACTCCCATTGATTCATTCAAATTTGTACTTATTATGTAGTATTTTAACAACTCATTTATACTTTGAATCTATTCCCCAATTTTGAATTGATTACTATTTATTATTATTGCTTCACTAATTAATTCAATATTTGCCTTCTTTTTGCTTATATTAAATTAATTTCCCATATTAATTAAGGTTTCAAAACAATCAATACAATTTCCTTAGTCCAAACCCCTTTTACCAATTATTTACCTTCAAATAATTCATGTCCCTATAAATACTCACATTTACACTTTATAATTATTTTAATATACCCATTCCAACAACTTATTATCAACCCACAATTATTGCAATTCATTATCTTATTTTGATTTTATACAATTACTATTAACTTTACATTCAATTATTATTCAACGCATATTTATTCATCAATCAAATTCGATATTTACTTTTCTTTCCTTTTATTTGATAAATAACCTAGTATACATTTACATACATTCATTTCATCACATTCATTTATGGGTATTGCATTAAAATTTAGTTTATTAGCTAATACCAACATTATTACCATTCATTACAATTAGATCCCAAATTTTTATTCAATACCCTGAATGAATAACATATATATTAATCAAATCATTACATTTGTTTTTCTCATATTCCATTAAATATATGCACACATACAGATTAAGACTCTAAATCCAATTATTTATTCCTTTTACATCAACCATCACTTATGAATAATTATCGTTTTCTATTTATTTTGTTACATTCACTTATATTCACTTTATGAGTAAATTGGTATTCCCTTTAACCCATTAATTACTAACTGTAGTCATTGCAATTTATTATCCAACATACAAATTGAATCTATTGTCAAATTTTCCATTTCAATAAATTAACACCTTACAATAGTTAATAAAAAGGGATTGTACTAAATAAAAATCTATCTTCATTGATGAATTCAATACTTGCCTTTATTTACTTATTTCTAACCTTATATCCAATTGCAACAATTTCCACTATTACCATAAATTGCAATATATAATTCAATTTGTAAATTTTAATTACCCTTGATACATCTAATTTCAACATTCTCTTTCCTATAAATAAATAAGATTTCTGTTTCTTCCTAAATTTAAATTAGAAATCCTATTAAATAAATAATTTAAATTATCGAAATTTACGGGTCGTTACACTCTCCCCCGCTCAAAACTTTTCGTCCCCGAAAAGGAAAAGAAGGGAAAAGAAGAATTAAATAACACTACATCTTATTCAAAATATTTAACTTATAACCAATAATTTACTAAATTTATTTCCTTAAATAAAATATACTCGTTTTATAATCATTATATCTTTTTACACTTAAATTACTAAAGTTTGGTAAACATTAAAAAATATTTTAAGTCCAAATTTTACGGAAAATTTTGGCAGAGTCTCCTTTGTATGGAGAGGCTCGGAAGAAAATATAATATAAATATAATACATATATTATCCAAAATATTATAGCCCAACCCGGGAAAATATATAAAATAGCGCTATAAATCGCAATCCGAAACGTACCTATTTGTCGGACAAATTACGCTTAATTTATGGAACCAAAAGCAGTAGCAATTGCTTCCATAACCTGCATTTCACTTATAAAATCTAAAGGGTTAACAATTTTTATAAAGTGAAACATTTGAGTGGTTTCAATCCCTAACAACAAATAAATACACAACCATCCATTTCAACAAACAGCATACACAAGAAACAAAACAACCATTCAATCAACAAGCAAATAGTTGTTCAGGTTCAAAACTTGAAACTGTACGGAGTGAAAAATAACTATCAAGTGCATCATTTACTCAACAGTCTTAGATGGAACAAAATAATTTATTCATCCAACAATTTCGAATTTCCTTACCTGACCAACCATAAATCAAACAATAACAATTCAACTCAACAAATCAAATTAACTTATTATAAATTTTATTTCATACTTTATTTGTTTGATTTCCTTTCTTTCATTCATTGAGTGATTACCTCATTTATTTTCATTTATTACTTACAATATTCATCTTTCATTTTAATGTCCCGTAAGTTTCTTTTTATTGCATTGCGTTTATGCATTTCTAAATTTTTATTTATTTATTTCTCACAGTTTCATTTATTATAGAATTTCATTCTATTAACCTAAATTTTAAAATCATCTAATTATAATACTTACCTTTAATTATGGTAAAATTTCAATTTACAACTTAAGTTTATAACATTAAATTCCCATTTATAACAGCAAATTCATTGGATACTTTCATTACCTCAAGCTTTACTTGTAAGATTTCCCCCTTACATTTTCTTACTAACACTGTAACTTTTATTATATGGTAAGTTTATGTAAGTGAAAATTATACAAGTCTCTTCTCAATTCCTTTAATTAATTAATGGTTCATAAATTATATATTCGTTTTATAAGTTACAATTTCAACTTATTTTTAATTTCATTCATTTATTTAATGCTTATATTTCTATTATATTTAATAATAGTAACATTTTAATTACACCGAATTTGTAATCTTATAACATCAATTCTTATAAATAAGGAACTTCCTTTATCCATTTACTAAGGTTTACAATCATTTATTTACATTACTTCTCTTCCTATTGTATTAAATTTTTTATTTTAATTAAAGGTTCCAATTCGCTATACTTAATTTACTATTAATTAATTGGAACTTAAGAATCAAATACCGGGTTTAATTTTAAATCATTTAAGATAATAGATAGATACTTAACATATATATATATATATCCAATTATAATTAAAACGATAAAATTTTCTTAACAATTCTGCAGTAAATTACTACAGTAGCCTTCCCACTTCGAAACTCAAAAATGAATATCGATGATGCGTGCACTCATCATCGAAATTATTTTCCAGCGACAAAGGGGGAAGTACAGAACTTATTTCTTTTCAAAGTTTCTTTTAAAACAGTTCTTTCAAATTGTATTGAAATACTCATATCAGAAAAATACCTTTAAAATATTATTATTATATTCCAAAAATCAATTGTAAGAATTTCCAAAACCTCGGAACTTAATTTCTAAATTTCCAAATTTATTTTTATTTTATTTTATTTCCAATCTTATTTCTACCTATTATTTACACTTTATTAACTAACAACCCATCTATTGCAGCCAAATATAGATACCTTTTGAAAATTTATTACATATATATAGAAAATATAACAGGCAAAATTTAATTCATTTACCTATACAGAAACAAATATTATGTCAGTCTGTCCTATTAAGTGATTAGAAATTCCTATTGATGTCACAGCGTCCCATGCACCAACCAAAATATATAAATACAAAACGGAACAGATTAACACAATATAAAAACCTTTTTTATATCACTAACAAATACGCTCTCTCATATATATACACTCAGCGACTCCCATAGGGTATTACCCTATTAGTAAAGAGTCAAACCCCACAAAGCTAAGGTTTATCGCTAAACCAAAGCTCTGATACCAGATGTAACATCCCGCCTTTTCTCACGATTTAAACAGACACACGTGCCAATTCAAACCATACGTAAGGGCGGATTGTTATGGGGTAAATAAGAAAAACAAGGAAGAAATAACAAAATAGAATCTCACAGCGGAAGGATAAAATATAATAATCAAATATACAGTTCATGAAGCTGTTTTAAAAAACACATTTGATTATATTTATATAACACATATCAGAGTTACACATACCAATAACAATGCAGCGGAACAATATGAGTGTAGTGGAATATGAATAATAATAATAATAGAAATCTCCATCTTCGTCCTCCAGAGCTAAAGTCTTCGATCCTGAAACGCTCGGACTGACCCGAGCGAATTTGAAAAGACAAAAAAACACTCGAGTCAGAACTAAAAGATCTTATGTGAGTTAATTTAACAGAAGTAAATATGAGTACAGTAACTCAAGAGATGCTCGGGATTTACATCTCCTAAGGATCCATTAAACTATTTACTATGTAGTATATTACGCTACTATAATAGTGTCTAATTGTAAAATAAACTTACTTTTTAATAGCATTAAGGCTTTACATTTTCCACCTTAACACGTAATAGTGCCAATAGTCTATACAGTGCCTGCATATCTCCTGATCGGGAGACTACGAGAAGACACTCCATAGGTACGACACAAATAGAAACTCGTACAAGGTGCGATAGGGTAGGTGACACGGCAAAACTAGGCAATGTCAGGGTAGATATACCAATTGCTATCCGGGCTGGTGGAAACGCGCAGCGCGCAGCTACCGCCCACCTCGAACAAACTCCCCCAAAACAAAAATAAAGGTGGCCACCGAATCAATCCAAAGTCAAAGTATAGTGGAGTGTCCGATCAGAGGTATGACCTCATTGGCCCGAGAATCGCTCATGTTTTAGCCACCTTATGCCAACTCACGGGAGTCGGGTCCACGTATTTACCTTACAGGAAACGCCGCCGCCAACCTACTTCATTCTGGAATCTCCACCGCGTACACGGTTGTTAAAGTGGTTTTCGGAGTTGGCAGAGAGTATGACAACTTCCGATCCTGGTCTCTTCAACAACCAAACGTTATTATAACACCGCGGTCATTTAAAATAATTATGCTTTAAAACCAGAATACAATATCCATTTTAAACCCATATAAATACAATATCGTTTATATTTTTAAAACCCCAAATCAATACGATATCATTTAGGCCCAAACCAATATAATGTCACTTTATTTTCCAATATATATTCTTTCCAAAATCATATGGTTTTCAAAGTAAAATATGTAGAAATCAAAACTCTGGAATATAATATTTCCAAATTATACTACCTTAAAAATCATAACTTTGAAACAAATTTCCATCTCTCAAATGATTAAATATTAAATTTCTTTTATAAAACAAAATAGCTTCTTTACATTTCACAAATCAATTCCAAATATCGATTTAAACTTCCAAATACCATTTTTAATTCTTATGTTTCAAAGCTTTAAATATTTCACCATTTCAAAAACAAACTCATTTGACAAACCCATATATATCAAATTCAATTACTTATTATTTAGACTTGAACTGTTTACTTAATGAATTCAATATAATTTAAGTAAAACCTTTAACTTCACATAATTGGAAAATCTTTCAATTTATTAAACTGGATATATTCATTTAAATCAACTTGATATTCATTTAAATCACTTTACAAAAAAATCAAGTTATAAAAATCATATCCTTTAAAAAAATTACTTTTTATTTAATTCCAATTTAACTTAATATTCATCTTCCAACCTTATTCTCATTTAAGTCAAAGAAACTCCAAAAATTAGATTTTAAACAAATGCTTAATCGTATTTGATCTTAAAATCAAACTTCTTTTATACTTCAAATCAAATTTATACAAAGCTTAAAAACCGAAAATTACTATATATATATATATATATATATAAATAACCAATTCAATATCCCATAAACCATATATATATAGCTTTACAAAACCATAAAAACATTTCAAAATATATTATATATATATCGCGGTGCCTGTATAAAATTTTCTACCCTATGGTCAAGTGATACGGATGTTTATCATTTCAATCCGCAATTTAAAATAAAAATGCGGTTGTATATCATTTCAAACCGCAATCCCGAATGAAATGAAAATGCATGATGACTTGAAGTTTACACAATATAAATGTAGCATCCATTCATCCAAATATCAATCATCAACCATCATTTGCAATCATCATCCAATTTAAACAATCATCGATATAGAGCATATAAATTATACAGATAATAAATAACATGTATTAACTAACAGTTTATATTCAATAATAAATTTAACAACTGTTAAACTAGCAGTTTATGTGCAAAAATAAATGTAAATTTAACTAGCAGTTAATATGAAATAAAAATTTAACATAACTATGACTGGCAGTTAATATGCAAATAAATAAATTCTAACTGTCAAATTATATGCAATAAATAAAATTAATTAACAGTTAAATTATAATGCGATTTAACAGAGATAATGAATAAAACATGCCAAACAGTCATAAATAGATTTCTACTCATACCTAAAATCAATTTAACAAACATAAGAAGTTTTAGAAGTTGTGAGTGGGTTAAAACACTCACCTTTTGAATTTAAATCGAATTTAAATCCGATTTAAACCCAAAAATTCGACGGTCTCCAAATCTGTCCAAAACAGCGTCAAATAATCTGGAATTTAATTACGATCCTAACAAAAAATTTTTTTGCGTGAAACGGATAACGTATGTGATAGATACGCATTAAAACGATGTTGAAAAATCAAAACTAAATTAAACAAAGCAAACAACTCACCTTATACTAACAAAAGCCACGTCAGCAAGGTCACGTATCTTCCTTACGTAAGCTACAGGGAGCCGCCTCCATTGAAAAACCCTAAAAGCACAAACGCGACTCATAACCGTGCAGCCGCCGGCAAACTGGCCCTCCCCCACGCGATGATTCTCTGATCGGCCACCATCAGTAGCCACGCCTACCTCCCCTCTCCACTCGCGCACCACGTGGCCACTCCAAACCACCTCAGGCCGAGGGCGACAACGGCTCGTCCCCTGTCGATTTCGCACGCAACCAAAACACTAAAGACCCAAGTAGCCGCATGGATCTGGCCTGCTCGACGACCTCTACTCAATGATCACCTCCGATCGTTCCGAAATCGCGGATCCACCGTCGAATGCACAAAACCATAACGAACGGCTAAAGTTGATTTACGATTTCTGTACAAACAGTGCGACGAATCGAAAAACGAACCATATCAGCAGATTACGCTCTTCGAGAACTATGACATATAATTTTTGTGAATTTTTCTAGAGAATTGAATTTTAGACTTTGGATTTTGAATTGAAATTTGAACATGGATCTAGGGTATTTTTTTAGCCATTCGAAGAAGAGAAGGAACTGATGAAATGAACGTACAAACAAATGAGAATAGATGGGCTAGGGTTTATAACTGGGTTTATATAGGTAGGTTAGAGATTTGAATAAATGGATCAGATAAACAAACGTGTTAATGCTAACGTGGCCCAAAAAGCCCGTTCTGACCCCGGAACGAAATTGGGTAAACCCATATATCAAAATAGGTATTTTAAAATATTCTGAACGCGATGGAAAAAGTTTCACATCCAAAAACGATTGTATGAAGAAGTTATGCTGAAAACAATATTTCCAAATTGATTTCAAATTGATGTTAATTAAATCGATTTCAAGGCGTTTCGCATTCGTACGATCAAACGACAAGTCCAATCACTACGAAACTTGAAACCCTACAATAATTCACTGTTACGGATCCGATGAAACTAGTTTCGTCGAAATCCGAATCCGTGACCAAAAATAGCTATTTTTATATTAGTTAAATAAATTAATTAAATCGAATTTTATATTTCAATTATAGAATTGACAATTTATCCCCTTTATACTTCTCAATCATTTGCAATTATTTAAACAAAATTTAAATGTCAATTTTAGAAGATAAATTTATCAATTGAAATGTCCTATCTTAAATTTCATTATATTCAAAATTACAAATTAATTTCCCAAAATTTCTATTAAATTAAATAATCAAAGTTTATTCCATCTATAAATTTTAAGTAGATGGATTCCATGTTGGGTTCAAAATCTATTATTTTAATATCCTTGAACTTTTTAGTTAAATCTCTATTATCGTAATATTTAACGTTAATTTCACTTATTTTTCAATACTTTAATTAAACTAAAATATCGCTTTCTATACTTAAATCTATACTCCCATTGATTCATTCAAATTTGTACTTATTATGTAGTATTTTAACAACTCATTTGTACTTTGAATCTATTCCCCAATTTTGAATTGATTACTATTTATTATTATTGCTTCACTGATTAATTCAATATTTGCCTTCTTTTTGCTTATATTAAATTAATTTCCCATATTAATTAAGGTTTCAAAACAATCAATACCATTTCCTTAGTCCAAACCCCTTTTACCAATTATTTACCTTCAAATAATTCATGTCCCTATAAATACTCACATTTACACTTTATAATTATTTTAATATACCCATTCCAACAACTTATTATCAACCCACAATTATTGCAATTCATTATCTTATTTTGATTTTATACAATTACCATTAACTTTACATTCAATTATTATTCAACGCATATTTATTCATCAATCAAATTCGATATTTACTTTTCTTTCCTTTTATTTGATAAATAACCTAGTATATATTTACATACATTCATTTCATCCCATTCATTTATGGGTATTGCATTAAAATTTAGTTTATTAGCTAATAACAACATTATTACCATTCATTACAATTAGATCCCAAATTTTTATTCAATACCCTGAATGAATAACATATATATTAATCAAATCATTACATTTGTTTTTCTCATATTCCATTAAATATATGCACACATACAAATTAAGATTCTAAATCCAATTAGTTATTCCTTTTACATCAACCATCACTTATGAATAATTATCGTTTCCTATTTATTTTGTTACATTCACTTATATTCACTTTATGAGTAAATTGGTATTCCATTTAACCCATTAGTTACTAACTTTAGTTATTGCAAGTTATTATCCAATATACAAATTGAACTATTGTCAAATTTTCCATTTCAATAAATTAACACCTTGCAATAGTTAATAAAAAGGGATTGTACTAAATAAAAATTTATCTTCATTGATGAATTCAATACTTGCCTTTATTTACTTATTTCTAACCTTATATCCAATTGCAACAATTTCCACTATTACCATAAATTGCAATATATAATTCAATTTGTAAATTTTAATTACCCTTGATACATCTAATTTCAACATTCTCTTTCCTATAAATAAATAAGATTTTTGTTTCTTCCTAAATTTAAATTAGAAATCCTATTAAATAAACAATTTAAATTATCGAAATTTACGGGTCGTTACAATACCCACTTTCTACACATGTATATACTAATCTTATAGATATCTATCGTGTCATCAAGTTGAACCAATATATTATTTCATGTGTAAAATATATAAGATATGTATACATATGCATATATTATATTTAAGAGGCAAGGATAGGCTACACCTCAAATCCCCCTAATTTCCAACAAATGTTCTATTTTAAATAATATAGTTTCTCTCTCATGATATGACAAGCAAGAGAAAATATATTATTTAAATCAAATAGCGTAGAGGGCCAACCCTTACCCATATTTAATTAATATAGATTAATTAAATGAAAATGAACTACTCTAATAAAATATGATTTTATTTTAACCAAATAATTTAGATCAAGAATTGAATATTAAATGTCATAGGCTTACTAAGATCCAATTAAGGAATATTTTTTTGAAATTTACTTATTTCACCCGCTGTGAACCGGGCCAGATCTAACATACTGAGATTATACTCTATACCTAAGGCATCCTAAAGGCTCCTCCAAAATTCACTAGTAAAACATAGATCTCTATCCCTAAATATACACGTAGGAACTTCACGTAAGTGAATTGCCTCTCTTATATATAATGTAGCTAATGATGTTGTAGTTATTTTATTCTATACCAGAGTGAACTGAGCTCGTTTTATTAACAAATCAAATACCCCTAAATTATTATGTTTCCTCTCCTCCTCTTAAGTAATTCACCTACAAAATCCATCAACGTGTGCCCTCATTTCCACTGTGGAACATCTAGTGGAAGTACTAATACATTTGTCTTCTTTTGCTTGGCCTTGACTCATTAACAATTCACACACCTAGCAGCATACTCTGCTACCTATCTTTTTGTGTTTAATCAATAGAATATCTCCTCGTATCTTTGTATATCTTGTAACCACCAGGATGAATAGTCATTCTAGAGCACTGAGACTCAAATAAAACCTCATCAATCCACTTCTTTACTTCCGATACACATTATCCAACGTCAAGCTATAAGTGTCCTTTAGAATCAATAATATAGATCACCATGTAAGAAGATCTCCCACCCTTTTCATACTATTCCTAAATACCCACTAAAGTGTCATTACTTTTGATGTGCACGTAAATGTGCATATTTTTACCACCATATTTAATCTATTTAAATTAAATAAATGATCATATTGGGTGTTTTAACTTGTTTAAATGAAAATTCAAATTATTTTCAAATTGTCACATATTCATCTTCATATAGAGGCAAAATGGTCATTTTTGTGCATTTATTAATTTATGAAAATTTACTTGAAATTTTCTATGTTGTTTTGTAGAAATTTTAGTGAACTATACAAGTGGCTTCACGAAAATATGCATGCACAAGAGTGAATACAAAGGTTCAAAGTGGTGATCATGGAGGACCTCACTTACCCACCTACCTTAATGTACACTTAGGAGCTCTAATGCACATGCTAAAAGCCATTAAATCTTCATGCACACTTAATGGATGATTATTTGAAGTTAATGATAACTTGGCCACTACGCTTCCTAGGAGGGTATTTTGGGCATTCCCCAGAAAAAAGTGAATTAGAGTTTTAAACTTGTATAAATACCCTTTATGTTTTATGTAACTCTCTCCTCTTCTTTAGGCTCTCTTAGTTAGTTTGCTTAGATTAAAAATAAAAGAAAGCTCTCTTTCTCTTTTCATGGCTAGTTAGCCATTTTTATTTTCATGTAATTTCCTTTTTTTATGAAATGTTAATTGGTGTTCTATGTTATTTACTGCTTCTCTTATTATGTTAGTAGTGTAGTTTACTTTTCATACAAGTAGATTAGTGTTCATTTCTTTTTACTTAGCTCTTCCTTTACTTTGCTTTCATCTTTTTTTTGTTTCATGTTGCATGCTACTTGTGTTGATATGATAACACAAATGAGATGCTAATCCCTTCAATTTAGGAGTAATGAAGCATCTAATCATGTAGCTTCAACACTTTGATAATTATTATTCTCCTTTTGTGCTTAATGAGAATGCATAAAGTGGTTTAACTTGTTGTTTTTATTTTGAATTTGACAACCTATATTGTTGACACCAAATAGGCTATGCTTAAACAATCACAAAACACAAATTGCCTCTTCATCTAAATATGGTTATGGCAAAAAAGTGATTGTTGAAATTAAAATTTGATGATCTATATTTCTTATTAGTAGTTAATAGGTCATGCTTAAAATAGATTTTGCTTTCAACTTTATTGTCATGTTTCATTAGATTTAAACGTGCATTAGTGGTTGTGTTATAGTTTAATGGTTTATATTGGGCTAATTAATAGCACAAGTATGTCACACTTATGATAAACACAACAATTAATTTCACTAATGGCCAAAAGAGATATCATAATTTCATATTTGGTTGAGCTATATGATCTAGAGAGTGGATTATCTCTAGATTGTTATTTTATTCTTATAGTTTTCATTCACTTTTGTAGTTGTTAGCTTTGCAATTTTTAGTAGTTAGCTTAAACATATCAAATTTTGGTTAATTTGATTGAATAGATTTTTAAAATAGACAATTCTCCGCGGATCGACCCGTACTCACTACGTAATACGATAATACGTCGTGCGCTTGCGGTTAATTTTAAATTTAAATTCGTTTGACGGTTTTCTAAACCGATAGAATTTCCGTCGACAAACAACAAGTTTTTGACGCCGTTGACGGGTGTTTGTTTTGATTTTATTTTCTATTCTTCGAATTATTTTTGTTTAATTTTTGTATGTTTATATTTTGTGTGTGTTTGCATTAAAAAAATTATGTGTTTGTTTGTTTTTTGTTTGTATGCTTGTTTTTCTTGTTTGTTTTACACTTGCATTTGCTTTTCTATTTAAAAAAAATCATTTTCAATTCACATTGTCGATTTTCATTTACATTTTGTTTCAATCTCATTGCTCATTTAGCTGTTACAATTTTCATATCATTTCTGTTACAATTTCATACTATCTACATCCCTTTCAACCTCCCCAAACATACATAGCAGCAACAGACCCATAACTATACCACAATCTCCCTCACACCAGTGCTCTGTCCATCCACATTTTCCCTTCAATTCATTTCATCTTCTTACATTTTCACTGCAGTATTATCATTCTCCTATAACTGCTGCTAACAGCATGCAAACCGCAGTTCAAATCCATCACAACTACTGCCCGAAACAATTACAACCCACATACTTCACAGTCATTCTTCACTCTAAATAGCTCCATCGTTAACAACTTCTTCCTTCACTTGCCACAGTTTAACAATCCCTTTCTATCCACCTCTGCCTTGCTTCTGCCCACATACAACACCACCACACCATCTGCCAATTACTGCTGACCACTGTGCTCAACAATTGTCATACGATCTTCCGCCACGCTGCTCACCCATAACCTTCTGCTGTCAACTACATTTCAAAACCACTTTCACGCTACAACTCAACAGCTGCCTTCACAACTTAAAAACCATCAAACATCATATCCACTTCACCAACTTCTACATCCACCTTCAATTCACACTGCATATACATTCATTATCAACAATACAACCTGACCATTCTTCATTCTTCAATAACACCGACATTCTTGCCACTGCCATGTCGAACCATCAACACTCCAACATTCATAAACCATCTGATAGCAGCAACTAACATCATAAACCAGCTACCGTTATTACTTCCACTAACTTCATCCCCAATCCAATTGCAAACTTGACAGCCACACGCCACAAACTCTGGTCACATACTAGACTTCTTCTCTACCATTTCCTTTTCAAAACTACTAATCCACATTCAAAACTGCAAGGTCATCAACCATCCTCACTGACTCACCCCCTAGCAACAACCCCATACCCCTTTGCACTTCTTCAACAAATAATTTCTACTGCCTGCACAAGACTGCGACTGTTCTACCATCACTTTCCTCCGCCGCTCACTCCAACACCATACAACGACTAATACTGCAAATCCATCAAACACCATACCACGACTTTCCACCGCTGCAGACCACCACCTACTTATTGCTGCCAACGTTGCTGCTCCGATCACAGTGAATACATCACATTACTGCTACATCACTTCAACATACCTCAACTGCAAATTGAACTCGACCTCCACAGCTTCAATCGCGACCTCACTTCAACAATCAAAAGCCCCTAATCACCATCACCAACCATCGCGACATCTTCCTTCCAGCTACCACGAGTCCATCAGCAAAACGCTGGAATATCGGCTACCTTCTCCAACTGACTCAAACATGTTAATTGGCTAGTGTACTAAAACAGATAGCACGCTACAATAAACTCGTCGCACAAGTTTATTAATTAGAATTCCACTACGCTGGAATTCTGTATTAGATAAGTGTAACAATAAGTTACGTTGTAAATAAATTACAACAACAACGTTATACTATTGTAAGAAATAGTACAACTTATAAACGGGAAAGACCACAGTGAATCTAACCAGTATATAAAGGAAATTCCATCTGAGACTTGTCGTAACAATTTCCTTAAGAATTTTATTTCAAAACTCTCCCAAGATACAACAGACGTAATCTGCACGAGATTGTAATGAGTATGTCAACTCTGTGATATATATGGAATATAGAGCAGTGGAGTAAAGAAGCAGAAGAAATTATATTGGAATAGGATGAGAATGTGATCAGTATTCTCTCCTATTTATAATTTCGTCCGCATCCCTTCAAACAGTCACGTCTGCTTGACGGGTCGCACCCGCCCATCCAACGGTACTATTTCGTACCTGCTCGTACTGTTTCGCCCGCGCCTCTTCAGTCGGGTCGCACCCGCTTGCGCCGCATCTGTTCGCCCATGTCCGATTCAATCGGCTCGCACCCGTTTGCTTCTAACAGGTCGCACCCGTTACTGTTCGCGTCCGCTTATGAACAGTCGCATCTCCTCAGGCAAAACCCCGCCCGCTTCTCTTCAAATTCCAGGCCCAGCCCAGTTTCATACAAAGCCCAAAACCGTTAGACAATGGCCTAGTAAAAAGAATGGTCATTTTAGACCCGTACCCATACCCATACCCGAGCCCGAGCCCGGGCCGGTTCGGTCGGTCGGACGGACGGCGGCGGCGCGCGCGTATGTGGTGGAGATGCATGATCTCCCTCCTCACAACGAAGCATACATTTGGGAGCCCCAGGCCCCCAACCTCCACTTGAGAAATCTATTAATATACTTAGATTTCTTAGTATTTTAGGCGATGTGGGACTTTATGTATTTTTCATTCACTTGTTCTTTCGGAATTCCAACAATCCCCCACATGAATGATAATATACATATCCCCCACACAAAGCGAAATATCACACAGTACATATGGAATAATGCTTTATCGTGGATAAGTAGATATTTCACTTCGAACTTTCCCTAGTTAAAACTTATCGGATCTACTTGGCCAATCGGTGAATTATTTCATCTTGAACCGTCGACCTTTATTTTATATCCAGACAATAAGCTTTACGAAGCATTGATTCCCTTCTCATCCAATCTCTTGGTTGTGTTCATTTTGGTCCTGAACAATTTTTGGTTCTGCGAGTGTTTTTAGAGAATAAAAGCCTTTTAATATTCTCATAGAGCCGACCCAGCTCACACTAACATAGGTGATCGCAACCATTAAGAGTATCCTACATATACCCCACTTGTTATTTCCAAGATATGGTCATCATTAAAAAACATAGTTTTAACCTTTAAAACTTCTGTAGGCATGCATTATATTTTGCACCATAGGAATGGAGTAGGACCAAGTCCAGACAAATGCATTACTTTTTAAGTTACTCATAACTGGTTTTCCTATTGATCCTAGTCCGTGGGATCTCCAGTCGCTAGGATAGGTTTCCGTATAAGGTAACTCTTGTTGGTTTAGGCTTTTAAACCCATTCCCCTCGATGCGCAGTCAATTTTCTCTCTTGATAAACCTTTAGTAAATGGATCCGCTAGGTTATCATTTGTCCTCACATAATCAATGGAAATAGTTCCATTAGAGAGTAACTGCCTAACTGTGTTATGGCGACGACGTATGTGTCGTGATTTGCCATTATACACAAGGTTTTTCGCTCTACTTAGCGCTGCTTGATTATCGCAGTGAATACACATGGCCGTCACAGGTTTTGGCCAAAATGGAATATCTTCTAAGAATTGACGAAGCCATTCTGCCTCTTCACCTGCTTTATCTAACGATAAACTCAGATGCCATGGTGGATCGTGCTATGCATGTTTGTTTAGTAGATTTCCATGACACTGCTGCTCCTGCAAGGGTAAAGATATAACCACTTGTGGATTTTGATTCCTCTTAATCTGCAATCCAGTTTGCATCACTATATCCTTCTAAGACGGCAGGATATTTTCCATAATGTAAGGAAAAATTAGTGGTGTTCTTTAAATATCCCAACACTCTCATTAGTGCTTTCCAGTGTTTCTTCCCTGGATTACTTGTATACCTGCTTAGTCGACTTACCGCGTAAGCAATATCTGGTCTGGTGCAATTCATCGGATACATTAAGCATCCTATTACACGAGAGTATTCCAGTTGCATTACACTCTCATCAGTGTTTTTATGCAGTACTTCCGATGGATTAAAAGGTGTCCTCACTCCTTTAATTCCATACTCTTGGAATTTTTCAATTACTTTGTCTACATAGTGTGACTGAGATAGTTCAATTCCATTAGGTGTTCTTATTATTTTGATTCCCAAAATAACGTCCGCAACTCCTAAGTCTTTCATATCGAAATTGTTGATTAACATCTTCTTTATAGTCTCTATTACTTTAGTATTAGGACCAAAGATTAGCATATCGTCTACATATAGACAAATCATCACATATGATTGTCCAACCTGTTTGTAATAAACACATTTATCACATTCATTTATACGAAAACCATTTTTCATCGTGACACTATCAAATTTTTCATGCCATTGTTTTGGAGCTTGTTTTAGTCCGTATAGTGATTTCACTAACCGACATACTTTGTTTTCATTTCCTTTGGAAATAAAACCCTCAAGTTGCTCCATGTAAATCTCCTCATCGAGATCTCCATTTAAGAATGTTGTTTTGACATCCATCTGATGAATTTCCAGATTATATATGGAAGCAATTGTTATTAACATTCTTATAGAGGTTATTCGTGTAACCGGTGAATAGGTATCAAAGAAGTCTACTCCTTCTTTTTGACGATATCCTTTGGCTACCAATCTGGCTTTATATTTATCTATAGAGCCGTCTGATTTCAATTTCTTCTTGAAAATCCATTTGCAGCCAATTGGTTTTATTCCAGGTGGAATATCAACTATTTCCTAAGTTTTATTACTTAGAATTGAATTAATCTCACTTTGGATTGCTTCTTTCCAACATGAAGATTCAGAAGATGACATTGCTTCCTTGTACGTTTGAGGTTCGTGTTCTAACATATAAGTTAAAAAATCTGAACCAAATGTTTTGGAAGTTCTTGCCCTTACGCTTCTTCTTGGTTCAACCTCCTCGTTGTCCTGATGAGTTTCATCTTCACATGTCTCATCTCTGTTATCTCTTGTCCTTTTTGGGACAGGATTCCCATCGTTTCATTTATGTGGGAACACATCTTCAAAGAACGAGGCATCTCTTGATTCCATGATTGTATTTACATGAATATCATTTATATCAGACTTGAATACCAAAAATTTGTATGCACTACTATTTGGGGCTGGCCCTTGATAATAACAATCTACGGTTTTTGGTCCAAGTTTGACCTTCTTTGGAGGCGGAACTGGAACTTTTGCCAAGCGCCCCCACACTTTGAGGTATTTAAAACTTGGTTTGTGTCCTTTCCATAACTCATATGGAATTGTTCCGGTTTTATTGTGAGGAACTTTGTTTAATATGTGATTAGACATATTTAAGGCTTCCCCCCACAAGCTCGTCGGTAGACCAGAGGTTAAGAGCATTGCATTAATCATGTCTTTTAACGTTCTGTTCTTCCTCTCGGCTACACCATTTTGTTGTGGTGAATATGGAGCTGTTTTTTAATGAATTATACCATTTTCGACACAGAACTGTTCAAATGGTGATTCATATTCTCCACCTCGATCAGATCTCAATATCTTGATCTTTTTATTTAACTGATTTTCTACCTCGGCCTTGTATTTTATAAACGCTGTTATTGCTTCATCTTTACTATTTAAAAGATATACATAGCAATGTCGCGTATAATCGTCAATAAAAGTAATAAAATACTTTTTCCCACCTCTTGTAGGTAGTGATTTAAAATCACATAAATCTGTATGTACCAAACCTAATAGTTCGGTGCTTCTATCAATAGATTTAAATGGTTGTTTGACCATTTTTGCTTCTACACATGTCTCACATTTGTAGGTTTTATCTACTTGGAATTTTGAAATTAATCCCAAGTTTGATAAGGTTTTCATTTTGCGGAAATTTATGTGTCCCAATCTATCATGCCAAAGTAAGATTTCGTGCTCAAGCAAATAAGAGACTTCAATTTTACTAATAGCACAATCAGAATACATATTTTTGTTGCCGACAACGGCTACATTTGCCTTAAATAGGCCATCACATAAATATCCCCTTCCTATATACATTCTAGCTTTGGACAGAACCATCTTGTCTGACTCAAACACCATCTTGAATCCCTTCTTTGATAGGACTGCACCAGAGATGAGATTCTTGCGTATGTCTGGAACGTGAAGCACGTCATTCAATTTGACAGTTTTTCCAGAAGTGAACTTGAGGATAACTGTGCCACTGCCTTCGATCATGGAAACTGTAGAATTACCCATGTAGAGTCTTTCTTTCTGATCGAATTTCTGGTATGTTGAAAACATGGATTTTTCAGAGCAAACATGATGAGTAGCTCCTGTGTCAACCCACCATTGGTTAGGGTTCTGAATCAAATTGCATTCAGAAATAACCGCTGAAAAGTTGGACTTATCCATTTTCACGTTGTCAACTGTTAACATCTCTGTTTTAGTGTAAATTAGTAAAATTCTTAAGATGTTAATTGGCTAGTGTACTAAAACAGATAGCACGCTACGACAAACTCGTCGAACAAGTTTATTAATTAGAATTCCACTACGCTGGAATTCTGTATTAGATAAGTGTAGCAATAAGTTACGTTGTAAACAAATTACAACAACAACGTTATACTATTGTAAGAAATAGTACAACTTATAAACGGGAAAGACCACAGTGAATCTAACCAGTATATAAAGGAAATTCCGTCTGAGGCTTGTCGTAACAATTTCCTGAAGAATTTTATTTCAAAACTCTTCCAAGATACAACAGACGTAATCTGCACGAGATTGTAATGAGTATGTCAACTCTGTGATATATATGGAATATAGAGCAGTGGAGTAAAGAAGCAGAAGAAATTAGATTGGAATAGGATGAGAATGTGATCAGTATTCTCTCCTATTTATAATTTCGTCCGCATCTGTGACGACGTGGATTTTTCGCGCTCGAAAATCGACATCCATACTTTAACATCATACTCGAATGCCGTAGATTCGACCGTTCAAATCCGATTCGTCGGAGCTTATAACAACATTAAGTAAATAACACAGCGGAATAAAAGAATAATACTTGATATACAATATCTGATACAACAGAGTGATACAATGAATATCAATATACATCAGAGATATGATACAATAAAATAGCAACGGAAAAGGAAAATAGATAACATCTAACAGCGGAAAAATATAACTCTAAGATAGTCTTCAAGGAAGAACTCCAACAGTAGCACGAACTCCCAATAACGATGCACAAAGATAAGCAAGTCTCGTCCACATCCAAAGACTGAACTAGCTCCAGATAACCTACTAAACCTGACTATCTGAAAAACCCAACTCTAGACTGCTCGTGTAGAAAATTTTGAGCATCCAGAGTTTAGGAAAGAAACAATAAACTCCGGATCAGTCGTGGGACTGGTGTGAGCAACAAAAACAGTTTATCTTCAAAAACAAACAAAGAAATATTTTAAAATAGATTCGCAATGCTTTTTAGAAATGAGACTACCATAAGGCCTCCCGCACACACACACAATGCAAACGCAGAATCGGAGGAGATTTCTCCTTATGATAGTCAAAGATGCTTGATACGCATTAAAAAGAAACATTTGATATTATTACTAGTGCATAGTGTAGTAAAAAATCATTTCGAAAGTAAAGATATAAATCTTAGCCAACATAGACATTTCGAACTATGCCTACTATAGCTACCATCCAAACAGTGGGGCGCCACCATAAGTAGATGGTAGGTAATACAACTAAAACCGTACAAGGTACGTATTTGAAGAATGGATTTCCAACAAATGGTCGGGCAAAGGAACTTCCCAAACCCCGAAATGGAACGCCTCTGGAAGGACGTCCCCGAGCATCCCAAATGGATCTCTGCCAAACAAGGCCGGCTACCCCTTTCCCAGGGAGTAAGAAACCTCAGATATACCACCCCCGGTCCTTTGGGACCTTTATACGAGGCCTCGATTCCAACAACACCACACAGTAATAGATATAGTGTATCCACATGAGTAAGTATCTGGGCTCCATACCATAATACTACCCCTTTCCAGAAGGAATGGTCCTACCCTAGGGAAGCGATCCCTGAGACCTTGCCGCCACGATTCCTGTTTCGACCATTACCGGGTTGTGAGGCTCGACGAAGTCTCGTCCACAAAGCCACGCTTTATACAAAAGTTGTGCTTTGGGTCAACAAATGATCATAGAAATGATCACAAAGATAAACGATCAAACAAATGATCATATCACAAATGATCAACACAATGATCATTTCACAGCAACACTCAGCATGTCACATTACCAAATTGGGAATATATCGCTGATAACCTTCAACTACATAACCTCTGAGCTCGTACGTCTCAGAGAAGGGTGCTAAGCTAAAAGAATAAATTCTCCGCCACCAACAGAAATATATTTGAAAGAAATCTGCTTTATATCTCAATTTGTAATGTCTAACATACTATCCATACAAGTCTGTTTTGGATTTAGAACAGAACCGAAGGCACTTCCAAAGAAGCCCTTGCAATCCGGGTATTCACAATCCCGATCGAACTTCCCATCACTTAGGGAATCTCTATACCGTAGCTACTCGGCGCAGAGACAATCGATAGATCATCCTATCGTTCTCGCAAATACCCGGTCTTCACCACCGGTCTTCAAATGCTATCCATAACGTCGAATCACATATTCGGAATGGGTTATACGACCCAAAGGTCCTTTCCCGGCTAACCCGAATAGTAAGCGAACATTTAAAACATATGGATAAGGGATTTCAATTAAGTCACAACTTAATAATCCAAAACTTTTCTTTCAAATGGTTTAAACAAATTACCATTTCAAATCTTTTTAAACAAAAAGATTAATTTCACAAAATTCCATTTACGGATTTCAAAACAAATTTTCATTTCAATTGGATTAACTCGTTAAATCTTTAAATCAAAGATTTAACTCAAAGCTTTCAAAATTCGATTATCTTGTTGAATCTTTAAATCAAAGATTCAACTTATAGCTTTCAAAATTTGATTATCTTGTTAAATCTTTAAATCAAAGATTCAACTTATAGCTTTCAAAATTCAATTTTCTTGTTGAATCTTTAAATCAAAGATTCAACTTATAGCTTTCAAAATCATTTCCAAAGATTCATTCATAGCCTTTCAAAAACAATTTCAATTCAAGTTGGATTAACTTATTTGGTCTTTGAATCAAAGACTCATTTCATAGCTTTCAAAACATTTCAATTCTATTTCAAACTTGAAACCTTTTCAACATAATTGGGAGATCCTTTCTTTAAAATGAAAGCTATTATTATTTGAAAACAAGTAGTTTTCGTTTCGAAGAAATTCGATCTTATTTATACAAGTTAAATCTTTTGGGTTAATTCAAATTCCCAAAAACAACACTTCAAAAATGGTTTAAAAAGCCATATAACTTATTATAAGTTGAATAACTTTTCTTTATATCCTAGTTTCCAAATCATAGAATTCAATTTCAAATATTGAATTCAAATATTAAATCAAAATATTTAAATTTCAAAACTCAATCAAGTTATCCAAACTATATTTCATCTTTGAAATTCCATTTCAAAAGCTTTTCACTTTAATCTCAATCCATTTTCAAAACATTTGAATTCAAATATTCAATTTTATAAATCATTTCAAAATCTGTGACTTAATCGATTTCCTCGTGAAATCCATATTGGTGTGTGTATAAGTGTGGTCAAGGGGTTTAACACAATAGTGCAACATCATTCAATCATTACAGATCAAATGCAGAAATATAGTTGATAAGCGATATAACTATAAAGCTTATCGCCCATTCACAGATTCACAGATAATATATAGATGTATCATCAATAAATGAATAAATTATATACAGCTCAATCCACGGAATAAAATATCATAGATCAGATAGGACAATCAATTCAAGGCATTTCATACAATATAATCATTCATAAGTAAGGTCAACCATTCAAAAATCATTGGAAAGTAGGATTAATTAATCGTTTTATCCTGATTAATTCAATTTATTTCCAATTAAATTAATTACTTATGAATTAATTATCTAATCCTGATTTATTAATTACAAATCAATTGATATAGATTAATTTATCAATCACCTTTATTAATTCTTCTTAATTAATAAATTAATTAGATTAATCTTTTAAACCAATTACATAATTAATTAACTAATTAATTAATTGTTTTAAGAAATTAGACCTTAATTAATAAGGTTAAACTTACAATTACTAATTTAATTGATACAAAACATTAATTATCCATTCCTATTATCTTAATAATTAATGTATTACGAATCATTCAATCTTTATTAATTTAAGGTGAACTCATTCTTAGTAGTGATTTAAATATCATTTACAAATATGTTGAAAACCTTTTTATTTCAACTTGCCTTTCTAAATTTCATTTTAAACTCAAGATTTAAAATGAACCCTCGTTTATCTTTAGTAAAGTTTAAAACTAATTTAAAAATCCTTTAAATTACTTGTTGAAGTAATATTTTATTATAAAGAAATTTTAAAAGAGTTTAAATCAAATTTATTTATTAAATTCACATATTAAAGGAACTTTAACATTTAAACTTATTTATACCTTTAAATTTATAAAACTAAATTTAATTCCAAATTTAAATTAAATTATTCAAATTTCAAAACTAACTCAAATTCATTATTGAACTTTATTTAATAACTTGGTTTAACTTGTAAAAAAAAACTGTTAAAACTTGCAACAGGTTTTAAAACCTGAACAATTCTACCATAGCTCCTCCCCTCGTCTACTTCGAGCAAACGCGAGTTTCCCCCCGAGACCTTCCTCGTGTAAAATCTCAAAACCCCCGAGTTCTTCCCCTCTACTCTTTCTTCTTCTTCTACTAATCCTCTTCTTCTTCTTTTCAATTTTATAAAATTTAAAAACTGCAGTGATAAAAACACTCATGCGCATCGGGTTCGACATGATTCGTTTCCCAAAAATACTCGAGCAACATCACGCGACAACCACGACAACATCCCAGGCCATCCAAACACCACCGTGCTGTGCACATGCACGGCCAAACGCGAGGGCTCCGATCATCGCCATGATCTTCATCAAGTCGACAATCTTCCACGCAACTCATCACGATCATCAGATCGTGTTCAAAATCTCGAAATCAAATTTGAGGCCATCATTCCAAAACCTGGAACAACGTAAAAACTGGGAACACCCTCACCTGTCAACGCTTCGTTCTCCTCATCATGACCACCGGAGACTCTGCAACTTCGACCAACCCTTCGTCAACGACCAAGCTACCCTCACCCAAGAACCTATTTCACTCAATCAACCAGAGAAACCGTGGTGATCGAATTATCAAACCTAGTTAAAACTAGGGTTACAAACCAAAAATCGAATATCGCTACCGCCACAATGATCTAATCAACTTCCTACCAATTTTCCCTAAGTCTCTGATCATCGTACTATCATCACTGAAGAATACAACATCCCAAACCACTGAGATTACCAGAGATTACCCAATTTCCCATTTTTGTTCAACCCAGAGCTGCACGCTTATTTCAAAACTAAAAATTATAATTTTAGTTTTAAAAATCATGTTTAAGTAAATAGATTCAATTTATATGCCTGGTTTCTTAAATTAAGAAATTTGTTTTTAAACTTATTTAAAGTTGTATTCATCTTTCTTGATTGCCAGAGACAATTACATGTTGTTTCAACTTTAATAAATTTTTAACACCTAGCTTAAAAACAAACAAACAACATTTGTTTACATCCTAAGTTCAAGTAGTTACTAGATCAAGTGATGAAGGTTTGTCTGCTCATCTGTCTCAAAAAAAACAACAGGAACAGAGTTTCAAAAGTTACAGGCATACACAGATTTTCACAATCACATATATACACATTTTCTAGATCTACATAAGCAACTAATTCAGGGACTTAAGATTTTTTTTATTTATTAAAAGTTACTCACTTGATTTCCGGGAAATGAACAGAGACTTAAATTTGAACAGGCTCTTGAATGTGAAATCTGAAGCAAACTGAAAACTCCTCTGGGAAATCCCTTGGTTTGCTAAGTTGTATTGATATGTATTGGTTAAGTTGGATGATTGTTTAAGTTTTGAAATAGTTTACTTCAGATCTTTAGTTTGGCTTTCGAATTAAAATGAAAAGGCATAGATATATAGCAAAGAGTTGCAGACAGGTTGATATAAAGAAAGAGGTGTACAGGTTGATTTCATTATCTAGTACAAGTGATATTATCTGTTCAACAGGTATGGCTGAGAAGAAAAAATGTGTGCTAGCATTTAATGCCAAGGTATGTGTCTCCATACTTACCTTACTTGCATGTTTCATAGCTTTGCATTTTAAAACTCTACGGGCTACCTATATTTTTTTTTATTTGCTTTTTACTTGTTGATTATGCAGTTTGCTAGCTGCAATTTATTTCTTTGCTGGTACAAGTGATAGTATTTTTTTTTCATGCTTATGTAAATTATTATTATCTTCTTTTGCTTTTTATTTGTTCTATAACTTTGTTTGTACATAGATGTTTAATATGTTTGTTTGGTTCCATACTTAACTTTTATTTATCTCTATTTATAATTCAAATATTTATTTTACTTCTATTTTTTGTTTAAATATTTATCATGAATTTTACTTTAATAATTATTGTTTTATATTTTTCTATATACACATACATATATAGTATTTAAATTCAAATCAAATATATATATATATATATCTATATATATATATATAATTTTAAATTTACTCATATATGCTCAAATACATATATATATATATATATATATATATTCTCATATATATACATATATGCAAATTTTCAAATCAATCTGACTTAATATATTTTCTATTTGAATCGGGGAAACTCGCATCTCTTAAATCGATAAATTTTACAATTTTAATTCAAAAATTAAACAGGTCATAAATTAAAATTAAATTAAATTCTAGGGTCGTTACAGCATCCCTTCAAACAGTCGCGTCCGCTTGACGGGTCGCACCCGCCCGTCCAACGGTACTGTTTCATACCTGCTCGTACTGTTTCACCCGCGCCTCTTCAGTCGGGTCACACCCGCTTGCGCCGCATCTGTTCGCCCGTGTCCGCTTCAATCGGCTCGCACCCGTTTGCTTCTAACGGGTCGCACCCGTTACTGTTTGCGTCCGCTCATGAACAGTCGCATCTCCTCAGGCAAAACCCCGCCCGCTTCTCTTCAAATTCCAGGCCCAGCCCAGTTTCAGACAAAGCCCAAAACCGTTAAACAATGACCTAGTAAAAAGAATGGTCATTTTAGACCCGTACCCGTACCCGTACCCGAGCCCGGTTCGGTCGGTCGGACGGACGGCGGCGGCGCACGCACGTGTGTGGTGGAGATGCATGATCTCCCTCCTCACAACGAAGCATACATTTGGGAGCCCCAGGCCCCAACTCCACTTGAGAAATCTATTAATATACTTAGATTTCTTAGTATTTTAGGCGATGTGGGACTTTATGTATTTTTCATTCACTTGTTCTTTAGGAATTCCAACAAAACACAACCACCAATCTCCACAATCGAACAACGACCAACCTCCTCCAAAAAACTGCAATTCGAACCACCCGCCTACACTTGAACGTTCAAATCACCGTGACTTCAGCGACCGCGAGCATCGAATCTCCCAAGCCCTAAGTCCGCAACCAGAACCACCCTCAATTATTGATTTCAATTTCTGGAGACCACGGTGGGATTACGATTTTTGGGATTTCTGAATTCTCAGTCTAATAGAATGAAAGTTACCGAAGTAAACAAGATATGTTAAGTTGAAGCAGTTAAGATAAACGTAGTGTTAAAGTGATTTATATTAGGTCGGGGTAAATTTTGTTGGGCTGAGTTTTTTTTTTCTCTCTTTCTTTTGTTTTGTTCTTTGATTAAAACTTTCTTGTTTAAGAAAAAAAAAGTTTGCTTCCTTTGAGTTTTGTTTTGTTTTATCCCTTAAAAAATTTAATTTGATTTGTTTTATTTAATTTGTTTTAGTTACATCCTAATTTAAAAAATAAAAACAACAAATTTCAATTTGTTTTGTTTTCATTTGTGTTGTTTTCACCTGTTTTATTTTGTTTTTCTTCATTTGATATATGTATAAAAAACCTTTCAAAAAGAAAAAAAACAGTATATATCTTGTTTTTGATTTTCAGGTTGCAGGAAATAAGAGGAAGAAGTACTTGCTAAAAAATAACGCTTTCTTGTTTATAAAAAAATTGTTCAATAATTCTGTATGCTCTAGTATCGTGCTTTCATCTCTAGTTCTAATCTACAATTTTAATTGCTTGCATTTTGTATATAAAAAAATTCAAAAACAAAAACAATCTCATCGTAGTTGCATTGTTAATACATATTTAATTTCTGCTTTGCATTTCATACTAGAATTTTGATTAGTAATAACTGTTAGACATCGATAACACTTAACTGTATTTTGACAATTTGTCTTCTTTGAACAATTTTATTTCTTGGTGTCTAGGCTACAGTAGAGTAGCAACCATTTATAAATATTACGGTGATTCGTAAATATTATATTGTTTGTTCCTATGAAGGTACTTAAACCTTCGGCTGCATTGCTACGGTGATTCGTGGTGCACCGATAAATCATGTCCGTTACCTGGTTGAGAACTATCTTGTTGATTTAAGACAAAGTATGATTATACAATTTTGGGTTAACTTCGGATAAGCACTTTGTAATTAACCCTTGCATTCATTTAGTTGCATTAGTTCATGCATATTTTAAAAAAATTCAAAACACAAAACTAAATTTTTTTATAAATATTCCTCTTCTTTTTCTTTAAAATTTTTAAACCTTTTCCTTTGAAATTACAAAAATCCAAAAAAATTTAGAATAACCAAAATCCAAAAAAAATTAAAACATTTTAAAAAACAAAGAAAAAATTTGAAAAACTAAAAACAAAACAAAAATCAATTTACCATTTGAAAAATAAATTATGTTTGTCAATATTTTTCTTTTATAAAAAAACATTCTTGAAAATGTCCGAATTTTCTTACTCACCAGAATTTTACAATAGTTGTAAAAATCAGTATAATGCATATAGTCTCACACCAAACTCGTATGGATATTTCAAAAATAACTGTGTATAGACAGTTCGAATTTTGCAAACCAAACCTCGAATCTTGAAAATAGCATGGAAACGATTTCTCTCTACTTGAACTTTCTATACAACAAAATCAAATGATAAATGTTTTGTGTAATTCGTATTTGTGCGATAACTCGAGTCAAAGTTTTCAAAATAATCAAAAGTTGAATTCACTTCAAAATTCAAATGATTTCGAATATAACCCATGCCAATTCAATTTCGAACTCCAAAATGAATTTCAAAATCAAAACGAAAATATGATCCACTTTTCAAATAATTTTGGCAATGGGAATAATATCGATAACGATGCGAGTGAATTTTTTTGTTCTCAACAAGTCCAAATTGAAAATTCTCAAGTTAATAATTATAAATTGGATTTTGTTGAGAAAATGGATGAGATTTACAATGATCACACAAATTTGTTGTTTGAAACATATATGAAATAACGTGAAAAACAAAACCAAATCCCAACGTGTGATGAGTCAAACGATAATCCATCTTTTACCCAAATCGACAATTTTTAAATAAAATTTTTTGAAATGGAAAATGACGATCTTAATGAAGTTGTTGAAAAAATGGTAATTGAGTTGGATTCAATTCTTTTGAGGGTGTGAAACCAAATTTAAAATTCAACCTTCCTTTTCTCAGTTCCAAAAATTTAAATATAACATCTATGGATTTTGAATTTGGGATATGCAATGAAGTTGATGATAATCCAACAAAAGGAAGACGAATTTAACGAACACGATTTCTTTAAACTTTTTGATGACGAGTTGTTGAATTCTAAAAAGGAAGATTTCGATCACCATTTTGATTTTGAAATCGATAATTTGGAAGAAGTTTTCAACAATAAACTTGAATTTCAAAATGGTGAAAATAAACTTGAATTTCAATCAATTGCTTTATCAACCCCAAAAATCATTGAAAATAAAAAACCTCACACGATTTTTAATATAACGACATTCGTTTTTCCAAATCTGAATTCAATTTGAAATCTTTTACGATTTGGTTTTTCGAGATTAAGCTGTGTCTCGTATGCTTGACGAGACAAATGAATCATTCTTTGGAAGACCTTTTCATTTATTTTTTGATGATATATTTTCTGATCTCGTGTAAATACCGCTTATTTTCATATAAATATAGGTCGTTTTTTTATCTTTTTTCTCCTTTCACTTGTGGGGACACAGTCAAAATCAAGTATGGGGGAAGACTCATCTTCTTTTTGATTTTTCATAATTTATTATACATTTTTTTTTCAAACCCCAAATTTCTTTTAAAGCATTTTGATTTATTTTAAAGAAACGCTACAGGATAACTATATGGTTTTGGTTTATTAAATTGAAAATCATGAAGAAAAAAATTCGTCTTAACAAAAATAAAAATGAAGTTTGATTACAAATAACAGCGGTATAACAAGTGTATAGAAAGGTTCATACGTGTTAATTATGAAATACATCCTAATTGAAAATCTTTGTTTTAAAAAGTGGTTGATTTAAAGTAAAGATATAACTTTTTTTGTCTTCTAAGTTAAATGGCGGTAAGATGATTTTGCAAAACTCTCTCTTTCCCAAAAAATACGAAATTTGAAGGAAAAAAAGACAAAAAAAATCTTGTTGTATATATGTATGTATTTATTAACACCTACGGTCGATAAATGTACATATTTATGTATACACTCGCCATGCTCTATACCCTTCTCACGTAGGCCCGAAAGGCAGTGCATGATCGGTATATCCGGCCTCAGTTTATCTAAGCTAGGCATATGTATATATATAAAAAATTCTTTTATTAATAACGCTTACAGTCGATGGTGTTCACACTCGTGTGTTCACTCGCCACGCTCTATATTCCCCTCACATAGTCCGCAAAGAAGTGCACGGGTAATATATCTGACCTCAGTTTATCTGAATTAGGCATATGTAAATATTGTTAATATCAATAAAATTTTCAAATAAAAATAGAGAGAGTAAGCAATTGAAATCCAAGCATTACTGTAACTATTTGATTTGATTTGTTATTGAAAAGAAATGAAAACCCCACTTTGAAAAACTTTGATAATTAATTAAGGATCGTTTCATAGTACATTGTGTTATCAACCGAAACAACGAGTTAAATTATAGTCTATTTGTTATGATAACTTGATTTTTGTTTGATGTTTTGACGAGTAAATGACTTAAAATTTCAAGATAATGACCAAAACTTATATTTAACTTATTTGCATATATTTAAAAATAAATCTTTCATTTGTAAATATTTTCAAAAACACGCACTCATCTCTTTGTAAATAAATCTTGAATTTTCTAAATATTTTCATCCTCCATTTGGATTTTGTAGGCAGTATCCATTGAAAACCCTCATGAGACAACGCTCGTCCTACTGTGGCATGTAGAGGTTCAACGGCTTGTTGCATACGCTTAATGCAATCGTACTTCCAACGAAAACAGATTTATCTTAGTTATTCTTTATTCGAGGACGAATAAAAAGATGAGCGTGGGGGTATTTGATGTGCACGTAAATGTGTATATTTTTACCACCATATTTAATCTATTTAAATTAAATAAATAATCATATTGGGTGTTTTAACTTATTTAAACCAAAATTCAAATTATTTTCAAATTGTCATATATTCATCTTCATATAGGGCAAAATTGTCATTTTTATGCATTTATTAATTTGTGAAAATTTACTTGAAATTTTCTATATTGTTTTGTAGGAATTTTAGTGAATTATACAAGTGTCTTCTTGAAGATATGCATGCACATTAGTGAACTTAAAGGAATGGAGATGGAAATAATTCAAAGTGATGTTCATAAGGGACCCCACTTACCCACCTACCTTAATGTACACTTAGGAGCTAATGCACATACTAAAAGGACATTAAATCTTCATGTACACTTAATGGATGATTATTTGAAGTTAATGATAACTTGGCCACCACACTTCCTAAGAGGGTAATTTAGGCATTCCCTAAAAAAGTGAATTAGGTTTTTAAACTTGTATAAATACCTCTTGTATTTCATGTAACCCTCTTCTCTTCTTTAGGCTCTCTTAGTTAGTTTGCTTAGATTAAAAATAAAAGAAATCTCCCCTTCTCTCTTCATGGCTACTTAGCCATTTTTGTTTTCATGTAATTTCCTTTTTTTATGAAATGTTAATCGGTGTTCTATGTTATTTACATGCTTCTCTTATTATGTTAGTAGTGTAGTTTACTTTTCATACAAGTAGATTAGTGTTCATTTCTTTTTGCTTAGCTCTTCCTTTACTTTGCTTTCATCTTCTTCTTTTTTGTTTCATGTTGCATGCTACTTATGTTGATATGATAACACAAATGAGAGTCTAATCCCTTAAATTTAGGAGTAATGAAGCCTTTAATCATGTAGCTTCAACATTTTGATAATTATTGCTCTCTTTTTGTGCTTAACGAGAATGAATGAAGTGGTTTAACTTGTTGTTTTTGTTTTGAATTTGATAGCCTATATTGTTGACACCAAATATGCTATGCTTAAACAATCCCAAAACACAAATTGCCTCTTCATCTAAATATGATCATGACAAAGAAGTGGTTATTGAAATTAATATTTGATGGCCTATATTTCTTATTAATAGTTAATAGGACATGCTTAAAATAGATTTTTCTTTCAACCTTGCTGTCATATTTCATGAGATTTAAAAGAGTATTAGTGGTTGTGTTATAGTTTGATGGTTTATATTGGGCTAATTAATTGCATAAATATGTCATACTTATGATAAACACAACAATTAATTTCACTAATGACCAAAAGAGAGATCACTGTATGATCTAGAGAGTGGAATTATCTCCAAATTGTCATTTTATTCTCATATTTTTGATTCACTTTTGTAGTTGTTAGTTTTGCAGTTTTTAGTAGTTATCTTAAACATCTCAAATTTTGGTTAATTTGATTGAATAGATTTTAAAATCAACAATTCCCTATGGATCGACCCGTGCTCACTACGTACTATGATAGTACGCCATGAGCTTGCGGATAATTTTAAATTTAAATTTGTTCGACTGTTTTCTAAACCGATAGAATTTCCATCGACGAACAGCAACTTCTTTACCTCTAACTAATATGACTCATAAGTGTTAGTCTAACCACTAAAGCTTGCAACAATCTAGGTACCAACTCCAATGATGGTCTGAAACCGAAATCATAAATAAACTATAACTACCTCCACTCCTCTCAATGTCGCATTCTTCCTACTTAAAGCTTCTGCAAGTACATTTCCTTTGCCTAAAATTTGTGCAATACTAAAGTTACATGAACCTTGTAATTTCATCCATCTCCGTTGTCTCAAATTCAAATCCTTTTGAAAAATAAATATTTGATAGATTTATGATGTGTATCCAACTAAAATCTCTCCTCCAATTGATAACATCCCTAAGACTTTTGAGAAAATATAATACTTGTCTACTCAAGATCATGAGTCAGATGATTTTTCTTATGGGATTTCAGCTATTTACAACAATATGCCACTACTCTACCTTCATGCATTAGTAAAACTCTAAGGGTATTAACACAAGCATTGATATATATATAATAAAAGGAATAGTTCCATCTGGAATCGTCAATATAGGACACTGGTAGGTAATTCTTTCAATCTACCAAATGCATGCTTCCACTCTACATTCCATGAGAATTTAAATTCTTCTTGTTAAGCCAAGTTATTGGTGCATAACTTTAGCAAAGTCCTTAGTGAACTTCCCATAATAGTTGGCCAAACCAAGAAAGCTCCTAATCTCCGTAGCATTCTTCGGTTACACGCCAATCCTGTACCACTATCCCTTTTCTTGGATCAACAGATAAACCATGCTCAAAAACTACCTAATTAAGGAAGCGAATCTCTCTTCTCTAGAAATGATATTTGCAGACCTTTTCTTTCAAATGATGTCTTCATGATACATCAAGTACTATCCTTAAATGCTGCTTATGTTCTTCCTTGTTTCTCGAACAAACAGGATATCCCTTGCCTTTTAAAATTGTCTTGCTCTCCTCTGTCTCCTACTTCTTATACTTTCCTTGTTGATTTTCATGATGCCTTATTTCTTTGATTCCTCATTAGCAACTTCTTTAATTACCACATTTAGAAATGCCATCCTTACTAGGCTTTCAAATGCAGCACCCATAGGAACGTGGCTAAGAGCCTTGAAGTGGTTATCCCTACCCTTTAGCATTGTTGGAGCGTTTAGAAATTTAAAGCCAAACTTAATAAGATTATTAAATTATTTCACATGCTCCTTTATCATTATATCTTCCTAGTACAAATGAATGAACTTCTAAATTTGGACTCCTACTTCAGCTACCGATGGAAACATAGTCATGAAACACCTTTAAATTTACCCAAAGTTATCTCTTCTTCATTTATTTTAGTCATTACTATATCCTACCAATTTAAAGCTTCTCCTTGCAAGTGCAAAGAAACAAGCTACCTTTTATTAACATCATCGAAACCTACCATTCTAAAGATGCATTCGCATGTGCATAATCATGCCTTTGTATCCATGAAGGATTTGACACCGACATAAGGCCTTCCACCCATACTAAGGAATTATCTACACAGCTTTGGAAAGTGTATGACACATGGATTCACAAGAAAAGCTCATTGTTCCTACTTTACAGGTACATTTGGGTTGATATTGGCTTTAGTTGTGCCTGTAGATACCCATGAAACCAAAATGGTTGGTTCACACTGAAAATCTTCAGGACTACCTTTCCTATGCCAGTTTTAGTGTTGTTATCCATCTTAGCTACCCATAAATTAGACTCGTTAAAAACTCCCCAAGACAGTTGATATAACTAGAAAAATAAAGTGGTTTATGCATATGTACTATACTTGAGTACACACACGCACATAATGAAATTGGTTCTTTATTAACTTTTCTAAAAGGAGAATACATAATTAGGATGGTATTCTAAACAACACAGTAATTAATACAGTCGTACACAAAATACAAAGCCTATAGTATAGAATTTAAACACAAAACATATAGTTAATAGTAAACCCTAACTTTAAAGCCCAGTCTAACAACCGGTTCAAAGATTTTCGGCCTGCAATGCATAATCTGCTTGCAACACGTTTATTGAAACTAACTCATTTGTGATTCTTCTTCTCCCTTCCAAAAAAAACTGCCTTTGCAGTTTCCATAACCGACTCTTCTCTCTTTAAGTAGTTACTAGCCACCGTGTCCATATTCACTTCGATCATCACCACTAGCTAGAATATCTCAGATATGGAACTGTTAATTTGAATCAGCCTCCTTCTCATGCTTGTTATATACTTACGCTGCCTTCAATCGAGATATGCACCCATTATCAAAACACCCGCTTCTCGTATTATTAGAGTTGCCTAAACTTAGTCGAGATCTGGAGCCATTCTATCGCTCAAAACCTATTTGTCTGAACCTTTGCATCTAGAACTAGCTTTATGGTTTTGATAGACTGTATGATTAATGAATCGGCCATTCACATTCATACTAGTCTTCTATAAAGTATAAATTGCATTACCAAGAAATATTCGATGATTTTCATGCAATATTCGAGTCATACATTTGAACGTCATTGTAGTCGCTCTATTTGGATGAAGAATTTACATTTTCAAATCACATAAAATCATACATGTGAAATGAAAATAGCAATCATATAAATGTTAGACCTATTTAATTTTTTAGTAGACTTCAATGCGGTTATGAATTGTAGTCCCAACTTTGATACGCTTCTCTCTTCCACCATATCTTACTTCATCATTTGAAAACTTTATCTCAACCTTTCACGTTGTGTGTTGTGTGGCGCTAAGGGCACCGGGCTGTATACTAGGGTTACCGCATTTTACCCCGGTAGGTGGTTAACCGTCGACTGATGGTTGTCCGCGAACCGCGGATATATATATATATATATATATATACATATATATATACATACATACATATATATATATACATATATACATATATATATTTGGTTGGCCATTAATGACGAACTATGTAGTTCGAAGCAGAAATCAGGATGCCCTTAGCACCACACTTCCCATTTAATAATGAGAACAAAAAATTGAAATTTTTTACTTTAGGCTTGGAGCTATTGTTTTTGGAGTTCCTCTCTATAGAAGAGTTCCTCCATACACACACATACATAAATAAGTATGATCTCTCAATATTGTCTTAACCTATAGGAGTCATGTACTTAATCTCTGATACTAAACATAACAACTCGTTGTTCATAGCCTTCTGATCTACATCCTAATTGACACTCGATCCCTAAAAGCCATAAATGACGGATCATTAGAGTGAAATAGAATAAAAATAGTAAATATAGTTATCTGCTTTAACTACAACTTTTAGAACTCACAACTGAAGGAATGAAATAAAATAACACATATAACATAAAATATCTGAACTAGACTAGATACTAATCATAAGTGTTATTACATAAATCTAAAGATGGCACTTTCGTAACAATTAATGCAATATAAATACATAGTACTAAAATAGTAGATAACTCAATAATAAAATAAAGCAATGTCACTCTATTGGATCTCCACTATCATCTTCTCACATCAAGCAACCCCTTAAACCTCTATTAACCAATCATATATAGATGTTAAAAGAAAACATAGAGGGGGTCAGACATATTCTCGGTGAGTGGAAAAGTATCTCCAGGTATACGATGTTATCATGCTAGTAAAACATTGTTGTAGACTATTTCTACTTTTATCATTTTTTTATTACTTGTGTCTATCAACTTAATCTTCCATTTTATTATGTCACATTAGTTATCAATTACATACCAATATCACATAAGATAGCAACATTCTACTACTAATACGCATTTTCTATCATATAGCATACCCTTTTTTATACTATCTTAATTTTAATGCACATTCATTATCATATAGTGTTACATGTTTCTTCATTTTACTTTGGTATACCATATGCACTTTATGAAGGGTGACCATATGCCAATACTTATCCCTACAACAATTGACCTACGAAAACTAATATTCTGGTCACATACACTATAGTAAATTAGATGGATGTCTCTACCTACCCTGGTCCTTACACGATATAAGATGACCTAGCCACATATAGTAAACCAACTAAACTTATATAAAACATTTCTTTATCGTTAATTTACTTGTATCGACACATAAGTTCAAAAATTCATCATCTTTGAGTATTATTCTATGCATACTTACATACATCATACAAAGTTCAAGCATTGTCACTCAACCGTTTATATAGGCCTCTCGAGGTCTTAGTTTAAGCAAGGCTTGCACAGATGTTCAGGAGTCCAATTAAAAATTTGTTTTTCTTACAAGATCATAGATGGACCTAGTTCAAATCCCAATAGCATTAGCCCGCATAACATGTACCGACCAGTATGCTTTCTAAATCAATAGCATTCACATCTTTAGCATCCCAACCTATAAGAGCTGGTCATCCCACTTTCCTCAAATCCAGGATATTATCCTCCATATCCTGTAACACCCCGGAAAAGTTCCGGAATAAATAAGAAAATATAATTAAAAGTTAAGAATGAACTTAAAAGTAAAAATTCCATAGACATCTAAATTTGGCTAAGTGGCTTACATCATTGTGTTTGTAGCAATTTTCTGGACAATTTTCATATATAAATTGTCGAAATCCGAGTTAGTATAAGAGAGTTACAAGTACTGGAATAATAACAAGAAATTTTAAAAAGTGCAAAAAATATATATAAAAATACATTAGGCTAGGTCGACCATCACAAGGTCTAGGTTGACCATGGGCGATCGACCAGGCCCTATAGGCGGACGACTTGACTCTTTGTTGATCGAGTGATTGTGATGGCTAGTCATTTTAATTTCTACATGCGAGATTGTTTTATAGCGGCCAAGTTTTGGAGCGACGAATAGGATTGGCTAGGGGTCTGATCTAATGGCCAGTATTAGTTGAGTTCACCTATAAATAAACACCTAGGATTAACCTAAATCCTTAGTTTTCTCCATTACAGCGAAGCTCAGCCGAACTGAAATAAAAAAAACCAATTTCCGAACCCATTTCTAATCCCCCAAACCAAATCGAAATACTAATCTAAACCAAAACTTAAAGAGAGATCAAGCAATTAGAAAGGAGGCTAAGCAGATCTAGGAGAAGCAGATGGAGTTGGAACCAGATCTAGTAATAAGGACATAGGTGAATAGCCACAAATCTAATAGGATAATTAAAACTATTAATTTTAATTCTATTTTATGTTGATTAGATTATAATCACCTAATTCTAAACTGTTAGTCAAACAAATTGAAACTGGAGATTACAAACCCCTTGTTTTAAATTGAAATTGGTCACTAGAATTGTGGAACCTAAATCACGCCTTAAATTGAATTGGAATTAAGAATATAAATATGGACTATGGTTAACTAGCATAGTTAATGAATTTGACCAGATTAGCACTAATGAATAAAATAAAATTAAACTGTAGTAATTAAAAAAATTAACGAATCGAAACTCATAAAAATAAAGGGGATGGTCAACTGTGCTTCCCATCGATTGACCGTAGGCGATTGACTTATGGGTAGCCAGGTTGATCATCTGTATGCCAAATTAGGCATTTCGATTATTTTGAGCCCTAAGCCCAATAATTGTGTGGAACCTGGTAATTTCTAGGCTGTGTTGAATTGTTTGTGGACCCGGTTATGTGCTAGAGAGATGATAAGAAAACGAGTTCCTATTAGGGTTGTTGGTGTGAATCAAGTTCGCATTTCTATGTTATCTTGTTGAACATGGAGAGTTGTTGAAAGATAGGAAATTTATTTAGAGTTAGACTTAGGGTTTACGATCGAGTGAGTGCAGCACTGGACAAAGGCATTTCTGAGAGTCCAGTCCTAACAGGAGATCCAGGTGCTGCATGATTTTCTAGTGCAAGCATGGCATAGGTGGACATTGGCTAAGATGGTAAGACGCTGCAGGCTGATGTGAAGCTAGATGGGGCACAGTACTAGCGGGAGTACATAGGTGGTGACTCCAAAGTGGTATGTAAGAGGTATTTTGCCATTACGATCGAGGGGGAAGTACAGGTGCATAAAATGAGTCACTTTATGAGTTTGCATTTCATGTTCTTCCTCTCTAAGCGTAGTGTGAACTAGAATGGGATAGTAGATCCCTAATTTATCGATCGTTCAGGTGAGGTTCGATTTATAGATGGACCCATTGTGTTAAACTGATACCCTTAGGCATGTAACTTTAGGTATGCACGAACATGGTACTATATCACTTAAAGTAGATTTAGAATTAACTGTATTTGATTTCTCATCGGTCTTGTTCTCATTCACCAGATATATGTCTGACCCATTCCGTTTTTCCCTTCCTCCCCACCATAGGTGGATAACGCAATATGTGACCGGTCCATCATTGCGTTCAGACTATCGTGCTTGGAGTTTATCTTTTCACCTTTATCGTTTATCATCTATTTCCTATAAGTGCATTTATTTTGGTATTTTTCTTCCGAGGGATTACTTTTATGATAAACTCTGATTTTTGGATTATGTATTGATATTTTGTAATACTGCGATAATATTATGCTTTGAGAGTATTATTACTGTTTTTCTAAGATAATTTACATATATCTGATATTATGTTTCCCTTGTGATGATGTTTGGATTAGATAGTTTATCTCTCATATTGATATCTTAGTCTTTATGGATACTTCAAACCGATAATCTATGTTTCTTGATGCGATGAATTTTAAACATGTCAAGAGATGCCGGTTGTCACATGTGGTATCAGAGCATAGGTTCAATTATCCTAGGATTAGGAGCGTATTTAACTCATATAGATGTGTGTGTATGTGATTTTATAAAAAGAAATGATTTTCGAAAATGTTTTCAAAAAGGATTTTCAAAGTGTATGTGTAAGTATTTTTCAAAAAAATTGAAAGAAAAAAATCCCTCAAATCAACTCTTGTCAGTATTATCTCTTATCTCTTAATCTTGTTTGAGCTATCTATGGAAGCAGCTAATTGAATCTATACTATCCACAAATAAAGATGGCTGATCTTGCAGGGTCAGGCTCTACCAACATCCCTGAGATTCCTGGCGTGAACATGCCTATTTGGTTCCTCCGTTACTTATAAGCCAGGGAACTAGCTAAGCATCCAGTTAGAGAGCCTGCGGGTGTAGCGGTCGATGGGGTTCCTTCCTGCCCCTCTATCATTCTTGAATTTGCAAGGCTATGTAAGGACTTTTCCATCTAGGGAGGCAAGCCATTTTTAGGTATAGAAATACTGATTCCAAAGCTTGGATTCATAAATGTGAGCGGATATTTGGACGTATGGGTTTAGCAGATGGAGTTAGGAGGCAACTTGCTACTTGGAAGATGCACGACGAGGCCCTTCATTGGTGGGAGGTTCTTGAGGCGGAGACTGATGGAGATGTTATGACTTGGGGAGATTTTTGAAGGAAATTTGAGATGAAGTTCTTATCGCAAGCTAAGGAGGAGGTTATGTTGGAGAAGTTTATCAATCTCAAACAAGGTGATTTGTTTGTTAAAAAGTATGCCAATCAGTTTAATCATTAATGAGCTTGCAAGATTCGAATTGGAATTGATTATCACTCCAAATAAGAAGGTGCTTAAGTTTGCTAACGGCTTGAATAAGCCACTTCAGAACTTGGCAGTGAGTCATATTCCGATGGGAGCTACTTTCTAGGGACTTGTTGAGAAGGCTTTGCTTGTTTATGTTGCTAAAGAAGAGGTGAACGAAGAGGCTCCAAAGGCCGAGGGAAAAAAATTCCAAAGGGTAAGAAGAAGACCAGATTCGGGCCTAAGGGAAAGGTTTAGAAGAAGGATCTGAAATGCCACAAGTGTGGAAAGTTAGGGAACTTTGTCAAAGAATGTCTGCATGGTAACTTAATTTCTAAGTTAAAGTGCTTCAATTGTGGTCGGGTTGGGCATCTCAGGTGAGCTTGTCCAGTTCCACTCAAAGTTGCTCCTTAGACTTCTACTCAGGCGGTCCAAGCTTATATCTTGATGCTATCCCTGTTCTAGTGTCCATCCAGCACTGGATAAAGGGAAGAAGGTGGGATATAAGGTATGTTACCTTTTTTTGGTCTTTCCGTTCGTACTTTATTCTATACTGGGGCTTCTCATTGTTTTATCTCTAATAGACTTGTTGATGACTTGCACCTAGACACTATTATTGTTATATTTATAGTTGTTTCAAATCCTGTAGGTGGATTGACTTATTGGTCTATGATGTGTTGTGGTTTGAGATTGATGATTTTAGGGGTCGAGTTTGTGTGTGTTGCCTATGTAATAGGATTCTCTAGTTTGGGTTGATCTTAGGTATGGATTGAATGCCCATGTATGAGGCTATACTGGATTATGATAGGAGGACTGTTAGATTGGGAACATGTAGTGGGCATAGCGTGAAGGTTTTCTGTAATCCACGGGGATAGGTTATGTTGAGCTACCTTTATTCCCTAAACCTACCACAGGAAAAGCTTATTTTCGTTCCAGTAATTAGAGACTTTTCAGATGTATTTGTTGAAGTTATCGGTCTCCCACCCTAGAGGAGATCAAGTTTAGGATCTACCTAATTAAGAATGCTTGACCATTTACCTTATTTTTGAGGCACAATGCTCCAAGGGAATGATGTGAGTGGAATAAGTAGGTGAATGAGTTGTTGGAGAAGTGTTTTATTGGGAGAAGTATTTTGAATTGGGGAGCACCAGTCGTCTTTGCCACCAAGGCGGTTGGTTCTCTTAGACTCCGCGTCGACTAAAAGGGGCTGAATAAATTAATGAAGAAGAATCGCTATCCTTTGCCCCCACATAGATGATCTCTTCAATCGGTTGGTTGGAGCTAGAGTTTTTTCACAACTCGACTAGGCTACAAGGTTCCATCTGCTATGTGTAGTCGAGGACAACATTCAGAAGACAACATTTAGGACTCCTGATGGTTTATATGAGTGGTTAGTCATGCCCTTTGAACTAACCAATGCACTCCGCTCATTTGGTTGATTTGATGAGCCGAGTGATTAGGGAGTTGCTGAATAAGTTTGTGGTGGTATTTGTGGATGATTTCTTGGTGTATTTGAGGAGTGGAGATACCATGATGTAACGACCTCCCTACACCTACAGTGCAGAATGACAGTCAAAGGAAAGAAAAAGAAATAAGTGAAGAAATAGAAGAGAACAGGATGGAAAAGGAAGAAAAAGGAAGCATCAACTAAGTAAATTACCTGCCGCATATCTCACATCGGATCAGGGTAAATACAATAATATATAGGTATAAAACAATAGAGACAGTAATAACAATGTGAAATAATCATCTGAATAAAGATCCACAAAGTTATACAACACCATAATAGAGTTTATACAATGGGAAAGTAAACTCAACCGGTACACTATCCCATAATAGCAAATCAACACCGTCAAGGCTCCACAGTGTCACATAGTGGAAATTTAATAACAAATGCACATATAAGTATATATAACTATCACCTCCTATTGATCCACCTGTATAGCTCCATAATCATCCACCTACTCTCAATCTACTTATTTAAGAGTATCCAAGATAATAAGAAGCAAAGCATAAAACCTCAAGTCAGACAATAGTCTAGTATGAGCGATATGAAATATTAAAATACTATAGAACTTGATAATATACAGAACAAAGGGTATATAAACCATCCTGACCTATCCCTACAACCATAGATCAGCACGTCAACATAAGTAATATGCTACTCTATAACATCATAAAAAGGGTATACCGTACTTAGTATCTGTCAGGGTGCCTATGTATCTCCACCTATAGTCCATACTCTACACTAAGTAAACTTCAGGTATCTAGGTATCTCCATCCATACCTACTCCATGCTAAGTCAAGTCAGGGTATCTAGGTATCCCTACCATAATACCTACCCAGTCTGACATCCCTGGGGTGATAGGTCGCTAGTGATCAACCATAAGAAACATAACATCCATCAAACTATACTAACTGTTACCTAATGTGCCAAATATATGATGACTCATATGACACTCTGCAACTGTTAAGGACTAGTGGAAATCTAGGTTCTCTGTCGTACTCTTGTACAGATGGGTATGTTTTAACCCCAGTACGGTACCATGGCGTAGTACTCTCCCGTACTGGCTTGACACTAGACCACCTCGGGGCGGTCTATGGTACAAAACCATCGCTACCAGCCCTCGGGTATCACCCGTATATAGTACTCCTACTCTGAGCACGACAGAAAACACTCCAAGTCATCAACGATCCCTAGGCTCAAACACATTCATTGAGCCCTACTCACTCGATACAGATTCAAACCTTACTGGTTCATTACAGTTTCTTGGCATGAGCCCTGACACTCAACTCAGTCCATCATCCACAACCTCACTCCAATCCGAGCTGCCATCCTCGATCTTGCTCTCAACCCGAGCTCTCGATCGAAGAACCCTACTATCTTGCCATTCGAAGCCCAAGGTCCAGCATGATCCATACAGTTCTGATATCATCCTCCCAAAGCCTACTCCATACATCATCTAGTCACTATCCGTAGTATTAGACTATTGGGTCGAAGCACCACATCCCTGCTCACCATCAAAATCACTAGGTCGAAGCGCCACATCACTGCCTCACCATAAATATCACTTGTCGTAAGTTAATAGCATCAAATATCTAAGTCGGTCGCATGAACAAACCATCACGTCGTGCATCATGGTATCTCATCAATGTCTAAGCCACATATCGGCTAAATCGCCAATCGAAAACAATAATGGACATTGTAACGACCTGTATTCTTAACTATTTGAAATTATAGGTTTGATATAATTATTGAATAAAAATGATTAAAAATAAATTTAATGAATTATTAGTATTGATGTATTGGGTAATTAAATTGTTTAAATTAAAGTTGTAATTATTTAAAATAATGGGATTATATATTTAATGTGAATGAACATGGCATCAGAAATTGATTCAAATTTTATATAAATATTAATGAAGATCGTTTACTTTCAAAAATTGATCCAAATGTGAATAATTAAAAAAAATTGGAAGTTTTATATATTAACTAACGAGTTTAAATAGCCAATTTGGCAACTGTCTCAGATTTTGATGAAACCAGTTTCATCGGATCCGTAATAGTGAATTATTATAGCATTTTAAGTTACATAGCGTTCGGACTTGTAGTTTGGCCGTGCGAGCATGAAACGCGAAGAAATTTAATTTCGATATTTGATTAAAATAATTGACTTTGAAAAGCTATCTTCCACATACGGTCGAATTAGCCCTTGAAACTAGTTCCATTGTATTCGGAATGGGGGTAAGACATTATGAACGCCTATCAGCATGCTTTGTATGGAATTTGGATTTGTGTGGGCCAATCGGGCGAGATATTTTCGTATTAAATACAAATATTATTTCACTCCTAATTGGCCGAACCCCCACGCCCTATATTTTGTCAAGCCCATACTCATTCCTTCCTCTTTTCCTTTTATTTTGATTCAATAGCCATACGCAGCCATTCTTTAAAAAAAAGATCATATCAAATCAAAAAGAATGAAAAAAGAAAAAAAAAACATCGAAATCAACAGCCGGAAAAAAATTATACGAATCAATGGAAGAAAAGAAGGAATCGCGATGGAAGGTCTCAACTGAAGCAACGATGGTGGGGAAAGGAAGTTATAGAGGTCGATGGCGCCTTGTTCGTCCATGCCTTAGGGTTTCACCTCGACTTGCTAGTGAGAGCACACGCGACTAGAGGAGGCTGCGGCGTGGAGGTCTGTTCGGTGAACGTGGAGTGTCGTGTGTTGGAGAGGGTTTGCGTGCATGATTTTTTTTTATCGACCTGGTTTCGAACTTTATGATCTGAGAGAAGCAAGGCTTGGGAAGAACACGAGCAGAAGGTTTAGATTTGAGATTGTTTTAATTATTTAACTAAGTGATTATTAGCGTTGATTTTATTTTAGATTTTAAGTATCTTTATATTGATAAAATCGTAACTCTCTCATACGAAATCAATTTTGCATGAAACATGTTGCTAAGGATTCGTATCAATGTCATCTACGATATAAGGATCGAGTTGGAATTTATTGAAGCTGAAATATCTTCAGTTTCAAATAAAATGTGAGTTTTTACGCTTAGATTTGACTATTATATTTTATGTTAGTAAAATTTATATCATGAAGTACTTTGAATTAATTGATGGTTGTTAGATAAATTTAAATTGACATTTAATTGATATCTGATTTATTGATAGAATTTAAATTGATAGTTAAAATTGAATTAGAATTTAGCTGCTAGTAAAATTCCCAAATTTATAGATAATTGGTTGATTGTTGTGATTATTGACTGTTTGGATAATGGATGGTGATGGATGAAATTTGATTGATATTTTGGATGTTTGGAGTTTAGTTATGTTAATATATCATGTTATCATCTTGTATGTTGTTTACAGTGTATAAAACTATACATCGAATTATTTCGAAAAATTAAGAAATAGGTTGAAATTATATGTACCTATGGCATTTATTTTGGAAATGATATATATCCATCCGTGGAATTAAATTGGAATAAGTAACTCACTTGGCCATAGGATAGAAAATCATATACGGATACTAGATTGGTTAAATTAAATGATCTTGAAATTTTTATGTGAAAATTATTTAAATGATTTGATTTAAATAAATAAAAAAAATCGAATTTGTGGAAATCGAATTATTTTCGAATATGAGCTCAGAATGTTGAAATTTAAATTTGAAACAGGAATTGTTTAATTAATCGTATTTGAGATTTTAAGTATAATCAAAATATGATGTGAATTTTAGAAATTGATTGGTTTTAAAAGGTTTGAATTTTGTTCGAATTTTGAATATTGCTAAGTAAAAGTGATTTAAAAACGATATCTCAAAATTGAGTTCGAAATCTAATTTTATTTGAGGATTTGGTATTAAATTGGATATTGAAGGAAAATTTGATTTAAGTGTTTTGAATTGATATTTTGGAAATCAAACTTGGAAATTGATATAAATCGAAATGGTTTAAATTTGGAATTGAAGTTAACTTGGATCTAAAATTTATTTGGAATTGAAATGGAATTCGACTTGAAATCGAAATTGAATCGATTAAATCGAAATGAAAATTGGAACTGATTTGAATTGGAAAATTGGAAAGTGAACCGGTTTGACTTTGAAACTATTTTGAAATGAATATTTTTATTATAAACGATTTAAAATCTATATTCTTTAAATATTCAAATTGTTTTGATTTTCCAAACTATTTTACTATATAAACCATTTTTAATACTTAAATTATTTTCTATTAAACTATAACTACTTACCTATTTTAAAACTATTTAAATTATTTTCTAAAAATTCAAACTGTTCAAAGGGTGGAATGTTTATATTTAAATCTTGGATTTAAATGCAAATTGGGTTAAAGTGAATTATAACCAAAATTGTAATTTGAATCAAGTTTCAAAGTGAAATCGATATATCGAATTGAATTAACATTTTGAAGTAAAATTTGATTTTGTAGCAAATATGATGATTTCGAAATGGATTTGATTTTGAAGCGAATATGATATTTTGATATCAAGTTTGAATTGTTTTTGAAATATGAAAGTACCAACCAGTGTGTAAAATTACGTTTGGTTGTTAAAGAGACCTGGGCCTCTTATTGACATACTCTCTGTCAATATTGGAACCACTTTAACAAGTGTGTACGCGGTGGATGATATCCAGAACGTAGTGGTTAAATTGGCGACGTTTACTTGAATGAAGTAAGATAATGATGATGGATAGCTTTGACACTCGTGCCATAATTAAAATGACTAAAACAGGAGCCTATGTCTGCCCAATGAGGTTAGCTACCTCTAACGACGTTGATCCCTCATATTACTATTTTGATTTCGGATTCGATGGGTGCATCTTTTTCATTTGGATTGATTGTCGCGGTCGGCCATAGATGGGTTACGACCATCCAGAAAGGATAAACTAGTAGAATCCTACCTTGGGCATTGCCTTACATGCCTTGTCATATTTATCCCTATACGAGCCCATTACAACTTTGGTTTAGAACTATAAAAATATGTTAAGGTGGATCAATGTAAAGCCTTAACGCTATTTTGATATTTATTTTACTAATAGACACTACTTATTATAGCATGTACTATTATATATAAATAGTTTAACGGATCCTTAGGATATGGAAAATCCCATACATCTCTTAAGTTATTGTACTCATATTTTGTGGTATTGATTTGACTTACATAAGAGTATTTTAGTCCTGACTCGAGTATTTTGTCTTTTCATTACGCTCGGGTCAGTTATGAGTTTTTCAGCATATTGAAGATTATTCTTTGGAGGACGAAGGCAAAGAGTTGGTACATTACTACTATTATTATTCTCTACATCATGCTATTCTGCTGCATTATTTACTTATCCCCGATGTATATATAACTTTGATAAATGTTGTATGGATTATAATATAAGTATAGTAAACAGCTTCATAAACTGTTATTTGATTATTATATTTTATCATTACGCTGTGAGATTCTGTGTTTGTTTTCTTCTTCTTTTCTTAATTTTTTTATTAATTTTCCCCATTGATTATCTACGTTCCGGATTGTTTAACTTGGACATGTATGGATTATTGTCGATTTAACCCTTTCGAAATGTGGGTCGTTATAGTTGGTATCAGAGCGAAGGTTTAGCGATAATCTTGGGTTTGTGGGGTTTGACGTTAAAGATAGGGCAGTAATACCCTAGAATGAGTCTGTTTGAGTGTGTATATATATGAGAGACTCATTAGTGCTATAAAATGTTTTATATAGTGTTTACTTATCCGTTGAGTTATTTATGAATTCTGATCGATGCACGGAACACCGTGTTATCAATAGAGGTTTCTAAACACTTAAACGAGAAAAGTCGACATAATATTGTTTTCAAATGGAGTAAATGAAAATAATCTTACCTAAATTGTATTATATATATATATATATATATATATATATATATATTTCTACTATTAATAAAGAAAATTGATTGAACTAATTTACTCGATGTCTTTTTAAAATTCCAAAAATGTCATTTCTTTCCGTTTACATGTTTGCACTCAATCAAAATATCAACGTATGCAATAATACAAACAATCCATGTGCAAAGCATGGGATCATACTAGTATGTATAAAGTGATTATTAATGAATGTTAGTTGTTAGGAGATGATAATATTTAGTTATCATCAATTATTGGTTGAATTAAAATAAAAACGAATAATTAATGAATTTTATTTTATGAAGCATTTGATAATTAAATTGGATTGAAATCAATTAAAATAAGAAGTGCTTAAGATGACCAAGTTGTAAATTAATTAAATATTTTGGTAGTAAGCTAAGGAAATTTGTATAAGTATATCTATAATATAGCTGATATAAAGAAATGATTTTTTTAAGTCGAGAATTTTAGAATTTTAAATCCTTTTGTTTCCAAAGTTGTTTTTCAAAGCCTTAAAAAAAAATTAACAATAGTATTAGTTGAAAGTGTGTTGATTAGGAATATATTTTGAAAGGATTTTTGAATAAAATAAAAGCATTATATTCGCTTGGTTATTGGAAAATAGTTCTGAGGATGACTACAACATCGCCAATATTCATTTCCGAGTTTCTAGGTCAGGATAGCTACCAGAAGAAATTTATTTTCGATTAAAACAGGTTTTAATTGTGAAATAAAATTATATTTGAAGTATGATTTAGTAAATATATGATAATTGTTTGAACTTATAATGCAAAGTAGTATATAAGAAATAAGTTTGCAACTTATAAATTTGAATACAAAAGAATAAGTAATAACTTATAAATTTGAATAGGAGAATAAACCAAATTTAAAATGGTTAAATTTTGGTCAAGCAAACAAAGGAAAAAATACAATAAATTTGAATTCAAGAAATGAAATAAAATAATTAACTTAAGAAATGTTAAATTAGTTGAGTTAGTGAAATGAAGTAAATAAAATATATGTAACTCATGAAAGCTTGAATAAAACTAAATTGCATTTGAAATGAAGTGGATAAAATAATGAAATGAAATTTTAAGAAATAAATTTTTATAACTTATAGATTTGAGAATTAGTAAGCTAAAAAAGAATTTAAATTTGTTGCATGTAAATGATAAGAAAATTTAACTTGAATAAGATTAAATAAAATGAGTAATGGATTAAAATGAAACGAAGTTTAACTTAATATTAAAAAAATTAAATTGGATATTAAGTAAAGCTAGATAAAATAGTAAAGTGAATTAAGTTCCACTCAAGCTATAAAATGAATTAATCAAATGAATATGAACTTGAATTATAAAATGAAATGTAATTTAAGTGTGTAGAAATTGAATAAAATAAATGAGTGTAAGTAAAGTTAATATAGTTAATTTAAATTGGATATAAATAAATAAAATGCAAGTGGAGTAGTTTAAATAAAAAATTGGATGTTAACTAATATAATATAGAATAAGTTATAAATTTAAGCTAACTTAAGAGGTTAAATGAATTGATCGTGGAAGAAAATATATATATTTATTAATATGAATTAAGTTATAAAATAAAATTTACTTTAGTAAATTAATAATACGAATTTGAATGAAAGTGAATCGATGAATTAATAATAAATTTAAAAAAATGAAGTAATGATCATAAACGTGAGTTGTGTTGTGTAAAATATTTATAATAAACTTAGCTAATTTATAAATGATGTTAATATAATAAAGCGGAGGATATACTAAGTGGAAATAAAACTAATTTAACCTAAGTATGGTTAAGTAGAATAATTTTATTAACGATTCATAAATGAATTTATATGAAATAGGTTAAACAAAAAGTGAAACAATCGAAATTTCACAAATTGAATTGAATAAAATTGAATATAATGAATTTGTAACGAATGTTAATAAATTGAAAGCAATCAATGCAATGTAAACCAATTAAATGTGGAGGAAACAAATGCAAATAATTGAAACAAATCGACGGAATGTAAATACATTTAATTGTATCAATCAAATATGAATGCAATGAATATTAGTTGATTGTATAAAAATGGATTGAAACCAAATTAGTTGAATGTAAATCAATTCAAAGCGATGGATTGAATATAAATCCATTGGATGATTAATGAAATAAATATTAATAAGTGAATTTGAAATATATGGAATGGGTATGGAATCAATTTACTCATGTGTAATTAATTATATGAATTATTGAAATGAAATAATGGAAGTGAAAAAAAATGAATGAATTAGACTGTGATAAAAAGAAAATTTTGTTAATATGAATATGAGTGAAAAAAAGAAGAAGCTTCAAGAAATATAATTCTTGTCAATGGTTTACATGGCATGCTATTTTGATGGGTATTGGAAAAACAAATAGTGTTGAACAGCCTACAAAACTTTGACCATTGTAAGTTAAATCTAATTTATTAAACAAACTAGTTTCAATGTACAGGTTTCATGAGTTTTAGGTACAGTAGAATAAGCATAGAGGACTTGGTTGTTTATAATTAGTAAAGCTATCTAAGAGAGAACTTTTAGTTATTAGCTTCATAAATATATTAATTTTCGTTAAAGGCAAAGAGAAAACATCTGGAATCAATAAATGGAAAAATAGGTAGGATTATCAATGATTTCTGAATTTTGTTATCGTATTTTGTTGTAGGCCATTTTCTACAACTTGAAAAACAGATCATTGTGTCATGATTCAATCAAAGCTGAAATTTGATAGCAAAAGAAAATGGCCATTGACCAACAGACTAAGCAATCTCAATTTCATGAAAATACTCAATACATTGCAAGGACCGTGTAGTTTGAGTTAACATAATATATAATTTGGTAGCCTGTTATATGAATAAACAAATAAATAGTACAATGCTTTAGTGGGGCTATAATCAACTGGTAATATATGAAATGTTCAATTTGCAAACTAAGTTATTTATGAATATTCACTCCTTTTGAACATAGCCACCAGAAATGTATTTAATTTCCAAAGAGTGATTGCTTTTAATACACACACACACACACACACACACACACATATATATATCCATGGGTATTTTAATTAATAATATTAACTAAAAGTGTCAGAATCGAAGTGGTTTAATTGAATAATAGTACGATAAAAAAATTTATCAACCTTCAAAAAAATGTAACTATAAACGGAAGTAAATTAATATATATCAATTCATTAATGTTGATAAGTGCATGCAAATTAACTGGAAGTAAACAAATTGAATAAAAATCAATTGAACGTGAATTTAATTGAATGGAAGTTGGTTGAATGCAAATAAATTGAAATGAGTCAATTATATGTTAATAAAAATTAGACGTTAGAAGAAATGGTAGTATATAAATTAAATATTGACGTTGAAATGTAAATATGGATATTTTGGATTAATTTAATGAATATCGATGGTTGGATGGTTTCTTTTGTTGCAAATCATTGTTACACTATTTTGATTGCAAGTGATGGTTGCATGTTGTGTATTTGTGCTTATATTTATTATTTGGATTCAGAATCCATGTTATGTGGTTATGTTAGACTCATACATGCTTCCATATATTTTTATGCAACTAATATCTTAAATTGAGTTGAGATAGGTACATATAAAGATCATTTGGGTGTATACGAGGATTTATATGCTTTTGCTTGCTTAATACGAGCGAACTCGCTCGTATTATTAATAATAAGGTACATATCTCGGATTACAAACCACGATTTTATATTACTGCCCTTCGAGATGCCTCATCATTGAGATGAGATGTATATTTGATATCTATTTGGTATATTTATGATATATATTGATATTGTAAAATTTTCCGATCGAGCCGCGCAAAGGGAAATCTGTCGAAATTTTCCGTAAATCCGGAAGTAAGAAAAAAAATTCAACTTTTAAAAATTTTATAACTTGTTTTATATATAAATTTTATTTTCCGTAAAACTGATATTCGAGTGGCATAGTAGGAGCGTAGTAATAGTTTTGCAAATAAGATATTTATGTTTATAATTTAAATATTTTTGAGAAAATATATTGTATGTTAAATTACGTACTTAACCCCTTTTCGATGACGAAAAATTTGAGTGAGGGAGTATTTAACGACCTGTATTTTTAACTGTTTTAAATTATTGGATTTGATATGATTATTGAATAAAAATGATTAAAAATAAATTTTAGTGAATTATTAGTATTGATGTATCGGGTAATTAAATTGTTTAAATTTAAGTTGCAATTATTTAAAATAATGGGATTTTGGATTTAATGTGAATGAAAATGGCATCGGAAATTGATTCAAATTTTATATAAATATAATTGAAGATCATATACTTTAAAAATTGGATCTAAATGTGAATAATTTAAAAAATTGGAAATTTTATATATTAATTAACGAGTAAAAACAGCCAATTTGGCAACTGTCTTAGATTTCGATGAAATAAGTTTCATCTGATCCGTAATAGTGAATTATTGTACGGTTTCAAGTTTTGTAGCGTTTGGACTTGTCATTTGGTAGTGCGAGTTTGAAACACATAGAAATTTAATTTCGGAATGATTAAAAAAATTGACTTTAAAAATCTATCTTCTGCATACGATCAAATTAGCCATTGAAACTAGTTCCACTGTGTTCGAAATAGGGGTAAAACATTATCAACGCCTAGCATAACGGTTCGTTTGGAGTTTGGATTTGCACGGGCCAATCAAGTGAGATATTTTCGTATTAAATAATAAATATTATTTCACTCATAATTGGCCGAACCCCCACGCCCTATATTTTGTCAAGCCCATACTAGTTCCTTACCCTTTTCCTTTTATTTCAAATCAACAGCCACACGCGGCCATTCTTTAAAAAAAAGGATCAGACCAAATCGAAAAGAATGAAAAATGAAAAAAAACCAAGGAAATCAACAGCCGGAAAAAAAAATATACGAATCAATGAAAGAAAAGAAGGAATCACGATGGAAGGTCTTGGCTGAAGCAACGATGGCATGGAGAAAGGAACTTACGGAGGTCGATGGCGCCTCGTTCATCCACGCCTTAGGGTTTCACCTCGACTTGCTAGCGTGAGCACGCGCGAGAAGGGAAGGCTGCGGCGTGGAGGTCTGTTCGGTGAACATGGAGTGTCGTGTGTTGGAGGGTTTATGTGCATGATTTTTTTTGTCAACCTAGTTTTGAACTTTACGATTTGAGAGAAACAAGGCTTGGGAAGAACATGAGCAGGAGGTTTGAGTTTGAGATTGTTTTAATTATTATACTAAGTGATTATTAGCGTTGATTTTATTTTAGATTTTAAGTATCGTCATATTGATAAAATCATAACTCTGTCGTACGAGGTCCATTTCGCGTGAAGCTGGTTGTTGAGGATTCATATCAATGTCATTTACGATATAGGGATCGAGTTGGAATTTATTGAAGCTGAAATATCTTCAGTTTCAAATAAAAGGTGAGTGTTTTTACGCTCATGTTTGACTATTATGTTTTATGTTAGTAAAATTTATGTCGTGAAATAATTTGAAATTATTAATGTTTGTTAGATAAATTTAAATTGACATTTGAATTTATTGACAGAATTTAAATTGATAGTTAAAATTGAATTAGAATTTAACTACTAGTGAAATTCCCAAATTTATCGATGATTGGTTGATTGTTGTAATTATTGACTGTTTGGATGATGGATGAAATTTGATTGATATTTTGGATGTTTGGATGTTTAGTTATGTTAACATATCTCGGTATCACCCTGTATGTTGTTTAAAATATATAAAACTATAAATTGAATTATTTCTAATAAATTAAGAAATATGTTGAAATGATATATACCTATGGCATTCATTTTGGATTGAAATGATATATATCCATCCTTAAAATTAAATTGGAATAACTGATTCACTTGGTCAGGATAGAGAAGTATATGCGGACGCCGGTAAATTAAATAATCTTAAAGTTTTGATTTGAAAAGTATTAAAAGATTTTATTTAAAGAAATTAGAAAAAATCGAATTTATGGAAATCGAATTATCTTCGAATATGAACTCGGAATGGTGAAATTTAAATTTGAAACTGGAATTGTTTAATTAATCAAAGTTAAGATTTTAAGTTATAATTAGAATATGATGTGAATTTCAAAAATATATTTGCTTTAAAAGATTGGACTTCTATTCGAATTTTGAATATTGCTAAGTAAAAGTGATTTAAAAATGATATTTCAAAATTGAGTTCGAAATCTAATTTTATTTTAGGATTTGGTTTTAAATTGGATTTGAAGGAAAATAAGTGTTTTGAATTGAGATTTTGGAAATCAAACTCGAAAATTGATATAAATCGAAATGGTTTAAATTTGGAATTGAAGTTAATTTGGAATTGAAATTTATTTGGAATTGAAATGGAACTCGACTTGAAATCGAAATTGAATCGATTAAATCGAAACGAAAATTGGAACTGATTTGAATTGGAAAATTTGGAAAGTGAACCGGTTTGACTTTGAAACTATTTTGAAAAGACTATTTTTAAAATAAATGATTTGAAATCTATGTTCTTTAAATAATCAAATTATTTTGATTTTCCAAACTATTTTACTATATAAACCATTTTTAGTACTCAAATCATATCCTATTAAACTATTTTAACTGCTTAACTATTTTAAAACTATTTAAACTATTTTTTTTTAAATTCAAATTGGTCAAAGGGTGGAATTTTTATATTTAGATCTTGGGTTTAAATGCGAAATGGATTAAAGTGAATTATAACCAAAATTTTAATTCGAATCAAGTTTTGAAGTGAAATCTGTATATCGAATTAAATTAACATTTTAAAGTAAAATTTGATTTTGAAGCGAAAATGATGATTTCGAAATGGCTTTGATTTTAAAGTGAATATGATATTTTACTATCAAGTATGAATTGTTTTCGAAGTGTAAAAGTACCAACCGGTGTGTAAAATTATGTTTGGTTATTAAAGAGACCAAGGCCTCTTATTGGCATACTCTATATCAATGTTGGAACCACTTTACCAACCGTGTACGAGGTGGATGATATCCAGAATGTAGTGGTTGAATTGGCGACGTTTACTAGAATTAAGTTAGAGAACGATGATGGATAGTCTTGACACCCATATCATAATTAAAATGACTAAAACATGAGCCTATGTCTAGCCAATGAGGTTAGCTATCTCTAAGGACGTTGATCTCTCGTATTACTATTGTGACTTAGTATTCGATGGGTGCAACTTTTTCATTTGGAATGATTGTCACGGTCGGCCACGGATGAGTTACGGCTAGCCAGAAAGGGTAAACTGGTAGAATCCTACCTAGGGCATTACCTCACGTGCCTTGTCATATTTATCCCTATACAAGCCCATTACAACTTTGGTTTAGAACTGAATAAATATGTTAAGGTGGATCAATGTAAAGTCTTAACGCTATTTTGATATTTATTTTACTGATAGACATTACTTATTATAGCGTGTATTATTATACATAAATAGTTTAACGGACCCTTAGGAGATGGAAAATCCCGTAACATCTCTTAAGTTATTGCGTTCATATTTCGTGATATTGATTTGACTTACATAAGAGTATTTTAGTCCTGACTCGAGTGTTTTGTCTTTTCTTTACACTCGGGTCACTCCTGAGTTCTTCATCTTATTGAAGATTATTCTCTGGAGGACGAAGGCGAAGATTTGGTATATTACTATTATTATTATTATTCTTTGCATCATGTTGTTTTGCTACATTATTTATTTATCCCTGATGTATATATAACTCTGATAAATGTTGTATAGATTATAATATAATGTATAATAAACAACTTCATGAAATGTTATTTGTTTATTATATTTTATCATTCCGCTGTGAGATTCTGTGTTTGTTTTCTTCTTCTTTTTCTTAATTCTCCCATCGATTTTTACGTTCCGGATTGTTTAAGTTGGACATGTATGGATTATTGTTGATTTAAATTTAAACCTTTCGAAACATGGGTCGTCACAGACATTGACCACTCTACCATGATCAATACCATCCACCTTGGTCTTGTACTTAACCGAACGGTTAAGTACAGATCAAACGAAAAAGTCTGGCATCCACTTTGAAACCCACATCCTTCAGCATGTATCCCAAACCCTCTTCTATAGCTCATCTCGTTCATTAGAGTTCCACATGTGTGGAACTCCAACGTACAAGATGCTATCTAAAATTAAATCACCGCTAATGCGTTTTCAACCAAGACAGCCAAATAAAAAACAAGCCAAACAATCAAATATACATCCAATTATCCATACATTCAAACAACCATACATCCATCAAAAACAACATACATACAACATAAACAATCCGTCCATTTTAATTTATGTGGGAAAATAACATCAATAATAGATCTAACACAATAATTCACTTACTATGGCATGACGAAGGAAATTACACGGTATTCTTTATAAATCATTTTAAAATAATTATATATTCTTTTATAAAAATATAGCTATTGTATAATAATAATATTACATTTAAAAACCAAAAATCATTCTTGCACGTCAGTATAACACTAAATAATCAACCACAGTAAAGTAAGAGCGATATCACTCACCTTATCCAAATTTGTCCAAATCAGCACCAAAGTGTAGATGTTGCCATCATGAGCGCAACGCAAGAAACAACATCAAAAACGGACCTCATATGCAAAAGATATGGATCAAATACAATTTGACATTATTTAAGCTATTAATTAACCAATTTAATTAACTATTACCTATTTAATTCCTTAATCCTTCTTCCTTTCTCAATCGAAATTGCTTGCACATGTACAAGATCAAAGCGTGCACGAAATCGAGTGATACAGAGCAATACTCAATGAAATTAAATTCCTTCTATGCCATCATTCTTCTCTTGCTCGTCTCGTCCATATCAAAATCACCTAAATCGAAGCCCCCAAGCCAATCTTGACATCTAGGTTCTCGATTGTGGCTCCTACTGGTCGCGATGACCAAACGATGATCAGACCTTGTAAATTTTGATGGTGGTGGAGATTGGAAAAATAAAGTCAAAGATGATATCCATTTCACCTATCGTTAATCGTATCTCCACCGATCTGAAACCCTAATCACAGCCATGGGTGTCGACCTCGACCAAACATCGTCATGCCTAAGATCAAGCATATGAGATCAAAGCTTCCGCCAAATGATCTCAACGAATCAAACGTCATGATTTAGTGGAGTATATTGGTTGAATTGAATTTTTGAAGAAAAAGAAGTGCGTTCGGCTATGGATTTCTAGTCTCTAAGTGAACAGTGAAAGGCCAAATGAGAATTTGGAGTGTAGCGACCCGGAATTTCACTGCTTTGAAGTGAATATTTAATTAATTTTAAATATTCAATCTATAGGTTTTATAATGAAAATAAACTCATTTTAACTAATTAATAATGAGGGTAAAATCATTTTCAAAATTTGTTTACCAAATTAAATAGTTCGTAGAAAAACAGAAAATGTGACCGAATGACGTTTTCCAAAATTTCGACCTTTCGACATAGGAAAGTTGTCGGGAATGTTGTTCGTCTTTGTACACTATATATACATATATATATAAGAGTTAATTGACTAGATAAATAATACATTTAGAAATAAATTATCTTATATTAATTTGGATTAGTAAGTGATGTGACAAGACATAGTTTAAAAGTAATAAACATTTTATATAAATATACATATACATTAAGTATTGTCACATCTTAGATTTGTAATCATTAGCCATAATTATTTCTTGTCACATCTTAGTTAATTAATAATAAAACTTATCTATATAAAAGAAAGTGATATGACTAAACATAATAAATTATATATGTATATTAAAAAGAAACTGATGTGACTAAACATAATAGTTATACATATAAAAGAAAGTGATGTGACTAAACATAATTATATATATAAAAGAGTGATGTGGTTAAAAATAATTACACACACACACACACACACACACACACACATATATATATATATATTATAAAAGATTTGTAATGTGACTTGACAAATAGATTAGGTGTGAAATCTTGCCTATGAATAGCCTATATGTTTTCCTATTTTTTCTCCTCTTTCCACCAACCTTTTCTTCCTCATTTAGAAATCAAATGGAGTTTTTCTATTTCTTAAACTGTGTGAAATTTTAATGGCTATAATATTGCAGTTAACCATTTTTTAAATTTTCTATCATAGCTATGTCAAAATGCCCAATCTTTGCAAAGCAATTTTCATCTAGAACTTCAAGTCCGAAAATTACACTTCTTCTTTTGATCATAACTTATTCAAAAAATTGAAAATAAGTGCTTCTTTTTTTGAAATGATAGAAAAAAGAAATTCCAATAACTTTCTCTGTGTGTCCTTTCAGAAATTCCATGAGTAGCTAGCCAAAAATCAGTTGCAAAATGACATACTTTCGGGTTTATATTGAGAATTCAATGTTTATCCAAAGTTGCTCCACCTTACCAAAACAAGTCTTGCTTTCTCTTATCTTCAAGGCCGAGCCAACCTAGTGCATTCAGGGTTCAAGACTCTATCTTGTTGCTTAGGAATGGAAGTGCTATATCATACTCTAATTAGCCCTAGTTGGATAGCTTTCGGTGAGTAAATTCCTAATCTTTTGGAAAGAACTTTCCTTTATATGTTGTGTTGATCCTTAGCTATATGTATGTTATATATATGTTGGATCTTGGCTTGTTTGAAATGTGATGAAAAGTGTTAATGTGTGGGTTAGTGTTAGCACTTGAATGGATGTGTTATTGCAAAATTAGTAATTGTATATATATTGGTATATGTATACAATTTTTTGTATGAATGTGATGTGTGAATAAAAAAGGTTGATGATGAACTTGACTGTAATCATGTTGGGTTGAAAACAAAGTTGAAACTTTGTATGTAGTCGCGATGGATTTGAGCTCGGATTTGAAATAAACTCATTCAAGAGTTTAATAGATTATGTAATGGTTCTAAAGTATGAAAATTTATTAAGGTAAGTTTCAATCATAAAATAGTATGGTTTTAGTAAAGTGGCTTCGCTTAAAGGTGGGTTAGAGTAAACTGCACTTATAGTGATAGTCGCTATGAGTGCAGTTCGACAAAGGTTTGAATTTCAATTTCAAATTTGTTTTATCTTGAAATTAGTTTACAAAGTTTTTCTAAATTTAATTAGCAATGTTAAAAAGCGATTAAGTTGTAATATAATTAATTGATTAATTAAAAGGTAATTAGCACTAAATTGGTAATTAAAAAGTGATTAAAGTTTAATCATCACTTAAGTTAAGTTAAAGACTGTTAATTAATTAATAAAGTTTTAATTAATGTTTTATATGGTTAAGAAGTAATTGAGTGATTGATAATTATTTAATTAAGATTAATGGTTAATTGATTATTTAATAATTAATGGATTATTTAATTAATATTTAATTAATTAGGGTTTAACTCTTAAAAAATTTGGTTTAACCTTAACCAAGTTGCAGTAGGATGTTAATTAGTACTTAATCAAGTTCATTAAGCCTAATTAAAGTTTAATTATGATTTAATCTTGATTTAAATTAGATTAATTAAGATTTAGTTAGGTTTTAAGCTAATTAAATATACTTTTAACTTTTCAAAGGTGATTTTAAACTAAACAGAATGTATTTTAATCAATTTTCTTTTTTAAAGTAAATCGATTCCATATCAGAGGGTCTCTTGTCCAGACCTTAAGTAAACCAAATGATTAAGAGAACTAAATAACATCCGTTAGCATAATAAAACACCATTCTACTGTAGTGTGAGTGATTGATTATGTGGACCAGTGTTAAGCCGAATAAATCTCTGTTCTACTATAAATTGATTGAATTGTTTGGACATCTATTTAGCAGGATAAATCATCATCCCGTTATTATGTTATTTGGACTTGTATATGCCAATTAGTTATATCGTCATGTTATTCGTTGATTGGATATGAACTGTATTTACATATATGTTAGCTTATGTAAATAAATGTTATATGATTTGGGAATCGAATTGAAATTAAATGGTAACTTAAATTAGTATCGTTAGGACTGCTAAGCCTCTTTTGGAATTTATAAAGTATGGTTTGAGTTTACTTTAATTCTTTAATCGATTTGAGGCTTAGGTTTTATAAATAGTTTTTTCAAGTTATATAATTCTTATAAAGGTATTTATAAAGGATAACTTGTTTATAAAAATGGTTTTTTTTAATGAAAATGGTATTTAAGATGTTTTACAAATGATGTATTGCAAATGATATTTATAAAGGATATTTTATAAAGGAGTATAGAAAGGTTTATATAAAAAAAATTAAAAATAGGAAAAAGGTTTATAAATCATTTCAGAGATTTGGAAAGAGGTTTCCAAATTAACTTAAGGGTTTATAAAAGTGTTATAACTTTATTTTCAAAGTTATAAGTTAATTGAAATATTAGATGAGCTTTTAAAAAGGGAATTTTTGATAAAAGATAAGCGGCAAATTTTATTTGGAAGAAATGTTTGGTTATTTAATATGGGATTTGGAAAGAAGAAAACTTTGAAAAGTTTGTAAATATACTTATACTAATAAGATAAGTATATGATTTTGTTGCAAGGCATGAAAAGTTAAATGTTTTGGTAATAAACTTACACCATTGAGATAAGTATATAAATGTTTCCAAATATAAAGGAAATGTAAGGGGTTTGGAAATAATGTCTTGAAAAGATCTTATGGTCAAATTTTATAAAGTGGTTTTATTAAATAAAGAGAATTAATAAAGGTTTAGTGGATCCCATATGGAAATTAAACCATGGTTGGATGTTTCTTTATTTGATAGTTAAATAACCGACTATCAAAGCTGGATCCAAAACTTAACTATGGAAATATCTAGGAGAATTATATGGTACAGTTACCCTCGAAGGTGTTATACTGTACATATAAACTCGTTCGTTCTTCTAGGACGGATGATAAAGAAATACGTTAACAAAATGTTAGGACGTGAACTTCTCCCTTGTCATTTGTCTGTTTATTTCCTAAAGAACTGGGATTGAGTTTACCAGAAATATCGAAAGTTGTTTCGAAGAGACCGGGATCAGATATGTTATCCGGAAACCACTTCGATTCAACCCAAGCATTTCCTAATAAAGACAACTTGAAGCATGGGATCAAACACGGGGTCATTGAAGTACAAGGGCTGTTTGCTACTAATCCTAAGGGTGATTCTACAATGGATGTAGTAGAAGTAGTGCCTTCGATTTGTCCTAATTCTGGTCAACTTGTATGGATGAATGTTGACACTGCATTACTGCTTGAAGGGCGGTATTAGCATTCCAAGTAGGGCTTCTATCCAGAAAGGTAAAACGTAGCCTCAAGCCTCACCAACCGGGAATGACTAAAACATGGGATATATAGTAGGGCTATACGGGTGGCACTCATTAGGGTATATCATCACCCTTCTAGATATATACACAATCATCAATGAATTCGTGTACATGAGAGCGCTCGGCTAAAAGTTGCAAAGCAACCGAGGTGATGATATATTCGGTGCAATCCAATAAGAGATAGGCCGGTTCAGTGTTGGCAGGGTTCGTTTGGTACGACCTTGGTACATTTTTCTAGACGTGTACTGTGGCAGACGGTACCCCAATAGCCTAGTCATTAGTTGGAATTCTCTCTCCAATACGTGCCTTACATTTTCGATTGCAGAGCCTAGTATGTTGGAATGTGAAATGCAAGCATTTCAGCTATTTTATCTATTTACTTGAACCTATTCTATGATAATATCACTGGATTTTGATACAAAATGTTTTGGTTATCGTAAGGTAAAAACCCATCCATTTTTTATTTAGTGTGGTCTTACGGGATATCCTTTGTTGAAAGGTTTTCAAATGTAGAAATCAGTTTGGTTGTTACTTGTCATCAAATTTTATTCATGTTGGTTTACCAAATTAACCCCAGCGTTATTCCATATAATGTTCGGGTCAGATCGAGCATGTTTTCAAGGTTAGCTTTCGATGCTTTAGAGCTATGGAATTGAGTTGGAGGCCAGGGACATACTCTTGTATTTTGGATATCTTTCATTTGTGTGTGTTATGTGTGGTTTGTCTACTGTTGTAAGGACAAGTGTTATAATTGTCCAACTCTGATATGTATATGTATAAAAAAAGGTGTTAGATTTTGTAAATACTTGATTATATTATATATTATTCCGTTGCATTGTGAGATTTCATGTTGTTCGTAGTTCTTTTATCTTCTATCTCCTTTCTTTCTTCTAATAATCTGTCTTTCTAGCACCTAGTTTTTTGGCATGTTAATACTATGATGTATTAGTGTCGACTTCTAGGGTTCGAAAAGATGGGTCGTTACAACATGGTATCAGAGCTTAAGGTTAAGCGAGAACCTTGGCTTTGGTGGGATTTGACTCGGCAAAGATAGGGTAAGCGAGACCCTTGGATGAGTTTGAGTGTGTTTGTGTATGTATATACATATTTGGGAGTGTGTATTTGTTAGTGATATAAAAATATTTTATATTGTGTTGTTTGATCCGTTGACTGGCTTAAGAATTCTGGTCGATGCATTTGGCCAACGTTATCGATAGGGATTTCCTAACACTTGAACAAGTTTAATCGACATGGTATTATTTTGAAATTGGATAAATGAAATAAATCTAACCATAATATATTTTATATATAAAAAGAATGATTTTCAAAAATAGTATAGTATAGTTGGTTGAGATATTAAGAGATAGTAATATGTTATTATCATCATTTAAGGCTTGTTTAGTCATGTTCGTCCAGTTGAGCATTGATTATGGTTAGTGTGTATAGGAAGTTTCCTTTTTTAAGATATAGGTTAGGTAGATAAGGATTGGGACAAATATGGCAACGAACACCTTGTGAATTAAGTTTCACAGTTTGACTATAGGGCGTTCGATGTTAATGTTGAGGAAGAATTTGATTTAAAAGTTAGAATATTTTGAGATAAATATTTAAAATGGTTCATTAGAAGTGATTTATAAAATAGGTTTATAAAAATGTATAATTTAAGTAAGAATTTAGGTTGAAAACTTGAGAACTTAAATCCCGGTGCTTTTGGAAAAATGATTTTCAAGCTTTGGGAAAATAATAATAATAATAATATTTGAAACCAACTTGGTTTAAGTATAAATTTTTGGGGATAAAAGTGTAAGTAAGAAATGTTACCTTTGGATTGGTACGGACTACGGAGAACAAGTCTTGATTGTTTTGTGATGATCGGAATAGTCTTCAAATTTACGATCAGATGTTTGCCTAGGTGAATGTTGTAGTGCACTTAGTGAATTATCCCCTTTATCATTGTATAGTCGAAACAAGCTCAACCCGAATGAACCTAAAGTAAGTTGGAAATAGATGTTTTGTTGGAAAATGTAAAGTATTGTTCCAAAAATGAGATTTTGAAATAAAAGGAATATTTTTAAGTTAACTAGTTCGAGTGGCTCGAAAATAACTTAAAATTGGGGAAGGAGTGTTTTCAGATGGTAAAAACTTCTCTTGAGTATTACCCTTCTTGGTAAGGCAATGTAGGATACTATTTGGTAGTACCTAGTTCCTTGGTATCATTTTTGAGTTACTCGGGTCATAGTTATATATTTCTATTATTGAAATTTAGAGTTTTAATTGAAAAGGTTTTGAATAAAGCTGAGTATTTGGACCTTGAGTTTCCTTTGAGAGATAAATTCGAAATGGAATAATGAAATTAGATAGGGATATATGATCTTAGGATGTAGTGGAATAGAATCCAAGTTGAACCAATGTAGTTTATGAAATGTTTTCATAAATGATTTAGTGGAAAGTGGATTGGTATTAGGGAGAACTAATTAGTAAGTGTGTAGGGTGGACGTAGACCATTTCTCCTTTTTATATAGTTTTGATCCAAGATTCGAGTACATGATTTTGAGTGTTTGCACCGTTCCGAATAATGATCTATTGCTCGATTTTTGACAGCGAGCACTTGATGAGGGTTCTTGGTTTGGATCAAAGTTTTCTATCATAGTTACAACCATGTAAGGAGAATAGAGGTTCGAATCAAGGAGCCTGATCGGAGTCCACACTAGAGAATTGAGTGAGCAATACTAGTTCGGAAAGAAAGATATGTATTCGAGCCGAGATTGCATCATATTTTGTATAAGAATGATCTATGTACATCATATGAGCTGATGTATAGTGTTAAGAGTTTTTTGGGATAGGCCAAGGTGTAATTTTGAGGACGAAATTTTTTTTAAGGGAAAAGAATGTAACGACCCTGAATTTCACTACTTTGATTAGTGAATATTTAATTAATTTTAAATATTCAATATATAGGTTTTATAATGAAAATAAAATCATTTTAATTAATTAATAATGATGGTAAAATCATTTTCAATTTTTTTTTATCAAATTAAATAGTTTGTAGAAAAACAGAAAATGTGACAAGAACTTTTTTCGATATTTCGACCTTTCGACACCAGAAAGTTGTTGGGAATGTTATTCGTCTTTGTGCACTAAGTGTCTCTATATAAGATTTAATTAACTAGATAATAATATATTTAGAAATAAATTATCTTATATTAATTTGGATTAGTAAGTGATGTGACAAGATATAGTTTTAAAAATAATAAACATTTTATATAAATATATATTAAGTATTGTCACATCTTAGATTTGCAATCATTAACCATAATTATCTCTTGTCACATCTTAGTTAATTAATAATTGAAATTATATATATATATATATATATAAGAAAGTGCTGTGACTAAAGATAATAATTATATCTTTACTGCTAATAAAGAGAATTCATTCCATTGACTTACTTTGTATCATTTTGAAATACCTATAATACCCTTCTTCCTTCTTTCATATTTATAAGAAATCTTTTCCTCCGTGGTGCACATATTTGAATCCAAACAGAACTTTAACCTTCATAAACACAAATAGGTATTGCTCTCTCCCCCAATTATTTTTTGTCTTAACTTTTGAACTAAATTTGAAATTCTTTACCATATCCGTGCAAGGGAGGTAGGAGAGATGATATATACATACATATTATTTCATATGTATCACATTTTTTGCATTTTATTCCTTTTAAACTACATTACGTGCTTTCAGTGAGACAAATGTTTACACAGCTTACACCACTTATATACAGATCTTTAAAAAAAATTACAGACATTACTTAATATTTTTTTGGTCGGTATTGTAATGTGTTACATTAATGATATTCCGAAAACAAAAAACGTAGAGGTCGATTACAAAAGTTGTCCATGCAAAAGTGAAATAACATATAATAGTAATTATGTTTGCAAATTATTCGAAATATTGATCTTCAAATTACCGAATGGGCATGATTTTCAAATGGCATGATGGAATTTTTTGTATTAGGTTTGATATCATGTTGTTAAGATGTTTATTGAATAACTTCATTTGTAATGAAATTGTTGTTTTGTCAGTGGACGGTGGAGGGTTTCATTTGCTGCTTAATATTCCAGAAGAGCTTACTATATGAGGATATCAATTCTCTTCGATGGTATATAGTTTCTAGGGAAAGGTTATTTTCTTGGATAGTGAATAGTTAGTACAGAATAATTGGCATGGTTTAGTTGATAATAATATAGATTATTTTGAAAACATGACATATAAATGTTATTTGTTTTGTTCCAATTGCGGTGGAAGAACAAAAATTTAAAAAGAAGATGTCGCATCGGATGGATATTCCAAATGACAAAAATTTCAAGTTTCTTACGACAAGGATATTGATTATGTTTCAATAAGCAGATAAACATGTGGTATTTCTTATTTATATATTCCACTCATAGTGATGTAAGCTAAGCAATATTAAACGATGTTGAGTACATTTATTATTTGTTGGACTGTATATACTATGAGTTGCTAAACTGAACTTGGCCCTACCTTCACTATTGCTGATATGCCGTACGTGTTTACTTGATCATACTTGCTGCTAAAAATAGAAGAATTCAAGTTTCAGGAAAGGAAGTGTAATGTTGTATTACGGGTGGAAGTTGAAAGTGAACATGTGATTGGGAAGACGCATTTTATTTTCACAACGATTTTGATAATATTATTTCTATCAGTTTCCTACTGCATACCACTGCCAAAAATTGATTAATTTTAAGTGCAAAATTATAATTATAAATATTATTCCAAGTTTCATTATGCTTCAAATAATTATACGTATTACTACGAGCTTCATTCAACCAATGAATAAATTTATCATAGTTTGTATGCTCATTTGCTCACATAATCGGAGAATTCTCCACTTCTCTTGACGTTTAGACAAAAAATATAGATTTTACATTATACTGCAAAACAAAATATGTCAGTTACTGAATTAATGATTTAGTTCAAGAAAGTAGGATAGTATAATTAATTATATGTGACCTTACATTACTGTGAGTAGATGTAATACTACATATAATAAGAAATAATTGGTCAATAGTCCATATTATGCATCTCTATGCTCCTTGTAATACATATTTTTTTACTGGTTCACCATACACCTTGTATGTTATTTACGAGGTTTTCCCATAGCATTTTAGTGCATTTCTTTAGAACCGATGTTTGAACCAAAGGAAGCGGTTATAATATTTAGAGATATCATGCAATTAAAAACTTTTACTTTACAATATGAAATTAACTCTTAACAATTCCAAGATCATTATTTTGCATTCTACCAAGACCGCAACTATTTTTGTACTAAAAAAGAACTGTTTATATTTTCTCTATGCACGTGCAGCGCACATGCCATTCGTACTAGCGTATATAAAAGAAAGTGATGTGACTAAATATGATAATTATATATATCAAAAAAAGAAAGTGATGTGACTAAACATAATTATATATATAAGAGCGATGTGATTAAACATAATTATATATATATTATAAAAGATTTATGGTGTGACTTGACAAAGCGATTAAGTGTGAAATCTTGCGTATAAATAGCTCATATGTTTCTCCATTTTTCCTCCTCTTTCCACCAACCTTTTCTTCCTCATTTCTAATTCAAATGGAGTTTTTCTTCTTTTTAAACTATGTGAAATTTTAATGGCTGCAACATTCTAGTTGACTATTTATTTCAAATTTCTAAGATAGCTATGTCAAAATTTTCAATCTTTGCAAAGCAATTTTTCACCTAGAATTTCAAGTCCGAAAATTACCTTTTTTCTTTTGATCATTACTTTTTCAAATCAAATCAAAAATGAGTGAATAATTTTTTAAAATGTTATAGAAAATAAATTCCAAATACTTTCTATTTGAGTCCTTTCTGAAATTCCATGAGTAGGTAGTCCAAAATTCAGTTGCAAAATGACCTATTTTCAGGTTTATTATTGAGAATTCGATGTTTATCAAAAGTCACTCCACCTTACCAAAACAAGTCTCGCTTCCTCTTCCCTTCAAGGCCAAGCCTACTTAGTGCATTCAGGGTTCAAGACTCCATCTTGTTTCTTTGGAACGGAAGTTCTATGACATACTCTAATTTAGCAAGAGTTTGGATAGCTTTCGATGAGTAAATTTCTAATCTTTTGGGAAGAACTTTCCTTTATATTGTGTTGATCCTTATCTATTTGTATGTTATATATATGTTGGATCTTGGCATGTTTGGAAAGTGATGATAAGTGTTAATGTATGTGTTGTGTTAGTGCTAGAATGGATGTGTTATTGCAAAGTTAGTAATTGTATGTATATTAGTATATGTGTACAATTTGTTGTATGAATATGATATGTGAATAAAAAGGGTTGATGATGAACTTGACTATAGTCTTGATTGGTTGAAAACAAAGTACAAACTTTTGTATGTAGCCGCGACGGATTTGGGGTCGGATTTGAAATCAAACTCGTTTCAAGAGTTTAAAGTTTATATTTTGGTTAAAGTTTGTGTGATTGGTTTTAAAGTGTGAAAATTTACCAAGGTATGTTTCAATCATGAAATAGTATGATTTTAGTAAAGTGGCTTCGCCTAAAGGTGTTAGAACCACTATTCTATGATTCCAATGACAACAACTACACAATCATACACATATAATATATATTTCATTTGCTAACAGGTAAAATTTTTCAGAAATCAACTTCAAGACGACTAGCAAAGGAGAAGAATCATCGGTATTATAAAAACTATATAGTGTGCTATTGTCATAGATATATAACTTGTAAAATCTCCTTTAGTAGTTTTTTTAACACAAATATTGCACAGAAGAATTCTTTCAACTCTTTATATATAAAAGGCCGAAGTGTAGAAAACAACATATGTTAGACGTATGACATTGTATATCAGACGTCTGTCTAAAGCTTATGAATTTAAATACGAATACACATCAGACGTCTGAGTCTGGTTTCTGTTATATATGTACACATATATGCTTAGACGTGTGAACGTGATGAACATATATCTGTGCTGGGCAACGGCCATAAACTACGAATAGTCATCTACTTCATTTTAATGGTGGTTTCAGTAACTTTTTACCGCATCACTTCCTAGTCAATGATTGCAACCATTAGACTGAAGCAGAAAACTCTAATGGATACTACTTTTTACAATAACTCTTCAAAATCTATAAATATGTAAAGATTCTAAGAATCAACTCACTTGAATTTTCTAAATCTCATATCTATATTCTTTTCATATTCTGATTTATAAAAGAAAACAATATCAGTCTTTATCACTTTCTAAAAGTAGAGCTTCACATACACATACTACTCAAAGGAGATTATAGGAACATTTATATTGTACAGTCAAAATCAGTGTTTCCTAGAACACATAATTGTCTTAGAAAGAACTTTTATATCAAGCCTATTCCTCCGGGAAAAGTAAGGGCTGTTTATTAGTTAAAGTCTAGAGGAGCTGCGGAACTGGACATAGGACGGGAAGTCCGAACTAGTATAAAAACTTTGGTATTCTTGTTTCTATACTATTATTTACTTTACTCTGTTAGTTATAGGAAAACTTTTTATTACACTTGCATATTAGATATAAATACACGATCCATACACTCTTTCATTTGGTATAAGAGCACGGTTATCTCAATACACAATAACACATAATTGAAACATATTTAACATCGCAAGTACATTTCAAGAAGGACAATTAACTGCAGGCCTACTACTATTCACTGGATCAAGTTATGCTTACTGGTCCACGTATGCGTATTTTTATATAAGAAAATGGTTTGGAAATTTGGGAAACAACACAAGTTAAATATGTAGCACCGGAAACAGATATAAGCACTTGGATAGATGCTCAAAAGAACACAGCAACAAACAATGCTAAAGCTATGAATGTTTTATTCTGTTCACTTGACAAAATGAATTCTCGCGTGCCATGTTGTGCACTACTGCATATGATATATGACATACACTACAAATCACTCATGAAGGCACTAATAAAGTTAAACAAACAAATATTTCCTCTTCACACAATCATTTTTTTATTTAAAATGAAAGCAAATGAATCTATTGGTGATATTTATGCAATATTTCAAACTATACAACATGATCTCATGGCACTTGGAGTCAAATTCACAGATTTTGATTTAGTTACACGCATTTTAAATTCCTTAACAAATGAATGGGAATGAAAAGTGTTGGCCAACGAAGAGGCAAATGACATATCTCAACTAAAAGTTGAAGAATTGATAGGAAATTTGATGTCGTACGAAGCAAATTTGCAGGCAAGAAAAGAACAAATCAAGGAACAGAAAAATATAGCCTTTCAAGCCAATGATAATAATTCAAACCTAGATGAAGATGTGATCATATTTATTGCCAAAAATCACAACAAGTTCAAGAAATTCAAAAGGATGGCGAGATCCCAAAATGGAGGAAATTCAAATTCATCCAACCAAACTTCGATCAAATGCTTGGGTGTGATAAGTTCAGAGACATGAAGAAATAATGCCCAGAACTCAATAATGACAAAAAGAAAGGCAAGTTCGAGAAATTCAAGAAAAGAAAACAGGCTTTTCAAGTAACTTGGGATGACTCAGATTTGTCTTCATCATTAGACAGTGACACCAATAGTGATTCTGGGCAGGCTAATGTATGTTTCATGGTAAATACTAAGGAGGTATGTCCTGATCTTATTTATAATGAAATTTTAGAACTTGGCATGGAATTAGATGACAAATATAGAGAAACTAAAAAATTAAATAAAGAATATGTTGCTAAAATTAATCGAATGGAACTCGAAATAGGATTATTAAAAGATGAGAAAACCATTTTAGAAGAAGAATTAGAAACTACACAAGAGAAATATAAGAATCCATCTATTCAAAATGACTCATTATTATATGAACTAGGAAAATTTAAACTAGAAAATGATGAAATAGAAAAGAAAATGTTGTATTAAGAATGATTTAGAAGCACTGAAATATAAAATTTCTCATCTTAATAATAAGTTAGACAAGATTACTAATAATGTTTCGAAATTCAATAAAGGAAAGCAGAACTTGGATAACTTGATCAAAATTCCTAACCATCTAGAAATTGCAATGGATTAGTATTTAAGAAATCTTCAAAACACAAAAACTATAGCTCACTATTAAATAGGTTCAAGAAATCAGATACTATGGAAAAGATGTCCAACACCAAAATAATTAAAATATGAATTCTGAAATTGAAAAACAAACTAATTAGACAAAAACACATGGATAACTATCTGAAAAATGTTGTTCATAATAGAAATTACCTTTTTAAAGGTCCCAAACCCTCTTGGGTATGGCAACCTTCTCTTTCTAACACTTAGAGGAAGTGGGTACTAATTAAACTGTTTTTATCTTGCAGGTACCCAAAGGAAAATCAAATAACAAGGAGAAATGGATACTTGACAGTGGATGCTCCAAACATATGACTGGAAATGCACAAATGTTACCAAATATAACACACAAAGATGGTAGTACTGTAACTTACGGAGATAATTCAAAAGGATTTGTCACTGGAATTGGAGATGTCATCAATGTTGGTATGTCCACTTCACCTTTTATTACAAATGTTCTTTTAGTTAAAAATTTAAAACTTAACCTTTTAATCATTAGTCAAATTGTGACAAAGGATTTAAAATTGATTTTGAAAATTATAAATACAACATATTTGATCAAAATAAAAATATGATTTTTGAAGAATTAAGTAAAAGAAACATCTATGTCTTAAATATGAAATTTAGTAACTCAAGTGATTTATGCTTAGCCGTAGATTTTAATGACCCATGGATATGGCACAAATGATTATGTCACATAAACTTTAAGTCTTTAAACAAACTGGCTAAACATAATTTGGTTAGAGGTCTCCCTAAAATAAATTATAAAGTTAAAAATTTATGTGATGCATGTCAATATTGAAAATTGAAAAGGAGTTCTTTTAAATCTAAAAAGGAAACTTCTACCAAACAATCCTTAGAACTATTACATTTTGATTTATTTGGATCTACTCAAATACGATCAATAAATCATAACAAATAAGTATTTGTTATTGTAGATGATTTTTCACGAGATACATGGACACTATTTCTAAAACATAAAAGTGATATTTTGAAATGTTTAAAATTCTGGCTAAAGGAATTAAAATTTTAATGAATCTTAAATAGAAAGTATAAGAAGTGATCATAGAGGTGAATTTGAAAATGAAATTTTTGTAAGAAAAGGGAATTTCACATAATTACTCATTCCCACGAACACCACAACAAAATGGCATTGTGGAAAAAAATCATACACTCCACGAATGTGCATGAACTATGCTTCACACTAGTACTCTATCAAAAAACTTTTAGGTAGAAGCTGTAGTTACTGCTTATTAACTGTTAAATCATGTCACATTACGTCCTTTAACTAAGAATACTTGTTATGAAATGTTTCTTGGTAAAAACCCCAAAGCATCATATTTTCGAATATTAGTTTCAAAATGTTTTATACTAAATACTAAAGATAATCTTAGAAAATTTGATTCAAAACCGACGAAGGAATCTTTATTGGATACTCAGATCGTAGCAAAGCTTTTAGAATATTTAACAAACGTACTAGTACTACAGAAGAAAGTCTACATGTTTCCTTTGAACAAAAACTTTTCCATTAATAAAAACAGCAATGATGATGAAATTCTAATAAAATCTTCTGAAAATAACACAATTATATAGAACAATAATGAGAATATCGTTAACAATGATAATACATTAAAATCACCACCTTGTATTTTAATTAACCATCCAGTTAACAATATAATTGGTGATTTAAATACAAAAGTTTCTACCAGACATCAATTATATCAAATGAGTCACGTTGCATTTATTTTAAATTTTGAACCTAAGAACTGTAAAGAAGCTTCAAACAATGAATCATGGATTATCGCGATGCAAGAAGAACTTATCAATTCGAAAGAAATGAAGTACGGGAACTTGTACCAAGACCTAAGGATCATTCCGTAATCGGAACAAAATGGGTATACAAAAATAAAACTGATGAAAATGGAAACATTATTCGTAATAAAGCAAGGTTAGTAGCATAATGGTATAATCAAGAAAAAGGCATTGACTATGAAGAAACTTTTGCTCCAATCGCACGACTAGAAGCCATCCGAACGTTACTTGCTTTTGCATGTCATCGTAACTTTAAACTTTTCAAATGGGCATAAAAGGCGCCTTTTTAAATGGTTATATAAAAGGACAAGTTTATTTTGAGCAACCCCAATTGTTCATACGTGAAAAATTCCCTGAACATGTGTATAAATCGAAAAGGCTTTATATGGTTTAAAACAAGCACCTCATGCTTGATATGATAGATTAAAAACCCATTTAATAAATTATACTTTTCATGTTGGAAAAATAGATACCACCTTATTTATAAAAATAAATTATAACGATATTTTAGTTGTTCAAATATATGTAGATGACATAATTTTTGGATCAACTAATGAAAATCTATGTAATGAATTTGCATATATTATGAAAAATGAATTTGAAATGTCACATATGAGAGAATTAATTTTTTTCTTAGGATTACAGATTAAACAATTAGAAAATGGTATTTTTATAAATGAAGAAAAATATTGTCACAATTTGTTAAAACATTTTGGAATGGAGAAAACATCAAGTAAACCAGCCGCCATGAGCACAGGTACCCATTTATATAGAAATGAAAATGGAAAGGATTTTGATCAAAAATTATGTCGAAGTATAGTAGGATCACTATTATACATAATGGCTAGTAGACCCGATATCATGATGGGTGTGTCTCTGTGTGTAAGATTTTAAGCACAACTTATAGAGTCACACTATCGGGCAATTAAACATATTTTGTGTTACTTAACCGACACTACGAGTTATGGTCTTTTATATCCTAAAGATAGCTCCTTTGGACTTGTATCCTATAGCCATGCGGATTTTTGTGGTTGCAAAACCGATAGGAAAAGTACAAGTGGCACCTATCACTTTATCGGTTGGTCTCTAGTCTTATGGTTTCGTAAAAAAATAGATTGTATATCACTTTCAACTTGTGAAGCATAATATATTGCTGCCACTTTAGCTTACGCATAAGTAATATACATGCAACAAACCTTTAAAGATTTTGAAAAAATTATAAATAAATCTCCAATATTCAATTAGACATAAGTAAATTTTGTTTGTAAAAATTCCAAATAAGCATTCCAATTTCCAGGTCAAATCGACAGAAATACTGGGAAATACTTCCAAACAAATACTGGGAAATAATGGCGTCTGCGTCCTATCTTCGCTCCAATAATTCTCTCGACTGTTTATCGTTCTGTAATCTTGCTCAAGAGGGTTTCTTTGACTGTATTCCGAATCGTGTCGATTCACAGCATCGATCCTATGCTCAAGTGGTTAAAAAGCATCGTCCAGTCAGTTTTTGAATTAAAGATCATCTTCCATTCAGATCGAACAAGAATTGGATGGATTCGAGAGCCAATAAGAATTTCTGCTTTAGATGTGGAGACTACAATCACATTGCGTCCCATTGCCGAGACCCAATTCGTTGTTTTTCTTGTGGAAAATTTGGGCATAAGAGAAATAGCTGTTCGATTAATTCTAACTTCTCTGTTTCTACCGATTCTCTCGTTGAGCATGGTTTTCTTTTTGTTTTAAAAATCATGTTATAAAAAAGAATACTTCTTGATTTCCTATGGCAGAATAGATCTGAAGCAATTCAATATCTTGAGGATTTGCTGGTTCATTTTAATATCATTAATTCTTCAAATATCGGCTTGGGTTATGAAGCTAAGTGCAACAGCCCGCAAATCCGTACCCCTTGAGTTAGCACTATTCTACAACAATCAACTCAAGTTGCACAGAAATACGAACCATTTTGGGCTAAAGAAGAAGAGGTAGAAGAAGAAAATAGAAAACAACAACAGAATCTAACCATCGCAGCGGAATAAAATATAATAGATAACAAATAATTTTACTCAAAAATCAAATATCTCTGTTTATATATTACATCATCAGAGTACATCAATCACAGTTTAACAACAACAACATACAAATGGGTACACAGCAACTCAACACAGCTGAAATATATATATAAACAAGTACGAGAGTACGTATCGTAATCCAGCTCGTCTCCTGAGCTCTACAGCGTCATATCCTGTATCGTATAATACTCGGTCTGACCCGAGCATTACAGTTAAATAACACCCGAGTCAGTCTGGAATACCAGCGTGAGAAAATCACACTCAATTGATTATTAAAGTTTCAAAAATCCTTTGAAAACAAAAGCATCTCGTAAGACCACGCCATAAATAAACAAGTCGGGTTTTTACCTTACGATAGCTAAAACAATTTTTATAGAAATCCTCTGATATTATAATAGGGTCTATATACAAATACTTATAAAATAGCCGAAATTGTTACATTATTAAATTCCAGCTACTAGCCACAGAGTGGGTAATACAAACAAAACTCGTACAAGGCTCGTAGGGAGAATGGATTTCCAACTAATGACTAGGCACTGGGGTACCACCTGTCACAGTACAGGGCCTAGATCACCGTACCGAGGAGTACGCCCGCTCCTCTACAACACAAGGCCGGGACTACCCCTTACTGGATAATCCCGAGAGAGATCACCCCGCGGTTGGGATCAGCAACCGCCCACTAAGCCGAAAAATAAAAAGGGACATCTAGACTGGGATGACCTCACCCTGCTTGGGTGCTACCCACCTAGCCTTGCTGCATAACCCCTGATTTTCAGTCATTCCCATTTGATGAGGCTTGAGGCTAAGCGTTACCTTTTATAGAACATATCCCTTAGAATGCCCATCGTCCACCTGACGATGTTTCACAAGCATTCATCCATACAAGTCCGTCCCGGGTTCGAACGGAACCGAAGGCACTATTCCTACTACATCCATTTTGGAAATATCCTTAGGATTAGTAGCGACTAGCCCTTGCACTTCACTGCTCCATCTTCGAAACCAAAATCGTTTTCACGAAACATACAAACCGGATCGAAGTGGTTTTCGAGAAATTAATCTCGATCCCGGTCTCTTCGAAACGATCAACGCATTTGGCCAATATTGATAGTCGGTGATTTAACTATCAATTAATATTCATAAACATCCATCAACAATAAATAATTTCCCAAATTATTTATTTATCTCAAAATATCTTTACAAGATATACTCTATTCTCAATCCTTTGAAAATAGTTTCAAAAACCATCTTCTTTTCAGAATAAACTTTCCCAAATATTTTCTATCTCTACTGAAATCACCAAGCACAAAACTAGATTTTAAAATAATTTAAACACTTTACTTTGAAATATACTTTAAAACATTCAAGTTAAAATTACTTTAATAATTTGTAAAAAAAATACATACTATATGAGTATTTGAAAATAAGGTTACTTAATAAAATATAAAACTAGATTTCTACCTTTAAAAACAAAGTACTAAGTTACTTCTTAATAATTACTGCTAAAATAGATTAAAAGAAAATACTTACTTTAGACTTTAAAAATTAGAAATAACAAATTTTACAAAACTTGCTTTCTTTTAAAAACAACTTTAAAACATTTAATTTATATTTAAAATTTACTTTTAAAAACGTGTACTTGGCCATCCAGAGAAAATTCCAACTTCAAGCACTTAAATCAGTTTCCCCAAATTGATTTCCAATTTTCCCAAATTGATTTCCAATTTATTTTATTTGAAATAAATTCTTTTATTTATCAGTTCATTTCCAAATTCAGTAGTTATGGATTTTATTATTATCTTTTCCAATTTCTTCTTTACTCTTTCAATAATTCAAATCTTAAATTCTAAATAAATGTTTGTTCTTTTTAATTGATAATACTGCATTTTAAAATTCATTAACTTTCTGTTTATTCAAATTTTCCTTTCCATTCTCAGGATTCATTTATTAAGATTTTAAAGTCACTTTATTTCTTTCCCAACACATTCTTAAATTTATTCTATAATTATTTTACTACAATTTCACTTCTTTTATTTTCATTTCAAAAAATCAAATTTATATATTTTTGGTAATTCATTATACCCAATTATATCCAATCGAACCGTAGCATTCAATATTTCAATATAATCCATCATGGAATATCAAATAATCACAACAACAGAAGGTATTAAATAAATGTTGAGGGATCCAGTTGGATCCCTCCAACCTGTTTTTCCTTCATCCACAGATGTTAGCACAATATAATATGCCATACCATAACACATCAATCAATTCAACCATTCAAACAATTATTTAAATTTAATCATTTATATTTAAATATAACTGAGTGAGATTAACTCACCTTTAATTTGTTTGCAGTCCATTCCTATTCATTTCCATATCAGCCTGTTCCATGATTTTGAACCTTGTATAAACATTATACACTTAATTTATGTTTGAATTAACTTAATAATTAATTTCCATTAAATAACTTTAATTGGCAAATGATTTAAATTTGAACTAATTCTTCCTTAAATAATCTCCTAGTAACTAAAATTTTGGTCTATTAAACGATACACCTCCACTATTTTTAAAGTTAACTGGTAATGAAAAGAGGTATATATATATTTTCTATTCTGACCAAACATAAATTTTATAATGGCGTATATATATACCATAATCACTATTTAGCAATTATTAAAATTAACAGTAAGCTAAATATTAGTATATAGCTATATATTCCTATAAACATTCATACTACACTGTTTATTGAATCGAATTCTATTTGAGAAATAAAAATCGAATACCTCACCTTCATACGAACACGCGACTCAAACAAGCGACCATCACTTGATACCTTGCTGCTCGCCGCTTCCATACTTTCTTTTACAACAAACTTCCTTCTTACATACAACTTCAACAACATCTCCCCATTGCTGTCATATACCAATACCTCATTTACCATCACAATTCTCCTCTACAATCACCTCAAGCTGCTGCAACCTATCACCTAGTTCTACGGCACCATCTCCACATTCATATGCAGCAAAACTAGACCACGGTATCACAATATATCAACTGCTAACCATCCTCAAACAACCTTACTACATTCATTTCATAAAAACCAAAGAATATCACAGTGCCTTCACAAAACAAACCTTCGGCCTCAACTTCCCACTTACAAACCAAACAACTTCACATTCACATCGAACAAAACAGCATCACATCATCACACTGCCACCAAATCCTCCTACCTCTGCCTACCATCACAAAACCAACCTGCCTTGACCACGACTTCAACCAGCTCCAACCAACACAGAATCACGCAGGCAAGCTTCCACATCGCAGCACCGCCACCACCCCACAAGAACGCAAACTCGCTGAAGCCCTAGCCCACCACTGCGTCGCGCCTCCCTAAAACCTTGATTCGAACGCAGATCAACGCCGACCCCCCTCTACACACCTCCACTGCTACTGCTTACCACCAAAAATCGATCGCGATTCAAAACCCTAATTCGCGGCCGAGGGTTTGCATTGGATTGAGGAGATATCGATTCGCCTTAATCAGAGGGAGCGGCCACTATTCTCACTTTTGTTTTTTTTTTATCTGATTTCGATTTGAAAAGTTTAGGCTTCGGCCATTAATTATTTTTTCTGGGTTCGGCTCTCTCTAAGATAAGGTTGCGTAATTATGTGTATATATTTTATATGATGGTGTGTCTTCGGCTGGAAGATAACGAATAGCATGATTTATAAAAACAAGAAAGTCTGAAATATTCCTTGCGTGTTTACAGGGTTAAAATGAAATGAGATGATGAGAGTGAGTAGGTCAATCTACCAATATACATATATTTATTTAAATTTTAAATCGTTACGATTTTACAACTTAAAATTTTGATCGTAAGGAGAAGATAGCCCTTCTTGGATCGACTATTTTCAATTAAATTTTAAGCACGTTTATATATCGTACGCTCACACACTAGCTCCGAACGCTACGAAAATTGAAATCCGATAACAATACACTATTACGGATCCAATGGAACTGGTTCCATCGAATTCCGAGACTGTGCCTCGGAATGCTATTTTTAAATTCAATTGAAACTATAAAATTTTAAAATCGAACAAACCACTGTTAGTTTCAATTTTTTTTTCACAACTCTATTATCTTCAGTATTATTAATATAAATTTTATAAGTCTTCTAATTATTTTTAATAGGCTTAAAACTCCAGGTTCAACAATCTATCTAACTTCACTTATTTAAACTTAATAATTCAATTATCAAATAAATTGTGATATTCGTAATTCAAATTAAAACCACTCTATTGAATATTAAAAATCAATTTAATATTCTGATTTTAAATGCTCGAAAATTTTGGGTCGTCACATTCCTCCTCCCTTAAAAGAATTTCGTCCCCGAAATTACTAGTTAGGAAGAATGGTCCAATACCCGTTTATTATTTCCCTAAAACTAAACAGTTTCTAACAATTCAACATCTTTACCAATTATCTTTTGTAAAAGACCCATTATTATTCTTATTAACTTTCCAAACTGTTCCAAAACCTTCTATAGTTTTCAAACTATATTATTGTTTAACCATTCATGTTTCAATTTAAAACCAAATCTTAAATTATCAAAATTTTCTCAAAAATTTTCTAACTCCCTAAATTCCCGAAAAATTTCGCCAGCGTCTCCTTTGCGCGGCTGACTCAGTACAACTACAAAATGGCTCTACGGCCTCACAAATTCAAAAAGAAAACAAAAAGGCAAGTGGCTATATCCAAAAACCCAACCAAATTTCATACCAAATTTAAATACATACTTTTTTGTCGGGCAATTCAATTTATCATCTGAAATCAAAACCAAAACCAAATTTCCTTTTCCTTTTTATAATACCTGTATCCTGTTTAGCACCAATATCCAATCACAATATTCCCAAAACATTTTATGACTTTCTTACAAATGTCAATATTTATTCATTCAAATATCAACTTAGAATATATTTGCAATATTCAATTTCCAATTAAGAATTTATCATTCCCTTCTTAAGTTAGTATAAGCATTATATATGTTTCTTATATTTATTTTCACCTTACTACTTTAGTCTATATCTATTTCTATTCAAAGTAATTCTTTCATTTCCATACGAATTCAATTTATTTTCAACTCTAAATTTTAAATTTTATTTTTCATTTATACTGATTCATGTTATGATTTTAATTAGCTCCATTTACTAACTTATTTCAATTTTCCAGTTTGAAATCGTTTTGTCGTTAACCAAAATTTTCAAAAATTTTCTAACTCCCAAAATTTCTGAAAATTTTTGGCAGAGTCTCCTTTGTACGGAGGAGCTTTTGCAATTTGACAAAAGAGATAAATATATATACATCGACCCACACGGTCGGAAAAACCAAAAACAGTTGATATTTCCTATTTTTATTGCGTAGGCGTACCTTATTTAGCATTTTAAGCAAACAGCTTATTTATTTAGCTGTTAATGTAACCCAAATCCAGCCACATGGCTTCCAAAAACCTGTACTTACTCAATTTAAACATGTAAGTGTCAAATATAAGAAGTTTATAGCATTTCACTTAATTTCAGTAGTTAAACACATGTATAATATAAACAATATACACTAAACACTTCGAAAAGCAAATTAATAAGGTTCCGATACAAATTTAGTTGTTTACAACTAAATCACCCATCAATTTCATTCCATTTAAATGGTTTACACTTCATTTCTTACATTCAATTCATTTTAATCCAAACGAACACATATTTATCTCAATTGATTCAAAAATCAATTTCATTGCTTTTATTAACTCATAGATTTTTACACAATCTCATTTGCGTCAACGACGACTATTTTATGCAAATTCAATTATGTTCACTTAATAGAATATCCATTCTAGTTTATAACTACTTAAAATTGATACCAATTCAATTTATATTTTATTCTGTTTCATTTCCAATGTTCCAACATAATTCTTAATTGTTGACAACCAATTCATATATCGTTCCACTTAATCCGAATGGTTAACAACTCACAAACTTACATTTAATTTATTATTAAGCAATCTAAACTCATATTCAATTCAATTGCTCTCAAAGTCAATTTTATTTTACTCCTATCAATTCGTAGAATGTTTAATTGCTTCCATTTACATCAAATGACAATTTATTCTATGTAATTTGACGAGATCTATGTGAATAAATAAGTCTTTATGTTTTATAACCAATTTAAATTGATTTCAACTCAATTTATACTTAATTCTATTCCATTTTCAATTTATTCACAATCCATATATTCTCATTTTCATTGCATTTCAGATTTGAATCCATTCACTTGCATTTCGTTTTATTAACCAAACTAGTTTATTCAAAACCATTAACAATTTAGGTTCATCTTCATTACCAATTAAATTTTATTCACAGTCCACTCATTTATACTTTATTTCTTATCCACATTCATTTAAATCCATTCTATCAAACTTGAAACATTCTATTTTCTTATTGTCTCAAGTTATTTCAATTCCTTAATAATTTTAAATGGTTTACAATTATTTATTCTAGAATTTCATCCCATTAATATTATTTATAACTCACTGAATTTTATTTCGATTAAAAATTTATTTTCACTTGATTTAAAACCAATCCAATATTATTAAACTTTGTTTAAGTTGAGTTCAATTCAACTCTCTTTCATTCATTTAGCTTAAGTCAATTTTACTTCCATTTATTCAAATTTTATACTTAAGTTCATTCTCATTTTGCAAATAAAGTTCTCTTTTCAATTTAACTTGATTCTATTTAAATCCAATCTCCTTTCAAACTACAAATTTATTTGATTAGTTATTATAAATTTCAAATCTCCGAGTTCGATTCATTCTCAGTTCACTTAAATAAATTACAAGGTCATTTCAATTTATTTCTACGTATTTGGATTTTATTTGCAAACCATACCATTTTCAATTTACCATTCGCTTTTATGAACTCACAATTCAATCTCATTTACTTCGCTAACAATCCAGGTCGAATTTGATTTATAACTTGAGTTTATTTCTAAACTTCAATATTAACTCACCAATTCAGCTTTTATTTAACTATATTGAGTTCTCCTTACATATTTCATTATCTAATTTATTATCTACTTAGTTTTTCCTTAATTTATAATTCAATACTTGAATTTTAATTTCAACTATCACTTCATGCAATTTGCTTAAGTTCAATTTATTTTATAATTCAAGTTTGAATTTTCATTTTAATTTTTCAAGTCATCAAACAATATTTATTTTGGGTTTCCATTTCCACTTATAAATTGTATAAGTCACAACTTATTATTTACACAATCCCATTCATTCTAGGCTTGAACGCATTCATCTTTTATTTATTTTTATTTTTATTTTAACTCAAGACTTCTATTTATTTATAGCCCGAGCATATTTTATTTCTACGGATTTTTAATTCTCTTATAAGTTATTCTGATTTATTTATTTCAATTCCAATCCTTATGCAATTTATTTTCCATTTGTTCAGGTAAAAATTTAATTCCATTCATTAATTCAATTGAATTCTCATCCCAATTCAATTTCACTTTAACTCAGTTTTATTAAACTCAATTCGATTTCAACTTGATTCGAATACAACTGGATATTATTATCAACCTATTTAAATTAATTTCATCCAGTTAAATTTTATTCTCCAATCCAAGTTAATTTCATTATTTTAACTTTCCCCTTTAACTTTAAATTTCCAACCTTCAAAGCTTATATTTCCTTCCTGATTTAAAACTCGTCTAAATTTACAAGCTTACAATTATCTCATCAGGAATTTGAAAACACCGACTTTGGTTCCAAATCATTTTGAAATCTCCAACATCTCAAATCTCACTTCTCAAATATTTAAACCAATCTTGGTTTTACTCCCAACAAATTTCCTCTGAAATTTTCAAAAACAACTTGCTTTTCTATACAAATCAATTTTTGGCAGCAATCCGTCACTTAGGAATTCGAAAATGAATACTGGTGATGCGGCCGTCATCATCAGAATTATTTTCCAATAATTCAAGTGTTTTCAATGCTATATCACTTTCAAAATCCATTTTAAAACAATTTCTTTTCAGAAATATCTCCAAAACAATAATACTATTATTTATTTTCAAACACTTTGATAAACACTTCCAAAGTCTCCAGGATTTTAAATTTCCAAATCCTGCCTAAATCAATTTTAACTATAATCCCTTTGCATAGTTTCCCATTTGATTATAATTCAATTTATAATTTACATTTATAATTCATATTTATAAATTTCATTTCATAATTGAATTTATCTTCTAAATCTTTGATTATATTTACAATTTCTAGTTAAATTCTTCACTTAACAATGATAATACTTTGATACCATCATTTCTAACATCCAAGCAACCATATATTAGCTAACTAGTTTTCAAAAGCTATTCTTTATATCAAAATATGTTTTTGGGTAAAATTATTTCATTTACCCATATTTAAAATAATACCGTGTCAATTGTTCTATTCAAGTGTTTAGAAACCCCCTTCGATACAGTTGCGCAGACTGTGTCGACGAAGGTTCATATGCCACTCAATAAATCAATCAACGCGATATTAAAACAATTTATATTCACTAACAAATACGCGCTCATATCTATTTATACGCTCAAACTCATTATAGAGTACTACAGACTCTAATTTAAATGAGTAATTCCCACCAGAGCCAAGATTATCACCAACCTATGCTCTGATACCAAGTGTAACAGCCCGCAAATCCGTACCCCTTGAGTTAACACCATTCTACAACAATCAACTCAAGTTGCACAGAAATACGAACCATTTTGGGTTAAAGAAGAAGAGGTAGAAGAAGAAAACAGAAAACAACAACAGAATCTAGCCATCGCAGCGGAATAAAATATAATAAATAATAAATAATTTTACTCAAAAATCAAATATCTCTGTTTATACATTACATCATCAGAGTACATCAATCACAGTTTGACAACAACAACATACAAATGGGTACACGACAACTCAACACAGCTGAAATATATATATATAAACAAGTACGAGAGTATGTATCGTCATCTAGCTCGTCTCCTGAGCTCCACAGCATCATATCCTGTATCCTGTAATACTCGGTCTGACGCGAGCATTACAGTTAAATAACACCGGAGTCAGTCTGGAATACCAGCGTGAGAAAATCACACTCAATTGATTATTAAAGTTTCAAAAATCCTTTGAAAACAAAAGCATCTCGTAAGACCACGCCACAAATAAACATGTCGGGTTTTTACCTTACGATAGCTAAAACAATTTTTATAGAAATCCTCTGATGTTATAATAGGGTCTATATACAAATACTTATAAAATAGCCGAAATTGTTACATTATTAAATTCTAGCTACTAGCCATAGAGTGGGTAATACAAACAAAACTCGTACAAGGCTCGTAGGGAGAATGGATTTCCAACTAATGACTAGGCACTGGGGTACCACCTGTCACAGTACGGGGCCTAGATCACCGTACCGAGGAGTACGCCCGCTCCCCTGCAACACAAGGCCGGGACTACCCCTTACTGGATAATCCCGAGTGAGATCACCCCGCGGTTGGGATCAGCAACCGCCCACTAAGCCGAAAAATAAAAAGGGACATCTAGACTAGGATGACCTCACCCTGCTTGGGTGCTACCCACCTAGCCTTGCTGCATAACCCCTGATTTTCAGTCATTCCCATTTGATGAGGCTTGAGGCTAAGCGTTACCTTTTATAGAACATATCCCTTAGAATGCCCATCGTCCACCTGACGATGTTTCGCAAGCATTCATCCATACAAGTCCGTCCCGGGTTCGAACGGAACCCAAGGCACTATTCCTACTACATCCATTTTGGAAATATCCTCAGGATTAGTAGCGACTAGCCTTTGCACTTCACTGCTCCATCTTCGAATCCAAAATCGTTTTCACGAAACGTACAAACCGGATCGAAGTGCTTTTCGAGAAATTAATCTCGATCCCGGTCTCTTCGAAACGATCAACGCATTTGGCCAATATTGATAGTCGGTGATTTAACTATCAATTAATATTCATAAACATCCATCAACAATAAATAATTTCCCAAATTATTTATTTATCTCAAAATATCTTTACAAGATATATTCTATTCTCAATCCTTTGAAAATAGTTTCAAAAACCATCTTCTTTTCAGAATAAACTTTCCCAAATATTTTCTATCTCTACTGAAATCACCAAGCACAAAACTAGATTTTAAAATAATTTAAACACTTTACTTTGAAATATACTTTAAAACATTCAAGTTAAAATTACTTTAATAATTTGTAAAAAAATACATACTATATGAGTATTTGAAAATAAGGTTACTTAATAAAATATAAAACTAGATTTCTACCTTTAAAAACAAAGTACTAAGTTACTTCTTAATAATTACTGCTAAAATAGATTAAAAGAAAATACTTACTTTAGACTTTAAAAATTAGAAATAACAAATTTTACAAAACTTGCTTTCTTTTAAAAAAAACTTTAAAACATTTAATTTATATTTAAAATTTACTTTTAAAAACGTGTACTTGGCCATCCAGAGAAAATTCAAACTTCAAGCACTTAAATCAAATTCCCCAAATTGATTTCCAATTTTCCCAAATTGATTTCCAATTTATTTTATTTGAAATAAATTCTTTTATTTATCAGTTCATTTCCAAATTCAGTAGTTATGGATTTTATTATTATGTTTTCCAATTTCTTCTTTACTCTTTCAATAATTCAAATCTTAAATTCTAAATAAATGTTTGTTCTTTTTAATTGATAATACTGCATTTTAAAATTCATTAACTTTCTGTTTATTCAAATTTTCCTTTCCATTCTCAGGATTCATTTATTAAAATTTTAAAGTCACTTTATTTCTTTCCCAAGACATTCTTAAATTTATTCTATAATTATTTTACTTACAATTTCACTTCTTTTATTTTCATTTCAAAAAATCAAATTTATGTATTTTTGGTAATTCATTATACCCAATTATATCCAATCGAACCATAACATTCAATATTTCAATATAATCCACCATGGAATATCAAATAATCACAACAACAGAAGGTATTAAATAATTTAAATAAATGTTGAGGGATCCAGTTGGATCCCTCCAACCTGTTTTCCCTGCATCCACAGATGTTAGCACAATATAATATGCCATACCATAACACATCAATCAATTCAACCATTCAAACGATTATTTAAATTTAATGATTTAAATTTAAATATAACTGAGTGAGATTAACTCACCTTTAATTTGTTTGCAGTCCATTCCCATTCATTTCCATATCAGCCTGTTCCATGATTTTGAACCTTGTATAAACATTATACACTTAATTTATGTTTGAATTAACTTAATAATTAATTTCCATAAAATAACTTTAATTGGCAAATGATTTAAATTTGAACTAATTCTTCCTTAAATAATCTCCTAGTAACTAAAATTTTGGTCTATTAAACGATACACCTCCACTATTTTTAAAGTTAACTGGTAATGAAAAGAGGTATATATATATTTTATTTTCTGACCAAACATAAATTTTATAATGGCGTGTATATATACCATAATCACTATTTAGCAATTCTTAAAATTAACAGTAAGCTAAATATTAGTATATAGCTATATATTCCTATAAACATTCATACTACATTGTTTATTGAATCGAATTCTATTTGAGAAATAAAAATCAAATACCTCACCTTCATACGAACACGCGACTCAAACAAGCGACCATCACTTGATACCTTGCTGCTCGCCGCTTTCATACTTTCTTTCACAACAAACTTCCTTCTTACATACAACTTCAACAACATCTCCCCATTGCTGTCATATACCAATACTCATTTACCATCACAATTCTCCTCTACAATCACCTCAAGCTGCTGCAACCTATCACCTAGTTCTACGGCACCATCTCCACATTCATATGCAGCAAAACTAGACCACGGTATCACAATATATCAACTGCTAACCATCCTCAAACAACCTTACTACATTCATTTCATAAAAACCAAAGAATATCACAGTGCCTTCACAAAACAAACCTTCGGCCTCAACTTCCCACTTACAAACCAAACAACTTCACATTCACATCGAACAAAACAGCATCACATCATCACACTGCCACCAAATCCTCCTACCTCTGCCTACCATCACAAAACCAACCTGCCTTGACCACGACTTCAACCAGCTCCAACCAACACAGAATCACGCAGGCAAGCTTCCACATCGCAGCACCGCCACCACCCCACAAGAACGCAAACTCGCTGAAGCCCTAGCCCACCACTGCGTCGCGCCTCCCTAAAACCTTGATTCGAACGCAGATCAACGCCGACCCCCCTCTACACACCTCCACTGCTACTGCTTACCACCAAAAATCGATCGCGATTCAAAACCCTAATTCGCGGCCGAGGGTTTGCATTGGATTGAGGAGATATCGATTCGCCTTAATCAGAGGGAGCGGCCACTATTCTCACTTTTGTTTTTTTTTTATCTGATTTCGATTTGAAAAGTTTAGGCTTCGGCCATTAATTATTTTTTCTGGGTTCGGCTCTCTCTAAGATAAGGTTGCGTAATTATGTGTATATATTTTATATGATGGTGTGTCTTCGGCTGGAAGATAACGAATAGCATGATTTATAAAAACAAGAAAGTCTGAAATATTCCTTGCGTGTTTACAGGGTTAAAATGAAATGAGATGATGAGAGTGAGTAGGTCAATCTACCAATATACATATATTTATTTAAATTTTAAATCGTTACGATTTTACAACTTAAAATTTTGATCGTAAGGAGAAGATAGCCCTTCTTGGATCGACTATTTTCAATTAAATTTTAAGCACGTTTATATATCGTACGCTCACACACTAGCTCCGAACGCTACGAAAATTGAAATCCGATAACAATACACTATTACGGATCCAATGGAACTGGTTCCATCGAATTCCGAGACTGTGCCTCGGAATGCTATTTTTAAATTCAATTGAAACCACTCTATTGAATTTAAAAATCAATTAAATATTCTGATTTTAAATGCACGAAAATTTCGGGTCGTCACACTAAGTTTGGCAATCCAGATCTATTTTTTGGCAAAATGGACTTCTCTTCTTATCAGGAAGTTTCTTCATCGCAGTTGAGTGATCATGGCTTTAGATTTGTGTTGAAAATTCTTCTTTTGAGAGGTATCCTTTTAGATCATCTCTGGCATCAAAGATTCGAGGGTCTTAATTTTCTAGAAGATCTTTTATCTCATTCAATGTGGTTAATTCGCCTAATATTGGAAAGGGTTTTCAAGTTAACTCTGTTTGTCCAGAGAATAGCATCGCTCCAGAGATAAATCTTCTTATCAATAAGGATGGAGCCGTGTTCGAAAATGGTAGAAGTTATGGTTTTTCTTCTTTCGATTCAATCTTATTCGACCCCGATGTTGTTTCTTGTATTGGCGATTATCCTTTTTCTGAGATAAGGGGCATATCTTTTGATCCTAACAGTGGCTTCATTCAAGCTAAATATATAAAAGGTAAACCTTCTCTTCCTTTGAAAATTTTTGAGGTCTCTACGGCAAACAGTTTTGCTTGTCTGGATTGTGAAGCTTATGCAGATTTATTTGATAAGTCAGATTCTACTCGGGTTGTTTGGTTAATGTCAGTCCTCTTTTGTTAGCATCAAATAATATTTTGGAGTTGGATTCGGTGCCTGTTTTTGATTCTAATCGATGTAGTAGTCCTATTCTGATCTCGAATTTTAATGAGAACTTTATCAACGATTCATGTCCGTTGACCTTGGAGAATGTTTTGCAATTGTTTTCAGCTTTTTTTTTATGCATTGACTGTCCTGATTTTGAGTTATGGAAAGACAAGTTTTTGGTTTCGAGTGATGAATCTCTTGTTTCTGATGGTGACGAGTTGTTGAGGAAATCAGTTGTCTCGTTTGAATGGTTCTTATCGTCAGCTTCTCTCATTGATGATGTATCAAAGCCTGTTTTGGAGGATCATTCTTCTTTTGATGTTTTTGAAACTGTTAATCTTTTAGATTCTGGTGTGCATGATGCACGAAATGGGCACATTGCGGATGCACAGAATCTCTCTGCTCCTGAAACCTATAATTTTGTTGGTTGTTCTGATCTGAAGAATTTTGCTGTAGTAAATAGGGAAGAATTGTTGCTAGACCAAAAGGCAGTGATGGATTCTGAAGTTTCTGTTGGTTGTTCTGCTAATGTTGATGACTCTATTGTTTTGGAGAAGTTAGGAGTTGAGTGCGGCCCTTCTCATTTGTCTTTCTGTGATGCTCCCTTTGTTGCCAGAGATTCTGTTTCTCTTCCTTCTTCTATGAAGAGAGGTAAACGAAAGAAGATAGCGGCCTCTAGTGGTTCTGTTCGTCGTAGTGTCAGGCTTCTGGGTAGCCATTCTAGGTCCTCAGCTGAGTGTCCTGATTCGAACACTGATTACGGTGCTTCGGTTTCAGGCTCAGGTGCACTCTCTTGTTTGGGTAGTTCTTTTTCTTCTTATGCTTTAGGTAATTTGTCATCTTCTGAATTTAGTCAGCTAGCTAGAAATGCTGCTTTTATTTTTTCTGATATTGAGGTCGATCGTGAGTATATGAGGTGTAAGGAACTTGATAGGGCTAGATCTTTAGGTATATGAGGATCATTAGCTGGAATATAAGAGGTTTGAACGACTTAAATAAATGTGATAAGGTTAGAATCTTTTTTAAAGACTACTCTATTGACATTGCTCTTCTTCAAGAGACTAAAATTCTTTGTCTTGATTTTCGTTTTTTTAGAAGATTAGGTGGTTTTCAGTTTAGTAAATGGGTTTTTTTGCCTTCTGTGGGTTCTTCGGGGGGTTTAATGATTGGTTGAAGGGATAATCATTTTAAACTTCTTTGGTGTATTTACAAACAGCACTCTTTACATACTATTTTTGTCAATCTTTCTGATAATTCCTTTTTAAATGTTTCTAATGTTTATGGGCCTAACTCTAAATTAGAGAGGCGTGTTCTTTGGAATGAATGCCTCGAATTTAGATCATTAGCTACCGGATCTTGGATTTTGGGAGGTGATTTTAACGTTACTCATTTTTTTGGGGAGCGTGCTTCTCGTGAAGGAGATTTTTCTGCCATGGAGGAATTTGACCAATTTATTATTAATTCTAATTTGATTGAAATTCCTCTTTCAAACCGAGTTTTTACTTGGTGTAATAACAGAGATTTTCCTTCTTTTGCTCTCTTAGGTAGGTTTTTTGTTAGCGATGAAATCGAGGACAAATTTCCTATCTGTAGAGTATCTGGTTTGCCTTACATGCTATCAGATCATTGTCCCATTATCCTCTCGTGTGATCGTCATAGAGTTTTCAGTAATTCTTTTAAATTTGAAAAAATGTGGCTTTTAGAGCCGTGCTTTCCAAATTTAATTATCAATAAATGGTTGTCTATGAGTTTTTATAATATCAAATTTAGAGATAATTCTGCTAAAGCCTTTGTTCTAAAACTTAGAAATCTTAGGATTTCTTAAATATTGGAATAAGAATATTTTTGGTAACATTAAAATTAAAAAAGAAAATATTCTCAATGGGATGCTTAAGCTTAATAAACTAGAAGAAACTAGACTTTTAAATCCCGATGAGAAGAATGTTCTTAATAACTTAAAAGAGGAGCTTAATTCTATCCTTGAAAAAGAGGAGGTTATGTGGAAACAGAGATCTAAGATTCAATGGATCAACGAAGGTGATAATAACACCAAATTTTTTCATAATATGGATAATAGTAGAAAATGTAGTAATACAATTAATTCCATTTTAATTAATAATGTTAAATTAGTTGACCATAGAGACCTCAATAAGGCTTTCACAGATTATTACAAAGATATTTTTGGTAATAAAAATAAGCATAAAATTAGTGTTAGATGGAATGATCTTTATCCAGCCGTCTCTAATATTAATCTTTCTAATTTAGATCTTCCTTTCACTGAAGAGGAAATCCGTAAAGCCATCTTTGATATGCCGGGTGATAAATCTCCGGGTCCAGATGGTTTTCCTATTTTCTTCTATAAAACCTTTTGGGATGTCTTAAAATTTGATTTAATTAGGTTATTTAATGAATTTTATAACGGTAATTTACAATTAGGTAGATTTAACTCTGCTAATGTTATTTTACTACACAAAAAGTAGGTGTTAATACTTTAAAAGATTTTAGACCTATTTCTTTGATCAACTGCTCTTTAAAATTATCTCTAAAGTTTTAGCTAATAGACTCAGTTTAAGAATGAATGATCTTATTGATTGTTCACAACCAGCTTTCATTAAGGGTGGAAATATCACAGATGGTGTGGCTGTTGTTCAAGAATACATCAATCATTGTTGTAAGAACAATATTACTTGCGCTATCTTAAAATTAGACTTTGCCAAGGCTTTTGATTCTGTTGATTGGGATTTTTTGATTGATATTTTTCATGCTAGGGGTTTTAGTAATAGATGGATTAACTGGATAATGATTTTGCTTAAAACTGGTAGTTCTTGTATTATGGTTAATGGCATTTTAGGTAATAAAATCCAATCTAAAAGAGGTTTAAGGCAAGGGGATCCTTTGTCACCCCTTCTGTTCAATTTGGTCGCGGATGTTTTTTCCAAGATATTAAAAATGCTGTTTTTAATGGTTCTTTAGGTGATATAGGTTATGATGTTTTGAATCATGGTTTATCTGTCCTTCAATTTGCAGATGATACTTTGCCCTTTTCCTCTCATCTTCCTAGACGCATAATTGATCTCAAGTTTATTCTTTATTGTTTTGAACTTTTATCTGGTTTAAATATAAATTTTGATAAAAGTTCTGTTTTAGTTTTAAATGATTTTGATAAAGTTGAAAATTTAGTTGCTAATACCTTAAATTGTGAAACTATGAGTTTTCCTTTCGACTATCTTGATTTTGTTATAAGACCTTCAAAACTAAAACATGATGATTGGTTAATAATCATCGATAAAATTAAAAATAGGATTTCTAATTGGAATGGGAGATTCTTATCTAGAGCTGGTAGACTGGTTTTAATTAATTCTGTTTTATCAGCTCTCCCTATCTGTTGGATGTCTATGCACCTTTTTCCTAATTGGGTGATAGATAAAATTAGAAGAGATTTTCTTTGGAGTGGTGAGAATACAAACAGCTGCTTAAAATGTTTAGTTAATTGGGATACTGTCTGTAAGTCCAAAAAAGAGGGTGGTTTAGGAGTCATTAATCTTCGTAATATGAATTTAGCTCTTCTTGGTAAATGGTTATGGAAATTCAGAGATACTAGTGATAATTCCATTTGGAAGGAGATTATTTCTAAATATTACTACAACGGTAGTAATAATCTATATCAATTTAGTCCTTCGATTTCTAGTAAATTTTCTAATTTTTGGAAATCCATTTTAAAATGTAGTGATATTTTTAACTTAGGTGAAAATATTATTGTTCATTCTGGTAATAATACATCTTTTTGGCATGATAGATGGATTTCCGCTTCTCCTCTTAAGAATGAGTTCAAAGATTTATATGATTTTAAATTTGCATTCATTTCTGATGTTTTTAATTCTGAAAGCGACCCTCCTTGAATTTTTAATTTTAATAGTATTTTAGTAGGCTCCATCCTTAGACAACTTTATTTACTTTATGCTAAGCTAAATCTCTATAATATTGACAATAATAATGATTATATTAGTTGGGAGTGGGATAAGAGTAAGAAATTTTCTTCGAATTCCTTTTACAAATTTATTGATTTTTCGGGTGTTTCTGACAATTGTTTTAAATTTATTTGGAAGTCTAACGCTCCTCCAAAATCCAAAATTCACATGTGGCTCATCATCATGGTAAATTGAACTCTATTGAATTTTTAGAAAAGAAAAATATTAACATTGACAACAAATGTTATTTTTGCAACACATACTCTGAAGATATTAACCATATTTATTACGATTGCTTGGATACTCATTTTATGCTTAAAAATACCCTTAATATTTTTGAGTTTAATTTTAGTTCTAGAATTGCAAATTGTTTTTTCTATTGGAACTCTTTTAGATTTAAGTTCAATAAGGATATTAGATACTTGCTTGATACTATATTCACTATAACTTGTTGGTTCATTTGGTTTGAGCGAAATCAAAGAATTTTTAATAATAAATATTTACATTTTAATAATCTGATAATTTTAATTTCATCTTTCTGCTTAAATTGGGTATCTAATCCTAAATATAAATTAGCCAATAATGTTGCTTTAAGGCATATCTTAACAAGGTTAGATTTAAAATTAACATTTTCAAAATTAACTATAATAATTTTGCCTCTAATAATATTTTTAATAATTCTTTTTCTAATTTAAGTAATGTTCACATGTTGCCTTATAATTTTCTTCCTATTTTAGGGCCTTAAAATAGTTTCTTTTATTGTTGTTATCTTTGTCTTTATTTCCTTCCTTTTTGTTCTTGTTTTCTTATTTGTCTTCCTTTTATTTATTTGAATTGTTTGTTTTTGGTTATAGCTTATCCTTCTTCGTATATACATATATGCTTTTCTTTCTAACTTGGTTTTCCTAGTTTCGTTTCAGGTTTGGTTTAGGTTGGTTGCTTGTTTCTCTTGTCTGGTTTGCAGGATAGCTTGCATCTTTTTACAGGTTGGCAGGATTGCATTACCCAGGGATCCTATTCGCGTCTGGCTTTTCTTTTTGGTTTCGCTATGTCTTTAGAGTGGAGCTCTTCATTTTAATCCACATCTTGGTGCTTCTCCATTTTGGATCATCTCTTATTAGTGATTGGCTTTTTCTCTTCTGAGGCGGCTTTATTGAGTCTTTTTTTTGTTGCTGTTTTTAGTGTATTAGGTTTTAGATACCTCTAACACTCTATTATTGGGCGGTGGCCTTGCCGGGCTCGGTATTAGGGTGTAATGGGCGGTGGCCATGTCGGAACTCATTTGAGAGGTATCTATCTCTCTATTTTTTTACTAGTTTTGCAGACTTGTCACCTGCCAGGCATGTTGGCAGCACCTTTTTATTTGTTATATGTATAACTTCATGTGTGCTCTCCTCTTTTATTAGAGGATCACACATTTTTCTCAAAAAAAATCTCCAATTTTTGTGACAACATTAGTGCAATAAACCTATCTAAAAACCTAATAAATCATTCTTGAACGAAACATATAGATATTCGTCGTCATTTTTTAAGAGATTATATCAAAAAATAAATAACTCTAGAATTTGTAAATACCAAAAATCAAATAGTTGATATTTTTACAAAACCTCCAAGCGAGCAAAATTTTACTAAGTTAAGATGTAAACCATATATTGTATCGTTACACGATTTGTAATAAAATATTTTTTTTCTGGCAGTTATATATATATAATTAAAAAAACCTTACATATCTTCCACTAGCTGAAATTTTCAACTATTTTTTAGCCGCTTTTTCTTTTCTTTTATTTCTAACAACTTATGTCTTACGGCTGACATTCTTTACCAACTAATAAACGAAACTTACTCCCCTTAAAATAGTATATAAAATTTCATGTATATGTATATGTATATGTATATGTATATGTATATGTATATGTATATGTATATGTATATGTATATGTATATGTATATGTATATGTATATGTATGTGTATGTGTATGTGTGTGTGTGTGTGTGTCTATATATATATGAGAACCTCATCAAAAAAATTATCCAAAATTTTATACTTAACCAAAGAAACAGTTTTCAAAACTAGTATATCAAAAATGTTTCCAGATCATGATTCTACATATTCCGCGATTGGCTATGCCTCCCCATCTTCCGAGAGCACCTACGTCACTCCAACAAAAGTCACCCCGACATCATCTCCATCTCTAAATATCATTCCTTCACCTACTTACCATACTAGCTTCTCTCCAAAAGGAAAGAAAGCCAAACATGGAATTGACTTTCAATCAGCCTCTCTCTTCGACAAATTTGACGATATCCATCATTATCAATAGGAAATGATAGGAGTTCAAAGAGAGATGTATTATGAACAATGACGTCAAGGTGCTCATCTTAACTTTCTTAAAAAATGTATCCTCGCCATTTATTGTCATTCACCTACGAAAGATTGCTTACATCAGCGGTCTCCTTGTGCACGAGAGACTCCTTCAAGAGCTCACAAGTTCACTCCATGAAGGTTATGTGGAGAAGGGATATCTAATACATAACTTAGTCTTGTACGTTCTTACTGGTAACCACTTAAGCCGTCAATCGAGAATACCAAGATTGAAACGAATTATTGGGAGAAACAAAACTATCACTCTCCTGATTCTCCGACTGACAAGTAAAGAAGTATTTTCATCCACATCTGACGGTTAACATATATATATATATATATATATATACACATATATATACATACATACATACATACATACATATATATATATATACAATTATGTTTACAATCATTTGTAATTCTTTTATTTTCAATAAATATTTTTATCAAGATTTATAGAGGCAATAAGAAAATTTTCAAACGACCAAACGTTTGAAACGAAATGTCAAACTTTTGAATAGATGCATGGGAATCTATTTTTCGTGAGGTCAGACGTCTACCAAACCTCATATGTCTATAAAAGTAAGACCAATATTTCTTCCTTCAGTGCGGATGCCTGTATAATATGCCAAATATATGTTGGCTCTCTCTGGAAATAAAAAATACTAACAGTTCAGCACGGACGTCAGAAAAAAGTCAGACGTCTGTTCAGACCCTCTACTAAATAAAAAGACCTATCTGCTTAAGCACAGACATCTGAAATTATAGTTAGACATCTGTCTCAACGCATTGGAAACGTACCATTTTCAAATACAAATGTCTATACTTCTTCTCAGGCATCTTCTCTGCCTACAAACATTTCCATGCTCAGATGTCTGATACCCCAATTCCAGACGTTTGAACGCAACTTCTACCCCACCATTTCACCCTCCTTTAAATTATCTTTTACACTTTCTTTCTTTTTCACCATTCATTTTTCAAAACCCTCAGAAAAACCTAAAACCCCAATTCAATTTACTCTCTCAAATTACCAAATCAATTGGCCCTAAACCTAAGGATCTGGTTCCAAAAGATCGCAAAGCTTCCACAGAAAAAAGTTCACAATCACCCTCTTAATAATTTGTCACCAACTACCACATTGAGGAGTGGATTATGGAGAAGGAGCATGGCAAACAAAGGATATAAGAATTAGAGAAGAAACACTTCCATATCGGACCGTTCTATCCTATTCGCTGTTTCATCCACTATGATGCGATGGATCTGTTTAAGGATACCCAGCTCTACCACTTGGTCAATTACGACGACAATGCTGGGAAAATTAACCAACTTGCAGTATTTCTATTCTTAATTCTTTGTTCATTAACCCTTTGGAATCCCTCTGATGAGGATAACTGAATCTGGACTAGTGTTTATGGTCATTTGATAAAACTCAATGTCGAAATGATTGAGAAAATCCTTAATAGCTCTTAAGATGGAATTCCATTACAAGAAGTTCCTGATAAACGCTATGGCCCCAGAGATGCTATTACTCATCTTATCTAGGATGACGACTTCTGATATTTAGAACCATATAATTTTCGTCCACCAACTTGACTTCTTAACCATATGCTTATAAACACTGTCATCCCTAGATTTTGTAGTCACGAACAAGTTTACGATGACGATCATAAAGCTTTGTGTGCTAGTTTTGATCAAATTAAAGTAAATTGGGCACAATACATTTTTGACCAAATTAAAAGTTTTTAGACACCAACCCGTTTTAGCATTGTTCATGCTTCCTACATCATGGGAATTCTACGCTCAGTAGGAATTCCTTCATATCTCTCTCAATATGAAGAAATATCTGTCAAAGATTGTGGCATTAGATTTCTCTCCTTAATACATCTCCCAGAAACACCACCGAACATAATTCCCTTTTTCCAGTATCAACCTCGTCAACAACATCAACAAGCATCTACTACTCGACCTTCCCAACCTCCCAAAGCTTCGTTGTCTACAGAGTATTACTCTGATTCTGAAGTATAGGAAGCTAGGATAGTAGCGGGTCCAGGAGAGAACTATCGAGATATTGCACTACAAAACCAACATTTTCTTTTCTTAAACCAATAGGTGCTAGATAAAAAGATGTCACGTTTGGAATGGTCTTTTTCTACTCGTATGACCAAAGTAGAAAAAACATTAAAAAAGATCGTTTCAGCTTTTGGAAAGGTTCTCTGAAAAGTTCGCGGTCATTCTTCCTCTCGCTCTTCATCTTCTCCGTTCCCTACACCACCACCACCACTAACTTTTCACTCGGGTCCATCTTTTGGAGCAGTGCCTTCATAAGAATGACCATAACACTCTCTTCATGGAAAATCCCCTATTTGTCTTGATACCAAAGAGAGCGAGGGATTATCCTTTCTCTCAAAAGATCCTCAAGCTCCACAAGACCCCCAAAAATATAGCTACTACACATCATTCTTGGGTCATTCTATTCAGGAAGATAAGGAGTATGCTGACCAATCTCAATGGCATCAAGGTACATATAATAAGGACTCTTCAAGCTTCCAGGGATATTATCACTATGAGTAGGATTTTCCTTGTGAATCTGGTAGTATTTATGTATGTGTTCTTATTTTGCTTTGTTCTAAAACTATGTGCTTGTATAACTAATTGATACTTCTCTGTAGTTATCTATGGACTTATATTTTTTTCCCTTTCTTATATTTTACTCCATCTATATGTCTTTTTGATAAAGTCAAAGGGGGAGAAATATCATACTACGTGCATATAGGGGAGTAATCACATTAAGGGTGAGTTATCTGTTTAACTGATAAAGCGATTGTATAGTTGTCATCATCAAAACAGGGGAGAATGTTAGGATCACTATTATATGATTTCGATGACATCAACTATACAATCATACACATACAATATATATTTTATTCAGTTATAGGTAAAAAATTAGAAATCAACTTCAAGACGACTAGAAATGGAGAAGAATCGTCAGTATTAGAAAATCTAATATAGTGTGTTATTGTCATAGATATATAACTTGTAAAATCTCCATTAGTAGTTTTTTAACATAAACATTACATGGAAATATTCTTTCAAATCTTAATATATCAAAAGACTGAAGTGTAGAAAGCAGCATATGTCAGATGTCTGACATTGTATATCAGACGTCTGTCTAAAGCTTCCCATTTTAAATACGAATACACATATGACGTTTGTTAAAAAATTCAGATGTATGAATCTGGTTTATGTTAAATATATACATATATATATGCTCGAACATCTAAAAATTATGAACAGATGTTTGTGCTGGGTAATGACCATAAACTACGAGTAGTCATCTGCTTCATTTTAACAGTTGCTTCCATAACTCTTCACCGCATCTCTTCGTACTAAATGATTGCAACCTTTAAACTGAAATAGAAAACTCTAATGGATACTACTTTTCACAAAACTCTTCAACATCTATAAATACGTAAAGACTCCATGAATTAACTCGCTTGAATTTTCTAAATCTCATATCTATATTCTTTGCATATTCTGATTTCTAAAAGCAAGTCAATATCATTCTTTATCACTTCCTAAAAGCAGAGCTTCACGTACACATACTATTCAAAGGAGATTATAGGAAGATTTGTACTGTGCAGACAAAATCAATGTTTCCTAGAACACATACTTGTCTTAGAAAGAACTTTTATTTCAAGACTATTCCTCCGGGCAAAGCGAGGGTTTTTTTACTAGTTAAAGCCGAAGAGGAGCTTTGGGTTTGGACGTAGGACGGGAGGTCTAAACCGGTATAAAAAATCTGGTGTGATTGTTTCTTTACTATTATTTACTTTATTCTGTTAGTTATAGGATATCCTTTTATTACACTTGTATATTAGATATAAATACATGATCCATACACTCTTTCAAAAGGTGGGTTAGATCAAACGGCACTCATAGCAACAGTCGCTATGGATGCAGTTCGATAAAGATTTGAATTTCTAATTCAAATTTGTTTTATTTCAAAATTAGTTTACAAAGTTTTCAAACTTAATTAGTAATGTTAAAAAGTAATTAAGTTTTAACATAATTAATTAATTAAAAGGTAATTAGTGCTAAATTGGTAATTAAGAAGGTGATTAAAGGTTTATCATCGCTTAAGTTAAATTAATGACTGTTAATTAATTAATAAAGTTTTAATTAACATTTTATATGGTTAAGAAGTAATTAAGTGATTAATAATTATTTAATTAAGATTAATGGTTAATTAATTATCAAGTAATTAATGGATTATTTAATTAATTAGGGTCTAACTCTTAAACAATTTGGTTTAACCTTAACCAAGTTGCATTAGGAAGTTAATTAGTATTTAATCAAGTTCATTAAGCCTAATTATAATTTAATTATGATTTAATCTTGATTGAAATTAGATTAATTAAGATTTAGTTAGGGTTTAAGCTAATTAAATATGCTTTTAACTTTTCAAAGGTGACTTTAAACTAAACAGAATGTGTTTTAATCAATTTTCTTTTTCAAAGTAAATCGATTCCATATCAAAGGATCTCTTATCTGGACACTTAAGTAACTCATATGATTTGGAGAATTAAGTGACATCCGTTAGAAGAACAAAACACCATTCTACTATTGTGTAAGTGGTTTGATTGTGTGGACATCTATTATGCAGAATAAATCTCTGTTCTATTATAAATTGATTGAATTGTTTGGACATCTATTTAGCAGGATAAATCACCATCCAGTTATTATGTTTTTGGACTTGTATATGCTAATTAGTTTTATTGACGTGTTATTCCCTGATTAGATATGAATTGTAATTACATATATGTTAGCTTATGTAAATAATAATTATGTGATTTGGAAATCGAATTTAGATTAAATGGTGACTTAAATTAGTATCATTGGGACTGCTAAGCCTCGTTTGGAATTTATAAAGTATGGTTATAATTTACTTTAATTCTTTAATCAGTTTAAGGCTATGGTTTTATAAATGGTTTTTTCAAGTTATATAATTCTTATAAAGGTATTTATAAAGGATAACTTGTTTATAGAAAGGGGTTTTTCTAACGAAAAAGGTTATTAAGGTGTTTTACAAATGATGTTTTGTAAATGATATTTATAAACGATATTTTATAAAGGTGTACAGAAAGTTTTATATAAGGAGTTTTAAAAATAGGAAAAAATTTATAAATCATTTCAAAGATTTAGAAAGAGGTTTATAAATTAACTTAAGGGTTTATAAAAGTGGGTTATAACTTTATTTTGAAAGTAATAAGTTAACTGAAATATGAGATGAGCTTTTAAAAAGGGAATTTTTGATAAAGGATAAGCGGAATGTTTTATTTGGAAAAAGTGTTTGGTTATTTAATATGGGATTTGGAAAGAAGAAAACTTTGAAAAAAAATTAAATTACGTATATTGATAAGATAAGTATATGATTTTGTTTCAAGGCATGAAAAGTAAAATGTCTTGGTAATATACTTATGCCGTAGAGATAAGTATATAAATATTTCCAAGTAAAAAGGAAATGTAAGAGGTTTGGGAATAGTATTTTGAAAAGATCTCGTGATCAAATTTTATAAAGTGGTTTTATTAACTAAAGAGGATTAATAGAGGCTTTGTGGATCCAATATGGAAATTAAACCATGATTTGATGTTTGTTTATTTGATAGTTAAATAATCGACTATTAAAGTTGAACCCAAAATGTAATTTTTGGAACTATCTAGGAGAAACATGAGAATTATATGGTACAGTTACCATCGAAGGTGCTATATGATATAAACTCGTTCATTCTTCTAAGACGAATGATAAGGAAATCCATCCACAAAAGGTTAGGAGGTGAACTTTGCTCTTGTCATTTGTCTATATATTTCCTAAAGAACTAGGGTTGAGTTTACCGAAAAATACCGAAAGTTGTTTCGAAGAGACAGGGATTGGATATGTTATTCGGAAACCACTTCGATCCAACCCAAGCATTTCGTAATGAAGACATCTTGAAGCATGAGATCGAAGACAAGGCCAATGAAGTACAAGGGCTCCTCGCTACTAATCCTGAGGGTGATTCCAAAATGGATGTAGTAGAAGTAGTGCCTTATGTTTATCCTTATCCTGGATAACTTTTATGGATGAATGTTGGCACTGCATTACAGCCTGAAGGGCAGTGTCAACATTCCAAGAGGGACTTCTATTCAGAAAGGTAAAACGTAGCCTCAAGCCTCATCAACCGGGAATGACTAAAACAGAGGATATGCAGCAGGGCTATGTTGGTTGCACCCATTAGGGTATATCATCGCCCTTCTAGATACATACACAATCATCAATGAATTCATGTAAGTGGGAGTGCTCAGTTAAAGGTTGCAAAGAAAACGGGATGATGATATATTCGGTACTATCCAACAAGGGGTAGGCCGGTTCCGCGTTGGCAGGGGTCATTAGGTACAACCTCGGTATATTTTTTAGAGGTGTACTGTGGTGGTCGATACCCTAGTAGCCTAGTCATTAGTTGGAATCCATTCTCCGATACGTGCCTTACGTTTTCTATTGTAGTGCCTAGTATGTTAAAACGTGAGATGCGAGCATTTTAGCTATTTTACTATTTGCTTTAAATATAGACACTATGATAATATCACTGGATTTTGATATAAAGTGTTTTGGTTATCGTAAGGTAAAAACCCATTCGTTTTATGTGCGGTGCGGTCTTATGAGATACCCTTTGTTGAAAGGTTTTCAAATGTAGAAATTGGTTTGGTTGTTACTTGTTATCGAGTTTTACTCACGCTAGTTTACCAGACCGACCCGGGCATTATTCCATGTAATGCTCGGGTCAGACCGAGCATGTTTGTTGGGTTAGCTTTAGATGTTTGGAGTTATGGAGTCGAGTTGGATGCCTAGGACGTACTCTTGTATCTTGGATATCTTCCGTTGTGTATATGTTATGTGTAGTTTGTCTTCTTTTGTAACGATAAGTGTTATAACTGTCCAACTTTGATATGTATATGTATAGAAAAAGAGGGTCTTAGATTTTGTAAATACTTAATTATATTATATATTATTCCATTGCAGTGTGAGATTTCGTGTTTATTCCAAGTTCTTTTATCTCCTTTATTTCCTCTAAAAATCTGTCTTTTCAACACTTAGTTGTTCGGCATGTTAATGTCGTAAATGTATTAGTGTCAACTTCTGAGGTTCAGAACGTTATATGAAGGGAGATCTAAGTTTGGGCTTTATACATAATAATTTATATCATATTTATTTAAATTCTCAAATAAACGACTAGACTTTTTGAGTCTGTACGATCACACGATGCATCCGATCGACATGAAATCTGTTTGGGTACATCATTCATTTTTCTAGATCCAATGGCACTAACTGCATCTCCATTTGAGACTACACCACAAAAGGCTAATTTCACATATTTCATGGCCATCGGATCATCCGATCTCCAAATATAGCGATACTTATACTCATTTAAATTCACAACGTCAATCTGAACTCAAAAGAAGCGGTCTCGAGTCCAGATTCGACCGTATTCGAAAAATACATTTTCGGGCCTTCATTTAATTAATGATTAAATATTTAAATATCTTATCATTAAAAATACGGGTCATTACACATGCTTTGTATGGAGGAAGTGCTTAAGACTCTCCATGTAGATAAGCTTAAGACTAAGTTTTCTAAGTGTCATTTTTGGAGAGAGGAGGTCCACTTTTTGGGCCACATTATTTCAGAGAGTGGTTTGGCTGTAGATCCGAGTATGATAGCTGCGGTTCAGGATTGGCATCATTCAAAGAATTCCATGGTGTAGAGCTTTCTTGGTCTTTCAGGTTATTATAGGAAGTTCAACAAGGACTTGCTAAGATTTTTGCTCCATTGATTCTCCTTACTAAGAAGAATCTTGTCTTTTCATGGGATTCTAGGTGTGAAGATGCTTTTATTAAGTTGAAGGAAACTTTGACTGGTGCACCAGTGTTAGTGTTGCAAGTTGGGACAAAACCCTTTACAGTTTATATTGATGCTAGCGATACGGGTTAGGAGCAGCTTTGATGCAGGAGGGCAGGGTAGTGTGCTATGCAACTAGGCAGTTGAAGACCTATGAGAGGAACTACCCGACGCATGATCTTGAGTTAACAACTATGGTTTTTGCACTTAAATTTTAGAGACATTATCTTTTAGGGGAGAGATTTGAGCTTTTCACTAATCATTATTCCTTGAAATACTTGTCCTCCCAAAAGTACTTGAACTTCAGACAGCAGAGATGGATAGAGTTCTTGGTGTCTTATGATTTTGGGATTTATTATACCCCAGGCAAGGGGAATGTAGTAGCGGATGCTTTGAGTAATCAGAGAGCATTATTGAGTCCTTTATTTTTGTAGTGGAGGCATCTGGAGTTTATTTCTACTTTTAATTTTTGACCATTATTGGATATTACCCCAGGATTACTAACATCCTTAGATGTTCAACCGAATTTGATGGAGCAGATTGGATCTAGGTAGAGAAAGGATGTTGAGCTAGCTGATATTTTAGATAGGTTGGGCAAAGGAGAGTCATCGAGTCATCTGAGGCGTTACTCCATAGACTCGAGAGGTGGTTGCAGTGGGACGATAGGAATTATGTTCCACGTAGTGTAGAGTTAGTAGATGTGGTACTAGCAGAGTCTCACCATTCTATGTGACTATTCATCTCGGTAGAATAAGATATATCACGGTATGAAGAGAGATTTCTTTTGGTCTAGGATGAAGAAGCAAGTGGCAGACTATGTGACAAAGTGTATGACTTGTTGGAGGGTGAGAATGAGCAGAAGAGGCTTGGAGGGTTGTTGCAACCTTTGGATATTCCTCAATGGAAGTAGGAGAGCATCTTTATGGATTTTGTTGATGGATTACCCAGATCTAGGAGAGGGAATAAGAGCATTTGGGTCATTTTGGATAGATTGACCAAGTACGCTCATTTCATACCAATGAGGAGCACAAGAACAACAGCATCATTGGTAGATTTATATGTGAGAGAGGTTATTAGGCTTCATGGAGTTACTACCAGTATAATTAGTGATAGAGACCCATTTTTTACTGGTGAGTTTTGGTGGATTCTACAGGAGGCTTTAAGGATTGAGTTGAATTTCAGTATAGCATATCATCCACAAACTAATGGACAAACAATGAGGGTAAATTGAGTTTTGGAGGATTTTATTAGGTATGTATCATCGACTTTGGAGCTTTTTGGGAGGATTACTTACCACTGATTGAGTTTGCTTACAATAATAGTTACTAAATTAGCATAAGGTTGGAACCATTTGAGGCTTTGTATGGCAGACCTTGTAGATCACCATCATGTTGGTGGGACACGATGGATATGATCATTCTTTGACCCAAGATGGTTAGGGAGACATCAGAAAGAGTGGAATTGATTCGAAGGAGGATAAAGACGGCTTAGGATAGGCAGAAGTCTAATGGGAATAGGATGCATTCTGAGTTAGAGTTTGCAGTGGGAGACATGGTGTTTATGAAGGTTTCACCCTTAAGACAGAAGTCTTATGCAAAAAGGATTGGGAAGTTGGCTTATAGGGTTGAGCTTCTAGAGAAGTTAGTTGGAGTGCATGATGTTTTCATGTTTTGCACTAGCGAAATTTCCTACATGGTTCAGTAGTTTTAGTTGAGCCTAGTCCGTCAGTGGAGGTTGAGGTGGAGCATGAGTCATGCATCCACCGTGCACCTACCCATATCTTAGGACATGGCACCAGGCAACTCTTCAACAAGAAGATTAGATTAGTAAAGGTTCAGTGGGGGGACGATGCAGTGGAGAGTACATACGTGCCTGATGAGAAGATTCGAGCTCCCTACCCACAAATCTTCTCTGGTATGTCTTAAATTTCAATCTTTCTTTAATTAGAACCCTTAGGTAGAAATTGAGGGAGAGAGGGTAGGCTATCTTAGGTAGAGAATTTTGGATGGTAGGCATTTTATTAAACATGTCAATATTACATGTTATGAGTAATGGATACTAATGGATGCAACTGGTTGCATTTCCACACGTTAGAATAATCGGCCATATTGGTACACACTTATATCATGTGCATATTATTTCTCGATTGGTTGCTACATATGGTTGTTATGCATATGGTTGTATGGTAGAGCATACATGTAGAATTATAGGTCAATCATTAGGTTCTTGAATACATTTGAATGCATGGCATGAGCATACTTGCATAAATACGAGGTCGACTGAATCCGTAAACCAACTACTCTTCTACATTAGTTCCGGTTCATATGCATTACACGTTGCATAAGTACATAATTGCATTACAAATATTAAGGCCTATGGTTACCGTGGATAATGGATGAGTAGATGGATGTAGACTTTGGTTGCTGGTTGTTAGTTGCATTTTTATGTCCAAGGAGATTTCGGGGACAAAATCCTAAGGGGCAAGGAGAATGTAACACCCCGAAAAATTTCTAGAATAAATAAGAAAATATAATTAAAAGTTAAGAATGAAATTAAAAGTAAAAATTTCATAAACTTTCGAATTTGGTTATGGGACTTGCACCATTGTGTCTGCAGTAATTTTTTGGACAATTTTCATATATAATTTGTCAAAATTCGAGTTAGTATGAGAGAGTTACCAGTACCAAAATAAAAAGAAGAAAGTTTAAAAAGAGGGAAAAATATAAAGTATATACTGGGCCAGGTCGACCATCACAAGGTCCAGGTCGACCAAGGGCGATAGACCCGATCCCTTGTTGATCGAGTGATTGTGATGGCAAGTCGTTTTAATTTCTGCGTGCCTGATTGTTTTGTAGCGGCCAAGTTTTTGAGCAACGAACAAGATTAGCTTAGGGTTTGATTTTATGGCTTGCATTAGTTAAGTTCTTCTATAAATAAGCACCTAGTGTTAACCTAAAGTCTTAGTCTTCTCCATTACAGTGAAGCTCTACCAAATTGAAATCTGAAAACCCTAATTTCCAAATTAATTTTTAATCCCCCAAACCAAATCTACATAATAATCTAAATCAAAATTAAAAGAAAGATCAAACATTGGAAAGGAGGCTAAGCAGATCTAGAGGAAACAAACGGAGTTGGAACCAGATCTAGAGTGACAAAGGTGAGTGGGCGAAGATCTAATAGGATATTGAACCAGTTAATTTTAGTTATATTTTATGTTGATTAGAATGTAGTGACCTAAGTTTTTAATCAAACAAATTGAAATTAGAAATTACAAACCCCTTGTTTTAAATTGAAATTGGTCACTAGAAATTAGGGAACCCTAAATCACACCTTAAATTAAAATGGAATTGAGAATCTAATTATGAATTAGGGTTACCCAGCATAGTTAATGACTTTGACCAGATTAGCACAAACGAATAAAATAAAAATCAAACCATAGTAATTAAAAAAAACCGAAACCTATAAAAATAATAAAGGGGATGGTCGACCGTGCATCCCATCGATCGACCATAAGCGGTCAACCTATGGGTAGCCAGGTCAACCGTCCGCAGGCCAAATTGGGCATTTCAATTGTTTTGGGCCCTGAGCCCAATAAGTGTATGGAACTTGGTAATTTCTAAGCTATGTTGAATTGTTTATAGAAACAGATATGTTCAAGAGAGATGGTAGGGAAACGAGTTTTGATTAGGTCGTTAGTGCGAATTTAGTTCGTGTTTCCATGTTATCGTGTTGGATGAGGGGAGCTCCTGAAAGATGGGCGATTTATTTTGCATTAGACTCAAGGTGTTACAAATGAGTAAGTGTAGCACTAGTCAAGGGCATCTCTAAGAGTTCGGTGTTAACAGGAGATCCAGGTGTTGCATGTTTTTATGGCGCAAGCATGACACAGGTGGACATTAGCTAGGATGGTAAGAGGCCGTGGGTCGATATGAAGCAAGGTAAGGCCCAGTACTGGCGGAAGTACATGCATGGCGACTCTAAAGTGGTACATAAGAGGTATTTTACTGCTATGATCGAGAGGGAGTGCGGATGCATACTATGGGTCACTTTGCGAGTTTGCATTTTGTGTTCTTCCTCTCTAGGCATAGTGTGAGCTGGAATGGAATAGTAGATCCCCAATTTCTCGATTCTTCGAGTGATGTTCGATTTGTAGATGAACCAATATGTTAAACTGATACCCTTAAGTACATGACCTTAGGTATGCATAGACATGTTACACAGTCTATATCACTTAGAGTAGATTTAGAATTAAATGTTTTTGACTTTCATATTAGTCTTGTTCTCATTCACCAGACATATGTCTAACCCATTCTTTTTTTCCATTCTTCCCTACCATATGTGGACAGGGCAGTAGGTGATTGGTCCATCATTGCTTTCAGACTATCATGCTTGGAGTCAAGCTTTTCACCTTTATTCTTTATCTTGTATTTCCTATCAGTACATTTATTTAGGTATTTTGCTTCTGAGGGATTGCTTTTATGATAAATTTTGATTTTGGGATTATGTACCGATATTTTATGAGACTACGATATTATTATGCTTTTTGTTTTTCTGAGATTATTTACATATATCTGATAATATGTTTCTGTTATGATGACGTTTAGGTTAGATAGTTTAACTCTTGTATTAATATTTTAGTACCCGTGATGCCATTTTTACTTTAAACCGATAATTCACATTTCTTAATGTGATGATTTTTAGGCATGTCAAGAGATGCGCATTGTCACATATCCTCTAGATCAATAAAGTGCCTTAAGGCTCGCAGATGGCACCTCCACCCCATCACTTGGAGACTAAGTCATAGCAAGATAACTTCACCTCTTGAACCTTATGGTTTCCCATTGGTTCCACTTATGCCTCTTATTGGTTGACATAGTTTTTTCGACTTCCAACCTTACTGCCTGCTCAAATTTTGTCGACTTAATGGACTTTTGACAAAAGTCTCTAATCCCCCTTGCAAAAGAGGTGGCAACCCCAAACCGTTCCCCTAAAAAATGGGTTAAAAACATTATTCATCTGAATAAAGTGTCGCCATGCAAACAACTATTCTCTGTACTTCCTTTTCCTACCTAGGAAAAGTGCCTACGTACATCAATCACTCCGTGCTCCATGTTGTCTTCTAACACAATAATGCCATAGTATTGCCCATAAGTGGGAATACGTCCAAGCCATTATTACCAAGCGGCATCCAATTCGGGCTCGATGTACATTTTAAATTACGATCAATGATATTAAGGAACTTAGCACTTAATGCATCAATCTAAACACTTCCAGACATGGTCTCTTTAGCTATAAATAAGGGATCCCATGCACTTCTACAATGATCAAATTTTCTACTCTCATAAGATATATTTGTTAGCTACTCTTGTAAAGGCCACTAAAATCATCTCTTGGAGCTAAATCACTCGAAGTAATTAAATCATCAACTACTAGTGGACGTAGATCATTACTGAGATTGAACCACTCTATATTCTGTGTTATTTACTTTACTTGCACTATTTATAACTCTCTTAATCATCCTTTATTCTACACTTGTAACCAAGATTTTTGTAAGTAAACTTCGCTAAAATTCTCCTTTAATCATAGTTCCGAGGTTGGCTAGAAATATAGTCAATAAACATATTCATACCTCCAAACATAGTTTAATACGTCTAGCCACAACGTTTAAACGTTCGAACGTCCAAAGGAATATTTTTGGCTCTATGGATATTTGGTCAAAACTTGTAATCATTTACTTCTTGATCTCAAACATCCAAACTTGAATTTCAAGCATTGGAATTTCATAAAAATGAACGTGAAATTGTGGATTTATGCTATAAAATTTCAAACATCTGAATTATAAATTCAAACATCTACTTTGTTGCTAATTTCAGATTTTCACTATTTTGTTGAGTTTTCATTATCTTTTATGCATTTTGTTAGACTATATTTATATCTACATATATGTTACCGGGGTACAGTATAACATTTATATAACTATTTCACCAAGTTCTTCATATTACATTTCTCAGTTCGTCTCTATTATTATTATCTTAATTTTATTACAAAGTTATAATTCTCTTTTTGTTACATCTTTCTTCCTTGTGATCATATCATTTATCCTTATAAAAATATAGTTTTATCAGCTTATTAACTGAGTATAATTATATCACTTTCGAATTCATATGTTATTTATACGTATATATAATAAAGCAAACTAATATATGGTTCATTTATCTACTTTTTTTATTTGCCTTCTTCTACATTTCTTTACGTAAGTTAATTAATCATCATTAATGGCCAATTACCCATCTCTAATATAAATTCCAATATCGGCATCCAAAGTTGAATATGTATATTAACTTCTAAATCATATCAAATATGGCTATTAACCAAACTTAGGCTATGAACAATAAAAAAGCACATTTTTTATAATATTAAAAGCATACATGATATTACATACCTTAGTAAATAAATTTACACTCCTAATTATCCATAAAGGTTGAAATTAAGTAAGAATCACCTTCTCCATCGCTATTTGGATCTATCCTAGTCTCCAAACTCCACAAATCCATTTGATATTGTATCTGCTTGTGACTCTTTTCATTTTGATCTCTTAGCCTCCAAATTTTCTAAATATGGCTGAAAATTACTTTGGTAATTTTAAATTTAGGTTTAGGGATATATTTTGGTTCATTTGGTAAGGGGAAGAGAATAATGAGTAACTATATGTACTCTTTCTTTAGAACCATAAGGCCTATATCATTCCTACTTAGGTATTTATAGACCTTAGGACCAGGCTAACTCATTCATATGCCACTATAAATTTTGTAACACTCCGTAATTTTACGTAATTAAATAATTAAATTAAAAGAGTAAAATCGTAATTTTTCATAAAGTGAAAAATAGTAAATTTCTTATGGGGATGGAATTTAAGCTTGGGACCTATCTGATTGCATCCGAAATGTCGTCTATAGTCAAAAATTAAATATAACTTGTTGAATTTGGTTAAATGGGATAGAGATTAGAAGAAGTCAAATCCTATGACATTTTTATAATATAATGATTACGAGATTTTATACTATATGTGCACTATTTCCGACCTATAAATAGACGTGTAAACTTTATTTTCTAATCCTATTTTAATCTAAATACCTCACTGTTACCCTTTATCAATCTGCACCAAATCCTAACAAAATCACAACTTTCTTTTTTTTTCTTTCTCGTCTTCCTGCTTTTTCATCAAAATTTGAAAATTCATAACTTCTTTATTACTCAATGGATTTCGATGAAACCTATGGAAAATAGAAGGATGCGAAGAATATCATGATCTCATATCATTTTAGAGCCACAATTCATAAGATCAAAGGCATAAGAGACTCGAATAGCGAAGAATAATGATGAAATTTCGTACACAATTTTCCTTCTTCTTTATTAAACTTCAAAATGAGTATCTCTCTCGTTTCTTAATGAAATTGATGATCTACCATCAAAATGACAGTGGATACGATAATTATGATTTGGTAAAGGAGAATAGACGAATTTACCAGGAATCTAGGAGTAAAAGGCACGGGACAATAGAGATAATGTTGGGTTCTTCTTCATTCAAGAGTTTCCGTGAGTGTGACTCTTCCTATTTGTGTATATATTGATAATACATGGTAATTCACTCCTTATGATCTTAAATCAAATTAAAAATGATGAACTGGAAAAAATGATTTTTTAAATGTACATGATTAGGATGTAGTACGCCATGGCTAAATAATTTTAAAAAATTATTTTTTAATTGTAAATAGATAAAGTTTGATCCCTACCTAAATAAAAAGTGTAAAACAAAAAGGTACTTTAAATTAGACATATTATACATCAAAACTATATTTATTGATGACATGAATCCATTGGTCATGTTTGTTTGATGATATAAAGTAATATTATTTAATTAAATAATTTATAAAATTATAGAAATGGCTTTGAACTTTAACACTTATAACTTTAATATACGACCTCCATTTCATATAGGGGTTGCGGCATAGTGATCGTGGCGAGATGAGGAACGCTTTAGTACATTGTTTTCTATATTGTAAGATGTTCCAGAGTATCTTATTATATTAGCTTCATTGCACGGTTTTGCATTTATGGATTAGGGCTTAATCCAGTAGCTTTGTCAATGGTGGGGCAATGACAATTTTTGGGCTTTCCCCTATTAGTGTCCTAGACCATTGGAAAAATGACTAGCTTGGACTTAACATCAATATACGATAGTCTGAGGAGATGAGTCCTCAATATATCATAGTTTGAGGAGTTAAGTCTTCAATATAACATAGTCTGACAAGCTGAGTCCTCAATATACCCTAGGCTGAGGAGATGAGTCCTAGATATTGTTCAAGGAGCTAAGTACTCAACATACCATAGTTCGACGAGCTAAGTACTCAATGTACCATAGTTCGAGGAGTCAAGACCTTAATATAGGATAGTCCGAGGAGTCGAGTCCTCCATATTCAATTTGGTGTTACGATACGGTTAGAGGAGCTAAGTCCTTAGTACATGACGTAGCAATTGTGGGGTGACACTTTGGTGTCAACCATGGGCATGTGACTAGGCATGTAATATTATTTAGTTAGACCTTCGGTGTAGGTATAATATAATATGATGTTGATGAGGCTTAATGAAAGAATTTATGCATTTTTTTGTTGTATAACCTAGTTGGGCCTGTGTAATTATGATCTACTCCAAATAAATTATAATAATAATTAAAACGATTTCCTATAAAGTTAGAAATGCCGATGTTTAAGATTTTTGGAAAAAATAAAGAAGTTGATGTTGTTAATGTTTCAAAAAATAACAACTCCTTTTAATGTTTACTTTTCTTTTGATAAGGAAACTTCTAAAAGAAATAACAACAAAAATAATAACAACAACATTAATGATGATAGTGATTTAACAACTTCTCCCCTACTAATAATGATCCATTTTAATCTATTTTATGGTACATTTTGAAACAAATTTAATTATCACATTTTCTTTACACTTGTGTGAAATTTCTAATTTATAAATTTAAAATGGTGTGTTTTAAATGTTTATTTTTATAAGTCAAATTTCAACCATTTTTGATAGAATATGAACTAAAAAAGATTTAAAATTATTATTTTAAACTTGTGGAAATTTTCAATAGCAATATAAGTATTTTTAATGGAAATTAAACGTTTTACGAAAAAAAACTCTTAAAAAGGTGCGTTATTAACTAATTTAACATTTCAGAAATTATTTTAGGATTTGAAATCAAAATATTTAGTAGCCATAAACAAAAAATTTAAAATCATTTTTTTATATGTATATATAACGTAATGTTAAAGATGTTGGAAATTGGCTAATTATAAAGTAAAATGAAATTATTTCAAATCAAGTTATATTTTGAGTAATTAATATTGAATTATTAAAACTATAAAAAAAATTGAGTTTTGGAAGTTGAATGTTTTTAGGTAGGGATATTTCTAAAAATTGTTGAAAAGAAATTAGATTTGGAAACTAAAATTATATAAATTGTTTTATAGGGATACTTACGGATAGATTTGAAATGACTAAACTGAAATAAATCTTGGTTATGATTTCTATGAAATGATTTAATATAAAATGTTTAAAGTAAAACTTTTGAAAATTTGTTTATGTAAAATTTAAGAAATTTATTTAAAAAAATTGATGATCAAATTAAATGTTAATTAAAGATAATAATGAATTTTATGGTTTTCAATGCTTGCTAGTCATGTGATGAATAAGATTTGAGATTGATGATTTTAATTTAAAAACTAAATTGAAAAGTTATTGATATTTTCAATCAAAATCTGATTAGAGCTAGAAAAGAATTACGCGGCCTATAAAGTTTGAATTGATTGTGGTAAACTAGCTTGGACAGTCAAGACGCCAATGTGCTGAGGAATTTCTACAAATATGCTTTATGGATTTGTGATTTAGGGATTTGTACTTAAAACTAATTAGGGTATTATTTATGAATTTTGGGAAAATTTCCAAACAATAATGAAAAATCTATTTTAAATCATGAATTTACTATTATTTATCAAATAAAGTGGAATTTAAATAAACAGTAATATGATTTTTGGAAAACTATCTAAATTTAAGCAAATAATAATATGATTTATTTATGGAGTTTATAAAAAAAAATATTTAAGTAATGAAAATAAGAGCTATTTTGAGAATAATAATAACAAAGAGATATTTTCCATGAATATCATTGGGATAAATTATTTCTACTTTTGATATAATTAACAATAAAAAAGGAGACAAGCACCATTGTCCTAGTGCTTAAGGGATTTGACTTTGGTGCGAGAGGTCAAAAGATCGAAACTTGCGTAGCGTGATTCAAACATATATTGACATGTGAGTTTGTGATATGTTGTTCCAATAACACGTTGTATCTATGTATCATTTCAAAAAAGCAATAAAAAGGATTTTTGGGATTTAACGTTGAATGTTTTTATTTTTGAATAATAATAAAATGATTGTGAAAAAATTGCGATTTAAAATAATATTATTATTTTGATGTAAAGCGATTATAATATTATTATTTTAAAGGAAATTAGATGGAAAGTATTGTTTTTGTATTAAATAACGATATTTGAGATATTTAAAGTAATATGATGAAAAAGAATGATTTTAAAGTATATTATCTTGATTTGAAGAAAATATACTATTTTTAGATGATGGAGAAAGAGTACTCTAGTAATAAACACTACCGAGATGATTTATACCTAAGTAAATAATATGTTCAAATTTATTATTTTGAATTGTTGAGACATATGTGATTAGTGTTGTTTGAAATTAACATATATGTTTACGTTAAGAGTTAGGATATGCTTGTATAAGATGTGAGAAGCATGAAAGCATAACTAAGTGAAAAAAGTTTCTAGAAGGCTGAATAATGGAAGATTGATTGTATGAGACAATCACCGATAGAGGATGACAGTGGATGAATACACTTGTCTTGCTTTTGTAAAAAAATTTGTAGTGTGGTGATGTACATAGGGTACACTAGTCATATGTTAGTTCATATGACTTCACAAGCATATGGAGTTAATATTATTTTAAAAGTATCTAGTATAGTATAATTTCAAAACATGAAGTAAATGTCTTTATTTGCACGTAATAAGGTACGAAGGCAATTTTAAGAAAAGCGGGATTCGACGATTTAGAAGCAAATTGACTAAGAGGTAAGGTAAAATTGAATAAGTGGCACAAGTTTGGGTATGGTTTTCGAGCATAAGTATTGTTTTCCTAACTTATTAATATTATCCACTTATATGATGTGTTTCACTCACTAGACGTATGTCTGACCCCCCTCTATCATTTTCTTCTTTGTAGTCATACTCTAATAGGACGATAGAGAGGATTGGTGTACGACAGAGACTTGTATTTATTTATACATTAGCTATCTACTATTTAGTCGATATTTTCCCAGATATCCATATTCTTTATGTGGAGATATTGTGTACCTAAAGACTATTAGTTACAATTTATTTTATTCATCTGGAATTATGGTTTTTTGTATTATATTTTATTCCTTTTGCTGCGAGTTTTAGAACGCATTGAATTTATACAAAGCTCTATGATATTTTTATATTTTACATCAAAACAATGCACCGTCTACGAGGTCTATGATGTCCGCGTAATTTTATGCATAATCGAGGCGTCGTAGAGGTCAGGTTGTTACATTTTGTATCAAAGATTAGGTTAGGGAATTCATACTAAATTAGGGCATATGAGAGAGCGTATTTGTAATGTATTATTTATAATATGTGTGTATGTAACAATGCTTTTCGAAATGGGCTAATTGTCGATCCAATAGAAACCCATCTAATCTTAGGTCCATTCAGGAGCTGGTTGTTGGTTGGTATAAACGATTTAACAAAACAGTATGCAGAGCTATCTATCCATGCTTTCAGAGTCTCACAACAAAACGAAAAAATATAATAGTAAAATAAACTACCAATCTGATAAAACTAAATCACAGAAGTACAATGCAATAATAGTGCATAAAGCATGTCTAGTACATAGTCTGGGTACAATATAACAACATAAATAAATAACTATAATAGATAACTGCCGCCAAGTCTCCACCATCTTCTCCGCACTCATCGTTATACCTACCATGCAGGTTATAACGTGGAGGGAGTCAGAACAGCAATATTTGATGAACGAAAACCTCAAGTTTTACAATTATATTATATGAGCAGTAAGCATTCAGATAAGTATTATGTCTTACATATATGTTATACTTCTCTAATTATATTTCTAACTGCAGGATAATGGCCCTATAAGCCTAACTTCATGACCATAAATGCGAGTCCAATGAAGCTATGGAGTGTATTGGGTTCATTAACCGATCTCCCATCTAATCATATCTTAACTATGTGAGAGAAAGTACTTCAGTCACTTAATACTTTTTAAATAGGGAATATGCGAACTCTCTAGCCATTTGATACCTAAATCCCATGGTGTACCCCTCCTGGTACTTTCAAGCTGACATTGTAGAAAATATCATAATGCCCTTAATACTTCTTTAGATAGGAAAGAGGTAGATGCTACAACCATTTAACACCTCAACCTCGAAGTGGACTTTATCGCACCTAAAAGATAAATCGACTATTTAATGCTTCCTAAATAAAGAAAAGGCAGACCCCAATAGCCATTTGATACCTCAACCACTGTAATGGCCCACCTTTTTGACTATTGAAAGTTAACACCAAATACATCCACACTAGTAACTCACATTTTTAGCAAAATAAGCTATCTATAAATATCTGGTTTCAGTTTACGTTGTTATTTTGATTTACTATAAACTATAGATTGAAATCCTTGTTTATGTTCAACTTTGTGAACCTGTATATCTTTGGTTGCATATCGGAATCGATTGAAATATTTTCCAGATCATTGACCATGTTTAGTTGTTTGTGCATGTCAAATTTCATAGATTGAATCATTTTGGAAGCACCTGAAATCAGTGCTCGAAGTTGCAAATGAAACAGGCAGAAATCCTGTAGAATTTCCGACCTTTAGGTCGACCCAGAAACATTGGGCGTTGACCCTAGCCCAGGTCGATTTCTTTTTGTTCATGTGTACTATTTTGCTCCTGCTTATTCCAGTGAACGTTATGATCAATTCTTGCAACATTTTGGAGTGTTTTAAAGGGCTTAAACCTATCAATAGGTAAGCCAACATTATTGTTGATCCATACCCTGGGTCGATGGGTTTTTGGGACAATTTCATATGCCGATTTTATGGCGTTTTCGGTGTTGTTTTCGAGTACGTGTTTTCTAAAACGATTTTGAAATGATTTTTGTGATAAAATAGCTTTCGAAATAAATATTTTACAATATTCATAATTATTTTTGAAGCTGTTAAAATTTCATATTCTCTATAATAAAGAGAATTACAAAGCCACGATTTTCAAACGATTTCAAAAATTATTTTAAAAATTAGTTTTCTCGAAGCAAAGTATTTTCTATATAAAATACACGTTTTTGCACTCTTCAAGCGAATGAGAAAGAAATTTAAATGATTTAGTAAACGTATGTGTCTCGTATCTCATATTTTAATAAATTGTTTAAATCTCTTTCTCATTCGCTCGTAAGGGCCTGAACCAACAAAGAAAACAAAAGCCAAGTAGCCTCCCATATATGGGGCATAAAATCATCAATCAATCAAAATACAAATTTCTAAAACTGCTATGTAGCTCTTTGGCATTTGATTTTTATTTCTACAAGCAACTTATTATCTCCAGGTGAACACAGATGCGCACGAAATCAAGTAGAAATCTCTTACTTCCTTGTACTTACATAATTCAAAAGACAATCATGTTGATTCATGAGAAATACACAAGCAACATAAACTAGATAGCAACCATATGCAACCAAAATTATAGAAATTATCCTATAATAGATTCTATGCATCCAATCATTTAAAAAGATATATTTTTAGAACTAAATGCTCGAGTTTTTATATTCAAAATATATTTTCAAATTGCTCCAAAGAGAAACAAATAACAACCAAAATCAACTATGACAAGGATTAGGCTCCTACCCTCAAAGCATTGTATAACTCTAAAATCAAACAACACAGAGCATTCAGTGGTATTCCAGTTCCCCCTAAACCACAACTAGAGTTAATAAATATACCTGGCTAATCTTCAATTTGGAAAAACCTTAATACCCAACTTTAGTCATAATCAAAAGTATTTGAAAAAAATGACTTAAAAAATTCTTTTCAAATATTCTAAAACAATAATACTTTTCTACAGCTTTCAATATGATAATAATATTATTCCTTCCATAAATTCTTTTCGAAATCATCGTCTTTGTCAAAAGCGACATGATTTAAGTCCTAATAAAGAACAACTTTATAAACCATAGTTTATAAGATTGCACTATCAATCAATTACATTCCATAAGGAAACAAACTAACACTTAACATTATTAAAAAGGTCAAATGACCAATCAAACAAGATTTAGATATTTGATTAGATTCATAATATTCTTAAGTCACATAATAAGTATACAAATATGCTTAATTTCGTATGATGTTGTATGCAATACTTGATCAGTTTACTGCCCAAATAAATAGACCTTTACTTTCGAACCAGTATTGCTCATCCGACCTCCTTAGTGCGGACTCTGAACAGGTTCCTTGATAATAAACTTTCATTCTCCTTAAATAGCAATATACTATGATAGAAAACCTTAGTATCATATCAAGAACTCTAATCAAGTGAGAAATCCTTTTTTAGACTGGTGTGAATCACCCCGAAGCTATGTATTCGAATCCTAGATCAAGAACCGTGCGAATAAAACGATCTACGTATTACTTACGTACTTAATTCAATTAATTTCTTAATAATACCAGTCTCTTTCTAAATCCATTCAATTTATATTATAGTATTTGATTTGTACTAGAATTTATTTTATGAATCATTTCATAACTTTTCACTTGAGTTTATTAACATTTGATAAAGTCACATCTTTATAAAGCATTAGACTAAAAACTTATTCACTCTTATTTACTTATGTAATACTCTTTTAAATCTTAAGAATACATACAAAGTGTCAATTTTTAATTTACTTTTCAAAATTTAGTTCGAGGCCTAAGCAAAATAGGCATCTTAAAATCGAGTCAACCCTTCGACCCTATTACCTTAGAGTGTTCTAAGGAAAGATGTTTTATGGTTGATCCAATAATATCAAATAGTCTACCCAAGTTAGATGTTTAAACAAAAACTATGGTTTTAATAAATTAATGTTTATTAAAACCTTCCTATCTGAATTAACTCATTTAAAACTTGAGTTAAATTGTCTCTTTTCTATCTAAGAGTTTAAAACTTTCCACTTATCAAATTATTTATCAAATTACCCTTTTATTTTAAATTAATTTCCTTTTAGGAAACTTAAGAACTACATACTCGGTTTTATTTCAAAACCCTTTTAGAAATTATATTACATATATTTCTATATATAAAACAACCTATTCAATTTATTCACCAACACTCGCTCTGGGTATTCGAATTTAAACTAATTTCGATCGCATAATGATAAAGAGAATAATTCACTAAGTGCATTACAACGTTCACCTAAGAAAACATTTGATCATCACTTAGAAGATTATTCAGATTACCATAAAACAAATCAAGATGTTTTCCCAGAACTAACCAAAGCAATTGTACTTTTATCAAAATTATCTTTGAAATATTTATACTTAAAAATATTTCCAAATAAAACTACAATTAATTTTCTCAAAAAAATTTGAAATCATTTCAAGCAATACCGGAATTTAAATTCTTAAAAATTATTGTTGAAACACATTTTTAAAACAAATTTATATAAAATTGCTTTTGTATCATCTCACGTTATAATAATTCTCCTTAATTACAATAAAATTTCAACAAATAATTCTCCTTTGATTGTCTTATTCCATTTAGATTTTATTAAGCAGCTTTACTGAAGGTTTTACTTTTAACTCAACATTATTAAAAGATGATGTTGATGCCAAAAATGGGCATCAACACCCAACAGAATCTAGCAGAGATTAAATGAAGAATGAAATTAAAACAGAGCAAACATCATAAATGAACACATAGAATTTTATAGTGGTTTGGCAACCGTAGCCTACGTTCACTTCGTATTTTTGTTGATCTTGCACTTGGTTATCATTACAAGAATGTTTTGATTGGTTGGGATCCATTAGTACAAGAATGAAAAATAAAAATGGAAGAGCCTTCGTAGAAAAACGAAGGATCCCTTTTTTGAAACCATACTTGTTGTATTCATATACGGAGATGTGCATGGATCGAGTTGAAATTTCGGTAGAAGAGCCTCCAGGCCATGACGGGGCCACATAACAATTTTCAGGCCCATTGAGACCCAAAATAGGGATCGGCCCTGATCCTTATTTTGGTGTGCAAATGGGGTGCGGTCCATCTGGGGGGTTGTAACAACCCATAATTTCACTACTTCAAAAATGAGAGATTTTATTTATTTTAAATTTAAAAGGGGTTTAAAACTTAAATAAATAAGTTATATATAATAAATAATAATAGAGGAATTATTAATTATTATAATTACTAAATAAAAAGTATAAATTTGGATTTTAGTACAAAACAGCAAAAGTTAAGTTTTGTTAGAAATAAATAAAGGCTCAAAGAAATGGTTTAAATAATTATTAAAAAGATAATTCTTATTTAAAACATTTAATAAAGATAATAAAAGTATGTTAAAAGATTTAAAAATATGTTAATAATCATTTTACAAAGTAGAAATTAGCCACAAGGGCCTTTTTAGCAACTGCAATTTGTTCGTATGACACACAACTCAAATAATTATTTTTAAGGACAAAATGCAAAATAATTAGTTTCTAAGGCCTAAAAACTTATGATAGTATGTCCTTAAAAGTAATTCGACTACTGACTTTGTCCTTAAAAGTAAATATTTTGCTAACTTTGGCCTTGAAATTAATTTCTGTGGATGTGTGTCCTAGAAACTAATTTGACTGCAAAGTTTGTCATTTTGGTAAAATGCCCCTTTTACAAAAATAACCAAATTTTATTGCATTTTGTCTGTTTTACATATATTGTAAAAATAGAGATTTTGATATTATTTAAATATGGTTTTAAATTATGAATAGACATGTTTAATCTATTTAAAAGAAGAAAAAAGTTCATTTTAAATTTGGTTTACATAAATGAATAGTTTAACTAAAATGTCAAAATGTGATCGTAATGCATTTTTTTAGAAATCAATGTTTTGTCGATTAAAAGTTGACACAACGTTATCGCGCCTTTATTTTCTTATATATGAACATATATTGAAATAGTATAAGTATTATTTAATTCACTAATCAAGTTTACTTTTACTAAACAAGTTTAGAAACAATTAGCAAAAGTAAACACAAAAGGACAAAACATGTCACATCAAATCAACCAAATCTGTATTTTTCTTTACTTAAATATAAAGTGATTAAGACATAAAGTGATGATGTGATAAGGTGATGGTAGGTGTTGAAAAAGTAAGATAAAGTAAGGATATTTTGGTAATTTTGTAAAGGGTTAGTTTTGTAATTCACCACTCATTACTTTTCTTATAAATACCCATCTATTTTTCTCATTTTCTTTACACTTCTCATTCTTCTTCCTTTTAAGCTATTATAATGGCTTCTCTCTTTAAGAGAGGTAGGATGGTTAAAAATAGTGGTGTGCATAAGCACTAATCCACTTATTATTCTCTAACCTCTTTTTAATCTACTTCTTCCTCTTCTCTTCTTTAATGGTGCTTGGCCGTGAGAAATATGAAGGTGGGGAGGCATGGTCAAGATCAAAGCAAAGGTAGAAGCGATGCCGAGAGTATGGAGTAAGAAAGAGTTGAATTGAGCAAGTTTTGGTTGAGTTTAGTAATGATTTATATGAAGTGTTGTTGTGATTTAAATATTGGTAGGAAGTTAATCAATTTGGTTAAAGGTGAGAAATTCTCATCGCTTTTTGAATTATATTGATTATCAAGTTTAATAGTTATGTTAGATAATCATCATTTGATGATATGGATGTTTGATTGATTGTTTGAATATGTTGGATGATCCATTGTAATGTTATGACACTTATCGTATTATACCCGTATTAAATATGTTAATGTCATGCGATTAGTTGTATGGTTGTTATGTTAATATAGAAATCAAGTTTCTATCGTTATTGATTAAGTAACTCCTTTGTTAAATAAGACCCAATTTTGATGTTATAATATACTTTGAAAAAAATAAGTATCTTTTTAATTTTAATTGAAATTAAAGTGGAAACAAAAGAGAATTTGAAATTAGAAGTGGAATTGGTTTTGAAATGGAAAGTTAAATTGAAATTGAAATTGAGATGAATAGTGAAATTGAAATTGAAATCAATTTTAAAAATGAAAATTGAGATTAACGTTTAAATTTAAATTATAATGGAAATTGGATTTGAAATCTAAGTTTTAATTTGGTTTAATTTGAAGTAAGAATTAAAATCTAATTGAAATTGGAATTTAAAATTTAATACTAAAATAATAGGAACGAAATAATATTATAATATGGAAATAATGAAAATACATTTTAAATACTTTAAAAAGTGAAAATATTGATTTGAAATGATTTGTAATGGTTTTATAAGTAATAAAATTCAATTTGAGTAGATTATTTCAAGTATTGAAATATAAGTTAAAACTCTGCGCGTTGTGCAACGGTAGTTGGCGATTTCACGCCGAAAAGTTTAAATGAGTGTATAGAATGGAATATAGCTCGGAATTCTTCGAGATAAAAAAATTCCAGACTATTATATCCATATCTTCTAAACGTAGAAATAAAATCAAAATTTTGATAAGTAGATTTTGGATAAAGTCCAAATCAATTTTCTAGAAAAATCACGCTAGTGCAGTTATGTGACCATAATATGAAATCTTTTTAAATGAATGTTCTTAATTATGAAAAAATATAAAATAAATTTGATAAACATATTTAAATAGTTTAGAAAAGATTTGAAATGGGAAATATGAATTTTAATGTAACAACCCGCATATTTATCGATTGTATATTTAAATATTTCATCGTTAGTCGGATTATAGTCCGAAAACCTACTTTTTGCAAACAGTCGAATTAGGACTTGATACCCCTTCCATTGAGTTCAAAATATCGTTTGCAACCTTTTTGAGTATAAGCTTCGATATGTTTGGAGTAAGTTGAATTTTGCTACCTTTTCGCTTAGGGCTTTGGGTTGGGTTCAGCCCACTAGCCAACTTAATACCCCAAACTGAACCACTCCTCTTCATTCACTCCCTCTTCCTCTACTTTTCAGTTCTAAAGAGATTAATGGTGAGTGGAATGGGAAATTAAAACTCCAAACCCTAGTTTCCATTTACAAATCAAGTTCTAGCTCCAACAATAGAAGAAGCTTTGATTCAAGCTTCTAGTGTTGAGATTGAAGTGTGGTTGATCTTCCCTCGTCTTCAAGCTTCTCATTCATTGTTTTTGGATTCAAATGTGAGATTTTTATCTCACATCTTAGTCTATAACTATCTTCGATTGTTAGGTATAAATTCCTAGCGCTTATTCTTGTACAATTGGATTTTGATCTTAAACGAGCAAAGAATATTCTTAAAAAACTTCTAAGAGATATTTTTATCATATGGAAGATGATTTTGTGATTGTATTGCCCATTGAGTGCTTTAAGAATTTTGGTCGATGCGCTTGATCAACGTTATCGATAGGAATTTTCTAAACGCTTTGATGAGACAATCAGACACGATATATTGACTTGTAAAATGTAAATTCTTCTAGAAAGATTTTTACATTGAGATAATCGTAATTTTGAAAATTTTAGCTTTTTGGGAAAGAAGATTATTTGAAAGAATTCTTTTCCGATACTCTTATTCTTGTGTTTTTCCAAGGGAACCAAGACTTTATCTTTTCTACCAATGCTAATCGTATTGGTTTGGATGTCGTTCTCTTGCAAAAGAGAACGAGCTATCATTTATGTTTCTAAATCATTAAAGCCTATCGAGACTAGATATGTCATTCGTGATCTAGTGCTCGCAGCTATTTATTTCACTTTTAGAGTTTGGCATCATCATTTTTGGATGAGAAATCTGTTCTCTACCCCGATCATAAATTTTTGGAATATTTATTTCTCATAAGGAACTCAATTTGCGTCAACCTCGTTGGCTCGAGATTCCTTGTATCTTATGATCTTTTTACCAAGTTCGTCGGATGTTTTGATGTACTTCATTTTATTGAGCTTTGTCTCATTTCTTTTATGGACTAGCGTCTGATGTTCTTTTATGGTGTTCGGTTCATTGGACGTACCGTTTTTGTACTGCGTCGATGTTCTGAATTCTTTGAGCTTTGGTTTATCTGGCGTACCATTATTGTACTACGTCGTTGCTCCGGTTAAATCTTCTGCTATTCATGACGATTTCCATGTCTTTTATCTGCGGAAATACCTTAGGGATTCTGATTTTTATACTTGAGCCCGGTGCTATTGAGGAAATTGAAGTTTCACCAGATTTGACTTTTGAGCAACATTCTATTCGCATCATTGCTTCGGAGGTTGAGCGCCTTCGGAATAAAGATGTTCTTCTTGTGAAAGTTCATTGGTTCTCAGATCCTATGTAACGATCCTAAATTTTGAACAATTTAAATTGAAAATATTTAATTAATTTTAAATATTTGAATGATAATTTAAATTGAATTTTCAATATAACAATGAAATTGGCGATTAAATTTTTAAATTTAATCTATAAGAAGTTGAATAAAAATTTAAACTTGACTTTGGAGCTGAAATTGAATATTTAATTTGTAATTGAAATTCAAACTAATAACTTAAGAAAATAATTTGGATGCAAGGATCATTATTTATGTAAATTTATTAATGGATGGTTAGTTTTTAAATAACATTTTTTCTTTAGCTTAAATAAAAAATTAAAATCAATACAAAATAAAATAAATAAATACACTTAGTTAAAAAAATTTAACAACATAATTTAAACAAAATTTATAAAACAAAGTAAAGAAAATAATTTATACAAAAAAAAAAATTTGAATTTAAAATAAAAAATATATAAAAAAATAAATAAATAAACGTAACTTAAAGGAAAAATCCCCCTGACCTTATTAGTTTTACCCGATTCCCCTTTATCTCACTTTACCCGTTTCATTTTTAACCCTAAACGAAATAAACAAACGAAGAAAAAAATATGGCGGCCGTGTTCTCCTCGTTCGTTCCTCTTTGAAGTCTCAACTAGGGCTTCAGCTCTTCGTCTCTAAATTAGGGCTTGCGAACTATTTGGGGCTGCTCCAATTCGTGATAAGGTGAGTCTTTGGCTCACGATTGATTTTAATGCAAGTATTTGAATTTGTTTGGATTGGGTTTTGGTTGCATGCTATGAATTGGTGTTATTTTGCTTCTATCTGCTCGGTTAATTTGCATGTATGATTTGGGGGTTATTCGTTATCATTTGCTCGGTTAATTTAATCTAAACTGATAGGAAGAGATAAGTGCTTGGTTTCAAGCTATGATTTGGGGCTATTTGCTGTCACTTGCTCGATTTGCTTGAATTTTCAACCGATGAGGACAGATTGTTTTAAAATTGATAAGAACAGATACTATGTGAAAATTTGTTTTGTTTTTTTTTTAAATTGATAAGAACAGATGCTATATCAAAAAAAAAAAAACCCTTGCCTGTTTGTTGTTGCTGCATGTGATGGATTTTAAATCTAGATGAGGAAAATTTTGTTATATGTGCTTGGTTGAACCTCTGTTCATAAGTGATGTACATATGTGTCTGTAAACCCCCCCCCCCCCCCATTTGTTGCTGTGTATTATGCTTGCATGGATGTGAAATTGCTTCTGCATGTTTGTTTTCCATCTGAAATACCCCTGTTTCCTGTCTTCATCCCTCAGTGAGTAAACTTTTAATTTTAAAAAACAGTTTTCTTTTGAAATAAATGCACATGCAAGTATTAGAACTCAAGTTCAAAGCAAAACTGTCATTTAAATATATATATATAAATTTCTATGGATGAAAACTGCAGTAATTCATTTTGTTTGAGGAAGATATCTTCACAAATGGAAAAGCTTAATAATCTGTTGCATGTGTATTGATAGTAATAAGCAAGCTTGAATGATTAAATTGTGGTGAATGTTCTGTGTATACATATATAACTATGTATATATATGATGCTTTGGCCAGGAAGCTGCATACCTGTTTGTTTTATTTTTACTAAGATTTTTAAAAGAAAATCTTTATCTCTGAGTTTAGTCTCTGTTAGAATTGATCAGTGAACAAGATGTGTTAGTTTAGCTTAGATGCAGGTTTGTAAATCATGATTAGCTAAACTGAAAACTTAATTTTGTCTTTGTAACAAATACATACAAATTTTTTTTTAATTAAGAATAACAAACATCTGAAATTATTTAAAACAAGCTTACAACATTGATGTATGTTAGAATCAGAAAGTGTAAAATAAATTTCACTTTTAAAATGAACTGTAGAATTAGCTATCCTGTTTTGAATAAAATCAGGAATTTGGAAGAGGTCTGTAAGCTAGTGGATTTAAGATGTTATGATGTTTCAGGTTTTAAAATCTGTAATTTTACAGTTTTTAAATTTTTGAATAAAGCTCCTATTTTAAAGATTGTAAATTTAATCAAGTGTAAGATTTAAACTGAATTCAAATGTAGCTTTGAATTCAAAGTTAATTTTTTTTAAAGTAAAATCTTAAATTTTAATAAGATTTAAAATTCTGTTTTAAATCAAGTTTTAAAACAAAACAGTTTCAGGTTTAAAATCCTGTAGCTTTGCAATTTCTAACATTTGAATGAAATTTAAATTTTTGTGTGGGAATTTGATTTTAGGTGGAAGTTGAAAACTGAATTAACATGTAGTTTGAAATTTAAAGTTTTTGAAAATGAGAATCTTAAATTTTAAACAAAAATTTAATCTGGGTTTAAGTCAAGATTTAAAATAGTTTCAGGCTATCTTTTAAACCTGATTATTGATTTAAACAGTTTGTTTGAGTTTTAAATTTTGAGCAGATTTGAATGTTTTAAACCAGATTTAAATTGGTTTTGAAATTTAGTTAAAAACAGTGTATGGTTGATGAGACCTGTTGCATGTAAGGATATAATGTTTGCTTGTGATTTAATGTGAATGTGTGCCTATGAGCATGCAATCTGGAAAATGACCAGAAATCATATTTTTGAGGTGGATCTGAACATTTAGATAATGCTGTGTTTTTATAAGTATGAATGTGATGCATGTTGGATTTCCTAAACTACTTGATGTTGCCTGATTTTCGTGGATCGTTACTGTTGTTAGATTTTTATTTCGATATTTGCTTTAAACAGTTAGTCAAGCACTATGCCTATGCATTAACTTATTTTGTCCTTGTTGCTTTATACCTTGAAATTGAACATATAGCCCAAAGTATGTTACTTTGATTTGCACGTCCCTGTAGTTTGGCTTGGTTGGCTGCCCAGATTTGTTCTTGCTGGTTTGATATAAGTGTACTCCTGTACACCCCTTATGCTCATTTGTGGGAATTTATATTATTTACATCCTCTTTTATTTGGACTAATCCAATTTGTTTCGTCACTTCTGCTGCCTGTACTGCACCATTAACCCTGTTGTAACTGCAGTTTAGAAACAACATAAATTTTAAAAGTATTGTCCCTGTTGTAACCCTGTTTGGTTGAAGTTCTTTGTTTGGGCTTTGTTCTGGCCTTTGTATCACTGCTTCCATTTTGACTTGTTTTTTTTTTACTTGTCATCTTCACTGTGTTGCACTCTTGTGGACTGTTCACCCATTACTGCATTTGCATTGCTGTTTGGTCATTTTGTATTTCTGAATGGAGCTGTGCACACGTGTTGGCGAGGCAGTGCACATGTGTGCAAAGTACATGTGTGTACTGCAGCCACACGGGATTGACAGATTTTAAAAATTAAAGCTGTTAATAATGAAAATCCATAACAGATTTTGAATTGATTCATGTGATCCATTTTATTCAGTTCATTACAAATTTATTTACTTGAGTTAAGATTAATCCTGACTCGAGTGTTTTTGTGTTTTGCGATAAACGCTCGGGTCAGACCGAGTATTTTTACAGCTTGAAGATTTTCAGGCAGCGAAGTTTGAGAGAGGGGGATTAAAGCACTCCACTAAAGCTTTTCAGAAATTTCTTTTTTTTTTGTACTTAATAAAATAAATTGTTTCCTCTGTATAAAATGTAATGTATTGTATAACTCTGATATTTGTATATAAAAGAAAAGTTTGTTTATAAAATATATTATTGTTCTGTGATTCTGTAGCTGATTCTGTTTAAACGTTATAAACTAAATAACAATCCGTCATCTTGAACGTTTCTAGTTGGTTTAATTACCGACTAGAGGCGGTTAGGGCGGCGGGTCGTTACATCCTAAGGATTTCTCTTGGAATTCCTGGGAATTCATCGAGTGATCCCGTTTAGGCTTACCCTTTCATGCTCTTTATGGTGAACTTCCTATTTCAAATTTCTTTTGTGTTGATATGCTTTTATGGTTGTTACTCTTTATTTTCTTCTTAAGTATTGCGAGGACACAATTTCTTTAAGGAGGGGAGTCTGTAAGAACCCGCATATTTATCGATTGTATATTTAAATATTTTATTTAAATATTTCATCGTTAGTCGGATTATAGTCCGAAAACCTACTTTTTGCAAATAGTCGAATTGGGACTCGAGACCCCTTCCATTGAGTTCAAAATGCTGTTTGCAACCTTTTTAAGTATAAGCTTCGATATGTTTGGAGTAAGTTGAATTTTGCTACCTTTTCACTTAGGGCTTTGGGTTGGGTTCAGCCCACTAGCCAACCTAATACCCCAAACTGAACCACTCCTCTTCATTCACTCCCTCTTCCTCTACTTTTCAGTTCTAAAGAGATTAATGGTGAGTGGAATGGAAAATTAAAACTCCAAACCCTAGTTTCCATTTACAAATCAAGTTCTAGCTCCAAATCAATAGAAGAAGCTTTGATTCAAGCTTCTAGTGTTGAGATTGAAGTGTGGTTGATCTTCCCTCGTCTTCAAGCTTCTCATTCATTGTTTTTGGGTTCAAAGGTGAGATTTTTATCTCACATCTTAGTCTATAATTATCTTCGATTGTTGGGTATGAATACCTAGCGCTTATTCTTGTACAATTGCTTTTGGTTTGGATTGATTTGGTGAATATTCCAATTTTTGGTGTTTTAGGTTCAATTCCTTAAAAATCATAGCTTTGATCTTTGATCGTGATTTTGTGATGCATCGAAGAGCTTATAGGGCCGGGTAGTCGATTGGCATAAACCCCTAGCGTCCATTGCTCGTCCGATTTAAATTTGGTGGAGATTTGGCCCTCACTCAGATAGGCTGGGAGGAGCTGGAAACAGACTCCGGTCGACCGAGCTCTGTGGCCGGCCGACCGACCTGCTACCAAAGTGCATTGCACTTCTCTGTCTCTGGTCCGGTCGACCAGCTACAGAGCTCAGTCGACCGACCTACTTCCTGAGAATTTTCCAGAACAGGGTCCGGTCGACCGAGCTCTGTAGCCGGCCGACCGACCTGTTGTTATTTTGCATATTTCGTCTATTTTGCGTGGTTTCCAAATTTAATCGATTCGTGTTCTTTCCTTATTTGTTGTTATCATTTGTTATTGACTTTGATGACTTCTTTCCTTTGGGAATTTTAGTAATATCCATTTTGATGGATTCGGTATCGATTTCTTTAGATTTTTATTCACGTCTTCGAATGTGAATTTTTATGATTGGTTGTTTCTACAATCACTTCCATGGTTTGTAAGGACCCGATTCTTCGTCTTTCGAAAATTCAACATGGATACTCACTTTATCGACTGCCGAGCAATCGAACGACGGAAAACCGAACACTTAGGGTTTTAAGAAAAAGAAAAAGAAGAAAAAGAAGAAAAAGACAGAAAAGAGAGAAAATAGAACTGAAAGAAATAACAGAACAACATCAGAATCTCACAATCGCAGCGGAACAACATATAATAAATAAATGAATAATCTTTAAACAAAGAACTATATCAGTTATTACATTTTATACATTACATTTCATTACATCATATCATCAGAGTGTACAACAACAACAACAAACAGTGCAGCGGAAAAAGAAATACTATATACTCGTAATTACGCCATGCCATCCAGCTTGCCTCCACCAACTCCAGAATATCCAGAATATCCTGATAAACCTAACTCTTGACTGCCTGTGTGGAAATTGGTGGGCACCCAGAGTTTAGGAAGGAAAACAATAAACTCCGAGTCAGTCATGTGACTGGTGTGAGAACTCAAAACAGTTTATTTATCTTTAAAATCAAAATAGAGGAATATTTTTAAAGTCAATTCGCAATGCTTTTAAGAATGAGACTACCATAAGACCTCCTGCCACACACACAATGCAAACACAGACTTGGAGGAGATTTCTTCTTATGTTAGTCAAAGATGCTTGATACGCATTAAAAAGAAAACATTTGATATTATTATTAGTGCATAGTGTAGGAAAAATTCATTTCGAAAGTAGAATATAAATCTTAGCCAGCATAGGTACCATTATAGTATGCTTACTATAGCTACCATATTAAATGGCAGGTTCTACAACTAAAACCGTACAAGTCACGTATTGTTTCTTTGGATTTCCAACGAATTATCAGGCCAAGGAACTTCCCATTGCCACATGAGAATGCCTCTGGATGGACATCCCCGAGAACCAAACCGGATCTCTACCAACACAAGGTCGGGTTACCCCTAACTGAGTAACAACTGACCGAATATGCCATCCCCCGGTCCTTTGGGACCTTTCACCGAGCGCTCGCAATCAATTCACACAATCATAAAGTGTTTTCAACATGAGTAAGTATCTGGGCTCCATACCATGATACCACCCTTTTCCAGAAGGAAATGCACATATCCTAAAGGGCGCTACCCCTCATAACCTTGCTGCATCTTTCCTGTTTTGATCATTCCGGGGTGTGAGGCTCGACGAAGTCACGTCCACAAAAACATACTTTATACAAAAGCCATGCTTTGGGTCAACAAATGATCATAGAAATGATCACCAAGATAGACGATCAAACAAATGATCCTATCACAAATAATCAACACAATGATCATTTCACAGCAACACTCAGCATGTCACATTACCAAATTGGGAATATATCGCTGATAACCTTCAACTACATAACCTCTGAGCTCGTACGTCTCAGAGAAGGGTGTTAAGCTAAATGAATAAATTCTCCGCCACCAACAGAAATATATTTAAATGAAATCGGCTTTATATCTCAATTTGTAATGTCAGACATACAATCCATACAAGTCTATTCCGGGCTCGAACAGAACCGAAGGCACTTACAAAGAAGTCCTGGCAATCCGGATAATCTCTAATCACGTCCGGACTTCCCATCACATAGGGAGTCTCTATACCGTAGCTACTTGGTGCAAAGACAATCGACGAGTTGTCCTTTCACTTTCAAAAAGATCCGGTCTTCAACACCGGTCTTCAAATGCAATTCATAACGACGTATCACATATTCGAAATGGGTTATACGACCCCATGGTCCTTTCCCGGTTAACCCGAATAGTGAGCGCTTATTCAAAAATAAGTGTGGCATTCAAATCCAAACAAATCACATCAAATACCCATTCAAAGGGAAATATTGATAGTCGGTTATTGAACTATCAATGCATATGCACACATCACCAGTTTCCAAATAATTCTCCAAATTATTTATTTTCCAAAATATCTTTACAAGATATATAATTCAATATCTCAAAAATAAATCAATATTTATCTTTAAACAACTTCCCTTTTTATTCATAAATTCCATGGTGAATTTTCATTCAAAAATATCCATGCATATACGATTTCAATTATTCATTTCAATATTCCTTTTCAATTTATCTTCAAAAAGATAAATTCTCAAAATATTCACTTTATATTGGAAAACATTTCCATACTTATTAAATAAGTAATTCACAAATTTTATTTATTTTCAACACTTGGAAAATATTCAATATACTTCAATCGAAATTAAGTATATATTTCATTCTTTAAGGAAATCATTCTTTTAAACATATTTATTTGGGCCAAAACGAATGTTACGTAAAACATCGTTACGACAACCCAAAATCACTAGTATAGGGATTCAAAATTAAAATAGATATATAAATCCCAACACTATACAAAACATTTCCTTTCGGAAATCATTTACTATAACAACAGTGTTATAGTCCACCATTTCCTTTTATTTCTCGAAAACGTCTATTTCAACAATAAATGTCGAAATCTATGGTTTCGAATCTTAACACATTTTAAAACATCGTTGGATCGTTTTAATTCTATTTAAAACATCAAATCTAAACATTTTCTTTAACATATTATTCACTATTCAAAAACGTGAATATAACTCCATTAATAAGTTTCAACAATTTACTTATCAAAATAAGTCGTTTGCGAATTTATAAAACAATGTTTATAAATTCCTTTATTACTCTATATTCAATTCATAACTCAATTATATACCAAAGGTTCATATTATAAGTGAAATACTTATAATTTATTTGTTTGCAAAATCGTTCCTTTGAACTTCATAATTATAAATCTTATAACTTATAAGATTCAATTATTTATCCAAATCTATTCTTTCAATAACTTTATAAATTTTATAAACCTACTGCTTATAAAATTCCATTTATAACTTCACCGTTTATAATTCTATAAATTTCATTCGTTTATGAAATTCATTCACAATTCATTCTAACACTTATAAAAACTCGTTTTATAATTCAAATATCTTTAATTTATAAACTATCAATTTATAAATTCTTTTATATAAATCAATTTATATTATTCTTTTAAAACGTCTTTAAACTCCTTTATAATTTCACCATTTTGATTTATAAAATAATCAAATTTTATAAATCCTATATTTAAACTTTTTACAATACATTCAGAAATCCAATTTAAACTATTTTATAAAATCATAAATCCCATATTTTCAAAAATCAGTTTTTATCTATATTTCTCAAAAATCATAATTTTTATAACATTAAAATCATAACGTTTATCTATTTAAAATAAATCAATTCCAAAAATATTTTATAAACGTATACTTTCAAAAATCACTTTGAAATCCTTTTAAAATTCCAAAATTTGGTCCAATGATGCTACATACCAAATAGCCAATCACGACAACAACGATATCATATATCGATATGATAATCCATCAAATATCAAAATATCTGAAATCAAATAAATACTGTTGAGGAATCCAGTTGGATCCCTCCAACCTGTTTTCCTGCATCCAAAGATGTTAGCACAATACCAATTTCGCTCCAGTACGAAATTATCGCGGTATATGGGATTTAAAATATTATCCGCTTAATAACGGCGCAATAGGGTCTCATCCGCTAAAAAATGCGGGAAATCAATAACTCCAATATATACATTTGCCAATATATATATATATATATATTGCTATTATATATAATACCAATTTCACTGTTTATGAAATATTCGCGGTATATGTTTTTAATAAATAACATCCGCTTACTAACGGCGCATAATGTCTATCTTAACAATCAATAGATAACAATCATTATTCAAACATGCATTCAAATATTTTAAATATAACTATTTAAAATAAAATCGAAACCGATTCGATTGAGTGAGAAGTTCTCACCTTGATTTCAATTTCGTTTTAGCGATTTATTTCGAATAAAATTAAACGGACGTTTAATTTTACCCGAAATTCTCATTAACTCCAAACGACTCCAATCCAACTCCATCGCGTAGTGCTCGTCCATACGATTCCAACGCAACTGGTTTCGCGCGTTTTGGACCTCGTATGAGAAAGTTATGCATTTTATAAGTTTACACAATTTAAACTAATATTTACAACATAAATTTAAAATTTTTATAACCTACAACTATCATAGCCGTTAGATCCACATCCCCCTTCATCACAGCCGCACCCTCCTTCTCCCTCTCCCTCACGTTATCATCATGTTCCAGAAAATGAACCCATAGCACGAAAATTAGGTTTAATTTATGCAACCTCCACACTTGATGATACTTCGATCAGGGAACGCCAATGGAAGCGCCTCCATCCCCTCCATGCTCAGCCTCAAAGGCTCTGAGCTCGGCCACCATATGTACATCAATTTGCGTGCGCAACTTGCTAGTGTCAGCCTCACTTTCCTCCCCCTACGTTGCTCCAAAACCCATTATCACCATATAGATCTAACGAGCTCAAGACGCTTAACAACTTTCATGTTAAACACTTCTTCTAATTATCTACAGATTTAGAGAAATTGAGGGGAGAAAATAGGAGTTTTCTGGCCATGGATTGAAGAGATGGCGGCTAGGGTTAGGGTTTAGAGTTTGTTTATTTTTTTTTTAATTTATGAAGGGAGGTGGTCTATTTATAGGAATTTATCGAACACTATTCACTCCGGATTTTCCAAACTCCGATTTACGCGCCGTAACCGGCGTTTCTAGGGTTTACCCCGCGTTCCGGACACAATGGAATAGGTTTCGAAAGCTAATTCGGACATCTGTGCGAGTTATGGCTATAAACGTTCAATTTAAATTAAACCGATTTAAATGATTTTCTAGGCGTTTTAATTTGTACCGGTCAAACGGTAAATCCGATTGAGACGAAATTTGAAACCATACAATAATATCACATTACGGATCCGATGAAACTGGTTTCGTGGAAATCCGAGACTTTTTGAAAAATGGCTATTTTAACTCGCCAAATTAATATTAAAAACAAATTCGATGCGTTTCGAGCTGCTACGATCAAACGATAACTCCGATTGATACGAAAATTGAAATCCGATAATAACTAACTATTGCGGATCCAATGGGACTGGTTTCGTTCAATTCTGAGACTGTTCAAAAATTGACTATTTTCACTAGTCGATTTTAATATTAAAATATTCAAATATCACAAATTAACTTTTAATTCGATTTTAAAAGTTCTAAAATATCATTCTAACTTCAATATGATAAAATAAAATTTTACAAATCATTTTCAATCATATTTAACCCAATTTTCAATTATTTCCATAATTTAACATATTAAATTATCGATTTAATTATTCAATTAAATCCAATTATTCAAATTAAAATTTATTCGACTTATAAATTTCACTTATTAATATTTAAAATTAATTAAATATTCAAATTTTAATTAATAAAAATTCTGGGTCGTTACAATCTTCCCCCTTAAAAGAATTTCGTCCTCGAAATTAACAAGTAAGAAAGTTTACAGAATCTATTAACTTTCCCAAAACAAATTTAAACTTCTTACAAAACCTTTACTAAGTTTTCAAATCATACTTAGTTATCTTTCCAAAAACAACTACTATTGTTTGACTTTCAACTCCAAAATCAAAATTATAGTTTTCAAATTTTTCTAACGCCTTAAATTTTCGGAAAAATTCGCCATAGTCTCCTTTGCGCGGCTCGATCCGAAAAAAAAATGACAGTATATATATCACAAATATACATCTCATCAAGTAATGAGGCATCCCGAAGGGAAAAAAAGTATAAAAGTACGATATTTAATCCGAGATATGTACCTTATATTTTATTAGCAAGCATATACGGCTAATATAGCGCGAAAGCGAGCTCCAAATGCGAAGCAAACGCGATCCGCACCTACTAAACACTCAACAAACAACATGAGAGCATGCATATATGAAAATAGTATCGATATACAACATATAGCAACAAAATCATTATATATGCCAACATAGCAAATGTAGTAAAACAACAAATGCAAACATCAACCAACTATCATCCATAACCAATAAATATTCATTCATATTCTCATTAATATTCAATGAAATGGTTTTCAATTTAAATCATATTTGATTCATTAACAGTGGATGTTTTTGCTAACATTCATTTTCAATTAGTTTATATTCACTAATTCATATTCAAGTTGGTTCACTTCCAAATCAAATTCAATTCTATTTAAGATTCATTTAACTACCAATTGAATTTCAATTACTTTAGCTTTCAATTTCATTAACACTTAATGAATTATATACAATCAACTAACAACCATATAACAACCAATGTATATCAATTACAACCAAATTCCTTTGCTTTTAATTGGTTTTATTAATTGATTTTCATTCATTCTTTCAACTTCCAATAACATTAGATTTTAATGAATTAACACCTATATTCATTATTCCATATCAACTAAATTCACATTCAATTGATTTACTTTTAATCCATTCATTCAATTCAATTACAAAAGTTGAATTTCATTTACATAATCTAAGTTCATATTTATTACTTAACTAAAATTCCCACTTATAAATCAATTCAGCTTCCAATTCTAAAGTAAATTTCCATTTAACCTTAAATTCATTTTTATTTATAACTCATATTCATAAATATATCCATATAGTTTCACTTCTTATATATATAAGTTTATTTCACAATTGTAAATCGCATTAATTATAATTCAATTCTTATAATTCTTTTTGCTTATACAATTATTTTTTTATTTAGATTATTCAAACAACTAAACAATCAACTTATAAATACTTTAATAATTTTGAAAAATTATTCCTTTATTTATAAAATATACTCAAGGTAAAATTATTTCATTTACTCAATTTAAAACAATACTATGTCGAATTGTTCTATTCAAGTGTTTAGAAACCCCTTCGATTCAGTTTCGAGGCTGCGCCGACGAAGGTTCATATACCACTCAACAAACCAATCATCACAATATAAAACAATTTTATATTCACTAACAAATACGCACTCGTATCTATTATTACACTCAAACTCATTCTAGAGTACTACTGACTCTATCTCTAATGAGTAATACCCAACAGAACCATGGTTGTCGCTTAACCATATGCTCTGATACCAGCTGTAAGGACCCGATTCTTCGTCTTTCGAAAATTCAACATCGATACTCACTTTATCGACTGCCGAGCAATCGAACGACGGAAAACCGAACACTTAGGGTTTTAAGAAAAAGAAAAAGAAGAAAAAGACAGAAAAGAGAGAAAATAGAACTGAAAGAAATAACAGAACAATATCAGAATCTCACAATCGCAGCGGAACAACATATAATAAATAAATGAATAATCTTTAAACAAAGAACTATATCAGTTATTACATTTTATACATTATATTTCATTACATCATATCATCAGAGTGTACAACAACAACAACAACAAACAGTGCAGCGGAAAAAGAAATACTATATACTCGTAATTACGCCATGCCATCCATCTTGCCTCCAGCAACTCCAGAATATCCAGAATATCCTGATAAACCTAACTCTTGACTGCCTGTGTGGAAATTGGTGGGCACCCAGAGTTTAGGAAGGAAAACAATAAACTCCGAGTCAGTCATGTGACAGGTGTGAGAACTCAAAACGGTTTATTTATCTTTAAAATCAAAATAGAGGAATATTTTTAAAGTCAATTCGCAATGCTTTTAAGAATGAGACTACCATAAGACCTCCTGCCACACACACAATGCGAACGCAGACTTGGAGGAGATTTCTTCTTATGTTAGTCAAAGATGCTTGATACGCATTAAAAAGAAAACATTTGATATTATTATTAGTGCATAGTATAGGAAAAATTCATTTCGAAAGTAGAATATAAATCTTAGCCAGCATAGGTACTATTATAGTATGCTTACTATAGCTACCATATTAAATGGCAGGTTCTACAACTAAAACCGTACAAGTCACGTATTGTTTCTTTGGATTTCCAACGAATTATCAGGCCAAGGAACTTCCCATTGCCACATGAGAATGCCTCTGGATGGACATCCCCGAGAACCAAACCGGATCTCTACCAACACAAGGTCGGGTTACCCCTAACTGAGTAACAACTGACCGAATATGCCATCCCCCGGTCCTTTGGGACCTTTCACCGAGCGCTCGCAATCAATTCACACAATCATAAAGTGTTTTCAACATGAGTAAGTATCTGGGCTCCATACCATGATACCACCCTTTTCCAGAAGGAAATGCACATATCCTAAAGGGCGCTACCCCTCATAACCTTGCTGCATCTTTCCTGTTTTGATCATTCCGGGGTGTGAGGCTCGACGAAGTCACGTCCACAAAAACATACTTTATACAAAAGCCATGCTTTGGGTCAACAAATGATCATAGAAATGATCACCAAGATAGACGATCAAACAAATGATCCTATCACAAATAATCAACACAATGATCATTTCACAGCAACACTCAGCATGTCACATTACCAAATTGGGAATATATCGCTGATAACCTTCAACTACATAACCTCTGAGCTCGTACGTCTCAGAGAAGGGTGTTAAGCTAAATGAATAAATTCTCCGCCACCAACAGAAATATATTTGAATGAAATCGGCTTTATATCTCAATTTGTAATGTCAGACATACAATTCATACAAGTCTGTTCCGGGCTCGAACAGAACCGAAGGCACTTACAAAGAAGTCCTTGCAATCCAGATAATCTCTAATCACGTCCGGACTTCCCATCACATAGGGAGTCTCTATACCGTAGCTCCTCGGTGCAAAGACAATCGACGAGTTGTCCTTTCGCTTTCAAAAAGATCCGGTCTTCAACACCGGTCTTCAAATGCAATTCATAACGACATATCACATATTCGGAATGGGTTATACGACCCCATGGTCCTTTCCCGGTTAACCCGAATAGTGAGCGCTTATTCAAAAATAAGTGTGGCATTCAAATTCAAACAAATCACATCAAATACCCACTCAAAGGGAAATGTTGATAGTCGGTTATTGAACTATCAATGCATATGCACACATCACCAGTTTCCAAATAATTCTCTAAATTATTTATTTTCCAAAATATCTTTACAAGATATATAATTCAATATCTCAAAAATAAATCAATATTTGTCTTTAAACAACTTCCCTTTTTATTCATAAATTCCATGGTGAATTTTCATTCAAAAATATCCATGCATATACGATTTCAATTATTCATTTCAATATTCCTTTTCAATTTATCTTCAAAAAGATAAATTCTCAAAATATTCACTTTATATTGGAAAACATTTCCATACTTATTAAATAAGTAATTCACAAATTTTATTTATTTTCAACACTTGGAAAATATTCAATATACTTCAATCGAAATTAAGTATATATTTCATTCTTTAAGGAAATCATTCTTTTAAACATATTTATTTGGGCCAAAACGAATGTTACGTAAAACATCGTTACGACAACCCAAAATCACTAGTATAGGGATTCGAAATTAAAATAGATATATAAATCCCAACACAATACAAAACATTTCCTTTCGGAAATTATTTACTATAACAACAGTGTTATAGTCCACCATTTCCTTTTATTTCTCGAAAACGTCTATTTCAACAATAAATGTCGAAATCTATGGTTTCGAATCTTAACACATTTTAAAACATCGTTAGATCGTTTTAATTCTATTTAAAACATCAAATCTAAACATTTTCTTTAACATATTATTCACTATTCAAAAACGTGAATATAACTCCATTAATAAGTTTCAACAATTTACTTATCAAAATAAGTCGTTTGCGAATTTATAAAACAATGTTTATAAATTCCTTTACTACTCTATATTCAATTCATAACTCAATTATATACCAAAGGTTCATATTATAAGTGAAATACTTAGAATTTATTTGTTTGCAAAATCGTTCCTTTGAACTTCATAACTATAAATCTTATAACTTATAAGATTCAATTATTTATCCAAATCTATTCTTTCAATAACTTTATAAATTTTATAAACCTACTGCTTATAAAATTCCATTTATAACTTCACCGTTTATAATTCTATAAATTTCATTCGTTTATGAAATTCATTCACAATTCATTCTAACACTTATAAAAACTCGTTTTATAATTCAAATATCTTTAATTTATAAACTATCAATTTATAAATTCTTTTATATAAATCAATTTATATTATTCTTTTAAAACGTCTTTAAACTCCTTTATAATTTCACCATTTTGATTTATAAAATAATCAAATTTTATAAATCCTATATTTAAACTTTTTACAATACATTCAGAAATCCAATTTAAACTATTTTATAACATCATAAATCCCATATTTTCAAAAATCAGTTTTTATCTATATTTCTCAAAAATCATAATTTTTATAACATTAAAATCATAACGTTTATCTATTTAAAATAAATCAATTCCAAAAATATTTTATAAACGTATACTTTCAAAAATCACTTTGAAATCCTTTTAAAATTCCAAAATTTGGTCCAATGATGCTACATACCAAATAGCCAATCACGACAACAACGATATCATATATCGATATGATAATCCATCAAATATCAAAATATTTGAAATCAAATAAATACTGTTGAGGAATCCAGTTGGATCCCTCCAACCTGTTTTCCTGCATCCAAAGATGTTAGCACAATACCAATTTCGCTCCAGTACGAAATTATCGCGGTATATGGGATTTAAAATATTATCCGCTTAATAACGGCGCAATAGGGTCTCATCCACTAAAAAATGCGGGAAATCAATAACTCCAATATATACATATGCCAATATATATATATTGCTATTATATATAATACCAATTTCACTGTTTATGAAATATTCGCGGTATATGTTTTTAATAAATAACATCCGCTTACTAACGGCGCATAATGTCTATCTTAACAATCAATAGATAACAATCATTATTCAAACATGCATTCAAATATTTTAAATATAACTATTTAAAATAAAATCGAAACCGATTCGATTGAGTGAGAAGTTCTCACCTTGATTTCAATTTCGTTTTAGCGATTTATTTCGAATAAAATTAAACGGACGTTTAATTTTACCCGAAATTCTCACTAACTCCAAACGACTCCAATCCAACTCCATCACGTAGTGCTCGTCCATACGATTCTAACGCAACTAGTTTCGCGCGTTTTCGACCTCGTATGAGAAAGTTATGCATTTTATAAGTTTACACAATTTCAACTAATATTTACAACATAAATTTAAAATTTTTATAACCTACAACTATCATAGCCGTTAGATCCACATCCCCCTTCATCACAGCCGCACCCTCCTTCTCCCTCTCCCTCACGTTATCACGTTCCAGAAAATGAACCCATAGCACGAAAATTAGGTTTAATTTATGCAACCTCCACACTTGATGATACTTCGATCAGGGAACGCCAATGGAAGCGCCTCCATCCCCTCCATGCTCGGCCTCAAAGGCTCTGAGCTCGGCCACCATATGTACATCAATTTGCGTGCGCAACTTGCTAGTGTCGGCCTCACTTTCCTCCCCCTACGTTGCTCCAAAACCCATCATCACCATATAGATCTAACGAGCTCAAGACGTTTAACAACTTTCATGTTAAACACTTCTTCTAATTATCTACATATTTAGAGAAATTGAGGGGAGAAAATAGGAGTTTTCTGGCCATAGATTGAAGAGATGGCGGCTAGGGTTAGGGTTTAGAGTTTGTTTATTTATTTTTTTAATTTATGAAGGGAGGTGGTCTATTTATAGGAATTTATCGAACACTATTCACTCCGGATTTTCCAAACTCCGATTTACGCGCCGTAACCAGCATTTCTAGGGTTTACCCCGCGTTCCGGACATAATGGAATAGGTTTCGAAAGCTAATTCGGACATCTGTGCGAGTTATGGCTATAAACGTCCAATTTAAATTAAACCGATTTAAATGATTTTCTAGGCGTTTTAATTTGTACCGGTCAAACGGTAAATCCGATTGAGACGAAATTTGAAACCATACAATAATATCACATTACGGATCCGATGAATCTAGTTTCGTCGAAATCCGAGACTTTTTGAAAAATGGCTATTTTAACTCGCCAAATTAATATTAAAAACAAATTCGATGCGTTTCGAGCTGCTACGATCAAACGATAACTCCGATTGATACGAAAATTGAAATCCGGTAATAACTAACTATTGCGGATCCAATGGAACTGGTTTCGTTCAATTCTGAGACTGTTCAAAAATTGACTATTTTCACTAGTCGATTTTAATATTAAAATATTCAATTTTCACAAATTAACTTTTAATTCGATTTTAAAAGTTCTAAAATATCATTCTAACTTCAATATGATAAAATAAAATTTTACAAATCATTTTCAATCATATTTAACCCAATTTTCAATTATTTCCATAATTTAACATATTAAATTATCGATTTAATTATTCAATTAAATCCAATTATTCAAATTAAAATTTATTCGACTTATAAATTTCACTTATTAATATTTAAAATTAATTAAATATTCAAATTTTAATTAATAAAAATTCTGGGTCGTTACAATCTTCCCCCCTTAAAAGAATTTCGTCCTCGAAATTAACAAGTAAGAAAAGTTACAGAATCTATTAACTTTCCCAAAACAAATTTAAACTTCTTACAAAACCTTTACTAAGTTTTCAAATCATACTTAGTTATCTTTCCAAAAATAACTACTATTGTTTGACTTTCAACTCCAAAATCAAAATTATAGTTTTCAAATTTTTCTAACGCCTTAAATTTCCGGAAAAATTCGCCATAGTCTCCTTTGCGCGGCTCGATCCGAAAAAAAATGACAGTATATATATCACAAATATACATCTCATCAAGTAATGAGGCATCCCGAAGGGAAAAAAAGTATAAAAGTACGATATTTAATCCGAGATATGTACCTTATATTTTATTAGCAAGCATATACGGCTAATATAGCGCGAAAGCGAGCTCCAAATGCGAAGCAAACGCGATCCGCACCTACTAAACACTCAACAAACAACATGAGAGCATGCATATATGAAAATAGTATCGATATACAACATATAGCAACAAAATCATTATATATGCCAACATAGCAAATGTAGTAAAACAACAAATGCAAACATCAACCAACTATCATCCATAACCAATAAATATTCATTCATATTCTCATTAATATTCAATGAAATGGTTTTCAATTTAAATCATATTTGATTCATTAACAGTGGATGTTTTTGCTAACATTCATTTTCAATTAGTTTATATTCACTAATTCATATTCAAGTTGGTTCACTTCCAAATCAAATTCAATTCTATTTAAGATTCACTTAACTACCAATTGAATTTCAATTACTTTAGCTTTCAATTTCATTAACACTTAATGAATTATATACAATCAACTAACAACCATATAACAACCAATGTATATCAATTACAACCAAATTCCTTTGCTTTCAATTGGTTTTATTAATTGATTTTCATTCATTCTTTCAACTTCCAATAACATTAGATTTTAATGAATTAACACCTATATTCATTATTCCATATCAACTAAATTCACATTCAATTGATTTACTTTTAATCCATTCATTCAATTCAATTACAAAAGTTGAATTTCATTTACATAATCTAAGTTCATATTTATTACTTAACGTAAATTCCCACTTATAAATCAATTCAGCTTCCAATTCTAAAGTAAATTTCCATTTATCCTTAAATTAATTTTTATTTATAACTCATATTCATAAATATATCCATATAGTTTCACTTCTTATATATATAAGTTTATTTCACAATTGTAAATCGCATTAATTATAATTCAATTCTTATAATTCTTTTTGCTTATACAATTATTTTTTTATTTAGATTATTCAAACAACTAAACAATCAACTTATAAATACTTTAATAATTTTGAAAAATTATTCCTTTATTTATAAAATATACTCAAGGTAAAATTATTTCATTTACTCAATTTAAAACAATACTATGTCGAATTGTTCTATTCAAGTGTTTAGAAACCCCTTCGATTCAGTTTTGAGGCTGCGCCGACGAAGGTTCATATACCACTCAACAAACCAATCATCACAATATAAAACAATTTTATATTCACTAACAAATACGCACTCGTATCTATTATTACACTCAAACTCATTCTAGAGTACTACTGACTCTATCTCTAATGAGTAATACCCAACAGAACCATGGTTGTCGCTTAACCATATGCTCTGATACCAGCTGTAAGGACCCGATTCTTCGTCTTTCGAAAATTCAACATCGATACTCACTTTATCGACTGCCGAGCAATCGAACGACGAAAAACCGAACACTTAGGGTTTTAAGAAAAAGAAAAAGAAGAAAAAGACAGAAAAGAGAGAAAATAGAACTGAAAGAAATAACAGAACAATATCAGAATCTCACAATCGCAGCGGAACAACATATAATAAATAAATGAATAATCTTTAAACAAAGAACTATATCAGTTATTACCTTTTATACATTACATTTCATTACATCATATCATCAGAGTGTACAACAACAACAACAAACAGTGCAGCGGAAAAAGAAATACTATATACTCGTAATTACGCCATGCCATCCAGCTTGCCTCCAGCAACTCCAGAATATCCTGATAAACCTAACTCTTGACTGCCTGTGTGGAAATTGGTGGGCACCCAGAGTTTAGGAAGGAAAACAATAAACTCCGAGTCAGTCACGTGACTGGTGTGAGAACTCAAAACAGTTTATTTATCTTTAAAATCAAAATAGAGGAATATTTTTAAAGTCAATTCGCAATGCTTTTAAGAATGAGACTACCATAAGACCTCCTTCCACACACACAATGCGAACGCAGACTTGGAGGAGATTTCTTCTTATGTTAGTCAAAGATGCTTGATACGCATTAAAAAGAAAACATTTGATATTATTATTAGTGCATAGTATAGGAAAAATTCATTTCGAAAGTAGAATATAAATCTTAGCCAGCATATGTACAATTGTAGTATGCTTACTATAGCTACCATATTAAATGGCAGGTTCTACAACTAAAACCGTACAAGTCACGTATTGTTTCTTTGGATTTCCAACGAATTATCAGGCCAAGGAACTTCCCATTGCCACATGAGAATGCCTCTGGATGGACATCCCCGAGAACCAAACCGGATCTCTACCAATATAAGGTCGGGTTACCCCTAACTGAGTAACAACTGACCGAATATGCCATCCCTCGGTCCTTTGGGACCTTTCACCGAGCGCTCGCAATCAATTCACACAATCATAAAGTGTTTTCAACATGAGTAAGTATCTGGGCTCCATACCATGATACCACCCTTTTCCAGAAGGAAATGCACATATCCTAAAGGGTGCTACCCCTCATAACCTTGCTGCATCTTTCCTGTTTTGATCATTCCGGGGTGTGAGGCTCGACGAAGTCACGTCCACAAAAACATACTTTATACAAAAGCCATGCTTTGGGTCAACAAATGATCATAGAAATGATCACCAAGATAGACGATCAAACAAATGATCCTATCACAAATAATCAACACAATGATCATTTCACAGCAACACTCAGCATGTCACATTACCAAATTGGGAATATATCGCTGATAACCTTAAACTACATAACCTCTGAGCTCGTACGTCTCAGAGAAGGGTGTTAAGCTAAAAGAATAAATTCTCCGCCACCAACAGAAATATATTTGAATGAAATCGGCTTTATATCTCAATTTGTAATGTCAGACATACAATCCATACAAGTCTGTTCCGGGCTCGAACAGAACCGAAGGCACTTACAAAGAAGTCCTTGCAATTCGGATAATCTCTAATCACGTCCGGACTTCCCATCACATAGGGAGTCTCTATACCGTAGCTACTCGGTGCAAAGACAATCGACGAGTTGTCCTTTCGCTTTCAAAAAGATCCGGTCTTCAACACCGGTCTTCAAATGCAATTCATAACGACGTATCACATATTCGGAATGGGCTATACGACCCCATGGTCCTTTCCCGGTTAACCGAATAGTGAGCGCTTATTCAAAAATAAGTGTGGCATTCAAATTCAAACAAATCACATCAAATACCCACTCAAAGGGAAATATTGATAGTCGGTTATTGAACTATCAATGCATATGCACACATCACCAGTTTCCAAATAATTCTCCAAATTATTTATTTTCCAAAATATCTTTACAAGATATATAATTCAATATCTCAAAAATAAATCAATATTTATCTTTAAACAACTTCCCTTTTTATTCATAAATTCCATGGTGAATTTTCATTCAAAAATATCCATGCATATACGATTTCAATTATTCATTTCAATATTCCTTTTCAATTTATCTTCAAAAAGATAAATTCTCAAACTATTCACTTTATATTGGAAAACATTTCCATACTTATTAAATAAGTAATTCACAAATTTTATTTATTTTCAACACTTGGAAAATATTCAATATACTTCAATCGAAATTAAGTATATATTTCATTCTTTAAGGAAATCATTCTTTTAAACATATTTATTTGGGCCAAAACGAATGTTACGTAAAATATCGTTACGACAACCCAAAATCACTAGTATAGGGATTCGAAATTAAAATAGATATATAAATCCCAATACTATACAAAACATTTCCTTTCGGAAATCATTTACTATAACAACAGTGTTATAGTCCACCATTTCCTTTTATTTCTCGAAAACGTCTATTTCAACAATAAATGTCGAAATCTATGGTTTCGAATCTTAGCACATTTTAAAACATCGTTAGATCGTTTTAATTCTATTTAAAACATCAAATCTAAACATTTTCTTTAACATATTATTCACTATTCAAAAACGTGAATATAACTCCATTAATAAGTTTCAACAATTTACTTATCAAAATAAGTCGTTTGCGAATTTATAAAACAGTGTTTATAAATTCCTTTATTACTCTATATTCAATTCATAACTCAATTATATACCAAAGGTTCATATTATAAGTGAAATACTTATAATTTATTTGTTTGCAAAATCATTCCTTTGAACTTCATAATTATAAATCTTATAACTTATAAGATTCAATTATTTATCCAAATCTATTCTTTCAATAACTTTATAAATTTTATAAACCTACTGCTTATAAAATTCCATTTATAACTTCACCGTTTATAATTCTATAAATTTCATTCGTTTATGAAATTCATTCACAATTCATTCTAACACTTATAAAAACTGGTTTTATAATTCAAATATCTTTAATTTATAAACTATCAATTTATAAATTCTTTTATATAAATCAATTTATATTATTCTTTTAAAACGTCTTTAAACTCCTTTATAATTTCACCATTTTGATTTATAAAATAATCAAATTTTATAAATCCTATATTTAAACTTTTTACAATACATTCAGAAATCCAATTTAAACTATTTTATAAAATCATAAATCCCATATTTTCAAAAATCAGTTTTTATCTATATTTCTCAAAAATCATAATTTTTATAACATTAAAATCATAACGTTTATCTATTTAAAATAAATCAATTCCAAAAATATTTTATAAACGTATACTTTCAAAAATCACTTTGAAATCCTTTTAAAATTCCAAAATTTGGTCCAATGATGCTACATACCAAATAGCCAATCACGACAACAACGATATCATATATCGATATGATAATCCATCAAATATCAAAATATCTGAAATCAAATAAATACTGTTGAGGAATCCAGTTGGATCCCTCCAACCTGTTTTCCTGCATCTAAAGATGTTAGCACAATACCAATTTCGCTCCAGTACGAAATTATCGCGGTATATGGGATTTAAAATATTATCCGCTTAATAACGGCGCAATAGGGTCTCATCCGCTAAAAAATGCGGGAAATCAATAACTCCAATATATACATATGCCAATATATATATATATTGCTATTATATATAATACCAATTTCACTGTTTATGAAATATTCGCGGTATATGTTTTTAATAAATAACATCTGCTTACTAATGGCGCATAATGTCTATCTTAACAATCAATAGATAACAATCATTATTCAAACATGCATTCAAATATTTTAAATATAACTATTTAAAATAAAATCAAAACTGATTCGATTGAGTGAGAAGTTCTCACCTTGATTTCAATTTCGTTTTAGCGATTTATTTCGAATAAAATTAAACGGACGTTTAATTTTATCCGAAATTCTCACTAACTCCAAACGACTCCAATTCAACTCCATCGCGTAGTGCTCGTCCATACGATTCCAACGCAACTGGTTTCGCGCGTTTTCGACCTCGTATGAGAAAGTTATGCATTTTATAAGTTTACACAATTTAAACTAATATTTACAACATAAATTTAAAATTTTTATAACCTACAACTATCATAGCCGTTAGATCCACATCCCCCTTCATCACAGCCGCACCCTCCTTCTCCCTCTCCCTCACGTTATCACGTTCCAGAAAATGAACCCATAGCACAAAAATTAGGTTTAATTTTTGCAACCTCCACACTTGATGATACTTCGATCAGGGAACGCCAATGGAAGCGCCTCCATCCCCTCCATGCTCGGCCTCAAAGGCTCTGAGCTCGGCCACCATATGTACATCAATTTGCATGCGCAACTTGCTAGTGTCGGCCTCACTTTCCTCCCCCTACGTTGCTCCAAAACCCATCATCACCATATAGATCTAACGAGCTCAAGACGCTTAACAACTTTCATGTTAAACACTTCTTCTAATTATCTACAGATTTAGAGAAATTGAGGGGAGAAAATAGGAGTTTTCTGGCCATAGATTGAAGAGATGGCGGCTAGGGTTGGGGTTTAGAGTTTGTTTATTTTTTTTTTTAATTTATGAAGGGAGGTGGTCTATTTATAGGAATTTATCGAACACTATTCACTCCGGATTTTCCAAACTCCGATTTACGCGCCGTAACCAGCGTTTTTAGGGTTTACCCCGCGTTCTGGACACAATGGAATAGGTTTTGAAAGCTAATTCGGAAATCTGTGCGAGTTATGGCTATAAACGTTCAATTTAAATTAAACCGATTTAAATGATTTTCTAGGCGTTTTAATTTGTACCGGACAAACGGTAAATCCGATTGACATGAAATTTGAAACCATACAATAATATCACATTACGGATCCGATGAAACTGGTTTCGTCGAAATCCGAGACTTTTTGAAAAATGGCTATTTTAACTCGCCAAATTAATATTAAAAACAAATTCGATGCGTTTCGAGCAGCTACGATCAAACGATAACTCCGATTGATACGAAAATTGAAATCCGGTAATAACTAACTATTGCGGATCCAATGAAACTGGTTTCGTTCAATTCTGAGACTGTTCAAAAATTGACTATTTTCACTAGTCGATTTTAATATTAAAATATTCAATTTTCACAAATTAACTTTTAGTTCGATTTTAAAAGTTCTAAAATATCATTCTAACTTCAATATGATAAAATAAAATTTTGCAAATCATTTTCAATCATATTTAACCCAATTTTCAATTATTTCCATAATTTAACATATTAAATTATCGATTTAATTATTCAATTAAATCCAATTATTCAAATTAAAATTTATTCGACTTATAAATTTCACTTATTAATATTTAAAATTAATTAAATATTCAAATTTTAATTAATAAAAATTCTGGGTCGTTACATGGTTTGTCACTTTAAAATATAAAGGTTTTCGATACTAGTAGTAAATATCAAAACCCTTTCATTAAAATGACTTCAACACTATTTTATTACAAAGCTCGTTTTCTCAAACCATTTTCCAATCTATTAGTATATACAAACCTTTATCTCACTCGTATGAGAAATCTAATTAAACGGCTTAGTAAAACGAGTGGTATGAAACGCTTGCGTTTACTTCGTCGGTTAATTCTTGGACTTGTCCGATTGAAACTCTTGTGAAAATTTTCTAGTGGAGATCTATAATTTGTTCGCAAATATTTAAGTTAAGCTAGTGGTTATGGGACATGAAGCTAAACTCATATACTTACTAGCTTATTGTAATTGACACTTCTTGATGATCGATGATGATCATTTTATGGTTTAGACTAGCAATGTGCGATGTCTCTTTGCCCACATGGAGGACTGTACTTCATTTTTGTTGAGCTTCGTCTCATTTCTTTGTGGGCTAGCGACCCATGTACTTTTATTGTGTTTCGATTCATGTGATGTACTGTTTGTACTACATCGATGTATCGGCTTTTCGGTTCATTGGACGTACCGTATGTACTGCGTCGATGTCCCGAATTGTTTTGTGTTTCGATTCATGTGATGTACCGTTTGTACTACATCGATGTCTCGGCTTTTCGATTAATTGGACGTACCGTATGTACTACGTCGATGTCCCGAATGTTTTTGTGTTTCGATTCATGTGATGTACCGTTTGTAGTACATCGATGTCTCGGCTTTTCGATTCATTGGGCGTACCGTTTGTACAGTGTCGATGTTTCAAATTGTTTTGTGTTTCGATTCATTAGATGTACCGTTTGTACTACATCGATGTCTCGGCTTTTCGACTCATTGGACGTACCGTTTGTACTGCGTCGATATTCCGAATTGTTTGTGATACACGTGTTGGTGAGTTTTCATGCTCCCGCTTGGGATTGGCCATCCTTTTCTTGTGATTTCTGGATTTCTAATTGATGATTTCTGGAATTTATGTTTCACCAACTTTTACGATTGGCATTGATATGTATGTCATTTTTTTTGGCTTGGTGAATTAAATAAAGAATATGACATTCTTTTTGATGTTATGAGATTCTTGAGATATTGTATGACTTTTGTGGATTTTCTAATGTATACTTGTCATAGTATGAAATTTTTGGTTATCATACGTCTTTTTGTTATATCTCTTATTATATCTCATTTTAACTGATAATTATGGCTAGACTGATCCGTTTATTATTTTCTTCTTAAATAATACTCGGGTCAGACTGAGATTTTACAGGTGCTTCTGCTTGACTCCTTATCAGACCATCATCTGATCTTTTGGCTAACTACTCTAGTTTAGTAGTTTTTGGTTGTATACTTTTGAGATTTAGACTCCTTGATGTATACGTATTCTTTTGCCTAGCACTTGTATCTATTCTTTTTGATATTGTGGATCTTATTTGACTACTACTCTGATGTACACTTTCACGTGTTATATTCATATCTATTTCCGCCTTTGTGATATGAATTGTCTGTGACTGATTTGTGTTATGTTTATTTCTATATTTGTTTCCGAAGATTACATATAGCCACTGTGTAGTAGCTTTGAGTTTGTGTCGGTATGTCGGATTTCCTCTTGAGATGAAAAGTTATATTTTTATCTGGCATATCGGTGCTCGCACAAAGCAATTACACGGATGGTCGCTCCTCAACAGCCTTATTCTCCGTGCTAGTTGACGGCATTACACCGTAGTGTCCTTGGCTAGCGTGGGTATAGAGGTGAGGCGTCACAGCTTGGTATCAAAGCTTCTTCTATTGATTTGGAGCTAGAACTTGATTTGTAAATGGAAACTAGGGTTTGGAGTTTTAATTTTCCATTCCACTCACCATTAATCTCTTTAGAACAGAAAAGTAGAGGAAGAGGGAGTGAATAAAGAGGAGTGGTTCAGTTTGGGGTATTAAGTTGGCTAGTGGGCTGAACCCAACCAAAAGCCCTAAGTGAAAGGTAGCAAAATTCAACTTACTCCAAACATATCGAAGCTTATACTCAAAAAGGTTGCAAACGGCATTTTGAACTCAATGGAAGGGGTCTCGAGTCCCAATTCGACTGTTTGCAAAAAGTAGGTTTTCGGACTATAATCCGACTAACGATGAAATATTTAAATAGAATATTTAAATATACAATCGATAAATATGCGGGTTGTTACATTTAAAATATTAAAAAGTGGTTTAAATCAAATAAGCTTATATAGCACTTTCCGCAGGACTTTTATGCTGCGAATTCTATAACTTTTTGAATATGAGTTTAAACGTAACGATTTTTCCTGAAATCAATTATGAATGCTTTTAAAAGTAAAATTAAGAATTTATAAGATAATTTGGAATCTTATAATCAATTCCAAAATAAAACTAATATCTGAGTATACGGAAACGACTAGTATATTTGTTCCGTCCGTGAAATCTGAGAAAATAAAACATGTTATTTAACTAAGGTTAGGGATGGAGCAGCCATTGTTTTGAACTTAACTGGCCTTTATTTTCTCTTCTTAGGCGAGGGGTGGAACAGATCGAAAGTAAAGCCCAGATGCTCTAAAAGATTATATTAAGTTTTCTCCAAAATAAAAGAAGATTGTATTATCCAAAATTTAAGCAATCTCCAAAATGAATAATTTCTATGATGCTACTTACTCAAAAATGTTTGCTATGATTGATTTAGGGTATCATAAACAATGTCTTAAATAACATTGTTTTTGACCCGCCTAAAAGTTAAGGAATTTGGATCGAGAGTTAAGTGAGGAAAATTTAGATATTATTCAAAGCAAAAGAATGAATTACTTAGAATTATATTAAGACAAAAGAAGAGATTTTGTAATCATCCAAAAAGAACTAAAGTGAAAAAGGCTTATTAAATCATGTATACTCATATTCATTTTATATCAGTGATTGGATTTCGAAGGAACCGGGGTCGGATTTGGGTGTTCCTATTCGAACACCACTTCGAACCAATTTACGTGTTTGAAAAATGAAGACTTGATAGAGAGAATAAAGAATAAAGACCAAGGATTTTCAGGATGAAAGGAATGCTTGTTGATAATTCTGGCTAGCTCACAAATACTAAGTAGCAGTGGTGCTTTTATTTCTGAAATTCTTTGGGCTATAAGGACTTCTCGCTACTAAGGGTTAATTCCCGACAGGATGTGGTAGGAGAGTAACTTCAGTTTTGTTCAGTCCCAGAACGAACTTGTATGGATGAATGTCTGACAGTGCATTTTTTGAGATTGCATACATTGATTTTTACAAACATACATCTACGGTGGTGGAGAAGGCAACTTCTCTTAGCTTAACATCCTCCTTAAGACATATGAGCTCAAGGATTGTATTTTTGTAGAAGGCAATTAGTAGTCAACGGAAAGGGCAATGTGACATTCAGAGATGTGATATGTGTTATATGAAAAGGTAATCATTGCCTCAAGCCTCATCAACCGGAAATAACCGAAACAGGGTTAGATGCAGCAAAACTAAGTGGGTCATTCCCAATTAGGGTATGATCATCCCCTACTAGATATATTTCTTCTCGCTATAACATTCGAGATATAAATTAATGTGGTGTATGGAAATCGAGCACTTGGATAAAGGTCAGTAATGACCGAGGAATGATATATTCGGTACTATCTAGTTACAAAGATAGGCCGGTCTTGTGTTGGTAAAGGATCCTTTGGATGATGGTCCTCGGTACATTCCTTTAGAGAAGTACTGTCGGAAGGTAGTCCCTTCACCTGGTCATTTATATGAAAATCCATTCTCCAATAAGAACCTACGGTTTTTTTGTATTGGCGTAATGAATAGCCCTGAAATGCTATATAGGTAATCATTTTGGCTAAGCTTAATAATTTTATTTGAAAATGTTTTCAAAGAGATGTCATTAAAAATAATATCAAATGTTTCGATATAAAAGTGTTTAGTTATCATAAGGTAAAAACCCATCCGTGTTTATGTATGGATGTGGTCTTACGAAATACTCTTTCTTTTCAAAAGGATTTTATCTAAAGGCTGATATATGATACTGTCATCTATTATTGAGTTTTTCTTACGCTGGTTTATCAAGCTTGATCTGGGTATTTCCAGTACTTGGGTCAGATTCGAGTAGTTTCAAGTTTTGTCGAAAAGGTTAGAGTTTCCAAAGGAGGGCTGGAGATATTCATCTACGTTTGGACATATGCTATTATCCACTTTCGTTTATTTTGTTTGATGTGTGTCAGCAATTGTAAGGACAGATGTTTATAACTATCCATGCTAAATTTAGGTTAGACTCTGGTATATGTATTTTAAATGTTCTCCTCTGTAAAGATATTTGTTCAATATTATATGTTATTCTATTCGTGTGAGATTCTGTTCTATCTATTTTTCTTTATTACCCCTGATAATCTACAATTCCATGAAATTTGGGTTTGACGTGTGTGGTTTATTGTCGGCACAAAGGGCACATAATTTTGGGTTGTGACAGGGGTTCCCTATGATGCTAATTGCTTTCCCTCCAGTGAATTCTAGCTTACTGTTTTTTAGAATCGCGTTTTCCGTAAAATGGTGTTGCATGTATTCGGATTTCAGCCAATCCCTTTAAAGGGATAGGGGCTCATCCCTCGAAAGTATCCCATTTGATGTGTGATCCTTATGGGGTGTTTCATATATTGTAATAAGCTTGTGCTCTAAGTTTGATGTCAATTGGATGAGTAGAACTTGACTTATTACTCGATCTTTGGTGCAATATGAGTTGTCTCCTGATTCTAGCCGATCCCTCTAGAGAGAAGAGGGTCGATCCCCCTTTCTTCATATTTTTGAGATGCAATCCCTAGGGTAGGCTCCCTAGGGTTCACACATCTTTTTACGTAATTTTCATATTAATTAGACTTATGGATCTTGAGTTATTGATTGTTTTCCATTGAATTGTACTTGCTTGGCTGAAATATGTCGATCCCTTGTGTACGATCCCTTTTATACCGATCCACTGTATAACGATCCCTTTCTTAGCTAAATTAATTTGCCTATAACTTGAGCATACAAATTCCAAACAAATTGAGATTTGAAATATAGCCTCGTGGAGCCTACCTTGTCAATCTATATCAATCTCATCTGGTTTGGGACAAAAATTAAGGATACGCATTGTTCCCTTGCTTGGGGAAGGTACTAATCTATACTTAGAATATTCTTGAGAGTCTATCTCTTAGTCTTGGTTGATCGTCGCTTAACATCTATGCTTGCACTTGATTTTCGAACCTTACAATCATTGCTTTGGGCTATTAGCCTTGATGACAGTCGAGTCCAACTTGTCTAGTCAGTTCAAATATTGCCAGGTCAAAATGCTGGATAACGTATGATTTTTAACTTAACATACCAAACACCTTATAGTCAAATTGTGAAACTTAATTCACAGGGGTTATCAAAACAATAAATGTCGCCAGACTAGATGAGTACAGATTAACAACCAACAAACAATAGTCAGTGCCCTTAAACTATCTGAGCATGATAAATCAAACGATAATGATAATTAATAAGTATTATCATTTTCAAAGAACCATATAATTTGAAAATTATTCATTAATAAATATATAATCCAAGATAAATATTTCATTTACCTATTGTCAAAAATCAATATCGTGTCTGTATCCATTGTTCAAGTGTTTAGAAATCCCTATCGACACCGTGGCTCCCACGTCTCGACCTGAATTCATAAACAACTCAATAGACCAATTAACACAATATATTTTTATAACAATAACAAATACGCTATCGTATATATAATACTCTCAAACTCATTTTAGGGTGTCACTTACCCTATCTCTAGTGAGCCATAGCCTACCAATGCCAAGGTTCTCGCTTAACCATCAGCTCTGCTACCGAATGTAATGACCTGCCTTTTCAACCATCGAAAGTCGACACCAAATACACCCTTGGTATTCAAATGTTGAACATCCAATCAACGAAAAGGCAGATTGTTAGGGTAAAAAGAAAAAGAAAAGAAAACGAAAAGAAGAAATAGGATCCCACAGTGGAATGACAATATATATATAACAAAGACAATAAAAGCTGTCACACTAAAATACATAGTATATCAGAGTTAAAATCAAACCTTATTAGCGTGGACCTTTATAGCTTCTCGATCTTACAATTGCAAATGAGTACATATAATAATACAGTGGAAAGTACAATATTACGGCTGGTGAACATCCTACCTTACTCCATGAGCTCCATGTCCCACCAACGACAACCTGAAAAAATACTCGTCTGACCCGAGCATTATAATAAAATAACACCCGGAACAGTTTGGAAATACCAGCATGAAAAAACTTAAGTAATATAATGAACATACAATAATTCTGTGAGACCACGCTGCTAAGCACGAAATGAGTTTTTACCTCACAAGAATAACATCCATGGTAGAAAAGAATGGAGACATAATTAAATAAAACCCAAACTTGAAAGAATGGGTATAAACAAGATCAAAAGTCAAACTTAAAGAGTGGACACAAATAATTAAACAATGAGAAGAACCATAGTCAATTCTCGATGCAATTAAGAAAACAACTCAAAGATTAAATCAACAACAAGGAAAGGAATTTTCCAATAAACGACTAGGAGGGTGCACCCCCTAACCGAAAGTACACCTCTAGACAATATACTTGAGAGGGTCATTTTCTCCTGTGACTTCTCTCAGAAATGTATAAGCTGGACCCTACCAACATTACCGAGAATTTGAGTACCTCATTCCTCCGCGCGCGTACCATCAAAGCCAATCTAAAGTAGATGTGAATATACCCTAATGGGAGCAACCCCACATAGCTTAAGATACATTCGCTTTTCGGTTTTAGTCATTTTTCAGCAAAGAATAACAAGCTCAAATGAGCAATAAATCATCTTCGATTGATGATACACAAAGAAGAAAGCTGAATCGATAGTTAATAATTCAACTATCGAAAATAATTAAAAATGATTGTATATGGAAATCAAATTTAATATTCTTATCACTACTCGTCTATTTCAAACTTGTGTTATCCCTTGGTTGAAAATAAAGCCGATCAAGTTGAGGTAGTGTTACCTTTAGGCATTACCTTGATGGTATTTTTAACCTTCGAGATAGAAACGAGTCAATGCCTCGACGTTTACTGTTAAAAGTATAACCAGATACTTTCCATATAAGCGACATCGTTTACGAAAATACTTTTCCAAAACTGTATCAAACTTTTATTTTTAAACCAAACTTGTGATGGGTTTTCACATTATGAATATTTGTAAATACTTTAAAAAGGCAAATTATATTTCTAAGTGTATTTAAGATAAGGGTCAAAATAAATGTGATTAAAACATTGTTTACTGTAAACCTAAAATAATTTACATTTAGCCTTATTTTTAAACAATTCCTTTTAAAAGATCTTCTAATTTATAAACCGTCATTTATAAATTTAAAGACAATATTTGTTATCCCAGAGGAAAATAAGCTAATTTAAATGCCTTTATAAATTTAAAGCAAATGGTATTCATCCTGAAGGATAATTTATAATACTCTTTTTATAACTTTAAAACCATTCTAATTTTCCTAAAGGAAAATAAATCAAATTTAAAATATTTTTATAAATTTAAAACAACAGTAATCATCCTGCAGGATAATTAATAACATTTATAACCCTTTATAATAGACCAATCGATTATCTTAAGCACTTGTGTTAAGTTAATTAATTAAGTTTTAAGACCTTTATTGAATCAGTTAATTAACTTTAAACCACTTTTATTAAATCAGTTAATTAACTTTAAAACACTTTTATTAAATCAGTTAATTAACTTTAAAACACCATAAATAAATAAAAAATTAATTTTAAATGTCATTAGTTAAAATGCTTAATCAAACTCAAACAACATTGATTAAAACGATTAACTAGATTTAAATGTCATTAATTAAAACGGTAAATTAAATTCAAATACCATAAATTAAAATGATTAATTACATTAAAATGATTAATTACATTAAAATGATTAATTACATTAAAATGATTAATTACATTAAAATGATTAATTAAACTCAAACATCATTAATTAAAATGATTAATTAGATTTAAACATCATTAATTGAAATGATTAATTAATTTCAAATATCATTAAATTAATTAAAATGATTAATTAAATTTAAATATCATTAATTAAAATAATAAATTAAACTTAAATATCTATTTGGTGAAAATCTAAGCCCAAGACAACATACACAAAAGTTTAGGGGATGATATCACATAAGTGACAGTATAGCGAAACTCGCTATAACGACACTTACACAAATCAAACAATATGTCACAAATATTTTTAACCAAACTTCAATATAAGCAAGTAAGAAACAGATAAATAAATCCTAGCGAGAACCCCCTTAGATTCTCTTTATAAATGTTCCCTGTAAAATAATGGTTACGGATAATGTATATGGTCATATGGGTTCACTGCAATTTAGATAATATGCCATTTGTTCTCCAAAATACGAATCCAACCAAACAATCAATCAAACAACAATATAAACTAACATCCAAGCATTTAACGATAATCTATAGCATAACATATGTTATATTGTTTATTTAAGATGAGTAAACTCACAGAAATTCCAACGGACGCTTTCGTGGTGCGATTTGGTAGCCCAAATTTCAATTAGCTCCAAATCCAACGAAATCAGTTCCAACGCATAGCTAACGTTCCTACGAGTCCAATGCGACTACCCACGGCTGAATGCAACCTCTTATGGAAAAGTTATTGGTTTTAAAATATTTGGTAATCAATTAAAGAATTAAAGCACTAATTATTTCATTAATTATTAACTACCCTTAATCCTATTTCTTCCACTTTCACAAGCCTGTACATGTACAAGATCAAAACCCAAAACAACTGTGCATCTCCACTCGATTTCGCCTTCCACAAGCAATAAAATCGACAACCGATTGCTCCAATCAACTCCTCTTCGCCTCCTTCTTTCACCAGACACCATACCTTCAAACTCAATTAAGCCATAAATATGCAACCTAGGCATTTCTCGTGTGACCAAAACTATCAGACCACCCTATCCACGATCGTGACTCACCAAATCATCGACGTTTGAACTCCTCAACACGAAAAATCCCATACAACCATCCCCAAAGCTTAATGTCATCTAGATCGATCCAAACCTCGAACCCTAGTTCTCGACTATCCATGCCGAACTGCCCTTAACTCGACTGCATGGAATGGCAAGGCCGTGAATTGGACACTCGAACTTATACGAACCCATCAGGCTTAATTTATCGATTATTAGTTGAGAATAAGATTCGAATTTCAGTTTTCAAGTATGCGGCATGATTTTTCTTACTGGAAATAAAGGACGAAATTGAAAAGTGAAGATAAGTGTTTAATTTTATTTTATATCAACAAATCGTCTTACCTGAAGTCAAATGCACTCCTTTAACCACAAGATAATCAAACTTTTCCAAGTTAAACAATATTCTTAAGCAACATATCTGATTCAAATAAAATTAGAAATGCAAGTTGAAAGCTTTGAATTTTAATTTGATTTAAAAAGTGTTTTAAAAGTAGAGTTTTATGGTATTCCGCTATCTAATATCCCATCTGCGTTAGAACCGCAAATGTAGAAATAAAAGTATGATCGTACATCAAAACGTGATACGATCAAAAATCAATAATAAAATACACATATTATTCAATTCTATGAAGTTTCAAAAATATCATCATTTGATAAATCGTTAAACGATAATTTAAATATTTTCCAAATTAAAATTTTTGGTAAAATACAATAAATTCAATTAAAAATTTTACAATAAAATCAGGTTGTTTTGTTAAAAACTTATTTTCTTGTTATTTATTCGGATTGTTTATTATTGTAAATAAATTTACAAAATGAATTTGCTATTATTGTTTATTAATTAAAAGAAGTTAAATAAAGCTATTAAATCCATTTAATTAATATTTAATTTACAACTCATTAATTCTCACCTTAAATGTTTAAAAATAGTTATATTAGAGTATAAGTTATTTATATTTTAAAACCGATTATTTAAATATTTAAAATTATAAATATTCAAAATAAAAAACGATAAAATTTTAGGTTGTTGCAACCGCGAAGCAAGCCCATCTTGGAATTACCCCACATCTTTTTCAAGGAAATCACAACCATTTAATACTTCTTATGGAGGAGGCAGATCCAAACAACTATTTATTACCTTAACCCTGAAGAAGGCACATCATAGGATTACCTAACATTATTTTTGAGAAATTCTCTAAGTCATTTAATAATTCTTAAAATGGAGGTGATAGACCCTAAACCAGCTATTTAATACCTCAACCCTAAAGCAGACTCCTCTTGGAATTCCCTTATCCTTGTGGCCCGTTACCCAACTGTGACGTTTCACGTTAGTCCAACAATTTGTAAGTGTTGTCAGCTAGATCAACATGGCAAATATACCCTACAAAATTAGGACTAATCTCACGTCCACCATGGGTACTTATTATAGGCGACGTCCCACATTAGTTACAAAAGTCACACCGCTAGTAGTCAGAATAGCTAGGTAAGTTTCTATATGCTTTCAAGTTTCAAGAGACCTCGCATCCCTATAACTTAGCCAAACTTTCAATCTCCAGCATTTAATGTTGAACTATGCAAATATACACAAACACGCGCACGTGCACACGTGCACATACACACACCTCGTCTGTATTAACACATTAAAAGGCTTTATAAGAGAAACTCCGTATTTTGTCGTTATTTATGTATTAAACTCCATAATTATTCTGAACCCATTTTATTAGATTTACCATTGATTACTAATTATCATCTACTTTTAAAGTCTTCTTTCTAAATTGTCTATTTCTTTATTCAATGATTTATTTATTGGAAACAATACAAATTGGTAATTACAACCGGTCTATTTCAAAATTCAAACACTACACCAAAAAGTACTTTTGGTGGCACACGAAAAATGCAACCATAACTTATGGTGGCGTTTTAGAGGACGCCGTCATACGACATGCAACTAAAAAACTTATATTTTTGGTTGCGTTTTTGTAAACGTCGTTATAATGTGCCTTATTGCGGCGGCAAAAAAAGCCACCATAAATCTTTTTTATAGCAAGTTGAAACGCCACCAAAAGTGATGTTTGGTTACAACTTAAACTCAAACCTTATAGCTGCGTTTATTATATGCCATAATATATATTTCACCGCAACAAAAAAATTTTGTTGCATTTTTTTCTGCCACCATATTTTTTGGCAGTGATTTTTTTCAACATATTTTTTCATAGCGTTTTCTAAACGCCACTAAATAGACGTTGTTATAGATTGATCATTTTAAATGCTGTATATTTTACCGCTGCAATATTTTTTTTGTTGCGTTTTTATCTGCCATTATATTTTTTCCATAGCGTTTGATAAAGCCACTAAATATTTTTGTTTTTCTTTGTCTATTTCTCACATTCTGCTAGCTCGTTCACTCTCCAATTCATTTTGTTCATAATTTATATTAAACGGTAATAATAAATAATTCAATAATAAACAAAAAATACATGAATAAATGAACTACCATAAACACAAGTAGTACATTACCATACATTGATACAAAAGTAGTACATAACCGTACATAGTCACACAAGTAGTACATTAATATAGTATTTTCAAGACAAAAGTTAACATAAAATCCATACGTAGAGAAGTTTATACAATTGAAATACCAGAAACAAAATGAAATAAACAACTGAACTACCGTAAAATCCATACGTAGATGACTAGCTAAGAAAATACCATAAACAACTAGCTAAGCAAATACCATAAGCATCTGATAATTTCTTCGGAGAAGTTCATCCACCTGTAGACAAGTAATAATCAACAATGAGGATTTAAAACTTGAATATTGGAATAAAAAAGGTATAACCATAATTTCTAGTATTCTTAGCTATCCTATTAAAAATGCACAACCACTGCAAAAGGACCAGACTTAACTATGTGCAAGTCCAAAGATTCATCTGCAAAATTCAATAAAATATATTTAAAGCAGGCAAGAAACATGCTGCTTAAGGTATACACTCAGAGTATCAGGAATATTTTTGTAAAGGGACTTGTGTACATGGTAAGGCAAGACCAGAACACACTCATTCAAATACAATGTAAAAGCTACAGAGGTTCTTCCCTCGAAATAGTCTCAGTTCACTCCAGGCATTTATTTATCACTTTCACTATTATATGCCATAATGTCGAGCTCAGTACCTTTTTCCCTTATATCAAATATTAGCGCTACTTGTATAATAAGAACTTCAAACTTTTTGATGTGAAAAATACACAAATATTTTCTATCTATGAAAATCGTTTAGGTAATGGTATGTAACAGCTTACTTTAATTCACCTAAATATATATGTGGAACAAAATGGCTTGCATGGTTATCTAAATTTGTACAAGGTGATAATTCAAATAGTTCCAATCAACTTATTCTGAAAATCTTCTAACTTTCCTACCTAAAAAACCCCTGTGTAAGTTGTGAAAGAGAAATTTACATACATAGTATGTACATATATGTCTTCGGTTCAGCAATGTTATCGACGACAAAATTTATTCTTGCAATGTTAAATGTTGCGTATTTAAAAGTCTTTAACAAATGCACCTCTAGCTCTGTGTAATTTTTTTGTAAATAACATTCCATCTATGTATTACATATCTACCAAAATATAATTTACAACACTTTTCTAGCATCAATAGCCAAACAAATTGTTTCCCAGGTGCATTCATTTTCATTCCTACTATAAACTCTACATCTACCTTCTACTTTGTTTCGATTGATAAACTTCAATAATTAATTAAACTCAAGCTCATATATGTCCTCGCCAGATCAAATATTCAGTGCAATGAAATATGACAGCAATATCAACCCAAGGTTAATAACTTTTGTTATCAGTTCTAAACTTCAACATTACAGATATATTAGATAATTATACGAAACTTGAAATTATTTCAATCAAAACGGCTTCAAATATGTTTAGAATATCAACTCCACAATCAATTGCATATATGTCATAATGTCAAGACTGACCTGCCTTTGTTAAACTATGAGTTAAAGAGATTTCCAATATCAGGATACAGTCTATGTGTTATTGGGTCTTCAAACATAAAAATACACACGCCAGAACATTCACTTTGTACACACACCTGAAGACACACACATACTATTTACTTACATAGGCACATGGCTGCCATATGTTTCAGTATTTATAAAACACAGCAACAATATATGTTAGGATTTATAAACACAACAGCTATATATCAAAATTTATAAATACGGAAACTATATGTTTTAGGATCACTAAATTTTGAAACAACACTGCAATCAATTTCTATTTCAAGTAACCAAATCATATTTCAGGCTATTAAATTATGTTTCAGATCATCTTGAAAAAGTGCAGACATCAAACACACGTGAATTTGTCCCAGTTAAAGATGCTGAAACTGATTCAGAATGCACTGATTCTTCGCCAGAAAATTTAGCAACTGAAAATTAGAGTTTCATCAATCAAACGGCAACAAAAATTCAGGATTTACTAAAATTTTCCTAAGATTTACTAAAATCTCTGCCTGAAATCACAGTTCACTTTGTAGAAAAATTGACAAAATACCATTTGTATCATCAATATATGCAATTATTAAAAAACATTGATGTGGAAAATTAAACTTCCCATATTTAATTGTTCTAAACGATGGATGGCTCCAAATATAAAAGCATGTGTGCTAATTTTATTTTTGTCTATTGTCCAAATTTTAGATCGGTCTTTTCAAATGTTTATTTTCTTCATAAATAATTTACTAAATTACCATTTCATCTTGGTATTTAGAATATCATAAATCTTTAGGTTATTATTACGTTGTAAAGACTATAATTGTAATTCTGATATTTCACCAATATAATTCGAATTTTCCCTGTATTGCAGATAACTTATATCGGTACTTGCTCGATAAGTATCCAATAACGATATTAACAACATCATCGTACATTATCTTCAATATTTTTGCTTTTTATTCCTAGTAAAGAAAATAATTTTTTGTTCAATTTATTATCATTATGTGTGTAATTGAAATTACTAAAAAATTGCAATAAATATGTTTTTTTTCCTTTGCTGTGGTTGGACTTTGAAACAACCAGCTGACAGAGCATCAAACAGTCGATTTTAGACAGATATTATCAATCAAATATATGATATTCCGTAGAGTTCCTAGATGAAACATACGATAACTTATTCTTGGATTTGTACTATTTTATATGTACGACACTACTAAACAATCAAATCACTCATGAATATTTTTCCAACATAAATATATTAGAAATCACACCTTTTATAGATCAACAACTTTGTAAAAAGTAGGAGGCTAACTATTAAAATAATAACTTTTCATATATAATAGAAATTACACCTTTTGTTTTGTTTCCCCAATGACTTTTGAGATCGGCCAAGCTATGGTGGTACCAAAAGCATCTTCCATGCATGTAAACTCCGATGCAGGTCCACAGCACTGCATTTGGAACTCTTAGGAAGTCTACCCAAACTTTTACAGCATCACAACCCAATGGACGATAATGGACCATCGATGTTGGATTAGTTGAAGCGATAGTTCCTTTAGCCACCACTTCATTTGTTTCACCCACATCAATTATCTTGCATTTATTATATGTTACCAACTTTGCAATTAGCTGGAAAAAAACGAGGTTATTATGCAAAATACATGCATACATAAAAATACTTCAAAATATATACTTACAAATTAGTATGGTTTCTTCGAGATTATGGGTCCGAGTCCAGAAGAAGAAGTCGCAACATTTCCTTTTTCAGCTTCAACTTTTGATTTTGGCCATGCTACTTTCCTACCAACTGCATCTCTAATACACAACATATCAGTTGTGGGTTGCCATAAGTAAGCATCTTCTTTTTTTCATTGTCGACCAAAACCACAACGGTAGATGGACCAAGCGGAATACCATTCATGATATGTCCTGAATCACTGGAGTAGATTCTTCCTTCGGCAACTATCACATCACCCTCATTCCAATCATAAATATTGCATCTATTGTCTTGGACACTACTGTTACTCTAAAAAACAAAAATATAAACATATAGTATGCACAGAAAAGTTAATTATTTCATGTCTTATTGAATAATGTTGACTGAAATGAATAAAAAAAGTCAAGCTACAATTTTCGGTTGATAGTATGCATAGAAAATTTACTGTACTTACTTCAATCAAGTGTCCTTGCAGCGTCATCTTAATGCAAGTAGCTGGCCATGCTACCACCTTATTCTCAACGTTTCCTAATGCTGACATATGAGGTGTATGTCTCCATAAATAAGTATCTGGTTTATCCACGCAATCTATAACAACGCTCACAGCATTTGGTCCAATACGAATGCCACCGACAACCTCATTTGGGTCAGTAGACACCACTCTCCCTTCGGCAACAACTTCATATGTTCCATCCTAATTCAATAGCTCACATATGTTGGCATTGCCCTATAATTATTCCACCGAAAAATTATATTAATTACTGGATCAAAAACTAAAATTCAAGTGTTGTTTCTTCAGTAATACAATTTTTTTGCCAATTCATGTGTGCTCCCTTCCTTTGAAGTTGGTTTATCCTGTGCCAAAGCATTTAGAAAACCTCAGTATATAAAAACACATACATCTTTGTATATTTTACAAGCTAATACTAATGTATACTGAGCTGAGTAGTATGTTTGTCAACATCTTTCAATAAAAGTTTACATTCTTGTCCATTAGCAATTTTAACATACTCCGCATGACTGTAATTAAATGAGTAAGTTTCACATATTCCAAAATAACAACCTCAAGTATCATATTTAGGTCTTAAAACAAAACAAAAACATAATATAAAAAACACCTAAACTTCTTCCATGCAAAAACTAATTTAACGTATAATCTACTCAAGTATGCCTTTGCAATCCTCCCTAACATAGCTAATATCTTCATTATCCATTTCAGTTATTTTACAGTCTTCCTCGATTTGGATGTCTTCTTCGGCATAATCATTTGTCTTTGGATCATAAAAACTTCTTGATGGTGCTTTCATTACAACATAACAATTTGAAATATCATTTTCTCGTGAATAAAATATTTTTCTTGCTTGAGATGCAAGTATGTATGGATCTCTTGAAAACGATGCTTGATTTTGATGTAAATTAACAAGAGTGAACCCATCTTCATCAACTTTTACTCCATTTTCTTTATGTTCCCAATGAAACTTAAAAACAGGAATATAAAACACATGATAATCTAATAAAATTATATCGGTCAATATTCCATAATAAGTGACCACATCAACCACTTGGGACATATCTTTTGCACTTGCTCTACACATAGTAGTCGCATTAAAAGTCACCCCATTATTTTGAGTTTCTCTCGCTACATATTTTATATGCAACATTGCCCATTGATGATATATCCTTTGTAAGGAAATGCATCATTCTTCGGACCAAAAGCAATCCATTTTAACATTTCGTTGTGATCCTTAGAGTTAATAGGTATCTACAACAAATTCCATTTAACATGCATATTTTAGAGTAATATTATTAGTCAAATGAGAATATATTTAAAATCCAACTAACCTTCCTTTTAATACAATCGGCAAATTTTTTTGTATGTGTTTCCCAAAGTAAGGTTTCATTTTTCTCATGCGCTCATCTGAATTTTCTAATTCCTCCAAATGCAAACTAGTGTAGAACAAGTGATTATAAGTTATATTTAGCATTACAATCGCATTAAAATAATGTAATATAAACTTACTCTATAAATGGTTCCACCATAGCCATATTCATTAACACAGCTAAATTAGCAATTTCTTTCTCATTGACTGAAAATGTAACTGTCTTGGACATTGAAATCGGACTTCCCTCGAGTATTACATTGCTTTCATTATCTTCATTCTGAGCTTCTGTCTCCTCAATTTGTCCTGATTTTTCCAAAAATTCATCGAAAAACCTCATGCATTCTTCTGCAAGATAGGATTCTGCAATGCATTCTTCTAGTCGTGCATAGTTTGTTACATAATTTTTAAGTGTCTTCGTATATCTTTCAAATGGGTACATCCAACGAAAATGAACAGGTCCACACATTAGTGCTTCTTTTCCAAGATGAATCGACAAATGTACCATTATATCAAAAAAAATGGTGGGAAAAATTTTTCAAGCTCACATAAAACTTCAATAATCTCAATATTGATTTGTTCCAACTTCTCCCAATCAAGAACACGTTGACATATTTTGTTGAAAAAAGGACATAAGAGAATTATTGCTTTTCTCGCCTTCTTTGCTATTAATCCTCTTGATGCTATTGGCAATAAGTGTTGCATTAATGCATGGTAATCATTGGACTTCAATCCATTAATTTTTCAATCCTGCAATGAAATCTGATTCTTCAAAATTGAAAAATAGCCATCAGGCCCTTTGAAATTGTACAATCTTTTACAAAATAACTTTTTCTCAGAATTTGACAATAGATATAGAGCCGGTGGAAGATATGTTTTATTCCCACGAGGTTGTGCATGAAGCTCATTTCGAATTCCCCAATCCTCTAAAAAATTTCTAGAGTTGATTCCATCTTTTGATTTATTACCATGCAACATCGTGCCCAATATGCTTTCACCAATATTTTGCTCCACATGCATCACATCTAAATTATGACGTAAAGGAAGTTCCTACAAAAATCAAAACTATAACGCGTTAATATATTTTTATTCTATTAAAATAATGAAAAGTAAATAAATTTACCACTAACCACCCAATATGGAAAATCAAAGAAAATTGATCTTTTTTTCCATTTTGATAACTCTATTTTTGTAGGATCGTTTGCCATATCATGAGCACACTTCCTCTTCTTACTTTTCTTTTCCCTCTATTTCTTTTTCTTTCCTTTTCCAAAATCATTTGGAAAATTCTTCAACAATGCAAAAATGTTTCTCCTAGTTAGAATTCTAGGAGCACTACCTTTCTCTATGGTGTTATCAAACCAAACCTTTTGTTTCCTCCGTGAATCTGTAAGAGGTAGAAATCTTCTATGGCCCATGTAGATGTTCTTTCGATTTTGATTCAACCAACGACTATGGGTATTGACACCACATAATGGGCAAGCTTTTTCCCCTTTCACACGACATCCAGCAAGATTTCCATAAGCTAGAAAATCATTAATCGTCCATAGCAAAATTGCATTCAGTTTAAACAATGTTTTACTAAATGCATCATAAGCATCAACTCCACTACACCACAAATGATGCAAATCTTCCACCAAAGGCGCCAAATATGCATCAATATCATTCCCGGGTTGCTTTGGGCCCGGAATAAGTAAAGTTAACATAATATTTTCCTTCTTCAAACACAACATAGACGAGAAATTGTATGTCACAAGCATTACTGGCCAGCAACCATATTTTGAACTCAACATGGAAAATGGATTAAATCCATCTGTAACAAGACCAAGTCTAAGATTGCGTGGATCGGATGAAAAAGATTTCCACCTTTCATCCACCATTTTCCATGCCATGGAATCCACGAGATGACGCGTTTTTTCATCATTTCTTCTATTATCAAAATGCCATCTTAAATCTTCTACCATCTTTTGAGATTTATACATTCTTTTAAATCTTGGTATTATTGGAAATATCTCAACACTTTAACTGGAATACCATGTATAAACTCTTTGGTGTCTTGATTTTTCTTCCATCTCGAAGAACCACATTTTGGACAAGTATCTAAATCTTTGTATTCTTTTCTAAAAAAGGCAACAATCACCTCACAAGCATGTATCTTTTCAAAACCAATATCAAATGCTTTAAGAAATTTCTTTACGTCATATAAAGTTTTGGGAAGCACGTTATTCCTCGGCAAAAATAAATGTTGCACAGTTAAAAGCTTATTAAACCCACTATCGGACAATCCAGTCTCACATTTAAGATTATACAAGACGGTGATTGCAGATAATTTTGTGTGATCTGTGCAACCAGGATACAGTGGAGTTTCTACATCTTTTAAATTCTTAAGTTACTCATCATCCCTTCTTTGAAAATCATCATTATCTTTATCATCGTCAAAAAATTCATGATTTGAAAAATCTTCATCTTCATAGTGAATCATCTTAAATAGGTCATATACGTCAAACGACTTTGCTTTCTTCTCTTCATTTATCTCTTCGCCATGGTTATACCATATACTGCTCCTGTATCTAGGATCCATTCCTTTCATAATTAAAGGTTCAACGATGATGTGTTCATCATGACGGCTAAGATTCCGACAGTTTGTGCAAGAACGTCAATTTTTTTCTACATTTCTTATCTTCCTCTTTGTAGCACGCACGAAATTCAATGCTCCTTGTTGGTACTCTATACTAGTTCTATGACAAAAAATAAAAACAAAAGTGTTTGAGTTTTAATATTAGAATACATGTTTTGATTCTCAAAATACATATTAAGTTAAGAATTATATTGTCACCTGTCTAAAAAAACCCAATCTTTTTCCATCATCGATATAAGAAGACAAACAAGTTTCCAAACTTTGACGTGGAAATTGATTAGCTGTTATAATCGAACAAAGAACTATTGAAAACCCAAATAGTTACACCCAATCTAATATTATGAATTACATAAACTAAGATGAAGTATTCATCTTTACTTGTATAATTCAATGTGGATTTTTATTTGCATGCATGCTTTATACTTCAAGTTTCTAAGTCTCTAACTACTTGTTTCAGAAAAAAGCAGATAGTGGGAATGTGGGATCACCTAATATTATTAAAATGATATCTACCTACTAAGAGCCCAAAAACAAATGATGCCATCTTTATTAATACGAACTGTCACTCTAAAGACAAAAGCGCCATCACTGTTAAGATGAACTACGACATCTTTATTAATATGAACTGTGCTACCCTCTTTGAAGGAAAATTGTAGAGTCATCTCGAAGGAAAACTACATCGTCACCTTGAAGGCAAACTGCAAGTTATTTTGAAGGCAAATTGCGCTACCCTCTTGAAGGCAAACAGAGTTGCTACGTTAATGAACTACTCTGATGCCACAACATCATGGTTGACTATGATGCTACATCAAATTACACAGAGACAACCAAACAACCAAGTGCATGGCGTGACAGTTCGAAAATCCAGCCCCTAAACTCCATGTCAAAACTTAAAGTTCACTGACATAGCAAAATCCAAAGTTTCCACCTATAGCCAAATATTCCTATCCAAATCAAATCCTTCCACTTATATCCAAGTCAGCAATTCGTGCACAACTAATCAAATCCATAGATGAATTACGTGTGGAAAAATTAAAAAAATTAGGTCTTCGAAGTAAGCAGCAGCTTGCTCATTAGAAATATTAACTATTAACTTGGTAGCCTCTAGCAAATCAAAAAACATATCTAATATAGACAATTCAAGTGGCAAAGAAACATGTATGTGCGCCTGCGCGCACAATCTACACTAGTAATTGCCAACTTGTGAAAGCGTACACTAACTAGTAATGTATCATTTTATTTGTAAACTTGACGCGTACAAGCACATGTATAAAAGTACTAATTAGAGTACTTTAATGCAATATGCAAGATTTTAAGGCTTTTGCTACAGTATTAATAAGGTACTTTATAAAATATCCAATCAAGTATCTGTAAGCATATGACATCACCAATCAAATACAAAATAATAAAAAAACCTTGTTTCTAATCCTTATAGATTCAAGCTTCGAGTTCCATGATATTTCACACCAATTGAACGTCTCCTCTAAGGAATGTGAACCTTCGAACAAATGGTTGAATCTTATGATCTAATTTCAATCTTGGCAAGTAGAGTCATTTTTCTCTTTATGGTATTCACAAACCTATTAGTCACAATCAATCAATAAAGTATGGCGCTTGTCATATTTAATTTTTTAACCATTTTATTACTTTAATACTAATAAAACGCATTAATTCATTTTTTTCCCTCGGCATTTCACAGCTACGAAACTGAAGTTCTTCTCCGTATGCATAATACATGGATTATTATGAGCATTATATTTTTCATGTTTTATTTAATTAAGAATGTAACAATAGATGGTACAATATAATTCATTTTTAGCATACCAAAACCATAACGACAAAAAATTACACGTGGATACATCCATATAAATATGGGGAATATGTTCCACTTATTAAGCTTTTTTATTAAAAAAGGGGGATCAAATTATCATTTTCAACCTCAAAAATTGATTAGGATATTATACAATATATTTTATTAAAAATTATCTCATATATAGCAAGATTAATTCTATCTACCAAGACATGAATATGAAATTATGACACATGCATTTTCTTGAATATGAAACTGTACAAAAAGCACTCAACATCAGTTGCAAATAAAGCTGTTACAAGTTGTAAATAGCTGAAAAATAAGGAGAATGCAACATCACAATCCTTAATGACACATGCATTTGCTTGAATATGTAAATATCAGGTGTAATCAGTTAGTTATCAATTTATTAATCATGTTCCTTGAAAAAAGTTATACTCAAGCAATCAATATAGGAAGGTTAGTAGGCAGAAAGGTAGTCAATTAACTTCTCTTCTTTGCTACGAAAATTTCAAATTGTTGAAAGTTAACCTTTATCCACTCTTTGGCAACAAGAAAACTCTTATTACTGGACTAGAGATCTCTTATTCCAGAAATGTGAGCAACCACAACGGTTAAAGTATCCTTAACTAAGTCGGCAATTCAAGAAACTCAACTAAATCAACTTAATTTGGGTTAACGACAAATCAAAATAACCTATTTAATAATGCAGTAGGAAAGCTCAGAAACAAAACAGAATCACAGAATCAGGATTTATGCAGATTCCAATTAGGCGTAAATCAACTAAATCAACTATCCAGTTAGGGTTTATTCCAATTAGGCGTAAATCAACTATTCCAATTGAGATTTATGCAGAAATTCGAATAGAATATGCATATAGAATCATATAAAACCCATATAGAATCACAAAACTGTTTTATAAAATTCATACCTAAATATACCTGATAAGGATACTGTAAGGAGAACACGTTGACTGAAGGGTTGCGCAACAATGTTGAGCGGAGTAGAATGAGGAGGGCTTCCGCGCTGATGATAATGATGCGAGGTGGATTCTTCTGGAGGGTGAGGTGGATTTTGCTGGAGCAATAAGGAAAACGAAAGAACAAAATTTTCAAAGTAACGAAGATGAAGGGAAACGTGACAATAAAAATGAAAAGTTTCCTAAAATTTTTTTAGTTAGGCGGGATGGGCGGCAACTTTTGTTGCATTGATAATATAGGGTAAAGTATTTTTAGTTGCACTAAGGTGTCACACGCCACTAATTAATGCAACCAAAAGCTAATTTTCTTATAGTGAAAAGAATATGTTATTATTACATTAATTTATGTCTAATATTAAATTGTGAATAATTAGTTTAATATGTATTCAAGTAATTTGTCTATTTCTTATTCGGGGTGACATATTATTTTAATATGTCCTCAACTGCAATATCTATACAAATCCCAATCCAGTTAAATAGATTTTCATAATAGCTAACATCATCAATAAATTAGCTATGCTAAATAAACTTGTATGTTGTAACAACCCCACCGTGAGACCTATATTATTAAAGAACATTATATATAATGTCCTCTAATAATACAGAGAATGCAACCGACCAAATGTGAATATGACTTTAAACTAACACTGACACGCCATACTTATCTTTTCAATGAATCTCCAAAATAAAATTTGACGTGTACAGTCTTAGTTCAAAGTGATAAACACATCAGTTTTTTAGAATCAAAACAGTATATCATATAAAATAGTAATCAAATATCATGGTGGAATGATATATCCCATATACAATACATATTACGAGTCTAGAAAAAAATTCACATAATATAGAACTGGTACTAATCTCTAACTCAAAATATATATTTCATACAAATACACAAAAATCCCGTAAGAGATAAACTAAAAGTCAAAGTCGTTGATCTCCTTGCCAGCCTAACTACCCATAAGTCTACTTGTCATGTAACCTAAAAAGTGTTGGCGTGACCAGAGCATTAAAATAACACCCGGGTCAGACTATCTCTAAATATTCAATAGAGTGAGAACAAGATATAACATAGGTATATGGTACTAAAAAATTAAACTAGTTATAAAAATAGTTTAACTTGGAACATATCACAAAACTCAAGAACATTTAAATCACAAAACATTAGCATCCTGAAAACCAAAACAATCCATATCGATCACTTAGATCGGTCACAACGATCATAACGATCGTCCATAACATAGGAACAAACTAGTATCACTCGTGCCGATCTTATACAAAGGACCATCCATACTGTGAAGCAACCCTATCCAATCACAAAAGGTTGTCCACACAGATCCAAACGATCATATAATATGTGACGATCACCTTCTTGACACTCATGACACTAATACTTCCACAGTATTCATGTGTCGGACACTTAAGTGCTAGAAAGACAGAACGTTAGGGTAAAATAAAAGGAGAAAAAGAAAAGGAACAAGAAAGAGGAGAACAATAACATCAAAATTTTGCAACGAAATAATAATAGATAATATATGAATGATACTTTTACAAAGAAAATTGTATAGATACGATAATCAGAGCAAACTAACTTATTCTTAGCCTGGATAGTTATAACTGCTCATCCTTACAATTGCTGATATATAAACAAAGTAATGCAGCGGAAATAAAAAACTACGGCAGGTAATCATCCAGCTCCTTCTCTCCAAGACCTCCAACGAACTTCAACGAAATCTGGAAATATACACGAGGTTCACCAGAGCATTATAAAAAATAACAACACCCAGACCAGTCTGGTAAACCAGCGTGAGAAACTCAAGTCATTTGACTTATTTAATGTTTATAAAACCTTCTGAAACAAAAGTATCTAGTAAGACCACACTGCAAATAAACATGGATGGGCTTTACCTTACGATAACCAAAACATTTCTATTAGAAAATCCAATGATATTATAATAATGTCTAAGATGTTCAATATAAATAAATAACATAGCATAAATGGTTACACGGCTAACTTTTAACAGCAAATTTAGGTATACAAACAAAACCGCTATGGAACATTCATGTAAATGGATTTTCCATGAAGACCTCCTTAGTAAACTTAGACCAATCACTTATGACAAGGATCAGAAAATACCTTTCGAGGGTCATATATCTCTAGATAAAATATACAATAAGGTAAACACAATTAAGCCATCATTCGAACCTCTCGTGAATAATGTGTACCAAGTACCATAAACTCCATGTGCGCAACATATCGATAAGCATGCCTAGATATAAGAGTTGATGTGCCCCTCATGGGTCAATTAAAACCCCAGGATCATGCAATCTACTCCGTGTTTATTCATTTTCCATTGTCGAGGCTATGTTTAGCATCCACATCGATTCCACCATCTCAATAATGAATCCCACATAGATTCCATCTTAATAGACTTCGGTACCATACATGGACTCCATCATTCACTTCCAAACATAGATCCTACATCACAATCTTGAAGTGGTTTTCAATAAGTAGAACACTTACTGATCCTGGTCCCTTCAATATTTAGTCGATGAATTTGGTCTTATTCAACAATAATGAAAATGATTGCATAAGGGAACTAAGTCCCGTATACTTTCTCATAAGTGAACACATAAGCAATGTTCATCCAAAGCATGATCAAGTAACATAAACGAATTTTAATCCCATTTTAATTAGTTTATCTTTTATTAATTAAAATCCCTTTTTATTTAGTAAATCATCTTACTTTTTAAAAAACTTCTTTCATTAAACAAAAATTCCTGCATTGATTAACACACCTTTATAAATTAAAACTTCCTTCATATACTTTGTGTGTGTGTGTATTTGATTATTCTTTTATAAAAAATATATATTTATATTCTACTATTTCAATATTCAGTTATACTCTTTTTAATACTTAAAGTATTCATACACATATTTCAAAAGTATAAATATATTCACAAATCACTTAACAAGTTTTACATACTTTAAAATATAACCAAAGAGGTTTAAAACAAGTGTTACTAAAACATTTGTTACTATAAACCCCTTCTCTTTTATATACAACTTTTCCTATCTTTTTATGAAAGATTTCAATACTTGTTATTACCTTTGAAACTCCATCATTAAAGATTTAATTATACATGTAAAATTATTCCACTCTAAAATATAATTCAAGGGTTAAAAACAAATGTTACTAAAAACACATTTTACAACAACCAAAGACACTTCGCATTTAATCATTATCTGTTAAACTCTCTTTTAAAGGCTTAATTACATTTTAAGGGTTAAAGGCAATTGTTACTTAAATATTTGTCGCAACAAACCCAAATCATTTCATACCTTGAAAACATTTCTCTTTCAAACTCTCTTTTAAATATTTTATTTATATTTAATGGTTAAAGATATTCATTACTCAAACATTTGTCAAAACAAACCCAAAATATCCATTTTATAACGTTCTATAATATCTTTAAGTATAATTTGTAATAAGTGTTACTAAAACACTATTTATGGTAACCCAAAACAATATTTATACTTATTATTAACTTTTAAAAAAATTATTTAAAGATCAAAGCATATCTACACTTATTAATTAAGTTAATGCACTTTTAATTAATTCCACAAAACCAATTATTTTAACATAAGTGTTTTAAAACTCAAATATCCTTTATTACGTTAATAAAATGCTTAATTTAATGTATAAAACTTATATATATAGAAATATCTTTAAAACACTTAATAATATGATAAAAATCTTTTAAAACGACTTAAAGTATGTGATAATTATTTATATCGAATATTGTGTAAAAATAAGGAAGTTTGAAATAGAAAAACAAGTTTTATTTTAAAAGCTACTTAGTTTAAAAATTCATAACTAATTGTTAAAAATATATTTGAACTTGAAACCAATTTTAAAACACTCTATTATAAGTTAAAAAACAACCCTAAAAGGATTAGAGAAAAATACATAATTTAAGCATCATTTTAAACAATTTATAGTTTCAAAAAGAAAAGATAGCATTTCTAAAAGTGTTGTCTAAAGTTATGTTACAAGTTTTAACACATTTTGCTACAACTTTTTGTCTAGATTTAAATGCCTTGACAAATAATTTTAGATCCAGTCGTTTACAATTATTAGTATACTTTGTGTACTTTAAAACAATGGAGAAAAATCCTAAAGAATATCTTTTAATTATTTTATATAAATTTCAAAAAATAAGGTATTTTTTCAAAGTGCACATATAACGATTATTTCGCTGTAACATTTGCTTCTTCATTCGACTAGCTATCAAATGATTCTAACTTCAACACTTTCCAAATAAGAATAATATATCTTTAACTTGGTAAAATGGTAAAGAAAACCTTAAGAAAGTTTCTAAAAAAATAAATGTTATTCTCCAAATACAAGTTATTTAAAAGTGTCAATATAACGACATTTTTGGTATTAACTTTCATATCTTTGGTTTTCTTTTTCTGTATTTTTGCAAAATATATGCTTTACTTTTCTAAACATTTATAGAAGTGGGTAAATCAACCAAAACAAGTTATATCAAAATATGTTCTTAAATCGCCACTTTTCTCAAATTATAGTTAAGGGATTGCAAAGTGCGTTTATAATAACTATCGCTATACGGACAATTCCGTATTCAATTCGATATTTAGTTTCATTCATACATATATATATGATTCTAAATTCAAACCATATTACTACCAAACATGTATTAACATATATACTAATCAATATGTCCACTTTAAATGTTCAAATGAACTATCACAATTCAGTGGTTTATAAGTCAACTGCTTTAGCAGTTTACATACTTTTAAAGCATATAAGGGTTTAACTTTAACTAGTTAATTTTTTATCATTATTAATATACAACAAGCATTTAACAAGTGATTTGGCCAGCAATTATCTAGTTATTAACTTGATTCAAAGTGAGCACAACTCACATTTATCAAACCAAATCTCTTCCTACCAACATTCAATTATAACCACACTTCAACTAACATATCCTACTTAAACAAAACATCACTAAAAAAACCTTTCCTCCCTTATAGTTCATGGCCTAAGCCTTATCCCTCCCATCCTTTCTCATGGCCATAGGCCACCATCCTCTTCCGTAATACCCGCTGCCATAGGCCATTTTCCTCCCTTCAAAAGCACACACGGCCTAAGGCTATTGAAAGTGGAGAAAGATAGTGAAGACCTATGTTTAGTAAATGAATTTTTTTTTAAAAATGAAGTGGCTATGTATGTGCTTATATAGGCTTAGGAAATGGGTGGAATTTTTATAAAAAAAAAACTCCTTGACCATGAAGCAAAGATGACTTAAGCATGTAAGGCCACACCTTTATAGAAGCATGCTTTCCTTGATTGGTGCTTTGATTTAGGGGTCCCTTCTGTACCAAATGTTCCCTTAGATAATACTTAGTTTAATTAACCTTTTGTTAATATAAGAGAGATGTTTAATTCTTATTAATGTGTTCATATGATAACTATTCTAATTGCAAAATATTTACACAACTTGTATTGAATAAAAAGTCGATTTTTAACAAAACATTTTCTGATCACATTTTCACCATTTATCCAAAGTGTATATATCTGTGAACATATTTCAAAAATAATTACCCTAACATTAGTTATTAATTAAAAAATGTTTAACAAGGTTATAAAATCATATTTAATTACATTATATTTTAGATACGAATATTTAAATAATCTAGGAATTTAAATACGAAGTGTTCAAAATTCTAGGTCGTTAAAGAATACATAGCATGACACAAAAGAATTTAAATAAATCCATAAGTATATCTTTTAAGGATTTATCGGCTGAACCCTAAAAAGAAATATACTCTAAAGTGTCATGTAACGACCCAGAATTTCTGTCATTTAAAATTCATATATTTAATTGATTTTTTAATATTAATAAGTAAAATTCGTAAGCTGAATAAATTTTAATTCGAATATATATATTTAATTGGATAATTAAATCGATAATTTAATATTTGAAATTGCGTAAATAATTGGAAATTGGGTTTAATATGATTAAAAATGATTTATATAATTATATTAAATCATATTGGAGTTAGAACAATGTTTGGGAACTTTTAAAATTGAATTAAAAGTTAATTTGTGAAAATTTAATATTTTAATATTTAATTGACGAGTGAAAATAGCCATTTTTCAAACAGTCTTGGATTTCGACAAAACTAGTTTCATCGGATCCGTAATGTTATATTATTGCAAGATTTCAAATTTCGTGTCAATCGGATTTACGGTTTGTCCGGAGCAAGCTAAAACGCATAGAAATTGGTTTAATCGATTTAGTTTGAATTTGATCGTTTATTGCCGTAAATCGCACATACGACCAAATTAGCTTTCGAAACACGTTCCATTATGTCCAGAATGTAGGGTAAACCTCAGAAACGCCGGTCACCGTGCGAGATTTGGAGTTCTAAAAAATTCGGATGAATAGTAATTTGAAAATTTTTCTATAAAAGCACCTCTATATTTTCCATTTGCAAGAAAATCAAAACCCTAACCCTAAATCTCCTCAGCCGCCACTTATACTATTAATGGCCGAAACTCTACTTTGTTCTTCCTTCGATTACTTCCAATCCACCAACAATCGTCGAAAACTTCCAACTACAAAAATGAAGAGCGTCACGAGATCTTTAATTCCAACGATTATGATCAGAAAATTCATTGCCGATCGACGGCAATTTGCTCGTGAAGGGTCGACGCTCTTGCACGTCGTTCGAGAGCTTGGGACCACTGAGCTCGGCCGGTTTGGTAGTGGGGATGTGTGACGCCCCACCTCTATACCCACGCTAGCCAAGAACACTACGGTGTAGTGCTGTTAACTAGCACGGAGAATAAGGATGTTGAGGAGCGACCATCCATGTAATTACTTATCACACGGTGGCTATAAATAAGCTTCGGAAACAAACATAGAAATAAGCATAACACAAATCCGTCACAGACATCTATGTCACAAAGGCGGAAGAAGATATGAATATATAACTAACACATGAAAGTGTACATCAGAGTAGTGGTCAAAAGATCCACAATAATACAAAAGAATAGCAACACGTGCTATAAAAAAGAATACAACTATGAGTCTATATCTCATGTGTATACAACAAAAACTGCTAATCTAAATAGTTAGCCAAAAGTCAGAGTAGCAAATCCTGGGAAGAAGTCAAGCAGAAGCACCTGTAACACCTCGGTCTGACCCGAGTATTATTTAAGAAAATAATAAACGAACCAGTCTAGCTATAAATATCAGATGACATGATATAAATTAAAAGATATGGCATAAACATAAAATATCCATACTGACATACTACTATAAGTATGCAAATGATGATCAACAGAAGATCAATCAAAAAGAGATAAATCGATATCACAAGAATCTTCTCAAAGATCCAAAGAGGGCATCATACCCTAAACTTGTACTCATAACAAGTCAATGACATAAATTCCAGAAATCAACACAAGAAATCCAGAAATCACAGAAAAAGGGAAAGAGGCCTATCACATGACGGTCCGAAGACCATGGGGAGCTACCCCATATGTGTGAGTCGAAATCACACAGATGAGGTCTAGACTAACCAAAAATCAAAAAGGTATGTGTGAGTGAAATCACACAAGTGGTGTCTAGTCTAACCTCGCAAACAAAAACGTATGTGTGAGTGAAATCACACAAGTGGTGTCTAGACTAACCAAGAAGGTAAAAAGATATGTGTGAATGAAATCACACAAGCGGTGTCTAGTCTAACCAAGCAAACAAGAGACATCGCACAATTGCTAGTCTAAATCATAAGAATGATCGTCATGATCAACGAGAAGTGTCAATTACACTAAGCTGGTAAATATAAAAGTTTAGCTTCATGTCCCATAACCACTTGCTTAACCAAAATATTTACGAACAAGCTGTAAATCTTCACTAGAAAATTGTCACAAGAGGTTCAATCGAACAAGTCCAAGAATTAACCGACGAAGCAAACGCAAGCGTTTCATACCACTTGTTTTACTAAGCCGTTTAATTAGATTTCTCATCCGAGTGAGGTGAAGATTTGTATATACTAGTAGATTGGAAAATGGGTTAAGAAAAGAGCTTTGGTATTGATAATAGAGTTAAAATTGTTTTGATGAAAGAGTTTTGATATTTACTATTAGTATTGAAACCTTTATTTTATTAAAGTGACAAACCACAAAAACCTCACGTTCAAAGACGTGAATGAAATCCAAGGAAATCAGCTCAAAATGCACCTTTCATCTAAGATCCCCTACGGAGGGGGGTCCAGGGGGGTGGAAACCCCCCAAGGTGGGGGTGCGGGGGCAACGCCACCGCTACGGGGCAGGTCGTGGGGGTCCAGGGGGCAGCGCCCCGTCCAAAACGGTACGACCTAGTGAAGACAAAATGAGGCCAAACGACCTAAGGGGGATAGGGTCGAGCGACCTAACTGGAGCAACCATGTGGTCATGCGACCTAACTGAAATGGCCAAGCGACCTAACGAGGTTAGCGTGCGACCTAGGAGGACACGACCTAATGGTCATGCGACCTAGTGGGATGAGCGACTTAAGCGAGCGACCTAGTAATTTGGGGCCGAACGACCTAATGATCCCGCGACCTAACAAGTCTCACACGCGAGCGACCTAAGGGTTTTAACACGCAAGCGACTTAAAGGTTGAACGACCCAATGGTCCAGCGACCTAGGGGAAAACGACTTAGCTCCGAGGCGCACGAGCTATCCTGTAGCGACTTAAGGAATGGCCAACGACCTAAGTGTTAGCGACCTAACGACCTATCGGCCCAACGACCTACGACCTAAAGCCAAACGACCTAATTCCGAGATGACAATACGTGCAGGGCGACCTAGCGCGATAACACGCGAGCGACTTAAGAGTTAGCTTGCGAGCGACCTAACTCCGAACTCACAAAAATGGCCAGAACGACCTAAATGCATAAAATTCATAAAAACGATAAAAATTGGAGTTTTTCGCCAATCCAATCCAAACCAAATGCAAATGTGAATGCAAAAGTGATAGGGAATCATTCCCAACAGTCCAATATAGTTATAGACTAGATTTGTGAGATAAAAATCTCACCTTTGCACTAAAATTTATGAAGATGAAGCTTGAAAGTAAGGAGAAGCTATCCAAAGCTTGAATCCAATATCTTCTACTTGAATTTGGAGTTGAATGTTGGAGTTGCAATTGAATTTGAGCTTGGAGTTTTAATTTCCCATTCTCTTCACCATTAATGCCAAAGCTTGGGTTAGTTAGGAAATTTATGAAGAGTGAGGAGAAGGGGGTTGGAACTTGGGCTTAATAGGCTAAACTAACCCAAAGTCCAAAGCGGGAAAAGTTAGTGAAATTTCACTAACTCCAAACCTATCGATGTTTATACTTAAAAAAGTTGTAAATGGCATTTCGAACTCAATGGAAGTGGTCTCAAGTCCTAATTTGACCGTTTGCAAAAAGTAGCTTTTCGGACCAAAATCCGATTAACGATTTAATATTTAAATAAAATATTTAAATATAAACTCGATAAATATGCGGGTTGTTACAGGATGCGCGGCGGTGAAGGCGTTCAACGACATCTTCTGATCGTCATCGCGATCGACGAGGAGGGAGAACAATTCACGTGAATATCGGCGGCCGTGGGTTTCATGCGCGTTTTTTACCTGGGTATTGTCGCATTGGAGAAGAAAAGGGGGGCACGGCCGAGATTTGTTGCTCCAGGAATCAACGGTTCAGATGCGATCTAGGTTTAAAATTGAAAATTAAATTGTAAATTATTATATTATAAATCGTGTAAACTTTAAAGTATTGTAACTTGTTCATACGAGGTCGGAATTGTACGAAACGAATTGCGTTGGCTTCGTTTTGTCGAGCACTACGCAATGGAGCTAGTTTGGAGTCCTTTGGAGCTAGTGAAAATTTCGGGTAAAATTAAACGCGTATTTAACTTTATCCGAATTAAAACGCTACAACTATTATCGTAAACTCAAGGTGAGAACTTCTCGCTCAATCGAATTGTTTCGATTTAAATTTTAAGTAGTTAGATTTAAAATTGCTTGATTGTGTGATTGAATGATAAATTATTATCGATTGTATTGAAATAGACCCTATACGTCGTATATTAAACGGATGTTATTTATTAAAAACATATACCGCGATAATTCCAACTTGTATGGAATTGGTATTATATATGTACTTGGAGTTGATTTCCCGCATTATATAGCGGATGAGACCCTATGGCGCCGCATAATAGCGGATAATATTTTATAAGTCACATATATCGCGATATTTCACCTCGAAGTGAAATTGGTATTGTGCTAGCATCTTTGGATGCAGGGAAACAGGTTGGAGGGATCCAACTGGATTCCTCAAATGAATGAATTTATTTCGATGTTGTGTGTTGATTTATTTATAATCTGTGTGATTATCTTTGTGATTGAAATCGTTAAAGGCTAAAATTTAGCCGAATATATTTTTGGTATCGTTAGATGCCGAAAATAAATAAAATTTGATTTTTGAAAATTTAAGTTGAGAATTCATAATAAAAATTAATTTGGAATTGATTAAATAAATAGGTTGAAATTTTTATGTTATAAAAAATTATGATTTTGTGAAATATAACCGAAATGTGATTTTTGAAATAAGTAGTTGATTAATTTATAAAATGGTTTAAATTGGGATTTTTGAATTCTTATAAATGATTTATATAAAAGATTTATAAAATTGATATTTATAAATTAAAATATTGGAATTATAAAACAAGTTTTTATAAGTGTTAAAATGAAGTATAAATAGATTTCATAAGTGGATGAAATCGATAGATTTATAAATTGTGAAGTTAAAAAATGAATAGATTTTGTAAAATAAAAGATTTATAAGTAATTAACTTATAAATTGGGTTTTGCCGTGTAAATGGAATATGGATAGAATTTGTTAATAAAGTGATTTTATAAGTTGAAGTTGTTATAAAGTATAAATGGAATTTGTAAACGTTGTTTTATAAACCCAAAATCGACTTATTTTAATAAGTTTAATTATTATAGCTTATTAAAGGAAATATATCCACGATTTTGGGACAGTGGATAATCCTTTAAATAAAATATGTAGGAATTGAATTTGGTTAACGAAGTATATTCACGATTTTGGACGGTGAATAATATATTAAAGAAATATTTTGGGAAAGTGATATTTTAAATAGAATTAGAACGATTTGAAGATGTTTTAAACTGTATTAAATATCGAAACCATAGTTTTCAACATTCATTGACGTTCTCGAGAAATAGAAGGAAATGGTGGACTATAACACTATTTTTATAGTAAATGATCTCCAAAAGGAAATGTTTTATATAGCATTGGGATTTATATATCTATCTTAATTCGAATCCCTATACTAGTGATTTTGGGCTGTCGTAACGATGTTTTACGCAACATTCGTTTTGACTCAAATAAATGTGTTTAAGAGATGTTTTCCTTAAAGAATAAAATATATACTTAATTATGATTTAAGTATATTGAATATTTTCCAAATGTTGGAAATAAATGGATTTGTGAATTACTTATTATTAAATAAGTATGGAAATGTTTTCCAATATGAAGTGAATGTTTTGAGATTATATTTTTAAAGATAAATTGAAAGTGAATAATTGTAATCGATTTGAAAAATCGTAAAAAAAGTGAATATTTGGAAATGTAAATTCACAATGGAAATTTATAAGGGAAATTTGTTTTAAAAATAAACATTGATTTATTTTTAAAAGTGTGGAAATAAATTTACGGATTTGGAACGTAAATTTAATAAATCGGTAAGGATTTATTTAATTGGTTTAAATGAACCATTTTGAAATGAAAGTTATAGAGGAGAAAATTGATTTGAAATTTGTTTTCAAATGGTTGAAGTGTGGAACTTATATCTTGTAAAGATGTTTTTGAAAGTAAATAATTAGGGAAATTACTTGAAATCGGGTTATGTTGTGAATATTGATTGATAGTTAAATAACCGACTATCAATATTGACCCTTAAATGGCTATTTGTTGTGAATTGGCTGAAATTGAATGCTACATTTATTTTTAAATTATTGCGCTCGTTATTCGGACTACCCATTCCGAATAGTGATACGACGTAATGGATAGCATTGAAGACCGGTGGTGAAGACCGGGTATTTGTGAAAATGGTAGGATGACCTATCGATTGTCTCTGCACCGTTAGCTACGGTATGGAGATTTCCTTTGTGATGGGAAATTCGATCGGGATTGTGAATACCCGGATTGCAAGGGCTTCTTTGGAAGTGCCTTCGGTTCTGTTCGAACCCGGAATAGAGTCGTATGGTTACGTGTCTGACATTACATTTTGAGATATAAAGCAGATTTCTTTCAAATACATCTCTGTTGGTGGCGGAGAATTTATTCTCTTAGCTTAACACCCTTCTCTGAGACGTACGAGCTCAGAGGTTTTGTAGTTGAAGGTTATCAGCGATATACTCCCAATTTGGTAATGTGGCATGCTAAGTGTTGCTGTGTGATGATTATTTATTGATCATTGGTTGATCAAAGCGTTGTTTTGTGAAAAAAAGTGTAGATTTGTGGACGAGACTTCGTCAGACCTCACACCCCGGAAATGGTCAAAACAGGAATATGCGGCAAGGTTATGAGGGTCGCTCCCTTTAGGGTATGTCATTTCCTTCTGGAAAAGGGTGGTGTCAGGTATGGAGCCCCGATTCTTAACCTATGTGGTTGCTACAATCTCATTTTTCTGTGTGGTTGTTGCTTGGTGATAGAGGGCCCTCGGATAAAGGTCCCAAAGGACCGGGGAGTGGCATACTCGAGTAGTAGTTACCTAGTTACAAAGGTAACCCGACCTTGTGTTGGTAGAGATCGGGTTAGGTTCTCGGGACGTCCCGCAAGAGGCGATCCCATGTGGAAGTAGGAAGTTCCTTAGCCTGACCATTTGTTGGAAAATCCAAAGAAACAATACGAGCCTTGTACGGTTTTAGTTGTAGAACCTGCCATTTAATATGGTAGCTATAGTAGGCATACTATAATGGTACCTATGCTGGCTAAGATTTATATTCTATTTTCGAAATGCTTTCTACACTATGCACTAATAATAATATCTAAAAAATGATTTGTTTTGCGTAATAAGCATCTTTGACTATCATAAGGAGAAATCTCCTCCAGTTCTGCGTTTGCATTGTGTGTGTGCGGGGAGGCCTTATGGTAGTTTCATTTTCCAAAAGCATTGCGGATATTTTCACTTCCCTTGTTGTTGTTGTTTTAAAAGATAAATAATTGTTTTAAGTTCTCACACCAGTCCCATGACTGACCTGGAGTTTATTGTTCTCTTCCTAAACTCTGGGTGCCCATAATTTTCCACACGGGCAGTCTAGAGTCAGGTTATCAGGTCATTCTGGATTTAGGAGTGCTTTGGAGCTCAAGTGGCAAGTTGGATGGAGATACATATTACTTGTATATGATATTATCTTTCCGCTGTAAATTCACTTGTAAGGACATGTTTGTATAACCGTCCATTGTTATGTTGTGTTGTATATTGACTCTGATGATGATGTAATGTAATGTAATAACTGATATAGTTCTTTGCTTTAAAGATATTAATTTATCTATTATATGTTGTTCCGCTGCGATTGTGAGATTCTAATATTGTTTCTGTTCTGTTTCCTTACTTCTTCTATCTTTTTCTTCTACCTCTTCTTTTTAACCCTAACAATTCGGTTTTTCGGCATTCGATTATGCGGCATTTGATACAGTGGACGTAAGAATGCCGACCTTCGGATCCCTATAAATCGATACGTTACATGTCAAATACTATGGCTTTTAGTAATCGCTAGAACTTAACCAAAACATCTCATACCGCCCGATGAAATTCAAGTATTTACAAGAAGCTAGTAAATCTCACTCATTCCGAATACTACTGGAAAACTAGAATTATAGTCTCTCAAGGATCCGTTAGATCCATGCCGCACACCAAAAGAGAATACATCCTAATAGCAATCACATGAATTTAACCAAGGCATCCCATACTACCCGGTGGAATTTGAATATTCGCTAAAGGGCTAGTAAGTACTACTCAAATATTTTATTCAATGAGTTGTATAATATTTGATGAAGCGTTACTCAAGAGCATTTAAACCAATTGGTAACAATAAGCCAAATATTAATATTCCCTAAATTATATAATTAAGGTTCTCAGAACATTTTTATTTCAAGAAACATTCACATGGTATTGCCAGATGATGCAATATATAATAAGAGTTTAAGGTTTGAAAGTAATTAAATATAATTTTAATATATATATATAATAGTATTCTAAAATTACTTTATATACAATATTTCCTTCAAGTTCCATTATTTAAAATCCATAATTTAATTACGACTCAAATTTTTATAAATATTCATTAGGATAAAATATTACATAAATCTGAATTATTCCAAAAATGCACTTATGTATATTTATCTCAAAATTTCACGTAGACTATTTATTTGATAAACCATATTCCAAAAATATATACAAGTCCTTGTATTTTATAAAATCCATATTTACTTATATCCAAAACCATATAAATATTTAAAACCTCTAATTAGAAATAACTTTATTTACATTTCAAAATCATTCTTATTATATAAATACTAAGTATTCCTATTTACACTTTAGAATATCCTTTATAAATAACATAACTTTTTTCATACAAGATCGAGTAGAAACGGTTTGACTTGAAAATCCATTCTCTTTGAAAATCCTTATTGAAAACATGCGATGGAGATTTGATGTTATGTTATGGACCTATGGCATAAATATTCCAAAAAAAAAATCACAATTCAAAATCGAGAAATAACATTGAAACCTAAATGAAAAACAACATCAAAATAAGCAATTACATCCAAGCAATTAACCGAACGAACGGAGAAGCGAATGGGAGAAAACGGAGCATGAAATGGCATGACCCGGGTCTTAGCCAGGTCATGACCTATGGACTGGTCATCATGACTGGTGCACCAGTTGGCACGCCTGGGCTGAGCCCCAAGCATCGCCGGAGGTGCTCCGACCGCCCGTAAGCGGTGTTTTCTTCGCTGAATTGAGCCTGGACTTCTATTACATCGAATTAGCTATCATGAAAGCAATCAAACAACTTCAAATTAATGATTTAAGGGATTAAACACTAGGGTTTTCAGCAAATAGAATGTTATATATCCAAAAGACAAACAATCATAACAAATATGGTTCATATCAACACTACATTCAACACAATTCATCTAAATAGTACATGCAGCCAATATAGATTTAGAGACATATGATTGAGTGTTTAACTCACCTTTTTAACCTCAAATAGATTGGTAAAACTTCCTCTTAGCTTTGAGTTTAAATTCAGCAAACCTAGGTTACAAATCCAGAAATTGCAAAAAAAGGAAATTATCAAAAAACCGAGATTAACAATTGAATTAGACACACTATTAAGTGAAGAAGATTACCATGTTTCCATTTCTACAAGAATTAAATAAAACCTCTTTGATTTGCCCTTGATTTTTGGGGATTACAGATTCCAAGGTTTTGAGGTAATATGATAGCTCGTTTTCTGGTCTGGTTGGAAGAAAATAATAATGAGAAAGTAACATAAAGTTTATTTTCTCGTTCCTTACTACTCAATATCTGGGCCAAAAAGGGTTTGATATGGATCCAATAAAAGAAGTGTTGTTATTTCCCAAGTATTACTAATTCCTATTTTCTTTTATCACTTCTAAAACACTATTTTATACTAAACAAAATTATATAAAAATATATATGATTTCTAACTTTTACCAAAGCTAATTAACAAGTTAAAATTCTCATTTCTAATCATATTGAATATTTGATAAAATTAAATTTAACCTTTAAAATATAAGTTATTCTCATTATTTTTTAATAAAAAATAAACTATTAATCATAAAATCTCATTTTAAACAATAAATACCAATAATAGTATTTTTCTTTAAAATACCAAATTTAAATAATTGATTTAATGATATTTCAAATTTAAGTTGAAATTCTCTTTAAGAAACGAAACTCATTTCTTAATTAAATTAAATCAATTATTCCTAAAACTAGAATTAATTTCACAAATCACAATTTAAAATTTATTACCCATAATTAAACTTAATTAATTAGGTAATTAGTAACAGGGTTGTTATAGACTCCCCCACTTTAGGAAATTGCGTCCCCGCAATTTCCCCAATGAGAGAAATCCATAACATAAATTTCCAAATACTTATCAACTCAAAACCCAAGGTTTTCCAAAATGTAAAAGATGATTTTTTATTATATTAAAACTTTCATACTAAAAGATTATCATTTTTAGCTCAAGTTAATTTAATTTGAATTTTACCAACTCAAGAAATTATTCTAAATCTAATTCCTTTCCAATTAATTTATGATTTTTTTTAATTTCTAAAAAATTTCACCATCCATCTAAATCATAAATGATATATACAATAAATAAAAAGTTATCACACACTATTTTTTTCTTAACATTTATCTTAAAATAACATTTATATTTTACAATTAATTAATAAAATGACGCTGCATAGATATTTATTTATACCAAATCACCTTGTCAATTGGCTACGATATTGACCTTGAAGTCAACATGGTCTCGCCATTAATCTCTGTTATAGCTAAGGTTTGGTGGTTGCACACGTCATCCAAAATAATACTTATACAATCCACGTTAATAACTTCCATTATAATTTTCCAATACCACCAAAACTTTAAAACACATATATAGTAATAGACAAATTTTCCTTTTAAATTTTATTTCACAAATATTTTTCCCAAAATATTTTCCCTTTGCAAATAATAATATCAAGTTACGAATCATTTTCTTAACGTTATTTTCAAACTCTAGTTGATACTTTCTTTCCAAAATAACTATACATATAACTCAAAATAATTCCTTCCAAAATATTACTTACATTCAAAATGCATACTTTTAATATTATCCAAATGTACATATATATACAAACTTTTTCACAAAATATCTCTTTATTTCCAAACTTTACTTCATGTACATGAAAATATAATTTTTAAAATAATTTATCTCTTTTTAAAATAATACATTAAATATTTTAACTCCAAATTTATAAACCATTCTCTTTTCAACATTTTCCAATTAATTTCCATTTTATTTCTATATAAACTAATTCCAAAATTTAAAACATTTTCCTTAATCTTATTTCACTATATAAAACTATACAAAGCCATGAAATTTTAGTGATCATTTCGTCACTTGGCTGCAAAGTTGATTACGCGGAATACCAACATTGCCTCGTCATGCTCTCCACTTCTCATAATTTATTCGATGGCTAAAATATTATTTTAAATTATTTTTAGACTCAAATAGTTTCCAAATTTCCAAATTAATTATTTCCTATGTCAAAATGTCTTGTTCTATGTTTAGCAACCCCTATCGATGACATGGTGTCCCGCATATCGATCAAAATCCTTAAATATTTTCTGGACAAGTCAAGACAATAAATAATCACAAGTTTTCCTTAGTTATATTTATTTTATTATCACTAACATCCATGCATCCAATTTAATTAAATACAACCAAGCAATCAATTTTTAACAACCAATCAACCAAAACTAAATAGTCACTTACAATAGAACAATTTAATTCTTAAAATTCCACTAGGCAACTCTGATTATTCCTGGATTATTTAAATCTTAAACTTATTTACTCAAATTTCCCAAATTTTATATTAAAAGAAAAATATTCACTTTAAATCAATTCATTCCAATTTATCTCTTTAAAGTTTATTTCCCAATAATCCAATAGTTTTCTAAACTCTAAAAGATTTTAACGCATTATTTTCCAAATGTTTAATATCACAATTTCCAACTTAGCCAATTATAAATTTAAATCAAAATACTTCCCGATTGACTATCCCAATGATCAATTTATATTTCTATTTCCAATTAGATAATTAATGAAACTATCTACCATACACCTCAGGGGACAACACTCGATCTCACTAGGTCCCAAATCAGTGATATTATATGATATGATGTTCTGACTTAACTCTAATACCAAACTATAACAACTCCACTGCGATACCTATATTATTAAAGAACATTATAAATAATGTCATCTAATAATATAGAGACTACAGCTTGTTAAGGGCGACCAAATGTAAATATGAGTTTAAATTAACACTGACACATCATACTTACCTTTTCACTGAATCTCTGAAATAGAATTTAACGTGTACAGTCCCTGTTCAAAGTGATAAACACATCGGTTTCTCAGAATCAAAACACTAGGAATAAGAGATATCATATGCAATACATATTGTGGGTCAACAAAATAAAACACTAAACTTGTATAATATGCAACTTGCACAAATCTCTAACTCAAATATACATTTCATATAAATACACAAAAATCCTACAAGAGTTAAACTAAAGTCAAAGTGGTTTATCTCCCTACGAGCCCAACCATCTATAAGTCTACCTGTTTTGTAACCTAAAAAGTCTTGGTTTGACCCGAGGATTAAAATAACTATGATATCCTGGAATTTTTGGCAATATAAATTTAATAATCTGTGTTAAAAATTAAATTGATTTAATAATTTTTGTTAATAAAATTTGAATTGATTTAATAATCTTCTTTTAATAAATATTTAAATTGGTAGTTTTATCTTTTTAAAGCTAACAAATTGTTTTCTATTTATAATATATATATAATTGTATATATTATAAATAGATAAGCTTTGGTTTGGAATTTAGTAAATAAAGCAATTTTCTAATTCTAATTTATATTTGGTAAATTGGAAATTTTGATTTAAATTTAACATTTAGATTTTCAAAGCAATTTAATAAATAACTATATGATTTATACTTAAGGTAAATCTTATTTGTTTAAAATTATATTCAATTAGCTTAAGTATGAATTTAAATTAGATTAACATAACAGCTTTGTTTTATTTTCTTTTAAAAATATTGCTTGAAAATTTTATATATAAGGGTTTAAAATAAAATGTACATATGATCTTAATTTATTGAGTAATAGAAGTAATTTATAATCTCTTTTATAAATCATTTAAAATTTGTTAAATAGATTATTTTCAAATGATAATTATAATACTTAGTTTTTATAAACATAATAGATTTTTATAGAAATAGAATTGTTATTTTTAAATTTAATAAGAGTTATATATGCATATATATAAATTGATTTTTTATTGGATTTTATAATTTAATTTGAATTTGAATTTAATGTTTTGAAAACGAATAGATACTTAAAAATATTTGAATAAGCTTTTATTTATAATTTGTTTTGTTTTATTTTTTCTATAAAAAAAAGAGGGAGAAATTTATTTATATATACATAAAAGGTAATAAAAAAAGTTGAAAGCATTTATAAACAATTTAAATTAAAATAAAATATTTAAGAGACATGTGTAAATTCCTTAAGACATCTAATGACATGTGTTAAGTCATAAATTAAACAATATGACAAATGTTAAAATTAAGAACAAGTGTCTTATTAAATTTTCATTTTTTCTTTTATTTTAATTAAATCATTTTATGCTTATACAAACATGCCTCTCAACCTCATTTTCTTTTTCTATTCTTTCTCGAAACTTAAGAGAAACTTCAGTTGAAAGATCTGTAATCATAATTTAAACCAAGATCTAAAATCTGAAATCATCTTCTTCAAAAACAGAAAATTTTATTCAAAATAAAATCCTGCAAATTCCCTCAAAAAAAATCTAAAATTTAGTATTCCTCTAACCAAATCAAACTACAACTATCTGAAATCATCTTCAAAACCAGGAATGCAAATCAAATATAAACCTGAAGCTCTCTTCAAAACATTAACTTGAAATTCAATTTGCAACCCAAAAGCCTGCAGTTCCTTCATTTCTATTTTGAAACAACATCCAAGCCTGCATTTTTCCTTTTTATCTGGAAGCATGGATGTAGTTGTAAATCAAGGAGCAAGCATTACAGTAAAACAAGATTAAAGTTTACAAAAACAAAGAACCAACTCAAAGTTTTGAAATTGAAGCACATTCCAGTTTCAAACTTTTCAAAAACAAGGTTGCTCTATTCTTTAATACTGGTGAGTAACAATTTTATTTAAAATAATTTAAGTAAATATGGTTGCCTGATTTATTCCTGTGATAATCATGATTTGTGTGGATGAATATGATGGAATTCTATATATATATATATACATATATATATATGGATGTCTGAATGCATGCTTGTTGTTGTGATGTGTTCTTGCTTGTTTTAGATTCCAGGTTTAAAATTCTGATCAAAAATCATGATCTCATAACCTAATCTATGTTAGGGTTTAAGATACAAACAAAATGTAGTTGTGTAACATAAGCTAAAGTTTAAAATCTTATTTAATATACAAAAAAATCGATATTGACTCTAGAAATCAAATTATAACAGAACAACTTTATATAAGTGGAAATTTAATTATCCAGATTCATTGATCCAGGATTATAAACCGATTACCTAAACCATAACTTGATTTTTAACACTAAAACCAAAATTTATAGTTTGAAAATGATTGAGCATTTCTGGTTTGACCAGAAATGATGTTTTGGTATGTAACTGTTGATCTAGATGGTCGGGGTGGCCAGCATCTTCTTTGGTGATGAAGTGGTGATAGGAGAATCAGGGAAAAAAGTAGGATGTGGATCTATGCATTGAGGCGGTGGTGGTTAAGAAATGAAGTATTTAACCCTAGTTTTCTGATGATCGGGAAATTTGTCCTCTCAACTTCCCTGGTGGATCGAGTTCACCCAAATCGAGGGAATTGATGATGGGATGCTTGTCGAAGGTGATGATGGAAGGTCAGAATCACTGGTGGTCAGAGGCGTGAGATTTTGGTTATTCCAGTTTTCGATATTGGTTCCAGTTTTGAGCTCATATGCTCAATTTTTATTTTGTGCTTCTGCTATTGTTTTGAGGGTTGGAATTGAGTTGGAAATGATCGTCGACTTGCGTAAGTCGTCGCGAGTGGTCGGAGTTGGCGGCAGTGATGGTGCACGGAGGACATGGAGTATCTGCTGTTGATTTGGGAAGATTGTACTCGAGAGTTTATTCGAGTAGAATCGTGTTTTGCTCGAAGCGTGGGGTTGATTGTCTCAAAGTAATTGTTGTGTGGGCTCGGGTGTGTTGTTGCTACAGGTTTTTGTAAAACCTGTCATTACTTAAGTTTAAATGAATTCAAAATGGAAATGTTACTGAATTTTACTCATGTTATTTAGTGTTTTGCTCAGGCTATGTTAGGTTAGGCTCGAGTGATTTATGTATGGCTCGGGTTAGTTTTGTTACAGGTTTGAAACCCTGTCCTGTTTTCAAAATTAAACTGAAATTTAAAGTATTAAGCAAGGATTTAAAATAAGTTTTAAATCTAATTTTAAATAATGGATTCAAGTTTAATTTGAATCTTAGCTAGAAATGAATAAAGTTTTTAAATTCAAATTTTTTTAAATAACTTTAAAGGGGTTAAGTGTTTAAAAGTGTTTTTAAAGGAATTTGAATTTAAATTGGAGTTTGAAATGTAAAGGAGTGTTTTAAACAAAGTTTAAATCTGATTCAAATCTAAATTTGAATCTTTGTTTTAAAATAAATTTAAGTTTTATAAATTTAAGTGTTTTAACAATTTTGAATGGTAAAGTAAAATTTAAATGATTTGAATTTAAAAAGGAATTTGGTTTAAACTTTTGTAAAATTCCTTTTATAAGAGAAAGTATTCTTTATCATGTAAATTTAAAGGTTTTTAATTGATTTTAAATTTTGTTAAAGATAAATTGGGTTTCGTTTTAAAACTTGAATTTAAAATGAAATTTGAAATTAAATTTGGAAATGAATGTTTTCAAACATATTTGTGAATGATAATTTAACCATAGATAAGAAAAAGGTTTTATCTTAAAGTTAAATTATAATCTAATGATTTGTAATTTATCCAATTATTAGGGTAATTAAATGGATAATTAATTTATTTAATAAATTAATGAAATGGATTATTACCTAAAGTAATTATGGGTTTAAACTTAAAAGTTTAAGATTAGTTATTCTTAGAATAATTAACTTGTAATTTAAGAATCATTAATTAAATAAGATTAGATTTTAATTAATGATTAGTAATTAATTAATCAAGTAATAAAGGATTAATGAAGTTACAGTTAACACCTAATTAATTAAATAATTAGGGGTTAATTTAATGGGTTATTAATGGTTAATTAATTTGCAATCAATAATGATTAAAATAAGTTAATTTCTTTAGAAAAAATATTTAATGAATTGTTAATAGTTAATGAAGGTTATTAACTAAGTATTATTTGATAATTAATTAACATGATTAATTTTTAATGATTAATTAGATTAATTAATTTAAAGATAATCATTTGTGTAAATTGTTAAGTATAATTACTTATGGATGTAATTAAGGAATTAACTACTCATTGTAATTAATTGAGTTTAATTTGATTAGATTAAGTTAATTAATTCAGTTTAATTAATTTAGAATAATCATTTGATGATTTGTGAAGTGTAATTACTTAATGTAATTTAATGAAGAGAAATTACTTAGGAAAGTAATTAATGGGTAATTACTGGATGTGATTAATTGAAGGTGATTTGATGATGGAAGTAATTAGAGTATAATTACTTTGTAAAGTTAATCAAGGGATTAATTAGAGATAATTAATTAATGAGTAATTAATTTATTTGGTAAAGTAATTAAGGGTAGTTAATTACTGAATGGGGTTAATCAAGGGTGATTAACAATTATGGTTTAATTGAAAATTAATTACTTAATGTAATTAATTTAATAGAAAATGTAATTAGAAATAATTAATTATTATAATTAATGATGTAATTTAGAATGGATTTATTTAGAAATAACTAATAAATGAAGGGATTTATTAATGTAATTAATTAAGAAGTAATGTAATTAATTTTAGTTAATTAATAAATAAAGTAATTTAAAGATTAATTACTGTATTTGGTTAGGTATGATTAATTTGTAAACTTAATTAAAGGATAATTACTTGAATGTAATTAAGGAATAATTAACCAAGAGTGATTAATTAAGGTGATTAATTAAAGGATAATTAATTAATTAATTTGTAATTAATTAATGGTTATGTAAGCAAGATTTATATTGATAAAAATAATTAATTAAATTCACTTTAAATTAATTAGAAATGATGTAATTAATTTAATTCATTTTAAATTAATTATATTTGGTGTGATTATCAATCATTGCTTATATATGAATGGATTATATTAGTTGCCTTGAATGGTTTGAAATCTCAGCTTTGAGATAAGTAATGCTGTGTGATATGGATGCTTTGGTTGCATTGGGATGATAATATGAATTATCTATTTGTGATGATATTATGGATTATCTGTTGTGATGATAATGATGATTATCTATTGTGATATGTGAGTTATTCATCTATTTGTGTGAATATAGATAATGAAATTGAATTGTTTTAAACTTTAAAACAACTTGGCCTTAAAAGATACGCTTTGGATTTCGATGAGACCGGGATCGGGTTTCCATATTTGGATATCCGAAAACCACATCGATCCAAACTTCCGATAGGTCATGAATATCAAGTGGAGAGTGAAGACTCGATGTGTAAGGACTATTCGTCGCTAAAACTCTAAGGGTGATTCCAATACGATTTTAACGAGGTAGTACTTTTAGATTCGAGATGAAGATTCAAAGTGCAAGGGTTATTGTCGTTAACTCTGAGGGTGATTTCGAAATGAGTGTAACGAGATAATGCCTTCGGTTTCATTCGAACCAGGAACGAACTTGTATGGATTGAATGCTTTCAGAACATCGTCAGGTGGACGATGAGCATTCTAAGAGATGTGTTCTCTAAAGGTAATCGTAGCCTCAAGCCTCATCAACCGGGAATGGCTAAAACAGGGGAGGTGTAGCAAGGCTAAGTGGGTCATGCCCAAGTAGGACGAGATTTTTCCCTATCTAGAAGTCCCTTTTTATTTCGGCTGTGTGGGCGGTTGGAACGTATGCCAACTGCGGGGTTGTCTTATTCGGGACTATTCAGTAAGGAATGGTTCTGGCTTTGTGTTGCAGGGGATTGGGAGTGATCCTCGGTACAGTGATCTAGGCCACGTACTGTGATGGGCGGTACCCCGATAGCCCGGCCATTGTATGGAATCCAAAATCCAATAAGTGCCAACGGTTTTGATTGTATTACCCACTTTTGTGGCTAGTAGTTGGAATTTAATAAATGTAACAATTTCGGCTATTTCATATTTACTTGAAAACCCTAGACCGATTATAATATCACTGGATTTCCTATCAAATGTTTTGGTTAGCGTAAGGTAAAAACTTTTCCATGTTTATGTGTGGGAAGTCTTACGTGATACCTTTCTTTCCAAAGGTTTTTCAAAGTTAAGCAACCTTAACCTGTTACTCACACCAGACCCATGTCTAACTCGGAGTTTATCTTCTGTTTTCTTAAACTCTTGGGTGCTCAAATTTTTTACGAGTAGCCAAGGGATTCAGGTTAGCTTTGAAGAATTATGGAGGAGGAATGGAGCAGGAGGCTTTGGCGTTAGATATATAGTTTACGCTGTGTGTTCTCTGTGTTGGTATCTCTTTGTTGAGATGTATTGAGTTGTAATAACTAGACAGGTGTTTACAACTGTCTAGTATGTGATGTATATGCTGTGTAACTTTGAGTAGTGTTGTAAACAATGTAATATTTATGTTATTAATATAATTTATTCATTCCGCTGTTGAGATTCTGATGTTGTTTCTTTTTTCTTTTCTTTCTTTCCTCTTTTCTATCCCTTCCTTTCTTCAAGATGATGTGATTTTCTATGGTGAGAAGGTCGGGTCGTCGCATTTGGTATCAGAGCGCTAGGTTGAGTGAAAACCTAGGCTTTGGAGTGATTTCTTCCTTGAGAGAGCGTATTTGTAATTTTGAATATATGTATGTATGTATGTATGTATGTATGTATGTATATACACTTCTACCTATCTGTTGGGTTATCTGTTCAGGTTTTCCAATATAAGTTATAAAGGTAGATAAGGTAGTGGGGTGTGTAACACGACTACTACCAATGGTTGAAGTTTGAATGTTGAGGTTGGAAGTGTATCTATCGAGACTGTAGACCTAATACCATCTCAAGTGAGTTTTGCAGCTGGATGTAAGGATTACATCGATCTCTGAAGCAAAACCTTTTAAAGATTCGGAGTCCGTCTTTGAAGTTGGATGAGTAGAGTTTGGATCTGTCGGTTAGGCAGAAGTGAGTAATGGTATCTTGATACCTCAGGAATTAGTAGCTGTGTGATGAGACCCAGTGACTATGGATGTCTTCGAAGATGTTCCTTTGGAACAAGTTTAGGAAGTATATCTGCTCCAATGTAGTGGCTGGGTTCAGTGGGATGTTTCTGCCTGGTTTGAGGTCCGAGTTTCTCGAAGAGCTTTGGATTAGGAAGTCTTTGGCATCGGTGTCAGCAGTGCAGCTCGGAGTATTCTGTGTGCCGGCAAGAGAGTCTTTTGGTTAGCAGTTTTTCTGAAGGAGGAGTTCAGAAATAGCAGAGTGGATCCATTACTTCGATGAATTGGCTAGATAAGTATAAGCTGTTCTGATTGGTAAAGAGAGAACAGTTTTCTTTGAATATTAGGCTTGGTTGATCACAAAAGAGACTTGAGATAGTTTGAGTGATCTTTTGAGTTATTAAAGATTTTTCTGGATATCTTCTGGGAAGACAGAGGTTTGTCTGTATCTGGAGATTGAGTTTTCTAATCGACTGGATTCTAGGAGTGCTACCAGTGGTTCAGTTTAGTAGAAGGATGACTTCTAGAGCGAGGGTTTGGTGAAGCATCTTAGGAGCAGGTGGGACATCTGAGTTTTCTTTTATGGATCTGTTGAACCATATTTTTGAGATGCGTTGTCCAGTTTGTGCTCGTATTCTTCATCAGCATTTTCATCTACTTCAGATCAGAGTTGTGCGGCGGAAGCAGTTTGTGAGTGCTTTTGTTTTGTCTTTTTCGGATAGGAGAAGTAAGTTAGTCTTCTGATGTGTGTGGAGTAGAGTTGGTGTTCTTGGTTTTGGATTGATCTTGAGGAGATCATTATGTTGGGTTGTTTTGGTCCAGTTTGTTTCTAGAGACATCAGCGAAGGTTGAGCTGATCGGGAGAGATGAAGGCAGCCCAGGATCGTCAGAAGTGTTATGTGGATAAGAGACGAAGGAATTTGGATTCCGGAGTCGAAGATTTGATTTTGGGTTAGTTTTCTCCGATCTAAGGAGCTATAAGATTGGGTAAGACTGGGTAAGTCAGCTCTGAGGTGTTTTGGATCTTTTCTGCGTTCTTGTGAGGATTGGTGTTTGATTTTCAAGGTTGAATTGCCAGTTTGGATAACTGGGATTCGATGTGTTTCATGTATCTCTGAGGGAGTACGTGTATGATCTATCTCTGGTTGTGGAACCTGCAATTCAGGAGGATGTGATTGTTGTGTCACACTTGTCTGTAGTCTGATATCCTGTTTAGTTTTGTAGATCTAGTTGAATAGAAGCTCTGTAGCTTAGAAGTATAGATTGTTTGGATTCTGTAAAGTGAGTACCCCGATATTTATACTTGGGAAACTCTAGGAAATCCTATCCAGAATTTTGTCTGGATAGTTAGATTTGTTTGTTTGAGTGAATTGGTTGCTATGGTTGTTAGCATATGTTTGATAATATATGCTTGTGTTTTAAAATAAAATCTTAAGATAGATTATTAAATTACCTTTGCTTTTAAATTTCGGGGATGAAATTCTTTTAAGGGGGAGGAATGTGATATCCTGGAATTTTTGGCAATATAAATTTAATAATCTGTGTTAAAAATTAAATTGGTTTAAAAAATTTGTCAATAAAATTTGAATTGATTTAATAATCTTATTTTAATAAATATTTAAATTGGTAGATTTTATCTTTTTAAAGCTAAGAAATTGTTTTCTATTTGTAATATATATATATATATATATAATTGTATATATTGTAAATAGTTAAGCTTTGGTTTGGAATTTAGTAAATAAAGCAATTTTCTAATTCTAATTTATATTTGGTAAATTGGAAATTTTGATTTAAATTTAACATTTAGATTTTCAAAGTAATTTAATAAATAACTATATGATTTATACTTAAGGTAAATCTTATTTGTTTAAAATTATATTCAATTAGCTTAAGTATGAATTTAAATTAGATTAACCTAAAAGCTTTGTTTTATTTTCTTTTAAAAATATTGCTTGAAAATTTTATATATAAGAATTTAAAATAAAATATACATATGATCTTAATTTATTGAGTAATAGAAGTAATTTATAATCTCTTTTATAAATCATTTAAAATTTGTTAAATTTGTTATTTTCAAATGATAATTATAATACTTAGTTTTTATAAACATAAATAGATATTTATAGAAATAGAATTGTTATTTTTAAATTTAATAAGAGTTATATATGCATATATATATAACTTAATTTTTTAAATTGGATTTTATAATTTAATTTGAATTTGAATTTAATGTTTTGAAATTTAAAAGAATAGATACTTAAAATATTTGAATAAGCTTTTATTTAGAAATTTATTTATATGTACATAAAAGGTAATAAAAAAAGTTGAAAGCATTTATAAACAATTTAAATTAAAATAAAATATTTAAGAGACATGTGTAAATTCCTTAAGACATCTAATGACATGTGTTAAGTCATAAATTAAACAATGTGACAAATGTTAAAATTAAGAACAAGTGTCTTATTAAATTTTCATTTTTTCTTTTATTTTAATTAAATCATTTTATGCTTATATAAACATTGCCTCTCAACCTCATTTTCTTTCTCTATTCTTTTTTAAAACTTAAGAGAAACTTCAGTTGAAAGATCTGTTATCAAAATTTAAACCAAGATCTAAAATCTGAAATCATCTTCTTCAAAAACAGAAAATTTTGTTCAAAAAAAAATCTTGCAAATCCCCTCAAAAACAAATCTAAAATTTAGTATTTCCTCTAACCAAATCAAACTACAACTATCTGAAATCATCTTCAAAACCAGGAATGCAAATCAAATATAAACTTGAAGCTCTCTTCAAAACATTAACCTGAAATTCAATTTGCAACCCAAAAGCCTGCAGTTCCTTTATTTCTATTTTGAAACAACATCCAAGCCTGCATTTTTCCTTTTTATCTGGAAGCATGCATGTAGTTGTAAATCAGGGAGCAAGCATTACACTAAAACAAGATTAAAGTTTACAAAAACAAAGAAGCAACTCAAAGTTTTGAAATTGAAGCACATTCCAGTTTCAAGCTTTTCAAAAACAAGGTTGCTCTGTTCTTTAATACTGGTGAGTAACATTTTTATTTAAAATAATTTAAGTAAATATGGTTGCCTGATTTATTCATGTGATAATCATGATTTGTGTGGATGAATATGATGGAATTCTCTGTGTATATATATAGATGTCTGAATGCATGCTTGTTGTTGTGATGTGTTCTTGCCTGTTTTAGATTCTAAGTTTAAAATTCTGATCAAAATCATGATCTTATAACCTAATCTATGTTAAGGTTTAAGATACAAACAAAATGTAGTTGTGTAACATAAGCTAAAGCTTAAAATCTTATTTAATATATAAAAAAAATCTGTATTGACTCTGGAAATCAAATTATAACATAACAACTTTATGTAAGTGGAAATTTAATTACCCAGATTCATTGATCCAGGATTATAAACCGATTACCTAAACTATAACTTGATTTTTAACACTAAAACCAGAATTTTTAGTTTGAAAATGATTGAGCATTTCTGGTTTGACTAGAAATGATGTTTTGGTATGTAACTATTGATCTAGATGGTCGGGGTGGCCAGCATCTTCTTTGGTGATGAAGTGGTGATAGGAGAATCAGGGAAAAAAGTAGGATGTGGATCTATGCATTGAGGCGATGGTGGTTAAGAAATGAAGTATTTAACCCTAGTTTTCTGATGATCGGGAAATTTGTTCCTCTCAACTTCCCTGGTGGATCGAGTTCACCCAAATTCGAGGGAATTGATGGTGGGATGCTTGTCGAAGGTGCTGATGGAAGGTCAGAATCACTGGTGGTCAGAGGCGTGAGATTTTGGTGATTCCAGTTTTCGACATTGGTTCCAGTTTTGAGCTCATATGCTCGATTTTGATTTTGTGCTTCTGCTATTGTTTTGAGGGTCGGAATTGAGTTGGGGGATGATCGTCGACTTGCGTAAGTCGTCGCGAGTGGTCGGAGTTGGCGGCAGTGATGGTGCAGGTGCACGGATGACATGGAGTATCTGCTGTTGATTTGGGGAAGATGGTACTCGAGAGTTTATTCGAGTAGAATCGTGTTTTGCTCGAAGCGTGGGTTGATTGTCTCGAAGTAATTATTGTGTGGGCTCGGGTGTGTTGTTGTTACAGGTTTTTGTAAAACCTGTCAGTACTTAAGTTTAAATGAATTCAAAATGGAAATGTTACTCGAATTTCACTCGGGCTATTTATGTTTTGCTCGGGCTAGGTTAGGTTAGGCTCGAGTGATTTATGTGTGGCTCGGGTTAGTTTTGTTACATGTTAGAAACTTTGTCATGTTTTCAAAATTAAACTGAAATTTAAAGTATTAAGCAAGGATTTAAAATAAGTTTTGAATCTAATTTTAAATAATGGATTCAAGTTTAATTTGAATCTTATCTGGAAATGAATAAAGTTTTTAAATTCAAATTTGTTTAAATAACTTTAAAGGGGTTAAGTGTTTAAAAGTGTTTTTAAAGGAATTTGAATTTAAATTGGAGTTTGAAATGTAAAGGAATGTTTTAAACAAAGTTTAAATCTGATTCAAATCTAAATTTGAATCTTTGTTTTAAAATAAATTTAAGTTTTATAAATTTAAGTGTTTAAACAATTTTGAATGATAAAGTAAAATTTAAATGTTTTGAATTTAAAAAGAATTTGGTTTAAACTTTTGTAAAATTCCTTTTATAAGAGAAAGTATTCTTTATCACGTAAATTTAAAGGTTTTAAATTGATTTTAAATTTTGTTGAAGATAAATTGGGTTTCATTTTAAAACTTGAATTTAAAATGAAATTTGAAATTAAATTTGGAAATGAATGTTTTCAAATATATTTGTGAATGATAATTTAACCATAGATAAGAAAAAGGGTTTTATCTTAAAGTTAAATTAGAATCTAATGAATTGTAATTTATTTAATTATTAGGGTAATTAAATGGACAATTAATTTATTTAATAAATTAATGAAATGGATTATTACCTAAAGTAATTAAGGGTTTTAACTTAAAAGTTTAAGATTAGTTATTCTTACAATAATTAACTTGTAATTTAAGAATCATTAATTAAATAAGATTAGATTTTAATTAATGATTAGTAATTAATTAATCAAGTAATAAAGGATTAATCAAGTTACAGCTAACACCTAATTAATTAAATAATTAGGAGTTAATTTAATGGGCTATTAATGGTTAATTAATTTGTAGTCAATAATGATTAAAATAAGTTAATTACTTTAGAAGGAAAAAATATTTAATGAATTTTTAATAGTTAATGAAGGTTATTAACTAAGGATTTTAATAATTAATTAACGTGATTAATTTTTAATAATTAATTAAATTAATTAATTTAAAGATAATCATTTGTGTAAATTGTTAAGTATAATTACTTATGGAAGTAATTAAGGAATTAATTACTCATTGTAATTAATTGAGTTTAATTTGATTAGTTTAAGTTAACTAATTCAGCTTAATTAATTTAGAATAATCATTTGATGATTTGTGAAGTTTAATTACTTAATGTAATTTAATGAAGAGAAATTACTTAGGAAAGTAATTAATGGTTAATTACTGGATGTAATTAATTGAAGGTAATTTGATGATGGAAGTAATTTGAGTATAATTACTTTGTAAAGTTAATCAAGGGATTAATTAGAGATAATTAATTAATGAATAATTAATTTATTTAGTAAAGTAATTAAGGGTAGTTAATTACTGAATGGGGTTAATCAAGGGTGATTAACAATTATGGTTTAATTGAAAATTAATTACTTAATGTAATTAATTTAAATAGAAAATGTAATTAGAAATAATTAATTATTATAATTAATGATGTAATTTAGAATGGATTTATTTAGAAATAACTAATAAATGAAGGGATTTATTAATGTAATTAATTAAGAAGTAATGTAATTAATTTTAGTTAATTAATAAATAAAGTAATTTAAAGATTAATTACTGTATTTGGTTAAGTATAATTAATTTGTAAAATTAATTAAAGGATAATTACTTGAATGTAATTAAGGAATAATTAACCAAGAGTGATTAATTAAGGTGATTAACTAAAGGATAATTAATTAATTAATTTTTAATTAATTAATGGTTATGTAAGAAAGAGTTATATTGATAAAGTAATTAATTTAATTCACTTTAAATTAGTTAGAAATGATGTAATTAATTTAATTCATTTTAAATTAATTATATTTGGTGTGATTATCAATCATTGCTTATATATGAATGGATGATATTAGTTGCCTTGAGTGGTTTGAAATCTCAGCTTTGAGATAAGTAATGTTGTGTGATATGGATGCTTTGGTTGTATTGGGATGATAATATGAATTATCTATTTGTGATGATATTATGGATTATCTGTTATGATGATAATGATGATTATCTATTGTGATATGTGAGTTATTTATCTATTTGTGTGAATATAGATAATGAAATTGAATTATTTTAAACTTTAAAACAACTTGGCCTTAAAAGATACGCTTTGGATTTCGATGAGATCAGGATCGGGTTTCCAGACTTGGATATCCGAAAACCACATCGATCCAAATTTATGATAGGCCGTGAATATCAAGTGGAGAGTGAAGACTCGAGGTGTAAGGACTATTCATCGCTAAAACTCTGAGGGTGATTCCAATACGAGTTTAACGGGGTAGTACTTTCAGATTCGAGATGAAGATTCAGAGTGCAAGGGTTATTGTCGTTAACTCTAAGGGTGATTCCAAAATGAGTGTAACGAGATAATGCCTTCGGTTTCGTTCGAACCCGGAACGAACTTGTATGGATTGAATGCTTTCAGAACATCGTCAGGTGGACGATGAGCATTCTAAGAGATGTGTTCTCTAAAGGTAATCGTAGCCTCAAGCCTCATCAACCGGGAATGGCTAAAACAGGGGAGGTGCAGCAAGGCTAAGTGGATCATGCCCAAGTAGGACGAGATTTTCCCTGTCTAGAAGTCCCTTTTTATTTCGGCTGTATAGGCGGTTGGAACGTACGCCAACTGCAGGGTTGTCTTGTTCGAGACTATTCAGTAAGGAATGATTCCGGCTTTGTGTTTCAGGGGATTGGGAGTGATCCTCGGTACGATGATCTAGTCCACGTACTATGACAGGCGGTACCCCGGTAGCCTTGCCATTGTATGGAATCCAAAATCCAATAAGTGCCAAAAGTTTTGATTGTATTACCCACTTTTGTGGCTAGTAGCTTGAATTTAATAAATGTAACAATTTCAGCTATTTCATATTTATTTGAAAACCCTAGACCTATTATAATATCACCGGATTTCCTATCAAATGTTTTGATTAGCGTAAGGTAAATTTTTTTCCATGTTTATGTGTGGGAAGTCTTACGTGATACCTTTCTTTTCAAAGGTTTTTCAAAGTTAAGCAACCTTAACCTGTTACTCACACAAGACCCATGTTTGACCCAGAGTTTATCTTCTGTTTTCTTAAACTCTTGGGTGCTCAAATTTTTTACGAGTAGCCAAGGGATTCAGGTTAGCTTTGACGAATTATGGAGGAGAAATGGAGCAAGAGGCTTTGGCGTTAGATATATAGTTTCCGCTGTGTGTTCTCTATGTTGGTATCTCTTTGTTGAGATGTATTGAGTATTAATGACAAAACAGGTGTTTATAACTGTCTAGTATGTGATGTATATGTTTTGTAACTCTGATTAGTGTTGTATACTATGTAATATTTATGTTATTAATATAATTTATTCATTCCGCTGTTGAGATTCTGATGTTGTTTCTTCTTTCTTCTCTTTCTTTCCTCTTTTCTATCCCTTTATTTCTTCAAGATGATGTGATTTTCTGTGGTGAGAAGGTCGGGTCGTCGCAATAACACCCGTCACAAACTATCTCTAAATATTCTATAGGGCGAGAACAAGATATAACATAAGGTATATGGTACTGTAAATGTAAACTATTTATAAAAATAGTTTAACTCGGAACATATCACAAAACTCAAGAACATTTAAATCACGAAACATTAGAAAATCTTAAAAACCAAAATAATCCACATCGATCACCTAGATCGTTCATATCGATCATAATGATCGTCCATATCTGGAAACAAACTAGTAATTCTCGTGCCGATCTGATACTAAGGATGTCCATACTGTAAAGCAACCTTAGCCAATCACCATAGGTTGTTCATACCGATCCAAACGATCATAGAATATATAGCACAACACAAAAGAAGTAAAAGAAATTTGTTAACCCACCTTTTGGCAAGGCCGTAGAAATGCAGATTTAACTAAGTCGGTTGCTCGGTTGTCGAGATCGATATACGATGAATTTTAGTCAACTGGATGGATGGATGAGCAAGCATGGATAATAATCATGGATTTACGGTCGAGATTCGGTATAGTCGATGGACGAGGGTTATTCGATACATGAAAATTGGGTTTCGATGAGTCGCAAGTCGTCCTGGATTTGCTTCGAGTTGTATGGAGTCGAGCTTCGAGTCATGTGGATGATTTCTTCGAGTCTTTTATGTGGCTCGGCATAAGTGACTCGGCATTGGTGACTCGATAATGGTGGTTTGGCACTTGGAGGTGGCTCGGCCTGGGGGTTTGGTAAATGTGGTTTGGTGGAAGTTCGTTCGGCCTGGGAGGTATGGATCGATCTAGGAGTAGAGAGGAAGTCATATGTCGGTTGGCGTAGGTCGTTCGGTCTGGAATTCATGGGTCATTCGGTATTGAGGTTCGGTCAGGGTGGCTCGATAGGGATGGAAGGAACTGGCTCGGTATGGAATGGGGCTCGGCTGCTTCGAGTACTAAGGTCCTTCGCTTCGGGTTGTCACTCGGTAGCTCGGTAGGATATAAGATGGGTCGGCATAGCACATCGCTCGGCATAGGACATCGCTCGGCATATGACGTCGCTCGGCATATGACGTCGCTCGGCATAGGACATCGCTCGGCATAGGACATCGCTCGGCATAGGACATCGCTCGGCAACCTCGTGTCCAAGTAGTTGTTGTTTTGGGTCAACTTCATGAGATGTGGCTCGGGTAGTTGGTGCGACGAGTGCCACTCGATGACTTGGTGGTGTGGATCGGCATACTAGAGTATGGAGTTGGTTCGGCATAGGTCGATCGACATGGCAGTATGGGTCGGTCATAATGAAGGATATAGGCTCGGCTATGGACCTGATGGGCCCGGACTACTCAGGAAGTCCAATAACTCGGGATTTTCCTATAAATACAACATGTGGGGGTTCGGAAAAGGGATCTTCCTTTGGGCTCTCTTGCTTTCAATTTTCCAAGGCAAATGCTACTCTACCATTTTGTAACTGTAATCAGTTATTACAGCAATAAAAAGAAAAACTTTTGGAGTGCACGTAGGCCGGAGTTAGCCGAACCACTATAAAATCTATTGTTCTTTACTGCTTTCATTTTAATTTTTGTTATTCTTCATATTAATATCCTCCATGTATAATCTACCTATGAGCTGTGACTGATATTTGGTGCTTTCATCTGGATTTGGGTGTTAGTGCCCAATTTGGCGCTAACATTTTGGTGCTTTCAATGAGAGAGCAAGCACTCAGGGATTTCGAAGGTAGGAACTTGGATTCTATGAAGAAATGGATAGGCCACCAACAAGGAAGCAAATGACAGAAAGAGGCAATCAAGAGGGAAGTCAAGATGCTTCCTCTAGAGCTGGAGCAGATCAAGCCTCTGCCTACATCACTAGGAACGAGATGCAGGTCATGATGAATTTCATGCAGGAGCAGATGATGAAACGGCAAGAGGAGATGATGCAGGCTCTTCTTAGGCAATTTGGACAATCAGGAACTACAGGAGCTCAAGTTCTAGGAGCTTGATTAAACAGACGCAACCAGCAGGAAGATGGAGTGATTCTACATGGGGCAGCTCCTAATCAATAAACAACTATTAACCCAGATGGACCAAGACTTGGGGGCATACCGCCAGATAATGCTGAACCAACCCATGGAGGGATATCAGGTGATGCCGTTCAACCCGGTACCAACAGGAACACAGGAGTATGTGACGAGGAATATGTGCCAGAATTTCCGCGTGGAGTTGGAAAGCCGCCAGCAAATATGGATAGGGGGCAACCCTTGGTTGGAAACACTGGAATGGTTGACATTATTAGACGGACTATTCGCGGAGGTCTGACAAATAGGGATTTGGAGGGAGTCAACAAAAGTCCGTTTAACTGAAACATCGAGATAGGTAGGAATCCGCCCGATTTCAAGCTACCCATTCTGGAAGTATACAACGGTAAGACGGATCCTACAGGCCACTTGATGAGGTACACAAGGCATTTTGAAGTGCCGGGGGCATCAGAGGAGGTCATGGCCCGATGTTTCCCCTTGTACTTGACCGATATAGCTGCTATGTGGTTCAGACAGTTAGAGGATGGATCTATTGGAATATAGACAGAACTTGTGGATAAGTTCCTGAGACATTTTCGAGTTCACATAAAAAGGCCGAAAAATGTGATGACACCGACGTCAGTTAAACAGAGGGCAGATGAATCGCTCAAGACTTTCTTAACCCGTTTTAATGCAGCAGTTGCTACGGTGGATCGGCCGGATCTATCAAAGGTTCTGATGGTGGCGATGTTAGGAGTCAGGGATAATTCGAATTTCAAAGTATCATTGATATGGGATCCACCACTGGATCTCGGGGAGTTCCTTCATGAAGTCGAGCAGTTTCTCTGACAAAGAGGATGCATGTTTGGATATGACGTCGAAGGAAGTAAACGTGGTTAAGGATGGAGGACCGCCCGGTGAAAACTTGGGTATAGACAAGGATAAAGGGAAAAGGAAGCACTGGGGAGAACCAAATTTCTCCACTTACACAGGATTGAACGCAACATTAGAGCGGATATTCTTGAATACTCGAGATCGCCTTCCGTATCGAAGGCCAGCAACGAGGGAGCCCTCAGAATGCGAAAGGGCATCAGGAAGGCACTGTCTTTTTCATGACCTGGACGGGCATGATACTAACAGCTGCCAACATCTAAAGGACATAATCGAGGAACATGTAAGGTATGGTCAGTTGCGATAATATGTCGAAACTCGGAATGCGATGGTGGAACAGGAGCAACCATCGCCTACCTTTATCGACGATGGCATGAGGACTAGGAATGGTGGTGGATTGGTCATCAACTAATCTTGATGGTTTGGAATAAGTAACAAACTACGGGAAAACGGTTAAATCACTTACTTATGCACGGGGTCAGAGATAACCCTAGGTATGCTCTGAGATGATGGTTTACCGAGACGCTCTGGTTTGTGAAATTTGTTTTTTCCTTTTGACTTGGACATTTTCTTTTTCTATTTTGGTTTTGGGGTTCGGTTTGAACTCCTGGTTTTGTTGCTTTCTTGGTTTAGATTCTGGCTTGGATGCTTGCTTTTTGATCTGGACTTTTGATATGGATTTCCGGTTTTCTAGTTTGAATCTGAATTTTGGATTTTTGGGTTTTGGTTGACTTTTTGTCTGGTTTTTGGTTAAAAGGTCGTCGAGTATGGACTATGCTCGGTAAGGGTCCGAAAAGACTAGGATTCGGCCTAGAACTTAGGCCCCATTTTTTCTATCGGTTACTATTTCAGGTCGTCAAGTATGGATTATGCTCAACAAAGGTCCAAAGCGACCAGGAATCTACTTAGGACTTAAGCAACAGCGATATTCAACGTTCAGAGACACTGAACTAGGGTTACCATCGGTCTAGGACTTAGGCCAAGGCATTACTTGACATAGGTCGTCGAGTGTAGGTTGTGCTTGACAAGAACTCGGAGAGGTTACTGATTTGGATATTGGCTATGAACAGCTAAAGATTTGAGCATGGATCCGGAGCGGTCTCGGATTTGGATATCGACCCGAAGAGGTCATGAATGTGGGTATTGGTTATTGGATATGGATGGATTAGTACTCAGTTGTTGGGTTCAGATGGATGTGGAATTGGATAAGGATTTGGTTAATGGATAGGAATCGGATATTGACTTGGAGCAGTCGTAGATGTGGCTATGGATAAATATGGACTTCGGATATCAAAGTTAAGGCTATTTAAAACACACCTTCCAATAGCCAGACATGTTTTGGGGGGCAATAACCCGCCTTTTGGCAAGGCCGTAGACAGGCGGATTTAACTAAACCGGTTGCTCGGTTGTCGAGATCGATATACGATGGATTTTAGTCAACTGGATGGATGGACGATCAAGCATGGATAATAATCATGGATTTACGGCCGAGATTCGGCATAGTCAATGGACGAGGGTTATTGGATACTAGAAACTTGTGTTTCGATGAGTCCAAAGTCATCCTGGATTTGCTTCGAGTAGTATGGAGTCAAGCTTCGAGTCGTGTCGATGATTTCTTCGAGTCTTTTATGTGGCTTGGCATGGGTGGCTCGGCAATGGTGGTTCGACACTTGGAGGTGGCTCGGCCTGGGGGTTTGGCAAATGTGGTTTGGTGGAAGTTCGTTCGGCCTGGGAGGTATGGATCGGTCGAGGAGTGGAGAGGAAGTCATATGTCGGTTGGCATAGGTCATTCGGTCTGGAAGTTATGGGTCGCTCGGCATAGTGGTTCGGTCAGGGTGGTTCAATAGGGATGGAAGGAACTCGGTATGGAATAGGGCACGGCTGCTTCGAGTCCTAAGGTCCTTCGCTTCGTGTTGTCACTCGGTAGCTCAGTAGGATATAAGGTGGGTCAGCATTGGACATCGCTTGGCATAGGACATCGCTCGGCGTATGACGTCGCTCGGCATATGACGTCGCTCGGCATATGACGTCGCTCGGCATATGACGTCGCTCGGCATATGATGTCGCTCGGCAACCTCGTGTCCAAGTACTTGTTGTTTCGAGTCAACTTCGTGGGATGTGGCTCGGCGTAGTTGGTTCGACGAGTGCCGCTCGATGACTTAGTGGTATGGATCGGGTTACTAGAGTATGGAGTGGGTCGGCATAGGTCGGTCGGCAGACAGTGTGGATTGGTCATAATGAAGGATATAGGCTCGGTTATGGACCTGATGGGTCTAGACTACTCAGGAAACCCAGTAACTTGGAATTTGCCTATAAATACAACATACGGGGGTTCAAAAAAGGGATCTTCCTTTGGGCTCTTTTGCTTTCAATTTTCTAAGGCTAAAGCTACTCTGTCATTTTGTAACTGTAATCAGTTATTACAGCAACAAAAAGGAAACTTCTGGATGGACGTAGGCCAGAGTTAGCTAAACCACTATAAAATCTGTTGTTCTTTACTACTTTTATTTTAATTTTTGTTGTTCTTTATATTAATATCCTCCACGTATAATCTACCTATGAGTTGTGACTGGTATTTGGTGCTTTCATTTGGATTTAGGTCTTAGTGCCCAATTTTGGCACTAACAAAATTCATAGGTATATCTTTAAGGATTTATCGGCCTTTAGTTGAACCCTAAAAGGAAATATACTCTAAAGCGTCGAAAACTATCGCTTTTAATAATCATTAGAACTTACCCAAAACGTTCTATACTACCTGGTTAAGTATTTACTATAAGCTAGTAAATCTCATTCGTTCCAAATACTCCTAGAAAACCTGAATTATATATTCATAAGGATCTAACAGCCCTGTGTTGCACACTAAAAGAGAATACAGCTCTAAAGTGTTTAATATTTCCTAATGGCAATCTCATGAATTTAATCAAGGCATCCCATACTACCCGGTGAAATTCGAATATTCGCTAAAGGGCTAGCAAGTACCACCCAAAAATTCCATTCAATGAGTTGTACAATATTCGATGAATTGTTACTCAAGAGCATTTAAACCAATCGGTAACATTGAGTCGAATATTAGTATACTCTAAATTATAGAATTAAGGTGCTCAAAACATGTTTATTTTTGAGGAAAAAAACAACAGTCGCATGGGATTGCCAGATGACAGAAAATATTATAAGAATTTCAGGTTTGAAAGTAATTAAATATAATTTAAATATATATTTATGTAATGGTTTTCTAAAATAACTTTATATAAGATATTACTTTCAAGTCCCTTTATTTAAAATCCATAATTTAATTATTATTCAACTTTATATAAATATTCGCTATTTACATAAATCCAAAAATTCAAAATGCACTTATATATGTATATTTATCTCAAAATTCCATATAGAATAATTATTTAATAAACCATTTTCTGAAAATATATATAAGTCCTTGTATTTTATGAAATCCATATTATCCAAACCATACAAATATTTAAACCTCTAATTAGAAATAACTTTATTTGCATTTCAAAAACATTCTTATTATATAAATAATAAATAAGTATGTCTATTTACACTTTCAAATATTCTTTATAAATAACATAATTTTTCTCTCATAAGTTTAAGTAGAAACGGCTCTACGTGAAAATCCATTTTCTTTGAAAATCCTTGTTGAAAACATACCACGGAGATTTGATGTTGTGCTATTGACGCTATAGCATAACCATTCCAAAACAAATTCACAATTAAAAAATTAGAAATAACATTGAAACCGACATGAAAAACAGCATCACAACAAGCAATTGCATTCAAGCGATCAACCAAAGGAACGGAGAAGCGAGAGAGCAAAGAGAGCCCAAAACGACATAACCCATATTATCCAAACCATACAAATATTTAAACCTCTAATTAGAAATAACTTTATTTGCATTTCAAAATCATTCTTATTATATAAATAATAAATAAGTATGTCTATTTACACTTTCAAATATTCTTTATAAATAACATAATTTTTCTCTCATAAGTTTAAGTAGAAACGGCTCTACGTGAAAATCCATTTTCTTTGAAAATCCTTATTGAAAATATACCACGGAGATTTGATGTTGTGCTATTGACGCTATAGCATAACCATTCCAAAACAAATTCACAATTAAAAAAATTAGAAATAACATTGAAACCGACATGAAAAACAACATCGCAACAAGCAATTGCATTCAAGCGATCAACCAAAGGAACGGAGAAGCGAGAGAGCAAAGAGAGCCCAAAACGACATAACCCGGGTCTCAGCCCAGGTCATGATCGGTGGAGCAGTCATCATGACCGGTACACCAGTTAGCATGCCTGAGCTGAGCCCCAGGCATCGTAGGATGTGCTCCGATCGTTAGTTGGCCATGATTTCTTTGCTGGATTAAGCCTAGACTTCTACTACACCGAATTAGCTATCATCCAAGCAATCAAACAACTTCAAATTGTTGATTTAAGAGATTAAACAACTAGGGTTTTCAGCAAACAGAAAATTATATATCCAAAAGGCAAACAATCACATGAAAATAATGTTCATGTCAACACTAAATTCAAACACAATTCATCTAAACAGTACACGCAACCAATATATAATTAAAGATAGAAGAGCGAGTGTTAAACTCACTTTCTAACCTCAAATAGATTAGTCAAACTTCCTTTTAGCTTTGAGTTTAAGTTTAGCAAACCCTAGGTTATAGATTCAAAAACAGTAAAAAGGAAATTACCAAAAAGCTGAGATTAACAATTGAATTAGACATGTTATTAGGTGAAGAAGATTACTTTGTTTCCATTTCTACAAGAGTTAAAAAAAAACCTTTGATATGCCCTTGATTTTTAGGGATTATAGATTTCTAGGGTTTTAAGATAATATGATATTTCGTTCTCTGGTTTGGCTGGAAGAAAATAAGAATGAGAAAGTAACGTACAATTTATTTTATCATTTCTTATTACTCAATATTTGGGCCAAAAAGGGTTTGGCATCGATCCAATAAAAGAAGTGTTGCTATTTTCCTAAGTGTTACTAATTCCAACTTTCTTTTATCACTTCTAAAACATTATTTTACACTAAATAAAGTTCTGAAAAATATATATTGAGTTCTCACTTTTACCAAAGCCAAGTAACAAGTTAAAATCCTCGTTTCTAATCATATTGAGATATTTTATAAAATTAAATTTAACTTTTGAAACATAAGTTATTCTTATTACTTTTAATAAATATAATGAAATATTAATTATAAAATCTCATTTTAAACAATAGATCTCAATATTAATATTTTTCTCTGAAATGCCAAATTTAAATAATTGATTTAATAATATTAATTAAGAAATGAAACTCATTTCTTAATTAAATTAAATTAAATTAACTATTCTCAAAACTAGTTTTGATTTCATAATTAAATTTCACATATCATAATTTAGAATTTATTATCCATAATTAAACTTAATTAGTTAGTTAATTAACAACAGGGTCGTTACATATATGTTCAAAATGGAATTCATAACATATAATTAATTTTACGTTAATATAGTAGAACCATGACCCGTCTTTATAAAGAAGCAAATTTACAGTTCCAATCTTTTATATTCCATTCAACTTTTTAAGGGTATATGGTTGAAATGAAAAAGAATCATATTTATTTTAATTGTGGAAATAGACAGTACAAATTCAGTTAAGAAGAAAAATCCCTTTTTCCCTACTTTGCATACCTATTTCTATTTACCTTGTTTCAGAATTCTTTGTCATTACTATCATAATTAGGGAAGTGGAATCAAATAGAGTACAAATTATTCATATTTTAATAATAACGAATCCAATTCTACCATATTAAAATAAAACAACATAATTCAAACAAATTTCACTATTCACATATTATGAGGAAATTTTGGGGTTTTTTAATTTATAAATCTTTGCATACAAAATTTTCCAAGGCACAAAAAAAATCCAAAACCAAACTACACAAATTACTATTATGGAAAAAGAAAATTTTCCACTCATGGATAATTCCCACTGAAATCTTCTAGGATTTGCTTCCATGCTATTATTTCCTATCTTTTCCTATGACCTATCTCCTTTTTATTGTGTAATATATAGAAAATTTGTTTATGGGTATTAGATTCAGAAACTATAGATTAGGATAGATTAAGAAAGTTTAGAACACACACACACACATACATGTATATAACTCAATACCTTTTTCTTTAGCTTGATCCTATCAATGCTTCCCTTAATCCTTGAATGTATACATTTATTTTTGAATTTGAGTTTAAGAAATTGTTGCGGAGGAAGGGAATTAGGTAGAATCTCGTTACTAGGTTCAGATTTGTGTAAAGAAAAATGAGGGAGCTAGTCTCTTATTTATAGTTGCTTGGATGCACAGGATTGTCGGATTCAAAACCTTTTAATGTTTTCAAATCCAACCATTTATCCCAAAGAAAACCTTAGCCGTCATCGTCCGACTGGTTGCTATGAGTGATTGACCCATAGAGGGGGTCGATCGGTGGTCTTGGCTAAATAATGTTTACTTAATTATATTTATTATTCTAACTCATTTGAATTATATTTTATCCAAAATCTTCAAGCATTAATAACTTCTTTGTTTGAACTCCGATTGAGAATCTAATGCATTAAAGTTTCTCAGAAGATCGCCATGAGCACAATGATGCAAGTTTCATAACCAAATTCTAGCGTTTACACAATTTCAATTTTTAGATTTATTATTAATTAATTCTTGTTAATTAGTTTCTTTTTTATTTTATGGGGTGTTACAATATAAATTATCTCTATGCCACACCCTATAAATTTTGACTCATAGAGGTAGTCGTTGGCTTATCCCTTATAGAAAAAGTAACTATGAGTTAAATGAATTCTAAGATTTAAATGGTTTGGGATGGAGGATAAATCCATAACATTTATTATAATTTACTCCATAGAGAATTCCTAAAGGAGGGTTTACATGTCAAGTAGTAGTGGAATAAATTGTGGAATTAGGGATGAATAAGAAGAAAAGTAGTAACCGTAAGTCCGTAGATTATAGTGTGATGTTAGCGAGGTGTAATGAAGGTATTTAGGCTTGTGTAAGTTATGATTTACTCCAGTTAAGTATGATTGAAATGTTTTCCCTAATAGTTAGAAATATTGGTGTTTGAGATTTTTGGAGAAAATAAAGTTGAAGTTTGTTTAAAGTTTCAAAAATAATAATAATTACATAGTGTGAGTTTCAAAAATTGAAAAATCTAATAAGAAGTGATTTTCCATAACTACTTTTAAAGGTTGTATTTTTGCTTGGTGCAAGCCACGTTGTTATTCTGATGTATAATTTTCTTTTGATGAAGAAACATTTGAAAGAAAATAATATAACAGTAATAACAATAATAAGTAAACCACGTTTTTTAAATGTATTTGATGTTGTAAATATATACATTTTGAAACAAATTAAAATATCATATTTTCTTTACATTTTGTGAAAATTTCTGGTTTGTAAAGTTTAAAATGTGTGTTTTCTATGTTTATTTTTCTAAGTCAAATTTGGAATATTTTGGATAAAATCTGAATTAAAAAGATTAAAAATTTATTTTTAACTTGTGGAAAATTTCAATTCTATATATACATAATTTTGATGGAAACTGAAGGATTTGTGGAAAAAACTCTTGAAAAGACGCATTAGTAAATAATTTAACATTTTAAAAATTATTTCCAAATTTGATAGGAAAATAGTTAGAAGCCAAAAACCAAAATTTTAAAATGATGTTTTTATGTATATACATGATATGATGTTTATAGATGTTGGAAATTGGCTCATTATGAAGTTATTTCAAATCAAATTATATTTTATGTAATTAATACTGAATCGGTAAAACTATAAAAAAAATTGAGTTTTGAAAGTTAAATATTTTTAGGTAGGGGTATTTTCAAAAATTATTGAAAAGAAATCAGCTCATGAACTAAAATTATATATTGTTTTATAGGGAGACTTTCGAACATATATGAAATGATTAAACTTAAATAAATTTAGTTTATGATTTTCTATAAAATGATTTAATATAAAACATCTAAAGTAAAAAAATTCTGAAAATTTGTCTATATAAAATTTAAGGAATTTATATTTAAAGAAAATGTAATGTTTCGAAACTAAACGTTGGTTAAAGTAAATAGTGAAGTTTGTGGTTTTCAAACCTTGTTAGTTTTGTGAAGAATAAGATTTGAGATTGACAATTTCGATTTAAATTGAAAAGTTATTCATATTTTCAATTAAAATATGATTGGAATTGGAAAAGAATTACACAACATATAAAGTTGAATTGATTCTAGTAAACTACCTAGGATAGCGATGATGCTAGTATGGTAAGTACTTGCTAGAAATGGGCTTTATCAATTTGTGATTTAGAGATTTGTACTTAAATTGATGAGGGCATTATTTATGAATTTTGTGAAAATTCTAAAACGATAATGAAAAATTGATTTCTAGTCGAGGATTTACTATTATTTACTGAGTAAGGTGGAATCCAAATATATAATAATACGATTTTTGAAAGACTGTCTAAATTTGAGCAAATAATAATACGATTGCTTTATAGAGTCTACGAAAATATATATTATTATTTAAGTAATAAAAGTAAGAGATGGTTTGAAAATAATAATAATAAAAAGATATTTTCCATGAATACTTTTGGGACAAATTATTACTATTTTGACATAAATAACAATAAAAAAGGATTTTTTGATGCATGATGTTTTTATTGAATTAAAATAACAAAGTGGTTATGAAAAAAGAAAAGATTTAAATAAATGTTATTGTTTTGATGTAAAACGATAATAACATTATTATTCTGAAGGAAATTCAACGGAAAATATTAATTTTGGAATAAATAATGACGTTAGAGATATTTAAAGTAATATGATGAAAACAAAGGATTTTTGAAGTATATTACCGATTTGAAGAAAATGTACTATTTTGAGATGATAAAAAAATGCATTCTTATAGCAAATAACACTGAGCTGATTTTTACTTAAGAAGTAAATAGCAAGTTTAAATTTATTATTTTAAACTATCGAGGCATGGGCGATTAAATGTTGTTTGAAATTAACATATATGTCTACGCTAAGGGCTGGGATACGCTTATCTAAGATATGAGAAGCATGAGATCATAATTAAGTGAAAAGTTTCTAAAAGGTTAATATAAGATTGGTTGTATGAGTCCGTCGTTGATAGAGGATGAATACACTTGTCTTTGTAAAGTGCTTTTGAAGCGTAGCAATGTGCATAAGGTACCCTAGCCGCATGTTAGTTTATAGGACTTCATAAGCATGTAGAGTTAATGTTATTTCTAAAGGATCTAGTGTTATATGATTTTAAGACATGAAATAAATGTCTTAACTTACACGTACTATGGTACGAAGGTGATTTTAAGAAAGGAAAGATTTACCGATTTAGAAGAAAATTGATTAGGAGGTAAGATTGGTTCTTTTCAACCATCTCTTGGATTAAAAGGACTAACTTATTAAGTCAATTTTACAAAATTATGATATTTTTATGCATAACCTATTTTCAGTGCTCGAACCAAGTGAAAAGTAAGTGAAAAATGCACAAGCTAGTATATGAGTTCATTATAGTAATATTGTGTTCACAAAAAATAAGGCATTATGTAGGATCGATTTCACCCTAGAGGGGGGGTGAATAGGGTGATAGTGTTAATTATAAAAATTAATCGCGGAAGCTTATAAACTAATATTAACACAGATCACAGAATATTACCAGCACAGAAATAAATAGCAGAATAATAAAATGCAGAACAGAACAACACAGAATTTACCCAGCTTCGGCAAAACCCTGCCTACGTGCTGCCCCCAAGGTTTCTACTAGAAATTAGATAGTCCCTCGCTTACACACGTAAACTCGCTATACCCGCTATTGACTAACCTAACTCTACGCTCAAAACCTTGACCACAACTCAACTACCGAGTTGCAAATTCCTAAACTACACACCGTAGTTTGCACCCTAGTCACACGACTAGAAAATAAACGGTTTAAAAGTAAAATACAAAACAAAAACAAATTAAGTAAAATAAAGCCCTATTTAAAATAATAAACTAAAGCCTTTTAATAAAAGAAAGTCGGCCCCTTGTTCACTTCAACCCGTTTCTCTCTTCTTTTTTTTTCGTGAAAAATGGCCGCTCCTTTTTCAGATCTAGGGCATCGTCCCTTTGATTCAATTAGGGCTTTTGAAGTGTCGATCCTACTTCGATCGATTTTGTGATTGTTCACGTGTTGCCTTGCTCGATCGATTCTCGTTGGTCTCTCTCTGGCTACTTCAAGTTGATGGAGTTCGACTTTGATTTGGTATGTGATTTCTGCTTCGTTACTGTTTGATTTTCATATTCGAACTTCCATGATTATGCCGATGATGATTGGGTATTTTATAGGTGCTCGATCTCCTTGTATTGCGTTCGTCTGAATATATTTGAATTTTTCAATTTTGTGCTTTTGGCCATTCGATTTACTTGAATGCTCGTGATTTATCTGACTTGGTCATATAACTTGAATAACACGAATTTTAAAACAAAAACGACTTGTTCAATTTTGCTTGGCCACGGCTATCAGATATTGCTTGCGATTTTACCTTGACCAATTCATATGCGAATACTTCTGTTACTTGCATCCCACGGCTTTGAATTGTAATTGTGGTTGATTTATTTTTACGTGGTGGCCACAGCTTTGGTTTGTGACATTTGACTTTGTCACGTTCGTATATTTTTCATAACTTGATTCTATGCCTTGCTTTGAGACGTTTGGTTATCACTGGCTTCGACTTGGTATTGACTGTTTCAATTTGTCACACACGTGATTTCTGATTTGTGAATTATTCTTGGCTATGTTACAGTTTGCAATGTCTCGATTTTGATGTATGCATGTATACGTATGTGTTTGGGAAAGAATAACTACTACATCCAATTTACTGCATATATACTTGAAGTTGTATCACATACGTTGTTCACTTGGTCCTGAGCACTGCTTGTTGCACTTGTGTACATGGTAGAGTTCATCTTCATTCTGTAGACCTGAACTTTGAGTTGCTATTGCATATGAGTTTGGGCATGAGTATTTGCAGTTTCATGTTGGCCATTTGGTCGTTATGTTGATTGTTGAGTTGCTTCATGTTTTCTTGTTTCCATGTTTTAACTGCTTCAATTGCTTAGTGCATTGCTGTTTGCATTGCATTGTAACTTCAAGCATGCTGCCACTGTGTTGCTTACTGATTTGAGCTGCATACCATGTTTTATTCGATATGCATGGCTGCTATAACAGCTCGACCATTTCACTTCATTCACTTTGTACTTGATAGTTCACTGCCATAATGTACATTTGCATCTTGGGTTGTAATTGGGTTGGTCTGCACTGCTACAGTTCAACTGGTGCTTCATTTTGCAGCTGGTCTTTGTATCTTTGCATGTGCATTGTAGTCTTCACATGTTGTAACCTGGTCTGCACTGAGCACTTGAACTTGTATCTGTGCACTGGTGTAGTTCCAATTCATGTTGCTGGACTTGTTGTAAAGTTGTGCTTGCGTTTTGATATTGTTTCTGGCCTGTGCACATTGTTGCATGCATTGAGTATTTTGTATCTCGGCATTGACCACTGTTTTCATTCTGACCATTGAGTTTGAGCATTTGTAGTTGTATTACTTGATATCCACTATTGTCACTGGTTCCATTATACATGCATTGCTATTGCTTAGTGTCTTGATCAATGTTCAGCCATGTTGCTTGTTTGTAGTGTTTGGTGACTGATGCATTACTGTAGTTGCCATATCTCATGCTCGAGCTCTTTGCATACTTCATGACTGCCTTGTGTTGAACCCAGTTTTAAAAACTCGGGTTTGACCTTGTGCTTGTGTCGTGATTTTGAATATATTGCACCTGAGTTGAACCTGTCTGTATATTTGGGTTTGACCTGTGCTCACCTGTCCCTGTAAATCAATCAAGTGTATATATCGGTGTGCACGGCCTTGTGGCATATACAGTAATACATTGTGTATGTCACAAGTTGTTCGTGTATGATGAATTCAAATTTAAATTATGACGAACAACCCAAATAACTGAGGCAAATAATATTTTCAAAATCCATCTTTTTATTTTATATTGCAAAAATATTTTATTTTCAATTTTACTGCGTTAGTGAATATTTTTGCAGATTTCTCAGATGCTGGATTCAAACTGGAATGAAGTTGAAGATAAATACGAGTGTGAGTGATAGGTAGTGAGGTGAATTGTAAATGTGAAATGTGATGTAATTGTAATCAAAGTTGTATAGTTATAGTGAGAGCTTGAAATTGTACTATTCAAAGATGTAATAAATATTTGTTTGAATAAAATATTCGTTTGAATTCAAATTTCGTGTTATTTATTTTATTCTGCAAATATTTATTTAATCTGTGAAAAAAAATAAAATAGTATATTATCAAATACATTTAAACGAATGTATATATGTTTATTATCATCAAACAAAAATCATATAAGCGCATATTCAACACATTATCCATTTGTGATGAGTGTAATTAAATGGTGATGGAATATGAGGTTCACCTAAAAATCCTAAATGTTAGTTCACTTAGAGGGGAGACACCGTCCATTATCATGTTGTCGTATCTATGGAATAAAAAGGAGTTTAGTGAGGAATGTCAAAAGATACAAAGAGGCTTTTCTATTGGTTGACAATAAAGAAGGAAATGGCAAAGTATGTTGCAGGGTATCTATCGATGGAGATATGAAATTAGTGAAGTCTATTTAAACTAAAGCCATACTTAGATAGTATACGATTAGAGACACCTTAGTAAAAGCTGAAGTGGTGTGCAAAGGAATGGAAACCACATATGATATTATGCCAAAGAGTTCGTAGTGGGTGGCATGGTACAGGCGAAAGACTTGACATTAATTATGTGGGAGAGCAAGCACTATCAATTGTTATGCCTTTCCAGATTTTATGGAACAGAAGTCAGTTTGTTGGGTGGGCTTCTTGAAAAGTTGGAGATGTTCACATGTTTTCTATTCATCCCATTTATGGACGTATATTGATGATTTAACGGTTATAGTAGAGGCTAGTCAATTTGATGATGTGAAGTTAGAGCATAGTCTAGGGTACTCTTTAGGCATATTCGCAACTTAATGCTTTATATAATACGACATAAGAATGAAGAAATGAAATTGGTTCAAGTACGACAAGGAAAATGCATGGATGGGAGTACGAGAAAAACTCAAAGAGAGAATCCAAGTTTCCCATCATGAGCTCTCTTCCAGTAAGTTCCTATTTTAGTTAGTTTGTAGATTAGTTTGTTCATAGGTCATTGTTTGTTTTCATGGTTGCTTTAGCTAGCTAGTTAACATAGGCATGGATGTATGAATGCTAGGATTGGTTATATGAACGTCCTTATGACGTGTTTTGGTTGATATGGTTGCTTTGTTTGAGTTATACCAATTTAGTTTATACCATGTTGGCTTGTATGTATATTCGTTCCAACCTAGGATATATAAGTATCCTAATTTATGCTAGATGATTATGTATATATACCCTCTACAGTTATGTGTGTGTGCACGCACGCGCGTGTGTATGTGTGTTTATTTATTGATTGTTTATGGACGTGGTTATTCACTTGCTTTTCGATATGGTTATTGCATATGGATCAATGGATGCACATTTATGTAGAATTATATATATATATATATATATATATATAAGGATATTTGCATTCATTTTGGTTCTCGTTGTATGTGCATTCATATAGGAGGCCAATTTAGTTGTATTTACACTCATTTCACATCATTTCATTCTATTTTTATCTATCATCTGTATTGTATACTCTTAGTTGTGTTTTTGCTTGTGTTGTATGTTGAATGTTAGATAGATGTTGCCATGTTTTTTATATATCTGTGCACTGTAAAGCGAGTTGCATTGTCCGTCCTTTGGAATTTCGAGGATGAAATTATTTTAAAGAGGAGAGAATGTAACATCCTTTAATTTATATAATTAAATAATTAAATTAAAAAGGTAAAATCGTAATTTTGCATAATGGACAGATTATTAAATTTCTAGAACTAGAATTAGATTTCAGGATCTATTCTATTACGTCCATAATGTCATTTATAGTCAGGAAACATATATAACTTGACGAATTTGGTTAAACATGCTAATAATTAGAATAAGTCAAACCTAGTGGCATTTTCCTAAAATAACGATTTCGAGATTTTGGGCTAAATATGTGTTATTTCCAACCTATAAATAGACATGTAAACTTTATTTTCTAAACCTATTTTAATCTAAATACCTCATAATTATTCTATATCAATCTTTATCAAATCCTAACAAAATTCAAACTTTAATTCTTTCCTCTTCTTCGTCAAACTTTGAAAATCTATAAGTTAATCGTTTCTAAACAGATTTCAACGAACGCAATGGAAAATTGAAGGATGAAAAAGATATTATGTTCTTATACCATTTTTGAGGTGGAGTTTGTAAGATCAGAGGTGCAAAAGACTCGAACAATGAATAATAATGATGAAATTTCATACACAATTTTCTCCTACTCCATCAAACTTCAAAATGGCATATTTCTCTCATTTCTTGATGGATTTGGACTATCTACGTATCGAAACGATCATGGAAATAAGCTCTATGATTTGGTAAAGGAAAATAGATGAATTTATAAGGAATATAGTTGCAAAAAGGCATAAGACCATGGAGATAGTGTTGGGTTTTTCTTCATTCGAGAGTCTAAGTGAGTAGAACTCTTCCTGCTTGTTTATATATTGATAAGAATAGTAACTTACCCCTTATGATATTAAATAAAAACTTAAATGATAAAATTGAAGAAAAATGATTTTTTATATGTACATGAATCGAATGTAGTATACCATGGTTAGATAATTATAAAAAGTGGTTTTCTAGTTGCAATTAAACAAAGTTTAATCTCTACATTGTTAAAAAGTGTAAAACACAAAAGTGCTCCAAATTAAACATATTATATATCAAAATTGTATTTCTCATAACATTAATCCATTGGTGATGTTCGTTTGAAGATATGAAATAATATTATTTGATTAACTATTTATAAAATTATGAAAATACCCTTGAACTTTAAATACTTATAACTTCAACACGCGACTTCCGTTTCACACATGGTTTGTGGCATAGTGATTGTGTTTGAAATAAGGAATGCTTGATATGTTTTTTTCTACATTCTGAGATGTTTTAGAAAGGTGCCTTATTGTGTTAGGTTTGTTATAAAGTTTTGCGCTTATGGGTTAGGGTTTGATCCAGTAGATTTGTAAATTGTGGGGCGATAACAAGTTTTTAGCTTGCTCCCAATAGTGTCATAGACTATTAGATGAATAACTATCTTGGAATTGACCTTAATATAAGATAATTCGAGGAGCTAAGTCCTCAATATACCATAATTCAAGGAGTCGAGTCCTCGATATAGTTTAAGGAGATGAGTCCTTAATATACCATAGTCCGAGGAGTTGAGTCCTCATTATACCATAGTCCAAGGAAACGAGTCCTCAATATACCATAGTTCGAGGAGTTAAGCCTCAGTATAATCCGAGGAGCTAAATCCTCAATATACCATAGTTCGAGGAGTTAAGCCTCAGTATAATCCGAGGAGCTGAATCCTCGATATACCATAGTCTGAGAAGCTAAGTCCTCAATATACCATAATCTAAGTAGCCGAGTCCTTAATATACAATTATCCAAGGAGCTGAGTCCTCGATGTACAATAGTCCAAGGATCTGAGTCCTTGGTATTTAATTTGCATTATGACATGGTTAGAGGAGTTGAGTCCATAGTTTACAATTTGGCAATGATAGAGTGAGACTTTGGGGTTAATCGTTGGCATGTGATTAGACATGGAATAGACTTTAGTTAGACCTTGGCATATGATGTCACTATAGTATTATATTATGTTTAGCTGACTTTTTGAGTGCAGGTGGCACTCATGAAGGTATGTTTTCGAGCATAAGTGTTGTTTTACTGGCTTATTAGTATTATATACTTATATGATGCATTTCACTCACCAAGTATATGTCTAATCACCTTTATTGTTTCCTTCTTTTTAGTCATACCCTGATACGCCGATAGAAAGGACTGGTGGTGACTTAGAGGCATGATGTTACGACAGAGACATGCATTTATTTATATATTAGCTAACTACTATTTGTTCAAAATTTTCAAATATTCAGGCTCTTTATTTGATATTGCGCAGTTGAAGACTATTACTTACGGTTTGTTTTATTCATATAGGATTATGGTTTTTTATATTATATTTCATTCCATTCATTGTGAGTTTAAAAAAACTATAGAATATTGTGGATAGCTCCTTGATATGTTTTATATTTTACCTTAAAACGATCCACTGTCTGTGATGTTTGCATCATTTTATGCATGAATCGAGGCATTATAGATGGCGAGTTGTTTCAAATTTACCCGTGATCTTTGGCCCCTTTATATGATTTAAACGTTTTTATGATAAAACTTGACAAGAAAAATATGACCGTCGTAGTGGTATAAGTTTTGTCACTTGATTCATTCATTAGTAAAATTCTTGACTAGAAGAATATGACTTTTACGGTGGTACAAGTTTCATCGCTTAATTTGTTCGTTGGTAAAGTTACCGTTTTACCCTTTTTAGTAAAATTATTAATTTTTCCTACATTTAATATTTATTTGATTATTCAAATTTATGGATGTTACAACTTTGCTGATGCCTGAGAAGTTATGTGATCCCCATTCCAAAACCTAAAAAAGGAACTCCAATGTGCTCCAGTCGCCTTGGAATTATCTGTTAGCAAGAGAATGAGACCAATATATACATATATATGACAATCTAAGTAAACAGAGCAACTAAATAAAGTTCATTACATATAATAGTCTTTACATTTTTGTTTCACAAATCGTAAACCATGCTTACATAGGGGTAAAATATACATCATTACGCAGTAGCATCAAAGATTCAACATATGAAGATGGAAAACCCTTACGGTCACATATATATTAACATTACATGACAGAATTAATGCTACTATAATAAAAAATAATAAAAAGTCTGATCGCCCATCTTTGTCTTCATCATGATCTTAGCAAAGGTCCCACCTTCGACTAAAAGTTGTAATCTAAAATCCTGTATACTCAACCTACTCAAATGAATACACGTGAATTATAAGGAAAACAATAACACACGGCCAAACCTAAGTCTGGTGTGAATAAAATCTTTTAACATCTAAATTCCTCCATTGGTGGGACCATACCACAAAAGCACGAAACGAGTTTTCTCTCACACTAGCCTCAATTACACAATTCACATAAGACTATCATAAGTTAGTCTTAATGAAATATACATGCTAACATAAACACATAAGATATGTCTCAATAAAACTGTGCCTGAAACTTTCTTAGGTTTAGGACTTTGGAAGACACCATATTTAACCCGTGGTCATTTCCAACTATCAACTACACTACTTCTGAAACTATCGTTTCATGCATTGTGTCTTTTATACCATAAGATACAACCCCAAACGATCTCGGATATTCTTTTATTAGCTTTATATCGTGAGACACAACCTCTCCTAGCCTCGTTAATTTATTATTTGTTTTACTTTTGCAAGGTATATCCTCAGGAAGTCTTGGTTGCTTTATCTTTATACTGCAAAGTACATCCCTGAGCAGCCTCTTTATCTTTATACAGTAAAGCACAAACCTAAGAAGTTTCCTTATCCTTATCTTTATACTACAAAGTACAACCCCAAACAGTCACTTTAGCTTTATTTTTATACAATAACGTACAGCCCTAAGCAGTCTCAGTAAATCTGACTGCTTGAGCTTAAACCCCATAAGAGAACTACATCCACTCCCATGAAAGCATGCAACTCACCTGGACATCCCACGTCCCTCTAGAAGTTGAATGTCAAACCTTATCCCTTAAAGTAGCACATTCAAGTGAGTGTCCCTACTTTACATCAATATCCCTTTTGAACCCCCATTATATATAGATGGTTCTTACTTTACTTTTTAGTTACCATTAGCTTTCAGTGCTCTACATAATTATTCATTTATTAGGTCTTCTCTAATTATTCGGTAAAATTCTTTAGGCACCTAGTCTACCTTTAGCTATCTTATGCCTCGAAACGACATTCGTGACATGTCATGCTTTAGAAAAATCCGAGTACAACCTTCAACTATCTTAGGCCTTGGTTTCGGCATTAGCTTTCATCTGAAAGTTAATTAGTCTCGGTATAGACTTTCTCCATAATTCGACATGTCTCATCTATCGAATCACTACCCTCAGGATTCTTCTTAAGGAAACCTTGTTTACCAACTTTCGTTGGAAACACCATCGAAAATCGTCCTCTACGTACACCTTTATCTGGAACCCTCGTTTGATCTTTCGGCCATCACATTCGGCTATGCATTTACTTAGTTCAATCACTTAGAACTTATATTTGTGTTGCTTACTTCGTTTTGCTTTTCGAGCATTATACCCCTGGTATAGCACCTTCGGCTTGGCCTTTCCCTTTGGTACATGTGATAAAGCCTACATAACCGCCCACACCTACAAATCCGTACATATTATGCATACATTTCCACGTGTCACATCCCTATTCGTTCCTCTTCCCCTTTTAGTTAATGACAGTGTCCCTTATACTAACTTTCAGCACTTTTATAGGATCTTTTCTCTTAGTCGTTTATTGAATACTTTATTTTTATCAAATACCCTTCGATATTAATATTCAGGTTTCGGGTATTAAAATTTAACCTTCCATAAATTACATTTTTATTTCATAAATGCCAATTTATGTTTTAGAAAGCAACTTATAAAAATCCAGAATATTTATGAATATTCCAAGTGCATATTAACTTATAAAAATCCAGAATATTTATGAATATATATTCCAAGTGCATATTTACCAAACTTCCATATTTTAGCCATTTTCTCTAAATTTCCAAGGTACACGGGTTCTTTAAATACTCATAATAGATTACTTTACAGATGGAAAATTATTAGAATTAAAATTCATCTCTAAAAATACATTTTAAACATCATATTAAAATTTCATATCACTTTGAGATCATTAGAGCAGGGAAACCAAGCTAAGCATCCTAGTAAAGCCGCTTCATCCCAAAACATTCATTACATCCAAATTTGTCATTTATACACATATATTATATGAACTTTATCATGAACAATCAAAGTTGTTATCAACATAGATCAAAACGACTGAAAAATGAATGATGTTACACCTAAATTCCTTGGTTAGCTTTAGTCTTAAATAATTTTAAGTTTTCCTTGGCTTTTTAAATTTCATCTTCCTCTTTTCTTAGCAGCGGTGGCCGACGAAATTTTGTTTTTCTTTTACACAAAGAGAGGATGAATGAATAAAATGATGGATGATGGTATATATAATAATGTTTTTAATTTAAGAATGTTTGGTTTCCTAAATTTCTCTCTTGATAATAATCATCTTCATTAAATTATCAAAATTTTCCTTTACACATGTATAGTCAAATTTAATTATACCCAGTTACTCCGGTCAATTTAATTAATACAATTTAAGAGTCTCACGCTTAACTAAAGAAACTTCCATTTTGCAATTTTATAAGTTTCGATAATTATCATTTAATAATTCTCTATCATTGATTTAAATAAGTAAACAATCGTCCTTTTATATGTACTTTGTTTAATTCACACGTTTTCTTAATTTATTCCATAGTTAAATTATTAAACCTTTATTCTCATAAATAATTCATTAACTATTTATTTATTAATTTATGGGGTATCACTATATTAGGCGAAAATTAAAGAAGTCAGTCAAATAAGAGGTCGTTTGTATTGAAGTCACGTTCGATTGTTCTGGCAGCGCTGTACGCCTATTCCTCTGGGCTAAGTGGGGATATGATTTAGTGAAATCTACCGTTGGATTGGATGTAGGACGGGCATTCGAACCAGGTTAAACCTCTACGTTCTCTTTATTACTCCATTGTTGCTTACTGAGTTTGCATCCTCTGAATTTAACTCTATGTTGTTTCTATATTTGCATACTTAGTACATAGTATAATACATTGTTAAATGCTTTAGTTACTTTAACCATATACCCAATTCTTAAAATTTTCATTAGGTTTTAAAACCCTGTTTTGAAAGAATCATAACGTACTTTAAATACCAACATAGCCGACAATTTTGCTACCTTTCATCGAAGATATATTTAGTGTACGACCTCCATTATTCACTAACACTAACTATACATATTATTGGGCTACACGCGTGATAATATATATGCAAGCTAATGGGTTCGAGATCTAGAATGTTGCTTAAGTTGAGTATATGGAACTCATTACCAATTTTAGTACATGGACCAAAGATCAGAAAGCTTTAATCAATAATGCCACCATTATGAATATTTTATATTGTGCTTTAGATAGAACTTTCAAAATAACGATTCAAGCTCATGATCTGAGTCATCCTCTGGTGCACCTCGATCTAATGCCAGCAGTAATCACTATTTCGTACTAGCGGAATTGCTCGTCTAAAATGTGCCTAATCTGTTTAGGATTAAGAATCAGCTTTCACGACACCTAATGTATGTGATGAGAATTTCACGGCCTTCCTCGAAGAGCATCAATTAGCATCGAGATATCGAAGATTAAGGAGTAGCCGTAACACGGGAAATTCCAGGAAATTCAAGAAAGGGAGTTGAAACAGAAGCAAGACGTTGACATTCTTCAACCGATAAGTACCAATTTACGAGAGTAACCGATCGGTACCAATGTATGAGAGTTGAGCAAATCTTAGGACCATATATTTAAGTTTCATATTAAATAGCTATTAGCATGTAACGAAGCCATTGGTGAAATAGTTTCCAACTTGATTTGCATTAATATTGGTATTTGTACTAGTAGTAGTATTATTGGATCGTGGTCGCATTACTTTGTATATAGAGATTAGAAACTACATGAATTAAAATATTAGTTTGAAATGAGTAGAGATAAGAAATCAGTTTTTAAACGGACAACGAAAACAATAGTTAAATTCGTCAAGGATTCAAGCTCAAGTGGTTAGATGTATGACGTTTTTGACAAATATTCTAGAGGTCATGTGTTCGAGTTAGCCTCTAAGACATCATGATGAGTGTTTCGCTTGAATAAAATATCATTCTCGTTATTAATAAAAATATTTGTTTAAAGGGGCTTTAAAAATGGAAAAGGGATGGTTTTGGATGTCGAAAATACGCATGTCTCTGTTGAACCGTTTTTACATTTCCTTATTTTCTTTTGGGGTCCGTGTAGTAATGCTAAAATATAACATGTTAGAAAATTGAATGCGTTTGACATACATCCCTGATAAGGTTTGAAAATACATAAAACATCCCTTCCTTTTTTAATAAGTTTCCAATCCCTATTTTCAAATTCATGCGCGCACAAAGACCTACATACCCTTTACGTTTGTAACATTTCAAACGCGTATAACTTTCTATAGAAACATCAGATCAACATATCTGTTTCATCAAAAAATCAAAAAGTTTATGATCTTTAAAATGAGATTCATTGTCGATACCAAAAAGTCATATTTATTGTAAATGTGCAATCATTTTATATATTTGTAGACAATTCTGCGAATTTTAAATTTTTCGAGTTTTCTTCAAATCTACAACTATTGTGTATAATTACATATATTTCTGCAATTATATGGTATAATTGCTGACATGTCTGCAATTATTGCATATAATTGCAGACATTTCTGCAACTATATGCAATAATTGCAGACATGTCTGCAATTATTGCATATAATTGCAGACATTTCTACAATTATTACATATAATTACTGAATTGTCGACGTATAGCTTGTCCTGCAGTTGTTTTTTACATACCCACGATGCCACTCGTTAGAAAAATAGTAAAATATGCGATTTAATGGTGAAAGTGGTTTGTTAATCTGTCGTTTCTACAAAAAGTTATTTTGTTTTAAATATTGGAAATTAATAGTGTATAAATTTTAAGCGAATATGTTTTCAGTATTAAGTTTGAAAACATAATTGCTGTTGTTTTCACTGCAAAATTATCTGGGCGTACCACTCCCTCCACTCGGATCCTCTCACTCGGATGAACGCCTACAGATGCACTTGGGCTTCCCTAATACCGAAAATAGAAATTAGGTAAACGATGGATCGATTCAGAAGATTCCATCAGTCCCTTCTTCTGGGATACGAAGAAGACGAGCAAGAACAAGATTTATTAGGCGAAATCAATGGCTCGTGTTCTCTATCTACTCTTCAAGTGATTTTTTTTAACCTTCGATTTTATGTTTTAAAATACCATTTTTCTTTATTTTATCCCATTTCGCTCAAATGCAGAGATTGTATGGATTTGGTGCTTGTTTGGCTGCTGGATTGGCTTTTATGATTTTGGTATGAAACTTCTTCAACTTCTAACTTTAGAGCATGTTTGGCGACTCCTTTTGAGTAGTTAAAACTACTAACAAGTAACTTATATAGTTAGCTTAGGAAAGCATCTAATCTAATAGGTAGAAAATGGGTAAACAACTAGTTGTTGCTTTTGAGTTATGAAGCAATTTCATAAAGCGATTTTGACCAACTATTTCTACTTAGAAGTTAAATTACGTCCAAACACTGCTATTTGTAAATTACCGTTTAAAACTACAAGTTATTCAAAACGAGTTTCAAAATAAGTTGCCAACGGGCTCTTAGATACTATTATTTGAAAGACCAAACTAAACACCTTTTCTTAAAGTTAATCTCAATGATAAATATAAGTTAAATTTAGTTTTGTTTAGTTCCAGTACCCAGAATAAAGTCACTAGATTGTGCTGTAGATCAACATGTAGTGCCAAACTATTTGGAACCTCAAACGTTTACAACTTGGAAAAAGGTTGTATAATAAGTCATAGCTACTGCTTACAGTTAGATATGGTGCTCCAGCTTACAAGCTATTTACACATGGGGTTCCTTTTTTTTTTTCCGCACCAATATCATATTTCCAGTGAATATTAATGCAGTTCATCAAATATTGGAAGACACTTTGTTGTGGAGCCAGTTATACATTATCCTCAGCAATATTGTATTTACTGGACATTCATTGTGAAAATAAAATAAAATAAAATCAGATCTGTTTCTTTTCTTATATCACTTAGACCATGTTATGTTGTTCGAGGTAAGATGGAGCACTAAGTACTAATGATATTTCCTAAAGTAGAAAATGATCTTCCAGTTTCACTATCTTTCGCTTCTTCTTTTAACCGTGTAAATTGCTATTTATATTTGTTCTGATTTTTATGATTGGGCTCTATTTCTTTGTGCACTGTTTTTTTCCCCTCTAACATGTTATATATGAAAGCAAGCACTGCCACATTCATGTAAGAAAAACATATATATCTGAATATTTCTTCTCTTTTATGACCTTCTTGTGCAGTCGCTCATTGTTTTCTACCGGCCTATCAAGTTTGCATTACTTTTCAGCTTTGGCAACATACTAGCAATAGGAAGGTGGGTTCGTTTGTCTTGAGTAAGAAGAGAATCCAAGATTAATCTGTAAACATAGCGTATTTACAGTTTAATTTGTATTTACTATACATAGCAGATAAAATACATAGCAGATAAAATTCTGTACATGAAACCAATGTCTCATATAGGTGTATATTCCACTATTGTAGAAGATCCATATTTTTTAAACATTATCAGGCTCGGCTCAATAATTAGGTTCCAAGTTTGTTTATGGTTATAACGTAAAGATACATACATACATGTATATGCATATGCATATGTGGATGTGTGTGTGTCTGTGTGTATGTATGTAAAAATACATACATACATGTATATACATATACATATGTGGGTGTGTGTGTATGTATGTCTCTCTATCTGTGTGTGTATGTATATGCCCCTTCCCCAACTTGATCACTGTTCACAAGGGCTTCCCTAGCCAAAGGGTTTGGTAAGCTTCCCACGGTCCAACGCTGAAAATGATAGAAAATTCATATGATTATCAATATTTCTAAACTATTGCAAAATGTATAACTAACAACGAAATTTTAGTACTGTAAAAAATCTACTTACAAAAAGAAAATGACCGCGTTTTCAATTTTCAGTAAATTTTAACATTAGTATATTGCTAATAATAATACTATCCCATATCTTTCAACATAGTCATATATCATCCAGCATAACAATGAAATGTAACTAAGCTGGAAGAAAGCAGTTTGAAAAACATAGTACTTTATTCAAATATTTTGATATCATTAGTTATAACTTAATAGAAACATAGATTCATTCCATGAATTTCTGTGAATTCAACAATTTAAAATAATAATACAAAAGTAATGGCCAATAGCGCATCATCACAGTACAATATTGGACAATCTATAAGTGGCATCATCATTATAGTAGAATGTTGTACAATCCCTGATATCATCAGATTTGACACCATTGTTATCCAAATCCAACTATAGTTTGTTTGATGGTTTCAAGTTATTTACCCAAAATAAATAGCAATAGGTTGTGGATACTACAGGATTAGCAATGTTCACATACAGATTGTTACCTCCCTGAATTAATGCTAACAACGAAAAGCAAGGAAAATGAACAAATAAATAAGTGGAAGAAAACAGGAAAATGCTAATGTTACATCACACATAAGATTGTTATTATATCTCATATTTTACATACTGGAAATAAAATAATTTTTTAGATGTTATAATTAGCAATGTAGACTCAATGGAATCAATGAATGATTTACACGGAGAGAACATAGATATATCACATATGCTCACCCTGAAAGGAAATAAATTCAAGCTATGTAGATCATAGTTATGAAAGGCACGTTAGGTGTGGCGCAACGAGTACGCATTTTCACCGTAAGGCATGGCACACATGGAAAGACGCATTGAATGACGCAAAATGCATACGATGCAAAAAAAGCGTGCCTTTCAACATTTTATTGTTTTTATTTTATTTTCTATTTTTTGTTTTAACAATCAAAAAAGCATAGACATTAGTATTTATCATATGATAATGCTTATTGTTGTGTTATTATTTTGCATATTCAATCGGATAACATTCTTCCTTTTTTTTTTTTTTGCTTGACATGAATCTAGTTCTTTTTATAACTATACTTTGAAATTTAATGCTTATGACATTACGTTTATTGATGTTTTTGCGAAATGTTAAAAATAATATTTGTCATACATGATTTTAGTAAACTAAACATTAATTATACTCGATTTCTAAAGCTAATTATTATGTATAACAATTTTGTATAGTTTTTCTAAGAATGCATAGTAAATCGAAAAAGGCGTGCGTCGTTCGCCGCGTCATGCACCAAGGCTCTAGAATGGTTTTGTGCCATTTTGCATCATGCACAATTAATAATTATGATGTTGATGTTCCACTATTGCGATCGAATATGACGTTTTTCATGACGGAATAACAATATAATAACATTTTAAGGAATATTAGTTATTAAAACACACATATCAATCAGGTACACCATTTTTTACATATACCTGACAGTTTGAGCTGAAAATTATACCATGAAAATCCTAATTATGCTCGCATGATATGTGTTTTCAAAAATGACAACTGAACTAAATTGTTTAAACTATCATGAAGACCTTAGTTTGATCTTTTTTACATTACAATAAGGTAGCAGTCATTAAAAAGATCAACATATTTCATAATTTAAGATATACATCTTCAGTTAATAAACCAATGCTTAAAACTATTGAATTCGTTTAAAGAAATGTAAATATAGTTTTAGACAAGACATACTCCATTCAAATCTTAAAAAATTAAAAGGAAGGTTAATATGAAGGGATTCTGGCCGCACCGGATTGAGATCGTGAATTTATTTTCTCGCCACGCACTCCTAGGTCTTGCGTCGAGCTCATTGACTAGTTCCATCGATGCACTGATATTTAGTCATGTTATTTCGCTGGTTACTTTGAGTGGTTAGTCTGATTTTGTGGGTATTTTGTCTTTGATGTTTATTGTTGCACTTGGGTCTGGTCAGTTCTGTTATGCTTATTTGATGATTTATGCTAGCTAGTAAGACATGTTGGTAGTAATATTTTGCTGTGGGCTTTCTACCCTTGACCATATATATATAATCTCTTAATATTTTTTTTGTCTTATTATTTATATATATATATAAAGGATGCATAAGCCGAGGATCATGCGGCGGTACTAAGCTTTTATATATATATATATATATATATATATATATATATAGCTCTTTCTCTCATGCCAAATCCAAGTCATTTAGCCTAGTTATCACGGGGAAGAGGATCAGACCATTCATTAACTCCGCTAATTTAAGTTCTGTTCACTCTCTTTTGCCTGAGAACTATAAGAATTCCATTTGCTACCTCCCGCTCACTTCGCTCGCCTTGTTCTCCACGCCATTCATTCCCCCGTAAATAATTCTACGAGATCGATGCGTTAAGCATAGTGTCTCTGTCTCCAAATCCGTATCAACGACTCTCGCTAGGATTTATATTATATAAAAAAGCTTAGTACTGCTGCATGATCCTCGGCTTATGCATCCTTTATATATAAAAAAAGAATAAGACAAAAAAGAACATTTAGAGATCTAAAAACAAAACAATCGAGTTTCTTCAAACCAAAAATGAAGAGAAAATCATTTATTTACACAAAATAGTAGACTTGGCTGTAGCAATGAACTTTTTGTGTATAATATAATTGATCATGATACAAACCCTATAACATGTTATCACTTGAATCATTGAAAAAACTTAACAATCGTTCATTTTTAGATATCAAATATAGGATATCCGCGTCTGCGGATATGGATGGATATCGGATAATTATCCAATCCTCTAACGATCGATAAATCAAGAAAAATAATAGAAAGTTTTGGTTCAACATAATTTTTTTCTTTAATTCTATTGGTTATAAAAGTAAGAAAAATAAATAAATACGATGATAATAAATAGTTTTGAACAGTTAATATGCAATGAATGGATACAATGTAAGCCATTAATTTAATAAATTAATAAATGCATATCTTTCATGTGTAATAAAATATACATAATATAAACTATAATCTTGACAAGAACCGAACGAATTATTTTCGACGTGGATGTCTTCGTATGCGTATGCACATTTTTTTTGGGGATATCGGATATTTATCATTTTTTGGATACAGATGCGTACGGATTTTGGATTTTTCGGATATCCATGGACAGCCTTGACAATAAATGTATATGAGCGTACCAACAATAAAATGCTCAAATTTCGATCCTATGATAAAGTAGGAACTTAAAAAGAAAATTATGGTTTTACTTGAGAAAAACTTATTCATCATTCTTTAAAGGCCTTACGTATGTCTAGTAGTTAATAAATAAGACATAGTAGAGAAAAAATAATAATAAATGGTATTGTTATTGACACTCCAGTTTTGGATATGAGGGAGTCAATTTTTTTTTAAAATATTTTTCACTATGAGGGATACCATTCATAAAATTATAATCAAATTAACCTAATTGTCCATTCTTTTATTTATCCAAATTTTCCCTTAATCATCATTAACGTTTAATTCAAAATCATTAACCAAATGATGAAGAATTCAAACTCACATTCAAATGGAATTGGAAATAAAAAAAGAGATAACGTTGATTTTTACTCAAGAAAGCATTCAACACGGTATTTTAAACCCTAATTTTACCATTGTTAGAAAAACGCGTAATAAATTTGGTTAAAAAATTACCTTTCCATCATCTTTTCAGCGAAGTTTGGATCTGATTGTGAAGATCAAGTTGAATTTTTTATTCTCATTTTTATTTTCTTTTTAAAATCACGGAGAAGGAGAAAATAAATGAAAGTGTTTAAGATTTTGATGTTACAACTAATGACAAAAAAAGTAAAAATATATGTTTTTATCATTAGGATGTGTATCCTCACAACAATTTAATTTTATATGGAGTGCTAGTAAAATTTGCCCCTCTCACATCCAAAACTGGAGTGTCAATAACAATACACAAAATAAAATACATGGGGATTGTTAAAGGGCCTCTAATTAGATATAATTACGTTGCTAACCTTTATGCTGACAATAATCGATGAGACCGAGCTGGTTATTTTTCTTCTAAAAACGATATTGACGCTGCGAATTTGGCAATGAAACATGATGTTTGCCTGTTGATTTTGTTTTGCGATGGCAGCTTTCGAGTCAACTATTATATTTTGATATGACCCTGTGGAATTTTGACATTTTTAATATTGAATATGGCAGCAATTCAATCTGGCGTTTTCCTTTAAAATAATATTTGGACCCTCATATCAATTCTTATTTGATTGGAGTCCCCTTAAAATTTGACTTCCACCATTTATCCGAAGGTGGCAAAACTAAAGCCATAATTGTGCCCCATAACGTTGGGATGTAGAGAGTGATGACTTTGGTTTAAAATTAAACAAATTTCTAGAAAGGAAACTTTGATCTGAATTTATAATTGAAATCTTAAACAAATAGATTACATGGATTTGTAGTATGATCTAACAATAGAGATTTCAGTCACACTGATCATCACTAGTTTAATCCACCAACTATTATCTAATAACAATATTTAATACGTTATGCAAAAAAATGAAAATAAAAATAATCATTTGTCCAGTGTCTGAATATATTGAACTTTTTACAATAGATGTCGTATTTAAGAACTGAACTATTAAGAGATTTAAACATTTTGAAAAAATTGAATTCACTCAGTAACATTTAAACCTTTCGAATTTAGGTATTGTCATTTAAAATATTAAAATTAAAAAACATAACTATTAACTTCTACAATATTAAAAACATAACTATTAGGTATAGTTAAACATAGTACATATACAATTTGTGAAAAACGTCATCAGGTTAAAGCATATTAACAAACTGTTTTTAACGTTTTAGCAATGCATGAGAAATGTTGTTGATGATGATTATTTACAACTATTTGGCAAAAATAAAATAGTTCTAACATTTCGAGAGGAAAAATGTCGTCGCTAAAAGCTTTTCTACTCGTTTCTAAAAGCTTTTCTACTCGTTTTGCAAATAAATGTTTAAAAACACACATATTTTATAATAACTTACCAACTGTTGTAAATGCAGTATTCTTAAAAAAGGTTTTTTTTTTGTTTTTTTTTTCTCTGTAGGAATAAGAAGATCAACATCTGCAATCACTTGATTTCAGAGTTGATTTTCCTATTTTTTATATCTTATTATATCCTATTTAAACGCCTCTTTATTGTTAGGATACCGTAAGTCATAAGCTTTATATTTGGAAAACGGTGTTCAATGGTACTAGTATAATTACAGCGCAATTGACCAGATTTGGGAGGTAAAAAATTGCAGCGCAATAGATTATTGTAATAGTTTACTTGTACTGTATATTAAATATGGGAGATAACTTGAAATTGTGGATGGCAGCACAGCATTCCTTATAGGACCAATGCAACAGACTAGAATGATGCTTGATCCAGTTCGCATGTATGCGACAGCTATTTATGTTGGAAGTGTTGTTCTTGCTCTTGTCTGCGCTCTCTTGGTAAGTGTCATTCAAATAATTGTACAAATGACTGTTTCTCTAATTGGGAAGAATGACTTCATATGACATTATTTTCTGTGCAGATTCACAACAAGGTGTTGACGTTAATTGCCATTGTAACTGAGATTTGCGCCCTTGTCTGGTTAGGTTTCTTTCTTTTACTGTGTGAACTTGATGTGTTTTTTTCAGAACTTTTACTGTAGATTATGTTGAAATTGCTAACATTAAGAAAGGTACTACTGTTGTATATGGAACCTCATGGGCATCAAATGGGCATCAAATACACTGAGGGTGCGTTCTTTTTTTAAACGAAAGGAGCTAGGGAAGGGGTAAGTTCGCAAAAGGAGAAAACGTTTTTTTTACGAAAGAGGCAATGCGAAAGGAGCAAAATTATCATTTATATTATTATTTTATTTGTGTTAATTATTTTTAAATAAAATAGATATATAACGGATACATAATACATTATACCGAATACATAGTTCAGAATTCAAAATGCAGAATACAAAACACGAAATACAACGCATAATCAAATACAAACTATAGAATGAAAAATGCGTAATGAAAATACGGACATATCTTGATGAAACCCAGCAGCAACTAATTCATTTCGTATGGTATCTCGAACTAAAGCCATAGCAGTTGTTGCATTTGAACTTGTTCATGATCATTATTTCCACGGTTTCGAATGCTATAATACCCTTCCATATATTCTTGGGGCACTGGATCCGGATTATTGTCATATGCCATAAAATTAGGATCTCCGACGTTGTACCTTCGTATGAAATTGTGAATAGTTATTGTAGCAGTGACAATTTGTACATGAACATTATATGAGTACGTTGGCATGTTATGTAAGATTGTAAAATTTTTCTTTCAAATTCCAAAAGTTCTTTCGACTGTCATACGCAAACTTGAATGGTAGTAGTTGAAAACTTCATTTTCTGACTTTGGTTCATTCTGTGTATCATTGAAATCTAGAATATGGTATCTTAAACAACAATAAGGAGGTAAATATCTTTCCATTAGTGGATACCTTGAATCCACTAAATAATATTGTCCTCTTGGCGGATGCGGGAAATTCAAATTGGGAGTATTTACAACTTCACGAAAGATTCTAGCACATGGGCAGTTCCTTCCCATCATGCTTCTACGAACGTAAATGTTAAGTCAAAAGCGCATGCATCCATTATATTCTGTGTAGAAACGTCTTTACGTCATACAAATCGTTGCATATCCGCTTGAGGAACATGAATCATTACATGTGTACCATCAATAGCTCCAATGCAATTTCTAAAGAATGGGTAATATGGTGGTGAAGAACTGATTTGTTCATGGTGAGGATCTATCGGCCTAATAATATTCAGACATTAACAAAACAAAATCCAGAACTTTATGAAAATAACGGCTAACCGTGTTAAGTGATCGTTGAAATCTTTCAGCAACCCATCGTACAGAAATAGCCAAAGCGATTGTATATAGAAAAATGACTACCATTTCTCTAATTGTAACGTACGCCGCCGACTGCAACTCATAACTTTCCAACCGCTCACACAACTACATAAAACAAAACCACTTCATTTCAAAATTTCGTTGACACCGTTTTGCATGGCCTTTAAACATTTCATTAACCCAATTAATACCCGTAACTTCAGAATTATGTATCCGGCTTATTTGAGATCGACGTGTAGCATAATATAGTCTAAGGAATTGTATATCCTGCAAATCTTCAAAATCAGAATCATCACTTTCTTCATTTGAATCTGCCATTAGATATAAAGAAAACAGGAGAAAAGAGAATAGAATAAGATGATGAAGAAGATGAAGAAAGATGAAATTATATAGGAGTGATAGTTTGGGTGAACTGTTAGGGTGAGCCGTTCCCGTCCGTCGCGTCGGACACCTCGAACGCGAACAGCCCCACAGCAACGGTTCACTCCAATTGGGCAACGTTGTGGGTCCCGCGGACGCGTCAGACACGGACGCCAACTTTAATTGCCCATTAGAGGAAAAGAACGGTACCTATGTTACACTTCAACTATAGTTTATGTCTGGTTAGCTTCCTTTCTTAGCTATATAAGTTTATATATGGAACTCATGGACATCAATCCTTTTTTACGCTTTTTTCTTCTTCCAGTTTCGTGCTAGAGTTTTTTTATACATTTTATTGAGTACTAGAAGCGCATCTACCTGTGTCAGTGTGTTGGACATTGTTTTGAAAAAAAATAGGTTTATAAATTGTGTAAAAATTAAAGATTTTAGAATAAGTGCATTTATTGCTTGAGTCCACACCATAGGGATTATTGAAAGATACTCTTATATATATATTGAGTTTCTTAGCTACTAAATTGGGCCCTTTGTGCATCCAAATGTTGCTTTTGCGTTTAGGAGGGAGTGTATGCATGACCGTCACGCGCGCGCATTGACCGACCGACTCGGCTTGGGCTTATTGTGGTGCAACACTTATATTTTTGGACGAAATTTGTTTTCTGCGTTTTCTGACAGTTATTTTTTTGACACTTTTCACCTGTGACTAGAATTACATCATTCGAGTACTAATTTCACTTGCATCTGTTCATAACTTGATAATACACCAAATAGATCGTTAAAAATTGCTTTTCTAAATGATGAATCAGAAGAGGAAATTTATATGGACCAACCTGAAGGCTTTGTAATTCATGATCAAGAACATAAAGTTTGCTAGTTAAATAAATCATTATGTGGTTTAAAACAAGCACCTAAGCAATGACATGAAAAATTTGATAATTATCACATGGTTTCAAAGTTAATGAAAGTGAAAAATGTTTTTATTGTAAAACTGAGAACAACGTTTGCACCATCATATGTCTGTATGTAGGCGATCTACTTATTTTTGGATCAAACATTCATGTCGTAAATAATGTTAAATCTTTGTTAAGTGTCAACTTTGATATGAAAGACTAGGTGAAGCGAGTGTAATCCTTGGAATTAAGATTACTAGGTCAAAAAGAGAATTTCTTTAGATCCGTTTCATTACATTGAGAAGATTCTAAAGAAATACAATCACTTCGACTGTAAACCTGAATGTACACCATATGATCCTAGTGTAAAACTATTTAAAGAATACTGGTGAAGCTTTAAGATAGTCTGATTATGCGAGCATCATTGGCAGCCTTCGGTATGCCACTAATTGTACTAGATCCGATATTGGCTATGTCTTGGGATTATTATGCATGTTTACAGTAGACCTAGTATAGAGCATTGACATGCTATCGAAAAGGTCATGAGATACTTAAAACGAACTATGAATTTTAGGTTACATAATTGCAAAATTTTCAACTGTCCTTGAAGGATACACCGATGCAAACTGAAATACTATTTAATGATTTGAAAGCAACCGGTGGTTAAATCTTTAGCATGGCTGGTGGAGCTGTTTCTTGGAAATATAAGAAACAGAATATTTTGGCTCAGTCCACTATGGTGTCTGAGATGATAGCACTAGCTACAGCTAGTGAAGGAGCGGATTACTTAAGAAATCTGCTAGCTGATATTCCTTTGTGAGAAAAATCGATACCAGCTGTGTTGATCCATTGCGATAGTACCGCGACAATCGCGAAAGTATAGACCTGTTATTACAACTGTAAGAGACGACAGATATGTCGCAAGCACAACACTGTTAAAGAGCCATTCTCTTTAGGAACTGTTAGAGTGGATCACATACGCGGTGATGAAAATTTGGTATATCCTTTGACAGAAGTACTAGTTGGAGAGAAAGTTCTTAGAACCTCTAAAAAATGGAACTATTGCGCTTAGATTGTTGAGTCACGCAGTGGTTACTGACCAAATGACTGGAGATTGCAAGAACTAGGTTCAATAGGTATAAACAAGTTATGAAGTGATATGAGTTGAACATGCTATTTTTATGTATTTAGAAACATATATTCCTGAAGTGATTAGAGGATGAGTTAATAAAATCTCTTAGTGAGATCTATACTCTATACAGAGTGGGGTACCTACCTTCAGGAGTACTCTTGATAGACTCACCTATGTGGATGTGGAAATGTGGCAGCTTCTATGGAATTTTGGACAAATTTTTTATAGCATTCACTAAACTGGGATATGTACATGACCATAAATGCACGAGCTTGTTTGCTTGCACTCTAGAAAGATTGTGTGTGGTTTGGTGTCAGGAATAGAACTTAAAACTACGTGTCACTCTTGTAAAAACTGAATCTTATCCACTATGCAAAGGTTCAAGTCGAAAGACACCTTTGCTTATGCACAATCTTATGTTTTTCAGAAACTGCTCGAAAAACGTTCCAAAAAAATCCAAGTGGGGGATTGTTGGAAATTGTTTTGAAGAAAAAATAGGTTTATGAATTGTTTAAAAAGTAAAGATCTTGGAATAAGTGCATTTATTGCTCGAGTTCCACACCATATAGATTATTGAAACACTAATATACATACATACATACATGAGTTTTTTAGCTTCTAAATTGGGCGTCCAAATGTTGCTTTTGTGTTGAGGAAGGAGCGCATGCATGACCATTACGCGCGTCGACCGACTGGCTCGGCTGAGCTTGTTGTGATGCAACACTTATATTTTTGGACGAAATTTGTTTTACATTTTCCGACCGTTATTTTATTTGAAATGGTAAAATTTCAATTTCGAATTTTGAGCAAACGTCATCGCACTATTCAGTAACACGTTTGATTTAGTATTCTGTCTATTTAATTAGTTTTTAGACAAAACCAAAGTAGAGCGACATTTTTTACCTCTGTAAAACCTATCTTCTCCACGAAACTATCTTCTTAAAATCATAAGGTGGGCAGTCGTCTTTTAGTGCAACCGAGTCGGTTTCGTGTGTGCAAGCGAATCGATACCAAATCAGAAAGAAGAGGCTATTTTATCCTAGAGGCGACGACTTTAGTTAGATTGCTTTGCACTCCTGAGCAGAACGCCGAAACGTATTCAAGACAGTGACCAAGTACACAACTCAGACGAAGATCATTGTTTTCCAACAATTTGAAGACGTTCCACTGGGCAATGACTTCCACTGCAACTTTGGACGATTCAGCCCCGACGTCGATGTTCCAGGTCCCGATGGTGTCCGCTGCTTCATTTAGATTTGAAGGCCCACATTTCAAAAGATGGTGCTAGAAGATAGAGTTCTTTCTCACTGTGCGAAAGGTGGTCGCTGTACTGACAACTGACAAACCGCAGCTGACAGACAGACCTGATGAAGCAGACGCAGATTAAATGTGAATTTGGACAGAGAAATCAAAAAAGTTGCAAACCTAGACATAGCAAGATTATTTATGCAAGAACTTCATTCTCAATGGACTCAGCGACGATCTGTATGACTACTACAATTCAGACAAAACAGCAAGGGAGATTTGGAAAGCACTGCAGAAAAAGTACGACACAGAGGAGGCAGGAGCAAAGAAGTATTTTGTCGCCGCTACCTCAAGTATCAGATGACGGATGACAGTCAGTAGAGATGTAGTCGCATGAGCTTCAGAAAATAGCTTTTGAGATCATCTCCGAGGGTATGAGTTTGGATGAACAATTTCAAACAGCGGTTTTGATTGATAAATTATCTCACAGCTAGAAGGATTTTAAGAATAACTTTAGACATTAAACTAAGGAATTTTCATTAGAAAATATGATAACTCATCTTCGTATTGAGGAGGAATCTCGTAAACATGATATGAAGAAATGCTTGCTGTTTCAGGCAACACTAATAAAGTTGCAGTTCTGAAATCGAATCCCAAAGCTTTAAGAACCAGAACCGCAAGCTTAGTTAAAACCGTAACGAACATAATTTGAACTCCCAAGGAAACCGAAGAGGTCAACATAAACCACTCTAAAAGATGGACAGTTGTTTCTTTGTTACAACTGTGGAAAACTATGCATATGGCACGTAAGTGTCAGAACATGCCAAGCTCTGCACCACAGACCAACCTGGCCGAGGAGCCTCTTGCGGCTATGATTTCTTATGAGATTCACCTTGTTGGGGATCATAGTGTTGGTGGGTAGATACCGGCGCTACACGTTATGTCTGCTACGATCGTGCTATGTTCAAAACATACACGGAGTGTTGTTGGGAGATTCTCACACCATTATTATTGCTGAGATTGAAAGTGTAGAGCTGAAGTGTACCTTGGAAAGACCTTTATTCCGAAAGACGTCATGCACACTACAGAGATGAGAAACAGTTTTTTGGGGTTATCTTCTTAATAAGGCTGAGTTCACATGGACTATTGAGGCTGATATATACACCATCGCCATGAATGATATGTTTGTGGGTGGTGGTTATGCAACTGATGACATGTTTAAACTGAATGTTGAATGTAATAAAATGTCTGCTTCTGCTTATGTTGTGCAATTTTAATATCTGGCACTCTAGGCTATGTCATGTAAATAAACAAATAATAAAGAATGCGAGTAGTTTAGGTATAATCCTTAATATGTCACTAAACGATTTTGAAAAATGTGATTTTGTAATCAAACAAAAATAACAAAATCTCCACATAAATCTGTAATTAGAGAATTAGAACACCCTTATAATTGATTCATTTTGATATATGTGAGCTTGATGATGATTAGAAATGGACATGGCTACTTATCACTTTCATTGATGATTGTTCTGATTTTACTTATGTATACCTTATGAAAAATAAAAATGATGCATTTGAGATGATTAAATCTTTCATAACTGAAATTGAAAATCAGTCTAATGAGAAAGTTAAAAGTTTGCGTGGTGATAGAGGAATTGAATATGAATCAAGTTTGTTTATTGAATTTTACAACTCACATGGAATAATACATGAAAGAATTGCACCATATTCACCTGAAATGCATGACAAAGCTGAAAGGGAAAATATAACATTAACTGAATTAGTGGTTGATATTTTACTTAATTCTGGTGCATCATCACTTTGATGAGGGAAAATTTTATTGACTGTGTGTTATGTTTTGAATATGATCCCTAAGTAAACAAATAATAAAGAACACGAGTAGTTTAGGTATAATTTTTAATATATCACTAAATGATTTTGTAATCAATTAAAAATAACAAAATCTCCACATAAATCTGTAATTAGAGAATTAAAACCCTTAGAATTGATTCATTTTGATATATGTGAGCTTGATGACGCTCTGATTAGAAATGGACACGGCTACTTTATCACTTTCATTGATGATTGTTTTGATTTTACTTATGTATACCTTATGAAAAATAAAAAATGATGCATTTGAGATGATTAAATCTTCCATAACTGAAATTGAAAATCAGTCTAATGAGAAAGTTAAAAGTTTGCGTGGTGATAGAGGAACTGAATATGAATTAAGTTTGTTTATTGAATTTTACAACTCACATGGAAAAATACATGAAAGAATTGCACCATATTTACCTGAAATGCATGACAAAGCTGAAAGGAAAAATAGAACATTAATTGAATTAGTGGTTGATATTTTACTTAATTCTGGTGCATCACCACTTTGATGGGGGAAAATTTTATTGACTGTGTGTTATGTTTTGAATATGATCCATAAGTAAACAAATAATAAAGAACATGAGTAGTTTAGGTATAATCTCTAATATGTCACTAAATGATTTTGTAATCAATTAAAAATAACAAAATCTCCACATAAATCTGTAATTAGAGAATTAGAACCCTTGAATTGATTCATTTTGATATATGTGAGCTTGATGACGCTCTGATTAGAAATGGACACGACTACTTTATCACTTTCATTGATGATTGTTTTGATTTTACTTATGTATACCTTATGAAAAATAAAAATGATGCATTTGAGATGATTAAATCTTTCATAACTGAAATTGAAAATCAGTCTAATGAGAAAGTTAAAAGTTTGCGTGGTGATAGAGGAACTGAATATGAATCAAGTTTGTTTATTGAATTTTACAACTCACATGGAATAATACATGAAAGAACCGCACCATATTTACCTAAAATGCATGACAAAGTTGAAAGGAAAAATAGAACATTAATTGAATTAGTGGTTGATATTTTACTTAATTCTGGTGCATCACCACTTTGATGGAGGGAAATTTTATTGACTGTGTGTTATGTTTTGAATATGATCCCTAAGTAAAAAACGAAATTTCATCTTTTGAAATCTTAAGAAATTATAAACTGAATGTGTCTTATTTTAGAACCTGGAAATGTTTAGCATATGTTCGTATATTCGACCATAAGAATAAAATTAGCAAGTAGAGCATACAAATGTGTATTTTGGCTATGTTATTAATAGCAAAGCATATAGATTTTATGGCCTGAATGCGCATAATATGGTAGAATCTAATGATGCTGATAATTATGAATTGTGATTTCACTTTAAATTGAGGAATAGTGGGGGCACATCTAGTAAAACGATACCTATAAAAATAGAATCTAATGAATTTTCTGTAAATAAACTTAGAAAAAGTAAAAGAGCAAGAATTGTAAAAGATTTCGGTTCAGATTTTGTGCTTTTAATATAGAGGAGGATCCCTTGAACCTTCAAGAAGTTTTATCTTCGTTGGATGTCCATTTTTGTAAAGAGTTTATGAATGATGAGATGGATTCTTTGGAATCCAATAAGATTTGACACTTCGTAGATTACCACCTGGTAGTAAGTCTATTGACTGTAAATGAGTATTTAAAAAGAAATTAAAACCCGATGATGCAGTTGATAAATATAAAACCCGTTTAGTAGCTAAAGGGTTTAGGCAAAAAGAAAATGTAGGCTTTTTTGATATTTTTTTACCTGTAATTAGAATTATATCCATTCGAGTACTAATTTCACTTGCATCTATTCATAACTTGATAATACACCAAATGGACATAAAAATTGCTTTTTTAAATGGTGAATTAGAAGAGAAAATTTGTATGGACCAACATGAAAATTTATATGGACCAACCTGAAGAGAAAATTCATAGTCAAGAACATAAAGTTTGGAAGTTAGGTAAATCATTATATGGTTTAAAACGAGCACCTAAGCAATGACATGAAAATTTTGATAATTTAATAATCTCACATGGTTTCAAAGTTGATGAAAATGACAAATGTCTTTATTATAAAACTGAGAATGACATTTGCACTGTCATATGTGTGTATGTAGATAATGTATTTATTTTTGGATCAAACATTCATGTCATAAATAATGTTAAATCTTTGTTAAGTGATAACTTTGATACGAAAGATCTAGGTAAAACAAGTGTAATCCTTGGAATTAAGATTACTAGGTCAAAAAAAAGAGTTTCTTTGGATCAATCTCATTACATTGAGAAGATACTAAAGAAATACAATTACTTTTAACTGTAAACCTGCATGTACACTATATAATCCTAGTGTAAAACTATTTAAGAACACTGGTGAATGTGTAAGACAGTCTGATTATGCGAGCATCATTGGCAACCTTCGCTATGTACTGATTATACTAGATCCGACATTGCCTATGTCTTGAGATTATTCTGCAGGTTACTAGTAGACCTATTATAGAGCACGGACATGCTATCGAAAGGGTCATGAGATACCTAAAACGAACTATGAATCTTGGGTTACATTATGAAAAGTTTTCAACTTTCCTTGATGGATACACCGATGCAGACTGAAATACTTTATCTGATGATTCGAAAGTGACCAGTGGCTATATCTTTAGCATTGCTGGTGGAGCTGTTTCTTGAAAATCTAATAAAACGGACTATTTGGCTCACTATGTAGTTTGAGATAATAGCACTAGCCACAGCTAGTGAAGAAGCATATTACTTAAGAAATCTGCTAGCTGAGATTTTTTTTATGGGAAAAACCGATACCAGCTGTGTTGATCCATTGCGATAGTACGACGACTATCGCAAAAGTAAGGAACTGTTATTACAACTGTAAGAGACGACAGATACGTCGTAAGCACATCACCGTTACAGAGTTATTCTCTTCAGGAGCTGTTGGAGTGGATCACATATGTAGGTCGATCCTTCGACGAAAGGACTAGCCAGAGAGAAAGCCCGTAGAACCTCTAAAAGAATGAGACTATTGCCTTTATATTGTTGAGTCACGCAAAATGTTGAGTCACGCAAAATGGTAAACCGACCTAATGACTGAAGATCTCTAGAATTAGGTTTAATGGTTAAAAACAAGTTGTGAAGTGATATGAGTTGAACATGCTATTTTTATATATTTAAAAGCATGTGTTCCTAAAGTGATTAGAGGACGAGTTAATCGAAATTCTTAGCGAGATCTATACTCTATACAGAGTGGAGTACCCGCCTTCAGGAGTACTCTTGATAGACCCACCTATGTGGATGTGGAAATGCGGCCGTTTCTATGGAATTTTGGGCAATATTCTTATAGCATTCATTAAACTGGGATAGGCGTGCATGGCCATAAATGCACGGGCTTATTTGATTGCACTCTAGAATGATTGTGTGTGATTTGATATCAGGAATAGAGTTCAAGATTATGTATCACTTTAGTAAAAACCGAATCTTATCCACTATGCAAAGATTCAAGTCGAAAGACACTTTTACTTATGCAGAATCTAATGTTTTCAGAAACTGCTTGAAAAATATTTTTTTAAAATCCAAGTGGGGGATTGTTCGAAATTGTTTTGAAAAAAATAGATTTATGAATTGTTTAAAAATTAAAGATCTTGGAATAAGTGCATTCATTGCTTAAGTCTCACACCATATGATTTTTGAAAGGTGCTTATATATGTATGTATGTATATGTATGTGTGTATATATATATATATTATATGTATATATATATATGTATATATATATATATGAATTTCTTAGCTTTTAAATTGGGCCCTTTGGACACCCAAATGTTGCTTTTGTTTTGAGGAGAGAGCGCATGCATGACCATCATAAGCGCACGCGTCGATCGTCTGACTCGGCTGGGCGGCTTGTGGTGTAGTAACATGTTCTATTTGGTATTCCGTCTATTTCATTAGTTTATAGACGAGACCAAAGTAGAGAGACATTTTTTACCTCTGCAAAACATGTCTTCTTAAAATCATAAGGTGAACAGCCCTTTTTGAGTGCAACTGAATCGGTTTCGTGTATGCAAGCGAATCGATACCAAATCAGAAAGAAGATACTGTTTTATCGTAGAGGCGACGACGTTAGTTGGCCTGCTTTGCTCCTTGAGCAGAACGTCGAAACGTCTTCCAACAGCGACCAAGTATACGACTCAGCCGAAGATCATTGTTTTCCAACAGAGTGTTTGCTCCGAATAAATCTATGCACGTATATATTTTGATTAGACAATGCATATTTTAGAATATATTCACAAAACTCAGGACAATGCAAAGTCAAGTGCATATTCTAGCGGTATGTGTAGTCAGAAATGTCTGATACATGGGTCCCTAGCTCAGGTAAACTAATAACAAATTTCTTCTTATCAACCATGGTAAATTATGAAAAAAAACAAATTAAGTTCATTTAGCTTCTTGTAATTGAGCCCCTCCATGTTAATCAGGAATGAATGATATGCTATGAACCGTCAGATTTAAGTAAACAGTAGAACATGTGCAAATGTTTAAAATTTTAGGTGGTACTTAGCTTTGTTATAAGTATAGAGTTTGTTTTAAAATCATCTTCCATTTTCAGTTTTGAGGTTTTTCAAAATGTTTAAACACGTTTGTCAAATTATTTCAAATTTTCTTTTACTTACAAACTTGAAAGCACATTTGGTTTTGAGTTAATTGGTTGGAAAATCTATATTCTCAGTAACAAAATTTTAAACGTTTTTAGTTTGGAGTTTTAAGATAGGTTTCAATCATTGTTTTCAATAATATGGTTTCGAAACAAATTGCTTCCTGCCTTTTTGTTACCACTTCTTTCAATTACTTTCCGTCCTTTAAATTTGTTTTTTGCATTTTTTTCCAGCTGTTATAAAAAACACCCAACTCAAGGAAATTCTGTTTTGAACTTTTAAGTGATTTTTTTAAATAAACATTTCCGAAGATAATATCGAATACTACAAAATATCAAATGCTACAAAATTTCAGTTAATGTATTTGTGTATTGCCTCATTATTTATGAACTTCTATTGTGACTTACAAGTGTAGCCGAAATTTCATTTATTTTTCTCCAACTTCCCTGTTTATATTTTTAAATTTGATTGCTATAAAGATTCAAATAGAATCTTATAAAAAGCTTAATAAGCTTCTTTATGGAGGATATCAGCTTCATTACTTTAGTATATTATTATTTCTTACTAGTTGTTGCTATAAAACTGCTGCAATCATAAAATGGTAAATGAGAACCACAAAATATTTCGATATTGTATCCCAAGGTTTCATGCCACCATAAAACAAGAGGTGAGCAATATTCATTTAAAACCGAAAAAACCAATCTAAACCGATTCAGTTTGGTCATTTTGATTAGTTATCTATAATCAATTTGTAAAAAAAAGATTTGAACTTTATGACATTATTATATTCTTGCTTGTTCGAACTGTAAGGGTGTGTTCTTTTTTGAACCGAAAGGGGCAAACGAAATGCGCACGGAAAAGGGAAAGAGAAAGGAGTTGATTTGCGAAATGAGAATGTGTTTTTTTCCACACGAAAGGGGAATGAAGAAGGGTATAGAGTGTAAAATAGGGGAGAAATTGGGAAGGGGCAAACAAACTGTTCGTGCGAACTGGGCTGGGCAGTGGGGGCCGTGTCGACGCGGACGCGTCCGATGCGGATGCAAACTTTAACCACCCAATCCGCGAAAAGGATGGTACCTAAGACTGCTACAATCATAGAAAGGAAAACATGAACAATCAGGCTGGAAGCAGTAAATATGCCAAACACCGTGGAATGTGCTCTATATCTTTCTTTATTAACAATTGGAATAAAAAATCATTCTTTTGGTCCGACCGCGAAGTTTCTAGAACACCCTTATATGCAAACAAGAGGTCAGAATTTCGAATCATAGCGCAAACAAAAATTAACATCTATCTTCAAGTATTAACTTTTGGAACATGAACAATGTTACAAGTTCATAACCCTGTTCCAACACAAAAAATACATTTTTTCTTTATATTTTTCATTTTTTATCATACCATGTAGAATTTTAAATACAACAGTGCGCCGCCCGCGCTAAAAAAAATATCGTCTTTTATAATCTCTGTTTATTCATGTCATTTCAGGTACAGCTTGAGTTATATTCCGTTTGCTCGGCGAATGGCGTCAGATTTGCTAATAAGAATTTGTGACACTGAATTTTAATTTCAGAATTTGAACTACAGGTGGTTCCTGAGTTTTTTGAGTACATCTGTGCAAGTACAGTATTTGTTTTATTGTGTTGATTTTGTTTCTCTTATAATTTTTTTTTTTTTGAAGTGTGATCTTGACCAATCCATTGTATACCCATGATTGTAAATGTTCTATTATATCAAACAGCCTTTTCCCTGTGAATGGTATAATCAACATGGCATAAAGTTTGCGCGTGAGTATTACTTCCCTGTTTCATATTTGTGTGTAAAAGCATTTCAACAAAACTGTTATTACTGTATGTACATTTACACAATATTCAGTCCACTGTATAGAGACATTCAAAAAAAAATTATTTAACAAACTTTAGGCCTCATTCAAAATTAATTGCAAAATTATGCGTGCTTTTGAATGGCTTGCACAATTTAAAATTATGCAAGATTTAATTTATATTATGGTTCGTGCGATTTAGGATTCTGCAAGCTATAAAAATTATGAGAAAATAAAATTTATGCTTCAAATTGCAGAAGCATTAAACTGGTATTATAGTTTGCGTATTTTGAAATTGTACAAGCTATACTTTTTTTTTAAAAAAAATACTTGTACTTGCGGAATTTTAAATTGCATAAGTACAATTTGTGCGTTAAAAAAACAGTTTGATGCATGCTTCTTCAATTCTCTTCCTCTCCTCTTTTTCTCTTCCTTTCTCATTTTCAGTCCATTATACTCATTTTTCAGCTTTCTCTCTCTCAATGATTTTCAAATTAGTCTTAAAAGCGAAAATAGGCTTTGATTCTATTTTTTTCTTCTCAAAATGGAAGGCTCTTTATCTTCACAAATAGAAGGTAAACTTTTATTAGACTATTGTTAGGTTAAAACAATGACGGCTAGGGTTTTTTCATCCATCATCTTAACATGACAATGTTTCACAGCCAATTAATGAGCGTCCCCCAGGTTCTTCTCCGTCCAATCTTGAAGAAATAGGCGCCAATCCTTTGAACCTATAGAGAAAGGACAGCAATGCGTTTCACATACTCATTGCAGGCGGTTAAATAATTCACAAGGTAATTCTAATCACAAAATTCCTCTGATCCGTACAAATCTAAGGATGAACCGAAAACTTCTTCTGCTTGGAGCCAGATTGTGGTAGACTTGGAGGTTTCAACGCTATTCCCTATATTGTTTTTTCCACCACGTGATTTCAATAATTTATAGATGCTCGGTGCAAAAATCATGGGTTCCTAAACAGAGTAATGTTATGGAAAATGTGAACAGTCCTATGCAAGTTGACAATAACGTATTATTAATAACTGTTATTTATCTAGTGTACCAAAAGAGATAGCACGCTACAATAAACTCGTCGCACAAGTTTATCAATTAGAATTCCACTGCGCTGGAATTTTGTATTAGATAATTGTAACTATATGTTACGCTGTAAATAAATTACAACAATAACGTTATACTATTGTAAGAAATAGTACAACTTATAAACGGAAATATTACAGAGAATCTAACCAGTATATATATGGAAAATTCCGTCTGAGGCTTGTCGTAACAATTTACTTAAGAATTTTATTTCAAAATTCTCCCAAGATACAACAGACGTAATCTGCACGAGATTGTAATGAGTATGTCAACTCTGTGATATATTGAGCAGTAGAGCAAAGAAGCAGAAGAAATTAGATTGGAATAGGATGAGAATGTGATCAGTATTCTTTCCTATTTATAATTTCGTCCACATCCCTTCAAGCAGTCGCGTCCGCTTAACGGGTAGCATCCGTTGCCTTTTGGTCGCTGTTCTTCGTTAACGGGTCGCGCCCGCCTGCTACTGTTTCGCACCCGCTCGTACCGCCTGGTACTGTTTAGCCTGTACCGCTTCAGTCGGATCGCACCCGCTCGCGTTTGGCCGCACCTGTTTGCTTCTAACGGGTCGCACCCGCTACTGTTCGCGTCCGCTTATGAACAGTCGCATCTCCTCAGGCAAAAACCCCGCGTCCGCCTTTCTTCAAATTTCAGGCCCAGCCCAGTTTCAGACGAAGCCCAAAACTGTTAAACAGTGGCCTATTAAAAAGAATGGTCATTTTAGACCCGTACTCATACCCGAGCCCGACCCGGTTCGGTTCGGTCGGACGGACGGCGGCGGCGCGCGTGTCTGGTGGTGATGCATGATCTCCCTCCTTACAACGAAGCATACATTTGGGAGCCCCAGGCCCCCAACCTCCACTTGAGAAAGCTATTAATATACTTGGCTTTCTTAGTATATTAGGCGATGTGGGACTTATGTTTGTTATCATTCACTTTGTTTGTTTTAGGAATTCCAACAATCCCCCACATGAATGATAATACACATATCCCCCACACAAAGCAAAATATCACAGAGTACATATGAAATAATGCTTTATCGTGGATAAGTAGATATTTCACTTTGAACTTTCCCTATTTAAAACTTATCGGATCTACCTGGCTAATTGGTGAATTATTTCATCTTGAACCGTCGGCCTTTATTGTATATCCAGACAGTAAGCTTTACGAAGCATTGATTCCCTTCTCATCCAATCTCTTGGTTGTGTTCATTTTGATGAACAATTTTTGGTTGTGCGAGTGTTTTTAGAGAATAAAAGCCTTTTAGTATTCTCATAGAGCCGATCCAGCTCACACTAACATAGGTGATCGCAACCATTAAGAGTATCCTACATATACCCCGCTTGTTATTTCCAAGATATGGTCATCATTAAAAAACATAGTTTTAACCTTTAACTACTTCTGTAGGCATGCATTATATTTTGCACCATAGGAATGGAGTAGGACCAAGTCCATACAAATGCATAGCTTCTTGAGTTAATCATAACTGGTTTGCCTATTGATCCTAGTCTGTGGGATCTCCAGTCGCTAGGATAGGTTTTCGTATAAGGTAACTCTTGTTGGTTTGGGCTTTTAAACCCATTCCCCTCGATGCGCAGTCAATTTTCTCTCTTGATAAACCTTTAGTAAATGGATCCGCTAGGTTATCATTTGTCCTCACATAATCAATGGAAATAGTTCCATTAGAGAGTAACTGCCTAACTGTGTTATGGCGGCGACGTATGTGTCGTGATTTGTCATTATACACAAGGTTTTTCGCTCTACTTAGCGCTGCTTGATTATCGCAGTGAATACATATGGCCGTCACAGGTTTTGGCCAAAATGGAATATCTTCTAAGAATTGACGAAGCCATTCTGCCTCTTCTCCTGCTTTATCTAATGCGATAAACTCAGATTCCATGGTGGATCGAGCTATGCATGTTTGTTTAGTAGATTTCCATGACACTGCTGCTCCTACAAGGGCAAAGACATAACCACTTGTGGATTTTGATTCCTCTGAATCTGCAATCCAGTTTGCATCACTATATCCTTCTAAGACGGCAGGATATTTTCCATAATGTAAGGAAAAATTAGTGATATTCTTTAAATATCCCAACACTCTCAGTAGTGCTTTCCAGTGTTCCTTCACTGGATTACTTGTATACCTGCTTAGTCGACTTACCGCGTAAGCAATATCTGGTCTGGTGTAATTCATCAGATACATTAAGCATCCTATTACACGAGAGTATTCCAGTTGCATTACACTCTCATCAGTGTTTTTATGCAGTACTTCCGATGGATTGAAAGGTGTCCTCACTCCTTTAATTCCATACTCTTGGAATTTTTCAATCACTTTGTCTACATAGTGTGACCGAGATAGTTCAATTCCATTAGGTGTTCTTATTATTTTGATTCCCAAAATAACATCCGCAACTCCTAAGTCTTTCATATCGAAATTGTTGATTAACATCTTCTTTATAGTCTCTATTACTTTAGTATTAGGACCAAAGATTAGCATATCGTCTACATATAGACAAATCATCACATATGATTGTCCAACCTGTTTGTAATAAACACATTTATCACATTCATTTATACGAAAACCATTTTTCATCATGACACTATCAAAATTTTCATGCCATTGTTTTGGAGCTTGTTTTAGTCCGTATAGTGATTTCACTAACCGACATACTTTGTTTTCATTTCCTTTGGAAATAAAACCCTAAGGTTGCTCCATGTAAATCTCCTCATCGAGATCTCCATTTAAGAATGCTGTTTTGACATCCATCTGATGAATTTCCAGATTATATATGGAAGCAATTGCTATTAACATTCTTATAGAGGTTATTCGTGTAACCGGTGAATAGGTATCAAGGAAGTCTACTCCTTCTTTTTGACGATATCCTTTGGCTACCAATCTGGCTTTATATTTATCTATAGAGCCGTCTGATTTCAATTTCTTCTTGAAAATCCATTTGCAGCCAATTGGTTTTATTCCAGGTGGAACATCAACTATTTCTCAAGTTTTATTACTTAGAATTGAATCAATCTCACTTTGGATTGCTTCTTTCCAACATGAAGATTCAGAAGATGACATTGCTTCCTTGTACGTTTGAGGTTCATGTTCTAACATATAAGTTAAAAAATCCGAACCAAATGTTTTGGAAGTTCTGGTCCTTACGCTTCTTCTTGGTTCAACCTCCTCGTTGTCCTGATGAGTTTCATCTTCACATGTCTCATCTCTGTTATCTCTTGTCCTTTTTGGGACAGGATTTCCATCGTTTCTTTTATGTGGGAACACATCTTCAAAGAACGAGGCATCTCTTGATTCCATGATTGTATTTACATGAATATCGTTTATATCAGACTTGAATACCAAAAATCTGTAGGCACTACTATTTTGGACTGGCCCAAGATAATAACAATCTACTCTTTTTGGTCCAAGTTTGACTCTCTTGGGAGGCGGAACTGGAACTTTTGCCAAGCACCCCCACACTTTGAGGTATTTAAAGCTTGGTTTGTGTCCTTTCCATATCTCATATGGAATTGTTCCCGTTTTATTGTGAGGAACTTTGTTTAATATGTGATTAGACATATTTAAGGCTTCCCCCCCACAAGTTCGTCGGTAGACCAGAAGTTAAAAGCATGGCAGTAATCATGTCTTTTAACGTTCTGTTCTTCCTCTCGGCTACACCATTTTGTTGTGGTGAATATGGAGCTGTTGTTTGATGAATTATACCATTTTCGGCACAGAACTGTTCAAACGGTGACTCATATTCTCCACCTCGATCAGATCTCAATATCTTGATCTTTTTATTTAACTGATTTTCTACCTCAGCCTTGTATTTTATAAACGCGGTTATTGCTTCATCCTTACTATTTAAAAGATATACATAGCAATATCGCGTATAATCGTCAATAAAAGTAATGAAATACTTTTTCCCACCTCTTGTAGGTAGTGATTTAAAATCACATAAATCTGTATGTACCAAACCTAATGGTTCGGTGCTTCTGTCAACAGATTAAATGGTTGTTTGACCATTTTTGCTTCTACACATGTCTCACATTTGTAGTTCTTATCTACTTGGAAATTTGGAATCAATCCCAAGTTTGATAATTTCTTCATTTTTCGAAAGTTTATGTGTCCTAATCTATCATGCCATAGTAAAATTTCGTGCTCAAGCAAGTAAGAAACTTCAATTTTATTAATAGTACGATCAGAATACATAGATTTATTGCCGATAACGGCTACGTTTGCCTTAAATAGGCCATCACATAAATAACCCCTTCTGATATACATTCCAGCTTTGAACAGAACCATCTTGTCTGATTCAAACACAATTTTGAATCCTTTCTTTGATAGCACTGAGCCGGAGATCAGATTCTTGCGTATGTCTGGAACGTGAAGCACGTCATTTAATTTGACAGTTTTTCCAGAAGTGAACTTGAGGATAACTGTGCCACTGCCTTTGATCATGGAAACTGCAGAATTACCCATGTAGAGTCTTTCTTTTTGATCGAATTTCTGGTATGTTGAAAACATGGATTTTTCAGAGCAAACATGACGAGTAGCTCCTGTGTCAACCCACCATTGGTTAGGGTTCTGAACCAAATTGCATTCAGAAATAACCGCTGAAAAGGTGGACTTATCCATTTTCATGTTGTCAACTGTTGCCATCTCTGTTTTAGTATAAAACAGTAAAATTCTTAAGATGTTATTTATCTAGTGTACCAAAAGAGATAGCACGCTACAATAAACTCGTCGCACAAGTTTATCAATTAGAATTCCACTGCGCTGGAATTCTGTATTAGATAGTTGTAACTATATGTTACGCTGTAAATAAATTACAACAATAACGTTATACTATTGTAAGAAATAGTACAACTTATAAACGGAAAGATTATAGAGAATCTAACCAGTATATATATAGGAAATTCCGTCTGAGGCTTGTCGTAACAATTTCCTTAAGAATTTTATTTCAAAATTCTCCCAAGATACAACAGACGTAATCTGCACGAGATTGTAATGAGTATGTTAACTCTGTGATATATTGAGCAGTAGAGCAAAGAAGCAGAAGAAATTAGATTGGAATAGGATGAGAATGTGATAAGTATTCTCTCCTATTTATAATTTCGTCCGCATCCCTTCAAACAGTCGCGTCCGCTTGACGGGTCGCACCCGTTGTCTTTTGGTCGCTGCTGTTCGTTAACGGGTCGCGCCCGCCTGCTACTGTTTCACATCCGCTCGTACCGCCTGGTACTGTTTCGCCTGTACCGCTTCAGTCGGGTCGCACCCGCTCGCGTTTGGCCACACCTGTTTGCTTCTAACGGGTCGCACCCGCTACTGTTCGCGTCCGCTTATGAACAGTCGCATCTCCTCAGGCAAAAACCCCGCGTCTGTCTTCACCCGTCCGCTTCTCTTCAAATTCCAGGCCCAGCCCAATTTCAGACGAAGCCCAAAACCGTTAAATAGTGGCCTAGTAAAAAGAAGGTCATTTTAGACCCGTACCCGAGCCCGGCCTGGTTCGGTAGGACGGACGGCGGCGGCGCGCGTGTGTGGTGGTGATGCATGATCTCCCTCCTCACAACGAAGCATACATTTGGGAGCCTCAGGCCCCCAACCTCCACTTGAGAAAGCTATTAATATACTTGGCTTTCTTAGTATATTAGGCGATGTGGGACTTATCACTACAAGAAAAAGGCAGAATACCGACAGCCAAGACCGACGGCTTCCGACGGCCATTTTCCGACGGCTTTCGACGGGCCGTCGGCGGCCGTCGGAAGCCGTCGCAAATTTGCGATTATACCAGCCAGCCGAGCCCTTTCTTCCTCCTCCATTTCATACGAAAAAAACCCAAAAAACCCCCCAAATTCAACCCCTAAGCTTCCAATCCCTAATTTTTAGCTTCCGGATCTTCCAACGCACTCTAATCAAGCTTCAGTACTCTTAATCTCAGGTATAATCTCTTATTTTTATGAAAAATTCAGTTTTTACCCTAATTATAGATTTGCATAAATTGATAAATTAGGGCGAATTAATGATTGCAATTGTTTCCACTAGCGTAATAACGGTTTATAGCATCACATGGTATACCAATTTCATCTTTTATCGTGAAATTGTGATAAACACGTATAATTTGTGCATGTTCATGTATATGTATTTTGTTGTGTATGCCTTGATTCGACGATTGTATACGTTATTTGGAATAAGATAAAATGATTGAATGAACTAGGAGTATTATATTGTGCACGTTTTTACTTATGACACAAAAAAAATGCATTACTCTAAATTATAATTGTGTGTATTGAAAAATGACAAAATGTTAAACCAGCCCTAAGTTGATGCGTAATACGTCGAATAAATGTGTGAAATTAATATATAAATGTGAACAGTGAGTAAAACTGTATTTTTGAGTAAAATGCGCGCATGTTAACCGACAAATGTCCCTTAGAGAGTTTTTGGCCCCGTCTGACGAGTGTTGTACATGATCGTTGTATAAATAGTCGTTTTTTTCGAAAAACGACCATTTATATTCATCTGGTACAATGTTTGTCGGATTTGTCCCTGTATTGGACAAGTTATGAACACAGTAAGAATTTACATTTTGTATACTACTTCGTCTCAAACGGTTCATAAAATTTCGCCCTAACTTTTCTTTTTTGTTTCCTGCGTACACGCATTTGTGTACAATGCAGGGAACAAAAGGGAAATGCTGCCGAAATTTTATTGAATCGTTTGGGACGAAGTAATATACGAAATGTAAATGCTTACTGTGTTTGTAATGGGAGGTAGGATGTCTGACCAATGAAAAAAAATTATATATTTTTAATCGTTACGTACGTTAAAAAATGAAATGTGCCCTATTTGAAAATATTTTTAAATTTGTGAAGTTGTTCTTTAAATTCAAAATATTATACGAACATGAAAATAATCTTTTTCGAATGTGTATTCTTCAAAATAAATATTAAATTTTGAACTTCTCATTTTGTCAAATAGGAAAAATGATTGATTATTTTGTTGATCGAAGGAGATGGATGTACCAAAGAAAAGGAATGAGGGGCTCAATAAAAGAAGATTTTTATAACGGTATAAACGTGTTTGTTGAATTCGCCTTAAGTAATAACGGAAACGATCCAGAAATTCGTTGTCCGTGTAGTAGGTGTAGACATTTGAAGTTTTTGTTACCAGATATTGTGAAAGTTCATTTGTGCCAACACGGTTTCACACCCGAATATTATGTTTGGGATCGGCATGGAGAAGTTGTAGCAAATACTTCTGTAGAGTCTGAAAGTGTCGTTAACGAAATAGTTTCAACGACCCGTATAGAAAATATGGTCGAAGATGCAGCACGATCAATGTTTCCTATGGTTGAAGTTGACGACGATGATGTAAATGTTGAAGAACCAAATATTGAAGCTAAGAAAATTTATGATTTACTAGATGCAGCTAAAAAACCTATTTGGGATGGTTGTAAAAGCGGCACGCAGCTGTCAGTAATCGCAGAATACATTGCGATGAAGTCAAAATACAACATCACTGAAGCTGGGTTTACGGCTGTTGTACAAGCTGCAAAAAGACATATGCCGCCCGATAATCTAATGTGTGAAAATCACTACGAAGTTAAAAAACTTATGTCGGCTTTTGGTTTACCGTATCAGAAAATAGATACATGTTTAAAAGGATGCATGTTGTTTTGGAAAGAAGACGCAAACCTTAGAAATTGTAAAGTTTGTAACCAGGAGAGATACAAACCAAGAAAAAAGAAGGGTAAGGAAGTTCCGTACAAGCGTATGCACTACTTACCCATAACTCCAAGACTTCAAAGATTATACGCATCTTCTGTAACTGCGTCTAATATGAGGTGGCATAGCGTGAGAACGGAGGAAGAGGGTACGTTGACACATCCGGCCGATGGAGAAGCATGGAAGCATTTCGATAAAACGTATCCAAATTTTGCAGCGGAGAGTCGAAATGTTAGATTAGGATTATGTACGGACGGTTTTTCTCCATTTTCTCAATTTGGTTCTAAATATTCATCCTGGCCCATTATCGTCACACCGTATAATTTACCTCCATGGATGTGCATGAAAACGCAATATATGTTTCTTACTGTTGTCGTTCCTGGCCCCGACGATCCGACACAAGGAATCGATGTATATTTACAACCGTTGATTGAGGAGTTAAAAATACTGTGGAACGAAGGAGTAGAAACATACGATGTGTCAAAGAAGAAAAATTTTCGTATGTTTGCTTCTTTGTTGTGGACTATAAGTGATTTTCCTGCCTATGCAATGCTTTCGGGATGGAGTACTGCCGGTCGTCTAGCATGTCCATATTGCATGGATGAAACACGAGCGTTTTCTTTACCTCATGGTAAGAAAATTTCATGGTTTGACTGTCATCGATATTTTCTCCATGTAAATCATCCCTTCAGAGGAGACAAGAAAAACTTTTTAGCTAATAGAGTAGAAAATAGACAACCACCGACGATATGGTCAAGCGAAGACATATATGAACTTGTTAAGGACTATCCAAAGATATATGAAACGGGGGAGCAAACAGAAATTGAAGGCAAATCAGTTGTTCATAACTGGTGCAAACAAACTATTTTTTGGGAGTTGCCGTATTGGAAACATCTTCTGCTTCGCCATAACATAGATGTGATGCACAATGAGAAAAATGTATTTGATAATGTGTTTAACACAATTTTGAATGTGAAAGGGAAGACGAAGGATGATTTGAAATCAAGACGTGATATAGAAGAATTATGCAAACGTCCCGAGCTTCATATGAAACCAAATGACAGTAAAAAACCAAAAGCTTGTTACGAATTAGATAATAATCAAGTTAAAGCTGTGTTAAAATGGGTGGAAGGGTTAAGATTTCCTGATGGGATATCATCAAATCTTCGTAGATGTGTTGACTTTAAAAATAGTAGATTGAGCGGAATGAAAACTCACGACTGTCACATAATGATGGAAAATTTATTTCCCGTTATGTTTAAAGAACTACTGCCGTTAAAAGTTTGGAAGGTAGTAACGGAGCTTAGTATGTTTTACAAAGAGCTTTGTTCGACTACTTTAAAAGTGCAACGTTTACGTAAACTTGAAGTGGACATTCCTATATTGCTTTGCAAATTAGAGAAAATATTTCCGCCAGGTTTTTTTAATGTGATGGAACATTTACCTGTTCATCTTCCATCTGAAGCACGACTTCGAGGTCCTGTCCAATACGGATGGATGTATCCATTTGAGAGGTATGTAATATGTTATAACGTAATTTAATTGCATTTGAAAGATGAAGTTAATATAAATTAATGTTGCATAGATATTTGAATCATCTGAAGAAAAAAGTGAGACAAAAAGCACGAGTTGAAGGTTCGATATGTAAATCTTACATCGAAGAAGAAGCTTCGTTCTTTTTCTCTCACTATTTCAGTGACCATGTGAATATTTCATTTCAAAGTGTTCCTCGTAATGATGAAGGCGACGAACAAGAGTCCTCTCAAGCAATGTTATCTATTTTTAGACAACATGGTCGGCCTTCTGGAAAATGTGTGGAAATATGGCTAGACGATAGAGATCTTCGTGTAGCACACACTTATATTCTTCTAAATTGTGCCGAGGTTGCACCGTTTGTTAGGTAATCTGAAATAATAATTTTTGTTTTATTCTTTTCTGTAATGCATGCGCGTGTATAACCTAATGTAATAATTTGTTTATATAAACAGTGTTTATGAACGGGAACATCCGAACGGAGATCTCAGTAAAGAATTTTCCCGTTGGTTTTCAAATTACGTTTATGAGCCGAAAAATTGTGTTGTTGACGAAGGGTTGAAACATCTTGCAATGGGACCAAAAAGAGTGGTCAAGACATATCCAATATATTTCGTCAATGGATACAAATTTAACACTAAAGAATACGGTGCAGAAAAATTAACAAATAATACTGGTGTATTTGTTAAAGGTAGTGACGATCCAGAAAACCATTTAAATGATTTTTATGGCGTTCTAACACAAATTTTGCAACTGACATATTTCTCAAGACCCGCGGAGGAGGTGTTTCTATTTAGATGCAATTGGTTTAGCAATGTTCCAGGTTCTGGAATTAATGTGCATAAGGATTATAATCTTATCGAAATAAAGCATACATCGCACTATCACAAGTATGATCCTTTTGTACTAGCCAAACAAGCATTGCAAGTTTATTACGCTCCTTATCCGTCTCTAAAAAGAGATAAAGCAGATTGGTCTGCAGTTTTTAAAACAAAGGCCAGATTCACATTCGATGGGAAGAATATTCCGGACGAACAAGCTTATCAGGCAGATCTTGAGCAAAATAACGAAATAATAATTACAGACGATCATACAGATTTTGGTCCTTTGATCGATGAATCAAATGTTTTGGTAGAAGCGTTTGACAGTGCAGAGGAAAATATCGTCGAAAACGAGACCGAATCTGAATCAGAAGACGATGATGACTGATATAAATTTGAATCTGTTTTTTTGCAATTGATGTAACTATGTTGAATTCTTGATGTATTATGAAATTGATGTAACTATGAAACTAAATCCGTTTACTATTGTTTTATGTTATTTCAATTTGTCATTTATTTAGCAATTTTTATTAAAAATGCAATGAACTCTGCTTATCGTAGGAAGAGTACACCCATCATGAATCAGGTATAACAAACTTACATGTCTATTTACATTTCAGTCATTATAATTAAGCAATTTATACCATTGATGTCATGTTCATATGAAATATATTTCATTATCATGTTTTTATTCTCTTATATAATGATGTGTAAACGTCACAGGTTTATCATTATGTCACATAGAGGGAGGAGCTCTTCCCGTTCTTCAGGAGGCGATGGCAGTGGCCCATCGCAAGCGCCACACCGTCCAGTTGTTACGTTAGCCCCCAAAGCAGATGGGTAAAAATTAAATCTTATTCATCATCTTATTTTTTCTATACTATACGTATGTACTTATCTGTATCGTACTTAAAAACAGGGGGTTCGAGCTACTACCCACTAAGGTAGTGTTGGACGTCTCCAGAGCAGCATATCGTAGTAGGATGAGTGCGTGCTGGCCAAAGTGGGATACCATCCCTCCGCACATCATAGAGTGCATATGGCAGGATGTCCTAGTATGTGTAATTTTTATGTTTTCCATTTTTAATTCGTTTTTGTCGTTTTTCTACCGTTTATCGTTTAAAGTGTAATCTTTTTTTAACACAGGCTGAGATAGACATCCAGACAGATGATATGCAGCTGGCACGAGCATACTGGATGAGGAAGATGCGAAAGAACTACAGAGACACGATATCTGAGGTTAAGAAATCCGGGAAGAGACCACGGTGGATGGGGGAGAGCGTGTGGCAAGCTTGGTTGAGCTACTGGGAGACGGACGAGGCGAAGGCAAGTATACTAATTTTTTTTCAATTATTAATTTAACGTGATTGAAAAATAATGTATCAAATTTTGAATGTACAGGCAGAGTCAGATAGAAACTCTGCAAATAGAAATAAGAATCCCGTTACTCATCGCGGAGGATCGAAGTCGTTTCAGCAGTATCGGCAGGAGTTGGTAAATTTAATTACTGAATAATAAATGTAAATAGTTTATGCTATATGATTTTAAATGTATAATAATTGTATGTAACAATCAACTTCAGGAAGCCGAGGCACATGGTCCTGTCAGCTATATGGACGTGTTCACCCGTACGCATGCTGTTGAGCATGTTAATCCAGACGGGACTGTTTCGTACACATGGCAGGACGATAAATCCAGTAAAAGCCATGTAAGCATATTTCATTTTATTCAGTATTAGTAATTGTTTTAGTTGTCAAATTATTATGAAATAAGATATGATATTATTAATTTGTCAATGCAGGAGATGTTTATGGAGCAGCGACAGAAACTCCTTTCTGATACGGGTCGAGAGCAGCTGACGACCGATGAAGAGGACATTATTTTTGAGTCCGTTATGAGTCCACCAGAGCATGGTCGACGATACGGATTTGGCAATTTAGCGGTAAATAATTTAATTTTTCTTAAAATACTTAAAATATGATATTCTTACCTTTTCAAAACAATAAACTTTGATTTTATTTATTTTTCAATTATTGCAGTCCAGTAGTCAGAGTAGGAGACGGCGGAGTAGACCTCAGAGCGAGCTAGCAAGTATAGAAGAATTACAGACTAGAGTTCAGCAGTTGGAGGAGCAGAACCGCCAACAGGCCATGCAGACGGCACAGTTATTTGAGTACATGCAGCAGTTTGGTGGCCGCTTCCCTTCATCGGCTGGCTCTGGATCTGGGGCAGATTGATTCATTGCTTTCTAATTCGTTCGTGCAGGTATGTTTAGTTTTAGTTTACAATGATTTGGTAGAAGGAACAATTAATTGTTGATATGTATAATTATGTATAATACACTTGGTTCTGTAGCTGTATCAGGATATGCATGATTAGAACAGTTATTGTTAGTATTATTGTTAATGTTGGAATGTTATGTATATTTTGTATTTTATTTTTATTCTAATTTAGTTTATTTCTGTGTCTATTGAATATTTTGGAGTATTGGTTTGCATGTTTGGTTGGATTATTGTTTATTTGATTGTGCAGTATTGATATTGTAGTGTTTGGAAGAGAAATGTGGTTGGAAGGCTCTATTTGCAGCAGATTTTAAAAAAAAACAACAGGTTTCCGACGGCTTCCGACGGCTCTCGACGGCTTATTGGTCGAAATTTTCCGGCGGTTTCCGACGGGTTCCGACGGCTTATTGGCCTGATTTCCGACGGTTTCCGACGGTTTCCGACGGCCGTCGGAAGCCGTCGGAAACCGCCGGAAACCGCCGGAAACCGTCGATAATGTATACGGCATCACCCGTCGGTAGCCGTCGGAAATACTGCTCCCCGACGCCTTCATTTCCGACGGCTTTTTCCGACGGCCGCCGACGGCTTCCGACGGCCGCCGACGGTTTTCAGCCGTCGGAAATCCCCCCTCCCCTTGTAGTGTATGTTTGTTATCATTCACTTTGTTTGTTTTAGGAATTCCAACAATAACAAGGTTGAGACCCACGTGGCACATCGGACAGGCAAAGGATGACAGGAGATTTGAGCTCTGGTAAGAGTATAGCTCTAAAATTTGAAATCATAAAGTTCATCGTTTTAATAACATTAAATCAAACAATATGTGTGCATACTCACAGTTAGTTTATCTCTACCCAAAACATGCTCAACTCTCTTCTTCAACGCGTCCACCATTCTTTCATCAACTTCAACTGCAATAGCTCTTTTTGCTTGCTCCAGTAACTTCACAGTAAGGTTACCAGTGCCTGGTCCAATCTCAAGAACCGTATCAGTTCTCGAGATTCCAGCTTTTTCAGCTATTGAGTTTAACACACGTGGGTTTGCTAGCATGTGTTGGCCTTTGCTCCTGTGAAGTTGAAAGTTTGCCTTTCCATTTAAATTTGATCCTTCTGATTCTTCGTCTTTTGGGTTTGACTCGTTGAGTTCATATTGAGTTTTTGCAAATTGCCATTATTTGGATTTCGAATGAAGAGGAAATGATAAAATTTTGCTCGCAGTTTGGTCTCGAATTTGAAATTTAAAAGCTTGTGGTACCATTTGATAACAAAAAGAGTTCCTGTATGCATTAATGGAAATTTACCGACGGTAGAAAGGGCTGCTAGAAGCAATTCGCATATAGACACAGCAAAGCCGACGCTAGTTAGGCACAGTTCGCACTCTGTTAGCTATCCCCCCAACGTCCTAAGCATCTTTGGAAAGTGATACATTGGCTTCCAACGTCAACATTTGTGTTATTGTATAATATTTTGTTTGAGCGTAAATATGTAAATGAAAAATAAGGGCATTTTTAAAATTTCAAAAACACACCGAGTAAATTAATTCAACGAATTTTCTTCATTAGTAGTTGAGATATGAACACAAACAACCGCTAGCATGCGGACAACACTGAAACTGGTTCAATTATGAATTCTTCAAACAACATTACATCATGCTTAGCTCAGACCATTATTTCAAACAAAAATAAGAATAAACATCAGTCCAACAATCAAAAGTCCATTCATACAATTCGAAACATTCGTCTACCATGTGTAGGCCTGTAAATGGACGGGGTTCGATCCGGGTATTATAAAACTCGGATCCGAGTCCAATTACCATAATTACAATCCAATCCCGGTCCGAACCCATAGGGTATTTCAATGCAATATCCGAGCCCGGTTCATCGGACTTTTTAAGCCCGTTGGGTGATAACTATATACCCAACTCAAAATATTTATGTTAAAATCATATTTTAAAACCGCAACTTTGGTAAAATTTGTATACAAAAAATGTTAACAAATAAATTGGACGGTGATGTAATCAAGCTCATAACAAAAGTATGCAAAAACATATACATGTAAACAAACAAAATGGTAAATAATAATATATACATCCATATTTTGATATGAAAAAAAACTAATAGTCGGGTCGGGCTCTAACCAGACCGGATTTTGATAAAACCATACCCGACCCGGATCAGGCTTGAGTCGGGTTTGGATAGTAAAAGGAAAAATCCACACCCGTATAAACAGGACAGGTTCGGGCCGGGCTCGGACCGAACCCGTACCATTGACAGGCCTAATCATGTGGCCTCCTAGATCGCACATCTCTTCAGATTGTACACAAGACCTCAGCAAACAGGAGCAAGTACAGAATCAAAGTGAAGCTGCTCCTCCTGGTGCACGCTTAAGTGATCAGTCTGTGGACAATCAATGTATCCAGTCTCCCTTGACTATTTGAGGAAAGATAATTTATCTTTTATAGTCTTATTAGAAAATAAATTGCCTTTCAACCAAATACCAGAAGTGGCAAATCGTTTAAGGTAAGGCTGGAAGTAGCATGATAATAATCAGCATAAAAAAAAGGACGGATGCTAAAGGTCCGTTTGGTTTCATTTTAAGTTTTCTATTTTTTGTTTTTAACCCACACTACAAAATAAAAGAAAATGGAGGAATATTTTTACAATTCTTATTTATTGCGACGATGGACGGAGAATGGAGGAGATGAAATGTTTTACGTCCTTTTGTTATGTCTCAAAACATAAAAAATCTAATAAACTTATTTTTTATTTTCTATGTTAATTTTATTTTTCGAAATTGTGTGTTTTTCAAAAATGCATAAGAAATGCCTAATTTTTTAGACGAAAACGCAAAACTAAAAGCAGCAAGCCAAACGTAGCCTAGGCCTGTCAAATTATACCCAAACCCGTTTACCCAACCCAATAACCCTAAAATTAAAAGGGTTGGGTTTACCCTTTTAAAACTTTCTTTTGTTTTTACTCAGCCCGTATAAGACCCATCAGCAAACCTACCCAAACCAATCCGACCCGCGTAACCCTTCAATCCTAATTTTTGTTTCTTCGTTCTCGAATCTGCAAAAAGGCGACAAAAGAAGAAAGAGCGATTTTTCATAATTTATGAAAGCACCGATCGAGCTTCCACCAATTTTGGTACCGTGACATTAAAAGGTCGATCTATCTTTGTATCAAAAACTATTTTCTCGGATTGCTCTTTTCATTACACATCAAATGTAAATTATCGGATAGATGGGTTTCGGTGGGTCAATAATATTTGTTAGAAATCATTCTTTCTTTATTGTATTGGTGATGCTAAATTTTGTTGGTGATATTGTATGGGATCGTTGTGTTGGCTTGATTGGTGGCTTCAGATTAACTCCTAGGTATACATAAGAAAATAAGATTCCAGTTTATTTGAATTTCATTTTAATCTACTAACTTTGATGCCACTCATCCTTTGCATTCTTCACAGTTGAAATATTCGTGGAAGCCTTTTCTTTGCATAAGCCAAGTGTCATTCTGTCCAGATATTACTAGAAAGGTTACTACATTCCCACTCCTTATTTTTCACCTTAACATTCCTCTCAATACGTGGTACTTCATACAACATTGTTAGTTTATATTACTTTCACAAACAATATCTGCTCTCATTTTGTTTCTATGTAGTTAAAAGTCAGCATAATATATTTGCTATTAGTCTTTTGTTTAACCGTCGGGCTTCCGACGATATTCAAGTATAGCTCCTAGTTTAATTTAATTTCAATTTTTACTTATTTCATACATTTATGTTTGTAGCTGGTAGTGGTTTGATGTACAGATCAGTGATTATATGATGACAGATATCGATCTCTTGCATTACTGCCAATTATTTCAGTCTATATGTTAAGTTAAGCTTATGAAATCATATTGACAATAAGGGTCATAAGCTTATAAACTCATTTTTCAAAATAGGAAGCTGCAGTTCTATATGTTTTTGAACTTCTAATATTCTTTATGTGCTTTAGTTGTAATAATATATGTCTACCTTAGTCTAACTTTTTCTTGAGGAGTTCTAATACAGCCTGTTGTGTTGCTACAATGGGAACACATTGGCGGTGGCAAAGCCTCTGGTTTATGTTAACTGAATAGATACTAGTAAGGTGACAAAAAGAAGTCAGTCCAATTTTGCACTAAATTTTACATAATGTTAAACATGGAGAAAAGCATAATAATAATCATAATTCTTTATACTGACTATAATGATTACTTTATTACGAGTGATGCACTAAAATTCTTTATACTGACTATAATGATTACTTTATTACGAGTGATGTACTGTAATTCTTTATACCGACTCAGTGGATATCACTAATTTACACTACATGACTTACTGGTCGATATTACCGATTAACACATGTATTGTGATCAGGACAATGCGCTAAAAAATGAAAATTATTATTGCCCAACTCCTTTGAACAAAACTAACCTGACATTGCTTCTGTTATGGTATGTGAACCCAACGCCTAAGCAAATTTATGCTCTAGCTATTTCTGGGTATCATTTATTGTTTTAGTCAATTCTCAGTATGAAATTAATAAGAATTCAGTCCCGGTCCTAATTTAAGTTAGAGAATGAGTATGAAATAGAATGATCAAATAGCAACGTTAATATTCAGCTCTGTCGAAGAATAACCACCCACCAATTTACTTGCCAACTGTTAATACAATATAAGAAGATTCAAAACTGCATACATTTCATTTCATACTAATACTATGACTGAATGGACTGTCGATTCTTATGATTATTCCCGATAGAGAAAAGTTTAATTAACCTTCTTCCTCAATAGATACGTGCTCTTTTCACCCGATGATCACTTGTATTATAAACAAGCACTTTGTCGCTTAGAGCTTGTCGATAAAAATTATATTTATTGTCCTACACAAGAGGAATGGATGAAAGCGAAAAAAATTGCCGACTTTTTAGAAGTATTTTATGATGCCACTTGCTTGTTTTCTGGAATGAAATACCCAACATCTAATTTGTTTTTTCCGAAAATTGTTATGGTTTTGTTTACATTGCAAAAATGCATGAGATCTAATGATTTTATGTCAGACATTGCAAGTAGAATGTTTTTAAAGTTCAACAAATATTGGAGTGAATTTAGTATATTGCTTTGCATTGCTTGCATTCTTGATCCTCGATATAAGAAGGATTTTGTCAAGTTTTGTTACAAAAGGCTTTATGGCAATGATTATAGTGAAAAGTTTGAGGTGGTAGAGACAAAATTAAAATGTCTTTATGAGGAGTACAAAAGAAAAATAGAGAAGGAATCGTACAATGAAGCAAGTGGATCAAAAGAATTAGATTGTAGTGATCCATTTATGGGACCTTATTCGCAGGAGTGTGTTGATGTAATGGAGGAATTTGATATATTTAGAAATATTGAGTTTGCTGAAAGTTCGCATAATTCGGAACTTAAGTTATATTTAGAAGATGGACTGCTAGATCGTAAGTTACCACTTGATATTCTTTCATTTTGGCAATCTAAACAACTTAAATATCCCGTTCTCTCTTTCATGGCAAAAGATATTTTAGCCGTGCCTATCACCACAGTTGCATCTGAAAGTGCATTTAGTGTTAGCGGAAGGGTTTTGGACGATTATCGCAGTTCTCTTAAAGATGATATTGTGGAGGCGCTACTTTGCACGCGTGATTGGTTGTACGGGAATGCAATTGCTACGGAAGTGGAACAAGAAGATGAAGATATTTCCAAATTTCATGTTGATGCGGAGCAGTTCACTCAATTTCCTACACCATCTTTAGGCGATCATTGACTGCATAATACAAGGTACGATTTTCATTTTTATTTTCAAATATACTACATCACATGGAATCAACTTACATCTGTAAACACCACTTTTTAGAGGATAGTAATGGATGAGCAAATCCAGCCAACACCGCAGGTTTGTTATTTATAGTATTTCTTTTCAATACATGCTTGCTAGCTAGGCTCAAGGGTATATTATTTCCATTAACCAAATCAGAAGAAACCAATCTACGTATAGAAATAATTTTTTCTGTATAGGAGGAATATAAAAAAATTGAAACTTTCTTTTAAGTAATTTCATGAAATCTTTTTTTCGTATTATTATCTTCATGAAAATAGGATATTAGTGCTTTTGGTATGCCCCAAGTTTTCAGTTTCATCATCCATGTTCAATAAAAAAATGTGTTCAACTCAGCCGAAGCTTACCATCTATAAATGCAATTAATTGACTTTAATGGTGCCACTAACGTGAAAGTAAGTATTATATGTTGTCAACTTATGCATGAAATAAATGAAGACGTAAGGTATAAAGAATTGCCAAATCTGAAAACTTGCTAGTAATACCCAAAGCAAGAACTCCATCTAACATTACATCTCATTCCATTTTCCTTCTTTTTTTTTCGTGTTCCTCCCAGCCTTCTATATATATTTCATATTTTTAATAACAAACAAGCAAATTCAATATTGCATTTGTGCATTCCTGGTAAAAAAAAACCACCTTAACCAAGCTACCATAATTGAAGATATTGACATCTACATTGCAAGGTGCAGCTGTATACACCTGTGCTAGTTTAACATAATTAAAGCTCCACTAAAACTTTTACCAAAACAAAATTCACAAAGCTTAATTTGTTCTGCATATACTTTGGCCCTGTATATTTTTGGACCTGAACACCGTATATCCTCAACTTGGGTTTTTATTTGTTTGTTTGTTTTTTTAAACAAATCAATAGGAACAAGTTTGTCTTAATCAGTTGTTGCTTAAAAGTTCAAAACACCAATCTCTTGTTTCTGCTTAAACCAAACAGTATTCTTAATAAATACATATGTTGATTACTCAATAGATATACTTCAAAATTCTAATATTAATTCACTTCTTAATCTTGTAGAAATTTGAACCAGGCTACACGGTTCCACCCAAATTAGCTTTGTTAGATATTACAGTAACCATCAGGTATATTTGGTCAACTGTATTACCTCCTAAAACAAGAAGATTCCTTAGTAAATGTATTTTTATCCAAACAATTGGAACTTTTAACTTGTTTAAAGGTAAAACAAAGCAGTCAAGGATAGCCAGTAAGGTTCATTATTTAAACTTGAATTTGGACCTCTTTTGAACTATTTATGCATTGATGATACACATGTTGTCAGTAAAAGTTCAATCATTTACCTGATCATTGTGTTTGAAATATCTGTACTATGGGGACTTTACAGTGAACTATTTACCTGATCATTGTGTTGATCACCTGATCTATACATGCTCAAGCTAGAATTCAGGAGACATATCTATACAGTTTTCTTCAGTCTGAAAGCTTCCCTTTCTTTGAGAAGCAACTAAACAAGTTATAAAGTATCTATAGTTGCTAGTACTGCTATTATAACATTTGTGAACTGATAATTTGTGTTGTTTGCTTCAGGATTACAAGGCTGTGCATAAGGGCTTCAAACCTACAAGACTGTTTCTATGATGCAGAACTTCCAAATATTTTGTAGTTTCATTACTTTTATGTGACATGTTGCTACTTTTGTAGTATTTGCTTCATTTTATTTCAGTTATTGGATGCAGATTTTGTATTCAGCTGTGAAGTTTTTAAATGTTGTAGTTTGTAATTATACTATGTAGGATCTGCTAATATTTTTCAGTTTTTGTGTTATCTTCTGATGTAATTTTTTGAATCTTTGATAATTCATGCAGTATTGATAATACATTGGATTAATTTTCAGTTTTGCTACAGTTTTTGTCATTGTTTTGTTGCAGTTTTTGTTAAACGGGTTGGGTCGGGTTGACCCTTCTAATAAACGTATCGGGTCAGATCAACCCGTTTATTAAACGGGTCAAGCGGGTTGGGTTTATTTCTGTCTTGAACGGATCGGGTAAAATTCAACCCGACCCATTTATGACCCAACCCGACCCGTTTGACAGGTCGTTACGTAGCCTAACTCTTTGAGATACTCAACAATGGCAAAACACAATCATTCACAAAAATGAGCAGTACATAACTTGTAATTTAAAGCAGCTATGAGGTTTCAAACTGGTATGACAGTTGTTTATGCCTTTAACACGTCAGAACAAAGGAAACCTTTCTAGGAAATATTTAAAGCAACAAAATTCTCAAATTAAACTTCCATGGATCATAGATGGAGATTTTAATGCCACAATATACAACAATGGAAGAATTAATAAAGATTCTTTTAATATATCCTTTGATCATGATTTTTCAGACTGTACAAAACTATAAATGCTACTGACATTTTATAACCTTCATTTACTGGTAACTTCTTCACTTGGAGAGGGGGAATACATCATAACCTTCAGTGTAAAATTTATAATCTCTTTGTTCATAATGAACGTTATAATATCTTCCAAAATCTCAAAGTGCATTTTAACAATCACTACCTAGTGATCATACACCTATCATTTTTCATTTTCATAATAATCAGGCTTTGTTTAGACAAAAGCCCTTAAGATGTGACAATACATGGTGCAAACAAAAAGGATATTAGGAGATTGTTGAACATTGGTTTCAATTATCTTTCTTTGGTAATAGCTTGTACATAGGGTGCACTTGACATACATTCCTGATAAAGCTTGCAAGTACATAAACATCCTTCCGTTTTTTTAATAAGTTTCCGGTCTCTGTTTTCAAATTCACGCGTGCAAAAAGACCCAGATGCCCTTTACGTTTTTAACATTTCATACGCGTATAACTTTCTGTAGAAACATCGGATCAGCATACCATTTTTACCAAAAGAATAAAAAAAATTATGACCTTAAAAATGAGATCCATTGTTGATACAGAAAAAATAAATCATATTTGCAGTAATGGTGCAATCATTTCATATATTTACAGAGAATTCTGCAAATTTTGAATATCATCGATTTTTTATTCAAATGTGCAACTATACCATATAGTTGCTGAATTGTCTACAACTATTGCAGACAATTATGCAATTATTGCATATAGTTGTTGAATTGTCTGCAACTATTGCACATAATTGCAGACATTTCTGCAACTATTGCGTATAATTGTTGACAATTATACAGTTATTGCATATAGTTGCTGAGTTGTCTGCAACTATTGCATATAATTGCAGATATCTCTGCAATTATTGCGTATAATTGTCAACAATTATACAGTTATTGTATATAGTTGCTGAATTGTCTGCAACTATTGCATATACTTGCTGACTTGTCTGCAATCATACCATATAATAGCTTGTCCTACCATTGTTTTTATATATGCACATGCCACTTATTAGAAAGGTAATAAAATTCGTGATTTAATGGTTGAAAGTGGTTTGTTAATTCGTCGTTTCTACAAAAATTTATTGCGTTTTAAAAATTGATAATTAATGGGGTGCCAATTTTAATTATGGATGTGAGAATAAAATTTAAATATGAAGAATCAACATTGCTGCAACGGAGGAGAGAGGTGTTGTAGGAAAGAAAACTGTAGTATTTGAAAATAGGAATGTAATTTATATCTTTTGTTTGAAGAGGTTGTTTTGGATATTAAGTTTGATTTTAGAGATGTGTCTCTTATTTTCACGTATATAAATTCATCCAAAGGATGAAAGCAATCAAACTGGGAAAGGTTGGAAGAGAGACAAACCAAATTTTACAACCTCTTGCAATGAACAGAGACAGATTAACAACTAATTGTATCAACAACTTTGTCATAATCCTACCGACGATAGCCTATAGTTCCAGTATAAATAGGATTTACAGAAGCCGAATAACCTTATTAGAACAATATCTTTGCAAAACCTTCAGCATAACAAATTCAAAAAACTAACTCAATGAGACAAAGCGACGAGGTTCTTTCATGCCAAATTCGTCGAAACTTCACTTGGTACCAAATCTTTTCTTATATATGATCAGCAATGTAACACTTCAGTTTCTACTGAAAGGATTACGATAGAGGCTGTTTCCTTTTTTAAGGACTTATTCAATGGTGCCTATATAATATAAATTTTTCCGAGGTTATTTGTGAAAAAATCATCTCAGAAAAAGCTAGTAGGAACATGGATAAACCATTCGAACTTTCTGAACTCAAACAAGCACCGTTTTAAATAGATGATAATGGTAGTCCAAGCCTTGATGGTTTTAATGCAATTTTTTAATATCACTTGAATTTATTAAATACAGAACTATTGACACTATGAATGAGATCTTAAATTCAAGGAAAATTACTAAGGAAAAAACCACATGTATATTTACTTAATTCCAAAAAACAAAATCCTCAGTCTCTTATAGAATGTTGACCAATTACATTCTGTAGTGTTCGATATAAGATTCTAGCCAATTTACTATGTGGTAGAATGAAAGACCTAATGAATGGTCTTATTTCTCAAAATAAAAATGCATTCATATCAGGTAGAAATATTACTAAAATTCTCTACCGGCACATGAATTAGTTAAAAGTTTTAGTAAGAAGACATCCAACAATTTACGTGCTAAAATTGATCTACATAACGCCTATGATAAATCAGTAGGGAATTTATTGTCCACATGATGAAATCAATAAGATTTTCTCAAAAAAATTTGATTTAATATATAATTGCATATCATCCCCATCATTTTCTACCTTGATTAATGGCTTCACACATGGATCACTAGTAATAGGTGACTTAAGCAGGGAGATCCATTATCTCCATATATACCTATTCGCTTTTTGCTATGGAATATCTATCCATATTATTTGAGTTAGAATTTATCAAGGGTAACGTTTCCCTTATCTATAAAGTAGACCAATCATAACACATCTATGATATGCGGATTACATTCTTGTTCTAACTAAAGCATATAAGGATAATGGAAAAAGTCTACCATAATTCTAGGCTAAAATGAGTGATAAAAAATGCACATCTTTTTTGGAAGAGGAGTTAAAAATAAAGAGCAAATAAGCAATATCATGAATGTTCGATATAATGATCTGGAATTATATTGCTTTGATTGTGAATATTTAACTAATTTTAAATATTTAAACAATGATTTTAGAAGTTTAAATAACTCATTTTTATTATGTAATAATAATGGTAAACTCATTTTGAATATATTTTTACAAAAATAATTAGTTCGGAGAAAAATTGAAAATATGACTGAAAATCGTTTTTGGATTTTCGACTTTTCATCAAACAAAAGCTGTTGAACTTGTGATACGCACTATTTTACATTTGAACACAAGCATTTAACGATAAAAAGTGTTTAACACTAAAGTATAGTCAGGAAATTAATTAGTGGCTAATGATGTCATTTAGTAATAAAGTAAAATGAAAACTTTTCTTCTTTATTTTAAAATGATATAGTACTAAGTAGTACATAAATTTGTGTGCTTCCTTTTGTATTATGATGGAAAGTATTTTGGCACATGGGAGAAGGTGTACCACGGTTGAATTTTGTAAGGGTGGTTAGGTAATTTGATGAAGAGGTAGGGAAGATCATTCTAGACTTTTCCATTTCTATAAATAAGCATCCTTATGCTCTCTCTTTTGGTTGCAAATTCATTTACTCTAAAACCCTATTCTCTTCTCTATTATTTCTTCGCTTTTCTACTTCAAAACAATTTCTTTTCTCCTCCAAACTCTTTCTATAATCCTTAGAGATCATAGCAACACCTTTTAGCAAGTCGAATCTCAAAGATTTGAAGCACCCAGCCCCATTTTTACCATGGCTGTGAGCACCTAGGTTATGGGAGGCCCTAAGCTTCTAAGGAGGGGAGGGGGGAGGCTTTGGATGCAAGGAGAAGGAGAAAAGGTGGAGCTTTGATGGCTAGCTAGGAGGTGGTAGGAAGCCAGGATCTTTACCTTGGTTTAGTCGGGAATAATAATGAGATTCTCACTTTAAGTTATATATTAATATTGTGGAAATTGTTGTAAAAATAATTGCTTGATATTGATTGTGTATAATTGTATGCATTATTTTTTATTGGTTGATTCTAGCTTAGAAGTAGATGACATATGTAACTTTGTTTTATAGGGGACAAAAACAAGGAAATAGAAGTCGAAGTGCTTCATAGCGAATAGTTCACTATAGGAACACTATGAAAGTTATGATTTTTATAGAGCGATCCAACGAGATTCCTTGCAACCATTGATTTACATTTCATGTATGTATGATATGTGAAATTCTTATGTGGCGAAAGCTTGGTAGCACGACCATATTGCTTATAAACTTTGTTATGACTTTAAGGTTAACTTCTTTTTTGATGAAGAAGTAATTTGCACTTGATAATGTCCTAGAGTAATCGCTAAGTCTCTTTTTGTTATTTGAAAAGATATAACTTATGGATATTTTCAAGTAAATATTTTTATACTTATAATAGTATAAAGTATAAAAGAAAATGGAGTTTGAAAAGCTATTTGATTTACAAAACAAAGTTTTAAAAGTTATAATCCATATAGCGATTGTCACTATGGATGCACTTTGGAAATCTATGATTTTAGTGAGGTATAGAAGGTTATCTACCTTAGATATTTTGGAATGTCTTTTCAACTGTGTTTATAAAAGATGTATAAATATTTTAAAATGAGTTTGAAGATTTAAATATATTGTTAAGAATTTATTAGAGTTATTTAAGTAGGAGGTTTAAATTTTTAAATGAAACTCCTTTGTTTTCAAAAATTAAGTTTTGTTTAAAAACGGCCATCTTTATAGGGATGTGCTTTAAATACAAGTTTCATGCTATGTTTTAAAGCGTTTTTAAAGACATTTTTAACAGAGAAAGAAACCATGAATTACAACACCATTGTTGTAATAAATATTTTCGAGAAAAGGAAGAATATCATGGACTATAACATTCTTGCTATAGTAAATGGTTTCGGGAAAAGTGGAAAGAAGTTTGTTTTGTAATGCTTTATCATTATAAATAGCATGCATAATTTTTTTTTTGAAATGGTACTTAGATACAACATGTCACTGGGACAACAAACCACAAATCATGTGTCAATAAATGTTCGAATCACGATACACAAGTTTCGAACTTGTGACCTCTCGCACCAAAGTCGAATAACTTAACCACTAGAACAATGGTGGTTGTCAGCATGCAGAATTTATGAAGCCTTATAATTAAACTTCGACATATGTAAACTTCTACCTATCTTCAATGATAAGAATGTTTTTGGGTCAAGGTTTGAGAGGTAATAATACTCCAACTTAAACAGCTTCATTGTTAACCAAAGCATAGTTTAAGTTTGAAATCAAAGATTGATGTTAAGTATATGAAGTACTATTTCCGTACACGGATGCAGTTACTTATGAAAATTGAGTAATCCTCTACTTAGCACTAAAATTGGATGAGTAGATTGATCCTCTTTTCGTGAGATCTAGAATCAGTGTTTTAACTAAGGCAAGGCCAGGAGCAATCGGTACCTTGACTTATATGACTTTGTTTCTAGACGAGGGATAGGGTAAATCAAAATATCGAAAACGTGACTAGTGTAGGAGATTCGATTTCCATAAATGATCTTTATAATTTATTGTACTATGAAAAGTAATCTTTTCATACTTAACACCAAATTACGAAGGAGTTTAAGAATGTGCGTTAAGGCAAGGATAGTACTATTGTTAGTCGAGGGATAGTAAAAGTTTGAAATCAAAACATGGTGGTAAGTATATTTGGTTTAATTTCCATACATCAATTTACTTACACTAAAATGTTTTGGGTTTATTGTTATCAATGTTTTTAAATGACATTTTGTTATAACCCAATTTAAGTATGTTTTTGGAAATGAAATCTATCTTAAGATTTTATGAATATACTTGTAGCTTTAAGATAAGTATATGAATACATTTTCTAAGTATTGAAAGTATAGTATTTGTCAATATACTTATACCGATGAGATAAGTATATGGATATCTTTCCAACTATTTACAAAATGGTAATGAAAGGATTAATTAAAAGGCTTAGTGGTTGCTTATTTGCTTAATCATGCTTGGTTTCCATATGAAATTTAATCTCTGGTTGGATGGTTTTCTTATTTGATAATTAAATAACCAACTATCAAATCTTGGTCAGTTCTAAACTATTGATTGTTGGTTCAGAGAGACCGACATCGGATAAGCATGAATTATTCGAAACCACTTCGAACCGTCATAAGCGTTCGAATTAGAGACATTTTGAAGATGATGGAATCGAAGATGGAGTTATTTGAAGTGTAAGGGTTACTTGCTACTAATCCTTAGGATGTAGTAAAAGTAGTGTCTTTGGTTTGTTTATATCTTGAACAACTTGTATAGATGAATGCTAGCATTGCATGGTTACTTGGAGGACAGTGTTAGCATTCTAAGTGGGAATTGCTAAAAAGGTTAAGTGTAGCCTCAAGCCTCACACCCGGTAATGACTAAAACAAGAGTTATACCACATGCCTATGTGGGTCGCTCCCATTAGGGTATGGTCATCGCCTGATCTAGATTGATATTTATGGATGCTTCGGGCCAGTTATAGTTTGTCACGTTAGCAGCCGAGGGATGATCATATTCGGTACCATCCTGATTCATAGAGATGCAATATTTGTGGTCTCGGTACATTTTCTCTAGAGGTATACTATTAGGAAGGTAGTCCATTATCTTGTCATTGTATAGAATTCATTCTTCAATACGTGTCTCACGGACTTAGTTGTATACCGAATACGCTATCGAATGTAATTAATGTAACCATTTCAGCTATAATTATATATTTATTTTAAACCCTAGAAATTATTATAATATCACTAGATTTTCTAATAAAAATGGTTTGGTTATCGTAAGGTAAAAACATGTCCGTGTTTATTTGCGGCGTGCTCATACGAGATACCTTTATTTTTGAAGAGTTTTATAACATTAAATAATCCAAATGATTTGAATTTCCCACACAGTTTACCAGACCGATCTGGGTGTTATCTTTTTATAATACTCAGGACAGATCCGAGTATATTTCCAGATTTATTTATGGATGCTTTGGAGCTTCAGAAGACGAGCTGGATGCCTCCAAGACATATTCACGTATTTTATATTCCGCTGCATTTCTTGTTTTGTATTTATCAGCATATGTGAAGACAGGCTGTTATGCTATCCTGGCTGATGGTAGGATAGTTTACTCTAATTGATGTATGTGTGCTACAATTTTCTTTTATTAAGATCATGTGTGTATTATATATTACTCATCATGATGTGTGATTCTGTTCTGCCTTTTCTTTTCTTTCATGCTAACAGTCTATCTTTCCAACGCTCGAAAATTAGACACGTGAATACTGTGGATATATTAATGTCGACTTTTGAAGGTCAAAAATGCCTGTTGTCACAATCAGAGTGGATCTTTGCTTATCATTTACTTAGGCATACCACTATCAGTTCACAAATTGAAAACAAGGGACTTCGATCCTCTTTTGGACAAAATCAATAAAAACTAAATAATTGGAATAATAGGCTGTTAAATTTAGGGGGAGATAAGAATTATAAAGTCTATTATATATATATATATATCCAATTACTGAGTTTGGGTTCAATTTTTCGAAATCCCAACAACCATCTACAACGGATCAACTCTCTTTGTTCTAATTTCTTATGGCACAACAAATCTCACAATATGAGTCGGTCCGATATATGTAAACCAAAATCAGATGCGGGGATGGGCCTTTGAAAGTTGGAGGATTTATATCAAGCTAATACAATCAAATTGCTATGGAAATACTTAAGTTTGGATAGTCCTTGGGCTAGTTGGATGAAAAATAAGTATTGTAATAAAAGAAATTTTTGGTTACTCCATGTGAATAATAATGCATCATCAATGTGCAAAATATTCTCCAAGCAAGATAGGATAGTAAGGGCCTCATTAGCAAACAAATTGTCAAAGGTAATGATACAAATCTATGGTTGGATCCATGGTTAAATGGTTTCTTACTGGTCAATATAGTTCAATGGAGTTCAATGGTGACACTAGGGGAACCAAACAAGAAAGTTTCCTCAATTCTAACACAAGGAGCTTGGAACACAAGCTTCTCTGTTCTGCCACAACACATTTTCTCAACTATTCACAAACTCAAAGCAAAAAACGAAGGACAAGAAGATTACTGGAAGTGGTTAGGTGATCCTAAGGGAAAATTCTCCATTAAATCAGCATGGGATGTAGCGAGACCAAAAAATAACGAACATGAGTGGTCTAAAGTGGCGTGGGGTCATCACAACGCCCTAAAAATGGCTAGCAGTGCGCTATTAGCAAAACTTGATAGACCAAACATTAAAGAGAGAATTCTTAAATGGGATAACTCTATCGACCCTACATGTATACTTTGTAATTTGCACATGGAGAATAGAGACCACTTATTCTTCAACTACTGGTATTCTAAACAAATATGAAAGGACATCAATACCAAAATACATCTAATAGACTCGTCGAATAATATTCGTGAAATTTTCAAATCATTTGCAACAACAACGGTTAACAATTCAACAAAGGCAATAATTCTGGGCTTAGCTATCGCTAATACTATCTAAAATGTGCGGAATGAATGCAACAATCGTGTATTTACGGGTATCATTATTCCTTACCAAGTGCGTAGCCTGCAAATCCCTCACGATGTTTTTGACCTGATTCAACAAGAAAACTTCAAGACAAAGCAGGTTTCTGCAATGAGAGAATATTCGTGCATTTCTATAACTCTGTTGGAAGTTGAAATCTCGCCACTGGTGTTGTTGATAACAACCAATGTCTTCAATTTGGTCTCAAGAATTGTCTGGATTTTTGCAAGTGTTGGAGGAGCTGTTTTGAGAGGGAAAGAATTGGTAAAGTGTCGAAGTTGCGTTATATATCTATTATTGCTTTGAAGTGTAATGATTTGGGAATATGCCTCGACTATTTTATTCTTGGAGGGTTTTGATTGCTATTTCTGTCTACGTTATTTTGTTAAATGATGCCATATGGGTGTTTTTGAGTGATTATCCAGTTGTTCTCTTGGATCACTAGCAACTTTTGTAATTCTCTATCAGCAAATAAAGGATCCTTTTAAAAAAAGTGGTAATTTTTTTTTGAATTTGAAATATTTGAATTTTATTTCATGTTTAACTAATTTTAGGTATCATTGTTGTAGTTGATTGGTTTGCTATTGAAATATTACCGTTAGATAATTGAAAAGGAAACCATAGTTTAATTGAAAAGGAAACACAAGTTACTGATTTTAGTTATCATTTTTGTAGAATTGCCACCTGTACCCGTTGACAAGTGTTATTTATCTTCAATACAAACATAGGATTGAAAATCATAACGGATGAAACGTCATCTCTGACACATGTTGCTACTAATTTTAAATCATATTCAAGATGATTGACTCTTGTCACTTTAAATGCGCATTATTTAAGGTATCTAAAACTACAATACTTTTTAATTTTTGATCCTTTTTGTTCACCACTAATATACCTAGGTTTATCGTCTTCATCAATCAACAATTCTACACTGTAATATAATGTAATTAGAATGGTTGACATTATGTATAAAAAAAATTCATACATCAAAAAGATATTACTAGCAAAAACAATAATTGTAACATACGTAAAACTTAATTTATCATTTTTATCTACTCTAACTTAACTAAATAATATTTAGAGGAAAAATCCTAAATTCAAAATTTTAAAATTAATACATTAATTTGAGAAGAAGATGATGTATCTTTGGAGAATCTACAATCAAAAGTACTTTTATTTTGATATAATCTTTGTTTATGATAACAAACTTTAAAGAATAAAATAAATTGAAGTAAAAATATGTTGTGTTTTGGATGATGAAATAGATGATGTAGGAAATGAGTGGTAAAGCAGACATCTGTGTAACCGTGATATTGAACTTACGCTATCCAAAATTGCACAAGTTCAATAATTATACATACATACATACATACATACATACATACATACATACATACATACATACAGCTTGCGTAGTTCAAAATTATGCAAGCTATAGTTATAGTTTAAAGTTTGCATAACTTCATATTGCGAGGATACACAAAAATAGGCTTATTTTTGTGATTAGTTTTTAGTGAGGCTAAAGCTCGGATATGTTTTTTTAACCTCTGTATCTAAAATTTATCCTTTTTATAATTTATCAGTGGATTGGTAGGCTATCAATCATCGTCTATTCAAGTGCAACTTTAGGTTTTAAAATTGTTATTATGATGGTGATATAGTTTGCATACGATACCTATCAATTGATTACTTTAATTAAATAGTCAATTGATTACTTTAATTAAATATGTATATCATTATGACTACCCTTCTCAGTCTGATGACCACTCTTGCATGAAAAGTAAAATATTAAAAAATAGTCATCTTATGTGTATGATTGATACGATAATGGTAAATTCACATTATCAATGGCAAAACTTTGATAATATTTCTTAAAATAAACGCTAATGGTATACTGATCCATTTATGACATATGTATATTCATACAATTAATCGTAGTATATGCATTTAGTTGAAAAATATCAAAATCAAAATAATCACTCAACAAATAGAAAAAAGCTTGAAAAAAGTCAAAACCAACCGAATGAAAAATAATCAGTTTGATTTGTTTGATTGGTTGGTCTTTTAATGAGATGGAAATATAATCATATCAATCCAAATATGTGATATAATTTTAAAAAACAAATGTCACCATTCCTATAAACATAAAACAAACTAAAACAAAAATTATATTATTTATATGATAATCTCGCATGGGTAGTTATGTTCTTTTAATGCGATTTAAGTTTCATATTCAGTTTAGTTGGTTGATTCAATTCAAAATATTGACAACCACAGATAACCAAAAAAACGAAATGTGTACGAAAATTGAAACCAAACTCAACCAAAGAACTAAGAAAATCGAACCAAACCAACCAAACTTGTTTGTTTCGATTAGTTTATTTTGTTCAAACTGGTAAATGTCCACTCCTACATGCGTGTTGAAGTAACCTTGCGATGAATTAACAATGATCAAGTTAAATTCTAAAATGGAAATTTTTTCATTTTAGGGCTGTGGAAAAACTTATTTCAAGTATAGGCCTCGTATGAAATTTATTACGAAAATATGTTTGTTTTTCATTTTTCAGCGTTATATACTTGCGCATTCTGAAGTTGCACAAAGCAAAATTTATTTTTTAACTGCATAAAATCAAAGTCCTTAAGTATATTGAAGTAAAAAAGTGCATGCAAAGCGCAAAATACACATGTACAAAATGTTGTATTATAAAAAATAGGCATATTTTCATAATAGACTTTAAGTAAGGCTTAAAATTGAAATAAGTTTTTTTCGAAGGCCTGAAATTAGAATATGTCGTTCTAAATTCAATTCAAAATCATTTAAATTTCATTTCTTACTTTTCTCAATGATGTCTTTTATTAAGTGGTTAATGAAATATATAATGAGCCCCATTACATTTACAATGTAGAAAATTTTCAAACCTTTGTTTTTTGGGATATATAAGCAACTTATCATTACGAATGCATACTAATGCATTTATCGTATATTAGCCTTCGGCACACTTTTAAATTGGTAATGGTGAAATATGCAGTTTAGCTTACTAACAAAATATTAAAATATTCATAAAATGTTATTGTTATCCAATATTTGAATCATGCAAGTTTCTATGCACCTGAACTATGAAATGATGAAGAAGTGCGCCAAGAAACTTATGGAATATCCAGATTGAAGATATCAAGGTTATAGACCAATAATTGTGTAAGCTATATCGGTAGATACTGATCCAGATGGATCAAAATCGAATGATCCCATGGAGCTAGGAGGCCTACCTTGCTTTTATGAAGATTAAAGCTTGAAGAATAAAAAAATACAAGTACAAGGTTTTGACATGGATCGGCACTGAACCATATAGGTCGGTACTGACATGGATCAGCATTGAATCATTTGGATCGGTACTGAACCATATGGATTTATACCAAACCATATGGACTTATTTATGACTTAATTATTTAAGTTAGAAGACTTAACTATGCCAAGGAAAGAGACAAAAAGTCAAAGATATGAATCAGTATCGATCCATATTGATCGATATCATATCATGCTTGTTGCTTGAATTTATGTATTTTAACTAGTTCTTGTGGTTGAAACTTCGAATCTGATGATATTTGTTCATTCAAACCAAATCCAGCGATTTTCATGCTTAAATTGATCTATGAATAAAGAATCTACAACTAAAAAAATAAATTTTTAATGCTTTTGCAAGCAGACACCATCAAGTTCGAAACTCTTCGATTTGAAGTAAGCAATCATTGTAATTTAATCGTGTAATCAAGTGTAAATCGCTAATAATATTGAATATTGGATGCAGACATAAGTTTTTAGCCGAATCACTCTAAAAATCTTGTCTTTTCACTCTTATCGTTTAATTCTTAGTTCTTTAATTTTCATTTTTATTCGATGGGGGTGTTGACTAACTTTTTTGCCAACATTTTTTGGTGCTTTCATCGAACGAGGACTCAGAGTCAGATCCGATTACTGCTAGGACTTGGATAAAGTATCCATTCAAATCTAAAGGAAGAAATAACTTCAAGGAAAGTTCCTAGATCTATAATTATAACTGAATTAGATCATAAAGGAACTCACTATGAAGATGAAATGAATCAACCAACTTATGTAGAAATTTTGAGTCTGCCAGATGTAGCGATTAACGTTGAGTTAGACTCCATGATGACAGATGAATAAGAAGATAATGGAGAATTAGATTTCCATCATGGAAGGGATGAAGAGATTGTTGTTCCAACCCCAATAGCCAAAGGAATCTCAAAGGCATATGAAGAACAGAAGAGATTACTCGTCTTTGGATTTTAATGAAGAGAGTTCATCATCATTAGAACAGAATTGTAGGGAAGGCAAGCAAAAAATGCATAAGAGAGATGATGGGATGAGTAAGAAGCAGAAAGTAAAGGCTGAAGCTGTAATTCTAACCCCAACATTGGTAGGTACCAACTGACCCAGATGGGTTGGTACTAATCGATCATATAGACTCCATTTAAGTGATTGTAAGCAGGAGTTCCAAAATGCTTATGCTGGTGGAGTGGACAAGCTACTGGTCCTTAGGTTGGTGGAGCTGAAGGGGACACTATTGAGCTCATAAAAAGGGGATGTACTCCATAGTGACATCACAAGACAACTATGCACATGGACTCTCCAGAGACATGAAGGCCTAGATCTCATCTTGCTAATTATAAGCATTGATTTACGTGAACACACAACGATGTAATGACGATTGCCACTCAGGGAGAAATGTTGGCAACGATGATTTTCTAAATAAAATAAAAAAGAGACTATTAAATCAGAATTGGCAACAACTTAATAATGAATGCATGTCTACGGCTAGTTGGAGCTCATTCACGGAGGAAATTAGAGTGGCTTTATATCCAAGGAAGTTCGTGATGCCAATAGTGTAGAGTTACAACGGCTTGGTTGACCCTATGCAGCAGCTAATGTAATATGGGTGGCACATGATGGTGCATGTGCGATTGATGCTGTGGGATTTAAACATTTTCCTCTCTCTAGATGGACATGTCACGATGTGGTTCAATTGGCCTGAGCCTTAATTCATATTGACCTTTGATCAACTTGCTATGAAGTTTCTTGAGCAGTTTAGGGTGCATTCTACCAAAGGACGCGATGTTCATGGCGAACTTGCACATAGGGTCCGGAGAGACCTTGACAAGTTTCTTGAAGAGGTTCAACGCCACCATGATAGAGGTGAAGAATCCAAGAGAGGAGGTTGTATCAATGGCTTTGGTAGGAGGAGTCCATAGCCGAATTGATATGGCTTTGGCAAAAGGAGTCCATAGCCTAATTGATTTTGGGAAGTGGCTTAGGATGAAAAAGCCAACTTATTTAAATGATTTCTATCAAAAGACAAATCAGTTTCTATTGTTTAGACGAGGAAAAATTAGATGAAGGAATCAACTCCGGTGGTCAAACTAGACCAAGCAGCGTGATGCAGAGTAATGTGGCTGTCAAGAAAAATGGAGACGACAATGGCAACAATAATTTTGGAAATGGCAATACGCGAAAGAACTTCGATACATTGGTTGGAAAAAAGTAAGATAACAAGAAGCGTTAAGGTTCATTCATGATGGGATTTACATGAAATTGAGTGATCTCATTGAGAACATCTACCTTGTACGCAGGCGCAGAGAAGTATAAGAAAGCCATCGCCGAGGGAGGCTATTTAAGAGGAGAGGTTCTTCACAAATTGTTATTGCTTCTGTGAGACCATGGAAACAGTGCGATTGTGTCCAGACATTTCCATGAAGTAATAGAAGATTTAGTCAGGAAAAATAAATTACAATTGTAACAACCCATACTTTAATGGGCTCGATTTTAAACTAAATTGAAAACCCAAGTCCATTAGGGTATGAAACATTGGTGTTGGTAACATGTACTAAACATGTATATCAGAGAGCTATCTATATGAAATCATAACAGAGTAGTAAAATATAATATAAAATATATACCGACTAAGGCTACTACCTTGAAACCAACATTATTCCTTGAATATCAAGTTGCCTTGTCAGTGTAGAACATGAATGGGAAGACCTATCCACCTACCACTCCCATCTTATACCAGTACCATGTTCCTCTAAATCTATCATATGGGTTGTAATGAGGAGGGCGTCAGAACAGTATTCTGGTGACTGCTAAATTATATACTTTATCCATCACACTAATTTATGCCTATTGATTTCCATTTAAGTTCATGTCTACTATTCATGAGTTAGTTACTTAATTTCATATGCGCATACGATATATCCAACCTACTCTGAGGTATAATTATAGATATGTGTATATATAAGTATCACTGTACTCCTTAAAAAGAAAACCATGACTACTTAATACTTATTAAATAGGGAGAGGCAGACCCAATGACCATTTACTACCTCGACCCCAAAGCGGGCTTTTTCGCCACTATGGAGTATATTAGGTTCGACAACCCATCTCCCGTCCAATCATATCCTAATGATATGAGAGAAACTACTTGGTTCACTTAAGACCTTTTAAATAAGGAATAGTCAAACTCTCTAGCCATTTAATGTTTAGACTCAAGGTGAACCCCTCCTAGTACTCCTTAATTGACATTGTAGCAAATCTCTTATAGGCCACTTAATACTTCTTAAATAGGGAAGAAGCAGACCTAATGGCCATTTAATACCTTAACCCGAAGCGAACCTCGCCCAAGAGATTTTTTTACTGATGCTCCTATAAGATAATTTCAACCATTTAATACTTCTTAAATAAGAAAGAGGCAGACTCAACACCATTTAAGACCTCAACCCTATATATGAATGTATACCTCATAGGTCAAATATTTGGGGATGCCGCACATCACTAATATATATACACAACTACTGGTAGTCTCTTGTGGATGACACCTTTACATTGTGTAATCCTATCGACCTCGCATCCCAACCCATACTAAGCCAAATCATTTATAATTAATCTAAATATTGGGCCAGGCCCACTAATTCACACCCATCGCAAACGTATTATTTAGGACATATAATTTCAACTGTGGAAATTATTACACCTCCTAAGTTCATTTATTTACTTTTTATGAACTTCCCTATTATTTTGCATGCTTATTACCTTTAACTTCTTATTTTCTTAATTTTGTTAAATGTCATTTACTGATTCTTTTATTTGTAATTAACATCCTTTATAAATGGTCTTTTATATTCAAATTGGAGAAGAGTTAATGACATTTGTTGTACATTTCAGAATTAATTTACCATGCCTTTTTAATTTCCTTCATCAATGTCATATTTGGTCTCTGTAATTAAATGGTTTATATCCATATTGGCTTGAATACGATAATTTCCCCTTTATTGCTTATTACATTATTCGTATTTAACATTTAATTTCTAATTAATATGTAACATACAATTAATTGCACATTACCATATATATATGTGTGTGTGTGTGTGTGTGTATGTGTTACATTGTAATCGCATTTATTTATTAATTATTTAATTAGCAAATTGGATTGTTTATATTTATATTTTTAACTTTTAGTTTCTACATTTAGGGACTTTGTAGACACACACTTATGTGTAAATTCCTCCAAAATCTTTATTTCCACATTTTAATGCATTAGAACTGTAAATTTTCCAAAATGTAAAATGTTATCGTTGCAAACTTACCATAAACTACCAAAAAGAGGGATTGTGTTGCATTTGCAACTTCAAGGAATTATCTTTATTCTCTAATTGTATTGAAATAGATAGTGCAAGCTATGTAAAGACATCCCTACTTTGCATGTCTCTAACATTTGGGCATATTCCTTGTTATTTCAAATGACATACTTTTCATGTATAATTTGAGGTTAGACAATTTATGGAAATTACCATAAAGATTCTATAATTCCAATGAATTAAAATATAGAAATGTAAATCCCAAATCAAATTAAATCATCTCCAATTAATGGTTATCAAGTTTGACAATTTACAACCTAACTAACAAAAATATAGAATCAATTATGCAATTCTGCCAATATTATATTCCATAAACTTTAGGGACTATACTCCATAACTTTCAGATCTAGGGTGTTTATATATCATTTAATCAATTTTACACAATTTCTGAATATGTATGCAAGGATTTCAAATTAGATTTATTTATTTATGCTTACAATTCAATGGTGTCCACATAGGTATAATAACAAAAGTAGAATTTCAACGATATAGATATAGTATTATGAAAATTACATAATTTTCCACTGACCTTATGGCTTTCAAATCTCTAGATCCAAACTCATTCTTCTTACTAAACTCCTTTTTCTTTCCAACCAAAAATATGTATTTTAAAATTTAGACATACCCACTGGAATTACAGATATGATAGGAGATTTCAGTTAAATTGAGTTAAATGGAGTTAAAATTTATAATTTCGGAATTTACCTTTTTTGAAAAATTGATTCACTCCTTCCTTTCTTCTATTTTATCTTTCGCTCTTCTCCATTATATATATAAATAGTATTTTTTTCAATTTCTAGAAGTAGTGGAAAAGGAGAAATGGTAGAGCTTCGCTGCTCAATTCAAAAAATATGAGAAGAAAAGTGAGGGGCTAGGCCTGCAATTATAGGTGCTGGAATCAGTCGTGTCCATTATACTATTATTTATTAAATCCTGACCATTAAACCAAGGTTTAAATAGGTACCGGCCTTAGCTCACTGGTCGGTCGGTGGATATAAGTAGTCGACCGACACAACCGATGAATCAATAGGTGGGTCCTGGTTAATAAACTTCCCATAGAATCCCAACAATTCCAAAAAGCTATGGACCTCTGGATCATTTCTTGGTGTCTTCCAATTCTTAATAGCTACTACTTTATGTAGTCTAGCACAAAACCATCTACAGATAACATGCCCAAGAAACGAACCTCCTTCCTTTAGAATTGATATTTTTAAGAATTTCTCCTTTAATTAATTCCTTCTCAAAATATCCAATGCTTCTCTCAAATGTAGTTTGTGCTCCTCCTTACTTCTAAAATATATAAGAATATCATCCATGAAGATTATCTGAAATTTATTCAATATCTTCAATAAGACCCTACTCATTAAGTCAACAAAATAAGTCGAAGCAATAGTCAGGCCAAACGTCATGATTACCCACTCAAATAATGCATCCAATTTGCAGAATGCAGTTTTTGGGATATAAACTTTAGCTGCTCTCAACAGATGAAATCTGATGGCCAGTCAAGCTGAGAGAAAACTTTTTGGCCCAGCAAGTTGATCGAAGAGATCGTCAATGTGAGGCAAGGGATATCGGTTTTTCCTTGTTAGCTTATTTTGTTCTCGATGGTCGACGTATAACCTAAGGGAACCGTCTACTTCAATGGAAAATACTACATGCCCTCCTCATCCTAAAATACTCCTCGTAATAAGTTCTTTCTGTAATAATTTTGAAACTTACTTATCCAACACTCTACGCTCCTTCGGAGCCATATGTCTAAGGGGCCTCACAACTGGTTCAGTGTCTTTCTCGAGGTCGATCCTAAGTTCGTTCCTCTTCAAGGAGGGAGACGGGAAACTTATTTTAATACATTTAGAAAATCTTTCACTATAGGGATAGATGACAACTTCTCTTTTGATAAGTCAAGTGATTACAAATACGTCTCTGTAACTGAAATATCGGGCTCACAACATAAAATCAAATTATGACCCTCATCACTCCTCAATTAATCATTCTCCCATCACAATATAATACCACCCTAAAACACGACATCCACTCCATTTCCAAAATCAACCCGTGCCTCGAAAAACTCGGTACATATGAGTTGCATGGGAACTACACACCATATATGACCAACTTTAGTTCATGGCGTATCATAGATGGTTGGGCCGATCCCTTGACAAGATTCGACACCGAAATGGATTCATGTATGATGTTAAGTTTAAAGCTAAACTATGAACCACTACACATGTTATAAACGAATGAGATGCACTAGTATGAAATAAAATAGGAATAGGAGAATCAGATAATAACAACACACCTTCCATCACAATCTACTTTCCTTTCTCCTAAGTTGATGGTGGTGTAATGATGGTCGTTGGAATGGCATTCAATGCATATGTCTTAACCACTGACTTTCCTCCTTCAGAGTCAGATAATCTCTCTTCATATGACCAAACTAGTCACAGTTATAACCCTTCTTCTTATATAAATCCAACCCACAATCCTTTATTACATGACCCAATCGGTTACATTTGTTGCACTTGATCTTCGAAATATTTGTCCTATAGTTCATTGCGATATGACCCAACTTATGACACCTATTACAAGTGATCACTTGTTTCTTTTCTTGTCCTCTTTGGGATCCATTACCTTTAGGTTTTCCCTACTGCCAATTCTCTTCCATCCTAGACTACTCCTTATTCACCTTTGCATTGATTAAGTTCAATAAAGCCGCCTATACTAGCCTTTCAAAAGTAACTTCATACAGGATTTGGTTAAACGCCAATTCCTTTAGTGGCGAGTTCAATCCTATTGCAAATTTCATTGCCTTTTGTCTAGGGTATTCATCAAGTCAAATCCAAACCTCGCTAATCCATTAAACGGGTTTACATTTTCTTCGATGGTCATGTCCCTTTGCTTTAAGTAATAAACTTATTTAATAGTAAACCTTATTCTACTCTTAAGAAAAATATTATTTAAATTTTATTTTAAACTCTGCTACGTAATATAACAATCCTCCACTTCTGTAATTACCAATTCCCACCAATTTGCTGCCTTACATTGTAGATTCCAGTTGCCTCCTAGTAATGTTACTGAGTGCTAGAAGATTGAAAATCTTTTCACAAGAATTAAGCCATGCCCAAGTGCGACGACCCGGATTTTCAGACCGGTTAAAATTGCCAAAAAATCCATCCGTTTTAAAACTACTAATGAAAACTACCAACTTAATGCACCATATTTGATAAATATTCAATATTACTAAATTTATAGGATACAATTTAAATTATACAACTTATCAGAGTAATTTATTTATTTATTAATTCTACAAAGCGTGCTTTCATACATACCAAGTGCAATGACTATAATTTACCACTGCACAACTCTGATGAGAGAGACAACGCTATCCTTGCCTGCGAACTCAATAAACAAATGCGAAATAAAATAGTAAGCATGAAAGATACAATAACATAAGATTAACAACAACCAATAACAGATAAACATGAAAGGGTTATATTATTTTAGGGGCTACATCACTACCACTTGTGACTGCCTACGTACTCCTATCTAATTGAGTACCCAATTAGATACCGGATTAAGCCAACGTGGTTCTCCTACCACAAAAAGGACTCATGTAGCCTACGATGCAACATACAATATGCAATTCCTAAAGCTACCCACTTAGGCTTAACCTTCAATTTTATATTTTCAAATTTAATTACCTTTGTGAAAATTATCTCTTTGGACTTTATTCTCGAATTCTTATTTCAAAACTTTTGAAATATATATATCTTTTATATTCAAATTATAATTTACTTTGGGATCTTAAATCAAACCACTTTTGAAAAGTTTATTTGGAAATCCTAAATACTGTAATAAAAACATATCAAACCATATGCAACCAGATCAGGAGGTTTCTCCCAATAACAAGGCAACTGGGTCTTAGCCTTCATACAATCGATAAAGAAGTACATCCCTCTATTCCAAGAGCTGACTATACAAAAAACATGTGTCCACTTTTTAGTTACGGGTTACTCGAATCATCCGTAACATAATAAATCATTTTATATCCCGGAGGGATAAATCATTTCACACTAGTATTCACAAGTACCTTTAAATCTATAATAATTTTCATTTCCAAAATCCGTTCAAAAATCATCTTAAAACTGTCGGGTTTAGTCCTCGAAATTTTTTCTGTTTCATGAAACATTTTTACAAAACCATTCTTCTGTAAATCACTTTTATATAATATAACTTTAAAATATTCATTACCAAACATTTCTATTTCTTTTAAAGGGAAAACATTTCAACTTGAAAACCAATTTTCAAAATAATTCAATAAATTGAAGTGAACCAAATACTACCGCTAAACATCTTATAATCAAATTTTGAAATAATTCATGAGGTATTAACCTGCAATTATTTTCTACCCAGCCCTTGCATATGGATAATTAATTGCTCATAAACTGGTCGAGCAAAGTCAACAATCAATAAATAATAATCAATGCTCATAAACTAGTCAAACTTGATATTTATTTTGGAGCATCCGGGCTTTCCCTTCGACATGTTCCGTCCCTCACCCAAGTCTCCTTGGATCTCATAGACGAAACACATGCACTAGTTGTTTCCCCTTACCCCATTAAATATTTAACTTCTAAAATTTGAATTACTTAATTAAGCATCCAAACATAATATCGAGCAAGGAAATCAGACCATTGTTTTAGAAAACCAAGTAAACAAGCATTCAACAAGGGTTTTCAAGTAACACTTAAAATTCTTTCAACTTAGCAATGGTTTTAATGAACTTAAAATAAGAAATAACTCACTTTGGATTCCACTCCGCTAAACTTTAAGGCAAGGAATTAAGATCTAACGCATACTTCTTACCATGCTTTGGAACCAAATGAAAATAAGCCCGAATTCCTCCTTCCAAAGCTAGGCCAAGGCTTGAAATGGAGATTGGCCGAAAGTATAGAGAAGAAGTGGTAGAGCTTTGACCTTGAATTCTCAAAATTAGACCCGAAAAATAGGTCATCTTCTATCTTGTATTTGACTCTCTTACTCTCAAAATTTAAAAAAACTGTTTACTGAAAAATTATTGAAAATTCTTTTCTCTTAAATTTTGAAAAAAGAATCACTTGGTTTCGATTAGTTTTGAGGAAGATATCATCAAAAGAGAAAGAGTTGTTCTCGGATACACAAATATAAAGCCCGAAAATATACTTCAATGAATTGAGTTTCGGGTATAGCAAACCTCAAAAATAGAAAATGTAATCAACATAAAAGTTGTAGCCACTTGAATTTCATATGGTTTAAAAGAAATAATTTCTTAATTTGGTTCTTTCATGATTAAGTTATGATTAAAACAAAATGGGTTATTCTCTGGCATAAAACTGGGCCAGAGAATGAGACAAAGTGGTCAACATGTAAGTTATAGCTACTGTAAAAATACATGATTTGAAAAAAATAATTTTGCATTTTAGTTCTGTTTTGAAGAAGTTATGCCGAGAGAAGAAGAGGTAAAATATGGAGAAAAAAGGAGTTTGATTTGAAGAGGATGAAAATTGATTTGTTTTAAATATTTTGTAAATATTTTGACATTATTTCTTTCTAATATTTTCCTATGGCTTGGAAGCCATTAAAGAGAAGAGAAAGAATGTAAAGAAGCTTGAGAAAAGAAGAAGAATAAAAAAATTGAATGAAAGAGAAGAAGGAGGTGGGTATTTATAAAAATAAAGAAGTGGTAAATTTACCTAAATAACCTCTTAACAAATTACCAAATTATCCTTACTTCAACCTAAATCAATATCTACTTTTTCAATACTTAACATCATCCTTTAACTTCTTACTTTATGTCTTAATCACCTAAAGATTAAGTAAAGAATATCATAATTATGTTGGCTTTGATTTGACGTGATTTGATGTTTACTTTTTCTTACTTATGTTAATTCTTACTTACTTTTACTAATGACTTCTAGAAGTTTTCTAATTATATTTAGTAAAAGTAAACTTGATTAGTGAATTAATTAATACTTATACTATTTGAATGCATGTTTCTATATAAGAAAATAAAGGTGCGACGACGTTTCTACAACTTTTAATCGACAAAACGTTGATTTTCAATAAAATGTTTGACAGTCACATTTTGACATTTTAGTTAAACTATTTATTTATGTAAACAAAATTTAAAAATAAATTTTTATATTTCTATTTAAAAATATAAACACTTACAAATAAATTAAAATAGTTTATTTAACCATTGAAACTTACTTTCTGAAATCAGCATTTTGTCACTTTTGTCGATATAAGTAAATTTTAACTATTTTTATGCATATTTATATTTCCAAATCCTATCTAATATTATTTAAATCATGAAACCTTTTATATTTTATATTTAAAATCACTCTAAATAGTATATTTTAAAGTGGTCAAATTCTGGGACGTTACACCAAGTTACTTCACATGGTCATGTTCCAACATATATCTTCTCCAATACTAGAAAAGTCCCTACATAATTTAGGGAAATCCACAGTTGGTGGTGCTTGGATGAACCACTCCTTGGGCTGTAGCAGCCACAGATTCAGCTGGGTTGGTACTAGCTTGGCTTGTTATTGGTAGATAGCATCTAAAACGTATTCACTTCTGGGATATCTATTGCACCGACTCTAGGTCTCGGTTCTGTTTTCTGCCACACCAACATTGGTCTTTGTTCTAGTTTGAACCGAATTATTCGTTTTTAGTTATTTATAAAATGGGATTTATTAGCAACTCCTCATTCGGTAGTAAGTAAAATTGGAATAGTAAATGGTGTGTACATATATACTTGACCCTTATATATAATATACATCTAATAGAAAATATAAATACCCTCTCTCAATTTGTTCCCATCCCTTAATCTAAGGATATGTTTTGCTCTGATACTATATATAACAACTTACCTTTTCAACCCTCTGATTTAACGTCCGAATCGATGTTTCAATCACGATAAGCCAAATAGACAAGTCACTGGGAGACGATAACAAGAAACCAAATAATATATCAAACTATATCTTTTAGAATTCATAGCAGAAGGGAACAAAAATATAATATTACATAACAACCATGTATTCAAACCATCATATTGTATTGACTACATCGTGTTTGTATACACACACATGCCTGTACAATACCAATCCAAACCCAATACCAAATCTAAATAATAAACACCTAATCACGTCACTTATTTACAATATGTACAGTATATACATCCAAGTCTTCATCATATGCTCCAACATAACAATAAGTTCCATCAACATAATGATATAAATAAAAAGGGAAAATAGAAGTGGGTCAGACATAAGCATTAGTAAGTGAGTCATATCGACTCCACATATACTACAAAGACACTTCCATAATATGATTAAATAAAAAGGGAAAATAGAAGTGGGTCAGACATAAGCATGAGTAAGTGAGTCATATCGACTCCACATATACTACAAAGACGCTACCATAATATGATTAGTTCCCAACACATATATAAACACTCCTAGACTCACTTCTGTGTTATAGATTGGTCTTATAATCATCTATCTAATACATAAGTAGATACATCCTAGACTAACCCAAGGTCATATAGGATCATACAAACATTACTATTTAACATTTAGGTAAATACATCCTTGACTAGCCCCAGGCCCTACAGGGTCTTACTACCATCTTCTATCTAACTTTGGACTCACATCTTGGACTAGCCCAAGGTCCTATTGGAATGCTTACCATCCAGTCTCAAACACAAAATAGGACTCACGTCCTGGACTTTCCTCATGCACTATAGGGTTGCTTAACATCTTGTCCTCCTCCTAGACCCACCTTATGCGCTACAAGGGAGAATTGTATCCTAAGTTGCCTACTTGTGCCATAGGTCCATACATGATTGTATCAACGTTGAATAATTTAACCACAAAGCAATAATCTCAATCCATCTGTATATAATACATACCCAGGTTTACCTCTTCGGCTTTGTAATCTTCGTTCCTAATACATTTTATTTTGAGTATATTTCAGTTTAAGGGTCAATAATCCCAGGATTTGAAGTTTATTTAGTTTAGTGATAAATCTTTCAGTTAATTCATATATAGATTCCTATTCATCATTAAGGCGTTGTCAAAGATTATATAGCGAATAGAGAAAAAATCACTCATATAGGAAATATCTTCATATATGTTGATTTTACTTACTTTTGATCCTATTTCTACCCGTAAATGATTTAATATCTTAATTCTAGTATTTAATGTTTAATTACTTAGATTATAGACCACAAATCATTATCGTGGTAATATTTATGCATTATATCTCAAGTAAGGAATGAATTACTAATAAAATCTCTTGAAATGCTCCAGATCAATTCTGTATTTCGTTGTCCTATCCCTTAGTGCATTGATACCCTTGTAATTTTCCCTATATCTTTCACTAGATTTTAATACTCATCTCCATAATCGTTTTGATGTAGAGATTATTGAAATCCATTGAAAATTGAGCGAGTTATGCCACTTCAAAATTTTGAAATTAAAGAGGAAGAATAATGATGAAAAATGAAAAGACAGATTATTTTTTAGGTCCAAAATGGTGCTTTTATAGTATCAAATTTGGTTTAAAATTTATTTCCACTATTCTTATTGACAAACTTTTATTTAAAATTTAAAATTGAAATTGCCATTGATTTTTCGACAAATGGACAATATGTCGACATATCTTTTCATGTTTGTCGATATACATGCCAAATTTCTCTTTGCTATTAATTATTATTATTAAAGCCAAAATCACTTAGCTATTCATTAGCTTGTATCTCATTCAAAGACCTCCAAATCAAACAAACTTATATAATATGTAGATCGTAAAAATGATCTAGCTGTAATGGCAAGAGCCCCATCGTCAAATCCTAAAGTTAGAAAAATGACCATTCCCTTCCTTAATTTAAGTAATATTATTTTCAAATCGTTATATTATTAAATTTAATTATAATATATCCCAAATTTTCAAGGTACTACACTTCCTATTCGTCAAATTTTTCTTTGATGTCTATATTCATCTCATTATTTGGTATTTCCTTTGTCTAGAAGGATTATGAATATTCTTCATCCTTTCCTTAGGAGCATAGGAAACAAAGCACCAAATTGAATTAAATTGTCGTTCTTGTTCATAAACTATTATTTTTTGATTCATTTCAATATGCTTTGGTTTCTATGAATAACATGTAATGCCATTTCAAAACTTTGAAGAGATTCTGTATGATTATCGGTGATCTTTTCCTTATAGACGCTTTACTCAAATCCATACTTTTGGAATTTTATTAGAAGTTAATAGAACTGTTTAGAGGGAACATGAATGTGTTTTTTTGGTTAAAAAAACTATTTTGATAGGGTTGAAAATGAAAACAAATCGTTCCTAGAAATGTTGGATTTGTGAGTTACCCTACCTCATTGATGTAGAATGGATCTTAAGGCTGTTAATGTACTAAAAGGGGGATGAATAGTGTACTTCAGAATTTTAACACTTAACTTGTAATTTTTAAAATTGTTTACTTAGAATAACAAATAAAATCCGATATATATATATATATATATATATATATATATATATATGTTGAACAAAGAAAAAAGTAGTAAAGTGAATGGCATCGGGAATTTTTATACTAGTTCAGATATCCAATCATGCATCTAGTCCTGTACCCTATATAGAATTTTCACTATAACTACTTGCTTTCCACGGATGGCAAGTACACCTTTACAATCCTGGATTCTAGATGATAGCATATGTATAACCTCTTAGCTGTGAACTAGATGGAAAGAACGCCTATCATGACTTTCCATAGGTGGTAGGAGACACCTAACCTCTTGGCTTTCCATGGGTGGTCAAGATCACCTATATAATCCTGACTTCCAATGGATGGTAGGATGATCCCTTTCTCTTTACAAATAGTAGAATAATATGATATGTAATAGTATCTTTCAAAACACTTTCCTGCAATCTTTAGTGCAAAGATCCTAAAGACCTCCATTAGCACTTTGTCTTTGAAATTAAAGAGTAATAGGATGAGACCAAAGAGATAATGATCAAGAATTCAAGTATAAACTCTTTAATCTGATGTGTTTAGAAAGTCTATGAAGAATTGGAGTGATAGAATGTGGATTTGCAAAATAAATGAAAAAATATTAAGAGAAATTTATTGTACGACCCACCTTTTCGGCCCTAAATGTCAACACTAATATATACATGGTATTCATGTGCCGACTATCTAAGTGCCAGAAATACAGATTGTTAGGGTGAAAATAAAAAGAAAAGTAAAGGGAATAAGAAAAAAGAGAATAAAACATCCGAATCTCACAATAGAACGATAACTTACAATATCAAAAAGACAGTACAAAGTGTCACACTAAGATATATATCATTTTAGAGTTACAATCCTAAGTACTATCATCAACCTAGACAGTTATAATAGCCTATCCCCATAAATGCTGATATATACAAACTAGCAGTGCAGCCGAAAGAAGATTACTACAATATGTGAAAACATCCATTTCCTCTCCAAGGTCTCCTAAGAACATCCAACAAATACTTGCCATTTTCAGACTGCTCTAAAAAGCACCCGAGGAACTAAGGAGAGATAAAACCACGAGTCAGACATACTTCTGGTGTAAAAAACTCAAGAAATACGGGCCCCTTATAACAAGATATTTTGGGACCAACCGAATCTTGAAATGGTTTTCCCTTTAAAGAACCAAACCATCTAATAAGTAAATATAGTGATATAATAGATAATGTCTAGGGTGTAGAATATAAATTAGAAAATAGCTACGATGCATGTACAACCCAAAAATATTAAGTATACAATCAAAACTACTAAGTTGCGTTTGCATATGGATTACCGTAGGAGGTGCCCTTAGTACGTCGAGATGGGGCTCTCGATAAGGGTCAGAATAACCTTTCGAGCAACGTATATTTTTAGATAAGATAGACCATAAGATAAACATAGCCGGCTCATACCTGTAGCATGTGATACCAAAAATCATCGCCCCTGTATGCACATCCGTAAGCATCTCAAGATATAGAGCTAGTCTATCCTTGGATTGGCTAAACCCATGACTACGCATCTTACTCTTGTTCTATCATTTTCGATGGTGAAGTTAGATTCAACATCCCATCACACAACCCTTCATCACTCAAACAGATATCAAATCTCTCCATGGATTCTAGCATCTCGAACAGATTTTGAATCTCTACATGTTTTTTGGTATGTCGAATAGTTCATGAATTTCTATGTGGATTCCAACATAAGTCATCTGACGAATGCTAACACGGTCCTCTTTCTTGGAATCACCCTCAAGATAGATAGTACAACACAATAACATTGTTCAAAATGTTAATGCTGACCTCCCCTTGGAGTTACCCTTAGGATAGAGAATGAAACTTTATAACATTTTGCTTCACAACCGCTTCCAAAACATAGAAGATATATAATTTTTTAAGTGATTATGATTTCATGTCATCTCATATAAGCACACTCCCCTGCTTACCGGACTCTTCAAAATCCATAGATAAATTTCTGGTTAACTCAACTCTGGTTCTTTCAGAAATAAATTGACAACTTATGAAGGTGGAGTTCATCTCTCTTTCGGATGGATTCCCTCGTCTTTTGTCCTAGAAAAGAAAGAAGAGTTTATACATAGGGTATAACATCACTACGAGGATAAACATACTGTATAATTCTCATGTTTCTTCTACATATTTCCTAAGTTAGTTTTGGTTAAATTCAGATAGCAATGAAAACGAACACACATGGAAACCAAGTCTCATATACTTATCACATTTCCGACCTTCTCAATTTACACTATCCCTCAGTCAAAAGTGAAGCTGGTAGGTTAGAGCACCATTTGCTTCCAAGCCCAATTCGAACATTATTCTTAACTCTATAGAGAGAATAAACCTACTTTATTGGCTTTTATTGCTAAGTATAGGAGTAAATACTTCACACAGATAGGTAAACACAAAAGGCAAGACTAAGTCATATAAGCGACCTTTAATCCCCTTTTTATTTAACTAACTCTTTTATTAATTAAAACTTCTTTTGTCAAATAATACTTGCTTCAGAAGTAAGTGAACGATTATAGGATTCCTCCCTAGGGTATCTCAATATAAATTCTAAAATCAAGAGACGTTTCGTATGAATGATCCTCCATAAGGGATCTTAAACAATATAAATCTGCAATGCTTTTATTCACTTCCTTTTCTACTTGTACATATATTTAAAATCCTTTACAAAAGATATGTACACCTATACTACTATTTCACTATTCGTTTATACTGTTTCAATATTTTAAAATACATACACTTATCTCTTAGGTATAAGAATATTCTCAAATTAGTTAACAATATTTTCCACTTTAAATATAAACAGTAGGGTTAAAGATAAACATTATTCAAACATTGTCACTATAAACCCAAAACACTTCAACTTATCATTATCCTTAAACCATCCTGCTTAAAGATTTACTTATATTCAAAAGTATACTTAGATGGGTTAAAAACAAATGTTACTAAAATATTGTTTGCTATAAATCCAAAACCATTTTATACTTGTATTATCTTTAAAATATTCGTTTTAGAAATCTACTTATGTTCATTTTATAAATTACTTAACTTTTCCAAATTTATATGTATATATATATATACATACTTTCAAAATGCCGATAATTATGTTCTAAATATCTGTATAAAATATTATGTAAAAATAAATAATTTAGAAATTATAAAATACCATTTTAAATAAATTATACAAAATAAACCGTTTACTTTAAAATATCATAAATAATTACAAAAAATATATTTACATTTGAAACCACTTTAAAAATACTTTAAAACATGCTATAAACTTTCTTAAAAATATCTCATAAAAACAATTAATTTAAATTTGTAGTTTCAAACATTTTAAATCATAAAACTTGCTTGTATGAACACATAACAGCAAGTGTTATAGATTTTTGGTCAATAGAAACACCATTTCAGTGTTACAGATTTTTGGTCCAAAAAGCCAGTTTTAAACACTTCAAAGTTTGGCTAGCTTTCAACAAGTTAACTATCGATTTATGATCTAATTTTTTTACAGTAAGTAGTATACTCATAGTAGTTAAAAATCATGCAAAAAAACCCCTAAGAATTTCTTCTGAAATCATATTAAGAGTTCCCAAAATAAGGACTTTTACAAAGTGCCCATATAACGACCTTGCTCGCTATAACTTTTGCAACCTTTTGAACCTTTTCTATGCTTTTCAAAATCATTTTACTCACTTTTCTATACACTACTATACGTGTAGAGCACGACCAAAATATATTCTTTTATTCCCATCGTCTTTCGCCCTATTTCTCTCCCATCTAGCAATGCCTCTTCACCTTAATCTCCACGCCCCATCTGTTATCTATGGCAAAGAACCATAAAGGCAAATCGAGATTTATTTCCTCCATTGAAAATAGATCGATTACTAGATCTAGCCGTGTGTATGGTTCATCCTTGTTCTCCGCTCTCTATGTTCCTCATTCTATTGCTGCAGCACCTGGATCTAGAGTTTCTCCGCTTCTATCTGCTTGCGATGGTCATACTGACTTAATGGAATAGCCGATTTCGATGGATGCATTAGCTTTTGATTATCTTAAGCTATCTTCGACTATAGGTCGTATTTCAGGTATTACGAATCCAACTACTACCTATGCCATATCTCCTATCCTTCAGCATACCGTCTCAGCATGGAATGGCGATGTCCTGGGTAATGATAGTAGCGATGTCCTGGGTATCGATGTTAATGATAATAACATTCTGAGTTGAATTTAAAATCTGCTGAAAATGAAGTTTTTGAGGCTAATGTAGATTGTTTTGGTATGGATAAATCTATGAATGATTCTACTATGGTAATAGTTTATCATGAAAATGCACGATTATCTATTCGTCTGGTATCCAGTTCTGATGGTGTAATTAATAGATCAGCCAATACTACTAGCAAAGCGATTGATTGTTCAAGGATGGATATAAATGTAGTGGGTAACAATGAATCATTTTTTTCCCGAAATTGTACAAATACATCTCCTACTCATCATCAGCGGCATCCCCTTGATGTTACTGCTAATATACATGTAGCTGCCGCTTCTTTATAGGAAAGAATTCCACCAACAATAGCACATCAGTCGACTGAGCTGAATACATGATTAAAATGGTCCTCCTTATTCTCTACATTTCCAAAAAATGCGGGTGATTTTATTCCCCGTTATTTTGAATGGTTAACAAAGACGGGGTTATGATCCCCCTTCCGGAGGTAATTCAAGCAGGTATGATTATTGGTTGGACTATCTTGATGGGTTCGTTTTGGACTACAACCCACCTTATCTAGTGGTTAAGTATCATTGCTTCAAAGCTTGGCAACCAAAGGGTAGCCTCCTAGTCCACATGGACATCTCAATGTTTTTCTTTAAGTTCTCATGGCCTGATGGGAATCTTCGAATACTTAGTAAAGATCCTATATTTGTCAGAGGCAAACCTTTTATAGTCACTCTTTGGAGTTCGTCTGTTGACTGTGCCAGAGAGCAGGTTCTATCTATTCCCGTTTGGACTTATTTCTCTCATATTACCTCTATTTTGCAACCTATATTAGGACTAAACTGGCTAGCTAGTGCGGTAGGTAAAGTAAATGTTTTGATGCTAACACCGTAGCAAGGAAAAACTAGTCTATGCGAAAGCGCTGATTGAGATTTCTCTGGATAAGCCTTTACCAGATTCAATCAAAGTTAGAGTGACTAAGGATCAGGTAGCGGAGATTGTAGTTCATTATGGTTGGAAGCGAGAAATATGTACGTCCTGTCAGTCTTTTGGTCATATAGCATCAGCATGCTCTCGTATGTCATTTGTTGGTCCCTTCTCGACTCGAACCCCTCTTCCTAGGCCTCCGAACATGAAATGGATCCCAAAAGAGCGCATTGTTCCTCCTTCTGTGGCAACTTCCGTCCCCCTATTGAGCCTTTGGTGCCTTATATTATTCCTCCTCTCTTTGACACTGTTATGGATTCCTTAGTTCCTCTTGATACTTCTGATCCTGGATTTTCTCTGGCTGTCCTAGTTTCTGGTATTGTGTGGATTCCTATTGAGATGGCTTGGATCCATGTACAGTCCGACATCAGATATGACCCTACTAGACATGAATTCTATACTTTCGTTAGTGATGATGATGGTGAATCTAGGCATTTACGTTACTCTATAGATTATAGTGGACTTATTCTCTAGGTGGATGGAGCACATGGTAAGTGGAATCGATCTCTTCTCCTTGATGATAGCTGGGATAGGAGATATATATACAGTAGGGAACACCTGGGTTTTGTTTTGGATATAGTGTCTCACTTTGCATATTTTTTGCATGTGTTAGGCCTTACTGGAAGTGATTCTTCCTCCTCTTGGAGGGAGAAACCAATGTTTCCTTGGGTTATTTTTATAGCTACAGAAGCACCTTTGCTTCTAACCTATTATGTACTCTAAGTGGAATGACAACTATAAAACCATATTAGTTGTTTCTGTGCATTTGTAGAACACATTTTCTTCATTTATATACAGTGGCACGACTCATTATAAAGTCAGCTGGCTTTGCCAAAAAACATATTCTTTCATAATATATTCACAAATAACTATTTTAAAGAGGTTAAACACAAGGGATTTCGAAGTACACTTATAGCGACTATTTTACTTCAAACTAGTTTACACACACTTCAACTTCACATACAATCACAACAAACACGAATATTAGGCAAAGTCGTATATTTTAGAGGGTAATAACAATGAATATATCACATATAAAGTTGTCATTTGCTTTCCAAAGTAAGGGGAACTTGTATTAGTTCTTTATTTAACTTTATATTTACACAACAAACGTACACACACACACACAATATATATATATATACACTTCAATGAGGGTAAGCTCACCAATATCCATGATAACATCAAGCACAAGCATTCTATAACACATAAACACTTCGTACCATCACCAAACAAGCGAAAGATCCCACCTTTGATTCATTAATGCTCTCGGCCATATGGTCCTCCTTCCTTGCTCATGATTTTGGCCTCTTTTCTCCAATTTTATCCACTAATGCCTTACAAATCTTTTGATCCATGGATATTAGGTTTAATAAGGGGTCTTTGTTCAAAATTTGAGAGCATTTTGATAATTTTTGGATTTTACATGAACTTTTGAAGTGGAGTATATAATTTGAGAAATTACTTTGCTTGTGTGAATTTGTGATTTAACTTTAGAACATTTTCCTAAGGAGTAAGGGGTATCAATATGTGACATAATGAAGGTTATTAGGCTAATTTAAAACCCCCTTGGCTGGTCAAAACACACCCCACATCTTATTTGCATAATTTAAGGGGAAAATATCTCCTCTTACTTCACCCTTGTGGTTTCTCCACAAAAATATCTTTCCATGACCTCTTGCATGACACATCAAATGTATTTAGTTAATCATAAACATAAAATATTTTTGGTTACTAATCAATGGCACAATAACATATCAGACATGCTTAAGAAGTTTGGACAACTTTTATCAAATAAAAAAGCCATTTATCGATAAAACAATTTTCGGCCATATTATCGATATTTCTTCAAACTATTTCATTTTGTAAACACATTTCAAACACAATTTTACCTTCATGTTTTATCAATTAAAATAGGTTTAAATGATTATAAAATCAATTTAATCACATTTAAAAGATTCAAATATTTAAATACGAAGTGTTTGAAATTCCGCGTCACCACATTCTCCCTTACTTAAAACATTTCTTCCTCAAAATTCTAACATATCCAATTAACAAAAGAAACAAGCACAAATTAATACTTAACAATATTCCAAATCACTAGTAAACATAGCTCATGGTTTTTTCTGGTTCATAAGCCCTCTCATTGCACAAAGAGTATAAATAATCCACTAAGTGTATCTTACACTCAACAACCTCAAGTTATTACTTAGACGATTATTCAAGCTTTCCTAGAAAAAATTGAAGAGTCATTCTCTGAACTCTCCTAAGCCAACAAAACCTTAATATAAATATATTTAAGCCCGTATGATGTGTAAGGAACATCCATATGTAATATCTGATATGATCATTTGCTTGATCACATAAACTTCACTTTCAAACTAGTATAGATCACTTGACCTCTCTAGTGGGGACTTCGATTAGATTCCTTTATTAGAAACTTTCGTTTACCTTACATAGTCAAATATTATGATAGAAAACCTCAGGATCATATCAAGAGTCTATTTCAAATGTCCACCGTCGAGAATCGAGTGATAAATCTTTGTTCGAATCGATGTAAATTACCTAGAAATCTTATGCCCGGATCATAAATCAAGAACTATCATGCAAATAAAGTAGTGTACGTACAACTTATGTACTTTATTCCTATTGGTTTTTTAAATACACCAGTTACTTTTTAAATCACATTCATTTACAAAAATAGTATATCATTCAATACTAAAATCATTTATGAATCATTTTATAAACATTCTTCAAATTTATAAATGTTTTATAAAGACATAGCTTTATTTATAAAATATTTCATAAAACACTTAGCTTCAAGTTTTATAACGATCCAAAAGATTTGGGCTGTCCAAAATCACTGAAAAACTCATTTTATTTTAACAAATGAAACTCCCAAACAACACATCAAAACATGATGAACATACCACATTATCCTAGATGTATAGTTTACATGTGTTAATAAAATAACTCATCGAAGTTTCACTTATTTATTAGACACCCCTTTACTGTAAAGCGAAAACAAGAAAAGGTGTTATAATTATTTGGGCTATTCCACTACCACTTAGGCTCCCAAAATAGCATGCATACAAAACTTTTCTACATGAAAAGCTCATATCAAAATCTATTTTACCAAAAGTACTATGTAGCAAACTATGTCCCATGCATTTTATCTAAAATTTCTTTAAAGGAATTTTTGGACCTAAACACCCGAGTATTATTTCAAACTATTTGAAATAATAATACATACATATACCTTTTGTATATCAAATAATACTTTTGGTATTTAACCAAAAATCATTTTAAAAAGCGGTATCAAAGACTTTGGATAATAGTACTCAGTATCATGATCTCAATTTATAAACCAATTTTCCAAATATTTTCTTTGAAATCCATAATATATATATATATATCGAGTAACATCAAAATGGTACCAAGGAAACGGGTCCTACCAAGTCGTATAATACATCCATTTACTAAGAAGAGCAATACTCATGAGAAGTGCTTACCAACCGAACACATCCCTTATCCAATTTTAGTCACTTACGAGCCATGTGAATCAGCTAACATAATAATATAATATTTTGTTCCCCAATCGATTCTCCATTTTTGAAAGAAAACTCAAACTCGAACAAATATGAAGCTCTTTTCAAAATGTTAATATTCATAAATACTTTCGAATAACAATGTTATTATTTTCTCCAAAATCTTGAAAACCATTTTCAATGACAATAGGATTTCAGTTCGCAAAATATCAGTTTAAATCTTCTTATAAACCATATTTCATAAACCATACTTATATAAAATAACTTTCATAGAATTTTTTATCAAACTTCTTTTATTAAAGTTAACCGTTAACCCAAAATTATCACTGAACGCCTTATAATCAAACTTTGAAACTCAATTCACATGGTGTTCATTTCAATGCACCCACAGTTACCATCCACCCAACCATGCAGTAAAAAGGTAAATTGCTCATAAGCTGGTCGAGCATAAATCAACAATCAAATAACAATAACAATCCTTATAAACTAGCCGGGCATGGCTAAACTAATCAATGAGGGATAACAAATGACGATCGTCATTCCCTACATTAATTAAACTACCCTTACAAATCTTACTTACATAGATTACTTATATATATATATATATAAGATTCTTTATTTTCGTAGCTGGAATAATTGAAGGTATATTTTATAACAAATAAAAATACGCTCTCATATGTATAGTGCACTTAACTCATTCTAAGGCATTACTCACACCCTATCTCTAATGAGTTATACCTAACCAAAGCTAAGGTTCTTGCTTAACCTTCAGCTCTGATACCAAGTGTAGCAACTCGCCCTTTCGACCCTCAAAGTTGACACTAATACATCCATGGTATTCACACGCTGAACACTCAAGTGTCAGAAAGACAGTTTGTTAGGGTAAAATAAAAAGAATAAGAATAAGAAAAAGAATAAGGTAGAAGAGAACAAAACATCTGAACCTCACAATGGAACGATAACATATAATATCAAAAGGATAGAACAAAGTGTAACTCTAAGATATGGGTCATTTTAGAGTTATAATCCTGAGTACTATCACCAGTCTGGACAGTTATAACATCATTTCCTCATAAATGCTGATAATACATACTAGTAGTGCAGCGGAAATAAGAATACTTCAGTAGGTGTAAGCATCCAGCACATCTCCAAGACCTTCGAAGAATATCCAAAGAAAACCTGCCGTTCTCAAACTGCTTGAATGAGCCCCTGAGGAATTAAGGAAAAGATAAAACCGTAAGTCCGACATAAGTCTGGTGTGAGAAACATAAGAAATACGGTCCCCATATAATAATATTTTTTAAGACAACCAAATCAATGGAATAGGTTTTCCCCTCAAAAGAACAAAACCATCTAATAAGTACATATAACAATATAATAGATAATGTCTAGAGGGTAGAATACAATGAAAATCACTAAGGTACATTCGCATATAAACTTCCATTGGAGGTGCCCTTAGTACGTCGAGGTGGGCCTCCTGACATGGGTCAGAATAACCTTTTAAGTAGTGTATATCTTTAGATAAAATATACTATAAGATAAAAATAGCTGGTTTATGCCTGTAACACATGATCTCGAATATCATCACCCCCGCATGCATATCCTAATCATCTTTAGATATAGAGCTGATATATCCTTGGGTTAGCTAAACCTATTGTCTATTCGTCCTACTTTGGTTTCTGTCATTCTCATGTTCAACGTCTCATCACACGAGTATTCATCACTCAAATAGATCTCGAATCTCTCCATGGATTCAGGCATCTGGAATAGATCTCGAATCTTTACATGGATTCCAACATCTTAAATAGTTCATGAATCTCTATGTGGATTCCAGCATAAGTTTTTCGACGAATGCTAACGCAGTTCCTTCTCTTGGAATCACCTTCAAGATAGATAGTACAACATGATAATACGGTTCAAAATATTGACTTCTCCTTCATAGTTACCCTCAGGATGGACCATGAAACTTTATAACATATTACTTTAAGACCGCTTCTAAAACATAGAACAAGTAAATCAGTTTTAAAGTGGTTACGGTTACAAGTCGTCTCATATAAGCAAACTCCCCTGCTTACTGGACTCTTCAAAACCAATTGATAAATTTTTGATTAACTCAACTCTATTTCATTCAGAAATAAACAGACAATTCATAAGGGTAGAGAAAATCTCCTATCCAAACATATTTCCTTATCTCTTATCGAGCAAGACAAGTTCATATGTAGGATATAGAATCACTACGAGGATAGCTTTGCCGTATAATTCTCATATTTCTTTTTTATATTTCCTAAGTTAATTTGGGTAGTATTCGGATAGCAATGAAAACGATCAGATATCGAAACCAAGTCTCGTATACTTATCACATTTCCAACCTTCTCAACTTACACTATCCATCAGTTAAGAGTGAAGTCGATAGGTTAGAGCACTGTTTGCTTCCAAGCCCTACTCAAACATCTCGTAACTCTCACAGATAGAACAATCCAACTTTGGCAGTTTTTACTACAAAGTATAGGATTAAATAATTCCCACAGACAAGTAAACACACCAAGCAGTATTAAGTCATATAAGCCTTAATTCTTTTATTAATTAAAACTTCTTTCATCAAATAATACTTCCTTCAAAAGTAAGCGAAAAATATATAGGAGTCCTCCCTGAGAGAACTCGAATATATGTTCTAAAAGCAAGAGACTTTTCATATGAAAGAGTCCTCCTCCGGGTATCTCAAACCATATAAATCTACGATGCTTTTATGCACTTTATTTTTCTACTTATATGTATACACACACACTTAAAATTCCTTTACAAACTATATGTACATGTATATTACAACTTCACTATTCATGTATACATTTTCAATACTTCAAAATACAATCATATACGTACCTTCATGGTATAAGAATAATCTCAAATCACATAACAAGATTTTCCACTTTAAAATATGATAATACGGTTAAAGATAAATGTTATGTAACGACCCGCTATTTTGGACCATTCAAATCGACAATAAAACCATACATATCCGACTTGAATAATTCAAAATACCGAATTGTTAATTAAAATTTGGAAAAAGTTAAAATATACAATAAATAAATCAATCACAGATCACAAAGTAATATAATGCAGCGGAATAGATAAAGAATAGTAGTTCATGAAGCTACTATATACATCAGAGTTAGAAATAAAATACAACCGAATAGTTCAAATGTAGTGAAGTCTCCAATGCAACAGATGACTTCTCTAAACCAATCAACTGGAAAAGCTGGAATCTGAATCGATAGATGGATCTCCAAATGAAACCCCGAACTCCAAAGGTGAGTCTCTAATGCTGTATCACTCAGTCTGAGCGTAAAGCAAAACACAAAACATTCGAGTCAGGATTAACATTCTTATATCAATAAATCCAACTCAAGTGAAATATCAACTGAAATACAAATAACTTAAAAGATGTTTAGGATAACCATCCTCTAAGGGTCCATGGAACTATCTACAAGGTAGAAATATACACTATAACACCGTGGTCATTTCAGCTTAATTTATACTTCAAAACCAAATATCATTTCACTTCAAATATCTCTATATTTCCTAAAATAGTATTTATATATATTAAATAATTTATACAATAAAGTATTTTCAATTCCCTCAACTTAACAAATCGTTTAACATCAACCCGACCTTCCCATTTAAATTTAATTCAATCTCAATTTATCAATTTAAATTCGACTCAATTCCTAAAATAAACACTTCAATTTATCGATCTCAAATTCGGATTTGTAACCACAAATATACCCCTTTATATTTCAATATATTTCAAAACTTTAAGTATTCAACGTTTCAACTAAATTTTTATTCAATTTAGTTTTCTAAATAATAAATTCAAATTTGGTTCAACCTAAATTTCACTTTAATTCAATTTAGTTGCTAAATAACAAATTCAACTACGTTGATTTCAAATACAGATCCGAATCTCATCATAAACCATTTAAATTCCAATATAGTTCAAGGCTTTAATATTTAAATGTTCTATATAACAGTTTCATATAGATCTCGATTTAACCTCATTATTATTTAGTCTTGAAATACTCCCTTATTAGATTCAATATCATTTAAGTAACCTTAAATTACATTTTACTCAATATTTTCTTTAATTTTATTAAACGTGAAATATTCATTAAATCACTTAAATCAAAAATCCAGTTACAAAATCATACCTTTAAATTTTCCATTCAATAATTTCAAATCGATTTAATTAAATAAATCCTTATTTAAATACCATTTTTAATAAACCCAAATTTATCTCCCGATCTTAATTATTCAACTTTTTACAATGGTAAATTTTGAAATATAAATCTTAAATAATACTCAAACATATTATATGGATTAAATCAATCTCAATAATAATATTATTAAATATATATATAAAATTTCCATTTATATATATAATATTTTAAGAAACAATATTTATTAAGTCCCATATATTTCTTTTCAACTGTAGAAATTTATTTTCAAAATATTTATATGGACCAACGGTGTCCGCATATATTTTATATCATATAGTCAAGTGCTACAGATATTTATCATTTCAACCCGTACACTAAATATATACGGGTGGATATCATTTCAACCTGTAATCCCAAATTCAATTAAATGAAAATCGCTTGGGTTTATCATTTCAACCCATAACGATTTTCTCCTATTCTAAAGTCCGTTCGGGTATGTATCATTCCAACCCATAATGATTTCTATACTAACAGGGAACTTGCAGAGTGATAACAGATATGAAAATAATAATAACAATAGGCATATATCATCAAAATAAATATAAACAATGGGATATGGTGTCATATCCCAAAAGTGAACAGTTATAGATAATAGCATATATAACAATTTAAATAACTACAGCCTCATATTTCATTTGTCGTTTTAATTGAAATCAAATTTAATAAATAAAAGAACGTTAATCGTGAGTGATTGCTCAACTTTCGAGGTTAGAGAGATAGACAATGAAGTTGAGTTACGAAACCCAAGCCCAAATCTCAAAGCAAAGTAAGATCGGCACGAATCAACAATCAAAGCTGGTAAAAGAAATCGATTGGAACGGGTCAAATTAGCTCGATAAAAATTTGGGCGAGATGTATTTTTATATTATTATCCTCCTTAAACACAGTTCAAATTAAAGTATTTGTACATTTTATATAAGTCTTAAATTAAATATATTTATTGAAATCTAACATATAAAAAAAATCAAAACCAAATTCACTCTATCTTATAGTATATACGTTATATTTGAAACATTAATATCTGAAACTAAATGTACATAACCAAATTAACATCCAAAGATATACATAACAGTAAATAATGTAAGTTTAAAGAAATCTAATAGTTTAACCAAATGTAGACTTCCTTTACAAATAATATACTGTAATCATTATTAGTATTATTATTATTATTATTTTACCAAAATAAAAATATGCTAACACAATGCTAGTAGAAAAATGAAGAAAGGATGCTTATGCTTACCAATATTGACATGCAAACCTACATTTTATATGTACAATAAAGTGTGTACAAACAAACCTTTATATGGGGTGCTATATACATGTTTAAAAAATGTTATACATATATTGTTACACATATTCACAGCAGCCGTTATACCTAACTGGTATACATATTATATTTTAAACAACGCCTGATAATAGATGAAGGTAAAATAAAAATAATATACATACATACATACATACATACATACATATATATATATATATATATATATTATAACTAATACAAACCTATAAAGCTCTGAAATGTATAATAGTATATCTATACAACCAACCCAATGTGAAAATATGTACCCATGCAAATATCTAAAGTTTTTAGAAACAATACTTAGGCTTATATATATAAAATAAAATAAAACAATAACTTACTCACACAAAAAAAACACAATACTTAATGAGACAAATGCACAAGTTGTATTACCTTTCAAGATATCATATATATATGTTAAAAGTTTTCTGCAAGACAAAATGGGTGACAAGGTAGATACGGTTGTGTGTAAGAGTGTGAAAGAAGAGAGAGGGTGGAGAAAGAAAAATTGAGGAGAAGAAAGTGACAGTAGATCCTTGCTTTACCAAAAAAAAGCTTATAAAGGTGAAATAAAATGAGCCGTAAAAGAATTAATGAATACAAAAAAAACGTATAACTCAAAACGGTGTGGGCCTTAGGTAAATATCCATTCACATCTTTTTTTGACATATATAAAACGTATGAAAAGCTTTAAAATGAAACGGCTATATATTAATTATTATTATAAAACGTTTTAAAGTGATTAGGGAAATAAATATATGGAAGTTGATAAAGGAGAATGAAGAGACCCAAAAATGGAATGAAAAATAATAATTTTGAATTGATGGAAAAAAAGTAACATCTGGCATAACCCAAAGTTATAAAGGCAGAGGAAAACGCTTTGCACAATTTAAGGTGAGCTTTCAAATTTTTTTGAATGTTTTATAACTTTCCAGCTGTAGTGAAGAAAATGGAATTTTAAAGGCAAAAATTAAAGTGACCGTTCCAATTAAATGAATATAAAACGTATGCATGTTTTGTACATTCATACTTCCAAAATGGTATGACGTGGCAATGGTCGAATTTCAGTAAAAGGCGAAATAAATGTGAGAAATGAAATAAATAGGAATGAACCGCGTTTTTCCAAAACGAAACGTATGCAACAAATCAGCAAATAAATAGAAACGTGTAGGGAGATGAGTGAAATAAATAGAAAATGTTAAAATATAAATAAATATAACATACATGAAAAGGACAACATGACGATTTAGAATAAATAAATGAGAAATGTATATCCCTATACGTTTTAGTTTCAAAAAGGACAGAAAATTTTATCAAAAGTTATAAAGAGTTAAAAGCATTGAAACGTGGTTTCCGCTGAAATTTATTTTATTCCCAACTGAGATGAGAGAGAAAGGAAAAGATTTCAAACAAATGAATATATTCCAGATGAATGTAATATAAACGGTCGTGGAGTGGTTCATTAGAAAATTTAATTCAATTTATAATTGTGTGAGCTGTACGTTGATTTAAGGAAAAAAATAAAAGCAATTAATGGCTTGATTTAATAGTACGTTTCAAATTTGAAAAGAAAAGAGAAGTAAGGGTTGAAATTTTGATTTCAATTAAATGATCGCGTGAATGAGCAAATAGCAATTAGCAAATAGCAGAAAGAGAAAATGGAATATATGGTAGAAAAGGAATAAATGAAATGTGAACGGATAGAATGCAGATTGAAACAACAGAGAATTAAATATAAGGTGGGAAGGTGTGGCAATGCTCACCCATAGATTTAGCTAAAACCTTTAAAAGAAATTTATTATGGTATGAGTTGTACGGTTTTAAATTTGAAAAGTAGATAAATCCAAGTCATAAATTTCAGCACGGTTGACGCACGTTTTTATTGTTTCCGTCGCATATCGGATCTCAAAATACAAAAATAAATATACCGTAGTGATCAGTACAACGAGACATTCAAAATGGGATATAGATATTGGTGGTACGATTGAATTATAAAAATTCAAATTTTCACTAGCAGAAAAAATGCAGTAAAAGCGCAGAAAATAAGATCGACGGAGCTATAGAAGTCCAAATATGAGAAAACGAAAAATTGTATCTCAGTCAGAAGATGATTTAGAATTTTCTATGTAAAAATATCTAGGTCTTGAAAATAAATTTATTTTCACCAATTATTACTGATTTGAATTTAATAGAATTATATAATAAATAAACCTTCATATAATTAATTGAAAATTTACCATTTGCTACATTTAATTGTACGTAAACCAAATATTAAAACTTTATTTCAAAATATTATTACTAAAATTTCTCAAAATCCAAATTAAATACGTTATAAAACCAATTAAAAATTAATAAAATTTTGATGGGTCGTTACACTCTCCCCCACTCAAAACTTTTCGTCCCCGAAAAGGAAGGAGGTAGGAGAATAGAACAACCAGAAATAAAGGTAGATTGAAAGTCAAGGGTAAATAATTAATTTAAAACTATATAAATTTTACTTGAAATATTCATTTGAAAACTTCATTTGAGATTCAGTTATCTTTAATACTTTAAAATTTTCAAAACTCATTGGAATTTAATATGTTTAACTAACACCTTTATACGTATATGAAAGCTATTTGAAAACAATTATTTGCATCATTAGTTGTATTTACAAAGAAGCTATTGAAAACATTAAATCCATAATTCATAAATTTATAAATTTGTCTTTAGATACTTTTCAAACATTATTAATAAATCATTCACTTTAAATATGTTTTATTTAATTAATAACTTCAAAAATATTTATAACACTAAAATTTTCTATTAAACAATGTAGCATACAAATAACCAATATTTAAAAGATTATATTCAAAAAGGAAAGAAGGTAGATTCGGAAAAACAGAATCAAGGCGAACAACTAAAGCTGAGAAGATAAGGTAGATTTAAAGAATAGAATCGGGCACGAATCATAAATTTCAAACCATAAGAGTTTCAATTTCAAATATTAACACAAAATTTCTTTGTTGAAAAATACTTTTATAATAAAATACCTTTATATCGAAATAAATCTTTCTTTCATAAATATTTTTATAACTCGATATTTCAACAAGTTTATCCTCGTTCTTGCAGACTCTGGCCATGCGTTGATCAGGCGCAAAGCTAGAATTCTTCAAGTACTTAGTAGACTTGTTTCAACACCCAGTGAAAATACTTGAAAAACCTTTAAAACAGATATGGAAAGTACAATCCAAACAAAACAAACAAACCAAAACCTTTGTCCAACCATGGTTCGCAGATACACAATGGTTACGCCTAGATCCCCCAGGAAACAATCTGTATCTGTAAGCTTTCTCAGCCCTACGAGTTACGCCATGATGACTAGTAGAGTGTAGGATACACAATGGTTACGCCTGGGTCCCCCAGGAAACAATCCGTACCCCTAGGCCGTCTCAGCCAGTCAGTTTCGCTACTAATCGCGACCTACACAGATTGCAGGATACACAATGGTTACGCCTGGATCCCTCAGGAAAACAATCCATACCCTTTGGCCAGACTCAGCCTGGCAATTTCGCTATACGGTCGCGAGAGAAAAAAAACCATGGGTTACGCCACGGTGGGAACACTCGAGTATCACATCCGAAAAACCAAAAATCAAAGAGAATAATATCGATAGAATGAATTCACAATGTGGCCACAAAGCGGGTATCAAGTAGAAGGCATTTTCCATATCATTGCTTCGAAAATATATATATATCATATAGTACCTTTTCAAATACCTTCAAATATCATACTTATATAAAGTCCATTATATATAGGATTCTTTTTTTCAAATCGAATACTTTCCAAACAATAGTCTATCAAATCATACTTATATAGACTTCGATTATATAAAATTCTCTTTCCAAATTGAGTACCTTTCAAACCAATAGATTTCAAATCAACTTCATACTTATACAAATCCATTTTATATAAGTTCAACCACTCCCAAATCAAGTGCTTAATAATATAAGGTTCTCAATTTCAAATCATTTCAATATCAATTCAGTTTCAAATTCATATATGATTTCATCAAATTTTCTTCCAAATTAAATATCTAAATTTCAAAGTTCCCAAAATAATAGGTTTAGAAAATTATCCCAGTTTCCAAATTAAAATAATTCAAGTCAAACAAATTCATTTCCAAAATCACCATATAAGTACTGGTTTTTAATTTCAATTTAATTTCGAAACCAAATATTTTCTCAAAATCAATTATACTCAAAAGGTTTCCAAATTTATAATTATCCCTTTCAAACTTTTAAACTATCTATTTCTATTTGAAATATCCAATTTACCTTTCCGAAAACCATTATTCAAAACTATTTTTTTCTTCAAAACATTTCAAAACTAAATTTATATTCTTTGTCAAACATTTTATACTCTTCGAAATTTCTTAGCTTTGAAAATTTAATCTCGATTTGGAAGTGTTCGAACATTCAAAATAGTTAGGAAAATTAAATTTGCAAATTCAAGAGTTGAAAATCAACATAAATCAATAAATCAATTTCAATAGATAGGATTATACTAAATCAAATCCGAAATTCGAGGACCGAACACCGGTCTCACTTTAAATTGTTTCAAATATATACATATATCTTTCAAAAATATCACATTATATTTCGGAATTTGAAGTCAAAACGGTTTTACAAAATCACTCGCCTAGCGAAGCTATTAAAGAGGCCTCTCCCCCACTCTGAAACTCGAAAATCAATGTCAATGATGCATGCACTCTTCACCGAAATTAATTTCCGACGACATAAGTGAGTTATGAACTTCTATTTTCTTAAAAACTTCTTTGAAACTTCTTCAAAATTATTGGAATTCGTTTGAACTCATTTGAAACATTTCTTATTCGAAAAATACTTTTAAATCGTATTATTTTTATATATTTTCCAAAATCTTAAAACCAATTTCAAAATACCGGAATTCAATTCTCGAATTTCAAATTTAACCCTTTACTTATAAATCATTTTTATATAAATATATTTCTTATAAATTTCCAAAATTTTAAATCCTTTCAAAACTTTTATATATAGAATAACATTTCTTATTTGTTTTATTTATAGGTATATAATCCTTATCGAAAACATTTTTACTTTTATATATAGAATAAAATCATAGTTATCAAAATAATAATTTCGGTATAAACAATTTCAAAAATACAACATACCCGATTTTTCAAAGGGTGATTCAAGAATGGATTTCAAAACAAAGATAGACATTTAAATTAGAGGAACTCCAATCAATAGAATCCTGATTCGAAGATAGACTCGATCGAAGATGAGATAATTAAATTACAAAATAGAAGATGGATATACTTCTACAAATCGCGGCGACCTTAATCAGGTCAACCGTGACCTTAGGAATATAATCGATGCGGAATTCCAAAACAAATCGACATTCGATCGCCAGAGATAGAATTCATCATATCAAGTATAGCAGCATCGTAAACCGAGGATACAGAAATCTTCGATGAATCAATGCCGATTGTAAAGGAGTTTTCACCTCCTTTACAAAACATTCAGTGGAGTTATGGGATACTCCAGAATCAAACGAATATAAATAGAAAGACACAAGAATGAATTTCGGAATCGAGGGACATTCCAAAATTCAAAGAAAATCGAGTCAGAAAGGAAGAGATTCAACTCGAACGAAAGTGATTCTGTATATAAATTTACCATATATGCTAAGTTTTTTCCTAGAGCCAAAGCTTTGATACCAACTGTAACGACCCGCTATTTTGGACCATTCAAATCGACAATAAAACCATACATATCCGACTTGAATAATTCAAAATACCAAATTGTTAATTAAAATTTGGCAAAACTTAAAATATACAATAAATAAATCAATCACAGATCACAGAGTAATATAATGCAGCGGAATAGATAAAGAATAGTAGTTCATGAAGCTACTATATACATCAAAGTTAGAAATAAAATACAATCGAATAGTTCAAATGCAGTGAAGTCTCCAATGCAACAGATGACTTCTATGAACCAATCAACTGGAAAGGCTGGAATCTGAATCGATAGTTGGATCTCCAAATGAAACTCCGAACTCCAAAGGTGAGTCTCTAATGCTGTATCACTCAGTCTGACCCGAGCGTAAAGCAAAACACAAAGTCAGGATTAACATTCTTATATCAATAAATCCAACTCAAGTGAAATATCAACTGAAATGCAAATAACTTAAAGGATGTTTGGGATAACCATCCTCTAAGGGTCCATGGAACTATCTACAAGGTAGAAATATACACTATAACACTGTGGTCATTTCAGCTTAATTTATACTTCAAAACCAAATATCATTTCACTTCAAATATCTCTATATTTCCCAAAATAGTATTTATATATATTAAATAATTTATACAATAAAGTATTTTCAATTCCCTCAACTTAACAAATCGTTTCAACATCAACCCACCTTCCCATTTAAATTAATTCAATCTCAATTTATCAATTTAAATTCAACTCAATTCCTAAAATAAACACTTCAATTTATCGATCTCAAATTCGAATTTGTAATCACAAAAATACCCCTTTATATTTCAATATATTTCAAAACTTTAAGCATTAAACGTTTCAACTAAATATTTATTCAATTTAGTTTTCTAAATAATAAATTCAAATTTGGTTCAACCTAAATTTCACTTTAATTCAATTTAGTTGCTAAATAACAAATTCAACTATGTTGATTTCAAATACAGATCCGAATCTCAACATAAACCATTTAAATTCCAATATAGTTCAAGGCTTTAATATTTAAATGTTCTATATAACAATTTCATATAGGTCTCGATTTAACCTCATTATTATTTAGTCTTGAAATACTCTCTTATTAGATTCAATATCATTTAAGTAACCTTAATTACATTTTACTCAATATTTTCTTTAATTTTATTAAACGTGAAATATTCATTAAATCGCTTAAATCAAAAATCCAGTTACAAAATCATACGTTTAAATTTTCCATTCAATAATTTCAAATCGATTTAATTAAATAAATCCTTATTGAAATACCATTTTTAATAAACCCAAATTTATCTCCCAATCTTAATCATTCAACTTTTTACAACGGTAAATTTTGAAATATAAATCTTAAATAATACTCAAACATATTATATGGATTAAATCAATCTCAATAATAATATTATTAAATTTATATATAAAATTTCCATTTATATGTATAATATTTTAAGAACCAATATTTATTAAATCCCATATATTTCTTTTCATCTATAGAAATTTATTTTCAAAATATTTATGTGGACCAATGGTGTCCGTATATATTTCCTATCATATAGTCAAATGCTACGGATATTTATCATTTAAACCCGTACACTAAATATATACGGGTGGATATCATTTCAACTCATAATCCCAAATTCAATTAAATGAAAATCGCTTGGGTTTATCATTTCAACCTATAACGATTTTCTCCTATTCTAAAGTCCATTCGGGTATGTATCATTTCAACCCATAATGATTTCTATACTAACAAGGAACTTGCAGAATGATAACAGATATGAAAATAACAACAACAACATGCATATAACATCAAAATAAATATAAACAATAGGATATGGTGTCATATCCCATAAGTGAACAGTTATAGATAATAGCATATATAACAATTTAAATAACTACAGCCTCATATTTCAATTGTCGTTTCAATTGAAATCAAATTTAACAAATAAAAGAACGTTAATCGTGAGTGATTGCTCAACTTTCGAGGTTAGAGAGATAGACAATGAAGTTGAGTTACAAAACCCAAGCACGAATCTCAAAGCAAAGTAAAATCGACGATCAAAGCTGGTAAAAGAAATCGATGGGAACGGGTCAAATTAGCTCGATAAAAATTTAGGCGAGATGTATTTTTATATTATTATCCTCCTTAAACCCAAAATTCAAATTAAAGTATATATACATTTTATATAAGTCTTAAATTAAATATATTTATTGAAATCAAACATGTAAGAAAAATCAAAACCAAATTCACTCTATCTTATAGTATATACGTTATATTTGAAACATCAATATTTGAAACTAAATGTACATAACCAAATTAACATCTAAAGATATACATAACAGTAAATAATGTAAGTTTAAAGAAATCTAATAGTTTAACCAAATGCAGACTTCCTTTACAAATAATATACTGTAATCATCATCATCATCATCATCATTATTATTATTTTTACCAAAAATAAAAATTTGCTAACACAATGCTAGTAGAAAAATGGAGAAAGGATGTTTATGCTTACCAATATTGACATGCAAACCAACATTTTATATGTACAATAAAGTGTGTACAAACAAACCTTTATATGGGCTGCTATATACATGTTTAAAATATGTTATACATATATTGTTACACATATTCACAGCAGCTGTTATACCTAACTTGTATACATATTATATTTTAAACAACACCCAACAATAGATGAAGGCAAAATAAAAATAATATATATATATATATATTATAACTAATACAAACCTATGAAGCTCTGAAATGTATACTAGTATATCTATACAACCAACCCGATATGAAAATATGTACCCATGCAAATATCTAAAGTTTTTAGAAACAATACTTAGGCTTATATATAAAATAAAATAAAACAATAACTTACGCACATGAAAAAAAACACAATACTTAATGAGACAAACGCACAAGTTGTATTACATTTCAAGATATCATATATATATGTTAAAAGTTTTCTGCAAGACAAAATGGGTGACAAGGTGAGATACGGCTGCGTGTAAGAGTGTGAAAGAAGAGAGAGGGTGGAGAAAGAAAAATTGAGGAGAAGAAAGTGATAGTAGATTCTTGCTTTACCAAAAAAAAGCTTATAAAGGTGAAATAAAATGAGCCATAAAAGAATTAATGAATACAAAAAAAAAACGTATAACTCAAAAGGGTGTGGGCCTCAGGTAAATATCCATTCACATATTTTTTTGACATATATAAAACGTATGAAAAGCTTTAAAATGAAACGGCTATATATTAATCATTATTATAAAACGTTTTAAAGTGATTAGGGAAATAAATATATGGAAGTTGATAAAGGAGAATGAAGTGACCGAAAAATGGAATGACAAATAATAATTTTGAATTGATAGAAAAAAAGTAACAGCTGGCATAACACAAAGTTATAAAGGCACAGGAAAACGCTTTGCACAATTTAAGGTGAGCTTTCAAATTTTTTCGAATGTTTTATAACTTTCCAGCTGTAGTCAAGAAAATGGAATTTTAAAGGCAAAAATTAAAGTGACCGTTCTAATTGAATGAATATATAACGTATGCATGTTTTGTACATTCATACTTCCAAAATGATATGACGTGGCAACGGTCAAATTTCAGTAAAAGATGAAATAAATGTGAGAAATGAAATAAATAGGAATGAACCGCATTTTTCCAAAACGAAACGTATGCAACAAATCAGCAAATAAATAGAAACGTGCAGGGAGATGAGTGAAATAAATAGAAAATATTGAAATATAAATAAATATAACATACATGAAAAGGACAACAGGACGATTTAGAAATTAATAAATGAGAAACGTATATCCCTATACGTTTTAATTTCAGAAAGGACAGAAAATTTTATCAAAAGTTATAAAGAGTTAAAAGCATTGAAACGTGGTTTCCGCTGAAATTTATTTTATTCCTAACTGAGATGAGAGAGAAAGGGAAAGATTTCAAACAAACGAATATATTCCAAATGAATGTAATATAAACGGTCATGGTGTGGTTCATCAGAAAATTTAATGCAATTTATGATTGTGTAAGCTGTACATTGATTTAAGAAGAAAAAATAAAAGCAATTAATGGCTTGATTTAATAGTACGTTTCAAATTTGAAAAGAAAATAGAAGCAAAGGTTGAAATTTTGATTTCAATTAAATGATCGTGTGAATGAGCAAATAGCAATTAGCAAATAGCAGAAAGAGATAATGGAATATATGGTGAAAAGGAATAAATGAAATGTGAATGGATAGAATGCAAATTGAAACGACAGAGAATTAAATATAAGGTGGAAAGGTGTGGCAACGCTCACCCATAGATTTAGCTAAAACCTTTAAAAGAAATTTAATATGGTATGAGTTGTACGGTTTCAAATTTGAAAAGTAGATAAATTCAAGTTACAAATTTCAGCACCGATGACGCGCGTTTTTATTGTTTCCGCCGCGTATCGGATCTCAAAATACAGAAATAAATATACCATAGTGATTAGTACAACGAGAAGATCAAAATGGTATATAGATATTGGTGGTACGATTGAATTATAAAAATTCAAATTTTCACTAGCAGAAAAAATGCAGTAAAAACGCAGAAAATAAGATCGACGGAGCTATAGAAGTCCAAATTTGGGAAAACGAAAAATGACATCTCAGTCAGAAGATGATTTAGAATTTTTCTATGTAAAAATATTCAGGTCTTGAAAATAAATTTATTTTTACCAATTATTAACTGATTTGAATTTAATAGAATTATATAATAAATAAACCTTCATATAAATAATTGAAAATTTACCACTTGCTATATTTAATTATACGTAAACCAAATATTAAAACTTTATTTTAAAATATTATTATTAAAATTTCTCAAAATCCAAATTAAATACGTTATAAAACCAATTAAAAATTAATAAAATTTTATGGGTCGTTACTTGTTATTTAAACATTGTCACAATAAACCCAAAACACTTCACACTTATCATTATCTTTAAAGCATTCTTTTTAAAGATTCACTTATATTCAAAAATATATTCAAATGAGTTAAAAACAAATGTTACTAAAACATAGCTAACTATAAACCCAAAAACATTTTATACTTGTTAATATCTTTAAAATATTCATTTTAAACACTTACTTATATTCATTTTATAAAATACTTAACTTAAATTTTCGAAACTTATATATAAACATTTATAAAATACTTATAATTATGTTTTAAATATTTTATAAATTATTATGTAAAATAATTAACTTAGAAATTAAAAGAAAATGTTTTAAATAAATGTTACAAGCAAATCCTTTACTTTAAAATATCATAAATGATTATTAAAAATATATTTAAACTTGAAATTAATTTTAAAATACTTAAATACCAGCTATTAAACTTCTCTAAAAAGATCTCGTAAAAACAATTAATTTAAATATGATTTTAAACATTTTGAAATCACAAAACTTGCTTATAACAACATATAACAGACAATGTTGTGAAAGGTCAACAGAAACACCCTTTTAGTGTTATAGATTTTTAGTCCAGAAAACTAGTTTCAAGCACTTCATAGTTTGGCCAGTTTTCAATAAGTTAACAATCAATTTAAGTTCTGAAATTTTCACACTAAGTATTATGCTTAGAGTACTTGAAAACCATGTAAAGAAACCCCAAAGCATATCTTCCAAAACCATATTAAAATTCCCAAAACAAGGCCTTTTACAAAGTGCTCATATAACGACCTTTCTTGCTATAACTTTTGCAACTTTGTCCAACCATTTATATACTTTGCCAAACCTTTTCCTTACTTTTCTCCACACTACAAAGCCGAAGCAAGAGGTGCGTAGCAGCGTAACAGCTTACAGTAGTATGTGGCTTAACTTTACTGCCTTAATGCGCCGTTAGTTCTTTAAGGTCCTAATAAGGTGCTCTTACTATAAGTGTAGTGCACAACCAAATTATATTCTTTCATAAGATATTCACATATAACCATTTTAAAGAGGTTAAACACAAGGGATTTCGAAGTACAATTATATCGACTATTTTTCTAAAAAACAAGTTCACATATAATCACACCAAACATGTATACACAAAATTGAGGCCAAGTTATATATTTTAGAGATTAATAGAAGTGAATATACAACATATAAAGTTGTCACTTACTTCTCAAAGCAAGCGAGGGTCCAAAAGTTATAACTTGCATTAGTTCTTTACACTTTATATTTACACAATAAACACACACACACACACACACACATATACACGCTTCAATGGTGAGTAAGATCACCCAAATCCATGCTAACATCAAACATAAGCCTTTTATAACACGTGTACATTTCCTATCATGACCAAACAAGCCAAAATATCTTCCCGTGACCTCATACATAACATCATCAAATGTATTTAGTTAACCACAAACACAAAAATATTTTTACTTGCTAATTAATAGCACATAACATATTAGACATGACCAAGAAGTTTAAACAAATTTTATCGAGTGAAAAGTCATTTATCGATAAAACGATTTTCGGCCACATTATTGATATTTCTTCAAACTATTTATTTTTATAAACACATTTCAAAAACAAGTTTACCTTCATGTTTCATTAATTATAAGGGGTTTAACATGGTTATAAAATCAATTTTAATCATATTTATTGAAAATTTAAATATTTAAATAATTCAAGTATGAAGTATTCAAATTTCTAGATCGCTACATTCATATCAAAGTAATGGAGATGAAAGAGAAGAAGATAGTGAAAAGAAGTTGTTAAAAATTCATTTTCCAAAGCCTTTATGTAGAAGGTGAAGAGATACGACTTTTGGTGAAAGGCTAAAGAGACATGGCCATTCTTTTAAATTTGAAATCTTTTCCAACGGTCACTATGTCGATATAAGTTAGATGGTATGTCAACATATGATAGTTGATTTTTCTAAAAGACTTCTCAAAGATTGCTATGTCGATATACGCTCAATGGGTATGTCGACATACGCTACTTGATTTTAAAAAACATTTTATAAAACTATTTTTGATTTTCAATATTTATAAAATTAATATTATATATTTATAAAAAGATACTACATATGAAATAGAGTTTAGTAGAAGAGAAAATTCAAAGTTATCTTCTGCAGGGCCTTGAACAAAAATTCTGAAATTCAAAAAAAGTAACAACTTATAATATCTTATCCTTGAATCTCATATGTCCTTCTAGTCCTGTCCTAGAATCGCTTGTGTCTTTGTAGTCTCTGCTTGTTTTCCTCTTATCTCGATTCTTCTTTGTCTTCATATATTTCTCCTAAGTCCTTTTACTGATCCTTCTCGATGTATACTCTATATGAACTATATATTCCTGCAATACTAGTATACCTGAAATTCCTACACAATTACACAACGTAGAAAATCATTATCAATAGTATTTTGGTTGTTGTCACCAAAATCAATATTTAAGGTATTAATAACTCGCTCGTGTGAACTCATCTTTCGGTAACAATATAGACGTTAAATGCTAAAGGACTTTGCTAAAACAAAGTGGTGGATATGAGTTCAGTTACTTACATATCATCTATGAAAATTCTAATCATATAAGCTACATCTTAAGCAACAATATATTATGCATATTTCCACTTTGATATTAGTATATCACTTAAATATCTAAAGCTTGATCAATGGTTGAAATTTCGAATATTTTCTTTGGAATTATAAAGTCTAACGTTAAAGTCCCTTTGTTCAATCTGATAACATTTGTTCATTAACCAATTTTCTTTGGCCAATAACTTTGACTCTAAGTTGGCTACCAATTAGGTTGATACCAATCTTCCTTTGAAGAGAAGAATACTCTCTTGAATAGTGTTTTCAATTCAGGTGGTTCAAATTATTCCCACTATGGCCTCAACACGATCATTATTATTGTGTGATTGATGATTTAAAGTATAGTTTAGAAACTTAAGATTCACAGTACTTTCAAGTCAAAAGACTACTGCACATCATCACATGAGATCTTCTATTTGACTTTTAACCCGTTGAAAGTCTCCATGAGTGATTCTATAATTTTTCTAAACAACTACATATATCTTATCCGTTGGTGCCCCCTAAGGTCATGGGTAATTCACCATCAATCAAATGGAGAGTGTTATGTACAACGCTCTCAATAGATATAACGATATCCCTGCTCGCAACTTGACTAAATTTAAGGACAAAATATTTTTTTATACGATTCAATACCCACGGTTACGAACACATTCATAACTGCAGATTAAATACTTCCTTGAGGATTCTCTACTTATATATATTAAATGTGTTTTAAACATTGATTATAACGACATATACAATAGAAAATAAAATTAAAAGCCTAATTTATTTCAAACAATTTCCACTACAAGAATTAAGTTATATAATCAAATTATATAGTGTCCCCTAGGATATGCCTTTAATTCTATCGATTTAAAAAAAAATTCATATAAAAATTAAATTATATAGTAAATTACGAAATTAGGGAACACCCTTAACTATATTCATTTCCCACTTGAAGTTGGCGCCAACTGTTGTGCCTCTCGTCTATGCCTTCGATCAATCTTCCTAAATTAAACAGAGAAAGGGCCTTAGTGAAAGGATATGCATGATTATCATTAGTATCTAATATCTTAATCATCGCTTCTCCATTATTGATAAACGATCTTGTCATGTGGAATTTATGGAGAATGCATCTCGAGTTTTTGTGAGCTCATGGTTCCTTGGAAATATGTACTGCTACATTATTGTTCTTAATACATTAGCATCAGACTTTCAATGTTGGAGATCACTCATAGCTTTTTAACTAATAATTACATAACATTTCCTCTTTTTTGTCATCATTTAAGGTGATGTACTCAGCCACTATGATCGAATCTTCCATAACTTCTTACTAGATACTTTTCCAACTTATGACCTTCCATTGAAGGTAAACATGCATCCTAAGACTAATTTATTATTTTTGCATTGAAAGCTTAAATTTGAATGCCTAATCATAAGGAGTTCATTGTCACCTCAGATCTAAAACAAATCCTTGGTATTTCTCAAATACTTTAAGATAACCTCAGCCGATGTCTAATGATTTTTGTTAAGTTTTGACTAATATCGACTAACTGCACCGAAGTAAAAAGTGGCATTTGGTCTAGTACATATCATTGTGTACATGATGGATCCTATTGTTGAAACATAAGTAATCCCATTTATACACTTTATCTCCTCAATCCATAGATAGGGTATCGTCTTATAAAGAATAATTTCATGCCGCTTTAGAACATTTCCGCACTTAGAATTTTTTATACAAAAGGTTCAACATTTATCAATATAAACCGACTGGGAAATCCCAAAATCCTTTTAGAACCATCCTTATATCTCTTTATACCTAGTATATAGGATGACCCTTCCAAATATTTCATCCAGTGTTGTTGGAAACTGAGCTTTCGTTGATAGTAACATCGGTACATCATTATCAATTAGTGCTAAATCATCAACGATAAAACTAGAAACGTTGTAGCATCGCCTTATTCTTTCCTATATACACAAGCTTCTCCATATTTTCACTGAAACCATACTATTTGACTACTTTGTAAATACATTTATTCCAACTTCTTGGTGCTTTCTTAAGACATCGGTATCTCTTTCATTGCTCCCTTTGAATGGTGCTAAGCCATTTTTCCTTTGAGACATGATTTAAGAGCATCAAATGATTTGAATCAAAATATAGGAGAAAACCTTTGTTTCTCAAACATTTTAAGCATTTCTCACTTATATAGCCTAAGTTTGCAGTGTCATAAGTAATTATCATTAATTTTAGATGCATATTATTTTCGGTAGAAAATACATAATCATAGTTAAGTATATAAAATCTATGTTTAAATCTATCAAAATAAAGTTTTATTTCTATAAAATAGATTTATAATATTTTTATTAAAAATTAAACTGTAGTCGCTTTTAGTCAAACAGGAGACAAATAATTACACCACTAAAGTTCGATCAAAAGTAGACATTATAAAAACAAAATTATATCCACTAGAAAGCTTAACATGGTAATATCTCACTATTATGGCAGCCAAAGTAGCTCCATTTGAAATTTGAAATACGATGGCCCTTCTTGTTACAGATCTTTTCCTCCTAAGTCCTTGTAACAAAATACAAATATTGGTTCTGGATGTAGTATCTAAACCTAAGAAGAAGCACTTATTGGTGAACATTTTCCTATAAGAAAATGCCTTTTCGAGAGAAATAAGATTCTTGCTTTCGTCTAATCATCTTTAAATATTGTAGATGGTTTCTTTTCAAGTGTCCCTTTTTAGAGAAAGATGACAGTTACCCTTCCCCCTTAGCCTTGGCTTTACCTTTTCTACATATCGACGTACATTTTCTCTACTTTGAACAATTCAAAGGAGAACCATCCTTAATCGTGAGCACAATACCTGATTCTTTCATAACCATGCTCTTAATCATCCTTAAAATATTGGCAAAATCCATAATAGTACACTTTAATGAATTCATATTGAAGTTCAATATGAAGGAATCAACGGAAGATTCAATGATCCAAGTATCAATTCAATATGCAATGCTTGATTAAGAGTTGTTCCCAACTCAACAAATATTTCTATATATCCAACCATATTAAGTAGGCAAACTTTGATTAGAGTCCCTTGCTCATCTTTGCATGAAACTATTTTCATGAGACCTCTTACCTTATGGAACGAGATTATTAACCATACAACTTTTATAGGTGCTTTGTAACGATCCGATTTTTCGACCTCCGAAAATCGACATCAATGCAGTCCACTGTAACAAATACCAAACAATCGAATGCTGGAAAACCAAACCATTAGAGCTAAAGAAGAAGGAGGTAGAACAAAAGGAAACAAAACAACAACGGAATCTTACCATCACCATGGAATAAAATATAATAGATAATAACTGATCTTTACACAAATAGAAACTATATCTGTTTTATACATTACACCATCAGAGTACATCAGAATCAAAAAATTACTGGACAGTTATATTAACTTGTCCTCACAACACTGTGTATACAGCTAATCAAACACGGTGGAATATTCATCAAATACGTGTGATACATCTCGTCGTCCAGCTCGTCTCCTGAGCTCCACAACATCCTTTCTTATATCTGTAATACTCGGTCTGACCCGAGTATTATAGTTAAATAACACCCAAGTCAGTCTGGAAAACCAGCATGAGAAAAACACACTCAGTTGGATTATTAAAGTTTTCAAAACCATTTTGAAATCAAAGGTATCTCGTAACACCATGCCACAAATAAAGATGCCGGGTTTTTACCTTAGATGACCAAAATATTTTTTTTATCAAAATCCGTCTGATATTATAATAGTGTCTATAGAAAGTAAAATAGAATCTAGTTGAAATGCTTGCATCTCATGTTTCAGCAATAATTGGGCACAATCAAAACCGTACAAGCGCTTATTGGAGATTGGATTCCATACAATGGCAAAGCTAGTGGGGTACCGTCCGTCATAGTACGTGGTGTAGATCACCGTGCCGATGATCCATTCTAATCCCTTGCATCACAAGGCCGGAGCTACCCCTTACTCGGTAGTCCGAATAAGTTCACCCCGCGGTTGGGATCAACAACCTCCCACATAGCCGAAATAAAGGGACATCTAGACATGGGTGACCTTACCCTAATTGGTTGCTAGCCACTTCGCCATGTGTGCACCTCCCTTGTTTTAGCCATTCCCGGTTAATGAGGCTCGAAGCTATGCGTTACCTTTTTACCACACTTTTACTTAGAATGCTCATCGTCCTTCTAACGATGTTCTGAAGCATTCGTCCATACAAGTTCGTTCCGGGTTCGAACGGAACCGAAGGCACTACTCCTACTACATCCATTTTGGAATCACCCTCAAGATTAGTAGCGATTAGCCCTTGCACTTCACCGCTCCATCTTCAACTCCCAACTCTTGTCTTTCTCACGAAAACATTCAAACCAGATTGAAGTGATTTTTGAGAAATTAATCCTGATCCCGGTCTCTTCGAAACGATCAGCGCGTTGGCATGATAGTCGGTTATTTAACTATCAAATAACATTCACAAACAACCATCAGATTTAAATAATTTACAAATTATTTATTTCAAAATAACTTCGCAAGCTATTTTCCATACTTCAACCCTTCGAAAACAGTTTCAAACCACCATTCTCTCATGGAATAAATTTTCCAAATATTGTTTATTTCCACTGAAAATCACCAAGTCCAAATACTTTAGATTTTAAAATAATCTAAATCACTTTATTCTAAAATATACTTTAAAATATTTAAATTAAAACTACTTAAACATTTTATTCAAAAATACATACCTTAAAAATATTTAAAATAAAACTACTTTATTAATAAAACAAATTTAAAAATAAAAATAAAAGTTAAGCCAAACTAAATTTTAAGATAAGAGGTACGAAATTCTATACAAGTTTTCAAACAAAACTTAACTAAACTATCTTTAAAATAAAAATATTTTATAAAATATAAATATTAATAATTATCCTTTTAAACCATAATACCAATTAACCTTTTAAAATAATTACCACTATAACTAATTTAATAAATATTTACCTTTAAAAATTTTGACAACTTAAATAATAATTTCTTAAAAACATTCCTTTTAAAAAAATTAAAACTTTAACTTATACTTAAAAGTTTGCTTGAAAACTTACTTGGCTTTTCAGGGAAATACACTTTTCTTTTGTACCTTTAAAAATAAACCACTATTTATTTTTAAAACAAATTACCCATTCCTTTAATACTTCCAAATATCCACCGATATCTTATACCACTTTATAAACTCAATTTATAAATTCCATAGTCCCATCTTCTTTTAAAACACAATTTCAAACTCTAAATCAATTTCCAAATCGATTTTCAGATTTTACTCCATTTTAAAATAAATTCCATTACTTACTCAATTATATTTCAAAACCCATTAATATCAGATTTAACTTCTTTATTATGATTTTAAATCTTATTTAAACTGAAAATACCAATTTCATATTTATTTCAAAATTCTTCTTTTATTCCTTCCACAACCATTTAAATTTTGAAGTTAAAAATTAATCTTTATTCCTTTAAATATTATCACTTACGTTTAAGAATTCATTTATTCCTATTTATTCAAAAATCTCCTTTCCCACACTTGGAATTTATTCATTAGAATTTAAAAATCAACTTTTATCCTTTTCCAATTCATTCTTTAATTTATCCAAATTCTCTATAATTATTTTACTTAAAAATTCCCTATTTTATTTTCCATAAAAAATTCAATCTTTATCTTTGATAACTCAATATACCCAAATATATTCAATCAAACCATAACATTCAATATTTTCAATCACCAATATAATCTATCTCAAATTATCAAATAAATCATATCACAGAATATTAAAACAATCTAAATATTTTGAGGGATCCAGTTGGATCCCTCCAACCTGTTTCCCTGCATCCATAGATGTTAGTACAATATAAAAATATCAATCCCACTTCAAGATGGGATATCGCGGTATATGGGGTCATCCGCTATTCTGCGGGCTCATAGGCTCTCATTCGCTATATAATGGGAAATCAATCACTCAAATATATACTATATTTAATACTACATAATATACCACATCCAGACAATTCGATCATTCAACAAATCATTTAAATTTGACTATTCAAATTTAATGGGTATTCCAAATGAGTGAGATTAACTCACCTTTGAATTTTTCTTTGCAATCCATCCCCATCATGACTATTCTCTCCTCGATTTTGGACCTTGTAACAAACATTATATGGTTTATTAACACTCTGAATAATCGGATAATCAATTATCATTTATTAGTTTAATTTAAACTAATTTTCCTTTAAAAAATCTTTTAATAACTCAAAATAATTAAATAGGTTAATTTAAACTAAACTAGTAAATTAAAAATGTATATAGGTACATTTACTTTTCTTTCGAAACTACATATACATATACTTAATAAAATTAATTTATATAGATTTAAAATTTTAAATGTTATGTATAACTCTTCACATTTCAAAATTCCTATATACCTTTCCCAAAATCCTTTCTATATATAACTTCCCTATTTACCTATAAATATAATTAAATTAAAATAGGCAGGTACTTATATATATGCATTATATATTTCTTTTTTTTCTTACCGTATACATACACACGTACATATAAATTTTGAACTGAAAATAAATTGCCTTAGATACATTGCTGTTATTATATTCTTATTTATCTAACCTACCAGTATGCAAAAATTAAATCAAATAAATAAAATAAATAAAATAAAATAAAAAAAGATTACCCAAAACCCTACTACAACAACACCTCGGCCCTCACCACCAAAACCCCACTCCAAGCGACGTCGACTAGCTTCGCGAAGAACCGCGACCTGACACTAGCATGCCCAACCACTGCCGGCCTCGCAAACCGCCAAGCGCCATCCCAAATCGAACACGAAAGCTCCACCTCCTCATCATCAAAATCAGCATCAGCCTCGACCGCCATTGCTCCCTCTACTGCCGCGACCCCAACTATAGCCACCCCACGAACTTGAACGAGAAAAGAAAAAGCAGGCGAGCGACTCCTTCCGTTCAGGCGAACCGCCATTACCAGTCGTGAATCCTATCACCACGACACTACAAAATGCTGCCCCTAGATCTCGAGCATGAAGTCAGTTCGGCAATTTGGATTTACTTTTTTTTTAAAAAGAAGCCCGGTTCTTCTCTTTGTTTATTTTGCTTTCGAACGAATAGAATTGGGGAGAAAATTATTGTTGTCATTATTCTTTTGATTAGCTCGGCTTGAATTGAACAAGAGGGGAAAAGGAACGAGACGAAGTATATTTATTTTTTATTTTTTTATTTTTTTTAGAAATGACGCGTGTCCCTAAGAAAGACACGTGCTTTAAAATTGTTTACGTGTCTGCAAAGACACAGTATTTCAATGCAATACTATTATTTATTTTTTAAATTTAAAATTCAAATTTAAACCGTCTAGAAATTACAACTCAAAATTCCGAACTCCTATCGAGGCGTGCCGCTAGGCGTTTATAATGTTGAACCTCTATTCTGAACGCAATGAAAAAGGTTTCGAGGCCTAACTCGATCGTATGGAGAAGATAGTTTTTTGAACCTAATTATACTATTAAATTTCCAATATAAATTTTAATGTGTTTATCTACTGTACGACCAAACAATCACTCCAAACACTATGAAAATTGAAATCCGAATAATAATACATTATAACGGATCCAATGGAACTGATTTCGTCGAATTTCGAGAATGTGTCTCGGAAGGCTATTTTTTAATTCAATTTAAACTATATATTTTTAAAAATGAACAAAACATCCTTAAATTTAAATTTTAAAACCTCTATTATCTCCAGTATTGTAAATATAAGTTTCCCAAGCCTTTGAAATATTGCCAACTAGCTAAAAACCCAAGATTCAACATTTTAACCAATTTTCAATTATTAAATTAAATAAATTTGATTGTCAAATAAACTGTGATATTTAAAATTGTAGTTAAATTATCTTTCAAATATTTAAAATAAATTAAACATTTCAATTTCAAATATCCAGAAATTTCGGGCCGTCGCACGCTTTAACTTGAAATGAACTTCTATATTCTCATGCTAACTTTGGAGTTTCGTACTCACAGTGGGAAACACATAATACTGCGTAAGTGTAAAATCTAATGACCATGATTCATAAGCCAATATTTTCTCTGGATTTATAATCTGGTTTAACCTTGGGTTCGTTAGCATCGACATGCCAAAGTTTCTCATATGTGAGTCAAATTTGACATTTCTTAACTATTCTTTGTAGTTCGCACCACTCTATATAATTTTACTTAACAATAGATACATACTTCCATTTTATAATTTTTGAAAACTAAGAGTAAATTAGATAACAACGCATATGCCCTTATACTCATTAGATTGCTCGATTACATAGATTTTTAACAAGGCTCTTGCTAGATTCTACATCTTCTAAAAACCCTAAAAGAGATGCCAGAGTTTCTCAAATTCCTCTAATGGGTGTTTGGATCGACTTGAATACAACCTTAAAGGTGCTCATCAAATTATTGTCTCTGTAAATGGTAAATTACACATTATTGACTATTTCTCACATATAATTCCTAACCACATATATCTTTTCTCTTGATCCTCTTTATGACCGTGAGGGTGCAACAGATTATAAAATACATTAGATACTCACAACCTATCATTCCATGATTCCATAAGGATAATTTCATAACTCTTGAGGGTGTTGACAAAGTTACAAAATATTCTTACTAATCTATAAACAATATAAACACCACTTTAAATATTTTACGGCTTGAGGGTGCCCAATAACCAAAGTATGTACTATATTTATATTGTGAATGATAAACAACATTATTTCAAATTCATAATTTCAGAATAAAAAAATTAGTATTATCGACATTTCAAATGGGATGAGTATATAATCTCATGTCACGATACATTTCTACATCTTATGTATACTCCCGTAAATTTATATGATTTTTCTTTCACTCGACCTCTAAATTAATACATATGAGTTATGTGTGTGTATATAGACACACATATATAATTTTGATCTATTATAACATTTATAATTTATTTATACACACATATATTCATATTTGTACAATTGTTAACCAAACCTTTCTAGTTAATATGAATATAACTTTTATATCTATGTAAAATTTAAAAAAAAAAATAATTTGCATTTTAATTTTTTTAAATCATGATTTAAATTCAAAACAACTTTTAATCAAAATTTACAATATTCAAATATGCGTATTGGAAAAAATCTAAGGCACAAAACATTTTTCGACCTTTTACGAGGAAATACCCTTGAATTAGACCAATTCGACGAGCTAGGTAAGGGCCAGGAGTAAGGGGTTTTCCAGTTCCTTAATCAGAGTAACTTTCTTCTTAGTTGAATACGCTTTCCTTGACACCCTTCTAGTTGGAATTTTCTAAAGGTTGCCTTATATGTTGATCAATTATTCATGTTAAGACAACGTAGGCTTTAATACCATTATTTGAGCGGGGTGCATTGGTAGCGAGGCAGAAAGGAGAACTTAAAAAATAGTTACTTCCATTAATCATTGCACTATATCGTTAACTTATATTATCATGATTTATTTTGAATAATATATTTGTATATACATATAAATGAAAATTTATATTTGTTTTTGAAATATTGCATAGCCAATAAATTATTAATATATGTGCGTGTGTGAATGGATATGTATGTATACATACACTCGGATATACGTATGTATATATATGTATGTATATATATATATATCTACGTGTGTATGTATACATACACTCGGATATATATATATATATATGTGTGTGTGTGTGTGTGTATGTGTGTGTATGTGTGTATTATGGTCGAAAGGAAGAAATTAATTTTTTAAAATATTTATTAAATATACTAACTTTTAAATTATTTCAAGTTTATATATATATATATATTAATAAGTTAATATAATATTTATAATACCATATATATATGGGGTGGAATTTTTTTTATTATATATATGTGTGTACACGCACATATGTGTGTCAACTATTTATTTAAAGTATATATAAATGTCATATTTAAATATAAATTACCATATATATATATATATATTTTATGACTTAAAGCCTTATATAGAAAAATATGTGAATAAAATATTCACCTCTTCCATCTAGCCGGTTATTGACATGTTATGTTCACAAGTCTTTTCGTCTTTGAAGTATACCTCATTTTTCCTCCAAGCTTCGTTTAGCTAAGTTATAGGATCCAACTTCTCTCTTAATGGAGGCTAGGTTTTTTGATATTCAGAAGCATTAAAAGAATGAGTGAAATGGTTTGGATATGGATTATCTAGTATATTCTCCTCGTTTTCTCCTTGCATTGCTCTAGATATAATATTTAGTCAATAGGAAGATTCAACCCCTTATATCATATATCGATTGTCGACATCCTTTATCACAAATGTTTTGTAAATTTTAGTCCAAATTAATACTCAGTATCATTTATATAAATATTTATTTTATCCCGATCGTCAAATTAAATAAATATACACAGTTTATATTTTGTTTTAATTAATTTTGATGCCTTAAATAAATAATAAAAACCAAAGATGATTAATACAACCTTTATATTAAATTCCTTTATTAAATTCATAATATTTATAAATTAATTCGATTAAGTTGAATTCGGAAATGTGCCGACAAATAATATTATGCGGCTCCTCGATGTAATAGTTACGTGTTTCCTAAGTATGAACTCAAACCTTGGTAATACATAAAAAGTTAAATATTAAAGTATGTACGGACTTTGCTGAAGCATAATTGTGGACGTAAGTTCAATTTCTTATAGATCATTTAGGGAAAATCCAATTGCGAATATATTTAAATGTATCTAAATTAATGATATATTATGCACATTTTCTTTTCACATCACCATACCTTTAAGATATCCATAATTTGGTCAATGGCCGAAAACTCAGATAATATATGTAGTTGATTGTGTACAACTTACACCCCTTGGTTCAATCCAATAATGTTTATTTATTAACTATTTTATCTAAACAGATATTTTGACTTTAGGCCGACTTTCAATTACAATGATACTTACCTTCTACAATAAAGAGGACAAATCCTCTTTGGAGTAGTAGTATTTCACTATGGATGGTTTAACGTATACCAACTATTATTACACCATTTAGTGGAGATTATTTACAACTTTTTTAAAAATAATTCTCAGATTTTTCAAAATTAGATCCCTTTCAACTACTGTTATCCTTTCCTTTTTATTGTGGAATGACATCACATGGATTGATGACATCGTTCTCTTACCTACTTGTTATTTGTAGATATTTCCACGTGTCCTCTAAAACCTTCTCTTAGGTTAGGCGTCGCGGACTAATACTTTGATTTAGGATGGATAATTTAGTTTTGGTCGGAAAATATGGTTTTGGAAAGATAATCAAAGTTTGAAGTGCTAGAATTGGCATGACGTCGTTGGATGTTTGCCACATGTCTAAGAGTTATGTTATGTTTTGAAGTGTTTTGTCTTAACCTTGTTTTAACGGAGCAATCTCTAGTGTAGCTCAACATATGGAAATGATTTACTACTTTGGACCACTATGGTGTAGTAAGGTTCCTAGTGTAGTTCTGCCTTTGGTTGCATCTTGTTGCTTAGGTTTGCTTCAATGTTATACCTCCAGTACATCTATGTTGTGTAATTGAATGTTGTACTGTGCTTATGGTTGATATGTAGCCTTTAGGTATATGATAGCATAACATGAGGTTCATGGAACCCTATGGGCTATATCTAGAATATGTGGAGTTCCTAGTTGATATAGTTTAAGAATCCATCCTACTTGCACTGCATTGGTCCTACACGTTGAAGCCTTTGTTTTCCCTTAGCTCTTACAACACTGTCTCCACATTTACCTATGATGTTCTCTTTATGCTGCTTTGTTTACTTACTATTTTGACAACAAAATTGATGTAACACAATAGAATCATATTCACTAAGTTAAACTTTATGTTATGAGATTAGTAATGTAAACATCATGTATCTAGAGCAGACCAGATGATTAATGGTAACCACAATACAATACTGACAGATTCCTTCATATCGGGATGGATTCCATGGAGTATAATATAATTAGAAGCAGATAAAATAATTCTCCCCTACACAGTCACTTCTCGAATGATGCCTAAAGATAGGTAGCATTTAGGATGGATGCTCGGAGAGAGGAACCAATAGACAAAAGATGCTTAATGTAGACTAACACAAATGATTGAAGATAAGCATGGTTGTATAAAATTTCAAAATTAAATACATTTAACACAAATTATACTTAACATGAATTATAATGGTGTTTGTGTAAACATGAGAGTAAAATCATTGTAGTAAAAATAAGCAATGCCATAGATTTTTAATTATGGTCGAACAAAATAACTTTAGCTAGTAGTAGTAAACCTAGGTAAAATACACTATGTATTTAAGGGACTCTATTTATTCATGCTGAGTTACGGTAAGTAGTTGTGCTAAAAAAAATTATATACACAACAATGTATAATATTATCTAAATATTAAAACATTACAGGCATATAGTTAAATATTTATAGGAGCAGTAATGATAGTACAGAATGCTAAGTGCATGAAGGAAAGTAGACATATAAAATGTAAAATTTAAATGTGCATCTATTTTGCAAAATGACACACACACACTAAAATATAATTTTTTTAAGGATAGTGAGCCTTTTATGAAAAAATATTTTCAATATATAAATATATAAAGGCCATGAGCATTTTATGCAATGTGTAACGAACTGTTTTTCTGTATCCCATAAATCCACACTAATACTCCCAGTGCCAGAAATTCAAGACACGAAAAACAGAATCATTATTGGGATGTAAATAAAGAAACAAGAATCGAACTGAAATAGATTCTCACATCTAAGGAATAATATATATTATTCAATCAAAAATTTTTTTACAGCGGAAAACCTTTAACATATAAATCGGTGTCTAACCTACGATCAGCCTAAACAGTTATAAACTCTATCCTTACAAATGCTCAACAATAAATAGCATAGAACATCGAAAATAAGAAAAATACTACGCCTCTACGTAGATGAAGATCTCCAACACTCATTTGGAAAGCTCCAAGCGATCTCTATCCAGGAAATTCCAAAATCCTGCCTTCTCGATTACAAGCTCGCTTAGCTAACCTGAAACTACTCGGTTTTGACCCAAGTATTAAAAATACCCGGGTTAGGCTTGGTAAAACAACGTGAGAAACTCAAACCAAAATCATATGACAGAGTCATAGATCGGATAAATGCAACCCTTGAAAGAATAACATCTCATAAGACCACGCCGCACATAAACGTACACGGGTTTTTACCTTATGGTAGACAAAATAGCTTTTACACTGAAGCACTTTGATATTATTATTAGCAATCTTTTTAGATAAACACTTTTCAATATAATAATCAATGGTCGAAATTGTCACATTATTAAATTTAACGACCTACGGGGTTAGTTGAAACGCATGCATGACATTCACATCTATTTTGGGAACACAAACAAATCCATACAAGCTTGCATTGGTAATTGGATTTCCAACATGATAGAGAAAATTAATGCCCTTTTTCCTTCCGTTGGTCCTGTGGCATTTCATCCATCTCGGATACCACTATCAAAGTTTGTCCATTGGTACTGACATAATTGTTTGCGCCAAAATTGGTCACAAACCCCAAGTCACGTGAAAGCACCAATATATGAATATAAATCAACCATATTCAAGCACAAATCACATATATAAGTAAATAGCAAACAACAATCCAGAAATAACGAACAGGAACACAAGGTTTATAGTGATTCGGCTATCTCTGGCCTACGTCCACTTCAATTAATTATCTTTTATTGATGTTTTTCGCTGGTTACAGTTGATTACAGAGGATTACAACGAAGATTTCAAGTACAACAGTGATGGTGAGATCTAGAATTGAATCCGGCGGAGTCTAGACGTTGAATATCCAAAGATCCTTTCTCTGTAGGCTTCAGGGGGCTACTTATAGGTGTAGGAGGCTGATATCGCACTTAAACTTTAGGAGACTCCTTCCGGCACGTGAGTGGGCCCACGCGATCGGTTCCACCAAGTTTCGACTCGATCTGTGATCGATACGAAGCGATTTCGTATCGATCAAGAATTGGTCTAATTGAGATGAAACTTGGCAGGAACATTCCTTGGCTTGTGTGTAAGCTTCTATGAAATTTTCATAGCATTTGGATTAGTGATTTGTGAGATATGATTGATACGAAATTGGATTCCTCGGTGGCTATCTATTTCGAAACCATGATTTCGAATCGATCTACTTTGACTCGATGAAGCGCGTGATTCTACGACGACGTGGAACACACTCCTCGCGTTGATCCACTTTTTGCTCCGGTTTGACCATTTCGACTCCACGAATCTCACCTCATTTGCATCGATAGCCGTTATTTAATTCGTGTTGATGGATGCGAAGTAGTGATAACTCGATGGATTCGAACGGCAATAACATTGATGGATACGAACCAGTGGAGACTGATGGTTACGAACATGACTTTCCTCAATGGATATGAGCCAAGTAGACACTTGATGGATACGAAGTAGGCTTAAGCCAATCGACACGAAATGCATGCTCTACCGATGGATTCGTACGAGATCGAGTTTAGCCGAGGCTTGTTGATTGATTCGAATGAGATCGAGTCAAAATTAGGCTTCTTGATGGATTCGAACCTGATCGATGCGAAGTTGATGGATACGAATTGAGACCTGATGATGGATACAAACTCTATCAATACGAAGCTAAGCTTTCTAATGGATACGAAAACGTGACTTTTTCCTTCAACTTGCATCGATCATATCTTGAGCATATGTACTTGGATTGACTTGCAATTTTGAATGCTGGTTTTTATGGCTTTGCTTGTCATGTCTTGTCAACTGTGGCTCGATCCGGACTCGGACAAAATTCATCAATATCCATAGTGAATCTGCAAGCATAATCGACGTTCATGACTAGTAATCATTGATTTTCAGTTAATTTTTGGATATCTCGGCTTTGCCAAAAGGCGGGATAGCACTTTGCCCCCCAAAACATGCCTTTTTGTAAAAGGTGTGTTTTGAACAGTCTCACATCAAATGCAGTGAGTTCATGTTTTATTCAAAGCTTATAGTAGTGTCAATCAAGTTCGCGGCTGGTCGAAGCCAAATCATTATCCATTTCTTCCTATGCAAGTTAAGAATGAAATTCTACAGTCTCTCTGGACTATCAGTGGTCACTCCGAACCCTTGCTAAGTCCATTCCAGACTTAGCGATAGGATAGAAAGATCCTGTTGCACTTTGGCGTTGCCTCCTATCCCTTGCACTCTGGCCTCAGCTAGGGCGTATAGCGATGTCTTGGTCGTTCTAGACCAATCATAGCCTTTCTCGCTTCTTGCCGGATCCCATCCTATCATTCTCCGGTGAAGGGGAAACAACGTTAAATGAGTCGATCACGTCGCTCTGCGGCGAAGCAACTCACTTCTTGCACTCCGGTTCAGTGTATCTGAACATCAAGCAATGTCATGGCCTAAGTCATAGGCCGATCACAGCCTCTCCGGGCTCTTATCGAATCCCGATCCAATCACTCTCCGGTGAATGGGAAACGACGTTAAGTGAGTCGATCCTGTCGCTTTCTGGCGAAGCAACTCACTTCTTGCATTCCGGACCCTGCCTCTCCAGGTAGGATCATAAAGCGATCATTTTTATGTTGGTATTTAATATTCATCCATTAACTCTACGATCAAAGGTTTATTTCAAGAAATTCAAGTTTATTTATTAAATTCAAGTCCTAGATGTTCAATCTCAAACATCAGGAAAAAACTTGACATTGCCTCTCTGGGCGGAGCGGTTTATTATCATCTCAGAGCATGCCTAGGGATCTCTCCGGTTTTCATACATGAGTAAGTGGAATATCCGTTTATTTTTAAATCAAATCTAAGAAATCTAACCGACCAAAGTTCAGGTTCTGAACTTGGCCCTTGCCATCATAATTAGTTGATGACGAGTCTCGATCCCGATCCAGGATCAGTTCTGTTAGGTGGATGCGGTAGTTGTTTAGGTCTCACGGCCGATGTCCGTTCTATGGTATATTGTGGCAATCTACCGCTCCTGTCATGTTCTTCCACCTCATCTTTCAGGTGGCGGCATTCATCGGTAGGGTGCCCGTCCAGCTCATGGAATAGGCAATATTTTTCGGTTCTGCGCTCCTGCTCTATGGGATTTCTCCTGGGTGTTTCGATAGGGGAGTGAGTTGCCCCGAAGTTTCCGTGTAAATCTGTTGCAGGTTTGCCGTCAGATCTGTGTATTGCCTGAATCTGGGCTCTTGGAATTTCTTTCGTTTATCAGGACCATCACGTCTGTCATCCTGCTTTCTCTTTCCTTTGTCTGCTCCAGACTGTTCCCTGGCGGTTCCTTCGCCCTACTCAACGTTTGTTCTTTCCTCTCGGCTCGTGATTCTTCCAGCCGAATGAATCTTTCAGCTTCATGATAGAATTCTTCAAGATCTTGTGGTGGATCTCTTGCCAAAGAGTCTTTGAATTCGGTGCCTTCCCCAACTCCTGCCACTGCCGCCATCAAAATCATCGATGGATCCGGACGATCTACAGAAGCCACCATTGCATTGAATCGCAGTAGAGAATCTTTTATGGACTCTCCATTCCTCTGGTTTATCGAAGCCAAAGTCATCACACTCTTGGTTCGCGTCACGTGGACCCCAAACGGTCTCATGAAGCAATCTACGAGCTCGCCCCATGTTCTGATTGATCCGGTTTCTAGTTGTCTGAACCAAAGAGCAGCCAAATCTGATAAAAATAAAGGGAAACATCATGCCAGCACTTCCTCGGATGCTTCCAGCACTTCCATATGTCCGATGTATCTGGTAATGTGCATGGTCGGGTCTGACTTCCCATCATAAGGATCCAGCATTGGTAGCTTGAATTTTGGAGGGTTCCTTGCATTTTTTATATTCGGAGTGAACGGACTCCGGCTGACTTCTTTCAATCCTCCACTCGACAGTCCTCCTCTCATGATTCGTCGCACTAGACCAGTCATCCTTTCATCTCCATCTGGGGTTGCCCCCTTGTCATGTTTCTGTCCTGGCCCCCATGTCTCGAAGGGAATTTTGGTACATACTCTTCGTGTGGCTCGTTAGTACTAGCATTGGCTCTAGCCTGTTGAGTTCCATCCATTGGTCTTCCAGTATCGGATCCTAAGAGTCTGCCCCCAAGTCCTTGCTGATTGCCTTCTGGTTCTGCATTCTGACCTTAAGCCTGACCTCCATTGGTTTCTGCAATCCTAACTCCTTGTTCAACATTCGCAGTTGCTATAGTTGGTCCAAGGTTCTGCACATTCGTTGCTCTCATCTGTTTGAAAAAATTCTGCAACATCTCCTGCTTACTCTTCATTATCCTTTCATGCATTGAATTCGCCATAGCTTCAATTTCATCCCTGGTGATGTAGATCGAAGCTTGTCCTTCTCCATCTCAGGAGGATACTTCTTGACTTCCTTCCTGTTGGCTTCTCTCAGCCCTTTGTCTTCTACTGGTTTGTCGAGTAATTCTCTCTAAATCTGAATCCTTCAAGCTTTTAAATCTGAACTTCAAGTCTGGTGTAGCGGGTGCTAGTTGTTCTCAGTGAAAGCACCAAAGTGTTTGCGCCAAAATTGGTCACAAACTCCAAGTCATGTAAAAGCACCAATATATGAATATAAATCAACAATATTCAAGCACAAATCACAGATCTGAGTAAATAGCAAACAACAATCCAGAAATAATGAGTAGGAACACAAGGTTTATAGTGGTTCGGCAATCTCCGACCTACGTCCACTTCAATTAATTATCTTTTATCGATGTTCTTCGTTGGTTACAGTTGATTACAATGGATTACAATGAAGATTTCAAGTACAACAGTGATGGTGAGATCTAGAATTGAATCCGGCAGAGTATAGAGGTTGAATAGCCAAAGATTCTTTCTCTATGGGCTTCAGGGGGCTATTTATAGGTGTAGGAGGCTGATATCACGCTCAAACTTTGGGAGACTCCTTCTGGCACATGAGTGGGCCCACGCTATCGATCCCACCAAGTTCCGACTTGATCTGTGATCGATACGAAGCGATTTCGTATCTATCAAGAATTGGTCTAATTGAGATGAAACTTGGCAGGAACATTCCTTGGCTTGTGTGTAAGCTTTTGTGAAAATTTCATATCATTTGTATCAGTGGTTTGTGAGATATGATCGATACGAAATTGGATTCCTTAGTGGCTGTCTGTTTCGAAACCATGATTTCGAATCGATCTACTTTGACTCGATGAAGCGCGTGATTCTACGACGACGTGGCGCGCACTCCTCGCGTTGATCCACTTTTTTCTTCGGTTTGATCGTTTCGACACCACGAATCTCGCCTCGTTTGTATCGATGACCGTTATTTAATTCGTGTTGATGGATGCGAAGTAGTGATAACTTGATGGATTCGAACATCAATAACATTGATGGATATGAACCAATGGAGGCTGATAGTTATGAACAGGACTTTCCTCGATGGATACGAGCCAAGTAAACACTTGATGGATACAAAGTAGGCTTGAGCCAATCGATACGAAATCCATGCTCTACCGGTGGATTCGTACGAGATCGAGTTTAGCCGAGGCTTCTTGATGGATTCGAATGAGATCGAGTCGAAATTAGTCTTCTTGATGGATTCGAACCTGATCGATGCGAAGTTGATGGATACGATTTGAGACGTGATGACGGATACAGACTCTATCAATACAAAGCTAAGCTTTTCGATGGATACAAAAACGTGACTTTTTCCTTCAACTTGCATCGATTATATCTTGAGCATATGTACTCGGATTGACTGAAATTTTGAATGCTTGTTTTTATAGCTTTGCTTGTCATGTCTTGTCAATTGTGGCCCGATCCAGAGTCGGACAAAATTCATCGATATCCATAGTGAACCTGCGATGCATATTCGACGTTCATGACTAGTAATCATCGATTTTCAGTTAATTTTTGGATATCTCGGCTTTGCCCAAAGACGGGATAATAATAACCAAAACCAATGAAGTTTAGAGGTCAGTTCTAACTGTATGTGCATATTTGTCCACTGGTACTGACATAACCACAACCAATGAGGTTTAGAGGTCAGTTCTAACTGTGTGCACATACTTCCAATCTCGTAAACCGAGACCAACTAGTTATCCCATATCTTCTGGGATGTGAGGCTCGCGAGGCTTCGTTTCCTCTAACCACAACATGTTCTACTCTGAATGCCACTTTTTCATTTCTTAATCAAAATTTATTTCTACAATGAAAACGTTCTAGGTACATACGTCTCAGGAACCGGTGTTAGGCTAAAAGAAGTCGCCTTCTCCGTCACAACGAGATGTCATTTTATAGAGATCGACTTATCTTTTAAGAAGTACAATGTCAGACACACTTCTATACAAGTCATCCAGGAACGGGATGAACCGACGGCACCATCCAACTACATCCTAAATTGCAGTAGCCACAGCCTTTGCCTCATCGTAGATCCCACAACAAGGGATCACTGCTATTCAAAATGCCTCGAGAGCAAATCTGAGGTTATCAACAAGCAATCCACTTGTCATAAAGATCTCTGGCCTTCAATATCAGAGAGATTTCCAATCTTCAACATCTTTGATCACATATCCACGCTCATATCTTCGAGGCTCCTTAGCTTTACGTTTTGACTCCAACATATTTATATTGGATCGAAGTGGTTTTCGGGCGGGAAGAAACCCCATTCCAACTTCGGTTCCTTTGAAACCAATCATCGATAAAAGTTCTTAAGTTTATGTGTGATCACAACCATCAACTCATTCTATTATCTTCCATTTCATTAAATAAATTTACAGATATATCCCTTTACTTGTTCCATTATCTTATCATCAGTATATGGAACCATTAAGCCTCATTAATAAACTCCTTGGTTAATTAATCCATTCTTTTAACTTTGGAATTAAATCCAAAACATTGCTTTCCCTTCTTAGGAAAATCAATCACAAAATCTCATTTCTTATCTTTAATAAAGATTGCTTAACTTCACATTGTCTTTTAATCAGGTTAAAAACAACACTACGTAAAACGCCATTATAATAAACCCAAACCATTTCATTTTTTCTTTTTGACCTTTTACTTGATCTTTGTCAAGTATCCAGATCTACCTTTTGATCTGTTCCACGACTCGTCTAAGGAATAAACCAGGTCAGATGGATTTCCCCATCTGGTTAACTACCTTATTTGCTTTCTTAGATCTCACAGGCGGGATATGATGTACTCTTGGGTAACATACCTCATTCTTTTATTTACTTTACTTCTCATTCAGAGATAATACCTCATTCGCAAGTTAACTTTTCGATTTCAAACTCAAGTTATTTATCAGTAAAAAGTGAGGCCTTCCAAGTTGGGGAACTATTTCCTCTAAAATCTTGGTTCGATCACATTCTTTATCCTTTAAATAATAGTTGTTTCCATACCTCGAAGTCTATCGTCACTCGAGAGTTTATTTCCAAATATTGTTTATTAATTAAACAATTTGTTCGACTCCAAAATTTGACCATTTTTCTATTTTTTTAGAAAATTCCTAAATAAATCTTAAAAATCATAATTATTTATATATTTGCAAAAAGATTCGGGACATAAAATCCTTTTAAATACCATAATTCAAAATCCAATTTTTCAAATCGCTAGTGAGTAATGATTTTCCAGTCACTTTCCAAAACTATAGTTTTTTTTACTAAGTATAAACCCATTTTTATCATTCAAAACCTCATTATTATATTAATAATGAATTTTGAAATTTATTTTATATTTTTTCGAGTTATAAAACTCCACTTATAAAATTCGACCTTTAGAGCGACCTTTACAAAAAACCGATTTACTCATAACTTGTGATTTATAAATTGAAATCTTAATTTTTCGGATTCATGTGAAAGCTATTAACTTTACGGACAAAATACTTTTGGTTTCAAGTCGTTATGAATTGGAATGCATTCTACACTTCCATTTGAGTTACGGGTCGTGATAGCGCGTACTGCCGTTACGGAAAAGTGCTCAATTTTGATCCTTTGGTGAATTGTTATGGAACTCATCCGAAACATTTCAAAATCATTTATAATTGATTATAAAACATTATGACCAACTAATTTTACTTTCTACAACTTAAAAATATTATTTCCAATATTTTTATACTAGATAATATTATTTTATTATAATATTATATTTAATTTCATATATGATTTTAAAATCAAATCAAATTCCTTTCTTACTTTCAACATCCCAAAATAATTATGAGGCTAACACTTTCATATACACATTATTCGTTTCCAATTAATTTTATGGTTAATTAGCTAACCATTTATATCATCATTTCTTAGTCTCTTTTCTAATGGTCCTTTTTGTTTTGCAAACAAGTCATCATCCAACATTAGCAACCAAGTATACAGCAAATTAAAAACCAACAAACATTTGAATTTATGCATAATTATGTAATTAACTTTTATATACTTGCATATAATTATATTAACATGTAATTAACTTTATGAACTTGCATGTGATTATCCAAACAATAAATAGGAATTGTTTCTCGAGATCTCACCATCTTAGCTCCCTCCTTTTCCATAGCTTCTTCGGATAATTTTGTCATAGCTTCCGCTCCTCAACAAGCTTCAAAAATCCTCTCCTACCCAACATGGTTCGGCTTAACCGTGTACTAGGCACTAATTTGACCTTTAGCTCTTCTATTTGCTTCCAAACTCCTTTGGCGCTTTAAGCCTTCACTCCGGCATAACCTACTTCTCTTTTTCTTCCACCGAAACTCTCAAACTCCACCCTCCTTCCATGTTGCTTATGGCCCAGGGTGGTTAAGGGCTTGCCAAGTTCGGATGATGTTGAAACTTAGCTAGATGGCTTTGGAATGATGAGAGATGCTTAAATCTATGGTCGGATCTAAGTTTTAAGTGGTTTTGAACTATTTTCTTTTGAAAATTCCTAAGTGGAAGCCATGGAAGCCATTTCCAAAGCTTGAGAGAGAAGAGAGAGTTGAAGAAGAGAAAAAGAAATGAAAAGGAAGAGAAGGGAGAGGTATTTATAACCAAGCCTTAAGAATTTCAATATTCATTAAAGGTCACATCACTACCTACCTTCTTACACACCCATACCCCATCACATCATTCACACCATGGCATCCACCCACTCACTTTATGTCATATTGAAGCCATGCCCTCTTCCTTTGTGTCAACTCAAGGCCATACCCTCCTTTATATCACATCACATACACCTTTGCACCCCTACACGCACTATGCATGGCCCACACACCCATCCACTCATGCTACACTCGCTACTCATGTGGGTCAGGTCCAATGATCTTTCAATAACTTATATGCAGGTTATAAGACATTCCGGTGACGTTCGATGACTTCTACGTGATGTTTTATGCGACGTTTTTCAATGTATTCTTATTCTGTTTTCTGGTCACATTATTCCTTATATTATTCTCTATATAATGATGTAAACAAAGTTTGTAAATCATATTTCAATTATTTTATATAAATTAAAAGCCCTAGATTAATTATAAAATCCTTTACAACGAATATTCAAAAGTGCCGCCGATTTGTGCTGTTAAATCTACAAAATGTTACGATTGTTATTATCTTTTCAAAACATGATTATAACTTCTTATAAATTATAACAAGCTATTTATTATCATTTTATAATATATAAAATGAATTATTAATAATTTAAAAGTAATATTTGAATATCTATCCTTTTTTAGAAACCACCGTTAACAACATTTGTCAATATTACATAAAGATCTATTATTTATTACTAAAATCAGGATCATTATTTTTAATAAATCTATTTTTAATATTTAAACTTAATTAAATATTCCTATTTTGTAGTTATAAAATTTTGGATCGTTATATTCTCCCCTACTTAAAAGAATTTCGTCCTCGAAATTTACCTGGAGTGAAAAATATAACGAGAGCCAAACATTCTTTTAATCATTCCCGTATGATGTATAAAAATCATCCATACGCAATATATGATTCGATCTACTATTCGAATTCACGGCCTTTCTTCCGAACTAGTATCGTTCCCTCGATTCTCTAGCGCGGACTCCAATCGGGCCTTTTTTTTCAGAAACCTTTGCTTTCTTTGCATGGCACCTAAGTATGATAGAAAACTCAAGCATCCTACTCAAAAACCCTGATCAACATTCTCCGTTAAGCATTGGATTATCCCTAATCTTCCGTATTGATGTGAACACCTCAAGTTTTGTACCCAAACCTTAGATCGACCAATGCGATAAAGTGATTTATGTACCTCATGCATACTTGTTAACTCCAAAAACATTTATGAAAACATTTCAGAAAGTCTTATCTTTGATTTAAACACTTGTATTTCTTCTCAAAAGAATTCATTTACATTTCAAAGATTACTTATCTTTTATTCTTCCCAAAATGGTATAGATCGAGTAATTGCAAAATAAGATTAGGAACTGGGTATTACTGATAGTATTATATATACCTTTAATAAGAAAGGAAATACTCAAGGAAAGCATTTACCGTCCGAACACAATCTCTTACCCATTTTCAAATATTTTCGAACTACTCGATTAGTTGTCATTAGATCTTTTCTTTTTCAAATTTCTTATTTGAAATTATACTATAAGTATCTTCTTATAACCTTAACAAGTCATTATTTACTTTAGGATGGTTCGTATTTGAACTTGTTCTAATTGCACAATGATAAAGAGGATAATCTACTAAGTATGAAATCCCGCATGTCGAAACAAACATCAGATTGACACTTGGAAGATTATTCTGATCGTCATACAACAAATCGGAACTTATCCACCGAACTTTCCAAACATCTTTCTTTTGAAATGAACCCTTATGGCTTCTATGTGTACAAATTCATTTTGTAAATAATTTTTTTCTAAGTTACTTCATAATTTCTTTTCAATCTTCTTACAACTTTAACAAGTTATTTACCCTTACCATTTTATTATCTTAATGAATTTCCTGATCTTAAATCGATATTACCAAACACCTTAGAGTCAATCATGAAACTTAATTCACAAGGGGTTTGCTAGTTAAAACTTTATTTTCAAAAATAATAAATGATAATAAATCATTTATTGACCAAATTAAATCAACCAATCTACTAAACGATAGTGTTACCATTTCTTAACTACACAGATAATCATCTGTGTCTTCCTATACCCACAATCTAACTTGGATTTGTCCGAATTTAACTTACTTTGATCCTTTCATGATAATGAGAACAATCCGCAAAGGTGTTCGATACTATTCGCCCAGGTCAACATATGATCGATACTTAGAAAAATATTCTGATTATCACTACTTGAATCACATCTTATTCAACGAACCTTCAAAGCAAATATATGCTATATAATTTCCCCCAATCCTACAAAACTTATATTATTTATATCAAATATAATTCTTTCAAAATTGGTTTTGGATTCGTCATATCTAAGATTTCAGGAATCCTTATGAATAACATGGGCCCTCTGCATTGACCAAAATCCATAAACCTTTCAATAGACTATTTAACACAAATCATTTTCATATTCACTAACAAATACGTGCTCATATATATAATATACTCTCAAAACTCATTCTGGGGTGTCACTTACCCCATTTCTAATGAGTTACTCAACCTAGGGTATTACTAACCCTATCTCTAATGAGTATACCCTAACAATCCTGGGTTTTCATTCAACCATAAGCTCTAATACCAAGTTTAACGAACCGCTTTTCCATACCCTAAAAATCCACACTAATATTCCCATTGCCAGAAATTCAAGACATGAAAAGCCGAATCATTATTGGGATGTAAATAAAGAAACAAGAATAAAACATAAATAGATTCTCACACGTAAGGAATAATATACATTATTCAATCAAAAATCTTTTTACAGCGGAAAACTTTTAACATGTAAATCAAAGTATAACCTACGATCAGCCTGGGCAGCTATAAAATATGTCCTTACAAATGCTATACAATAAATAAAATATCACATCGCAATAAGAAAAAAAACTACGCCCATACGTAGATGAAGATCTCCAGCACTCCTCTGGAAAGTTCCAAGCGATCTCTATCTAAGAAATTCCAAAATCCTGCCTTCGCGATTCCAAGCTTGCTTAGCTAAACTGAAACTACTCGGTGCTGACCTTAGTATTAAAACTACCTGGTCAAGCTTTATAAAACAACATGAGAAACTCGAACCAGAATCATTTGATAGAGTCGTGATAGGATAAATGCAACCCTTGAAAGAATATCATCTCATAAGACTACGCCACACATAAACGTGGACGGGTTTTTACCTTATGATAACCAAAATAGCTTTTACACTGAAGCACTTTGATATTATTACTATTAGCAATCTTTTTAGAAAACACTTTTCAATATAATAATTCAATGGTCGAAATTGTCGCATTAATAAAATTAACAACCTACGGGGGTAGTTGAAATGTGTGCAAGACATTCACAACTATTTTGGGAAAACGAACAAATCCCTACAAGCTTGTATTGGTAATTGGATTTCCAACAAGATAGGGAAAATTAATGCCCTTTTTCCTTCCGCTAATCCTGTGGCTTTTCATCAATCTCGATTACCACCATTAAAGTTTGTCCACCGGTACTGACGTAACCCCATCCAATAAGGTTCAGAGGTCATTTCTAACTATGTGCGCATATTGTCCACCGATACTGACATAACCACAGCCAATGAGGTTCAGAGGTCAGTTCTAACTGCGTGCACATACTTCTAATCTCGTAATCTGAGACCAACTAGTTATCCCATATCTTTCGAGATGTGAGGCTCGTGAGGCTTTGTTTCCTCTAACCACAACTTGTTCTAATCTGAATGCCACTTTGTCATTTCTTAATCAAAATTTATTTCTACAAAGCAAACGTCCTGTGTACATACGTCTCAGGAACGGGTGTTAAGATAAAAGAAGTCGCCTTCTCAGCCACCGTTGGATGTCCTTTTTAGAGATCAACTTATCTTTTAAGAAGTATAATGTCAGACACTCTTCCATCCAAGTCATCCAAGAACAGGATGAACTGAAGGCACCATCCTACTGCATCCCAAATTGCAGTAGCCACAACCTTTGCATCATCGTAGATCCTACAACAAGGGATCACCGCTATTAAAAATACCTCGGGAGCAACTCTGAGGTTATCGACAAGCAATCCACTTATCATAAAGATCTCCAGCCTTCACTATCACAGAGGTTTTCAATCTTCAATATCTTTGATCACATATCCATGCTCCTATCTTCGAGACTCCATGGCTTTACATTCTGATGCCAACATATTTATATTGGATCGAAGTGGTTTTTGGACGGGAGTAAACACCACTATGACTCTGGTTCCTTCGAAACCAATCATCGATAAAAGTTCTTAAGTTTATGTGTAATCACAACCATTATCTAATTCTTTTATCTTCCATTTCATTAAACATCTTTACAGATATATCGCTTTACTTATTCCATTATCTTATTATAAGTATATGAAATCATTAAGGCTCATTAATAAACTCCTTGGTTAAATTAACCCATTCTTTAACTTTGGAATTAAATCCAAAACATTTGTAACAACCCAGTATTTACAACCCTTCGCATCCGCTTATGTCGGACTTGAAGTGTTCAAAGTACTGCGTTGTAGAATAATTTTGGCAAATCTCAAAATATACAGTAAATAATTAATCACAGAATCACAGACACAGAATCAGAATACTCGCAGCGGAATTTAAAATACTTAGTGGTTCATGAAGCCACTATAGATAGTCTCAACAAATAAAAAGTTTACATAGTTTTATCTCCAAATATAGTTTAAATCATTAAATAGAAAATCCAAAAATCCCAAAGTCTTGATTTCATAAATAAGATAGCGGACAGAAAGAAGCCAGCAACTTGAAAGGATCTACAGAAGTCCTAGCTCCGGGATGATGACTGAACTGCAACTCAGGCTGACCCGAGCGTAACATAAAACATAAACACTCGAGTCAGGACATACATACTTATATAGTGTAAGCTAATTCAAGTGTACTGTAATATAGAGCAAGTAACTTAAAGGATGCTTGGGACCGCCCATCCTCTAAGGATCCGTTAAACTATTTACTATGTAGTATATTGCGCTATTATAATAGTGTCTAATTGTAAAATAAACTTACTTTTAAATAGCGTTAAGGAGTGACCCAATATTCCCCTTAACACAAATAATGCCAATAGTCTATACAGTACCGTAATACCTCCTGATCGGGAGGCTACCAGAGGATACTCCATAGGTACGACACAAATAGAAACTCGTAGTAAAGGCTCGGTATGGTAGGTGACACGGCACAACTAGGCAATGCCAGGGTAGATATACCAATTGCTATCCAGGCTGGTGGAAACGCGTAGCCGCAGTTACCGCCCACCTCGGGCTAACTCCCCAAAATCAAAATATAAAAGTGGCCACTGAATCAATCCAAGTCAAAGTATAATATCGAAGAGGAGCGTCCGATCAGAGGAATGACCTCATTGGCCTGAGAATCGCTCCTGTTTTAGCCACCTTATGCCAACTCACGGGAGTTGGGTCCACGTATTTACCTTACAGGAAACGTCGCCACCACCTACTTCATTCTGGAATCTCCACCGCGTACACGGTTAGTCAAAGTGGTTTTCGGTATCGACAGAGAGTATGCCCATATCCGATCCCGGTCTCTTTGCCAACCAAACGTTATTATAACCCGTGGTTATAGTTTGAAAAATGGTATTTATATTTTTCAAATCAATATATATTTCAGATACCTTTAATTTCAAATCCTTGATTTAAAACATTTCCTTTGAAGATATACCATTTCAATTTATTCAATTAAATTTGGAATTTATTGCTTTTATCAAAAGAATAGAAATCAATTTTCTTCTTTTAAATCTTTCCAAACTCAATTTCTTACTTTATTAGCAATTTCATATTTAAATTCCAAATCTTAACGTATTCCCAAAATAGAGATGAAATTTTAAATAAATCAAATTTAAATCAATTTCACTTCTACAGCATCTAGGAAATGCTATCTAAAGTTATGGGTTTAAATAGTCAAGTTTCAAAAGACAGCAATTAAATGCTGTAGTAGACTTTTAGCTAAACATCAAATTTCAAATATAACTTATTATTTATTATTTCTGTATTGAAATCTTTTCCTTTCCAAAAATATAGAATTTCTAAACAAGTTATATTCCAAAATTTTAACTCAACATTTATTTATTTAACCCCTTTTAAATCATTGTAAATTTCATAAAAATCCTTTATATAATTTAAATTAGAATATCATCAAATTTCTAAATTTAAATAATTTAAAATAATTTCAGAAAATAACATATAAACCACGGGCCTGTATAAGATTTTCTAGCCTAGGTCAAGTGAAACGGATTTATATCATTTCAATCCGATATTTACACAACTCCGGGTTCTATCATTTCGAACCCGCAATCCCAAGACAATTTACAGCAGTTAACAGAACAAGTGAACAATAATAATCAATTAGGCCTATCATTTCAGCCCATACCATCTATAATAACAGGGAACTTGCAGTGGTGATTTAAGCAGTAAATAAACAATAACATAACTGCAGAAATAATATAACAGATAATACTGATGAGGTGTCAATTTAAATGGGGTCCATCATTCTATATTACATTACAGACAGATAATAGTGAAATACAATTTTACACATACACTTGCAATAATTTACCAAAATATAAATACGTATGTCTGGTGAGAAATACTCACCTGAAAGCTGCAGAAAATTTGATTCAAGCGAAAATGAAAAATCCACCAAAAAAAAGAAACGCACAGAGGGTAGCGATCAAATTTCCCTGGATGTCACGCCTAGATTCAAATCTATAACAAGATCCAAATACCGAATACGTGACTTTTAAAATTTATGGTCAACGCAAATATTTGAAACAATTGGAACGAATAGAGTCAAAGAAATTTGGCACGATACGCTCGACCACTACACCACCCTACTTGACGAACAACTCGGCCCAAAATAAAATCTCTTTTTTTTCTTCTACCTTTTATATATATACTCTATTATTTAATTAAACAAAACGCACAACCACCACATTACTAAACTTCAACTGGAAGTATGCATAAGGTCACGGCCCAAGCCTATATCAACTAAGAATGTACGCTCACTGCAACCCAAAGAAATGAAAATACTTCACTCCCTTATTTTTTTCCCTTTACACAAAAACACACTGCCTATTTCCTACTAGATTTGCGTGTACACATGCAAAAGTTTTCACCCAGCCTATACTACAAACTAATGCATGGATAGTACATTATTTGATCTGCACGTTACTTCCTTTATAAAATTTTATTATATCATTTCTAAATTATAAATATTCTCCTTTTTTTTATATGTGTAACGACCTGTCATTTTCGTTAATTAAATTTGTCATTTTAATAAGATTTACGCAAATTTACTTTAGAAGAAATAAAGATTTTAAAATTAATAATGAAGCAAATGTTGAGAAGGAAATGAAACCATGGGAATATAAGGCTAAGTATTTACAGTTGAAACAAAATGACGAATAAATTGAAGTGATGTAAATTGTTATATTAGGCTAAGAGTTGCATATAAGAGAACAAAGGTAAGTAGTGAATTTAGTTAATGAATTAATAATATTAAATAGTAAATTGAATTAAATCAATGTCCGGTACAAATTGAAATATTGTTTGGAATGAAAGCTTATAAATTGTAAGCATTTAATTTACAAATGAAATCAGTGTGTGTGTTTTATATATATATATATATATATATATATATATATATATATATATATGCACAATTCGCCCAATCTTTCGACTAAATGCATGGATCTTTTTAATAGATGCTTGCACACACACTATATGGTCTGAACTATATTTATGTTAAAAATATGCAGGCACTGCTTCCTATATGATATGCATTTAGTACAGGTAAATTATCTAATATATGCAAAAAGGCAAAGCTTCTCACTGATACACGCATGTACAGGTACCCTCAAATCTCTCCTCTCCCTCTTCCCTTCCTCTCCTTCCTCTGTTTTACATATATATTTCTTTCTTCTTCTTTTTTTCTTCTTTTTTTTTTCTTCTTTTTTTTTTTCTTAAAAAAAAAAAAAATACAAGTGAAAAATACTTGTAAAAAAAATTGGGCTGTTACAACATTACTTTCCCTTCTTAGGAAAATCAATCACAAAGTCTCATTTCTTATCTTTAATAAAGATTTCTTAACATCACACTATCTTTTAATCGGGTTAAAACAACACTATGTAAAATGTCGTTACAATAAACCTAAACCATTTCATTTTTGCTTTTCAAACTCTTACTTAATCTTTGTCAAGTATCCAGATCTACCTTTTGATCCGTTCCACCATTCGTCTAAGGAATAAACCAGGTTAGATATAATTCCCCATCTTGTTAACTACCTTGTTTGCTTTCTCAGATCTAATAAGCAGGACAAGATGTACTCTTAGATATACCACATACCTTTTTATGTTATGTACTTTACTTCTCAGTCTGAGATAATACCTCATTTGCAACTTAAGTCTTTGATTTCAAACATAAGTTATTTATCAGCAAAAAATGAGGCCTTCCAAGTTAGGGAACTATTTCCTCTCAAACCTTGGTTCAATCACATTCTTTATCCTTTAAGTAACAGCCATTTCCATACCTCGAAGTCTACCGTCACTCCAGAGTTTATTTCCAAATATTGTTTATTAATTAAACAATTTGTTTGACTCTAAAATTTGACCATTTTATAATTCTTTATAAATTCCCAAATAAATTTTAAAAATTATAGTTAATTATTATGAAAACATTTACAAAAGATTTGGATCATAAATTCCTTCTAAATACCTTAATTTAAAATCCAAATTTTCAAATCGCTGGTGAATAATAATTTTCCAATCACTTTCCAAAACTATACTTTTTTTACCAAGTATAAACCCATTTTTATCATTAATAACTTCATTATTATATTAATAATGAATTAAAAATTTTATTTTATATTTTTTAGAGTTATAAAACCCCACTTATAAAATTTGACCTTTAGTCACTCGTAGAGCGAACTTTACAAAAAAACCGACTTACTCATAAATTGTGATTTATAAATTGAAATCTTGATTTTTTGAATTTATGTGGAAGCTATTAACTTTACGGACAAAACATTTTTGGTTTCAAGTTGCTTTGACTTAGAATGCATTCTACAATTCCATTTGAGTTACGGGTCGCGATATCTTGTATTATCGTTACGGAAAGTGCTCCATTTTGACCGTTCGGTGAATTGTTACAGAACTCATCTGAAAATTTTCAAGATCATTTATAATTGATTATAAAACATTATACCCAACTATTTTTACTTTCTGCAATTTAACTATCTTATTTCCAATATTTTTATATTGTATAGTATTATATTATTATATTATTATATTTAACTTCATATACGATTTTAAAATCATATTAAATTCCTTTCTTACTTTCAACATCTAAAAATAATTAAGAGGCTAATTCTTCCATATACATGATTATTCGTTTCCAACTAATTTTATGGTTAATTAACTAACCATTTATATCATTATTTCTTAGTCTCTCTTCTAATGGTCCATTTTGTTTTGCAAACAAGTCATCATCCAACATTAGCAACCAAGTATACAACAAATTAAAAACCAACAAACATTCGAATTAATGCATAATTATGTAATTAACTTTTATATACTTGCATATAATTATATTAACAGGTAATTAACTATATGAACTTGCATGTGATTATCTAAACAATAAACATGAATTTTTTTCTTGAGATCTCACCATCTTAGCTCCCTCCTTTTCCATAGCTTCTTTGAATGATTTCGCCATAGCTTTCACTCCTTGACAAGCTTCCAAAATCCTCTCCTACCTAACATGGTTCGGCCTAACCATCTACCAGACACTAATTCGACCTTTAACTCTTCTATTCGCTTCCAAACTTCTCCGGTGCTTTACGCCTTCAATCCGGCATAACCTACTTCTCTTTTTCTTCTACTAGAGCTCTCAGACTCCACCCTCTTTCCATGATGATCATGGCCCAAGGGTTGTTAAGGGGCTTGCCAAGCTTGGATGACGTTGAAACTTAGCTAGATGGCTGTGGAATGATGATATATGCTTAGATCTATGGATGTCGGATCTAAGTTTTTAAGTGGTTTTGAACTATTTTCTTTCGAAAATTTCATAAGTGGAAGCTATGGAAGCCATTGCCAAAGCTTGAGAGAGAAAAGAGAGTTGAAGAAGAGAAAAAGTAATGAAAAGGAAGAGAAGGGAGAGGTATTTATAGCCAAGCCTTAAGCATTTTTAATATTCATAAAGGTCACATCACTACCATACCCTCTTACACACACCCTACCCTTACACACCCATACCCCATCACATCATACACATCATGACACCCTCCCACTACACCAAAAAGGTGTTTATTCCACTCCTTCATCTGCCAAATTGGACACGACTTAAAGCCGTATAAAATTAGAAATGGCTAATAGCCGCATTTAATAAATTTGACACGATTATAAGCCGCAGCAAATTTAATACAACTATAAGCCGTATCTAATTTCGTGCCTATTTCTAGCACAATCTTTTCCACTTAATACGCATGTCTTCCCTCCAAATAATTCACTTTCCCCCAATTTAGATACGGTTCTTAGCTGTATCAAATTTGATATGTGTTTTAGCCGTATCAAATTCGTGCTAATTTTTGGTGACAACTTTTTACTGCCAAAACGCTCCAGATCTGTTCTTTCGTTCCTTTTTCCCCAAAACTATTTTGTTCCTGCTACTTAATTCGATTTTCTTTCTTCACAAACGCCAAAACACGCCCCAAATCTAGATTTTTTTCCTCACAAACGTCGGCAACTCCAGTGTCGTTCGACAACCCTACAGGCTTCAGCGTTTGCTTGTTCAGTTCAGTGGTATGTTTAGGGTTTCATTTCCATTGATTTTATGTTTAGGGTTTCTATTCTTGATTGGTAATGCAGAATGCTGAGCGTGCCAGTTTAATGATTTGCGTGAATCGTGATGGTTTATGGAAACAAGAATCATGTTTGCAGAAGCAGCTTAAAGTTATAGAATAACAAAATCGTGTAAATAAAAGATGTTTCAAAGTACATGAACTAGCTTCATTAGTAATACAGTAATAATGTTTCAAAGTAAGAAAAAATCCGAACTTGAGTATATGTCTATTTTTGCATACATTTATTCTATAAGAAGTGTGGTTATATATATAATAATAATATAAACTGAAATAGTAGAAATATACTGAAAACGAGTGCATGATGGTTTGATGGGCGTCATTCCCCTAAATTATGATTTGAAATGTTGAGCCATTGTCAATCATTTGAAGAGGGGCAATCCCTCTTATGTTTGCATTTTTAGTTGACAAATATTAGATGCCCGACTGATTTTAATTTAAAGCTATGCTTTTTTTTGATTAGCTTTAAAATGCAATGAAAGATATATATATATATATATATATATATATATATATATATATTTTTATGGTTTGATCAATATCATGTTAAATAAATGAGTTTTCTAAGAAAATAATATCCATTTTTTAATTCAAGTTGTTTCCGGTAATTTAATTTTTTGATTGATTCAAAATCATATACGGTTTTAATGATTTATGATTTAACTCAGTAATTGAAATACTTTACAAACTCAAAAGGAATATTTTGGTTAAACTGATGAAATAGTTCATTGTTCAAATTCTAGATGTACTTTTTAAAAAAGGGTAATTTTGACATATTGTAAATAAATATTGAAATAGTGGTGTTGCATTTTTATAAGGTGCTGGTGTTCCATGAGATAAAAATGAACTTTGGGTTGTGAGGCAGAACTCTGTTGGTTGTTTTACAATAATATCTAGTCTTGTTCGTTTTATGTTTTCAGTCTTGTCATAGTCATAGTGTCGAACCCCAAGAGTGTATATAAGGGTAGTAAGGATATGCATAATTTTGATACTTACAGACAACATTTATTTTTATGTCTAAGGCAAAAAGTATAACCATAGTTTCATCTTCTTGATTTACTTGTAGAAAATAATATAAGGGTATACTTGGTAAGTTTAATTTTATAACAAGAAAATGGTTAGAGCTTAAGGTTAGACATTTTATATTTAATCCTTGTAGCCCTCTAGTGTATTCCTATTGTTGACATGTTTAAAAGATGATAATATATTTTGTTTCATACACTCATGGAAGGTGATAAGAAGTGGAGGGTATTCGAAGGAGGTAAAGCTAGTTTAGTGTGTTTATCTTCTGGAACAGTCTCATCCAAAGGTATGCGACTCTCAGGTTCAAAGTATATATGTGTGATGTAATAAATAATAGGTACCTTTATCTTTTCACTGCATGTTTCATCTTCGATAGCATAAAAGATCTGTGGTGTAAATATATACACTCCACGGTTGATGTGATAACTTGCCTGAACATATAAATTAAGTATAGAATACAATAGTTTACAAACACCAGGGAAATTAGCACATATACAGAACTGAGTACTTACAAAAATTTTAGGCTTCTCTATGTAATGCAAAAAATTCTTTTGATTTAGACTCAGCTACGCCAAACTGATGCCCTGATTCAATAGAGACCTATTTGTGCATATATAATAGTAAAGAAAATATAAGAAGCAAGAATAAAAAAATACAACTCAGAATTATGTTTAGGTTTTTGAAAAAGGTGAAGTTTTATATAAAATTATGTATATCTAAATTCATTAAATCTCTGTGACTTTAAACAAAGTACAAATCGTTAATATTACTTCCACTGATGTCTTGATTTAGTATGTGATTGATTGGATGTATTTCTTGACTTGAGAAGGGAACATTGGTTAAGATGTGAGTTGCACAGATGGATGAGAAATAAACTAGACATGATTTGAAATACACCTATAACTAAATTGGATCTTATTAATAAAAAGGAAATATCTGTTAAGAATTGCTTTTTAGTTCACTTATTCAAAGCAGATGACAAAGATGATAACCCTGGAGAGGAGCATGATATATATTATATAGTCAATTGTGATAGTACAAAATGTAGGAAGAATCCAGTTCTTGATTGTACAAAATGCATAGAATTACCAATGATCAGGTAGTTTCTTTGATTATATTATGTAATATATAGTAACTAAAAGTATAGTTTCTTTACTTTATTATATGATATACATCTAACAGTCAAATAAAGTATGTGTTGTGGGTTTATTGCCGACTCTCTCAGATTTTACAAGCAAACTTTAAATTTTTTATTGATACTAGAGGTAAACGAGTCTGCACTTTTAGTGTAAGTCTGTATTTTTGCAATTAATGGACAATAATGTTGTTGTTTTAATTGGGATAAATTGGAGATCGTGAAGTCCACCATCTTCTATGACTAGCACAGTTAAAGACAACAAAGACATGTGCAAAGTCATTTGTTAAAAACGGATAAAATTGAAGGGTTTTGTACCTCAATCATTGTATTCAGTTCGTTGACTTTATTCTCAGCATCGGCAAGCTTAGCAGTCGTCTCTCTCTTCTCGTGTTGAAGCTCTTTGTTTTCCTTTAAGCTTGATGAATTCAAGTTCAAATTCTCTTATTCCCTTCAGCTTCCTTTCAAGCTCGGCATCTTTTCTCGCTGCTACTTCTTCTTTTACGTGTAACTGGAAACTTGCTGCTTCAGCAGCAGAAATTGGCCTTAGGTCTGCCCTGGGCTGTATCAGCCTTTGCAACTCCTTTATTTTGTTCCTTGCAACCTCTAATTCTTTTCTTGTTGTAACTGTTGTAGCCACCTCTTCCTGTAACTTCTTTCTATCTGCTTGCATTGAATTGATTGTTATGTTTAACATATCCACTTCAGCTGTCTTCAGTTTTAGTTGTTTGTGCAACTCGGTGAAGTCTGATTCTTGTTCTTTAAGACCGTAATATTTGGATTAGAGTTTTCATGCTTGATTTAATTTAGTACTGTATCAATATCTGCACTTGCTTGATGACGAACAAATTAAGTTACTCATTAGATTAGAGCTAGTATATATGCTAATATCGTATTATTGTTCATACAACATTACATAAATATTACTGTTCGTATTACTGTTCATACAACATTACATAAATAAATAATAATAGGATAATTTTACTTTATCAAAACATTACAATTTTATTACTTATGTTTATCGGCCTAAAAACAAACATTGATAGTTACTTGAAAGTGTCATACATGCTGTTATTGGTAAGTTTTCCTTATAAAGGATGTAAAATTACGATGCAATATAATTTGCTAAAACCAATTTAAACAAAGAATAGGAGTAGCATCAAGAAGACGAGTACCGCTAAGCAAAATAACATGCTATTTTATACCAAGGTAAAATTATGCTCATGTCTCATGTTCTGTTATATATTATATATGAGGGCAGTTTATCTTTCAGCATAGACAAACAATGGATAAATAAATCAGATCTAAGATCTACATGCTATATAGACGGGGTGCAGAAGTTCATTAGTTTTGTTGAAGAAAACGGTGGTAAGAAAGGAGTGTATTTATGCCCTTGCACCCGGTGCAAAAATATGAAGACGATCAATTAGATGACATTCATTTTCATTTGTTTAGATGGGGTATTATCCAATCATATATAGTGTGGTATTTTCATTGTGAAAAAAGGGCGGAGATGGAAAAATAACAGCCAGTTAGTCATGCCACAACTGCTGATAAGTCTGAACATATTAGGATGGAAGATTTGGTCAATGATGCAGATAGATTTCATCATTTTCAACCTAATAATCCATTGCCTGATCATGCCAATGTCGGAAAGCAGTCTACTGATTATCCATATTGGCGGGCCAATGAAATTAAGAAGTATAAATTACTTTTTGGTAGCGTAAAAGAGCCACTGTATCCTTCATGTTCAAAAGGGATTACGAAGCTGTATGTCATTGTGAAACTGAATAGCTTAAAGACCCAATACGGCTTTTCAGATAATGGTGTGACTGCACTCCTCGAACTAATAAAGGAGTTACTCCCCGAAGGTAACACGCTGCCGACAACGCACTACGACGTGAAGAAGATCATTAAGCAAGTTGGAATGAATTACAAAACTTACGATGCATGCATCAATGATTGCATATTGTACTGGAAAGATGATACGAATAAAGTTTCTTGTATAAATTGCAATGAACCAAGATATATGACATCATTCAACGAAGAGAGAAAATGCACCAAAGTACCTCGAAAGACATTAAGACATTTCCCTTTAATTTCTAGATTGAAGAGACTGTATACTGTACCATGGATAGCAGATGCGATGACCTAGCATGGTCGTGCCAGTCTGATCCAACCGTAATGCGTCATCCATGCGACACTTCTCAATGGAAAGTCGCAGAGTCTTTTGACCAAGCTTTTACTGCCGGGCCACGAAATGTCACACTTGGAATAGCGGTAGATGGTTTCTGTCCACATGCTTCTCTCTCTAACCCTTACAGTTGTTGGCCAGTAATTGTAGTACCATATAATCTTCCTCCATCTATGTGCATGAAAAGGGAGTTCTCAATGTTAACATTGTTGATTTCTGGGCCAAAACAACTAGGGAAGGATATTGATGTTTATTTACATCCATTGATAGACGAGTTAAAGCAGTTATGGGAAGGAGTCGTTACATTTGACTCATAAAATAAATCTGAGTTCACAATGAGAGCTAGGGTGCTGTGGGCAATCCATGATCACCCTGCTTTTGGGACTTTATCAAGATGTACAACTCACGGTTATTTTGCATGTCCTATTTGTGGGGAAAATACTTGTTCTTATCATCTTCTTGAAAGTAAGAAGATGTATTACATGGGACATCGAATGTTTCTTCCTAACGAACACAAGTTTCGATACGATAAGACAAATTTCAACAACAAACAAGAACTTCATCATCCTAAATGGCCATTGACTGGTTTTCAAGTTGAAAAGAAAGTAGCGAATATCAAAACGAAAATTGGTAAACAAAAAGAAGAAATTAGTCGAAAACAGAAAAAGTCAACCAATGAAGAAGTTGACAATGTTTCTGGATGGTATAGGAGGTCTATCTTTTTTGATTTACCATATTGGAAAGCAAATTTGATCCGACATAATATTGATGTTATGCATATGGAGAAGAATGTCACGGAGCATCTCATCAGCACCATTATGGACCATAAAGATAAGTCAAAAGATGGCATCAATGCACGCAAGGATTTAAAAATCATGGGTATAAAACAAAAGTTGTGGGTGATGGAAGATCCTGAAACAAATAAAATAATCATACCAAATGCAACTTTCACTTTGAGCAAAGAAGAAAAGATATGGTTTTGCACCATTTTGAAAATCTGGAAGTGCCTAACAAATTCTCTTCTAAATTCCACAACAATGTGAGCATCAATCCTCTTGAACTAAGAAATATGAAATCACATGATTACCATGTCATAATGCAACATTTGCTTCCGGTATTGCCTCAACATTCTTATCCACAACATAAGGATCTATGAAATGTTGTTCATCGTATTAGTACATTCTTTAACATTTTATGTTCAAAGGTGATCAATAGGGAACATCTTTTAAAAGCAAAGGCTAGCTTTTTAGAAGCAATGTGTGTTTTTGAAAAACATTTTCCACCTGCATTTTCTGATATCAGTGTCCACCATTTGGTTCATTTAGCCGATGAAGCATTGATTTGTGGCCCTGTGAGATATATATGGATATATCCCTTTGAAAGATAAATTTCTAATTTCAGTTATGTACATCAATATTCGATATAAATAGCTACCATCTACAGTATATAATTGATCACATTCATAGGTTGATGAAAACATATAAAGGATATGTGCGCAACAAAAGATACATTGAAGGGTGTATTGCAGAAGGATATATCGTACAAGAAGCTAGTCTTTACTGCATGGAATATATGCCAAACGAAGGTGATGGTAATCATAAACATACCCACGAAGCATTTTTAGACGAGGACGATGAGTTCGCTGGTGAGATACCTCTAGATAATGGTAAAGACATAACGTTAACCCAAGTGCAGTTTGAACAAGTGCGTAGATGGGTCCTTAATAAGTACGATGGATTGGATGAATGAAAGAAGTAAGTCCACGAACTTGTCCCGAATTTCCATTTTTTTAATTCAATTTATATATACGTTTTGGTATGTGTTTTCCATAGGAGGTATAACTCCTATGTGAAAAGTACTAGATTTCAACCTCGAGGCAAGGTTACGACTGTGGAAGCCGTTCAAAGTTTTACTCTATGGTTACGTAATGAGGTATTACATCGTCTTAAGTATTTCACATGTTTATGAGTGGGTAATACACCTTTGTGACCATGCTTTTTGACTTATTTTGTTTTATGTAGTTGTTAAAAACCATCGATGTTGATCCAAATCTGTTACGGCTAGTGCACGGGCCGAAGCTCATGGCGTGTAGTTATATGAAGTACCAAGTGAACGGATTTTCATTTTTCACTAAAAAGTACGAAGACCGTATGGTAATACAAAATAGCGGTGTATGCCTGAGAGCAATTAAAAAATTTAGAGCGAGTGGTAAGGATAAAAATTATAAGGAAGCAGAAACAACGTATTACGTAGCCATTCAACAGATACTTGAGTTGAATTACACTGAATTCAAACAAACAGTTTTTTATTGTGATTAGGTAAAGGTCGAGGATAAGATCAATGGTTGTAAAGTAGATCCCATTTCAAACCTGATCATGGTAAATTTAGGGAAATTGAAGAACAAAAATAACGTGAATGATGAACCATTTATTCTTGCATCAGAAGCGAGTCAAGTGTTCTACTCAAAAGATTTAAAAAATAACCGATGGTCAGTGGTTTTGCATAAACCAAAACGGTTGACTACAAATGCGGATGACATTGAGTTCCCTACCATCTATCAATTAGCTTTTGAAGACAACGAAAAATTAGAAGACCTTACCAAATCCATATGTTAACTTATTAGTATTCGTACATCACACGATTGTGTGTCTGTATATTTTTAATTGCATGATTGTGTGTGTATGTTTTTAATTGCACGACTTCTATATTTTTAATCATTTTTGTCTTCTCATTGTTCCTAATATACGTGGGAAAATAGGTGAATTGATGTGACGACCCGGAATTTTGAGCAATATCAATTTAATAATCTTTGTTAATAATTAAATTGATTTGATAATTTTACATTATAAATTGATAAGTTAAAATTCTTTTAAAGGCTAATAATGATAATTTGATAATATCTATTAACATTTTTCTTAACAACATAAAATTGGAAAGTTTAATTCTTTTGTAAATTTATAATATTTTTATTTTTATTTTAGCAATTCAAAATTGGTAAGATTTATTTTTCAAAAGCTAATCAAAATATTTTCTATTTATAATGTATATATATAGGTATATATTATATATAGGAAGTCTTTAATTAAATAAAAGCTATTTATTCAAATTTTAATATATATGAATATATATATTGTGATTTGAAATTGTGTTTTAAAATTTTAGATAGTAATTTTCAAAACTAATGATTAAAAATGTTTTCCATTTGAAATGTATATACTTGTGTACATTAGAAATGGGAAAAATTATTGTTTGAACTTAATTAAGTGTTTTCAAACTTTATTATATATAATTTGTAATTTGGAAATTATATTTAAAATAATGTTTTTTCCAAAGGGTATCTGAGATTTAAATTTAAAAGTTCAATTGTTTTAATATTCTTTCATTTTAAATTTTAACAAAAGATAAGCTTGTTTATTAAAAGATAAGTACACATTTTATAATCATATAAATATTTCATAATTACTTATTCATAACTTAAATAAATTTATAAAAAAAGAAAGTAACATTTGTAAAACATTTATAAAACATTAAATAACACTTGTAAGTGTATTAGGCTTATTAAGGACATTTGTAAGAATTTAAGAATATGTGTTAGATAATTAGAGCATTAAAGAGACAAATGTCGTTCTCTTGATAAATTTAATTTAAAATTAAATTGTTATATAATAACAAGAGTTTTAATCTTCAGCTAAATCCTTTCTTCTTTTCAACAAAATGAATACAAATCTAAAACAAAGATCAAAAAGAAAGAAGAAAACTATAAAATCTGAATAAGAAGGAAGAAGAAAATCTGAAAACAAAAGGAAGGAAACCTGGAAAATTTAAATCAGAGGCAAGATCTTCAAATACATCAATGCAAGATGTAAAAACTTCAACAAGCAATTCAGATTCAACAGCAACAAAAAATTTATCAACAAGCAAAACTGGAAATCATTAGCAGGAGATTTTATTTCAACATGCAAGATAAATTCAAGAATCTGGAAATCATCCTCTGTCCCCTACATATAGGTGAGTAAATGAATTTTTAAAAACAGTTTAAATCCTGGTTTCAACTTGTTATTGTGATGGATATCATGATGTTATCTGAAATATTTGATTTAAATTAAATGCATGTTTGAATTGTGAATATTTGATTGCCTGTGAAGTTAAAACATATGCTCTGTGTAAAATAACAGGTTTTCAATTTCATAATAAATTCAATAACTAAATGTTGAATTCGAATTGTTCTATGATTTGTAAATAAAAGTTGTTTAAAATCATGTAACTTCTCACCTAAAAATATTTATAGTTATATAAAATGAAGCATGTGTTCATAAATTTAAAATTACAGTAAAATTTTAATAAGGTCAAATCTTTTATGAATTCAATTTTTAGTTTTGATTGCATGATTGAAATAGCGATAGGAAATCATGATTTTTAATGGTTGAATCATGATTTTTAGATTAGTATTTGGAATGGATTCTTGAGTTAACTGTTTTGGGAAAAATGACCAATTTATGGCGATTGACGGTGAACTGGAGGTCGTGGTTGAGCATGTAGGTCATGGAGAAGACAAGGATCATGGGAAAAATGCATTTGGAATTTTTAGTTGATCGTGTTGGCCATTATTGATTGAGTTAGGGTTTTCACCGTGAGTTTGACGTCGATGTTCAATTGGGATTCGTGGCGTCAAGGCGCAACCGGAGGCGATCGCACGTGGTGCCATGGGTTCTAGGTGTCGTGAGGGAGCTACGGCTTAGGTAGCGGGGTTTCTCGAGGTTGGAGTTGCCGTGGTGTCGACCTTCTGATGAAGTTGGGTTCGAACTGATGGGTTTTCAGAGAGTCAAATTTTGAATTTTGATCGAAGCACGATATCTGGGTTTCGATTGTAGTTGTAGTGGTCGAGTGCGACGTATCGGAGGCCGAAGTAGAGTTCGTCGTTGGTCAGGGTGGTTGTGCACGTGGATGTGCAGGGTTTTGTACATCTGGAATTTGTGTTTTAGGAAAAAGGGTTGGAGCTCGAGTTTTCTTTCGGGAAGGTGATGTTTTAGCTCGAAGCAAGGTGAAGGGGTGGAAACTCGGGGTAGTATCGGGTTCTTGTAGGGTTTTGCTCGAAGTTTCATATGAGCAGTTGGATGTTTTGCTCGTAGCTGTTGTGTTGAGCAATTTGTGTTGTTCAAGTTTTTAAAAGTTTAATTGCAATGTTTTAAAAATATTTTGATACAAAGAAAATTTGATTTTGGAATGTTTATAAAGTTTTAAAACAAAGTTGAACAAGTTTTTACTTATAAAACTAATTTGCTTCAAGATTTAGTTTTTAAACAAGTTTTATATATATTAAAATATGAATGTTTTTAAAGTAAAATAAGTGGATTTTTAATAATGATGTTTGTACTAAAATTTATTTAATAACTTGGAAAACTTTTAAAGATATAAAAGTTAAAGTAGATGTTTATATGATTTAATTAAAATTGATTTCTAAAGAGTTTTATTTTAAATAAGTTAAATGATAAAGATTTAGAGATCAATTAAAATAAAGATTATCTTAAGTAATTTAGAAATTTTGATTAATTAAAGATAAACAAATATATGAAGATAATTGGAATAATTCAATTTTTATTAATAATCAAGTGTTATTGGTTAACATTAATAATTAATTAAGATAGTGATTTTCTTAATTAAGAATATTTTTAATATAGTAAGTTAAGGAATCATTTAATCAAATTTAAATGATTAAGTTAAATAATTAAGTAATTAATTAGTGATTAGTTAAAGATAATCACTTATGATTTAATTTGGTAAAATTACTTGGTGAAGTAATTAAGTAATTAATTACTGGAGGTAATTAAGTAAAAGGGAAATTATTTAACAAAGTAATTAGAGGGTAATTACTTTATGAAAGTAATTAGGTGAAAGTGATTAAAGGGTTAATCACTTAGTGTTATTAATTAAAGAATTTATTAATATAATTAATTAAAGGATTAAGTTATTTAATTAATGGTTAATTAATAAAAGGATTAAGAGAATTTAATAATGTGATTAGTTACTTGTTAAAATAACTAATAAAAAAGAAATTTAATTAATGGAAATAAATAATTAATTGTTAATTAATAATTAAAGAATAATTAATCTGTAATTTAGTTTTTGATTACCAAATGTAATTAAAAAGTAATTAATAAAATGTGATTAATTAAAGAGTAATTAATCAAGTGTGATTAATAAAAAGGTAATTAATCAAGTATGATTAATTATAAATGATAATTAAGAAATAATTATCGGGGTAATTAAATAATAATTAATCAAGTGTGATTAATTTAAAGGGTAATTAAGAGATAATTACTTGGTATAATTAAGAAGTAATCAATCAAGATGATTAATTAATATTGTAATTAAGGAATAATTACTTAAAGTAATTTAGAGATAATTAATCAAAGGGGATTAATTAAAGTGGATAATTAATTGATGTTTAGTTAACTAATTTGTAATTAATTAATTAATTAATATGTAAGTTGGATTGATGATGATCCAAGTGCTTAAGTAGGAATTAATTTAATTAAGAATTAATTTAATTAATTAAGAGTAGTTCAAACCTTGTTTATGGATGATTAATGATTGGATGATAAATATCATTGGATGAGTTAATGATATTGGATGATATTGTATGTCATTAGCTGATATGTAATGATTTGTGTGAGATATATCTAAGGTGTGATATATATGCTGCTTTGTGATATGTGTGGATGAATTTGATAATAGTGGATTATCTATCTGTGTACTATGAATCATCCATTTATGTTAAGTGATATTCTTATATCTACTGTTTAAATCCTTAAGTACAACTTGGACATTTAAAATGGCATTTTGGATTCGGTGAGACTGGGATCATGTTTTATATCCGAAAACCACATCGATCCAAATTAACGTTAGGTCGTAAATCAAAGTGAAGTGAAGACTCGAAGTGTAAGAACTATATATCGTTATAACTCCGAGGGTGATTCCAGAATGAGTTTAACGAAGGTAGCACTTTCAATTTTGAGATGAAGATTTAGAGTGCAACGGCTATTGTCATTAACTCTGAGGGTGATTCCAAAATGAGTGTAACGAAATAGTGCCTTTGGTTTCGTTCGAACCCGGAACGGACTTGTATGGATTGAATGCTTTCAGCACATCGTTAGGTGGATGATGAGCATTCTAAGATAGATGTGTCCTATAAGGGTAATCGCAGCCTCAAGCCTCATCAACCGGGAATGGCTATAACAGGGGAGGTGCAGCAAGGTTAAGTGGGTCATGCCTAAGTAGGACGAGATTTACCCCTGTCTAGATGTCCCTTTTTATTTCGACTGTGTTGGCAGTTGGATCTACAGCCAACTGCGGGGTTGTCTTGTTCGAGACTATTCAGTAAAGAATGGTTCCGACCTTGTGTTATAGGGGATTGGGAGTAATTTCGGTAAGGTGATCTTGGCCATGTAATGTGATGGGCGGTACCCCAGTAGCCCTGCCATTGATGGAAACCCATTCTTCCTACGTTCCCCTACGGTTTTGTTTGTATTATCCAATTTTGTGGCTAGTAGCTGGAATTTAATAGATGTAACAATTTCGGCTGTTTCTTATTTACTTGAAAACCCTAGACACTATTATAATATCACTGGATTTCCTATCAAATGTTTTGGTTAGCGTAAGGTAAAAACTTTTCCATGTTTATGTGTGGGAAGTCTTACGTGATACCTTTTCTTTTCAAAGGATTTTCTAAAGTTAAGCAATTTTAAACCGTTTACTCACACTAGACCCCTGTCTGACCCGAGTGTTTATTTTCTGTTTTATTAAACTCTTGAGTACTCATGCTATGTATGAGTAGTCAAGTGATTCAGGTTATTCTTGACGAATTCTGGAGGAGCTTTGGAGCAGGAGGCTTCAGCGTGTAGATATATAGATAGAGTTTCCGCTGTGATGTTATTCTGTATGGATGTTCTTGTATTGTACATTAGACAGAAATGTTATAACTGTCTAAATTGAGATGTATGGTTGTGTACTCTGATGTATATGATACTAAATATATGTTATATATTATATTTCATTCGTTCCGTTGTGAGATTCTGATGTGTTGTTCTTTCTTCTCTTTCTTTTCTTTCTTCTATCTCTTTCTTTCTTAAATAGTGATGCGTCTTTCTGGTGATAGAAAGTCGGGTCGCTACAGTTGGTATCAGAGCACTAGGTTGAGTGAATACCTAGGCTTTGGATTGACTTCTTTGTTAAGAGAGCGTACTTGTAATTTATATATATATATATATATATATATATATATATATATATATATATATATATCTACCTAATCTGTTGGGTTATCTGTTTGGATTTTCCAACATGAGTTATAAAGGAAGATAAGGTAGGAGTGTGTGTAACACGACTACCACTAATGGAAGAGGCTCATATGTTGCCATTGGAGGTATATCTGTCGAGATTGTAGATCTAATACCGCCTCGAATAAGCTTTGTAGATTGGTGAAAGGATTTTATTGGTCCCAGAGAAAGTCTTTCCAAGGATTAGAGAATATTCTTGATGTATGAGGTTGATTTGCTCTCGAGTGAACGGGTATTCCAAGAGTTGAATCTGTTAGCTGAGCAGAAGCAGGTGATGGTATCTTGGCGACTTCAGGAAAGAATAGCTGTGTGGTGGGATGTAGTATCCATAGATGGTTCTGAAGATGTTCTTTTGGAGCCAGATTTAGATGGTGTTGAAGGAACAGTGATGCCTACTGCAGGGAAGATTCGGATGTTTAGGGATCTTCTGGATCTTAAGTAAGGGAGTCTTATCTATATTGAAGTATGAGACTAAGGTCGATGAGTTACATCATTTCGGGCATGGTCTCGTTGTTTCCTTAATAAGAACAAGTGATTGGTGTTTGGTTTGGAGCCGAGTTTCTTGAGGAGATGTCTACCCGTCTCAAGGATTTTTAGTGGAATTGGGTGATAGTTTTGTGTTTCAAGAAGCTTTTGGTTAAGAAAGATCTTTTGGCTTAGCGGTATCATGAAGTGAAGTTTGGAAGCAGCAGCATGGACCTGTTTCTTCGATGATTCAGAAGACTTTGGGATTCTACTATCGGCAGACCAGGCAGATAATGAAGGCTTATCCATTTCTTCGGAAGGCTCAGCATAGCAAGATATTTGTTGGAAGTGATCTATCAGTTTTTCTGGTAGATAAGCCATTTTGGAAAGATTGATCTTGATTTGGAAAGCTGTTCTAGTTGGTGAAGATAGTTCCTTGGAATTTGAACCGAGTAAGGTCATAAAAGTGACTTGCGATTAGTTTGGGAATCTTTGAGTATTCCTTGGCTTGGGAATTGAAGCATCTCATGTGGAGGTAAAAGCTATTAAAGTAGTCAGAGATTTTCCAGATGTTTTTAGAGGAAATCACAAGTCTAACGCATTGGAGATTGAGCTTTCTTATCGACTTGGATTCCAAGAGAAATACCGATGGTTCAACCATGTAAAGGAAAGACTCTTAGAGCAAGAAGAGTTTGGTGAGGCAGCGAAGGATTCTTGAGGAGGGATTGACCATCCAGTTTTCTAGTTAAGATTCCACTGGGATGTTTTGACCAAGTGGAATGGGTCACTAAGATTTTATGAGTCGGATAAACAGTGTATGGAGAAAGTTTGCGCTCGAGTTCTTCGATGGCATTGTCATCTTCCCCAGCTCAGAGTTGTGCAGCGGAAGCAAGATAGCAGTTATTCTAGTATGGGAGCAATCGGGAGTTGCTGTAAGGGATTTCTACAGGAAATTCAAGTATGAAGCAATTTTCTGGATTTGGAAGGCAAGGTTTTCAAGTACAACTGTTTGGCTATTGTAGATAAGAGAAGTAGGTTTGAAGTCCACTAATGCTTGTAGAATAGAGTTGTGTTTTGAATTTCGGCAAATGTTTGAGAGAACCATTTTGTTGAGTAGGATCTGGAAAATGGTTTGATTTTGGTCCAGTTTGTTTCATGAAGCAATTAGCAAGGGTTAAGCTGATCAGGAAAGATGGAGGTGACTAAGGAGCATCGGAAGAGTTATGCAGTTAAGGATTGAGGAGATTTGGAATGTGAAATTGGAATTTGGATATTGCTTTAGTTTTATCCGATCAAAGGAGATATAAGATGTGGTAAAACTGGAGAGCTAGCTCCGAAGGTATTTTGAGGTTTTCCTGTGTTCTCTAGAAATTAGATTTTGATCTACATGATTGATTTGCCAGTTCGGATAGTTGGAATTCATTGTATTTCACATATCTCTGAGGAATATGTGTATGATTCATCGAGTGATAGAATCAGTAGTTCAGAAGGATCTGATAGTTGAGCTGGTCTTGAGTTTAGTCTAATATCTTGTTCAGATTTGTAGGTCCATATGAGGGAAGTTCTTGGTTATAGTAGTGTAGTTACTTAAGGTTCTGTAGAGAGAGTATTCCAGAATAGGTACCTGTAAAACTTTAGATAATATTAGGAAGTTCTATCCAGAATTTTTGTCTGGATAATTAAAATTATTTGTTTGAATTGGTTGCTATGATTGATAGTGTATGATTGATTTGTATGATTTCTGTTTAAAATTAAAAACTTTTGCAGGGTTATTAAATTATCTTTGCTTTTAAATTTCAAGGATGAAATTCTTTTAAGGGGGGAGGAATGTGACGACCTGGAATTTTGAGCAATATCAATTTAATAATCTTTGTTAATAATTAAATTGATTTGATAATTTTACATTATAAATTGATAATTTAAAATTCTTTTAAAAGCTAATAATAATAATTTGATAATATCTATTAACATTTTTCTTAACAACATAAAATTGGCAAGTTTAATTCTTTTGGAAATTTATAATATTTTAATTTGGAAATATTTATTTTAGAAATTTAAAATTGGTAAGATTTATTTTTTAAAAGCTAATCAAAATGTTTTCTATTTATAATGTATATATATAGGTATATATTATATAGAGGAAGTCTTTAATTTAATAAAAGCTATTTATTCAAATTGAAATATATTTGAATATATATATATATATATATATTGTGATTTGAAATTGTGTTTCAAAATTTAAGATAGTAATTTTCAAAACTAATGATTAAAATGTTTTCCATTTGAAATGTATATATTTGTATACATTAGAAATGGGAAATATTATTGTTTTGAACTTAATTAAGTGTTTTCAAACTTTATTGTATATAATTTTTAATTTGGAAATTATATTTAAAATAATGTGTTTTTCCAAAGGGTATTTGAGATTTAAATTTAAAAGTTCAATTGTTTTAATATTCTTTCATTTTAAATTTTAACATAAGATGAGCTTGTTTATTAAAAGATAAGTACACATTTTATAATCATATAAATATCTCATAATTACTTATTCATAACTTAAATAAATTTATTAAAAAAGAAAGTAACATTTGTAAAACATTAATAAAGCATTAAATAACACTTGTAAGTGTATTAGGCTTATTGAGGACATTTGTAAGAATTTGAGCATATGTGTAAGATAATTAGAGCATTAAAGAGACAAATGTCATTCTCTTGATAAATTTAATTTAAAATTAAATTGTAATATAAGAACAAGAGTTTTAATCTTTAGCTAAATCCTTTCTTCTTTTCAACAAAATGAATACAAATAAAACAAAGATAAAAAAAGAAGAAGAAAACTGTAAAATCTGAATAAGAAGGAAGAAGAAAATCTGAAAACAAAAAGAAGGAAACCTGGAAAATTTAAATCAGAGGCAAGATCTTCAAATACATCAATGCAAAATGTAAAAACTTCAACAAGCAATTCAGATTCAACAGAAACAGAAAATTTATCAACAAGCAAAACTGGAAATCATTAGCAGGAGATTTTATTTCAACATGCAAGATAAATTCAAGAACCTGGAAATCAATCTCTGTCCTCTGCATATAGGTGAGTAAATGAATTTTAAAAACAGTTTAAATCCTCGTTTCAACTTGTTATTGTGATGGATATCATGATGTTATCTGAAATATTTGATTTAAATTAAATGCATGTTTGAATTGTGAATATTTGATTGCCTGTGAAGTTAAAACATATGCTCTGTGTAAAATAACAGGTTTTCAATTTTATAATAAATTCAATAACTAAATGTTGAATTCGAATTGGCCTATGATTTGTAAATAAAAGTTGTTTCAAATCATGTAACTTCTCACCTATAAATATTTATAGTTATTTAAAATGAAGCATGTGTTCAGAAATTTAAAATACAGTTAAATTTTAATTGGGTCAAAAAATCTATGAATTCAATTTTTAGTTTTGATTGCATGATTGAAATAGTGATAGGAAATCATGATTTTTAATGGTTGAATCATGATTTTTAGATTAGTATTTGGAATGGATTCTCGAGTTAACTGTTTTAGGAAAAATGACCAATTTATTGCGATCGATGGTGAACTGGAGGTTGTGGTTGAGCATGAAGGTCATGGAGAAGACAAGGATCATGGGAAAAATGCATTGGGAATTTTTAGTTGATCGTATTGGCCAGTATTGATCGAGTTAGGGTTTTTACCATGAGTTTGACGTCGATGTTCAATTGGGATTCGCGGAGTCAAGGCGCAACCGGAGGCAATCGCACGTGTTGCCGCGGGTTCTAGGTGTCATGAGGGAGCTACGACTTAGGTGGCGGGGTTTCTTGAGGTTGAAGTTGCCGTGGTGTCGACTTTTTGATGAAGTTGGGTTCGAACTGATGGGTTTTAGAGAGTCAAATTTTGACTTTCGATCGAAGCACGATTTCTGGGTTTCGATTGTAGTTGTAGTGGTCGAGTGCAACGTATCGGAGGCCGGAGTGGAGTTCGTCGTTGGCCAGGGTGGTTGTGCACGTGGATGTGCAGGGTTTTGTGCATCTGGAATTTGTGTTTTGGGAAGAAGGGTTGGAGCTCGAGTTTTCCTTCGAGAAGGTGATGTTTTGGCTCGAAGCAAGGTGAAGGGGTGGAAACTCATGGCAGTCTCGTGTTCTTGTAGGGTTTTGCTCGAAGTTTCATATGAGCAGTTGGATGTTTTGCTCGTAGTTGCTGTGTTGAGCAGTTTGTGTTGTTCAAGTTTTTAAAATTTAACTGCAATGTTTTAGAAAGGTTTTGATACAAAGAAAATTTGATTTTGGAAAGTTTATAAAGTTTTAAAATAACAAGTTTTTACTTATAAAACTAATTTGCTTCAAGATTAAGTTTTTAAACAAGTTTTATATGTATTAAAATATGTAAGTTTTTAAAATAAAATAAGTGGATTTTTAATAATGATGTTTGTAATAAAATTTATTTAATAACTTTGGAAAACTTTTAAAGATATAAAGCAGATGTTTATATGATTTAATTAAAATTGATTTCTAAAGAGTTTTATTTAAATAAGTTAAATGATAAAGATTTAGAGATCAATTAAAATAAAGGTTATCTTAAGTAATTTAGAAATTTTGATTAATTAAAGATAAACAAATATATGAAGATAATTGGAATAATTCAATTTTTATTAATAATCAACTGTTATTGGTTAATATTAATAATTAATTAAGATAATGATTTTCTTAATTAAGAATCTTTTTAATATAGTAAGTTAAGGAATCTTTTAATTAAATTTAAATGATTAAGTTAAATAATTAAGTAATTAATTAGTGATTAGTTAAAGATAATCACTAATGATTTAATTTGGTTAAATTACTTGGTGAAGTAATTAAGTAATTAATTACTAGAGGTAATTAAGTAAAAGGGAAATTATTTAACAAAGTAATTAAAGGGTAATTACTTTATAAAAGTAATCAGGTGAAAGTGATTAAAGGGTTAATCACTTAGTGTTATTAATTAAAGAATTTATTAATATAATTAATTAAGGATTAAGTTATTTAATTAATGGTTAATTAATAAAAGGATTAAGAGAATTTACTAATGTGATTAATTACTTGTTAAAGTAATTAATTAAAAAGAAATTTAATTAATGGAAATAAATAATTAATTTTTAATTAGTAATTAAAGAATAATTAATCTATAATTTAGTTTTTGATTATCAAATGTAATTAAAAAGTAATTAATAAAATGTGATTAATTAAAGAGTAATTAATCAAGTGTGATTAATAAAAGGGTAATTAATCAATTATGATTAATTATAAATGATAATTAAGAAATAATTATCAAGGTAATTAAATAATAATTATTCAAGTGTGATTAATTTAAAGGGTAATTAAGGGATAATTACTTGGTATAATTAAGAAGTAATTAATCAAGATGATTAATTAATATTGTAATTAAGGAATAATTAGTTAAAGTAATTAAGAGATAATTAATCAAGGGGGATTAATTAAAGTGGATAATTAAGTGATGTTTAGTTAACTAATTTGTAATTAAATTATTAATGAATAAGTAAGTTGGATTGATGATAATCCAAGTGATTAAGTAGGAATTAATTTAATTAACAATTAATTAAATTAATTAAGAGTAGTTCAAACCTTGTTTATGGATGATTAATGATTGGATGATTAATGATTGTATGATAAATATCATTGGATGAGTTATTGATATTGGATGATATCGTATGTCATTAGCTGATATGTAATGATTTGTGTGAGATATATCTGAGATATGATATATATGCTGCTTTGTGATATGTGTGGATGAATTTGATAATAGTGGATTATCTATCTATGTGTTATGAATCATCCATTTATGTTAAGTGATATTCTTATATCTACCGTTTAAACCCTTAAGTACAACTTGGACATTTAAAATGGCGTTTTGGATTCGGTGAGACCGGGATCGGGTTTTATATCCGAAAACCACATCGATCCAAATTAACGTTAAGTCGTAAATCCAAGTGAAGTGAAGACTCGAAGTGTAAGAACTATATATCATTATAACTCTGAGGGTGATTCCAGAATGAGTTTAACGATACTTTCAGTTTCGAGGTAAAGATTCAGAATGCAAGGGCTATTGTTGTTAACTCTGAGGGTGATTCCAAAATGAGTGTAACGAGATAGTGCCTTCGGTTCCGTTCGAACCCGGAAAGGACTTGTATGGATTGAATGCTTTCAGCACATCGTCAGGTGGACGATGAACATTCTAAGATAGATGTGTCCTATAAAGGTAATCGCAGCCTCAAGCCTCATCAACCGGGAATGGCTAAAACAGGGGAGGTGTAGCAAGGTTAAGTGGGTCATGCCCAAGTAGGACGAGATTTACCCCTATCTAGATGTCCCTTTTATTTCGGCTGTATGGGCTGTTGGATCTGCAGCCAACTGCGGGGTTGTCTTGTTCAGGACTATTCAGTAAGGAATGTTCCGGCCTTGTATTGCAAGGGATTGGGACTAATCCTCGGTACGGTGATCTAGGCCACGTACTGTGACGGGCGGTACCCTAGTAGCCCTACCATTGATGGAAACCCATTCTTCCTACGTGCCCATACGGTTTTGTTTGTATTACCCACTTTTGTGGCTAGTAGCTGGAATTTAATAGATGTAACAATTTCGGCTATTTCTTATTTACTAGAAAACCCTAGACACTATTAATAATATCACTGGATTTCCTATCAAATGTTTTGGTTAGCGTAAGGTAAAAACTTTTCCATGTTTATGTGTGGGAAGTCTTACGTGATACCTTTTCTTTTCAAAGGATTTTCTAAAGTTAAGCAATTTTAAACCGTTTACTCACACCAGACCCCTGTCTGACCCGAGTGTTTATTTTCTGTTTTATTAAACTCTTGGATACTCATAATATGTATGAGTAGTCAAGTGATTCAGGTTATTCTTGACGAATTCTGGAGGAGCTTTGGAGCAGGAGGCTTCAGCGTGTAGATATATAGATAGAGTTTCCGCTGTGATGTTATTCCGTATGGATGTTCTTGTATTGTACATTAGACAGAATTGTTATAACTGTCTAAATTGAGATGTATAGTTGTGTACTCTGATGTATATGATACTAAATATATGTTATATATTATATTTCATTCGTTCCGCTGTGAGATTCTGATGTGTTGTTGTTCTTTCTTCTATCTCTTTCTTTCTTAAATAGTGATGCGTCTTTCTGGTGATAGAAAGTCGGGTCGTTATAATTGACATATTGTTTATTGTGTTTTTAGATCTTATTCATCTCGCCCTGAGATCTTATTATAATTTTAGATCTTATTTCCATCCTTGGAAAAACCACGAGACAAATATTTTTCGAATGGAACGGAGATTGGCATAAAAAAAATTTATTTACTTTAGAAATTTTAGTGGACATAAAATTTGTTTTGTTGTACATTCACAAATACTAATAAAATTTAAAAGAAAAATCTAAGACAAATTATACTCTCAACTAGTATTACTAAAAAATGACTGATTGGGGTCCTGTGTTCATATCAGTTATTTTGTTCATCATTTTTGCCTTGTGAAAATATAAAGCAATATAAATGCTTCCCTACCACTCCAGTGTTGTTTTTAGTGCATGTGGACTTTGGGTAGCTACCTACAAATATCGTTCTATTTTTGTATGCTTCAGTGTTGGTGATGGACCTTTTTTTCCTTTGGTTGTTGTGGTTTATTTTCTATTTTGGTGCCATGCTATAGGCAGTAATAATACATTTCTCTTTACAAATTTATGATACATGATAATTACTTTATTACATAGTTTCCGAGATCTTATTTTTTTTATTACAGTGTGAATTAATATGATAAACTTTGCTTTGAAGATGATTTCCACAGCATGATCGATGAACAGTAATCAGTAACTGTCTGCTATAGTATCTCTTAGCAGTTTCTTTTATATTCGTATTTTAAGGCTTGATGAATCCTTATATTGGTCATTTGAAGATGTATAGCAAGAAAAACATGCGTTTGGACTCTTAATGTTTATTTAGTGAATTAAGATTACGAAGATGTAACATATTTTTTGCAAGTTCAATTACATATGACGGGTTATAGCTCAAATGCAAAGAAACTGCGATTAGCAAACAAATATGTGAAACCTATAATTTCATCGAAAGAGAAGCCTTTTAGAATTATTATTTTCATTTAATGTGCATCATGATGTAGGATTTATTAGCAAATGTTAAATTGGAGTTTATGCATTATTTGTGCATGTCAAAAAGTAAGTTACATGTTCTATATCAACATTGAATATTAGCAGGCGGCCTTCTTTGAATCTTTTCTTTTTATCGCTAAATTGAACAACTTTCCACATATGATCTAAAAGATGTAGATTGAATATTTATTATGATTATGGAGTCATCTACGAGTTCATGGCGTTCACCACTTTAAGCATGTTGGTTTGATTTCTAAGCAAAATCCATTAAATGGCTTACAAAGATTTCATGAAGCTACTTAATTACATGCTAAATTGTAACGACCCGTAAATTTTGATAACTAAATTAGTTAAATTTAAAGGATTTTGTAATTTAATTTAGGAAGAAATAATTTTTTTTGTGATTCCTACTGAAGTGAATGTAGAAATGAAATGCAACATTTGAAATTAAAGCTAAGTATTAAAAATAAAAATGAAATTACGATGCATTGAAGTAATGAGAATTGTTATTCTAGGTTAAGGAATTTAATATAAGAAAACAAATGGTAATATTGTATTAACTAATGCAATGAGATGATTAGTGATAATTTAATGAATCCAATATTATAGTAACTGATGAAGTAATACGTAATTAAGGAAAAATTTATACAATCAATGTAGATAAGTAATTTTAATGACTGTCGTAGATAATAAACGTTACCTTAATGGTAATTAATAAAATAACAGGAGTGAGAATCGAAAATTTAAGTAACAATTGATGTAATAAAGAATGGAGCCAAGTTAAATTAATTTATTTGATTTAAATTCTAAATTAATGGGTGAAATTGACAAATTTCAATGTAATAGAACTATAGTAGTTATTACACAATAAGTGGAAATAAAACGGTTAATACAAATAAAGGTGAATGTAAATGGAATAATACTTAATAAGTGCAAATTTGATAGGAATCAATGTTAGTATAAATTTATGAAATAACTACGAACCAATGAATGTATTAAAGTTGTAAAGGTCATAATTGATTGCATTAAATAAATTAGGAATTCAATTTCATTAAAGGTAATTAAATATTATCTTAATGTAAAATTTAGATAATTTTGAAATTTATATTAACTCCATTCAGAATATGACAATTGGTGTAACATTTGGCTTGTAAACATATATTATAAATTACCTATTTTATTTGTGATGGAATTAGAATTAGAAATAATTGGTAGTAAAATAAATGAACGTTACATTAATGGAAAATGTAATAAGATGTTTAGGAGTTGGAAAATTTTGAGTATAGTAAAAGTAATAAAAGGTTAATTAGGTTATAGAGTAGTAATGAACTTGATAAAAAGATTTGAATTAAACGAATCAATTGATATATGTTTTATTTCTTTAGTATGTTGCATAAAATTTGGAAATCAAATTGCAATTAAAGGAAATTAGGTAGTACGTTATTGGAAATAAATTTAATAAATACATTAAGGAAGTGTAATATATTTTACTGTTAATTATACCCATAAAATGTCAATTTATTTAATAGCAAGATTTTAAAGCAATAAACGAATCTATTGAGATTTCAATTTATAATTTATAACATTTAATGGAAAATCAACTACAATTAATTGACTTAATTTGTGCACATAGGGTAGGTGTGATTTGTCATTAAAAATGGTTAATTTCATAAGATGTAATTAATGCTAATTCTATTTGTAATATGATAATTGGCTGATTTAAAGAATAGAAAGCAAGATTTATTTATTTGATTGAAGAAAAATTTCAATAATTTAATTTATTGAGAATAAATGAAATTTAACAGTTAAATTTTATGTTGATAGAAATTTAGATGAAATTTGGAGATAATTATATAATAAAGTATGAACCCAATGTTAGTTTCATCTAATTGTTACTAATGAACTGAATATTATAATGAAAAGAAAATTTGATAGAATTTTTGGAAATTTAATTTATAATTTTCGAATTTAATGAAATGGAGATTAATACCGAAATTTATAAATTTATCAACTCTAAATTGACGGTTAAATTGGGTTTAAATCTAAATGATTGGGAAATTTAAAATGATAAGAATTGGCAATTATCGAATTTAAATTGAAAATTTGATTAAATTGACTAAATTTTATTTGTTAAATTAATATAAAAATAGCCATTTTGGCCACTGACTTGGATTTCGACAAAACTAGTTTCATCGGATCCGTATCGGTAAATTATTGTAGGGTTTCAAGTTTCGTAGCGATCGGACTTGTCGTTTGATCGTACGAATGCGAAACTTCTTGAAATCGATTTAATTGAAACTAATTGAAATCAATTTGAAAATTTTGAATAAGCATAACTTCTCCATACGATGGAAATTGGACGTGAAACCTTTTCCATTGCGTTTTAAATATTTTAAAACACTTATTTTGAAATATGGGTTTACCAAATTTCGTTCCGGAGTCAGAACGGGCTTTTTGGGACACTTTGTCGTTAGCATGTATATTCAACCCGGTCCAATTCTATTCCAGTTTGCCTATATATATCCCGGTTACAAACGCTAGCCCTCTATTTCCCATTTGTCTGTACGTATATCTTCTTCTCAACCCTCTCCTCCTCAATGGCAGATAAACGAATTCTAGATCCAACCCCAAATTAAATCCAAAGCATAAATTTCATAGTCCTCAGAAACATTTGAAAAAATTATATATTGAAGCTCTCGAAGAGCGTAACCCAGATCCGTGATTCGTTTTCTGAATTGAATGACGGTTTGGCCAAAAATTGATCAATCAATCACGGCCGTCCATAGGTGGTTTTTGATCGTCGGGTGATCGTTAAATCGGGGGTATGGTCGCATAGAGGGGACGAGTGGAGGTCATCGGCGTTGTTCGTTCGTCGTGTTAGCGGTCATATCGACGCATTTAATTCGAATTAGGGCAAGGTTTGTGGCGGCTACTGGTTCGATTTTCACGATCGTACATCGCAGGGGCCGCGTGGTCATGGTGGATGGTCGGCCGCCTCATCTGGTCGCCATAGAGGTGGGCGCGAAGACCAACGGCAGTGGCAGGTCAAAGGGAAATCAACGTGTTTTGGGTTCAACGCGCACGCAGGTCTCGGTCGTGAATCGTACTGTTCACGCGTGAGGGAAGCTTGCTGACGTGGTGAGGAATTGTAGTTTTATTTTATTTTGTTTTGTTTTAAATTAAATTTTGTTTTCAAATGATCAAACGTGAATAACACTCACATACGTTATCCAATTCACGCGCGGTTTTCTCTGCTAGGTTCGTATTGGAATTCCGGTCACTTTGCCTCTGGTTTGGACGAATTCTAAAGCTGTTGAATTTTTGGGTTTAAATTGGATTTAAATTCAATTTAAATTCAAAAAGGTGAGTGTTTTAACCCACTCACAACTTCTAAAATTTCATATGTTTGTTAAATAGATTTATGATGTGTTTAGAAATTTATTTATAACTGTCTGACATATTTTCAATCATCATCCCAGTAAATTTAATTAATATAATTACATTATTACTTATTTATTTATTGCATTTAAACTGCCAGTTAAATTTTTAATTAATTTTGCATTGCATATAAACTAACAGTTAAACAGTTATTTAATTTATTATTGAATATAAACCACTATTTAATACCTGTTGTTTATTATCCATTCTATATTGATGCTATTGTTTGAAATTAATGAAGATTGCGATAAATGGTTGATGGTTGATATTGGATGAATGGATGCTGTATTTTATATGGTTATGAATTGCAAGTTATTATGCATTTTCATTTCATCGGAATTTCGGTTTAAAATGATATACAGCCGCATTTTTATTTTTAAATTGCGGATTGAAATGATAATATCTGTATCACTTGACCATATGATAGAAAATTATATACAGGCACCGCGGTCTATATATATAAAATATTTTGAAATGATATCTATGGTTTGTAAAGAATATATATGATTTTTGAGATATTGATTTGGATATTTGATAAAGGTTATTTTATATATAGTTAAATTTTTGGTTTTAAGCTATGTACAAATTGGTTTAAAGTATAAAATAAAGTTTGATTTTATTGAATATAATATGAATAAGTATTTACTTAAATTATGTTTAATATAGAGTTTATATTGATTTTATAAATCAAGGTTGAGAAGATAGTTGAAATTGATGGAGATTTTATTTAATTAAGAATTATATTTAATAAGAGTCCATTTGGAACTTTATGAAATTTAGATTTTAAAAGAATATGGTTTAATAAAAAATTCGAGGTTAAGGTGATTTAAGTGAATATATCAAGTCTAAATAAATTTGAGGAATATTAAACTGTTGAAATTTGAAGTTTATTTAAAGGATATTGGATTTATTAAATTAAATATTTCAAAACTAAATGATAGTAAAGTAAATTTGGTATATATATATGAATTATAAAATTTATTTTTGAAACATTGAATATTAAAGCTTTGGAATATATGAAACTTGAGATGATTTATTTGAGGATTTAAATCGGTATTAGAATTGATTGCGAAATTAAAGAAGCTAATTTATTTTATTAAGTAATTTAATATTTAACCATTTAAGTGGTGTAGTTATATTTCAAAGTTATGAAATTCAAAGTTTATGTTTTGGAAGTCTATATTTCAAGTATTTGGTTGCAAAATATTATAACTTTGAAATGAGTTACAGAAAAGGATATATTGAAATGATATCATAATTATTTGGTTTTAAAAGAAGAAGTGATATCGTATTTCTATGGTTTATAATGGATATTTTATTCTGGCTTTTAAATTATAAACTATATTGAAAAGACCGCGGTGTTATAATAACGTTTGGTTGTTAAAGAGACCGGGATCGGAAGTTGTCATACTCTCTGCCAACCTCGAAAACCACTTTAACAACCGTGTACGCGGTGGAGATTCCAGAATGAAGTAGGATGGTGGCGGCGTTTCCTTTGAGGTAAATACGTGGACCCGACTCCCGTGAGTTGGCATAAGGTGGCTAAAACATGAGCGATTCTCGGGACAATTGAGGTAGCACCTTTGATCGGACACATCCCTTCGATTTTATACTTTGACTTTTGGATTGACTCGGTGGCCACTTTTGATTTTCTTTTTGGGTATGTGGCTCGAGGTGGGCGGTATCTGCGGCTACGCGTTACCACCAGCCCGGATGCGTAATTTGTATATCTACCCTGGCATTGCCTAGTTGTGCCGTGTCACCTACCCTATCGCGCCTTGTACGAGTTTGGTTTTCTTCCGTAGCCCGTGGAGTATTTAGGGTAGTCTCCCGATCCGGAGATGCGCTGATACTGGATGGACTACTGGGACTATTATGTGTTAAGGTGGAAAATGTAAAGCCTTAACGCTATTTAAAAGTAAGTTTATTTTACAATTAGACACTATTATAATAGCGAAATATACTACATAGTGAATAGTTTAACGGATCCTTAGGAGATGTGAATCCCGAGCATCTCTTAAGTTACTGCACTCATATTTATTCCTGTTGATTTAACTTATATAAGATCCTTTAGTTCTGACTCGAGTGTTTTGTTTTTTCAATTCGCTCGGGTCAGTCCGAGCGTTTCAGGATTCGAAGATTTTAGCTCTTGAGGACGAAGACGAAGATTTGCATTACTATTATTTATTATAGTAGTCCACCACATTCAAAATGTTCCGCTGCATTGCTTTATTCGTTGGTATGTGCAACTCTGATATATATTGTATAAGAAAATTAAATATTTTGTAAACAGCTTCATGAACCGTATATTCGATTATTATATTTTATACTTCCGCTGTGAGATTCTATTTTGTTTTTTTTCTTTCTTGTTTTTTCTTATTTACCCCATAACAATCCGCCCTTCCGTATGGTTTGAATTGACACGTGTGTCGATTTAAGGCGTGCGGAAAGGCTGGTTGTTACATCCGGTATCAGAGCTTTGGTTTAGCGATAAACTTTAGCTTTGTGGGGTTTGACTCTTTACTAATAGGGTAGTAATACCCTATGGGAGTCGCAGAGTGTATATATATGAGAGAGCGTATTTGTTAGTGTTATAAAAAGATTTTAATATTGTGTTAATCTGTTCCGTTTTGTATTTATAAATTCTGGGTGGTGCATGGGACGCTGTGACATCAATAGGAATTTCTAAACACTTAATAGAACAGACCGACATAATATTTGTTTAATATAGGTGAATGAAATAATTTTGCCTATTATATTTTCTATATATAAAATAAAATTTTATAAATAAGATACATATATATATATTTAGTTGCAATATATTGGTTGTTAGGTAATGAAAATATAAATAATACTTGAAATAAAGTTGAAAATGAAATAAATGAAAATTGGAAATTTAGAACTGAAGTTCCGGGGTTTTGAAAATTTCTTTTGAATGATGTTGAAAAATAATAATAATATTATTAGAAGTATTTTCTGATATAAATATTTCAATATGGTTTGAAATAATTGTTTAAGGAAATTTTGAAAGAAAATAAATTTTGTACTCCCCTCTCTGTCGTTGGAAAATAATTTCGGTGATGAGTGCATGCATCATCGACATTCATTTTCGAGTTTCGAAGTGGGAAAACAATGTAGTAGTTTTACTGCAGATTCATTTTTGATAAACAAATGAAAATTTTAAATTGTTTTAAATATAATTGGATATAAATTGTAAGTATATATATATATATATATATATATTATTTTAAAATGATTTGAAATTAAACCCGGTATTTAAATTCTTAAGTTTCCATTAATTAATAATTTCAGTTATTGTAGTGAACTTGAACTAAGTAATTAATAATTGAAACCGCTAAAGGAAATAAGAGATTTAATGCTAAGTTATAAATAAAAAGGAATTAAAGGATAGGTAATAAAGGAAATAACAAGAAAGTTGAAATTGTAATCTTATAAAACAAAAGATACAACTATTAAACATTAAATTTATTAAAAGAAATGAGGCGAACTTGTATAAATTTCAATTGCATTCTTAATAAACATATATATAACTTACCACCTATAAAAGTTAAAATGTTAAAAGAAAATGCAATGAGAAATTTTACAAGTAAAAGTTGAAATAATAAAAATATTCAATAAAATTTCTTTTATTCTTAAGGATTGATGTTGAAATTGTTATAAACCTAAGTCATAGTGGAAATCTTACTATAATGAAATATGGTAGAAGGTAAATGTTGTAAGTAAGTAATTATAGACTTAAGTAAATATTGAAGTTAATTATTTTAATAAACAGAAAGATGAATACTGTAAATAAATGAAATTAAGCAGTAAATAAATGAAGTAATATGCAAAGGAATCGAATTAAAAATGAAAATTTGCAAGAAATAATGTAAAATTAAAAAGATAAACCATTATATGTATATAAAAAAAGAAGTCAAACAACAATAGTATGAAATGAAATTGACAAGAATAAACTTAGTTTATTGTTTGGATTTGTTGTTTGTTTTGGTTTAGGGTTGTTTGGGTAAGGATGCTTTAAAAATGTCTGAATGAATGAATAAATCTATTTCGTTTCATCTAAGATTGTTGAGTAAAAGATGCAACTAGTAGTTTATTCTTCATTATGTACAATTTAAAGTTTTGAACCCGAACAACTACCTGTTTTGTTTGATATGAATGAATGATTGATTATGTTGATTCTGTATGATGGTTGTATGTTGTGATTTCAAGTGATTGTGGGATTGACATTGCTTTGTTTGTTAGTGGATAAAAAAATTTATTTTATATAATTGTTAACCTTTTGGATTATATAAGTGAAATGCAGGTTATGGAAGCAATTGCTACTGCTTTTGGTTTCATAATTAAGCGTAAATTGCCCGACGAATAGGTACGTTCTCGGATTACGGTTTTATAGCGCTATTTTATATATTTTCCCGTGTGGGGATATAATAATTTTGGATATTATATGTGATATTTTGTTATATTTGATATTATATTTTCTCTCGAGCCTCTCCGTATAAAGGAGATTCTGCCGAAATTTTTCGTAAAGTTTGGACTTAGAAATTTTTTGAAAATGATTTCCAAACCTTATTTATTTAAGTATAAAAGATTTAATGGTTATAAAATGGGTATATTTATTTAAAGTAATAAATTTTGTAAATTATTTGTTATAAAGTTATTATTTTGAATAAGACGTATTATTTATTTAATTCTTTCTTCTCCCTTCTTTTTCCTTTTCGATGACGAAAAGTTTTGAGTAGGGGAGAGTGTAACGACCCGTAAATTTTGATAACTAAATTAGTTAAATTTAAAGGATTTTGTAATTAAATTTAGAAAGAAATAAAAAAAATTATAATTCATGCTGAAGTAAATGTAGAAATGAAATGTAACATTTGAAATTAAAGCTAAGTATTAAAAATAAAATGAAATTACGAAATTACGATGCATTGAAGTAATGGGAATTGTTATTCTAGGCTAAGGAATTTAATATAAGAAAACAAATGGGAATATTGTATTAACTAATGCAATGAGATAATTAGTGATAATTTAATGAATCCAATATTATAGTAACCGATGAAGTAATCTGTAATTAAGGGAAAATTTATACAATCAATGTAGATAAATAATTTTAACGACTGTTGTAGATAATAAACGTTACCTTAATGGTAATTAATAAAATAACGCGAGTGAGAATCGTAAACTTAAGTAACAATTAATGTAATAAAGAATGGAGCCAAGGTAAATTAATTTATTTGATTTAAAATCTAAATTAATGGGTGAAATTGAAAAATTTCAATGTAATTGAACTATAGTAGTTATTAAACAATAAGTGGAAATAAAACAGTTAATACAAATAAAGGTGAATGTAAATGGAATAATATGTAATAAGTGCAAATTTGATAGGAATCAATGTTTGTATAAATTTATGAAATAACTACGAATCAATGAATGTATTAAAGTTGTAAAGGTCATAATTGACTTCATTAAATAAATTGGGAATTCAATTTCATTAAAGGTAATTAAATATTGTCTTAATGTAAAATTTAGATAATTTTGAAATTTATATTAGCTCCACTCAGAATATGACAATTGGCGTAACATTTGGCTTGTAAACATATATTATAAATTACCTGTTTTATTTGTGATGGAATTAGAATTTGAAATAATTGGTAGTAAAATAAATGAATGTTACATTAATGGAAAATGGAATAAGATGTTTAGGAGTTGGCAAAATTTGAGTATAGTAAAAGTAATAAAAGGTTAATTAGGTTATAGAGTAGTAATGAACTTAATAAAAAGATTTGAATTAAACGAATCAATTGATATATGTTTTATTTCTTTAGTATGTTGCATAAAATTTGGAAATCAAATTGCAATTAAAGGAAATTTAGTATGTTATTGGAAATAAATTTAATAAATACATTAAGGAAGTGTAATATATTTCACTGTTAATTATACCATAAATTGTCAATTTATTTAATAGCAAGATTCTAAAGCCATAAACGAATTTATTGAGATTTCAATTTATAATTTATAACATTTAATGGGAAATCAATTACAATTAATTGACTTAATTTGTGCAGATAGGGTACGTGTGATTTGTCATTGAAAATGGTTAATTTTATAAGATGTAATTAATGCTAATTCTATTTATAATATGACAATTGGCTGATTTAACGAATAGAAAGCAAGATTTATTTATTTGATTGAAGAAAAATTTCAATAATTTAATTTATTGAGAATAAATGAAATTTAACAGTTAATTTTACGTTGATAGAAATTTAGATGAAATTTGGAGATAATTATATAATAAAGTATGAACCCGCTGTTAGTTTCATCTAATTGTTACTAATGAACTGAATATTATAATGAAAAGAAAATTTGATAGAATTTTTGGAAATTTAATTTATAATTTTCGAATTTAACGAAATGGAGTTTAATACCGAAATTTATAAATTTATCAACTCTAAATTGATAGTTAAATTGGGTTTAAATCATTGTAAATGATTGGGAAATTTAAAGCGATAAAAATTGGTAATTATCGAATTTAAATTGAAAATTAGATTAAATTGATTAAATTAATATTAAAATAGCCATTTTGGCCACTGACTCGGATTTCGACGAAACCAGTTTCATTGGATCCGTATCGGTAAACTATTATAGGGTTTTCAGTTTCGTAGCATTCGGACTTGTCGTTTGATCGTACGAACGTGAAACTCCTTGAAATCGATTTAATTGAAATCAATTTGAAAATTTTGAATTTATCATAACTTCTCTATACGATGCAAACGGGACATGAAACCTTTTCCAATGCATTTAAAATATTTTAAAACACCTATTTTGATATATGGGTTTACCCAATTTCGTTCCGGAGTCAGAACGGGCTTTTCGGGCGACTTTGTCGTTAGCACGTATATTCAACCCGATCCAATTCTATTCCAGTTTGCCTATATATATCCCGGTTATAAACCCTAGCCCTCTATTTATCATTTATTTGTACGTATATCTTCTTCTCAACCCTCTCATCCTCAATGGCAGATAAACGAATTCTAGATCCAATCCCAAATTAAATCCAAAGCATAAATTTCAAAGTCCTCGGAAAAATTTGAAAAGATTATATATTGAAGCTCTCGAAGAGCTTAACCCAGAACTGTGATTCGTTTTCTGAATTGAATGACGGTTTGGCCAGAAATTGATCAATCGGTCACGGTCGTCCATAGATGGTTTTTGATCGTCGGCTGATCATTAAATCGGGGGTATGGTTGCGTAGAGGGGGACGAGTGGAGGTCATCGGCGTTGTTCATTCGTCGAGTTAGTGGTCAGATCGACGCATTTAATTCGAATTAGGGCAAGGTTTGTGGCGGCTACCGGTTCGATTTTCACGATCGTACATCGCGGGAGCCGCGTGGTCATGGAGGATGGTCGGCCGCCTCATCTGGTCGCTATGGAGGTGGGCGCGAAGGCCAACGGCAGCGACAGGTCAAAGGGAAATCAACGTGTTTTGGGTTCAACGCGCGCGCAGGTCTCGGTCGTGAATCGCACTGTTCACGCGTGAGGGAAGCTTGCTGACGTGATGAGGAATTGTAGTTTTATTTTATTTTATTTTGTTTTAAATTAAATTTTGTTTTCAAATGATCTAACGTGAATAACTCTCACATACGTTATCCAATTCACGTGCGGTTTTCTCCGCTATGTTCGTATTAGAATTCCGGTCACTTTGGCGGTGGTTTGGACGAATTCTAAAGCTGTTAAATTTTTGGATTTAAATTGGATTTAAATTCAAAAAGGTGATGTTTTAACCCACTCACAACTTCTAAAATTTCTTATATTTGTTAAATTGATTTATGATGTGTTTAGAAATTTAATTATAACTGTTTGGCATATTTTCAATCATCATCCCAGTAAATTTAATTAATATAATTAAATTGTTACTCATTTATTTATTGCATTTAAACTGCCAGTTAAAATTTTAATTAATTTTGCATTGCATATAAACTGACAATTAAACAGTTATTTAATTTATTATTGAATATAAACCGCTATTTAATACCTGTTGTTTATTATCCGCTCTATATTCATGCTATTGTTTGAATTTAATGATGATTGCGATAAACGGTTGATGGTTGATATTGGATGAATGGATGCTGTATTTTATATGGTTATGAACTGCAGTTATTATGCATTTTCATTTCATTTGGGATTGCGGTTTGAAATGATATACAACCGCATTTTTATTTTTAAATTGCGGATTGAAATGATAAATATCCGTATCACTTGACCATATGATAGAAAATTATATACAGACACCGCGGTCTATATATAAAATATTTTGAAATGATATCTATGGTTTGTAAAGAATATATATGATTTCTGAGATATTGATTTGGATATTTGATAAAGGTTATTTTATATATAGTTAAATTTTTGGTTTTAAGCTATGTATAAAATTGGTTGAAAGTATAAAATAAAGTTTGATTTTATTGAATATAATATGAATAAGTATTTACTTAAATTGTATTTAATATAGAGTTTATATTGATTTTATAAATCAAGGTTGAGAAGATAGTTGAAATTGATGGAGATTTTATTTAATTAAGAATTATATTTAATAAGAGTCCATTTGGAACTTATTGAAATTTAGATTTTAAAAGAATATGGTTTAAAAAAATTCGAGGTTAAGGTGATTTAAGTGAATATATCAAGTCTAAATAATTTTGAGGAAATTAAACTATTGAAATTTGAAGTTTATTTAAAGGATACTGGATTTATTAAATTAAATATTTCAAAACTAAATGATAGTAAAGTAAATTTGGTATATACATATGAATTATAAATTTTAGTTTTGAAACATTGAATGTTAAAGCTTTGGAATATATGAAACTTGAAATGATTTATTTGAGGATTTAAATCGGTATTAGAATTGATTGCGAAATTAAAGAAGCTAATTTATTTTATTAAGTAATTTAATATTTAACCATTTAAGTGGTGTAGTTATATTTCAAAGTTATGAAATTCAAAGTTTATGTTTTGGAAGTCTATATTTCAAGTATTTGGTTTCAAAATATTATAACTTTGAAATGATTTTTAGAAAAGGATATATTGAAATGATATAATAATTATTTGGTTTTAAAAGAAGAAGTGATATCGTATTTCTATGGTTTATAATGGATATTTTATTCTGGCTTTTAAAGTATAAACTATTTTGAAAAGACCGCGGTGTTATAATAATGTTTGGTTGTTAAAGAGACCGGGATCGGAAGTTGTCATACTCTCTGCCAACCCCGAAAACTACTTTAACAACCGTGTACGTGGTGGAGATTTCAGAATGAAGTAGGATGGTGGCGGCGTTTCCTTTGAGGTAAATACGTGGACCCGACTCCCGTGAGTTGGCATAAGGTGGCTAAAACAGGAGCGATTCTCGGGCCAATTGAGGTAGCACCTTTGATCGGACACATCCCTTCGATTTTATACTTTGACTTTTGGATTGACTCGGTGACCACTTTTGATTTTCTTTTTGGGGGTGTGGCTTGAGGTGGGCGGTAGCTGCGGCTACGCGTTACCACCAGCCCGGATGCGTAATTGGTATATCTACCCTGGCATTGCCTAGTTGTGCCGTGTCACCTACCCTATCGTGCCTTGTACGAGTTTGGTTTTCTCCCTAGCCCGTGGAGTATTTAGGGTAGTCTCCCGATCTGGAGATGCGCTGATACTGGATGGACTACTAGGACTGTTATGTATTAAGGTGGAAAATGTAAAGCCTTAACGCAATTTAAAAGTAAGTTTATTTTAAAATTAGACACTATCACTACACCATAAATGGCCTTCTGCAACACAAAAAAAAATGTTAGGTCAGGCCCAAAAAATGTTGCCATAGGTCTTTGGCAAAACTTTTCGGGTGATGCAATTTTTACCGTTGCCTTAGACCTCAAAGGCAACATTTTGACTATCTAAGGCAACATAAGTAATATTGTTGCAATAGAACCCTATTTGGGTCTATAGCAACATCCATATGTGTCTGTAGCAACATTCCAAAATGTTGCTATAGATATTAACTTTCTGAATTTGTGGGGCCCACAATGTAGAGCATATTTGATTTTTTAATAGAAATAAATATTTATTTAATAAAATGCTATTGCACAGAATTTGATATTCAAAAAGTAATTTATTTAAATAAATATTTTATTTCAACATTTGAAATAGTACAAATTCCTGACTCCACTATTTTACAATTCAATGATATATAACACTGATATACACATATGCAGATATTCCTCACTACATCACTCAGTTCACTCATTACATATGCAGTTTCAATTTATACAGACACCGACACTGACAAATATATGACGAGCCGAGTGCCGAGCCGAAGGCGAGCCGAGTAGCGGGTCTAGTCTTCAAGCTCAAGCAAATTTGATTTGACTCTGTCTTCAAGCTTGTTTCCAGCTGTCCAGTCTTCAATACCCGTCACATATAATTCAAAAGCAGTAATCTGGAAAATAATATTTAACTCGAACAGAAAATGAAAATATTTTTGTTATATTATTTGCCTCAGGTATTTGGGTTGTTTCTTTTCATATTTTTTTCTGACAGGGACCAAATATTTGCACGGACAACCTGTGAATGCACAAGTCAGTTGTTCACAAGTGCATAAGCCAAACATGAACGCAACACATGGATACAAGACAGTATGGAAGACAGCAAGCAACAGTTCAGGCAAAAATGCACAAAGGAGAAGCCAAGTGCACAAAGTAGTACTTATCACAGCAAGCAACATAACATGACCAAGAAATGCATGTACATGGATGAACATACATGCATCATAAGGCTTGGTACAAGAAACTACTCAAGTGCAACTACTCAAGTGCAAGTTCATACTCAAGTGTAGCCAGATATGTAGATAAGCCAAAAAAAATGGACACGGCACAAGGTCAAACCCGAGTCATCGACTGGATTCAACTCAGGGCCAAGCAACCAACAAAATAAACAAGAACCAGGTTCAGCAAAATGTAGACAAGCTAGTGCAAGAAAAACAGCAGTACACATAGGCAGCCCAACAAGCAAAAACAGTGAATGCATCAGGCATGTACAAGAGAAACATAAGCAGTAATATGATATACAGAGGACTTGGAGCATTAGTTCATGTTAAAGAACAAGGTTAGCATGATACTAGTTCAGTCCAGACCAAGCAAAACCAACAAAGCTCAACACACATATGTTTGTATATATCGTGGAAACCAAAACTCAATGTTCAGATTAGTCAACAGTTTAATAAAACCAAAGATCACTTTCAAAGTTCTGATTTTCAAAAATGCAGAAGTTTTCAAGTGAAGCAGTTTTCAAGAGGACAGCAGAATACAAATACTTCAAGTTCTGGTTTAACAAATGCAGCAAGGTACAAAGGTATGTGAACAAGTTTAACAAAGGTTCAAGTTCTGGTTTAACAAATGCAGCAGAAGGAGCTAACAAGCTCAGATCAGAAATCAAAAACAAGCTAGTGAACCAAAATCCAACATACCAAATAATATCACATCGCAATTCATCATCGGCAAAGCAAAATCAAGCCAGTGGACCAAAATCCAACATACCAATACATCATCGCAATCCAACATACCAGATTTCTCAAAGTCCAATAGAAAGATTAAACTCGAGATTATAGGAAATAAAGCCTATAAATAAATCCCAATTCATCATCGGCAAAAGCGTGCGAGTGTAACCAAAATTGAGAATAATCAAGTAAACCAGAAGGCAGAAAACATACCAAATAATATCACATCGCACCCGACGACGAAGTCAAAGCAATTCGAGCAATCAATCAAGGAGAATGAAGGAGCAAGCTACCAGGAACGTTTCTTACACTAGATTCGATCAATCAGAGCATCAAAGCAACTGGAATCGCGTGCCCTAGTTTTCACAGAGAGGAATGAGAAAGAAAAATCGTGTGCCCTAATTTTCACAGAGAGAGGAATGAGAAAGAAAAGTAAAGCGGGAAATGGAAATTGGTAAGGTGTGGATCGATGGTGTGAATCGACGGTTGAGATTTTGTTTTAAATGGTGGTGTGGATCGCTGAGGTGTAAAAAAAATTTAAATTTTTTTAATTAGAATATATCTATGGCAACACTATATAAAAATATTGCATCGTGTTACACTTGTTTAGCTAGAGCAACATTTTTATGGCTAAGGTAACACCAAAAATACAACATTGCAGTAGGACCAAAATTTTATAGCTGTCGCAACATTTTAGTTAGCAACACCTTGCAAAAATGTTGCAGAAGGTCATCTATGGCGTAGTTTATTATAATAGCGAACTATACTGCATAGTAAATAGTTTAACGGATCCTTATGAGATGTGAATCCCGAGCATCTCTTAAGTTACTTCACTCATATTTATTCCTGTTGATTTAATTTACATAAGATCCTTTAGTTCTGACTCGAGTGTTTTGTTTTTTCAATTAGCTCGTGTCAGTCTGAGCATTTCAGGATTCGAAGATTTTAGCTCTGGAGGACGAAGACGAAGATTTGCATTACTATTATTTATTATAGTACTCCACCACATTCAAAATGTTCCGCTGCATTGTTTTATTCGTTGGTATGTGCAACTCTGATATATATTGTATAAGAAAATTAAATATTTTGTAAACAGCTTCATGAACCGTATATTTGATTATTATGTTTTATCCTTCCACTTTGAGATTCTATTTTGTTTTTATTTCTTTTTTGTTTTTTCTTATTTACCCCATAACAATCCGCCCTTTCGTATGGTTTGAATTGACACCTGTGTCGATTTAAGGCGTGCGGAAAGGCTGGATGTTACATAAATGCAATTTTTCACAAATTTGAATTTCATTTTTCATTGAAAGATTGGATAAGTAAATGACCAAGTACCTGGTTGGTGGTTATATTTCTTGGATATGGTAAATTTGAAGTTCCTCGATAAATACATCCCAAAATACTCACTAGTGAAGATAGTTTTCCGATGCTTAAATGGATAGTCTACAATGTTGAACATTGTTAAAACAACAAATCAAAAGTTTTGAAACTGTTTGGTTTGAAATTAAATTTTACATTTTCTATATGTATTAAAAAAAGTGGAATAGGAGGACGTGGACAACGTGGGGAGGGGGAAAAAGAGAGGAAGGGAAAGGGCGGGAAGCAAAAAAAAATTCATTTTCAAGTTTATACGTTGAAACCATTTTCCAGATTTATCGATTTTGGAAATCAAATGCATTTTATTGTAGAAAATTCAAAATTGAAAATTACAAATCTAACAATCCTTCAGCAAATCAGAGGTCTTGAATATCCTTTGTACTCATTCTGATTTGTATTCACTGCTGTTGGTTGAGGCAGTGCACATTATATTTTGCAGTGCAAATTATTGATAGAGCTATTTAAACAGATTCATACAAAGTAATATTATATTTTGTAGGAAACCACGTCAGAAAATCCAACATGCTCACATTCATCATGTTCAGAAATCAAGAAAGTGGATCAAAACTTATTTGGTATTCCGGTCTCAAATAATGCTGAAAAAATCGCTACTATGCTTGGTAAATTAGTAAGAGCACATTTGCCTATATCATATATAAGTTGGGACAAAGTACCCGGAATATACAAGGACAACGTTTGGAACGAATTGGTGGTAAGTATATATTTTTACATATATTCATTACTATTATTATCCTCAGAATTTGATATCTTTAATTCGCTACTATGCTTCAGGATTTGATATCTTGAATTGGTTTTTCGTGTTTTGTCTTTTTGCAGAAATTTTATGAGCTCGATTCGCTTTCAGAGGAATTGTTTTTAAAGAGAATGTCGGAGGCTTTTAGGAGACACAAGAAACACTTAAGAACAACTTATTATGACACTTTCAACAATGAAGAAGAATAGATGAAAAATTGTCCACCTACAGTTGATCAAGAACATTGGAAAGAGTTCTTAAAAAATGAAGCAACGCCTGAAGCGAGTGGAAGAAGAGAGTCAGGCAAAAAGAACAGATCATTGCTCAGTTATGCTCACCATGTAGGACATAAAAGTCATGCTAAAGTAAAACAAGAAATGGTAATTTATATTCATTTTCTTTCAAAAATGATAAAAATCACAACTAACATATTTTATATATTGCAGATTGCTGCTAGTCCATCAACAAGTATCAATCGTCGTCAAGTACACACGAAAAAAGATGGTAGCATATCAGATGCCACTTCTTCGTACTTCTTAAGACAAACAAATACTAACTTGCATATTCTTTTCATTAAACATTTTTTAGTGTTATATATGTGACGGGAAATACAACTGTGATTGTTTGCACTAATTGCTGTTATTTTATAAATATTTCAGGATCAAATTGCGAAAGAAAAGGAAAATATCACTGATAGTGATGAAGAAAAATTGACAGTGGATGAAGACATCTTATCACAAGTTCTTGGTAAGGATGCAAGGGGTAGGAGCCATGGTATTGGGACCAATGTACCAAAGACTAAAGTTAAGCCTTGTGCCATTGCATAGAAACGACTCAGACATGTTCGTGGAGACCATGACGAGTTGAAAATGAGGGTGCGAAGTTTGGAGGGTACAGTAGGAAATTTGTCTGGGCAATTGGAGGTTTTGAACAACATGGTGGGAAACATCGAACATGGAATTAGTGCACCGAGCAATTCTTCTAATGGAGGCGCGCCACACAATTCAATGCTCCTGAATTCGTTGCTTCTCAGTTCCAGAATTCGACCGCTGTAGCAAACAATTAAAGATGTGAAATCATCAACTCTGATTTAGACGTAATAGCAACAGGTATTTATTACAAGCTTTCTATTTTTAGTTGCTTTCGAGCAGATATTTTGTTTGATAGATCTAGACATCTTTATTGCAATAGGTACTGTATGTCGAGATTCTACATCGTCCAAAATCCATGGAAAATATGTACCACCCACACATGAAAAAGTGGTGTTGGACAACATACTGCTACCAAATGAGAGAACCAGCAAAATAAATCATCAATTCGCAGAGACCTTTGCTGAAGTTGGAGTGGGTGGGTATGAGTGCCATCCGAAGGTCTTATTCAATATCTTTAGACGTTGGAGTGGGTGGGTATGAGTGCCATCCGAAGGGTCTTATTCAATAACTTTAGACGTTGGAGCAGGTATATTTTCTATTTATGTTAATATTTTACTATGTATTGTTTTTTGAAACCTCTTCCACTATATGCATGACATGTCACGTTTAATTTAATTTAATTTCCTGTAACATCGTTCTTTCTGCCTGGCCTTGATGTGTACACTAACTAAAGAAATGCCCTACATCGTGTCATCAAAATCTTAGTAGAATCGTACATCATGGTCGCAACCAACTTCATAAATATTGCAATTGTGGTCCTAGAATATCAATAATGTATGTACATTAATGACTACTAGTATAAGTCGGACAAAAATTTCGGTATCTTATTGAATGCTAAGTATGAAGCATGATACTATCCCAAACTCAATCACCACTTTAATATACTTAGGTTGTTGATAAACAAAATTGCTTGAGTAGTAGTGTAAATGCCTAGGATTGATGCTGTACTTGCTACTGATATGGTAACTTGCACTTTAATATTTGTACTTTTCTTCCTTGTAATTGAGAAACAGATACATCACTAACTTGTAATTTGCAACCTGAAAATTTAAACAAGATGTATATTTTTTTGTTTTTCTTTTTCTTGTATTTTTTTTTGAAAGCTAAGGAAAAGAAATAAGAATCACACTAATTTTTTTAGAAGTTTTGTAAAGTTTTTTGTTTTTTTGTGTTTTTTGTATTTGGTTTTTATCTAAAAACTGAATTTACAATAAAATAAAATAAAATCGAAGTTAGAAACGTACACGGGTTTCGGGTTCGGATTCGAAAATATTTTTGGATCAAAATAAGAATAGTAACGGGCCAGATTTCAGCCCGTTAAGGAACCAGAACCAAAATTAAGAATTTGAATTGATGGCGGGAATTTGTAACGTTTTCTGAAACGTTACAAAATAAATGGACGCGACTGTTGTGAACCGTTGCAAATATAAAAGGATGCGACGTTTGCTTTTGAATCCGTAACCGTTGCTAACGGCCGTGACACTTCGCGAATGGACATCTCCTCCCATATATAAATAGCAACGCCCAGAATAGTTGCAAAAGTAGTTTCGAATTCTTCTTCTTCTTCCCCGAGCATTTCTGCGACGCCAGAAACTGTTGCTCTGTTTTGCGACGCCTCCAAGGTGTTGCAGATTCAGAAACCGTTGCAGAATTGCTCTCTTCTTCCTCTTCAATCTGTTCTCTACAAATTGCATCATCAGATACAGTTTCTGAAGTGTTCTTGGTCGGATCAAAGTCGTACAAACTTTGAATCCGATTACGCTGTTATAAGGCTTCATTGAATCCTGAAAGTCGATAGTTCGATAACCCGTTTGTACCTGGTGGGTTGAACTATTGTCTGAAAGAATCTATTCCGTAGATCCTTGAAGTCGGAAGTACAGCATTGTCTTTATCTCTATCGCCATCAAATCCGTCTCGATCCACAAAATCCCTAATATTTGACCATGGTTTTCTGTGATGGGAATTGGGGTATGGAGTTATGGAGTTTCAGGTTTGATGAGGGTAGAGCAGGCTACGAGTTTAGTGAGGTTGTACCAAGTCATAGTGGAGGAGATGGCAGTTTGGCTTGTGATATAGCACACTTTATGCCATAAATCGACAATGAATTAAGATATAATAAACATATAGCACATTTTATGCCACCACAACTAGCAACGCCATCTTCACAGTTGAATTGTCTGTGAAGATTAATATATCCAATAAAACTCTCACCAAACTAATTCTACAAACAATTACACACCAAGTTTTCACCACCATATTCAACTGAATTGAGTTGGTTTAAGCAGTAATTACTGAATCCTGAAGAAAACACCCAACATAAATGTTAAATATTAGGATACTGAAATAAGCACAAATGCTAAGCACACTATATATTATATCGGACAATGTTACCTTATCACTCTCTAAAATAACTATATAAAGGCAATTACATAAACATGCAGCGTACTATTTTTCTTTAAAGTGATTTTTCAATTATACCTGTAAGCAACTAATTTTAACACATGATCAAAATCACTAGGTGTCATTACTTGTCAACCGTGCGAAATAATTATTCATTAGAGATTCGGAAGATATTATTTGACACATGAACAAGCATCCCTGCTTCAGAACACATGTTGCAAATGTTTACCACTCTTGTTGGTATCATATTCCCACTCTATATTGACACACTCATTTGATTCGTTTTGTTTCAGGTACTTATTAGCGTGGCTTATTGGCGTGGCATGTCACTATGGATTAAGGCTCATTTGGAATTTCAAATTTGGACAATGTGTTTTTTAATCCTTAGACCTTAGTTGTATTGTCATAAGGCAGATTTGGAATTTCAGTTTGGTTTATTGTCATAAGTAGATATGGGACTTTAGTGATTGTTGGCCAGCAAATCCTTAGACCTTAGTTGTATTGGTTCCGGCAGTAAAACAATGTAAATTCATATTATGCTTATATGTAATACCTGTATTATGTAACGATATTGTTAAGTTATTACGCATTGCAATGCGGATTATTGAATCATTTGAATCTCTGTCTATAATATTACTTGTTTTGATGTTTTGGAATGATTATATATGTGGTATTGAATATGAACCCATGATCGTATAAATTGATGGAATACGTGCAGTACCAAATTAAACAGGTAGGAGCAGGTCATTAGGTATGGCTAAAAGCCGTATCTAACAAACAAGTTAGACACGGCCATCAGCCGTATCTAAATGACCTATAGGATTCGGTTCGAAGTTCAATTAGATACGGTTTTAATCCGTATCTAATTTATCACTTAGATACGGCTTTAGGCCGTACCTAATTGGGATATTAAATACGGTTTTAACCCGTATCTAATGTGCCTATTAGATACGGCATTAAGCCGTATCTAACAGGATAATTAGATACGGCTTGGAGCCGTAGCTAAACAATAAAGATGCCATTTTTTGATACGGCTTTTCACCGTATTTAATGTGGTTAGTTACGGATTTTACCCGTTTCTAAATACCATTTACGGTGTAATGACCCACTCACTTTATGTCATATCGAAGTCATACCCTCCACCTTTATGTCAACTCAAGGCCATACCCTCCTTTATATCACATCACACACACCCACACATCCCTACACGCACTATGCATGGCCCACACACCCATTCACTCATGCTAGACACGTTTCTCATGTAGGTGGGGCCCACCTGATGTTTCAATAACTTCTATGCAGGTTATAAGACATTCCGGTAACGTTCGGCGACTTCTACGCGACGTTTTATGCGACGTTATTCAATGTATTCTTATTCCGTTTTCCGGTCACATTATCCTTTATATTTTTCTCTATATAATGATGTAAACAGAGTTTATAAATAATATTTCAATTATTTTATATAAATTAAAATCCTAGATTAATTATTAAATCCTTTACATTGAATATTCAGAAGTGCTGCCGATTTACGCTGCTAAATCTAAAAAATGTTACGATTGTTATTATCTTTTCAAAACACGATTATAACTTCTTATAAATTATTACAAGCCATTTCTTATCATTTTATCATATATAAAATGAATTATTAACCATTTAAAAGTAATATATGAATATCTATCCTTTTTTTGGAAACCACAATTAACAATATTTGTCAATATTACATAAATGGTCTATTATGTTATTACTTAAATCATGGTCATTATTTTTAATAACTCTATTTTATATTTATACTTAATTAAATATTCTTATTTTATAGTTATAAAATTCTGGGTCGTTGCATAAAATCAAATTATATATATATATATATGTGTGTGTGTGTGTGTGTGTGTATGTATTTTAAAAGGTAGCGAGCCTTTTATGAAAAGGTTATTAAATATATTTTTAATATGTATGAGATGAAATAAGGATATATATATATATATATTATGTATGTATATATATGTACGTACGTACGTACGTACGTATGTATGTCCGCCATAGCTCCGGAATTGAACCCTAATTACAAATTGGGAATGCTTTCAATTATGTTTAGATTATGTCGCTTTATATACTGAGATAGTTAATATATTCAGTTGATTTGTGGATGTAATTATGGCTATTGGGCTGTAGAGCCCAATTAAATAAAATCATTAACCCATTTTCAAAAAAAATGTACGTATGTATTTGTGTGTGTGTAAAAATTAGATCTATATTAGTATACATCATATATGATGTGGTCATAAGTCCTAATGTTCACACATGCTCTCCATATATTTATCTATACTATACTATTATTACTAAGTTGGATTTCAAGAGTGCCGAAGTCCCTTGAATTTTAAACTCAATGGTTATGGCCCCTCTTTTTCTTTCATAACTTCTCTCCTGACATCCTTTCAATTTATCTTCTTTGTACAATCAATCATCTTCACTTGCTCTTTTAAAACAAAAAAATTGAATGCCTAAAGTTTAAATCTCTCCTTTCTTCTAAATCATTGTCCAAGTTATGGAGTTCACCTCATTTATCCCATCTTCATGCCTTGCATTTGAAGGTTCGATATGGTGGGTTTTGCCTAATTTTTATCTTAATTTGTTGCAATTAATTATAAAATAAACCACTTAATCTATTACTGGATTAATATAAATCAATAGTTAAAGCTTTGGAAAGATAGGGACTTCATCATTTTAGGGCTTGATTCGGATTTTTATATTACATTTTTTGGCACCTGATCATTTTTTTGGGATGAATATATATTAGCTATATTTGTTATGTTATTCTTTTTGGTTACAGAAAAAGCATAATGAAAGATAGCTAGCGATGGTTATAATGCCAATCAGCTTAGGTAGAAGAATAATGATGAGAATAGTGAAAACTGAAGAAATACAGGTACAATTTTTTTCTATTTATTATTTTGGATTCCCAACAATAATTTTCGAGAATAATTATATGCCTGAGATGAGATTTAAAAACTCATCCAAGTCAATCATGCCTATAGACGAAGTGAATGGTTCCATACTTTGAATGATCAATGACCCTATTAAAAAAATATCATTATGCAGAAAGCAATATACTAAGAAATATACATAGTAGGGTGAGGGGATGAGAGAACTGAGTCACTCAACATTGTGGGTCCAGTACGAAACGAGTACAGAGCTCAGGGGTAGAAGGCCTACGTCAAGTTAATGGTTCCCTCATCCCAGTACTATTAGTTTCATTCCGTAGAGGTTGGGTATACCAAACCATAAACTCATTGAATAAATCCACTGGTAAATCAATATATTGATCAGTGGAATAGATCTTTCATTACCAAGTTGTTGATTGAAGCGATACTATTATTGCTAAGTTGGATTTCAAGAGCGCAAAAGCCCCATGAATTTTAAACTCAACAGTCACGACCCCTTCTTTTTCTTTCGTGACTTCTCTTCTGACATCCTTTCAATTTATCTTCTTTGTACAATCAACCATCTTCCCTAAATTTTTTAAAACAAAAAAAATTGAATGCCTAAGGTTTAAATCTCTCCATTCTTCTAAATCGATCTTCAAGTTATAGAGTTTACCTCATTTATCTCATCTTCGTGCCTTGTATCTGAAGATTCGATATAATGGGTTTCCCTAATTTTTATCTTAATTTTTTGCCATTAATTATAAAATAAACCACTTAATTTATTACTGGATTACTTTAAATCAATAGTTAAAGCTTTGGAAAGGTAGGGACTTCTAGTTTTAGGGCTTAATTCGGATTTTTATATTACATTTTTTGGTACCTGATCAATTTTTTGGGATGGATATATATTAGCTATATTTGTTATGTTAATTTTTTTGGTTATAGAAAAAGCATAATGAAAGACAGCTAGCCTATGGTTCTATTGCCGATCAGCTTAGGTAGAAGAATAATGATGAGAATAGTGAAAACTAAAGAAATACATGTACAATTTTTTTCCTTTTATTATTTTGGATTTCCAACAATAATTTTCGAGAATAATTATATGCCTCCAGAGATGAGATTTAAAAACTCATCCAAATCAATCATGCCTATAGACGAAGTGTATGGTTCCATACTTTGAATGATCAATGGTCCTATAAATAAAATATCATTATGCAGAAAGAAATATATATATTACAAAAAGCTAATAGAGACATTAACTGTTTGTTTTGCATTTGTTTGCTTGATTATGCTAATGAATTTGTTTGAGATTGTAGTAATTATATAACACCATAATGCCCTAACTTGAAAATTGCATATGTTTATGCTTTTAACGCTTTGTTTTTGGGTAAGTAGTATTTTGTGAATTATGAATAAAAATTAATACTAGACTAATTTGTTTAAATTTAAGCTACATTATAATAGTTGATATGTTAATATGTAAAAGTTATCAAGTCATATAATAAGATTTGAAGCGAAAAACATGAAATATAAATAGCTAAACAATCAATCGTTGTCACGCTCCTTGGATCAACCATGTTCAAAAATGTCATAACAACATATATAGAAGAAGTCATATTTGTTACTTATAAATTTCTCATACACTCATTCTTGCTCAGTACTGCAGATGTCCTTGAAAGGATAGAATCAAACGAAAAGATTTAAAATGTGAGTACAGTATGAAATATGCTTTATAAGGTTCAGGTACACGTGAACACCTTTTTATTTAATCGTCAGGTTAAATGATATGCATAGCAGAATGTATCTATGGGTATGCATTTTTAGCTTTATGCTGTTTACTCGTGCTTCTAACAAATATTTCTTAATATATGTGTCTTTTAGAAACAAAATTTGGATTACTACTGTCAAGTTGGAGTTTTTCACTCTACAAAATGTATACGATTTTCATATTTAAATAATACAACTTTTATGATGATTAATACATACTTTTGCCATTCATTCAAATATATGTAGTCTCCTTGGCATAACATTGGTTATTAGTATAACAAAAATCATTGCATTACGATATTCACAAAAAATGAATTATCCCTTTGAATCCTTTTTTTTCTTTGCTTTGCCACTTTCACTGTATTAATAGACCAGTTTCAAAATCTATACTTATTTTTTGCATATGCTTCAATCATATTCACATATAATCAATTTGTTCTTATATTCTGTAACCATATATATTTGATGGCATAACAATGTACCTGATTATATGCTTAACTAACATATCCAAAACATCTTAAAACCAGTTTTCTAACAATAATGAATCACTTAAAGTTGTAGTTATCCCATAATTTATATTCTCGAATATGGTATAATAGGGCTTCTCTATAGTGGGCTTATTGAAATTACTACATGTGGGCTCACTTGGGCTCAGTGAATAAGTAGCAAATATAAACATTTGCATATTTGATCATTTATATAGAGCACTTATTAGCGTAATATATTGCTTATATAACAGTGAAATTCTTGAAAACGGTTCTCTATGGCTTAAAATTCATATTATCATTTGAAGAAATTTTCACATATCGTGTTGTACATGAACATACCCTCATCTTTAATGCTATGCCGAACTTTCATACAATGTTTTCTTCCATGTTAGGAAGTAGAGACCGTACTTTTATCTTTACTTCCAAACAAGGAACAAACGAATTGAGAAAGAATTAACATTTTCAATGCATAAATATATAAACAATCTTCAAAATGGAATCTTATAACATCTATACTGAAAAGTATCCTCTTATACTACATATAATTATAAGCACAAGTCGAACGCAAAAAGAACTGATGTAGAAGAATAGAATAATAAATAGAGCACAAGAAAGAAAGTTCTATACACTACAACAAAACAGCCATTTTACAACGGGCAATGCCCGTTGTAATATGGATTTCGCAACGGGCATGAGCCCGTTGTATTAGGCCTTGTTGTAATAGGTCGACCATATTTTACAACGGGCAATGTCCGTTGTAATATACCTTTTTACAATGGACAATGCCCGTTGTAATACATGATATTGCAACGGTTTCTGACCGTTGCAAAATAAATGCAAATTTAAAAAAAAATTATAGCAGCATACATGCAGTACATCCATACCAATAATGAATAATTTAACGAGTAATAAATATTATCATAAAACAACCAAAATCACATACGAAAAGACTAAAAGCTAGAGTCATAACATTCCAACACATTCCAAAAAGTTAGATAAGTTTACATCGACATAGTTCTAATATACACATAATAACTAGTTTCATAACAACCAAATGCCCAGGATGCCACAACATTAAAAGAACAGACTTACAATACAACCCATAAATATACAAAAATATACCCAGAATGCCTTCCCATCGTCTGCATCATTAGCGCATTGCAAGCTCCGCTCAGCATCCCTGGTTCGCATTCCACCTGTTATGATTAATATTTTTCAGTTAAGTATACAGTGAACCTTTCAATTTTAAGATGGCTATAAAATGTTCCATAACTGTTGTTTGCGCAAAAAATGGGCAAACACTTTCAAGTCGTATGATTTAGTGGATTATATGTTGTTTTTAGCGGTTTGGGTGATTTATGCAAATATATAAAAAACAGGGGCTAAACTATAAAAGACACACAGATTTATAGTGGTTTGGCCAGAACGTGCCTACGTCCACTTTATATGTTATTCTCCTTTTTCTTTCAGATTACAAGTACAAAGCTTTGTATACAAGTATATGAAAGTTGTTTGAAAGTTCCTTCCGTGCTTGAGCTCTCAAACTTGTCTGTCATTGTTGTACCCCTGCCCCTCTATTTATAGAGTGAGGTTGGGGGCAGGGGTCTTGGATGTATATAGCTGTTGGCGGGCCTGAGCTGGTGCAATCTGGCCAGATAGTGTCGGTCCGGTATGCCATCCTTATGTTAGTTCGGTAGTGGTAGATGGAGTTGGACCGGTAGCAGCATGGATCGGTGGTAAGATGGATCGGTGATGGGTGGATGGATCCTGGATCGGTGGTAGATGGTCTTGGGTGTTGGTTCGGCAGGAGGCTGGTTCGGTGGTAGCATGGAGATGGAGTTGGACCGGTGGAGGTTGGTTCGGTGGTTTCGGTTCGGTATGGGCCGGTCCGGTGTTGTTTTGGGAGGTAGGGTTGGTTCGGTCAGTTCTCAGGAGATAGGTGGTTCGTGGGCATGGTGTGGAGCCGGTCCGGTGAGAGTTGGTTCGGTGGTAGGGAAGGAGCCAGTTGAAACACACCCAACACTTGCCCCCCAAAGTAGGGCATGTGCATGCACATGTCGTGCTTTGCATTAAGCTGGGGTGTTCTCATCCGGTCTCTAGCGCCGAACCAACCGGTCCGGCCATTGGTATTTGCTTATAAATAGGGGCCTAACGCCTCCATTTTTCCCCCATCAGCCGAACCACTCCCCTGTCTTTGCCGAATCAAACTGTTATCTCTGCCGAATCAAAGTGTTAGCCGAATCAAAATCTTTGCCGAACCAGGTGAGGATCTACTCTGCCGAATGAACTTTATTTTCAATTATCGAATGGGCTCGGGGTCCTCGAAGTACCGAATGACCTTTTGTCCTTGGACTGCCGAATGAGGTTTTATTTTGTTCAACCGAATATGCTTGAGGGCTCCGATTACCGAATGAATTGGGGTGTACGATCGCCGAATGAGATCGAGAGATGGGATGCCGAATGAGCTCTAGGTTGGGCCTTACTGAATGAACTCGGGAATTACGAGTGTTGAATGAACCCCTTACCGGATGGACTTTTATACTTGAATTACCAGTGAAACTCTAGATTACATAGTTTATGTGTTTTAACGATATACTTTCTTGTGTTGCAGACAAATGTCTCAAAGAGTGGAAACCCGATCAGAAAAGAAAAAATCTTCGGACAGAAGTGAGTCTTCCGCCGTGCCCCCAGTCCAGCCGGGACCAGCGCGACATGGATCTGCCCCGAGGTCATTAATGGACGGATATGGCCCTCAAGAGCTTCTGAACTCTCCTCCCGATTGCTTTCCGAGCTCCCTCAAAGAGGGGCAACTTGATGTCATTGCTCGCTCCTTTGGAATTGATAGAGCGATTATGCTGTTGCCGGAAGACGGTGTGATGCCGTATGATCCTCCTGAAGGATATTTCGCCTATAGCCGATACCATTGCATGTGCGGGGCCATTCCTCCAATCAATGCATGGATAGTCAGCTTCCTCACCTATTTGAAGGTGGCTCACTTCCAGCTTCAGCCCAACTCCTATGCTATCCTGGTGTGTTTGTTCATCATTTTCCAGAGGAAATACGGGCGTCCTCCTTCCAACCGGGAGATCCGGTATTTGTACAACTTGAGGGGCTATAAGAAGGGGTCTCCGTATATCAACTTGGAAGCGGCCGTGCCCTTTAAGCCGGTCTTGGACTTGTGCTCGAAGCTCAGCATGTTCAAGAAAGAATGGTTTTTCATTAAGGATGACTCTGTTTCTTTCCGCCTTTTCACTTCCGGCTGTAAGTTGAACTTCATTTATATTTTTCTTGTCTCGACCGCAATGCTTCTTCTTATATGCTTTTATTTCTTGCTAGCGATAGGTGGCTTTGCGGTCGTGGAGAATGATTCCTTGGCTCGGATGGCTGCGGAATAGAGTCATTTTGAGACGGGATAGGTCGGCTTCTTACCTGATCAGGAATGCCACTCACCTGGAGTACAACTTAATTCTGCCATGTCAATCTGTGGTCAAGCAGAGAGATACAGCCGAGGAGAGGGCTGCCAAAGCTAAAGACGGGGCCACTGCGAAGAGTAGCAAGAGGAGACCTTTCTCGGTACCTCTAGTCGTCGGGGGAAAGAAGCTTAAGAAATCTGATGGACCCTCTCCCAGCACATGCCCAGATGTTCCGGAGGAGGAAAGTGGAGAGGAAGAAAGAGGCGAGGAGGAGAGCGGAGGTGATGGAGAAGGTGACGGTGGTAACGGTGGCGAAGGGCAGAGTGGTAGTGGCGTTGGTGCCTTGACTTCTGGAAAAGCGGGTGAGATCCAAGAGTGGACGGATGATGTCTTCCGTCAAGCCTTTGAGGGGTTAGGGGAAGGGCCGACCTTGGTGGAGAAATCGAAGGAGTCTGATAAGCCCGGGATGGGCGCCAGTCTATCTTCTGAGAGTATTTCAGCTAAAGCAACTCCGACGGTTCAAGGTGAATTCTTAACTTCCGCAGACTCCCTTTATGATAAGGACTTAGTAATGTTTTATGGCCAGTTTTCATCCTGGAATGAGATTCAGGACTTATTGCAGTATCTCACTCCCCCCAGGGTTTGTAAAATAAACGTGTTTTCCTACTCCTTTTAACTTAACATATTTCTCGGATCATAGTTTCATGCATGCTTGTAACACTTGGCTTTTACTCCAGGAACGGGCAAGGTGGCCAAGACATCAAATATTCGGCACCGCCTTGAACAGTACAAGCTACTCAAAGCTTCCGCCAAACCGAAGCCGTCAACTAGCCTCCCCGGAGATGTGGTTGGCTATCGCCCTCTTCTCGGAGTTATTGAAGAAGATATGCAAAAGAGGAAGAGGGGTCGATCTTTGTTTGAACCTTCACCTGGCCCTCAGCCTCCAGTCCAGCCTATCCATGATATTACTGAGGAAGATATTGAGTTTATGTCTTCCCCACATCCGTTCGAAAATCCAACCGTCACTCCAATAGACCACCCTGGTTTGGTTCGCAACCCATTTGCCGGCCACCCGGATCTGGACCCGAGTTTTCAGGACATTTCTTTTGACGAGGCCACGGGTGAGCATCTTCTTCCCCGCAATCCCATGGTACGGGTGCTTGATGAGGCTAAGTCCTTAGACCTTGATTTGCTTACTACTCGGATTGTGACCATGTGGGATGAGGCCAAGGCAAACATCGATCGGGTGGCTGAAGAGACCAAGAGGCTAATAGAGCATCACGCTCGACTGGCCAAGGCTGGAGAGGAAATCGGAAGTGCTAACATTCGATTGCGGCTAATGGTTTCTGATCAGGCCAAGCAGCTTGCCGATCAGGCTATCCAGATATCCCAGCATGAGGCGGCCTCCAGACGACTAAAGAAAACCATGGAAGAGGCTAGCAAGGCTGAGTTGCGAAAAATGGAGGCTGTTTGCAAAGAACGAATTGACATAGCCATCGCAACGGTGGATGAGGTTCGGAGAGCGGATCTTGAGCAGGTAGAGGAGTTATCTGGGAGGCTTGAGGCCGCAGAGCTTGCTCAGGCCAAGTTGAAGGAGGAGATGGAAGTGATGCAGAAGTCCCTTCAGGCTGACTGCTCGAGATACCGATTGGAGAGAGATGCTTCCGTCGCACGGCTGTCGGCTTCTGAGGCCCGAATGAAAGAGTTTGAGGAGAACGAGGGGATGATGGATGAGATGCTCCAGGACATGTATTTCCGTACTTGGAGGCAGGGCAACCTGTCCTGGATGGACGATTATCCCCGGGTCATGGCTAGGATATATCTCCGGGCTTTGGAGGAAGCCAAGGCTGAAGCGGTTAAAGAGGGTGGCGCGGCCTTCAGAATGGATGTGGTTACCGTATAGTTCACCAAGGAGGAGAAGGCGACGGTGAAGTAAGACATGCGGCTGCTTGCCGCCGAGGAAGTGGGTGTGCAATTGGAGGACGATGATCAGGGAGCGGACGCTGGTAAGTCTTCCCTTTTTAATCTTTTCTCAACTTGATTGCTTATCGTTGGTCTAATAGATTCTTCTCCTGAATTGAATAGGTGGAACCTCTGGTCAGCATGCTAGGAGTTCTGATCCTGCGGTCAAGTAGATCTTGGGGGGTTGGAAGGATAGAGATGAAGTTCTGATGTTGCCGACTATTTTGACTTGATCTGGGCATTTTTGGTTTTACTTGACATTCCTGTATACACTAGTTCTAAAACATTAATGTACTTTCAGGTTGTAATTATGTCATTGCAACGAACGACTTTATGTAATTTTATAACATAAACCGATTCTGCTATAATTGAACTTTTGTTATTCTGATGTGTTGCATAAGAAATATAGCTGTGTATGTGCTTCAATCGTGTTTGATGCTATGCTCTTGCTTAAAATATTATTTCATGTCTCGCAATGCCAATATGATGTGTGAATAAATTAAAGCTACATATTTGTATACAAGAGAGGAAAGTACCGCCCTTCGTGTTTTAGTTTTAGAGGGTTGCTTCGAATGTCTTGCGTGACTGAGTATGGAATGTAGCTGAGTGTTCCGTCATCCGGATGTGAGTTCATATTTCCACAAGCGAGAGTTCCCCTATTTTGTGACCCTGTACTTTAGGTACTGTTATATAGGATAGGAGAAAAGTTTTTAAATGAAATGGAAATATGAGAAACAGTAAAACTTCCAATCACGGAAGGCCATCGATATGCTTAAGTTCGTGGCAAACGGGTTTTGTAGTCACTTTCCCTAGCCGTGGGTCTTGGAGACACTTGTCACCCATCTTACGCCTCAGCGAGGAGTTTATCTTTTTTACCACAGCTGCACTTAAGACATATCAGAGCCGAGATCGCGCACAGTAACTACCCGATCCATTATGGCCCGTAATCGTGGGTATTATTCGATTTACTGTGGCCGGCTAGCGTGGGTGCCAATCGTCAACCGTGAACTACCCCTGACTGGCCACACCTTATGTTGGGGCTTAAAGTAGGTTCACAGTTGCCAGCGAGCCGAACGCCGTAATGAGCTGCCATCGGCTATAGTCGGCCTTCTTGATGGCTTATAATCGGTTCATTACAGTTGGCTTTGAGGGCAGTCGCGAGCAACGAGTTAACCCGCAGCAGAGGGATGCTGGAGCAAAAGTGTCTCATTGACGAGTGCATAGATTCGCATAGTACCTGTTGGGTCTTGTCCAGGCGAGGTTGTGCCGTGAAGTGTCCAGAATGGAAATGTCGTTATACACGATTTTGTTCAACAGAAAATGATAAAGCTTAACAAGCAGCCAAGACATAAAGGAACAAGTTAGAAAGAGACAAGATTTTTAAAGTGGTTCGGCACGAAAATGCCTACGTCCACTGATTCTCTTTGTTAATTAGTTCATATGGGCAATACAAGTTAAGAAAAGTATCGGCGGAGGTGTTGGATGTTTCATGCCCTCTGGAACACCTCTCCATCCACTGTTGACAAAATATAAGCTCTATTGTGGAGATCTTTATGAATTACATAGGGTCCGTCCCAGATTGGATCTAGCGCTCCGGGGCGCGGGAAGATCCGCTTGAGGACAAGATCTCCTTCTTATAAGCTGCGGTGTTTGACTTTGGAGTTGTATTGTGCTGCCACTTTTTGCTTGTGAGCTGCCGCTTTAAGTGTTGCATCATTTCTTCTTTCTTCAATTAGATCCAAAGACATGTGGAGGAGTTCTTCATTCTCTTCTGGGTTGTAGTAGATCCTACGGTGGGAAGACACTATAGTTTCAACTGGGAGCATGGCCTCCGATCCGTATGCCAAAGAGAAAGGAGTATGCCCTGTTGATGTTCTATAAGATGTGCGGTAGGCCCAAAGTGCCGTAGGAAGTTCATCCACCCAAGCGCCTGTTGACTTTTCAAGTTTCTTCTTGATTAGGGTTTTGAGGATTTTATTGACAGCTTCGACTTGTCCGTTTGCCTGGGGGTAAGCCGCAGATGAGAAGCTTTTGTGAATTCCGTGCCCTTGGCACCAGTCGGTGAATTCCTCGCTGTCAAATTGAAGTCTATTGTCCGATATGATTTTGAGTGGAACCCCGTACCTGCATAAAACATTTTTGATCAAGAAGTTAATAACTTTTGCCGAAGATATTTTATTTAGAGGCTCCGCTTCCACCCATTTGGTGAAATAGTCAACTGCCACAATAGCATATTTGGCTCTGCCTCGGTCCGTCGGCAGTTCGCCAATCAAATCAATTCCCCATACTGCAAAGGGCTGTTCATTTGAGTAATCTCGTTTGTTGGTAGTCGAGGAATTTTAGCAAACTTCTGACATCTGTCACATCTCTTGACGAAGTCTAGGGCGTCTTTGTTTAAGGTGGGCCAGTAATATCCGTATCGGAGTATTTTCTTTGTTAGAGTCTGCCCTCCGGTGTGATCTCCGCAACTTCCTTGATGGATGTTGGACAAGACTTCCCTGGCCTCCCTTCCAGCGATACACCTTAATAAGGGATTAGAGAAGCCGCGTCGATAGAGGATGCCTTCTTGTAATGTGTAGCAGGAAGCTTTCCTTAGGATTTTCTTAGCTTCATTACGTCCGTCGGGCAGTGTGCCACTTTGTAAGTACTTCCGGATGGGAGTCATCCAAGTTTCCTCTTCAATTGCAGCTATCATATTCATTGGCTCGTAACTCGGGGCCAGTTGCTTTGAGATGGTTATTGTTCGGGAAGCGGTGTCGTCCTCCATGCTAGCTTGCTTTGCCAGTTCGTCGGCCTCCTGATTCTCTTCTCGAGGAATGTGTTTGATCAAATAGTGATCCAATTGATTGAGCAACAGCTTGGTCTTCTTTAGATATGTTGTGAGTCGTTTTCCTCAAGTCTGGAATTCTCCTAGTATTTGATTTACAGTAAGTTGAGAATCACTATGGAGACATAAAGAACTGACTCCAATCTCCAGGGCAAGTTCTAATCCGGCTATCACTGCTTCGTATTCTGCGTCATTGTTGGTGGCAGTGAATTCCAACCTTAGGGTGTAGTGCAACTTCCTTCCCTTGGGGTGATTATCACAACACCTGCCCCCGAGCCTAGTTCATTTGATGCTCCATCTATAAAGAGATTCCACTTGGTATCTTTTGCTATTTCAGATTGCTCCTTACCTTCGCTAGTAGTGAATTCGGCAATGAAATCAGCTATAGCTTGCCCCTTGATAGCGGTGCGAGGATGGTAGGTGATATCATATTGACTCAGTTCAATGCACCACTTAAGTAGTCGCCCAGAAGTGTCGGGGCGATGGAGTACTTGCCTTAGCGGTTGATCGGTTAAAACTCTGATGGAATGAGATTGGAAATAGTGTCGCAACTTCCGTGACGTGATTAGCAGACAGTATGCTAGCTTTTCAAGTTTAGGGTATTTGGCTTCTGCCCCTGTAAATCTCTTGCTTACAAAGTATAGGGGCCGCTGCGCGCGGTTGTCTTCTCTCACCAAAGCGGCGCTTAAAGCATGGGACGATACAGCAAGGTATAGGTATAGTTCCTCGCCTTCATTTGGAGTTGAGAGTATTGGTGGTCTCTGGAGGTGTTCGATTAAGTTAAGGAAGGCTGTCGAGCATTCGTCAGTCCATTCGAACTTCCCTTTTTCTTTCTTTAGAGCTTCAAAGAAAGGGATGCATTTGTCGGTTGCTTTAGAGATGAACCTGCTTAGGGCAGCCACCTTCCCGTTTAGGTTTTGCATCTCTCTTTGAGTGGATGGTATCTTGATATCTTGCAAAGCCCGAACTTGTTCGGGGTTTGCTTCAATCCCCCTGGCATGGACGATGAATCCCAAAAACTTTCCCGACGACACTCCGAAGGAGTACTTTAGAGGGTTCAGCTTCATTCTGTATTGGTGAAGTACTTGAAACATCTCATCCATGTGGTTTATATGATCGTTGGCTTTCCTCGATTTTACCAACATGTCATCCACATAAACCTCCATAGTTCGTCCTATTAGTTCCGCAAACATCTTGTTGACGAGGCGCTGATAAGTAGCTCCGGCGTTTTTAAGTCCAAAAGGCATTACTCTATAGCAGTACAATCCTCGGTCAGTGATGAAACTAGTGTGGTCTTGATTGGGGGCGTGCATAGGGATCTGGTTATATCCTGAGTATGCGTCCATAAAAGATAAGAGTTCGTGTCCGGCGGTGCTGTCCACGAGCTGATCGATTCGGGGGAGTGGGAAGCAGTCCTTCGGACATGCGTCATTTAAGTTGGAGAAGTCGATGCATGTTCGCCACTTCCCATTAGCCTTCTTTACCAGTACCAGGTTGGCGATCCATTCTGGGTAGATAGCTTCTCGTATGAAGTTATTGGCAAGTAGGTTCTTTACTTCTTCCTCGAGGGCTGCTGATCGTTCTGCCCCCATTCTTCTCTTTTTCTACTTCACTGGCACCATGGTGGGATCGATGTTCAGTCCGTGGCATGCTACATCTGGGGAGATTCCTGTCATATCAGCGTGCGTCCATGCAAATGCATCCACGTTGTGGCGAAGAAAATCAATGAGTTGATCCTTTAATTCTCCTTTTAGTTGAGATCCGATTTTCAATAGTCTACTTGAGTCATGTTTGTCTACAGCTACGAATTCCATAGCCTCTGCAGGCTCGGCGGTGGCCTCCTCCTCTTTGTCCCTGGGGTCTAATTCATTGAAAGGGTCACTGGTATATCGAAGAGGAGGGGCTTTCTTTAGTTGCTATGCTTCCAAGCTTTTCATGCAGAGAGTAGTATCTGCATTTTTTCCTTTATCTTTTCTGCGGTTATTGCGAAGTTCAGTTACATAGCAGTCTCGAGCAGCGTATTGATCTCCCTCTATTTCTCCTATTCCGTTATATGTTGGAAATTTCATCTTCAGGCACCATTGGGCTAGGACAATTTGGAAGTCAGACAAGGCTGGTCTTCCCAAAAAAGCGTTGTAGGCCGAGTGGTTCTCTATTAGTACAAATGTTTGTTTTCGCACAACGGAGCGGGGATGACTTCCTATTTCAACAAAGAGGTCCAGTTGCCCGAGGGGCATCTTCGCATCTCCAGTGAAACCATGGAGTGGTTTGTTGCAGGGAGACACATCCTTCATTGATAGCTTCATTTTGTCGAAAGCATGCTTGAATAGGATATTTACCGAGCTTCTAGTGTCTACTAAAATTCGAAAAACTTTGGCTGGACCGAACCAGCCTGAAATGACCATAGGATCCATGTGTGGGTACTGTCTCCCCTCTAGATCACGCCTACTGAATGTGATGTCGTTATTCTCTTTCCGTTTCGGGTGGCGTTCTTCCATAACAGAATTAACGTAGCCTTTATCGTTTCTAAGTGACTTACCGTATCTTTCCATCTCTGCCCAGCTTCTGTCGGCGATGTGTGGTCCTCCTGATACGGTATGGACCACTATCTTCTCTTGACTAGAGTCGTTGGTGTTGCGATTTCCTCTGCCTACTTCCGGGAGGGGTAGCCCTGGATTCTCATCGGCAGGAGTCGAAGTCCTGTTCTGACCTTTCACATAGCGCTCTAGTCTTTTCCTTCTGATGTGTTCTTCAATCAAGTCCCGGAGATGGTGGCATTCATTGGTGTTATGTCCATGGGATTCGTGGAAGCGGCAGAACTTTCCAGACTTGAGTGCGCTATCTGATTCCTTCTTATGCGGGGGACGCTTGTATCTAACTTCGTCTTGAGTTGCTAGGAAGATGTTTTCGATTGTTTCATTCAAAGGAGTGTAAGATTCAAATCTTGGTCCTGATCGATATAAGCGCTTTTCTCCCTTCTTGTTCCCAGCATTGTCTCTAGAGTCATTTCTCCGAATATCCTTTATTGCAGCGGGAATCCTGTCTGGAGTTGCCTTAGCCTGTTGTCCCGACTGCCTCTCAGTGGCAGCGTCTTCAAGTCTCATATACTTTCCAGCTTCATGGAAGAAATCGGCTAAAGTAGCTGGTTTTTCTTTCGTTAGTCTTCTAGCAAATTTAGTATTCGGGTGCACGCCACTGCAGAGGGCCATTAGGATAAGTTTCTTATCGGCATCTTGAACTGCAGCCGCTGTGGCATTGAATCGGGTTAAATATTGCTGCACTGTCTCTCCAGACTTTTGTTTGATATTAGATAAGGAATAAGCGTCCTTGGGTTGTTCCACATGAATGCGAAACTGGCTGATGAACTTTTCTTTCAACATTTCCCACGAGCTGATGGACCCTTGGGGTAGGTGGCAGAACCAGGAGGTGGCTAGATCTGCCAAGAATAGCGGAAAGCATTTACACAATACTTCCTCTGTTGCTCCGCTCATGAGCATATGCTGTGTGTATCTTTGTAGGTGTACGACGGGGTCAGAGGTTCCCTTGTAAGGTTCCATTGTTGGCATTTTCCATTCTCGGGGGTGATGACAATTTCGATACTACGGGTGAAGGGGCTGGTTACCCTAGCGCCTATCCCTCTATCTCTTTGGTCCCGTTGGACGCACTCTCTGAACAATCGCGCCAACCTTTCATCAGAACTTGGAGCGGATAGAAATGAGTTTGGTTCTTTCCGGCGGGATTGATTCCGTCCAGATGACCTGTAGGGATGGTATCGTCTATCACTCCTAACATTCTCTAATGGCTGCCTCTGGTCTTCCGGGGGCATGCTGGGGTCAGCCACAGTTGGCCCTTGCTTTGATCTTTCCCTACTGGGTTCTCTTCTCAGCACTTCCTCGGGTCCAACTTCGGGCTGGACTACAGCTCGGCCCCGTTCCTTGGTGTTTCTATGGTTAGGTAGCATGGCGGGATCAGCTACATCCGACCCTTGCCTGGTACCTCTCCCGTTGGGTTCGGTTCCAAGCATTTCCTCGGGTCGGAATTCGGGCTGAGTCCGGGCTTGGCTCCTACCATAGCTGTTTCTGTTGTTAGCCTCATCGAAGAAGAAAGACCCTTGTCGCCTCCTAGATCCTCCAAACTGGGACTCACCCCATGATTCAGTGTTGCGGTTGGTTTTTTCGACATCCCTTAAGCGTGACATGAGTTGATCCACTAAGGCTTCTTGTTGAGATGCGAAGCAGTTAGTTACTTCAGCCACAATCCTGTCCAGATCCGCCCTTGTAATTGGTTGTTCCGTAGCAGGGGCTGTCGGACTTGCCTGATTTAAATTCGCTGTTGGAACTGGACGATTGTCTTGGTCTCTGATCACTGGATCTGGAATACTGCCAGTTGCGATGTTCTTTCCTTTGTTAGCATCTTTCTTCCATCCGGGAGGCATGTTTTCCAGGCAATGAATGATGCTGATAGAAAAAGGGTTCAGTGGGGGAAGCTGAAGCTTCGAGCTCCTGTTTCTCAGTGAAAGCACCAAAAATGTTTGCGCAAAAAATGGACAAACACCTCCAAGTCGTATGATTTAGTAGATTATATGTTGTTCTTAGCGGTTTAGGTGATTTATGCAAATATATAAAAAACAAGGGCTAAACTATAAAAGACACACAGATTTATAGTGGTTCGGCCAGAACGTGCCTACGTCCACTTTATATGTTATTCTCCTTTTTCTTTCAGATTACAAGTACAAAGCTTTGTATACAAGTATATGAAAGTTGTTTGAAAGTTCCTTCCGTGCTTGAGCTCTCAAACTTGTCTGCCATTGTTGTACCCCTGCCCCTCTATTTATAGAGTGAGGTTGGGGGCAGGGGTCTTGGATGTATATAGCTGCTGGCAGGCCCGGGCTGGTGCAATCTGGCCTGGTAGTGTCGGTCCGGTATGCCATCCTTATGTTGGTTCGGTAGTGGTAGATGGAGTTGGACCGCTAGCAGCATGGATCGGTGGTAACATGAATCGGTGATGGGTGGATGGATCCTGGATCGGTGGTAGATGGTCTTGGGTGTTGGTTCGGCAGGAGGCTGGTTCGGTGGTAGCATGGAGATGGAGTTGGACCGGTGGAGGTTGGTTCGGTGGTTTCGGTTCGGTATGGGCCGGTCCGGTGTTGTTTTGGGAGGTAGGGTTGGTTCGGTCAGTTCTCAGGAGATAGGTGGTTCGTGGGCATGGTGTGGAGCCGGTTCGGTGAGAGTTGGTTCGGTGGTAGGGAAGGAGCCGGTCGAAACACACCCAACAACTGTTGTTCTTTTTGAACCCAAAATCACTTTATTTTTTCAAAAAGGAAAAAAAAATTATGAACGGCAGCATTTTCTAAATAAGCAATTGCCAATCAATTACTTTCTCTATAGTAATGAAAATTATATTGAACATCTTGAGTTTCTAAATCAAAAATGGCATGCTGTAATAGTAAGCAGAAGAAAATGCTCTTCCTGCAGAAGTTGGAGCAGATAATAAAAAGCCATGCAAATCTATGCCAAGCGTATCTATCTTACTATTATATTAACTTAATACTGGCAGTTAGAAATTACTTACAATGCTGCATCCAGCAACTACCGAATGACATAACTAGTTAATTGCTACTACCAGAAGGTACAACTGATAAAATAAACAAATTAGTAAGTAACCTTCATTTTTTCATAACTGCGTCATCTTAGTGTGCCATCATACTCATGTGAAGAACAATATTTCTGTCATCAACATTGATGAGCTCTGTATCCATTCAAACCAGCCCTATTTATTTGAATCGCAAAGGAAACACACACACACATAAAATGCCATATTAGTAAATGAGAATCGTATTAAGGTTGAAAAATGGAACTTGAAACAAGTTAGTGATATAAGGTTGAAGCAATTGATGCAATCAAAGCATTCTCTATATGGAAGAATTAACAGTAATAAATAGGTGTTGGTATTAAGGTTGAAAAATCAAGACGATGACAGCCAAACCTGTAAACAAATCTGAAATGCTACCATGGATGTAGCACCTTGGTATGTAGCTAGTGATGATGCCAAAGTCATGCAGAATGCCACTGATATCACTCTTGCCAACAATAACACTCCTACATCGCCAACCATAAAATTTTCAATATTGTCTATCACTTCTTCGGTTTTTGTTGAATATAGTAAGAGATATACGTACCACAGCGGAAAAATCGAGTAAGAGTGAGAGATTTGAAATTTGGTGGAATGAGATCAACTTGCTTCACAAGTTTGAACAGCAATATCAATACTATAAGGTATCTACAATGAACAGTCGTGTTTTATTTTTTTATTGTTTAGTTAGAGGAGATCAGTATGTGGAAAAAAAAACAAAAAAAACTTACTGAGAAACAACATGAGCAATGGCTACTCCTGTAACACCCTTACGAAGTGTAACTATCAGAATAACTATCAGAATAGCACTTTGAGCTGCTTACATAAACGTTATTCGTAATATTTGATAAGAGCTTTTCTGGATAAAGTATTTTGTGTGCTAAAATTTGTTCTTAATTATTAATGCAATTGACTTGGATAAGAAAATAATGATCATGACTATGCATATTTACAGTCTCTTCAAAATTTAGGTGGTAAACATTATATTTTTGGACTCCCCGGTTGGAACTGGGTTCTCATATGCTGAAAGTCCTAATGTTGATCATGTGAATGACACAATGTTATCCAATCATGTTAATAAATTTCTAAGAATGTCATCCAAAATTTAACTTCAATGATCTTTACATTGGTGGTGATTCATATTCGGTAAAAATCTTTCCTATAGTCGCATATTATATTGCACAAGGTAACACAACTTTGAACCTATCAAAAAAATTATTGCGTTAGCACGCAATTGCACGTTAGTTCTTTTTTATTTAAATAACAGATATTGAAGCAATGATCCATCCTATCCTCAATCTCAAGGTACGCCATAAAATTGAAAATTTATACAAAAAGGAAAAAGAATATGTGATTTTTTTATTTCACTAATGCAGGGTTATCTAATTGGAAATCCACTTACCAGAGAAGCAGCTGATATTAGCTCTAGAATTCCATTTGCTCATGGGCAAGGTCTTATCTCAGATGAACTCTATCAGATTTAATGTTACGATCCACATTATTTATGCTGTTTATTAAAGTATTAAGGATTCACATAAATATAACTATACGACTCATTAAAGTTTTCTGTTTGTTGGTTCAGATAAAAATTTATTTCGATACTTTTAGTAGTTCTAACCATTTAACACTTTTTCCAGACCATACAAAGCTACTGCACAACAGAAGATTACATAATTCCTTTTCCTAGTAACCAACAATGTGCTTATGCACTGAATTCATTTTAATTGGTATGAATCAAATTTATTACAGACCATAATATAAGCCTCTAGTAAACAAATGCATATGCGTAGGCATCTGTGAAATTTAAGCACCTGTTAAACACCATTAGGAATGTATAAAAGGCAAAGATAAATACCTAAAAAAGAAATTTCCGTCTTTCACAATCTATAAATATGTTAATTGCATTATTTAGTATCAGTGTGATGGTTAAGATTGCCTCTATTCTACAAATTATGTTGGTAAGAACAAAAAGAAAAAGACATAAACGACAATGAATCACTACTTGTTTAGACTAAATCAAAGAAAGGCCTGATGCAATGGCCAAGTGCTTTGCCGCATCAATGTGCATTAGTGGAGATTTGGTATTCACTCTGATTGACTGTATAGCCAAATACACTTACAGTCAGGTTTCATTTCAGTACAGAGGAAAAAATGCCAAAAAAGTTAACCATTTTTGCTTCTGAAACATCATTACCTAGCCATGTTTGCAATCTAGATACATTTTGTGCTAAGGTTGTCCACTATGAACGTTTTTTGATTATAATATACTAAACATGTTGTTCTGTAAAATATTATTCTATATCTAGCATTCTATATCTAAAAGCGCAAGATATGATCAATACCACACACTTAATTAACTCTTACAAAATCGTGCAGATATGCATAAAGATAAATAAAATATAGGAGGTTGGATTCTTACCTCAAGCATATCACCAATATTTACTATGAAAGAGTTTGCAATAGACCTGATATCAATCCACTCTCTATTATGTTTCTGAACTTGTAATCCTCCGTGTAAAAAAATTGTCAAAGCAGGTGGATCCGTGTGGCTCCCATGTCCCAAGCATCTCTCCAGCAGAGGACATGGAGGGTAATTATTCACTTGGAGCATTATAGATCCGCGATCACTTCCACAACCACAGCCTTGAATCACCCCCATCAACTTCTTTTCACAACTGCAATCGAGAACGAGCTGCCTGCAATCGAACTGCCTGCAATCGAGAACGACATCCAAATTCGCCACCTTCGAACTCCAACTGTCCCACAGGAACCAGCCTCTCCTCCCCTCGCCTACCAACCTCAACCGCGCCTCACCCCTCGCCGAACCAAATCACTGACCATCCCCGTCTATCATCACCACTGATAAAAAAACTCACCATATACTTCGCTTCGGCCACTTAAACAACAACTGCCATCAACAGCAAGTCGCAACCATTTCACGACCTCAGCCCATTCACCAACCCAAATCGCCTCATCTCCTACAACCGCCGATCCAACCGCGACAACAACGCCTGAAACTTGCTTCAATCGCGACCCCAAGCGCGGCCGCACCGCTCGACTCACCTCAAATCGCGCAATTTCGAGCATCGATCGATAAAGGAAGCACGTAAATCCCAAAGCCCTAATTTCGAGCAAGAACGAGCAAAGTAAAGGAATGAAATAAAAGGCCGGCCTTGTTTTTTTAATAAAGCTTTTTGACCGTTGTAATTTGACACCTTTTGCAATGGGCAATTTTGGACCGTTATAAAGTTGGCATCTATTACAACGGGCCTGAATGGACCGTTGTAATAGTCTTCTATTACAACGGGCAAACATTGCCCGTTGTAAAAAGGTCTTTGTATATGACATCTTTTACAACGGGTCTGAATGGACCGTTGTAATAGCCTACTATTACAACGGGCAAATATTGCCCGTTGTAAAAAGGTCTTTGTATATGACATCTTTTAAAACGGGTATGAATGAACCGTTGTAATAGCCTTCTATTACAACGGACAACCAATGCTCATTGTAAAAAGGGCGTTGTAATAGGGTATTTTTGTTGTAGTGTATATATATTTGTATGAAAGTAAAAATAAAATAAAAAAATAATACACAACTATGAAACATGCAATGAATGTGCCAAATTACGTGTGTAGCAATCAATACAATATTTATCCTTTGTAGTATCGCTACAACATATAATAATTTTAATTTATTTGATATCCTTCTTTCAACCTACGTCTAATATTTAAACTCTTTTGTATTCACAATTTTTAGTACTAATTTCTTATCATCTAGGACAGTTTTGTACATGTTTTTTGTCATCCTTGCTCAAGAACTTCTGGTAACGAAAATAATAGGAAAGCATGAGCAATTTGTTATATATCATCATTGAGGATTTACCGACTATTTGTATATTGTGTATGTATCAATTCACTTACAGTAAAGTATTTTTGAGCTCCCTCTATGTATACGCGTAATGTTGTTAAGTTGGTTGATTTGTACATTATAATGTGTGTTATCTTATCATCATTTATTTATCCATACATTAGTGGCAACATATCGCAAGTGTTGGTTTTTTTTTCCCATTTAACATTTAAAAGTTAGTAGAAGAAGCTGCAAATTAATTTTTCGAAAGAGAATTTTAGAACTGGGAACATTACAACAGAGAATTTACTAATTATTCACTTCATGATGCTAAGGGAAATTCTTATTTTTTGTTGAATTCTTATTTACACTCATTACAGATTAACCAAATTTATTCAGTTTGTACGATTCTAGGATATCACTTCTACCAGTACAGTACATAATAAGGCACCTATTTTGCAAGCTATACTTTCACATAATTATTATTGATTCATATGTGTTACACTATCAACTAATTTATTTTCATTGAAAGATATTATGGCATAAGAGAGATATTTTGTCTCCAATTAATTAGGATCAAATGGAATATTGATATAACTATGCTTAAGTTTGGGTCTATTTGGAATCGACATGCAACGCTGTGCTTAAATTTGAATGACTATAAACATGATTCATCTTTTACAAACTTAAACTGAATGCTCATGCATTTACGATGTATACATGGTAAAACCTTTATTACATTTCTATCTTCCCAAATAAGCTTACTTTGAATCAACTAGGGGATTTGAAAAATTAAATAGGCTATAGGTATTGTGTTTCTTTATCTTGAGCCATCACTTACCATTTAGAGTAGGATGATACTTAATTTGACAGATCAAAAAGAGACAATGAACTTATAATATGGACTGGCGTGGGATAAAACATAAGTAGTCAATTTGTTTACTGTACATTAGTCTAGTTATGATGAGTGCTCTACTAATGTTTTATTGATTAATATATGTAATCAGGTTTATAGACTGGTGGAACTTTTAAATCTTCGATTTTGGTTCTTTTAAACGACGAGGAGCCCTTCCGTCATTGCTATTATCACACTAAACCATGTACAAACCAGATGTATGTGTTAATACTTTTTTAGTATCTAACTATATCTTACTCATCTGCCAATAACAGTTGTACAAGCTAAAAGGTGCACAAAGATGTAGACGAGGGATTAATTGGATATTGGATCAGGCGCCTTTCCTTTTTTTATATTGGCCAATCAACTTTGAATCATCGATGCTTATTAAAAATTACTTTCCAGTTTTAATTTGTGAATGCATTATATGCTATTATTTATACCATTGTCGTAGCGTATGCCATCATTTGGTTATTGTTTCATGAACCGTGTACATTCATATCAATTTGTCATTTCATTTGGTATCTCCATATCCAAAATTTCACTCATCATATTTATTAGTTGTTTGTTATTAAAAATAAATTTTGTATTTAGACCACTTTTGTAAACAAATTACAAGAATAGCTCACTTTGCAAACTAATGAAAAAAAAGACCTGTTTTCGCCACGTAGGACGCCACGTGTGCTGACGGCATCTCAAATGCCGCCAGGTTACGTCTATTGTGCATAATAACACTGGCGGCATTTGAGATGCCGCCAGTTTGCGGCATCCCAAATGCCGCTATTTCTGCTGCTTTATTGGACAGCCACCTTTTAATGTTTGTCTTGTTCCAAACTTTGCTTAGATCTACTAAAATTCTAAACTTCAAACTATTAAATTATTTGCAAATTATAGTTTAATCTTGGTTGGATTCAGATACATAGGAGGAACAACATCTAATTCTTCCTCTTCAACAAGTTATTAGCTATAGCAGGTATGTTTCTTTTGGAAACCCTAGTTCAATTTTTTTTTAAATTTCATTTGCTGTTTGGTATCAACTGATACTAGTTTACTAAATTGTAGAATGACATCCAAGTGTGTACCGGCCATATGTTATTTCAATGGCGAATTGGTTGTTGATGAACTTAATTGTGGAAAATATGTCGGGGGTCGTGTAAGTCAGCTAAAGTGTTGAAAGGTTGTAATTTGATGCAGCTGAAAGAATCGATCTATAAAGCGACCAAGATAAAATCTGAAGAATTTGACATGGAGGTAGTGTGTAATTGGCCGACGGACTTAGGATCGAAAGCCATTAAAATAGCCGATGATGACGATGTCGAGCTAATGTTTTCAGCGACATCGAAATCAATTGAGCTGTTTGTTGGGAAAATTAGGCGCTTGCAAGTAAAAGAACCCGTACGAGAACAAGAAGTTAACAGTGTTATTGAGGAGCACCGAAGAACGGTTGAGGCAGTAAGTATCAGCCGTGGAAACGCGTCCTCGAGTTTCATTAATCCGACTATGACAGCGATGTACGGTCAACAACAAGGTCTATATGGATATCCTCCGTGTATGACCTATCCACAGGGCATTCAGTATACGTGCCCCTATCCAAGTCAAGGCAGCTTTACGCATTTGCTCGGAAGGTGAAACATGTATTTGTAAAATTTAGTTCCTATTAATTTGATAGTTGTGCACTACTTAACATTTTTTTGCCTTATATGCAGTTATCTTTCTTGTCGACCAACACCGCCTAGTCCCGCTGGACCATCACAATGCCATATGTCTCAATTATGTATCCAACTCCGTCCGAATTATATGATCTTAGTCAGAGGTATGTCTAATGAAAAATCAAATTTGTGCAGGTAGTAATTACGGTAATGGTTTTAAAGTAATACATATGTTTGAATAGAAGATTCCCTGCGAACGATATTGCTATGCAATCTAATGCTGATTTGGAGAATGTAAACGTAAACATGAACAATGAAGATGTTGATACTGAGATGGACGGGGAAGAAGGTGAAGATGAATCCCCCGTAAATAGTATGGATTTAGTGAACGTCTTTTAGGTGTCCTAGGTCGGCAAAATCGTGGAAGCTCAAGCTCCCAAGCTACATGTGTAGTTTGCGGCCGTGGAGAGGAATGCGAAGTAGTCGTTTGCAGAAATGATAGGAACGCTGGACATCATTTCTACCGCTGCGCTGGATATAACGATCACAAGATTCGGCCGAATCAGGTTGAATGCTGCAATTTTTTTAAGTGGCTAGATCCACCACTATGTCCTAGAGGGGTGGAATATGCTTTAGAAATGCAAGCGGAAGTTAGTCGTTTGGAAAAGTTGAACCTGAAATACCGAAACAAATTGTTGGTTCATGGGTACAAGTATTCGGCGTTGTGGCACGTAGATCGTTGAAGGACAATTGAAATGCAACGTAACGATTTTAGAAACTTGCTGTGTGATGAACAAATATCTGAAACGATCGTTCGAAGTGTGCTTTACACCGTTTGAAGTATGTTATGCATCGTTGAAGGATAATTGAAATGTAATTGAAGTATGTTATGTTATGCATCGTTTGAAGTATGCTATGCATCGTTTGAAGTATGCTATGCATCGATAATTGAAGTATGTTGTGAATTGTTTGAAGTATGTTATACATCGTTCGAAGTATGGAATGTCAAATCTAAAGTAACAGAGCTGCATTTCAAATGCCGCTTGAGGCGTCATTTGAAATGCCATTTATGGCGGCATTTCATACACCGCCCATGCGGCATTTGAAATGTCTCCCCAAGCGGCATTTCAAATGACGCCCCATGCGGCATTTGAAATACCGCTCTGTTGCTTGCTCACACAAACTGCAAATGGAAAATACAGTGTCCATAATTCGACACCAACGTAATAGTCGTTTCTGAACCTTAACCATTGCAACTTTCTAAGCTCATGACTACATTTACCAACATCAAATACAAGTCCAAAACCAGTAACATTCACACCAACATCGGAATACTAGAGCCACTTCTACAATCACAACGACAAACACTAGTCTACATTAGTTATCAACCAAACTACCCAAACGAACAAATACATACCATGAGCAGCCAATACTACAGTCAACATACCACACAAACGATCAATAAACACTACAGTCAACAAATACAAACCACAGTCCACTACGGTTAGTCTAAAATTTCATCTCAAAATATTTAATTCCCTAAGAGTTTTCTTCTTAGGTCTTCTAGAATTGAGCATGAATTCCTCCTCTTCCAGTGTTAGCTCTTCACTACCCTCCTTTTGCGTCCCTTCCATTGGGGGTTCCGATGGCCCGACGGGTTGTGTATGTTGGAAAGATATCGCTTCAAAACTCTCGCCCTCTTTTTTCTTTCTTCTTCGATACTTTCTCTTCGGTGAGGGGGCCGGTGGGACTGCAGCTATGTCCTCATACTACGCGGGAGGGGAAATATCCTCCATAAGTGGTGGCACTGCAGCAGGAGGAGGAGGCGGAGGTGGGATGAGCCTTGACATCTTGTTCTTCGACAAACAGGATAGCAGAATTTGTTTGATAGAGAAGCATTTTGCCTTTCTCTTTTCAGGAATTTCCTCCGCAAGCTCGTCGACAATGTCCAACACATGATACATATCATCCGCCTGCGTATAACATAAACCGGTATGAGTTTCATAAGTACTACATAAGTTGTCAATATTAATACGTACCACATTCCGTTCTAGCGGAGCTCGTGGAGTGTAAGGTGCCACCTCTTGCTCGGGTTCCTCCGCTCGTCTTCGAAGCACATAACGACGAGTGATATTCCAGTACCAGCTAAGGTACTCCTCATCGTTCAGAGTGACATCGTGCTTGTCTTCCGCAGCTATAAAACGGTTGTTCCATAACTCAATCATTGTTTCGAACTCATCTTCGCCATATGGAAGCATGTTATATAGAGCAAGATACGGTAAGTGTTGTCGAAGACCAAACTATCTCATGACTGTCTGGCAGATGATATGCTAAATCTCCGAAACAAAAAATCATAAGTCTTGCCCGCCATAACGTCCTGTCCATTGTACAAATAGCCGGAAGTGCATGAAGGTCTCCTTCGGAAGACAGATTCCATGTTACTGCATTGTAATCTAAGACGTCAAACTCATTCCGGTAGAAGGTTAGATTGCGTCTAGGGGTTATTTTTGTATTCTTCGGGCCAATCCACCTGTAATAACAACATGTTATACAAACTTCAAATTTCTGTGTCGATACAACAACACTAACAACACTGTTTTACCTCGCTCCATAAGGCTTTGAATTGTCAATTATTTGCGTCTTCATAGAAATACGACCAACCGGAAGGTAGGTCCATGACCAAAGCTGCAAGTGTGAAACTTAATTTTAGTTACGGTTTTACGAAATACTCAACTATGCAACAACGAATGACTATGTACGTACCTGAAGTAGAGTCATACAACCTCTAGCGGACCATTGTTGGACCAAAGCAACTCTCGTAAGCTCTGTACAGGTGAAAGCAAGCACCGCACTACCTCGGGAGTATTGCCGACATGAATCGAAGTCTTCTAACAATGGAAGTCATTGAAGGGCCACTCTTGTCTTCGATCGATCACAAAAAAGACGTTGCGTAATGATGTGCAACATAATAGCGCGGGCACACTGGGCAATCTGCAAAGGAGAGGCACGGCGGGGAATATCATCGGCCAACTGCTCCCTAAACCATGTGGTCACTACCGATTCATTTCCCCACCTCACGTCTTCTGGAGGAGCCAATCCAAGCAATGGCTCGCACAATTCCATATAATTTCTTGGAAAATCCAGTTTCAGGATGGGATCCCCGTTAATCGGCAATCCAAGCAATACAGCTACGTCTTTCAAAGTGATTGTTATCTCACCTACTCTAAGATGAAATGTAGACGTCTCCGGTCGCCATCTATCGATCAAAGCCATCAAAAGATTCCGTTTGAGCTGTGTATATCCCAACTTATTGACAACACCAAATCCATCTCTATCTAATAGTTCCAACACGCCTGGATGCGCCGACGTGACGAGCTTTAAAGTTGATGAATGGTCAATGAAGCCATCCGGCTCAACCCCCTGTCGATACATAGTAACAGAGCAAAGTAATTATGGTAATTACCACCAATTTACAAAAGTAATAACAAATTATTTGACCTTGTACCTCCATCATATCATTGTTGTTTGTGCGGTGTTGAGATTGGAGGTAAAGCACACTAGTATCGATCGGTCTGGGTGCCATTTCATCATATTCTACCACAATAACATTGCATAATCATACTCAACTTCAATGGGTATAGAACCATAGATTTGCAACTATGCAAATTCATTGTATACAATGGAAAAACAATTAAACATGTGCTCTAGGTGAGTACTCAACTTCATTGTACTATACAATCATATATTTGCAATTATAGAACAATTTTAGCCCTAAACACTAAATTGAAAAAATTACAATTAGAGAGAAAATTGATAGATTTCATACCTATAGGATGAGCTTGGGACGATGATGAAGGCATAGTTCAAATTCTAACTAGATTTTGGTAGTTGGAAGCTTGAAATTTTAATTTTTGGTGAATTGGGGGGGGGGGGGAGGGGGGTGGGGTTCAGTTCTTTTTTGAAGATGAGTTGAGAGAAGGGGAAGTGGGGTGGTATTGAGGAAGGGCTGCACAATTTACAGAAAGCAGCAGAAATATCGGCATTTGGGATGCCGTAAACTGGCGGCATCTCAAATGCCGCCAGTGTTATTATGCACAAAGACGTGTACTGGCGGCATTTGAGATGCCGCCAGCACACGTGGCGTCCTGCGTGGCGAAAACTGGTTTATTTTTGTTATTTGTTTGCAAAGTGGGCTATTCTTGTAATTTGTTTACAAAAGTGACCTAAATTCAAAATTTGTCCTATTATTAATGGTTACACAATATTAAAAGTTTTATATGGCTAAATAGTTTATACTTTCTTGCTCACTATTCAATCCATAAATGCAATATTCATTTGCTTGGGATTTAATTTTCGTTTAGGATGCCGCAAAACACCTGGAGGCTACATGAACATAAAAAACCGAATGAGTTCAACTTCTAATGTCCGTAAAAAACAAAAGAATATTTTTCAGGTTCATCTCTCATGGGTAGCGTGATCTCAACTCTCTGGGTTGTATGGTTTACATATTAATTTTATGAATAACTGTATATTTGACAAACAATCATACTAAATGTATTTTGTGTCATACTTATGTGATAATGTACATCCTTCTTTAATTTTGGGTATATAGATAGTGAATTAAAGTTTTCGGAAGAAATGAACTACAAGAAATACAAAACTTCGTTCTAAGACGGTTTTGGTCATGTCAAGTAATTTTAGTTTTGTTCATTGTTTTTGGATATTACCTTTAAAATATACATGTGTAAAATATAATTTTAGGCCGGTTCAACTTCTATCAACTGCTGGAGTACTTTGATTGGCTACTGCTATTGTCTTTTTCAAATTTTGCACGTGATACAAATTTCCATGTATAGCCATTTTTTCAGTTTTATTATGACCGCTGTAACTGATATTCTTTCCCCACTCCTATGTGTAAAGCACGGGTTCGTACTAATTTAATTAATTATCAAATTAGAATATTTATGTATTATTTGCTTATCATATCAAACCAAGATATTGTAATGTAACCATCAATAACACACACATACACACACATAAAGTATATTAGATTAACTATGCTTAAAAAAATGAAACAAAATTTCATAAATAAAACTCTGAAGTTGAAATTAGGATAAAACTAATTTCAAAACACAAAATAATTTTATAGAAAAACATTAAATATCATTTAATGTGACTACATTATTTATGATAACACAAAATAAAGATCTAGTGCAAAAATAATAGAAGATTTTTTTTTCAATTTTCCCCTGATAAACATATTATTTTCCATTATTTACTACTTATTTCACATATTTTTATTTGAATGAAAAAGTATTATATAAGTATTTTGTTTTATCATTACTAATTATTTGGTCTGGAATCCAGTATTGACTCTTGTAGAAATGAGCTTGGAATTGATTCAAAGTTGGTTATCTACCTAGTGCTAAAACTGATTGACATTAAATTTTGCTCCAAAAGGACTTGTCCACACCACATAATAGTGCTGCATTAATTTAGCATGAAAGTGTTAGTAGTTGAGTGGTTGTACATGGAACTAGCCTTCCTAATGGTGTTAGTTTGAGTCTGCCTATGCCCATGATTTTTGAAGACAAGATAAATTTCAATATATATTTAAAAGATTACTTTTTATTTCATTCATATTCCTGAAATGAATGTGGTCAAAACTGCCCATGCCCATGATTTTTGAAGACAAGATAAATTTCAATATATATAAAAGATTAATTTTTATTTCATCCATATTCCTGAAATGAATGTGCTCAATTTTATGACCAAATTCATTATTGTTTATGTGCCTATAAATACCCTCTTAAAGACAATACGTATGATATTTCTTCCTTTCTTTTTTTCTTCTAATTCTTTCTAGTTAATAGGCAAAGCTAACAATTTTTTTCAATTATTTTTGATAGAATTTTGATTCCTAGTATCATTTTCTAAGATCTTGTACTAAGTTTTCCAATTAATAAAAGTTTTTTTTAGTTTGTCATTTATTTTAAGTATTTTTATTTGATCCCTTTTATTTTTATTGAATTCATTACTTGAATCAATTAATTTGATTAGAATAGAATTTGTTCAATTTTAACTTTCCTTTTATTAATTAGAGTAAAACACTCCTCAATTTATGTTTAACACGCCTGAGAACTCAATTTAAAATTTTGGGAATTTGAAACTAAGTTCATGTGTTCGACTTGCATACTATATACATATACGTTTGTGGTAATTTATAATAATTTGCACTTTTGTATTTTATAAAAAGAGGCAAAAAAGTTTTTGGCGTTGTTCTCATGGACTTGTGTTTTAATTTTTGAAATTTTGGATTTAAATCTATTCTTATTATGTTTTCCCTATTTTTTTGTTTTGCTTATCTTTTTCATAAAAAAAGAAGAAGAAAAATCTCGATGAATAAAATCGGTATATTGTTTCTATACACTGGTATGACATACAGTTGAACCCATCACCATCAACAAATCCACAACTGTACCCAAAGCTTCCTCACAACAACGCAATAACTCACCGTTGGATCTATAAGCACCACCACCTTGCCTAAATTGAACACGCTACAAAACTTAAAAATAAAAGCTTGTATGGGAGAGGAAAAAAGCACAAAAGGGAAAGAGAAAGGGAAAACCGACGGTTGGATTTTATAATCAAGGTTAGGGTTGTATTTCTTCTAATTGTTTATGAAAGGAGCAATATTTGTGTTTTAGTTTATTTATTATTTTCGTTATTATTGTGACGACCCACCTTTCCGACCCCTAGGAGAGACACTTAACATATCTCCGGTATTCATGTGTCGTTGCCAAGCATCAGAAAGATGAATCGTCGTAGGGTAAAGTAAAGAACATAATAGGAAACCCCACAATGAAACTGCTAAATAAACATAACAGTAAATATTACATCAGGTTACTCCTTAACTGAGAGTTATCGAAGTTGCACAAAAGTACGAAAAATCAGCTTAGGCAGCTATAGCATCCTGCCCTTACATGTACTGAAACAAAATACACTTACATAAACTAGATAATACATCGGAATAGATAAATAAGAAGATGAAAAGCCTCCAGCTGGAACGCCGTCTTCAAAAGACTCCAACAAAGACTTGCTACTCTCGGACTACTCAAATAAAATGAGTACCCAAGATTTCATGGAAACAAACAACTCGGGTCAGACGATATGTCTGCTATGAGTAAAACTTTAAACAAAGGTATGTAATTAAGCACAAACATGCAAGACCACGCCATTAAGCACAAAACGAGTTTACTCTCACATAAGTCAACATCCAAATGTAAAGAATGGATAAATAATTAAACACCACGAAGAGTGATTGACTCTTTCTGGTGAAGGTAAGGAGATGAAATTTGAAGGTTCGAATCAAATAAGAAAAGGAAGATCTTCAATAAATGACTAAGAAAGTGCACCACCCTTGAAGTATACCTCTAGTAATATATTCCTACAAGCTCATATACTCTATGACACTTCTCGAAAAGGAACCAGCCAGACCCCGTTAGACCTTACCGAGTATCCGAATACTTCACATCTAATTGCACGAATGAACCCGATCTAGATGAGATGTGAAAATACCCTCACGGGAGCAACCCCACATAGGAGGACATCCTTTCACGATTCAGATTCAATCATTTACCAATAAAGGATTTCAACGCTCAACAGAGTAATAAATCATCTTAGAATGACGAAAATAAGAAGTTGAAATAACTGATAGATGAGTATCCAACTATAGAGGATATAAAATGATTGTATATGGAAATTAAGTCTTGTATACTTATCACCACTCACCGAATTCAAACTTGTATTATTTCTTGGTTAGCAATAATACTGGAGAAGTCAAAGTAGTGTTATCTCAAAGTCATGTCTCACGATTATTCTTATCTTTCGAAACAACAACAAGTCTGCTTCTCCTATGTTTGGTGCTAATTATACAAATAAATCATTTCTATATAAGTGAATCGCTTTAGGAAATTGATTCATTTCCATAAACAATTCAAATATTTCTTTTAAAAGCCCGAATTCACTACTCGATTTCACATTACAAGTATTAGCTTTCAAAACACTTTGTTAAAGAATTTACTAACTTTGTAGCATCGCTATTAAAAGGATTTAACAGCTTAAAACATCCTTATTACATTGATTAATTTACTTTAAAACTTTGTTTATAGTTAATTAATTTACTTCAATGACCTTTAATTAAAAGGGTAAATCTCCTTTAAACATCCTTAATTCAATTAATTAATCATATAATTAATTAAATAATTTAAGTAATAATAAAATATCATTATTTAAAAGTGGTTAACTAATTTAAAATTTATTTAAGAAAATATTTATGTAAGTTTAAACAGACTTATTAACATTTAAAGGTCATTAATTAAAAAGGGTTAATTAATTTTGAAATATCATTAATTAATAAATAAATTAATCTCAATCCATCATTATCCAAAGAGTAATTAGTCTTAAACATCATTAAAATAAAACAATTGATTGAAATTAAAACATCATTAACTAAGTAATTAGTTAAATTTAAAACACATCATTAGTAAGTTAATTAGTTAACTTTAATCCTTATTAATTAAATAATAATTAAATAATTAATTAAATTAAATAATCATTATTAAAATAATTAATGATTTTTTTGAAAACATCATTAATCAAAAACTTTCTTAACTTATAAAATAATTCCAAGCACGATAATGAACTCAAACGGTTTCTATAAAAGGTGATTTTCCGAAAGTGCCGATATAGCGACTATCGCCATACGAGCAGTTCAAAATTTGAGCATATGACATTTGCAACACAACCACACATCACATAACAAAGTATGAGCATAAATACATGATGATTTACAATAACATAACATATATGAAGCATTTAATAACAATGGCTGTTAACCTGCCTTTTGGCAAGGCTGTAAAGCGGATTTAACTAAATCGATTGCTCGGTTATCGAGGTTGGAATACGACAGGTTTGATTTGGCTGGATGGATAGATGATCAATCACGGATAATGATGATTATGAAGCCGGGATTCGGCATGGTCGATGGACAAAAGTCGCGGCATATTGGAAATATAGTTTTCGACAAAAGTCAAGTTGTTCCAGTTTGTTTTGGGTTTTCTTTGAGTTATCATTGTAGTTGCTTTGGGTTTTCAGGTGACTTTCTTCGAGTCAGGTAGGGGTACACTTCTGGTCATGGTGTGATTAGCTCGAATTGGCATTAACATCAAGGGATCAGCGTCATATTGGATCGGGTCGGCATCTCGTTTTGGGTTCGACAAGCATTTGGAGACGGGATCGACAGTTTGGTTTTGGATCGGTGAGAAAGGAGATCGACAGTTTGGTTTTGGATCGGTAAGTATAGGATCGGCATAATGTAGTGGTTCGGCATGCTTTGGGTCGGTCGGGCATAAACATTGGTCGGTGTTATGAAAGCTTCGGGTCGGTATGAAGGTGGGTTGGTCTTGATGGCGTGGATCGGCAAGATGGTGTGGATCGGCATGTTGGAGTGGATTGGCATGGTTGAAGTGGCTTTTGGTCGGCATAGGATTATACTCAGGTCAGCTCAAGAGTAGGGGTCGATATATCGAATAGGGTTGGCTGCTTCGGGTCATTGAACTCCCAACTCCAGGTTGGTAAGATGAGGACTTCGGGTCGGCTAAAGGAGATCAGTGTCTTGAGGGAGCGGGATCGGCACTGAGTTTCTCCGAGCCCAGACTGTTTTACTTTGAGTCACATGCAAGTTTACTTCGGGTCACATCTACATTCACTTTGAGTCATTCCCAGGGCAAACATTGGGTCAGTATGATCAGAACTCAGGGTCGGTCGTAATGACGGATTTTGGATCGACAATGGTCTTGATGGGCCTGGACCACTCGGGAAACCCAATAACTCGGGTTTTGTTTATAAATACAGCAGGTAGAGCTTCAAAAAAGGGATCTTCATTCTGTTTCCCATCCTCTTCTTCATTAAAGCTACTCTGCCATTATTGTTTTAAAAAAATACGAATTGTAACTGTAATTGATTCTCATATCAATAAAAAGGAATTTCTGGAGCGGACGTAGGCTAGAGTCTGCCGAACCACTATAAATCCTCTGTTATTACTGCTTTCTTTTTAGTTTTAGTTGTCCTTCATATTTGTACTCTCTACATATACTTTGTCTGTTATTCGTGGCTGTGAATTGGTGCTTTCAACGGCGTTCGGGTGTTAGTGACCAATTATGGAGCTAACAATGGCAATAGTTTGACTATTATATTTCCATATAACCAATGATTTTCTTACTAACTTTTCGAATGCGACTATCTTTCAAGCAATAAACCAAACATCAACCAAACCATCATTACAATTATATAATATAAGCATTCAATAACTACATGTATGGGCATGAATATGGTTTAAATTTTATGGATCGAAGATGGAAGCTTTACTCACCGCAACGCTTACTAACTTTCACCGAACTTGCCTAAGCGCTAAGCAAGCTTCCTTAACTCAAATTTTTGCAATTGTGTGAGCTTGTAGGGTGCAGTATGGCTTGGCCTAAGGCTATTTCGGGCTCAGCCTTGGAGCTATGAGGTGGAGATGACTTTGATTTTGGTATAGAAGTGTTTGTAGGTGTATATATGGAGTTTTTTGTGAACTAAGGAAGTGATTTAAAGTGAAAGGAGGTGATTTTTTTCTAAGAATAAAAAGAGAAGCCATGAATGGACATGAATATGAAGAAAGCTTCTTAGGAAAATGAGAAACGAGATAACAAAGTGAGAAATGGAGTTAGGGTGGTGGTATTTATAGACATGAAAATAGGTGGAATTACTAATTTACCCTTGCCTACTTCCACCAACCACAAAGCTCCACCTCACCCCCTCCTCCTCTCCAACTCATGGCCAAGGTGTCCCCAACAACATGCTAGATCATGACATGCACCGTATTATGTACAAAGGTATGGTGTTGAGTATGGTCATACATGAGAACTTCTTCCTTATTTTATTCGTTATTTATTTTTAAACATAATGTGTCTTATAATGATTATGTACAAAGGTATGGTGTTGAGTGATACAAAAATGTGCACAATGTTTTCGACGACTTTCTGAAGCCGAAAAATCGATATTTCGAAAAACATTTTTCGTTGACATTTTTTATTTTTATTTGATCTATTTATTTTTGTAAACAAAATTTAAAAATAATTTTAATATCATTAATTAATATTTAAAATATGTTTATTTGGTTATTAAAATTCATTATTTAAAAATTTAAAATTTCAAATATGAAGCGATTAATTTACGGGTCGTTACACTCTCCCCTTCTTAGGAGAATTTCGTCCCGGAAAGTAATACGCAAAAGACAATCCAAATTGTATGTATTATATCAAGAAATTTATACAACAATGCAAAGCAACCACGCTATAATAGAGCATTCATAATGCATTCAAACAACAAACAACTAACCTGACATTGCATCAGGGTAGGATTCTCCAATATGATCCTCGGTCTCCTAAGTACAATAATGAGGATTATCACTCCACTGAACCTTTACAAGCTTAACCACCTTATTCCTCAATCTCCTTTCACCCTGATCTACAATATGAGCTGAATGTTGGACTACCACCATATTTGGTTCTGTCTCCAAGTTATCCTGAACAGATGTCTCTACAATTAGCGATGGATTATGAACATGCTTTATCAGGTGAGATACATGTAAAACATTATGGACTTCTGATAGTCTTTCAGGCAAATCTACTCCGTAGGCCAACGATCCAATCCTCTTAAGGAATCTAAATGGTCCAATGAATCTGAGTGCTATCTTTTGTTTTCATATGAATCTTACAACTCCTTTCATCGGGGAAATTTTCGCAAATACCAAATCCCTGACTGCAAACTCTAAGTCCTTTCTCCTTTGATCGGCATAACTTTTCTGTTGATCCTGCGCTTCTTTCATCCCTTCCTTGACCATAGCCACTTTCTTCGATGCTTCTTTAATCATTTCTGGTCCAAGAACTAAACGGTCTCTAGTTTCAACCCAATATAAAGGTGATTTACATGGCCGCCTATACAAAGCTTCGTAAGGTGTCATGCCAATGCTAGCTTGGTAACTATTATTATAAGATAACTCTACCAAATCTAGATTATCTTTACAAGAGCCTCCAAATCCAAAATACATGCCCTTAGGAGATCCTCCAAAATCCGATTCTCCCTTTTGGTTTATCCGTCTGTTTATGGGTGATAGGCTGTGCTCAAATTTAACTCTGTTCCTAAAGCGGCTTGCAATGCTTCCCAAAATCGACTGGTGAAAATAGGATCTCGATCGCTGATTATACTTAGTGGAATTCTATGCAGTCGAACGTTCTCTCTCAAATAAATCCATGCCAAAGAAGCTGCATTTCTAATAGACTTCATCGGGATTAAGTGGGCACTCTTAGTTAGTCGATCTACAATTACCCAGATGCCTTCATTTCCTCTTCTTTTCTGGGCAACCCATCGACAAAGTCTATGGATACTTGCTCCCACTTTCAATTCGGTATCTCTAATGGTTGGAGCAACCCAGCAGTCTTCTACCGGTCACTCTTGACCTATTGACAATTTGCACACCAGCTCACGAAGATCAAAATATCTCTCTTTATCCCTTCCACCAAAATTTCTTCTTCATATTCTAAAACATTTTAGTTACTTCTGGATGGATAGATAACTTTGACCGACGGCACTCTCTCGGCACATCCTGTCTAATTCCATTTACATTTAGCACACAAATCCGTCCATTCGCTTTTAAAATGCCTCGAGATTCAATCTAAAAACTATGATTAATTCCATTTTCAACATTCGTCCTAAGCCGAGCTAGATTAAGGTCTTCTTCTTGGAAATATGCAATCCTCTCCATCAGTATTGGTTTAACTTCCAAATTTGCAATCGTCGCCACATTCCTACTCAATGCATCTGCAATGACGTTTGCTTTCCCTAGGGTATATAGAATCCCTAGGTCATAAGATATGAGAAATTCTAGCCATCTTTGTTACCTTAAGTTCAAATCCTTTCAGCTAAAATGATACTTTAGTGACTTGTGATCCGTAAATAACTCAAACTTTTCACCCAAAAGATAGCGCCTCTGCATTTTTAATGCGAAGACAGCTGCAGAAGTTCCAGATCGTGCGTAGCATAATTTTTCTCATGTGGTTCCAATTTTCGACTAGCATATGCTATTACTTTACCATTTTGCATTAAAACTGCTCCCAATCCAGTCCTATGAGCGTCTGTGTAAATTGTTAATCCTTCATTCCCTTCCGGAATAGTCAAAATAGGAGCGCTAATCAATTTCTCTTTTAACTCATTGAATGCTTGATCACACTTGGGTGTCCAAACAAACTTAGTCTCTTTCTTCGTTAGCTTTGTTTGAGAAGAAATCTTTGAAAAATCTTTAATGAACCTTCTATAGAAATCTTTGAGGAATCTTTAATGCCTTCTCCCGAAACTATGTGCCCTAGGAATCTAACTTCGGATTTCCACAAAGGGCACTTAGAAAACTTAGCCTTTAAAACATGACGCTTTAAAGTACTAAGAACAAGAAGAATATGGAACTTACGCTCTTCCTCTGTTTTAGAAGAAATGAGGATGTCATCAATGAAAACGAGGACAAACTTGTTAAGAAAGTCTCGAAACACTATATTCATCAAATCTAAAAAATAAGTGAGAGTGTTAGTCAATCCGAACGGCATGACTAACCACTTGTAAAAATTATCAAGGGTACAAAAAGTTGTTAAGGGTACACTCTCCTCTGCTACACTTAATTGGTGAAACCCAGTGGCAAGATCCAACTGAGAAAATATCTGAGCTCCGTGGAGCTGGTCAAACATGTCATCAATCCTAGGTAAAAGATACTTATTTCTTGATAGTCTTCTTATTCAATTCTTGGCAATTTACACATAATCTAAGACAACCATCAGCTTTGGTAATGAACACAGCTGGCGATCCCTAACTCGATGTGTTGCTTCTGATCAAACCCTTTTACAACAAATCAAATGGCTGCTTCTCTGGTTCTCTTCATTCCTTTAGAGCCAACCTTCGAGAAGGTTGTACAATAGGTCTGGTTCCTGGACACAAATCGATGCGGAATTCCACTTTCCGATGTGGAGGTAAACCTTGCATTTCTTCAAAAATATCCTCGAATTCCTAAAAAATCGGCAAATCTCTTATCTGTTCTTTGGTATCTTTAAGGGAATCAAGGAAACTGCACATCAACATATTAGGCTCTCCGCAATAGATATCAATGCTTCTGCCTACTGCATATTTTATCACAACGATTCTTCTACTACAATCTAGGATGACATTAAACTTAGATAACTAATCCATCCAGAAAATTAACCCAAAACCCATGAGCCCAAGAACGAATAGGTCAAATGAGAAGTGCCAATGTTGATAAGAAATAGGCACATTCAGACACATAATGTGAAGATCTGTCAGCCCGCGAATGGGGTTTGACACACACATAGAATTTTGAAGAATAACATATTTAAGATTCAATTGGTTCATTAGGTCATATAAGATAAAACTATATGATGCACCGGTATCGAATAATACTCTAACAGGAATATCAAAAATGGATAGTATACCTTGCAACACCTGCTTTCCTTTTGGATCCCTGGAAGTAGATGGTATTTAATCAATAGTAAAAGCTCGTCCATGTGATCCCTTCCTTCGAAGAGGGCATTGGTTCTTCATATGTCCATGTCTGTTGCAATTGTAGCATACCGGTAGGTTAGTCTCTGGGCAATTATTTGCATAGTGGCCCATTTTGTCGCACCTATAACAAAGAACCTTAGTCAAGTCTAACTGATTTATCTAAGCTGGAGCTCCACCTTCAGGTTTCTTTCCTGGCCATTTCTTCTTCCCTTTACGCTTGAAAAACGGTTTACTAGCAACAGGGATAACTGATGAAGGTTGGGCACTAATAGCTGGCACTACCCCCTTCTGAACTCCTTGTTCAATATCAAGAGCTTCGAATCTCAATACCGATCAAGTTAGTAAAGGTACCATTGAGATGACTGGTCATTTCCTGATGGAACTCTGGTCGCATTCCTTTCACAAACATCCCAGACTTTTTAAGCGGTGTATCAATTAATTGTAACATCCCGAAATTTTTGAAAACTAAAAATAGATAAATTGTTTGAACTTCGGGATTTAACTAGTAAAATTTAATCTAAAGATTTTATTGTTGATATTAATATTACACATTAATATAGAATTAAATAAAAAGAAAATTGTTAATGTAAGTTATGAAATTTTTTTTAAAATTTAAATCGCATCATAAACAAATAAACAAATAATCCTATGAATAATTAAACAAGTAAACAACTAAACAAACAAACAAATAAACAAACAAATAGTTAAACAAAAGAATAAATAAACAAATAAATGAACAAATGTACAAACCGGTAAAATATGTAAGCAAAAGAAGATAAAATAAAATAAAACAACTTTTCATATATTTAGCAAAATAACTAAAACAAGTTGCTATGAACAATAGAAAGACATAAGAGAACAAATAAAAAAAATATATATATATATATAATAATCTAACATTTAAGCAATGTAAACAAATAAACAAATGAAATAAGATAACAAAAGGGTATGAAGGATTATAAAACTGTAAAAAGTATATAAACTATACATATAAAAAAAAGAAATCAGAACATAACATGCTGCAAATAGGAAAAAGAAGAAAACTTGAACATTCCTTTTTCATACCTTCATTAAATGCTATCACCTTTAGCAAAGAAGCATAACTGCATTAAATACAAGCAACATACTTCATTTAATGATTTTACTGCCTAGCAGATCTAAAAGCATGGTTAGTTTTTTTTTTTATACTTCAACTTGTACTTGCTTTGTGAACTCAGCTTATCCTTTCACCTGCACACCATCCTTCTTATAAAAATACACACATCCATATTTATTTTCATCCCGTTCAAAACAAAGATAATAAACAAAAGAAAACATCATATTTCATAAATTCAAAAAAAAAAAAAACATTCAGGTGATCAAAACAGGAAATAAAAAGAAGTTGAAAGCCAAATCAGAGAAGAAGAATCAAACTGCAGTTAAAAAGAAACAAAAGTATTCTCTGTTTCTATATTATTCAGGTGAGTAAAATAATCTTTAAAAGCTTAAATCTATTTAAACAGTCTAAATTTCATTTATAAGCTGTTTATATATATGCTTCAGTTATAAAGAGGATTTTGTATGCTCTATATTTCATTTCTCTGTAACTATCAAAGCACTTGATCGTTATTCAAAGAATTAGATTCATTTACATTGAAACATTGTTAGGTAATAAAAATCTTAAACCAAAATATGTTGTGTAAACTTAAAACACAGTTTTAAGATTTTATTTTAAGTTTGAAGTGAAACTTTTTGGCTGTGCAACCTAAAATCTTACAGTAAATCAAAATAGTGATAAATTCAAGTGGGATTAATCATTGATTTGATTGTATAATTCGAGTAAGTATACAAAAATGGGATTTTTAAACTAAATATGATGATTTTTACTTTGGCATCTTAGGAGCAGTTTGTATTTTAGCAAATGTTGCTTTTAAGTCAATTCCTATAAATCAAAAGACTTTTGAATGTTGAGATTTCGCGTGGATCTAATGTTATACTCAATAATGTTAGGAAAAATATTTAAAAATTTAATTATTGCGAGAATTTTGAGTGCGAGATTGAAATAGGGTTTAGGAACCCATGTCTGTTCATGTTGAAATAATCGGTCGCGATGGGTTTTGGGTGCATAGAGTTGAATGGGGTACTGGGGATAGTAGCGTCAGGTGGAGGCGAAGCTTCAGATACAATTTCATGGCCTCCGATGGCCAGAGGTGGAAGGAAGATGCGTTTTTCTGGTGGGCTGTTTTGGTGCAGTTTTGGGTAGCGATGCTCGATCGCGATTTCGTCATCTTTTCACCACGCTGGTTGCTCATAGGGTTCAGGTGGAGGATCATTGACTTGGGGGTGGCTGGAGATCTGACCGGAGGTGGCGAATTCGACAGTGCACGTGCACAGTTGATCGTGTGCACGTCTTACTGTTTTGGGTTGGGTTTTTGAAGGCGTGCCTGGGAGAAGAGGGACCATCTCGATTTCGAACCACTGTCGTACTTAAGCTTGCTTTCCTGTTGAATAATATTTTAAGTTTAAACTCACTTAAGAAAAGTTACATGTATAGGAGAAGAAAGCGTGGGGGGGGAGGAAATTTGATTTCCTGAAGTATTTCAGGTTTTTACTCAAGTGGGTGACTCGAAGCTCAGATCGGGGAAATAGGGCAGGGACTCGAAGGGGAAGTCGAGAGATTTCAGGGGTTTATCGCGTCAAAATTTGGACTTAACAAAATTAACAAAAATTTTAATCACTCGGGTAGTTTTGGGAAGGAACTCGAAGCAGGCAGAGATTGAACTCGGGCGCGACTCGGGGAAGACTCGGGTCGACCACCTGAAACAGCATATTCAGTTGAAGCTCGTCGAAAACTTAAGTTTAAACGATGTTTATAAGCATTGTTTATAAAATGAAGATCGTTTGTAAATGGAATGTGAAGTTTATAAATTAATGATTAAATAATTTATGATTTAAAATTACTTTTTAAATAATAAATAAATAAAAGCAATAAAAATCAAAGTTGTAAATTTAAAAAATCATTAAGTTGATAATTTAAATTGATTGATTCAAAATTGATAATTACATTAAAATAATTTATTAAGGAATAATAAATTAATATATTCAATTGAGATCTAATTGAATTGTAGTTTAAAATGATAATTAAAATGAATAATTGTCATTTATCAATGATTTTGAAAAGGAATTTAAGAATGATTTACAAACTTGTAATTTAATTGATTTATAAACAATTAAATGTTTAAATAAATTTGTAAGTAAGAATTTGTAAATTTTGAAACAATAAATTGAGAAATCAAAATGTAATTTATTTATCCAAATTCTTATCATTAAATTTAATTAATTTAGTGGCACATGTATTTAAATCACATTGGAAAGTAATTAACTATTGTTGTTAATTTACAGTGATATCTCTGTTCTGTTTGTAATTCTGTAGGATGCAAAATTGCCATGTGATGCACTGTGATTATGATTTGTTCTGTATAGATGTGAAAACCCTGTTGTCCGTGAAACGGCATTTAAACTTCGATGCGACAGGGAATCGGATTTCAGTTTGTTATCCGAAACCCATATCGAACCTGTGAATTATTATGAATGACATCCACATTGTTTTTAAATTAACGCTCACTATTCGGTTTAACTGGGAGACGACCTTTGTGTCGTATAACCCATTCCGAATAGTGATACGTCGAATTGGATAGCATTTGAAGACCGGTGTTGAAGACCGGGTATTTGCGAGAGCGATAGGATGACCTGTCGATTGACTCTGCACCGAGTTGCTCCGGTATAGAGTTCTCCATATGTGATGGTGAATCCGATCAGGATTGTGAATATCCGGATTTGCAAGGACTTCTTTGGAAGTGCCTTCGGTTCGTTTCGAGCCCGAAACAGACTTGTATGGATAGTATGTCTGACATTACAAGTTGAGATATAAAGCAGATTTCATTCAAATATATTTCTGTTGGTGGCGGAGAATTTATTCTTTAAGCTTAACACCCTTCTCTGAGACGTACGAGCTCAGAGGTTATATAGTTGAAGTTATCAGCGATATATTCCCAATTTGGTAATGTGACATGCTGAGTGTTGCTGAAATGATCATTGTGTTGATTTTTGGGATAGGATCGTTATTTGATCGTCTATCTTAGTGATCATTGTGTTGATCATTTGTTGACCCAAAGCACGGCTTTTGTATAAAGTGTGTTTTTGTGGACGTGACTTCGTCGGACCTCACACCCCGAAATGGTCAAAACAGGAAAGATGCAGCAAGGTTATTGGGGGTAGCACCCCTTAGGGTATGTACATTTCCTTCTGGATAGAAGTGGTATCATGGTATGGAGCCCAGATACTTAACTTATGTGGATATCGCAGATATATATATATGATTTTGTGATTTGTTGCTGGGGCCCCGGTTAAAGGTTGGTTACGACCGGGAGATGGCATACTCGTGTCAGTAGTTACCCAGTTAGGAGTAACCCGGCCTTGTGTTGGCAGAGATCCGGTTTGGTTCTCGGGGATGTCCATCCAGAGGCATTCTCAGTGGCAATGGGAAGTTCCTTGGCCTGACCATTTGTTGGAAATCCAATTCCCAATACGAAACCCTGTACGGTTTTAGTTGTAGAACCTGCCATTTACTTATGGTGGTCACCACTGTTTAGATGGTAGCTATAGTAGGCATAGTTCGAAATGTCTATGCTGGCTAAGATTAATATTCTACTTTTGAAAGGTTTTACTTCACTATGCACTAAGTAATAATATCAAAGAATTCTTTTCACGTATCAAGCATATTTAACTATCATAAGAAGAAATCTCCTCCAATTCTGCGTTTGCATTGTGTGTGTGGCGGGAGGTCTTATGGTAGTTCCATTTTTTAAAAAGCATTCCGAAAATTCTTTTATAAATCTTGATTATTTAAATGCAACTGTTTTTGTTTACTCATACCAGTCCCATGACTGATCCGGAGTTTTTTGTTTTCTTTCCTAAACTCTGGGTGCCCATTATTTCCACACGGGCAGCCTAGTAGCAGGTTTCTATATTTTGGAGTAGCAGTATTTTGGAGCTCTTATCTTTGAGATATATTAGGAGCTTTTGGAGACTTCAGGTTTAGCTTTTGGGAGTTCGTTATCACCTCTTTCATTTGAGGACTTTTTGGATATATGTTCACTGTTGTATTACCATGATGTTGTATTTAGAGATTTTAGTATATGTATTATATACTCTGTTGTTGTATGGTTATTATGTTGATGTTGTAACAGTGATGTTATTTTATGATATTGATTCTGTTCCGCTGTTTTATATTCATCTAATTGTTGCTATAAGCTCCGGCGATGCGAATTTGATGTCGTTTATTGGACATCGAGTTTGGGTCGTCACAAAGTGGTATCAGAGCTGTTGGTTGAGTAAGAACTTTAGCTACGGAGTATAACACATTAGATGGCTCATTAGAGATAGGGTGAAGTATACCCTAGAATGAGTATAATAAAATTTGAAACTTTAAAATTTTCTTAGTCAGTTATTTTTACTGCTGATATTCCTTAAGATATTTCGTCTGCATATCTAAATCAATTTTCTTACTAATCTCAGATAGTGAAAATGAGTGGACGCAGAGGAAGAGTGAGGGGTCAAGGCAATGCTGCAGTACCAAATCAAATTCCCGCAGCCGCAGAAGCAGTAATAGAAATTCAGCAGCAGCCGGACTTGGCTGAATTATATAAGAAGTTTGAAAAGCTTGGTGGAAAACCATTTATTGGCAAAGAGTCAATTATTGACGCTCAAGCTTGGGTAAGATCGTGTGAAAAGATTTTTAAAGGACTAAAATTGCAGGATGAGCAGAAAAGACTTATAGCTTCTTGGCAACTCCAAGGAGAAGCTTCAGCTTGGTGGGAAACCATCATTGTAGATGAACCCGAGGAAGAATTCACTTGGGATCGTTTTAAAGAAGTGTTTGAGAAACGTTACATGCCATCAGCGGGTGTTTCTAGAATGTATCAGGAATTTCTGGATTTGAAACAAGGAAGTTTGTCGTTTGAAGAATATTTGAATAAATTCAGTGAACTATCTCGGTTTGGTCCGGAATTGCTAAATACACCTCTGAAGAAAAACGAAAGGTTTATCCGAGGAATGAAGCAGAAATATCATGGAAGAATGACGGGTCATGTTAAAGAATCTTTCTCAGATTTAGTAGATATGGGTTACAGGTACGCTACTCTTGATATACAGGAAGCGACTGTGGAGAAAGGTAATTCAGGTAGTCAGAATTATAAAAAGCGTAAATTCGGAGGCAAGAAACCTTGGCAAGGCAATGAGAAGAAGAGGAATATTCAGGGAAGCGCAGCAGAAAATGTCACTTGTTACAACTGCAAAGAGAAAGGCCACTATTCAAGTCACTGTCCAAAACCGAAGAGACCAGCTAGAGAATGTTACAATTGTCATAAACCGGGACATTTAGTTAAAGATTGCCCAGTGATGAGGCCAGCGTAGGTAGCAAAAGTCTATGCAATAAAGGAGGACCCCTCATCTTCAAAAGCTGACAAAGGGAAAAGTGTTTTGGAAGGTAACCTTACTATTAATAATAGAACTGTTAGAGCTTTATTTGATACGGGAGCTTCACATAGCTTTATTTCCCAACAAACCGTAAATGAACTAGGACTTGAAACTAAATTTGCTGACGATCTTATTTGCGTGAAAAATCCGGTCGGAGGTCCCGCAAATCTTAGTTCATATTGTAAGAGAGTTCCTATTTCATATGCTAGCTATAAATTTCCTATCAACCTGTATGTCCTCGAATTTGATGAATTTGAAATCTTACTCGGTATGAACTGGTTAACGAGATACGATGCTAGATTGGAGTGTAGTAATCGGACAGTTTTGATCAAAACAAGTCTTGGAAATTTTATTGAAATCTCTTGTGAGAATCCAAGTCCAAGGAGCGACAGATTGATATATACTTTGGGAAATCTTGAACCCACTTTGCAGTCTATACCTGTTGTTCGGGATTTTTCTGACGTATTTGAAGAAGTGAAATCTTTACCTCCTCATCGAGAAATAGAATTCCGAATCGATCTTGTACCTAATACTCGTCCTGTTGTTCATGCAAGTCGCAGGATGGCACCTAGGGAAAAGATTGAATTGGTTCATCAAACTAATGAGCTACTAGCAAAAGGATTAATTCGACCCAGTGTTTCTGAATGGGGCTCAGCCGTCGTATTTGTTGCCAAATCAGACGGATCCTTGAGATTGTGTGTAGATTACCGCGATCTAAATAAACAAACTCTCAAGAATAAATTTCCACTTCCCAGGATTGATGATTTATTTGATCAGTTGCACGGCGCTCGTTTCTTTTCAAAAATGGATCTAGCCCAAGGATTCCATCAATTATGAATCGCCGAAGATTGTGTACATCTGACCGCTTTCAGAGGTCCTAATATGTTCTATGAATGGTTGGTTATGCCTTTCGGGCTAACCAATGCTCCAGCTTACTTCGTAGATCTCATGACTCGTGTGTTTCGGGAAGTTTTAAATAAATTTGTGCTTGTATTCATTGATGACATCTTAATTTTTTCCAAAACTAAAGATGAGCATGCCGAGCATCTTAGAATTGTCTTAGAAATTTTGAGGAGAAATGTTCTATATGCGAAATTTTCCAAATGCCATTTCTGGGTCAATGAAGTCAAATTCCTTGGCCATATTGTTAATGAAGAAGGAATTTCAGTAGATCCTAGCAAAATTTCCGCTATTCTTGATTGGAAACAACCCACTACTCCAAAAGAAGTTCGAAGCTTTTTGGGTTTAGCAGGCTATTACCGGAAATTTGTTCAAGATTTTTCTAAGTTGGCTAGCCCATTGACTAAGCTAACAATGAAAGGTGTAGAATTTGATTGGACTTCAAAATGTGAGGAAGCTTTTCAAGAGTTGAAAAAGAGATTAACCACTGCTCTTGTTCTCACTATTGTTAACGGGAACCAAGGCTTATCTGTCTATACTGATGCAAGTGGTGAAGGGGTAGGTGCAGTATTAATGCAAAATGGAAAGGTAGTTGCCTACGCGGGTAGACAATTACGTCCGCATGAGAAGAACTACCCAACGCACGATTTGGAACTTTTGGCTGTTGTTTTCGCTTTGAAAATATGGCGACATTATCTTCTGGGTAAGAATCTTTTCAGCTTTCTAAATAATTTGCGAAATTAGCTAAAGAAATATACTTAATAAACTCTCTTTGTTATAGGTGAAAAATTCGAATTATTCACCGATCATAAAAACTTGAAATATCTTTTCTCCCAGAAGGATCTGAATCTGCGACAACAACGTTGGTTGGAATTTCTGGCATCTTATGACTTGGATATTCTGTATACACCCGGAAAGGCCAATGTAGTTGCAGACGCTTTGAGCAGAAGTTATGCTGTTCTTGCTTATCTTGTTATCACTCCTACTCTTCTCAAAAGGATTGCAAGACGGCAGAAAGAAGATGAGTTTCTTCGAGGAATCCATAAAAGAATATGCCAAGGTGAAGATACTAGTTTCGAGATGGATAATAGAGGAGTAATAAGATTAAAAGGCAGGATTTGTGTTCCAGACTTTCCAGAATTGAAACGTGAAGTGTTGGATGAATGCCACAAGTCCAAATTTAACATCCATCCCGGAGTCAACAAAATGTATCGTGATGTTAAAAGGACATTCTGGTGGAAAACGATGAAGAGAGACATATCTATTTATGTAAGTCGCTGTGTTACTTGTCAGCAGATCAAGAGCGACCAAAGGAAAGTGGCCGGTTTACTTCAACCTTTAGAAGTACCGAAATGGAAGTGGGATCAAGTATCGATGGATTTCATCGATGGATTGCCTCGTACCAAGAAAGGCAATGAAGCGATTTGGGTTATTGTAGATCGTCTAACCAAAAATGCTCATTTCATCCCAGTTAAATCCACTCGTACTGCGGCAAACTTGGCAGGTATTTATATAAAGGAAATTGTTCGCCTCCATGGTATTCCCAGCAGTATAGTGAGTGATCGTGATCCGATCTTCACTTGTAGATTTTGGGAAGCATTTCAAGACGCTTTAGGAACGAAATTAAAATTCAGTACTGCTTATCATCCGCAATCTGATGGACAAACTGAGAGAGTTAATCGAATTTTAGAAGACCTACTGCGTGCTTGTGTTCATGATTTTGGTGGTTCTTGGGAGGACCATTTGCATCTGGTTGAATTCTCATATAATAACAGCTATCAAGCCAGTTTAGAAATGGCTCCTTTCGAAGCTTTATATGGTCGTCCGTGTCGATCACCTACATGTTGGATCGAATCAGGTGATAGACTTGTTCTTGGACCGGATATGATAAAAGAAGCCACTGAGAAGGTAGAATTTATTCGAAAGAAGTTATTAACTGCCCAAAGTCGTCAGAAGAGCTATTATGACCGTCGAAGGAGAAATTTGGAATTTCAAGTTGGAGATTCTGTATTTCTAAAAGTATCTCCGATGCGAGGAGTGTTGAGATTCGGGAAAACTGGAAAGTTAGCACCGCGTTATATTGGTCCTTTTCCTATTCTGGAAAGGATTGGTTCTCTAGCATATAGAGTGCAGTTACCCAACTGGTTATCTGGCGTACATGATGTGTTCCATATTTCTAATCTTCGGAAATATGTGCACGATCCAGATGATATTATTGAAGAAGCTGCTCAGCAGGATCTTGAAATCACTCCCAACTTGGCAGTTAGAAGGGAACCGATAAAGATTGTAGATCGTGATGAGAAGCGATTGAGGAACAAAATTGTGAAATTGGTCAAAGTTAAATGGAGTGGCGATCCAAAGGACTGTACTTGGGAGACTGAAGAGAATATGAAGAAATCATATCCCAAATGCAGAATTGACATCTCGACTTAAAACTGTAAGTCATTTCCTTATTTCTGAATTCGTATATTCTTTGTTTGAGTTTCTCTCTCTTTCAATTTCGAGGACGAAATTTTCTTAAGGAGGGGATATTGTAACATCCCGAAATTTTTGAAAACTAAAAATAGATAAATTGTTTGAACTTCGGGATTTAACTAGTAAAATTTAATCTAAAGATTTTATTGTTGATATTAATATTACACATTAATATAGAATTAAATAAAAAGAAAATTGTTAATGTAAGTTATGAAAAAAAATTTAAAATTTAAATCGCATCATAAACAAATAAACAAATAATCCTATGAATAATTAAACAAGTAAACAACTAAACAAACAAACAAATAAACAAACAAATAGTTAAACAAAAGAATAAATAAACAAATAAATGAACAAATGTACAAACCAGTAAAATATGTAAGCAAAAGAAGATAAAATAAAATAAAACAACTTTTCATATATTTAGCAAAATAACTAAAACAAGTTGCTATGAACAATAGAAAGACATAAGAGAACAAATAAAAAAATAATAATAATATATATAATAATCTAACATTTAAGCAATGTAAACAAATAAACAAATGAAATAAGATAACAAAAGGGTATGAAGGATTATAAAACTGTAAAAAGTATATAAACTATACATATAAAAAAAAAGAAATCAGAACATAACATGCTGCAAATAGGAAAAAGAAGAAAACTTGAACATTCCTTTTTCATACCTTCATTAAATGCTATCACCTTTAGCAAAGAAGCATAACTGCATTAAATACAAGCAACATACTTCATTTAATGATTTTACTGCCTAGCAGATCTAAAAGCATGGTTAGTTTTTTTTTTTATACTTCAACTTGTACTTGCTTTGTGAACTCAGCTTATCCTTTCACCTGCACACCATCCTTCTTATAAAAATACACACATCCATATTTATTTTCATCCCGTTCAAAACAAAGATAATAAACAAAAGAAAACATCATATTTCATAAATTCAAAAAAAAAAAAAAAAAACATTCAGGTGATCAAAACAGGAAATAAAAAGAAGTTGAAAGCCAAATCAGAGAAGAAGAATCAAACTGCAGTTAAAAAGAAACAAAAGTATTCTCTGTTTCTATATTATTCAGGTGAGTAAAATAATCTTTAAAAGCTTAAATCTATTTAAACAGTCTAAATTTCATTTATAAGCTGTTTATATATATGCTTCAGTTATAAAGAGGATTTTGTATGCTCTGTATTTCATTTCTCTGTAACTATCAAAGCACTTGATCGTTATTCAAAGAATTAGATTCATTTACATTGAAACATTGTTAGGTAATAAAAATCTTAAACCAAAATATGTTGTGTAAACTTAAAACACGGTTTTAAGATTTTATTTTAAGTTTGAAGTGAAACTTTTTGGCTGTGCAACCTAAAATCTTACAGTAAATCAAAATAGTGATAAATTCAAGTGGGATTAATCATTGATTTGATTGTATAATTCGAGTAAGTATACAAAAATGGGATTTTTAAACTAAATATGATGATTTTTACTTTGGCATCTTAGGAGCAGTTTGTATTTTAGCAAATGTTGCTTTTAAGTCAATTCCTATAAATCAAAAGACTTTTGAATGTTGAGATTTCGCGTGGAGCTAATGTTATACTCAATAATGTTAGGAAAAATATTTAAAAATTTAATTATTGCGAGAATTTTGAGTGCGAGATTGAAATAGGGTTTAGGAACCCATGTCTGTTCATGTTGAAATAATCGGTCGCGATGGGTTTTGGGTGCATAGAGTTGAATGGGGTACTGGGGATAGTAGCGTCAGGTGGAGGCGAAGCTTCAGATACAATTTCATGGCCTCCGATGGCCAGAGGTGGAAGGAAGATGCGTTTTTCTGGTGGGCTGTTTTGGTGCAGTTTTGGGTAGCGATGCTCGATCGCGATTTCGTCATCTTTTCACCACGCTGGTTGCTCATAGGGTTCAGGTGGAGGATCATTGACTTGGGGGTGGCTGGAGATCTGACCGGAGGTGGCGAATTCGACAGTGCACGTGCATAGTTGATCGTGTGCACGTCTTACTGTTTTGGGTTGGGTTTTTGAAGGCGTGCCTGGGAGAAGAGGGACCATCTCGATTTCGAACCACTGTCGTACTTAAGCTTGCTTTCCTGTTGAATAATATTTTAAGTTTAAACTCACTTAAGAAAAGTTACATGTATAGGAGAAGAAAGCGTGGGGGGGGAGGAAATTTGATTTCCTGAAGTATTTCAGGTTTTTACTCAAGTGGGTGACTCGAAGCTCAGATCGGGGAAATAGGGCAGGGACTCGAAGGGGAAGTCGAGAGATTTCAGGGGTTTATCGCGTCAAAATTTGGACTTAACAAAATTAACAAAAATTTTAATCACTCGGGTAGTTTTGGGAAGGAACTCGAAGCAGGCAGAGATTGAACTCGGGCGCGACTCGGGGAAGACTCGGGTCGACCACCTGAAACAGCATATTCAGTTGAAGCTCGTCGAAAACTTAAGTTTAAACGATGTTTATAAGCATTGTTTATAAAATGAAGATCGTTTGTAAATGGAATGTGAAGTTTATAAATTAATGATTAAATAATTTATGATTTAAAATTACTTTTTAAATAATAAATAAATAAAAGCAATAAAAATCAAAGTTGTAAATTTAAAAAATCATTAAGTTGATAATTTAAATTGATTGATTCAAAATTGATAATTACATTAAAATAATTTATTAAGGAATAATAAATTAATATATTCAATTGAGATCTAATTGAATTGTAGTTTAAAATGATAATTAAAATGAATAATTGTCATTTATCAATGATTTTGAAAAGGAATTTAAGAATGATTTACAAACTTGTAATTTAATTGATTTATAAACAATTAAATGTTTAAATAAATTTGTAAGTAAGAATTTGTAAATTTTGAAACAATAAATTGAGAAATCAAAATGTAATTTATTTATCCAAATTCTTATCATTAAATTTAATTAATTTAGTGGCACATGTATTTAAATCACATTGGAAAGTAATTAACTATTGTTGTTAATTTACAGTGATATCTCTGTTCTGTTTGTAATTCTGTAGGATGCAAAATTGCCATGTGATGCACTGTGATTATGATTTGTTCTGTATAGATGTGAAAACCCTGTTGTCCGTGAAACGGCATTTAAACTTCGATGCGACAGGGAATCGGATTTCAGTTTGTTATCCGAAACCCACATCGAACCTGTGAATTATTATGAATGACATCCACATTGTTTTTAAATTAACGCTCACTATTCGGTTTAACCGGGAGACGACCTTTGTGTCGTATAACCCATTCCGAATAGTGATACGTCGAATTGGATAGCATTTGAAGACCGGTGTTGAAGACCGGGTATTTGCGAGAGCGATAGGATGACCTGTCGATTGACTCTGCACCGAGTTGCTCCGGTATAGAGTTCTCCATATGTGATGGTGAATCCGATCAGGATTGTGAATATCCGGATTTGCAAGGACTTCTTTGGAAGTGCCTTCGGTTCTGTTCGAGCCCGGAACAGACTTGTATGGATAGTATGTCTGACATTACAAGTTGAGATATAAAGCAGATTTCATTCAAATATATTTCTGTTGGTGGCGGAGAATTTATTCTTTAAGCTTAACACCCTTCTCTGAGACGTACGAGCTCAGAGGTTATATAGTTGAAGTTATCAGCGATATATTCCCAATTTGGTAATGTGACATGCTGAGTGTTGCTGAAATGATCATTGTGTTGATTTTTGGGATAGGATCGTTATTTGATCGTCTATCTTAGTGATCATTGTGTTGATCATTTGTTGACCCAAAGCACGGCTTTTGTATAAAGTGTGTTTTTGTGGACGTGACTTCGTCGGACCTCACACCCCGAAATGGTCAAAACAGGAAAGATGCAGCAAGGTTATTGGGGGTAGCACCCCTTAGGGTATGTACATTTCCTTCTGGATAGAAGTGGTATCATGGTATGGAGCCCAGATACTTAACTTATGTGGATATCGCAGATATATATATATGATTTTGTGATTTGTTGCTGGGGCCCCGGTTAAAGGTTGGTTACGACCGGGAGATGGCATACTCGTGTCAGTAGTTACCCAGTTAGGGGTAACCCGGCCTTGTGTTGGCAGAGATCCGGTTTGGTTCTCGGGGATGTCCATCCAGAGGCATTCTCAGTGGCAATGGGAAGTTCCTTGGCCTGACCATTTGTTGGAAATCCAATTCCCAATACGAAACCCTGTACGGTTTTAGTTGTAGAACATGCCATTTACTTATGGTGGTCACCACTGTTTAGATGGTAGCTATAGTAGGCATAGTTCGAAATGTCTATGCTGGCTAAGATTAATATTCTACTTTTGAAAGGTTTTACTTCACTATGCACTAAGTAATAATATCAAAGAATTCTTTTCACGTATCAAGCATATTTAACTATCATAAGAAGAAATCTCCTCCAATTCTGCGTTTGCATTGTGTGTGTGGCGGGAGGTCTTATGGTAGTTCCATTTTTTAAAAAGCATTCCGAAAATTCTTTTATAAATCTTGATTATTTAAATGCAACTGTTTTTGTTTACTCATACCAGTCCCATGACTGATCCGGAGTTTATTGTTTTCTTTCCTAAACTCTGGGTGCCCATTATTTCCACACGGGCAGCCTAGTAGCAGGTTTCTATATTTTGGAGTAGCAGTATTTTGGAGCTCTTATCTTTGAGATATATTAGGAGCTTTTGGAGACTTCAGGTTTAGCTTTTGGGAGTTCGTTATCACCTCTTTCATTTGAGGACTTTTTGGATATATGTTCACTGTTGTATTACCATGATGTTGTATTTAGAGATTTTAGTATATGTATTATATACTCTGTTGTTGTATGGTTATTATGTTGATGTTGTAACAGTGATGTTATTTTATGATATTGATTCTGTTCCGCTGTTTTATATTCATCTAATTGTTGTTATAAGCTCCGGCGATGCGAATTTGATGTCGTTTATTGGACATCGAGTTTGGGTCGTCACATTAATCCTGGTCCAAAGTAAGATAATGCATTGAACATATGCTCATACTACGCCATTGTCAACTCACCCTGTTTCAAATCCATGAAACTTCGGAACAACCGAGTCCTACCCGCCTCTAGGATAAATTGGGCGTCAATAACTTCCTTAAACTGCATCCAAGAGAAATCTTCTTCTGGTGTATTCATGGTGGATGAATCCCACCAATCCATTGTTGCTTTATGAAGCTGACGCGATGCCAATAATCTCTTTCTACCATATTCCAACTGAAGATTCCTAGATATCCTCTCACAAGAGTGGTGCAGTACTTGAACTCCTAAAATGTCTTCAGTTCCATAAAAAGGCTTACCATAGTGTAATTCTTGCACAAGGTTGCTAAGTTCTAAGGCGGCTAAACTTGCACCGCTACTTCTATTACCGACTCTACAGTTGGCTAATTCTAGGAGCTCTGCCATTTGTAGCCATGATGGTTCCAGGTCCCCTCCCTCTTCTTCCTCCTGTACTCACTTTCAATAACCTGGATAAGTGATAGGTATCATTAGAATACAAAGATAGGGCCAAAGATGAAAAAAGGGAAACTGCAATAAAGGATCTAAAGCCAGACTTTTTAGGGGAGAAACGGAAACACTCTCTCAAGACGAACTATTTTAGGGCTCTGCCCTCCCTATCTCCAATAAGTTGTACCCCAATCAGGCAAAGGTATTCTCTCAAACGAAGCTATAATACCTACTGTAATGGCCCACCTCTCTGACCCCATAGGAACGACACTTAACACATCCCCGGTGCTCGTGTGTCATTTCCCAAGCATCGGAAAGATGAATCGTTGTGGGGGTAAAACAAAGAATAGATAGAAAATATCACAACGAAATTGTTAAATAAACGTAACAGTAAATAAAACATCAGGTTACTCCTTAACGGGGAGTTATCAAAGTTACACAAAAGTACTACAACAAGCTTAGACAATTATAACATCCTACGCTTATATGTCCTGAAAAAAAATACAGTTACACAAACTAGATAATACAGCGGAATAGATAAATAAGAAGATGAAAAGCTACATGCTGGAATAGCGTCTTCAAAAGAGTCCAACAAAGGCTTGCTACTCTCGGACTACTCAAATAAAATGAGTACCCGAGAGTTCATGGAAGCAAATAACTCAGGTCAGATGGCATGTCTTGTATGAGTAAACTTTAAACAAAGGTATGTAATTAAACACAAACATGTTAGACCATGACGCTGAACACAAAACGGGTTTACTCTCAACCTAAATCAACATCCAAACGTAAAGAATAGATAAAAAATTAAATACCACGAAGAGTGGTTGACTCTTTTCGGTGAAAGTAAGGAGATGAAATTTGAAGGTTCGAATCAAATAAGAAAAGGAAAATCTCCAACAAATGACTAGGAAGGTGCACCACCCTTGAAGTATACCTCTAGTAATATATTCTGAGAAGCTCATATACTCCATGACACTTTTCGAAAATGTACCAACCGGACCCTGCCAGACCTTACCAAGTATCCGAATACTTCACATCCAAATGTGCATATGAACCCGATCTAGATGAGATGTGAAAAGAACCTAATGGGAGAAACCCACATAGCTAGACGTCCTTTCACGATTTGGATTGTCATTTCCCAACAAAGGATATCAACGCTCAACGGAGCAATAAATCATCTTAGAATGATGAAAATAAAAAGCTAAAGTAACCGATAGCTGAGGAACTAACTATCGAGGATATAAAAAGACCTTATATGGAAATTAAGTCTTGTATACTTATCACCACTCACCGAATTCAAAGTTGTATTATTTCTTGGTTAACAATAATACCGGGCAAGTCAATGTAGTGTTACCTCAAAGTCATGTCCCACGATTATTCTTATCTTTTAAAATAATAATAAGTCTACTTCTTCCATGTTTAGTAATAATTATACAAATAAATCATTTCCATATAAGTGAATCGCTTTACGGAAATTGATTCATTTCCATAAACATTTCAAACTTTTCTTTTAAAAACACGAATTCTTACTTGGCTTCACATTACAAAATTAGCTTTCACAACACTTTGTTAAAGAGTTTACTAACTCTGAAACATCACAATAAAAAGGATTTAACAAATTAAAACATCCTTATTACATTGATTAATTTACTTTAAAACTTTGTTAACTAGTTAATTAATTTAGTTCAATTAACCTTTAATTAAAAAGGGTAAATCTCCTTTAAAACATCCTTAATTCAATTAATTAATGATACAACTAATTAAATAAATTAAGTAATAATTAAATATAATTATTTAAAAGTGGTTAATTAATTTAAAATTTACTTTAGAAAATATTTATTTAATGTTAAACAGATTTATTAAACTTTAAAGGTCGTTAATTAAGAAGGGTTAACTAATCTGGAAATATCATTAATTAACAAATTAATTAATCTTAATCCATCATTATCCAAAGATTAACTAGTATTAAACATCATTAAAATAATAAGTTAATTAGTTAACTTTAATGCTTATTAATTGAATAATAATTGAATAATTAAATAAATTATATAACCATTAATAAAATAATTAATGATTTTTTATTGAAAAATCATAATCAAAAAATTTCTTAACTTGTAAAATAATTCCAAGCATGAAAATGAAACCAAACAGTTTCGATAAAAGGTGATTTTCCAAAAGTGCCGATATATCGACTATCGCTATACGGTTGAAATTCAAGCATACGAAATTTGCAACACAACCACACATCACATAACAAAGGTATGATCATAAATACATGATGATTTACAATAAAATAGCATATATCAAGCATTTAATAACAATGGCATTAGTTTGACTACTAGATTTCCATATAACCAATGATTCGCTTACTAACTTTTCAAATGCGACTATCTTTCAAGCAACAAACCAAACATTGACCAAACCATCATTGCAATTATATAATAGGCATTCAATAGCTACAAGTATGAACTTGACTATGGTTTAAATTTTCTGGTTCGAAGGTAGCTTTACTCAACGCAACGCTTACTAACTTTCATCGAACTTGCCTAAGCGCTGAGCAAACTTCCTTAACTCGGATTTTTGCACTTGTGTGAGCTTATAGTGTGTAATAAGGCTCGGCCTAAGGCTATTTTGGGCTCTGCCTTGGAGCTACGATGTAGAGATGGCCTTGGTTTTGGTATAGAAGTGTTTGTAGGTGTATATATGGATTTTTTTTGTGAACTAAGGAAGAGACTTAAAGTGAAATGAGGTGATTTTTTTTAAGAATGAAGAAGAGAAGCCATGAATGGACATGAACATGAAGAGAGCTTCTTCGGAAAATGATAAACGAGATAACAAAGGGAGAAATGGAGTTAAGGTGGAGGTATTTATAGACATGAAAATAGGTGGAATTACTAATTTACCCTTTCCTACTTCCACCAATCACAAAGCTCCACCTCACCCCCTCCGCTTCTCAAACTCGCGGCCAAGGTGGCCCCCACAACATGCTAGATCATGACATGCATCATATTGTGTATAACGGTATGGTGTTGAGTATGGTTATACATGAGATTTCTTCCTTATTTCATTCTTTATTTATATTTAAACATAACATGTCTTATCATGATTATATTTAAATTAATCATGGTTTATTACTATTAATACTTAACTTACCATATGACATGGGCATGTGTACATGAGTGATACAAAAATGTGCACAATGTTTCCGATGACTTTACGAAGCTCAAATTTCGAAATTTCAAAAAACATTTTTTGGTCACATTTTCTATTTTTATTTGAACTAATTATTTTTGTAAATAAAATTTAAAAATTATTTTTTTATCATTAATTAATATTTAAAATATGTTTATTTGGTAATTAAAATCCATTCTTTAAATATTCAAAAATCATTTATATATTCAAATACAAGCGATTAATTTACAGTCGTTACAATAATCTTTCCTTTATTTCAAAATAAAAAAATAAAAACTTTTTTAGTCATGTTTTATAGAATCAAAAGGTGCAAATCGTTATAAATTACTTCAACCTAAACTCAAACTCAAACTCAAACTTGCATCATCAAAAAGGCTAGCTCTATGCCCAACCACCCCACTACAAACATTTTTATGCCACTAAATGCATGTACAGTTAGTTGATATAGACGTGGTCCTTTTGGAGCAAAATTGAAGTCAATCCTTTTTAACTTTAAGTACTTTATTTGTCCTCGAATAAACATGAAATAAAAAAAGCTAGATAGCTCACTTTTTCATAGGCAACATGATTGTGTGCAAATGCAATAATCCATTAAACCTATAAGTGTCCAAATAGGACGAGTGATGTCTTGTAATGGTTTTAAGGGATACCGAAGGAACCGGGTCAATCTAAAGTGGGTGGCATATGAAGATTTCAGAATAATATCCTATTTTGGATCAATTGGGCCTATGATGTCTAAATAGTTTATTAGATCCAATCAAACTAGTTTTAAATAATATCTTATTTCATTTATTTTGTTTGAAAAAGAAGTCTTAATTTGATTTAATTTTTAATCCATATTAGATTTATATAAAATAGAGCATATCAAATATACTCTTGTGTGTATATGTGTGCAATAGTTACTAGTTAAAGTTAACTTAGAGATAAAAACTGTTTGCACCAAAAATTATCACAAACACCCAATTACGGATGAAAGAACCTAATCACAGTCACAGATTACAAATAGATTGTAAGTAGTAGAATCAAATATGAAGAACGCTTAAAAAATTAAAAGGAATTCCGTAGAAAGACAAGAAATATGGTGGTTCGACATTGTAGCCTACGTCCACTTTGAAGATTTGTTGTTTTATTGACGATTCTCAACTGGTTTACAACAGTATAAGTGATAGAATTCAAGTTATAATGGAGTTCCAGCAAAGTAACAGCGTAGAATGAAAAAAGGTCCCTTTTGTATTGGCTTTTGAGTGCTATTTATAGGCATATGCTGAAAATATCTGACTTAGATCTCGGAATACCCCTTCATGCACGTAGATGGGCCCACCAAATCGATCAAATGTCATTTGGGATCGGTCCATGATCGATCCATAACTACTTAGTATCGATCAAAAAAATGATCCAATGATGACGTGATCGATCAAGAATGTTCTCCTGGTGGTATGCAAGCTATGGCGAAAATTTGGTGGTATTTGGACTTGTAGATCTCGAGTTATGATCGATCCAAAATGGATGTTGTAGGTATGCTGGAGCGTTTGTATCGATAGCCTCGTATCGATCAAGATTTGTATCGATCAAGATGATGACGTGGGGCAACTGTTTAGGTGAGATCCTTTTTTTATGTCAGTTGACTTTGCCTGCTTCATATCGATCTTGGAAGCTGTCTTCGTATCCATGCTTAGAGGACGTCTTCGTATTGATAATGTGCTCTTGCTTTTGTATCGATCAGCTGCCAAGACTTTCATATCGATCTACATCTCATTCCTTCCTATCGATGTTTCTTGTTTGGTTTCATATCGATGCCATAAACCTTCCCTTCATATCGATGACGTGTTGTGCTCTTCGTATCAATCGAGCGAATGATCGATACGAAGTATGCTGCGGTTGCATGGATATGAATTGGGAGGTTTGGATGGATGGATATGAATGAGATGGGGATCGATACGAAGTGGTAGGCGAAGTTTGATGGACACGAATTGATATGAATCCTTGGTTGTTGATCGATCTATGGCTATGGCTCGAAGTAGCCACCTCCTTGACCCAAAGTAACCCTGCCACTGACTCAGAGCGAACATATTGCTAACCCAAAGTAGGTTGTTTGATGGCTCAAAGTAACTTGTTCCTCAAAGACCTGAAGTGAACACTACTTTGTCCCGAAGTAAGCTATCTGAAAACCAGAAGCAAACATGAGGGCGACTCAGAGCAAACTCCAAGCAACCTGAAGCTACTCGATCATTGTTGAAACCATATTTTAAATATCTTGCGCCATTTGTTCGTCGACTAGGCTATATTCTGGCTTCATGATCATGTTTACTATCTGTGAAAATACAGATTCGATCATTGTGCAGTAAATTTTGTTAAATCCTCCTCTACATTGCCTTGCCAAAAGGCCGGTTAACACTTTGCCCCTCAAAACATGCCTTGCGATAGGAAGGTGTGTTTTGTAACGCCATAAGCTGGATGTTTGTGTCCTATTAATGACCTGTAAAATGACTGATAATCTTATATGATTGTGAATAGCGATCGTTCGAGATCATATGCCGTTCGGTGCTGTATGTAACCATTCGGGGTCATATGTCGTTCGTGGCGAAATATGACCATTCGAGGTCGGGTGCCATTCGTCGCGAACGATGATCGTTCGAGGTCGGGTGTCGTTCAGGGCAAATTGTGACTGTTTGCGATCGGATGCCGTTCGAAGCGAGTTGTGACCGTTCGTGATTGAGTGCCTTTAGAGATGAGTTATGACCGTTTGCGGTCGGGTGTTGTTCGAGGCGAGTTGTGTGTGCCCGAGGGGAGGGAGTTAGTATCATTAATGTCAGATTTCACGTTCGAGTGAGTTTTCGAATTGTTTGTTATGGCGGTTTATCGCCATCTCAGAGCATGCCTGAGGACCGTTCAAGATCCTATGCATGTGTAAGTGACTTAGCCATTATGGAATTACAAATTCTAGATTTACATTCAAAATGTGTCTTACAACCAAACTGTCCAACCAAATCAAGTCTAAGAGCAAAATGTAGAAACAAAAGCAAAACAGAGATGTCAAAGTGCAGACACCAATACTGATGCGGTTGATAGTCGTCGTAGAGGACACCTGAGACCGTTCATGATCTTGTACATGTGTAAGAGACTTAACCATACTATTGTGGAGTTTGCAACTTATTCATCATTATTTCAATTAGTTGATGACAAGCTGATGCCTCAATCCTGAGCCGTCCCCACTTGACGCAGATAATGGTCGTTCTTGCTCCACCATTGCTGCTCGCCTCCACACATATTGTAATAGCATGTCGTTCTGGATACGCCCATCTGTCTCATCCCTCAAGTGTCTGCAATCATTCATACTATGGCCGCTTAACTCATGGAGTGAATGGTACTTGTCTAATTTCCTCTCGTTGTTGGTCGAATCCCTCCTCATTGACCTCCGGTAGGAAACCTGCCCCTGGTGTCTTGGTAGATTCGTTCCACTGTCTCGCTTAGCTTTGAATAAGAGTTGAATCTTGGCTCCTTTCACGGCCGCTTTGACTCATCAAAACTCCCTTCTGCTTTTTGTTTTCCTCTATCCTGGCTTGAATATTTTCCGGGAGGATCTCGGCTTTTGACTGCATAAACGTCAACTCTATCTCCTTCCTCTCTCTCAGCATTTGCATCCTCCTGTCCCAAAAACCTTTCTGCCTCATAGTAGAATTCTCCAAGATCTATGGATGGATCCCTTGTCAATGAATTCTTGAAATCTATTCCATCAGCTATGCCAGATACAGTTTCCATCAGAATCATGGATAGATCTAGTCGATCCATGACGTTGGCGCTGCATTGAATCGTGTCAGAAAGCTCCTCAAAGATTCCCTGGTTCTTTGCTGCAGTGTTGTCAAACCCATCACATTCTTGGGTCTTGAAATGTGTACTCTGAAATACCTCTTAAACTTCTCAATCAACTCGATCCATGTTCCAATGGAGCCGCTCTCCAGTTGTCTGAACCATTGTGCTGCTATATCCATTAAATACAGTAGGAAGCATCGATCCATGACCTCCTTCGATGCCCTCGATACCTCCATGTGCCTTATATACCTCGTCAGATGAACTACAGTATCCGTCCTCCCATCATACATCTCTAGTGTTGGTATCTTTAATTTTGGTGGATTCCTGGCCTGCCTAATTGCCGAAGCGAATGGGCTCCTATTCACATCTTTCAGATCTCTATTCACTAATCTGCCTCTCATGGCTCGTCTGACCATCTCCGCCAATCTATCACTGTCATCAAGTGGGGTCCTTTTCTGTTGCCTTCGATCTGCCCCCCAAGTTCACGAGGGAATCTTAGGATCTACTCTCCTGAATGAGCATCCATTCCTCTATCAACGCTGTGTTGCACAATTCTGCTTGGTATCCCGCCAGGGATTGGATCTATATGCTCCGGGGGCATGCCCCCTAGCTCGTGGACTACTCCTGATGGTCCCACTCCATTCTGAATCCTAATTTTTCTATGCTCCTGATCCCTATCTCCAGCACCCCTGCAGTGGCATTCTCTTGATTCTATACTCTAGCATGACCAATTTGCTGGAGTAGGTTATGCATCATCTCCTCCTATCTTTTCAGCACCCCTTCCTACATAGCTTCCATCATCATCTCGTCCCTGGTGATGAAAACTGAAATCTGATTAGCTCCTAAGGATGCCTCCTGGCTCCCTTCATGCTAACTCCTTTATGCGCTTTGTCTCCTTATTGTTTGCTTCGTCATAGCTCCCGGATCCAAGTCCTTAAGCCTTCAGATCCAAAATCCAAGCTATAGAATCCCTGAATGCTAGCGTTCTCAGTGAAAGAAACAAATGTTTATGCCAAAAATCATCACAAACACCCAATTACGGATGAAAGCACCAAATCACAGTCATAGATTACAGATGGATTGTATGTAGTAGAATCAAATATGGAGAGCTCTTAAAAAAATTAAAAGGAAAGCAGTAGAAAGACAAGATTTATAGTGGTTCGGCGTTGTAGCCTAGGTCCACATTGAAGATTTGATGTTTTATTGATGATTCTCAACTGGTTTACAACCGTATAAGTGATAGAATTCAAGTTATAATGGAGTTCCAACAGAGTAACAACGTAGAAAGAAAAAAGGTCCCTTTTCTGTTGGCTTTGGAGTGCTATTCTAACTACCCGGATTTTTCGCGTTCGAAAATCGACATCCATACTTCACATCGTACTCGAATGCCGCAGATTCGACCGTTCAAATCTGATTCGCCGGAGCTTATAACACATTAAGTATAACAACACAGCGGAAGAAAATGAATATCATATACAACTCCAATGATACAATTTCCAAATATACAACAATGATCAATATCAGATATACAATGAAATGCTATAGCGGAAACAGCTAGAACTTGAAACTCCAGAAGAAACACTAATATCAGCATCTCCATAGATAGCTCGAACCATCATCAAGTTGTACAAAGATAAGTAAGGTCAGTCATCATAACCAAAGACTTCAATACCCAAAGTCTCCAAAGAATTCCAAAAAGAAAACTGAAAGCTACTGAATCGATACCTACTATCTGAAAAACCCAACTCTAGACTGCCCGTGTGGAAAATTATGGGCACTCAGAGTTTTGGAAGGGAACAATAAACTCCAGGTCGGTCATGGGACTGGTATGAGCAAACAAAAACAGTTTTATCTTTAAAACAACAACAAAAGATTTTAAAATATTGAAATCTGCAATGCTTTTTGGAAAATGAAACTGCCATAAGGCCTCCCGCCACACACACAATGCAAGCGCACACTTGGAGGAGATTTCTACTTATGACAGTCAAAAATGCTTGATACACGAAAACATTTGATATTATTATTGGTGAATAGTGCAGAAAATAGTTCCAAAGTATAATATCAATCTTAGCCAGCATACCACATTTCGTCGTATCCTACTATAGCTACCATTTAAGAATGGCAGGTTATACAATTGAAATCGTAAAAGGCACATATTGGATGATTGGGTTTTCAAAAAATGGTCAGGCTAAGGAACTTCCTTACCGAAATGGGTACGCCTCTGGAAGGATGCCCCCGAGAACCAAACTGGATCTCTGCTAACAAGACCGACGCTACCTCACACTTTAACCAAGCTATAACATAGGTAACTGCCACACAAGTATGCCATCCTCGGTCGTTACCAACCTTTATCCGAGCGCTCGACACCAACAACCACAAAGTAATAAATTTGTAGTAACCACATAGGTTAAATATCTGGGCTCCATACCATGATACCACCTTTTATCCAGAAGGAAATGGACATACCCTAGGGGCGCGACCCCTAAAAACCTTGCTGCAACATTCCAGTTTTGACCATTTTCGGGTTGTGAGGCTCGATGAAGTCTCGTCCACAAAGCTACACTTTTTCACAAAGCCATGCTTCGATCAACAAATGATCAGCAGCACTTTGTGCGCCATATTATCAAATTGGAATGTATCACTAGTAACCATCAAATTCATAACCTCTGAGCTCGTACGTCTCAGAGATGGGTGTTAAGCTAAGAGAATAAATCTCCGCCACCAAACAGAAATGTATTTGATAGAAACCAGCTTTACAAATCTTGGTGTAACGTCAGACATACATCCATACAAGTCTGTTCCGGGTTCATACGGAACCGAAGGCGCTTCATAAAGAAGCCCTTGCACATCCGGATATTCCTAATCACGTCCGGACTCCCCATCACAAAGGGTGCTCAAATCTCTATACCTGGGATCAGCCGACGCAGAGACATTCGACAAGAAATCCTTTCATTTTCGAAAATATTTGGTCTTCACCACCGGTCTTCAAATGCTATCCATATACGTCGTATCATTATTCAAAACGGGTTATATGACACAAGATCCTCTCACGGCTAAACCGAATAATGACCGCAATATTTAAAAACATATAGATATGGGATTTCAGTTAAGTCACAACTTATTTTTCTTTCAATGGTTAAACAAATTACCATTTACAAATCTTTTTGAACAAAATAGTTACCTCACAATGTTCATAAAGTTCACAAAGTTTACCAATCTTTCATAAAGATTCATTAATATCTTTCCAATTTAAATCTTTTATACAAAAGATACGCTTTTCAGATCCCTTTTCAATTTGAAAAAAAACTTCACCAATCTTTAACAAAGATTTATTCATAGCCCTTTTCAAAACAATTTTCCTTTCAAATTGGATTAACTCATCCAATCTTTAAATCGAAGATTCAATTCATGGCTTTCAAAATCATTTCCACAAACAATTCCATTTCAAAACTTTTATATAGAAGATACACCATTTAGAATCCTCTTCGATTCCAAAACAAGGTTCAACCATCTTCACAAAGATTCATCCATAGTTTTCAAAACTATTTCAATTCCATTTCAAACTTGAAATCTTTCAACATAAATTGAAAATCTTTTCTTTATATGAAAGCTATTATTATTTGAAAACAAATAGTTTTCGTTTCTGAAAAATCCAATTACATTGCACGAGTTAAAACCCTTGGGTTAAATTCAAATTCCCAAAACAATACTTTTAAAATGGTTTAAAACCCATACAAATACATTATATAACTTGTTAAACCATAATTCAAATCTTGAATTCAGATTTAAATCAAACTATTTAAATTTTCAAACTTAATCAAGTTATTCAAAATAACTTTTATCTTTTAAAACTCCTTTTCAAAAGCTTTTCACATTTAACCCAAAACCATTTCCAAAACCATTTGGATTCAAAATTTATCTTTTAAACAAATAATGTTTAAATTCAAAATATCCGTGACTTAACCGATTTCCTCGTGAAATCTATATTTGTGTGTGTATGGTGTAGTCCAGGGCTTTAACGCAATAGTAGTGCAACAACATCAATCATCGCCGATTCAAGCACAGAAATATAGATAAGCGGTATATTCCTATAACGCTTATCTTCCATTCACAGATCCATAGATAAATAATATACATTTATCACAGATAAAATAAATTACATTTATCACGGCTTAAATTAAAATAATTCAAATCACAAAGCATCACACGGTAGATATAACAAATAATTCACATCATTCAATAGAATACAGTCATCAATAAATAAGGTTAATTTATCATATGATTAATTGAAATAAGATAAATCACTAATCCTGGTTGATTAACATTAATTAATTACAAACCATATTAATTAATTTTCTTTTATTCATTAATTAACTAACCTTTATTAATAAATTAATCAACCCTTAATTATTAATTAATCAACCTTAATTAATAATTCAATTACCCTTTAACCATTAATTAATTACTCTTAACTAGGTAATTTTCTTTAAGTAATTGATTACCCTAATAAATAAATCAACATTTAATTACATTAAGAAATTTTATCCACAAATTCTAAATCATAATCTCTTAATTAAATTTAGATCTCAATTAACTTAAGATAAACCAGCTATCTTTAATTATTATTTCCAATTACATCATTCTATTTTGAAAACGCTCAAGGATTAATATAAAATTTATTTAAAATCTTTAAACAAAGATTCACCCTTTTTTTAACATCACTTTCAAATTTAAACAAAGTTACAAAGTTTCACAATCCTTTCAAGATTTAAATGATAAAATAAATGTTTAAAACTTGTTCAAACATTTTGGCCTAAACTCGAACATTTCATATACCTTTCAAAACGGTTAGCATATTACTTGAAAACTGAGGACTTGGTTTAAATTTTGCTTTTGCTTCCAATCTGAAATTCATATTTCATAATAAAAAAACTGAACAGGATTTCTTCAAGATTTTAAAACCAGGTAACCTACACAACTAAACCCGAGTAAAACACAAAAATCCCCGAGCCACATTCGAAATTACTCGAGCCAGACTCCGAGAAACTCGCGTCCTTCTTTCTCTTTTCCCTTTTATTTTAACTTTGTTTTGATTTAAGTTATAAAATTGGTTACTCAACCCATGCGAACTGCCCAAAGGAAATCCTGAGCAACACATCATTTTTCTCGAGAGTAAACCCGAGCTACCATCATCTTCTTTAACTACCATACTTTCCAGATGCACAGAGTTTCACGCATGCATGTGCACAGTTCGTCGGAGCTATTATGATCATCGTCGCAGATGCCAACAAGTCACATACGACTTCCTCCATCGGTCCCAATCACTAAATCTTCAAATTGAACTCGAAATCGAGTTCGAGCACACCCAAACTGGAATGAACCCAGACCAACAAAATCGATCGCCGACGACAATCTCGACAACCTGGAACCACGCCGCTCCTCCCAAAAAACGCGTCACATGATTGCACTTTGATCCTCCTTGGGCCCGTCCCTCCCGGTGCCTTGATGTCAACAAAATCTCCCCTACAAACCTCGCGACCAAAACTGTGCAATAAACCCTAAAATTCTCGAGTATTTTTCCATAAACTTCATCGCCTACATCTCCTCTGACATCAAGCCCAACACTCAGTTGTTTGTTGATCATCAGAAAAACTTCGAGATTCATTTTCTGACCATCTTTGAATTGCACACTCAATATAACACTAAAAATTGTGATTTTACTTTTAAAAATCATGTTCTCATATGAGGATTCAGATTATGTTAATTAAACAAAGGATTTTAATGATTGAAACTTACCTGTTTTTGGATTTCCAATGTTTTTTCTATCATTTCCAAAAAATACTTTAACAACTTATACTTAAATTAATTTTTAAAACTTAAATCATGGTCATACAAACAGATTTTACTTAGATATCGAAGCCTAAACCGATTCGAGAAAAAGCTTTTAATTTCCGAAACAAGTTTTACAGCCTGTATTCTTAAAACAGAGAGATGTACTTAATCAACAGACATGCGCAGCCACACACCTATGTATATATATTGTATACATTCAAGCAAATTCACAACTTTACTTCAACCATGCATCAAGTCATAAATCAGATCAAAAGGTATGGTTTGCTCACCTTATCTTTGATGAAACAGAGAAGCAGAAAGGAAGTCTGGAAGCTTGAATATTAAGTTGATCTTGAATTAGCTGAATTCTACTTGCTTTTAACTCCTTCGGTTTGCATTTGAGTTTGATTATTGACTTGCTACTTTGATTTTAATTTTGAGGCAATCCACAGGCTTCGGGTTGAAGCTTTAAACTTTAAGTTTTGATTTACTTTTCCAGGTTGAAATTGCTTTGCTTGATCATGTTGCACTTGAATATTTTGTTTCAGGTTTTCATTTCTTTGTTTGATCTATATATCTTTTTTCTTCTTCAGATTTGAAAATGTATGGAAGAAGAAAATGTGGCCTATTTTTCTTTTCTATACATATATCTATTCCTTTTGAGTAATATAATATGCCACTTGTACAATCAAGTTACACTTGTAATCCTATATATCTTTCTCTTTAACAAATGTCATTTGTTAAAATTTTATACTTAAATCCCTTACTAAAATTTCATGTAAATCTTATATTTGCATAAGTTTATGTGTTTTTTTATTTTTTTGTAAATTTATAAACTATGTTTTGTAAAGATATACATATATATACAACTATGTTTATCTAATGTTACATCTTTTTAAAAGAAAATGTATAGAAATCTTTTTATCAAATTCAACTTAAGCTACTATACTTATTTAATGTCAATCTTATATTTATACAGCATTCAAAGAGAAATGATTTGAAAACAAATTATATACTTAATAAATAATCATACATATATGTTAGTTTCTTTAATTAAAAACTTTTTTAGATCAAATTAATTCTATAACATATTTATAAAATTTCAAATCACACTTATCTTTGAATTTCAAACCAAAATTCTAAATTAATTCACAATTTAATCCTTGTTTTAATCCAAAAAGAACCAAATTAGTTCATAATTCAATTCTAAAATTGAAATTAATTAGCAATTAAATATGACTCAAAAATCGGGATCGTTACAACTATTTATAGACGTAGGCTAAACTATCTGACTTAGATCTCGGAATACCCCTTCTTGCACGTGGGTGGTCCCGCTAGATCGATCCAATGTCATTTGGGATTGATCCATGATCGATCCACAACTACTTCGTATCGATCAAAAAATTGATCCAATGATGATGGGATCGATCACGAACGTTCTCCTGGTGGTATGCTAGCTATGGTGAAAATTTGATGGTGTTTGGACTTGTAGATCTCAAGTTATGATCGATCCAAGATTGATGTTGTAGGTATGCTAGAGCATTTGTATCGATAGCCTCATATTAATCCAGATTTGTATTGGTCAAGATGATGACATGAAGTGATTGTTTAGGTGAGATCCGCTTTTTATGCCGAGTTGACTTTGCCTCCTTCGTATCGACCTTGGAAGCTGTCTTCGTATCCATGCTTAGAGGACGTCTTCGTATTGATCCTATGCTCTTGCTTTCGTACCGATCAATTTCCAAGCCTTTCATATCGATCTACATCTCATTCCTTCATATCGATGTTTCTTGTTTGGTTTCGTGTCGATGCCAAAAACCTTCATTTCGTGTCGATGACGTGCTGTGCTCTTCGTATCAATCAAGTGAATGATCGATATAAAGTGTGTTGCGGTTGCATGGATACGAATTGGGAGGATTGGGTGTATGTATACAAATGATATAGGGATCGATACGAAGTGGTAGGCGAAGTTTGATGGATACGAATTGATGTGAATCCTTGGTTGTTTATCGATCCATGGCTATGGCTCGAAGTAGCCACCTTCTTGACCCGAAGTAACCCTGCCACTAACTCAGAGCGAACATGTTGCTAACCCGAAGTAGGTTGTTTGATGGCTCGAAGTAACTTGTTCCTAAAAGTTCCGAAGTTAACACTCCTTTGACCCGAAGTAAGCTATAATAAAAACCTGAGAAAACGTGAAGGTGACTCGAAACATACTCAAAGCAACTTGAAGCGACTCGATCATTGTTGAAACTGTATTTTAAACATCTTACGCTGTTTGTTCATCTAATAGGCTATATTCTGGCTTCATGATCATGTTTATTATCTGTGAAAATCCAGATTCGATCATTGTGCAGTTAATTGTGTTAAATCCACATATACGTTGCCTTGCCGAAAGGCGGGTTAATAAAAACCTTTTGTTACTCTCCTTTAAATTTATTCAATTAATTGAGAAGATTTTGTTTTATTCGGATAGACAGACATTTCATTTCTCTCTCTTTAGTTTATTGGTTTATTAAATGACCTAAATAACCAAATTTATACTTGGCATATATAGTAAGTATATCCAAATATATACTCCATTGTAAATGTGTAAGTACAACATATAGTGTACATGGCTAATGAGAACGTTTAAAATTGTTGGGATTTACACCGCAACGGACCCATTTGTCCCTTTGAATATACCTTTGTTGTCCATAGTTTTGATATAAATAAATATATACATATATACGTACATATATGTGTGTGTATGCGTGTGTATAACAATACATGCACACATAAAAACACACACAAACACACGAACACGAACATATGTATGTATGTGATAAAATTGAGTCTGACTATTTATATGTTTTAAAATTTAAAACTAACATTTATAAATTTGGTTTTTCATGAAGGAATGGTATAAAATGAAATTTTACAGTTTTATGCAAAAGTCCATTTTATGAATTTTGAGTTAAATCAACACACACTTGTGTGTGTTTGTAACTGTAAACTATATTTTAAATTCTGAAATAGCACACACACATACAAATACAAATACATATATGTATGTATGTATGTATGTATGAGGTTTGCAATCTAATTTATGTTTTGAAATTAAAGCAACAAATTGAAATCTAACTTTAACTTAAGAGGGATTCATAAGATTTTTTTTAACACAAAAATCCATTTATGTTTTCTTTTTTACCCTTTTATTGAAACAACTTTTATAAAAAGTAAACATAACTAAATGAATTAATTCAAAACAACAAATGTGTAAAACATGAATTTGATTTCCAAAATGATTTCTAATAAATAGCATATGTAGTTTATTCATTTTAGTATATAACAAGTAATAAAACATATCGATCAATTAAAAATTATTTTTCAATAATTTTTTTATTAAACAATAATTTTTAAAACAATATTAAAATAGATATGATAACTTTGGCGCATATAAATTCATTATAAAAGGATTAGATCTAAACTATACAAATAATATGAATAAATAATTAAATGAGATGTGGAAAAAAGAGATCTAAACTATATAGCTAGATAAACTTACAAACAGATGAGATGTAGAAGTACAAGATCCAAACCATGTAAACATGTTGAACATATGAATAAATAAAAATTAGAATGTTACCTTAAGATGTAGCAAGAAAAACACACTTGAACGATGAAAGCTCCTAGATTCAATTGAATCAACCTCCAAATTTTGCAATGATCTAAAGAACCACCTTTTATTTATTTTATTTTAATCTGTTTTGATTTTATTTTGGGAAATTTACTAGCTCGGAAGTTATTAATTATCGTCTATGGGGGAGAGGAGGAGGGGGAGAATAATGAATTGTCAAGAGAGTATGTGGAACAGATGAAAGAGAATTAGTTTTAAAGTAAATATCGAAACCTTTCAATTCCTTTCTTTAAAACCTTCCCTACTTAATTTTTTATCAAATGTCATCAAATCCTTTGCTCCTTTAGCATGTCGACTGGCCACAGATGGTGCCATACGGACCTTTAAAAATTTTCAAAACTACATAGCAATTAATTTATTTAAATCTATTTAAAATATTCTATCGATATTGTATATCGATACGTGCATGTAAAAGTTTTGTGCATACACTTTATTACATACTAATGTTACTAAAAAAATCAAAATAATTTAATAATTAATATTTCCAAATATTAGTTAATTTAATTAATTTATAAGGATTATAAAATTAATTAAAATATGTGGTTTTTTGGAGTACTCATCATTATGGTCATGTGATTTTAAGATGCGAATTCAGTTAGTAATTAATATCAAACAATTTGAATATTAACATTCATACATCACCTTGGCAAGTGGTGTGAAATTTTGGCTAAATTTATTGCTTACTCATCTTCTCGATAAAATCCGATTTTACTATTTTAAGCGATAACTAGTAGTAATGATATTTTACTATGATCCTCTTTGCCAATACTATTATACATTAGGACTTATGGATTTTGGTTTTGGCCAAAATTCTTACATTGTTCACATTTAACTTGATTCGTCTAAACACAAAATCCATGGTTCAATAATAATATTTATTACCAACTATACAGCTATGGCCAAAAAATTGACTTTGAGTTGACTACAGCAGCCTGTGATAGTAACTTCATATAACCGAGGGGACGAACTCTCTATTGAATAGTGTTTCACTTCCAACGCTTCAACTTAGATCGAACTTTAGTCGTTCAATAGATGCCATGGCATGATTTAACTATAACAAAGTGATGTGTCCATAGTGAAGTTCAACAATATCCTTAATAGAGAGAAAGAAGTATTATCCTTATTTTGAGATTCTCTGTTTGATCTTAGTTACATCAACCAAGAGAAAACTCTTGACTCTTGAGTGAGTCATCCCACATTTATCTAATAACTATCAGTACGTAACCCATTGGTGTCTCCAACGGTTATGAGTATACATTGCCGAACATTTGGAGTGCATTTAATATTCTAGTCCCAGGGACGTATCGATATCCCTTCCCGAAACATCTTAGCTAAGAATATTTAAAACAATATGTTAATTTTAATGTGATAAATTTCTATGATTAAAACACATTGTAATTACTATCGTATAACATATCATTTAAGGATTTTTTATTTAATATATTTTAAATTAATTTCTTAGTTAATTATATTACAATATAACAAGTATGTAATAGAAAGATAACACTTTTTATTTTGAACAAGATTGGCTATCGAGTTAGAAATATGTAATAAATTACATAATTGCCCCTAGGAAATACCTCTAACTCTACCGATCTTCTACATACACTTGGGGAAAATTATGAAATCTTATTCCAACTCCATTGATCAGTTTTTAAGAAAACTGATCGAGCCAGTCTCTTAGTGAATGGATATGCTATATTGTTTTAATGATTTACTTTGTCAATCAACTCTCTCTGATGGTGATAAACTTTCTTTATCATGTCGAACTTTCGGAGTATGTTTCTAGACTTTTGGTGAGTTCTAATTTAATTTGTGATGTATTGCAGCTTGTTCTCATATGCCAATGTGATGGGATTCTCAAAACTTGGAATCACCCATAGCTCAGTTATAAATTTCTACATTTATTGCTTTTATTACAGCGTTATTCAAGGTAATTTACCAAACCGTTTGGTTGAATCATATGCAACTTCATCATTTGAAATATTTCCAACTTAAATCTCCTTATTTAGATTTGAATTTGAATCAAGATTGACATACTATACTCGATATCACTATGAAGTTCGAATCCATGCACTCCCGGGTAAGGAGTTTGTTATTTGTATAAACAGGTCTCTAGTATTTCGTAAATACTCGAAACCACTCTTAATTTTCATATAGTAATCTTAAATCAGATCTGTTATTTGCTTTATATAATACCATGAAAATCTGATAAATACTTTAATTAAATATTAATAATACGATAATATGAAAATAAAAGGAATATATGAATTAATTAAATAAATTAAATATAAGAAGGGGAAAAATGGTTAGTTTGAAGACTTTGGAATTTTACAATGAAACAAGTGCCATTGCAACTATCTTGTTTTTCTGATTCATGCGGTATCTTGTTTTGTCTCGTTTGGAGTCTGTATCAATGGGTTATGGTCGAAAATGTAGTCGAGATGAGTGGGCCCCAAACAGTTTGGATTTGAATTTTGAAAAATGGCGGGCATCTGGTTGTCCCTCCCACTACTTAAAATTAAATCACATACAGTAGTTCAGAAACAAACTACCCTAACACATTTCCTTCTTCCTCCATCTTTCTATAAAAAAAACTAGTAATCAAACTTAATTAGATCACTCAAAACTCCACTGAATCGAACAAAACCAAAAGCATCGCGAATCTAGTGGGAAAGTCTAGTGCTAGCATCAATTTGAAGGTGAAAATCCGAAGATAGATCGAAGTAGCGTGAACAGCGAGGATCTGGACAAGTAGTTTGGTGAGTGATTCATCTTTGTCTCCTTGTACAATGCAATTATGATGTTGTATACATCAAATGCTAGCTATATTAGTGTAGTACGACATTAATAAACACTTAAATAAGGAGTAAAGGGGATTTAGGAGGGATTTGAATGATAGTAGAACTTAGAAACTAGGTGTAATAATAGTTTGGTAACTTGGTGATTATATGTCAAATTTAGTGAAATAAATGATCAAATTCGACTTAGGAACTTATTGCTAGAGTATAGGCACATTCTCAAACGATTAGTGGCAAAGTGGTGGTAGTCAGAGGCGGAAATGATGATGAATTGATGAAAATTTCGCTAAAACCTTTAAGAATAACGTATATCGGTGCATTGGTCTAAGCCAACCAGTCCACCGATACATAAATTTTCCATCAATTTGAACCTCAACCTTAAAGGCTACGTAAATAATTAATGAAAGATTGTACCCTTGTTTTCTTTTGTGTTGCAGAAGGTGACTTCAAGTGTGATGAGATGAATGATGATGCTGTTGAAACTGGACTAGCTCGCAGCAGAAGTTATGGTGAATTTCAGAAAACCATATTGGATCTTTTATCGGGCCTATGAAGTCTAATTCATTTAGAACAATCCTAAATTTGTTTCAAATAAAATTATGTATTTTATTTAAATTTAATTATTTTTTAATGTAAAATTAATTTGAATTATTTAATTTATATATATACATGTATCATATACATATACATATGTGTATGCATGTGTAACATGGTAATCCATGAAGGATATAACATGTCCGAATATAGATTTTGGGATTTACATCGCAACGGACACATTAGCTCATTTCGTATGTATTGTATGTTGTCTAAATATGCGCATAAATCTATAATGCAAAGTATATTTATATAAATACGTCTGCGTATATTTTATAACTAAAAGTATCAAAATTAAATATATATAATTTAAAATTTATATATTTATATATATGTGTGTGTATGTATGTATATGTAATTAAACATATAAAGTTATACATACATATGTATATAATAATTAAAATTATATATATATATATATTAGGTTAAATAAAATGTATATATATGAATAATTAATTACATTTAAAAACTTAAAATAAAAAAAATTTAAAATTATTTCAGATTGAAATTAGCATAACAAACATAGAATAATAATTTTATAATTTTATCACTATTAAATATATATATATATAGTAAATTGTTTTGATCATAATAATTAAAAATATTACTAATCAATATTAAAAAAATCAAAATTTAAGATATACGAAAATTTAGGATCATAAAATACAGGATCCAAAAAAATTCATGATAAAATATTATTTTTAATAAATAAAAGAAATGTTCAATCGAAGTAATTAATTATTAAAAAAATAAATATTGACAAAAAATTCTAAAAAAAGTCCATGGGTTAATGCATATATGTGGTAATTTAAAAAATATAAAATAGAATTTCCAATGCAACAATTATTTTAGATATAACAAGCAATTTAAATAATCAATAAAAGACAATTTAAAATTATTTATATATCTATATATAAAAAAATTATTTTCGAACTTGATAATTCATATTATGTATATACGTACATATATGTGTGTGTATGTGTGTGTATAACAATACATACACACATAAAAACACACACAAACACACGAACACAAACATATGTATGTATGTGTTAAAATTGAGTCTGACTATTTATATGTTTTAAAATTTAAAACTAACATTTATAAATTTGGTTTTTCATGAAGGAATGGTATAAAATGAAATTTTACAGTTTTATGCAAAAGTCCATTTTATGAATTTTGAGTTAAATCAAAATACACTTGTGTGTGTATGTAACTGTAAACTATATTTTAAATTTTGAAATAGCGCACACACATACAAATACAAACACACACACACACACACACACACACACATATATATATATATGTATGTATGTATGTATGACGTTTGCAATCTAATTTATATTTTGAAATTAAAGCAACAAATTGAAATCTAACTTTTACTTAAGAGGGATTCATAAGGTTTTTTTAACACAAAAATCCATTTATGTTTTCTTTTTTCCCCTTTTATTGAAACAACTTTTATAAAAAGTAAACAGAACTAAATGAATTAAATTCAAAACAACAAATGTGTAAAACATGAATTTGATTTCCAAAATGATTTCTAAAAAATAGCATATGTAGTTTATTCATTTTAGTATATAACAAGTAATAAAACATATCGATCAATTAAAAATTATTTTTCAATAATTTTTTTTATTAAACAATAATTTTTAAAACAATAATAAAATAGATATGAAAACTTAGGTGCATATAAATTCATTATAAAAGGATTAGATCTAAACTATACAAATAATATGAATACATAATTAAATGAGATGTGGCAAAAAGAGATCTAAACTATATAGCTAGATAAACTTACAAACAGATGAGATGTAGAAGTACAAGATCCAAACCATGTAAACATGTTGAACATATGAATAAATAAAAATCAGAATGTTACCTTAAGATGTAGCAAGAAAAACACACCTTGAACGATGAAAGCTCCTAGATTCAATTGAATCAACCTCCAAATTTTGCAATGATCTAAAGAACCACCTTTTATTTATTTTATTTTAATCTGTTTTGATTTTATTTTGGGAAATTTACTAGCTAGGAAGTTATTAAATATCGGCTATGGGGGAGAGGAGGAGGGGGAGAATAATGAATTGTCAAGAGAGTATGTGGAACAGATGAAAGAGAATTATTTTTAAAGTAAATATCGAAACCTTTCAATTCCTTTCTTTAGAACCTTCCCTACTTAATTTTTATCAAACGTCATCAGATCATTTGCTCCTTTAGCATGTCGACTGGCCACAGATGGTGCCATACGGACCTTTAAAAAATTTCAAAACTACATAGCAATTAATTTATTTAAATCTATTTAAAATATTCTATCGATATTGTATATCGATACATGCATGTAAAAGTTTTGTGCATGCACTTTATTACATACTAATGTTACTAAAAAAATCAAAATAATTTAATAATTAATATTTCCAAATATGAGTTAATTAAATTAATTTATAAGGATTATAAAATTAATTAAATCATGTGGTTTTTTGGAGTACTCATCATTATGGTTATGTGATTTTAAGATGTGAATTCAGGTAGTAATTAATATCGAACAATTTGAATATTAACATTCATACATCACCTTGGCAAGTGGTGTGAAATTTTGGCTAAATTTATTGCTTACTCATCTTTTCAATAAAATCCGATTTTATTATTATAAGCGATAACCAGTAGTAATGATTCTTTACTATGATCCTCTTTGCCAATACTATTATACATTAGGACTTATGGATTTTGGTTTTGGCCAAAATTCTTACATTTTTCACATTTAACTTGATTGGTCTAAGCACAAAATCCATGGTTCAATAATAACATTTATTACCAACTATACTGCTATGGCCAAAAACTTGACTTTGAGTTGACTACAGCGGCCTGTGATAGTAACTTCATATAACCGAGGGGACGAATTCTCTATTGAATAGTGTTTCACTTCCAACGCTTCAACTTAGATCCAACTTTAGTCGTTCAATAGATGCCATGGCATGATTTAACTATAACCAAAGTGATGTGTCCATAGTGAAGTTCAACAATATCCTTAATAGAGAGAAAGAAGTATTATCCTTATTTTGAGATTCTCTGTTTGATCTTAGTTACATCAACCAATAGAAAACTCTTGACTCTTGAGTGAGTCATCCCACATTTATCTAATAACTATCAGTATGTAACCCATTGGTGTCTCCAACGGTATGAGTATACATTGCCGAACATTTTGAGTGCATTTAATATTCTAGTCCCAGGGACGTATCGGTATCCCTTCCCGAAACATCTTGGCTAGGAATATTCAAAACAATATGTTAATTTTAATGTGATAAATTTCTCGTGATTAAAACACATTGTAATTACTATCGTATAACATATCATTTAAGGATTTTTTATTTAATATATTTTAAATTAATTTCTTGGTTAATTATATTACAATATAACAAGTATGTAATAGAAAGATAACACTTTTTATTTTGAACAAGATTGGCTATCGAGTTAGAAATATGTAATAAATTACATAATTGCCCCTAGAAAATACCCCTAACTCTATCGATCTTCTACTTACACTCGGGGAAACTTATGAAATCTTATTCCAACTCAATTGATTAGTTTTAAAGAAAACTGATTAAGCCAGTCTCTTAGTGAATGGATATGCTATATTGTTTTAATGATTTACTTTGTCAATCAACTCTCTCTGATGGTGATAAACTTTCTTTATCGTGTCGAACTTTCGGAGTATGTTTCTAGACTATTGGTGAGTTCTAATTTAATTTGTGATGTATTGCAGCTTGTTCTCATATGCCAATGTGATGGGATTCTCAAAACTTGGAATCACCCATAGCACAGTTTTAAATTTTTAAATTTATTGCTTTTATTACAGTGTTATTCAAGGTAATTTACCAAGTCTTTTGATTGGATCATATGCAACTTCATCATTTGAAATATTTCCAACTTAAATCTCCTTATTTAGATTTGAATTTGAATCAAGATTGACATACTATACTCGATATCACTATGAAGTTCGAATCCATGCACTCCCGGGTAAGGAGTTTGTTTTTTGTATAAACAGGTCTCTAGTATTTCGTAAATACTCGAGAGCACTCTTAATTTTCATACAGTAATCTTAAATCAGATCTGTTATTTGCTTTATATAATACCATGAAAATTTGATAAGTACTTTAATTCAATATTAATAATACGATAATATGAAAATAAAAGGAATATATGAATTAATTAAATAAATTAAATATAAGAAGGGGAAAAATGGTTAGTTTGAAGACTTTGGACTTTTACAATGAAACCACTGCCATTGCAACTATCTTGTTTTTCTGATTCATGCGGTATCTTGTTTTGTCTCGTTTGGAGTCTGTATCAATGAGTTATGGTCGAAAATGTAGTCGAGATGAGTGGGCCCCAAACAGTTTGGATTTGAATTTTGAAAAATGGCGGACATCTGGTTGTCCCTCCCACTACTTAAAACTAAATCACATACAGTACTTCAGAAACAAACTACCCTAACACATTTCCTTCTTCCTCCATCTTTCTATAGAAAAACTAGTAATCAAACTTAATTAGATCACTCAAAACTCCACTGAATCGAACAAAACCAAAAGCATCGCGAATCTAGTGGGAAAGTCTAGTGCTAGCATCAATTTGAAGGTGAAAATCGGAAGATAGGATCGAAGTAGCGTGAACAGCGAGGATCTGGACAAGTAGTTTGGTGAGTGATTCATATTTGTCTCCTTGTACAATGCAATTATGATGTTGTATACATCAAATGCTAGCTATATTAGTGTAGTACGACATTAATAAACACTTAAATAAGGATTAAAGGGGATTTAGGAGGGATTTGAATGATAGTAGAACTTAGAAACAAGGTGTAATAATAGTTTGGTAACTTGGTGATTATATGTCAAATTTAGTGAAATAAATGATCAAATCCGACTTAGTAACTTATTGCTAGAGTATAGGCACATTCTCAAACGATTAGTGGCGAAGTGGTGGTGGTCAGAGGCGGAAACGATGATGAATTGATGAAAATTTCGCTAAAACCTTTAAGAATAACGTATATCGGTGCACTGGTCTATGCCAACCAGTCCACCGATACACAAATTTTCCATCAATTTGAACCTCAACCTTAAAGGCTACGTAAATAATTAATGAAAGACTGTACCCTTGTTTTCTTTTGTGTTGTAGAAGGTGACCTCAAGTGTGATGAGATGAATGATGATGCTGTTGAAACTGGACTAGCTCGCAGCAGAAGTTATGGGTGAATTTCAGAAAACCATATTGGATCTTTTATCGGGCCTATGAAGTCTAATTCATTTAGAACAATCCTAAATTTGTTTTAAATAAAATCATGTATTTTATTTGAATTTAAGTATTTTTTAATGTAAAATTAATTTGAATTATTTAATTTATATATATACATGTATCATATACATATACATATGTGTATGCATGTGTAACATGGTAATCCATGAAGGATATAACATGTCCGAATATAGATGTTGGGATTTACATCGCAATGGACACATTAACTCATTTCGTATGTATTGTATGTTGTCTAAATATGTGCATAAATCTGTAATGCAAAGTATATTTATATAAATACGTCTGCGTATATTTTATAACTAAAAGTATCAAAATTAAATATATATAATTTAAAATATATATATATATGTATGTATGTAATTAAACATATAAAGTTATACATACATATGTATATAATAATTGAAATTATATATATATATATCAGGTTAAATAAAATGTATATATATGAATAATTAATTACATTTAAATACTTAAAATAAAAAAAAAATTATTTTCAGATCGAAATTAGCATAACAAACATAGAATAATAATTTTATAATTTTATCACTATTAAATATATATATATATATATATATATAGTAAATAGTTTTGATCATAATAATTAAAAATATTAGTAATCAATATTAAAAAATCAAAATTTAAAATATATGAAAATTTAGGATCATAAAATACAGGATCCAAAAAATTTCATGATAAAATATTATTTTTAATAAATAAAAGAAATGTTCAATCGAAGTAATTTAATTATTAAAAAAAATATTAACAAAAATTTCTAAAAAAAGTCCATGGGTTAATGCATAGATGTAGTAATTTAAATAATATAAAATAGAATTTCCAATGCAAAAATTATTTTAGATATAACAAGCAATTTAAATAATCAATAAAAGTTAATTTAAAATTATTTATATATATATAAAAAAATTATTTTAGAATTTGATAATTCATATTATGTATAAATAGGTGTAAGGAAAAATTCTAAGCTGTTTATACATTATAAATATAAATATATGTAATTATATATTTAAATTATACATTAGTATATATTTAAATTAATATATAAATATACATAAAATAATTCATAATGACAAAATTTAATTTTTTTTATAGCAAATTAGATTTGTTTATACATAAATTATAACACAAAATAACATAACCATGTACATAACCATGTACAACATTAATATATATATATATATATAGAGAGAGAGAGAGATTTGGGATTAATCGATATTAAATCATAAAATATGATATGATTACTATAATATATAAATAAAATACCAACTGATGATGCCTTTGAGTCCACTTGAATCAATGAATTCCCTTATCTAGTTATGTTCGATCCATCAGATTGCAAGTCTGGAATCGTCGACCTTTTCTATCAAATAGTGTTTTTACTTAACTTGAGTTGATTTGAGATTCTTAAAATTAGAACTGATATAGGGATTAATTTCAGCCAGAAAACTTGAAAATTATGTCAGTCAAATGTTGTTTTTGATTAAGGGTTTAAAGATCCATATATTTAGCCTTTTACAAGATAGATATTAGGACAATCTCATTATCTATTCTCTCTTAAGCTTAGTTATCCATCTTCAGGTTTAATCCTAAGGTTTAGCTGCCTCCAATAACTTGTCAAAACTGAAATTTGCAATCCTAATGATGGTCTTTAAACTCAGTTAAGCCCAAGCCAAAATGATATGCAATTAAATATAATTTAATCGCTTATCGATATCGTATATCGATTGGTACATTTGTAACTATTGTAAATATATAACAATTTTTATTTCTCAAACCATTTTCAAATTTTACTTTAATATTTCATAAATTTCAATTAATTTAATTTATTCATAATAATTATAAGCTAATTAAATCATTCGGTCTTAAGAACATTCATCGTATTAGTTATGTAATTCTTGGGTGTGAATTTGGTCAGCGATTAATATCGAACTATTCTAATGTTAACGTTCACACGTCACTTAGCAGGTGGTGTGACATTATGACCAAATTTATTGCTTACTCAATTTCGATAAAATTTTATTTTAGTTTAATAGGCATTATCCGGTTGTGACAATTGTTTACACCAATTCTCTTTATCAAAACTATATCACTTTGGACTTATGGAATTTGGTAATGGTTAAAATTTCAACCTCATCCACATTCAACTTTATAGTCCAAATACAAAGACCTTGGTTCAATAATAACAACTATTATTAACCGAATTGCTCTGGCCAGAGTTTGATTTTGAGTTTACTGTGATACTAACCACATATAACTAAGGAGACGAATCTTCTCTTGAATAGTGCTTCATTTCCAATACTTCCACTCGACCCAACTATAATCACTCGATGGACGTCATGCCATGATTTGGCTATAATCAAAGCGGAGCTTTCATATTGAAGATCCACAATATTCTCAAGTCGAGAGAATGTCACATCGATATTTTCTGTTTGACCTTAGTTATATTAACCAACAAAAAATTATCGAGTGAGTCATTTCATAGTTATCCAATAACTATTAGTACGTAACCGGAGGGCCCCCCAGCAGTTATAAGTAATACACTGCCTAATATTTGGAGAGCGTTACATACTCCAGTCATAATGGATACATTGATATCCAATCTCGATGCATCTTGACTAGGAACATTTAAAATGGTATATTTGTTTCGTAATGATAAATTACTCACGGTTACAACACTTTGTAACTACTATCAGAAAATATACCATTTATGGATTTTTCTATTAAATATACTTTTAATTAATTTCATTAATTAATATAATCACATTATATCAAATATAAAATAGGAAGAAAATACCTTTTATTTCGAACAAGATTGGTCAATGAGTTAGATATATGTAACAAATTACATAATTGCCCCTAGGGTATACCCCTAACTCTATCAATCTCCCACTTGCACTTAGGGTCAATTATGGAATCTAATTCCAACTTCTTCAATCAGTTTTCTAAATACCAATTAGGTTAGTCCCTTAGTGCATGAGTATGCTATTATGTTTTAATTATCTACTTTGTCGATTAACTCTCTTTGACATTGATAATCTGCCTTTATCATGTGGAACGATTCAAAGTATGTGTTTCGGCTTCTAGTGAGCTTTAAGTTCTATCATGACCAATTTCATGACATTGTTATCTTATAATAATATTATGGGATTCTCAACATTTGGAATCGCCTTTGGCTCAATTATAAATTTGTGCATTTTTATCTATATACATTGGTTTATTATAGCACTATTCAAGTTAATGTTCTTAACATTTCGTTGAATCGACCGGAATCACTTTTATTTTGAAAAAAATTCAAATTAAAGATTTTAATTTAAAATTTATCATTGACATGATATACTCAATATCACTTATAAAAGTTTGTGTCCAAACGTGTTGAATATGCAATTATATGATTTTTGTTGGATGATAACAAACGTATATATATTCATTTAAATGTATTTGTTAATGTACTATTTTATTTTTCATATATTAAATAAATATTTGCTGAATAAAAATAAATAACACAGAATTTGAATTCAAACAGAAATTTTATTCAAACAAATATTTATTACAATCTTCGAATAGTACAAATTTCAAGCTCTCAATATATATATATATATACAATTTCAATTACAGTACAATTTTGATTACACCACGATTCACATTTACATTTGACCTCACTACATATCACTCATTCACTCAACTCGTACTAATCTTCAACTTCATTCCAATGTGAATCCAACATCAGAGCAATCTGCAAAAATATACATTGACGCAGTAAAATTGAAAATAAAATATTTTTGCAGCATAAAATAAAAAGTAAATTTTGAAAATAATATTTGCCTCAGTTATTTGGGTTGTTCATCATCATTTAATTTTTGAATTCATCATTCACGAACAACTTGTGACATACACAGTGTATCACTGTATATGCCACAAGGCCGTGCACACCGATATATACACTTGATAAAATTATAGGGACGGGTGAGCACAGGTCAAACCCAAAACGCCGGGTTCAACTCAAGTGCAATAAAAATAATGTCACAATTTTCAGCACAAGGTCAAATCCAAGCTACAAGATGGATTCAACAGGTGTAATTCGAAAAACAAATCCAAATGCAATCAAGTGGTCAAGACAGCTACACACAGTCTCAAGTGAAAGGTTAGACAGTCCATTCAGACCATCAAGCAAATGCATAACAGATGATGTCAACGAGACTCAAAATGTACATGAAACCAGCAAAAACAGATACAATATAATGCTACAGGTCTGAAACTGCACCAGACTAATATGGCAACATAGCAACACAGGTAGCAAGCAAGATCAACATAGCAGCTCATATATACAATAAACATAGAGGAAACTGGCATCAACTACAACAAATGAATTGTGCACATCAAACCATTTCAACAAGCATGTGTATGTATCAGTGTAGAAGGAAATGGCACCAAACCAAGTTCAAGTTATACAAGCAACTCAAACTCAACTGTAACAGAGACAAACAGAGTTCAACATGACTCGAAGTACAAGTTGATGCAAACATACATGAACACATATATAGGCAGTGCACATGTGCAGCAGACTACAAGTACAAGGCACAGTGCACCACTGACCATACAACAAAGTCATTACAATGACACAATAAACCAGATCAAAATAAACCAGATGAACACTGCAACATTGAAATGACAATATCAAGTCAATGCAGCAACCAAACCAACAGAACATGATGCAATGTAATATGAACCAGACACAATACTAACCAGAGCCAAGGCAGGAGAAACCAATATGCAGTGATACACGGTGATCAAGTGGTCTGCAACAATACCAAAATAAAGACATAAATGGAACCTGACTCGAAGCTACGCAATATGTAACCAGAATTAGTTCTGTAACCAGATGAACAAGACAGAGCTCCAAGTAGTTGATAATTAACATGAATCAAATAACTCGAGTACAACAAATGGAGATGAAAAACAAATTGCACCAAAGGAGTGACATGAACAATGCACAACAAGTATGCAAATGTGAAATTGGATCAAGCAAGTGCAGACACAAGTGGTACAAGACTGAACCCAACATCAGCAACAAATGAAATATAATGCACAAGAACAAAAAAAATGAAACTACAATGAACACAACATCATCGGGAATTTCAAATTAAGCGAGTCAGAGCCGAAGCCAAACATTATCACAATATCATAGAGCCAAAGTCAAAAAGACCAAAGATCGAACAGTGCAAATTCGAAATCGCGGTGGCCGAGTAAATTGACCGAGTCATAAATCAGGAACGTGAGTATCAAGTATCAAATTATACGAAATTGACAAAGTCGGAAAAATCATCAACATCAAAGCAATATTGAGTGGCCGAACAAATTCAAGGAAAAATAATTGACGAATTCATATGAAATATACGAACGAAAAATAAGGAGATCGAACTATATATAAACCCGTAATCATCATCGGTTGAAGAACAATCGAGTTCAAGAAAAACAAAGAATAATCATTCAACTCGAATCATCGATCGAGTTCAAGCAAGCAAATCAGAAGAAGCAAGAAGCATAAATTACATATCGAAGTCAGGAGTTGAACTCGATCAAAAATTGGGGCAGCCGTGTACAAAGCAAAGAGATCTACAATCGATTGTCAAAACAATCACGAGAACAACCCTTCTGATCGAATAACAGTCAGTGCCTTCAATTTTAGAAAACCCTAATTATTGAGGAACGAACTAAAAAGGACGAAGCCATTTTTCTCAAAGGACCGGTCGAACAACATAAAAGAGAAAAACGAAAAATCTAATTACACTGTGTTGTTGGGCCGGCTATATTGTTTTTGGGATCTAGTATATATTCCAATTAGGGTTTTTATTTTAAATTGTTTTTAAAATTTGTATTTCTCTTTTTAAACCATTGTAATTTCTAGTCGTGTGACTAGGGGACAAACTACATGGCGTAGTTTGAGAATTCGCAACTCAGTGGCTGAGTCATGGCAGGGTTTTGAGCGTAGAGTTAGGTTAGTCGGTAGCGGGTGTCGCGAGTTTACGTGTGTAAGCGTGTGACTACTTAATTTCTAGTACAAACCTTAGGGGCAGCACGTAGACAGGGTTTTGCCGAAGCTGGGTAAATTCTGTGTCGTCTATTTCTGCATTTATTATTCTGCTATTATTTGTGCTGCTATAATTTTGATTTATCTGTGTTGAAATAATTTTATAAGCTTCCGTAATTAATTTTTATAATTAACAGCATCACCTTATTCACCCCCTCCTCTAGGGTGAAATCGATTCTACAAAACATTCATCATAACGAGTTCGTTATTTCTATAAACAATTCCCTAGTATTTCATAAATATGCGAGAACACCTCAAACAACCATTTAGTAATGTAAATTTGGATTTTATATTTTCTCCATGTGTCAAATGCATAAACAAAACACAATATCATACACAACATTATCTGTATGATAACTCCTATTACTAATGCATATGGAATCCAACATACATTTTCTCTTTTTAATAGGGTGCTCTTGTATATCGTTTTGGGACGATCCCTATATCTTTTATACTCACTATAAAAGACATCATTTACGATCCAAAATTGAGTATTAAAACAACTAAAGTTGATTTTAATACAAGCATATCGTTAAAATCAACAACGTGTTGTTTACCTATAGTTTAGAAATATCAATGTACCTTTTAACGTTCTTTCTTATGAACACATGCTTCCTCTACACTCTGATTGAAAATCATACTATTTGATATTCTATAAAAATACTTATTCAATCTTGATGCTTATAAAATGATACATTCGTATCATTTCTTAGATCATATCCAAAGACTCACAAACCCAATATCGCTTCCATTGACTTCGAGACATTTTTGGTTAATATGTGTAGACGGCTTACTCTAAATCATTATTTAGAATTTTCTGTTTCAATACATAAGTACCAAACACTAAGTCTTATCGAGCGATAATTTTATGAGTAAATCTGAATTAACTTGATCATATCGAATACCAAATCTGTTATGCTAATTTCAACAATTGAAATTTGCGATATTATTCTTATCAACATTGCTCATTTAATTCCAACCACATTAGTCTTTCCAATAAAGACACAACCTCGGCCGATGGATCACGTCTCTTTGGTTACAACCACTAAAATCATATTTTAATAGCATACTTGGAATTCTTTCAGATTTGTGGATCATACCATATAGAGCCAACATTCTTAATGGTTTAATTGAATAAGCGAGGGTAATGTATATTTTCGACATTAATAAGAAACTCATAGCTTCTCTTCGATGTACGAGAATACTTATTAGACATTCTAATGTTATGTGTTCATTTAGGTTAGTTAATTTCACTTCATCTCATATAATTAGTTCTATCTTTGGATCAGATCCAATTCTATTTAACTACCAAAAATTTATCAAAGAAATTCCTTCACAATGAAGTTGATATATCTTGAAACAACAATTGTTTCTTAGTGCAAATAGAATAGGTATTCATAAATGCTTTATGAACCTTTTTATTTATAAAACTGATTTTAGTTTACAAAAATTATGTTTAAAACATAAATATGTCATTTGATAGACCTTTCCAATTTTTTTTTTGAAGATTCATACAAGATCCCTTATGAACAATTATTACGTGCAATCTTTCGACTCGCGCAACCTGCCAACTCTTTGGCCTAGCATATGTTGGGATTTCTTACAAACTCTTATCTTATATGATTTTATGAACTGTTGTTTAGATGAAATAATATCAACCTAGTGTACTACTCTTAAGTACATGACCTTATAGAAAGAAACTAACTCAACTTCACTCACAACTAATCGTAAATTGTCCAACAATGTCTGATTACTCCTTATCAATGCATCATTATGTATCACATTGAGGAATGACTTTGAGATTGAATCTATATTCATTTTTAGGTACATTTGGAACTCTTTCCAATATACTCACTTATCCGACCGAATCAAATCATTTTATTCTATTGCATGTTATTTTATTTATTTTTCTTTTATATTCTATGATTTTGTCATAAACTTACCACATGTGTATCTAATACAGATGTGTTAATGTTTGTAATAAATCATCAAAGAATATAACAAAGTATGTGGAACCCTTTTGGTATTAATAGACTTGTGATTGCATACATCAATCTATATAAATTCAAAGAGTTCATCAACTCTTATGATGCTCCCATTAAAAGCGTGCATAGACATTAACTATTTGAGATATAATTAACCTATATCATATGATTCATAATCATATAGTAAAATTATTTCTCAAAACTACGGCTTAGTTTATAATTCCAAAACAACTGTAAATAATATTAGATACATATGTATTTATATTGCATCACCTTTACTATGAAAACAAATTCCATAATATAGTTCTATTTCATAATGAATATTCATAATACTCATATTGAAATATAGTTATATCTATTTTTCAGTCAATACAAAAAATAAACATTATTTCACAAACAATGTTCGGTACATTTTACGAAAACAATTTTCATAATTTGATGCAATCATTAGGTGCTTTATGGCATGCTCTCACTATTTCCACCATTACTATAATAGCGTACTAAATTTAGAGGTCCACCATTCACTTATTGTTGATATGGTTTACTTATTTCATATGATGCAACTAATTTACAGTGGAGAGTTCTTTGATCAAATATCTTGTAACGACCCAGAATTTTTAGAAAATAAAATATGAATATTTAATTAATTTTAAATATTAATAAGTGAATTTATAAGTCAAATAAATTTTTATTTGAATTATTGGATTTAATTGAATAATTAAATCGATATTTTAATATGTTAAATTATGGAAATAATTGAAAATAGAGTTAAATATGATTGAAAATGATTTGTAAAATTTTATTTTATCATGTTAGAGTTAGAATGATATTTTAGAACTTTTAAAATTGAATTAAAAGTTTATTTGTGGGAATTGAATATTTTAATATTTAATAATCGACTGTAAAATAGCCAATTTTTGAACAGTCTCAGAATTGAACGAAACCAGTTCCATTGGATCCGTAATAGTTAGTTATTACCGGATTTCAAATTTCGTGTCAATCGGAGCTATCGTTTGATCGTGGCAGCTCGAAACGCATCGATTTATTTTTAATTTAAATTTGGCGAGCTAAAATAGCCATTTTTCAAAAAGTCTCGGATTTCGACGAAACCAGTTTCATCGGATCCGTAATGTGATATTATTGTAAGTTTTCAAATTTCAAGTCAATTGGATTTACCGTTTGTCCTGTACAAATTAAAACGCCTAGAAATCGATTTAAATCGGTTTAATTTAAATTGAGCGTTTGTAGCCATAACTCGCACATACTTCCGAATTAGCTTCCGAAACCTATTCCATTGTGTCCGGAACGCGGGGTAAACCTTAGAAACGTTGGTTACGGCGCGTGAATCGGAGTTCGGAATTCTCGGATGAATAGTGTCGTTCGAAATTCTATAAATAGGCACCCTTCTCTCTAAAAAAAAATAAAAAAAAAAATAAAATCAAAACCCTAAAAGAACGCAGCCGCCACCCTAGGTTCAACGGCCGAAAAAGTCCTAACTTCCTCCTTCCATTCCTCAAAATCTATTGATTATTTGCGAAAACTTTCAACATGAAAGATGTAGAGGGCAACGAGACGAAGAGATCCAACAGTCACTTTTCCTTATCGTCGTCGTTTGGTGGCGTTTATGGCCCGCGTTCATAGCCGTTAATCACGCAAATTCGAGCATCATAGGGTGGCCGAGTTGCACGTGCTTGCTGGTGAGGGTGGAGCTCGACGTCGGCTTCAAGATGGTGGTCTCTGATCATACTGGAAGCGAGTGTGGTGTTAGCAAAATTTAACCCTAATGGAAGAGATGGGTTCGGCGGCTTCGTGAATGGCCTGTAGGGTTTGCACGCGGGTTTGGGAGAGATGAAGGGGAACGGTCGTGATGGCTTTGCTTTGGATCCTACGGCTCTGATTTGCGTAGGTTGATAATAAAAAAAAATATGTAAATTATTTATATTATGATTGTTCAAAACTTTAAAATATGATAACTCTCTCATGCGAGGTCGGAAAATTACGAATCTTTTTGCGTTGGAATCGTATGGACGAGCACTACACGATGGAGTTGTTTTGGAGTCGTTTGGAGTTAGTGAGAATTTTGGATAAAATTAAACGCGCGTTTAATTTTATTCGAAATAAATCGCTAAAACGGAATTGAAATCAAGGTGAGAACTTCTCACTCAATCGAAATGGTTTCGATTTTATTTTAAATAGTTAGATTTAAAATATTTGAATGCATGTTTGAATGATGATTGTTATGTATTGATTGTTAAAATAGACATTATACGCCGTTAGTAAGCGGATGTTATTTATTAAAAACATATACCGCGAATATTTCATAAACAGTGAAATTGGTATTATATATAATAGCAATATATATATTGGCATATGTATATATTGGAGTTATTGATTTCCCGCATTTATTTGTTTAGCGGATGAGACCCTATTACGCCGTTATTAAGCGGATAATATTTAATAAGAACATATACCGCGATAATTTCGTACTGGAGCGAAATTGGTATTGTGCTAATGTTTGTGGATGAAGGAAAACAGGTTGGAGGGATCCAACTGGATTCCTCAACAGTATTTATTTGATTTCAGATATTTTGATATTTGATGGATTATCATATTGATATATGATATCGTTGTTGTCGTGATTGACTATTTGGTATGTAGCATCATTGGACCAAACTTTGAAAATTTAAAATGATTTTTAAAAGTGATCTTTGAAAATATACTATATTTTTGGAATTGATCCATGTTAAATAAATAAACGTTATAATTTTTAATGTTATAAAAATTATGATTTTTGAGAAATATAGTTAAAAACTGATTTTTGAGAATATGATGCTAATGATTTTATAAAGTAGTTTAAATTGGATTTTTGAATTTATTATGAAAAGTTTAGATATAGGATTTATAAAATTTAATTATTTTATGAATCAAAAATGGTGAAATAATAAAGGAGATTAAAGATGTTTTGAAGAATAATATAAATTGATTTATATTAAGAGATTTATAAAGGGATATTTATAAATTGAAATATAGACATTATAAAACGAGTTTTTATAAGAGTTTGAATGACGTGAAAATGAATTTCATAATTGTATGGAATTTATAGGATTTTAAACAGTGAGGTTATAAATGAAATTTTATAAACAGTAGGTTTATAAAATTTATAAAGATATTGAAAGAATGAATTTTGGATAAATAAACAATCTTATAAGTTATAAGATTTATGATTTGGAAAGTCTTTAAAAGAACGATTTTGTAAAGTAATCGTTTTATAAGCATTTAACTTATAATGTGAATTTTTGGTCTATAATTGAGTTGTAAACTGGAATAGGTGAATAAAAGAATTTATAAAAAGGAATTTTTTATAAATAAATAGAAATGGAATTTATAAACGTTGTTTTATAAATTCGAAAACGACTTATTTTGATAAGTAAATTGCTGAAACCTATTAATGGAGTTATATTCACATTTTTGAATCGTGAATAATCCTTTGAATTAAAATGAATAAAAGGATGAAATTTGTTAACAAAGAATATTCACGTTTTTGAATTGTGAACAATATGTTAAAGAAAACGTTTAGAATGTGATGTTTTAAATAGAATTAAAATGATCTAACGATGTTTTAAATGTGTTGAGATTCGAAACCATAGATTTCAACATCTATTGTTGAAATAGACGTTTTCGAGAAATAAAAGGAAATAGTGGACTATAACACTGTTGTTATAGTAAATGATTTCCGAAAGGAAATGTTTTGTATAGTATTGGGATTTATATATCGATTTTAATTTCGAATCCCTATACTAGTGATTTTGGGTTGTTGTAACGATGTTTTACGCAACATTCGTTTTGGCCCAAATAAATATGTTTAAGAGAATGATTTCCTTAAAGAATGAAATATATACTTAATTTCGATTTAAGTATATTGAATATTTTCCAAGTGTTGAAAATAAATAAAAATTGTGAATTACTTATGAATAAATAAGTATGGAAATGTTTTTCCAATATGAAGTGATATTTAGAATCTATCTTTTTGAAGATAAATTGAAAATGGATAATTGAAATCGTATATCAATAGATATTGTGAAATATAAATTCACTATTGAATTTATAAAGGAAAGGAAAATTTGTTTAAAGTAAATATTGATTTATTTTTAAAGTGTGAAATTATATATCTTGTAAAGATATTTTGTGAAATAAATAATTTGGAAAATTATTTGGAATCTGGTGATGTTGTGCATATCCATTGATAGTTCAATAACCGACTATCAATATTTCCCTTTGAATGGGTAATTGATGTGATTTGTTTGAATGTGAAAGCCACACTTATTTTTGAATAAGCGCTCACTATTCGGGTTAACCGGGAAAGGACCATGGGGTCGTATAACCCATTCCGAATATGTGATACGTCGTTATGAATTGCATTTGAAGATCGGTGTAGAAGACCGGATATTTGCGAGAGCGATAGGATGACCTGTCGATTGACTCTGCACCGAGTAGCTTCGGTATTGAGTTCTCCATATGTGATGGTGAATCCGATCAGGATTGTGAATATCCGGATTGCAAGGACTTCTTTGTAAGTGCCTTCGGTTTTGTTCGAGCCCGGAACAGACTTGTATGGATTGTATGTCTGACGTTACAAATTGAGATATAAAGCAGATTTCTTTCAAATATATTTCTGTTGGTGGCGGAGAATTTATTCTTTTAGCTTAACACCCTTCTCTGAGACGTACGTGCTCGGAGGTTATATAGTTGAAGTTATCAGCGATATATTCCCAATTTGGTAATGTGGCATGCTCAAAATCTCTGAGACGTACGCTGGTTACGGCACGTGAATCGGAGTTCGGAATTCTCGGATGAATAGTGTCGTTCGAAATTCTATAAATAGGCACCCTTCTCTCTAAAAAAAATAATAATAAATAAAATCAAAACCCTAAAAGAACGCAGCCGCCACCCTAGGTTCAACGGCCGAAAAAGTCCTAACTTCCTCCTTCCATTCCTCAAAATCTATTGATTATTTGCGAAAATTTTCAACATGAAAGATGTAGAGGGCAACGAGACGAAGAGATCCAACGGTCACTTTTCCTTATCGTCGTCGTTTGGTGGCGTTTATGGCCCGCGTTCATAGCCGTTAATCACGCAAATTCGAGCATCATAGGGTGGCCGAGTTGCACGTGCTTGCTGGTGAGGGTGGAGCTCGACGTCGGCTTCAAGATGGTGGTCTCTGATCATACTGGAAGCGAGTGTGGTGTTAGCAAAATTTAACCCTAATGGAAGAGATGGGTTCGGCGGCTTCGTGAATGGCCTGTAGGGTTTGCACGCGGGTTTGGGAGAGATGAAGGGGAACGGTCGTGATGGCTTTGCTTTGGATCCTACGGCTCTGATTTGCGTAGGTTGATAATAAAAAGAAATATGTAAATTATTTATATTATGATTGTTCAAAACTTTAAAATATGATAACTCTCTCATGCGAGGTCGGAAAATTACGAATCTTTTTGCGTTGGAATCGTATGGACGAGCACTACGCGATGGAATTGGTTTGGAGTCGTTTGGAGTTAGTGAGAATTTTGGGTAAAATTAAACGCGCGTTTAATTTTATTCGAAATAAATCGCTAAAACGGAATTGAAATCAAGGTGAGAACTTCTCACTCAATCGAAATGGTTTCGATTTTATTTTAAATAGTTAGATTTAAAATATTTGAATGCATGTTTGAATGATGATTGTTATGTATTGATTGTTAAAATAGACATTATACGCCGTTAGTAAGCGGATGTTATTTATTAAAAACATATACCGCGAATATTTCATAAACAGTGAAATTGGTATTATATATAATAGCAATATATATATATATTGGCATATGTATATATTGGAGTTATTGATTTCCCGCATTTATTTGTTTAGCGAATGAGACCCTATTACGCCGTTATTAAGCGGATAATATTTAATAAGAACATATACCGCGATAATTTCGTACTGGAGCGAAATTGGTATTGTGCTAATGTTTGTGGATGCAGGAAAACAGGTAGGAGGGATCCAACTGGATTCCCTAACAGTATTTATTTGATTTCAGATATTTTGATATTTGATGGATTATCATATTGTATATGATATCGTTGTTGTCGTGATTGACTATTTGGTATGTAGCATCATTGGACCAAACTTTGAAAATTTAAAAATGATTTTTAAAAGTGATCTTTGAAAATATACTATATTTTTGGAATTGATCCATGTTAAATAAATAAACGTTATAATTTTTAATGTTATAAAAATTATGATTTTAGAGAAATATAGTTAAAAACTGATTTTTGAGAATATGATGCTAATGATTTTATAAAGTAGTTTAAATTGGATTTTTGAATTTATTATGAAAATTTAAATATAGGATTTATAAAATTTAATTATTTTATGAATCAAAAATGGTGAAATAATAAAGGAGATTAAAGATGTTTTAAAGAATAATATAAATTGATTTATATTAAGAGATTTATAAAGGGATATTTATAAATTGAAATATAGACATTATAAAACGAGTTTTTATAAGAGTTTGAATGAAGTGAAAATGAATTTCATAATTGTATGGAATTTATAGGATTTTAAACAGTGAGGTTATAAATGAAATTTTATAAACAGTAGGTTTATAAAATTTATAAAGATATTGAAAGAATGAATTTTGGATAAATAAACAATCTTATAAGTTATAAGATTTATGATTTGGAAAGTCTTTAAAAGAACGATTTTGTAAAATAATCGTTTTATAAGCATTTAACTTATAATGTGAATTTTTGGTCTATAATTGAGTTATAAACTGGAATAGGTGAATAAAAGAATTTATAAAAAGAAATTTTTTTATAAATAAATAGAAATGGAATTTATAAACGTTGTTTTATAAATTCGAAAACGACTTATTTTGATAAGTAAATTGCTGAAACCTATTAATGGAGTTATATTCACATTTTTGAATCGTGAATAATCCTTTGAATTAAAATGAATAAAAGGATGAAATTTGTTAACAAAGAATATTCACGTTTTTGAATTGTGAACAATATGTTAAAGAAAACGTTTAGAATGTGATGTTTTAAATAGAATTAAAATGATCTAACGATGTTTTAAATGTGTTGAGATTCGAAACCATAGATTTCAACATCTATTGTTGAAATAGACGTTTTCGAGAAATAAAAGGAAATAGTGGACTATAACACTGTTGTTATAGTAAATGATTTCCGAAAGGAAATGTTTTGTATAGTATTGGGATTTATATATCGATTTTAATTTCGAATCCCTATACTAGTGATTTTGGGTTGTTGTAACGATGTTTTACGCAACATTCGTTTTGGCCCAAATAAATATGTTTAAGAGAATGATTTCCTTAAAGAATGAAATATATACTTAATTTCGATTTAAGTATATTGAATATTTTCCAAGTGTTGAAAATAAATAAAAATTGTGAATTACTTATGAATAAATAAGTATGGAAATGTTTTTCCAATATGAAGTGATATTTAGAATCTATCTTTTTGAAGATAAATTGAAAATGGATAATTGAAATCGTATATCAATAGATATTGTGAAATATAAATTCACTATTGAATTTATAAAGGAAAGGAGAATTTGTTTAAAAGTAAATATTGATTTATTTTTAAAGTGTGAAATTATATATCTTGTAAAGATATTTTGTGAAATAAATAATTTGAAAAATTATTTGGAATCTGGTGGTGTTGTGCATATCCATTGATAGTTCAATAACCGACTATCAATATTTCCCTTTGAATGGGTAATTGATGTGATTTGTTTGAATGTGAAAGCCACACTTATTTTTGAATAAGCGCTCACTATTCGGGTTAACCGGGAAAGGACCATGGGGTCGTATAACCCATTCCGAATATGTGATACGTCGTTATGAATTGCATTTGAAGATCGGTGTAGAAGACCGGATATTTGCGAGAGCGATAGGATGACCTGTCGATTGACTCTGCACCGAGTAGCTACGGTATTGAGTTCTCCATATGTGATGGTGAATCCGATCAGGATTGTGAATATCCGGATTGCAAGGACTTCTTTGTAAGTGCCTTCGGTTTTGTTCGATCCCGGAACAGACTTGTATGGATTGCATGTCTGACGTTACAAATTGAGATATAAAGCAGATTTATTTCAAATATATTTCTGTTGATGGCGGAGAATTTATTCTTTTAGCTTAACACTCTTCTCTGAGACGTACGTGCTCGGAGGTTATATAGTTGAAGTTATCAGCGATATATTCCCAATTTGGTAATGTGGCATGCTGAGTGTAGCTGTAAATGATCATTGTGTTGATTATTTGTGATAGGATCGTTTATTTGATCGTCTATCCTTGTGATCATTGTGTTGATCATTTGTTGACCCAAAGCATGGCTTTTGTATAAAGTATGTTTTTGTGGACGTGACTTCGTCGAGCCTCACACCCCGTGAATGGTCAAAACAGGAAAGAAGCAGCAAGGTTATGAGGGGTAGCACCCTTTAGGATGTGCCCATTTCCTTCTGGAAAAGGGTGGTATCATGGTATGGAGCCCAGATACTTACTCATGTTGAAAACACTTTGTTATGATTGTGTGAATTGATTACGAGCGCTCGGTGATAAAGGTCCCAAAGGACCGGGGGATGGCATATTCGGTCAGTTGTTACTCAGTTAGGGGTAACCCGGCCTTGTGTTGGTAGAGATCCGGTTTGGTTCTCGGGGATGTCCATCCAGAGGCATTCTCATGTGGCAATGGGAAGTTCCTTGGCCTGATCATTCGTTGGAAATCCAGTTCCCAATACGAAACTTGTACGGTATTAGTTGTAGAACCTGCCATTCACTTATGGTGGTCACCACTATTTGGATGGTAGCTATAATAGGCATAGTTCGAAATGTCTATGTTGGCTAAGATTTATATTCTACTTTCAAAATGAATTTTTTCCCTACACTATGCACTAATAATAATATGAAATGTTCTTTTAATGCGTATCAAGCATCTTTGACTATCATAAGGAGAAATCTCCTCCGATTCTGCGTTTGCATTGTGTGTGTGTGCGGGAGGCCTTATGGTAGTCTCATTTTTAAAAGCATTGCGAATGGAATTTAAAAATATTCCTCTATTTTGATTTTAAAGATAAATAAACTGTTTTGAGTTCTCACACCAGTCACATGACTGACTTGGAGTTTATTGTTTTCCTTCCTAAACTCTGGGTGCCCACAAATTTCCACACGGGCAGTTAAGAGTTAAGGTTTATCAGGATATTCTGGATATTCTGGAGTTGCTGGAGGCAAGCTGGATGGCTTGGCGTATTATTTATATAGTATTTCTTTTTCCGCTGCACTGTTTGTTGTTGTTATACACACTGATGATATGATGTAATGAAATGTAATGTAATAACTGATATAGTTCTTTGTTTAAAGATTATTCATTTATTATTATATGTTGTTCCGCTGCGAATTGTGAGATTCTGATGTTGTTCTGTTGTTTCCTGTTCTGTTCTATGTTCTTTTCTCTATTTTCCTTTTCCCTATCTCTCTCTCTTCTATCTTTTCCCTCTTCTATTTTCTATTTTCTTTTCTCTCTATTTTCTATCTTCTCTCTTCTTCTCTTCTCTTTTCATAAATTCTTTTCAAAACCCATAACTATTCGGTTTTTCGGCAACGAAAATCCGCGTACGTTACATTTGGTATCAGAGCTTATGGTTAAGCGACAACCATGGTTCTGTTGGGTATTACTCATTAGAGATAGAGTCAGCAGTACTCTAGAATGAGTTTGAGTGTAATAATAGCTATGAGAGCGTATTTGTTAGTGAATATAAATTGTTTTATATTGTGATGATTGGTTTGTTGAGTGGCATATGAACTTTCGTCAGCGTGGTCTGCAAAACTATGCCGAAGGGGTTTCTAAACACTTGAATAGAACAATTCGACACAGTATTGTTTTAAATTGGGTAAATGAAATAATTTTACCTTGATTATATTTTATATATATAAAGGAATAATTTTTCAGAATTATTAAAGTATATGTAAGTTGATTGTTAGGTTGTTTGAATAATCTAAATAAAGAAATAATTGTATAAGTATAAAGAATTATAAGAATTGAATTATAATTAAAGTGATTTACAATTGTGAAATAAACTTATATATATATATATAAGAAGTGAAATTATTTGAATATATTTATGAATATGAGTTGTAAATGAAAGTGAATTCAAAGATAAATGAAATTCAACTTTTGAAATTGAATTGAATTAATGGATTAAATGTTAATCAATTGAATGTGAATTAAATTGATATGGAATAATGAATGTAAGTGAAGAAAAGGAATTTGGTTGTAATGAATAAACATTGGTTGTTATATGATTGTTAGTTGATTGTATATAATTCATTAAGTGTTAATGAAATTGAAAGCTAAATCAATTGAAATTCAAATTAGAAGTAAATAAATTTGAATAGAATTGAATTTGATTTGGAAGTGAACCAGCTTGAATATGAATTAGTGAATGCAAACTAATTAAAATTGAATAAGAATGAATGTTAGTAAACATCCACTATAAATGAATCAAATGTGATTAAATTGAAAAACCTATTTCATTGAATATTATGAGAATATGAATGAATATTTATTGGTTATGAATGTTAGTTGGTTGATGTTTGCATTTGTTGTTTTGTTTCATTTGATATGTTTGACATATATAGTTATTATGTTGCTATATGTTGTATATCGATACTATTGTCCATATGCATGTTCTCATGTTGTTTGTTGAGTGTTTAGTAGGTGTGGATCGCGTTTGCTTCGCATTTGGAGCTCGCTTTTGCGCTATATTAGCCGTATATGCTCGCTAATAAAATATAAGGTACATATCTCGGATTACATACCGTACTTTTATACTTTTTTCCCTTCGGGATGCCTCATTACTTGATGAGATGTATATTTGTGATATATATACTGTCATTTTTTTTTTCGGATCGAGCCGCGCAAAGGAGACTATGACGAATTTTTCCGAAAATTTAAGGCGTTAGAAAAAATTTGAGAAAATTGGGAAAATTTGGAAAACTTTAACTTTGATTTGAAATTGAAAGTTAAACAATAGTAGTTGTTTTTGAAAAGATAACTAAGTATGATTTGAAAACATAGTAAAGATTTGTAAGAAGTTTAATTATGAATTTTGGGAAAATTAATAAATTCTGTAACTTTTCTTACTAATAATTTCGAGGACGAAATTCTTTTAAGGGGGAAATATTGTAACGACCCAGAATTTTTAGAAATTAAAATATGAATATTTAATTAATTTTAAATATTAATAAGTGAATTTATAAGTCAAATAAATTTTTATTTGAATTATTGGATTTAATTGAATAATTAAATCGATATTTTAATATGTTAAATTATGGAAATAATTGAAAATAGAGTTAAATATGATTGAAAATGATTTGTAAAATTTTATTTTATCATGTTAGAGTTAGAATGATATTTTAGAACTTTTAAAATCGAATTAAAAGTTTATTTGTGGGAATTGAATATTTTAATATTTAATAATCGACTGTAAAATAGCCAATTTTTGAACAGTCTCAGAATTGAACGAAACCAGTTCCATTGGATCCGTAATAGTTAGTTATTACCGGATTTCAAATTTCGTGTCAATCGGAGCTATCGTTTGATCGTGGCAGCTCGAAACGCATCGATTTATTTTTAATTTAAATTTGGCGAGCTAAAATAGCCATTTTTCAAAAAGTCTCGGATTTCGACGAAACCAGTTTCATCGGATCCGTAATGTGATATTATTGTAAGTTTTCAAATTTCAAGTCAATTGGATTTACCGTTTGTCCTGTACAAATTAAAACGCCTAGAAATCGATTTAAATCGGTTTAATTTAAATTGAGCGTTTGTAGCCATAACTCGCACATACTTCCGAATTAGCTTCCGAAACCTGTTCCATTGTGTCCGGAACGCGGGGTAAACCTTAGAAACGTTGGTTACGGCGCGTGAATCGGAGTTCTGAATTCTCGGATGAATAGTGTCGTTCGAAATTCTATAAATAGGCACCCTTCTCTCTAAAAAAAAATAAAAAAAAAAATAAAATCAAAACCCTAAAAGAATGCAGCCGCCACCCTAGGTTCAACGGCCGAAAAAGTCCTAACTTCCTCCTTCCATTCCTCAAAATCTATTGATTATTTGCGAAAACTTTCAACATGAAAGATGTAGAGGGCAACGAGACGAAGAGATCCAACAGTCACTTTTCCTTATCGTCGTCGTTTGGTGGCGTTTATGGCCCGCGTTCATAGCCGTTAATCACGCAAATTCGAGCATCATAGGGTGGCCGAGTTGCACGTGCTTGCTGGTGAGGGTGGAGCTCGACGTCGGCTTCAAGATGGTGGTCTCTGATCATACTGGAAGCGAGTGTGGTGTTAGCAAAATTTAACCCTAATGGAAGAGATGGGTTCGGCGGCTTCGTGAATGGCCTGTAGGGTTTGCACGCGGGTTTGGGAGAGATGAAGGGGAACGGTCGTGATGGCTTTGCTTTGGATCCTACGGCTCTGATTTGCGTAGGTTGATAATAAAAAAAAATATGTAAATTATTTATATTATGATTGTTCAAAACTTTAAAATATGATAACTCTCTCATGCGAGGTCGGAAAATTACGAATCTTTTTGCGTTGGAATCGTATGGACGAGCACTACACGATGGAGTTGTTTTGGAGTCGTTTGGAGTTAGTGAGAATTTTGGATAAAATTAAACGCGCGTTTAATTTTATTCGAAATAAATCGCTAAAACGGAATTGAAATCAAGGTGAGAACTTCTCACTCAATCGAAATGGTTTCGATTTTATTTTAAATAGTTAGATTTAAAATATTTGAATGCATGTTTGAATGATGATTGTTATGTATTGATTGTTAAAATAGACATTATACGCCGTTAGTAAGCGGATGTTATTTATTAAAAACATATACCGCGAATATTTCATAAACAGTGAAATTGGTATTATATATAATAGCAATATATATATATTGGCATATGTATATATTGGAGTTATTGATTTCCCGCATTTATTTGTTTAGCGGATGAGACCCTATTACGCCGTTATTAAGCGGATAATATTTAATAAGAACATATACCGCGATAATTTCGTACTGGAGCGAAATTGGTATTGTGCTAATGTTTGTGGATGCAGGAAAACAGGTTGGAGGGATCCAACTGGATTCCTCAACAGTATTTATTTGATTTCAGATATTTTGATATTTGATGGATTATCATATTGATATATGATATCGTTGTTGTCGTGATTGACTATTTGGTATGTAGCATCATTGGACCAAACTTTGAAAATTTAAAATGATTTTTAAAAGTGATCTTTGAAAATATACTATATTTTTGGAATTGATCCATGTTAAATAAATAAACGTTATAATTTTTAATGTTATAAAAATTATGATTTTTGAGAAATATAGTTAAAAACTGATTTTTGAGAATATGATGCTAATGATTTTATAAAGTAGTTTAAATTGGATTTTTGAATTTATTATGAAAAGTTTAGATATAGGATTTATAAAATTTAATTATTTTATGAATCAAAAATGGTGAAATAATAAAGGAGATTAAAGATGTTTTGAAGAATAATATAAATTGATTTATATTAAGAGATTTATAAAAGGATATTTATAAATTGAAATATAGACATTATAAAACGAGTTTTTATAAGAGTTTGAATGACGTGAAAATGAATTTCATAATTGTATGGAATTTATAGGATTTTAAACAGTGAGGTTATAAATGAAATTTTATAAACAGTAGGTTTATAAAATTTATAAAGATATTGAAAGAATGAATTTTGGATAAATAAACAATCTTATAAGTTATAAGATTTATGATTTGGAAAGTCTTTAAAAGAACGATTTTGTAAAGTAATCGTTTTATAAGCATTTAACTTATAATGTGAATTTTTGGTCTATAATTGAGTTGTAAACTGGAATAGGTGAATAAAAGAATTTATAAAAAGGAAATTTTTTATAAATAAATAGAAATGGAATTTATAAACGTTGTTTTATAAATTCAAAAACGACTTATTTTGATAAGTAAATTGCTGAAACCTATTAATGGAGTTATATTCACATTTTTGAATCGTGAATAATCCTTTGAATTAAAATGAATAAAAGGATGAAATTTGTTAACAAAGAATATTCACGTTTTTGAATTGTGAACAATATGTTAAAGAAAACGTTTAGAATGTGATGTTTTAAATAGAATTAAAATGATCTAACGATGTTTTAAATGTGTTGAGATTCGAAACCATAGATTTCAACATCTATTGTTGAAATAGACGTTTTCGAGAAATAAAAGGAAATAGTGGACTATAACACTGTTGTTATAGTAAATGATTTCCGAAAGGAAATGTTTTGTATAGTATTGGGATTTATATATCGATTTTAATTTCGAATCCCTATACTAGTGATTTTGGGTTGTTGTAACGATGTTTTACGCAACATTCGTTTTGGCCCAAATAAATATGTTTAAGAGAATGATTTCCTTAAAGAATGAAATATATACTTAATTTCGATTTAAGTATATTGAATATTTTCCAAGTGTTGAAAATAAATAAAAATTGTGAATTACTTATGAATAAATAAGTATGGAAATGTTTTTCCAATATGAAGTGATATTTAGAATCTATCTTTTTGAAGATAAATTGAAAATGGATAATTGAAATCGTATATCAATAGATATTGTGAAATATAAATTCACTATTGAATTTATAAAGGAAAGGAGAATTTGTTTAAAGTAAATATTGATTTATTTTTAAAGTGTGAAATTATATATCTTGTAAAGATATTTTGTGAAATAAATAATTTGGAAAATTATTTGGAATCTGGTGATGTTGTGCATATCCATTGATAGTTCAATAACCGACTATCAATATTTCCCTTTGAATGGGTAATTGATGTGATTTGTTTGAATGTGAAAGCCACACTTATTTTTGAATAAGCGCTCACTATTCGGGTTAACCGGGAAAGGACCATGGGGTCGTATAACCCATTCCGAATATGTGATACGTCGTTATGAATTGCATTTGAAGATCGGTGTAGAAGACCGGATATTTGCGAGAGCGATAGGATGACCTGTCGATTGACTCTGCACCGAGTAGCTTCGGTATTGAGTTCTCCATATGTGATGGTGAATCCGATCAGGATTGTGAATATCCGGATTGCAAGGACTTCTTTGTAAGTGCCTTCGGTTTTGTTCGAGCCCGGAACAGACTTGTATGGATTGTATGTCTGACGTTACAAATTGAGATATAAAGCAGATTTCTTTCAAATATATTTCTGTTCGTGGCGGAGAATTTATTCTTTTAGCTTAACACCCTTCTCTGAGACGTACGTGCTCGGAGGTTATATAGTTGAAGTTATCAGCGATATATTCCCAATTTGGTAATGTGGCATGCTGAGTGTAGCTGTAAATGATCATTGTGTTGATTATTTGTGATAGGATCGTTTATTTGATCGTATATCCTTGTGATCATTGTGTTGATCATTTGTTGACCCAAAGCATGGCTTTTGTATAAAGTATGTTTTTGTGGACGTGACTTCGTCGAGCCTCACACCCCGTGAATGGTCAAAACAGGAAAGAAGCAGCAAGGTTATGAGGGGTAGCACCCTTTAGGATGTGTCCATTTCCTTCTGGAAAAGGGTGGTATCATGGTATGGAGCCCAGATACTTACTCATGTTGAAAACACTTTGTTATGATTGTGTGAATTGATTACGAGCGCTCGGTGATAAAGGTCCCAAAGGACCGGGGGATGGCATATTCGGTCAATTGTTACTCAGTTAGGGGTAACCCGGCCTTGTGTTGGTAGAGATCCGGTTTGGTTCTCGGGGATGTCCATCCAGAGGCATTCTCATGTGGCAATGGGAAGTTCCTTGGCCTGATCATTCGTTGGAAATCCAATTCTCAATACGAAACTTGTACGGTATTAGTTGTAAAACCTGCCATTCACTTATGGTGGTCACCACTATTTGGATGGTAGCTATAGTAGGCATAGTTCGAAATGTCTATGTTGGCTAAGATTTATATTCTACTTTCAAAATGAATTTTTTCCCTACACTATGCACTAATAATAATATGAAATGTTCTTTTAATGCGTATCAAGCATCTTTGACTATCATAAGGAGAAATCTCCTCCGATTCTGCGTTTGCATTGTGTGTGTGTGCGGGAGGCCTTATGGTAGTCTCATTTTTAAAAGCATTGCGAATGGAATTTAAAAATATTCCTCTATTTTGATTTTAAAGATAAATAAACTGTTTTGAGTTCTCACACCAGTCACATGACTGACTTGGAGTTTATTGTTTTCCTTTCTAAACTCTGGGTGCCCACAAATTTCCACACGGGCAGTTAAGAGTTAAGGTTTATCAGGATATTCTGGATATTCTGGAGTTGCTGGAGGCAAGCTGGATGGCTTGGCGTATTATTTATATAGTATTTCTTTTTCCGCTGCACTGTTTGTTGTTGTTGTACACTCTGATGATATGATGTAATGAAATGTAATGTAATAACTGATATAGTTCTTTGTTTAAAGATTATTCATTTATTATTATATGTTGTTCCGCTGCGAATTGTGAGATTCTGATGTTGTTCTGTTGTTTCCTGTTCTGTTCTATGTTCTTTTCTCTATTTTCCTTTTCCCTATCTCTCTCTCTTCTATCTTTTCCCTCTTCTATTTTCTATTTTCTTTTCTCTCTATTTTCTATCTTCTCTATTCTTCTCTTCTCTTTTCATAAATTCTTTTCAAAACCCATAACTATTCGGTTTTTCGGCAACGAAAATCCGCGTACGTTACATATCTTGAACTCAAAGAAATAAACGTTATAGAAAACAATTTTCTATATGAAAATACATTTCAGAATAAAAATCATATTTCATATTCCAGTATTAAATATCAATTATTATTGCAATTCTTGTTTCCAATGTTTCTCTATGAAGCAGAAGTGACTATTCATTCTCTTCATTCCAACTTTACCTTAAATTACATCTATTCTTATATATTCGCTTTTCTTTCAAATGGTCAAACAAGATAACCTTACTGCAATATCATAACAAACTTTTTACAAAAGCGCATTCGATTATTCTTAAAATTTAAGACATCAAATATGTTGCGCTTTATGTAAACCGATTAAGATGATATTTTAGCAATCGAGCTCTTAGATGTATCTCATAGTTTATGGTGTTTTGTTATATTAACATAATATGATCCTTTTGAAATCATTTAAGTTGAATACACGATCTTAAAATACTGTTCATTGGCTTACTTCAAATGAACTAACTTCATCGAAATATTGTACCATACAATCTATGACTGTTTGCCATATAACATTTATATGTGAAAGTACATGGATCAAATATCCATAGTCTTGAATTGCATTTAGAGTTCAAAAACTCATAAAATGCAATACACCGTCTAAACCAAATAAACATATAAGTGACCAACTTACAAATGTATTAAGTAGTTGAAATTAGGCACTTGTATGGGTATAGAAACAATATATAACATGCAATTAGAATAATTAGTAAGTATATATTATATTTCTATTTGTCAAGTTTCAATTCAGTTTGTTTATATATGTTAATTGACAAACGTTTTATCAATCATAGTAAATGCACAAATTTATCATTGTAGATAATTATAACATTATATGGCATATGTTCTTACTATATTCGAAAGGTTAAATGTTACCATTTCATTTTTCTAATAAGGCTCCCACTAGTCTTTTATGTTTCTCCAAATCCTAAGATGAAACATAGATGTCTTACAACTTCACTAGTGGGTGTTAGGACTTGTTTATTTTGTATTCTGACCTTAACTTTGCTCAACAAATCATAGCCCCGTAAACGATGGATAACTCCTTACTGGTTCAGAAACTACTCCTAACCCATTTTTCCTTGTTCTAATCTCATTTCGATCTTGAGTTTGCTCAACAAATCGAAAGAGATTATTCACCCATACCTACCATATCGTGGTGGACTAAGTATATTATATGTATCTTGAGTTTGCTCAATAAATACATATAGTTATCTTGCCTCATCTGTTTAATATATTAATAATACAACGCATAACATCCCTAGCTTGAGTTTGCTCAACAACTAAAGAGTATGTAAGTAATTTACTAATATATATATATATATATATATATGGTCAACGACAACATTATATTGAAGATTCATAATCTTCAATATATATATATTGAGTTATATCGACTTATAGAATAATATATTTCTTATGAAATACCCTAGTGATTCAAGTGTCAGACACATCAAAAATCATGGTATATGTACATTTACATATATATTTATTTCTCAAGTCTATTTGGGTTTCTTTAATGTTCCACATTTAGTTTATACACATATCATATAAGTTTTATTATTATATAACTTTAATATTTCATATTACTTATATGATAGTTTTACATATAATATATCATTAATTAAATCTTATCTAATTAGTTTTAAATTCATGTTCCAATATAACTTTTATGTTGGACATATCTACTATAACATTTATAGTGTAACACACATATATCATATATATGTGTATTTTATTTAATTAATTAAACTTTAATTAATTAATTCAATTAAACAATTTTTATTAAAATCTATTAATTTCAAAATGTATCTTGTATACATAAATGTATACTTATGTTATCTTAAACATTTTAAAATAAAATATCATATATCAACATATATAATACATGAATATATACATTAGTTAACATATTTAATTTATTTATTTTATTAATCTTATTAATAAATATAAAATTTAAAATTATTATATAAATATTTTCGAACAATTTGAAAATATCATTATCCTTTCAAACATTTTGAAAACTTATGCAGTATTATAATTTTTATAATAAACATTGTTTACTTTGAATTTAACTATTAAATTTAAAATCTTTAACATTAATTTTCAAAATGATTTTGAAAATTAGCCCGAGGCCCAAATTAAGTTGGGCCTTTTCTATTAGGAGCAACCTTTGGGCTCACTTTACCTTTCGAGCCAGGCCGGTAACCAGGTAGGACAGGGTAATTGATTATCCAATTCAAATCCTAGACATTACCTTTCTAGACACCGTACTAAGTGGGCATGCTTAATTAGTTATCCATAATATGACTAAATTAGACTGCATATGTTATTGGGCTCTGATACCATGTTAGAACTGGACTAGGCTGCAGCGAAAGTTATGGGTGAATTTCAAGAATTTTACCCTATTGGATCTTTTATTGGACCTATGAAGTCTAATTCATTTAGAACAATTCTAAATTTGTTTTAAATAAAATCATGTACTTTACTTAAATTTAAGTATTTTGTAATGTAAAGTTAATTAGAATGATTTAATTTATATATATACATTATCATATACATATACATATGAGCGTGCATGTGTAACATGATAATCCATGAAGGGTATAGCATGCCCGCATATAGATGTTGGGATTTACATCGCAATAGACAAATTAGCTCATTTCGTATGTATTGTATGTTGTCTAAATATGTGCATAAATCTATAATGCAAATATTTATATAAATACGTATACATATATTTAAAATATATTTTATAACTAAAAGACTCAAAATTAAATATAAATAAAATTTTAAATATTTGTATAAGTATGTATACATAATTAAAAATATAAAATTATACATACATATGTATATAATAATTAAAATTATATATATATATATATATAAAGTTAAATAAAATGCATATATATGACTATTTAATCACATTCAAATACTTAAAATATCAATTTATATTTTTTAAAATTATTTCCAGATCGAAATTGGCATAACAAACGTAAAATAATAATTCATAATTTTATCATTATTAAATATATATATATATATATATACATATAAAATAAATAGTTTTGATCATAATAATTGAAAATATTAGTAATAAATATTAAAAAAATCAAAATTAAAAATTTTAAAATATTTAGGATCATAAAATACAGGTTCAATTTTTTTTCATAATTTTTAGAAATAAAATATTATTTTTAAAAAATAAAAGAAAAGATCAACCAAAGTAATTTAATTGTTAAAAATTTAAATATTAACAAAAAGTTATGCAATTTTTCTATGGGTTATTATATAGATGTATTAATTTTAAAAAATTTAAAATTGAATTTTCAATGCAAAAATTATTCTAGATATAATAAATAATCAACAAAGGATAATTTAAAATTATTTGTATAAAAGAACTATTTTCTAATTTGATAATTCATATTATGTATAAATAGCTGTAAGAAAAAATTATAAGCTGTTTATACACTATATATATATATATATATATGTAATTATATGTTTAAAATATACATTAGTAGGCTATTTAAATTAATATATAAATATACATAAAATAATTAACAAAGACAATTTTTTGCACAAAATTATATTTTGTTTATGCATAAATTATAATACATAATAATATAACCATTCATATAACCAAACTAATTTGTGACAACTACATATACCTACGAAAATCTCACCTAACTAGATATACATCATTAATATATATACAGATTTGAGATTAATCAATATTAAATCATAAAATATGATATAATTACTGTAATATATAAATAAAATACCAATTGATGATGCCTTTGAGTCAACTTGTATCAATGAATTCCCTTCTCTAGTTATGCTCGATCCATGAGATTGCAAGTCTTGAATCGTCGATCTTTTTTATCAAATAGTGCTTTTACTTAACTTGAATTGATTTTAGATTCTTAAAACTGATGTGGGGATTAATTTCCGCCAGTAAACTTGATAATTATGGCAGCCAATTTTTTTTATTATGGGTTTAGAGATCCGTATATATAGCCTTGTACAAGAGAGATATTAGGACAATCTCATTACCTATTCGCTCTTAATCTTAGCCATCCATCTCTAGGTCTAATTATAAATTCTAGCCGTCTCTAATAACTTTTCAAAATCGAAATTTGCAACCCTAATGATAGGCTTTAATCCTATTTAAACCCAAGCCAAAATGCTATGTAATTAAATCTAATTTAATCGCTTATCGATATCGTATATCGGTTGGCACATTTATAACTATTATAAATATATAACAAATTTTGTTTCTCAAACCATATTAAAATTTTATAATTGATATTTCATAAATATTAATTTATTAAATTCATTTATAACAATTATAAGCTAATTAAACCATTCGGTCTTAAGGGAATTCATCATTTCAGTTGTGTAACTCTTGGGTGTAAATTTGGTCAGTGATTAACATCGAACTATTCTAATGTTAATGTTCACACGTCACTTAGCAAGTGGTGTGATATTATAGCCAAATTTATCACTTACTCATTTTCAATAAAATCCAATTTCAGTTTAATAAGCGTTACCTAGTTGTGACATTTGTCTACACCAATTCTCTTCATCAAAACTATATCGCTTTGGACTTATGAAATTTGGTAATGGTCAAAATTCCAACCTCATCCACATTCAACTTTATAGTTCAAATACAAAGTCTTTGGTTCAATAATAACAATTATTATTAACCGAAATGCTCTGGGCAGAGACTTTGACTTTGAGTTGACTGTGATACTAACAACATATAACCAAGGAGATGAATCATCTCTTGAATAGTGCTTCACTTCCAATACTTCCACTCGACCCAACTATAGTCGCTCGATGGATGCCATGCCATGATTTGGCTATAATCAAAGCGGAGCTTTCATATGACAGTGTTCTCAAGTTGAGAGAACTGTGCAAATCAGTCACATCAATATTTTCTGTTTGACCTTAGTTATATTAACCAACAAAAAACTATCGAGTGAGTCGTTTCATAGTTATCCAATAACTATTAGTACATAACACCTAGATGCCTCCAGCAGTCATGAGTAATACACTGCCCAGCATTTGGAGAGCGTTACATACTCCAGTCTTAACGGATACATCGATATCCAGTCTCGATGCATCTTGACTAGGAACATTAAAATGGTATATTTGTTTTGTAGTGATAAATTACTCACAGTTACAACACTTTGTAACTACTATCACAAAATATACCATTTATGGATTTTTCTGTTAAATATACTTTTAATTAAGTTAATTAATTAATATAATCACATTATATCAAATATATAATAGGAAGAAAATACCTTTTATTTCGAACAAGATTGGTCAACAAGTTAGATATATGTAACAAATTACATAATTGCCTCTAGGGCATACCCCTAACTATATCAGATGCTACATAATGAATGAATGTGTTGATTGAGTTGGTTGTTGTTTGAAGTGAAATGTATATTTGTTGTTATATGGAAATGTGATTGATGATTATTGCAGATGTGAACAAGTCTGTGGTGCAGGTAGATGCCCCAGAGTGTGTATGCGAATAAGCATACAGTCCTGTGATACTTATTAGGTAATTTAGGCATGACAATTTGCTTCCCTGTAGTCTTATGGTTGACCAAAGGAGGAGGTGCTTGTTTAGTGACCTTGTAGGCTATAGGCGGACCAAGGAGTGAGTGTAATTAGGAGGCATGTGGAAAGCAGGCTTTCTTGCAGGCTTCGGGTGGTCCAAGGAAGTGACCCTTATACACAATTTAGGTGAGGACATGCAATAGACAACCCCTGTAGGGCAAGAGGCTGGATCAGGGCGTGAGTTAGTATAGATATGATGCAATATGGTGAGGTGTATAAGACAGTTAGATATGTCGTTGTGATGGAACATGTGGTAGCTTTCAATTTCATTTCATCCTTTGTAATCAATTTTATCATTGAATCATTTCTAGTTCCATTTTATAATCGATAATTCATCCGTATTCCGTAATGATTTGATTTTTAAGTTTACTAAAATCATGTTCATAACATAAATTGGTAAATTAATATTGATCGGTCTCAGACCCATTTGGCGTGGTCCACAAAAGATCCCTCACAAGTAAATATTATGTGCAATCTCTTGACTCACAGTCAACTCCTTTACCTAAGGTGTGTAAGGATATCTTTTCAGCCCTTATCTTGTATGATCTCATAAACTACGTATTCGAAGAAATTAAATGTAACTTTATGTACTTACTCTTAAGCACATGACCTTATAGAAAGAAGTTAACTACACCTATCATTAATCGTACTTTATCCAGAAAAGTCCAGTTACTCCTTATCAATACATTATTATGTATCATTTAGAGGAGTAACTTTTGAGATAGGATCTTAATCATTTTAGGTACATTAGGAACTCTTTCCAATATACTCACTTATTCGAACAAATCAAATCAATTTATCTCATTTGCATGTTATGTTTTCTACTTTCGTCCTATATTCAAATCAGAAATACGTTACTTATGTATCAAATACACATGTTTATATCTTTGATAATTGATCTGTGAACTAAATGAAATAGGTAGATCCGTTTTGGTATCATTAAACATATGACCAAATACATCTTTATGTATCAATCCAAAGCGTTCACCAACTCTTTTGTTGGTCGCACTAAATGGATACTTATCCCTTACTCTTTTGAAATATGGCTTAGTCCTTTAAGAATTAAAGAATTAATCCTCCAAAATATGGATTAGTCCATAATCCCAAAAGTAACTGTTAAAATTTTATAATTTTGTGTTATCTAGCTATTGCAACAAATATAATTATTCTAATATATTTATTTCATAACAATATTCAAACTATTAAAAAACTATATTTATTTTTAGTTGGTACTGAAAATAGTTATTACTTCATAAATAATATTTGATATATTTACGAATTTTTTTTAAAAATCTTTATATATCTACTAACAAGTATTATATCGCATGCTCCCACTATTTCCACTGTTATATCAGAGTTTAGGCTAATCTAGTGTTATTTGACCTAAAGATGTCATGGATACCTTAGTAGAATAAGTCTCATAGTCAAGTACACTTACATTGAATACATATGAAGTAATTATGCAATTATTTTTTTATTCATGTTCTTTGTTGTATAGTTACAGAGTTCCCTAGATCAAATCGTCCACTAATGTTACAAACCAAGATTTTATTGGTTTACAAGAATTAAAATGAAAATAAGGAAGAATATTAATTCGAAATTCTCCCCTTTCTAGTAGGGGTACATGTCTATTTATAGAGAACGTTGAACCCCGGATTTGTGACACATGTCCCTTGGAGAAAATGGAAGGTCTTGATTTTCTAACATGGCAAATGCACTTCTTATAATTCTTCATGGCACGATGAGTTTGATTAAAGTGTCCAATATGGCACTGATTTTGGATACATTCTTCATAGTGCGATAGATCTAAATTGTCATCCCTTGACAGTTCAATCAACATGCGTAAGCCTTATAATATCAAATCTCAAAAGCTCAATCTTCGATAATTCTATCAACCAATATGTGATAGCTTCTGATAGTTCAACCTTTGATAGCTCAATCAATTAATGTATAATAACTTCTGATTATTAACCTTGGATAGCTCAATCCTTGACAGCTCAACCAACTAATGTATAATTGCTTTCGATTATCAACACTAGATAGTTCAATCCTCGATAGCTCAATCAATTAATGTATAAATCTTCTAATATCAACCCTCGATGGTTCAATCCTTGATAGCTCAATCAACTAATGTATAAAAGATTCAAATTATTAACCCTCGGTGGTTCAATCAACTTATCATGCGATAGCCTTGGAACTTCAATCTTTGACCGTCTTTTTGCTCAATACTTGATTACATTATGCCCTTAACCTTAACCCTCGACATCTTATTTACTCAATATTTGATAGCTTTTGGGCCTTCAACCTTCAGCAGCTTAACTAGTCATCATTCGATAGCTTTAAAATGCGACGACCGCTCTATACCACCGATGCTCATATAATCGAATAGTGCACTATTGGAGCATCTTGCCGATATAGGACGATTGTTAAGGGAAGGATGAAGAAATAAAAATAAGGAATAGAAAAGAAGAGAATAGAAGAAATGAGAAGGAAATAAAACATAACACAATCACATAACCTGTTGTATATCTCACAGCGCATCAGATAAAATATAATAATAATCACAGATATAAAACAGGCGAGATAGTAATAACTATATAAACTATATAATCAGAGTACACAAGCTCATATAGTTATACAAAATAGCAATATAGTTTATATAACTGACAAATAAACTTAAGTGATAACTAATAATAGTAAGTCAATACTGTCAAGGCTCCATAGTATCAAATAGCAAAATAAATAATAATACTCAGATTATAAGTATGAGAAAGCATTACCATCTGCTAGTCCATCTGCACAGCTCCAAGTGCTATACATACTTGCTATTTAGTCTACTCATTTAAAACACCCGAGATAATAAGAAGCAAAGCATAAATCTTCGAGTCAGACAACAGTCTGGTGTGGGCGATAAATAATCTCATAACACTATAAAAGTTGATATAGTATACGGAACAAAGTGTATGGAGAATCATACCTGACCTGCCCTACATCCACATAGTTAGCACATAGTTAGCACATAGCATCAAATATATGCTACTCTATGATAGTCATCATGGGTGTACTATACATCAAAGTATAAGGATGTATAGATATTGGCATCGGTAATATTACATCCCATAACATCCCTAAGGTGATAAAAATAGTCAAATAAACATGGCATCCATCACATCCTCACATTCATTCACTCAATGCGTTGGATATATGATCCTTGTATGGCTACCCCCGTATAGCCAAGGACTACTCAATGCTCCGGTTTCTTGGTGTTGAATCACTTGTTTTGATTATGACAAATCAGTTCAGAAACCAGGAAAAGAATTTACATTCACTCATAACAAAAAGAAGACAACAGAGGATCAAGGCTACAACTCTATGATTAAAGTAACTATTATTTGTGTTGAGTCTTAGTTAAATGTTAAAATCAATCCTCAAGTTTTCAATATTTCTTTAAAAAGAATATTTCTTTAAAAAGGAAATTCACTGTGCAAAATATGCACAGCCAGTCGACTGACTGGTTATGCCAGTCGACTGACTGTGCATATGCACAGTCGTCACCTCTTTTAAATTTTAAAATACATTTTTAAAAATTTTCAAAACCAGTCGACTGAACACAATCTCCAGTCGACTGAGCCGGCTTCAACTGCAAAATTCTGAATAGACATCTTCTTCCATGAAGAGTTGCAAACCATCAAGAGTTGTTTCTCTTGGCTGAAACTCTTCACCAAGGGTTGCAATTTTCTAATGAATATATATAGGAGTTCTCTATTCTTCAAAAAACACCAATCTTTGATTCTAACTCTCTACTCTCTCTCTCTCTTGTGATTATTCTAAGTGCTCCAATACTTTCAATTGCTTTGAAACTTTGAATTATATTTTATATACGTTGATTCATAGCAATATTCTTCCTTCTCAAATCTTCACACACTATTTATATACTTGAGGAATTGATTATAGGAAGTTTGTAATCTTAATTGACAAATCAGTGTTATCAAGAACACACTTAGTCAACTACTTTCATATTTTGTCAAAGTCCTGTTCTGCTGCTCAGGCAAGGGAAAGTCCCCTTCGGCTGCTGAGGCGAAATCCTGTTCTGCTGCTCAGGTCCCTGTTCTGCTGCTCAGGGTTGTATAGACCTGTTCCTTCGGGTTAAGTGAGGATTGTTGTAGTGAAATTCCAGAAGGAGTCTGGGACTGGACGTAAGACGGTGCTCCGAACCAGTATAAAATCTCTGGTGTCATTTTACTATACTGCATTTTTATTTCGCATTATTTACTATCTATACTCTGTGTTACTGTTTATCCATATTATACGGTCCTATACACTTTCATTTGGTATCAGATTAAGGCATCATATAACCGTTACAAAGTTATCTGATATATTGTTAAATATGGAAAATAACACTAGCACATCCACTAACCCTGTCACTAACACTAGTTTTCTTGAAGGACAATCTACTGCATGACCTCCATTCTTTAATGGTTTGAATTATAATTATTGGTCTACTCGTATGAGAATCTACATGCAATCTAATAGTTTTGAATCATGGAATATCACTCAAAATGAATATACTCTTCCTACTGGAGAATATTCTACTTGGTCAAACACACAAAAACTGGATGCTACTGCCAATGCTAAAGCTATGAACATGCTATTCTGTGCATTAGATAGAAATGAATTTAATCGTGTTAGTATGTGTCAAACTGCTTATGAAATATGGAGAACACTTAAAATTACTCATGAAGGAACCAACAAAGTCAAACAAAGCAAAATCTCCATGCTCAAAAATCAATTACAAAACTTTAGAATGAAACAAGATGAAACCATCAATGATATGTACTCTAGATTTCAAGATATTTATCATTCACTGTTAGGATTAGGAGAGAAATACACCGATTTTGATATTGTATCAAAAATCCTTAACTCTTTAACGGATGAATGGGAAAGAAAAGTCTTGGCCATTGAAGAAGCTAATGACCTCTCTACCATAAAACCAGAAGAGTTAATAGGAAATCTAATGTCCTATGAAGTAAATTTGCAGGCAAAACGAGTACAAGCTCAATACAAAAAGAACATAGCTTTCCATGCTGAAGAAGAAAAGGATGAAGATTCGGATGAAGAAGATTTAGCATTTATTGCTAAAAATTTCAAAAAATTCTTAAAATTCCGAAAAACCAACAAGAATAATGGAAAAAGGAACTTTCCAATAAAACCATCATCTTTAGTTCTAGAATGTTATAATTGTCATAAGAAATGTCACATTCAAAAGGAATACCCATAGTTAAAGAAAAAATATATCAAGGGAAGAAAAGACAATAAAAAGAAAGCATTCTCAGTAACTTGGGATGACTCAGATACTTCTTCATCAGAAAACGGTAGTGACAGTGAAAACGAGCAATCTAATGTCTGCTTCATGGCTACTGAAAATAAGGTTAGTGATTTTACTTTTGAAGATATGATTGAGATAAATTCAGAACTAATTGATACTTTGAAAAATCTCAAAAGAAAATATAAAGAGTCTCGTGAACTTCAGAACAAAGCGGGATTTGAGAGAGATATTCTTAAAGATGAGAAAAAAATACTAGAGGAAGAACTTGAAAAATTACAAGAATCATTCTCTAATATCAATTCTCAACTCACTCTTTTGAGTCAAGAAATTGAAACTCAAAAAGAAAAGAATGATGCACTTGTTTCTGAAAATCATGAACTAAAAACAAAAGTAAAATTGATACAATTGGATAATACTAGTCTTAAAACTAAGTTAGAAAGCATTACTAGAAACGTCTCAAACTTTAATAAAGGAAGAGAAACCTTATCAAAAATTATTGATAGCTCTCAATCTATCGCAAGTAAGAAAGGATTAGGATATGTTAACAAAACAACTGCTCCACCTAGAAAGAAAATTAGGAGAAATATTAATCCTACTAAAATACACACAAAAAATCCTTTCTCAAAAAGTATAAAAATATGGGTTCCTAAAACAAATAACAATTTAATTAGGAAGAAATATATAAACACTTTTCTTGAAACTGTTCATAAAAATAAGGATTACATTTTTAAATGGGATACTGAGCCCTCTTGGGTTTGGTTTCCTAAGATTTAACTCTTAGGACCCTATCAAAAAGTGGGTACCGATATTATCGTTTATTTTTTGTAGGTCCCACTCAAGAAAAGAGGAAAATGGATACTCGACAGTGGTTGCTCAAAACATATGACTGGAGACAAAGATATGCTATCAAATATTATTTACTCAGATGGAGGTTCTGTCACATTTGGAGACAACTCCAAAGGATATATCATCGGTAAAGGCGTTGTGAGCAACAATGATATCTCAAATTTACCTCTTATATCAAATGTTTTGCTTGTCAAAAATTTAAAACATAATTTACTTAGTATCAGCCAATTGTGTGACAAAGGATTCAAAATCACTTTTTCTGAAAACAAATGTAGTATTTTTGATCAAAATCAAAATCTTATATTTGAAGGAAATAGAGACAGAAATATTTATGTTCTGAATATGAAAATAAATCATAATTCAGATATGTGTCTAATAGCCAAAGAAAATGATCCTTGGTTATGGCACAAACGGTTCTGTCATATTAACTTCCAAACTATAAATAAGCTTTCTAAAAATGGTTTAGTAAAAGGTCTACCTAAAGTGAATTTTAAAATAGATCATATGTGTGATGCATGTCAGTTAGAAAAATTGACTAAATCATCTTTTAAATCAAAAAAGGTTATTTCAACCTTACAACCACTTGAATTACTGCATATGGATTTATTTGGCCCAACACAAGTACAATCCATTAATCACAGTAAATATGTATTTGTAATTATTGATGATTTTTCTAGATACACTTGGACTATTTTTATGAAAAATAAAAGTGATACTTTTGATAATTTCAAATCATTTGTCAAAAGAATTCAAAATTTTAAAGGATTAAAAATCAAAAATATAAGAAGTGATCATGGAGGTGAATTCAAAAACGAAGCCTTTGAACATTTCTGTAAGAGAAAAGGAATATTTCATAATTTTTCGTTTCCTAGAACTCCACAACAAAATGGGGTTGTAGAACGTAAAAATAGAACCTTATAAGAATGTGCAAGGACCTTGTTAAATGGAAGTACGTTACCAAAATATTTTTGGGCTGAAGCAATCACTACAGCTTGTTATGTTTTGAATCGTGTTTCTATTCGACCACTAACTAAGAATACTACTTATGAACTTTTTAATGGACGAAAACCAAATATTTCCTATTTCAGAGTTTTCGGTTCAAAATGTTTTACTTTAAATACAAGAGATCAGCTTGGTAGATTTGATCCAAAATCCGATGAAGGAATCTTTCTAGGATATTCGGATCGAAGCAAAGCTTATCGAATTTATAATAAAAGAACAAATATTATCAAAGAAACACTTCATGTATCATTCGATGAAAATTTTAAACCAGTTCAAATAATAAGAGATGATGAAGATTTTCCTGAAAACCGCTCTAATACAGAAACTACAACTTTTGAAATTAATGAAAACATTGCTGACAATAACAGTGCATTAAGATCTCCACCTAGAGTATTAAGAGATCATCCTTCTATTGATGTTATTGGAGAACTAAATTCATCTGTTAGAACAAGAAGTCAATTAAATAAAATGGGTCATGTAGCTTTTCTCTCTCATATTGAACCCAAAAATATTAAAGAAGCATCTACTGATGAAAATTGGTTAATCGCTATGCAAGAAGAACTAAACCAATTCGAAAGAAATGACGTTTGGGATTTAGTTCCACGGCCTAATGATCAATCAGTTATTGGTACAAAATGGGTTTTTAAAAACAAAGCCGATGAACAAGGAAATATTACTAAAAATAAAGCTAGATTAGTCGCTCAAGGCTATAACCAGGAAGAAGGAATTGACTATGAAGAAACGTTTGCTCCAGTCGCAAGACTAGAAGCAATACGAATCTTACTAGCATTTGCATGTTTTCATAATTTTAAATTATATCAAATGGATGTCAAAAGTGCTTTTTAAAATGGTTTTATAAGAGAAAATGTTTATGTTGAACAACCACCATTATTCATACACGAAAAATTTCCTGATCATGTCTATAAACTCAAAAAGGCCTTATACGGTTTAAAACAAGCACCCCGTGCTTGATATGATCGTCTTAAAAGCTATTTAATAAATTCTGGTTTTGAAATTGGAAAGGTTGATCAAACTCTTTTTATTAAAAGAAATAAGCTTGATATTTTAATTATTCAAATATATGTTGATGATATAATTTTTGGCTCTACAAATGAAAAGCTTTTTCAAGAATTTTCTAAAATAATGACAAATGAATTTGAAATGTCACATATGGGTGAGTTAAATTACTTTCTTGGTTTACAAATAAAACAACTAGAAAATGGTATCTTTATTAATCAAGAAAAATATTGTAACAATCTAATTAAACGCTTTGGTATGGAAAATACTTCTACCAAACCAACTCCTATGAGTACAACCATACATCTTGATAAAGATGAAATGGGAAAAGTATTGATCAAAAATTATATTGAAGTATGATTGGATCGTTACTATATTTAATAGCTAGTAGACCTGATATAATGATGAGTGTCTGCTTATGTGCAAGATTTCAAGCAGATCCCAAAGAATCACATTTACGAGCAGTGAAACGCATACTACGGTATCTTAACAAAACCAAGGACTTTGGACTATTCTATCCAAAAGAATGTCCTTTTGAATTAGTATCTTATAGTAATGCTGATTTTGGAGGAAACCGGACAGATAGAAAAAGTACAAGTGGGACTTGTCACTTCATTGGACGGTCTCTTGTCTCTTGGTTTAGTAAGAAACAAAGTTGTGTTTCATTATCGACTTGTGAAGCAGAATATATTTCTGCAGCTCTGGCATGTGCTCAAGTAATTTACATGCAACAAACATTACAAGATTTTGGTTTTAATTTAAATAAATCAATAATTTATTGTGATAATACTAGTGCTATTAATTTATCTAAAAACCCCGTTAATCACTCACGATCAAAACACATTGACATTCATCATCATTTTCTTCGTGATAATATTGAAAAAGATTTAATAAATCTAGAATTTGTTTCCTCTGATAGACAATTGGCAGATATATTTACAAAACCTTTAAACGAAAATACTTCCATTAATTTAAGACGAGAACTTGGCATTATTTCTCTTAAAAATTTATACATTTTATACATACTATCTGTATTTATTTTACATTTTTTAACAAAATATACATTTTCATATACGTCTATATATATATATATATATAAATATATTTGTATATGTACACACTCAAACTTTTTGTTCTAAGTATAATATATAATATAAAAAAATAAAAAAAAATAAAATATAGCCACCGGGATTTGAACTAGGTTCTTCCAGCTGATAGTTCAACAGACTACCAGCTGAGCTATGCATTTTTTTGCTGAACCACATGTTTTCATTCGTTTTAAACCATTTATTATTATGATTAATTTTAAACCACTATTTTGATCTCTGGTTATTAACAAATGATTGCTTACAACCATTCTTTCTAAGCTCCATTACAACTATTTAAACCTCTCTCTTTACTCTTCTTATTCACACTAAAATTTATTTCAAACAAGCTTTGTAGATTCAACATCCTCAACAATGGACTCTCCAAACTCTTATAATTCATCAAACTCAAAACTTTCCTTTGCTACTACATCTTCTCCTAGTAGCTATAACTCATCCAGCAGTTCAACATCTTCTTTGCCAACCCCTACTCCTGTTCATGAACCGGGAACATATCACACTGGATTTTCACCTAAGCCAAAGAAGTCTAGAAGATCTTTGTTCTTTTCACCAAAAACTAAAGAGAAAATTGATGAAATACATCATTATCAAAAGGAGCAAGTTAATCTACAAAGAGAAATGTTCTACGAACAGCGAATGAATTCGAATCGCCTTAGTCTTATTGAATCAATCGCCCTTAAATTTTGTGGCAAATCGGCTAAGCATGATGTTTTTCAACCTTCATCATCCCATCAACCAAGCTCTTCTGGATGGAATAAATGGGAACAAACTCATCTCAACCTCAGGCATCTCCAAATTCATGGGAACGCCAAAATTATTGGTCACCTTTACAACCCTATGTTGAGAATACAAAAGTAGAACTACAAGAATCATCACCAAAAGTCCCTAATTAATCATCAACTCTTGTGTGATATTGTTTTCAAAATTCCTGTATTCCATATTTATATTTGTTTTTAAAATAAAATTTTCGTTTTCAAATCCCTACTGCATGATTAAATTACAGTCAGTCGACTGAGAAGATAGGTCAGTCGACTGATTGCAGGTTCCAAAAACTCTCGGGAAACCATTCAGTCGACTGACCTACTATACTCAGTCGACTGACTGGTCACTTTAACTAAAATTTTAACATATACCAGTCGACTGGTTCATTATTCCAGTCGACTGGTTGTACATATAACCCCTATTTACCTTCCTTCCTTCTCTTTTTTACTTCATTCCTTCAGTTTTTTACCCAAATTTTTTCGCCCACAAACCCTAGAAACCTAATTTCACTCAATTTCTTCATAAAAAATTATTCAAATGGCTCCTCCAAAGCGTCAAAGACAAGGTTCCTCATCCATCGATCCTACCGACGCTCAAATCGCACAATGGTTATACAATGATGTGGCAGTTCAAAGATGGCACAAGATGAAAAATTCAAGGATTTTTTAGGGTTCATTCATGGTTTACAGCGACTTCGCGGCTTATGGATTACAAGAACTCATGCGTAGATCTGGTTTGGAGTCTCTACTCGATTTGAATGCAAATTCTCACAAAATCAACCACCTTATGGTAAAATTATTTTATGCCAATTTAAATCTACCTCATCAACGTCCATCTAATACGAATGATTGTGTTTGGAGTTTAGTATGTGGAAAACAAGTATTTTTTTTCTTTAGACCAAATGGCACACATTCTTCAAACCCCTAATCATGGCATTTTACTTGATGATGTCGAATGCAATATTCGACAAAGGGATCGAACTAGCCATATGTTCATGGGAGATACCATGACGGACTTGAAATCTAGTCTACTTCGACCAAAAGCGAGAGTAATTCACAAAGCTCTCATGAGGAGTATATTACCAAGAACTGGGTCATATGAACTTATCTACCTAGAAAACTTCAAAGCTCTATATGCACTTTGGGGAGGAATTCAAGTAAATTGGCTACGAAGAATATTGGACGAGTTTCTCACTTTCAACAATGGTACTATGAGAACGATTTACTTCAGAGAATATATAATGCGATTGCTTTTAAATGTGGGTACTCCTCAATCGGAATCCGAAACTTCTTCCGTTGGAGTTGTCAATATTCGCACTTTAAGTTTCATGAAACTACCATCTGTTCCACCGACTATTACCTCCTTCGAAGAATGGCATCCACAGCAACGTCAACGTTCATCAGGTGGGCCAATTATTCGAGAACGTACTTCTCTTCCCGAAGAAGACGAAGAAATTCGTCTTGGAACTTCAGCTAGTTTACGAGAATCCGTTGAAATTCTTTCTACGAATCAACAAATATTAGGATCTCGCTTGAAGAAGGTGGATAAAAAATTGGACAAAGTCAAAGGATTCTTCTCTATTCTTTGGGATGCAATTTCATGTTCAACTTCCACAACTGCATCCTCAATAGCTCATGGTAAACGACCAGCACCAAGGTTTACATGGTCAACATCTGAAGAAAATACTAGTAGTGATACTAGTGGCACAGGTAGTGGTGCTCATGGAACTTCTAGGCCTGGAAAAGAACCTGCACCAGAGGAAGATTTCGATTGACATCTTGATGAGTAGACTTTATGATAAAGGGGGAGATAAGTATGCATTATCTATCTATAGCTCTTGTTTTAATTTCGAACATATTTGAATCTTGTATTAAATCTTGTCACTTATTTAAATATTGAGACTTGTACTAAATAGTCTCGCTTCTATATTTCTTCTATTCACATTTATATATTATGCTACGTCTCCTTTTTGTCGATGACAAAGGGGGAGAAAAGTATGTGCACTAACATATTTGATGCAGGAAAAAGATATCACACATTCAGGGGGAGATATTATTTTTTTTAAAATATATATATATATATATATATATATATATATACAGGTTGTCATCAATCAAAAAGGGGGAGAATGTTGAATCACTTGTTTTGATTATGACAAATTAGTTCAGAAACCGAGAAAAGAATTTACATTCACTCATAACAAAAAGAAGACAACAGAGGATCAAGGCTACAACTCTATGATTAAAGTAACTATTATTTGTGTTGAGTCTTAGTTAAATGTTAAAATCAATCCTCAAGTTTTCAATATTTCTTTAAAAAGAATATTTCTTTAAAAAGGAAATTCACTGTGCAAAATATGCACAGCCAGTCGACTGACTGGTTATGCCAGTCGACTGACTGTGCATATGCACAGTCGTCGCCTCTTTTAAATTTTAAAATACATTAAAAATTTTCAAAACCAGTCGACTGATCACAATCTCCAGTCGACTGAGCCGGCTTCAACTGCAAAATTCTGAATAGACATCTTCTTCCATGAAGAGTTGCAAACCATCAAGAGTTGTTTCTCTTGGCTGAAACTCTTCACCAAGGGTTGCAATTTTCTAATGAATATATATAGGAGTTCTCTCTTCTTCAAAAAACACCAATCTTTGATTCTAACTCTCTACTCTCTCTCTCTTGTGATTATTCTAAGTGCTCCAATACTTTCAATTGCTTTGAAACTTTGAATTATATTTTATATACGTTGATTCATAGCAATATTCTTCCTTCTCAAATCTTCACACACTATTTATATACTTGAGGAATTGATTATAGAAAGTTTGTAATCTTAATTGACAAATCAGTGTTATCAAGAACACACTTAGTCAACTACTTTCATATTTTGTCAAAGTCCTGTTCTGCTGCTCAGGCAAGGGAAAGTCCTCTTCGGCTGCTGAGGCGAAATCCTGTTCTGCTGCTCAGGTCCCTGTTCTGCTGCTCAGGGTTGTATAGACCTGTTCCTCCGGGTTAAGTGAGGGTTGTTGTAGTGAAATTCCAGAAGGAGTCTGGGACTGGACGTAGGACGGTGCTCCGAACCAGTATAAAATCTCTGGTGTCATTTTACTATACTGCATTTTTATTTTGCATTATTTACTATCTATACTCTGTATTACTGTTTATCCATATTATACGGTCCTATACACTTTCACTTGGTACACGAATCCATGCCCCTCCGTCAGCTAGGAACTAGACCACCCTTTGATAGTCCGAGGAAAGAATTAGTAAACATCCTCTGATCCGGGACGCAGCCTTTAACCCACGTGAGCGTCCTCACATACCTTTATTTTACTAGTACATCGAAACCTATGAATATCAATGATCCCTTTGCACAAGTCATCTAGAGCAGAGCTCATTTCGGAACTGTTCTTACAACTCCCGTCTGATGTCGTCACGGTTAGGAACTACTCTAGACAACCATCATAAGTCATAGATTGTCATCATTTGTCCCATAACCCTCCTCCGATATGTCCATCCCTCTGATTCGTCATCGCCTACTCTACATACCAAAAATATAGTCATCCATCGTCGAATCCATACCATCCCATCATGGAATCATTATCATCGAATTATGGAGTCAACGTGTCGAAACACCACATCCTCGCTTCATAGCCAAACCACTCACGGATGAGCAGTAACAAAAATCGACGTTGAATGAACGAACGAACCATCATATCCTGCTCCTCAAAGCCGCTCCATCGTCCATGTTAGAATTAGCCAAATCGGTTATCCATCAATAATAGTAGATATCGACCACTCCAGAGTGGTCGATAACGACCGCTTTGGTCGGTACTTAACCAAAATGGTTGTTTGCAACCAAATTAACCACAAATACCCAATAATAGATTTGTGTAGTGAAATAAATGAAGAAACTAAATTAAAATGGAGGAATATACCAAATTAACAAGAAAATCATAGCAGAAAACAAGAATAATAGGATTTATAGTGGTTCGGCGTTGATTTCCTACGACTACTTTGAATATTCTCTTTATTGATTCACAATAATCTAGATTACAGTAAGAAACAACAAATGACAAGAGAAGAATTGAGGAAGTTGATTACAATAATAATGCTATTTAACCAACAGCGTAAAGACCCCCAGAATGACCCCATGAGTCTGTATTTATAGGTGAATGTGACCACCAATCTGACTTGAATCTCGGCAATAGGTCCTCCTCATCCATATGGGCCTACCATAAGGAGCGCAAGGCCCAAATCTCAATGGAGAGAGGTCGGTACCAATCCCTCCATATATTGAATTTGGGGCAGCGATCCCTATGGTCGCTTCCTCATGCTCGATTATAATTGTATCTCAAGTGTCATGATAATTGGGTGTGTGAAGCTCGAGTTCTCACTTGATATTTGGTTCAAATTTACACTAAACTTATCTCTGTCGACCCTTATACACTGGACAGCGCCGATCCATAATGATTTATGGAGTTATGCCAATCCTTCTGGCCTTATAGAAGTATGCTGATCCATCTGGCTTTATAGAAGTATGTCAATCCCTTAATTTTATAGAAGTATGTTGATCCTCTACTTCATAGAAGTATGCCGATCCATCTAGCTTTATAGAAGTATGTCGGTCCTCTGGCTTTATAGAAGTATGCTGATCCATATGGCTCTATAGAAGTATGACGATCCATCTATTCCCCGAATGTTATGTCAATCCCTTGTGTTTTAACAAGTCGTGTCGAGCTAGGCACCATCATCTAAGCCGAACCCTCATTTACACTATTCATGCTGATAATCCATTTATACAGACACACTGATCCCTATGTTTTACTTTGCTATACCGATCCCTATGCCATCCAAGCTAATTTCCATATTTCTGACATCCTGCGTGTCTATCTGCCAACTATGTCCAATTCGAGTTTCATATAACTGTCTGAACTCTATTTCTGGGTCATATAGCCTTTGCTCCACGGTGATTCTTCTTGACCACAGTCGAGTCTGTCTGGCGTGATCAGTCCAATATAGTTGTGCTAGGGTACCGAGTAACATTTGCCTCCTAAAGTACGTCTTGTGAATAACATGACGTGTATTGAATTGGAAGAACTCTGAGTTGCCGAAAAAGAATCCATCAACTAGGACTATTTGTTCATCATCTTTCAATAATATAAGTTCTATGTCACATTCCGTCAACTATACAAGTTTGGTCATGTGGGGCTCACAGGCTTTCTTCTATTTGATCCGATCTCGAACTTAAGAGCTTCATGCTCGATGGCATTTTCAATTGATTTCAAAAGGTCGAACTTTTAGATCATGCTTATGCATATCCACATATAGGCTATTGTTGGCTCCCAGATGTGTTCGAACGTTCACACGTCATTGCCAATTTTTAGAACATTTGTATGCTCGTTATTATAGTAAACCTTCATGATGATGATCGTCAAACGTTTTTCGGTTATCCACCATTTCTCTTCTTTCATCTCTCATTCCATTCATTCTCTTTTCACTCCCTTTTTCTCCATTAGTTTATATTACTATTTTTATTATATATACATTACTATTATTTATGGAGGGATCGACGTCCGACTTGCCGACTTTTTGCTAGGGATACGTGAATAGGGATCGGCAGATCTTTGTGCTGATCCCTCTTCCCCGTCTTTGACTGGATCACCCCTATAACCGGTCTCTTTTCCTTACATGTGCGTGTATATAAGCACACCTTACTCTCCTTCTTCCCTTTACTTTTCTCTTTCCAAATTTTACTTTATCACTTTCACCTACCCTTGCATACACTTCTCATCGAACCCTGGTCAGCAAGTTTCTTCAATCCCAAGCCTTAACTCAAAAACAAATTCAATTTGCTCCCCCAAGTCTCTCCTCTTTTATCTTCGATCCAAACCACGAATGCTCGTTCTTCTAATTTAGCTTGAGATATATAGATACGAAACCCCTTTTAATCATGTAATTGACTTTTGATTCGTGAGCTTGGGTGAATTCATGTATTTTCTAGATAGATAGCATGGTGGGTTATACTACGACATGAATGAGAAGAGAAGAGGATGAAGGATAAGGAGAAGGAAAAGGAGGATCCGGCTGTAGTTAGTGAAGGGTTGGATATGGATCAGCATTGGATTGAATGGCGATGGGGTGAAGGAAGATTAGGTGAGGGACCGGTGAGGAAATTATATTGGATGAGGGGTCAGTATGGGTAGGTTTAGGAAAGAGTTTGGTAGGATGTTGTATTTAGGAGGGATCGGTAGGAAATGCATTGATGAGGGATTGGTGTGAAGTAGCTATGAAGAGGGATTGGATGAGATGGTTTTACGAGGGATCTGTGTTGACAGTCAAATGAGGTATCGACATTGGTAGCTTAGCTGCATGGATCGATATAAAATGTTTGGGGTAAGGGATCGGCATGGAGTAAGGGGATCGATATTGAAAATAATAACCAACTTAACCTAAGTCGTCTGAAAACTTAACTTCATACCGCCTTGCCTGAATGTAAGAAGAATAAGGACAATGCAATTTGCATACTTGGACTGTCGGACTTAAGATTACTCGAACAAACTTTCAGACTTCTCAATATGGACTAAGCACGAAACTGGCTAATAAACTTGAATAATAAACATCATAATTTGATACGCCGATAACCGATCCTAAAGCTTTCACTGCCAATCAACTATTTCGTCGATTGAAACGGTCAGCGATGACGGTCTCCCTGGACAAAACTCAAAGCCTTATCATTTTATTCTTGCTTTTTAGATTTTAAACTGTTTATGCTTGTTTCACACTATATTGCAGAACACTAGTCCACACTTGACACGTCGGAAAAGGTTATTATTCTAATCTTGATTGTCTACTGAGTGTAGCTGACATAGGTCCCAGACCCACGAAGCATTCAGCCAACATGTCTTTTGAATCAACAGCGAGACACATTAGCTCCGAATCAAAATCAAATTCTACCACTATATCCGAAAGACCTTATTCGAGCCACCATGCAGAACAAATAGAATCATCTAATTCTCAAATCAATATTTTCTCCGACATCTCAGTTCTACCAGGAGAAACCCTCAGTCCGGCTCCTGATGCCATTGAGGGTGCCATCATTTTGGATAACCCCGTCGATTCACAAGCTTTCGAATCGACGAAGCCGCTCTTCATCGACTGTGCTCCATCCATGGGATCCTGTTTGAGGATGTTTTAGTTCCAATGAGGCAAGATAGACCTCGTCTATCCCCAGCTGGATATACAACGTGTAACAAGTTCATGTGCTGGGATGGATGCGTCCTACCTTTTAACTCCTTCATCCGGGAGATATTGAGGTATCTTGGGATCGCCCCTATTCAGTTTCATCCTAATAACTATGCCTTTATTCATAGGACTTTCCTCTTATTTATGAATGTTTTGTTCCACGCGCTAACTCCTGAAGACATCAGATTATCTATAACTTTAAAAGATGATCAAGGAGTCCTTCTAACGTCTTCCTTGAACCTTCGTCGAACTGTCAAATCTTGACGGGCACATGGAACAAACACTCCTTATTTAAGCACGAGTGGTTTTACGTGCGATGTCCTCTCGGCATCTCAAGGAGATGGTTAGAAGGATGTAAGTCTTACTTGCATTTTTATTTTAAGTTCGATGAATCAAGTCATAACTTCTCCTTTGAATATACTAACATTCAACGCTCTTTCAGTTGTTTATCCACGTCCCAACGGCGCCAAGCTTTCTGAAGCTGTGGCCGCCATTCATGCCACTCCTATTGAGGATCGGGATATTAAACTCCTTGTAACTGATGAGCTGCTATCTTTATTGGGTTGTTGGAGGATGGCCGTAGAATCGTACTCCCTGGAAGCCAAGCAGTTTCGAAAATTGTTATTGAACAAAGAGAAGAAAAGAACAACCCCGTCATGCCCCCTACCGAGGTGACTGGGGAAGGTACCAAAGAGGGAGAGATCAAAGACTCTCAAGCTGATAAACCTGAAGATGACGATGCAGGCGTCGAAAAAGTTCCGATGGCTGGTCCATCGCAAGTCAGAAAATCGCAGACACCATCGAAGAGAAAGTAGAAGTTGGTGTACTAACTACACAAAAGAAAGGCTGGGTTAGATCCTGAATTCGTTATTACTCCCCTTAGAGAGGAGTCATCTTCTTAGCGAAAGGGAAGTCCATTAAAAATATTCTACGACCTTCAAATTCTAGATGATATAATGTCTTACGACTTTCCTAATATTAATTTCGAAGGACTTAACTCCCCTAAAAACGGCGAAGGCATCCAACCTTCCAACAAAGGGGAGAGCACTCTAATGAGTAAAGCCACCATTATCGGTCCATTAGGGGGAACATTAGGACACTCACAAATATTTGCACTCCACTGCACACTTGTTATTAATCTTTCATACGATAACTTTTAATATGTTTATTTGGTTTTTACAGGTGCAATGTCTCGGTCTCGTGCCCTCGATCGTCTTCGCGGTTCTTTTACTTATCGGTACCCAGGCTGAGACACTGAATCCATACGACGTAGGGAGTAGGATGATAGACGAGATAAAGATTATTATTCAAAGGAGTCCTCTTCCTCATCTAAGTGGAAGTCCCAATCAAATTCTTCTCATCAAGATGAACACTCTAACCTTCTTGCTTGTAGCGTAGAAAAATCTTCGTATTACGGCCCTTATGCCACCATGCCCCATGAGAAACATTCTGGCTCATCTAGTTCAAGGCAGTCATTTGAGCGCTGCTCCGAAAAGCATCCACTTGCCACTTCTGATACACTTCCGCTGGTTGCTGCTCCCAATTCTACTATAGCAAAAGGTTTGCTGAATTTAAGGCAACTTTTCCGAAAATATGCTTCGATGGCCTCAAATTTCTCCCCTCTATACAGGTCAATCCTGGACACACCAAAGAAAGCCCGTTAGTATGCTTGAATGATGTATTTGTTCCATACAAATCCTTCATTCACTTGGTCGAGAAAGTTTCCAAAGTCTCCATAGAGCGTCAGCATGAAATTGATCATCTTAAGTTGGAGGCCATCTACCACAAAAATAACATTAACCATCAGGACATTGAGTTACTTGACTACAAGAACCAACTTGCAGAAGCCAAAAGGAATGCAAAGGAGATAACAAAGGCGGTAAGTCACATGGAGACTTCTCATAAGAAGGAACTTGATGCGGTGCTTCAACGCAGCAACACGTTTGCTCTAGAAAAGACTCCTTACAAATAGGAGAAAGACGCTATAGCTTGCCATGTTGAAAAGCTTGAAAATTGTTAAAGAAGGAGAAGGAGGAGAAAATTGAGATGCAAGAGGAGTCGCAGAGATACTGCGAGGAAATCGTCGGGCAAGGAGCTTGAGAACTATGCTGGACGTACAATTCGCTAAGATTGAAGCTTTGAAGGAAGAGGCCCGGGAAGAGGGTAGGAAAGAAGTGCTTGAACAAGCTAACTCCTAGGTGGAGGCTACCATCGAGTCCAGTAGGAATGAGATTAAGGACTTGTTCGATCCGCTAATCATCGAATATAATGTGAAGGTCCTTCTCCACCGCGATTTAAGCTTTCTTGGCAAGGGATATCTCAAATCACTTGCTGAAGCCTAGGACCACATCATCCAGATAAAGAAGGAAGAGTTGGGAGAAGCAAAATTTAATGAAGAAGGACTTGTAAGTGAAGTGCTTCGAGGAAACAAACCGTCTGATCTAGCCGCCACTAAACTTCAATTTTTAAGGTTCCTGCACCGACTAAGGAAGGAGAGGATAACATTGAGTCTTATGGAACTGATCCCAAGGGCTCCTCTCCTATCCAAGTAGCCAGAACATCATTTTCTCATGGTATGGAGAAAAACCTTGGTTATGATCTGGACAGGCCTGGCTTTGGACCACATTTGTTATCTTCCATTCTTGACGGAAGCACTCCATTGACTACAGAAAGTTAACCGAAAGCTGGTATCATACTGATCTTCTTCGAATTTTAAAAGTTTTTTGTTTTCCTTGTGCAATGTATTTCAACTAATGTCCATGCTTTAACAAATTTTTGCAGGTCTTCCGAGCCTTGATCAGACTCTTAGGAGTGGTGCCGCCACGGAGCAGCAGAAGAAGACGACCAAAGTCCCGGCTGCTGTTGATATCCCAGGGTCCGATGCTCAAGTCATTAGTGTGCTTGATGAAGATAAGCCTGAAGCTTCGCCCCCTGTTGGTGAAGCTAAAGATGTAATGATAATATATGCTTTGAAGCACACTACTAAAACCAGTATGAGGGAGCAGATCGAAGAGGAGGAGAAGTCAAAGCGTAAAGTTAAAGGTTAGCCCATCTAGGTGGACGTTGAAGATCTTGATCTTATACCACCGCAAGTTATTCCCTCAGGCGGGGTGATTCTAGACGAAATCCCTCCTCCTACTTCAAGCATTCCGGCCAAGGGTGGCAAAGGGTCCTAGAAGAGAAGCTCGACCGACTCCACTCCTGAAAAATCAAAGAGGGAGAGAAAGTCGAAGAAGTAGTCATTACTTCATGTCATTGTACATAATTTAAATAATAATAATAATAGTTATTATTATTTTGAAATAACTTATACTAGAATTTTAGGACTCGTGAATAAAAGTTTTTGCTTTTGGTTAATCATCGCGTGAATCGTTATTTTGGTAGTTGAATGCTTACTTTCCAAATTAATGTACTTGTAATTCATTGATTGCAACTTCCGTTAACAATCCTCCATCTCCATCTCAAGGCCTTCCTTCGGTAGTTTCCTTAAGTTGTAAAAAATGCCATGCCAAAGCTGTCGTGAGCTGTCATATCCAGACTTCGGTAGTTGGGACTACTCCCTTCGATTTCAGATCAGAATTGGTAAGATAGAGAACAGTCGAAATCCGTTCATTAGGACGTTATAATTTACATGTCAGTCCATGCTCTGGGGACTTAGAGTTTTCTCACGGGTAGTCGGTATCCTCCCGAATTGTTTATACTCCAGTCCGCACTCTGGGGACTTAGAGTTTTCTCATGGGCAGTCGCTATCCGTTCGAATTGTTCATCATCCAGTCTGCACTCTGGGGACTTAGAATTTTCTCATGGGCAATCGGTATGCCCACGAATAGTTTATACTCCAGTCCGCACTCTGGGGACTTAGAGTTTTCTCGTAGGCATTCGGTATCCGTCCGAATTGTTTATACTTCTTTTGATCGCCTCGATTTAATTTTAGTCCCCTGTGCAGGCTGGAATTTTCCAATTTCTGGATTACCAGCCACATTTGCGTTCCATTACGTGTCCTATACTCCGGATCATTCATGGGAATTGGTAATGGAGCAAAGTAGTGAAGCTCATCTCGTTCGATCCCATCGGGGATTAGTATGATTGATCAATTTCAAACTCCGAGAGCCTATTCACATATCACATATATTAATATCAATCAGTTTCATTATGTATGTAGCATAGAATGCAATGACAGTCATATAAGCAAAGGAAGTTTGAGTCTTTGTTCATCAAATGGAAAAGAATAGAATATTCTGTCTTATTACATATTTGGAGAAATCAAATGCTGAAGCAAATAAGGAAAGCAAATAGAACTGAAATGCAAAGAAAATGTTCTAAGTGAAATAGAACTGTAGATGCTCGCTATTCCACGCTCTTAGAAGTCTAATGCCATTGACAATCGCTAGCTTGAAAGTTCCTTCTCCAAGCCTCTGTTCGATGACATACGGTCCTTCCCATGTCGGATTCATGTATGACAGGGTTGGAAAAACCCATTTTAGGACAATATCGCCAACATCAAAGTTTCTCAATCGAACTTCAGTGTTGTAATATCGGGCGACTCGATGTCGGTGTGCAACTGCTCTCAAATCAGCTTCCTAGCGCTTCTCATCTGTAAAGTCTAAGGATTCTAAGAGAATATCTTTGTTCATTTTTAGGTCGTAGTAAGTCACTCGATGAGAAGGGACTTCGAGTTCCCTCAGAATAACAAATTCGGAGCCGTAAGCAAGAGCAAATGGAATATGGCCAGTCGTGGACTTGTGAGTGGTTCTGTAGGCCCAAAGTATCGTAGGAAGTTCGTCCACCCATTTGCCTCTAGCCTTCTCCAAGCGTTTTTTAGGATAGAGTTGATAATTTTGTTTACAACCTCAACCTGCCCATTTGTCTGAGGGCGAACGACCGCTGCAAACCTTTTTTCAATGCGATATCTTCAGCAAAATTCTTTAAATTTAGCACTATCGAACCGATTTGGTGAAGTATTCAACCGCGACAATAGCGTACTTCGCACCGCCTTTAGAGATTGGTGAAGAGTCTATGATGTCAATACCCCACATAACGAATGCCTTGGACTGAGCATTTGCGTGATCTCTGTTGGCGGAGCTCTTGGGACTTCCGCATATATCTGGCATTTGTCACATCGCCTCACATAATCACCAGCATCTCGGTTTATAGTTGGCCAATAATATATGTAACGGAGTGTCTTCTTTGTCAGTGTTTTCTTTCCAGTTTGATCACCGTATTCTCCCACATGAACCTCTTTCAAAACACGCTTTATCTCATCATGAGCGATATGTTGAAGTAAGGGAATAGAAAATCCTTTTCTATACATAATTCCATCTTGCATAATATACCCTGAAGCTTTGTGAAGGACTTGTCGCTATTCATTTCTCATTTCCGGTAAGATTCCATGCAATAAGTAATCTTTAAATGGAATCATCCATAATTTGCTCTTGGATTTCGCTTCTAGTACCTGATCAATTTCCATCATATGTATACTTGGGGTATGTAATATCTCGACTGGAACTAAACCCGTCTGATGTGCATTACCAGTACTAGCGAACTTTGCCAATGAATTAGCCTCTTCCTTTTGCTCATGTGGAATATATGAAATGTCATAGTATTCGATATCCGCCAACAACTCCTGAATTCAGCTAAGGTACGAGGAAAGTAATTGCCCCTTAGCCTAATAGTCTCCTCTAACTTGATACACCACCAATTATGAGTCGCAAAAGATTTCAAGAAACTGCAATCTGAGCTCTCCAGTAAGTCTAAGTCCAATAATCAACGCTTTATACACAACCTTGTTGTTTGTAGTAGGAAAATCAAGCTTCAAAGCGTAGCAAATTGACCGGTTCTCAGGGGTTACAAGCACAATCCTAGCTCCGGAATAGTGAGCATTAGATGCTCCATTAGTGTAAAACTTCCATCACACAATAGGGAGTCCGCTGTCTTCTGGAGGCTTGTCTTCTATGGTAAATTCTGCTATAAAGTCTGCCAGTGCTTGACCCTTGATGGCTCTTCAAGGAAAATATGCAATGTCGAACTGGCTGAGTTCAATGTTCCATTTAAGCAACCTTCTAGATGTCTCAGGTCGTTGTAGGATTTGTTGTAATGGCTGGTTAGTGTAAATGTTGATCGGATGTGCATGGAAGTACGAACAAAGTTTCCATGATGCGATTAGCATGCAGTACACCAAGTTCTCTATCTTTGGATAGTTTCTTTCTGCTCCTGTTAACTGCTTGCTGACATAATACAACGGCCATTGAATCTAGTTCTCCTTGCGAATTAAGGCGGCACTTATAGCATGCGCCGATACTGCCCAATAGATGTACCGCTCCTCATGATCTACCAGCTTTGACAAGACATGGGGTCTCTCCAAATGATTAACCAGAGCTCGAAACGCATCTTCACAATCTTATGTCCATTCAAAGTTTATTTTCCCTTCCTAATCAAATCAAAAAAAGGAATGCATTTGTCAGTTGCCCTAGAGATAAATCAACTTAAAGCAGCAACCTTCCCATTCAAACATTGCACTTTTTAACAGTTCTGGGCGCTTGAATATCTTGAACAGCCTAAATCTTTTCTAGATTAACTTCAATTCCTCGAGCATTGACAATAAAGCCCAAGAATTTTCCTGACACAACACCAAATGAGCATTTCAAAGGATTGATCTTCATGTTATGAAATCAGAGGATGTCGAACATCTCTACCAATACTCAAATGTGGTCGTTTGATCACTGTGACTTTCTGAGCATATCATCCACGTAGACTTTCATTTTCCTCCCAATCCGATATATAAACATCAAATTAAATAAGCATTGATAGATTGCTCCAGCGTTCTTCAACCAAATGGCATCACCGCATAAAGTATAATCCAACATCCGTCATAAAGCTGATGTGTTCCTGATCAGGAACATGCATCGGGATTTGGTTATATCCTGAGTATGCATCCATAAAGGATAACAATACATGCCCTGCACTCAAATCAACTAGTTGATCAATCCTTCGAAGGGGAAAACTGTCTTTGGGATAGGCCTTGTTCAAGTCTGAATATGCACGTTCTTCACTTCCCGTTCGCCTTCTTCATCGCATGGGATTAGATGTCCATTTAAGAAAGAGGGCGTTGTCAATAAACCCATTGACTTTCAGTTTATCTACCTCCTCTTTAGAGCAAAGGATCTCTTTGGATGCATGCCTCGCATTTTCTGTTTTACCAGAATATACTTCGGATCAACATTTAATGCATGGCTCGCGATGGCAGGTGAGATCCCACATATATCAGAGCGAATCCAAGCAAATACATCCAAATTCCGTTGGAGAAAATAAGCAAGTTCTCTCATCATTAAGGGGTTGAGCTGCGATCCGATCTTCAAGATCCGTGATGGGTCGTCGTGGCTGACTGTTACATCAGTCGTCAGCTCAACCGGCACCGTCTTGGTCTCTTTGGGCTCCTCTTCGTCATCTCTCAGATCTATATCTCTATAGAACCAACTGTGGCGCCCAAGCTCAGGCTTAGGTGCCATTTTTTAATCTTCAATAACTTGGATGCAAATAGATTTGTCTACGTCCTTTCCCTTCTCCTTGCATTGAGCTTCTCTCAACCCAGCCACACTACAGGCACGTCCAGTCGCCTAATCACCATGCACCACTCTTACTCCATTATCAGTCGGAAATTTCAAAGTCAAACACCATGGGGCAAGAGCTGCCCGAAATTCAGCCAGGACCGGTTGGCCCAGAAAAATGTTGTACGGTGCATAAACATCCAAAACAATAAACGATAGGATCCACACTCTCCTACGTTCACCTTCCCCCAATTCCACTACGAATTCCACATAGCCAACTGCCTCAGTAACCACACCATTGAAATCATATATGCGAGCTTTAGATGGTTTCAAATCTTTAGCCTCCATTCCCATTTGATCGTAAGCCTTCTTGAAAATAATGTTTATAGAACTTCCACAATCAAGCAAAATTCTTCTCATCGGAGCAGGGCTAGTCATGGAACAAATGACCATCGGGTCAATTGTACGAGCCTCGATTCGATCTACATCCCTTCATCTGAACACTATATCATCAGTCATCGTACATTGTTACTTGGCTAGAGTTTCGTCCTCTGTATTTGAACAATACTCAAAATCCACATGCCTCATCGCACTGGCATAGTGCTCCATTTCCTGTCAACTTCTATCCGTAGGAAGCGGTCCTCCAACTATCATGTTTATCACTAATCTTCCATTGGTTTGTGCAAGCCCCTCAGCCTTACGCGGAACTTGTCCTCGATTGGGGTCAGATGTCCCAAATCCGCCATCCTACGGAGCTTTCACGAACTGATGCAGCTTCTTTTCCCGAATCCACTTCTCGACAGCATCCTGGAGATGCCTACACGTGTTCATACTGTGCCCATGACGCTTATGAAATCGGTAATACTTTTCAGTCTGTTTATGTGCCTCTGTTGGCTCTTTTGGACGCAGCTTCTTGTATTGAAAAGTATTACATGTGGATAAGTAAATATTCTCTAGGGATGCGTTTAAAGGCATGTAGTTGTCATACATTGGAATCCTAGGCTTTGATCTTCCAGGATACCTCTTCCGGTCCTAATTCCCTTCACCATACTCTTCTGTTGATTCGGCTTAGTCTGAACATCAACCTGAACCTTTCCAGAACTCTCATCAGACTGCTTTATTGCAATGTTGCTTTGTATCACTTCTCTTTTCAATCCTACCGCATTTATTTTTCTAATGGACCTATCCTCCTCCTTCCTCATAAATCGAACCACCTTTAAATAGAAGCGTCCCAACGTGGCCGGTGGTTTTTCAGCTAGCTAATCATCGAACTTGGATTTCAGATCAACCCTTCTTGTCAATCCATTAGTATGGCATGGTCATTTGGGTTACTAACTTCTGTAGCGACGATATGAAACTTTCTAAATAGTCCTTCAGTGATTCCCCCGGAGCCTGGATTACGATAGATAATGATATCACATCTTTAGGACGAGCGACATGAATCTGAAACTACTCCACAAACTTCGTTGCTAGTTCATCAGACTTTAAAATCGATCGTGGGGGTAATCTTGTAAACCACATCGTCGCGATTCCATAGAGGGTTATGGGAAAGCATCTACATTTGGTTGTGTCGTTGGCTCTCACTGAGTCCATCAACCATTTGTACCTCATAATGTGTTGCATATGGTCGGGTTTTCTCTCATAGGTAGGCATTGTAGGCATGCTAAACCTTCTCGGGTACTCCGCATGTAAAACATTGTCAATAAACGAGGTATAGCTCCTCAAAAATCCCCAATCATCAACCCCAGTTCTCCCTGACCTGCTATCTGACCATTGTCGATAAGTCCAGTGTCTAGATGGATGGTGCTAAGTGGTGGTCGTGCTCCATCTCATGTGAATGTTCCAGTCAATGTCTACAGGCCATTTCATGCCTCCATGGTCTATCATCTTCTTGATGTGCACCCTGAGCATTCATCTCATCATTATTCTGGATGGGTAGTTGGCCGGCCTTCAAATGGACTACAACATCCAAGCCTCCGGAAATAGCTCCAGACAGATTCCCCAAGTGCAGCTTGGGGACCCCTCCTTTGAAGGAGGGATCGGTACCGATCCCTAAGGAGGGATCGACACCGGTCCATCTTGGTAAACCATGTTAGTCTACTAAGCAATGCTCTAACGTCCCATCTTGCTCTCCTTCGACCCTACGATGTCTACGTCTGTGATGTTCATCTTCTGATGAGGCTGAACTCTCCAACGCCGAGTGAGAAGGAAGATTCCTTTTGGCGCTCTGACATTGCTGTTGGAAAATCTGGTTCATTAGGTTAGCATTAGTCTAATTTGCTCATTCAGCTGCCTACGGCTCACTGCCTCATCAAGTTATTAAATTCAGCTCTAGTTATAGAATCAGCGGGGTTCTGGACTTCAGTAGGCTCCACATTCAAATTTCCAGGCTGGTTGCTTGGAGCTCCTTTTTGAATGTTGGTAGTTTCATTTGCATCAACGTTCTGGAAAGTAGATCTGGTATGCCTCACCATTCCGGTCTTCTTTTCTTAGATTCTAGCAAATCTGTGTAGTATCTGCAAGCTTTTGAAGATGAATCTGGATCTCCTTCGGAGGGATTTTCTCAATCCAGTAGCAGCAAAGGGGATCTAAGGGGATGAGAATTGGACTCTCAGTGAAAGCACCAAACTGTTTGCAACCAAAAAGGCTAAAAACACCCAAGAATAGATTTGTGTAGTGAAATAAATGAAGAAACTAAATTAAAATGGAGGAATATATAAAATTAACAAGAAAATCACAGCAGAAAACAAGAACAACATGATTTATAGTGGTTCGGCGTTTATTGCCACTTTGAATATTCTCTTTATTGATTCATAATAATCTTGATTACAGTAGGAAACAACAAAAGATAAGAGAAGAATGGAGAAAGTTGATTACAATAATAGTGCTATTTAACCAACAGCGTAAAGGCCTCCAGAATGACCTTATGGGCCTGTATTTATAGGTGAAGGCGGCCACCAATTTGATAGGAATCTCGGCAACATGACCTCCTCATCCATATAAGCCTACCGTTGGGAGCGCTAGGCCTAAATCTCAATGGAAAGGGATCATTAGCGATCCCTTTATATGTTGAATTTGGGGCAGCTATCCCTATGGTAGCTTCCTCATGCTTGATTATGATGGTATCTCAAGTGTCATGATGATTGGGTGTGTGAAGCTCGAGTTCTCACTTGATCTTTGGTTCAAATGTACATTAAAGTTACTTCCACCGACCTCTATCACTACAACAAAAAGGACTTTTAACAGTGTTTCAAAAACGCTATAAAAGCTTAATAGCATTTTTACATACGTTGTATATCGACATGCAGTTATATGTCAAAGGTATACAACGACAAGGAATAAACGCTGTTAAATGTCCTTTTTACAGCGTTTCCTTGGTGTCATGAAATCATTTAACAACATTTGGTCTAATTTAATGGCATTTTTAATAAACGCTGTTAAAACAATTCAACGGCATTTTTAAAACGTTGTTAAAACATTCAGCGGCGTCTAGAAAAGGCTGTGGAATGTTTTAACAGCGTTTTAAAAACGCCATTGAATTGTATTTGGTTATGTCTTTAGATACAATTTAACGTCGTTTTTAAAGCGCTGTTAAAACATTCAACGACATTTAAAAAACGCCATGGAATGTTTTAACATCGTTTTAAAAATGCCGTTAAATTGTATACAAAGCTAAGTCAATTAGGCTTTTCTAATTTTCTGTAAATTCCATTTCGGTAAACATCGGTTACAATGTGTATGTATACCACATTTCAAAATTAGCATATTATATCATTATCACATTTCAAAACCAACATATTGTATCAATACCACATTTTGGACACATATTTCATAACCAACGTATGAAATTTCATAATCAAAATACACAATATTCTTACACCAAACATAAATAGTTCATCATAAATAGTTCATAAACAAAATATAGAACAAGTAGCAATAGCGAAACAAAAGCAAATAGTACATACGTTAAGACCAAAAAGTAGTTCTAGCAGCAAAAAAAACTTCGATCCATAACTCGTTGCAACCTTTTTTTTTGCATCACAATCATCTATCTACCTATAAAGCAAAAGTAATGGAATTATCTCAAATGATAGTGTAATCAATGTGCATAAGTCTACGTCACTACATAACAATACAAAGACGGAGGATGAATGCTTTAAATCTCTTTACAACTCGTAAAAGGATCAGAACGAGCCATAAAATAACAGTTGTTGTATTTAAAAATTTAGTATACATGATGTTAACTTTGTAGGCTCAGAAACTTAGCGCACTAAACCATTAATATAATCAATGGACTGGGATTATGAACAAAACAGTATAATGTAAAAGTATAATGACAACAGTAGAGCGTACCTCATCAAGTATGACAACATCTCTTCAACCATTCTCAACCACCATATTATCTTCAACCATTCCTATCTTTTTCATAAAGACATGACAAAAGACTAAAACACTAGCTTCATCGATGTGTGATCTCTGCACAAGTTGCTTTCTTTATCTATATTTATATTTCCTTAGCAATAAATAGTATTCATAAGTCTTAGCAACAATATAAACTGTAAATTATAATAAATCTATTTTATATGAACCCACAAGCCTTCACTTGAAATTTGACCATTAACAATAAAAACCATAGAGTAACTAGAAGGTGCTAGCACACTGGTTCGATATAATAGAGCAGCTCCGGGAAAGCTTGAGGAATTGCTGCTGCTATGAGATATGACATAGCTTATGCAGGTACGTCATTTATATCAGCATGTACAGGCACATTTTACATACTGGATCGGTATAATATTATGACATAGAATATGCCTCAACTTTATAAGCAGATGCAAGATCAGTATAATAATATAAGCATATACTATACACTGGATGTATATTGATGTAATTAACTTCAGTATTTTACATGCCAAAGTTAAGTGGCATATAATTTTAACTAACTGATTAACGTTGTCTAGGCTAACCTTACTTGTAAAAGGTATGGGGTAAAAAGCCATAATTTCCTAAATCTAAAAGAACATAGTGTTAAGAAGGATAGAGGATAAATAAGCATTAAAAGAAATTAGTTTCAAAACTGTTGTATAACGAGATTATGAAGTTACAATAGACATGCATATGATGTAAAATATTGACTTCCTTACCTTTCATTGAATTTATTATAAATGTTGATTTCCTTACCTTTCCTCGAGTGATGTAGAAGTATAGTCCCTTATGCTGGTATACATTTTAAAGCAGCATTGCAAAATCTTGCATTACTTCCCAAAATAATATTTGTACTATGCTACTCCCTGTACATAAAGTAACATTTTCTTCAATAATGTACTCTTCTATTGTCTAAAACAAACTTAAGTTGAAGAAGAAAAGAAAATTGCAAAGAAGATAGTGACTGCTGCAATGAAGTCTTTTGAAATAAAAGCATATGCTTTATATAGTAGCATGCACATCATTACTTCTCGAAAGTTTCTCACCTTCGTTCCCAGACCCTTGAGCTCTTGGTGTGGTATTTATAGCATTCCCCCTTCCTTTCCCTCTCCTTTTCCCTCTTACAGACTTAGCTTTATTGGGAGTATGTTGTTCAAGGCATCCCCTACCATGATTTCTTCTTTATGCAATGTAGTAACTTCGAATGCTGCTGCTATTAAGGCATTTTTTTCTAGCTTGGATATGATGCTACCTCTTATGCTATCATAAGGAATGGGAGCTACTCCATTGAGTATACCAAAACCTTTAGGATCTTGAGATATTTTCTTATTCTTGTTACCTTTTTGCAAAATGTGCAAATTAGCCTTACCTAGCAAGTACTTCTCCTACTCTTCCCACATGAACTATAGGAAGCAGAATTGATGCTCAAGTACAAAAGGAAATTTGTGCAACATGTAGAAAGAGTAGATAGATCAAAACACAATATACTCCACATCTTTTGGCACTAGAAGTATGTATAATAGATTATTTTTATTTCTTTCTTAACAATTGCGTATGCATAATAGACGATGATCCCAGAATTCCATATCTTGGGCCGAGGTGTACTGAAAGTTTGCTTGCTTACTCTGGATGTACAATTATGTATGTATCAGATTATTTATTGTGATGACCCGGAATTTTGGGCAATATAAATTTAATAATCTGTGTTAAAACTTAAATTGATTTGATAATCTTTGTAATAAAATCTGGATTAATTTAATAATCTAATTTAATAAATATTTAATTAGTGGATTTATCTTTCAAAAAGCTAATAAAATGTTTTCTATCTATAATACATATATATATATATATATATATATTATAAATAGATAAGTTTTGATTTGAAGTTTAATAAACAAATAAAATCTTGTTTTTAAAATTCTAATATACATTTTGATAATTTGGAAAATTATGATTTAATTTAATATAACTTTTCAAAGCTAGTTAATAAATAACTGTATGGTTTATAAATACTTAAGATAAATATTAATTGTTTAAAATATATCTTAGCTTAAATTTCAATTTAAATATAAGGTTTATTTTATCTTCTTTTTAAATATAGCTTGATAAATATGATTTGAAGTATATATAAGTTTAAAATGCAATTTTTCAAATGAAACATTAATTCATTTAAGTAAGATAAGTAATATGTAATTTATAATCTCTTTTATAAATTATTTAAATTGATAATTATGTTATTTTCAAATAATATTAATAAATGTATACATATAGATAGGTTTTAAAAGACAATATTATAGTTATTTTTTTTAAATTAAATATGTTGATATAAATTAGCTTTAAATTGGATTTTTAAATTTATGATTGGATTTGAATTTGAATTAATTTTGAATTCAAAAGAATAAACATTGTTAGATTATTTGGATAAGATTTCATTTTTATATAATTTGTTTTATTTCATTTTCTTTAAAAAGAAATGCACATATACATTTACATACGAAAGTAATTTATAAATAGATAAGTATTTAAAAAATAAAGAAAGGGTTTTATTTACTTTTAAATTAAATAAAAATAAGTAAAAATATGTATATAACAAGTGTTAATATCTTAAGTAACTATTGAGACAAATGTGAATTAATAATCTACTCTACTTGACAAATGTAGTAATATAGGACAAGTGTCATTTGTATTTTTTCCTTTTATTTTTGAAAAATCAATTACACTTCTATAAACATGTTTTCTTCTTTTTCATTTCCTTTCTTCATTTTCGAAAGTAAAGATAAAACTTCAGCTAAGAAAAGAACTTCAGCTGAACCAAATCTGAAAATCAAATCAGTAACCCAATTACTAAAAAAAATCATGTTCAAATTTTATTTTCATACTCAAACTCCTCACAAAAACTAGAAAGATATCTGCAAACCCTTTTCTAAATTCAAATTCTTCAACTTGTAATCATTTTCCAAATTATCAAAGCAAAATCTAAAGCCTGTAATTTCTTTTCCATATTAAACTCCTCAAGCCAGAAACCAAATCAAATTTATTTCCCTGTAATAACATTTTTAAAGTTCAAACAAAAACCTGTAGTTCATTCTCAGATCTGTAGTCAACATCCACTGAAATTCATTTTCTTTAATCTGGAAATTCTCCGCAAACCAAAAATCAAATCAAGGCCTGCATACTTTATTCCTGAGCATATGCATTTTTCCAAATCTGTGAACAACTAAAGCATGCAAAGCATTTTCTTTTCAACCTAAGTTTTTAAGCAAGCAAGTAAAATATGAAGCAAGAGTAAGCCTGCATGCAAGTCTAAACAACAGCAACTCAAGTTTTATATCAAATTCAAAGAAGCATTCAAGTTTGAAAGTTTTAAAAGCTAAAACTGCCTCTGTTTCATGCATGTCAGGTGAGTAACATCACAATTTAAATAGTTAAATATATAATTATGTGGCATGTTCGTCTCTGAAACAGGTATGTTTGTGAATGAATTTATAAGTTAGCTTTGTATATATATATATGAAAATATTGTTGTGCATGTATCTGTATGCTTCTTCTCTGATTCTAGTTCAGGCATAAATTCAAATAAAAAATCTCTTACTCTTGATCCAATCTTGTTAAGACTTAAGTCTTGAACAAAATTTGTTTGTTGAATCATGGTTGTAAGTTTAAAAATATGTTTAAGTCAAAATAGTTTATGTTGCCTCTGGAAATAATAAAACTTCAGTACAAATTTAAAATAGGTTAAATTTATATTATCACGATTCATAGATTCAAGTATATGAATCAAATGCTAAAGCTAAAACTTGATTTTTGAAACAACAATTATGGTTTTTAGTAATGGGATTTAAGAGCATTTCTGGTTTAACTAGAAATTGGAATTTGAGGAAATTCTGATGAACTCGATAGTCTGAGGGGTCGTAATTCTTTCTGGAGGAAGAGGAGTGGTCAGTGACTTTGGAAGAAATATGGGATCGTTGATCAAAGCATGGTGGCGACAAAGGTTGGTCGATGAAGCCTGTAAACTTAGTTTGGGGTGCTCCTGAAATTTTGATCGACACGGTCTCTCTGAGTGATCGAGTGCTATAGGATTCAAGGATATGATAGCTTGGATGTTGAAGAAGGGTTGGACGGAGTTTCAAAGCCACCGATGGCCGGAGGAGTGAGGACGAGGAGTTTTCAGGTTTTGGAGGGGTGGTTCCAGTTTAGTTCCAGGTTGTGTTAACATGTTCGATTTTGATTTCGAGATGTTTGTGAGGTTCTGATGGTCCTTGTTTGATCTGAGGATAATCGACGACCTGCTCAAAGCAGTGATGATGACCGGAGAGGGTCGTAGCCACCGTGCATATGCACGGTGCAGTGGTGTGTCTGGTGAAGATTTGGGGTTGTAGGATTTTGGACTCGGGTAATTCTCGAGTGATTCGAGTTTTGGCTCGAAGAGATGTAATATTTTGCTCGAAGCAAATAGAAGGGGGAGGGCTCGGGTATTAAGGTGGTTACAGGTTTCTCTAGAAACCTGTTTGTTTTCAATTCAAATTTAGTTTTAAATTTGAAAGCAAGTTTTAAACAGAGTTTAAAACCTTAAATTTAAAGTATGGATTCAAAACTGAGTTTGAATCCTAGTTTTAAATTTAAATTAAGTTTTATAAATTAAATTGATTTAAACAACTTTAATTGTTTAACGTGTATTTTAAATGGTTAGAATTTAAAAGTAAATTTGATTTGAATTCTTTAAGTTCTTTTATAAGTTATGTATTTCTTCAACATATGATTTTTTAAAGTTTGTAAATGGTTTTTAAGTTAAAGTTGTTTTCATTTTAAATTTTAAATTTGAAATGAAATTTGAAAGTAGGAAGTAAAATGTTTACAAATGTGTTTGTGAATGATAATTGGATCATTAATAAGGAAATGTGTTACCTTAAAGTTAATTAAGACTTAGTGAGTTGGAATAAGTTGAATTATTTAGGGTAATTAAAGAATAATTAATTAATTTAATTATTTATATGATTTGAATTAATTAATTAAGGTTGAAGTGAATTAATTAAGATTAATTAATTTGAAAATAAGATCATTAGTTAGATGAGATAAGATTTTAATTAATGATTAGGAATTAATTTATCAAGAAATTTAAGATTAATTAAGTTACAGTTAAACTTAATTAATTAAATAATTATAGATTAATTAATGGGTTATTAAGGGTAAATTAATTTGTAACTAATAATGAATAATCTAACTTAATTACTTAAGAAAAGGTAATTAAAGAATTTTTGATAAGTTAATGAAGGTCATCAACTTGAGATTATTTAATAATTAATTAATGTGATTAATTTTGATAATTAATTGGATTAATTAATTTAGATAATCATTTATGGAATTCGTTAAGTATGATTACTTTATGAAAGTAACTAGAGGTATTAATTACTCAAGGTAATTAATTAAATAAATTTGATTTGTTTAAGTTAATTAATTAGGTTTAATTAATTTAGAATAATCATTGGATGGTTTGGTAAGTAATTACTTAATGTAATTAATGAAGAATAATTACTTAGAGAAGTAATTAAGATGAGTAATTATTGAATGTAATTTATTGGAGTATGAAAGAGTTTTGGGATAATTGCTTTAATGGGTAATTACTTAGTGAAAGTAATTAATGATTAATTACTTAGTGTAATTAATTTAAGAATTGATTAATTGATTCATTTGAAAATAATTAAGTGATGTAATTAATTAAGGGTAATTAATTACTAATGAGATTAATCAAGAGTGATTAATAAATGTGGTTTAATTTAAGATTAATTACTAATGTAATTAATTTAAATTAGGATAATTTAAAAATGTAATTAGGGATCATTAATTTATATAATTAATGATGTAATTAATGTTGATCAATTAAGATTAATTAATCAATAATAAGTGATTAATGAAATAATTAATTAATGTAATTAACTAAGGATTAATGTAATAAATTATAATTAGTTAGTTAATGAAGTAATTAAAGGTTAATTACTGTATTTGTTTTAGGATAATTAATTTGTGGAATTAATTAAAGAATAATTACTTGAATGTAATTAAAGGACAATTAATCAGGGATGATTAATTAAGGGGATTAATTAGAGGTTTATTAATTAATTAATTGATTTGTAATTAATTAATGGTTATATAAACAGGATTTATAGAATGAAGTAATTAATTTAATTTACTTTAAATTAATTAGAGATGAAATAATTAATTTAATTCATTTTAAATTAATTATAAATGGTGTGATTATTAATCCTTGTTTATATACGGATGATATAGATTTCCTTGAATGGTTTGAATCTCAGATATGAGATAAATAAGCTGTGTAACTCTGACGTATACGATACTATGTAATATTTATGTTATTAATATAATTTATTCGTTCCGCTGTTGAGATTCTGATGTTGTTCTTCTTCTTCTCTATCCTTCTATTCTCTATCCCTTTCTTTCCTAATTCATGATGCGTCTTTCTAGGCTTAGGAAGACGGGTCGTGACAGTTGGTATCAGAGCGCTAGGTTGAGTGAATACCTAGGCTTTGGAGTGTTTTCTTCCTTGAGAGAGCATATTTGTAATTTTGAGATATATATATATATATATATATATATACCTATTTGTTGGGTTACTTGTTCGGGTTTTCCAATATAGGTTATAAAGGTAGATAAGGTAGTGATGTGTGTAACACGACTACTACCATTGGTTGGAGTTTGAATGTTTGAGGTTGGAAGTGTATCTGTCGAGACTGTAGACCTAATACCGTCTCGGGTGAGCTTTGATGTGGTGAAAGGATTTCATCAATCTCTGAAGGAAACCTGTTAAGGTTCGGAGTCTATCTTTGAAGTTGGATGAGTAGAGTTTAGATCTGTTAGTTGGCAGAAGTGAGTAATGGTATCTTGATACCTCAGGAAGTAGTAGCTGCGTAATGAGATGCAGTGATTATGGATGTTTCCGAAGATGTTTCTTTGGAACAAGTTTAAGGAAGTGTGTCTGCTTCGGTGTTGTGGCTGGGTCCAGCAGGGTGTTTTTGTTTGCTTTGAGGTCCGAGTTTCTCGAAGAGCTTTGGATTAGGAAGTCTTTGGCATCGGTGTCAACTGTGCATCTCGGAGTGTTCTGTGTGCTGGCAAGGAAGTTTTCTGGCTGAGTAGTTTTTCTGGAGGTGGAGTTCAGAAGTAGCAGAGTGGATCCATTTTTTCGATGGATTGGCTAGATAAGCATAAGTTGTTCTGATTGGTAAAGAGAGAACAGATTCGTTGGATATTGGTCTGGGTTGATCGCATAAGTGACTTGCGATAATTGAGTGTTCTCTTGGGTTATCTTTGCATGGGAACGAGGTATCTCTAGGGAGTGATACTGATGGTTCAGCTTAGTAGAAGGATGGTTCCTTGTGTGAGAGTTTGGTGAAGCAGCTCGTGTTTTGGTGGAACTTCCGAGTTTTCTTTTATGAATCTGTTGAACCATATTTCTGGAATATATTGTCCAGTCTGTGCTCATATTCTTCATCAGCATTTTCTTCTATTCCAGATCAGAGTTGTGCAGCGGAATCAGTTTGGGAGTGCATCTGTTTTGTCTTTTTCGGGTAAGAAAAGTAAGTTCATCTTCTGTTGTTTGTGGAGTAGAGTTGTGTTCTTGGTTGATGGTTGATCTTAAGAGGATCATTTTGATGGGTTGCTTCTGGTCTTGTTTGTTTCTAGAGGCATCAGCAAGGGTTGAGCTGATCAGTAAGGATGTAGACAACCCAGGATCGTCAGAAGATTTTGAGGATAAGAGACGAAGGAATTTGGATTCCGGAATCGAAGATTTGATTTTGGATAAGATTTCTTCGATCCAAGGAGCTATAAGTTTTGGTAAGTCTGGGAAGCTAGCTCCGAGGTATCTTCGATCTTTTCTGTATTCTTGTGAGAATAAGTATTTTTTCCTCTGGGTTGAATTACCAGTTTGGATAACTGAGATTCGATGTGTTTCACGAATCTTTGAGGGTGTACGTGTATCTCTGGTTGTGGAACCAGCAGTTCAGGAGGTTTGGTAGTTGAGTCAGACTCGTCTGTAGTCTGATATCTTGTTTAGTTTTATAGATCTAGAGGAGTAGTAGCTCTGTAGCTTAGTAGTGTTGATTGTTTTGAATCTGTACGGCGAGTATTCCGGTGTTTATACTTGGGAAATTCGAGGAAATTCTATCCAGAATTTTGTCTGGATAGTTAAATTTGTTTGATTGAATAAATTGGTTGCTATGGTTGTTAGCATATGATTGATATATGCTTGTGATTTAAAATTTAAAATCTTTGATGGGTTATTAAATTACCTTTGCTTTTAAATTACGGGGACGAAATTCTTTTAAGGGGGGAGGAATGTGATGACCCAGAATTTTGGGCAATATAAATTTAATAATCTGTGTTAAAAATTAAATCGATTTGATAATCTTTGTAATAAAATCTGGATTAATTTAATAATCAAATTTAATAAATATTTAATTAGTGGATTTATCTTTCAAAAAGCTAATAAAATGTTTTCTATCTATAATATATATATATATATATATATATTGTAAATAGATAAGTTTTGATTTGAAGTTTAATAAACAAATAAAATCTTGTTTTTAAAATGGTAATATAGATTTTGATAATTTGGAAAATTATGATTTAATTTAATATAACTTTTCAAAGCTATTAATAAATAACTATATGGTTTGTAAATACTTAAGATAAATATTAATTGTTTAAAATATATCTTAGCTTAAATTTAAATTTAAATATAAGGTTTATTTTATCTTCTTTTTAAATATAGCTTGATAAATATGATTTGAAGTATATATAAGTTTAAAATACAATTTTTAAAATGAAACATTAATTCATTTAAGTAAGATAAGTAATATGTAATTTATAATCTCTTTTATAAATTATTTAAATTGATAATTATGTTATTTTCAAATAATATTAATAAATGTATAAATATAGATAGGTTTTAAAAGATAAATTATAGTTATTTTTTTAAATTAAATATGTTGATATAAATTAGCTTTAAATTGGATTTTTAAATTTATTATTGGATTTGAATTTGAATTAATTTTGAATTCAAAAGAATAAACATTTTTAAATTATTTGGATAAGCTTTCATTTTTATATAATTTGTTTTATTTCATTTTCTTTAAAAAGAAATGCATATATACATTTACATATGAAAGTAATTTATAAATAGATAAGTATTTAATAAACAAAGAAAGGGTTTTATTTACTTTTAAATTAAATAAAAATAAGTAAAAATATGTATATAACAAGTGTAATATCTTAAGTAACTACTGAGACAAATGTGAATTAATAATCTACTCTATTTGACAAATGTAGTAATATAGGACAAGTGTCATTTGTATTTTTTTTTCTTTTATTTTTGAAAAATCATTTACACTTATATAAACATGTTTTCTTCTTTTTCATTTCCTTTCTTCATTTTCAAAAGTAAAGATAAAACTCCAGCTAAGAAAAGAACTTCAGCTGAACCAAATCTGAAAATCAAATCAGTAACCCAATTACTCAAAAAAAAATCATGTTCAAATTTTATTTTCGTACTCAAACTCCTCACAAAAACCAGAAAGAAATCTGTAAACCCTTTTCTAAATTCAAATTCTTCAACTTGTAATCATTTTCCAAATTTTCAAAGAAAAATCTAAAGCCTGTAATTTCATTTCCATATCAAACTCCTCAAGCCAGAAAACAAATCAAATTTATTTCCCTGTAATAACATTTTCAAAGTTCAAACAAAAACCTGTAGTTCATTCTCAGATCTGTAGTCAACATCCACTGAAATTCATTTTCTTTAATCTGGAAATTCTCCTCAAACCAAAAATCAAATCAAGGCCTGCATACCTTATTCCTGAGCATCTACATTTTTTCAAATCTGTGAACAACTAAAGCATGGAAAGCATTTTACTTTCAACCTAAGTTTTTAAGCAAGCAAGTAAAATATGAAGCAAGAGCAAGCCTGCATGCAAGTCTAAACAACAATAACTCAAGTTTTATATCAAATTCAAAGAAGCATTCAAGTTTGAAAGTTTCAAAAGCTAAAACTGCCTCTATTTCATGCATGTCAGGTGAGTAACATCACAATTTAAATAGTTAAATATATAATTATGTTGCCTGTTCATCTCTGAAACAAGTATGTTTGTGAATGAATTTATAAGTTAGTTTTGTATATATATATGAAAATATTGTTGTGCATGTATCTGTATTCTTCTTCTCTGATTCTAGTTCCAGGCATAAATTCAAATCAAAAATCTCATGCTCTTGATCCAATCTTGTTAAGACTTAAGTCTTAGACAAAATTTGTTTGTTGAATCATTGTTGTAAGTTTATAAATATGTTTAAGTCAAAATAGTTTATATTGCCTCTGGAAATAATAAAACTTCAGTACAAATTTAAAATAGGTCAAATTTCTATTATCATGATTCATAGATTCAGGTATATGAATCAAATGCTAAAGCTAAAACTTGATTTTTGAAACAACAATTACGATTATTAGTAATGGGATTTAAGAGCATTTCTGATTTAACCAGAAATTGGAATTTGAGGAAATTCTAATGAATTCGATAGTCTGAGGGGTCGTAATTCTTTCTGGAGGAAGAGGAGTGGTCAGTGACTTTGGAAAAAATATGGGATCGTTGATCAAAGCATGGTGGCGACAAGGGTTGGTCGATGAAGCCTGTAAACCTAGTTTGGGGTGCTCCTGAAATTTTGATCGACACGGTCTCTGTGAGTGATCGAGTGCTATACGATTCAAGGATATGATAGCTTGGATGTTGAAGAAGGGTTGGACGGAGTTTCAAAGCCTCTGATAGCCGGAGGAGTGAGGATGAGGAGTTTTCAGGTTTTGGAGGGGTGGTTCCAGTTTAGTTCCAGGTTGTGTTAACATGTTCGATTTTGATTTCGAGACGTTTGTGAGTTTCTGATGGTCATTGTTTGATCTGAGGATGATCGACGACTTTCTCAAGGCAGTGATGATGACCGAAGAGGGTCGTAGCCACCGTGCATATGCACGGTGCAGTGGTGTGTCTGGTGAAGATTGGGGGTTGCAGGATTTTGAACTCGGGTAATTCTCGAGTGATTCGAGGTTTGGCTCGAAGAGATGTAATATTTTGCTCGAAGCAAATAGAAAGGGGAGGGCTCGGGTATTAAGGTGGTTACAGGTTTCTCTGGAAACCTGTTTGTTTTCAATTCAAATTTAGTTTTAAATTTGAAAGCAAGTTTTAAACAAAGTTTAAAACCTAAAATTTAAAGTATGGATTCAAAACTGAGTTTGAATCCTAGTTTTAAATTTAAATTAAGTTTTATAAATTTAGATTGATTTAAACAACTTTAATTGTTTATCATTTATTTTAAATGGTTAGAATTTAAAAGTTAATTTGGTTTGAATTCTTTAAGTTCTTTTATAAGTTGTGTATTTCTTCAACATATGATTTTTTTTAAAGTTTGTAAATGGTTTTTAAACTTTGTTTTAAAGTTGTTTTCATTTTAAATTTGAAATGAAATTTGAAAGTAGGAAGTAAAATGTTTACAAATGTGTTTGTGAATGATAATTGGATCATTAATAAGGAAATGTGTTACCTTAAAGTTAATTAAGACTTAGTGATTTGGAATAAATTGAATTATTTAAGGTAATTAAAGAATAATTAATTAATTTAATTATTTATATGATTTGAATTAATTAATTAAGGTTGAAGTTAATTAATTAAGATTAATTAATTCGAAAATAAGATCATTAATTAGATAAGATAAGATTTTAATTAATGATTAGGAATTAATTTATCAAGAAATTTAAGATTTATTAAGTTACAGTTAAACTTAATTAATTAAATAATTATAGATTAATTAATGGGTTATTAAGTGTAAATTAATTTGTAATTAATAATGAATAATCTAAGTTAATTACTTAAAAAAAAGGTAATTAAAGAATTTTTGATAAGTTAGTGAAGGTCATTAACTTGAGATTATTTAATAATTAATTAATGTGATTAATTTTGATAATTAATTGGATTAATTAATTTAGATAATCATTTATGGAATTTGGTTAAGTATGATTACTTTATGAAAGTAATTAGAGGTATTAATTACTCAAGGTAATTAATTAAATAAATTTGATTTGTTTAAGTTAATTAATTAGGTTTAATTAATTTAGAATAATCATTGGATGGTTTGGTAAGTAATTACTTAATGTAATTAATGAAGAATAATTACTTAGAGAAGTAATTAAGATGAGTAATTACAGAATGTAATTTATTGAAGTATGGAAGAGTTTTGGGATTAATTGCTTTAAAGGGTAATTACTTAGTGAAAGTAATTAATGATTAATTACTTAGTGTAATTAATTTAAGAATTGATTAATTGAGTCATTTGAAAATAATTAAGTGATGTAATTAATTAATGGTAATTAATTACTAATGAGATTAATCAAGAGTGACTAATAAATGTGGTTTAATTTAAGATTAATTACTTAATGTAATTAATTTAAATTAGGATAATTTAAAAATGTAACTAGGGATCATTAATTTATATAATTAATGATGTAATTAATGTTGATCAATTAAGATTAATTAATCAATAATAAGTGATTAATGAAATAATTAATTAATGTAATTAATTAAGGATTAATGTAATAAATTATTATTAGTTAGTTAATGAAGTAATTAAAGGTTAATTACTGTATTTGGTTAAGGATAATTAATTTATGGAATTAATTAAAGAATAATTACATGAATGTAATTAAAAGATAATTAATCAAGGGTGATTAATTAGAGGTTATTAATTAACTGATTGATTTGTAATTAATTAATGGTTATATAAGCAGGATTTATAGAATGAAGTAATTAATTTAATTTACTTTAAATTAATTAGAGATGAAATAATTAATTTAATTCATTTTAAACTAATTATAAATGATGTGATTATTAATCCTTGTTTATATATGGATGATATAGATTTCCTTGAATGGTTTGAATCTCAAATATGAGATAAATAAGCTATGTAACTCTGATGTATACGATGTTATGTATTTATGTTATTAATATAATTTATTCGTTCCGCTGTTGAGATTCTGATGCTGTTCTTCTTTCTTCTCTATCTTTATATTCTCTACCCCTTTCTTTCTTAATTCATGATGCATCTTTCTGGGCTTAGGAAGACGGGTCGTGACATTTATTTTTGCTTCGTACAGTTGACGTTTAATGTTGGTATAGCCTTTGCGATCTTTGAAGTACAAAAATGTTAAATGGCATAAGTGGTTGTTATTATCTTTGAAATTTCAATTTAATATAAGTCATACTTTTATTAAAAAAGATGCTTTTAGAAAGTTGTCCGACATTTATATTTTACACTATAGTATAGCCTTCCCTTTTGGAGAGTGATTAAAGAGTGAGCTGACGAGGTATAACCCCAAACCAGCCTCCCTATTTGGGGCTAAGTATTTGTTAACACGATGTGAAGAGACACATATGATATTTTGGAATAATCAGAAATAACAGTTAATAATGTGAGAGCACATATAACATACTCAACATAGATAGGGGCGTAGCTGCAATTTTACATTACCCTAAACTCTCCATATTACTGGCAATTACTTGCATAATTTTGACAACTTAAAGATTTGCAAAAATTAACCCAGACAACCACCAGTGCTCAGAAAAACAATCGTTTCTTGCTTTTGAAAACAATCCCTACTATTATGGATACATGTTGTTTTGTTTTGTTTTGTGTTTTTAATGGAAAAGAAAAGAAAGTTCATCTGATTTAGACTGAAATTTTAATTATTAAAAACAATCCAGACTAGTAGTGTTCATGATCGGCCTTAAACAACTTGTAAAGGAAAGAGTTTGCAACTATTAGCCACAATGGAATTTCAATAAATTCAACTGCCCAAGAGAACAGTTGGGCAAGCTACATAACTATAATAAGTACCTTTTGTGGGCCTTTATTGATATTATCTTCCAACTGCAAACACGACCTTTCATTTTTACAAGCCACAAGAACAATATCATTATCAACCCCATTATCTTCGACCACATGCAGTTCCTGTATTGGCAAAGTTTCTTTTCTCCTCTCTTCTTCTATCTCCTCTAGCAATTCTTATAAGTCAAAGAAGTATTCAGCATTGGCCTTCTGAAATTATCTAAAACACTTTTTAATCAAAACATATATGAGATCTTAAAAATGTAGCTTTGAGCATCTGCTCATATACACTTATATTTTCCAAAATACATCATTTAGAAAATTCATTCTCCAGGTAACTATCTAGTGCATACTCGCAACAGAAATAGAACAAGACATGAGAAATGTTAGTGAAAACTAAATAAATGGAAGTGTTGACAATGTAAAATGCAGTATGCTCCAACTTTGTCTTCATTTGACTGACTCTAAACTACACAAACTTGTTTCTTAAGAAGGTAGAATATGATCATCCATAACTTCAAGTATAGCACTACATCATAATTTTCTTAATCAGAGTTACCAAAGTTTGAATTAGAACCATTTGATGTTTTATACCTTTTTGGAAAAAAAAAAATTAAAATTTTGAAAAGATAAATTATAAAAAAATTTCAAGTACAAACTTTTCATTAAATAATATAAATAGAAATAATTTAAGGATATATTGATCTATAAATTATATATAACCACATAATAAACTTTTACATTTTCCCCTTATAAATCATTCTATTTTCCTAGTCTCTCCCTTGTCAATTATAGCTCTTATCTAATTTTTTTCCCGTCATCAACACCTATTAGCCTAAGTGTTGTCAATGTATGTTAACTAACTGGATTTTTTTTGACCCGGCGGTTCAAAAATGGGTATGGTGTGAGTTTCATCTAATTAGCTGGAAAAAATATTCTAAAATGGTAAAAGGAATCTAAATATGGATAGCAATATTTAAAAATTATGATTAGCTATTTTGTATACATAAGAGCCACTAGCCCAGACAAATTTCATGCACCTTATTCAACAAACTTTTACTCTTATTCATAAAGCTCTTGGTCATCATTTAAAAATTATAGATATGAGTACTATATTCTATACAGCCCGAAAATCATCCTAAACTGTCTTATCTACGACTTCACAAGATGACAATAATATAAAATAAATCATGAATGATTTTATACATACATTCAGGATAAATTAGATATCAAATTAACACAAGTTTATATTTTTGCAACAAAATACTAAACAGTGCCAAATAGTCAACATACCATGATAAGGTATGAAATCCTTACACATAATTAGCCGACGTATCCTCACTTAGCTTGTTCTTTCTAATAGCGACTCCAAGAATACAAGGACTCGCTTTTCCTCCATGTTATAAAACATCGGTAGACACAAGGGCGACGGCTGATAGGTCTTCCATTTTCCTCTTACCATGTTATGCACCCAACATTTTGCAACCACAACAATTCCTTCGTTGTTGAACCCACACTTATTGATAATAGCACTGCAAACTACAAAATCATTTACATATACTTCATTAACCACAATGATAAAAGAAAATATATAATATGATCCCAGTTACGAGATCTCAATACGAACGTAAGGTCATTTTGGGATAAGAATCGACCTTAAAGGCCATTTAAGCCAAGCGTATTTTATCCAAAAAGAATAATAAATAGTGTAGTGAGAAGATGTCCAAAACTATGTTCGAAATTATTTATCATCGACTGAATACATTATAAGTACTTTGACATGAATTCAACAGTAATTGGATACAGACTAAATGGTATGTTTGTACAACAAATTCAACTTCAGCTCACAAGTGATATTGATCTTTTGCCTTTTTTTGAGATACTTTTCAAATAAATCTATACGTAAGACACTAATAAGTATTTGTTTAGCACTTCAACTTAGATTAAGATCATTTTTACCTCATAATTTATGCATTAAAATTTCTTACCTGGTTCATCCTATCTGTAGGCTAGACTAAAAGCATTTCCAAATAATTGGGAATTTAACTCAAATATAGCATGAGAATATAAGAAGAACATGGATCATATGTGCTTATCCCTCCTTAGGCAATCTGAAAATTCTTGGTTTAGGGTTGCCATCCTGAGGAGCAGGAGTAACAAACCCAGCTTCAACAAAGCCACACTCTAGTCCAAGTAAACCTTTGACAACTTCAGCGTTTTATCAAAACCTACAGCAATCCCTATGGGATATGAGACTTTAAGACCCCAAATCTCTAATCCAATAATAGGCCATCAGGTCTTTTTTTCTCTACGAACCAAATAATGTGTAGCAACTGATACAGCTAAGCGATAAGCAGCTTCCACATTAAGTTGTGCGAAGAATGGGTTCGTGATTCTTATAGGTTTGAATAATAGTATGTTGTAAGAAAAATCATATGGCAGGAGAATCAATATAAGGATGATAATTACACTAAATTATTCTAATAAAATGATTGAACAAAGTAAACCCGAATCGCTTTGAATTTTCTTTCATTGTTAGCATGTTGTTCAGCTTGTTCGAAACATGATCAAACTAATATGTTGTCCAGCCTGAGTTCGTTGGAGTTTCATATGGGATAGATCTTATGGTGGCTTGAACAACCACCAAAACTTCTATGTATTGACGGTAATATCTCTTATCAATTTCAAACCTACTTTAATGAAGCTGACAGTATAATAAACTATACTTTATATCTCAACCGCCAATTTCAAAAACAAAAGCTCCAAACCATCCATGGTTTTGTAACATCACACCTCCATTTTGAGATTACACTGGATAGCAAAATAAAAAACTTCATGGTATACAAATTGTCATATTCATATAGCATAAATGAAACTTTATAAAATATGTTAGGTCAAATACTTGTAGTTGGCTAAAAAATATTTTTTAGCACAATTTGAAAATCATAAACTCTATCTATCTCACTTCATTCAGTAATAACATTTAATATTGAATGCAATTTAAATTTGTACGAACAATAGAGAAGGTTGGTGAAATAATAAACGAGAGCAATCAACAATTACTGCATATTTTAGTGCTTTTATATTTCTCGTCTTACAGAATTCATTAGATATACATGTGAAATGTGGCCACCATTGCTTTCACTTGCCTATCTAGACACTAATTCAAGTTAAATAGCCTACAATTGAGATGAGAATAAACTGTATGTGTTGTAGGAATTTATCAAGAGAAAAATTCCAGCAGTCCCTGTAAGTAATAATAATACATAAAGGGGAAGAATCAGTGTTAATTTGGTGGTGATGGAAAAATAGGTTGTCAATTTTAGATAATGTCATGCAAAACTACATATTATAGGAAATAGAAATTACATGAAAACAATTTCTTGGCAAACTAAGAAAATCATGGCTGCAATTTGAATAGCAAAAATCATAATGCGATAATGAAGAAACTGCTTTACCGCACAATCGATGCCGAGTACGGAGAGCATCAGGGGAACTACAAATTCTCGACTGGAGAAACGCTGCCATAAAATTAACATTATTAGACAAATATTGACATATTATACACTGGATTAGAGAAATTAAGGCGGCTATTTGAATGAATTTGGTTAAGTTGTCATTGAGAAGAAAGTGGAAACAATAACTGGATGCAACCGAAGAATAGATTAACAACTTACATGAGGCAGCCCTGCATCGACAAAAGGCAAGAGCTTTTTTGAGAGGTTGCAAAGATGATTCCTGAAGACGTGGCTGCGGAGGTGGGTGGAGGCGAGAGAAGACAGGTGAATTGATGCGGCGGCGAAGGTGGGCGGAGGCAGGAGAAGACATGTAAATTGATTACGTGATATGTGATAAGAGAGATGTGATAAGAGAGATGAACAAAAGAGAGGTTTTTATAGAGTTTTCATGATTACCATGGAAGATATGGAGAGTAGGGAAGGAGCGAAAAGGAGGAGAGAAGAATTGGAAAATTAGCGGCCATGAAATAATTAGGAAGCCCGCCTGTTTTTTTTTCACTGTTGTTTTTTTTTCACAGCATGTACTTCGTTCTTCTCGTATCATCCTATGACTTATAAGCATAACAACAACAGGTTATAATACAATGCTATAACCCCATGCCATTAATAATAATTATTCTTGTAGTGCTATACACTGGACCATGCCGATCCATCTTTATGGAGGTATGCCGATCCATCTAGCTTTATAAAGGTATGCCGATCCGTCTGGCTTCATAGAAGTATGTCAATCCCTCTACTTTATAGAAGTATGCCGATCCATCTGGATTTATAAAAGCATGCTGATCCCTCTGGCTTTATAGAAGTATGCCAATCCATCTGGCTTGATAGAAGTATGCCGATCCATCTATTCCTCGAATGCTATGTTGATCCCTCATGTTTTAACAAGTCGTGTCGAGCTAGGTGTTGCGACTTTTCTATTGATTAGAAAAGCACAAATTTTAATAAATTCTGCAAACGCACAGGCGTGTAGTATGCAGGTCGAACACAGAGAATTGTATTTTAAAACAATTAAAATCCATAGTTAAATCTTAGGCGTGTTAAACGAATTCGACGGTGAATTTTGAACAGAAAATAAAAAAAACAATAATATACTCCGAATCAATTTCGAAACTAATCGAAATTGCAACCGAAATATAGAATTGTAAAAAAATCAGAACAGAAATTGAAATTGCGGAAAAGAAGATAACGGAGCAAACAACTGAAATAATTATTAACTAACTGAAAAGAGTGCAGAAAATAACTAAGAACAATAATAAATAAATTGCTAAATCTAATCAACAATCATACGTATTCTGTTCGAAAATAAAAACAGTGCTGAATTTAAATCTAAACTTGAAGAAAAGTGATGAGGTAAGAGATGATTTCAAGGTGTTGTATAATGCTGTATATATAGGCTTACAATCCCTAAAATCAGTCCATAATTTTAGCAATAGAACTGGTCCTCTTCATAGTAGCTGACGAGATATATGTATTGACTGGGTCCATTTGTTGAATTAGTGAAGAGTCAGTTGCCATATCAATGCTTGAAACATATATGCTGAGTGTTTGGCATCCCTGTTAGCTGCTCCTTTGACCAAGTCCTCTTGCTTAAAAAGGTGATCATGCTTTTATATGTGAATTGGTCCAAATTCCCACATGAGCTACTTTTGAATGTGTCCTATTTTGTTTGATTTATTTCAATGCTCAAAATGTTGCACTCTTTGCTGCGTGATTTTTGAATCAATGGACGGCATAACCGATTAATTTCAATGTTGCACTTTGGAATCAATAATCTGCAAAACCACAACAAAATACCCGTATAATACCGCTTTATTAAAATAAAAATATATGAAATAAACGGTTTAAATTGCAGAGAAATACGTTCATCAAATACCCCCACACTAGAACTTTATTCGTCCTCGAATAAGCAAGAAAATAAAACTAACTAAATCCTTTTTCGTAGGAAACACGATTGCATTGAGCGTATGCAACAAGCCGTTAAACCTCTAGGTGTCCCTAGTAGGACGAGTGGTGTCTCGTGAGGGTTTTCAGAGGATACTACCCACAAAATCCAAATGCAGTATGTGATGATTCTAATGTACTACATGAATGCAAAATTCTACACAAATGGAGACTCGATTTACTTCAAAATAGTTGCAACAAAATAATGTATATCAGTTTTAGTCAACTTCTAGAAATTTTTCGTTCCTCACTAAACACAAATTTCAATATAACTCAAGTTTTCATACATTAGATTCTAGTTTGGCCAGTTGTTTCGGTTGATAACATAGTGCAGCCATGAAATAAATTCTTCACTGTTAATCACAGTTGTTTTTTTTTTCAAAATGGCATTTTCCATTTCCATTTGTATGACAAGCCAAATCAACAAAGTCAAGAAGTGTTTCGGTTTCAAAGCTTAGTCTTTTTTTTATTTTATTTTTTTTTTATTTTTTTTTTTATTTTTACACCTAACTTTTGGATCAAGGTATACCACCCATGCACTGCCTCGCGGGCTTACGTGAGAGTTGGGACATAGCTTGGCGGATTGTGCAAACCGACGCTGACTATGTCAGAAAAGGTCGGTAATCCTTAGGTGATTATTTATTTAATTATTTATACACCTAACTCAGAATGCTGAGGCCAGATATACCATCCATGCACTGCCTTGCGGGCTTACGTGAGAAGAGTATAGAGCGTGGGGAGTGCACAGACTTTCACAAGTGTGCACACCTATCGACTCTAGGTGTTTCTTATTAGTTTTTTTTTTTTTTTTTTGAGAAGAGCTAAAGAGTGTTATGCAAATCAACTTAGCACCACTTAACTTTAATGATTTGAGATGTCAACGCATGTACTTTAAATCTGCCATTTTTTTGTAAACAAAGACTACAGTTTAGAAAAGATTTCATAACCATCACCTATGAATCCCCCTATATACTAACCTCACTATTATCGCTTGTAATTCAACTTTTCATTATATTTTACATTTGAAATTAGTGATTCACAAAAATCTTCATCAATTGACTTCAACTGCTTACTTACTTTGTCTTGACTAATTAAAAGTAAATCGAAGTCCTAAAAATATTGGAAAATGAAAAAAAAATTGAAAGGAAATTTGAAAACAAATAATGATATGATTTTTTTTAAAAAAAAAAATGATGTTATACTATGAAATACGAACAAACAGAATGAGATATGCGTCTCCCCCACACTGGAATGAGACAGTGTCCCAACTGTCAAATAGAATGAAAATGCAAAATAGAAAAAAAAAACTAAAAAAATACAACCTGATATGTGCAAGATAGTGAGCGGCTCATGCCGAATAGCTAGGTTCGTGAAGATCCACGAACTCATCGTCCCCGTGCTGTTCAAACTCTAGAAATGGCTTCAAGCGTTGTCCATTGACCTTTGAAATGGAACTGTCCCTAGGATTTTCAATTTCAACTGCACCATAAGGGTATACTGTTTTCACAATATATGGACCTGTCCATCGAGATCTCAATTTGCCCGGAAATAAATGAAGTCTGGAATTATATAAGTGAACTTTCTGACCTACTTCGAATGTCTTACGAAGTATGGATTTATCATGATAGATTTTAGTTTTCTCTTTATAAATCTTTGCATTTTCATACGCTTCATTTCTTAGTTCTTCTAATTCTGACAATTGTAATTTACGATGCGATCCGGCTTTTCCTATGTCAAAATTAAGGTATTTGATTGCCCAAAGTGCGCGGTGCTCGAGCTCAACAGGTAAATGGCATGCTTTTCCAAAGACCAATCGGTATGGTGACATTCCTAGATTGGTTTTATAAGCTGTGCGAAATGCCCAAAGGGCGTCTATCAATTTAGATGACCAATCTTTTCTGTTGGAGTTAACCGTCTTTTCAAGAATTTGTTTAATTTGTCTATTGGAAATCTCGACTTGACCGTTGGTTTGTGGATGATATGGAGTAGATAGTTTATGAGTGATAGAATATTTCTTAAGAAGAGATTCAAAAGCACGATTACAAAAATGAGAACCGTTATCACTTATAATGGCTCGAGGTGTCCCAAAACGGGAAAATATGTTTTCTTTCAAAAATTTGACAACAACTTTATTGTCATTCGTTCTGGTGGGAATGGCCTCAACCCATTTAGACACGTAATCTACTGCGAGTAAAATGTAGAGATTTCCAAAAGAATTAGGAAAAGGACCCATGAAATCGATTCCCCAAACATCAAAAATTTCGATGACAAGGATCGGATTTAGGGGATCATGTCACGTTTGGAAATACGACCTGTTTGTTGACATCTAGCGCATTTGGAGCAAAATTCGTGGGCATCACGAAAAGAGAAGGCCAATAAAAACCGCACTGTAACACCTTGGCAGCAGTTTTCTTTGCTCCAAAATGTCCTCCACATGCTTGATTATGTGAAAAAGAGAGGATGCTATGGAATTCATGTTCTGGGACACATCTGCGAATGATTTGATCGGTGCAATATTTGAAAAGATAAGGATCGTCCCAGTAAAAGTTTCGAACGTTGGAGAGAAATTTTTGTTTATCTTATTTTGACCAATGGGAAGGTGTTTCATTTGTGACAAGATAATTTACGATGTCCGCGTACCATGGTGCACTAGAGAGTGAAAGAATTTGTTCATCGGGAAAATGATCGTTGATTTGAGAGTTATCATAGTTTTCATGCACTATACGAGAAAGATGGTCAGCTACGACATTTTCAGAACCTTTTTTATCTCGTATTTCTAGGTCAAACTCTTGAAGAAGGAGAATCCAACGGATTAAGCGGGGTTTGGTATCCTTTTTCGTGAGTAAACACTGCAAGGCGGCATGATCGGTGTAAACTATGACCTTAGAATCTACGAGATATGATCTAAACTTATCAAGGGCAAAGATAACTGCTAAAAACTCTTTTTCTGTGGTTGAGTAATTCAATTGAGCTTCATTAAGAGTTTTGCTAGCATAATAGATGACTCGAGGAAGTTTATCGATTCGTTGACCTAAGATGGCTCCGATGGCATAATCAGAAGCGTCACACATTAATTCGAAAGGCAAAGTCCAATTTGGAGGTTGGATGATAGGTGCAGTGGTCAAGATCGATTTGAGGGTTTCAAAAGACGTTTCACATTCATTGGAAAATTCAAATTTAACGTCTTTAGCCAGAAGATTCGAAAGAGGTTTTGAAATTTTTGAAAAATCTTTAATGAACCTCCTATATAATCCTGCATGGCCGAGAAATGAGCGAATGTCCTTTACGGACCGTGGAGGAGGAAGACCCACAATAAGATCAACTTTAGATTATTCAACTTCTAGGCCATTTTTAGAGACAACATGACCTAAGACTATTCCTCGCTTAACCATAAAATGACATTTTTTCCAATTAAGAACAAGAGATTTCTCCTTACATCGCTTTAAGACACGTTCTAAACGAAGGAGGCATTGATCAAAAGATGACCCATAGATTGAAAAATTGTCCATGAATATTTCTAAGAAATCTTCCACCATATCAGAAAATATACTCATCATACATCGTTGAAAGGTAGCGGGAGCATTACAAAGACCGAAGGGCATGCGACGATAAGCGAAAGTTCCGAAGGGACATGTGAACGTTGTTTTGTGTTGGTCCTCTAACGCAATGGGAATTTGATTATAGCCGGAGTAACCATCAAGAAAACAATAGTATTCATGACCGGCTAAGCGTTCGAGCATTTGATCAATGAAAGGAAGGGGAAAATGATCTTTTCTTGTTGCTGCATTGAGTTTTCGATAGTCAATGCAAACGCGCCATTTTGTTTTGACCTTTGTCGGAACAAGTTCGTTATTCTCATTTGTTGTCACAGTGATTCCAGACTTCTTTGGTACAACTTGTACCGGACTTACCCAAGTACTGTTAGAGATAGGGTAGATTATGTTATTGTCTAAACATTTAATAATTTCTTCCTTTACCACTTCTCTCATGTTAGGGTTTAATCGCCTTTGAGCTTCGCGAGTGGGTTTAGCCTCGTCGACTAAATGTATTCGATGTTCAATAATTGATGGACTAATTCCCTTAATGTCAGCGATTACCCATCCTATTGCCTCTTTATTTTCCCTTAAAATTTTCAAAAGTTGTTCTTCTTGGTCCTTAATGAGATCGGATGCCAAGATTACAGGAAAATTTTCCGAAGAATCTAAGTATGCGTACTTAAGATCGTTTGGAAGAGGTTTGAGGTCTAATTTAGGGCGTACTTCTTTTGAGGCTTCGGTAGACATCAACTGATTGAATTCTAGTGAATTATGAAAATAGCATAGCATATCATTTAATTCATAAATGTATTCATCTTCATTTAAATTGGAATTAAAATGATCTAGGCACATGTTAAGAGACTCCGTAATATCACTAAAATCATTTTCTACAATTGTTTGGATCATGTCAACTTCTTCTGTTTTAAAATCCCTTAGTTGTCTGTTAAGATTGAAGATATTTAGTTCAATGGTTAGGTGCCCAAAGGAAAGTCGGAGTTGACCATTCCTACAGTTTATGATAGCATTTGATGTTGCTAAAAACGGACGACCTAATATCAAAGGAAACTGACTATTGGGATTTGAGACAGGTGCAGTCTCTAGGACTATGAAATCGACTGGGAAATAGAATTGCTCGATTTGTATCAAAACATCTTCAACCGTGCCCAATGGTTTTTTGACAGATCGATCAGCTAGTTGAATTGTGATGTTTGTAGGTTTTAATTCCCCTAGTCCAAGTTGACAGTACACAGTATAAGGCAAAAGATTCACACTCGCTCCAAGATCGAGTAAGGCATGACTAATGTGAGTGTTACCGATTTTACAACCGATCGTAGGACAACCGGGGTCCTTATACTTGATTGGGGAGGGATTTGAAAGAACAGAGCTAGTGTTTGCAGTTAGAAATGCAGTCTTAGGAACGTTAGTGGCACGTTTTTGAGTACATAGCTCTTTCAGACATTTGGAATATTGAGGAATTTGCTCGATGGTATCAAGAAGTGGAATATTGACTCGAACTTGTTTGAAGATTTCAAGAATTTGGTCAAAATTAGCGGGCTTCTTCTTTTTGTTGAGTCTATGGGGAAATGGAGCAATGGGTTTATAGACTCGTTCGGAAGTTTTTTCATTCGAAGAAGAAGGTGTTATATTAGAGGGTGAAGATAAGGGAGCTGGAATGTTGGGGTCGCCAACATCAGAAGGTGAAGAGTGGTCGGGATTGCCAACCTTAGATGAAGAATTAGAATCGTTTTGATTGACAACCGTGGTTGTCGACTGAGTTTCAGAATTTGGAACATGGGAAGATTTAAGAAGGATGTCGGGGTTGCCAACGTTGTTGTCTACCTTCTTTCCAGACCTTAATGTGGTGACAGCATTAACCGGATTTACATTTTCGTCCTCACAAATATTTGCTCCTCGAGAGTTATACTTTGGATTCACTTCGGTTTGACTAGGCAATTTACCTTTCTCATTGATTTTCATGAGATCCTTCATCATTATCAACATTTGTTCATTTTGTTTGGTAATTTGCTCAATTCTTGCATCTTGGTTAGTGATTAGTTCATTTTGTTTAGAGAGTTGTTTTTCCAGTCGAGCAATTTCTTGTGAAGGCTGAGAAGGTTGGGTTGATGGATTGAAATTAGGATGCCTGTATGGTTGATTCGAAGGCTTCGTTTGAGGAGCGGGTTGAGAATTTTGAGCATTAGAGGTTGGGGCTCGATAATTCGGATTTGGTATCATTGGATACATATGTGATGGATTAGCCACGTTGTTAGGATTTGACCATGAAAAATTGGGATGATGCTTCCAGTTAGGATTATATGTGGACGAATAAGGACTGTTTTGACCTATAGCATTGATTTGGTCTTGTGTGTAGTAATGAGGTAGCCCTTCTCCTTCTTGAGGAGTTTGGGTATCTATAGGAAGATGTGATGGGTCAATGGCATGTACTCCTCTATTTGGAGCACGAATTGGAACACGAATTGTTTCCCATTGCATATCCTTTTTCGAATATTCTTCTAGAAATTCCCAAGCTTCCTCGTCAGTTTTGCCATGAATTCTCCTCCGCACATTGATTCAAGTTGGGATCTTGTTTGATAGTTAAGCCCTTCATAAACGATTTGGCACAAAACGTGCTTAGGGATTGCATGATGTGGGCAACTATATAACAGTTGATTGAACCTTTCAAAGTATTTTGAAAAAGTTTCTCCTTCATTCTGAGAGAATTGATTGATTTCAGTTTGAATTTTAAGAGTTTTGTGGAAAGGAAAAAACTTTTTCAAAAATATAGTAACGAAATTGTCCCAACTCTTAATTGAATTTTTAGGAAGAGAATTAAGCCATCTTTTCGCGCTTTCTAGAAGCGCGAATGGAATAAGCCTTAGCTTGATGGATTCATTAGAAAGTTGTTGCATTTTAGTTGTAGAAGCATATAACTCAAATTCACTAAGAAATTCATATGCATTTTCAGACCTAGTGAATTTTGGTACCCCTTGGATAAAAGAATGTTTTAGCTCAAAATTATTTCCTTCGGCAGGTGGAAATGAAATAACCGAAGGTTGAACAGTCCGTGTTGGATAGCATCGGTCTCTAAGGGATAATGGTCGGTTCTCATGAAATTCATTATTTCCAACATGTGATTTAGGTGATAATTTTGGTGAATTGTGGTGTGAACTGTGATGTGAACCGTGTTGTGAACCATGATTGCTCATATTTGTTTGATTTGAAATTTCCGTTGATTTGTTTAATGAAATATTTTGGCTTTCTAAATGATTAAAATTATTTCTTGCCCAAACGCGCATAAACAAAACAAGGTGTAGTTGCCAAAAGTAAATTTAAACAGTTTTCAGTTGGGTACCTGTAGAGTAGAAAATTACTTACAGAGGGGTATAGCAGTCCGTCCAATGTTTTGCAATCGCTCGACTTGAAATGCTCGTTTTCTCGTTCGTGAAGTTAGTTTCTGTGAAATTAGCTAAAGCGGTGCCTCTTTTTTTTTTTTTAATTACACAGGACGCCACTCCAATCTCCGCTTACTCTGCTTTTTGCTTGAAATATGAAGACGTTGCCCCTTAATTTTTATTCTCTTTAAGCTTTTCACTATTCTAAACTTCCAGACTTCCCTTTTTTTCTTCCTTTTTCTTCCTTTTTCTTTTTCTAAGTCTTATTTTTTACCTTCAGATCCGGAGATGCAGGAAGTCACAGAGTCGGATCTGAGTGAGGTAGATCTCGATGGGTGGAGGACCCCGGTTAATCGCGGGTGTAGGTTGCTATTGGATCTCGGGTTTGGGATTTGCAGCGGTAGAGGTCAGTTTAGGCGATGGGTTAGTTAAGGCAGGGCAAGGCTGGGAAGTGATGCTTGTGTGGCAGGGGTTTTTCGAGGCGATAGCAGAGGTTTTGGGTTGCGGTTTGTGGTATAAAGGTTGTTGATATAGTTGCAGACTTGCAGTAGAAGGATTAAGTGAGGTGGTTAGTAGTGCAACAGGGGAATATGTGTGGAGTTTGCAGTGGATAGGGGAGATGTTTGAATGTTTGTGGAGAGGACTGAAGTGGTTTGGCACTGGTTACTGTGAGGCAACTGGGTTGTTAGTCAGAGGGTGGTGGAACTGCAGTTCGGCAGAGGAGGCAGCAGTGAAGATGAAGTTCAGGTTGAAAGCGCAGTTGCGACTGAGTTCCAGGTGCGAATTTCGACGGTTTATGGATTTGTTGAAGGCTTCGCTGGTGATGAAGGTGTGGATTCAGGCGGAGAAGCTCAGTGCTCGAAGCGGGTTTTGTTGCTTTCGACTGACTGTAGGATTGTTGAAGAATGGAAGATGAACTTATGGGTATGTCAAGAAACAGAGAGCAAATGAACGTGTGAATGAACGAACGGAAAAAAAAATGATGTCCGGCTACTTTTTTTTTAAGTAAAACGCTATTTTAGCGAAAGGAACTGAAAAAGTGAATTTTTTTTTATATGAAGTTGAAATTATGCAGATTGTGATTTATGAAGATGCAAGGAAATATGTGAAATTGATGCATGCAGCTGCCAAGAAACATAAAAATGAATGCAAAACTAAATATGAATGTAACGCGAAAACTAAACTTGCTGTGGTGCGTGGAAATGATTAAAAAAAACAGAACTATGTAAACGAAAACATGAAAATGAATGCAGCGAGAAGAAAAAAAAATGTTTTTTTTTTTAAACTAATGCAAAATAATAAATTAACACGAATAGACTTAAAAACGAAAAATCGGAAATTTCAAAATAGCAATTCCCTGGCAACGGCGCCAAAAATTTGTTGCGACTTTTCTATTGATTAGAAAAGCACAAATTTTAATAAATTCTGCAAGCGCACAGGCGTGTAGTATGCAGGTCGAACACAGGGAATTGTATTTTAAAACAATTAAAATCCATAGTTAAATCTTAGGCGTGTTAAACGAATTCGACGGTGAATTTTGAACAGAAAATAAAAAACAATAATATACTCCGAATCAATTTCGAAACTAATCGAAATTGCAACCGAAATATAGAATTGTAAAAAAATCAGAACAGAAATTGAAATTGCGGAAAAGAAGATAACGGAGCAAACAACTGAAATAATTATTAACTAATTGAAAAGAGTGCAGAAAATAACTAAGAACAAGAATAAATAAATTGCTAAATCTAATCAACAATCCTACGTATTCTGTTCGAAAATAAAATCAGTGCTGAATTTAAATCTAAACTTGAAGAAAAGTGATGAGGTAAGAGATGATTTTAAGGTGTTGTATAATGTTGTATATATAGGCTTTCAACCCCTAAAATCAGTCCATAATTTTAGCAATAGAACTGGTCCTCTTTATAGTAGCTGACGAGATATATGTATTGACTGGGTCCATTTGTTGAATTAGTGAAGAATCAGTTGCCATATCAATGCTTGAAACATATATGCTGAGTGTTTGGCATCCCTGTTAGCTGCTCCTTTGACCAAGTCCACTGTTGCTTAAAAAGGTGATCATGCTTTTATATGTGAATTGGTCCAAATTCCCACATGAGCTACTTTTGAATGTGTCCTATTTTGTTTGATTTATTTCAATGCTCAAAATGTTGCACTCTTTGTTGCGTGATTTTTGAACCAATGGACGGCATAACCGATTAATTTCAATGTTGCACTTTGGAATCAATAATCTGCAAAACCACAATAAAATACCCGTATAATAACGCTTTATTAAAATAAAATTATATGAAATAAACGGTTTAAATTGCAGAGAAATACGTTCATCACTAGGCACCATCACCTAAGCCAAACCATCATTTACACTACTCATGCTGATAATCTGTTTATAGAAACACACTGATCCTTATGTTTTACTTTTCTATACCGATCCCTATGTCATCCAAGCTCATTTCCATATTTCTAACATCCTGCGTTGTCTCTCTGCCAACTCTATCCAATCCGAGTTTAGTATAATTGTCTGAACTCTGTTTCTAGGTCCTATAGCCTTTGCTCCATGGTCATTCTTCTTGAAACGGTCGAGTTTGTCTGGCATGAATAGTCCAATATAGCCGGGTTTGGGTACTTGGTAACAATGGTTAAATACAAACCAAATGAAAATGTCCAGCATCATCCCTGAAGTCCGAAGCACATATCTAAGTCCATCGTCCTTCATCTTTAGATCAGTCGACATGCACCAATACTCATCCACATATATATCCCTTCCATTCTAATTTATCATTGTTTGTGTGCTCAATCGATATGCATGAAACTCTATCACATCATTTGAGTCCTCATCGTGTGCGCGTTCGATCGATAAACACTAAACTCTATCTAATGGGCTTTTCCTATATCGCGTTCAAACGGCATTTTCAACCAACTAACAAACATGTAGACATACAACCAACAAGCATAGGAATGTCTATAATAACCTACACATATCTATAATAACATAATATAATCCATCTAAAGCAATCAATGTGGGATAAATATCATTAATAGCCTAAATCTATCAATATTGGCAAAATAATGCGTCTATGCGAAAATATATGATATTCAATTAAAAACCATTTTAAAACACTTTTAATTCCTTTATAAAATAAGATATACGTTTAACTATTTTGGAAATCACGTTTAAAAGTTAGAAAACATTTCAAAATGTCATCTAATGCTATACTAACAATCGTAATATCATGAGAGACAATATCACTCATCTTAAAAAAAAATCTATCCAAACTATCGCTGATAGAGCTCTCCATCACAAGCACAACGCAGAAATGGCGTTCAAAATGGACCTCGTATGCAAAAGATATGCAAAATATAAAAATCAGGATTATTTAAATAATTAATTAACTTAAATGTAACTAACCAAACTTATTACCTTGCTTAATTATCTTCCCAAATGCACAAATCGTCTACATATGCTATGCACCTTGAAACCCACTCCTCCATACCTTCTCTCCTCTCTAACTCGATGAATATTCAACGAAATCATGAATCGTCGGTTGCACGGACTCCACGTCATGTGTGCTCCACCTCAAACCTATATATAGGAAGCTCAACTGCATCTAGCCATGACTAAGCTGATCGGTCATGCCCCTCCCATTTATGAATGAATTTTGCAATGCTTGACTGCGGTCAATGAAATTTTGCAGGTATGTGCTATTCGCAAAGAGAAAAATAATGGCACGATATGTTTTGCATATCATTGCCCCTAGCTCCGCCTAGACCAACCCTAATCACGGTCATAAGTGGGCCGATCTCGCCAAACGCTGCTAATCAAAATTCCACCGTGGTCATCGCGAAGATCTCTTCAATATGAATTAATGAAACTGGTTTGAGAATTTTTTTTATTGAGAGGATTGATGAAAATTAATTTTTGCATGAGAATAAGGATGAGGCGGCCATGTTTTTAAGCTTCAGGAATGGAACGATAACCTTGTTTACAAGAGAGGGGGTTTAATAATTTAAATAATAATATATTTTTTTGAATTCTCTAAATAAAACAATGCATGTTTTGAGCTCATACAAACAAACGCGCATCCGATCACCACGTAACTATTTACATGTATCAACCCATTTTTCTAGTCCTAATGGTATAAATTTCATCGCTATGCGAGACAACGCTCCGGGATGATAATTTCATGCTTTTCGAGACCATTTCGACCATCTGACCTTCTGATCTTCAAATTTAGCAATCCTTATACTCATTTAATTCACAACGTCAATTTGAACTCAACAGAAGTGGCCTTGAGTCTTGGTTCAATCGTATATGAAAAATAATTTTTTGGGGGCCGTCAATTAATTAATTACTCAATATTTAATAAATTATTTAAATATCCAATCGTTAAAAAATACAGGTCGTTACATAAAATCTCAACCCTCGATAGCTTATTTGTTTAATATTTGATAGCTTTGGAATCTTGACCCTTGAACGCTCAACATTCGATAGCTTTGGAATCTCGACCCTTGACAGCTTATTTATTCAATACTCAATAGCTCCAAAATACTAATATATAATGGCTAGTTATTTCAGCATGTAATGCCTTCTTTTCTTCATCACTCAATAGCTCAAATCATTTAAATTACAATGTTTATATGAGCCATGATGTGTTGGCTCATTTTTCTTCATCTCATAATGACTTCAAAATCATTAACTCATGATAGCTTCTACCGTCACCATGCGATGGTTTAGTATGTGATAGCTTTGTGCACTCAATATTTTTCTTAGCTTTAACTTTTGATGGCACTTTATCGATCTTTGATGGCTTCTTATTGTTGTCTTTCGATGACCTAGCTACTTCTTATGGCATTGTGTTTCAATTAATTTTTTGAAAATTTTAGGGGTGTAACACCTGCCCCCTCCCCCCCCCCCCCCATTGACAAGAATTTTTCATATGCTTTAGCTTAACAAACTTCTTCATTCTTTATAGGCATGCTTTTCATTACTAATTCCTTAAGTTTCTTGATACTGGACAAATTATCTTGTGGGAATTAAATTCATTTGCTTTGTCTACTATAAGTTTGGATGGTCAACACTAAAAGCTTTTTAACATTCCCTATTTCCTAGATGGGTGCTTTGACTAGGCCAGGTAGGTAAATCAAAGGCTTAATTGGCCATCGCTCTTTGGATGATTGCCTTAGTAAGGCCTTTCAAAAGGGCCAAATGCTTCTCTTCCATTTTCCTTGGATAGGTTCTTTGACTAGGCCCGGTGGCGGAGTCAAAAGCTTAATTAGCCATCACTCTTTGAATGGTTGCTATGACCATGCCTTATGGCGGGACCAAAGGCTTCTCACACATCTCCCTTAGATGGGTGCTTTGACCAGATCAAAGGCTTTATAAACCATCACTCTTTGGATGGTTGTGGTGGTTTCTTTGGCCAGGCTTTACGATGTGACCAAAGGCTTCTCATTCATCTTCTTTGGATAGGTGCTTTGACCAGGCCCGATGATGGATCAAAGGCTTAATTAACCATTACGCTTTGGATGGTTGCTTTGGCGTGACCTTATGGCAAGACCAAAGGCTTCTCATCCATCTCCAATGGATGGGTGCTTTGATCAGGCCCAATAGTGGGATCAAAGGCTTAATTGACCATCACTCTCTGAATTGTTGCTTTGGCTAGGCTTTGCTGCGGGACCAAAGGCTTCTCGTCCATCTCACCTGGGTGGATGCTTTGATTAGGCCCGACGGCAGGATCAAATACTTAATTGACTACCACTTTTTGGATGGTTGCTTTTGCCAAGCCTTGCGGCAGGACTAAAGGCTTATACCTTCTCTTTTGGATATGAGTTGTGCTTCTACTTAACAAGTCTTGCTAACATTGTCAGGTTAGGGGTCAAGTTAAACATATCACATCTCAGTCCGAGTGTAATTGTTTAGGAAAAATGTTATGTGATAACCAATTTTATTCATCTAATGTTGTAAAGCATTGTCATAAGTGCTCAACATTGCACGTTCTTAATAACACATTTCCATTCGGTCTGCTTAATTGATAAATTCCTAGGGGAATTGCTTCACAAATAATTAGCTGCCCTTTCCAATTTGGTTTCAGTGCACCGTTCGTAGGATCTTTAATTTTTTTTTACTTCTTAGGACTAGATCACCCTTCTTGAGTGCTCTTCATTTTAGTTTTGAATTACAATGCTTGGATATTCTTCTTGGTATTCAACCATTCGTATGGCAGCTTGATCTATTAATTCATTAAGTTCGAGTAACACTTTCTTCATTTCGTGATTTGTTTCATAACTATAAGCAATCCTTCAACATGAGTGGACTTTGATCTCCACTGGTAACATAGCTCTAAATCGATACATCAAAGAATATAGAGTATGTCTATTAGTCGTACTTAATGGCTATTACCGCAAACTTCGCTCCTTCTTTTGAGACTAAAAGGGGCCCAACCAAGTCAATTCCACATACATTGAAAGGCCATGGACTAGTGACATTAGTTAATTCATTCAATAGAAACCGCATAATTCTAGAAAACTTCTAAAATTTGGTAAATCTTTTAACATGGGTTCAGGCGACCTCTATCATATGGGGCCAATAACATCCTTGCCTACCTTTTTTTCTAGTTTTACCCCATTGGAAAGATCCTCGCAAAACCCGTCATGGGATTTCCTTAGTTGCTAAGCTCCCATTTTTTGGGTAATACATCTCATGTAAATTGATGGGTACCCTTTTCTATATGATATTCTATCCATTCGGTGTACGATAGGGCTTGGTATCTTGATTTTGTGACACATTTCTTTCTTTGAGAAATATCCCTTCCTGCATATATTTGACCAAAGGTGTCATCCAACTATTGGCATGTTGATCTTTAGGGCATTTGTTTTTATTCCTGCATAGGCATCTCTTTTTTACCATCCTCTTGAGTATTTTTCCTACCTCGTGTTGGTTGTTGGACTTGAGATCGGGTTAGAACCAAGGCTTCATTATTTAATTCTTCCTTTACGAGCCCAATACTAAGCTATTGTTGAAATCCAGCGGGAACTTTTTGACTTGGGCACCCCTCGTGAACTCGCTAATTTTGCTAAAGAATCTGCTTCCTTGTTCTTTTCTCCAGGTATTTGGTGTATAGAAAAGTCCTCAAACTGGATCTACATTTCATGGAATTTCTTTATGTACTGGGCTAACCGAGCATCTTTGGTTTGGAATAACTTCTTCGATTGGTTCACCACTAATTTTGAATCGCTAAATATGTCAATTTTAGGGATATTTAGTTTTTAAGACAAGGTTAATCTTGCTATCATGGACTAATATTCGTCTACGTTATTAGTGGCAGAAAATCGTAACTTCATTGTGTAATGTAGCATATGTCCATCAGGCGTAATTACTCATTCCCTAGCTCCTTGCTTATTTGTTGCTCCGTCTACATATAACTATCATTTTGGTTCGAGCTTCTTTTCCTACTCTAGTTACACCTCAATAAACCCTTTACATTCCCCTACAAAATCAGTTAGGGCTTGTCCTTTAACTGACACTCATCCTAAATACTCAATATTGTATTGACTTAACTCCTTTCTCATTTTGCCAATCTTCCCGGTGTTTCGGGTTTGATAAGGACCTATCCTAGTGGATAATTGGTTAAAACCTTGATTGGGTGCGCTTGAAAATATGACCTTATTTTCATGCCGACAATAGTAAGCAATAGGCCAATATCTCTATGACCAAATATCTTGTTTGCACTCCATCAACTTCTCTGATCAAGACTGGACTAATTGCATGTTCTGATACTGCCATACATAAACAAATCTTCTCCTTCTATCGGGCTAGAAAATCTTGGTGGTTTTTCAAAGTGGTCTTTTAGCTCTTGAAAAGCCTTTTTGCATTCTTCTGTCCATTCAAAGGTCTTTCGTTTCTTGATTACATCAAAGAAAGGAATACACTTAGCAGTGGCTGTAGATATGAACCGATTGAGTATTGCAACTCGCCCATTTAATCCCATCACCTCTTTACTTGTCTTTGGTTATGCCATATTCCTGATTGCCTTAATTTGGTCAAGAAGGGTTCTATCCCTCATGCACTCACAATTACCCTAAGAACTTGTCGGATTGGATTCCGAAAGAACATTTCTGCTGATTCATCTCATCTTATATTTCCTCAATATTTCAAACATTCCGTTCAACTCTTCCATATGGTTATCCTCTTTTTTAGATTTTACCAGTGTATCATCCACATATACTTCCATATTTTCAAATCTGATCTCGGAACATTTTGTTCACTAACCTTTGGTATGTGGCCCCTGCATTTTTCAGCTCGGGCAACATTACCTTGTAGTAATGCATTCCTCGACCGGTCAGAAAAATGGCGTGCTCTTCATCAGGATTGAACACAGGAATTTGGTTATACCCTAAATATGGATCCATAAAGGACATCAATTTATTACCGCTTTTGGCATCAGCTAATCGATCGATTCTTAGGAGAGGTTAGAAACCTTCGGGACATGCCTTATTCAAATCATATAATCAATGCATGTCCTCCATTTCCCATTAGATTTATTGACTAAAATCGAATTCACTAGCCACTTCAGATAGAATACCTCTCTAATAAATGTTTTCTACTAACTTTCATATTTCGTTTTACTATGCCTTAGCGTAGACTTCATCGAATTTCCTTTCCTTCTTCCTTATTAGGGTGAATTCTGGATCAATGTTAAGTGCATGACACATTATTTTTTGTTAATTCCTTCCATATTAGCATGGTTCCATGTGAAGACGTCTTTGTTTCATTGTAGGAATGTAATCAATCATTCCTTCACGTCCTCACCCATTTTGTTTCCTATCTTCACTGTATTAGTTGGGTCTTGGGAGTCTAAGGTTACTTCCTTCGAATCCTTTATTGGTTGCATGTTTTATTTCCCATCACTAGAATCCATATTCGGCACAGTCTCTTCTGAAATCTCTTTTTTTATCTTAGTCCGCTTAATTTAAATCTATATATTTTCTTTTACTTCCTTTGATTTGATTCTTCTACTCATTACTTAGGTGTCACGGCCTATTTTTACGTACCATTTGAATCGACAATAAACCACACACGTCCAACTCAAATTGCACAAAAATACGGAACATGAAGGGTAATAAAGACAAATAGACAAAACAGAATCTCACACGAATGGAATAACATATAATATTGAAATATATTTTTACATCGGAGAACTTTTAAATACGTATATCTGAGTCTAACCTAAATTCAGCTTGGACAGTTATAAACATCTGTCCTTACAATTGCTGACAAACATCAAACTAAAATAAACCTAGTACAGCGGATAATGGAATATGTCATTACGTAGATGAATATCTCCAGCACTCCTCTGGAAACTCAAACTGTCTTCGACTAACCTGAAACTACTCGGATCTGATCCGAGTATTGAAAATACTCGGATCAGGCTTGATAAAGCAGTGTGAGAAAACTCAATAATAAATGACAATGTCATATATCAGCCTTTAAATAAAATCCTTTAAAAGGAAAGAGTATCTCATAAGACCAGCCCACACATAAACACGAACGAGATTTTACCTTATGATAACTAAAACACTTTTATATCAGAACATTTGATATTATTTTTAACGATATCTCTTTGAAAACATTTGCAAATAAACTTATTAATCTTATCTGAAATGGTTACCCATGTAGCATTTCGAGGCTATTCATTACGCCAATAGAAACAAAACCGTAGGTTCTTATTAGAGAATGGATTTCCATACAAATGACCAAGCGAAGGATCTACCTTCCGAATGGTACACCTCTAGATGGATGTCCCGAGGACCATCATAAAGGATCCTCTACCAACACAAGACCGACATATCTCTGTAACTAGATCGTACCGAATATATAATCCCTCTGTCGTTACCGACCATTAACTGAGCGCTCGTTTCCATACACCACAGTAATTTACATCCCGAACGTCATAGTGTGAAGAAATATATCTAGAAGGGGATGATCATACCCTAACTGGGAGTGACCCACTTAGCCTTGCTGCATCTAATCTTGTTTCGGTCATTTCTGGTTTGATGAGGCTTAAGGCAACATTTACCTTTTCACACAGCACATATCATCTCTTTGAATGCCACGTTGCTATTTTCGTTAACTACTAATTGCCTTCCACAAAAATACAACCCTTGAGATCGTACGTCTCACGGAGGGTGTTAAGCTAAGAGAAGTTGCCTTCTCCACCACCACTAATGTATGTTTGTAGAAACCAATGTACATAATCTTTAGAAATGCAATGTCACACAAACGTCCACACAAGTTGTACAGGAATAGGACAAACTGAAGGCACTCTCTTACTACCACTAGTAGTGTGTAGTCCTTGCAATTCGAAAAATCTCCACAACGAGGAGACCACTGCTATATATAACTCTATAATGGAAGCTATCTAGAGCAAGTCAACAAGCAGTCCTCATGCTATGAAGATCCACGGTCTTCAATAATCATCATCTTCAACATGTCTTCACATTCGAACGTATATATTGGTTCGAAGTGGTTTTCGGATAGGAATCACCCAAATCCGACCCCGGTTCCTTCGAAATCCAATTATCAATAAAAAGTGAATATGAATATACCGGATTTATTGAATCTCTTTTCACTTTAATTCTTTCCGGTTGATTTCGAAATCTCTTTCTTTTAACGTAGAAAAATTCTAAGTAACTCATTCTCTTATTTTGGATAATATCTCAAATTTCCTGTAACGACCCGGAATTTTGGGCAATATCAATTTAATAATCTGTATTAATAATTAAATTGATTTGATAATTTTTCTTTATAATTTTAATTTTAATTGGTAAATTTAATTTTTTAAAGGTTAATAAATTTTCGATCTGGTAATTTTGATCAATATCTTTTTAACAATTTAAAATTTGATAAGAATTTGTTTTTCAAAGCTAATAAATTTTTATTCTATTTATAATATATATTTGATATATATATTGTGAATTGAAAAATCTTTTGTTTTAAATTAAAAATGAATTTTCAAATTGTAATATATATATGTGTATATGTTATATTTTGAGTTGTTTTGAAATTTATTTAATCTATTGACAATTTATAATTGTAATTTAAAGCTTTGTTTTAAAAATAAATATTTTTCAAAAGATGATTTAAAGATTAATTCATTGTTTTCAAAATATATGATAATTGTTTATTTTAAATACGATAATTAACAAGGATTTAATCAAAGTTTTGTTTTCTTTTCTTTTAAAATATTTAATTTTAAATGGTTATAAGTGTATATATATAAATGTTTAGATTTTAAATCCATGTATAAGAAAATATATTTGCATTATAATTAGTTTTAGAATAATTTCTTTTAAAAGTAAATTTATATATACATATGTAAATTATATTTATTAAGAGAACTAAATTAAGTAAGTTATATTTACATTTTAAATTAAATAAAAATTTATTAAATACTAATAAACATGTGTAAACATGTTAACATATTCTAATAACACTTGTAAGCTAAAAGGAATTACATTTGACATTTGTTCAAATTATAACAAGTGGCAACATATTCATCTAATTTTTAATAAATGTTATTAGAAGAAAATTTGTTTTACAAACATTTTTATTTCTTTGTTTCACTTCTTAACTAAAATTAATGGCAATCAGTAAACTATTTTCTCAAATCTGAATTTAATTAAAAGCCAGAAGCAAATTTAAGATCTGCAACCTTCAAAAACAAACATGCAAGCAAAAAGGCAAAGTAAATCTGAAATTAAAGCTGCAATTCAAATCAACCTGCAATTCAAGGAATGAAGATCAACAGTTTCAACTTTTAAAACCTGCATTCAAATAAAGTTCAACCCGCATTTCAAAAGGAAATTCAGATCCATTTCAACATTTAGATCATCTGATTGAGGCATGCATGTATTCATTTTCATCAGCAAGCATCAAAGCATTCTTTTCTGATTTAAATGTTCAAGCCTAAGAAATAAATTGAAAATTGCTCTACCTATATGAACAGGTGAGTAAACTATTTTAAAAACAGTTTGAAATTGACTTAGATTCTAATGCATGTGTTAAATATGTGGATTGATCTTAGTGATTGCATGAAATTCTTTCAGTATTTATATTATTGAATATATAAGATCTGTGTATATATGTGTATATGCCTGGATACACATGAACTCTGTTTTCTGTTTTTAAGACCAAATATCACTTCAAAATTCCAAACCTTCCAATAACATCCTTATTTAATCTTGATGATTAAATAAAAGTTGTTAGTTATTTTTAGATGAAAATTTTAAAAATAGTTTTTGTAAGTTTAAATGTATAAATAGTATTTAAAATGGAAAATACAGTGGAATTTTGATTCCTGTCAGAAATCAAAAATCTTGATTCTTTGTTTGAATTATATAGTTGGATTTGTTATTAAAAATGATGAAATTTAACATGCATTGCAAAAAATTTAAATTGATATTCAATTTGGAATTTGGGGTTGAAGGGATTAGGCATTTGGGTAAATTGTCGATGATCCAATCAATGCTTGAAGCAGGATTTTTGGATGAAGCTTGTTTTGGTGTTAATGGGAAAAATATAATTGGAATTTTCGAATAGCAGATTCGTTCGAAATTGATCAAACTAGGGTTTTAGTGGGTTTGTGTTCGGCATGGCTGTTGTGGCATTTGTGACGTGAGTGATTGACCGGAAGCGTTCGCGTTAGGGGGAAAAGGAAGGTTGTGGTTGGGGTGTTCGATGATGGGGTCGGGGAGGATCATCGGCGTCGATGGTCGGCGTTGGGAGGGGTTTTTGTGTCGTGTGTTTGCTGCAGTTTTCGATGTGAAGGTCGAAATTTTGATTCGTGTACGTATTCTCAAATCTGGGTTTACGTTTGTGTTCGTGGGCGTTTGGGTGATCGTCGGCGATAGGCGCGACGAACTACGGCGGTCGGAAATGATCGCGCATGCACACACGTGCACGTGGTGCACTGGAATTGGGGAAGATGAGTGGGGGCAGAAGCTTCGCTCGCGATTTCATCGGGTTAGCCTCGAAGTTGCGCTGCTGGGTTTCGCCTTGAAGTTGCGCTGTTGGGTTTCGCCTCGAAGCTGGGTCGAGTGTCTTTGGGGTTTGTCTCGAGTTTTTAGGGTGATGTTTCTAGTTAAGTTCTGTGTAGATATATTAGTTGTAAATTTAAAACTTGAGTTTGAAAAAAAGAAATCTAGCATTGAGTTATAAAACAAGTTTATAAAAGTAAACTTATGTTTGAATAAATTGAAGATCAAGCTTTAAAAATTATAAATAAGTTTATAAAGGAATAAACTTACAAGTTAAAACTTGTTGTTTGTAAGTTAAAGTTAATCGAACTTTAAAAAAATATTGATTGAATTTATTTCAAATTTAAAAATGTTTAAGATGTTTATTTTAAAAGTAGTTATCTAATTAAATTTTGAATTTCAATCCAAAAGAATGTTTTGAATTTAAATATTGAATCAAAGTTTAAGGTAAATTTTGAAGTAATGATTTAAAATAAGTTTCAAATTATATTGTAAATAATTAAGTTTAAATTAGATGTTTAAAGTGTTTTAAATTTTAAATTTGATTTTTAATGCCTTATTTTGAAATAAGGATATTGTTATGATTTTGAAAACCAAACCGAATAATTTGTTTTTAAGTTATGAAAATTTGATTTAATTTCAAATAATTTATTTATGAAGATAAATATGGGTAAAATTATTTGGATATGAATGTAAGAATACTTAATCAATATGATTTGAAATTAAGTAAAAATTAATTAAGATAAATGTTTTCTTAATTAATTAAGGATTATTAAATATAAGATGTTAATTAATTATTTAATTACTTTTAAATAATTAGTTAATTGTTTATTTGATTTTAAATAATCACGTAATTATGGATTAATTAAGTGTAATTACTTAATGAAGTAATTATTGGTTAATTATTGAAAGTAATTAAGAATGTAAATAACTTATGGAAGTAATTGGTGGAAATTACTCATGGGAGTAATTAATGAAAGTGATTAATGGTTAATCACTGGATGCGTTTAATTAAGGATTGAATAATATAATTGTCTGAATTAATTAATTATGGAGTAATTAATTAATTAAAGAATTTAGAATTATTTAATGATGGAATTAATTACTTGTTAAGTAATTAATTAAGAGAGTAATCAAGGTTTATTAATGGAAGTAATTAGAAGTTAATTACTTGTGTAAGTAATTAAAGGTTAATTACTTAATTAATTTAGTTAATTAATTAATGTAATTAATTAATTAAAGAATATGATTAATTTAAGATTAATTACTAAGTGTTATTAATTGAAAATGTAATCAATTATTGAAGTGATTAATTAAGGATTTATTTAATACTTTAATTGATTAATAATTACTTAATGAAGTAATTAAAGGTTGATTAATTAGATTAATTAATCAAGGGTTAATATAATTAATTAAGAAGTTAACTAATTTAGATAAGTAATTATAAGTTATTAATTACTGTTTATGATTAATGAGATGATTAATTACAAGTTAATTATTTAATTACTTTAAGGAATTATTAATTAATAAGGATCATTATGTTATTAATCAAGATTGATTGATAAAGTGATTAATTAATTGTAACTAATTGAGGTTTAATGTAATTAATTATAATTGATTAATTAATGGAAGTAAATAGAGAATCATTAGTTATTGTAATTAATGATAGTAATTAAAGGTTAATTACTGTATATGGTTAAGGATAATTACTTGAATGTAATTAGAAGATAATTAATCAAGGAAGATTAATTAAGGAAGATCAATTAGAGATGATTAATTTATTTATTTGGAATAAATAAATGAAGAAGGATTTAAGTAATCCAATTGATTAAGAGTTAATCAATTCTGTTATGGATGATTGATTGATATCAATTGGTTTATATTGGATAATTGATATTGGGTGATTGGTTGATAATGGATGATTTGGATATATATGTTATGTGATATGATGTTTGTGAGATGAATGTTTGATATGAATTATCAATTGTGATAATGTGATTCATCTATCTGTTTATATCATCCTGAATATAAGTTAATTGTTTAAACCCTTAAATAAAACTTGGACGTTAAAATGGCGTTTGGTTTTAGTGAGACCGGGATCGGGTTTCCATATTTGGATATCCGAAAATCACATCGATTCCAATTAAACGTTAGGTCGTGAATCCAAGTGGAGTGAAAGTGAAGACTCGAGGTGTAAGAACTATTCGTCAGTATAACTCTGTGGTGATTCCGTAATGAATTTGACGGAAATAGTACTTATAGATTCGAGATGGTGATTCAGAGTGCAAGGCTATGGTCGTTGACTCGGAGGGTGATTCCAATATGAGTGCAACGTGGTAGTGCCTTCGGTTTCGTTCGAACCCGGAACGAACTTGTATGGATTGAATGTTTTCATAACATCGTCAGGTGGACGATGAGCATTCTAAGATAGATGTGTTCTATAAAGGTAATGGTAGCCTCAAGCCTCATCAACCGGGAATGGCTAAAACAGGGGAGGTGCAGCAAGGCTAGGTGGGAAGCGCCCATTTCAGGACAAGATTTTCCCTTATCTAGAAGTCCCTTTTATTTCGGCTGTGTGGGCAGTTGGAATCACGCGCCAACTGCGGGGTGGTCTTGTTCGGGACCATCCAGTAAGGGATGGTCCCGGCCTTGTGTTGGAGGGGAGTTAGGGTGGCTCTTCGGTACGTTGATCTAGGCCACGTACTGTGACGGGCGGTACCTAGTAGCCCTGCCATTGATGGAAACCCATTCTTCCTACGAGACCCTACGGTTTTGTTTGTATTACCCACTTTTGTGGCTAATAGCTGGAATTTAATGATTGTAAAAATTTCGGCTATTTCTTATTTACTTGAAAACCCTAGACACTATTATACTATCACTGGATTTCCTATCAAATGTTTTGGTTAGCGTAAGGTAAAAACTTTTCCATGTTTATGTGTAGGAAGTCTTACGTGATACCTTTTCTTTCAAATGTTTTTCTAAAGTTAAGCAATTTTTACCTGTTTACTCACACCAGACCCCTGTCTGACCCGAGTATTTATTTTCTGTTTTATTAAACTCTTGGGTACTCATATTATGTATGAGTAGTCAAGTGATTCAGGTTAGCTTGACGAATTCTGGAGGAGATATGGAGCAGGAGGCTTCCACGTGTAGATATATTTTGGTTCCGCTGTGTTTGTTTGGTATCTGTATCTTGTATACTTGAGTTGTATAGTTAGACAGATGTTTATAATTATCTAATATGTGTTGAATAGATGTGTACTCTGATGTAATATGATACTATGTAATATTCTATGTGATATATTATATTTCATTTGTTCCGTTGTGAGTTCTCTGATGTTGTTGTCTTTCTTCTTTCTCTTTCTTTTCTTCTTCTACCCCTTTCTTTCTTCATTAGCGATGCGCCTTCCTGGAGATAGGATGTCGGGTCATCACATTTGTATCAGAGCATTAGGTTGAGTGAATACCTAGGCTCTGGAGTGGTGTCTTTCTTGAGAGGGAGCGTACTTGTAATTTTTATATATAACTATATATATATATATATATATATATATCTACCTGATCTGTTGGGTTATCTGTTCGGATTTTCCAACATAAATTTTAGAGGTAGACGGAGTAGTGGTGTGTGTGTGTGTGTAACACGACTACCACTGATGGAAGAGGTCCATATGTTTGAGGTTAGAAGTATTTGTCGAGACTGTAGACTTGATACTGTCTCGAGTAGGATTTGTAGCTTGGAGAAAGGATTTCTCTGATATCCGAAGGAAATATTTTTAAAGATTCGGAGTTCATCTTTGAAGTGTGAGTTTGGATTTGTCGAAAGTGCAGAAGCAAGTGATGATATCTTGATAACTGCATGATGAGATGTAGTATCCTTGGATATTTCATAAGATGTTTTCTCTTGAAGCAGTTTTAGAAGTAGTTGAGGAGCAGCTTTACCTGCCACAGGGAAGATTCGTTTGTGTGGAAGCTATCTGATTCTTTAGCAAGGAGGTTGTCTGTTCTGGAATATGAGACTAAGGTCTATGAGTTATTTCGCTTCGGCATGGTCTCATTTGTCATTCCTTAAGGAAAGCGAGATGTTGATGCTTGGTTTGGAACCCGAATTTCTTGAAAGGTTGTCTGCCATCTCGAAGGTTTCTTGTGAGGTTTGTGCATAGTTTTGGTTTTCGGGAAGTCTTCAGATTAGAAGTCTTTGGTTAGCTGTGGTATCAGTGCAACTCGAAATGTTCGATGTGCTGACGAGAAGGTCTTTTAGCTTTGCAATCTCATCGAGGTAGAGTTTGGAAGCAGCATTGTGGTCATTTCTTCGATGGTTCAGGAATCTTGGTGGTTCTTCTTCAGCAGCCCGGGCAAGTGGTGGATGTTTTCTTGAAGGGTTAACCTTGTTTGGAGAAGATTAAAGCTGTTCTATTTGGTAAAGAGAGGACAGTTCATTTGGAATCCGAACTGGGTTGGATCGCAAAAGTGACTTGCGATTAGTTTGGGAATTTATCTTGGGCAATCTTTTGTTTGAGACTGAGGATTCTCATGTGGAAGTAAAAGCTATTGATGTAATCAGAAGTTCGTCTGCATCCGGAGTTAAGTTCCATATTGTTTTGGTTCCAGAAGCGATTTTGGTGGTTAGCCTAGTCGGAGAGTTGGTGTAGCAGCTTAGAATATTTTTGGAATTTGGATTGGTCAGATCTTGTTTTTGAGTTTGGATTTATGTTATAAGGTAGTGTGTACGAGTCAGATGGATCACTCAGATTTTATGGTTTTGATAAACAAAGTTTTCCAGATATATTGGATAAGTTTGTACCCGTATTCATCAACAGTATTCTCATCTATTTCAGAATCAGAGTTGTATAGCGGAAGCGAGGTAGCAGCTATGCAAGGAAGGAAGCAAGTTCAGTTTGCTATTGCTTGGGAAGTAGAGCTTGTGTTCTGGATTTCGATGGATTTTAGAAGACTTTTGTGTTGGATAGGATCCAGGAACTGGTTTGTTTTGGTCTAGTTGTTTCTGGGAGCATCAGCATAGGTTGAGCTGATCAGGAAAAAGATTGGCTGCCCTGGATTGTCTGTTGAGTTATGCAGATATGAGATAAGGAGTTTGGAATTCGTAGTTAGAGACTTCATTGTTGTTAAGATTTCTCTGGTTAAGAGAGCAGTATTTGGATAAGATTGGATGGCTAGTGCTGAGGCATTTGGGATTTTTTATCTGTGTCTTTGGTAGGATAAGATTGAATTGCCAGTTTGGATAGCTGGAATTCATTGTATTTCACGTATCTCTGAGGGAGTACATGTATGATTCATTGTTGGTTGTTGAATCTGCAGTCTAGTTGGATTTGGAAATTGAGCTAGACTTGAGTATAGTCTGGTGTTCTGTTCAGATTGATAGATCTAAAGATGAGAGGAGCTCTGGATATTGGGCGGTGTAGTTAGTTTAGCTTCTGTAGAGAGAGTCTCCCAGTGATTTGTACTTAGGAAACTCAAGATAGTATTAAAGATTTATTTTGATTTGTGTTAGGATAATTGGTTACGTTTGTTTGTTTGATTGATTGCTATGGTTGTTAGTAACTGGATGATAGGTATGCTTTGCTGTTTGAAATTAAAAGCTTTGCTGGGTTATTAAATTACCTTTGCTTTTAAATTTCGGAGACGAAATTCTTTTACGGGGGAGGATTGTAACGACCCGAAATTTTGGGCAATATCAATTTAATAATCTGTATTAATAATTATTTCTTTATAATTTTAATTTAAATTGGTAAATTTAAATTTTTAAAGGTTAATAAATTTTCAATCTGGTAATTTTGATCAATATCTTTTTAACAATTTAAAATTTGATAAGAATTTGTTTTTCAAAGCTAATAAATTTTTATTCTATTTATAATATATATTTGATATATATATTGTGAATTGAAAAATCTTTTGTTTTAAATTAAAAATGAATTTTCAAATTGTAATATATATATATATATATATGTATATGTATATGTTATAATTTGAGTTGTTTTGAAATTTATGTAATCTATTGATAATTTATAATTGTAATTTAAAGCTTTGTTTTAAAAATAAATATTTTTCAAAAGATAATTTAAAGATTAATTCATTGTTTTCAAAATATAAGATAATCGTTTATTTTAAATATGATAATAAAAAAGGACTTAAATCAAAGTTTTGTTTTGTTTTCTTTTAAAATATTTAATTTTAAATGGTTATAAGTGTATATATATAAATGTTTAGATTTTAAATCCATGTATAAGAAAATATATTTGCATTATAATTAGTTTTAGAATAATTTCTTTTAAAAGTAAATTTATATATACATATGTGAATTATATTTATTAAGAGAACTAAATTAAGTAAGTTATATTTACATTTTAAATTAAATAAAAATTTATGAAATACTAATAAACATGTGTAAACATGTTAACACATTTTAATAACACTTGTAAGCTAAAAGGAATTACATTTGACATTTGTTCAAATTATAACGAGTGGAAACATATTCATTTAATTTTTAATAAATGTTATTAGAAGAAAATTTATTTTACAAACATTTTTATTTCTTTGTTTCACTTCTTAACTAAAATTAATGGCAATCAGTAAACTATTTTCTCAAATCTGAATTTAATTAAAAGCCAGAAGCAAATTTAAGATCTGAAACCTTCAAAAACAAACATGCAAGCAAAAAGGCAAAGTAAATCTGAAATTAAAGCTGCAATTCAAATCAACCTGCAATTCAAGGAATGAAGATCAACAGTTTCAACTTTTAAAACCTGCATTCAAATAAAGTTTAACCTGCATTTCAAAAGGAAATTAAGATCCATTTCAACATTTAGATCATCAGATTGAGGCATGCATGTATTCATTTTCATCAGCAAGCATCAAAGCATTCTTTTCTATTTAAATGTTCAAGCCTGGGAAATAAATTGAAAACTGCTCTGCCTATATGAACAGGTGAGTAAACTATTTTAAAAACAGTTTGAAATTGACTTTGATTCTAACGCATATGTTAAATCTATGGATTGATCTTAGTGATTGCATGAAATTCTTTCAGTATTTATATTATTGAATATATAAGATCTGTGTATATATGTGTATAGGCCTGGGTACACATGAACTCTGTTTTTTGTTTTTAAGACCAGATATCACTTCAAAATTCCAAACCTTCCAATAACATCCTTATTTAATCTTGATGATTGAATAAAATTTGTTGGTTATTGTTAGATGAAAATTTTAAAAATAGTTTTTGTAAGTTTAAATGTATAAATAGTATTTAAAATGGAAAATATAGTGGAATTTTGATTCCCGTCAGAAATCAAAAATCTTGATTCTTTGTTTGAATTATATAGTTGGATTTGTTGTTAAAAATGATGATTTTTAACATGCATTGCAAAAAAAATAAATTGATATTCAATTTGGAATTTGGGGTTGAAGGGATTAGGCATTTAGGTAAATTGTCGATGATCCAATCAATGCTTGAAGCTGGATTTTTGGGTGAAGCTTGTTTTGGTGTTGAGGATAATGGGAAAAATATAAATGGAATTTTCAAATGGCAGATTCGTTCGAAATTGATCAAACTAGGGTTTTAGCGGGTTTGTGTTTCGGCATGACTGTTGTGGCATTTGTGACGTGAGTGATTGACCGAAAGCGTTCGTGTTAGGGGAAAAAGGAAGCTTGTGGTTGGGGTGTTCGATGATGAGGTCGGCGAGGATCATCAGCGTCGATGGTCGGCGTTGGGAGGGGTTTTTCTGTCGTGTGTTTACTGCAGTTTTCGATGTGAAGGTCGAAATTTTGATTCATGTACGTATTCTCGAATCTGGGTTTACGTTTTTGTTCATGGGCGTTTAGGTGATCGTCGGCGATAGGCGCGACGAGCTACGGCGGCCGGAAATGATCGCGCACGTACACACGTGTACGTGGTGCACTAGAATTGGGGAAGATGAGTGGGGGCTGAAGCTTCGCTCGCGATTTCGTTGGGTTGGCCTCGAAGTTGAGTTGCTAGGTTTCGCCTTGAAGCTGGGTCGGGTGTCTTTGGGGTTGGTCTCGAGTTTTTAGGGTGATGTTTCTAGTTAAGTTATGTATAGATATTTTAGTTGTAAATTTAAAACTTGAGTTTGAAAAAAAGAAATCTAGCATTGAGTTATAAAACAAGTTTATAAAAGTAAACTTGTGTTTGAATAAATCAAAGATCAAGCTTTAAAAATTATAGACAAGTTTATAAAGGAATAAACTTACAAGTTTAAACTTGTTGTTTGTAAGTTAAAGTTAATCAAACTTTAAAAAAAAATATTGACTGAATTTATTTCAAATTTAAAAATGTTTAAGATGTTTATTTTAAAAGTAGTTATCTAATTAAATTTTGAATTTCAATTTAAAAGAATGTTTTGAATTTAAATATTTAATCAAAGTTTAAAGTAAATTTTTAAGTAATGATTTAAAATAAGTTTCAAATTATATTGGAAATAATTAAGTTTAAATTAGATATTTAAAGTGTTTTAAATTTTAAATTTGATTTTTAATGCCTTATTTTCAAATAAGGATATTGTTATGATTTTGAAAACCAAATTGAATAATTTGCTTTTAAGTTATGAAAATTCGACTTAATTTCAAATAATTTATTTATGAAGATAACTATGGGTAAAATTATTTGGATATGAATGTAAGAATACTTAATCAATATGATTTGAAATTAAGTATAAATTAATTAAGATAAATGATTTCTTAATTAATTAAGGATTATTAAATATAAGATGTTAATTAATTATTTAATTAATTTTAAATAATTAGTTAATTGTTTATTTAATTTTAAATAATCACTTAATTATGGATTAATTAAGTGTAATTACTTAATGAAGTAATTATTGGTTAATTATTGAAAGTAATTAAGAATGTAAATTACTCATGGAAGTAATTGGTGGAAATTACTCATGGGAGTAATTAATGAAAGTGATTAATGGTTAATCACTGGATGCATTTAATTAAGGATTGATTAATATAATTGTTTGAATTAATTAATTATGGAGTAATTAATTAATTAAATAATTTAGAATTATTTAATGATGGAATTAATTACTTGTTAAGTAATTAATTAAGAGAGTAATCAAGGTTTATTAATGGAAGTAATTAGAAGATAATTACTTGTGTAAGTAATTAAAGGTTAATTACTTAATTAATTTAGTTAATTAATTAATGTAATTAATTAATTAAAGAATGTTATTAATTTAAGATTAATTACTAAGTGTAATTAATTGAAAATGTAATTAATTATTGAAGTAATTAATTAAGGATTTATTTAATAATCTAATTGATTAATAATTACTTAATGAAGTAATTAAAGATTGATTAATTAGATTAATTAATCAAGGGTTAATATAATTAATTAAGAAGTTAATAAATTTAGATAAGTAATTATAAGTTATTAATTACTGTTTATGATTAATGAGATGATTAATTACAAGTTAATTATTTAATTAATTTAAGGAATTATTAATTAATAAGGATCATTATGTTATTAATCAAGATTGATTAATAAAGTGATTAATCTTAGTATGATTAATTAATTGTAATTAATTGAGGTTTAATGTAATTAATTATAATTGATTAATTAATGGAAGTAAATATAGAATCATTAATTATTGTAATTAATGATAATAATTAGAGGTTAATTACTGTATATGGTTAAGGATAATTACTTGAATGTAATTAGAAGATAATTAATCAAGGAAGATTAATTAAGGAAGATCAACTAGAGATGATTAATTTATTTATTTGGAATAAATAAATGAAGAAGTATTTAAGTAATCCAATTGATTAAGAGTTAATCAATTCTGTTATGGATGATTGATTGATATCGATTGGTTTATATTGGATAATTGATATTGGGTGATTGGTTGATACTGGATGACTTGGATATATATGTTATGTGATATGCTGTTTGTGAGATGAATGTTTGATATGAATTATCAATTATGATAGTGTGATTCATCTATCTGTTTATATCATCCTAAATATAAGTTAATTGTTTAAACCCTTAAGTACAACTTGGACGTTAAAATGGCGTTTGGTTTCGGTGAGACCGGGATCAGGTTTTCATATTTGGATATCCGAAAACCACATCGATTCCAATTAAACGTTAGGTCATGAATCCAAGTGGAGTGCAAGTGAAGACTCGAGGCGTAATAACTATTCGTCAGTATAACTCTGTGGGTGATTCCATGATGAGTTTGACGGAAATAGTACTTATAGATTCGAGATGGTGATTCAGAGTGCAAGGGCTATGGTCGTTGACTCTGAGGGTGATTCCAATACGAGTGCAACGAGGTAGTGCCTTCGGTTTCGTTCGAACCCGGAACGAACTTGTATGGATTGAATGCTTTCAGAACATCGTCAGGTGGAGGATGAGCATTCTAAGATAGATGTGTTCTATAAAGGTAATCATAGCCTCAAGCCTCATCAACCAGGAATGGCTAAAACAGGGGAGGTGCAGCAAGGCTATGTGGGTAGCGCTCATTTCAGGATAAGATGTTCCCCTGTCTAGAAGTCCCTTTTATTTCGGCTGTGTAGGCAGTTGGAATCGCTCGCCAACTGCGGGGTGGTCTTGTTCAGGACTGTCCAGTAAGGGATGGTCCCGGCCTTGTGTTGCAGGGCAGTTAGGGTGGCTCCTTGGTATGTTGATCTAGGCCACGTACTGTGACGGGCGGTACCCCAGTAGCCCTGCCATTGATGGAAACCCATTCTTCCTACGAGACCCTACGGTTTTGTTTGTATTACCCACTTTTGTGGCTAGTAGCTGGAATTTAATGAATGTAACAATTTCGGCTATTTCTTATTTACTAGAAAACCCTAGGCATTATTATAATATCACTGGATTTCCTATCAAATGTTTTGGTTGGCGTAAGGTAATTTTTTTTCCATGTTTATGTGTGGGAAGTCTTACGTGATACCTTTTCTTTCAAAGGTTTTTCTAAAGTTAAGCAATTTTTACCCGTTTACTCACACCAGACCCCTGTCTGACCCGAGTGTTTATTTTCTGTTTTATTAACTCTTGGGTACTCATATTATGTATGAGTAATCAAGTGATTCAGGTTAGCTTGACGAATTCTGGAGGAGATATGGAGCAGGAGGCTTTCACGTGTAGATATATTTTGGTTCCGCTGTGTTTGTTTGGTATTTGTATCTTGTATACTTGAGTTGTATAGTTAGACAGATGTTTATAACTGTCTAATATGTGTTGAATAGATGTGTACTCTGATGTAATATGATAATATGTAATATTTTATGTGATATATTATATTTCATTCATTCCACTGTGAGTTCTCTGATGTTGTTGTCTTTCTTATTTCTCTTTCTTTTCTTCTTCTACCCCTTTCTTTCTTCATTAGCGTTGCGTCTTCCTAGAGATAGGAAGTCGGGTCATCACATTTCCTCACTTAACTCTCGATCCAAATTTCTTAACTTTTAGACGGGTTAAAAATAATCTTATTAAAGACATCGTTTATGGTAAACCCTAAAATCAATCTTAGCAAACAATTTTGAGTAAATAGGATCATAGAAATCATTCATTTTGGAGATTGCTTAAATTTTGGATAATACTAATCTGCTTTTATTTCAGAAACTTAATACGATATTTTATCGGAGAGCATCCGGGCTTTCCTTTAGATTTGTTCCACCCCTTGCCTAAGAAAAGAAAACATAGGCCAAGTAAGTTCAGGGCACTGGTTTCTTCATTCCTAACCTTAGTTAAACACCTTGTTTTATCTTTCTAGATGTCATAGGCGGGACAAATGTATTAGTCGTTTCCACATACCAGTTATCGACTTTATTTTGGAATTGTTTATGAAGATTCCAAATTATCTTTTAAAATGCTTAATTTTCCTTTTAAAAACATTCACAATTGATTTCAGGAAAAATCGTTACCTTTAAACTCATATTCAAAAAGTCATACAATTCGCAGCATAAAAGTGCCGCAAAAAGTGCAACATAAGCTTATTTGATTAAATCAACTTTTAAACATTCGATAACTCATATTGTCCCATCCAAATCTCTTTTAAACTATTTAAATAGATTTATAAAATTTATTCCACATTTTTCCAATACTAAAAACGTTCATTTAAACAGATTTCATGTTTTGGTCATTCAACTGCATCAGCGCGATTTTTCTAGAAAATTGATTTGGACTTAATTCAAAATCTACTCAATGAAATTTAGATTTTCTTTATTCGTTTAGAAGATATCGATACAGTTGTTTGGAATTTTCTTATCTCGAAAAATTACGAGCTATATTCTACTCTATATATTCATTTGAACTTTTCGACTCGAAATCACGAACTATCATTGCGCGACGCACCTAGTTTTAATTTATTTTTCAATATTTGAAATAATTTATTCAAATTGGATTCTATTACCTATGAAATCATTAGAAATCATTTTAAATCAATATTTTCAATTTTCAAAGTATTCAAAAGGTATTTTTAACATTATAATATTATAATATTATTATATTCACATTATTTTAATATTAAAATTTAAATTCCAATTTCAATTCAAACTTCAAATTAAAATCATTTAAAACTTAGATTTCAAGTATAATTTCAATTTAAACTCAAATTAAACCCTAATTTCACTTTCAGTTTCCAAAATCGATTTCAATTTTAATTTCACTATTCATCTCAATTTCAATTTAACTATCATTTTTAAACCCGTTTCACTTCAAATTTCAAATTCTCTTTTATTTTTTCTTTAATTTCACTTATAATTGAAAAGACACTTATTTTTACAAAGTATATTATATCACCAAAATATGGTCTTATTAACAAAGGGTCACTTAATCAAAATGAACATAACCAATATCCATATTTATTACTAACATAACATCCATTCAACCAATCACATAACGTATGATTTCAAATCCAACATTCACTATTAATACCATAACGGAATATATTATCATAATTCAATTATCTTACCAAACTATCAATCATCCGTATTAACAATCAATTGGTATATATATTCGTATGTTATAAGGGTATAAATGTGACTGTTTTAACATAATCAAAATAAAATTTTAATAGCGATGAGGATTTCTCACCTTCATATCCACTCTGTCAATCTTTTTGTAGGCTAACGTGCTTATCTAACTAACGCACTTTTTTCGAATATCTCGAATTCTCGCCTTCATTTATTTTCCTTTCGAACTGCTTTCGTTTTCCTCTCTCTTTTCTTTTTTTCTATTATTTTTTTATATGGTGGCCATGGGCATAAGAAGGGGTTTGGAGTGTACGGCCTAAGCTATGGGGTGTGTGCAGCTTTGGGTAGGCGGGTAGGTGGGGGTGTGCATGTGTTTTGAGGTGGGTAGGTGGTGTTGAGGGCTCGCCCTTGGTGTGTAGGAGGGGATACGGCCTTGTAGGTGCTCGGGTTGGTGGGTTTAAGTTCAGGTAGGTGGTCTAGGGGGAGGCCGCGTGTTATTGGAAGGTGGGTAAGGGGTTTGGCCGTGAGTTATGGTGGTTTATGTGATGGCGTGGCTAAGTTTTGGTGATGTGGAGGTGATAGCTTGAAGGTAGAAGGTAAATGGAAGAAGAACGTAAATAAATGAAGAGAAGGATTTGTGATTTTTTTTATGAAATGGCATGGCTATTTATAGATGAAGCTATCTTAACAAATGACCATACTAACCTTCTCTATTTTTTTATTTTTTTAAATATTTGATTAAACACTTAAGGACATGCATTTATGAAAGGAAAGGATGGCTCATTAATATGATTTGAATCTGTGAAATGATTACTCTATTTTCTTTCTTAAACTTTGTATTTAAAAAGAAGAATTTTGCTTGATTGATTATACATGACATTTGTTAACAAATTAGCATATGCACTAATGGTGGAAGTGATGTTAAGGAAAATATGTATGTAGTAAAGAGCGGTGTCACTTCCCTATGATTTGTAATTATTTTAATACTTAATTTTTCTCTTTTTCCATGCTTATGCATAACATCTCATTAATGAGACAAGAGGTAAAGTAATGATTTTGTTTCATAAAGACTTTAATTAAATTTAAATTTGTCAAATCATAATTTTACACTTTTTATATTTATTTAAACTTTTCAAAAGTAAACTCCTTTTGTCTTTTAGTGCTAAATTTAAAGTGTTTAAAAAGTTTTTAAACTTGTATTTATATGTTAGAAAATGTATCAAGTTGCAACAACTTGATGACAACTTGTTTTGATTGAAAGCGATGTTTTTGTCCATAAATTTTACAGTCAAAATTTAAGCTTTTTGTTAAGCTATATATTGAAGTAAACCAAAATTTAAAATAAACATTTTACCTTTTTAAATAAATTAAAACATATCTCTTTATATTTTAAAATCATAGTTAATTAATATCAAAATCTCTAATTTTAAAGTGTATGCAAAACTGACAAAATGTGATAAAATTTGGTTATTTTTGTAAAACGATTATTAATATACTTTTAAATATTTTAATATACTTTTATTATATTTATTAGATGTTTTAAATAAGATTTATCTTTTAAAATAAATATTTAAATCTATTTATTTAAGTCTTTATTTATTTTTAGCAAAACTTAACTTTTGTTGATTTATTCTAAATTCCAAATTTATACCTTTTAATTTATTAACTTTAAGAAAAGATAACTATTTATTATAGCATATTTATTTAAGTTTTAAATTTAAAATAAATATAATCTCTCATTTTTGAATAGCGAAATTACGGGTCGTTGTAGGCATTTTTGACAGAAAGCTTTGCATGTTTGCCTTAGAGATCAGTTCCTGGAGAGTGAATACAAGGGCTGAAAGTCTCAATTTGGTGGTATTTATCCAATATAGGTTTGTAATAAGATTGTCCATCTTTATTATATTGTTCAAGCATGGTGAAATACATCTCACAAGTACTAAATTGTTCTCCACGGACAGTTTCCCATCCTGTTTTGCAAAGGAACTTCATAATTAAATGCTTCAGGGGGACAAAATTATCAATCTCATAAAGCACAGGACACCTAAAGAATGCATTATAGTAGGACGACTGATTCATAACCACAAACAAGTTTAATACATCCTTGTAATATCCACTTTTCGAGGCTTAGAAATAGATGTTTATATGATGCGGTCATCCTTAGCATTATTTCCCATTGGTAAAATGAGATTAGTTATTACATTATTAACATCAAGAGCATTAGAATTCATAATTTTTCACAAAAAGTTTTCATTCTTCATTTAATTTAGTCTCTTAACTCCATGATTACATCGTTCGGATAAAATATAATAATTGCAAATATAATCCCAAGAGCGACATAAGAAGATACCCTCTTGGATGATCAGAGTCTTGGCTACTTTGACGGTTATAGTTCCCATCCTTACATACATACACTAACCATAAAAATTACAGCTACTGCACAACAAAAACAAACTTTAAATAGTAGCTTGCTTCCTGCACGTCTTCAGAAGCTTACTCATCGAAACCTAAAATACCTTACTCTCAGTCTATTCAACTCCAAACTGGGCAGCCGATATCTTAAAGGGAAATCAAAAGCTTTGGGTCAGACAAAAAGTCTGGTGTGAATAATACTAGTTCATGTCAAACCAAAATATGGGTACTTAGTGAGACCACGCCGTAGGGAGGAATGGGTTTCTCCTCACTAATACCCTATCAAAAAATACGTACTCCATAACATCTCTTACATTCAAAATGATTAGAATTTAAAATCGTAACATAAATAACATATCCTTATTGTATAGCTATAATGAATGATCTGTCATTCACAAGGATCAAAGGTTACACGTTCCTAAATTAACCAATCCCATAAATTGGTTCACTCAAGGATATAGTTTTCTCAGGATCACTATCAACCTATACTAGTTTTCTTAGGCCAACTAAAAGCCTATCAGGCTAGCTCAGGAAAACATATCAAATGATCCATTAGTCTTCTAGTCCATTTTGAAGAAAACAATAACAGTCTCTTAAGATTGGTAGAAGAAAACATCAATGGTCTCTTACGAACGGTAGGAGAAAACATAAATGGTCTCCTAAGAATGGTAGGAGAAGGTGAGCAAGCTACTACAAGTTCCTTAGGATGCATAACTCCAAATTTTAATCTTTATAGGCAAACCCCTATGCATTGGAATCGCAGATCTAACCAACCAAGGGATTAACATTTGGAGGATAAGGTGAGACCCTACCATAGTCTCCGTCTAAATGTGGTTTAGAGATAGATTGAGTCATGTCTTTCGATTAGTCTAGGACATCCTATCATATTTTGATCTTCCCGATCTCCTAGATGCAATTTTACTCGCTTAGGAGTTTAAGTTTAATCATACTCGCTATTGGAACACCCTAACCGGTCCTTAGATTCTAAATCCCTAAGGTTAAAATGTTGGATGATACATATAACATATGATTGAGCATGTCAGAAATTTAATATATGCAATAATAATTGATCAAAATATGAAAATGAACGTGCAACACATCATTAATCAATATAATTATATTTTCACATAATAGCCAATTTATACACAAAATTACTTGTAACAAAGTAATGATTTCCTCCTTAAAAACACTTTCAAAAGCAGGCTAATACATTTTCCTTTCCTTTGAAATCTCATGAAATACTTAAGAAAATCAACTTTTTGTTTAAGTAAAACTTAAACCGAAATAGAATGAACAATCTTCCTAGTGTAAAAAATAACCACCTTTCCCTTCCAAAACCATTTTCCATCGTGCCTTGATAGATTACATGCTTTCATACCATCATGCCTTATAAATTTCATAATCTTCGCATGTTAAAATATAGGCAATTGCACCTTATAATTTCATAATTATCGCATGCTAAAATATAGGCTATCGCTTCTTATAACTTCATAGTCATCGCATGTTAAAATGTAGGTTATCGCGCCTTATAATTTCACAGTCATTGCAACTAAAAACATTTCCTTTATGCCTTTTTTATAAAACAAAGCTGTTGTGCCTTAACATCATAGGTAGCCGTCATGAGTAGTTGATAATAAGGCCTTCATGAAATATAGCCTTCGTGGGTTAGTAAAAGTAAAGTCATCGTGCATTGAAACAATAACTTTCAAAAGCTGATAAAACATAATCATCGTGAAAGATAGATCGTAGATTAAAACAAACGGCTTTCGGATGTTATCAAAGTAAGCTTTTAAAGGCTATTAAAAATAGTCTTATCTTAGGTAATAGCCCTCGTAGGTAAAGTGGCAATTCCATGAATCTTTTCAAAACTGTTTCTTTTCCTTTAAAAGCACGTACTCTTTACCAAATTCATAATATTTGTTGAAATCTCATTAGCTAAAAACATCTTTTTAGATTTTCTTTCAGAAATACAAAGTAGAAAATTTACTTTCATTTTCACAAAATATAAGTTTCCACAAATTATATTATCATCATACTTTAGAAACAAATCTAGTTTGCATAAAAAAAATTATATTAAATTATGAAACATCGAAAAAATCCACAAAACTTCCTAAAAATCTATATTTACTTCCTTAACATCATATTAAAATTTTGGAAAATAATAATTATTCTTCATAATTTAAATAATTAAATTCCAAAATCAATTATTTTCTTCATTAGAAAATTCATAATAAATTCATGTAAATTTCAAAAATTATCAAATTTAAAACCCATTTACAAAATAATAATTCGAACAACATATCAAAATTTTATAACATTTGGACATCAAAAAGTTAGTTTTTCACATCAAAACTCTTTAGGAAAATTTTCAAAATTCCTAAATAATAACCATTCAATCATATACCAGATTATTCGTTCAACAATCATGAAAAACAATCAACCAAATTCGGATTTAGTATTGACTCGAATCAAACACAACAAAAATGAGGTGGTAATATTATTCATATTCAAAATCTTGTTGAAATGTTAGAATTTACCTTAGCTTTCTATCATTAGCTTATCCTCTTTTCCTCTCGAATTTCCTTTCTTCTTAATGGTGGCCGACCCTATTTCAGCTAGGTTTTGTTTTGAGAATAAAACAGAAAATGAACAAGGGAGAGGGGTGAGTGTAGTATAATATTTCCTCTTCCGCTTCTACCCTTCTATATTTATGTTTATTAAACCGTATTCCTTCAAACTATTCTCTGTTGAATATGCTAGTATATGATTTTAGTTTGATGATAGTATATATATATATATATATATATTCATTTAAATGTATTTGTTATTGTACTATTTTATTTTCACATAATTAAATAAATATTTGCTGGATAAAATAAATGACATAGAATTTAAATTCAAACAGATATTTTATTCAAAATATATTTTATTACAATTTTAAATAGAACAAAATTTGAGCTCTCACTATATATACAAAGTTTCAATTACAACACATTTCGACTACATCACAATTGTCACTTACATTTGCACCTCACTACATATCGCTTGTTCACTCATATTTGTTCTTCAACTATATTCCAATCTGCATCCAGCATCTGAATTATCAAAATAAACACTGATGCAGTAAAATTGAAAAAGAAATATTTTTGAAGTGTAAAATAAAATATGTGTTTTTGAAAATATCACCTGCCTTAATTATTTGGGTTGTTTATCATCATTTTCGTTTTGGATTCATCAAACACGAACAACTTGTGACATGCACAGTGTATCACTATACATGCCACAAGGCCGTGCACACCGATATACACTTGATATAATTGCAGGACATGTGAGAAAAAGGTTGAACCCAAGCCGAGGCTGGATTCTACACAAGTACAATTCAAAATGCAAACAAAATTTAGTTTAGAGAGACTCAAGGCAGATCTTTAACCAATGTACACATGAAGTCACGACCAAATCAACAAAACATGCTCAGGTCCAACAAATATGACAACTGCCTCAATCATATGTACAAAATATGCAATCAACATTTTAGTTACAACATAACAGAGAAGACATGGCACCAAAATGGATAAACAGAGGTGACCCAATGCATACAACATACAACACCTCAAATGTAGTACACAAGCAAACAGTGAAATGACCAAAGGCAACAACACTCAACAAGACCTCAATACAAAACTAAGATGAACACAGACTAGATTGCAACAAGCTCTAGTCCAGAATGAATGCAACAAGACAAAAATGCAACAAAACAAAAAAGAACAAAGCCTCGATAGTACATTTCAAATGAAACAACATATAGGCCAGATACAAATGGCCAAGTGCAAAACAATGGAGCAACAAATATATATGCAGTGCACAGCATTTTAGTGCAAACTGTACAGACAAACTCAAGTGTACAGAAATGCAAATAATAACAAAACACCCTCGGCCAAAGAGTGAGCATGAATATAAAGCAATATGAAAATCAACTCAATGTACACTTGAACCCAGAACTAGTAAAATAGTTTCGAGCAAGGGAGCAGCCAGCTCAATGAACTGACACAATGGAGTATGAAAACATGTTAACTTCAAGTGAAAACAAAATGCAACAAGCTCCAGACCAGAATCAAGTGGAACCACCAGTGAAACAAAAGCTCCAAACAAATGAACACAACATCAATGTAACTCATGCAAACAGTTGTAGGTATACAAACTCATGCAAACAGGTGAAGGTATATAACAATCAAGTGAAGACTCCAAGAGGAATAAGTAAAGGCATCACAACATACATACATACATGCATAAACACACACATATATGTAGTGGAAACCAGACTCAACCAACAAATAGCGAGCAATTTTACCATCAGGCAAATCAATCCAGACTTCAAGCATGAACAAGTTCGAATAACAATTGCCAGTAATAAAGAGAAGCAATTCACATGAAGCCGTGAGTAAATGAATGAAGTCAATTTTTATCTCAAGTCGGAAAATTCAAACCAGAGAATGTAACAGCAGTCAACAAAAATTCAAAACGCCAAAGAATCAAAACTGTGGTGAACAAGGTAAAGTTCGAACAAGTTAGAGTCAAAGCCAGGTGATAACACGAATTGAACAAGTCCAGATAATATTGCAAGTACAATAATCAAGTCAAGGATGAAATAAATGAGAAACAAATTCAAATCCTAGAAAAGAACAGAACCAAATACAAAGAAAACGCAAGCCGTGGTGACCAAGCAAGTATAATAGAAAAATATACGAATTGAACCGATCAGGATTAATCACATCGTTAATTCGAAAATCAGTGGCCAAGCATAATAACGTGAAGAATTTAAACAAAATATATTCACATGATAATTTAGGGTTTTATTCCCTATAAATACCACTAACATCATTGGCAATTAAAGCATCAAGTTCAAGCATAACAACGAGAGTAATAAAGGATATCACATACCAAAATTATTCAATTCGAACTCGCCAAATTGAAGCAGTCGAGTTAAGTCAAAGCAAGACGATCGATCGACAAAGCAATCAACGTGAAAATATCTACTCAATCGATCAACTGTAGTTGGCAGTTTCAAATTTCCAAAAGCCCTAAATTATTGAAAGAGGAACGCAGGACTGAACGAAAGAGAAAAAGGTTGATAATATAAAAAGAAAAGGGGACATATTTTTATCACTATTTTTTTGAGCCGGTTTTTCAATACTATTGGGCTTTTTTTTAAATTAGGGTTTCTTGTTTTTGAGTGGTCTTTATTGAGTAATTTACTTTTAAACTTTTACAAAATTCTAGTCGTGTAACGAGGGGATGAACTACGGTGTTGTAGTTTGAGAATTCACAACTCATTGGTTAAGTTGTGGTGGAGTTTTGAGTGTAGAGTTAGGTTAGTCGATACTGGGTGTCGCAAGTTTACGTATGTAAGCGTTTGACTACTTAGTTTCTAGTAGAAACCTTGGAGGTAGCACGCAAGCAGGGTTTTGTTAAAGCTGGGCAAATCTGTGTTGTTCTATTTTTGCTTTTATTATTCTGCTATTATCTATGCTGCAATTACTTTGTATATTTCCACATTAGTTTTTATAATTAGTAGTATCACCCTATTCACCCCTCTCTAGGGTAAAATCGATCCTACAAGTGATATCAGAGCTTGGAACAAAAGCAAATTTTTTCTTTAAAAAATTGATTTTTCAAAAACAAATCATTGTTTTAAAATTTTGATTTTTTATGGCTTCGTTTAATAATGCTTTTGTTGAGGGTCAGTCTATAGTTAGACCACCTATGTTCAATGGAGAATATGCTTACAGGAAAAATAGAATGAATTTTTTTTGAAAACCATTGATGCTTGGAATATTGTTGAGACAGTTTATAGGACACCAACTATAGTGGTAAATAATCAGGAAATTGAAAAACCGATGGATCAATGGACAGATCTTGAAAATAAACTATAGAATGCTAAAGCTATGAATTCTAATATTTGTTGATTGGATCAAATTGAATTTAATCGCGTCTCACATTGTCTAACTACGCAGGAAATCTGGCACACTTAAAATAACTCATGAAGGAACATCTCAAGTCAAAGAATGTCGCCTTGCCATGCTTAGTTGGGAATACGAGAACTTCACAATGGCTAAGGATGAAAATGTCAAAGAGATGTATGGACGACTTTCCAATCTCATATACAAATCAAAAGCTCACGGAAAACCATACACATAATTAGAAATAGTCCGAAAAATCCTCAGAGTCCTTCCATAGAATTTTGAAGCGAAAAATACACCTATTCAAGAATCAAAAGATTTGAAACAAATCAAAGTTGAAGAACTCATTGAAAATCTCACCATTTATGAGCTAGAAATGAAATTCAAGGAAGAATGTGAAGGTGGTGATACTCGAAAGAAATCAATAGCTCTCAAAGGAACAACAGAAAGTGATGATGGTGGTGATGATGATGATGGTGCAATAGAACTGGCACTGATAATAAAGAAATTCAAAAGGTGGAATCACAAATACGAAAATCCAGTTCTAAATCAACAATTGAAAAGCAGAATAGTCAAAGTACTAGACAACCCAGAAAAGCAGGGGATCATATGTCATAGGTGCAATAAACCCGGCCATATTAGGCCAAATTATCCTCGGAATCGACTCAGCCGAGTAAAGAAACCAAAAAGGAGAAGTTTTGCAGCCACGTGGAATAAAAGTGATGATGATAATAAAAGCACTAGCAGTGAGAGTGAAAAAGAAGATTTGTGTCTTCAAGGTGATATAACAAATAGCGATGATAACGAGCCAAGCGAGGTATCAAAACTTATTCACTCGAAATTACGTATATATTTTCATGAAGTAAATGGCTGTTTTGAAAGATTTAGGGAAAAGTATGCTAAAATTGAATCACAAACAGACAGTTTGATAGAATTAAATAAACAGCTTGATCAATTGGTTAAAAACTATCAAAGTAAGAGCCCTAAGTGTGATAAGTGTCCATCATTTGAAGAAGAGATTAAAAAATCAGAAATTAAAATTAAATTACTTGAAAATGAAATTCTGATTTTGAAAGAAAGAAAAAAATACTAGGAGAGAAAATTCTATTAAAAAGTGCACTCAATTATTGAATGAAAATGAACCTCTCAAAACACAAGTCCAACAATTGCCTACAACTTTAGGAAAATTTTCAAAAGGAGAAAGATTGCTAAATATGCTATTAGGGCAACAAACTGTTAATACTGTTAGACAAGGACTTGGGTATAATGAATTTGAATGTGCTAGAAATGAAATTAATCAAGTCAATTCAAAGTGCACGATATGTGGAAAACCAGACACAATCACAACATTTGCTGGTATAGACCCAAACACGCGAAAATTATTCCAATTTGGGTTCCCGAAGGCACAAATGCAAAATTCCTTAAAGTCAAACAAATCTTGGTGCCAAAAGGAACAAATATAAATAGTCCTGGGTCTACACAAACATATTTTTCAAAATCATTTGTCACTAACAACCATGGACCTATAAAAAAAATTAGGTACCAAAAATCTTTTATCATATAGGTGTGGTGATAGGCTAAGGAACAACAACAGTGTTACCGGGATTCTGGCTGTTCCAGGCACATGTCGGGTGTCAAATCAAAGTTCTTTAGCCTAGTATAAAGGTGGAAGAATCAAAATAGGCAACAATGAAAAAACAATCATAAAGGTAAAATAGGTAACGGTACATCTATCTTGGACGATAAATTAAATTTGATAATCTACACCATAATCTGAATTAAATCAACCAGTTACGTGATAAGGAGATCAATGTTGGTTTTGATTCTGAATTATGAAAATTGTTGGCCAATTATCTTTTTATGCCGAGAACATTATAAGTGCCTCTAGAGTCTTTGAACTAGTTCATATAGATTCGTTTAGACCAATGATATTGCAAGTTTCGATGATAAGAGATATTGTCTTGTATTGATTTTTGTTTACTCTAGATACATGTAGATATATCTTTTTACACTATTTTTTTGCACGGTTTCAATTATAATTCAAAAGAATTTCATTTAAAACCTATTAAAAATGATTTTAAGATATTTGTTGCACACTTCACGGTCTGGCCTATGACATCCAACTAATAATAATCTTGAGCCAAAGGCAAATTCATATGTAGATTATACTGGTAATCTAGTTGATAAAAAATTACTAGTGAAACGTCTTTTATATAGAGACATTCACTAGTTGCATCACATTTTTGAAGAAAGTATCTGCATATCTTTCATTTCAACCGATTTTCAAATTAGCAGACATTTTCTTACAAAATCCCTTTCAGAAAATAGTTTTTATCGACTTCGTCTCAATTTAGGCATTTTAGAAAATTGATTCTATATTTTTGATTTTGATCTTAAATGCTTATGTTAACTAATCTGACTCCCTAGTGATTATCAAAAGATAAATAGTGACTGAAATATAAATGATGATTGTTGATATTAATCATATATTATGACTTGAGACAGTATATTTAGTATTTCTTTAAAAATTTAAATGAGATTTGTAATAACTTTTGTTGGTAAAAAATTCATGACCATCTCTACTTCTATCATATTTTTAATGACCATCACTCATCAAAATCCAATATAGTATGTCAAGAAGTGGTATTTTAAACATAAAACTATACATTTTTATTTTATTTTATTTACTTTTTTCTAATAAAAACATTCAAAGTATTCACTCTCATTTAAAAGTCCTCACGGTTATGCAAGAGTGAATTACTTAGAATATTTGTATATGTGTTTTCATGCTCATTTAAAAGTCGTCACGGTTATGCATGTATGGAACACATATCAAAATTGATTATTAAATAGACAAGTTAATTCTAATCCTATTTAGAAGTCCTCACGGTTATGTGTGGTTAGAAGATGCTTGAAATTCATTTTTTATAAAAATTAGGAATACGACTAATCTCATTTAAAAGTCCTAACTGTTATGCATGGTTAGTAGATATTCAAATTCCTGATATAAATATATCACAAATAGGCACAACTATATGGTTTTATATGTTGACGTCATCTCTATCATTCTAAAGTGGAATATGCACTTAACAGGGTATTTATGATTTTTTTTTTGAATTTTTTTTTGAAATTTAATATTTACACTCAATTGGGTATTATTGTTGCATTAATGTCTATCATTTTATCACTATTTTTCTAACACTATTATTCTTTTGCTGATAACAAAATGAGGAGAGAAAAACTAAGATTTTGGAAAATAAAGGTCAAATATTTTATTTTTTATTTTCATATAGGTTCATTTGCATATTTTTATTTATTTTCATGCATATATGAAGGGGGAGATTTGTTGTAGAGAGGGAGCATTCAAATAGGGGGAGCAAATAGAGTTCATCGATGACTAAATACATTTAGTAAATTCAAAATATTAAATATATGTTTGTTATCATCAAAAGGGGGAGATTGTTGAATATGCTAATATATGATTTTTGGTTTGATGATAATAAACATATATATATATATATATTCATTTAAATGTATTTGTTATTGTACTATTTTATTTCCACATAATTTAATAAATATTTGCTGAATAAAATAAATAACACAGATTTAAATTCAAACAGATATTTTATTCAAACAAATATTTTATTACAATTTTGAATAGTACAAAATTTAAGCTCTCACTATGTATAAAAATTTTCAATTACAATACAATTTCGACTACATCACAATTGTCACTTACATTTGCACCTCACTACATATCACCTGTTCACTCACATTTGTTCTTCAACTATATTCTAATCTGTATCCAACATCTAAATTATCTGTAAAATAAACATTGACGCGGTAAAATTGAAAAATAAATATTTTTGCAGTATAAAATAAAATATGTGTTTTTGAAAATATTATTTGCCTTAGTTATTTAGGTTGCTCGTCATCATTTTTGATCGAACACGAACAACTTATGACATGCACAGTGTATCACTGTACATGCCACAAGGTCGTGCACACCGATATACACTTGATATAATTGCAGGATAGGTGAGCACAAGGTCAAACCCAAGACGAGGCTGGATTCAACACTGGTACAATTCAAAATGCAAACAAAATTTAGTTCAAAGAGACTCAAGGCATTTCTCTTACCAATGTACACATGAAGTCTCGAACAAATCAACAAAACATGCTCAGGTCCAATAAATATGACAACTGCCTCAATCATATGTACAAAATGTGCAAGCAAAATTTTAGTTACAACATAGCAGAGAAGGCATGGAAAAAAAGGATAAACAGAGGTGACTCAATGCATACAACATACAACACCTCAAATGCAGTAACAAGAAAATAGTGAAATGACCAAAGGCAACAACACTCGACAAGACCTTAATACAAAACTTAGGTGAACACAGACCGAACTACAACAAGCTCCAGTCTGGAATGCATGCAACAAAACCAAAATGAACACACCCTCAACAGTACAGTTCAAATGAAACAGCATATAGACTCGATACAAATGGTCAAGTGCAAAACAATGGAGCAACAAATATATATACGCAGTGCACAACATTTCAGTGCAGACTGCACAGACAAACTCAAATGTACACAAATGCAAATAACAACAAAATAACCTCGACCAAAGATTGAACATGAATGTAAAGCAATATGAAAACCAACTCAATGTACACTTGAACCCAGACCCAACAAAACAGTTTTGAGCAAGGGAGCAGCAAGCTCAATGAACCAATATAGTGGAGTATGAAAACATGTTAACTTCAAGTGAAAACAAAATGCAACAAGCTCCAGACCAGAATTAAGTGGAACCACCAGTGAAACAAAAGCTCCAACAAATGAACACAACATCAATGTAACTCATGCAAATAGGTGTAGGTATACAAACTCATGCAAACAGGTGCAGGTATACAACAATCAAGTGAAGACTCCAAGAGGAACAAGTAAAGGCGTCAAAACATACATATAAACATGTGTAAACACACACACGCACACATGTAGTGGAAACCAGACTCAACCAACAAACAGCAAGCAATTTTACCAGCGAGGAAATCAATCCAAGCTTCAAGCATGGAACAAGTTCGAATAACAATTGCCAGCAGTAAAGAGAAGCAATTCACATGAAGCTATGAGTAAATGAACAAGTCGATTTATATCTCAAGTCATAAAATTCAAACCAGGGAATGTAACAGCAGTCAACGAAAATTCAAAATGCCAAAGAATCAAAACTATGGTGAACAAGGTAGAGTTCGAACAAGTCAGAGTCAAAGCCAGGTGATAACACGAATTGAACAAGTCTAGATAATATTGCATGTATAATAATCAAGTCAAGGCCAAAATAAACGAGAAACAAATTCAAATCCTAGAAAAGAACGGAACCAAATCCAAAGCAAACGCAAGCCGTGGTGACTAAGAAAGCATAACAGAAAAATATACGAATTGAACCGGTCAGGATTAATCACATCATTCATTTGAAAATCAGTGGACAAGCATAGTAACGTGAAGAATTCAAAAAAAATATGTTTGAACGATAATCTAGGGTTTTATTCCCTATAAATACCATTAACATCATCGGTAATCAAAGCATCAAGTTCAAGCATAACAATGAGAGTAATAAAGGAAATCACATACCAGAATTATTCAATTCGAACTTGCTAAATTGAAGCAGCCGAGTGAAGTCAAAGCAAGACGATCGATCGACAAAGCAATCAACATGAAAGTATCTATTCAATCGATCAACTTGAATCGGCATTTTCAAATTTCCAGAAGCCCTAAATTGTTGAAAGAGGAACGAAGGACTGAACGAAAGAGCAAGCGGCCGATAATATAAAATGAAAAGGGGACATATTTTTATCACTATTTTCATTGGGCCATTTTTTTAATACTATTGGGCTTTATTTTTAAAATTAGGTTCTTGTTTTTGAGTTGTTTTATTTTTTAATTTACTTCTAAACTTTTATAAAAGTCTAGTCGTGTGACTTGGGGATGAACTACGGTGGCATAGTTCAAGAATTCGCAACTCAGTGGCAGAGTTGTGGCAGAGTTTTGAGCGTAGAGTTAGGTTAGTCGATAGCGGGTGTCGCAAGTTTACGTGTGCAAGCATCTGACTACTTAATTTGTAGTAGAAACCTTGGGGGCAGCATGTAAGCAAGGTTTTGCCGAAGCTGAGTAAATCCGTGTTGTTCTATTTCTGCTTTTATTATTCCACTATTAAATGTGCTGCAATTATTTTATATATTTCTGCATTAATTTTTATAATTAGTAGTATCACCCTATTCACCCCCTCTCCTCCTCTAGGGTGAAATCGTTCCTACATTCTCTTTATTATATTTAGCAAAGCCACTCAAAATTAATTAACTTAGAGAATCCCATATTTAAAACTTCAGATAATGTGCAACAAAAATTTGGAGTGTTACAAGCTCTCCTTCTTAAAGAATTTCATCCTCGAAATTGCGATAAGGTAAACACCAACAAGCACATCAACCAAATAACCATGTGTCACAAGCACATAAAAACAACAATACTAGTCATAACTACTAGTCAATGTCTATATAAAAATAGATCATAACATCAAAATGGATCGGGATATGCCTCCCTGATCCTATCTGCTGTCTCCTAAGTACAGTCTCATTCATCGCCACTCCATTGGACCTTTATGAACTTGACTGTCTTATTCCTTAACTCCTTCGTATCTCTATAAACTATACGAATAAGTCGCCTTATGATAGTCATATCAGGCTTAACTACTAAGTCTTCCAAAACCATTGGCTCCATAGTAGTCTCTGGATAACGCAAGTACTTCCTTAAATGAGATACGTGAAAGACATTATGGACTCCTGTCAAATTTCTCGGTAACTCTTTATGCTATGCGAGTTTTCCGATTCTCTCAATGATGGGAAATAGACACACATATCTAGATGTCAATTTTTTTGTCTTCCAAATTTTACAACACCCTTCATTGGTGATACCTTTATGAAAACAAAGTCTCCAACTGAGAATTCTAAGTCCTTACACCTATTATCCTTTAACTTTTCTACGTGGATTGACTTCCTTCAACCTAAGTTGGATTAAATTAATCTTTTCAGTCGCTTCTTTAATAAAACCAGGACTAAATATCGGTCTATCATGTGTCTCTTACCAGCATGCAGGCGATTTGCATGGCCTTCCATAAAATGATTCGAAAGGTTCCATTCCTATGCTAGTCTGCTAACTATAATTATAGTTATCGAATAAGTGCAAATGGTCTTCTCGTGACCATCCAAAGTCCAGTACACAAGCTCTCAATAAATCTTTGAGTACCTTGTTAATCCTTTCTATTTGCCTATCATTTTGCGGATGGTAAACGGTACCCATCTTTAGCTTTGAACCCAATTCATTCTTTTAGCTCTTTTATAATTCATTAATAAACAAAGGACCTCTATCACTTATAATGCTACTCGGTACTCCATGGAGATGCAATGAATAACTTTGCTAAATTAGGTGCTATCCTTGTCGACTTAATAGGTATAACGTGTGCGCTCTTGGTCAGTCTACCAACATGACCCAAATGCTTTCATTTCCCCTCTTGACCTTGGTAACCCATCTATAAAATCCATAGATACAGAGTCTCATTTCCATAGTGCCACTTCCGATGGTTGAATTAATCCACTTGGCTTTTGATGCTCATCTTTTACCTGCTTACAATTCATACATTGCTTCACCCATAAGCCTATATCTCTCTTCATACCTTCTCGAAGAAAATCCTCTTCATTTCATGGTACATCTTTGTACCAGTGGAACTTATAGTAAACTTCGAGCGATAAAACTCTCTAAGAACTTCCTTTCTTAGATTATCCACATCCAAAACACACAACCATCCCTTCTTTCTTAACCAACCTCTTTGGTCAAGTACGAAATCTTTCAAATCATTAATCCCACTTCCTGCTTCTAGTCTCTTTATCCGATCCGCTAATATTGGACCATTCTCTTGCCTTACCGAAATTTTTTCGATCAATGCCAATCGAACCTCTGGACAAGAATTCATCTTAGTACCCTGACTGAAAATGGCCGTCGAAATCAATCTAATTCCGTACAAAGCCAATGCCTTTAAATCGTTCTGTTCAGATAACATTGCTAACACCATATTCTTATGTTTTCTACTAAGTGCATCCACCATTTTATTTTCTTTCCCGAATATATATACTTTATCCTAAAGTCATACGCTGCTAAGAACTCCAACCACCTTTGTTGTCTTATATTCAACTCCTTCTGTGAGAACAAATACTTCAAGGATTTATGATCCATTAATAACTCAAATCATTCTCCCAATAGATAGTTCCTCCATATCTTTAGTGCGAAGATCACTGCTGCTAACTTCAAATCATGAGTATGAAATCTAACTTCATGTGGTCAAAATTATCGAGAAGCAAAGGCGATAACTTTACCTCTCTACATCAATACAACTCCAAACCCAGATCAATGTGCATCAGTATACACCGCTAAGTCTTTATTCCCATATAGAACAACTAACACAGGCACATTGGTTAATAAATGCTTTAGCTTTAAAATGCTTTTTCATATTTATTGGTCCGAACAAACACTACATCCTTTCTAATTAGTTTAGTAATCAGTGCTACTATACGAGAGCAACAAATCTCCAGCAGTAGTCAGCTGACGCTAAGAAACTTATAATCTCAGTCACAATCTCAAGTCTTTTCCAAATGGATCGATAGATATTACATTCTCCAAAACTACATTCCTAAGGAACTTCGCTTCTCTTTTCCAAAAATGATATTTTGAAAACATTTCCTTTAATTGATGTGCCTCAACGTATCTAGCACTATTCTTAGATGAATTTCATGCACTTGTTCTATAACAACCCACCCCGAAACATGATAAAATTCCAACATAGAAAAGACCTATCAAAACTTAGGCTCATTTCAAGGCTAGCTGTTGGTTGATAAAATTTAAATGATATGCAGTACACATAGCTGTTTATATATACTTTCAGAATCTCACAGTCGAATGGATAAAATATAACTTCGAAAACAAATACCCATTTCATAAAAGAAAACCATTTCAGAAACATAACATGTAATCACCTAATCTCAAAACATGTCCACTAAAACCTCCATAATATAATATTTCAAAATAACACAACTGTATAAACTAGGTACACTAAAATCATTTAAAAAGCATAAATAGATAGATAAGTACCACAAGTCTTCATCTCCTCCTTCGCCTCCTAAATCATCATGGTCTCCTCTAACATGTATGTTGTAATGAGGAGGGAGTCAGAATAATAAATGTTTGATGAATGAAAATCTCAGGCTTTACCACAAAGTATTTGTGTAGTATCATTTAGATAAGTAATAGTCTTACGTATATAAAACAATATCATACAAAAAACTTCAAATGTAAGCTCGAAGGCTTTTCCACCTAAAATCCCAAAACTCTACGCAACTATTACTAATGATGCAAGAGAAAACACCTAAACCATTTAATAATTTTGCTATTGAGAATTAGGCCAACTCCGATCATTCAATACCTATGAAATAGGCAGGTCCAATCATTTAATACCTAATCCATTTTCAGTCCATTTCCAAATTCTAATGCAACTATTGTGTATGATGCAAAAGGAATATGCAAGAGGAAGTATCTGAATCACATAATACCATTTTAATTGGAATTCGGCAGACTTTGACCATTTAATACTTATTAAATAGGCACATCTCTGTCATTTAATACCTAACCCAAGGCAGGTCCCTGCGTGGTTCTTTCCAACTGGCATCATTAGAAATCCCATCAAGCCACTTAATACTTCTTATATTGGTAAGAGGGGAACTCTATAATAGTCACTTAATATCTCTAAACCTGAAGTAAATCCTCTAAATATCCTCCTACCATATCAATAACGTACTTATGACCCATAACCCAAATCATGACATTTCAGATTAATCCGACTATTCATTGGCACTGGTAGCCAGATTAGCTGGGCAGACTTGCCCTATAGAATTGAGACTAACCTCATGTCCATCAAGTTTATTTATTATACGTGATGTCTCACATCAGTCCCCAAAGGCAAACTGTTGGTAGCCAAATCTGGGCATACTTCTTTATGCTTTAGACTGACCTTACATCCATATAATTTAGTCATATTTTGTTATATATGCACTATCCTACAAAATTAATAATTAAGGCCACACAAGGTAACCCCTTATTACGCCTTTAATTACGGATTAAACTCCATAATTTTCATCAACTACCTTCCCAAGAAATTAGGGCTATTTACTACCCTGTTAATTCTAATCAATACGTTCAATATGCTATATTCAATACGTTATTAACTTTATTAATTAATACATCAATATTATATATACACACACATGCGCGCAAGGCTCGAATAAAATACTTCTAGTCACATGCAAAGGAAAAAGTTAATTAAATTAAAATGTCAAACTCATACATGTCCCAAACTCTAAACAAATGAATAACAAATATTTTTAGCCAATAACTTGACTTGTAAACAAGAAGGAATAATACCAAATTAATCTCATATTAATATAACAGAATTAACCCCTCTGTTCAAGATAAAACTTTACATTTTAAACCTTTTATATTTTATCCTACTTTTGAAATTACCTCCTTAGAGTGAAAAAGGGATTCATGCTTATTTAATTTACAGAAATAAGGGCTGAAAATTACAAATAATCAAAAATCATTCTTTACACACCATTTCTAATTATTTTTAGAACCTGGAAAGCTGAGGCCTTGTCCCATCATCCCCAGGAAACTTGATACTCGTGGAACTACCTTTAACACCACAGAAGATATCAAAGAGTTGAAGTGGAATGGATTATAAATTGCTTAAATCTCAACATAGATCTGATTCTACTATATTAATTCAAAATAATCGAAATCCTAACATATTCAAAGATTTGCATTTTACTTGGGTAAATTTTGGGAGTTTTAGTATTATGTTTCCATTTACCAAAATTTCCTAAGGTATATATCGAATCCAAATAAATACTACATAAATACTAAAATTCAAAAAACTAAAATTTCCGCTCATAGAGAATTGTTTGCTTCCTTGCTAGATTTTATTCCTCCACGCGTGGTTCTCTTTTAGATCTCCATCTTTGGGAATATACAACAAGTAAATTGTATATAGAAATCAGATTTAGAATTAGAAACTAGAAAGGAATAGAATTAGAAATCAAAAGAAATAAACATCTAACCTCTTACTTGAAAATCCTAATCGATTCTGAAATCTAAAGAAGAAAATGGAGGAATTTGGCAGAGCTTCGCTGTCATTAGTAAAAAAAAATGGAAGAAAAGTGAGGGGTCTAGGTGTTTATTAAAAGAGGAAACCGTCGGATTAAAATAATTAAATCTAGGTCATTCGGTGCAATCGTAACCATTAGTTTTACAACTTCATCGATCACCTACTGACCTTGGGTGGTCGATCGCTGCCCAAGGGCTATCGACTGGTCCCCTTTTGTTGACCGTGAATATTTCTGTCGTTTGATTTTGTTAATTGTTTATTAGATTCCTTATTTAATTCACACATTACTGTTAACTTTAACCCTTACTTAAACATTAAGTAACCCTTAACATTAACCCTTTATTTAAATTCAAAATTTAGAAGTTCAAATTCAAACTTGTTTGAATTATATTAAATTTGGAAACTTCAAACATCCATAACTTCTCCGCTTAAACTTTGATTACAAAACTTTATATATGAAAACTGATCAAAAAATTGGCACGAATGCAATAGTACAACTTCCGTGACCAAATTTTGAAATTTAGAGAATTTCTTTTTTTCTTAACCTTATCTTAATTATTTAATTTCTTATTAAATTTTACGGGATGTTACATTCTCCTCCCCTTAAAAAGGATTTCACCCTTGAAATCACCATGGGCAGATAGTGTAATGCGCACTCAACTATCATGTTGTATAACTAAGTTATCTACAATAATACATACTACCATCCACTCAACCAAAAATGCAATGTGATTACGTATTCAACATACTATAGGTGAGCTCAATCCTAGCATGAATACAAGATCGTGACATATAGGCATGTATGCAAGCATCCTAAATATGCATAAATTCTATATGAGTGCAAAAATAAGAGTAAAAAGTGTGGCAACCATCTTCTACCATCCAATCTAGCAACCACGATGTAATTAAATATTGATATTTTTGAGAGAAAGGTTTACCAGAGAAAAGCTCAGGGTGAGAAACCTTCATCTTTTCTTCGGTTTCCCATATGCTTTCTGCTGGGTTATCTCCCCAGTCTACCCGGACCAACCCAATTTTCTTTTTTACAAAGCCTCTTAATATCATGCCTCACCAACATGTGGTGGCATGGGGGAGGAGGGGGAAATCGGCTCCTTTTCAACATATGTTAACTGATCAGGCTTTACTACTAACTTGTCTAGACTCCTACTAACTTGTCTAGACGCTCCACGTAATAAGCAAGTTTCCCCACCCTCTTTAAAATCAGAAAATGCCTAATGAACGTTGGTGCCAACTCTGCAGATGCACTAAACCTCGTAACCTTTCTAAGAGGGAAAACCTTGATGAATAACATCTCCCCAACTGAAAACTAAAATTTCTTTCTTCGCTTGTTAACATTGGACTTGTGACAGTCATGTGTGGCCTTCACTTGTCGCCTAAACACTTCTACCTTCTCCAAGGTCATTCAAAATTCACGATGCAAGATCTTAAGAAATCTTCTATAATTTTTTTTTACCTTTTTGGCTTGCCGTCTCCCTGAGGGTGGTATACGATGTTAAGATCTAAAGTCGTTCCTTAAGTTGATTGCGAACCCCACCAAAATACACTAGTGAACAAAGGGTCTCTATCACAAACAATGCTAACCAATACTCCTTGAAGCTGCACCACTTCCTTAACATAAACCTGTGCTAGAGATGTTGTAGTCTATTACTTATAATGGGAATGAAATGAGGCTATGTTCTATAACCTAAATACCTCCATTTCCTCTTTAGCTTTTGGGAAACCCATTTATAAAGTCCATCGATATATTCTTTCATTTCCAAGTCGGAACCTCCAATGGTAAAAACAACTCTCTGGTTTTCCTTACTTAGTCTTAATCCTTTGGCATCTCAACATTTTGAAACAAATTTAAAGATCTTCATCCTTGACCAATTAGAAAATTCTCTTTGTAACCCTATACATCTTTACTCATTCGGGGTGAATGGTGACGTTCTCCAAGCTTTGGGATTGAAGCATTCTACCTGATTTCCTTGCTAACTTCCAATCTTACCTTCGGTTATCGCTAGTTAAGCGTCCTTATAGAATTTCCTCATTTACGATGTTCATTAATATGTATATAATTATTTAGTAGTCTAATCTCATCCATAAAATCAACACAGTGATAAAACAGGAATATGTCGTATACCATATCGAACATTAATCCTAAAGGAGACAACTAGTGATTACAACCCAAAACTCTACAAGAAAATATAGCTGGAAGCAGCCCTTAATTATCAACTAGTGTTAATGATGTTTGGGTCTTAATGCCACTTACCAATTTAAGATGGACATTCCTAGAATGTCATTCAATCATCACCCACCTTCCTTAATTCTCCTTCTTAATTGTAATAAAAATCCAAACATTCCTGCTTAATAGATTTAATTAAAATCCCCGTTATATGATTATTGAATATGAACCTGATTGTTGACACTATGCTTATGACATTGTTATATGTTTGAAAACTAAAACCCTGTAGTGATAGGAAATCAATATTGGCATGGGTTAAGCAGTGGTAGCTATTTGCCTCAAATTAGTATTTTAAAAGTCCTATAAGTTGCCATTTGAATTGGAATTGGTTTTGTGATAGGAAATGACTATAAGTTAATTATTTATATTATTTTAAGTTTATTTATATTGTTTTAATATTATTTATGCTTAACATCAATTTAAAGATTTTTTATTTACATTTAGTGTTGTTTAAAAGTTATTTATCAATATTCTAATATTTTGAAAAGTTAATTATTTAACAAAATATGGCTTGAATTAATAATAATGGATTATTAATAATGTTTGGAAATAAATTATTACTATTTATAACAATGGTAGAGTCTAATTATTGTTGTTTATTTAATAATGTTTTGAAATTATTGATCATTATTTTTAAGTTGTTTTGAAGTAAATAATTATTATCTATTAAAATGATTTTTGGTTAATAATTTTTTTATAGTGTCTGAAGTTAATGAATTTTATTTATTTATGAATATTTCCAAGACCCATAAATAGTGTTTTATAAATGGACTTGAATTATAAAGGGTTTTTAAATGGTAACTTGCTATGTGACAAGTGTTTAGTTGATGGACTTGTTTTGTTAAGAGGTGTTTTGGGATAATAAATGGTTTTATAAGAAGATGGTTAAAAAAATAAACTATTTATTTTAAAGGGAATTTCTTTTATATGAAAGATTTTAAAAAGGGTTTTATCTAATAAAAAGGATTTATAAATTGGAAAAAGTTTTCGGATTTGGAAAAAGAGTTTGGGTTTTAATGAATTATGAAAGAAGATTTATTAATAGGTTTTAGAGATCAAACGGGAGAAGTTTTACAAATGGTTTGAAATTTAAAAAAAGTGTTTTTCTTAATTAAACTTGGAAAATTATAAAGAATCTTTATAAATAGATTTTGACATATTTATGAATAAAGAGATTTTGGAAAGAAGTGGTTGATTTTCATGGTGTAACTTAAGTGGTAGAATTGCCTACATTTTACTATGGATTTGCCGAAATAATCACTGAATAAACTATAGTCCGTGATTGATATGGAACTGTGCTTTTCATATCTATTTTTACAACATTTTCAAGTATTTTAAAAAGAAATGGTTTGTGAATATACTTATACCAGTGAGAAAAGTATATGAATATTTTAATAAATATTTGAAAGATGAGTTTAGGTTAATGGAAGATTAATTTAAGAGGTTTAGTGATTTCCATAGGAAATGAAATCTTTGTTTGAATGCTTATTTATTTGATAGTTAAATAACCGACTATCAAATCTTGGCTTAAATATGAAATCCTTCATAATTTTGGCTGTATAGAAATATTTCCTATTTAACACCGAAGGATTTTAACTCTAGGAATATCTAGGAGAAACAAGGAAATTATAAGGTACAGTTACTGTCGGTGGTGTTATACTATATGTATAAACTTGTTTTGTTCTTTTAGGACAAAGGTTGACGAGATCCGTCCACTTAAATGGTTAGGAGGCGATCTCCGCTCTTGTATATTGTCTTATTATTTCCTAAAGAATCGATACTGGGCATTCCGAAAAATCGACGATTGGTTTTTATAGTGCCAGGGAAGTGGAAGAGAGTACTCATAAGAGATTCCTCAAAAACCGTAACCACTCATTGCACATGGTTCTATGGAGGAGTTTCGTGATATATTGAGATGTTGGGATTCATGTGTGGTTTCGATACCCGTTAGGGTATGGGAATCCATGTGGATTCCGTGGTCTATTTTGGTGGCGGCTCATGAGCTAGAATGCAAGACGTAGCCTCATCAGCGGTAATGACTAAAATCAAAGATATGAGGCATGGCCAGTAGGGTTGGTAAACCCATAGGATGTAGTCAGCTCCACCTAGACGTTACTTATAGTTGTTATGTATGCATAGGGCGATGTACTCGGTCTTAGCTAGATGAGTTATGTTTTTCCTATGGTACATCATTAGGGATATGTGCTACTTCGGAATGATATCTCTGATCGTTGTATAGGAGGGTCGTTTCTTGAAGTACCGAGGGCACCTCCATGGAATCCTACACAATTAGCGATCGTGCCTTATTGGTTTTGATTGTATACCTAATATTGTTGTGATGTACACTCACAAGCATCACAGTTACTTGATTATTATGATTTTCACACCTAGACATTATTATAATACAAATGGATTTTTTTATAGAAATGTTTTGGTTGTCGTAAGGTAAAAAAACCATCGGTGTTTATATGCGGCATGGTCTTGCGAGATACTTTTAATTTCAAAGGTTTCTATAGCTTTCAAATCCAGTTTTATGTTTTCTCATGTTGGTTTTCCAGAATGACTCGGGTGTTATTTTATTATAATGCTCGGGTCAGACCGAGCATATTATAGATTTAGTTTGGATGCCTTGGAGATTCAGGAGACAAGCTGGAGGCCCAAAGACGTATTCACATATATGGTTATTTTTCTGTTGTATTCATTGTTGTATTTATCCGCAATTGTGAGGACGGGCTGTTATAACTGTCTGGCCTGAAATATGTTAGTTTACTCACTGTATGTGTGTGTGTATTATAGTTTTTCTTTTGTGTAAAGATTTTCTGTATATTATAGATTATTCGTTCCATTGTGAGATTCTGTGTTGTTTAGTTTTCTTCTTTTATTTCTCTCTTCTTTCTTCTTTTTTCCTTTCTTCTTCTTTTCCCTTTACATTTGGGTTTTTTGAAATTCGATTACTGGTAGTGTTGATTTTCGAGAGGGAAAAATCGCGAGTCGTTACACTTGGTATCAGAGCGCAAGGTTAAAGTGAGAACCTTGGCTTTGGTGGGGTAACTCATTAGAGATAGGGTCAGTAGCACTTTAGAATGAGTATGGGTGTACATATATGAGCACATATTTGTTAGTGATATAAAAATGTTTTATATTACGTTGGTTGATCTATTGAGTGGCTTATGGATTTAGGTCAGTACTAATAATTAACTTTATTGATAGGGGTCTCTAAACACTTCATAGAGCAATTCAACATAGTATTGTTCGAAATCGGGTAAATGAAATAATTTTACCTTGATTATATTTTATACAAAAGGAATAATTTTTGGAAGTTATTATAGGATATATGGTGTGCATGGTTGTAAGAAAATGATAATATTCAATTATTATCATTTGTTGTTTATTGTTGTGTTCAAATAAAAGTTGGTATTACTGTAATGTAAACAAAGATAAACAATTAAGAAATGGTTTTATATAACTAAGGTGAAATTATATATATAAGGAAAATTGATAAATATGATTTGTAAATAAAGAGGATTTAAAAGCTGAGAATTTAAGAATTGGAAACTTCGTTGATTTTGGAAAATTGTTTTTCAAAGTTCTGGAAAATAATAATGATATTATTTAGAAAGTATTTTGTCTGAAAAATATTTTTAAATAGGATTTAGAAGAGATAGAAAGCATTGAACTCACTTTGGTCGTTGAAAAACAATTTCGATGATGACTACAACATCATCGACGTTCACTTTTGGGTTTCCAAGAGAGGAATTGCTACCATTTGAGTTTTGTTTTGGTAAATTTAATTTGATTTTAAGATTCAAAAGCATGATTTGGAATACAAAGGAATTATTGTTTCAATATAATTTGAAATAAGAACAGGGTGTTGAAACTATGAAAATTTTCATTTAAGTGTTTTAAAATATGAGAAAATAAGTTTTATAACTTATAAATTTTGAGAATTAGTAGGTTAAAACAAAATTTTAAAATTATTGAATATGAATGTTAAGAAATGAAACTATGAAATGAAATGAAACTTAAGCTAAGTCAATGGAATGATTTTTAAAATGAAATTGATTGTGATTTGAGATGAATTAATGAAATGAACTAATTAAATAAATTAGTGAATTGAATATGGTTTAGAATGTTTTTTGATAGAATTGAATATTGAAATTGAACAATGAATTGAGTTAAATGAAATCGAATTGAATTGAAATGGATATGAAATTAAGTTGTGAAATGAAAATAAACATGAGAAGTGTTGTATAAAATGTTTATAAACTTAGATAAAATTTTATAAAATGATTCATAAATGAATTTAGTGTGGAGGAAAATGTTGTTAAACATAACATTTGATGGAATGGTCCTTAATTATATTAGCATTGCAAGAATATACTAAGTAATAAGTGAATGTGAATAAAACAATTTGAGTAATGATTAAGAATGAATGAATGAAAATAAAAGAATAGGATATAATGAGAAATCAATTGAAATAAAAACGTAAGTTGCATGTATATTATTTTATTCGCATAGCTGTTTGATCTAGATTCTAGTACATGATTTCGAAATGATTTACATCGGTCCGAATAAGGATTTTTCATTAGATTCTCGACGGCGAACACTAGATATAGATTTTTGATTGATTTTGGAATTATCTATCATAGTATATGGCTATGAAAGGGGAAAGATGGTTTCTAATCAAAGAACCAGATCTGATTCCGCATTAGAGTGGTCGTATGAACGATGCTTGTTCGAAAGTGAAATTGTGTGATCGAGCGAGCGATTAGATTTTGTTTTATGTATGGATGATATATGTGTATCGTACGGGCTTTAGTAAAGAAAATGTTGACAATTGAAAATACAAAATAATATGATTATGAACTATATGATTGGATATCATTGGTAAATAAGATGTAAGTATATATAAGCAAGAGCCAGCTCGGTGCCTTTGATTTCATAAGAAAATTTGGTTTCCCGATTAAAAGGTACATATTTATATTGTTGTTTGGTTGATATTTTCATGATTAATCCACTTGGCTTTTGTTTCTTTTATTGGATTAGGCCTGTAGTGGCGATTTGTAGTTATTTCGATCGAGTCGCGCAAAGGAGGCGCTGGCAAAATTTTCCAAAATTTAATGTATTAGAAATTTTTTGAGAACTTTGAAAATTTTTGATATCTAAAATTTTAATGCTCATGTTATCATTTGGAACGGTATTAGTTAAATCTATGAATGGGAACTAAGAACTTAGAAAAGGTGATAATTAAGTTTCAATAAATTTATTTTTAAAATTTAAAGGCTTACAAGAATTTGGTAATCTATTTCAACTAATTGGTTTTGAAAAGTTAATAGGGTTGGAGCATTTTTCTTACCTTAGAAATTTCTACGACGAAATTCTTTTAAGGGGGAAAGAATGTAACGACCTAGAATTTTAGTCATTTGAATTTAGAATATTTAATTGATTTTAATATTAAAAATTCAATTTTATAGGTTAAATAACTTGAATTACGAATAATAATGGTTATTTAAATATTTGAAATTATTTAGAAAAGTAAATCTTGAATTTTAGGTGAATGAAAATGATTTTGGAAGTCAATCTAAATTCTATTTGAATAAGAATGAAGATTGTAAACTTTTAATTTAGATTTAAAAGTGATTAATTTGGTTTTTGTAATAATTCATTTTAATTAACGTATGGAAATAGCCTTCCGAGGCACTGTCTCAGATTACGATGAAACCGGTTTCATTGAATCCATAATAGTGAATCATTGTATGTTAACGAATTTCGTGGTGATTAGACGTGTCATGTGGTCATACGAGTTTGAAATGCTTAGAAATTAATTTCAAAAATTAACATATTATTATTGAGTTTGAAAAGCTATCTTCTGCATATGATTGAATTAGGTCTCAAGACTAGTTCCGATGTATTCTAAATAGGGGTATTACATATAAAATGCCAGACAGCATGCCTCGATAGGAGTTCGAGATTTTTAGAACGTATAATATCGAATTTTCTTAAATTAAATAATATATGTGTTGACTTAACCCATACCCTAGCCTTACTAGACCATACCTTCCACGTCTCACCCTATGCCTTCCATCCAATATGTATATATTACTGCGTTTATATCAAAAGGTTCGCCAAAATATTTCAAATCAAACTTTCCTAAATCGTACGGCCACAAACGATCGAAGCCGCTGTAGGCCTTTTTGGGCGATGAGTAACTAGCAACTTGCAAGCGATGTCAAGGTGAAGCAAATCAACGGTTGAATTTGGCTAATTCGACTCCAGTCGGCATAGATTTTGAGTTAAACGACGATTTTTTTCCACTGTTTGTGGCATCGTCGTCGAACTTGGGTCGAAAGGGTCTGAAGGAAAGACGGTGAGGGTGGTCGGGGGGAGGCCGAGGTTTGGTGATCTATGGTGGACCACAAGGGCAGCAATTTGGATTTAAATGTGGCCATGTTTTAGGTTCTCCGGTGAGCTTTGGTCATCGACGGGAGGCGGCGCTAGGGTCAGTGGACATGGTTTGGATAGGCTTCGATCCAACATGATGTGGCAATTGGTCTCTGGTGAGCTGAGGTGGCAGCAGCGACGTTATGAAGTTGGCACCTGGGTGGTTCGTATGAATGAATGAGAATGTTTGGGGTGGGAAGAAAGAAGGATTAAGATTTTAATAATGATGGTAATAAGTATAATGATGTAATTAATTACAGTATAAAATCGATAGCTTATAAATTGCATAACCTTTTCATACAAGGTCGAAATCAAACGAGATAAGTTGTGTTATACTCGTATTGGCGAATACTTCAATATTAAACTAGTTTGGTTAGATTTGGAGACTAGTGAAAGTTGGACTAAAATTGGACGTCGTTCCATTTTAGTTCCAAATTGGAATGCCTCTGTGACAATCAGAATAACTGTGAGTTCATCTCACCTTTTTGATTAACCAGAAATATTATATAGTTGATATAAATTGTTGATTGGACGTTGGATGATTTAGTATTTTATTAGTTGGTTTGGTAAAATTCCCGCTCTTGGAGCAGGCGACCCATATTAGATAATTATATATTGTTTGTGATGTAGGAAAGCAAGTTAGAGGGATCCAATGAGATTCCTCGCTATTGTTAATTGATTTTAATAAAATCCACATTATATGATTATTGAATATGAACCTGATTATGGACAATATGGTATGACATTGTTATATGTTTGAAAACTAAAACCTTGTAGGGATAGGAAATCAATAGTGACATGGGTTAAGCAGTGGTAGCTACTGGCTTCAAATTAGCATTTTAAAAATACTATAAGTTGCCATTTGAGTTGGAATTAGTTTTAAAACAAGAAATGATTTTAAATCCAAAAAGGGATTTAGGAATCTTTTTAAAAAAATTAATTTATATTTTACTATAATACTTTTTCTATCTTCCTAAGCTAATTATTTTAAGATTATTTATATTAACTTAAGATTATTTATATTAATTTAAGATTATTTATATTATTTTAAGATTATTTATATTTAATATCATCTTAAAGATATTTTATTTACATTTAATGTTGTTTAAAAGTTATTTATCAATATTATAATATTTTGAAAAGTTATTTATTTAAAAAATGGCTTGAAATTAATAATAATGATTTATTAATAATGTTTGGAAATAAATTATTACTATTTATGATAATGGTAAAGTTTAATTATTATGGTTTATTTAATAATGTTTTGAAATTATTGATCATTATTTTTAAGATGTTTTGAAGTAAATAGTTATTATCTATTAATATGGTTTTTGGTTAATAATTATTATTTTTATAGCGTTTGAAGTAAATAATTCTTATTTATTTATGTATATTTCATAGACCCATAAATAGAGTTTTATAAACAAACTTGGATTTTGTAAAGGGTGTTTTAAATAGTAACTTGCTATGTGACAAGTGTTTAGTTGATGGACTTATTTTGTTAAAAGGTGTTTTGGGATAATAAATGGTTTATAAGAAGATGGTTAAAAATAATAAACTGCTTATTTTAAAAGGAATTGTTTTTAAATGAAAGATTTTAAAAAGGGTTTTATCTAATAAAAAGAATTTATAAATTGGAAAGAGATTTTGGAATTGGGAAAAAGAATTTGGTTTTTAATGATTTTTGAAAGGAGATTTATAAATAGGTTTTAAGATCAAAAAGGGGAAGTTTAATAAATGGTTTGAGATGTATAAAAAGTGTTTTTCTCAATTAAACTTGAATTTTTTTAAAGAAGCTTTATAAATAGATTTTGAGATATTTATGAATAAAGATATTTTGGAAAGAAATGGTTGATTTTCATGGTGTAATTCGAGGGGCAGAGATTGCCTACATTTTACTATGGGTTCATTGGGATGACGTAATCGTTGAGTAAACCGTGATCCATGATTGATACAGAACGATGCTTTCCTTATCTATTTTTAAAACATTTTCAATTCTTTTTGAAAGAAATGGTTTGTGAATATACTTATACCATTGAAATAAGTATTTGAATATTTTAATAAATAAATGAAAGATGATTTTGAGTTAATGGAAGATTAATCTAAAAGGCTTAGTGGTTTCCATGGAAAATGAAATATTTGTTTGAATGCTTGTTTATTTGATAGTTAAATAACCGACTATCAAATCTTAGCCTAAATATGTAATCATTCTTAATTTTTGTGGTACATAAATATTCCCTACTTAAAACCGAAGGATTTTAACTCGGGGAATATCTTGGAGAAACATGAAAAGTATATGGTGTTGTTACCGTCGGGGGTGCTATACTGTACATATAAAATCATTTTGTTTTTCTAGAATAATTGATGAGGAGATTTGTCCATTTAAACGGTTAGAGGGCTATCCTCACTCTTGTGTATTGTCTGATTATTTCCTAAAGAAATGGTATTGAGTATTCTGAAAATTCGACGGTTGGTTTTTAGGGCGATAGGGAAGCGGAAGAGTGTACACGTAAGAGATGAATCGAAAACCGTAACCACTCCAAAAACATATATAGTTCTATGGAGGAGTTTCATGATATATTGAGATGTTGGGATTCATATGTGGTTCTGAGACCCATTAGGGTATGGGAATCCGTGTGGGATTCCATGATTTATTTTGGTGGTGGCACGTGAGCTGGAATGTTGGACGTAGCCTCATCAGCGGTAATGACTAAAACGAAATATAGGAGGCATGGCCAGTAAGGTTGGCAAACCCATAGGATGCAGTTAGCTCCATCAGACGTTACTTACAGTTGTTTTGCATGCATGGGGGGATGCCCTCGGTCTTAGCGAGACCAGCTAAGTTTTTCCTATGGTACATCACTATGGATATATGCTGCTTCGGAAGGATATCTCTTGTCCTTGTGTAGGAGAACCATTTCTCGAAGTACTGAGGGCAGTTCCATAGAATCCTACACAATTAGCAAACGTGCCATATCGGTTTTGACTGTATACCTAGTACTGTTGTGATGTACACTGATGAGCATCACAGCTACTTGATTATTATTATTTTCACCCTTAGACATTATTATAACACAAATAGATTTTCTATAGAAAATGTTTTGGTTATCGTAAGATAAAAACCCATCTATGTTTATATGCGGCGTGGTCTTATGAGATACTTTTGATTTCAAAGGTTTCTATAACTTTCAAATCCAGTTGGGCGTGTTTTCACATGTTGGTTTTCCAGACCGACTCGGGTTTAATTTTATAATAATGCTCGGGTTAGACCAAGCATATTACAGATTTAGTTTGGATGCCATGGAGCTTCAAGAGATGAGCTGGATGCCCAGAGACGTATTCACGTATATGGTTATTTTTTCGCTGTATTTGTTATTGTATTTATCAACAATTATGACAACATGCTGTCATAACTGTTCGGGCTGAAATAGGTTAGTATATTTTAATTGATGTCTATTTATACATACATACATATATATGTATATATTTCAATTTTGCTTTCGTGTAAAGATTTGTTGCATATTATAGATTACTTGTTCTGCTGTGAGATTCTCTATTGTTTATTTTTCTTCTTTTATTTCTCTGTTCTTTCTTCTTTCTTCCTTCCTTCTTTTTCCCCCTAACATTGGGGTTTTCCGGCATTCGATTGCTCAGTATACAATATAGTAGACGTATTAGTGTTGATTTTTTAGGGTTAAAAATCGCGAGTCATTACATATATAGAAGCCATTGAGTCGCTATAAGGCAAGGGTGTCGAGTTCTTAAAGTTATGACATATCAAACCTCTAAAACAAAAGAACAAATACGAGACGTCGAGCCTCTAAAATACATAAGCAAATATGAGGTGCCGAGCCTCTAAAACACTTAGGCAAACATGAGGTATTGAGCCTCTAAAACACTTTCTCAAATTTGAGGTTCCAAACCCCTTAGAACATATATGTCCAATTCATCACATAGTTAACCGGTAGCTATCCCATCCATCCGGCTTTATAGTTATCAAATTTCTACGATATCAGGGGTATCGAGCCTCCAAGCTACTAAGCCAATGGCATTTCTATAAATTATTTAAAAAATGATTTGTTTTCTTTTAAAGATAAAGCTTTATGCTAAGTCTTACCCCATATCAAATTTTCATTAAATGATAAAATACCTTTTAGATTCTTTACTAAAATTCTAGTAAATCACGTTCTACCTTCTCAATTAACTTTGCAAAACAATATAGTTAATATCATTAAGTTATATTATTTATAAACATTCTCTGTAATAATAAGTTCATAGAAAATTATATCCTTTAGGGAAAAATCCCCCAAAATCACCGAAAATACGAATTTCCCTTCTTCTTCCTTATACAAAAATTTTATGACCAAAACATTAATTTAATTATTTTTTATAATTAAAACCCAGAAATATACATAATTTCCTCCAAGGAGATTCATAAATTATTTATATGAATTTGAAAAATTATGAATTGAAAACCCATCTCCAAAATAATATTTTACACAACATATTAAAATGTTAAATCAATCGGAGATCAAAAACTTGATTTTGCCTTTAAAACCCATTAGAATAATTCCATAGAATCCTAGCAAATCACCATTCAATCCAATAGTGATATTTTCAATCCAAACATGTAAATTATCACAATCAATTCAGAATTCAATCGTAAATCCAAAAATACGACATAATAAATGAGATGGTTACTATTATTCACCTTAGATTGGATATAAGAGATTGAGATTTGATGTAGATGAATTACCCTAAGCTTTCCTCTTTGAATTCCTCATCTTTCTTCTTCTTTTCCCTTAAGTAATGGCCGACCTCTTTTTTGGGTTTTGTTTTGATTTAGAAAAATGAAATGAGAATGAATGAGAAAGGACGGGTTTAGGGAATGAATAAAGAAATAATCTTCATTATGCTTCTCTCATTAATTCCCTTTTATTCTATGTTTAAAATAATCTTATTAATTGATTAATTATGGCCTAACCCTATTATTTAGCAAATCTCATTCCTTACCACCTCACATTATTCTGTTTAATCTATCTAATTAAATTCCTTAAATAATGTTAAACCAAAATTAGGGATGTTATATATGTCGAGCTATATAAAGACTACGGAGTCTAGGAGGTAAACTATTCCTTGTTATGTAGTTGGTTGTTGAAGTCCAAGAAAAGAAGGATATTTGTAAAAGAATCTTCGATGACTAGGAGTCAATTGATGCTATGAGGTAGAAGTTAGCCTTAAGATAATTTCAAGAACGAGCTTGAACTGTGGGAGTGCCCTTATAGTTGTGATTCCCCCGAGGGTCATTTTACTTGGGATTTTTTCATAGTTCACTTTGAAGAGAAGTTATCCTGACTTCCTAAGAGTCGGTGTTATCTGGTAAGTTCGCCGACTTAAAGTAAGGCGATATGTTTATGTCAGAGTAAGAGGACGAATTTGATGTTCTGTAACACTCCGTAAAATTAATGATAATTAATAAATAATTAATAAGGCTCCAAAAATGAAATTTGAGCAACATTTGGACTTTGGCTACGAAAAGTGTAAAGTTATGTTCGTGGTGATTTTTCGAATAACTTTCATATTTGGAGTTTCACGATCGGAGCTCAAACGAAGAAGTTATCATCGTTTGAAGTTTTCAGAGCGAAAATTATTAAAAACAAAATAGGAGATAAATTATAATAAATGTGAGACCCTACCGGTCTACCCTTCCTTAGGCCAGTCGACCGCTATAGGGGGAGAGGTTGACTGTTTGAATGTGGCAGTTGGGGTTTGAACCTTGGCCAATGGTCCAGATTTAATAATTTTAATCTAATAGTTACAATTGGTTCGTGCATCTATAAATAAAGGCCTAATTCCTCACTTCTCTTCTCATATTTTCTGATTTAAGCAGTGAAGTTCTATTATTTTTCCTTCCCCACTAATCATCTAAATTATAAAATATTATATATATAAACACACACAAAAAAATCAGAGACGGAAAATAAAAGAGAAAAAGAGAAGTGAATCAATGTCACGAAAGAAAAAGATAAGATTTTATAATCATAAATCTAGATTCAACTTAACCCCAAACCTCTTCTCATATCTGTAATGCTAATAGTATGTATACACCTTATTATACATATTCTTTTGGATTAGAAGGAAAAGGAGTCAAGTAAAGGAAATGATTCAAATTTAAAGATTTGGAAAGCGCATCGTTTGAATTAACAAGGGATGTACCAAAAGGGAAAAAAGATGTGTAAGTTATGGATATTCTTTTCCATAGTTTACACTATCTATTTTAATGAAAGAAATAAATAATTCCTCGTAATTTCAAACGAAGCAAAGATCTCAGTTTGGTTAATTTATGGAATATTATAACGGTAATCCTTTTTGGAAGGATAGCTCTGATAAATTATAATATGGAAATTAATGTTTTGTTTTAGAAATTAATATTTAGAAATATGTATAACCACGCTTAACATTTAAAAAATAAAAATACATAAATAGCTTATTCACTACGATATTCGTATTAGTTATTAACAGCGTAATAATTATTGAACTAGGATTTATTGACACCAATTATAGATTTAATGGGCAATAAATTTGTAACCAATAGAGAGTTAAAAAGGAACTAAATGGGGATTGCTTAAGGAATCTAATAAGATATTTGTATAGGGAATTGAATATGCATAATAGGTGGATTTTTGAAATTGGTAAACAGGTTAAAGGAATTAAATAAGGATTGATTAGAGCTTATCTAATTTTGACATTAATGACTAATTAGTATGGGTAATTGACATTTATTAGATCCTAAATGAAAATCAAAGCCTAAGTGTATAAATTTGGAATATTTACGTAGTCAACGATTAAATATCAAATGTTAATACTATAAAATACACATAGAATGCAATATAATTTTCACAATAGAAAATTATATAGCTTTAATTATACATTTATGACAAACATGAATCAGTGGGCCTAGACCATTAGGTTTTAGGTGATAGGTTTGGTTTAGTGAGTTGGGATGTGAGGTTAGTAGGGTTACATAACATAATTTTGTCCTTTACCTAAAGGTTGCCAGTAGTTGTTAACGTTACTACTGATGTGGGACATCTCCAACCATAACCCATGGGAAAGGGATAAGGTGGCAGGTAGGTAGGGGAAAATATACCGATGGTTTACCTTAGATTTGAAGTATTAAATGGCTATTCCTTATAAGGAAATGGGGTCTGCTTCTTGTAGGATCTAACTAACCCTAGAGGGGGTAATAGGGTTTATAAAAAATTCACAGATAAATGAAAATTATAGCACAAAAAATAACAGAGTAAATGTGAAAATAAACATGACGCACAGAGTTACCCAGCTTTGGCAAACCTACCTACTGCTGCCCCTGAGGTTTCTACTAGAATTAAACAAACGATAGCTTATAGATCTTGTAAACTTGCGACTACCGCTTACCTTTTTGTTCTAACCCTATTCTCAAAGCCTTACCACAACTTTACCAGAGAGTTGCAAATTCTCAAACTACGTCCCATATTTTGTATCTAATTAAACACTATATTTTTTACAAAGTCAAAAATAAAATATAAATGAAAGTAAATCGAAACCCTAAATTAAAATACTAATATAATTTAGCCCAAGGTAAAAAAAACATCGACCCAATTAAATTAAGAAAGATTATGCTCCTTTTGCTTATTCAACTCGTATTCATTTCATAAACGAACTTTTTTGCTTGCGATTTTAACTGAGATTCTTGAATTAGAGCTGTTGCTTTGTAATTCAGATTTGAATCCCCCTTCTCCTTTTCTGATGCTCGCTTTATTCAATAGATGAGTGATTTATGTTTGCAACTGCTTCCTCGTCGAGTATTCTTCGATTTTGTTATTTGGTATGATTTCTGCCCCTTTTCAATTTGTAGCGTTTTCGACTTTGATTCAAGTTATAAATTTGTTAGCAATTTATTTCAAGGCTTGCTCTCTGATTTTACTCGAACTCGAATCATAATTATTGCCGATGATGATAATGGGATTTATATGGGAATCAATTTCCTATATTATTGTTTGTATATTTGACTTTGAATTTTTTTGAGATTTAACTTTCGTTCATGGATTTTTAATCAAACGCCTTAATGAGTTTCTAACTTTTTCTTCATTCGAATATATTGCTATATATATCTCATAATATACATTCAATATATTTCTTGTTCGATTTAGGCTTCGGCTGGATTTTCTGATGCAGGGCTTTGACTTGATCTACAACTGCTATTTTAATGATTTTGAAATCTTTGTTGCTTTATTACTAAACATTGGTGTACTGCTATTTCTGGTACATGGGTTCGGATGTTACTAGTGACTTGTTGTTGCTCTTTTTTATTGTTTACATTGGTATGTTGGTTCTATTTTGTCTTGGTTGCTCTACCCTATACAATTCCTGTGTGTATGTACATGCTTGTTACTTCAGTGTCTCTAGCCTGATGCTATATATGTGTGAACAACGGCTTCTTGAATTTCTATATAGCTATGTGTAATGCTTTGATACATGTTTTCTTTCCCATGTTTATTTACACTTACTCGTTTCATGTTGAACTACTTAGTTGCTCTTGAACATGTCTTGTGTACTTCCCTGATTATCCTTGTTTGAACTTGGTTTCTGTGTGCAAACTTGTCTGATCTGGTTTGTACATGGTGGTATTTCTTTTTCATGTACCTATCTTCTTGTGCGCTACTGCATGTTCATGCCTAAGCTTCTGTTTTGATGCACTCTTGCATTCTTGTTGTGTTTGCACCCTACTTTGATCTGGAACTTCTAGTCTTGTCGTAAACACTGCCTTTTCTCACTGTATACTTGTATACACAAATATACGTATATGTATGTATGTATGAAATTTCTGATGCTTTGTATCCTTCCTTTTGTTGCTTCTGATATACTTCGTTTGCTTTGATTATTGCTGTGTATGCTCTAGAATGCTGCATTCTGATGTGTTGAGTAACTCAATGCCTTGAGTTCACTGACGCGCATACTTCTTATAACTTGCTTGTGCACTGGCCATTACTTTTGCCTACATTTGTATATTTGTTTTATGATACGTGCACCTCAGTTGAGACCGACATGGTTTGGGCTTGACCTTGTGCACGTTTCACCGAGTTGAGCCTTCAAGCTTGACCTTTGCAATTTTCCATGAGATTGGATTGAGGCTCGGCCTTGTGATATACATAGCGATACACTGTGCATATCATGAGTTGTATATGCACATATATATTTGTCCCTGCCTTAAATATGAAAACAAACAACCTAAGTAAATGAGGCAATATTGAATCACAATTATAATTTTATTTTTATAATTTTAGTTTGGTTCTTTTTCCATTTAACTATGTTGTTTATTTGACAGACATAGTGAACGACTGGACACAGGATGGAGCTAGGAGATAGAAAATCAAGATCGAGTTGAGTGAGCTGATATTTTATGTGAGAGTGTATAGAAATGTTGTACATATAAGAGTGATAGTGGAAGTTGTATTGTATTTGAAAATGTAAATATTGTGGAAGCTAAATATGTACTATTTGAATTTGAAATAAAATATTTGTTTGAATAAAATAATTGTTTAAGGTTGTGTAGATTTTTGAATTCTCTTCCATGGAGGCATCCTCTTCCTCCCCTTCCCCGTTCCCTCCTCCTCCTCCTCCGTCTTCTCCTTCCCTTTCTTTGAACCCTCCTCCCTCCCCTCCAAAACCCCCTCTCTCGTCCTCTCTTTCTCTTGTTCCTCCTCCACTTTCTTCTTCTTTCATCCCTCCTTCGGTTTTGTCAGATTCTTGTTTGAATTCCAGTCACCAGTCATCGGTTCTTGATGGGCATTTTCCTCCTTTGGCTGGTAGTGGTTCTCCTGTTTTAAAGCAAGACCTTCTTTCTGCATTTTCTGTTTCTGATTCTGATTCTAAGTGGTCCTCTTTATTCAAGAGAAAACCTAGAAATGCAGGTGTTTTTGAACCTAGACATTTTGTAATTAAAAAAGATGGTCTTCCGAATGTTCTTCCTGATGAAGTGAGAAATGAAGGTATTAAATTCTGGGCTGATCATCTGGTAGGTTTTTTCTTGGATGGTCCTCTTTCTTTCTTAACTGTTTCTAAGCATTTGAAAAGTATTTGGCGGTTAAATGGTGAAGTTGATATCAAATCTGATAATGAGAATTTCTTCTTTAAATTTTCGAATGATCTTGACAGGTTGAAAGTTTTACAATCTGATCCTATTTTCATTAAGGGAAAGATGTTTATTATTACAAAATGGGATCCATCTTTAGGTTATTTTTAGGAGAAAATCAAAAAAGTGCCAGTGTGGGTTCATTTCTATAGAACTCCTTTAATTGCTTGGACTTTAATTGGTATCAATTGGTTAGCATGTCATGTGGGAAAGTTAATTTGTCTTGATGAGAGTACAGAAAGATTATCTAGATTTAAATATGCTAGAGCGTTGATTGAAGTAACTCCTGAACAAGAGCTACCTGATTTTATTGCAATTGATGGTTTAGGTGATTGCTGCCCTTATGTTAAAGTGGAATATGACTGGAGGCCTAAAATTTGTAGTAAATGTAAAGTTTTTGGTCATGAGACTAATTTCTGTTCTGGTAATAGCAAGATGACAAATTGTGATATGCAAACTTCTAATTTTGGTCAGGATGTTGGGAAGTATGTTGATAAAGATCCCGTGGTTCATGGAATTTTGAAAGATAAGGTGCTAAAGTCTCATTTTGTTGGTTTTGCTAATAAGAATTCTCTTAAAGTATGGAAAAGAAAGGATTTAGTTCAGGGTACTTCTATTGATAATAATCTGAATAAGGTTGATAGTTCCCAATTACTGGACAAGGCTGTGAGGAATTTGGATCAATATGACAAAATTCTGGTGGATAATGATGGTACTCATTTCTCAGATAATACAGTGAGGGATTTGGATCATAGTGACATTATACAAATAGAAACTGATGGCTTCAAGGAATTAAATATCAAGGATAATCTTGTTACTACCAACTCATTTCAGATTTTATCAAACTTGGATGAAGAAGTTATTAATAAAGACATTCTAATTGAAAAGTCAAATTTTTCCTCTCAATCTGATGACAAGATGGAAAATCAAACTAATAACAATGTAACAAATAACTGCTCTGATGGAAATACTGATGTTGTTTCATCTGAAGGTTGTTTTTCTAAAGAAAATTTACTTTCTGAAGTTTTGAACCTTTCTAAGGGCATTGTTGCTAGTTCTACCCCTGTTATAAACAATTCACCTTCTAAAAATTCGTTACTACCTTCACCTTACTGTTCAATGGTCTCTACTGAGGTACAGTCTAAAGGATCTAGTGATTTTTCTATTCCTATTAATGATTTAAACAATGAGATTCCTAATAAAGATGTATCCCCTGCATTTACCTCTCCTTATATCAATATTTCTCCTCCTAGTGACTTGGTTTTACCTCCACCTTGTTGTTCAAAGGACTCTACTGAAAATCAGCTTAAATCTTTTAAAAAAGGTAAAAAAGGCAAAAAGAAGGTCTCTTTTCATGATTCTACAGAGGATTTTAACAATGGTAAAAACTTTAGTTTGGATGAAGTTCATCCAAGAGTTAACAATGATCCAGTATCACTTCAAGTTTCTTCCTCCCTTAATAGTAGTTTAAGGCATACTAGGAAGCATCCTTCCATCTTATTTTCTCCCAAGAATTAATGATGTTGTTTAATAATATAGCATATTGGAATATAAGAGGAGGTCATTTAGTTTCCAAACAAGCTGAAATTAAGCATTTAATTCAAGATCAAAAACTTCATCTCATTGCTATCAGTGAAACAAAACTTAATAAAGTACAATCTGAGCTTGCTTGCAAGAATATTGCCCCTGATTGGGATCATGAAGATAATCTACAACGTGCTCCATATGGCAGATTATTGGTTTTATGGAATTCAAAATTTTTGAATCTGACAAAGTTGAAAGAGGATGATCAATTTATTCATTTCTCTGGTTCACAAACTTCTTTAATTTGTCCTTTTTTGATCACTTTTGTCTATGCTCAAAACAACCTTGATAAAAGATTATCTTTTCTTGCAAACCTCGCTTCTTTTTCACATTCAAATTTACCTTGGATTGTTCTTGGTGATTTTAATTGTATGTATTCATCAGATCAAAAAATGGGTGGTATCCCTCTTTCCTTAAAAGATATTTCCCACTTAATCAAACCTTAATTGCTTCATCTCTTATTCATATTCCTTCTTCTGGAGCAGTGTTTACTTGGAATAATAAAAGTAAACATGGCCCTAGAATGTATTGTAAACTTGATCATGCTTTCTATAATATTCACTCAATAAATCCTTGGCCTAATCTCTGCTGCAAATTTCTAAATCCCTCAATATCTGATCACTCTCCTATTATTTTATCTTGGGGGGAGAAGTCAATATATAGAAATCCATCTTTTAAATTTTATAAAACTTGGACTAATCATAAAAAATTTCTAAGCATTGTGATGCAGGTTTGGCAGGAAAATGTATTTGGCAATCCTCTTTTTATTTTTAAGACTAAGCTGCAGAAGCTAAAAGTAATGCTTAAATCTTAGGCAAAAGAGAATTTTGGGAAAGGATCTAAAATTTCTGATGGTATTAGAGAAAAATTATTAGCTGTCCAGATACAATTACAGAATGATAATTTGAATTCAGTATTGGCTACTCAAGAAGCAATGTTATCCAAACAACTACTGGAAGCTTTAGAGTTTGAAGCTTTGATGAAAAAAGAAATTCTTCATGAAACTATTGATAAGCAAGGTGATAGGAACACTAAATTTTACCATAACTCTATCAAGATAAAGCAATCTATGGGAAGAATTATTAGTATTGTTGATAAGAATGAAGTTCTACAGGAAAATGATGATGTTATCAATGCAGCTTTCATTGATTATTTCTCTGATATTCTTGCTAATCCATGCCCAATGTCCCCTAATCTTTCTCCTTTATTTACTATGAAGCTTCCTTTCTTGAGTTATGAACAGGCAAATGATATTATTAGAGAAGTTTTACCTGAAGAGGTTAAAATGGCTGTCTTTTCTTTAAAGCCTGATAGCAGTGGTGGACCTGATGGGTTTAGTGCTTTCTTTTTTCAACATACTTGGAATATAATTAAGGATGATCTCAACAAGGCAATCTTATATTTCTTTTCACATAATAAATTGCCTATTGGTATAAATGCTACCAATATTGCACTTGTTCCAAAATGCTCAAATGCAAGGAAAGTTTCTAATTTTAGACCTATCTCCTGTTGCAATGTACTTTACAAAATTATTTCCAAGATCATTGCAGAAAGGATTCAAAAAGTGCTGCCTGCAGTCATTTCTAATAATCAAGTTGCTTATGTCCCTTCTAGAAATATTGGTGATAACATTTTACTCACACAAGAGCTTATAAGAGGATACAATATTGATAGTATATCACCCAGATGTATGATCAAACTTGATATACAAAAAGCTTTTGATTCTGTATCCTGGAGATCTATTATTGCAATTCTTTCTCGGATGAATTTTCCAAAGCCTATGCTTACATGGATTTTCACATGTATTTCTTCAACTCATTTCTCAATAATTAGAAATGGATGTTCCAGAGGTTTTTTTAAAGGAACTCAGGGTGTCAGACAAGGGGATCCAATCTCTGCATTATTGTTCATTATTGTTATGGAGGTGTTTAATTCTTTAATTAATGAACAAGTTATAAGGAGAAGGTTGGAGTTGCATCCAAAATGTAGAGATCCACTTATAACTCATCTTTTATTTGCCGATGATCTTGTCATTTTTACGAAGCCAACCATATCTAATATCTCTATTTTGTTTGAAGTTCTTGAAAATTTCTATTTACTCACTGGTTTAAAGATAAATATATCCAAATCTCGTATTCTTATAGCAGGGATTAATGATAACTTGAAGAGTGATATCATATCTTTCTCTGGTCTTAGTGAAATGCAGCAAAATGAAAAATACCTTGGCCTTCCTATTATCACTGCTAGAATCACTACTACTGATTGTTTGCAACTTTATGATAAAATCACAGAGAAACTAACAATTTGGCCTAACACTAAGCTTTCTCAAGCAGGGAGACTGGTCATTGTGCAAAGTGTAGCAACAGCTATGGTCAATTTTTGGATGAGACACTATATTCTCCCAAGTAAACTTATTTCAATGATAAATAGTGAACTGAACAGGTTCTTATGGCATGGAGATCCTTTCTCTAAAAAGTTAATTCCAATTTCTTATAAGAAGATTCAACCGCCAAAGGGTAAGGGAGGTTTGGGCATAACAAATCTAAAAATGTGGAATGTAGCTGCTATGTCTGTTTATTTTGACAGAATATTAAGTAATAATCAGGATCTATGGACACAATGGATAATAAAGAATTCATTAAAAGGAAAGGATTTTTGGTCTATCACCATCCCAAATATATGCAGTTGGAGTTGGCGAAATATTTTGAAGCTAAGATCTGTATTTTTACCTCATATACAATGCAACCCTCTAGCTAATAATGATTTAAACTTCTGGTCTTCTCCATGGTCTAAATCTGGTTTGAGATTACAGGATTTCCTCCCCTATCCACTGCAACTTCTTACTGGAATTCCTTTTAATGCTAAAGCTATTTCTTTTATAAGTGATGGCTCCATTATTTTTCCTTATTGTAGTTCCAAACAGGTCAGAGACTTATGGAAGAATGTATCATCTTTACCACTTATATCATCTCATTTGAAGGTTCTTTGGACTGTGAAGGGGAAGAAGCATGCAATATCCACTGTGTATAAGGCTCTGTTACTTAATGAAAACATTAAATCTTTCCCATGGGCATCTAGAATCTGGTCAAATAATTCTCCTGCTAAAGAAATTTTTTTACTCTGGAAGATCATGGCAAATGCAGTGAATACAAAACAGAAACTGACTAAGCTTGGATTTCTCAATAATGAAGACTGCGTCTTCTGTCATTCCTTTCCAGAATCAAACACACATTTATTTTTTGAATGTAAGTTTACTTTTGAAGTGTGGTGCAGAGTTCTTTCCATTGGAAGTTTCTATAGACCAGTAAACATTTCTCGAGTTGAATGGTATAATATATTCAAAAGAACAAGATGGAAATGTAGGAAATCTCAGGTGCTATTGATCATTTTGAAATCTTTTGTTTATGAGATATGGTCTGAGCGTAATAGAAGAATATTTGATTTGAAGATGGAGAATGCTAATACATTATTCAGCAGATTGCATAAGAGGATTTGCAAAAGAATTGATAGGCTGGTTTAATCTGCTGAGTGGTAGTAATTGCAGAGGACTTGTTGTGTGTTTGTTGTTTTGTATTTGCAATCATTTTGTGTTTCTTTTTATTTTTTAATGGTATGTATCAAAAGTTTTCGTGATGGTTATGAATATATTGGGCAGGGCTCCCTTAGCCCATTGCTTTTCAAAATAATTGTTTAAATAAAATTCTGATTCAATTATTTTATTCTGCAAATATTTATTTAATTCTATGAAATTACAATGGTACAGTAGCAAACACATTTAAAAAATATATTTTTGTTTATCATAATTGAACAAAAATCATAAACCATTGTATTCTACATGCTTCATATCTAATAAGAGTTTGTAAGTAATCAAAATGGGAATTTTCCTTGACTTATTTAGGTTAGTCTGAACGGGATGTCAACTGTGGAAGGTTGGCGGGCTATGTTAGTATTTGAGTACCGGTATTTAGCAACAGGCCTAGCATATAGGTTCTGACCCCCAGCGATCTTGAACGAGCGGTAGAAAAGACTTGGGTTAGCCCTAACGGATTTCACTTCCTACTAGTGTAGAATCCATATAGGAGACACACAAATCTCAAGGTAGATGAATAGGTGAAAAATTAGTTTATCGGACGTAGGACAGTTAACCATAGATGCATCTTTGAGTTACATTAGTAGTACGATAATTAAATTATATATATATTATATTATAGATTCATATATAGGGTCATCAATCTTTGTAGCTAGAACCTATTGACTAGTGTTAACGTTGCGGAGGGCTCGCTTTCGGGACTTGAGGTGGTAAATAGACAATGAGTCTGCCTCCTCCCTATATAAGAAGAATAAAGTGGCCGGGGTTTTGGGTAGATATAGAATGTCTATAGGCATATATATCTATAATGATACCTTGGAGAAGGTTAAGTTAGGCATATCGTATATGCACATAAGATCTAACGGGATTAGGCGTAAATAATAGGCATAACACTTAATTAAAAATCAATCTGTATAAATTAATGGGATGGGTAAAGTATGTAATTTTTCAATAACCGGAATGTTATTCTGACACCCCTATTTGTAATAACCACAAGTTAGATTTAGAAGGACCAAATACTAGGGAAAATAGGAATTGCAGACGGCGAAGTTTTCTTATTCATGCGTGACACTGAAAAGGCAATTAAATATCCAAGGAATGATATTCCAAGGTAGTAGCCTTAGTTAATACATATGTTATATTATATTTGTTAAATTCCTCTTTGAGTTTATATTGATCACACTTTGACATACATGTGTTTATTATAGGTTATCAAACCTAACGATCCATGCCTTAATGGACTTGGGTTTCGAGTTGGTCGAAATTCTGGCCAATTAAGGTATAGGCTGTTACATTTGATATCAAAGCTTAGCTTAGTTGATCATAAGGATCGTGATACGGTGAGAGAACGTATTTGTAGTTTTACCTATAATTATATATAAATCATAGGCATAACAATATAATTATGACAACAAAAGTAGTAGTAACCATATTCCAAAAGGATAGGCAAGACGACCATGTGTTGGAAAAAAAAGTAGAGTTGAATATATACTCCTATTCCAACTATCCCATGAGAGAAGATCGTATCTTAAGGAGTGGACCAAGGGAAGCATGAGCACATCATAGAGAAAAATCTTGTAGGCTGGATGATACTTGACTCCTTTTTTGGTCCCGGACAATCTTATGATTAAGGATTTTGATGGATTGCCAATTAAAGACTACATTTCATCTAGACTAATAGGAGATAAGTATGTATCAAACATATGAAAGTAAGAAATGATAGGAGTGGAGAAAGTTCTCACAAGATGGTGTACTCTAATCACTATAAGAATATAATTCGGATTTTTAATAGAGATGAGTTAAGGATGTGTAGGGAAGGAGGAGTTTCCTAGAGATAGGGAAATACAATTCTATTTCTAATCCAACCCTATGTGAAATAATTTGATAAAAAGATTTCTTTGAGAATTCCTTGAAATGTTTTGAATGAGTTTTTCTAAGATTTTATTGGGAAGTGGTTGATTTGAAAAAGCAAGGAAATTTGGAAATTCATAATTTGAAAATTTGTTGAGTCAAAAATTTCTAATTTAAAGATATTTGGTAAAAAAAAGTTTTTTATATTTGAAATTCTTGGTTTAAAAATTTACTGAGTCAAAATTTGGATTTAAATATTTTTGATAAATGGATTTTTCGCTTTTGAAATAAATGAAAAATAGAGCGTAGGTTGGGTCGATGAATTTTCCTATTGTATAAATTTAGAAGTTTCATTTTAAAATTCCTTTTAAGGGCTGGATACATGGAAATTGCACTTGATTCAAATGGGGTATATAGAATAGAAGGGTAAGAACGCCCGACAAATTAGATAGAAATAACATTAGAAATTTATATATAAAAATAGGATAAGTAATATATTTAGAAATAATATAGGAGAAACAATAGGAATAGGATAGGAAAAATGGATAAATTTCATAGATATGTAGTAATTGCGCATATATTTGAGTTAGACGCTTAGATAAATGTTGCGATTACGCATATATTTAAGAAGCCCCCCTCTTTTGTATGAAAATCTCTGTCAAAGGCGGAAGCGGAGGTGGCACGAGTATAGGAAAATAATAGGATGGAAGTTATTATTGAATAACCCACTTTTCATTTTTTTAAAGTTATAGAAGTTATTTTTTTTGAAAAGTAATAGTTTTGGCATGATAATTGAGATTTTGAATGTTTTGAATTAAATATCCTCTTTTGTTGTGGAAATTCTTTGAAAATGGAAAAATTTTCACGACTCCTTTTTGGAGACCAAACAATTTTTGAATTTGATAAAAAGGTTATTGAGTTAATATTTTTAAAGATTAAAATTTTGGACCAAGTACTTCATGATTATGATTAGTTTTATAAACAATGGTGAAACCAAACCAAATTTCTATATGGAGTAGATAGGGAAGACTGCCTAAGTAGGACGTGGTAAAGGTTTAAGCTGTGAATAAAATAGGTACAAATGCTCGTAAGGTACAACAAGGAATACTCATGCATATAAGGAAAGTTGGTACGAAAGTTGGAATGTTTTATTATAGATGTGTGGAAGCAATGTGAAGAACCCTCAAAGGAATGGAGAATTATGCCAAAGTACAATTTTGAGAGTCTCTTAGTATACTCGCATGAAGGATCAAGGATTTAAAGGAAGCGAATTCCAAAGTTTGAGGATACTATCAAAAGATTTTTATTTAGGAAGATAGTAGTAAGGTTGGAGAAGAGAGAAATAAGATGTCAAACAAACATGAAGGACGTTGGTTGACTCAAGGTTAAAGAAAGCAAGATAGGTGGTAGGACAGTTATTCCACCAAACCAATTTTCTGATGAATTATTCTTAATGTGCATCGTTCATATCTCTTTCCCACTGCATTGTGGGGATGTGCAATTTATCCCATAATCAAGTACAATAATTGGAGTAATGGACAGACTACATTTATTAGAAGCTAAACAGGAGAGTTAAGGAAGGTGGGCGATAGTTGAATGACATAATTGGAATGTTCGTCTTAATTTAGTACGGAGTGTTAGGGCCATATCATCATTAACACTAGTTGATGATGAATGGTAGCTGGCACCAATTTTTTATAGAGTTTTTGGGTTGTAAGTGCTAGTTGTCTCCCTTAGGTTAATAGAAAAGCGTATGACATGGTATGAGATATATTTATATTTTATCACCATGTTGATTGCATGGATAGGATTAGACCGCTATATAAATATAAATATATTGCAAAATAGTGTAAATAAGGAGATCTCATAATGACACTTAACCATCGATAAAAATACAGGCAAGACCGAAAGTTTATGAAATAAATTAGGAAATTAAGTAAGCAAAAAATTAAAAATGCTTTAATCCCAAAAAAATTAGGATTTTTGGAAATATAAATTTTAGCGAGTGAGGAAAGGGGAAGGTTGTTGAGAAATCATAGGTCATTATCCCTATGCCTTAAAAGCTAAAATTAATAAATAGGCTTGTAGGTAGTTTGTTATTTTAGAATAAAAGAAAAAGGTTTTCCAAATCTAAGATTAAATTCATAATTAGGGTCGATCATACACATTAACTTATTGACTTAATTCAAATTACGTTAAGATTTGGCTTAATTATTTTAAGGATGTAGTGGCAAATGTTTTGAAAAAAATTATGTTCGAAAGCTTTGAATTTTTTTGTTTAAATGCTTTTGAGAAATTGAGTTCAAATGTTTTTGGAAGATTTTGTTCAAGTGCTTTTAAATATACACACACACACATACATATACATACATATGTATGTATGTATATGTATATGTATATGTATATGTATACGTATATGTATATGTATATGTATATGTATATGTATATGTATATGTATATGTATATATGGTGTTTAAATGCTTTTAAGAATTCGATTCTTTAAATTGTTTTGCAAGCTAGAAGTTCTTTTGGAAATTCTGTTTAAAAATTTCTTTCGAAATATGAAATTTTTTGGATTTTTAATTGCCACATAGTAGCGTTTGTAGCATCGATGTGTTAGTAAGTATGAGTTTTACCGTCCAACAAAGATGATAGTTGACAAAACATAGATAATAACAAGGAAAAAGGCTATTTTAGCTTTGAAATTTCTACTTTCATACCTTGTTGATAATGAAACAAAACTTGTGTTTAGGATAATTATGCTTTAACATTCAGAAATAAATCTCCTCATGCAAATTGTACTTTAAAAAGTTATTGAGGGGGCATAAGAGAAGGTTTAAAGGTACAACAGAATAGGTATCCAAAAGAAAGGTGAAATTGTAAAATTTGCCATCTACAATCCTTTTCCGACATAGGAGTATGGATTTAGAATAAATGTATTTTCAAAAAATTTGGATGTTAAAAATTGTGTGCTAAGTTTTGAATGGTAGGGATTGGATGCAAAATTAGTTGAGCCATACTCTTACTCTGTGGAAATTATTGTGTGAAAATGATTTTTGAAAATTTTCATACATATAAAACTGCCAGTTAATCTAAGTTGTTTGCATCATATTTTCAAAATGTTTTTAAAAGATTGCTTTCATATAGGAGGCACTGATTTAGAGTATTTTGCATACATGTTTTATATGTTGTGATATACCATGCACTTGCACACATTTGGCTAGAAAATCAATTGTACACTGATTGGTTGGTTAGTTTAGATTGGTTGCTTGCTATATCACATGATTCAACCCTTGAGGAATATCAGGAATGAAATTCATTTGAGGGAAGAGAATGTAACACGCCGTAAAAATTAACGATAAGTGATAAATAATTAAAAAGCTCTAAAAATGGAATTTGTGCAAACATTTGAATTTGGCCACAACACTTGCACCATTGTGTTTGTGGTGATTTTCTGAGCAACTATCATATTTGGATTTGGATTTCTTTAGGTTTGGTATTATTACGAAAATGGACTGGCTGAAGAGGTACCGAATAGTGGTGAAGTATGAAAGGGCGTTGATGATGATAGGGACTGATGATGAGCGAAAGGTAGTGTTAGGCTGCCACCCAAATGATGAGGTGATTGTTTGGTTTCTTTATTTGCTCGATATCCCACATGACGAGTCATCATTTGTCCCAGTAGCTAGAGAGTATCTAGATATATTTGATGAGATCGCCTGATTATCACCATATAGGGAGACAGAATTTCGTATTGATCCAACCAGAGGTGCTAAACCAATACTTATGTCATTGAGGCATATGGAACCCAAAGAGCAGAGGAAACCAGAGGTGCAAATGGATGACCTATTGAGGTGAGGGTTCATTCATAGAAGTATATCTGAGAAGGATGCACCTATAGTGTCTGCCACTAAGGCAGATGGCTCTTTGAGGTTGTTTGTTGATTACCGCAAGCTGAATGAGATGACGAGGAAGAATAAGCATGCACTCTAGCATATTGATGACATGTTCTACCAGCTCTACGATGCGAGATTGTTCTCTCAGTTGGACTATATGATGGGTTTCATCAACTCAGAGTAGTTGGAGAGAGTGTGCCAATCACAAACTTTCATACGCCACCTAGATTTTTGAGTAGTTGGTTATGTCATTCGGGCTAACCGATGAGTCGGCAACGTTACTGATCCATTGAACCATGTTTCGAGGGATCAGTTAAGCAAGTTCGTGCTTGTGCTCGTTGATGATACTTTCGTCTGCTCATGGACGAAAGAGTAGCACAAGACTTAATTGATGATTGCATTGAAGGTGTTAAAAAACACCGATTGATGAAGAAGATTTAAAGTGTCACTTCTAGAGGAAAGAAGCGAGATTCTTAGGTCACATCATTTTGGAATAGGACAATGTTGTAGATTGTACGAAGTTTTGGTAGTCCAGGATTTGGACTAGCACAAGAATGCTACAGATAGGAAGTTTCCTTAGATTGACATGATACTATAGATGATTTATCAAAGATTTTTCAAAGGTAGTGACACTTAACCAAAATGACGAAAAGGAATAGGAATTTCATGTAGGATGCAAGGTATGAGCATGCATTTGTGAGTCTAAAGAGAGGTTGATGTGTGAAGCGATGTTACTCATTTCGAGTAGGAAAGAAGAGTTGAGGGTATACACAGATACTTATGGTACTGACTAGGTATGGTGTTGAACCGTAGGGAAATGATTGTTGTCTACGCTTGTCAACAACTGAAATACCATGGGAGGAAGTATTCAACTAATGATTTGAAGTTGACAGCGATAGTACTCACTTTGGAGATTTGGAAAGTAACAACCCTAATTTTTAATAGTAATTAATTAGAGCTAATACTAGTAATTCAGTGATTTAAATAAAATTTGGATATTTGTTTGATAAATTGATTTTGAAATTATTAAATAAAGGGATTAGAATTCTAAAAATATGATATTTAAAATTTGAATAATATTAAAATATGGAAATAATATTTATAATAATGATGAAATTAAAATATAATATTAATTTGGAAAAGGGATGAATTTTTAAATATAATATTGTATTTATTGCAACTAAATAAAAACTCATTTTGAAATTCAAAGAAAATAAACAAATATATATATATTTTCTTATAATTATATTTTTATGGCCTAAGCCTAAGTACCTATAATACAATTCTATCTCCGAAACTTTCTTCCTTCGCCTCTTCACTAAATATTTACGTATACACTTCATCTAAATTTTTACAACTTCCTGTATAAAATTTTCAAACCCTACCCTTTTAAATTCAAGCACAAATCATAGATAGCAAAATATGAAATTTGAGTAGGTGCTTACTTACATCGTTGTACATCCATGACGGGAAGCAAATTGTGTGCAGTGGGTATTGTATGTGCATGAATGCTCAGGAACAAAGAAGGAGACGAAGAAGATGCGGCGCCATGCCAGATCATAAATTAGTAACTGCATCCAATCTCCGAAAAAGTCCCAATTATTTCAAACTTATTGGATATTTTATTTATGGAATCCCTATGAATAGGATCAAACCTTATTCCATGATATTTTCGTAAGATTCCTCTTTATTATTCTTAAGCAAGCCCTGGAGAGGGTTTAGTTGATCCATGATTTATGTTTCATCTTTCTTTGGAAATAAATCCCATTTTTCTTGGGTTAACCAGAATAATTACATAAGTTTAAAATTCTAATTGTGATCAATAATTAGTTTTATCTTTTATACAGGTGCGTGATTACCATTCACATACCTATGTTCTAATCTCTTAAATCATCTTATGGGTGTGTGTGTATTGTTTTGCTGTGTTTGAGTAATTCATTATACACATCAAACTTTTGAAATTGGTGACATAGGTGAAGAAACGCCATTAGCAAGTAATCGAATTAGCCTAGAATCCCCCTTCAACCGGTCGACCTATTAGGTCCACTAGACGACCGTTGGTTAACGTGGTTCAACTGTTAACCTAGCCTTTCTGTTGTGTTTGAGTGTGTGTTCATGAGTGTGTCTGTATGCACATATGTGTGTAAACTCGTGTATGCACATTCCTCTGCTAACTATTTTGGTGCTGGAATGTTTTAAATTCGGTATTTATTTGGTCTTTAATTCAGTTTTTAAGAAGTTTTAAAACAACTGAACGTTCAATGTTTTTATCTTAAGCAAATCTATAGTTAATATTGGTATTCATGTGAATGCGGTTAAAACTTATCACAGTTCACATAACAACCCACTTCACGAGTGATAATATATATTTAGTATCATCATCCTTATAAAAGAAGTTAAGTTGTATTTAATGTTGGTTAGCATAAATCTAATAGGACAATGCTCAAACTTATTAGTTAAAAATAACATCATAAAAATATTTGCTAAATATTACTTTCTATACATGTCTAGGACCTATCTTGTAACAACCTGCATTTTCGATCCTCAAATAACGACATTAATACATCCACGATATTCATGTGATGAACATCCAAGAGCCAAAAAGATAAATTTTTAGGGAAAGAGGAAGAAATACAGAACCAAATCTTACAACATGCTAATAATATATAATATCCCAAATTAACTTTACAAAAGAAGCCCTTAATATTCAAACAACATCAAAGTATAACATATCATTGGCCTGAACAATTATAATAGCATGTCCTTACAAATGAAAATAAATACGACCAATAAAATACAGTGGATATAGAATACAGAAATACATCATGGGCATCCAATTCGACTCCTGAAGCTCAAAAAAATACAAAGCTAATTCTGAAAAAAATACTCGGATCTAACTGAGCATTATAAGAATATAACACCGGATCAATCTGGTAAACCATTGTGAGAGACTCAAATCACAAGAAATTGTTATATCGTATAAAATCTTTTTAAAATAAAAAGGTATCTTGTATGACCACGACGCACATAAACACGGACGGGTTTTTGCCTTACGATAACCAAATCATTTTTATAGCAGTGATATTATAACAATTTATCGAGTTTAAATTAAATTATGGAATCATAACCAAAATTATTACATTAATTAAATTCTAGGATAATAGGTATACAACTAAGTTTGTAAAGGTACGTATTTGAAAATGGATTGCATACATTGACAATGCTACTAGGGTACCGCCTACCACAGTACAGCTCTAGAAAAATGTACCGAGAGGCTCACATGGACCCCTTTCAAATCAAGACCGGCCCATTCCTTACTAAATAGTACCGAATATTTAATTATCCCGGTGCTTTGCAACTTTTCCTAAGAGCTCTCATGCACAACTAAATCCATAAATGTATATATCTACAAGGGTGATGACAACATCCTTATAGGTGCTACTCGTAAAGCCTAGAAACATATCCCCTATTTTAGTCATGCCTAGTTATTGAGGCTTGAGGCTACGATTGCCTTTTTTTATATAGCAATCCCACTTGGAATGCTAATACTATCGTTCAGGCGACAATGCAGTGCTACATTCACCCATTCAAGTTGTCCAGGGTATGAACAAACCGAAGACACTACTTTTACTGCATCCATTTCGGAATTACCCTCGAGATTAGTAGCAAGTAGCCCTTACATTTCAAGAGCTCCATCATCAATTCCACCATCTGCAAGATGCTTCCAAATTGAACGCTTAAATTGGTTCAAAGTGGTTTTTAGATAATTTATACTTATCTGTTCCCAATCTTTTCAAATTAACATCCGATGGTTTTCGGTAAACTCAACTTCGGTTTTTGGGAAATAAACAAACAATACATAAGAATGGGGATCACTCCTTAACCGTTTAAGTGGAAGGGTCTCCTTATCATTTGTCCTAGAAGAACACGCGAGTTTACATGTACAGTAGCATCAGTAAAGATAACAATACCATATTATTTCCATGTTTCTGCTAGATATTTCCAGAGTTAAAAAGTGGTCAAGATTTGATAGTCAGTTGTTAAACTATCAAATAAATAAAAATCCAAACCTAAATTTAATTTTGTATGGGATTCACTAAGTCTCTGTAGTTAATATTCAAAATTAAGTCTTTTTAATTAATCTTCAGTAATTAATCCTTCAATTAATTTACTAAAATATTTACATACTCATCTCACATGTATAAGTATATTCTCAAACCATTTTACCTTCTATATACCATACACTTATACAATGGTATAAGTATATTTATAAAGAATTTAAGAGAGATTCATCTGTCCAAAATCATAGTAATGGACAAAAGCCAATGTCATTCAAAACCTTGTTTACGATAAACCAAAAACTACTGGTCCTTTGGTTTTAAGTATGGAAGAGTAATTCCATACCACCATAATTAAGAAGGATTATTTATTAACTTCATACACTTGAATTTTCATAAGTGAACCATTCTAAGTTTTATAAACCCAGAACTTCTTTTACAAAATTTCAAGATCTCTTTCCCATTTATAACGTTAAAAATCTTTTATTTTAAAAATTATTGACGAATAAATTCGTCAACACCTACACGCATGTAGAAAATGGGTTAATCGAAGAGAAGCCACTTCGAGGCTAGTCAAAGTCGTTGAGTTGAAGAATGCAACTATAACAATTCCCAGTTTGGTCATCGGAGTCGAAGTTATGTGAAACATAATATAGGGTCGAAGTCAATGTGAAAGTCAATATGCAAGTTCAAAGTTGAAGTCAAATATGCTATGAGAGTCCAAAATCGAAGTCAAATCAAAGTTCAAATTATGAGTCAAAGTCGAATATGCTAGTCGTAAATCATAGTCCATATGCTATGCAATTCTTTGATTTTCAATTCCTCATGCATACAGGATTCAAGTATTACAATTAGCAAAATCCCTGAATTGATTTAGGATTTACAAAAGTTGAAAATGTAAGAAGTGGGAGGAGAAAATTCACCCCCAAAAAGGCATCCCTAGGGTCATATTTATTTACATAAGCAACAAATATGTAAATAAAATTCATAATTAACAAATGACAATAACATATCATCTATCCAAGTCAACTAACATATAAATAAATGTCCAAATACATAAAATGGAAGAATGGGCATTAATTCTACTAAATGGATGTCCAAAAAGGTCTATTCAATTTAACTACAGTAGAACGATGTTTTATTCTGCAAACAGAATGTCAGTGATAAAATATAATTACCAACGGACATAATTATTTTCTATGCCTATTAAATTATTAATATTTTATATTTCAACAAATTCGCTGAATACTTGTAAAAAAAATTTAAATGATACGAATCTAGGGTCGAAATCCGCTGGTTCAACGGACTTTAAATGGATGCCTTATAGTCGGTTAAGTTTTTAAACAATTGAAATTTAAAATTTTAATCAAACAAATTACATAAAAAAACAAACTTGACCTTAGCCCACATCCAAACCCAAACCCAAACCAAACTGCTTTTTCCCAAATCAATACAACCTAAACCGTTCTCTCCAAAAATCAAAACAAAAATTTGGAGCCAAACATCCAAATTCCTGTGCATGGTCATGCACATGCTCGACCACCTAATGACGCCACCGACCGTCGATCGACTCACCGACCCCACTCGTAAACTTCCCTGCCCATATGCGACTTGCTTGACACCCTACCATCAACTTCAGTGGCTACGATCGCCATTCGACCCTTGACCCCAAATTTGAAAAACTAGAAATTCATTCGCCTCGATAAAACCACTTGCGCCCATAAACCTAATTCACTATGCTGCCTTGGCCATCGCAATGACCCACCACCACTTCTAATAGGACCGTTGACCACCCACGCCCCTCTAGGCTCACCTACATTTATCATATATAAAATAAAAACAAATAAACAAGCAATTGGAGAATCTGTCCTTTGCAAAATTATTGAAAAATCCCATCTAACTTATTTTTAAGCAAAAATGTGATTTTCTCTTCTCCGATACTTTTGAGTGAAAAAATAATTAACTTGACACTAAGGAGATGAAGTATGAAATAAAAGAAAGGAATTGTGCATATTTATATAAAAGGAGGTTGCATAAAGAAATATACATAAATAAAATGAAATGAAAATACCCATAAATCACCATTTCAACTCTAACATCAAATCTAAGTCACCCAATTACATTTCATATAAAAACATGTTGGATAATAGAGTGTCTTAAGTCCTTTTGTTAACTTGATTACTTAAGGAATCTCACATCTTTTCATGTTCATAATTCAAATACAGTTATCTTTTTATTGTCTTATTTTATTTATTCCTTTTTACATTCAAAAATAAAAATTTTCTTCATTAAACATGTGAATGTTGTTTTTAAAGCATATGCAAGGGTATTATGATTTTCTACAACTTGTCGCTCGACGAAAAGCTAAAAATCCAAAAAGCGGGTTTCAGTCACATTTTCAGTTTTCCGTTGAACTACCAATTTATGTAAACAAAATCCAAAAATGAATTTCCTAATATTAGTTATAAAATTTAAAAGAGAGTTATTTACTTATTAAAACCATTAATAGAATATTTAAAATGAATTAAATATTCATAAATCCAAATGAAAAATTCCATATCGTTACATATCTTCTCTTTCCACTCTTCAAACATCAAAATGGCTCTAATTATGCTAACTTAACCAACTTAATATCCGTTCTACCAATTAAAATGCACTCGTTTAATGTTTCAAATCAGTGGTTAGATTGTGGAATTAACTTACCATTACTAGTTAGCTTATGGGTAATAAAAATTAATTGGATAGTTGATCAGAAAATAAATAAATAAATTCTATTTTAAAAACTTCTCAACCAAATCTAAGCACAACCTTATATGTTACTAGATTTAAATTATTATAAGTTTCATCCATATTCCTATAAAAATCCAAACAAATTGTTCTTTTCACATTACTAATAAGCTCAAATATGTTCTAATTGATTTGAAAATTACACTTAGTGGAGGGTTAAGGGAAATAGTATAAAACATAGACATTAATCAAAGTAAGTTTCAAAATCTTCTAGTTCACATTTGCATATTTTAAATTTCTAATTCTACCACTTTAAATGGGATTTAATTTTGTTTAATCATTTATATAAAAAAATTGAATATTTTTTTAGTAAGAGCGATACTTTAATGGAGCATTCATTTTGATGTTTCTAGGGTTTGACTGTATGACCTCTAGAATCAAGTTCGAGCGTCATATCATTAATCAGTTGAGCTAGTGGCTCTTGACCAATTTGAATTTAAATTTTGAATATTAAAATGTTAGCTAATTTTGTTCATACACTATAAATAACTTTACCTACACGGTGAGCTTCTTAATAAATCTTATGAGAAAATGCCTTTATTTAAAAAAAAGTTAATTCTAATATTTAAGAATGAAGAATTTACAATATACAAATCCTCTTTATCCACATTTTATATAGCCATTTTTTTCATAAAGTAACTAAAATTTCATCACATCATTAGTTAAATCATATTTAAATTCCTCCTAATTACGAAGTTCTATTTAATAAATATCAAGTTGTATTCATGCGTAATCTATTTGACATTTTCACTTCAAATTAAACAAAAATAAATTAATTTTTAAGATTCAATACTATACTAATATTATTCATAAAGTACTAAATTCACTCTATTTTATACATAAATTAAATCATGTTTAATTTGACATCAAATTTTGAATTATTGAATATTTAAATATTGAAAATTTAAATTCAAATTTTAATATATGTGTTATCCCACCTTTTGGCAAGGCCGTAATTCCAAGGACTTGACTAGAGACTGAAGACAATCCGCTCCGAAGATCGGTTATCTACAAGTTCATGATGGATACAGGCAAACTTGGTACGAGTTCGGATCGAGCTATAATTGACATGGTATGACAAGCAAAGCTATGAAAGGCAACACTGCAAATGAACATGACTCCATCACTCAGCATCCATCATTCGTATCCATGAGGTTCGAACTAATATTGATGGGCTTCAACACTTCCTAGATCGATCACACTTCATTCGACCAGCAGCCGCATGTTTCGTATCGATCACCTACTTGATCGATATGAAGAGTAGAGCTGTTTATCGATACGAAGGAGGGAGTAAAGCATCGTATGAAAAGTATAGCATCGTTGGATATGAAGGGAGCGGGCAACCCAAAGGAAACAGTCCTTATGCATGAACTTAGGATCTCCACAATGCACGCATGCCACGTCATCGATACGAGAAGATCGTAACGTATCCATCGATACGAAGGTTTCAGCTTCACTAGCAAACTCAAACTTGGATCGATCATATCTCTCAAACCACCAATTCAAATGCCATGAAATATTCACAAAAGGTTGCATATCATCTCAGAAACGTCCATGATCGATCGCAGCTCAATTGGGGCATTTCCTAATCGATACGAAAGTGATATGGATCGATCAGGAATCGATTCCAAACAACTCCAGATCGATTATGTGGGCCTACCTATGCATAAGAAAGCGTATTCCAAGATTCAAGGCAGATATTTCCAACTTCACACCTATAAATAGCATCTCTGTTGCAACTAAAAAGGACTTTTTATGCTATTTCTCGGGTTAAACTCCATTGTAATTCGAGTGTTAGTCACTGTAATTTGTAATTCGGTTTATAATTTGAAACTAACAGCAAATCCTTCAAAGTGGACGTAGGCCACAGTGTCGAACCACTATAAATTCTTGTCTTCTTTCTGCTATTTCTTTTTTTTCTTGGTGTGGTTGTTAGATTAGCCTCATTTACATTTTTTTCTTCATTCTAATCTCTTCAATTACATCTGAAGAGTGTTGTGCCCACTTTTGGTAAAACACTTTGGTGCTTTCACTGAGAAAAACTCCACTTTTTATCTTGCTCTATGGATCCCCTACCATTGTCGGATTGCTAAAATCTAAGGAGGAGATCTAGATCTATCTTTCAGTGGTTCCTTCTATTCTATTTATATTGCTCCAGATCTAAGAAGAACTACATCCAACATGGTGCACCGTACTAGAATCGGTTTTAATGCTACTAATCCAAAAGGAGGGGATAGGTAAAGTCTCACGCAGTTGACTTCCATAGGCCAAACATCAATTGGAGCTCCAGATCTTCCTGGTCCAGTAACTAAAGAGGAATTCCAAACCCTTTTACACGAGCTCACTCAAAGCCATCAAGAGCTCACTCAACAGATCCGTGCCAACTAGAAGCTTGTGAACTAGTTGAATAAAGAAAGGCGAGGGAGATATAAGAGGGAGCATACGTCTTATTCTTGGTCTGAAAGCTCGGCGTCATCTGACTCCTATCATAGATCTACATGCCGTTGATTAGATGGAAACTATGCGGAGGCCTTCGGGCACTCGCATACTGCAGATCCTAAACAGGATGGGATAGATCCTTCCATAAGGCATGAAGTTGTACCCTCCTCTCGAGGGAGGATGCTTCCTCACAACATTGCTCATGACAACCCAGCTGCTGCTATAGATATGGATCCCAAGATCCAGAAATAACAAGATCTAGAAACAACCAGATCCAGCCCCTCGCCACCACATTCATGCTCAGTTACCTCACTTCCATGAAGCTCGGGAGCCAAGGAGGCGTGGAATGGACCATAGACAGCGACCGGACCATCCTCGTGACATGGAGCCTGACCGTGCCTTGGCATCGAACATCTAGATGCCTGATATTCCGACTATTGTACGCGAAATGATAAGAGAAAGTCAAGGCCTCACTAATGATGATTGGGGAATTTCTATTAGTCACACCCCGTTCACCAATGATATCTTACGTACGGAACCGCCCCGCCGATTCCCGATGCCTGCCTTGTCTATGTATGAAGGAAGTTCGAACCCTAACCAACATATTCTGAAATATGAATGGCTTATGAATGCCGCTCAAGTTGACGATGCGGTTAAGTGTAGAAGCTTCCCTATAACTTGGGAGGCATTGCAAATATGTGGTTCACCCATCTACCACTAAGATCTATTTCATGTTTTGACCAGTTAAATACTAAGTTCGTTGAACAGTTTCGTACGCATGCTGCAAGACCGAAGGACGTTAATACCCTATCCATTGTTATTCATGCTCCAAGAGAGACTCTAAGGTATTATATGGAAAGTCTCGGCGCTGCTACTGTCGAAGTCAGCAATCCCAATGACAATTCTATTCTGATGGCATTAACTAAAAGGATCGATCCTGATTGCGAATTTGGTGATTGGTTTGCTGGGAAACCCCCCGCTTCGTTGGATCATTTCTATGCAAAAGAAGCCCAGTTTTTTAGGAGAGTAGACGCTAAGGGTGGTGCGAAGTACGCCATCTTTGCGTCAACTACTTTACTAAATGGGCGGAAGCTAAGCCCCTTGCTACAATCACGATGAAGAAAGTGATCAACTTTGTTGTGCGCAACATCTTCTGTCACTTCGGCCTCCTACAAATAATTATAAATGACAATGGGGCCTAATTTCAATAGTGCCGAGTTTAATAATTTCTTCCAATGCTATCGCATCTAGAAGAAATTCTCGGTCGTAGCTCACCCTCAAGCGAATGGACAAGTCGAAGCTGTCAACAAAGTCATCAGGTCCATCTTGAAGAAACGACTAGCGAAGGCTGGAGGTAAGTGGGTCGATGAGCTTTCCATGGCCTTATGGGGATATTGGACTGCCTACAAGTCTGCGACTGGCCACAATCCATTCGCACTTTCTTACAGCTCTGACGCCATTATTCCAGTTGAGCTAGAATTACCTTCTCACTGTGTGACTTATTATGATTCAAAGACAAATGCCATCCTACTTGCAGAATCTCTAGATTTATTAGAAGAGAAACGTGAAGAGGCTGATTTGAGGGTAGCCACGCATAGCAATGATTCACCCGAATGCAAAGGTTCGGCCTAGAACCTTTGAAGTTAGTGATCTCATACTTAAACGGATCTATCCGGTCCCTTCGCACATGAAACCAATATGGGAAGGACCGTATATCATCGAACGGAGGCTTGGAGATGGCACATTCAAGCCATTGACCGTTAATGGTCTCACTCTACCGAGAGCAAGGAACAGCGAAAGTCTCTGTCGCTATTACATATAACTGGTTTTCATTCATTTAGTTCATTTTCTTTTTCAAGTTTGTTTACGCAATTAGAGAATCTGTATTTGTAATAAGGCAACTGATTTTTGCCATGATCTCTTATTTCAATAATAAAGCGCAAAATCACAAAGCCAAATTAGTGATTCTTAAATGCATCATGCAACCGCAATAGAGCTGAATTCCTTCTTCGTGGAGGGACTCATTCAAATAGGGAGTGATCGTGATTCGACCGGTCACTCGCTAGATGAAATCCCCAGCTCGAGAGGCAAACAATAGTCAAATAAAAAAGGGTTGAAACACAACGATCCTCCAATAAAACTCCAGTTCCCAAAGCATGAGCTGAAGTGCAAACTCCAAATCCAGGCTTGTGGAGGGTGGATCCATCCATCCACTACCTCGCCTCTTTCCAGGCCCGAGGAGGGTGGACCCGTCCACCCACGACTTTTCCTCAATCCAGGCCCGAGGAGGATGGGTCCATCCGTCCACGACCTCGCCTTAGTCTTGGCTCAAGGTGGATAGATCCATCCATCCATGACCTCGCCTCTTTCCAGGCCTGAGGTGGGTGGACTCGTCCACCCATGATCTCGCCTTCTCTTTTCGAGCTCGAAGAAGATGGATCCGTCCATCTATGAATTTGCTCACTGGATCAAGGAGGATGTGATCCGAACATCTAAGACCTTGACCAACTTCTTATTCCTAGAGCATGAATAAGATCCAAATAGTTAAACAGATGTGATCGACCGTCTGTCAACTAATTCTAAATTCCCGGAGTGTGAACTAGAGTATAAACATTAATCTAGTATGACCGACTGCTCGTAAAATAACTTATGTCCCTGAAGTATGGATGTGATTCTGAACAATAAGCAGGCATGATCGACCGTCGACATATAAGTCTAATCCCAAGAGTGTGGATGCAAATGCTAGAAAACGGGAAAGTGTGATCCTACCACTCAAACTCGTCACTTAAACTTTGTCTCGACTAAGTTAAATTAAAATTAGTAAAGGTGGAGGATGACTGCCGACTTACTACTACAATTCTTCCTAGAACTGGAGGCATAACTCAAGTTCCAGTTGTTGACCGAGACAGTGCAACGTTGGGACTCGACTTAACGTTTGATTAAGACCCGAGGCCATGACCTTAGGACTTAAAGACCGAACTCGAGTTTGACTTAGAGACTAAGGCTTCACGAGTACATTGAATGGAAATGTGAATGCTTAAGTACTTAAAAAAATAAACGCAGAGCTATGCCAAAAACAAAAAAGAAATTAAATTCATGTTATTTTCAGAAAAGAAGTACAAAATCTATCCAAAGAATTCCTATAAGCAGTAAGCCAGACCCGCATTTATATGTGGCCTATAAAAAGCTAAAGAAAACAAGCTTATTCTAATTGTCAACATAAGAGGAAGTCAAAATTCTGATCTACACCTTCGGTTCCTTGGCCATTTTAACTTTCTTTGTCGTAGATTCGCTCGAGCTACCACCCGGACCTCTTTTAGAACCTTTGCCTCTCGGCTCACTCCAGTTGGCTTGTATCCACCCGAGGGAATCGATGGGGTTTCCCCTTAGGAACTCATGGGGTCCGAAGTATCCTCTACGTGAGGAGCTAGTGGAATGTTGGCACTTTCAACACCAAAAGAATGAGGCACTCCAGTTTCAACTACGATGCCACTCGGAGAGAGCACAAGGATCGGGGTAGGACCAAGGCTCGCCATACCTCCACCAACTTTACGAGGCCGATCGATTTCAACCTTAATCTCCTCCATTATTTGTTCCTCTCTGTCCACACACTCTCCCATTGGGAGACTACTAGTCGGACCAGAGGAGCCCGTGATAATAACATCTTCATCCACGTTAAAGGGCATATCGAAGTTCGGGTTGCTTTGGCGGCTAAGAAGTGCTTCCATCAACTGATCATCAAACACATAGTCGCTGTCATGTATCTCCCCAGCCGAAGAAGTAATTATCAAGATTGTGGCCTCCGTTGTTAATGCCTCCTGCCCATGGTGAACTTCTTGGATTGCAGGAGGGTTGGTCAATGTAGAATCTAAGGCTGAATAAAGATAGGAGAATATATTAGTAATGTACTCTAATAATGTTCCTGCATTTTAAAGAATAAGAGAAGTGTCCAGAATACCTTCCTTAATTGCTCCCGGGTTGGGCCAATATATCTTCTAAGCTATGCTCGATGATCGGAGAGAGGTGTAGCCTGTCGGGGTCATACTCCGGGATGACTGGAGGGTAAACAAAAGATGTGTGCACAGTTTGAGACGTTGGAGGCATTTCAGAAGCAACGACGTGGTGTTCACCCCCAGATCCTTCCCTAGCCTCCTAGTATTTAGCAACCAGATCTTCTCTTCGAAGCGCGATAGCCATATCATGAAGGACTTTAGGCTCATCCCTGATCAACAGTTGAGTTTCGAATTCTAACTCATCAATAGTTGTAACTCCACGGGTCGCCTTTTCATCCTCAATCAGGCAATTCCAGACCTTATATAGTTGAAAGGGATAGTCCTCGCCGAGCTAGTTCAAGTTGCGATTTTTCAGGACATTTGCATTATAAGTGACCAGGAGATCTTCAAACTCACTCTCCATCTTAGCCTCTATAGCCTTTATCTCCCTCTCAACCGTGATGTCGGCTTCTTCGGCCTTTTATTGGCAATATCCCTTTCTCCTCTAAGTTTCACTGCCTCTTCGCAGGCCTCTTAGAAAACTTCGTTGGCTTCATCTTTTTCTTTGATGGCTTCAGTTAGTTTTGCCTTTAGCTCACCAACTTCTTTCAGCGCAGCTCCCATTCCTGAATAATAAGGTGTTACGGTGACCCATCTCTTGCACTAAGTCCATGTGAGTTTTTCTTATGTCTTCCATGGACTCTCTAGCCTCCTCGGCTCTCTAGCCAGCCTCCATCTCAGTTTTCCTTGAAGATTCGAGCTCATTGGTGAGCTCCGCTATTATTGTACCTTTTTGAGAAAGGTCGCCCTCCAGTTTCTCAATCGTTTTGGCTTGCTCAAAGGACACAACCGAGACTCCTTCTTCCATTTTAACGCACTCCCAGTACCGGTTGTATGCGTCATGTACATAATCTTGCACCAATTTTTCTATGTCAATTGGAATCCTCTTTAAGTTAGGAGGAAAGTGGAAACCATCGAAGCAAATGTTCGAGAAATCTTTCTTTAGCTTAGCGATGTGAATGGCAGTTTCTCCCATAGGCTCTATGGCAGTTTGCTCTACGATGGCGGGGACATCTAATTCAATCCTACGGCGTTAATCGCCCGTTTTCTAAGCATGAGATGGCACTGTTTGTTGCGAGGAGTGAAAATATGGCCTGCCGGGGCCAGAAGGTTTCGAAAGCGCTTTCGATGGCGGAGATCGTGACCTAGAACAATGCCTTCTTTGATTTAATCTTTCTTTTCGCAATCGTTGCACTTACGCTCCTGGCTAGAATGATAACCACGACCATAATCTCTCTCGCTCTTATGGCTGTGTGATTCATAATGCAATCCAGATGAACGGCACAAAGAACGGAGTTTACTAAGCATGGATCCCTGCTTAACCACTGTATCTGCAAAACAAAAGGATGGATAAAATTAGTAACCGCCAAAGATTAAGAAGCATGTGATGGAATGCCTTGTGTTGCTATGAAGTGTGTGTATGCATATGCAAATCCCTCAACCGACCGATTATAGTAGCCTTGCTATTGCAGTTAGCTCCCCTATAACTATTGAAGGTAGACCTGTGTCGGTTCTTGATGGGGAATGGAGCCCCTCTACCCCAAGATTAGGGAATGACGATGTTTCATTTGTGATAGGAATATCTGACAACCCTCTCAGTGAACTTTCTATGGAAGTTACAACCAGCTGAGTTGCTTCGGTGGTCTTTTGCCTTTTGATTTTGTCGACTGGAGTTTTGCCTTTTCTCTTTAGCATAGATGATTAAAGGCCCTGCGAAGGCGCGACCGCGAGCTCCTGACCAACTTATGTACCCTCATCGTCACAAGATTCGATGATTATTACACCGGGCGTGACCTGAGCTCCCACGACTAGGGGCACGACAGGAGCCCGTCATCCACCTTGTCTTATAGGGGCCACATTTGGTACCCCCGTCAGCCCTATGCTCTGTCCTCTTTCTATAAGCCCGGTGGTAATCTAATTGTCGTCGGTGAGAACTTCATCTATTTCCCATAACTCAGCGGGCATTGCCTGGAGTGTCCTCACTATCTCTTTAAAATGTGTTCCTTTGAGTCATGGAATAGCAGCCGTGAAAGAGATATGGCAATGAGTTTAGCATCGATTTATGTTACCCAGTTAAGTGACAAACAAGTGAAAATACTCAGGTCTGACCAACCATCGTCTGGCGAACCCTGGTGGGAATTTCACATAGAACCACTATGTTCTAAAGTAGCTCAACTTGCTCCACACACCTGCCACCACTTGGCAATTTCTGGCATCTTCCAGGAAGGAGAGTGACGGATTATCCCTATGACTCTTAACATTGAATAAAAATCCGATCTCATCGGCAGTCGGGGGATGGAGGAGATGCTCCATATATATAATGTATAAGCTTTTGAGTAGTGCATATCCATTAGGATGAAGCCGAGAAGGCATGATTCTTAGAAAAAATAGTATGTCCCAAACGAACTGATTGAATAGGGGCAATGTTCCAGCCAAGCATATGAATCTATTGCATGTAGTGAACCCTTCCGGGGGATTGTGCGCTCTATCTTTTGGTCCTAGTAATCGAACTTCTTCCAAAGATAGCCCGTGTCTAAGGCAAATTCTTTCTAGCATTTCTTTTGTAATATTGGAACGGATGGAATCTTCCGGGTATAATATCACTATTGCTTCCAATAGTTCGTCCGGAGCAGGATTTACTGTATCTTTCGCGACATCCATCCTTTCTATTCTGGGTAATGGAGGACTCCGAACTTCTTGCTGCTCTGAGCTTCCAGGGTCCATAGCTATTGAATTCAGTAAAAATCGTTATTAGGTGGTAAGAAATCCATGTACCCCTCGGTGCAAAGTGAGTGATCGTGTTATGTAGTGACCCTCTCAACCGTGCCATTCTAACTTCGAAGAATGATCCATGTTAAAATTTGTTATGTTTACAAGTTAAAGCTCCATCGACGAGCTTTGAAGGATAGTCATATATGTAGTTTTATGTTAAAGTCCAAATATGCAAGACTAAAGCTCGTTTGGGTTAAGTGTTCGAGTATGCAAGAAACAATGGAATTCATATCCAACATGGTTCACTTTAGATCGTTCCCCTAAATCCAATGTTCGCATCTATCAATGACTTAGGCTGATAACATCTTCGTATCGATCACTGGTACGTATCGTTCACTTCGTATCGATCGCTTCGTATCGATCCAAGGACTATGGTTTTGGATCGATCACACCACATCTCATCCACATCGATACAAATTGCTTCACTCCAGATCGATCATTAAGCCACTATTCTCGGATCGATCATGAAAACTGCTTTCCATTATCTCTAAAGTATTCTAGTCGATTCCATCTCGCATCGATATGTGTTCAAGATAGACTCGGAGTCAGTGACTCCATCGACCCTTTCCGGTTACTCTTCTTCTTCTCCAAACCTCCAAGTTGCCTTTGGCCACAGTCTCAAACTTACTCCAGTCATACTCCGATGCCAACGACACCAGAGATGGACATTGCCATGAATGAAACGGTAAGAAACTCAAGTCTCATCATTTTTAGATTGATTCTATTAATTGATTACCTAGCTCATAGAATCTATGTTGGAGATTAATGGTTTGGTAGTTGATGACGAAAGATATATAGTTCTCCTTTTTATTTGATGGATATGAATTGGCAATAGAAGCAAACTAAAAAATATTCTAAGTACAAAAAGTATCTATACTCATCTGTATCGACCACAAAAATGATTCGTATCATGCTTACATTACCGATTGAAGTGGTCAACATGTCCATCGATATGAAGAATACTACGCATTTGTGTCCAGATCATTCGTATCCATCGATATGAAGTGCATCTGAACTCCAAACTTTCGTATCCATCGATACAAGGTGATCCGGATCCCATCATTTCGTATCCATCGATACAAAGCTTTCCCATGAGTTAACACTTGTAAATCTCGTATCCATCAATACGAAGAACACATTGTAGAACAACCTAAGCCAAACCATATCCATCATTATGGATACACCTTTTATAAATCCATCTCGTATCGATCCTCATCGATACAAAATCAGCCTTGATGCACCCCAAATTGATCCAGGAGAGGATCAATATGAAGAAAGGGATCAAAACAACCATCGATCGTTGTCACAACTCAGGTTTCACATCGATCCAAGAGTGCATCGATACGAATCTTGATTCTAAAGAAACCATCAATCGATGGCAAGAACCTCTTTTCACTAAGACCTATTTTTTTTTAAAAAAGGGAAAAAAGAAGAGAACTTGACAACAACCCATGAATGTACAAGCATGAATGGGAGTCAGGTTGAAACACATGCATGCATGATGCATTAACATTTGATCCTAAAAGTTAACAGGAATTGAATGCTTACCTGGTGACAGCCAGAACTGTCGACAATGAATTGCTAGCACTTGATCTTCAGTTACAACAAAAACTACATGATCATTGGCAGTCTACAACTCAACATTTACACTACTGGAAATCTACCAATGGTCACATCTCTTAATGAAAGGACAACAACTATTCAGCAAATCGGACAAAGCCTTTTCAGAATGAAGATTGCAGCTTTTCAAAGCATGTCATGTTCACACAGGATGTACTTTGAGGGGCAAATGATATCCCACCTTTTGGTAAGGCCATAATACCAGGGACTTGATTAGAGACTAAAGACAATCCGCTCCGGAGATCGGTTATCTACAAGTTCACGATGGATACAGACAAACTTGGTCCGAGTCCATATCGAGCTACAATTAGCATGGTATGACAAGCAAAGCTATGAAAGGAAACATCACAAATTTCAGGTCAACCGGAGTTCGTATGCTCAAGTTATGAATCAATCAAGATCCCTGTTAAACATGTCCATTTCGTATCCATCCATCTGTATCCGTCGTTTCGTATCCATCACCATCGATACGAAATGAACATAACTCCATCACTCGACATCCATCATTCGCACCCATGGGGTTCGAACCATTGTCGATGGACTTCAACACTTCCCGGATCGTGTTGAATATGCGCTTAAATGATTTTTGTTTGATGATAATAAACATATATACATTCGTTTAAATGTATTTGTTAATATACTATTCTATTTTTCACAGATTAAATAAATATTTGTTAAATAAAATAAATTACACAGAATTTGAATTCAAAAAGATATTTTATTCAAACAAATATTTATTACAATTTTGAATAGTATACAAATTCAAGCTCTCACTATTCACTATACAACTTTGGTACAAATTCAATTACATCACTATTTTACATATCATCACCTCACTGCATATCACTCACACTCGTATTTATCTTCAACTTCATTCCAGTTTGAATCCAGCATCTGAGCAATCTGCAAAAATATTTACTAACGCAGTAAAATTGAAAAAGAAATATTTTTGCAATTTAAAAATAAAAGATAATTTTTGAAAATATGATTTGCCTCAGTTATTTGGGTTGTTCGTCATAATTTAAATTTGAATTCATCATACACGAACAACTTGTGACATACACAGTGTATTACTGTATATGCCACAAGGCCGTGCACATCGATATATACACTTGATCGAATCACAGGGACAGGTGAGCACAGGTCAAACCCAAATGAAAAACCGGGTTCAACTCACGTGCAATAACATAAAAATTACGACACGAGCACAAGGTCAAACCCGAGTTTTGAAACTGGATTCAACACAAGGCAACATGACCGAAGGCATAGCAACTGCATAGCGACTGCAGCAGTGACAAGTGCAATTCGAACCAACATGGACAGAAGGCAGTGAAACTCAAAGCAATGATCAAGTGCAGACAAATGAACACATGTCCAAAAGCAATGAACAGAGCATCAACATGGTCAAAACTACAAATATGGAACAAGACCAAAATGGCACTATCAAAGTATGCCACAATAAAGACAGTAAAATGAACAATGCAAAGAAGGCTGCAGTGAAGCATGTACATGAGTGGACAGGACTACAACAGCCAGTGCCAACAAAGAATTAAGTCTCGACCAAAACCAGTTACTCTATACAAGCAACACAATGCAAAACTCAAATCTGGCCAAAAACAAGACAGACCAACACAACAGCCCCAAAACCAAAGATGCAACAGATAATGATGCAGGGAAGACTCGAATGACCAAGTGCACCACTGACCATACAACAACTCAAATATCAAGCACATGAATTCGCAAATAAATTTCAGGTTGAACAAATCATGACCAAAGTCAGATAACAATTAAACCGTTGTGATACAAGTAACATGTGCAGTTTTTTTTTCAAAAATAAGAAAAGACTCAAAGAATCAACTACAAGCCCAATTGGCAACACAGCAGCAACATGCACCAGTAAACCAAGCTTCACAATAAACATCTCATGAATATAAGATGTCGAAGCCACAAAATCAAAGCCTAGTAAACTGCAAGTCTCAATCATTTCAACAAGTACATAGTAAACAAAGACCAAAGTGCATGAACACAGTGAAGACCACAAAGGCAGTGCAACAGTGGTGATGCAGTGGCACATGACTATCATGGTACATTTCAAGTTCATTAGTATATGACAGCAACCAGAGGCAACATCACACAATCGAAGATAACTACAGTACAAAATCAAATACCAACTATCCAAGTACAACATGAACACTATAGGCCGAGGTGAACAATGTAAGGGTCGAAGCCGTGGAAGCATAGCAAAGCCAAAGCCAAAAATCGTCACAGTCAATGATGAATGAGTCAAACTTCATCACAAAGTCAAAAATCAAAGCCGTGGACAACAAAGGATACCCAAGTCAAAGAAAATTGATGCCGTGAACATCAAGTAAGCAAGCATCACAAAATATATACGAAGTGACAAAGTCAGAGAGATCAAAATCGTTCAAGCATAATCATACGGCAGAGATAAAATAATTGACAAATTCAAATCATCAGAACGAACGAGAATATAGGAATTCGATTCCTATTTAAACACAATCATCATCGGCAATTTAAAATCCATCGAGTTCAAGCATCAATCAAAAAGTAAAAAGAGCAAAAAATTACTTACCAAAGCCATCTCGAACTCGATCAAATTCGAAGCCGTCGAAGCAGCAGTGAGAAACGAAGATTTGATCAAGCAAGGCAACACGCAAATTCCTATAGATCGAGCAAATAGCGCAGCTTCGAAAGCCCTAGTTTTGGACAAAGAGGAACAACCATTATCACATACGAGATAAAAGAAAAAGGGCCGGCATAGTGAAATAATAAAAAAAAGGGATGAACTGTTTTAGTTTGGGCCGGCCTTTTTATTTTAAAAGGCTTTAGTTTTTTTTAGGGCTGTTTTTATTTACATTGTTTTTAAATTTGTATTTTCATTTTTTAAACCGTTTCAATTTCTAGTCGTGTGACTAGGGGACAAGCTACGTGGCGTAGCTTGAGAATTCACAACTCGGTAGTTGAGTTGTGGCAGGGTTTTAAGCATAGAGTTAGATTAGTCAATAGCGGGTATAGCGAGTTTACGTGTGTAAGCGAGGGACTACCTAATTTCTAGTAGAAACCTTGGGGGCAGCACGTAGGCAGGGTTTTGCCGAAGCTGGGTAAATTCTGTGTTGTTCTGTTTTATTCTGTTATTTATATTCTGCGATATCTGTGCTGCTATTCTGTGATCTGAATTGAAATTAATTGATAAGCTTCCGCGATTAATTTTTATAATTTACACTATCACCCTATTCACCCCCCCTCTAGGGTGAAATCGATCCTACAAGTGGTATCAGAGCTAGGAACAAAAGCCGTTTTTGTTTTAAATATTTGATTTTACAAAAACCAATTTTTGTTTAAAAATTCGTGTTTCAAAAATCAATTTTTGTTTTAAAAATTCGTGTTTCAAAAAATCGGTTTTTGTTTTAAAAATTTGAATTTTTTAAAATGGCTTCTTTTAATAATAATTTTGAGGGTCGTTCCAATATTATTCCTTCTATTTTTGATGGAACAGATTTTTTGAATTGGAAATTGAAAATGGAATTTTATTTAAAATCTGTTAATATTAAATGTTGGGATATTATTGAAAATGGGTGTGATATAACAGATAAGAAAATTATCTCGATTAATGCTATGGCTATGCATATATTATATTCTCGTATTAATCAAGATAATTTTAGTTTCATTTCTCATTGTGAAAATGCACAGGAAATCTGGAATAGTTTCGATGCAATATATGGTGCAAAAGTCAACAGCAATGAGAAGTCCTCCACAACTGACTCGGTTAAAGAAATGTGCTTAACAGGATTGGTAAATAGCAGTTGTGATAAGGATGATGATGATGGAGCAGCCGAGCTGGCATTAATAATGAAGAAATTCAAAAGGTGGAACCGCAAATACGGAAATCCAGCTCCAAAGCAAAAAATTAAAAAGCAGAATAATCAAAGCACTGGATAACTCGAAAGAACACGGGATCATCTGCAACAAACCCGGTGATATCAAGCCCAATTATCCCCGATTTCAACGCGATTTTGAAAAGAAATCAAAACGGTGTTTTACAGCCACGTGGAATAAAAGCGATAGCAGTGAGAGTGAGAAAGCAGATATGTGCCTTCATGGGAATATAACCGATAGCGACGATGACGAGCCAAGCGAGGTATCAAAACTTACTCACTCTGAATTACTTATTTATTTCCATGAAATAAATGGCTGTTATGAACGACTTAGGGAAAAATATGCTAAACTTGAATCTCAAAAGGATACTTTGATAGAATGCAATGAACAACTTGATCAATTAGTTAAGAACTATCAACGTAGAATCCCTAAATGTGATAAGTGTCCAACATTCGAAGAGGAAATTAAAAAATCAGAAATCAATATAAAATCACTTGAAAATGAAATTTTGATTTTAAAGGAAAATGAAAATATTAGGAGAGAGAATTCTATTAAAAAGTGCACACAATTGTTAAACGAAAATGAATCCCTAAAATCACAAGTCCAACAACTGTCTACTACTTTAGATAAATTTTCAAAAAGTGAAAAATCGTTGAATATGCTATTAGGAAAGCAAACTGTTAATACGGTTAGACAAGGACTTGGATATAATAATTCGAAAATTGTTGCAAGCAATATTAATCAAGTTAATTCTATGTGCACAATTTGTAGAAAATTTGGACACGATCACAATAATTGTTGGTATAGACCCAAACATGTGAAAACTATACCGATTTGGGTTCCAAAAGGCACAAATATAAAATCTCTCAAAGTTAAACAAATTTGGGTGCCGAAGGGAACAATTATAAATAGTTTTGGGTCTTTACAAAATTGTTTTTCAAAATTTTCTGCCACTAACAACCATGGACCTATAAAAACAAATAGGTCACATAAATCTTTCATCGTGTAGGTGTGGTGGCAGGCTAAGGAACAACAACAGTGTACTCTGGATTTTTTGGCTGTTTCAGAAACACAACGGACGACGAAGCAAAGTTCCTTAGCGTAGTATAAAGGTGACAGAATCACAATGGACAACGACGAAAAATATCGTAAAGGTAAAACAGGTAATGGTATGTTTTAAACGATATATTAAATGTGATAATCTGCACCATATTCTGAATTAAAATCAGCCAATATTGAGATTGATGAAAAGATGATGATTTTTGATTCTGACTTATTCAAAATAGTTGGCCAATTATATTCTTATGCCAAAAACACTATAAAAATCTCTAAATTCTTTGAATTACTTCATATATATCATTTTGGATTAAAAATAGTGTTTTGTTGGATAATACATTTGGTTATAATACGGCTAACTCTTTATTCACGGTTTTCTGATTATTTACACGGCTTCAATTCAGATTCAAAAGAATGTCATTTAAATTGTTGTTAAAATTGAGTTTGAAATTTTTGGTGCACACTTCATGGTTTGGTCAATCAAATTCAATTAATGATAATTTTGAGTGAGAGAGAAATTCAGATGCAGATTACACTGGTAATCTAGTTGATAGAAAAATTACTAATGAAACGTGATTTTTGTTAAGACATTTAGTAACTGCATCGTTTTTCAAAGAAAATATCTGCATATTCTTCGTTTCAAATAATTTTCAAATAGCAGAAAATTCTCTTTTAAAACCCCTGGAGAAAATCATTTTTGACCATAGTTTCAGGTTAGTCATTTTTGAAAAATTAATTTCATAATTATTTTTGAATTTGATTTTAAATGACTATTTTGACTAATCTGACTCCCTAATGTTTATCAAAAAGAAAAATAGTGATTGAAAAAGTGATGAGTGTTAATATTGATCAAATATTATGACTTGAGACGGTATAATTAATAAATTTCTTTAGAAATTTAAACAAGAGTTATAAAAAATTTTGTTGGTAAAAATTCCATGACCATCTCTATATCTATCATATTTCTAACAGCCATCACTCATCAAAATTCTATATAGTTTGTCGATATGTGATACTTTAAACAGGAATCGTTCGTTTTTCATTTTCACATTTTAAAAAAAAAATTAATTAATAATAATAATAAATAAATACCAAATTATTCACTCTCATTTAAAAGTCCTCACGGTTATGCATGGGTGAATTACTTGGAATTTGTTATGTGCTTCCATGCTCATTTAAAAGTCCTCACGGTTATGCATGTATGGAACGCATATCAAAAGTTGATTTTTAAAATAAACAAGTTGATTCTAATCCCATTTAAAAGTCCTAACGGTTATGCGTGGTTAGAAGATACTTGAATTCATTTTTTTTAAAATAAAATTGGAATACTACTAATCTCATTTAAAAGTCCTAACGGTTATGCATGGTTAGTAGTTATTCAAATTCCTGATATAAATATACCACAAATAGACACAACTGTATGGTTTTATATGATGATATCATTCCTATCATTCTAAAAGTGGAATATGCGCCTAACAAAATATTTATGATTTTTGTTTGACTTTTTATTGAAATTTAATATTTATATTCAATTGAGTTTTAATGTAGGATTGATATCGATTACTTTATCTCTATTTTCTCTAACACTATTATTCTTTTGCTGATAACAAAAGGGGGAGAGAAAAGTTAAGATTTTGTCAAATAAAATCAAGCAAAGGTCAAATAATTTTCCATTTTGCATCTAGACTCATTTGCATATTTCTATTTGTATGCATATATGTAGGGGGAGTATTGTGTAGAGAGGGAGCATTTAAATAGGGGGAGCAATTAGGATATATCATGATCAAATACATTTAACATATTCAAAATCTTAAATATATGTTTGTTATCATCAAAAGGGGGAGATTGTTGAATATGCGCTTAAATGATTTTTGTTTGATGATAATAAACATATATACATTCGTTTAAATGTATTTGTTAATATACTATTCTATTTTTCACAGATTAAATAAATATTTGTTAAATAAAATAAATTACACAGAATTTGAATTCAAAAAGATATTTTATTCAAACAAATATTTATTACAATTTTGAATAGTATACAAATTCAAGCTCTCACTATTCACTATACAACTTTGATACAAATTCAATTACATCACTATTTTACATATCATCACCTCACTACATATCACTCACACTCGTATTTATCTTCAACTTCATTCCAGTTTGAATCCAGCATCTGAGCAATCTGCAAAAATATTTACTAACGCAGTAAAATTGAAAAAGAAATATTTTTGCAATTTAAAAATAAAAGATAATTTTTGAAAATATGATTTGCCTCAATTATTTGGGTTGTTCGTCATAATTTAAATTTGAATTCATCATACACGAACAACTTGTGACATACACAGTGTATTATTGTATATGCCACAAGGCCGTGCACACCGATATATACACTTGATCGAATCACAGGGACAGGTGAGCACAAGTCAAACCCAAATGAAAAACCGGGTTCAACTCACGTGCAATAACATAAAAATTACGACACGAGCACAAGGTCAAACCCGAGTTTTGAAACTAGATTCAACACAAGGCAACATGACCGATGGCATAACAACTGCATAGCGACTGTAGCAGTGACAAGTGCAATTCGAACCAACATGGACAGAAGGCAGTGACACTCAAAGCAATGATCAAGTGCAGACAAATGAACACATGTCCAAAAGCAATGAACAGAACATCAACATGGTCAAAACTACAAATATGGAACCAGACCAAAATGGCACTATCAAAGTATGCCACAATAAAGACAGTAAAATGAACAATGCAAAGAAGGCTGCAGTGAAGCATGTACATGAGTGGACAGGACTACAACAGCCAGTGCCAACAAAGAATTAAGTCTCGACCAAAACCAGTTACTCTATACAAGCAACACAATGCAAAACTCAAATCTGGCCAAAAACAAGACAGACCAACACAACAGCCCCAAAACCAAAGATGCAACAGATAATGATGCAGGGAAGACTCGAATGACCAAGTGCACCACTGACCATACAACAACTCAAATATCAAGCACATGAATTCGCAAATAAATTTCAGGTTGAACAAATCATGACCAAAGTCAGATAACAATTAAACCGTTGTGATACAAGTAACATGTGCAGTTTTTTTTTTTTCAAAAATAAGAAAAGACTCAAAGAATCAACTACAAGCCCAATTGGCAACACAGCAGCAACATGCACCAGTAAACCAAGCTTCACAATAAACATCTCATGAATATAAGATGTCGAAGCCACAAAATCAAAGCCTAGTAAACTGCAAGTCTCAATCATTTCAACAAGTACACAGTAAACAAAGACCAAAGTGCATGAACACAGTGAAGACCACAAAGGCAGTGCAACAGTGGTGATGCAGTGGCACATGACTATCATGGTACATTTCAAGTTCATTAGTATATGACAGCAACCAGAGGCAACATCACACAATCGAAGATAACTGCAGTACAAAATCAAATACCAACTATCCAAGTACAACATGAACACTATAGGCCGAGGTGAACAATGTAAGGGTCGAAGCCGTGGAAGCATAGCAAAGCCAAAGCCAAAAATCGTCACAGTCAATGATGAATGAGTCAAACTTCATCACAAAGTCAAAAATCGAAGCCGTGGACAACAAAGGATACCCAAGTCAAAGAAAATTGATGCCGTGAACATCAAGTAAGCAAGCATCACAAAATATATACGAAGTGACAAAGTCAGAGAGATCAAAATCGTTCAAGCATAATCATACGGCAGAGATAAAATAATTGACAAATTCAAATCATCAGAACGAACGAGAATATAGGAATTCGATTCCTATTTAAACACAATCATCATCGGCAATTTAAAATCCATCGAGTTCAAGCATCAATCAAAAAGTAAAAAGAGCAAAAAATTACTTACCAAAGCCATCTCGAACTCGATCAAATTCGAAGCCGTCGAAGCAGCAGTGAGAAACGAAGATTTGATCAAGCAAGGCAACACGCAAATTCCTATAGATCGAGCAAATAGCGCAGCTTCGAAAGCCCTAGTTTTGGACAAAGAGGAACAACCATTATCACATACGAGATAAAAGAAAAAGGGCCGGCATAGTGAAATAATAAAAAAAGGGGATGAACTGTTTTAGTTTGGGCCGGCCTTTTTATTTTAAAAGGCTTTAGTTTTTTTTAGGGCTGTTTTTATTTACATTGTTTTTAAATTTGTATTTTCATTTTTTAAACCGTTTCAATTTCTAGTCGTGTGACTAGGGGACAAGCTACGTGGCGTAGCTTGAGAATTCACAACTCGGTAGTTGAGTTGTGGCAGGGTTTTAAGCGTAGAGTTAGATTAGTCAATAGCGGGTATAGCGAGTTTACGTGTGTTAGCAAGGGACTACCTAATTTCTAGTAGAAACCTTGGGGGCAGCACGTAGGCAGGGTTTTGCCGAAGCTGGGTAAATTCTGTGTTGTTATGTTTTATTCTGTTATTTATATTCTGCGATATCTGTGCTGCTATTCTGTGATCTGAATTGAAATTAATTGATAAGCTTCCGCGATTAATTTTTATAATTTACACTATCACCCTATTCACCCCCCCTCTAGGGTGAAATCGATCCTACAGATCGATCACACTCCATTTGACCAGCAGCCGCATGTTTCGTATCGATTGCCTACTTGATCAATACAAAGAGTAGAGCTGATGATCGATACGAAGAAAGGAGTAAAGCATCGATATGAAAAGGAGAGCATCGATTGGATACGAGGGGAGCGGTCAACCCAAAGGAAACGGTCCTTGTGTATGAATTTAGGATCTCCATAAAGCATGCACGTCACATCATCGATACGAATCCATCGATACAAAGGCTTCAGCTTCAATAGCAAACTCAATCTTGGATCGATCATATCTCTCAAACCACCAATCCAAATGCCATGAAATATTCATAGAAGGTTGCATATCATCTCAGAAACGTCCATGATCGATCGCAGCTCAATTGGAGCATTTCCTGATCGATACGAAAGTGATATGGATCGATCAGGAATCGATCGCAAACAACTCCAGATCGATTATGTGGGCCCACCTACGCATAAGAAAGGGTATTTCAAGATTCGAGGCAGATATTTCCTACTTTACACTTATAAATAGCACCTCCATTGCAACTAAAAAAGGACTTTTTATGCTGCTGCTTGGGTTTAGCTCCATTGTAATTTAAGTGTTAATCATTGTACTATTGTAATTTAGTTCATAATTAGAAATAAATAGTAGATCCTTCAAAGTGGACGTAGGCTACAACGTCGAACCATTATAAATTCTTGTCTTCTTTCTGCTATTGCTTGTTTTGGTGTGATTGTTAGATTAGCCTAATTTTGCATTTTATTTCTTCATGCTAATCTCTTCAATTACATCTGAAGAGTATTGCGCCCATTTTTGGTTCAAACAATATGAATAATTATATAAATTTAAATTCCATTTGAAGTATTTATTTGAAATTTCCAAAAGTGAATTTGGAGAATTTTAGGAATAGATGCCTTATTTTGAGTAATGCATGAGAGAATTAGGAAAATATGGTAATTGTTTTGTTTATTCCAAAATGAGGGTAATTTTTTAATATGTATGACGTTTGTTAAGTGAAGAATGGTGTATACGATTTTTGTAAATTTTTTGGTGTATGTATAGTAAATTACGATGTATAAATAGCTTAGCCTAAAATGTAAATCTGTTAGTATATGATGTTAAATTTGAGCGTCTTGATCTAGTTTGAGATAAAGATGGAGAAGAATTTAGTATTTCATGAATAATACTATTACTCGTATGATTAATGGTATGAAATAATAATTGGATTTATATCTTAATTTGAGCATCTTAAGTAATGTTATATTTGAATTTAATATCATAATTTTAAGAGTATGGAATAATATTAGCATTTATACATTTGATTGTTAGACTTCCATTGTATTTCATTGGAAATAATATCTCTAAATTTGGTGATTATCAATAAATTTATTAGTTTACCTTATAAAATAAAATAATTGTCAAATGATATTATGGTATATGCCACATACACTACGAGGCCATTTATAATAAGGTAATAACTAATAATAAAAAATAATAACACGATCATATCTTTGACCCATTCCCTTTCCACTCCTCAAATTCGTAGATCTGATCTTTCACGAAATTATCAAAATCCATAAGTGAATTCCAATCTCGTATTAAATTTCTATTTCCCCCTCTTTCCATGATTATTACACGACCCAGGTTATCACCTATTACGCGGTCATCATCTCTCCCCGTCTAAGAATTATAATCTAGGGGTAATTTTTTTTCCCTGTTTTTCCAAAATTTGTTTATCTATGTAGAGTTTCTGATTCATAAATGAGTAGCACTAAAGGAAATTAACATTGATTTACATCTTATTAATGTTTGTGAATTTCTGTAGACTTCTGTTCTGGCTCAAAACCCTAGTGACTTGACTACACCTTAATCTATGACTTCAGCCTCTACTTAGCTTTTCTAGCTCTTAGTAGGTAATCTAAAATTCAAATTAGCTTCAGTTTGTTGTTTGATCTGCATTTGATTATGTTTGCTGAGTATTGTTGTTTGCCCTGAGTTTATATTTGGTTAACTTGTTTGAGTTTGCTATTTGAATTGATAAAAATTCCTAAAATTAGAATATGGGTAATTCTTTTTATGTAGAAAACGTAAGAATATTGTAGAAAGCTATCATATATGTATGCTACTACATTTTGCTTATGTATAAATACTTATATCTTTCAAACTTCAGCAATAGAAGATGGTTTGATGTTTCTAAATATTTTTGTCTTCATTATGAAACAATTTTTACTCATATAAAGGTAGCAATTATAAAACTATGATCAAGTATACATTAGTGATTGAAGGTGAGGTGTTTATTTTCTTAAAGTGGTCTATCCTTTTTCTTTTTAATAGCAAATTTTGAAAAGAATTTAAATCATTGATTTAGTTGAGATATTCTGTCCAACATGATATTGATTTAGTTGTTTGTAAAATGGGATTGAAATATAATGAAAATGACTTGAATTGTGCTTAAAGAATAAGAATTAATTTGTCCATATGTCGATTAGTAAAAATACGAAGACATAGTTTTTGTCATATGTGAACTTATTGCACATGTCATTTCCTAGTCTAACCGATATATTTAACATACTAGGACAACGACTTGAATTCCCTTGGATTGTTGTGTAATTGTCATCTTACTTTAATTAACAATCAAATTCAAGTAATCTATGATGTTTCCTAAAAGTTGCTTTTATCTAACAATAGATTTTTCATTTTAAAAGTACTTTTATCTATGAAAGTACTTTTACTCAACTATACAATTTTCAAATGCATATTTCATATTCAAACCAATCTGAAAACTATTTGCAGAAACATACAACTGTCTGCATACGTGGAAAAGAGTGATATTTTGTACCTATGTACGTTTTTCAAAAAGCATGAGCACACTACTTGTTAAGATTATAATTTGCATACATGTCCATTGAGGTGTAAAATGACATGTTAAGTAAATAGTTAGAGTTATAAAATAGTCACGATGTGTAATTTGGTTTTTTTAAAAAAAGTGGCTTAAATAGGCAAAAATTCCATTATATTAGAGATAGTTTCATGAGAATGACCTTATTAAGATCCTGGTCTATATCCAGGCACTTCTCAAGAGTTCGATTAATTTGATCATACTGTCTGTAACGACCCGTAATTTTAACATCTTGAAAATGAGATATTTAATTATTTTAAACATTCAAATGTAGAATTTTCAAACTTAAACAATCATGTTTTATATGATAGATAAGAATGGTAAACTTATTTTTGATATTGAATAAAGATTTTGGTTTCCCATTGTAAAATTGGCAAAAGTCGGATTCTGATAAAGTAGGATAAATATTCGAGAAATTTGTTTAAAGGATAAATAATTCCTTTCAAATATATATAACGGATATCAAATTCATTTAATAATAATGGTAATTTAATTTATAATGGTCGATAAATATACAAAACTTGTTTTATAAAATCGACAAATTTCACCGCATATCGATAAATCGATGTCGTACTTTTATAAAAAGTTTAGGATATTGTTTTATATTATTTTATAAGTCAAATATGCTTGTTTTAATTATTTAAAGATAATAAAAAATTTATTTTTTAGTTTGGTTTACATGAATTAATAGTTTAACAAAAATGTCAAAATATGACCGGAAAATGTTTTATCGAAAATCAACGTTTTTTTCAAAATAAGTTGCCACAACGTTATCACATCATTGTTAATATGTTTTAACATATATATTACATATTCTAATAAATAAACATGTTTACTTTTACTAAATATAATTAGAAAACTTCTAGAACATCATTAAGAAAGGTAAGTAAGTGTAACAAAAGTCAAAAGTAAACATCAAATCCAAATCACATCAAAATCCAACAAAATAATTACTTTTCTTTACTTAATCTTTAAGTGACTACGACATAAAGTAAGGATGTGAAAGATGATGTTAAGTATTAAAAAAGTGGAGATTGCTTTAGGTCGAAGTAAGGTTAGTTTGGTAATTTGGTAAGAGGTTTCTTTGGTAAATTTACCACTTTTTTTCTATAAATACCCACTTCCTTCTTCACTTTCATTCATATTTCGTCTTCTTCTTTTCTCAAGCTTCTTCATCTTCTTCCTCTTTTCTTTAATGGCTTCCAAGCCACTGAAAAAAATTATAAAGAAATAATGTCAAAATATTTAAAAATATTCAAAAGAAATCAATGTTTATTCTCTTCAAATCAAACTCCTCTTTTCTCCATATTTTACCTCTTCTTCTCTCGGCCATAACTTCTAAAAACAGAACCAAAATGTAAAAATCCTTCTCTCAAATCATGTATTTTTCCAGTATCTACACCTTTCATGTTGTCCACTTTGTCCAATTCTTGGCATAAATATGTCAAAAATCCACTTCTTCCCAGTGCACTCCAGTTTTTAAGCCAGGGAATAGGTCATTATGTTTTGATCATAACTTGTTCATAACGGATCAAAACAATTTTTTTTAAAACCATATAAAATTACAATGGCTATAACTTTTATGTTGTACACTTTTTCCAATTTTGAGGTTTGTTATACCTAAAACCAATTCTTTGAAATGCATTTTTGGGCTTCTTTTTTGTCAATTCGACAATACCTCTTCTTCATTTATCATATCTCCCTCAAAACAACTTGAAATAAAGTGATTATTTTTGTTAAATTCAAGAGAAAATAATTTTAAACAACCTTTCAGTTAACAAGTTTTTAAAATTTTTAGAGTAAGAGAGTCAAAAACAAGAGAGAAGATGATCTATTTTTCGGGTCTAATTTTGAGAAATCAAGTTCAAAGCTCTACTACTTCTTATCTATACTTTCGGTCAATCTCCATTTCAAGTCTTGAACAAGAATTAGAAAGGAGGTATTCAGGCTTATTTTATTTTTTTTCCAAAGGATGGTAGGAAGTATGTGTTCGATCTTAAAGTTCGACGGAGTGGAATCCAAAATGAGTACAACTCACTCTTTCCGACTCACTGATATTTTTATATAAGTGAGAATAAATATTATTTATGATGATTTATTATTGTTTGGATGATATATGATATATTATATATATTGATTGGAATTTGGATATATACCTGCATATTGAAGCAAATGAAACCCTATACGTTCCCGTGTATGAGCGGATGACCCTATGTACGTGCGTATGCCTCGAAGCGAACATTGTACACATATTCTAATATGTATATTTGTTGCATGTGACAGGTTGGAGGGATCCAACTGGATTCCTCACCAGTCTTGATTATTTATAGATATTGTGATATATTCTGTTATCATATGAAATATGATTTTTTGGATGTCGTGGTTAATGTATTTAGCGTGGTTTCAGCATTGGGTCTATTTTTGGGAATTTAAAAATGTTAAGTGATGATTTTCAAATTAAAAGGATTTTCAAGTGATTGAAAATAGATGTTTTATTAAATTCTGAAGTGTTAAGAAATGAATTTATTTTGAATAAATAAATATTTTAATTTTTATGTTATAAAAATTATGATTTTTGTGAAATATGGTTGAAATATGATTTTTTAAAATATGGAGTTTACTATTTTGTAAACAGTTTAAATTGAAAATTTTGAATTATTATAAACGGTTTATATATAAGATTTATAAAATTGAATTTTAATAAATCAGAATAATGGGATTATAAAGGAATTTTGTAAATGTTTAAAATGAAGTTATAAATGGATTTTATAAGTGAATAAGATATATAATTTATGAAATTAAAAAAAATGAATTTGTAATAAGAGATATATAAGTAACTTATATTTTGGATTTTGGCATATAAATGTGATAAATGGAATTTGTTAATAAAGGGATTTTATAAATGCAAGTTTTTATAGAATATAAATGGAATTTATAAACACAGTTTTATAAACCCGAAATCAATCGAAACAAGTTAAATATAGAAGTTTATTAAAGGAATTTCATCCACGATTTTGGATAGTGGATAATCCTTTAATTAAATGTGCTATAGTAATGAATTGGGTAAGGGGATTATATTCACAATTTTGGACAGTGGATAATCCTTTAATAAAGGTGTAGAAGATTTAGTAAACGTAGTTTATTCACGATTTTGAGCAGTGAATAATATATTAAATAAAATGGATATCTTAGGAAGTATATTTTTAATAGAGTTAAATGATTTGAAGTTGTTTTAAAATGTGTTAAGTAACCAAATCATAGATTTCAACATTCATTGTTGAAATAGACGTTTCGAGAAATATGGAACTGATTGACTATAACATTGTTGTTATAGCAAATGATTTTCGAAAGGAAATGTTTTGTGTAGTATATGGGATTTATATATCTATCTACTTGTCGAATCCCTATACTAGTGATTTTGGATTGTCGTAACGATGTTTTACGTAACATCCGTTTTAACCCAAATAAATGTGTTTAAAGAGAACGTTTTCCTTAACGAATAAAATATATACTTAATCGTGCTTTAAGTATATGTGATATTTTGCAAGTATTGAAAGTAAATTGATTTGTGAATTACTTATTATTAAATAAGTATATAGAAATGTTTTCCAATCTTGAAATGGTTTTGAGATTATATTATTTAAAGATAATTTGAAGTGAATATTTGGCAAGTGAATTAATTAATGAAAGACTAATTAAAAGGGCCTAGTGATTGCATATAGTGCTGAATATTTGTTTGTTGCTTCGATGGTTAAATAAATGACTTTCAAATTTGGCCAAATTTTGGTTCCTCGACTTGATGTGGGAACTATTTAGTCGTACATTTAGTACGTAGCCTTCTGTGTAGGCTTGATTACCGTTTATGTTGAGGATGTTGATTCGTGTAGTGTGGAGTATTACTCCAATCTATCGAGCTTCCTTCTTGGCCCGAAGGATAGCAAGTTGAAAGTTGACGACATGATAAGTCTATGAGACTTAGTTTCTGTGTGAGGTTGAGAAACGCTTTTGCGTTGTTGGTGCAAAGAGACCGAGATTGGTTTATCCGAAAACCACTTTGAACCAACGTATATGCATTCGATTGTGTAGGTTATTGATGATATTGATATTCAGGATTTTCATAGAGGGGGACTTCTTATTGATCATTTGGGGTTAAAATCCCAATACACATATAGTAGCAGTGGTCTCTTCATTATGAAATATCCAATGCAAGGACTATTCGCTACTGATCCTAGAGATTTTCCGACAGGATGTGGTAGGAAAGTACCTTCGGTTTTTCCTATTCTTAGATAACTCGTATGGATGTTTGTCTAACATTTCTTTTTGGGTCGGACATGTGTGGTTTATTGTCGATTCAAAGGGTATGGATTTACGGGTCGCCACAGTTGGTATCAGAGCTTAGATTTTATATATTCCTACGCTTTGATGTGTACTCATTATAGATAGGGACAGTAGCACCCTAGATTTAGCTTGAGTGTATTGTATATATGAGCGTATTTGTTAGTGAACATAAAAATGTTTTATATTGTATTTGCTTGTTGGTTGAGCTGTTTGTGAATTCTGGTTCGTATACGGGACGCTATATTATCGATAGGGATTTTTAAACACTTAAACGAGGCAAGTCGACATAGTATCATTTTAAATTGGGTAAATGAAATACTTTTACCTCGATTATATTTTATGCATGAAGGAAGTAATTTTTTAAGAAATTATTAAAATGCATATAAATTGATTGTTTGGTTGATTGAAAATGTGAATATATATAAGTGAATAAAAGTTGTTTGAATAATCTAAATAAAAACAACAGCTGCAAAAGGATAAATTATATAAGCAAACGAATTATAAGTATGGAATTATAATTAAATGATTTGCAATTGTCAAATAATCTTATATATAAGAAATGGAATAACATGAATATATTTATAAATATGAGTTATAAATAAAAATGAATTTAAACTAAGAATTTGAAAATTTGAATTCTATTTATTTTGGAAGTTATTTTTCAAAAGTAAAAGAGATTATATTATTATAAATCTAAGTAAGATAAATAAATTTGAAATGATCTTTTATAAGTGAAGTAAAATAGTGATACTATATAAGTAAAATATTTATAAATGTGATTTATAAATAAAAGGATTTTTAAAAGAATATAAAACACTGAATTCACTGCTGTTGCTGGGAAATAATAAGGGTGATGACTGCAGCATCGTCAGTATCATTTTCGAGTTTCTATATGATTGATTTGCTACCAATAGTAAATTGAAAATTGAAATTTTGTTGTGATAAACAAATTTGAATTTAAAATCCAAGTTGAAATTAATAAATATATGTAGAAAAAGTTTTGAACTTATAGTATGAGATAAAAAATTTAGCTTTGGTAAAGTTGAAATAAATTTGAGTTAGCATAATAAAATGTATGATTTGAAATATAACTAAAGGAGAGTTAAATAAATTGAATCGAATTTGAACTGGATTAGATAAACTATTGGAATGAAAATTAAACGTAAGGGGTAAGTGATTATATAATATGAATTTAGAAGTTTAGACGATTGAGTTGTATAACTTAGAAAATGGGAAAATGCAAGTAAAACTAATTTTTAAAATGGTTGAACAATTTTGTTAAGAAAAACAAAATCTAAATTTGAATAAGTGATATGAAATTTGACTTAAGTTAAATAAAATAGATTTTGAATTAAATTAGTAGTGAACTTAGGTTGTATAGTGGAAGTAAATGCAAGTGAGAGTGAAATGAAATTTAACTTAAGTAGATTGATAATGGATATGCAAAGTAGAGTTGAATAATAAGAAATTAATAAAGTGAAGTGATGAATATGAAAATTATATAATGAAATTCAACTTTAGTTGTAAAATGAATTAGCAATCGAATTAATGAATGGATTTGAAAACTTAGAGAAGTTGTTATAAGAAGTCTAGCCAAATGATTTTGGGAAAGTTAAACATTTAAGTGATTTTGGTAATCTAGTTTGAACGAGTTGTTTTGAAAAGTTAATGGATTTTGTGACTTTTTCTTACTTGGTAATTTCGAGGACGAAATTCTTTTAAGTATGGGAGAAAGTAACACTCATACTATTAACACCTTGAAAATGATATATTTAATTATTTCAAATATTCAAATGTAGAATTTTCAAATATAAATAGTCATGTTTTATATGATAAATAAGAATGGTAAACTTAATTTTGAATTGAATAAAGATTTAGGTTTCCCATTGTAAAATTGATAAAAGTCGAAATCCGATAAAGTAGGATAAATATCCGAGAAATTTGTTTAAAGGATAAATAATTTCTTTTAAATATATATAATCGACATCAAAATCATTTGATAATAATGGAAATTTAATTTATAATGGTTCGATAAATATATAAAACCTGTTTTATAAAATCGATAAATTTCGTAGCATATCAATAAATCGGTTTTGTATTTTTATAAGAAGATTTGGATATTGTTTTATATTAGTTTATAAGTCAAATATGCTTGTTTTAATTATTTAAAGATAATAACAAATTATTTTGAAGTTTGGTTTACATGAATAAATAGTTTAACAAAAACGTCAAAATGTGACCGAAAACGTTTTGTCGAAAATCAACGTTTTATTCAAAATAAATTTCCGCAACTTTATCACACCTTTGTTAATATGTTTTAACATATATATTACATATTATAATAACTAAAAATGTTTACTTTTACTAAATATAATTAGAAAACTTCTAGAACATCATTAAAAAAAAGTAAGTTTAAGAAATGTCAAAAGTAAACATCAAATCCAAATCACATCAAAATCCAACAAAATAATTACTTTTCTTTACTTAATCTCTAAGTGACCAAAACATAAAGCAAGGATGCGAAAGATGATGTTAAGTATTGAAAAAGTGGAGATTACTTTAGGTTGAAGTAAGTTTAGGTTGGTAATTTTGTAAGAGGTTATTTTGGTAAATTTACCACTTCTTTCTTTTTCTATAAATACCCACCTCATTCTTCACTTTCATTCACATTTCTTCTTCTTCTTTCCTCAAGCTTCTTCATCTTCTTCCTCTTCTCTTTAATGGCTTCCAAGCCGTAGAATATATTTTTTAAAGAAATAACGTCAAAATATTTAAAAATATTCAAAAGAAATCAATGTTTATTCTCTTCAAATCAAACTCATATTTTCTCCATATTTTACCTCTTCTTCTCTCGGCCATAACTTTTTCAAAACTGAAACAAAATATAAAATTCTTTTTTTCAAATCAAATATTTTTCCATGGCTACAACTTTCATGTTGACCACTTCGTCCAATTATTAGTATAAGTATGTCAAAGATCCACTTCTTTCCAGTGCATTATCTGGCTCATTTTTTAAGCCAGAGAATAGATCATTTTATTTTGATCATAACAAACCCAAATTAAGAAAAAAAATTAAAACCATATGAAATTTCAGTGGCTACAACTTTTATATTGAATACTTTTTCCACTTTTGAGGTTTTTTATACCTGAAACTCAATTCTTTGAAGTGCATTTTTGGACTTTATTTTTGTCAATCCGACAATACCTCTTCTTCATTCTATCATATCTCCCTCAAAACAACTTGGAATCAAGTGATTCTTTTTTTTAATTCAAGAGAACAGAATTTTCAACAACTTTTGAGTTAACAAGTTTTTCAAATTTTGAGAGTAAGAGAGTCAAAAACAAAAGAGAAGATGATCTATTTTTTGGGTCTAATTTTGAGAATTCAAGTTCAAAGCTCTACCATTCTTCTCCATACTTTCAGTCAATCTCCATTTCAAGCCTTGGCCAAGAATTAGGAAGGAGGAATTCAAGCTTATTTTCATTTGTTTTCCAAAGCATAGTAGGAAGTACGCGTTAGATCTTAAAGTTCTTGCATTAAAGTTTGACGGAGTGGAATACAAATTGAATACAACTCACTCTTTCTGACTCACTGATACTTTTATATAAGTGAGAATAAATATCATTTATGATGATTGATGATTGCTTAGATGATATATGATATATTATATATATTAATTGGTATTTGAATATATTCCTATATATTGGAGCAGATGAGACCCTATACGTTCCCGTGGATGAGCGGATGACCCTTTGTACGTGCCTCTGCCTAGAAGCGGACATTGTACACATTTTCAAATATGTATATTTGTTGCAGGTGACAGGTAGGAGGGATCCAATTGGATTCCTCACCAGTACTGATTTTGTTTACAGATATTGTGATATATTCTGTTATCATATGATATATGACATTTTAGAGGCCGTGATTGGTGTATATGGTGCTGTTTCAGCATTAGGCCTATTTTTGGGAATTTAAAAATGTTAATATGATGATTTCCAAATTAAAGGATTTTCAAGCGATTTTGAAAATAGATGTTTTATTAAATTTTGAAGTGTTAAGAAATGAATTTATTTTGAATAAATAAATATTATAATTTTTATGTTATACAAATTATGATTTTTGTGAAATATGATTGAAATATGATTTTTTGAAACATGGAGTTAACTATTTTGTAAACAGTTTAAATTGAGATTTTTGAATTGTTATAAACGGTTTATATATAAGATTTATAAAATTGAATTTTTATAAATCAGATTATAAAGGAGTTTTGTAAATGTTTAAAATGAAGTTATAAATGGATTTTATAAGTGAATAAAACTTATAATTTACAAAATTATAAAAATGAATGAATTTGTAATAAGAGATTTATAAGCAACTAACTTATAATTTGGATTTTTGCATATAAATGAGATAAATGGAATTGTTAATAAAGGGATTTTATAAATGAAAGTTTTTATAGAATATAAATGGAATTAAAAATACTTTTTATAAATCCAAAATCAATTGAATTTGATAAGTTAAATATAGAAGTTTATTAAACGAATTTCATCTACGATTTTGGACAGTGGATAATCCTTTAATTAAATGTGTAATAGTAATGAATTGGGTAAAGGGATTACATTCACAATTTTGGACAGTGGATAATCCTTTAATGAAAGTGTAAAAGTAATGAATTTAGTAAACGTAGTATATTCACGATTTCGAACAGTGAATAATATATTAAATAAAATGGATATGGGTAGTGGTAATTTTAAATGTTGTTAAATGATTTAAAGATATTTTAAAATGTGTTGAGTATCGAAACCATATATTTCAACATTCATTGTTGAAATAGACATTTCGAGAAATAAGAAAATGATGGACTATAACACTGTTGTTATAGTAAATGATTTTTGAAAGGAAATGTATTGTATAGTATATGGAATTTATATATCTATCTACTTATCGAATCCCTATACTAGTGATTTTGGGATATCGTAATGATGTTTTACGCAACATTCGTTTTAACCCAAATAAATGTGTTTAAAAAGAACGTTTTCCTTAAAGAATAAAATATATACTTAATCATGATTTAAGTATATGTGATATTTTGTAAGTATTGAAAATAAATTGGTTTGTGAATTACTTATTATTAAATAAGTATATGGAAATGCTTTCCAATATTGAAATGGTTTTGATATTATGTTATTTAAAGATAATTTGAAGTGATATTTGGCAAGTGAATTAATTAATGAAAGATTAATCAAAAGGGCCCAGTGATTGCATATAGTGCTTAATATTTGTTTGTTGCTTTGACAGTTAAATAACCGGCTATCAAATTTGGCCAAATTTTATTTTATCAACTTGATGTAGGAATTATTTAGTCATACACTTAGTACATAGCCTTCTGTGTAGGCTTGATTATCGTTTGTGTTGAGGATGTTGATTCATGTAGTGCGGAGTATTACTCCAATCTATCGAGCTTTCTTCTTGGCCCGAAGGATAGCAAGTTGAAAGTTGGAGACGTGATAAGTCTACGACTTAGTTTCTATGTGAGGTTGAGATACGCTTTTGTGTTGTTCGTGCAAAGAGACCGGGATCGGTTTATCCGAAAACCACTTCGGACCAACGCATATGCATTCGATTGTGCAGGTTATTGATGATATTGATATTCAAGATTTTCATAGTGGGGGACTGCTTGTTGATCATTTGGGGTTAAAATCTCATCTCAATATACAAATAGTAATACTGATCTCTTCATTATAAAATATCTAATGCAAGGACTATTCGCTACTGATCCTAAGGATTTTTCCGATAGGATATGGTAGGAATGTACCTTCGGTTTGTCCTGTTCCTGGATAACTTGTATGGATATTTGTCTGACATTGCATTTCTAAAGATTACGTACATTGGTTTTTACAAACGTACATCAGTGACGACGGAGAAGACAACTTCTATTAGTTTAACACCATCCTTGAGACGTATGAGCTTAAGGGTTGTATTTTGTGGAAGGCAATTAGTAGTCTACGGAAATGGCCGTGTGGCATCCATATTGATGTGATATGTGATTTGTGAAAGGTAATCGTTACCTCAGGCCTCATCGATCGAAAATGACCAAAACAGGATTAGATGCAGCAAGGCTAAATAGGTCGCTCCCAAGTAGGGTATGATCGTCCTATTTAGATATATTTTTACATGCTATGATGTAGTGTATCTGATTATTATGGTTTGTATGCTAAAGGGCCCTCAGTAAAGGTCAGTAACGACCGAAGGATGAAATATTTGGTACCATCTAGTTATAGAGGTGGGTCGGTCTTGTGTTGGTAGAGGGTAGATGTTCTATGCCTCGGGACATCCATCTAGAGGTGTACCCATCAGAAGGTAGTCCCTTCACCTGGTTATGTATGGAAATCCAAACTCCACTACGTATTTGCTATTTTGATTGTATTACCCATTTTGGGCTATATGCTGGAATTTAATCAACGTAAAAATTTCAGTTATGATTAATATTATTTGTATACTGACACTTTCGTAATATAAGAGGATTTGATATGAAATGTTTTAGTTATCGTAAGGTAAAAACATGTTCGTGTTTAAGTGTGGGCTTATCTTACGAGATACTTTTGTTTTTATAAAGGAAAAGTTTGGTAATTTAATAAATTCAGTTGAGTGTGTTTCTCACGATGGTTACCATACTGATTCGGGCGTTCTTCTCATTCAATGTTCGGGTTAGACCGAGTATATTTACAGATTCAGTTTTGGTGTTTTTGGAGCTTCAGCGGAGAGCTGGAGATCTTCGTTCTCGTATACACGTATCTATTTTGATTATTCGTTGTGCTCAGTTGTTGTATATTATTGATAGTTGTGAGGACATGTTATTATAACTGTCCAAGCTGATAACTATTATTTGATTGTTGAACTCTGATTGATGTATGTATATATACAGTTTCTGTTTTGTAAAGATCCATGATATGGTATTATATGTTTTTCGCTGCATTGTGAGATTCTGTATTATTCTGTTTGGTTCTGTCTTCTCTCTTTCTTCTCTTCTTCTCTCTTATTTTCTTTCTCTTAACTTTCCCTCGGCCTGTGCTTTTTGGGTCGGACATATGTGGTTTATTGTCGATTCAAAGGGTACAGATTTGCGGGTCATCACACTGTTAGTGCAATGTGACTAGAGTTCTTATTACATCTTCTTTGATTGCTTCGGCAATTCTGACACAATCATTTACTGCATAAGTAGTTTCTTCTACCTTGGAAGCAGCATTGTTCTTTAGTTCTTGAACTGTGATTGGTTCTTAAAATCCTTGTATCCCATGTTTGCATTTTTCGATTTTGTTCCTACATCCGAATCAAAGTCAACTGGATTATCGATTTTCTGCTTTATTTCCACCTTTGGCCTTTTTTAGATTAACTTGTTTACCCTGGAAACTAAAAGAAAGGAAAGTCAAAGAAAAAAATCTAAATGTTGCTGCTATAAGATCACTTAATAAGAAAACCGAGACATTTGTATTCACTCAAGGCATATGGAAAATGATAAGTTAGTCTGAAGTGTATGCCTCAACTATGAATTCGGAGGATAAAAAGAAAAGAGAAAATTGTAAGAGATGATCCGCCTTATGGTTTTGATATTGTTAGTAAACCTGCAGCAAAACTAAAAAAAAGACTAGCTTGAATGACAAACATAAATTTCATATGACTTTAAATGAGAATATGATAACTTATGACAAGAAAATGGGAAGGATTAGGATTTGTCTCTTCTTTTTCTTCTTCTTTTTGTTACATTGAGAAACACAATTACCATGCATTTACGCTATTACTTTATGCAAATCTAAAAATAGCTGAATGGCTAAGGTTAGCTATAATAAATTACTGGACTACAATATGAATATAAACGAGATTTTAGAACAATGGTCATGAGTTCTCCACTATTGAAACTCAACCAAAACTGTTGTGTCCTATAAAAATTGTTTTAAAGAGTGACAGTATATAATGATTCATCAATTTCTGGAGAAAAAAGGAGGGAAACAATTTGAAAAAAAAAAGAAAGAAGGAAGAAGGGTATTACTTGTAGCATTGTAGGAAATTCTGCATTATGTTCCACCTCTACATAATAATAATGGTTGTGGCAATAATGATAACAGTTCATAAACACGCTGCATCAACAAAATAAACATGCAAAAACACATTCGAACACTGTTTTAAACAAGATTAAACAGTATAATGAGTAAAATATAAACACTAGACAAAAGTTACAAGAATTTCAAGTATACATCTTTTTTTCTATGTAAAACCAAAGGAGCTAAAGAAGCTATTTTAGAATTTTTCAACCATCTGCTTATGGTTGATTTTCTGTTAAATAAAAAGCGAATGTTGTAGAAAAATATAATATCTCCAACTATTACCCAAATTGGCTTATTTTGAGCATGATTATAATTGAGCGTATGGTACAAAACAAACCACTTTTTTTGGATATGATATCGTATTCCATTTTCATGATACAAATCCTTCATACTGCAAATTGAATAAGTAGAATATCATCTAAGCATTAAAATAGTGTTTTAAGATTGAGATATCCAATCTTATTTATTAAATGGCAATTTGTATTATTTAAATATATTATATATTAGTAGTACTACTTTACTTGTATCAATTTATTTTAATATTCAAAATTCATTGTATTGTAGGATTATTATAATAGTGGATCATCGATTGTGGGTGTATCATAGAGTTTGTGATGGTTTTTTAACTCAAGAATTTTATAATGTATTGGAAAATTTGTTAATTTTGCATTTTCCCAAGCATTATCAGAGAGAGTTGTCAGATGTCCATGTGTGAAATGCGATAATAGAAAATTTCAAAATAAAGAGGTTATGATAGAGCATTTGCTACGAAAAGGGTTTACTTCGTATTATTTACATTGGATATATCATGGGGAGGTGGATACTGAAGAAACGTTATTACCAAAATCTTCACATAATAATGTCAATATTAAGCCGTATAGGGAAATGCTTATGGATGAAATTAGTGAAAATCATGTCCATCAAAATGAAGAATTTGATTACATAAATGATGAAACACCCAATTCTGAAGCTAAAAAATTATTTGATATGTTGAGAGTTGTTAATGAGCCTTTATATGATGGTTGCAAAACAGAATTAGTATTGTCAACATGTGTGGATATGATGGTATGAAAGGCCCAAACAAGATTGACACGATCAAGTTTTAGTTATGCTAGTTCCATGATAAAAAACTTTTTGCCAGAAGATAATAAATTAAATAATAATTTTTATGAGACGAAAAGATGTTGAAACCTTTTGGGACTTGGTTATGAAAAAATTAATGTATGTCATAATTTTTGCATGTTATATTATAAAGAGAATGAAGCAAAGAATTTTTGTGATATTTGTAAAGAGCCAAGATATAAGTCTTCTAATTCTACTGGTTGTAGGAAAAAAAATATAAGGTACAACTACATTATTTTCCTATCATACCACGTTTAAAAAGACTGTTTATGTCTTCAAAGCACGCTAAAGACATGATATGACATTATTACAATCGTTCCACCGATGGTAAATTGGCTCATCCAGTTGATGGTGAGGCATGAAAGCATTTGATCAATGTTATCTTGACTTCGCTAATTATCCATGAAATGTTAGGCTTGGACTTTGTACAGATGGTTTTAGCCCATTTGGTACTCGATTAATTACTTATTCATGTTGGCCTATGATTTTGGCTATGTATAAATTGCCACCATCGAAGTGTATGAAGAAACCATTCATGTTCTTAAACATGATTATCCCAGGTCTAAAATGTCCAGGAAAAAACTTGGATATTTTTCTACGACCTTCGATTGATGAGTTGTTGGATTTATGGCGCGATGTAATAGTTTACAATGTGCATAGAAAAGAAAATTTTCTTTTAAGAGATGCACTGATGTGGAGCATTAGTGACTTTCTAGCTTATGGATTGTTGTCCGGTTGGATTAGACATGTTAGATTAGCATGTCCTTGTTGTATGGAGCAAACAAAATCCTTTACTCTTGAGAAGGGTGGTAAACCTTCATGGTTTGATGGTCATTGATGTTTCCTACCATTGGACCATCCATTTAGGAAACAAAAAGACAAGATCAGGAAGAATAAAATTGAATTAGATAGTGTTCCAGTCCAACGTTCTGGCGATGAGTTGAAAAGTATTGCGTCATAATTTCCTTGTATTGCATCTGGGCTTAAATCGGGAAATAAAAAAATAGCATGCTTTGGTGAAACACACAATTGTCTTCATAGAAGTATATTTTGGGACCTTTCGTACTGGGAGTAATTTGATTTGTCATGCCATAGATGTAATGCATGTTGAGAAAAATGTTTTTGACAATGTATTTGAGACTCTAACGAATACCGATAAAATAAAGGACAATTTAAAAGCTAGAATTGATCTTGAAATGGTAAAGATAATTAGGAATTGACAATTGTTAATTTTATTTCAACCAATTGTGATGGTAAAACTAACTAGGAAATGTAATTGTAGAGCTTAAATTGGAAATAACTGTAAAGTTTAATAAGGAAGAAAATAAATGACCATATGAATGTAAATTCCAATTGATTGGACTAATAAATGTCAAAAAAAGGAATAATATATGTTTCTTTACTAAATAAAAAAAATCACATGTTTATTTATTTGAAATGTTGGTAGCTGAAAATTTTATTACAAAAATATGAAATTAATAACATTTGGTTTGTATACAATATTTCCGTAAATATATTAAATTACTATAAAAGGGAATTAAATTATCTCATTCACTTTTACCTTAGAAATCAATGACAATTAATGTAAGTGGAATCTTTTAATTAAAAAGTGGGAAGACGTTAATTTAAACATATATTGAAATAAATTGGATGATTTGTTTCCAGCTAATTCAGTTCATGTTTCAAAATTTAATGCTAGTTTACTACATATATGTTTATACCTAAATTTAAATTTACGTTTTAGATCCAATTAGATCATGAAAAAAGACTATTTAGGTTTGAAATCTCATACGTTAGTAAATTAAATGTTAATAGGAGATGATAAAGGGGGTAAAATAAATTTACACTTGACTATTTCCTTTTCAATTAGACTTTGTTAGATCTTAATTGCAACGTAACTTACCTTTCCATTTTCACCATTCTAATTTACTCTTACATTCACTGCCTCCTTATGTGGATTATTTTTATACTTTTTATTTATAAATGTAAACTACAAGTGGCGATAAAGATGTACATATATATATTATACACCTGTTTATATTACCTTGTTTACGCTATCGTATTTTTGAATGTATGTTAATGCATTCCTTGTAAAACATTCAATCGAAATGTTAACATGTTTGTTTAATTCCCAATCTAATCACAAAGAGGGAGAAATAAAAAGTTCTTAATGTTGTATATTCTTTTAATTTATGACACAAATTTGTGTAGAGAATTTATTTTCATTTACCGTGCGTTAATTAAATCTTTAAAGGATGTTAACTTTGGTATGTTTAATGTTAACAAAATTAATTAAGTAAACGATTGTTTTTGAAATTTGAATTCTAAAAGTTTGTTTACAGTATATAGTTGGTCCATTCATTCCCTTTCTAATTAATAATTGCCGCATTCTTTTCATTATTTCTCCATTTGTTCCATTACTCCATTCCATTTACATTGTCCGAAGCTTTTTGATTTAGCAAACATGAACTACTTTCCATATTTTTAATTCTTTCTTTTACCAATTTTTAATACCTACTACTTTTAAAAAGCTGTTCATTTTTACTATATTTCAATACCAAGTTTGTACATATTTACTTTATTTTTTTCGTTCATTTTCCAACTTCATTTTCTGAAACATCATTTCATTTATTTCTAATTAATAGCGGCCTCTCTTTTCAAATCTCTTTGGCTCTAAGCCTAACTCTAACCTTATAAATAAGATATGATGCAAATGAAACACCAGCCTTCGTTCTAATCTTCTTCTTTTTTTTCCTTTTTTTTCTTCTTCAAATCTCCTTATTATCTCTCATTTTAATTTTTCATGCCTCTTCAAATATTTTTCTTCTTAAATTTTCTTCTATTCAAACTTTCTTCTTTCCTTTCAAATCTTGATCTTCTCTTCCATTTTTAGTTCTTCTTATTTTGATCCTTTTCTTTTCAACTCTTCTTTTTCAAATCTTCTTTTTTTTCAAACTTTTAAAAATTACATACATATATACATTAATAAAATAAGGAGGAAAATTAAAGTAAATCAAAATAAAAAAAATTACGGAACAAAACTAGCAATCAAGAAGGAGACTAAAGAAATATAGAGGAAGCTATTGATTAGAAGTCTATTTTTTCTAGATTCCTATAAAGGTGAGTGTTTTAACTCACTCATAACTTCTAAAATTTCTCATGTTTGTTAAATTGATTTATGATGTGATTAGAAATTTATTTATGACTGTTTGGCATATTTTGAATCATCGTCTTAGTTTATTTGAATCTAGTTGGATAAAATTGTTATTTAATTAATTATTGAATATAAACTACTAGTAAATCCCTGTTATTTATTATTTGATCTATATCGATGTTGTTGATTGAATTGGATGATGATTGTTATAAATGTTTGATGATTGATATTGGATGAATGGATGTTGTATTTTATATTGTTATAAACTGCAAGTTGTTATGGATTTTTATTTCATATAGGATTGCGGTTTGAAATGATATATAATCGTATTTATATTTTAAATTACGGATTGAAATGATAAATATCTGTATCACTTGGTCATAGGATAGAGAATTATATACAGACACCGTGATCTATATATAAAAATATTTTGAAATGATTTCTATGGTTTTGTAAAGAAATATATGGTTTTAGATAAATATTGATTTTTGATATTATATAAATGTTATTTTATCCTTGATTTTAAGCTATGTATAATATGTTTTAATATAGAATAAGCTTAATAATAAGTTTGATTTTCATTGAAGATAATATGGTTAAGTATTTAAACTATATCTTAAAATAGAGTTTATAATGATTTAAATAAAATTAAGTTTGGAAGATAAATTTGAGATTTATTTGAAATTGAGTTTATTTAAGAATTAAACTCAAATAAGCTTGATGTGAAATTTATTAAATATGAAATTTTAGAAGGTATGATTTTTATAATTTGATTTTGGTTTAAGATGAATTAAATGAATATTTCAAGTATAAATAAATTGAAGGAAATATCTAGTTATTTGTAATTTGAGTTTTATTTAAATGATAATGGATTTATGACGTAAATATTTCAAAACTAAATAATAGAAACTGAATTGCTGAATCGTAATTACCAAACTTAGTTTTGAAATTATTGAATACTTAAAGTTTGAAATATATAGAATTTGAAGTGGGTTATTTTATGGATCAAATCTGGTTTGAAATCGATAAATTTGGGATAATTTATTTGGAAACTAAATTGAATTGAAATTTATGATTTGGGATTTGTTTAAATATAAAATGTAGAAATTCAAGTTATGTTAGATTTGAGTTGTGAAATTGAAGAAGCTATTTTATTACATAAAGTATTTTAAATATTCAAACCATTTAAGTGGTGGAAGTTATGTTCAAAGTTATGAGTTTCAAGGTACTATAATTTGAAAGTGTTATATTCAAGTGTTTGATTTCGAAATGTTATACTTTGAAAGTGTTATGATTTTAGAAAGAATATATTTGAAATGAAAATGATATTGTATTGTTTCGGTATTGAAAGGTAATGATATTTGGTTTTAAAGTATAAACTATTTTGAAAATGACTACAGTGTTATAATAACATTTGGTTGTTAAAGAGACCGGGATCGGAAGTTGTCACACTCTCTGCCAACTTCGAAAATCACTTTAACAACCGTGTACGCGGTGGAGATTCCAGAATGAAGTAGGATGGTGGCGGCGTTTCCTTTGAGGTATATACGTGGACCCGACTCCCGTGAGTTGCATAAGGTGGCTAAAACAGGAGCACTTACGGGCCAGTGTGGTAGCCCCTCTTATCGGACACACTCCTTCGATACCATTCTATTACTTTGTGATTGATTGGGGCCCTTTGATTTTTTTGGGGGTGTGGCTCGACGTAGGCGGTAGCTGCGCGCTATACGTCACCATCAGTCCGAATGCGTAGTTGGTATATCTACCCTGGCATTGTCTTGTTGTACCGTGTCGCCTACCCTACGCTCCTTGTACGAATTTGGTTTTCTCCCGTAGCCCGTGTGGTAACCTCTGATGGCTTTCCGATCAGGAGGAACCATGATACATGATGAACTAATGGGACTATTACATGGTAAGGGCTATATGGGTAACCCCTTAACGCTATTTAAAAGTAAGTTTATTTTACTATTAGACATTATTATGATAGTGTATATTACTATATAGTAAATAGTTTAATGGATTCTTAGGAGATGTGAATCCCGAGCATCTCTTAAGTTACCGCACTCACGTTAGACACTGGATAGGAGATGTCAAACCCCGTAAACATCTCTGACGTCGTTCCACTCATATTTTACCGTTGATTTAACTTACATAAGATATTTTAGTTCTAACTCGAGTGTTTTGTCTTTTCAATTCGTTCGGGTCGGCCTTTGCATTTCAGGGTCTGAAGACTTTATTTCTGGAGGATGAAGACGAAGATTGTATTACTATTATTTATTATACTATTCCACTACATTCATACTCTTCCGCTGCATTATTTATTATTCTCTGCTATGTGTAACTCTGATCTGTGTTGTATAAGTATAATCAAATGTTTTGTAAAACAACTTCACGAACTGTTATTTGATTATTATATTTTGCCATTACGCTGTGAGATTCTGTTTTGTTTTATTTCTTTGCTTTTCTTATTCACCCCAATAACAATCCACCATTATGTATGGTTTGAGTCTGACGTGTGTGGTTTATCATCGGTTTAAACCATACAAAAAGGCGAGATGTTACACAAATCCACTCTCATATTTTTGTAAACCAACAGAAAAATAATCTATGATCTCTATTTTTGATATTAAGTGGAAATAGTTTGTATTTATCATAAGTATAGTTTATTTATGTTATTAATTAACATATCTTAAACCATCAAACTTTAATACAACAAATAAAACCACTTGTCAATTCTCATGAAAATGAAGTCAAAGAAAAAAAGCTATTTTAATATGATCTATTTGCTATTGTATCTAGTAGCGTTGATCATCAAATTTTGTTTCTACCTTAATTTCATAATCAGAAATCAATTAGTAAATTGTGACGACCCGTCTTTCATTCCACAGAAAGACGTATCACCATTAAGAAAGAAATAGGTAGAGAAGAGAATAAATAGAAGAAAGAAACAACAACATCAGAATCTCACAGCGAAAATGAAAAAATATAATACATCACATAACTATTACATAGTCATTACACATCAGAGTCAATACTGTTACAACATCACAGTGGACAGTCGTGAAGACCTGCCTATCCATTACATTCCAAAATACAACAGATAAATGATACCAACACAGCAGAAATAATATATATATATATATATGCCAAGTCTCCTGCTCCAAGTCCTTTCCAAAATTCGTCAAGCTGACCTGATCACTTGCCTACTCATAAAAATTTGAGCACCCAAGAGTTTAAGAAAAACAGAATAAACTCCGGGTCAGACATGGGTCTGGTGTGAGTAAATGGTTAAGTTGTTTCACTTGAGAAAAACTTTGAAATAAAACGTATCTCGTATAACTCTCTACAAATAAACATGGACAAGTTTTTCCCTTACGATAACCAAAACCTTTGATAGGAAATCTGGTTATATTATAATAGTGTCTAGGGTTTTTCAATAAATATTCACATAGCCGAAATTGTTACAGTATTAAATTCCAGCATACATAGGTATACAATCAAGTCCGAGATCATTTATTGGAGATTGGCTTCCATGCAATGGCAGGGCTACTGGGGTACCGCCCGTCACGTTACGCGGTCTAGATCACTATACCGAGTATCCACCCTGATACCCTGCAACACAAAACCGGAGCTACCCCTTACTGGATAGTCCGAATAAGACAACCCCACGGTTATAGCCAACTATCGCCCACACAGCCAAATAAAGGGACCTCTAAACAGGGGAAAATCTTATCCTACTTGGGTGCTACCCACTTAGCCTTGTGTGCACCTCCCATGTTTTAGCCATTCCCGGTTGATGAGGCTTGAGGCTATGATTACCTTTTAGAACACTTATCTTGGAATGCTCATCGTCCTCCATTGATGATGGTCTGATAGCATTCATTTATACAAGTTCGTTTCGGTTTCGAACGAAACTGAAGGCACTATCTCCGTTACACTCAATTTGGAATCACCCTCAGAGTTAACGACAAATAGCCCTTGCACTCTGAAACTTCATCTCGATCTTCACTTCAGATTTCACGACCTTCGTTTAACTTGGATCGATGTGGTTTTCGGATAACAAATTTTTGACATCCAATCCCGGTCTCATCGAAGTCCAAACGTTTCTTAAAGGCCAAGTTGTTTAAGTAAACAATTTAATTGCATTCAGAACATTGTATTTACATACCATTCATCACAGATAAATAACTCACATTTATCACTGCCATATTCAAAGTATTGCACATCACAGAACATCACAGGTTAATATACTATAAATATAAATCAATCCAGACACTCTATTCAATCAATCATCCATAAGCAAGACTTATTAACCCATAACTATAACTAATTTAATTAACTCAAAATAAATTAACTACTTATGAATTAATTACCTAACCTGCTTAAATACATCATTAATTAATTACAAACCATTTTAATTAACTATTGAATTTTATTAATCATTCTTTAATTACTTTTATAAATCAATTAATTAATCTTTAATTACTAGTTAATTATCGCTAGTTATTTATTAACTAATTCTTAATCACTAATTAACTAATCCTTAATCATTAATTAATTAATCTTAATTTCTAATTAATTAATCTATAATTCTAATTAATTAATCCTTAATTATTAATTAATACAACCTTAATTATTAATTGATAAATCCTTAATTACTAATTAATTTCTAATTAATTAATTCTTAATTACTAATTAATTAATCCTTAATTACTAATTAATTAATCCTTAATTACTACTTAATTAATTCTTAATTACTAATTAATTATATCTTAATTACTAATTAATTAATTAGTCTTTAATTACTTCATTAATTAGTTAATTTTTAGTTGCCCAAGACCTTAATTAAATTTAAGATAAACCTTTTGTCTTAATTAATTGCTAAATTATCATTAATATCTTGTTTAATAAATATTGGAAATAATTATCATTAACATATAAATTAAAAACATTTTACCCCTTTTTAATTAACTATTTAATTACATATTTCATTTAAGTTTAAAATAAACTTAAGAATTTAACTAAATTAATCTAAGTAAAATAAATCATACAACTTTCTTAAACCAAGTATTATACAAACCCGAGTTCAACTTGGTACCCAAACCGAGTCACACACGAGAATTTTTTTTCTTTTTTTTAAAGCTTAGTTTAGTTTAAAGTTTTAAAACCTGTTAACATGAAAACCCTTGCACATCTACCCGACTCCATGCTCAAGCCATAACACTGCTATCCCGAGACCTACCTCGAGACACTGCCTTCTTCCCAAACCCACAGCACCAAACCAAACCTCTAACGCGCGTGCACGTGCACGCCTGAGTGAGTAATGTGACGATGGATGCTATGTTTTCTTTGGTTGTTTATCACCTTAGGGATGTCACATAATGTAGATGTTATTAATTTAAAAACATAGACACTCCTTGGTACTTTAAAGTGTAGTATACCTATTATGATTTCAATGTAGAATAGCATATATCTTATATTACGTGCTAACTCTTTGAATGTAGGGACAAATCGGGTATAATTCTCCATACCCTTTGTCCCATATACTATATTGACTTCCATAATATTTATATATTGTTTATCACTCATACAAAACTATTATCTGACTTGAAAGTTTATACTTTGCTTCTTATTATCTTGGGTATTCTGAAATGAGTAAACTATATAGCAGGTTGGCTGACAGGTGATGCTATACAGGCGGATAAGCAGGAGATGATTACATATATTTGGATTCATTATTGCTTATTCCTTTGTGCAACAATGTGGAGTGTTGAATATGCGATTATATGATTTTTGTTTGATGATAATAAACATATATATATTCATTTAAATGTATTCGTTAATGTACTATTTTATTTTTCATAGATTAAATAAATATTTGCTGAATAAAATAAATAACACAGAATTTGAATTCAAACAAAAAAATTATTCAAACAAATATTTATTACAATTTTTGAATAGTAAAAATTTCAAGCTCTCGCTATATACAATTTCAATTACAATACAAATTTGATTAAATTACAATTCACATTTACATTGCACCTCACTACATATCACTTATTCACTCAACTCATATTTGTGACGACCCGATTTTCTCTCCACAGAAAATCACATCATCATGAAGAAAGAAAGAGATAGAAAAGAGAAAAGGAAGAGAAGAAAAAAGAAACAACATCAGAATCTCAACAGCGGAACGAATAAATTATATTAATAACATAAATATTACATAGTATACAACACTAATCAGAGTTACACAGATTTCACATCACATACTAGACAGTTATAAACACCTGTCTAGCTATACATCTCAATACAACTCAACAAAGCAATACTAACACAGAGAACACACAGCGGAACTATATATCTACATCGCAGAAGCCTCCTGCTCCATTGCTCCTCCATAATTCGTCAAAAGCTAACCTGAATCCCTTGGCTACTCGTAAAAAATTGAGTACCCAAGAGTTTAAGAAAACAGAAGATAAACTCAGCGTCAGACATGGGTCTGGTGTGAGTAACAGGTTAAAGTTGCTTAACTTTGAAAAACCTTTGAAAAGAAAAGGTATCACGTAAGACTTCCCACACATAAACATGGAAAAGTTTTTACCTCACGCTAACCAAAACATTTGTTAGGAAATCCAGTGATATTATAATAGGTCTAGGGTTTTCAAGTAAATATGAAATAGCCGAAAATGTTACATTTATTAAATTCCAGCTACTAGCCATAAAAGTGGGTAATACAATCAAAACCGTTGGCACTTATTGGATTTTGGATTCCATCAGTAGTTGGGCTACTGGGGTACCGCCCGTCACAGTACGTGGCCTATATCAACGTACCGAGGAGTACGCCCGCTCCCCTGCAACACAAGACTGGAACCATCCCTTACTGGACAGTCCCGAACAAGACAACCCCGCAGTTGGATTACGTTCCAACCGCCCATACAACCGAATAAAAAGGGACCTCTAGACAGGGGAAAATATCGTCCTACTTGGGCATGACCCACTTAGCCTTGCTGCACCTCTACTATTTTAGCCATTCCCAGTTGATGAGGCTTGAGGCTACGATTACCTTTAGAGAACACATCTCTTAGAATGCTCATCGTCCACCTGACGATGTTCTGAAAGCATTCAATCCGTACAAGTTCATTCCGGGTTCGGACGAAACCGAAGGCATTATCTCGTTACACTCATTTTGGACTCACCCTCAAAGTTATCGACGATAACCCCTGCACTCTGAATCTTCATCTCGAATCTGAATGTACTATTCTGTCAAACTCATCACGGAATCACCCTCAGAGTAATACTGACGAATATAGTTCTTACACCTTGAGTCTTCACTCTTCACAAGAGATTCACGACCAATCGTTAATTTGGATCGATGTGGTTTTCGGATATCCAAATATGGAAACCCGATCCCGGTCTCATCGAAATCCAAAGCGTGTCTTTTAAGGCCAAGTTGTTTTAAAGGTTTAAAACAATACAATTATCTATATACACAGATAGATAAATCACAGATTCACAATAGGCAATCAACATTACCATCACAACAGGTAATCCATATTATCATTATCAAAGATAATCCATATCAACATCACAATGCAACCAATGCATCCATATCACTCCATATTACTTATCTCATCTCTGAGATTCAATCTATTCAAGGCAAACAATGTCATCAATTCATATATAAGCAATGTAACAACCCGCATATTTATCGATTTTATATTTAAATATTTTATCGTTAGTCGGATTTTAGTCCAAAAGCTACTTTTTGCATACGGTCGAATTAGGACTCGGGACCACTCCCATTGAGTTTAAAATGCCGTTTGCGACCTTTTTGAGTATAAGATTTGATATGTTTGGAGAAAGTTGATTTTTTCAACTTTTCACTTTGGGTTTGGTTTTGGGCTCAGCCCTATGTTTTAACTTATACTCCAAAACTGAACCACTCTCCCCATTCTCCCTCACTTCTTTCTCTTTTCAATTTTCTTAGCATTAATGGTGGAGTGGAGTGGAAATTAAAACTCCAAGCCCTAGTTCCTCTTGCTAGCTCAAGTTCTTGCTCCAAAACTCAAGAGAACCCATTGGTAAGCATCTCCTTCATCTTCTCCAACTCATTCTCCTTCTAATTTCAGAAATTTCCTAAACCTAACTTAGGGAATGTTCTTGTTTTAAGCTTAGATTCAAGCTTCTAGTGTTGAGATTGAAGTGTGGTTGATCTTCCTTTGCTTTCAAGCTTCATCTTCATAAATTTAGGTCAAAGGTGAGATTTTTATCTCACATCTATGACTATAAGTATCTTTGGTTGTTAGGTATGAATTCCTAACAATTATTCATGTGCAATTGCATTTGATTTGGATTAGATTTGTAAATATTCCAATTTTTTGGTGTTTGAAGCCAAATCTTTAAGAATCATAACTTTGATGTTTGATCATGCTTTAAGAGCTGTTTCGGAGAGCTTTTAAGGCCGGGTTGTCGCTAGGCATAAATCCTTAGTCGTCGTTGCTCGTCCGATCGCTCCCGATACGTTTTGGCCACTTTGGACTAGGCAAATTGTTGCCTAGACCAGGTGACCAGACGTCTGGTGACCAAGTCCAGACGTCTGGTTTGGACCTGGAAAGTAAAAAAGTATGCACGCATATTATAAAAAAAAAGCCAGAGACTATTTTCAGACGTCTGAACCATCAAACCAGACGTCTGGATAGGTCTCAGGCGTCTGACTTGAGGTTTCAGACGTCTGGGTGTTCTCTGGGTTTTTTCCAGAGAACAAATCCAGACGTCTGGATTCAAAACCAGACGTCTGGCCATGGCTCAGACGTCTATTTTGGCTATTCCAGACGTCTGGGTAGCTTTCTGAACTATTTTTCAGAAAACAAATCCAGACGTCTGGATTCCAAATCAGACATCTGGAGATGTTTATTTTTGCCTATTCAGGCTGTTTTGTGTGAATTTCCATTGTTTATCGATTTTAGCGATCCTATTCATCGTTATCACTTATTGTCGACTTTGATGACTTCTTTTCATGGATCTTTTTGAAAATATCCATTTCTATGGATTTGGTATCGATTTCTTTGGATTTTATTCACGTCTTCGAATGTGAATTTAGTAATTGGTTGTTCTTACAATCTTCTTTGTGATTTGTCACTTTAAAAATATAAAGGTTTTCTATACTAGTAGTAAATATCAAAACTCTTTCTTCAAATGATTTCAACACTATTTTATTACAAAGCTCGTTTTCTTAAACCGTTTCCAATCTATTAGTATATACAAACCTTTACCTCACTCGTATGAGAAATCTAATTAAACGACTTAGTAAAACAAGTGGTATGAAACGCTTGCGTTTACTTTGTTGGTTAATTTTTGGACTTGTTCGATTGAATTTCTTGTGACAATTTTCTAGTGGAGATCTACAATTTGTTCGCAAATATTTAAGTTAAGCTAGTGGTTATGGGACATGATGCTAAACTCATATATTTACTAGCTTATTGTAATTGACACTTCTTGATGATCAATGATGATCATTTTATGGTTTAGACTAGCAATGTGCGATGTCTCTTTGTCTATGTGGAGGACCGTACCTCATTAAATTGAGCTTCGTCTCATTTCTTCGTGGGCTAGCGACCCATGTACTTTCTAATGTGTTTCGATTCATTGGATGTACCGTTTGTACTACATCGATGTTTTGGCTTTTGGATTCATTGGATGTACCGTTTGTACTACATCAATGTCTTGACCATCCTTTTATTGTGATATCTGGATTTCGTGTGTTGATTTCTGGAATTTATGTTTCACCAACTTTTACGATTGGCATGGATATATATATATATATATATATATATGTCATTTATTGTGGCTTGGTGAACGAAATTAGGAATATGACATTTCTTTTCATCTTGAGTAGATTATTGTGATACTGATTAATCTCTTGTTGATTTTCAATTACTTATTACTCACAGCTTGGCATTATGATTATTATGTCATATCTCCTATTCTATATCATTTCTTCTGATATTTATAGCTAGACTGATCCGTTTATTATTTTCTTCTTAAATAATACTCGGGTCAGACCGAGATGTTACAGGTGCTTCTTCTTGACTTCTCATCCAGGATCATTACTCTGACTTTTGGCAAACTACTTAGGTTAGTAGTTTATTTTGTTGTATACACTTGAGATATAGACTCATAGTTGTATTCCTTTGTATAGCACGTGTTGCTATTCTTTTGTATTATCGTGGATCTTTTGACCACTACTCTGATATACACTTTTATGTGTAATATTCATATCTATTTCCGCCTTTGTGATATGAATTGTCTGTGACTGATTTATGTTATGTTTATTTCTATATTTGTTTCCGAAGATATTGTAGCCACTGTGTAGTAGTTTTGAGTTTGTGTCGGCATGTCGGATTTCCACTTGAAAAGAATTGCATGGTATACTATCTGACATATCGATGCTCGTACAAAGCAATTACATGGATGGTCGCTCCTCTACAGCCTTATTCTCCGTGCTAGTTGACAGCATTCACAGTAGTGTTCTTGGCTAGCGTGGGTATAGAGGTGGGGCTTCACAGCTTGGTATCGGAGCCAAACTTCGGAACAATGTAGAATAATTTAGCAAGGATCATGTCCTAAGTCTTTCTTAGGAGTTGTGCCTTAGGGTTTATTCGAGTCTTCGTACCGTTCTATCCTACTTTCTTTTATGATTCCTTGTTTTATCTATCAAGATTGCTTAATATTTATTTTGAGAATAACTTTTTCCTCTTCTTTCTTTTTTTCTTAAAGAAGAGAAATGGTTAGACATGGCCGTCCCAGCGCCGGTCAATCTAGTGATACTCCACTGGATGGAGTATTCATGTCTGCTCAACAACTTTTGGATCTTGTAAAGAATTAAGAGTTTATCTATGCTTTGAGTAAGAACCCCGAAATGGTTCTACCTTTGAAACTTGAAGTTTCTTTCAATCAGCTTGTGGACGTTACTCTTCTTCATGGAGAGGTTGGTAAAGGAAGTGTTTGTGATAGTGGGACTTCCAAGAAGAGGCATATTAAGTTCAAGAGCCTTAATCCCAATAAGAGAGTGAAGCAAACTACTTTTGTAGCAAAGACTCCAATCCCTAATCGTGGAGGATGCTACAATTGTAATTCTAAGGAACACTATGCGAATATGTGTCCAAAACCCCATTCTTGTCGCTATTGCAAGAAACCGGGTCATCTTTTATCTGCATGTCCCAAACTTTTGTACAAGGACATGAGAAAGATAAATATTGTGCAAGCCCCTAGAAACCCTTCTCTCGGTCAAGGTATTTTTCACTCAATCCTTGATGGCATTGTTTTATTTCGTGATCTTCTTATTTGAGTTCTTGTTGATACGGGTTTCATCTCATTATTTTTATATCAAAAGAACTTGTGATTCTTCTTCTTTAAACATTTCTGGGCTTGATGACTTCTTTGAGGATTGTGAATCCGGATGGTAGATCCGCAACACTCAATTTGTCTTTATTGATGTCGAAATTATTTTATGTGATTTTTCTGTCCGAGCCGATTTTTACTTAGGCTTCGGAATTTACTTTTGTAAGGATTGGCTTAATTATTATGAGGCCATATCCTTTGTCCCGTGTGGACTATTCATCTTTGACATTTTCAATCTGTTAAGCAGATTTCTATTTTTCCTTTATGATTTTGATTCCAACTTGATGGCATCATTTTATTCCTTAAGCCCACTTATAAGGAAAGTTTTATTTCTCTCATTCATGTGGTTTGAGAAATTTTCCGGTATTTTTGAGCTTGTCTTAGGATTATCACCTAAGTAATCTTTTGTGTGATACTAAGGTCTTTTCAGTTTGACTTTACCACCGGTTTTCGTTTGCTACGAGTTGCGGAAGTTAGCACCACTTACCGCATTCCGCACTCGTTATGATTCTTATGAGTGACTTATTTTGTCATTCAATTGGTCCAGCTTATTTCATCCATTTTATATATCAAATATTCTATGAATATTTCGATGAGACCATTCTTGTATTTATTGATTTTGGATGAAAATAGTAATTTAAAATTTTGCAATCTTTTTCATAAGATTTATTTATCCTATAAAAGATGATTTTGTGATTGTGTTGCCCGTTGAGTGCTTTAAGAATTTTAGTCGATGCGCTTAATCAACGTTATCGATAGGAATTTCCTAAACGCTTTGATGTGACAATCAGACACGATATATTGACTTGTAAAATGTAAATTCTTCTAGAAATATTTTTACATCGAAATAATTTTGATTTTTGAAAGTTTTAGCTTTTCAGGAAAGAGGATTATTTAAAAGAACCCTTCCTTTCAATACTCTTATTCTTGTGATTCCTGAAGGGGAACCAAGACTTTGCTATTTGTACCGATACTAGTCGTATTGGTTTGGAATGCCATTCTCTTGCAAAGGAGAACGTGCTATCACTTGTGCTTCTAAATCATTATAGCTTATCGAGACTAGATATGCCACTCATGATTTAGTGTTCGTGGCTATTGTTTTTGCTTTTGGAATTTGGCATCATCATATTTGGATGAGAAATTTGTTCTCTACCTCGATCATAAATCTTTGGAATATTTATGTTCTCTTAAGGAACTGCATGTTGACTCGAGTTCCTAGCTTCTTATGATCTTGATATTCGTTTTATTCCCGAAGGGGAAATCGTGCTGCCAATGCGTTTAGTCGTAAGCAACAAGGGGTTGTTTCTTTGTTGATGACAAAATGAAATTATCCTTTTATCAAGTTCATCGGGCGTTTTGATGTACTTCGTTTTATTGAGTTCATCTCATTACTTTTATGAACTTGCGTCCGATGTTCTTTTATTGTGTTCGGTTCATTGGACGTACCGTTTTTGTACTACGTCGGTGTTCCGAAATCATTCGGGCTTCGGTTCATTGGACGTACGTTTTTGTACTGCGTCGGTGTTCCGGATTATTTGGGTTTGATTCATTGGATGTACCATTTGTACTACATCAATGTCTTTTCTTTTTGGATTCATTGAATGTACCGTTTGTACTACATCAATGTCTTTGATTCATTGGATGTACCGTTTGTACTACATCAATGTCTTTTCTTTTTGGATTCATTGGATGTACCGTTTGTACTACATCAATGTCTTTTCTTTTTTTGGATTCATTGGATGTACCGTTTGTACTACATCAGTGTCTTTGATTCATTGGATGTACCGTTTGTACTACATCAATGACTTTGATGTTTGATTCATTGGATGTACCGTTTGTACTACATCAATGTCTTTGCTTTTGATTTATTGGATGTACCGTTTGTACTACATCAATGTCTTTTCTATTTGGATTCATCGGATGTACCGTTTGTACTACATCAGTGTCTTTGATTCATTGGATGTACCGTTTGTACTACATCAATGTCTTTTCTTTTTGGATTCATTGGATGTACCGTTTGTACTACATCAATGTCTTTTCTTTTTTGGATTCATTGGATGTACCGTTTGTACTACATCAATGTCTTCGCTTTTTGATTCATTGGATGTACCGTTTGCACTACATCAATGACTTGGCCTTTTGGTTCATTGGACGTATCGCCTTTGTACTATGTCGGTGCTCCAAATTATTCGAGTTTATAGTTTCTCGGGGGTACCGTATTTGTACTACGCCGTTGCACCGGCTCAACTTTTTGCTATTTTTGACGTTTTCCACGTCTTTTAACTATGGAAATGCTTTTATGTTTTCGGTTTTTATTCTTGAGCCCGGTATTATTGAGGGATTGAAGTTTCACCAAATTTGACTTTTGAGCACCATTCCATTCGCATCATTGCTTCGGAGGTTGAGCGCCTTCGATATAAAGATACTCTTTTTGATAGAAGTTCAATGGTTCTCAAATCCTAAGGATTGCTCATGTGAAATCTTGAGAATTCATCGAACGAAAACTTTCGGATTTACTCCTTCGTGCTCTTTATGGTGAACTTCTTGATTCAAATTTTCTTTTGTGTTAATATGCTTCTATGGTTGTTACTTATTATATTTCCCTCTTAATTATTGCGAGGACGCAATTTCTTTAAGGAGGGGAGTCTGTAACAACCCGCATATTTATCGATTTTATATTTAAATATTTTATCGTTAGTCGGATTTTAGTCTGAAAAGCTACTTTTTGCATACGGTCGAATTAGGACTCGGGACCACTCCCATTGAGTTTAAAATGCCGTTTGCAACCTTTTTGAGAATAAGCTTCGATATGTTTGGAGAAAGTTGATTTTTTCTACTTTTCACTTTGGGTTTGGTTTTGGGCTCAGCCCTATGTTTTAACTTATACTCCAAAACTGAACCACTCTCCCCCCATTCTCCCTCACTTCTTTCTCTTTTCAGTTTTCTTAGCATTAATGGTGGAAAGGAGTGGAAATTAAAACTCCAAGCCCTAGTTCCTCTTGCTAGCTCAAGTTCTTGCTCCAAAACTCAAGAGAACCCATTGGTAAGCATCTCCTTCATCTTCTCCAACTCATTCTCCTTCCAATTTCAGAAATTTCCTAAACCTAACTTAGGGAATGTTCTTGTTTTAAGCTTAGATTCAAGCTTCTAGTGTTGAGATTGAAGTGTGGTTGATCTTCCTTTGCTTTCAAGCTTCATCTTCATAAATTTAGGTCAAAGGTGAGATTTTTATCTCACATCTATGACTATAAGTATCTTTGGTTGTTAGGTATGAATTCCTAACAATTATTCATGTGCAATTGCATTTGATTTGGATTAGATTTGTAAATATTCCAATTTTTTGGTGTTTGAAGCCAAATCTTTAAGAATCATAACTTTGATGTTTGATCATGCTTTAAGAGGTGTTTCGGAGAGCTTTTAAGGCCGGGTTGTCGCTAGGCATAAATCCTTAGTCGTCGTTGCTCGTCTGATCGCTTCCGATACGTTTTGGCCACTTTGGCCTAGGCAAATTGTTGCCTAGACCAGGTGACCAAACGTCTGGTGACCAAGTCCAAACGTCTGGTTTGGACCTGGAAAGTAAAAATGTATGCACGCATATTATAAAAAAAAAGCCAGAGACTATTTTCAGACGTCTGAACCATCAAATCAGACGTCTGGATAGGTCTCAGACGTCTGACTTGAGGTTTCAGACGTCTGGGTGTTCTCTGGGTTTTTTCCAGAGAACAAATCCAGACGTCTGGATTCAAAACCAGACGTCTGGCCATGGCTCAGACGTCTATTTTGGCTATTCCAGACGTCTGGGTAGCTTTCTGAACTATTTTTCAGAAAACAAATCCAGACGTCTGAATTCCAAATCAGACGTCTGGAGATGTTTATTTTTGCCTATTCAGGCTGTTTTGTGTGAATTTCCATTGTTTATCGATTTTAGCGATCCTATTAATCGTTAACACTTATTGTCGACTTTGATGACTTCTTTTCATGGCTCTTTTTGGAAATATCCATTTCTATGGATTTGGTATCGATTTCTTTGGATTTTATTCACGTCTTCGAATGTGAATTTAGTAATTGGTTGTTCTTACAATCTTCTTTATGATTTGTCACTTTAAAAATATAAAGGTTTTTTATACTAGTAGTAAATATCAAAACTCTTTCTTCAAATGATTTCAACACTATTTTATTACAAAGCTCGTTTTCTTAAACCGTTTTCCAATCTATTAGTATATACAAACCTTTACCTCACTCGTATGAGAAATCTAATTAAACGACTTAGTAAAACAAGTGGTATGAAACGCTTGCGTTTATTTCGTTGGTTAATTCTTGGACTTGTTCGATTGAATCTCTTGTGACAATTTTCTAGTGGAGATCTACAATTTGTTCGCAAATATTTAAGTTAAGCTAGTGGTTATGGGACATGATGCTAAACTCATATATTTACTAGCTTATTGTAATTGACACTTCTTGATGATCAATGATGATCATTTTATGGTTTAGACTAGCAATGTGCGATGTCTCTTTGTCTATGTGGAGGACCGTACCTCATTAAATTGAGCTTCGTCTCATTTCTTCGTGGGCTAGCGACCCATGTACTTTCTAATGTGTTTCAATTCATTGGATGTACCGTTTGTACTACATCGATGTTTTGGCTTTTGGATTCATTGGATGTACCGTTTGTACTACATCAATGTCTTGGCCATCCTTTTATTGTGATATGTGGATTTTGTGTGTTGATTTTTGGAATTTATGTTTCACCAACTTTTACGATTGGCATGGATATATATATATATATATATATATATATATATATATGTCATTTATTGTGGCTTGGTGAACGAAATTAGGAATATGACATTCCTTTTCATCTTGAGTAGATTATTGTGATATTGATTAATCTCTTGTTGATTTTCAATTACTTATTACTCACAGCTTGGCATTATGATTATTATGTCATATCTCCTATTCTATATCATTTCTTCTGATATTTATAGCTAGACTGATCCGTTTATTATTTTCTTCTTAAATAATACTCGGGTCAGACCGAGATGTTACAGGTGCTTCTGCTTGACTTCTCATCCAGGATCATTACTCTGACTTTTGGCAAACTACTTAGATTAGTAGTTTATTTTGTTGTATACACTTGAGATATAGATTCATAGTTGTATTCCTTTGTATAACACGTGTTGCTATTCTTTTGTATTATCGTGGATCTTTTGACCACTACTCTGATATACACTTTTATGTGTAACATTCATATCTATTTCCGCCTTTGTGTTATGAATTGTCTGTGACTGATTTATGTTATGTTTATTTCTATATTTGTTTCCGAAGATATTATAGCCACTGTGTAGTAGTTTTGAGTTTGTGTCGGCATGTCGGATTCCACTTGAAAAGAATTGCATGTTATACTATCTGACATATCGATGCTCGCACAAAGCAATTACATGGATGGTCGCTCCTCAACAGCCTTATTCTCCTGCTAGTTGACAGCATTCACAGTAGTGTTCTTGGCTAGCGTGGGTATAGAGGTGGGGCGTCACAAGCAATGACCTATAATCACATCAAATATAATTAATTTAAAATGAATTAAATTAATTACATCATTTCTAATTAATTTAAAGTAAATTAAATTAATTACTTCATCAATATAAATCTTGCTTGCATTATCGTTAATTAATTATCAATCAATTAGTTAATCTTCAATCAATCATTCATTTTTAATTAATCATCCCTGATTAATTAACCTTTAATTACATTCAAGTAATTATCCGCTAATTAATTTCTCCAATTAATTATACTTAACCCAAAACAGTAATTAATCTTTAATTACTTCCCTAATTAATTAACTATAACTAATTATATTAATCCTCAATTAATTACATTAATTAATCCTTACATTTATTAATTATTTCTAAATAAATCTAATTTCAATTACATCATTAATTATAATAATTAATGATTTCTAATTATATTTTCTATTTAAATTAATTACATTAAGTAATTAATCTTTATTTAATCCATAATTGTTAATCACCCTTGATTAACCTCATTCAGTAATTAACTACTCTTAATTACTTCACCAAATAAATTAATCACTCATTAATTAATTATCTCTAATTAATCCCTTGATTAATTTTCAAAGTAATTATACTCAAATTACTTCATCATCAAATCACATTCAATTAATTACATACAGTAATTACCTATTACTTCCCTAAGTAATTTCCCTTCACTTAATTACATTAAGTAATTATACTCCACAATCATCAAATGATTAATTTAAATTAATTAAACTGAATTAATTAACTTAATCTAATCAAATTAAACTCAATTAATTACAATTAGTAATTAATTCCTTAATTACTTCCATAAGTAATTATACTTAACAATTTACACAAATGATTATCTTTAAATTAATTGATCTATTTAATTATCAAAAATTAATCACATTAATTAATTATTAAACAATCCTGAGTAAATGACCTTCATTAATTATTAACAATTCATTAGTTATTTTTCTAAAATAAGTAACTTATCTTAATCATTATTAATTACAATTTAACTGATCATTAATAACCCATTAATTAACCCCTAGTTATTTAAATAAATTAAGTGTTAACTATAACTTAATTAATCCTTTATTACTTGATTTATTAATTATTAATCATTAATTAAAACAAATCTTATTAATTAACGATTCATAATTACAAGTTAATTATTCTAAGAATAATTTAATCTTAAACTTTTAAGATTAATCCCTTAATTACTTTAAGTAATTATTCATTCATTAATTTATTAAATAAATTTATTATTCTTAATTACCCTAATAATTAAATGAAATACAAATCATTAAATTATAATTTAACTTCAACAAGTTTTAAAAATCAATTTAAAACCTTTAAATTACATGATAAATAATTCTTTTCTTATAAAAGAAATTTTACAAGAGTTTAAAATAAATTCCCTTTTAAATTCAAACCATTTAAATTTTACTTATCATTTAAAATTGTTAAACACTTAAATTTATAAAACTTGAATTTATTTTAAATCAAAGATTCAAAATCAGATTTGAATCAGTTTAAACTTTATTTAAACATTTCTTTACATTTTAAAATTCCAGTTTAAATTCAAATTTCTTTAAAAACATTTTTAAACAATAAACCCTTTAAAGTTATTTTAAAACAAATTTGAATTTAGAAACTTAGTTATTTACAGCTACGATTCAAAATGAAATTTGAATTCATAATTTAAACTTAGATTTAAAACTCATTTTAAATCTTTGCTTACACTTTTAAAATTTAGTTTAAACTTTGAAAACAAGACAAGTTTTCAACTGCAACAAAAACTAACTCGAGCAAGGCTCAATACAACTCGAGTAACTCGAGTAACACTTCATCTTGAAATCCTTTTAAACTAAAATTGACAGGTTTAACACAAACCTGTAACTATCAAAGTCACCCGAGCCCACAACACAAAGTTTTCGAGTCCAATGACCTACTGCTTCGAGCCAATCACAAATCTACCCGATACAAACACGAGTTCCCCTTCTTCCCTAAAACAGCTGATACACCAAGAACCTCATGCACCGGCACCACCGCTGCAACCATCTACGACCTTTCACGACCTCACGAGCAAGTCGACGGCCATCACCAAACACCAATTCGTCCTTCAAACCAACGAAAGAAACTAGAAATCAAGATCTAGCTCGAGCTCGAAAACTGGAACAATGGTCGAACCTGTAACCGCCTCAAACACCAAGATCGGATCATCAGAAAAATTTCACCTCCAGCCATGAACTCCTCCACACACCACCAATCACCAACTCGAATCAGGGAAAACTCGATCACTTATATAAGCCGCGACAATCAACTTTTCTTGCTCACAGAAAACTAGGGTTAAAAAAATTAATCCCAAATTAATTCTGCCTTAATGCATAATCCATCCTCCCTATATTTTTCCCTGCATCATAGATCATCATTCCATCACCAGGAAAAATAATGGCCACCCTGACCTCTCAAATTGACAGAACCACCCCAAAACTCCATTTCCAGACACACCATAAATGCTCCTTCAATTTTAAACTAGATTTTCTGATTTTAGTTTTAGAATTCAAGTATTTGATTAAGTAATCGGTTTATACACTTGAATCAAAGAATCTGTATAATTAAATTCTTACTTTCACAAGTTTACTCTGTTGTACTTTGTGTTTCAGAGACACTACAGGTTTTTCCTTTTATTTTTATAAATTTAAACTTTAAACTTATATTGCTCCAACTATATTATTTTTTTGAAACTTAAATCTTAACACATATTAAATCATCTGAAATGGAAATTTACACCAATTCTAGAACCTAAAACTTAAGGACAGAAAACAAATTCACACTGCAGCATGCATTACAACATACATCCATATATATATATATATATATATATATATATATATATATATATCAGTAATAAGCTTTAAAAATATCATACAAACACACTTATCTCCAGAGTAAAAACAAGCAACTAAATTAATACTTAAGCTTATTTAGTAAAAATTGTTACTCACAGATTTTATGAGCAGAGCCTCTGTGTTAATGAAGAACTTGAATCTGATTGGTGCTTTAAATTTGAAAGCTTCAGATTCTTCTTTTATTTTTGCTTATGACTTTGAACTTCAATTTGCTTTTAAAAACTTCATCTTGTTATACTGCAAATGCTTTTGCTTCCAGATTCCATTTGCATGTTTCCAGAAGACAATGAATTGCAGGCTTCAGGAAAGAAAGTGCATGCAGGACTTTGATGTTGCAAATGATTTCAGGCATGGATTCAAGAGGCTATAGGTTAATGATTCAGATGGTTTTGATTTTAGAGGTAACATTAATTTCAGCTGGGTTTTTTTTTAGGGGAAACAGATTTGTTCCTGAGCCATTTTTCTGGTTTGAATGAAGATTTATCAAAAGAAATTTAAATTTTAGTTTTGAATGTTGATTTTCAGATTTTGGGCTGAAGATTACTTAAGCTTTGAAGAAGAATAGGAAAAAGAGAACGAGGTTAAGAAAAAATGTTTAGATAAGCAAATATTTGATTTAATTAAAATTAAAAGAAAAAGAAAATTAATGAGACACTTGTTTCTATTCTTAACATTTTTCACCTTAATTTATTTATAATTGAACACATGTCATAAGTATCTTAAGAAACTTACACATGTATTTAAGAGTATTTTAAATTTTAATTTAAATTGAATTGGTTATAAAAGCTTTTAAATCTTAATTTACTATTTCTTATGTATATACAAATGAATTTATTTCTTTTTAAAATAAAAGAAATGAAATAACAAATTTAAAATATAAGCTTATTCAAAAATATTTAAGTATTTATTCTATTAAATTCAAGACATTAAATTCAAAATTTAATTTAATTTATCAAATTCAATTTTAAAAATCAAGTTATATATGTATGCATATATAATTCTTATTAATTTTAAAAATAACAATCTATTTCTAAAAATTTATTTATGTTTACGAAAAACTAAGTATTATCATAAAAAAATAACAAATTAAATAATATTAAATAATTTATGAAAGAGATTGTAATTTACTTCTATTACTCAATAATTTAATATTGTTTGTAAATTGTATTTTGAATTCTTATATACAATTCTAAGCAATATATTTAAAAAAAGAAAAATAAAACAAAGCTTTAATGTTAATCAAATTTAAAAATTCATATTTAAGCTAATTAAAATATAAATTTAAACAAATAAGATTTACCTTAAATATAAACCATATAATTATTTATTGAATTCTTTGAATAGTTAAATGTTAATTTTAAATCAAATTTCCAATTTTCCAAATATAAATTAAAATTAGAAAATTTGTTCATTTACTAAATTCCAAATCAAAGTTTATCAATTTACAATATATACAATTATATATATTATAAAATAGAAAGCAATTTATTAGCTTTAAAAAGATAAAATCTTCCAATTTAAATATTTATTAAAAGATGATTATTAAATCAATTCAAAATTTATTATTAAAAATTATCAAACCAATTTAATTTTTAACATAGATTATTAAATTTATATTGCCAAATTTTCGGGATATCACATTCCTCCCCCCTTAAAAGAATTTCTTCCCCGAAATTTAAAAGCAAAGGTAATTTAATAATCTATCTTAAGATTATTTTAAAATACAAGCATATATCAATCATATGCTAACAACCATAGCAACCAATTCATTCAAACAAACAAATCTAACTATCCAGACAAAAATTCTGGATAGGATTTCTTCGAGTTTCCTCGGTATAAATATCGGGATACTCGCCCTATATAGTCCAAACAATCCATACTATTAAGCTACAGAGCTCCTATCCAACTAGATCTACAAAACTAAACAGGATATCAGACTACAGACAAGTCCGACTCAACAATCACATCATTTCGAAATACTGGTTCCACAACCAGAGATAGATCATACACGTACTCACTCAGACATACGTGAAACACATCGAATCCCAGTTATTCAAACTGGCAATTCAACCTTACAAATCAAACACCAATCTTCACAAAAACACAGAGAAGATCCAAAACACCTCGGAGCTGACTTACCCAGTCTTACTCAATCTTAAAGCTCTTTAGATAGGAGAAAACTTACCCAAAATCAAATCTCCGACTCCAAAATCTAAATTCCTTCATCTCTTATCCACAAAACACTTCTGACGATCCTGGGCTGCCTTTATCTCTTCCGATCAGCTCAACCCTTGATGATTCCTATCGAAACAATCAGAACCAAAACAATCCAATAGAATGATCTCCTCAAGATCAATCCCAAACCAAGAACACCAACTCTACTCTACAAATATCAGAAGACTAACTTACTTCTCCTATTCGGAAAAGATAAAACAAAAGCACTCCCAAACTGCTTCTGCTGCACAACTCTGATCTGGAGTAGAAGAAAAACTCGAGCACAAACTGGACAACACATCTCAGAATATGGTCCAACAAATCCATAAAAGAAAACTCAAATGTCCCACCTGATCCTTCTACTAAACTGAACCACCGGTAGCACTCCTGGAATCCAGTCGATAAGAAAACTCAACCTCTAGATGCGGACAAACTTCTTATAACTCAAGAGAACACTCAAACTATCGCAAGTCACTTTTGCGATCAACCAGTCCAATATCCAAAGAAAATTGTTCTCTCTTTATCAATCAGAACAGCTTACGCTTAACTAGCCATTTCATCGAAGAAACGGGTCCACTTTACTACTTCTGAACTCCACCTCCAGAAAAACTGCTAACCAGAAGACCTTCTTGCCAGCACAGAATACTCCGAGCTGCACTGCTGACACCGATGCCAAAGACTTCCTAATCCAAAGCTCATCGAGAAACTCGGACCTCAAACCAGACAGAAACATCCTGCTGAACCCAGCCACAACATCGAAGCAGACATACTTCTTAAACTTGTTCCAAAGAAACAATCTTCGAAGACATCCATAGTCACTGCATCTCATCACGCAGCTACTGCTTCCGGAGGTATCAAGATACCATTATTCTCTTCTGCCCAACCGACAGATCCAAATTCTACTCATTCAACTCAAAGATAGACTCCGAACCTTAACAGGTTTCCTTCAGAGATCGATGAAACCCTACATTCTGCACAATTCACTCGAGACGGTATTAGGTCTACAGTCTCGACAGATACACTTCCAACCTCAACATTCAAACTCCAACCATCGGTAGTAGTCGTGTTACACACCCCACTACCTTATCTACCTTTATAACTTATATTGGAAAAACCCAAATAGGTAACCCAACAAATAGGTAGAAGTAAACACACACACACACACACACACACACACACATATATATATATATTCGAAATTACAAATACGCTCTCTCAAGAAAGAAATCACTTCAAAGCCTAGGTATTCACTCAACCTAGCGCTCTGATACCACCTGTGACGACCCGGTTTTCTCTCCATAGAAAATCGCATCACCATGAAGAAAGAAAGAGATAGAAAAGAGAAAAGAAAGAGAAGAAAGAAGAAACAACATCATGATCTCAACAACGGAACGCATAAATTAAATTAATAACATAAATATTACATAGTAATAACACTAATAAGAGTTACACAGATTTCACATCACATACTAGACAGTTATAAACACCTGTCTAGTTATACATCTCAATACAACTCAACAAAGCAATACTAACAAAGAGAACACACAGCGGAACTATATATCTACATCGCAGAAGCCTCCTGCTCCATTGCTCCTCCATAATGCGTCAAAAGCTAATCTGAATCCCTTGGCTACTCGTAAAAATTTGAGTACCCAAGAGTTTAAGAAAACAGAAGATAAACTCTGGGTCAGACATGGGTCTGGTGTGAGTAACAGGTTAAAGTTGCTTAACTTTGAAAAACCTTTGAAAAGAAAAGGTATCACGTAAGACTTCCCACACATAAACATGGAAAAGTTTTTACCTTACGCTAACCAAAACATTTGTTAGGAAATCCAGTGATATTATAATAGTCAAGGGTTTTCAAGTAAATATAAAATAACCGAAATTGTTACATTTATTAAATTCTAGCTACTAGCCACAAAAGTGGGTAATACAATCAAAACCGTTGGCACTTATTGGATTTTGGATTCCATCAATGGTTGGGCTACTGGGGTACCGCCCGTAACAGTACGTGGCCTATATCAACGTACCGAGGAGTACGCCCGCTCCCCTGCAACACAAGGCCGGAACCATCCCTTACTGGACAGTCCCGAACAAGACAACCCCGCAGTTGGCTTACGTTCCAACCGCTCACACAGCCGAATAAAAAGAGACCTCTAGACAGGGGAAAATCTCGTCTTACTTGGGCATGACCCACTTAGCCTTGCTGCACCTCCCTTTTTTAGCCATTCCCGGTTGATGAGGCTTGAGGCTATGATTACCTTTAGAGAACACATCACTTAGAATGCTCATCGTCCACCTGACGATGTTCTGAAAGCATTCAATCCATACAAGTTCGTTCCGGGTTCGAATGAAACCGAAGGCATTATCTCGTTACACTCATTTTGGAGTCACCCTTAGAGTTAATGACGATAACCCTTGCACTCTGAATCTTCATCTCGAATCTGAAAGTACTATTCTGTCAAACTCATCACGGAATCACCCTCAGAGTTATACTGACGAATATAGTTCTTACACCTCGAGTCTTCACTCTTCAAAAGAGATTCACGACCTATCGTTAATTTGGATTGATATGGTTTTCGGATATCCAAATATGGAAACCCGATCCCGGTCTCATCGAAATCCAAAGCGTGTCTTTTAAGGCCAAGTCGTTTTAAAGGTTTAAAACAATACAATTATCTATATACACAGATAGATAAATCACATATTCACAATAGGTAATCAACATTATCATCACAACTGCTAATCCATATTATCATTATCAAAGATAATCCATATCAACATCACAATGCAACCAATGCATCCATATCACTCTACAGTACTTATCTTATCTCTGAGATTCAACCTATTCAAGGCAAACAATGTCATCAATTCATATATAAGCAATGATCTATAATCACACCAAATATAATTAATTTAAAATGAATTAAATTAATTACATCATTTCGAATTAATTTAAAGTAAATTAAATTAATTACTTCATCAATATAAAACTTTCTTACATTATCATTAATTAATTATCAATTAATTAATCTTCAATCAATTATTCATTTTTAACTAATCATCCCTGATTAATTAACCTTTAATTACGTTCAAGTAATTATCCACTAATTAATTTCTCACATTTATTATACTTAACCCAATACAGTAATTAATCTTTAGTTACTTCCTTAATTAATTAACTATAATTAATTACATTAATCCTTAATTAATTACATTAATTAATCCCTACGTTTATTAATTATTTCTAAATAAATCTAATTTTAATTACATCATTAATTATAATAATTAATGATTTCTAACTACATTTTATATTTAAATTAATTACATTAAATAATTAATCTTTATTTAATCCATTATTGTTAATCACCCTTGTTTAACCTCATTCAGTAATTAACTACCCTTAATTACTTCACCAAATAAATTAATTACTCATCAATTAATTATCTCTAATTAATCCCTTGATTAATTCTCAAAGTAATTATACTCAAATTACTTCATCATCAAATCACATTCGATTAATTACATACAGTAATTACCTATTAATTACTTCCCTAAGTAATTTCTCTTCACTTAATTACATTAAGTAATTATACTCCATAAATCATCAAATGATTAATTTAAATTAATTTAACTGAATTAATTAACTTAATCTAATCAAATTAAGCTCAATTAATTACAATTAGTAATTAATTACTTAATTACTTCCATAAGTAATTATACTTAACAATTTACACAAATGATTATCTTTAAATTAATTAATCTAATTAATTATTAAAAATTAATCACATTAATTAATTATTAAATAATCCGTAGTTAATGATCTTCATTAACTATAAGCAATTCATTAATTATTTTTCTAAAATAATTAACTTATCTTAATCATTATTAATTACAATTTAATTAATCATTAATAACCCATTAATTAACCCCTAATTATTTAAATAAATTAAGTTTAACTATAACTTAATTAATCCTTTATTACTTGATTAATTAATTATTAATCATTAATTAAAAACAAATCTTATTAATTAATGATACATAATTACAAGTTAATTATTCTAAGAATAATTTAATCTTAAACTTTTAAGATTAATCCCTTAATTACTTTAAGTAATTATTCATTCATTAATTTATTAAATAAATTAATTATTCATTTAATTACCCTAATAATTAAATGAAATACAAATCATTGAATTATAATTTAACTTCAACAAGTTTTAAAAATCGATTTAAAACCTTTAAATTACATGATAAATAATTCTTTTCTTATAAAAGAAATTTTACAAGAGTTTAAAACAAATTCCTTTTAAATTCAAACCATTTAAATTTTACTTATCATTTAAAATTGTTAAACGCTTAAATTTATAAAACTTGAATTTATTTTAAATCAAAGGTTCAAAATCAGATTTGAATCAGTTTAAACTTTATTTAAACATTTCTTTACATTTTCAGATTCCAATTTAAATTCAAAATTCTTTAAAACATTTTTAAACAATAAACCCTTTAAAGTTATTTTAAAACAAATTTGAATTTAGAAACTTAGTTATTTACAGCTACGATTCAAAATGAAATTTGAATTCATAATTTAAACTTAGATTTAAAACCCATTTTAAATCTTTGCTTGCACTTTTAAAATTTAGTTTACATTTTGAAAACAAGACAAGTTTTCAACTGCAACAAAAACTAACTCGAGCAAGGCTCAATACAACTCGAGTAACTCGAGTAACACTTCATCTTGAAATCCTTTCAAACTAAAATTGACAGGTTTAACACAAACCTGTAACTATCAAACTCACCCGAGCCCACAACACAAAGTCTTCGAGTCCAGTGACCTACTGCTTCGAGCCAATCACAAATCTACCCGATACAAACACGAGTTCCCCTTCTTTCCCAAAACAGCTGATACACCAAGAACCTTGTGCACCTGCACCACCGCTGCAACCATCTCCAACCTTTCGCGACCTCACGAGCAAGTCAACGGTCGTCACCAAACACCAATTCGTCCTTCAAACCAACTGCAGAAACTAGAAATCAAGATCTAGCCTCGAGCTCGAAAACTGGAACAATGGTCGAACCTGTAACCGCCTCAAACACCAAGATCAGATCATCAGAAAAACTTCACCTCCGGCCATGAACTCCTCCACACTCCACCAATCACCAACTGGAATCAGGGCAAACTCAATCACTTATATAAGCCGCGACAATCAACTTTCTTGCTCACAGAAAACTAGGGTTAAAAAAATTAATCCCAAATTAATTCTGCCTCAATGCATAATCCCTCCTCTCTATATTTTTCCCTGCATCATAGATTATCATTCCATCACCAGGAAAAACAATGGCCACCCCGACCTCTCAAATTGAGAGAACCACCCCAAAACTCCATTTCCAGACACACCAGAAATGCTCCTTCAATTTTAAAATAGATTTTCTGATTTTAGTTTTAGAATTCAAGTATTTGATTAAGTAATCGATTTATATACTTGAATCAAAGAATCTGTATAATTAAATTCTTACTTTCACAAGTTTACTCTGTTGTACTTTGTGTTTCAGAGACACTACAGGTTTTTCCCTTTTATTTTTATAAATTTAAACTTTAAACTTATATTACTCCAACTATAATTTGTTTTGAAACTTAAATCTTAACACATTTAAATCATACGAAATGGAAATTTACACCAATTCTAGAACCTGAAACTTAAGGACAGAAAACAAATTCATACTGCAACATGCATTACAACATACATCCATATATATATATATATATATATATATATATATATCAGTAATAAGCTTTAAAAAAACATACAAACACACTTATCTCCAGAGTAAAAACAAGCAACTAAATTAATACTTAAGTTTATTTGGTAAAAATTGTTACTCACAGATTTTATGAGCAGAGCTTCTGTGTTAATGAAGAACTTGAATCTGATTGGTGCTTTAAATTTGAAAGCTTCAGATTCTTCTTTTATTTTTGCTTATGACTTTGAACTTCAATTTGCTTTTAAAAACTTCATCTTGTTATACTGCAAATGCTTTTGCTTCCAGATTCCATTTGCATGTTTCCAGAAAATAATGAATTGCAGGCTTCAGGAAAGAAAGTGCATGCAGGACTTTGATGTTGCAAATGATTTCAGGCATGGATTCAAGAGGCTATAGGTTAATGATTCAGATGGTTTTGATTTTAGAGGTAACATTAATTTCAGTTGGGTTTTTTTGAGGGGAAACAGATTTGTTCCTCAGCCATTTTTCTGGTTCGAATGAAGATTTATCAAAAGAAATTTAAATTTTAGTTTTGAACGTTGATTTTCAGATTTTGGGCTGAAGATTACTTAAGCTTTAAAGAAGAATAGGAAAAAGAGAATGAGGTTAAGAAGAAATGTTTACATAAGCAAATATTTGATTTAATTAAAAATAAAGAAAAAGAAAATTAATGAGACACTTGTTTCTATTCTTAACATTTGTCGCCTTAATTTATTTATGATTCAACACATGTCATAAGTATCTTAAGAAACTTACACATGTATTTAAGAGTATTTGAAATTTTAATTTAAATTGAATTGGTTATAAAATCTTTTAAATCTTAATTTACTATTTCTTATGTGTATTTAAATGAATTTATTTCTTTTTAAATTAAAAAGAAATGAAACAACAAATTTAAAATATAAGCTTATTCAAAAATATTTAAGTATTTATTCTATTAAATTCAAGACATTAAATTCAAATTTTAAGTTAAATTATCAAATTCAATTTTAAAAATCAAGTTATATATGTATGTATATATAATTCTTATTAATTTTAAAAATAACAATCTATTTCTAAAAATTTATTTATGTTTATGAAAAACTAAGTATTATCATAAAAAAAATAACAAATTAAACAATATTAAATAATTTATAAAAGAGATTGTAATTTACTTCTATTACTCAATAATTTAATATTGTTTGTAAATTGTATTTTAAATTCTTAAATACAATTCTAAGCAATATTTTAAAAAAAGAAAAATAAAACAAAGCTTCAATGTTAATCAAATTTAAATTCATATTTAAGCTAATTAAAATATAAATTTAAACAAATAAGATTTACCTTAAGTATAAACCATACAATTATTTATTGAATTCTTTGAATAGTTAAATGCTAATTTTAAATCAAATTTCCAATTTTCCAAATATAAATGAAAATTAGAAAATTGGTTCATTTACTAAATTCTAAATCAAAGTTTATAAATTTACAATATATATAATTATATATATTATAAATAGAAAACAATTTATTAGCTTTAAAAAGATAAAATCTTCCAATTTAAATATTTATTAAAAGATGATTATTAGATCAATTCAAAATTTATTATCAAAAATTATCAAACCAAATTAATTTTTAACACAGATTTTTTAATTTATATTGCCAAATTTCCGGGATATCACAATACTGATCTTCAACTTCATTCCAATGTGAATCCAGTATCCGAGCAATCTGCAAAAATATAAATTGACGCGGTAAAATTGAAAATAAAATTTTTTTGCAGTATAAAATAAAATGAGGATTTTGAAAATAATATTTTCCTCGGTCATTTGGGTTGTTCGTCATCATTTAATTTAATTGATCATTTAATTGATCATTAAACAATAATTAACTTTAAATAAATAAATAAATAAATATCCTCTTTAATAAGTAATTTACTATTAATCTAATCTCGGTTAATAATTAAATAATATTTATATCTCAATTTATAAACTAATTATACTTAGATCCAAAATTAATAGTTAAATAATAAATTAAACGTTCATTTAAGAATAATTAAATCTTAACTAAGTCTTAATTAAATCTAAACTAAAGTAGTAATTAATTAAATTCAATCGTTTCCTAAATAATAATTTAATAATAACGAACCTTTAATTGTTAATTTAATAATAATTAATCCTTAAATAAATTATAAATTAATAATTAAGCTGTTAATTAACTAACTATAATTAACTTACTTAATTAATACTTAAGTACTAATTGCCTTGATGATTAAGTACTAATTACCCTACTTAATTAATTAATTAATTAATCATTAATTAAATAAATAAGTAAGTAAATTAACAGACACTTTTTATTACTTATAAATTGTTTTGAAAACACTTTTCAAAAAGCTACTTAAATAAAAACATTTTAAATTTTGCAAAAAAAGTTCGATTTACGAATTGCCTCCATAGCAACTATCGTTATACGACCCGTAATTTAAAAAAAAATTAACATGCCAAATAGCTTTAAAAACCTTTCCTTTTATATTTAAACATACTTTCTAACTCTGGAGAGAGTTTTTGTATAAAATTTAAAGTGTGTGTGTCTTTGTGCGTGTCTATGCTATTACATATAAAATTATACTTATAAATGTGTGTATATTATTATATAATAGTGTTTACAACATTTCCGACAACTTTCAGATGACGAAAAGTCGAAAATTCAGAAAATGAATTCTGGTCACATTTTCGAATTCTCTTTGAACTAATTATTTTTGTAACAAATTTAGAAACTATTTCACCGTCATTATTTACTATTTAAAAGAATTTTATTTTAATTTTAAAATCTATTATTTGAATATATTTAAAATTGGTTAAATATTCGCAAATCAAAGCGGTGAAATTCCGGATTATTACAACAGTCATCTTGATTTTTGGGAGACATTTTCCTTTTACCTTTACTGTATTTTGTTTGTTTTCTAGCATTTACTATATATAAGCCATTGTTGTAAGAGAGTAGCTCCCAGGCCACTTTGTGCAAAAGTCTCATGTAAATAAAAGACTATTTTTTTCAGTCTTTTTTGTACTTATATTTATGTATCTTCTATTTTTACTTATCTATATAATTACCTACATATATAATATAATCATATGCAATTCATTTACATTTACATTATACTTGCATGTGTCGGTGCAATACTATTATTTATTATAACTTTGAACATATAAATAAATTTTAGCAATAGCTCAGTGTTGCTTCATCACTTAGCTTTGTTTATCATTGCCAATATATTTCTTTCTTGGATAAACAAAACAATATTCCACTGCCCAACTCTATTTTTCTTTAGCTGAGTGCATCTTTGCTTACTTGTAAATAGAGTTGTATCACTTTGGCCAATTCTATGGCAAACCTTGTTTATCTTCGGTTGGTTTCCATTCGACTGTAAACAAGGTTAGATTCACAAAGGTTATTATCTTCACACCATTTTTTGTTTCTAGGAAATAAAAGTTAAGACATCTATCTTTGGACATCCACCCTTATTTCACCTATCTATGGGTGTCAATCAAGGGTATGTCATCAAACAACCTTGTTTATCATTTGTCGAACATATCGCATTGGACTGTAAATGTGGTTGTACCGCAAGAAATTCAATTATGTGCAGATTCCTATCCCTTGGAATTGAGATCTTAAATGCCCATCTCTAGGCATCCATCTATGACCTCACCTACCTCCGTGCGTTGATCAATTGATCAAAAACATCCATTGGCCACTATCGCATATCTTTGATCGAACATATCTCATCAAGCCATAATCTTTGTCGATCCTGTAATAGGATGTAAGTTTATGCCATCTCCTATCTCCAAAGTCTGATGTCTTTGATGCCTATCTCTGGGAAACAATCCTTAACGTGGCCTATTTTCGAGGACTAGTCAAAAGTCAATTGTATGGGAAATTGTCCTATCGACCCTGATAGATTATACTCCTTCAACCATATTATAGGTTGGAGGAGTTTATCGATACTTATCTCTAGGTACACATCTAGTTTTCCAACACTGAATGTATTATTCTACCGTTGATAATGCGACCCAAAGTTAGATTTTTAGGAATATGGTTCCATTTATTCTAAAACCCAAATTTATTTATAAACAAAAAGATGGTAGACATTGCCTTCTTGCATCTCATCCCATCAATTAGGGTGCCTTATTTGAAAAAAATAATTAATGAATCTAAGTGAAACAGCGTCATAAATGCTCGCTATTCCATTCCCATGGGATTGAGATTTTTTCTGTAACGACCCGTAAATTTTAGTGGTTTTATTTAGTTAATAAACTGAAATTTTATGAAATTTTTAAATATTTGAATTTTGAAGTAAAAAATTAATATTTGGAATACGTCTAATTAAACATAGCAACTGGTAAATTTCCATCGGATAATATGAAAGTTTATTTTCTATTGTAATTTTATTTCAATTCAAATCAATTAATATTAGATGATAATAAAATGTTTTCCAAATCTGAATACTTTTCTATAGAAAATTTGTAAATCATCTTCTGAGTGAGACGTCATATTTCGTTTCTTCAAATTTGGACTGCTATTGCTCCGTTTATCATATTTTCGATAGATTTGCAACATTTTCGGTACCGATTATCGACTTTTGATTGGATGATCGTACCATCAATAATTGTATACCATTTTGATCATCTCGTGATGCTGACCTCTACGATATAGTCATTTGTTTGTTTTAAAGTTTGGGAGACGACGAAATCTACGGACGCGTTTGTGTCGTTTAGCCGTTTCGTTGTCCTTTGGTTATCTTTCATTTTAAAACAAATTGACATTGGTCTTTTCTATTCCCAAACAAAACATTTTAAATTATAACTTTTGATATCCAACCGTTCAAAATAATTGCCATACCTACCATTTCAAACCTTTTGAATTATTAACCTTCCATTTACCTAACCGTTGAAATCAATAGCCACTAACTTCTTAATATTCTGCTCGGTTATCCACCATTCCATTAATCTCTGGTTTGGCTTCTTGTTCTTTCTATAACATTGCTTATATCAGAGAGAAATGTGATATATTTCATTTTTTTTCTTTGCTTACTTTTCCTCTTCTCTTCGCTTTGTTTTTGCCTTTCATTTTGCTTCGCCTAATCCATCTCATTTTTCACCAAATCCATACATCCGCACGCAGCCATCAGCAAGGCCGAGCTGCTCTCCACCTCCGACTACATGGCCAAGGCGCCATATCTCTAACCTATGCTGCCCCTGCTTGTTCCTCGATCACATCACGTGGCAGCTCCACAGTTTGCACACCTAGCAGCCTTTGTCTTTTTCTTCTTATTTATTATAGGTTAGTTTACAAAAATTTATATATGTTGTTCTAATATATATTAAGAAGTTCTATCGAGTCTGTACATATGTTTTATATATACTAGTTAATATATATATATATTCTCTGATGAGTTTAAACTTGTAGTGTTAGCTGTTGTTATATATGTTAACTACAGTTTGTATAGATTATCTATACTCTGTTCGCACATATATACATATTGGCCTTATAATATTAATTTGTTATATATATGTGTGTGTGTGTGTGTGTGTGTGTGTGTAAGTTATATACTCTTATATAATCTGTTCGAAAATAAGTATGTTTTGTAGTTCTACTGCCAGATGCGATGTATATATTCTTTTATCTAGTACTTGTTTGTATATATAATACATATTAGTTATATTTTAAAAGTTATAAAAGTATGTTGGATATATAATACAGGTTGCTGTGAATATCTATTGATACATACGCGGGTTTATCTTCAGATTGATTTAGAAATGTGTTTTAATGAGTATAAATAGTTATGTAATACTATATATGAAAGTATATATTTTTAGATTTAAAGTGTTTTATATATATTATATATATATAAGAATATAGAGCCAGTTTTATTGATCTATATAACATATGTAAGTATATATAGGACTTTATAGTATGTTTTGATGTATAATATAATATATATGTTTATAATACATAGCAGTACTCATACAGTTTATATGTTTGCATGGTTTTGGATTTTTGATTACGATTTGCATCCGAGAAAAATATTAGTTTATACGGTATGTTCTATATATATATATTAGGCATAACTAAAGATCTGTTGCATAAAACCATTTTATTTATAGCATGTATATTGTTTATATATAAGATTTGTCATATGGTTTGGGTAACTGCTTTGTATAAGTAGGTGAAACACATATACATAGTTATATATGACCTAGGCAACCAATATATATATATATATATATATATATAAACATGGTATATATTTTTAGTATTTTGTTTGCAACTGTTATATGTAAATGATTTAATAGTTATATGTAAGTTAGAATATATTGATTATATATGTTAGTTTACTCTAGTACCATCTATCCATTTAACTTATATATATATATATATATATATATATGGTATATTAGAGTTTGAGTTTTAATAAAAAAAAATTTAGAGATTTCATTTATAGGTGTTTAGATTTAGTATTTATTTGAAATTGTATGTGTGTGTGTGTATTATTTTAAATATGAACTTCAAATTTAGTATTAGTTTTAAGAAAGATAATAATATAATATACTTTTGTTTCGATGTTATCTGCATCAATACAGTCTTATTTGATTTCGTCTATTCCAATCTATCAGCTTTGTCATCAAATTCATACCAATCTGGCTTTGCTTTGGAATTCGTAGCTTGTTCTATTGTCAAACTCCACTAGCCTCGAAAGGTGACCAATCACTCACGATTAATGTTCTTATATTTATTAAATTTGATTTCAATTGAAACGACACTTGAAATATGCTGTTGTTAGTTATTTACACTGTTATATATATATTATCTGACCTGTGACATCTGACACCATTATCTATTATTTATATTGATGATATATGCCTGTGATATTATTTTCGTATCTGTTATCACTCTACAAGTTCCCTGTTAGTATAGAATCACTATGGGCTGAAATGATACATACGCGAACGATCTGTAGAATAGGAGAAAATCGTTATGGGTTGAAATGATAAACCAATCGATTTTCATTGAATTGAATTTTGGATTGCGGGTTGAAATGATATATACCCGTATATATTTAAATTACAGATTGAAATGATAAATATCCGTATCACTTGACCACAGGACAGAAAATTATATACAGACATGTTGCTATATATATAAATATTTTGAAAATGATTTCCATGGTTTTGGAAGAAATATATGGTTTTGTATGAATATTTGTTTTAGATATTGTACAAATATTATTTTTTATATATTTAAGTTCTTGATTAAGCTATGTATAAATTTGTTTAATATAGAATAAGTTTAATAATAAAGCTTGATTTTTATTTAAAATATAATATGGTTAAATATTTATTTAAATTATATTTTAATATAGAATTTATAATGATTTAATAAATTAAGGTTGAGAAGATAGATTTGAAAATGATTTGAAATTATATTTAATTAGGAATTTATTTAAATAATCGATTTGAATCTTATGGGATTTGAAATTTTAAAAGATATGATTTTATAACTTGATTTTGGTTTAAGATTATTTAAAATGAATATTTCAAGTTTAAATAAATTGAAGGAATATTTAGTGAATTGGAATTTGGGGTTTATTTAAAAGATATTAGATTTGTTAAGTAAGTATTTCAAAACTGAATAAAAATGAAGTTAAATTAAGGTATATATGAAGTTATCAAACATAGTTTTGAAATTATGGAATATTTAAAGCTTTGAAATATATGGAAATTGAAATGGTTTGTTTATGGTTCAAATCTATATTTGAAATTGATATAAATTGAAATGTTTTATTGAAAACTGAATTGAGTTGAAATTTAATTTATGAATTGAGATTTTATTTAAATTGAATTTTTGGATTCAAATTGATTTGAATCAATTTGTGAAGTTGAGGAAATTATTTTATTTTTTAAAGTAATTTTAAATTTAAAACTATTTTATTATATATACTATTTGAATATTTAAACTGTTTAAGTTGTGAAAGTTACGGTATCGAAGCTATGAATTTCGAAGTATTATGTTTGAAAATGTTATATTTTCAAGTGGTTGGTTTCAAAAAATGTTATAACTTTGAAGTGCTATGATTTTGGAAAAGATATATTTGAAATGGAAATTATATCGTATTTGGTTTTGAAATAGAAATGATATCGTATTGACATGGTTTTGAAAAGGCAATGGTATTTTGGTTTTAAAGTATAAACTATTTTGAAATGACCGCGGTGTTATAATAACGGTTGGTTGTTAAAGAGATCGGGATCGGAAATTGTCATACTCTCTGCCAACTCCGAAAACCACTTTAACAAATGTGTACGCGGTGTAGATTCCAGAATGAAGTAGGATGGTGACGACGTTCTATTGAGGTATATACGTGGACCCGACTCCCATGAGTTGGCATAAGATGGCTAAAACAGGAGCAATTGACGGGCTGATGAGGTAGCTCTTCTGATTGGACACACTCATTCGATACCATTCTATTACTTTGTGATTGATTGGGTGCACCGTTGGTTTTTTTGAGAGTGTGGCTCGAGGTGGGTGGAAGCTGCGGCTAAGCGTTACCGTCGGTCCGAAAGTGTAATTGGTATATCTACCATGGTATTGCCTAGTTGTGCCATGTCACCCATCCTATCGTGCTTTACTACGAGTTTGATTTGTGTCGTACCTATGGGGTATTTGTGGTAACCTCCCGATCTAGAGGTACGACGGTACTGTATAGACTATTGGCACTATAAAATGTGTTAAGGGGGATATGGGTAACGCCTTAACGCTATTTTTAAATATATTATACTTTACTTTAGACATATTATAATTGCGTATGTTACTACATAGTAGATAGGTTAATGGATCCTTAAAGGATGGTTGTCCCAAACATCCTTTGAGTTACTTGTATTTCAGTTGTTATTTCACATGAGTTGGATTTATTGATATAAGAATGTTAATCCTGACTCGAGTGTTTTGTGTTTTGCTTTACACTCCGGTCAGACTGAGTGACACAACTTTTGAGACTCACCTTTGGAGTTGGAGCTTCGCTTGGAGATCCAGCTATCTATCCAGCTTTCAGATATTCAGTTGATTCTAGTGATGTATTCTGATCTTGTATTTGACTATTGTATTCGAGACTTCTGTTGTATCTTATTTAACTCTGTTATATATATAGTAGCTTCATGAACTACTATTCTTTTATTTCCGCTGCATATTGTATATTACTCTATGTCTGTGATTCTATGATTATTTATTTACTATGTAAGCTGAGTTTTATCAAATATAAATTAACAATCTGGTAATTTGAGCAATTCAAATCCGGCATGTATGGATGCGAATGGTTGAAAATATCACATCGTTACATTTGGTGTCAGAACTTTGGTTTTAGGCAAAATTCAGCATATAGAGTAAATTTAATTACGGAATTACCTTCGTTCGAGCTTGAATTCCTTCCTCCTTGATTTGATTTTCTTTGAATTTTGGAATGTTTCCCTCGGTTCCAAAATCCATCCTTATCTCTCCCTATTCGTATTCTAGAGTATCCCATAACTCCACTTCAAACAATCTCTATAATAAATCGACAGTCTTGCCAATCTTCAAATGATTTGTAAAGAGTTGAAACTCCTTAACAATGGGCATTGATTTACCGAAGATTTCTGTATCCTCGGCTTACGATGCTATTTATATCCTGCTATGCCTGAATTCTATTTTTTTGCGATCGAATGTCGATTTGACTCATAATTCTGTATTGATCTTATTCTTGAAGTCACGGTTGAACTAGTTATGGTCGCCTGCGATTTATATAAGTTTGCCCATTATTTTCTCTCCTTGTAATCTATTTATATCCCCATCGAGCATATCTTCCAAATAGAATTCTTCTTGAATTAAGGTCCCTCAAAATTTGAATCTCTATCCTTGCTTTGAAATCCATTCTTATATCGTCGAGCGAGGAAGTGTATTTGTAAATTTAATATAAAAATGTTTTATATATTGTGTTGTTTGAGTTGTTGATGTTGATTTGGGTTTTCAATCGATTCGTCTGATCAACGCTATCGATAGGAATTCCAAAACACTTGAGCAAATAAAACTGACACAATATTGTTTTCAAATTTTGGTAAATAAAATAATTTTGGGTGATAATATTATATATAAGTGTAAATTGTTGATGAATTTGTTGTCAGAAATGATAATATTTGATTTTCATTCTTTGTTTTAAACCATTGACTATTGCATAATATAAATAAATGAAATTATAAAACATGGTTTATAAATTGATTGGAATTTAAATAGATTTAAATTAGAATTTGAGAATTTAATTTCCGACGATTCCAAACTTTGGTTTTAGAGTTTTAAAATGCATATTATCTAAAAGTATTTTCGAACAGAAATTGTTTCCAAAGAAATTTTAAGTGTTTAAATCAGTGCTCTCCTTTTTTGTCGCTGGAAAATAATTTCGATGATGGCGGCCGCATCATCGACATTCATTTTTGAGTTTTGAAGTGGAGAGACCATTCTGTAGCTTTGCCACACTTTTATTTTGGAAAATAAATTGATTTGAATTTATAAAGTATGACTTGGTCTATAATATATATATATATTATATATATAGGTATATGATATATATATATATATATATATATATATATATTTGACTTAATGTATATAGATACATTAATCTCTAAATTGTTGAAGTGAAATCGAAAATTTATTTATTGAATTTATTTTAAAGGTTGTTTTCAATTATAAAATGAAACAAAATTTTAAATAAATATGTAAATTTGAATAATTGAATTGAAAAAAAAGTTTTACTTGTACAATACTCAATTTCAGTCCAATATAACTTACCTAAATCATTTAGAAGTTGAATATGTAATTGGATAACATACAATATAAAATGTTCTATAAATAAATTCGAGTGGTTATAATAAGCGTAAATATACTTAATACATGTGATGAGATATGTTAAGTGGAGTAAAATTTAGACTAAAGAAAAATTAAATTGGTTGAATAAAAAATGATTATAATAAATGACTATTCATATTTATGGATCTAGAAATTGTAAATTAAAGATAATTGGACAATAAGATAATGAATTTAGAAATAGTAAAGATTGATTTTAGATAAATCAAATGGATTAAATTAGTTATGAATATTAATTAATTTAAACTGAAATTTTATATGGTCTTAATTTTATTATTTTGTTTGGTATTTCAATCAATTTTTCTTTCTAGTTGTTTCTGTTCTCCTACCTCCTTCCTTTTCGGGGACGAAAAGTTTTGAGTAGGGGAGAGTGTAATGACCCATAAATTTTAGTGGTTTTATTTAGTAATTAACTGAAATTTTGTGAAATTTTTAAATATTTTAATTTTGAAATAAAAATTTAATATTTGGAATACGTCTAATTAAACATAGCAACTGGTAAATTTCCATCAGATAATATGAAAGTTTATTTTCTAGTGTAATTTTATTTCAATTCAAATCAGTTAATATTAGATGATAACTAAATGTTTTCCAAATCTGAATATTTTTCTATAGAAAATTTGTAAATCATCTTCTGAGCGAGACGTCATATTTCGTTTCTTCAAATTTGGACTGCTATTGCTCCGTTTATCTTATTTTTGACAGATTCACAGTATTTTCGGTACCTTTTATCGACTTTTGATTAGATGTTCATACCATTAATATCTGTATACCGTTTTGATCGTCTCACCGTGCTGATGTCTACGGTATAGTCGTTTGTTTGTTTCGATGTCCGGGAGACGACGAAATTTACGGAAACGATTATCGTATCGGTTCCGTGTTTGTGTCGTTTAGCCATTTCGTTGTCCTTTAGTTATCTTTCGTTTTAAAACAATTAGACAGTGGTCTTTTCTATTCCCAAACAAAACTTTTTAAATTACAACTTTTGATATCCAACCGTTCAAAATAATTGCCAAACCTACCATTTCAAACCTTTTGAATTCTTAACCTTCCATTTACCTAACTATTGAAATCAACAGCTACTAACTTCTTAATATTCCTATAATTTAATTTTTGATGCTTGGTTATCCACCATTTCATAAATCTCTGGTTTGGCTTCTCGTTCTTTCTATAACATTGCTTATATCATAAAGAAATGTGATATATTTCATTTTTTCTTTGCTTGTTTTTCCTCTTCTCTTCTCTTTGTTTCTGCCTTTCATTTTGCTTCGCCTAATCCATCTTATTTTTCACCAAACCCACGCGTCCGCACGCAGCCATCAGCGAAGCCGAGCTGCTCTTTACCTCCGACTACTTGGCCAAGGCGCCATATCTCCACCCCATGCTGCCCCTGCTTGTTCCTTGATCACATCACGTGGCAGCTCCACAGTTGCAAACCCAACAGCCTTTGTCTCTTTCTTCTTCATTATTATAGGTTAGTTTATAAAAAATTATATATGTTGTTCTAGTATATATTAAGAAGTTACATTGAGTCTATACATATGTTTTATATATACTAGTTAATATATATATATATATATATATATATATATATATATATATTCTCTGATATTCTCTGATGAGTTTTAAGCTTGTAGTGTTAGCTGTTGTTATATATGTTAACTAGAGTTTATGTAGATTATCTATACGTTGTTCGAATATATATACATATTGGCCTTATAATATTAATCTGTTATATATATATATGTAAGTTAAATACTTTTATATAATCTGTCTGAAAATAAGTATGTTTTGTAGTTCTACTGGTAAATGCGATGTATATATTCTTTTATCTAGTATATGTTTGTATATGTGATATATATTAGTTATATTTTAAAAGTTATAAAAGTATGTTGGATATATAATATAGGTTGTTGTGAATATATATTGGTATATATGCGGGTTTATCTTCAGATAGATTTAGAAATGTGTGTTAATGAGTATAAATAGTTATGTAGTACTATATGTGAAAGTATATATTTTTAGATTTAAAGTGTTATATATATATTATATATAAAAGAATATAGAGCCAGTTTTATTGATCTATATAACATACGTAAGTATATATAGGACTTTATAGTATGTTTTGATGTCCAATATAATATATATGTTTACAATACATAGCGGTACTCATACAGTTTATATGTTTGCATGGTTTTGGATTTTTGAATACGATTTGCATCCCGGAAAAATATAAGTTTATACGGTATGTTCTATATATATATATATATATATATATATTGGGCATAACTAAAGATATGTTGTATGAAACAGTTTTATTTATAACATGTATATTGTTTATATATATAAAAGATTTGTTATAAGGTTTGGTAGCTGCTTTGTATAAGTAGGTGAAACACATATATAGAGTTATATATGACCTAGGTAACCAATACACACACACACACACACACACACACACACATATATATATATATATATATATATATATATATTTGTATAAACATGGTATATATTTTCAGTATTTTGTTTGCAGCTTTATATGTAAATGATTTGATAGTTATATGTAAGTTAGAATATATGTGTGTGTGTGTGTGTGTATGTCAGTTTACTCTAGTACCATATGTCCATTTAACTTATATATATATATATATATATATATATATATATATATATATATTTATACATATATGGTATATCAGAGTTTGAGTTTTAATAAAAAAAATTAGAGATTTCATTTATAGGTGTTTAGATTTAGTATTTATTTGAAAGTGTATGTGTGTGTGTGTGTGTGTGTGTATATATATTATTTTAAATATGAATTCCAAATTTATTATTGGTTTTAAGAAAGATAATAAATATAATATACTTTTGTTTCGATATTATCTGCATCAATACAGTCTGATTTGATTTCGTCTATTCCTATCTATCAGCTTTGTCATCAAATTCTTGCCAACCTGGCTTTGCTTTGAAATTCGTAGCTTGTTCTGTTGTTAAACTTCTCTAGCCTCGAAAGGTGAGCAATCATTCACGATTCATGCTTTTTAATTTATTAAATTTGATTTCAATTGAAACGACACTTGAAATATGCTGCTGTTAGTTATTTACACTGTAATATATATGTTATTTGTTCACATGTGACATCTGACACCATTATCTATTATTTATATTGACGATATATGCCCGTGATATTATTTTCATATCTGTTATCACTCTGTAAGTTCCCTGTTAGTATATAATCACTACAGGTTGAAATGATACATACACAAATGATCTGTAGAATAGGAGAAAATCGTTATGGGTTGAAATGATAAACCCAAGCGATTTTCATGGAATTGAATTTGGGATTGCGGTTGAAATGATATATACCCATATATATTTAAATTACGGATTGAAATGATAAATATCTGTATCACTTGACCACAGGATAGAAAATTATATATAGACACCGTTGGTCTATATATAAATATTTTGAAAATGATTTCTATGGTTTTGGAAGAAATATATGGTTTTATATAAATATTTATTTTAGATATTATATAAATGTTATTTTTTATATATTTAAATTCTTGATTTTAAGCTATGTATAAATTTGTTTAATATAGAATAAGTTTAATAATAAAACTTGATTTTTATTTAAAATATAATATGGTTAAATATTTATTTAAATTATATTTTAATATAGAATTTATAATGATTAAATAAATTAAGGTTGAGAAGACAGATTTGAAGTTGATTTGAAATTGTATTTAATTAAGAATTTATTTAATCAATCGATTTGAAACTTATGGAATTGGAAATTTTAAAAGATTCGATTTTATAACTTGACTTTGGTTTAAGATGATTTAAAATGAATATTTCAAGTTTAAATAAATTGAAGGAATATTTAGTGATTTGGAATTTGGGGTTTATCTAAAAGATATTGAATTTGTTAAGTAAATATTTCAAAACTGAATAAAAATAAAGTTAAATTAAGGTATATATGAAGTTATCAAATTTGGTTTTGAAATTGTGGAATATTTAAAGCTTTGAAATATATGGAAATTGAAATGGTTTACTTGTGGTTCAAATATGTATTTGAAATCGATATAAATTGAAATGGTTTATTGAAAACTGAATTGAGTTGAAATTTATGAATTGAGATTTGATTTAATTTGAATTTTTGGGTTCAAGTTGATTTGAATCAATTTGTGAAGTTGAGGAAATTATTTTATTTTATAAAGTAATTTTAAATTTAAATCTATATTATTATATATACTATTTGAATATCTAAACTGTTTAAGTGGTTAAAGTTATGGTTTCGAAACTATGAATTTGATAGTATTATGTTTGAAAATGTTATATTTTCAAGTGGTTGGTTCCAAAAAATGTTATAACTTTGAAGTGCTATGATTTTGGAAAAGATATATTTGAAATGGAAATTATATCGTATTTGGTTTTGAAATGAAAATGATATCGTATTGATATGGTTTTGAAGAGGCAATGGTATTTTGGTTTTAAAGTATAAACTATTTTCAAATGACTGCGGTGTTATAATAACGGTTGGTTGTTAAAGAGACCAGGATCGTACGTTGTCATACTCTCTGCCAACTTCGAAAACCACTTTAACAACCGTGTACACATTGGAGATTCCAGAATGAAGTAGGATGGTGGCGACATTCTATTGAGGTATATACGTGGACCGACTCCCGTGAGTTTGCATAAGGTGGCTAAAATAGGTGCAATTAACAGGCTGATGTGTTACCACCGCTCCGAAAGTGTAATTGGTATATCTACCCTGACATTGCCTAGTTGTGCCGTGTCACCTACGCTATCGTGCTTTACTACGAGTTTGATTTGTGTCGTACCTATGGAGTATTTGTGGTAGCCTCCCAATCTGGATGTAAGACGAAACTGTATAGACTATTGGCACTACAAAATGTGTTAAGGGGGATATAGGTAACGCCTTAACGCTATTTTTAAATATACTATACTTTACTTTATAAATTATTATAATAGCTTATGTTACTACATAGTAGATAGTTTAACGAATCCTTAGAGGATGATTATCCCAAACATCCTTTGAGTTACTTGTATTTCAGTTGTTATTTCACTTAAGTTAGATTTATTGATATAAGAATTTTAGTCCTGACTTGAATATTTTGTGTTTTGCTTTACGCTCGGGTCAAACTGAGTGATACAGCTTTTGAGACTCACCTTTGGAATTGGAGCTTCGCCTGGAGATCCAGCTATCTATACAACTTTTAGATATTCAGTTGATTCTGGTGATGTATTCTAATCTTGTATTTGACTATTGTATTCGAGACTTATATTGTATCTTATTTAACTCTGTTATGTATAGTGGCTTCATGAACTGCTATTCTTCTATTTCCACTGTATATTGTATATCACTCTGTGTCTGTGATTCTGTGACTATTTATTTACTCTATACGTTGAGTTTTGTCAAAAATGAATTAACAATCTGGTATTTTGAGCAATTCAAATCCGGCATGTATGGATGCGAATGGTTGAAAATATCAGGTCCTTAAATTATCAATAGTCAAAGGCTTGAAAGTTCCATCTTTAAGATTCTATTCAATCGAATAAGGACCTTCTAATTCGGACCAAGTGCCACTGTACCAGGGGATCCATTTCAAAATGGGATCGCCCAGCTCAAAGTTACAGTTTGTAAATTTAGCATTGAAATGTCTTGCTATTCTTTTCTAGTGAGAAGCTATCCTAGTTCAACCTCTTCTCGCTTTTCATCGACAAATTTTAGGGACTCAAGTAAGAGTTCCTCTTTCATCTTGGGATCATGATGCTTTCTTCGATGAGAAGTGACTTACAGTTCTATCGGAATCATAGCCTTGTCTCCATATACCAAAACGAATGGAGTATGACAAATCGCGGACTTGTAGGTTGTCCTATAATCCCACAATTCTAGTGGTAAATCATCAACCCAGTTGATCTTGACCTTTTCCAATCATTCTATAGGATGGATTTGATGATCTTGTTCACCGCCTCCACTTATCACTTCATTTGTGGGTGTGCTACCGCTACAAACTCTTCTCAATTTGGTACTGGTTACAGAACTCTATGAACTTGGCATGCTCAAATTGAGTTCCATTTTCAATAATGATTTTATGTAGAACTCAGGTATCGACATATAATATTCTTCTCCATAAAATTGATCACTTTCTTCATAGTGCTTATGGTCAGTGGTTTCGCTTTAGGCCACTTTGTAAAGTAGTCCATGGCTACAATAGCATATTTTACTCTACCCTTCAACATCGGTAGCACACCAATTATACTAATTCCTCAATCTGCAAACAGTCATGGGTTGACTATTTGTATAAACTCTGTAATGGAGCTCTTGGTATCTTCGCAAACCTTTAGCATCTTTCACATTGTTTGATGTAATCAGCTGCTTCTCGACTGATTGTTGGACAAAAGTATCTATAATGAAGTATCTTCTCCGCCAATGTTTACCACCAATATAATCACCACAGCTTCCTTCATGCACATCCAAAATGACTTCTTAGCTTCATCTTTAGGGACATCGTGACAAGGGAATTGAGAATCCTATCATTTTTAGCACTTATTCTTTCATAATAAATTGAGGTACTTTACACAAGGGTTTTCGTGGTTTATTTCTCCAGTTGGTATAGTTCCCTTTAGCAAATTATCTTTTATCGGAGTCATCCACAACTCCTTTTCTTCCTGTGCCTCCAAGATCCAGTTAACATCCATATATTCAATGCTCGGATTCGATGAAATGTCTATTGGAATGAGTTCCATGAGCTATTCATCCTAAAGCTAGCAAGTTTGGCTAGTGAATCAGCCTTCATATTCTTTTCTCTAGCGAAGTGCATTATTGTTTAGTGCTTGATGTCATTCAGTAGCTCTAAAACCTTCGCTAGGTAAGGGGAAAATCTCACTCCCTTAACCTGGAATTCCTTTCTAACTCGGAAGACCACTAATTGAGAGTTCCTGAATATGTGCAATGTTTAGACTCCTAGCACCTTTATTATCTTGGGTCCAACAATCAACGCTTCAAATTCAGCCTCATTGTTCGTCACTAGAAACTCTAACTTCAAAGCACGGAAAATTTTCCATCCTTCTAGGGCTATGACCATTGGAAGCTATGTCTACATACAATTTTCCATCCTTTTGGGGTTACGTTCATATTTTCCTACCTTGGAACTACGCTTATTGGAAGCTCCATCTACATTCAATTTCCACTCGAATAATTAGACCATATATTCTTCCACTTCCCCATCCTGGATGGTAAATTTGATAATGAATCAGTTAATTCCTTTCCTCGTATCTCCTTTCTAGAATGGTAAGTTATATCGTAAGTTACATCCTAAGCTAATGTCTTGGGTCGATGTAATACCCTAAATTTTGAGTAACATTATTTAAGATATTTAATTAAATAAATTAAATAAAATAATGTAGGGTGATTAGGAGAATGAGTCGCGCTTTAATAAATAATTCATTGAGAATGGATTATAACTTAAATAAAAAGGAGAAATATATGCTAAGGGCAAAATAGGATTATGCCATAATTCCTAAACATAAATCCCTACATTCCTTCTCCCTCTTTCATTTACTTTCATATAAACCTAAACAAAACTAAGGTGGGCCATTGCAAGATAGCAAAGAGTAAGAAAAAGCAAGGAAATCAAGTAAAAAGCGTAGGGAAAACTAATTCTCCTTCATCAAATCAAGGTGAATAATGGTAACTATCTCTAATATTCTTGTTTAATTTCGGTTTCAGGATTAAACCTGAAATCTTTTGATGTTGTTATGTCATGTTTTGATTAGTGAGTGATTATATGTGTTATGATGAATTATAGGATTTATTTATGAAATTTATTGATAGGTTTAAGTGGAAACCTATCATATGACACCTAAATTATTTAATATTTTGATATGATGCTAAAAACTTTATTTTAGAGGTTTCATAATTTTCCAAGCAAGTATGAATATTTTATAATTTTCTTAAGTGAAGAAAATGGTTTATTTCGAGTTTTAATTATTAAAACTAATTAAATAATGTTTTTGGCCTAGAAATTTTTACATGTAAAAGAATATATAAATCTGATTTATTATTATTTTGAGGGATTTTTTCCAAGTATTTACGAATTATTATGAATTTTTTAGGCAAGAAATGCCTAATAATCATATTAAAATATTAATATAAAATGATGGTTTGCAATATTAGTTTCAAAAAGATAGATCTTCCCTATATCGGTTTTCTGAAAAAGATTTTGATAAAGAGGATTACTATCCAGTAAGGATTTAACAAAGAAAAGGAGTTGGTGAAAAGATATGGTTATTTAGAGAAACAAAATAGTTTTTATGATATTGCCATGTCGAAGTCATTGACGCTGAAGGCCACAGTGTCGCCGTTAAACGATGTCGACCTTGGTGAATGCATAGGATATCACTTCCAGGTGAAATGGAATGAATTCATTAGGTTGGAATCGATGTCGACATGCATGCTAACGATGTCAATGATGCCGCATACTTTCTCTATGTTGCGCTATGTTATAATAAGTGCTAAGCGAGGTGAGGCGATAGAAGACTCACTTCGCTCAATGTCGCTTAAGCGCTGCTTAATTTTTTATCATAGTTATCTATACTTATATAAACCTATTATAAATAGATTATATCAAGCATATTATATATAAACAAATCTACTATATGTGCACATTGAAATTCATTACAAAGAACTAAAGTTTCACTTTGAAGTTAATTTATGAATTCATATATTTCAAAAGTTGGATTTGACTTTCCTTGTTCATTAAAAATTAGCATACTTGAGTCAAGTACAAAATGTGCACATTTTCTAAATAAAATAATCATATCTTAATGCAAATCGATTCATATCGTAGAAAATGAGAATTTTTTGTTAGGAATATGGTTTTTTGCTATAATCTAATTTGTTTTATTCTAAAAATAATATTTTTTTGCAAAGTATTACTTAAGCGTTGATTAAATTTAAGCAAAGCACATATAAGCATAAATTAGGCGTGCTTGAGTTCTCATCGCTTAATCGTTTTGCATTTTCTAAAATCAAGCGTTGTGCATGCATTTAGTACTTAAGCGAAGCATGAGCGACACTTAAATGTGCTTTTCATAACATAGATGCCACGTGCCTATGTGCTGTGTTTTATAGAAAAGGCCATGATGCTGCATATTTCTATAATGTCGCCGACTATATAAGGCAGTGTGTGAGAAATGCGGGTTACGGATCTTAAGGCTAAATTAACACTAGAAGGGGGTGAATAGTATTTATAAAGAATTACTAAATCTTTTTGAGTTTATGTTAATTTAGACACAGATGTGTACAATATACACACACAGATATGATCACAGAAACAAACACGGATGTAGAAATAAAATAAAAAGCAGTAAAGGAAAGAACACACCAGATTTTATACTGGTTTGGAGTTACACTACATCCAGTCCCGCAACACAAGTACGGATTTTCTTTCAAAAGCAACCTTTATAATTATACCCTCGATTTTAAGGCTACGAGGTACACCCTCCAGAGTCAAAATCCTCTGGGTAGAGATACTTGATTTTACGGGCAACAAATTCACCCACTTGATTTTACGGGAAACAAGTTCACCCAATTGATTTCCCAAGGCTACAATCATATCTCGCTTGATTGATTTTCAAGGCCACAATCACAACTTTTCTCGCTTAATAGATTACAAAGAAGTCTATAACTCTGAATAGCACTGAGAACCTTGTTGAGATAGTGATAGAGAATCAAACTAAAAGTAATCGAGTTTGATTCAATGTTGATTTTGGCAGAGTAATGGTAAGAATATGTATTAAGAAATGTGGAAGAAGAAGAGGAGTGAAAAACCAGAAAATCTGATGTGAAATTCATTGAAACTAACCCCTATTTATAGAAGAACAACAGCCATGTCCATTCGTGAAGAGTTATGGCAAATAGACACTTCTTTTGAAATTTAAATTTTGAACTTAACTGACACTATGTCGACATGGTCACCATGAGTATGTCGACATCCCAAAGCAATTTTTGATGATTTGATTTTCTTTGAAAATAACCTTTTCCTTATATTAAAACTATTTTAAACTTTATAAATATACTTGACTATAGTTAAATTCATAAGTAAATATAGAGAATAATATATATAGAATTTAACTATAATTTTATATTTAAATCTAAGTATAAATATTTAAAAGTTAAATATATTATATTAAAAGATAGTTTAAAATCAGGAGTAATTTGACTTTGAAATTAAAGATGATTTTGAGGCTAAAATTATTTAAAATCAGGATAGAGGTTTTTGAATCTTTTAAAAGGAAATTTTTGAAATCATTTTGAAAACAAGATAATTTTTTTAAAATCATTTGAATAAAAATTAGCGGATACAAAACAATGTTCCACTAGATTTTTCGTACGTTCCTTCCTACTTAGGGTTCCATCCCTTTAACGGGCTCGAAGTGGATTCCATTCCACAAATAAATTGAATTTTAAGATGCCAGTGCTTTTCTAGGAGTTTTAACAAAATTCTTAATTAAAATACTTATTCTTGAAGTCTTGAACTCTTGATAATCTTGATACTCATGAGTCTTCAATCTTGCTTGAATCTCTATACTGTACAATCTTCATTCTTGGTACCTGCACGGTTAAATCCTTCATATACATATATATCTAAATGTAATAGCCCGCAAATCCGTACCCCTTGAATCAACACTATTCTACCTCTATTAACTCAAGTGGCATAGAATTACGAACCATTAGGGTTAAAGAAGAAGAGATAGAAGAAGAAGAAACTAAACTATATCAGAATCTCACAGTCGCAGCGGAATAAAATATAACAGTAAATATAGAACTTTACACAAAATGAAATCTATTACTGTTTTATACATCATATCATCAGAGTATCTCATACATCAACAATCACAAATCAGACCTATCATACAATCACAGCAGCGGACATATATATATGTACATATAATACGTCTCGGACTCCAGCTTCTCTCCTGCTCCATAGCATCCTGACCTGAACATATAATACTCGGTCTAACCCGAGCATCTTAATGAAATAACACCCGAGTCAGTATGGAATACCAGCTGATAATAATGCATCCAAATTGATTAGTAAAGTTTCAAAAATCCTTTGAAAACAAAAGCATCTCGTAAGACCACGCCACCAATAAACATGTCGGGTTTTTACCTTACGATAGCTAAAACACTTTTTATAGAAATCCTCTGATATTATAATAGGGTCTATTTACAAATACTTATAAAATAGCCGAAATTGTTACATGATTAAATTCCAGCTACTAACCACAAAAGAGGGTAATACAAGCAAAACTCGTACAAGGCTCGTAGGGAAAATGGATTTCCAACAATGACTAGGCACTGGGGTACCACCTGTCACAGTACGGGGCCTAGATCACCGTACCGAGGATTACTCCCTTCATCCCCTGCAACACAAGGCCGGAACCATTCCTTACTGAACAGTCCCGAACAAGATAAACCCCGTGGTTGGCGCGACCAACCACCCACCAAGCTGAAATATATAAGGGACATCTAGACAGGGGAAATATCTTGTCCTGCTTGGGCATGAGCCACCTAACCTTGCTGCATATCCCCTGATTTTCAGTCATTCCCGGTTGATGAGGCTTGAGGCTAAGCGTTACCTTTAGAACATTTTCACTTAGAATGCCCATCGCCCACCTGACGATGTTTCGCAAGCATTCGTCCATACAAGTCCGTCCTGGGTTCGAACGGAACCGAAGGCACTATTCCTACTACATCCATTTTGGAAATATCCTCAGGATTAGTAGCGACTAGCCCTTGCACTTCACTGCTCCATCTTCGACTCCGAAAACGTTTTTCGCACGAAACGTACAAACCGGATCAAAGTGGTTTTCGAGAAATAAATCTCGATCCCAGTCTCTTCGAAACGATCAACGCATTGTCCAATATTGATAGTCGGTGATTTAACTATCAATTTATATTCATAAACATCCATCACACAATAAATAATTCCCACATTATTTATTTGCCTCAATATCTTTAAAAGATATACTTTCAAAGTTCCAAAACCCATTTGGAAACAATTGCCCAAAATTCTTCCTTTACAAGGTAAATCCTTTGCCATATATTTCCATTGGAATAACCAAGTTCAAAACATTTAGATTTAAACAGTAAAAATACTTTATTCTGAAATATACTTTAAAATATGTAAATTTACTACTAGTTATTTACTAAAAATATAGTTCAAAATATTTCAAGTTAAACCATTTATTAGGATATAAATCTTGATTTTAAATAAGGGTTTTAGTTTAAACAAAACTTATAAGTAGAGTTTTTAAAAGGCTAATACTAATTTCAATAACTTAGTTCAAAACTAGTCTTTTGAACAAATCCATTTGTAAAAATAATTATTAAGATATTTATAAAATTTACTATTGCTAATTTAATAGTTACTTTTGAAAATAAATATTTTCAAACACTCTTGTAAACAAGCTTGAATTTGTAAATCTTCCTTTTTATAAAATCAGTTTAAACTCGAACTTGGTTTTCCTAGGGAAATCATTTCCACTTAAACATCACAGAAATCCTTCTCACAATTTCTGTCAATTATTTCAATTCAGGTTTATATTTTAATAACATAATCTTATTTTCCCATTTATCAACTAATAACTTTTCTCTTTGTTTATCATTCCAGATTTACCAATTTTCGATTTTCATTCCAAATGGATTTCAAATTTTAATTTTTTTAAATTCATTATTTAACAATATCTTTTATTTCTCTAAAATTCAATTTATCCATTTATAATTAAATTCTGAATTTATAGTTTATCCAACCATATTCTTTATTTCTTAAAACCCAAATTTTATTCCTTTAAATTCTTTATATAACAATTTCTTTTATTTTCTTAAACCCCAATTAATCCCGTTTACAATTAAAATTCAGGATTTATATTTATTTCAACAATATCGCAGTACAATTTAAACTCGGATTTATCAATCACAATATGAAAACAGATCACAACATCAATTATAAAGATAATTATTATAATGTGAGGAATCCAGTTGGATCCCTCCAACCTGTTTTCCCTGCATCCACAAATATTAGCACAACGCATATATATAAATATCAATCCAGACTGATAAGAACAATAATATATAACCAATCACACAGATATTTAAATATTTATTATTTAAATCAGCCAATATCCAAATGTGAGTGAGAATAACTCACCTTGAGTTTCGGCGAGCGTTCGAAATTTAAATTAAACCGAACGACGTTCGATTTAACCTAAATTTCTACTTGCCCGGAACGAATCCGGAACTGCACCATCGCGTAGTACGCGTCTCTGCGATTCCGACGATACCAAATTCGCTGAATTCTGAATAGGTATGCACAAGTTATGAATTATTAAAGTTTGAATATAATTTGAAAACAAATTTCCTTATTTCTTTATTTAATTACCAAAATAAAATATGGTCGCGCAGGGCTTCTTCCCCAAACAACTCACGCACGCTATCAACAGGTAATTCGAACCCAACTGCCGAAACTAGGGCTTCCAACCGCACCTCACACGAACATCGAGAGGACGATCAGACGTCGCCGCTACCATCGCCTCCACCGTCTCTACTTTCGCCTGAGAGCACGCGCAGCTCGGTTCCTGCTTAGCACAAAAAAACACGCTCGAACTCACTGCAGATGAAATCGATTCGCACCTCCAATCGACAGCTTCAATCGAAATCAACCGTTGGATCTATAGATCCCTCAACGATCTACAACTTTCATTTAGAAAGTTTCTCAATTTAAATCATGGATTGAGATATTTTAGAGGGGGAATGAAATCAATTTTCGGCCATGAAAGCATAAGGAGCGGCGGCCTGTGGAATGAAATTAGGGTTTGCAACGTTTTAAGTTAGATATAATATTATTTTATTAATAAAATTCTCAATTTAACATCGTATTGCAAACGAACTCCAATTTACGCGTTCCGACAGGCGTTCCTAGGGTTTTTCCACGTTCCGGACACAATGGAATAGGTTTCGTAAGATAATTCGGTCATATGTGCGAGTTACAGGATTAAACGATCAATTTAAATTTAAACCGATTAAAACAATTTCGATGCGTTTCGAGCTGCCGGGGTCAAACGACAGCTCCAATTGCTACGAAAATTGAAATCCGATAATAACTAACTATTACGGATCCAATGAAACAAGTTTCGTCGAATTCCGAGACTGTGCCCCGGAAGGCTATTTTAACTCGTCTATTTAATCGGGCGATTTTCAAAATTGATGAAAACGCTTATAATTTCGCTTTTAAAACTTTATTAACTATATTATAACTCGTATAAAATTTATATTCGCATTAAAAATCATTTTGGCTCATTCCGGACTAAAATCTGATTAAATTGCATTTTATTATTAAATTTTATTATTAAATTAATATAAAATCCCAAATTTAATCTATTAACTTGTAATTTCTCCCAATGATCCAATATTAAAACTCAAACCCAATTAGACCTAAATTAAATTTTAGAATCTAATTTTATCTCCATTTACACTCAAAATTACCAATTACCCCAATTCTAATATTGAATTAGTATTATTCAGTTACCAATTAAATTCCCGATTCAATATTTAATTATTGTTCTCAATTATTTGACATTGAATAGAATTACTATAACTAAAAATTATAGCTTATTTTATTTCAAGATTCAATTTATAACCCATATTCTACATTTAATATGAATTAAATGTTCAAATTCAATGGCTTAAAAATACGGGATGTTACATTCCTTCCCCCTTATAAAAATTTCGTCCCCGAAATTTGCTAAGGTAGAAAATACTTGCCAACCCATTTACTTACCCAATTTGCTTAGTTAAAGCTTATATTTACTTTCCCAAAATCCTTTAGCTCAATCCCAAATTCAATTGCTTCATTTACTCTAAGTCTTTAATTTTAACTTGTAACTTTCCAAGTTAATTACAAATTTTCAAAATTCCCAAAAAATTTCTAACTCCCAAAATTTTTGGAAAATTTTGGCAGAATCTCCCCTGCACGGAGGAGCTTTCGCGATACAAATAAATATATATACATCGACCCACACGGTCTGAAACCAAAATATATCACAATATATATATATATATATATATATATATATATCATTTCCCAAATATATTTGCGTAGGCGTACCTTTTTAGCAAATTTTAAAAGCAAGCGGCTAATATTTAAGCATGAATGCATTCCAACTCTCTCAAACGCCTCCCGTACCTGTACTTACTCAACAAACTCATCAGTTTCCAAAGATACGAGCATTTTAACAACATTTCCAATGTAAATGCAAGCCAAACATATCTATTTCATAGCCAATCCAAGCAATTTCATAATTATGCATGCTAACCACCTTTAAAAACAATTTCACAATTCCGACATCATTGTAAAGCCTCTTTACAAACCCAAACTTCATAGTTTAACAACGTTAACCATATTTATTTCAACAATCCAACGTTTTCAATCACCTTTTAATTTCTTATTCAAATCCAAACTTCATTTTTATCCAATATGATTAACAGGTGCCTTACTTACATTTCTTTGTTTTAACTTACATTCCCAATTTTATTTACAATCAAATTTTATTTTAAACTTGAAACATATGCATTTCTTTCATGATCCATTTCCATTCATATGCAAAATCACTTAATAACATGTCAATCCATTCCAATTAATTCAAAAACCAATTATTTGTTTGCTTTAAACTATTTATCTTCATTTACCACTATTCGACAAATTTACAATGCAAATTTACATGTTATTCATGTAATAACCCATTACTTAAGCTTATAATAGTTTTAAAATTAATTCCCACTTAGATTCATATTAATTTATCAAATTCTGCATGGTTCACAATCCAAGTATTCTTATTCCATTTCAATTATTAAATCAATCCTTATTCTCACCTTTCAAATTTATTAATCATTTTAAGTTTATGTTTATTATTATATTATTATTATTATTATTATATTTTTTTTTTCATAGTTATATAAGTCATTCCATTCTTATTTACAACTCATATATTCTTTCTTCATCACAAAAACTATCTTAAAAGTCATTTGTTTGCATTAAAAATTTTATTTTCCAAACAAATTTCATTTAAAGCTATTTCATAAGCTTAAAAATAACCATCTCATCATCTTCTTAAATGATTTCAATTCCATAATATCTCAATTTGTTTCCATTTTAATTGATTCTTACCAAATCAAACCATTTACAATTTTAATCCCACTAGCTTATACATTCAACTTAACCACAATTATTTAATTTGCTTAAGCTTTCTTTACAATATCTCCATTATCTTCTTATAAATCAAATTTTGATTTTCATTTGATTCTCATCCAAATCAAATTCCAATTCATTAACAAACTTTAATGCACTTTGCCTATTTGTTAAATCCATTTTAGACTTATTTTATTAGCAAAGAAACCACTTTAAATTAGTTCACTCATTTGAATTTTATTTACAATTCAAACCATCATTATTATAATTTAATTCCATTTTTCCATTCACACCTCATTATTTGTTACCACAAATTTAAATCCCATACTACAGTTGGATTTCTATTTACTTTCCAAATGTTAATCAATTATCAAAATCCTATCCATTACAATACAAATCCCATTGAATTGTAATTCAATTTAGTCTCTAACCTAATCCATATTAGGTCTTAATTCACCTCTTCAATTCACTCTAAATTCATTTATAATATCACCCTTTTTCCCGATTATTTCATTTAGCAAATTTAATTTTTTTTTCAATATTATTTATTACCCAACTGAAATTTAATTTCAATTCTATTATCAAAACAAATTTCAGTTTTCTCATTCATAAGTTCAAGATTTATTTCCTAATTTAAGAACTTCCACCTTTATATTCTCACCTACTTCATTACACTTTACATTTTATTTAGGGTCAAGTTTTGAATTTGCCACACCAATCAACCCTTTCCATTAATGAATTACAATTTCACTTCCATTCAGAGTTTAGATTGCTTACTTAAGTCCATTTCCATTTTATATTCACAAATTCAAATTATAACACTTAATAACTTAAGAATATGAACTTCATTATGCAATTCTAAGCAATTTACATTCCACCTTATATTCAATTCAAATTCTCAATTTTAATCTCCATACACAAGTTCAAAACATATTTACTAATTTAAGTTCATTCATTTCCCTTATATCTCACTTTACCTTATTTCAATTTACATTTCATCTGAGATTAAGTTTGGACTCCCCATACCATTCAACTATTTCCCAATTGTGATTATAATTTCATTCTTATTTATATATGTTCACCAACTTATTTATTTTAAAGCTCATATTGCTCATTTGAATCCATCTACATCTTATAATCACAATTTCAGAACTTACATATATGTGCATCACTGAATTCTTAAGGATACAAATTCCTTTCATTTAACTTCTTACACAATATTAAATCCTCAATCTCAAATTATAAGTATACAACTTAATAACTTATGGGTACAATCTATTTCACAATGACCCATAATTTCAAAGTCACTTACATTTTAATCCAATTCAAATCAATTTAATTCTAAGTCCAATTTATTTAACTTATCCAAGTTAAATTCAAATTTCCAATTCACTTTAATATATTTTATTCATTTCCAATTACTCAAGTTAAATTTTTAATTCCAAGATTAAAATTTTCTTTTCTTCCTTCTTATTAATACCTACTTCACTTAATAAGTTGAATAGTTAATTCATTTCAACTTTACACATTATTTAATTAGAATTTTCCCAGAATTCATTTTACCCGGTTTTTATTTCAAAACCATTTTGAAATATATCAAGTATATACCTATTTGATATATCAATCAAATCTCCAGATTTTTTTCAAAACAATTTGTTTACACCAAAACAAATTTTCCCATTTTTGGAATGTCCAAAACAACTGTTATACTCAACTAGTCCAAACAATACCATAACCAAATATTAGGGAAGCAATCCATCACTTTAGAAACTCGAAAATGAATTCTAATGATGTGGCCAGCATCATCAGGATTATTTTCCAACGACTGAAGTGAGTTCAATGCTTCTTACTTTCCCAAATTTATTTCAAAACAGTTGCCATTCAAAAATATTTTCCAAAACAATATTCCATCATTACCTTCAAACACTTTAGCAAACATTTCAAACCTTTCCAGGAATTTAAATCTCCAAAACTTTATTTCCATTACATTTAAAATTCTTTCCAAGACTTCCAGGATTTAAATTCTGGTTTAATTTAAATTTTAGTTATTCTCTTTTGTATACTTTATACTCATGGAATTTATTTGGTTATATCCATTTCACATTTTAGATTAACTTTTAGATTCTTATTTACTTATTGTATTAACACCCAATCAACCAAATATATATATATATATATAATAATTTCAGAAAATTATTTCTTTTATACCAAAATATAATTTGGGCAAAATTATTTCATTTACCCACTTTTAAAAACAATTCTATGTCGGTTTATCTTGTTTAAGAGTTTAGAAACCCCTATCGATACGGTTGTACTTCCCGTACCGACCAGAATTCATAAACACTCAACCGATAAGTCAACACAGTATAAAAACAATTTTATATCCACTAACAAGTATGCTCTCATATCTATAAATACGCTCAACTCATTATAGAGTACTATTGACTCTGTTAACGAGAAATTTTCCCACCAAAGCCTAGGTTGTCGCCAACCTAATCTCTGATACCAAGTGTAACAGCCCGCAAATCTGTACCCCTTGAATCAACACTATTCTACCTCTATTAACTCAAGTGGCACAGAATTACGAACCATTAGGGTTAAAGAAGAAGAGATAGAAGAAGAAGAAACTAAACTATATCAGAATCTCACAGTCGCAGCGGAATAAAATATAATGGTAAATATAGAACTTTACACAAAATGAAATCTATTACTGTTTTATACATCATATCATCAGAGTATCTCATAAATCAACAATCACAAATCAGACCTATCATACAATCACAGCAGCGGATATATATATATATATATGTACATATAATACGTCTCGGACTCCAGCTCCTCTCCTGCTCCATGGCATCCTGACCTGAACATATAATACTCGGTCTGACCCGAGCATTTTAATGAAATAACACCCGAGTCAGTCTGGAATACCAGCTGATAATAATGCATCCAAATTGATTAGTAAAGTTTCAAAAATCCTTTGAAAACAAAAACATCTCATAAGACCACGCCACCAATAAACATGTCGGGTTTTTACCTTACGATAGCTAAAACACTTTTTATAGAAATCCTCTGATATTATAATAGGGTCTATTTACAAATACTTATAAAATAGCCGAAATTGTTACATGATTAAATTCCAGCTACTAGCCACAAAAGTGGGTAATACAAACAAAACTCGTACAAGGCTCGTAGGGAAAATGGATTTCCAACAATGACTAGGCACTAGGGTCCACCTGTCACAGTACGGGGCCTAGATCACCGTACCGAGGATTACTCCCTTCATCCCCTGCAACACAAGGCCGGAACCATTCCTTACTGAACAGTCCCGAACAAGATAAACCCCGTGGTTGGCGCGACCAACCACCCACCAAGCTGAAATATATAAGGGACATCTAGACAGGGGAAATATCTTGTCCTGCTTGGGCATGAGCCACCTAACCTTGCTGCATATCCCCTGATTTTCAGTCATTCCCGGTTGATGAGGCTTGAGGCTAAGCGTTGCCTTTAGAACATTTTCACTTAGAATGCCCATCGTCCACCTGACGATGTTTCGCAAGCATTCGTCCATACAAGTCCGTCCCGGGTTCGAACGGAACCAAAGGCACTATTCCTACTACATCCATTTTGAAAATATCCTCAGGATTAGTAGCGACTAGCCCTTGCACTTCACTGCTCCATCATCGACTCCGAACACGTTTTTCGCACGAAACGTACAAACCGGATCGAAGTGGTTTTCGAGAAATAAATCTCGATCCCGGTCTCTTCGAAACGATCAATGCATTGTCCAATATTGATAGTCGGTGATTTAACTATCAATTTATATTCATAAACATCCATCACACAATAAATAATTCCCACATTATTTATTTGCCTCAATATCTTTAAAAGATACACTTTCAAATTTCCAAAACCCATTTGGAAACAATTGCCCAAAATTCTTCCTTTACAAGGTAAATCCTTTGCCATATATTTCCATTGGAATAACCAAGTTCAAAACATTTAGATTTAAACAGTAAAAATACTTTATTCTGAAATATACTTTAAAATATGTAAATTTACTACTAGTTATTTACTAAAAATTTAGTTCAAAATATTTCAAGTTAAACCATTTATTAGGATATAAATCTTGATTTTAAATAAGGGTTTTAGTTTAAACAAAACTTATAAGTAGAGTTTTTAAAAGGCTAATACTAATTTCAATAACTTAGTTCAAAACTAGTCTTTTGAACAAATCCATTTGTAAAAATAATTATTAAGATATTTATAAAATTTACTATTGCTAATTTAATAGTTACTTTTGAAAATGAATATTTTCAAACACTCTTGTAAACAAGCTTGAATTTTTAAAGCTTCCTTTTTATAAAATCAGTTTAAACTCGAACTTGGTTTTCCTAGGGAACTCATTTCCACTTAAACATCACAGAAATCCTTCTCACAATTTCTGTCAATTATTTCAATTCAGGTTTATATTTTAATAACATAATCTTATTTTCCCATTTATCAACTAATAACTTTTCTCTTTGTTTATCATTCCAGATTACCAATTTTCAATTTTCATTCCAAATGGATTTCAAATTTTAATTCTTTTAAATTCATTATATAACAATATCTTTTATTTCTTTAAAATTCAATTTATCCATTTATAATTAAATTCTGAATTTATAGTTTATCCAACCATATTCTTTATTTCTTAAAACCCAAATTTTATTCCTTTAAATTCTTTATATAACAATTTCTTTTATTTTCTTAAACCCCAATTAATCCCGTTTACAATTAAAATTCAGGATTTATATTTATTTCAACAATATCGCAGTACAATTTAAACTCAGATTTATCAATCACAATATGAAAACAGATCACAACATCAATTATAAAGATAATTATTATAATGTGAGGAATCCAGTTGGATCCCTCCAACCTGTTTTCCATGCATCCACAAATATTAGCACAACACATATATATAAATATCAATCCAGACTGATAAGAACAATAATATACAACCAATCACACAGATATTTAAATATTTATTATTTAAATCAGCCAATATCCAGATGTGAGTGAGAATAACTCACCTTGAGTTTCGGCGAGCGTTCGAAATTTAAATTAAACCGAACGACGTTCGATTTAACCTAAATTTCTACTTGCCCGGAATGAATCCGGAACTGCACCATCGCGTAGTACGCGTCTCTGCGATTCCGACGATACCAAATTCGCTGAATTCTGAATAGGTATGCACAAGTTATGAATTATTAAAGTTTGAATATAATTTGAAAACAAATTTCCTTATTTCTTTATTTAATTACCAAAATAAAATATGGCCGCACAGGGCTTCTTCCCCAAACAACTCACGCACGCGATCAACAGGTAATTCGAACCCAACTGCCGAAACTAAGGCTTCCAACCGCACCTCACACGAACATCGAGAGGACGATCAGACGTCGCCGCTACCATCGCCTCCATCGTCTCTTCTTTCGCCTGAGAGCATGCGCAGCTCGGTTCCTGCTTGGCACAAAAAAATGCGCTCGAACTCACTGCAGACGAAATCGATTCGCACCTCCAATCGACAGCTTCAATCGAAATCAACCGTTGGATCTATAGATCCCTCAACGATCTACAACTTTCATTTAGAAAGTTTCTCAATTTAAATCATGGATTGAGATATTTTAGAGGGGGAATGAAATCAATTTTCGGCCATGAGAGCATAAGGAGCGGCGGCCTGTGGAATGAAATTAGGGTTTGCAACGTTTTAAGTTAGATATAATATTATTTTATTAATAAAATTCTCAATTTAACATCGTAATGCAAACGAACTCCAATTTACGCGTTCCGACAGGCGTTCCTAGGGTTTTTCCATGTTCCGGACACAATGGAACAAGTTTTGTAAGATAATTCGGTCATATGTGTGAGTTACAGGATTAAACGATCAATTTAAATTTAAACCGATTAAAACAATTTCGATGCGTTTCGAGCTGCCGGGGTCAAACGACAGCTCCGATTGCTACGAAAATTGAAATCCGATAATAACTAGCTATTACGGATCCAATGAAACTCGTTTCGTCGAATTCCAAGACTGTGCCCCGGAAGGCTATTTTAACTCGTCTATTTAATCGGGCGATTTTCAAAATTGACGAAAACGCTTATAATTTCGCTTTTAAAACTTTATTAACTTTATTATAACTCGTATAAAATTTATATTCACATTAAAAATTATTTTGGCTCATTCCGGACTAAAATCTGATTAAATTGCATTTTATTATTAAATTCTATTATTATTAAATTAATATAAAATCCCAAATTTAATCTATTAACTTGTAATTTCTTCCAATGGTCTAATATTAAAACTCAAACCCAATTAGACCTAAATTAAATTTTAGAATCTAATTTTATCTCCATTTACACTCGAAATTACCAATTACCCCAATTCTAATATTGAATTAGTATTATTCAGTTACCAATTAAATTCCCGATTCAATATTTAATTATTGTTCTCAATTATTTGACATTGAATAGAATTACTATAACTAAAAATTATAGCTTATTTTATTTCAAGATTCAATTTATAACCCATATTCTACATTTAATATGAATTAAATGTTCAAATTCAATGGCTTAAAAATACGGGATGTTACACTAAACTTATAATGTTAGTATTTATATTTTATAATCTATTCTAAGGTTGTTATCATCAAAACCATCATCTCACGGACTAAAAATCTCCCCCTTTTTGATGATGACAACCTTTGTCTATAAAATATTACTTCTATCCTAATAACTCCCCCTAAAACTAATAACTCCCCCTTAATCTATGCCCTAATTACCCTATTTTATACTTCTCCCCCTTTGTCATCAACAAAAACAAACTCTAAACTTTATAATTCAAACTATATAACTCCTCCTAAATATAATACCCTATGATATGTGATTATAATGATAGTGTTATCATAAGTAATCAACACTTAGATCAAAAACTAAAACTTACTACTAGCTATTCTAACTAAAATCCATGATAATACTTATAATTAAAACATATAAGCACATACATTACGTATAAATTTGTATTTACATGAGCGTTTAGATAACGTAAAGAAACATAAACAACAATGGAGAAGAAAGAAAAGAAACTAAATAGGAGATCTATGAATCGAACAATGCGGATAGTGGAAACAGAAATTTCCACGTTGTTCAACAAGATTCACATCTTTATCAAAGCACACTTCTCCAACGCAAACGACTTTGTCATCATCTTCCAATTGTGCTTCTTCCATGGGTTCTTCTTCTTCTTCGCTGGCCTCTTGTTTTTGATTGTGTGTAGAATCTTCATCAATCAAGATAGGATTAGCTTAATTATCCATTAGAAATTTTTGCAAATTCCTAAGAATCTTGCCTTGCCTCTCTTGTTCCTTTTCCATACGGAGTTGAATCACTTGAATTTCAGTCATCATCTGAAGTGCATCCTTCAGAGACTCCTCCATTTTTGTTACACGAGTGAGAGTAGTACGTTGAAATGGACCAGAAGTAGGAGAGGGGAACGAAAATGTTGATTTTATGTTTGATTTTATTTCAGAAGATAGAATAGAAAGAGAACAGAGAGAATGATCAAAAATTCGAAAATAAGAAGAATATATAACCAATTTTTTGAATTTTGGTGGGAAAAATTATAAAAAAATAAAAACATTATATGTCGACATGGGTATATGGGGGATGTCGACATGCTCCTTTATATTTTTACGATTCGATTTATTTTAGTATTAATTATTTATTATAATGGATATTTATATTTTAGATTTCAGTTATTGAACAAATACCTAATTCTCTTCTTAATTTAGTAAATATTGATTCATTTAAGGGTTCTGTTAAAATATCAGCAATTTGATTCTCAGAATTGATATAATCGAGAGTAACTACTTCCTTACTTATATTATCTCTGAGAAAATGATGTCTGATATCAATATGTTTAGTTCGAGCATGCTGAGTAGTATTTTTGGATAAATTTATTACACTAGTATTGTCATAATAAATTGGCGATTTCGAGATATTAAACCATAATCTTTTAAAGTTTGTTGCATATATATTACTTGAGAACAAGCCAAAGCAGTAGAAATATACTCTACTTCAGTTGTTGATAAAGAAATTGTGTTCTGCTTTTTACTAAACCAGGAAACCAGAGAATGCCCCAAAAGTGACAAGTCCCACTTGTACTTTTTCGATCTGATTTACAACCAGCATAATCAGCATCATAGTAAGATATTAAGTCAAAAGAATCATTTTTAGGGTAAAATAAACCATAATAAGATGTGTGTTTAACATATCTTATGATACGTTATACGGCTTTTAAGTGGGTCTCTTTAGGTTGGGATTGATATCTGGCACAGAGACAAACACTATGCATGATATGAGGTATACTAGCGATAACATAGAGTAGTGATCCAATCATTCCTCTACATAATTTTTGATTTACATCTTTCGAGAGATCTTCTTTACTAAGGTACTCATTGGTTGCCATGGGAGTGGGTTTTCCACTTGCAGTAGTTAAACCAAATTTACTAATTAGGTCTTTAGCATATTTTTCTTGACTAATAAAGATACCATTATCTAATTGTTTTATTTGTAATCCTAAAAAGAAATTTAATTCACCCATATGACACATCTCAAATGCTTTTGTCATTATTTCAGAAAATTCTTTATTCATTTCAAAATTAGTTGATCCAAAAATGATATCATCTACGTAAACTTCTACTGTTGAATATCATTTTTATTTCTTTTAATAAAAAGAGTATTATCTACTTTACCAATTTCAGATTTTGATTGTAATAAATAAGATCTTAGTCTATCATATCAGGCTCTTGGAGCTTGTTTTAGACCATATAAAGCTTTCTTAAGTTTGTAAACATGATTTGGTAATTTATCATTTTCAAAAAGTGGTTGTTGTTCAACATATACTTCTTCTTTTACAAATCCATTTAAAAAAGCACTTTTAACATCCATTTGAAATAAATTGAAATTATTATGATTTGCGAAAGCAAGTAGAATCCTAATGGCTTCTAATCTTTCTATGGAAGAAAAGGTTTCATCAAAATCTTTTCCTTCTTCTTAACAATAACCTTGAGCGACTAATTGAGCTTTATTTCTAACTACCTCTCCTTGTTCATTCATTTTATTTTTATAAACCCAATTAGTTCCAATTATAGTTTTATTTTCAGGTCTAGGAACAAGTTCCCAAACATCATTTCTAGTAAATTGATTTAATTCTTCTTGCATAGCCAAAATCCATGAATCATCAGTTGATGCTTCTTTTGGATTTTTGGGTTCAATAGTTGGTATAAAAGCTACATTACTAATTTGACTTAGTTGATTTCTAGTTTTAACAATAGGTTGCATATCTCCCAGTATATTTTCTATAAGATGATCTTTTAAAAGTTTAGTTCTTTTATTAGGATGATTAATTTCATTATTAGTTTCAATTGATTCTTGATTTTGAGTGATTAAATCCTCCTCATCATTTGTATCTTCAAAATTTTTGAAATTTTCATCAAATGAAACATGCATTGTTTCTTCGATGGTGTTAGTTTTTAAATTAAACACTCTGTATGCTTTACTTCTATTAGAGTATCCGACAAAGGAATAATCCGACAAAGATTCCTTTGTCGGATTTAGGATCAAATTTATCTAAATTATCTTTTGTATTTAAAATAAAGCATTTACTTCCAAAAATTCTGAAATAAGATACCTTAGGTTTCTTTGAATAAAGAAGTTCATAAGATGTCTTATCAGTTAAAGGTCTGATTAAAATTCTATTTAAAATATAACAGGCGGTAGCAACTGCTTCTGCCCAAAAATTCTTTGGTAAATTACTATCTGAAAGCATAGTTCTCGCACACTCTTGAATCGTCCTATTTTTACGTTCTACTACTCTGTTTTGTTGTGGAGTTCTCAAAAATGAAAAATTGTGAGTTATTCCTCTTTTATTGTAGAATTCCTCAAACTTTTCATTTTCAAATTCACCACCGTGATCACTACGAATAGTTATAATTTTTAAAGAAAATTGATTTTGAATTCTTTTTGAGAAGTTCTTAAAACATTCAAAATTATCACTTGTATGTTTAAAAAATATTATCCATGTAAATCTAGAATAATCATCTATAATTACAAAAACATATTTACTACGATTTATTGACAGAATTTGAGACGGACCAAATAAATCAAGATGAAGTAATTCAAGAGGTTTTGAAGTTGAAATCATATCTTTTAATTTAAAAGAACTTTTTCTAAGTTTTTCTAATTGACAAGCATCACATAGACTATCTACTTTAAAATTCATTTTAGGAAGACCTCTTACTAGATCATGTTTTGACAGTCTAGATAAGAGTTTGAAATTCAAATGCCCAAATCTCTTATGCCAAATCCAAGGGTCACTTGTATTTGCCAACAGACACAGGTTATCATTTGAAACTTTCATACTAAGAATATAAATATTCTTTTTCTTGACTCCCTCAAATATAATGGTTGAATTATTGTCTTCAATGTGAGATTTATCTTTTTCAAATTTAATTTGATATCCTTAATCGCATAGTTGACTTATACTTAGTAGATTACGTTTCAGATTCTTAACTAGCAAAACATTAGTAATAGTAAGAGGTTTAGAATTACCGACTTGCCGATGCCAATCACATATCCTTTTGAATTGTCTCCAAAATAAACCAGTCCTCCGTCTTTGTATATAATATCATTCAGAATATCTGAATTGCCAGTCATGTGTCTAGAACATCCACTATCAAGTATCAATTTGTTCTTTCTGATCTGCATAATTTGTCCGTTGTGATTGATTCCTCAATAGCCATAAAGCATGATTCCTGCACATCAAACAATTTTGGTAGATAACTTGAATTTGAATATTGATTATATGCAGACTCATGAAACAATGATGATTTGAATATTTCTAAACTAGTATTAACAAATATAGCCATTTTAAAAGCTTTTTCAAAAAATCAGATTATGAAACTTTGAAAACCTTGCACTGATGCCAATTGTGAGAAATGCGGATTACGGATCTTAAGGCTAGGATTAACACTAGGGGGGTGAATACTGTTTATAAGAATTACTAAATCTTTTTGAGTTTATGTTAATTTAGACACAGATGTGTGCGATATACAGACACAGATATGATCACAAAAACAAACACAGATGCAGAAATAAAATAAAAAGCAGTAAAGCAAAGAACACACCAGATTTTATACTGGTTCGTAGTTACCCTACATCCAGTCCCGCAACACAAGTACGGATTTCCTTTCAAAAGCAATCTTTACAATTATACCCTTGATTTCAAGGCTACGAGGTACACCCTCCAGAATCACAATCCTTTGGGTAGAGATACTTGATTTTTCGGGCAACAAGTTCACCCACTTGATTTTACGGGCAACAAATTCACCCAATTGATTTCCTAAGGCTACAATCACACCTTATCTCGCTTGATCGATTTTAAAGGTCATAATCACACCTTTTCTCGCTTAATAGATTACAAAGAAGTCTATAACTCCGAATAGCATTGAGAATCTTGTTGAGATAGTGATAGAGAATCAAACTAAAAGTAATCGAGTTTAATTCAATGTTGATTTCGGCTGGTAAGAATATGTATTAAGAAATGTGGAAGAAGAAGAGGAGTGAAAAACCAGAAAATCTGATGTGAAATTTGTTGAAACTAACACCTATTTATAGAAGAACAACAGTCATGTCCATTCGTGAAGAGTTATGGCGAATAGACACTTCTTTTAAAATTTAATTTTTGAACTTAGTTGACACTATGTCGACATGGTCACCATGAGTATGCCGACATCCCAAGGCAATTTTTGATGATTTGATTTTCTTTGAAAATAACCTTTATCTTATATTAAAACTATTTTAAATTTCAAAAATAAGCTTGACTATAGTTAAAATTCATAAGTAAATATAGAGAATAATATATATAGAATTTAACTATAATTTTATATTTAAATCTAAATATAAATATTTAAAAGTTAAATATATTATATTAAAAGATAGTTTAAAATCAGGAGTAATTTGAGTTTGAAATTAAAGATGATTTTGAGGCTAAAATTATTTAAAATCAGGATAGAGGTTTTTGAATCTTTTAATAGGAAAGTTTTGAAATCATTTTGAAAACAAGATAATTTTTGTAAAATCATTTGAATAAAAATTAGCGGATACAAAACAATGTTCCACTAGATTTTTCGTAGATTCCATCCTACTTAGCGTTCCATCCCTTTAACTGGCTCGAAGTGGATTCCATTCCACGAATAAATTGGATTTTAATATGCCAGTGCTTTTCTAGGAGTTTTAACAAAATTCCTAATTAAAATACTTATTCTTGAAGTCTTGAACTCTTCATAATCTTGATACCCATAAGTCTTCAATCTTGATATCTTGAATCTCTATACTGTACAGTCTTCATTCTTGGTACCTAAATAGTTAAATCATGCATATACATATATATCTAAACTTTTAATGTTAGTATTTATATTTTATAATCTATTCTAAGGTTGTTGTCATCAAAACCATCATCTCACGGACTAACACAATGATGCTGCTTACTTTCATATAAGCTATAATGGTGCGCATATTATCATATTGGCTATAACGATACTGTGTTTTATCGACCTCAGCTTTAGTGATGCCACGTTTTTCTTTAAGGCAATGATGCCGCTTGTTTTATAAAAGCTGTCATGAGGCCACGCATTTATTTAAGAGATTGATGTCGCCAGTCACCAATGTCGCCATTCATATAACTCTAAGTTTTAAAGTTTTATCATATGCAAACCAATAACAACGCCGCTTATAGTCGGCAAACTATATATGCGATGTAAAAAAATTTGGCCGTGTAGCCCTACACTTTGTAGATCAAAGGCTTTAACATGATTTTGTAAAAAAAAAGGTGCGATAACCTTTGATGATGATATTGACATCGAGTTTTATAAATATGGTAGTTTTATTAAGTTTGGCTTTACAGCCTATAATTTTGAGGGGCACACCCTCTAAGTGGTTTCGAGATTCATCAATATTATTTTATAAAAGCTTATATCTTAGCAAAAGTATTTTTGACAAAGTAAAGGGCTATAATTTTCCATGTTTTAGATATGATTTCAAGGGTAGAATCGCTTATAAAAATCTTGTTTCAAGGAAATGGAAAAGGATATTTAGCCCAGAGTTTTACTAAAGAATTATTGCTCTTATCGCTGTTAGATAAATTGTGATATGATGAATTGACTTAGAGATTAGAGAAACTGGATGAGATTGACGTAGGATCGCGCCTTATATTTCAGCAGTTAGTTCTTAGCTGATATTTGTCAAAAATTCCAGTGCGAGGGCTTTATGATGGGTAAGACTAAAAGTAGGTTTACGCATAGAAAGGAATAAACATAGATTAGTTAGGTTATTGGTTGGTCTGCAAAACCATTAGGATCAATATGACCCTAGAAATGGTTAATTTCGGATAGACCGTCCATTTTTCTTCTAATGGTAAGTTAGAAAGTTTTATATATTTGGTAGGTCCGAGTCAGCCATATATATTTATAGTTACCCTGATAAAGCAATGATGTTGAAACAGATAGTCTACTTATTTAGACAGATTGGTCATGATTACCTAGGTTGCCTGATGATTGTTTATATTGTCTAGTTTAACCATTATGGTTGCAGGTGAGTGATTTATGAAAGACATTTTAGAAGATACTAGTGAGGGGAAAACACATTCCACTCAGTGGCATGGTCTCACTTGATATCCATTTACCAAGATGGCATATTATTATTCACACCAGACTTTCTGTCTGGCTTGAAGTTTTTGTTTTTCTCCTTTAACTCTTGGGTATTCAATTGAGTAATTTGAGAGTAAGGTTCACAGGCTATTTAGGTTGGACGAATATAGCTTCCGAAGACACGCAGGAGATAGATCTAGCTATGTAGGAATCTATTTATATATATTATCTGTTGTGTTGAAGTCTTATTTTGTTAAAATATATGTAATGACCAATTTTATAATTGTCTAGTAGTAACTCTGATCAACTAAGGGGGCATCTTCATATGTCGCTCTTGGAATATTTTGTAATAATTATATTTTATCTATTCTCAAGCAAGTTTGGGATTATGTAATGAATATAAAATATTACCTTTCCAATGAAATGTGAAAGTTTTATTTGAAACTATATTTAGGAAAATTTTATATTCTTGTTCTTTTGATGTTATTGATACAATTAACATTACCACGTCTGTCAGCGGAAATTAATACTACAGCTGACTACAACATCCGTAGCAGTTAGTTTCGAGCCTCAAAATGAGGAATATTACAACTTGGTATCAAAGCATGAGTTTATGTAAATTTTAAATGATTAAGAGTTTTCGAAAACATAATCCATATAAATCAGAGAATAAGATCAGAGTATGGGATAATGTTGTAGTAATGTACTTGTAATTGTTATATATAAATTTATATCTTATCACTATTCTTCCCATCCCTCCTAGACCATTCTTCCTTATCTTACTAAGGCTCGAATGCATATTTAAGGAAAGTAAGTCATGGAGGTAGGAAATAGAAGAGTTAATCTCGGTGGAGGAAGCACCACTACTAATGGAATGTCGGCCCAATACAAGGAGGAATCTTCGTCGACAAACGGCTGCTAATGTGGGTATCGGAACTCCATCGGTAGATATGGGAGCTATGTATCGACTCTTCGTCAACATGATGCAAGCAGGAGTTGTAGTGAGATTAGTTAGTGGTGATGTTAGAGGAGTGATCGTGAAGTCCCAGTTGTTAACAACTATGCTGTTTTGAGTAGAGATTACGCAAGACTTGGAGGGAAGCCATTTATTGGAACCGAGGATTATATTAAGGTGGAGAATTGGCTGCTTGATTATGAAAGGATTTTTGCTGATTTAGGACTGAATGATGAGAAGAAAAAGAGTTTGGCATCCAGGCGATTACAAGGAGCTGTATTATACTAGTGGAACGGTGTTACTGTTGGAGTTCCAAAAGAGAACTTCACTTGGGTAGAGTTCAGGAGGAGGTTCGAGGAGAGGTTTATGTATGAAATTGCAAAGTTGACTTTGCTACGGAAATTTACAGATTTAGTGCTAGGAGATATGATTGTGTTAGCGTACACAACAAGATTAGAGAAGTTATCCATATATAGGTATGCTATGGTTGGCACAGCAATAAAGAGCAATGAAAAGTTCATCTGTGGATTAAGACCATAGCTTGTGAGGACAACCTTGCCACATCTCAGGGATCCATGTGACGTGGTAGTGGATATGGCTTTACGGAAGGAAGAGATGCTTGCTTTATTTAATGATAACAATGCAGTGGAGGATCAAAGTGGGCAAAATCAGAAAAGGAAGTTCTTTCAAAAAAAGGAAGCTCAAAATGGCGAAGCTGCCAAGAAAGGAAAAGCGAAAGTTGTGTGTTACTAGTGTGACAAGAAAGGGCACTTTGCCAATGAGTGTCGTTACAGAGATGGAAAGAAGATCATCGGAAGAAAGGAATTAAGTGCTTCAATTGTGACCAGATCGGACACTATAAGAATCGATTCAAAGAACTAGCTAAGATTGAGAAAGTAAAAGGTTTGCTCTAGAACTGTCTGCCTCGAAACCCACAGCAGAGGAGAAGGGAAGAGTAGGGATGAGAGAAACATTATTGATTCATGGAATACCTATTAAAGTATTATTTGATACTGGTGCATCTTATTCTTTTATATCTCGTTGTATGGTAGATAAGCTTAATCTAGAACCCTCATAGCTAGTTACTCTCTTAAGGGTTGTGAATCTGACAAGAGGGTATGCAACTCTTAGATGAGCTGTGACCATCTAGAGTTTGAACTATTAGGTCATATCTTTACTTACAGTTTGTATGTGTTTGACTTTGTGTGCTTTGGAATTATTGTGGGTACGGATTGGTTAAATAATACGATGCTAGAATATTTTTCCAAAATAGGAAAATATCACTAACACACCCTAATAATAGCGATCGAATTATATACTCAGGAAAGAACTCGAATTTTGATGTTTGTGCTTTGTTTGGTGTGACTAAGGAGGAAGACTAGTTGAATCAATTCTTTGTCATTGGAGAATTTCGCAGGTGTTTTTGAGCCTGTTACAAGACTACTATTAAAATGAACTATTGAGTTTCCTATAGATCTTGTACTTAGAGCTGAATCCGTAAGTAAACCGTCTAGCAGAATGACACCTAAAGAGATGAAAGAGTTAAAAGTGCAAATGGTGGACTTAGAAGGTAAAAGTTTTATTAGACTAAGTAGTTCGCCTTAGGGAGTAGCGGCGGTGTCCGTAAAGATACCGAAAGGGTTGTTGAGACAATGTATTGACAATCGTAAGCTAAATGAAAATATGATAAAGAATTGATATCCTTTACCAAGAATAGATGATTTATTTGATCAATTGTGTGGAGCCGAAGTATTTTCTCAGTTGGATTTGGCGACAGGGTTCCATCAATTAAGAGTGGAAGAGGACACTACTCCATTGATGACATTTAGAACAAGATATGATTCATAAAAATGATTAGTAATGCTATTCGGGTTAACTAATGCACATGCTTTCTTTGTAGATTTGATGAACCTAATCTTCAAGAGCATTTGGATAGATTTGTGTTAGTATTTATAGATGACATTCAAATATATTCTAGGAATGAGCAAGATCATAATATTCACCATAGAATAGAGCTTGAGATATTGAGACAATACCATCTGAAAGCAAAGTTTTCGATGTCATTTTTGGAAGAAAAAAGTAAAGTTCCTTGGTCATGCAGTCTCAGAAAAAGGACCGTCGGTAGATTCGGCTAAGATAGAAGCTGTTAATAATTGAAATATACCCGAGACAGGGCCCGAGAAAAGGAATTTCCTTGGATTAGCAGGCTACTACTGAAGATTCATCAAGGATTTCTCTCCTATAGCTGCACTGATGACTAACAAGGTAGGATGTGAAGTATATTTGAACCGATAAGAGTGAGAAGGCATTCCAAAAGCATAAATATTTTTTTGACCAATGCGCCTTTTTTTTGTTCCAGATAGAAATCAAGATTTGGTGGTGTATACTAATGCGTGAAGAACATGATTAGGAGTTATGCTGATACAAAGGGGTAAAGTGATTGCCTATGCTCCTTGATAGGTCAAATCGCATGAAGTTAAATACTCGACTCATGATTTAGAGTTAGCTAATGTAATTTTTTGCTTTGAAGGTGTGGAGACATTCCCTCTTGGGAGAGGGATTTGAGTTGTTTAGGGATCACTAGTCTTTAAAATACTTATTCTTTCAGAAGGAGTTAAATATGAGACAGCAGAAGAGGTTAGATTTTATAACTGCTTATGATTTCAGAATTGAATATACACCAAGAAAAGAAAATAAAGCTACAGATGCACTTAGTAGAAAACATCAGAATGCAGTATTAGTGGTGTTAGCTGAATGGAAAGATTTGGAAGCATTAACTACTTGTAATGTGCAATTAAGATCAACAACTAGTTCAAGTCATAGTAGTGCAATGAAATCTTGCTTGGAAGTTGGACCAGTATTGATTGAAAGGATCGCTTCTAAGCAAAGAAATGATCCATCGTTAGCTGAATGAATTAAAAGTTTGAAATCGGAACTAGGATTGATGACTTGAAGGATTTTTATCTAGATCAAAATGGATGGTTGAGAGAAGGGACGATTGTGTGTTTCAGATATTGGAGACCTAAGGAAAGAAGTCCTTGGGGAGTGTCATCGATCATAGTTTACTATTCATCCTAGAGGAACTACGATGTATCAGGATATGAAGAGAAGTTTCTTCTAGGAGGGTATTGAAAGGTATTGTTAGACAGATTTTTCGCCTAACTAACACCCCAAGCTTTCGGAATCTTGTTCCGAAAGGATGCAAACAAGCTAAGTGGATACCGAAGCTACGCTAATAATTAGTGCCGAAGGGTAAAAGAGACACAAGATTTATAGTAGTTCGAGACTGAAATACCTATGTCCACTTTCAAGATTCCGCTTATGCTTTATTCCTCAATTTGGTGTACAAGTACATCTATTACAATGTCCGCCATTAATGATCCTTTGGTTAAAGATTTTTAAATGGAGTAAGGAATATGGAATGATTGTAGAGTGTCAGAAAATCTCCAGCCAGCCTCTTTTCTACAGCTGTGGCCCTCTATTTATAGAAAATTTAAGATTCTCTCATTGATGTAGGGGATTTCACCTGGATTGATGAACTGGCTTGTTATAGGAGGCTTGGATTGAAACATTTATCACCATCTTATTGAAACTACTTTAAAACGGATTGCTGATGTGGCGCTTTTATATATAGCTTCTTAGCTTCTTTTCATTTACCTTGCCTATTAATCTTGGTTTGAGGCTATCTAAGCTATTGATTATTGATATTTGTTGAAATGTATTTGTTTTTGGTAGTTGTTGCTCTCGGCGAAGCTTGTTGTCCTAGTTGAACAATGATCTCGACCTTAGTTGCTGCTTTACTCATGTTCTTGGAATACATGCTCTCGGAAGCTGAGCGCGATGCTTAAGCTCTCGGTGGAAACCAACCAACGGATCTTGGGCTTACAAGCGAAGGAGCTTCCTCCTCGAATATTCGTAATTTGTACTTGGTATAAGTTATGGTACAACACACGCTCCCCAAAGTTCACCTAATACGGTTGGAATGAGGTGGAATTTGGAAAGAATGGTGTCATATCAAGCATATTACTTGGTTTGTTTATTCCATTCCCATTACAAAGTTGATCCCAAGCCTATGTACGAAGTAGTTATCCTGAGAACTTTCTAAAGTATTGCTTTACCAAGACTACTTGTGAAGATTTGACCTCGTTTCGAAAATGATTTGAAATCTAATCTTTTCAAAAGGGTTTTGGAAATAATTTGAAATCTAACCTTATCTAGAGGGTTTAAAAAAAATTGAAATCTAAAGGGTTTAGAAAATAATTTTAAATGGGTGCCTAGAGGTGAAAATACTCTGATACTATGCTCCAGTCATCTAGACTTGGTCTTACATAGGTATCGATTTTGAAAACTATTAGTGGTGGTATAATGCCGATATTTTGCATGTTACTAACGTGACTCGCTGTACAGCACCATGCATGGTACTTTTGATCATGGCTCACTCTTTGCATGACACAATTCGGCCATTGCTCACTCTTTGCACAACGCTTTGATTGTGGCTCACTTGGTGCATCGACATGGTTGACTTCCCGTGATTCACTACCTGCATGACACGATCAACCATGGCTCACTTTTATTGGGGATCTACCCAATGCAGAGTTTTTCTTGACCATGGCCCACCATATTAGGAATCTACCCAACATTCTAATTTTTTTGGGAATCTACCTTTCTAATTTCTTTGGAAATCTACCCATTTTTCTAATTTTCTTGAGAATCTACCCAATGCATAGTACTACTCGACTACGGCTCACTATTATAAGAATCAACCCACTATTTTGATCTACTTGGAAATCTACCCAATGCATAGTACTACTTGACCATGACTTACTATTACGGAAATCTACCCACTATTATGATCTACTTGGGAATCTACCCAATGCATAGTACTACTTGACAATAGCTCACTATTATGGGAATCTACCCACTATTCTAATCTTTGATATTTTCCCCAATGACAAAACTCAATAATTTCTATGAGGTGAATTATATAGTTGGCAAAATTAAGTAATTGCCGTGAGGCGAAATCATTCACTTGTTGAAACTAAGTAATTGCCATGAGATGAAATCATTACTTGGCAAGACTAAGTAATTGTTGTGAGGTGAAATCATTTTCTTACCTAAAGACGAAATCATGGTTTTAAAACTTGCGTGATGCTACTTGATTAGGGTAGTATTCTGACGAAAATATTTTGATGCATTTTTAAAGTTATGTGATATTACTTGATCATAGAAATAGTCACGAATAAAGCATTTTGATGCACTTTCTAGAAGTTTTATGATATTACTTGATCACGGTGATAATCACGACTAAAACATTTTGATGCACTTTTTAGAAGTTGCGTGATATTGCTTGATCATGGCAATAATCATGACTAAAACATTTTGATGCATTTTTGGGAAGTTGTAGGATATTTCTTGATCATGACATTAATCACGACTTAAACAAATTCAATGTTTGAAATGCTTAAAACTTAAGAAAATTAAAGTCTCGCGCCATATACCTGAGTTATGACCAAGAGATTAGTTGTTGTTCCAAACTTTTGATAAAGCTTTATTCGGATAGCAACCTTTTGTTGTGATGATGTTTCATATGCTAGGCATTCCAATTTCAATGTATTATATTGCCATTTGTCCTCTTTAATCTATATGTTCTCGGAGTGATAACATTATGAATTATCAAGGGTCCTTCCTAGTTTGGGATGAAAGGTCCATCTGTCAGATCCATGGTGTTAGGCATTATCTTTCTAAGGATGAGGTCTCCTTTCTCAAATTTCTAGTCCAGACTCTCTGGTTATTGTATCGGGTCATCTTTTGAATAGAATCTACCGTTCTTAAAGCAGCATAGTCTTGAAGCTCGAGTAACAAATCTAATGATTCCTCTTGGAGCTGAGCATTATAATAATACCTTTGGTGAGAGGCGTTTTCCTACTTGAATAGGAGCATGGCTTTAGAACCGTAAACTAGAGAGAAGGGGTTATGTCCTATCGAGTTCTTGGAGCTTATCCTATAAGCCCATAGAACGAAGGGTAATTCATCTGCCCAGTTGCCTTTGGCCTTGTTTAATCTTTTATTCAAAAAAGATTTGATGGGTTTGTTGGCTACTTCCACTACCCCATTTGCTTACGGATGGGCTACTAAAGAAAAAATCTTGATGATGCTGTGATCTCGACAATATTCTACAAACTCTCGGCTCACAATCTGAGTGCCATTATCTGTAACGCTCTTGTGTGGAAGACTGAATCAAGATGCGATATTTTTCATCACACACTTTATCACTTGATGGGAAGTTATCGTAGCCAAGGGTTCAGTATTGACCCAATTTTGTAAAGTAATCAGTTGATATTATGGCATATCTCGCTCCTCCGTTAGTAATCAAAAGAGGTCCAATAAGATTGATGCCCTAAATATCAAAGGGCCATGGACTTACCATTGGGGTGAGTTCACTAGGAGTAGCTCTCAGCACCTTTGCATAAAACTGGAACTTTTCACATTTCTTTACATAGCCCAAAGCATCTTGATTTAATGTTGGCAAATAAAAACCTTACCTGAGCATTTTCTCTGCCAATTTCTGTCCTCCACAATGATCCCCGCAAATTCCATCATGGGCTTCTTTCAATAGTTGTTGACCTTCCAAGGTTGTCACACACAAGGAGTATGGGGTTGGGAACCCCATCCTATATAACACTCCATATATAATGCTAAACCTTAGAGCATTATATTTAATCCATCTAGCTTCAGCATCATCCAAAGGTAGAATGTTCTAAGTCGGATATTGAATATATGGTGATATTCAATTTTCTTCACTTATTTCTAGTACTGTAGATTCACTTCGGTCAACTTGAGCCTGTGTTATAACTAACACTTTCTCCGATATTTGTATACTTGGTTTCTTTACGATCTTGATGGGGATGAAATTAAACTCTCTCACATCCCTTGAGCTTGCATATTTTGCTAAGGCATCGGCCCTATCATTTCGGTCCCAGGGAATGGTTTCTATATGATAACTTTTGAAGTCTTTGAGTAGCTATTTTACCTGTTTAGCATAAAGAGCTAGCCTCAGGTCTCAGGCCTAGTAGTGACCAAGAATTTGTTTGACTACTATCTAGGAATCGCTATATACTCGAATCTTTGAAATCTTGATGGAAATAGCTATTCTTAACCCAGTGATCAAGGATTCATATTTGGTGGCATTATTGGTTGTTGAGAAGGTGAGTTTAATTGCACAATAAATTTAGTAGTTTTCCAGGGTCACCAAGATATAGCCGGCGCCTGCTCCTTGTTCATTTGAGGCTCCATCAACATAGAGTTACCAAGAGAGTTGCTTATTCTTTCTTTCTTTTTGGCTCTAGCTCTAAAATCGGTGCATTCAGTAACGAAGGCAGCAAGCACTTGACCTTTGACCACCATCCTAAGCTCATAAGATATCTCATACTAGTTGAGTTCTATTACCTATTTAATTAATCTCACTGCAGTTTTGGGTTTACTAAAAACTTGTCGAAGCGGTTGATCTGTATGGACTTTAATAGGATGGTCCTGAAAATGTAGCTGAGATTTCCTTACTATAAACAGCGAGCTATATGCAAGTTTTTCGATTACTGGATAGTGCTTCTCAACTAGTCCTACCCTATTGCTTACATAATGCAACCTGTCCCTGGATTCCATCATCATCTCTTATTAAAGCTGAACTTATGGCTTGGTCCAAGGTGACTAAATAAAGGAAAAGAGTTTCTCCATTTATTGGCTTTGAAAATACTAGAGGAGAACTTAAATTCTTTTGCAGGTCCTCGAATGCCTTCTGGCATTCATTTATCCATTTGAAGGTAACATGCTTCTTTAAGAGGTTGAAGAAGGGAACACGCTTGATCATGATCGACTTATGAACCTGTTCATAGTAGCAATCTTTCCATTTAAGCTCATTAACTCCTTCCCATTAGCTGGAACCTTCATGTTTGTTATGGCCTTTATTTGATCTGGATTTATTTATATCCCTCTAATACTCACTATAAACCCTAGGAATTTCTTGAATTGTATTTCGAAAGTACACTTCTAAGGGTTCGGCTTCATTTGATATTTTTCGAAAAACCTCGAATGTTTTGGCTAGATTTGAAACATGATTTTCTGACTATTTAGATTTGACCAACATGTCATCAACTATATTTCCATGTTTCAACCTATCTGCTTGATAAACATTTAGTTGACTAACCTTTGATATGTTGCCCTTGCATTCTTAAGATCAAAGGGAATTAACTTGTAGCAAAAACAAGCCCTTATATGCTCCTCATTAGGTTTAAACTTTGGAATTTGATTAAACCTAGAATAAGCATCCATAAACAAAAGTAACTGATTCCCCCGGTAGCATCAACTAATTGGTCAATTCATGGAAGACGAAAGTAATCTTTTGGGCAAGCGTTGTTTAAATTAGTAAAGTCAATGCAAGTCCTCCACTTCCCATTTGATTTCTTTACTAATACCGGATTAGTGATAAATTTTGGATAGTATATGTTTCAGATGAAATTATTCTTCGGTAGCCTTTCGACTTCTTTTTATAGAGCTAAATATCGGTTCGTGTCCAAGGGACTTCTCTTCTGTCTTACAAGAGTATACTTCAGGTGTATATTTAAGCAATGGCAAATGACTGAGGGGTTGATCCCTAACATGTCATCATGAGTCCAGAGGAATACAACGTGGTTATGCTTGAAGAAAGAAATTAGCTCTTCTTGGACAGATTGATGGAAATAAGTTGATATCTTAACTGTCCTAGACTTGTCATTTTCATCGAGGCACCCTTCTTCTAGAGTCCTAGCTGCTGAAGCTATTTCGATCTCTTGCCTTGGATCGAGATCAAGCTTAATTTCTTTTGCTTTCGAAATTTCTTGTACAATGTGAATAATCTTTCTCTTCTTCCTCGAAGACTACTACTTTACACTCATTCTATCTCATTATATTCTTTTGATAGCTTGATATGTAGATTAACTCTCCGACCATGAAATCTTCATGCTTTGATAAAATTCTTAAGTATTTCCTACCACTTCTGATGAATTTAGAACTCACAGCATTAACTATTTCCTTAACTTTGAGGGAGGTAGATTGGTTAATTTTGACATTGTTCTCATAAGATGAAGTTTTTCCTTTATTGATTATGTTCGGGCTCAAGTAAATGTTTAGTAGATACATACCCATATATAACATCGAGAGCTGGCCTTCCAAAGAAAGCGTTATACACTGAGGGGATGTCCATGATAATAAAGATGGTTTCGAAGATCTTGTAGTGAGGATTACTTCCAATATTGACCATCAGATTACACTCTCTAAAAGGCATGGTTCCTTCATCGTTGGATCTATGTATGGGGGCTTGGTTGGGTTTGACTATAATCTTAGCCTCATCTTGTTGAAAGCATGCTTAAAGATTATGTTAACAGTAGCTTTGGTGTCAACCATTATCTTCATAACCTCTAAAAGCCCAATTTGAGCCGTAATTATAAGTGGGTCATTGTGAGGGTGGTAGACACCATCCTTATCAGAGTCACTAAATGTAATTTTCGGCCCGTCTTTCTACTTCTTCTCAATTCTATTTATTTTGTACACCGAGACATCTTCACTTTTGGCTTCATCGATGTACATTTTCCAACCATCATTACTTGCCCCCCACAATGTGGGGTCCTACCAGTGTAATTCCAACAAAATTCAGAGAGGATGGTAAAGACCTTGAAGCTTGTACTGGGGTTATGTATTTTCATTTCCTATCGAGATGGTGGCTCCTTGAGCATTAACTTTCTTCAAAAACTTATCTAACTGTCCTTCTCTGATAAGCCTGTTAATGAAGGATTTCAAAAACTGACACTCTTCGATGATATGCCCATTTTTCCTATGGAAGCTACAATATTTTCCTCCTCGGTTACTTTCTGGCTCCATCCCCCTTCTTGGAGGATATGAGATCCGATCTTGGGTCATGGCATAAAATTTAGGCATATGAGTGAGCTAGGGGATAGGTTTCCATTACTTGAAGTACCTTTTCAAATCTTTTGACTGAAGCAAATTTCTTGTTATCACCACTCCATTCCGGGTTCTTCCTGATAGTTCCCTATAATTCCTCAATTTGAATTTCTCCTCAAGCTCGGATAAAGAACTCGTTCGAAGATTTGTACTCTTGTGTCAATAGATCGTCCCGGAATAGAATGTTCCTCCATAATCATGAAGTGAGTAATCAGCTTGGTTTCATATGTCATGCTTTTACATCGGGCCATAACGTTATTAAAACTTTTGCAATTATCCTTTAGGAATTCTCCCTTCCTTTCCTAAAGTCGGTGAGTAAGCTTAGTCCTATTTTAATGTCTTTCGAAGCGAAAAATTGTGTCAACAATTCTATGTTTTACTGTTCCCAAGAGCTAATGGAATTTGAGGGATGGCTCTAGAACCATTTCAAGGCATGTCCATTGAAAGTTGTGGGTAGAAATATGCATTTGATCTCGCTTGAGGCCCGGATTGCCTACATCTAAATTTCATATAAAGCAATGTGGTCTTCAAGGTCGATGTTCCGTCATAAGAGAGTTTTGGGATTCTGAATCCCCGAGGCATAGGGACTTTCATGATTTCTTTGGAAAAAGGCTAACTTTCTAGAGCTTTATTTCAGTGTTGAGACTAGATCGATCTTCTTGTTACTTCTGTACCTGTATTGATATTTTCATTAGAGTTTTGGTTTCCACATTTTAAGTTTGTGACCTATTTTGTTGCCATCCTTCAAAGTTGACTCATCCAGGTATTAGAGTCAAGGGTCTCTCAAAAGTTCCAATTCTTGTGGCCTTTGCAGTCTCAGCCTTTTTAGCCGCTTCCATGAACCCAGCTTTGGAGGCTTTATTAGTCATTAGTAACTTTTCAGAGTTTCGATTGAAAGTCAGTGGGTTCTTGTCTTGTTTAAGTATAGCCGAAACCTTTTTCTTCAATTCAGCAAAAGTATTCTTGACTTCGGTATAGTAGTTATCTATTCTTTGTGTTTTATCGGAGATGAACTTCAACATCATTTTCTGAAACTCGCTTTCGGTAGGGACTGGAGAGGAGGTTTCTTCAATATCAGTTTGATTTATTTGGTCCTCCTGATTTCTATCATTCATGGGTAATTCTTAAATTTCCTCATCCTGGGTAGGGGAGCAAGGAGTCTTTTGAGAGGATGACTAATATTTCATGCTTAATTTAGAGGTTGGAATTTGCTGGATTGAGAGAGAACGGAGGTTCGCGGCCCTTCTTCTAGCATTAAAAATGTTAGGCAGATTTTTCGTCTAGCTAACAACCCAAAGCTTTCAGAATCTTGTTCTGGAAGGATGCAAATAAGCTAAGTGAATACCTAAATTATGCAAATAATAAGTGCCGAAAGGTAAAAGAGACATGAGATTTATAGTGGTTTGGTACCAAGATCCCTACTTCCACTTCAAAGATTCTGCCTCGAGCTTTATTCCTTAATTTTGTGTACAAATACATATGTTACAAAGTCCGCCATTAATAATCTTTTGGTTAAAGCTTTTTAAATGGGGTAAGGAATATGGAATGATTGTAGAGTGTTAGAAAATGTATAGCCAACCCCTTTTCTGTAGCACATGGTCCATTATTTATAGTAAATTTATAGTTCTCCCATTGGTGCATGGGCTTTCACTTGGATTGATGAATGGGTTTGTTATAGGTGGCTTGGATTCAAACATTCGTCGCCATCTTGTTGAAAATACTTTGATATAGATTGCTGATGTGGCACTTTTATATATAGTTTCTTTGATTCTTTTTGTATATCTTGACCATTGATCTCGGTCCAGGGCTATCTAAGCCATTGATTGTTGATACTTGTTGAAATGTATTTGGTCTTTGGTAGTTGTTGTTCTCGGCTAAGCTTGTTGTCCTAATTAAACAATGGTCTTGAACTTAGTTGTTGCTTTTACTCATGTTCTTAGAATGCATACTCTCGAATACTGAGCCTGATGCTTAAGCTCTCGGTGGAAACCAAATAATGGGTCTCAGGCTTACATCCAAGGAGCTTCCTCCTCGCATATTCATAATTTGTACTTGGTATAAATTATGGTGTAACAGGGACGTAGGCTTATGGATAAAGAAGTGCCTAAATTGTCAGCAAGTAAAAGTCGAGCATCAAAAGCCAAGTGGATTGCTTCATCCTTTGGTAATAACAACATGGAAATGGGATTCTATATCTACAGATTTCATTGACGAGTTGCCAAGGTCAAATGGGGGAAATAAAAGTATCTTAATTACAGTGGATAGAATGACGGAGAGTTCTTATTTCATTCCCGTTAAGTCAACAAGGAGGGCACCTGTTTTGGCTAAGTTATTTATGAAGAATATTGTTAGACTACATTGGATTCCTATTAGTATAGTCAGTAACAGATATTCTTTATTTAATAGCGAATTTTGTAAGAGTCTGCAAGAGGTTTTAGGTAACCAGCTTAAGATGAGTACCGCTTACCATGCACAGACTGATGGGTAAATAGAAAAGATGAACAATGTCTTGGAAGATTTGTTAAGAGCTTATATGTTATACTTTGAAGGATCGTGGAAAGACTATCTACATTTGGTCGAATATTTTTGTATAACAATAGTTATCAAACTATTATAGGGATGGTACCTTTTGAAGCTTTGTATGGAAGGCCGTGTAAATCACCCATATATTAGTTAGAGACCGGAGATAGATAAGTTCTTGGTTCAGATATGGTAAAAGAAGCCATGCAAAAGATTGAGTTAATCCGAGTTTGAACGAAAGAAGCTCGATCTTGGAAAAAGAGTTATGCAGAAAAGAGACGGAAATATTTAGAGTTTTCAGTTAGAGATCATGTATTCGTCAAAGTATCACCAATAAAGGGTGTAGGAAGATTTGGAAAATCAAGGAAATTGGCACCTTGGTTTGTTGGATAATTTCTCGTTATAGAAAGGATCGAGAAACTCACTTACAGGATTGAGTTACCGAGTAGTTTGGTAGGAGTCCACAATATCCTTCGTATTTCTCATCGTAGGAAAATTTTTCATAATCCAGAGGCTACTATCACTCCGAATGCAGTGGAATATTTAGTCATGGAACCAAACATGACTATAGTTAGACAACCAGTTCATATTATGGCTAGAGATGAGAAAAAACTTAGGAACAAGATAGTTTAAATAGTAAAGGTATAATGGAATGACGATAAGAGAGACGGTACTTGGAAGACAGAGGATGGGATTAGAGACACTTATCCTGATTTGTTTTGATGGTATGTTTTACATCTTTGTTTATGGTTGTTATGTACCATATCCTAATTTCGATGATGAAATTCTTTAAGGAAGGAAGTCTGTAATGCCCCTAATTTTAATTAACATTATTTACGATATTTAAATGGATAAATAAAATAAAATAATATAGCGTGGTGAGGAGAATGAGATTGATAGTTAGATAGGTCGTGCCTTGATAAATAAGTTATTGAGAATGGATGATAACCTAAACAAGAAGGAGAAATATATACTAAGGGATAAAAAGGAATAGGCCATAATTCCTAAATATAACCCTCGCATTCCTTCTCACTCATTCATTTACCTTCATATAAACCTAAACAAAACTAAGGCCGACCATTGCAAGATAGCAAAGAGGAAGAAAAGGCTAGGAAATCAAGTAAAAAGCTTAGGGGAAACTAATTCAAACCGAAATCTCAAGTTCCTTCATCAAATCAAGGTGAATAATGATAACTATCTCTAATATGCTTGTTTAATTTTGGGTTAGGATTAAGCCCGAAATATTTTGATGTTGTTATGTTATATTTGATTGATTAACTGATTATATGTTGTATGATGACTTATTGGATTTATTTACGAAATTTATTAATAGGTTTAAGTGGAAAACCTATCATATAACACCCAAACGATTTGATATTTTGATTTGATGTTACAAACATTATTTTATAAGTAGGTTTAATTTCATAGTTTTTCAAGCAAGTATGACTATTTTATGATTTTCTAAAGTGAAGAAAATAGTTTATTTTGGGTTTTAATTATTAAAAATAATAAAATAATGTTTTTATCGTCAAAAAATTTACATATTAAAGGATATATAAATTCTGATTTATTATAATTTTTAGGGATTTTTTCTAAGTATTTACGAATTATTATGAATTTATTAGGCAAGAGAAGCCTAATATTATATTAAATATTAATATAAAATGAAGGTTTGCAAAATTAGTTTGGAAAAGATAAATCTTTTATATAGCAGTTTTTTGAAAAATATTTTAATAAAGAGAATTACTATCCAACAAGAATTTGACAGAGAAAAGGAGTTGGTGAAAAGATATTGTTATTTAGAGAATAAAACAGTTTTTATGATATTTACGATATTGTGATGCTGAAGTCATTGATGCTAAAGGCCATGATGCCGCCACTAAACGATGTCAACCTTAGTGAATGCATAAGATATCACATCCAGGTGATATGGAATGAATTCAGTTGGGTTGGAGTCGACATCGGCATGCATACTAACGACGTTAATGATGCCGCATATATTCTCAATGTCGCATGCCTATGTGCCGCATTTTATATAAAAAGACAAGGTTCCACATATTTATTATAACGTTGCCAATTCTATAAGGAATGATGCCGCTTATTTTCATATCAGCTATAATGGTGCCGCATATTTTCATATCGGCTATATCGATACTGTGCGTTATCAGCCTCTACCCTAGTGATGCCACGTTTTTCTTTAAGACAATGATGTCACTTGTTTTGTAATGGCTGTAGTGAGGTCGCACTTTTCTTTAAGACATTGATGCCACCGGCCACCAATTTCGCCATTCCTATAACTCTAAGTTTTAAAGCTTTATCATATGCAAACCAATAACGATGCCGCTTATAGTCGACAACTTATATAGACAAAGTTAACAGTTTTGGCCTTATAGCCTTATACTTTATAGATCAAAGGCTTTAACATGATTTTGTAAAAAGAAAAGGGTGTGATAAGCCTCGATGGTAATATTGACACCGAGTTTTATCAATATGATAGTTTTATTAAGTTTGGCTTTATAGCCTATAGTTCTGAGGGGTGACAACCTTTTGGTGGTTTCGAGATTTATCAATTTTATTTTATAAAAGTATATACCTTGGTATAAGTATTTTGGATAAAGTAAAGGGCTATAATTTTTATATCAAATATGATTTCAAGGGTCGAATCATTTATAAAGATCCTTTTTCAAGGAAATTGAAAACAGTATTTAGCCCAGAGTTTTACTAAAGAATTATTGCTCTTATATCCTTTAGATAAATTACGATAGGATGAATTGACTCGGAGATTAGAGAAAATAAATAGAACTGGTGTAGAGTCATGCCCTATACTTCATCAGTTAGCCCCTAGCTGATATTGATCTAAAATTCCAGTGAATAGGGCTTTGGCATGGGTATGACTAAAAGTAGATTTACGCATAGAAAGGAATAGACATAGATGAGTTAGGTATTGGTTAGCCTACAAAACCATTAGGATCAGTATGGATCTAGAAACTATAAGTTTTGGACAGACCATCTAGTTTTCTTCTAAAGGTAAGTTAGAAAGTGTTGTATATCCGGTAGGCCTGAGTCAGTCATATAGATTTATAGTTACCCTGAAAAGACTATGATGTTGGGACGGATAGTCCACTTATTTTGACATATTGGTCATGATTCCCAGGTTGCATGCATGCATATGATTGTTTATATTGCCTAGTTTAACCAGTATGGTTGTAGATGCTTGATATATGAAAGACATATTATAGAGGATATTAGTTAGGGGAACACCTGTTCTACTTAGCGGCATGGTCTCACTAGATATCCATTTACCGAAATGGTATATTATTATTCACACCAGATTTTTTGTCTGACCCGAAGCTTTTGTTTTGCTCCTTTAACTCTTGCGTACTCAATTGAGTAGTTCAAGAGTAAGGTTCAAGAGCTATTTAGGTTGGATGAATATAGCTTCCAGAGACATGCAAATGGATATCTAGCTATGTAAGAATCTATATATATATATATATATATATATATATATAATTCGTTGTGTCAAAGGCTTATTTTGTTGGAATGTATGTAATGGCAGATGTTATAACCGTCTAGTAGTAAACACTAGTCAAACAAGTGAGCATTTTCATATGCCACTCTTGGAGTATTTTGTAAAAATTATCTTTGAAATATTACCAAGGGGGTATTTTCATTACCGCATTTTGTCAATAGAAATTAATACTATAGATGACTATAACATCTGTAGCGGTTAGTTTCGGGCCTCAAAATGGAGGATGTTACGATCGATGTAGTATGCCTTAACGGTTGATCAATAAGCACATTTATCAGATAAGCCTGGAAGTATGGTCGCAACTTCCTTAAATATATTAACAATGACTACACCACCTTATCTAACATTGGATAACTCTTTTCCAAGTTGGTAAACCACTTGCTGATATAATATACAACTTTTGGGTTTTAGTTACTAACCAAGCCTGCGCTTAATGTATGACTAGATCCTACTAGGTAAATGAATAGATTTTCTCCTTCAAAAGGCTTGATAAAGTTGGTGGTCTTTTCATGTGCTATAGAAAATTTTAGAAAGCTTTTTTCATTCCTTCATCTAGTTAAACTTTCCTTTTTCTTTCTTGAGCACGTCAAAGAACGGTGTAAATTTATCTGTTGCCTTCGAAATAAATTAACTCAGTGCAGCGACCTTCACATTTAGGCTCTGCATTTCTCTCCTTTACTTTGAGGCAGTGACCACTTTCAATGTTTTGATTTGTTAATTCCCCTTGAGCGCACAATAAAACATAAAAAATTTCCTAAGACGACCCCGTAAGGGCATTTTAATGGATTAAGCTTCATTCCATACTTTTGGAGCACATCAAATACTTCAAAGGGCCATCTATATAATTCATCGATCACTATGACTTCGTAGGCATATCGTCTACATAGACCTCCATAGTCTGTCCGATTTGATCATTGAACATCTTATTTATCAATTGCTAGTAAGTAGCTCCACTGTACTTAAAACCAAACAACAATATTTCATAACGGAATATGCCCAAATCAACGGAATGCTCCTGATCTAAAATGTGCATTGTTATTTGATTGTAAAGAGAATACACATCATTAAAAGATAGCAGTTCATGTCCAACTGTGAGTCCATGGGTTTGTCAACCTTCGGCAGCGAGAAACTGTCTTTTGGGCATGTTTTATTCAGGTTTGAATAATCGATGCATGTCCACCATTTCTCGTTTGGCTTCTTAACCAACATAGGGTTCAATATCCATTTATGGAACAAGGCATCATGGAAAAAGCCATTTGCCTTCAGCTTATTCAGTTCTTCTTCCGGTGCAACGGATCGCTTCAGACCATTGTGCCTCTTGTTCTTCACAGTAGGGCATCTTGGGTCCATATTTATGCATGACATGCTATCTCTGGCAAAATTCTACACATATCAAAATTCTTTCAGGAAAGTACATCCAGATTTTCACAAAGAAACCCTACCAAATCCTTTTTCATTTTCATGCCAAGTTGAGATCTGACCTTGAGGACTCGAATGGGATCAACATCATCAATCGAGATATTGATCGTCAGCTCTGCCGGCACTGCCCTTGCATCTCAAGCTCTTTCTAGGGGTCCATAAGTTTGTTGAACACCCTATGTGACCCAACCCTGGGCATGGGCGGTGATTGCTATGCATCATCAATGTTGATGTTGAAAGCCTTCTCTGCATACTTTCCTTTCTCACTTGACTTCGCCTCTCTGAGCTCAACGACATAGCATTCTCGACTAGTTCTCTAGTTGCCTTGAGTAGCTCCAACGCTACTTTCAATGCAGAATTTCATTATGAAACACCATAGGGCCAATGCTATCCTGAAGCTAGCGAGGGCCACATAGCCCAGAAAAGTATTATAGGCTGAGAATTAATCGACCAACACAAAAGTCCGAACCGACACTGTTTTGTGATCTCCCTCGCCCAATTCTATAGAAAAGTCAATCCATATAATAGATACTTTAGTCTCTTTGGTAAATACCTAGATGCGAGATTTACATGGCTTCGAATCCTTTGGACAGACCTTTATCTGATAACAGGTTTTCTTGAATAAGATATTTATTGACCTTCTAAAGTAAATTAAAACCTGGTGCACTATCGACGGCCCTACAACGGACATAATCACCATGGGATCAGGTGTCGGCGCCTTTAACCTATCCAAATCTTAGATTTAGGAAACGATGTCATGGCTCATTATTCTTTGTTATTTCACCGAAGCTTCGTCTTCAATGATGAAATAACTATCCTATGTGACATGTGTAATGATCCATATTTTACATATCAGAGGATCGAAAAATATTATTTTTATACAGGGTTGTTTGATTCTAAAACTATGCGAAATAGCTACTAAATACATTGTTCATCCTTAGAATTTTTATCGGACGATTTTGATTCTGAAAATCTTGTATGGCCTACAATTTTTTGATAGAAGCCGAATTGGGGTCTAAAACTGCTTTCATTGAGAAAGGGCTAGATTTCATACTCTAAAGCTTGGATTTGAAATTTAGAGAAGATGAAGAGGCATAATGCTAGATCTAGGATTGAAGGAAGTCAACCAGAGTACGGATGTACTAAGAAGTGTCCTTGAATTCTAACCATTCCATCTACTTTACGAGAGATTAGTGGAGAGAATGATAAGGGAGATGCAAGATGGGATAATAATTCGACAATAGGAAATGCTAGAAGAATTTTTTCAAAGGATGGTACAACAAGTAATAGATAGAGCTGTTGGAATTCAAAACCAATGACTAGGAACGAAAGCGAAAACATCTGGAGTTAGAGCAGAGAAAATTAGAACAACGCCCCCATGACCAGGACCACTTAGTATCGACACCAAACCTTTTGGTACCGAGAGAAATAAACTTGAGGGAAATGTCGGTTCGGGCTAAGGACAGGTTGTGATGCAAAGAACAGACGATATTAGAGCTAGAAACGCTAGTCAGAACGCAAATGCATAATGACTAAAGGAATATGTATCAGAGTTTCCCCATAGGAATAGAGGGTAGAATGAAGCTAGCAGTGTGAGTTAGAATGCAAGCACACAGCCAGAGGAGTATGTAAAGGAGTTCCCTTATTGGAGCGGGGGGCAGACTGCAGTTATGGATCGAAGACCTTCGTTGGATGGATACAACTGAATAGATGACTTGGTCAGAAGGATAGTAAGGATTAGACCACCAGACCAGAGCTTGGAGGATGTAAATAGGAATCCATTTACCCCTAACATCCAGAATGTGAGGAATCGTCTAGATTTCCACCTTTCGACATTGGAAATGTACGATGGGTAGATGAATTCGACAGTTCATTTAATGAGATACATATGACATATGGAGGTGTTGGGTGCTTTTGAGGAGGTGATAGGGTGGTGCTTCCTACTACGTCTGATGGATTTAGCAGTGATGTGCTTCAAACAGCTGGAGAATGGTCTATGAGCACGTGACCGAAATAGTGAATAAGTTCTTAAGACAGTTCAGGGTTGATATCTCTAAACAAAAGAATGTGATGGCACTGTCAAGCATAAAGAAAAAGGTTGGAGAGGCCTTGAGAAGCTATCTGACAAGATTTAACATGGTAATTGCCGCAATCGATAAACCAGATCTATCGATAATCCTGATGGTAGCAATCGCAAGCAAGACAAACTTCAAATTTGCATTAGAAAGGGATCCAATGATGGATCTCATGGAGTTTTACCATGAAGCTGAGAGGTATCCACATCAAGAGGACGCTGAAGCTGATAATGTTAATATTACTGCTATGGATGATGGATTACCGTTGAAAAATAGGATATGAAAAGGACAAAGGAAAGAGAAGGGCCGATGATAACTTCGGAGAACAGCAATGGTAAAGAAGGGAGTCGATATTTTCTTCTTACATTGCTCTAACTGAGATCCCGAAGAGGATATACCTAGATACTAGGGCACAAATCCCTTATTGGAGGCCAGCTAAGAGAGAACCTACGGATCGAGAAAGAAGGTCTGAAAATTTTTGCATTTTCCATAAGTTGGACGAACATGAAACGAATGAGTGCTGATACCTTCGTAATCTGATAAAAGAACTGGTTCGGAGCAACTAGCTACAATAGTATGTAAGGAACTGAACTACGATGGTGCAGCCGGAGAAGTCGCCATCTGCAGCATATGCATCAGGGAACAACCAGGGACCTGGGTTGAGATTCAAAATCTCCTGATCGGGATGGACAGGAGTCAGGTTCGATTCCCATGCGTTGCTTTAAGTATTGAATAATTAAGACAATAATAATCTTGGACCGCTTACATGTGTATTAGATCTCAATTGGTCTCTAAGAACGCTTTAAGTTAGATGTCCAAGATGAATGGATAAGATAATAATAACCTCAGACTGCTTACACATTACAAGATCTCGATCATTCTCTAGGCACGCCCTAAGTTGGATGCATGAGATGAATAATTAGGACTTTTGTCTACTTGTTTTTTTTTTTTTTTTTGAATATTTGAGTTATTGCAAAATCCACTTGAATGTGATGACTATTATTGGTCGTAGTAGTTCCGTTCCGAGAGACGGTGCAGTGACCGCAAGGTGCAAGTTCCCTTGCCTGAGAGCGAGTGGACGGAGTTATATGAAAAGTATGTTTCCTCAGTAGAGAGTGAGCGGACGGGCTTGCTTAGTCATTGAGTCTCCTCGTCGGAGAGCAAGTGGATTGGGCTCAGCAAGGATTTGAAGAGATCAAAGGTAAGTCCTCTTACTAGAGAGTGAGCGGGTGGACTTACTAATTGTTGAGTCCCCTCATCGAAGAGCAAGCAAACTGGGCTCAGCAATGATCTAGAAAGATCGAACCCTAGATTAGTGTTAAATGATCCGGAGAGATCGAATCTAATATCAAATGATGAATTATCCAGTGATATCTAACCCAGGAATGGATATTGACCTAATATAAGAATTTGAAGGTGTTATAATCAAAGTAAAATGGATAAGACCCGATCGAACATGGGACGATTTAGATATGCAACATGATACCTCTGGATAGAGACAAGATGTTCATGATTCGCAGCTGACAGCAAAGCAAAAGCTGGAGTCCTCAGCTATACAGGTCTGGAACGATCTTTGGTTTATAGGAGAATTCGATGGAATCGGACAATTCATTAAGACTGTGATCAAGGATTGTCGAAGATTTTTAACTATCGAAGACTACGTGGTGCTAAAACTTGTTCTTGAGCAAAGCATACCTTACTCCATAAGGCGTACTATAAAAGGCAAATGATAACCCACTTTCTAGCCAAGCAGGTTTCAATTAGATTTAGAAGATCAAAATGAAGACGGAAAGAGTCACAAACTTGGAAACATGCTTAGAAAGGCTAAAAGAATGGACTCGAGAAGTTTGATGGAAATTAGAGCTAAGTAGACTACTCGATACTGAGAGGAATCCATCGGTATCGAGAGGTTTTTCTTCCACTTAGCACTTCCCAATCTCCTTGTACTCTAAGTACTTCATCAAGCAACCGTGATAAATTGCTTTTTCCAGAAGATAGATGAGAAAAACTAATAATTTCATAGAAGAAAGCAAAGAAAGTAGGAAAAGACAAGCGATATCGGGCGAATCATCAGAAGGAACTAGATCTTCAAGAAAAAAGAGTTTGGATTGCATCGAATTGGAGATAAAAAGGCAAGATAAATAAGATAAAGGATTTTCACCTAGAAAAAACCACCTAGTACCAAGAGGAACCTCTCCGTACTGAGAGGTTTTTGTTAGAGATTGGGCCCGCATATTCCCTGTTGTACGCTTATAATTACATTTGGACTTTATCCTATGTGGGCTCCTAAGTCCACTTGCAAATTTCTCTATAAATATCGGTCCTATATCAACAAAAGAAGGTATTCACGCTCTGCATCTTCTTCACTCTGATCTCCTTCCTCAAATATACTCTAGAAACTCCATTATCAATATGAGATCCACTAGATTGTGGTCAGATCTGATAAAATTAGTTGTAATCCAGAGGGAAAACAACTAATAACAAAGATTAAAGTGGACATAGGTAGGAGAATTTGCCGAACCACTATACAAATTATGTCTTTTTTTCTACTTTTACTTTTATTTTGTTAGAATTGGTGCTTTCATCTTATGATTGGTTATTAGTGCCATTTTTGGCATCAACAGAAACCACTTCTATTAGATTAGGATAATAGTTCCCTTTCCATAGAATGGTTAAATAGGAAAACAGACTTATCAATTGGAAGTTATGGTTTTTTGAAGTTTCACTTGATTTTGAACAGCTTAATGGGTAATTAGTGAGTTAATGGCTAGGCCCAAAGCTTATTTCTAGATTGACATCATGATAGGGCTGATGGGACTTCTCTCCATCATTACACACTTCTCAAAATTGAGGGAGAAATATCCATTACCACTTCTAAGCCAAAAAGCTACCGTAAACCCTACTTTAATTAGCCAAAAATTTTCATTAAGGAGAGATTAGCAAAATTAGCTTTTTGATTTAGAGATTTTCTGTTAGAGATCACATAGAGTTGTTGTTCTTCTCGAGATTTGTAAACTTTTGGATTTAGGTGAGTGGTTAGGACCTCTCACTTACTAATTAGTTATTATACACCTTAAAATGATGTTTTAAAATGATTTATGAATCCTAAAACCTATTTAAAACCTTAACTAATCACATATGTTAATTTCAAATGATTTGGAAATGATTTCTGAAATTGTGTTCTTATGGATCTTTCTTGTTCTTAAGTTTATCTTATTTCCATCCTTATATTTAGGCTTCACTTTGATGTGTATGATGTATGCTTGTTAGAATATATTGTATATAATGTTTGCTTAGTGTATGATTTTTTTTGGTTGAAAACGCCGACTAAATTATGATTTATAATTAGGAATGAAGTCATGGATCTACGATGATCCATGAAGGCAACTTGACCCAAATTTGGTACGATCCATATGAGGAAACAAGGAAGGCCTCAAAATACCACGTTCCACGTTTTAAGTCACTTGGAGTTTGTTTGCTCGAGTTATGGTCAATTGAAGATAAACCGTAGTGATTCAAAGGTCTTAGATTAGTGTGGAGGTTGGCTCTAAGGCGTGCTTATGATTCAGGAAGGTTTGCTTCAGGTTATATGGTGAAGTGCTTTGGATTGCTTGTATAAGTGCATGAATCATATAGGGAAGGTGGAAAATGGCAAGTGTGGGATCGGTGAACCATGGATCAATACTGGTCCATGGGGTGGCTTGGATTGTTGATGATGAGCTTTGAGTTGGAGAAGTACCACGGCTCATCGTGGGTTGGATCAGGGTGGAGCTTGGATCAAGGTAGTTTGGATCGGTGGTGGAAGCTTTGGTCGGTAGGACTTGGACAGGTAGTGGAAAGAGAAGGAGCAGCTTCGACTTGTTTCTATGCTTGCTTCGTGTCATTCACATGTTAGCTTTGGGTCTTCACACATGAGTTTAGTTCGGTTTGCATCTCCATTTCTTAGAGCTAAGGGTCGAGGCAGACAAAACCAAGAGGCTTGATGGCGATTTTCGACGACGACGACGATGCACGATTCGATGATGATGGTTTCGGGATGAGAAGTAACAGCTTCGATGATGGAATGGTTGTACGGTACGATGTAGATTAAAGGACTAGAGTCGGATTAAAGGAACTGTTAGAGGAATGTTATGGGACAAACAATGATATTTTATGACTAATGATGGCTGTCAAAAATAGACCCAACCATGATGACTTCAGATGCGATTTGCAAGGAAAGTTTCGAGATGTGCTCTTATGTGGACAATGTGAGTAAAGGGATCGCTAATACTTGCAGGTTTAGAAGTGTACTCGTAAAGAAGTGGTATTTGAGGATGCTCATTTGGGGGTGCGATGTGCCTCGGCTCACATGATATTTCTATCGGTTTCACCCTAGGATGAGTGCAATGGAAGAATATCATTGTTTTCATGTAACCTTTCTCAGAAAATTCCTTCAACCTGACTCGTTGCCACCTACTCTACGTCTTAAAGTACATCTATCCATCATCGAAGCCATCACTTTCCATCACAGGATCATCATCGTCAAATCACGTATCATCATCGAGAATCATCATCGAACACCATGGTTTGGTATCGATCCAAGCCTTAGCTCGAAATTAGAAGGTGCAACTCAAAGCAAGTGAAAACATGAAGACCGAACCAATTTTCTCCATGACTCAAAGAAAATGCCTTAGTGACTCAAAGTAACTCTACAAGAGACTCGCAGCACTTACTCCCCTATCGACCCATCACCACCGACCTAAGTTACACCGAACCATCACCCCCGATCCGTCCCATTACCGACCCAACACTTCAAAGCAACTAAACCATGCTTCTCCATGTGAAACCCTCCTTCATCGATCCATCACAACAAACCTGAACCCCATGGTTTGCACCCAAATCATGATCACCAATCCAACCCTTAGCCAAATTTCCTCCCCAAAGTGTAACCCCAAGCAAGCTCATGCCTAACTTGAAGCAAGCCCCGAACCATCCACTCCTTGACTCGATGTTGACCCCACACTTTGTCCAACTTCACTTACAACTCTAAGTGAACCGTGTGTAATCCGAAGTGAACCTTCCTGAAACTCGAAGCAAGCTCATCCAAGAATCGAATAAATCTCTACCGATCCAAAGCCTTTGGATCACCACCGATCCAGCTTCAATCGACCATAACTCGAGCAAACGAACTCCAAACTACTTGAAAGTAGGAATGTAGCCTTATGAGGCCTTCCTTACTGCCTCATATGGATCACACCAAATTTGGGTCTTGTCGCCTTCATGGATCATCACAACCCGAGACTTCGTCCCTAATTCTAAATTGTAATGCAATCGACGTTTTCAACCAAGCAAACATCTTACATTCAAACAATCGTTATATAAAATATATTCTAACAAGAATACATGCATACACATCAAAGTGTAGCCTAAATCGAAGGGTATAAACTATAAGAACAATAGAGATCCATAAGAACACGAATTTCAAAAATCTTTTCCATATCGTTTGAAATTTACATATGTGATAAGTTAAAGTTTAAAACACAGTTTAGGATCCAAAAATCATTTTGAAACATCATTTTAAGGTATATAATGACTAACTAGTAAGTAAAAGGTCCTAACCATTCACCTAAATCTAAAGCAAATCCAAAGATGCATGGATCCCAAGATAAACAGCAGCTCTAAAATATCAGCAAATCTCAAAATCCAAGTGCTAATTACGCTAATCTCCATCTAATGGGGTTTAGGTTTTCAACCCGCCAACCTCTCTCCTTTTCAATCTCTCTTCTATCGTCTGAATCGCACTTATTTTATACTTCACCTACTTCGTCTACCATTTCTTGTTGTCTCCTCCACCACCCCTAGGATTTTTCTCTTTTCTAGCCTCATTTTTTATTTATGTTTTTAGTTCCAAGTTCCACTTCACCTTACTGTTACTCTTCCTGCTCAACACGTGCAGATATGTCGCTTCTTATGCTTCTCCTTCTATCAATGATGGTTCCGCATCTTGTTGTCAATTCCTCCAAGCTACACTACAGCTCTAGTGACCTTTTTAGGGTTAATGACACCTATTCTGGACGACTTGTTTGCATTTTTGGGTGTTGGTATGTTATTACTCTTCCTGCTCAACACATGCAGATCTGTCCCTTCTTATGCTTCTCCTTCTATTGATGATGGTTCGGCATCTTGTTGTCAATTCCTCCAAGCTACACTACAGCTCTAGTGACCTTTTTGGGGTTAATGACACCTACTCTGGACGACTTGTTCGCATTTGTGGGTGTTGGTATGTCATTCCATGCAGTGTCGAAATGAGTTTGGAAGGTGTTGTTTTTTTGTGCATTTGGCTTAGTGGTATAGTGTGTTGATTATTGTCACTGTATGAACCCTCTTTGGACCGAATTGCGTTGCTCCATTAAGCATGATCGCTCCTTTTCCTTGCCAATCCTCTCATCTAATTGGCTATCTCCATGGTAACTATCCTATCAGCAGATGTGAGTTCATGTTGATGTGGATTGCTTTACTTCATGGACTATGGTAACATGTTTAGTCCGTTCTTTTATGGATCTACTTAGTTTGGATTGGATCTTATCTTTGGTTCTTTTATGCATCGATCATTTAGGTCAAGGATTGTGAGCGAGTCATCTTTTATGGTGTGCATTGACTAATAATTACTCTAGCCTTATATGGTCGAACTGTGGGTGGATTTGGACAAGAATTAGGAATCGGTACCAGTCTACAGTTATAGCTTGACATGATACTTGGATTTTTGGACTTGGCACTTGGAGTAAGTTGGCGTGTAGGCTATTCTTAAAGATTCTTGACAAGCTTATGACTCCACCTCTTAGTTTCGCTTGAAATATGAGCTTGACAGTTATAGCTCTGGATTCTTGCTTGGCTATTCTTATATTTCAACGACATAACTCATTCAAATGTGGCCCGGTCACAGGGCTGGATAACAGGAATATGTATCAAGAAGAAGAAAAATAAGAAAATAGAGAAAATCAGAGCTTCTTTATTGATAATCTTTCTTGTTTTACCATGCATACACTATTGAACTATACACACACACACACACACACATGTTATACATCTAGTATACCAAAACAGAGACTAATCAATTATAAACTCGTCTCACAAGTTTACAAATCAGATTTTCACTACTTTAGAATTATGTATTAGCTATTTTCAACAATAAGTATGTTGTAATTAACTACAACAACAAATTAACAACTATAGTAATAATAACTATAGCGATAAATCAAACGTTATACTATTTAAAGAAATAGTACAACATAGAAACGAAAATGATATATGTATATAAATATATAAATCAACTAGAAATCTAACCGGTTGAAGAAGGAAATTACGTCTGAGACTTGTCATAACAATTTCCTTAAGACTTTATTTAAAGTCTCTGAAGATACAACAGACATAAGCTGCTCGAGATCATGATGTGTATGATCCTCTATGTGATAGGACTGATTATGATTTTAAGAAAATGAAGATAAAGAAGAGATAATTTGGTTTTAAAATTAAGTGAAGAAAGTGATCAGGTTTCCTCCTTATTTATAGCTGAATTCCCAATGGCTACGTCCATTGAGAAAAGTAGCATCCCTTCATTTGCAATGCCAAAAAGTGTTACTGTTCGCAACAGTCGTGCCTTTTCATTTGGAATGGCCAAGAACTGATGCGGTTTGCAACAGTCGCGTCTCTTCGTTTGCAACGGCCAAAAACGGTTGCTGTTTGCAACAGTTATGTCTCTTCATCAGTTTGCAACGGTCACAAACGTTGGAAAATCTGTATCTTTTTAAACACACTTTTTTTTAAAATCAGTCTACTTTTTAGGTAGCAAAAATATATGACACAGCCCAATCTTATTGGACCCGCACCCGCAACCGACCCGGCCTGGTTTGGTCGGCCGAACGGTTGGGCGGTGGCACGCGCACATGTTAGTCCATGGCCATATAGGTCCTCCCTCTCGCACAAAATTACCTGACGCTAAAGGCCAATATAGGGATTGAGAGTACATTATATAAACAAAAAAATGGACTTATTTTTGGCAATGTGGGATATATCTCATTCACTATTTTTTGAGAATTCTAACAATCCCCCACATGAATGACGATATATGTCTCCCCCACACAAGTGTAATATCACACAGTTCATATGAAAATAAAGCTATATCGAGGATAGGTAGATATTTCACTTTGAATTTTCCCTAGTTAAAACTTATCGGATATACTTGGCTAATTGGTGAATTATTTCATCTTGAATCATTAGTTGTTATTGTATAACCAAACAATAAGCTTTACAAAGCATTATTTCCCTTCACATCCAATCTCTTGGTTGTGTTCATTTTGGTCCTAAACAATTTTTGGTTCTGCGAGTGTTTTTAGAGAATAAAAACCTTTAATATTCTTATAGAGCCGACCCAACTCACACTAACATAGGTGATCACAACCATTAAGAGTATCCTACATATACCCCACTTGTTATTTTCAAGATATGGTCATCATTAAAAAAAACAGTTTTATCCTTTTAATACTTCTGTAGGCATGCATTTATATTATGCACCATAGGAATGGAGTAGGACTAAGTCCAAATAAATGCATTACGTCTTGAGTTTTTCAAAACTGGTTTGCCTATTGAACCTAATCCGTAGGATCTCCAGTCGCTAGGATAGGTTTCCGTATAAGATAACTCTTGTTGGTCTAGGATTTTAAACCCATTCCCCTCGATGCGCAGTTAATTTTCTCTCTTGATAAACCTTTAGTAAATGGATCCGCTAGGTTATCATTTGTTCGCACAAAATCTATGGAAATAGTTCCATTTGAGAGTAACTGTCTAACTATGTTATGGCATCGAAAAATGTGTCGTAAATTTCCATTACACACAAAGTTTTGCGCTCTGCTTAATGCTGCTTGGTTATCACAGTGTATGCATATGGCCGGTAGAGGTTTAGGCCAAAACGGAATATCTTCTAAAAGTGATGAAGCCATTCTACTTCTACGCCTGCTTTATGTGATAATCCGGATTTTGGAATATCTGTTACTTGATAATTAATTAGGTTAATTAATAGAAATACTAATTTATAGAGTGAAAACAAATAAATATGATAATAAATAGTTATATCTGGATAAATATTTATCTGATAATAACCTGGTATAATTATTTAATTTGGAAAAATTCATCTTTTCAAAAACAAACAAAATAAATATTAGTAAGTTAAAATTTTGATAAGCCTAAGTTTAAATAGAATTTAATAAAAGATTTAAATTATTCTTTCTTTGTAGATATTTCATAGCAAATTAAAAATCTACAAAAACATAATATATTAATATAAAAGCTTGAATTAATATGAAAATGGATACAAACATTTATAACATTTAAATGAAGTTTATGAAATTTGTGTATTATAAACATTTAGAAACATATTATATAAATTTAAGAAATTAATTAAGACAAAAGAATAATTTAAATATATATTTTTTTACATTTGTGTAATGATAATAGCATGCAATTTACACTTGTAGCTTAAGTACCATTCAAGTTAACAAGTGGCTTATATTGTTCCTTTTGATTGAAAAATATACAGTGAGTGTTCTAGAGAAAACTGGTTTTCAGTTCAAAAACATTTTTTTACTTTCTTTCTTAATCTTCTTCCATTTCAAAAAATAAATAAAAATCGATCAAACAAACAATAACAGTTTCAACAACTTCAATTTGAACAACTGCAAACTCAAACAACAACTTCATTTGTTCAAGGCTTCAAATCTGAGCAGAGATTCAAATCAACAAACAAGTTCCAGACCGGGATATAGGAATGTCCTCTGTTTGCATACAGGTGAGTAAACAATTTATTTGAAAAAATTTCAAGTCTGTTCTTATCTTGGATGCAATGATAAATCGGTGTAGTATTGTGGTAAATATGGTTTGAATGAATGTATATATGAATATAAAAAGGGCTATGCATGTCTGTATGTAATCTGTCTACTCTGTTTGAGCTACATCGCTGATCAACCTAAAAAAAATTCATACTATCTCAAGAAAACAATATTAGACCATGATCATTAAAAAGAAAATGCTTGAACTAATGTAATTTCATTTCTAAAAATGGTTACAAGTAAAAGCATTTAGTAACTATTGTAAAAACTGGAAACTACAGTAAATAAACATAAATATGGAAAATTCGAATGGTGTAAAATAAACATTTACTTATATGAATGGGTTCACTGTTGGAAATGATGATTTTTGAATAAAGGTCTCGAGTTGTTTTGTATAGTATCGAATGGAAATTTGGAAGTTGAACGGAAATTGGTTTTTCACCAAATTCCGGCGAACCAATGGGTGATGGGGATCGATTTTTAGCCAGGGGTTGGCTGAAGGGGTGGCGAGCTCTGGAAAAATGGGTTCGATTTTTTTTTTAGTGGATGAGTTGACTGGCCGAGGTGAAACTAGGGTTTAGTGTGGCCTGTGGAAGGATGTCGGGTTGAGGGGAATGACGTGCTGCTCAAGGGAAAAGAAGCATGCGGTATGGGGGAAGATGATAAAGGAGGGAACGGGGAGGTCGAGTCAACATCTGGTGGTCGTTGGCGTTCTAGTTCGTCGTCGCGAAGTGATTTTGGTTAAGTGGAATATTTCCAGTTAGTGGTAGGAAGGTGAATCGGTAAGGGAAAGTGTGGCGACGAGTTCCAGGAAGGTAGGCGTGATGGCGTGGTCACGAGTGACGCGTGGAGGTAGTCGGCGACCAGAGGCGATGGACTGCGACGATGTGCATGTGCATGTATATCCTCTGGTATCTGAAAATTGGCTGTGAATTTGCTTCGAGGAAGACGATCTTGATGTTATCTTCGGGTTTACTATGGTAGTAGTAGCAATGCATTGATAAGGAAAGTAGAAGAAGAGGAAGGTGATATAGGAATCAGGTTTGATGAAGTTTTGCTCGGTTGAGCACGTGATTTGACTCGAGATTTACACGAGTATTTTCATCTGTTGACTCGGGTATGTGGGAGTTGAGGTGAACTTGTGATTAAGCTTATCAAACGTAAACCATTTTTTTTTTAAATCAAAGTATTAGCGAGATTTAAAGCAAGTTCTAAAGTTTCAAAATGTTTTCAAAATATTGAAATTTCGGTAATTTATAGGGGTTAAATCCTATATGTTTTCAAAAGTAAATTAAATGATGAAACTTAATAGAGTAATAATTATTTAATATATTAGGGAATGGTTAAATTGATAAATGAAATTAGTTAGGTAAATAATTAATTTAACTATTAAGATAACGCATAAAGATTTATTAATTGGCGTAATCAATTTTTAAGGATTGATGTATTAAAATGGTTAAATTAATTAATATAATCAATTTAGAGGATGGTTAATTGATTAAAGATTAATTACTTTATGAAAATAATTAGTAGTTTTGAAGGGTAATTAATGTGTAATTACCAAATAAGATTTATTTAATGAAAATTACTTAATGGAAGTAATTAAGGGATTAATTACTCAGCGTAATTAATTAAGTTGATGTGGTTAATTTTAGTTAATTAATTAAGTTTAATTAATTAAAGGTCATCACTTGATGTTGGGTTAAGTATAATTACTTAAGGTAATTAATGAGGTGTAATTACTTAGTGAAGTAATTAATGGATAATTACTGGATGTAATTAATTAAAAGGAAATTACTTGATGAGAAGTAATAAAAGGATAATTATTTGATGGAAGAAATTAAGTGACAATTACTCAGTGTAATTAAAGGATTAATTAATATAATTAATCAAGGAGTTGGTTAATTGATAGAGTAATTAAGGAAAGTTAATTTCTGATTGTGATTAATCAAGGTTCATTAATGAATGTAATTAAGTTAAAGGTTAATTATTAAATGAAATTTAAGAATAATTAACTTACGAAAGTAATTAAGGGATCATTAATTAATGGAAGTGATAAATCTTGTTTATGAATGACTGAATGATGACAAGTGCTTGGATTGATAGATATATCTGATATGAATTACTTTGTGATTTGATATGTTGGATGGACAATGATAATGTGATTATCTATCAATTATGAATAGCTGTGTAAAAGTATTATCCGATAATTAAAGCTGAATGGTATTTAATTGAATAACTTGGGTTTAGATGATATTGGATTCGAAGAGACCGGAGTCGGGTATTAGTAAATACCTGAAACCACTTCGATTCTTTATAAATTGATATGTGAAATCAATAGGATGGAATGGAATGATTTAAGTGAATTGGACCATTTAATCTAAGTTTTGGTACTTAGAAAATGATGTGTGAAATAAGTGATGTCTATAACAAATTGCGAAGTTGTAAATTGATATGAGTTACCCCGGGATTTATGTAAGTTTTATCCTGTTGTATTCTATGTTAGATGGGTTTACTCACGCTGGTTTCCAGCCTGACCTGGGTGTTACTTTGATGTAATGCTCGGGTCAGACCGAGTATTACAGATTTTCAGGTAAGGACGTTCTGGAGCTCAGGAGGCGAGCTGGAGGGCAGGAACGTATGGAGGGTTTTTTGTTGTGATATATTATTGTATAACTAGGGCATGTTGTTATAAACTGTCCAGTGATTGGTAATGGTTGTAACTCTGATGTATAAAAAATATAACTGTGCTGATGTAGTTTTTCTTTGTAAAACCGTTATTTATGTTATATTATATTTTGATCCGCTGCGAATGTGAGGTTTCTGTGATTTGTTTCTGTTTCTTCTTCTTTTTCTTTTCTTCTTTTCCTAACTATCTTGAATTTTCGGGATCGAAAATTTCCGGGTCGTTACACTTTATCTAAAGCGATGAACTCCAATTCCATAGTGGATCGAGCTATGCATGTTTGTAGATTTCCATGACACTGCCGCCCATGCTAAGGTAAATACATAACCACTCGTTGATTTTGATTCCTCTGAATCAGCAATCCTGTTTGCATCACTATATCCTTCTAAGACGGCATGATATTTTCCGTAATGTAAGGAATAATTTGTGGTATTTTTTAAATATCCAAACACTCACATTAGTGCTTCCCAGTGTTCCTTTCCTAGGTTGCTTGTATACCTGCTTAATCGACTTACCACATATGCTATATATGGTCTTATGCAATTCATGAGATACATGAGACATCCTATTACACGAGAGTATTCCAGTTGCATTACACTCTCATTAGTGTTTTTATGCACTACTTCTGACGGATTATACGGCGTTTGTACTTCTTTTATTCCAAAATTTTGAAATTTTGAAATCACTTTTTCTATATAATGTGACTGAGATAATTCAATTCCATGAGGTGTTCTTATTATTTTGATTCCCAAAATAACATCTGCAACTCCTAAGTCTTTCATATCGAAATTATTGATTAACATCTGCTTAGTGGTCACTAGTACCTTAGTATTTGGACCGAAGATTAGCATATCGTCTACGTATAGACAAATCATCACGTATGATCGCCCAATTTGTTTGTAAAGAACATATTTATCACATTCATTTATACAAAACCATTTTTCATCATGACACTATCAAATTTTGCATGCCATTGTTTTGAAGATTGTTTTAGTCCGTATAATGATTTGACTAATCTATATATTTTGTTTTCATTCCCTTTGGATATAAAACCCTCAGGTTGCTCCATGTAAATCTCATCATCGAGATTTTCATTTAAGAATGTCGTATTTACATCCATTTGATGAATCTATAGATTATAGATGGATGCAATTGCTATTAACATTCTTATAGAGGTTATTCGTGTTACTGGTGAATAGGTATCGAAGAAGTCTACACCTTCTTTTGACGATATCCTTTGGCTACCAATCTTGCTTTGTATTTGTCGATGGAGCCATCTGGTTTCATCTTTTTTTTTGAAGATCCATTTACAACTAGTTGGTTTTATTCCAGTGGAAGATCAACTATTTCCCAAGTTTTATTACTCTGAATTGAATCAATTTCACTTTGGATTGCTTCTTTCCAACATGAGGATTCAAAAGATGACATTGCTTCCTTGTACATTTGAGGTTCGTGTTTTAACATATATGTTAAAAATTCCAAACTAAATGTCTTGGAATTCCTTGCCCTTACGCTTCTTCTTAGTTCAACTTTCTCAGTTTCACGATGAGTTTCATCTTCATGTGATTTACTCAATTCTTCTCTTGTCCTTTTGGGGACATTATTTCCTTCATTTCTTTTGTGCGAAAACTCATCTTCAAAGAATGAGACATCTCTTGATTCCATGATTGTATTTACATGAATATCACTTATATTAGACATGAATACCAAAAATCTGTATCCACTACTATTTTGGACTGGCGCTAAATAGTAACAATCTATTGTTTCTAGTCCAAGTTTGATTTTCTTGGGAGGCGGAACTGGAACTTTTGCCAAGCATCCCCACACTTTAAGGTATTTAAAACTTGGTTTGTGTCCTTTCCATAACTCATATGGAATTGTTTCTGTTTTATTGTGAGGAACCTTGTTTAATATGTGATTAGACATATTTTAGGCTTCCCCCCACAAGTTCGTTGGTAGGCCAGAAGTTAAGGGCATCGCATTAATCATTTATTTTAATGTTCTATTCTTTCTCTCGGCTATAAAATTTTATTGTGGTGAAAATGGTGTTGTTGTTTGATGAATTATACCATTTTCGGCACAGAATTGTTCAAATGGTGATTCATATTCTCCACCTCGATCAGATCTCAGTATCTTGATACTTTTATTTAACTGATTTTCTACCTCAACTTTGTACTTCATAAATGATGTAATTGCTTCATCCTTGCTATTTAAAAGATATACATAGCAATATCGTGTATAATCGTCAATAAAGGTAATAAAGTACGTTTTCCCACCTCTTGTAGGTAATGATTTGAAATCACATAAATCAGTATGAACCAAACCTAGTGGTTCGGTACTTCTATCAACTATATGAAATGGTTTTTTGACCATTTTTGCTTCTATGCATGTCTCATGTTTATAGTTTTTATCTACTTGGAATTTCAAAATTAATCCCAAGTTTGATAGTTTTTCATTTTTCGAAAATTTATGTGTCCAATCTATCATGCCATAGTAAAATTTTGTGCTCAAGCAAATAAGAAACTTCAATTTTATTAATAGCATTATCAAAATACATAGTTTTACTGTCGACAACGCTACATTTTACATAAATAGGCCATCACATAAATATCCCCTTCCTATATACATTCCAGCTTTGGACACAACCATCTTGTCTGACTCGAAGACCATTTTGAATCCTTTAATTGATAGCACTGGACCAGAGATGATATTCTTGTGTATGTCTGGAACATGGAGACATTCAACTTGACAGTTTTTCTAGAAGTAAACTTGAGGATTACTGTGCCACTGCCTACGATCAGGGAAACTCTGTGATCGCCTATGTTAGTGTGAGCTGGATCAGCTCTATGAGAATATTAAAGGCTTTTATTCTCTAAAAACACTCGCTGAACCAAAAATTGTTCATTTGTACAAAGTAGGTCAGTTTTTTATGAAGATCATGTTATATAGGTAGCAATTGTTTTCTAAGTTAAATTCATGTTTTTTCCTTCATATTGATACCATTTTTTAGTATAAATACCCATTTATACTTACCTGCCTTTACGCCCTAAGATGTCGGTACTATGGATCCAAATACTTTATGGTTTTAAGTGAGTTAAATTCCATATTAGTTGGTTCTAGTCATATTGTTAATTGTTCCATTAATATAATTATATAATTTTTGGGAAATTTTTATGTAAAAGAGCATTGTTGGCTGCTAATTAACTGATTCACTAATAGCATAGCATCAAGACCTAACCTTCTTAGTAAATGGCCATGGCAAAAACTTGTTAATCGCAAGCTATCTTGCACATAAATGTTAAAATTCATATTGATATTACTAAATTCACAACACTCAGAAAGTCGAGAAGAATTTTCTGATTAAATGTATTTTTCTTCTTCTTAAAATATAAATAGATATTGTAGGTAGCATTCAGTTTTTTTTCTGTCGTGGCATTCAATTTTAACACTATATATCCCTATGTATCTTGAAAATAATAACATTAATATGTTAGAAGAATAGTTTTCTGGAATTAAAAACATTTATGTTCACGTTGAATGTAATATATATAGTAATCGCACAAACCCATGACATTCTCATGTTATTAATATACAAAACACTTGACAAGACGTCAATATGTTGGAACTGGGTCTTTATAATGCATAATATCAAAATCTTATTATATTATTTCTCTAATTCAGGGGAGTTTTGAGTTACTTATTTTGTTTTGTTTTTCCCAATCTAGTGGTACTTCTTTGTTGGCAACCTTGGTTTTGTTATGCATGTCTAAATCGGTATTCTTGTTCGGAGAATAAATGGAACGAAAGTGTAATATTATCGTGCACCAATTTTCAAACAAGGCTTGGTCAGGACAAAATTTGCACAAATAGGCTCACTGGAAAACAATATACCTCGTTTTTATATAGCTTGCGCAAATACGTATTGCACAAGTAATAAATCGGGCTTTAAAATTCCAACAAGCACAGAATCTATCTCTACTTCTCAAACCCTTCTCCTTCTTCTCAAAATCCATCTCAATCCCATTCCAATCCAACTATTTTCCTAAATCAAACCTCCAATTTACATTAATTCACGTATATTTTGAAGTAATTAATTGTTTTAGCTACAGATGGAAGGAACTTCTTCATCCATGGCAATTAGAGGTATAAAAAATTTGGTTGAAATTGATGATAAATTAACAAATGATTGTTGTTGGTAATGGTACTAAGTATTGTTGGTGTTGTATATAACAACTATCATCTATGGTTGTTTTCATAATTGAAATTTTAGTTATTGATAAATCATTCCAAAAACCCTAGTTGCGAAAATGATTTTTGAATGAATAATTGGGTGATAAATATATTGTAGAATTGCCTCCCAAACCCGAAGATAGAAGTGTTCTTTATCTTCAAGATCATCATAGAAGTCGAAATGATTCGCTTGTAGAGGGATCTATTAAACATGTTGAATTATTTTAATCCAAAATGCAAATATGAATTACTAATTTCAATTCTTTATTATAAATCAGAATGTAGAAACAATTAAGCTTTTTGATCATTCAAGCAAGCTTGAAGAGATAGATTTTAAAAATCCTAGGTTGGAACAAAACCTAAGAATAGTCGGGTTTTGAAAAGGAATGCAAGTTGATTATATTAAACTAGATCATCATCTTATTACAGCATTATGTGATAGATGGAGACCTAAGACAAATATTTTTCATTTAAGAGTGGGAGAAATGACTGTAACTCTAACCGATGTTTACTTTTTGTTTGGTCTAGGCATGAATGGTTTCCTGGCATGTTTACAAAATTTGGATAATGATTATATGGAACTGTATCATGATTTACTTAGCATATTTCCAACAAAAGAGGTAGTAAAATCTAAAAGTGAGCTAGCAATGACTGGGTTTAAAAGTGAATTTTCTGAACCGCTAGCTGAAGGTGCGACGGATTTAGATATACTTTGTTGTAGCCGTCTTGTTATCATTTACTTTTTAAGTTGTCATTTTTTTTTAGATAATTCGAAAGGTAGATTGAATTTGAAATTTTTGCCAAAGTTTTAGCAAATTTTGGTTACCATTCATGGGGTAGTGTTGTACTTTATTGTTTGTAAAGTGAGATGACAAATGTTGCTTTAGGAAGAAGAAAAGTTTTAGATGGTTCTGCAATATTGTTGCAAATATGATATTGGTCTCATATTGCTATTGGACAGCCATCTGTATGAATTCCTACGAACTTAGATCCTTATCTTCCATTCGGGTGTAGGTGGAATTGCGCTAGGAGTTGGCATGAAACTCCCAAAAATGTACAATTTTACCGAAATGAATTGGATTTGTTAGTGGATGATTCCGTGACGTGGGAACCATATTATTTGTTGATTAAATTTGGGCATCCTGACGTTGAGTATATGTATGTGGGTTGGGTCGCTAAGAGTAGACTAATTATTTTTTGGACTTTGAATTATATGCTCCAAACAATGAGACAGTTTGGCTTTAATCACCAACACATTTCCGATCCCGTAGTGCCATTAGACCTAGAACCCAGTAGTTGGATGGACTTCCTTCAGGAAAGTATCGCTTTATGAAATTCAAGAATCGATCATGTCGAACGAGCATGTAATCCTCCGACACCTTTGATTGAATATGAGTATTGGTATTGGCAAATAACTTGCAGTTATGTTTTAAAAAAGTCGGCTAGGAAATTGGTTGCTTACATTCCCTAAGCTCCACTAGAGCGTGGTGTGATTAATATTTTAATTTATAAATTTTGATTGTCCGTAGTTTTAGATCATATACATTGGTACATTGTTTTGTATTTCGCGTAGGTAAGCGGGATATATAACGCTTTGGATGTGGTTGATGAAATTGAAGAGAATCGTATGGAGCCGGAGAATGTGAAAACTAAATGTATTAACTTATGACATATACTTGATACGATTCTAGGTAGAAAAAAGTTAAGATGGCCAGCAAATCTTTGCATATTGCAAAAGAACAACCATGTACTTAGGAGGAGACACATACAACAATGGAGGAAGCGGAGGAATGACAAACGACGGGGGAGGAACCACATATAGAGTGGAGGAAACAAATGATGTTGGGGTAGAAATTCATCTTCAATAGCCTATTTGGAATGAAGTCGAACAACAATTTAGGTATGTTGGTCAACCAACTCAAAAGCAAAATGAAGAGTGGTCGCAGTGGGAGAGGCAACAAGAAGAATTAATTTTTCAGTCCTACTCAAGAACAATAAATACCCATTTCAACCTTTGAGGAATCACAAAGTTCAGCCCCAATCGCCTATAAAAGGAAGAAGAAGAAGAAAAGAGACACGCCTCTTGAGGTTGGAAGGCTTTACAACTGAGTGGTATTGTTGTTTGGATGATATATCATGTTGATATTTATTTAGGTTTTTATGTAGTTGTTGATGTTTATGTAGTGTATGGATGGTATATTTTGTTTAACTTCATGTTGGGGTTGGTATGTGTGTTGTTTTGTTGGAACATGGTCTTGATATGTAATGTTGATGGTTTGTATTGATGATATTCAATTGTATTGATGACATTTGTTGTTCATGTTGGCGTATAAATGATTTTACGTTTATGAAACGTTGATGGTACGAGGATGTTGTGTAGTGGAGGAAGGAGCAGCAGGTCGCTATCTTTTAGAATAGTAGAATATGGCCTGCGCACTTTTGAAATGCGCAAGCTATATTTGCGAATATAGCTTGCGCATTTCAAAAGTGCGCGAGTTATATCATGGTCTTCCAACAGACAGCGACTTGCTGCTTCATTCCCATATATTTACAACCTCAAAACTCACAACTATTGCACCAATACAACACCACATAACCAAGTTAACATCTTATATCATGGATTAAACTCCATATTGCTACAACATAGAAAACGAGAATAGAGTTCAACAATTCTTACATTGAAAAGAACAGTAGCGTTCAACAATTCTTAAAATAAATAACAGGACTAGAATCCAACGTTATTTACATATGCAATAAGAAATAAATACAACTCATACATAGGATACAATTCAAAAAGGACATTTTTTTCTTATGGCCAAAAGCACCACATTTGCTACATTTATTATGGCCGGATGAAGATGGCGGATCCATAAAACCTTTTATTCGAGCAGACCACGGACGTCCTGAATTTCCGCGCACTGGTGGTGGTTCTATAATAGATACTTCGTAGACATCCCAATGTCGACTATCAGGTACAGGATGGAATAAAGGAGCATAAGAAGCGATATACTTAGTCGTTTGTACCACGTTGAGATTAAGTCAAAATACACTCTATTCTCACCACCTGACCCATGTGAACATGCTGCTAGTACATGGAAGCACAGAAAATGATCTAAAGTTGGCATGTTGCACGAACACTTGGCGACATTATCATCGATATTCACCGTATAATCAAACATATGAACATCTTTCACCTGCCATTCTATGAAGCTATATCTCTCTAGTCTCTATAGACAAGAGCCTTGATTCTTCCATTCTTCTCTTTACTAATGCTTCCCACTTCGGTGTCAATTGTGACGTCCGCTCTTCTCCTTGAGTTCGACATTAGAAAAAGTAATGGTTTAATAGATAAAACATACGTGCAACCCATGATCTAACAGGTAAATTCCTAGTTCCTTTCAACACACCGGTAAAGCTTTCAGAAACATTAGTTGACATCACATTAAATCTTACGCCACCATCGTGATAAAGAGTCCAACTTGATTCCTGATTTTTCAAAATTCTTTCAATCCATGCATCGGCTTCTCGATTTACAGCCTTCAACTGTTTTCTTAGTTCGTTATATTTTACAACATTCGATGCCGTGGCGCATGCATGTAACAAATTTTATAGCTCATCCGTATCAAACCTTGCTTTCTTGAAATTTGCTTATATATGACAAATACAATAGCGATGATGATGTTTGATTGACCAAGATAGTCTTAGCGCATGTGGAATTTCTTTCATACGATCTGAAATAAATGTAATACATCGAGTATGTACAGATGGAATATAATTTCATATGCAACGAATAAACCAACTCCACGTTTGCCATGACTCTGTTTGTACAATATCAAAGGCTAACGGAAAACAACCTTGGTTTGCGTCTACACGGTAGCTACTAGTAATGTACCCAGATATTTTCCAAATAAATGAGTGGCATTAATAAACAGTATAGGTCGAAGGTGGACGAAACCATCGATAGAAGGTTCGAAAGCCCAAAAAGCACCATAAAAAACACCATGGCTATGAATAACATCATATACGGTTCCAGGTTTGGTACGTTGCAGGGCTCGAAGATATTTTGGCAATTCTGCATATGAGGATTCCCAATCTTCATAAATTATTGCAACCGTTTTCTGTAGTCCATGTCACACTCGAGAATAACTCACGTTAATGTGAAACGCATTTGACACTGCCTTTTGAATTGTTCTTGCAGTCATATTTATTTCAGCTTTAATCAAGGGAAGTATTTTTCTACATATAAACTTTGATGTTGTATGTCGATGGTTTGAGTTGACGGTTGCATTTAAACAAGTGTGGTCGCTTCCATATGTTTATTTTCCATCAATTTTGAGATTTTCTCACCGGTAGGCTAGCATGCACTCTCCAAGGACATGTTTCATCCACATCACAACAAACCATATAATGATTACAAGCGATTTCAGAACTTGAAAAGAAACTGAACATTTAATCGATCATTCACATAATTGTTCAACGAGCTTCTGTTTACTTAAAATTAACTCAACTCGTGGTGGTCCTTTTTCAACACATTCTCTTTCAAACACTTCCAATTCTAATTGAAAATTATCTATAATCGATTTCACCATGATTGTTGCAGTGCATAAATCATCGGCTAGGGAATCTTCATATGTGATTTTCTCATCTTCGACATTTTCATCATCAGCATGCTTACTGTCTTCATATATGATTGCATCATTGTTAACCTTCATTAGATCGACCCAAGTTCTATCTACATCATCCGTACAAGCTACTTACATGCTATCCAATTGCACTACGCTCTCGTTTGCAATATCAACATGATCGTCGTCGCTGTCAGCACAAACAATGAATGCTTCTTTTGCTGCATTTTTTTCGACACTATGAATACAAAAAATAATGGTAGGAGCAAATTCCATGATTGTAAGTCAAAATGCAAGTGGTAGAGTATAATATTGCTCACTTTCCCAATGCTTGCAATTAATTTGGATTTATAGAGTTATGCATCATATTTTGTGCTTGACTTGAAGATACTTCAACCATTCCACTGTACCTATGCAATAAATTTGTAAACTTCCCGTCTTGATGACTGTCAAATAAGAAGGATATGCCGACCATTGTGATTCTTGAAACTGTGTGGTGGCTACATGCTCATTCATAGAAATTACGGACGGATGTGTTTCTACCACATGTTCCGCTTTCGCAACAAATATTTCTATCACTCTCAATCCAATCAAAAACGTAGAGTTCAAATCATCGTCATCTTCCAAATCAATAGCGGATGAACCATCATCTCTAACCCATTTCACCACTAATTTTAAATCACACTCAATAAGATTGACTTTTGCCACTTCAAATGCCCGTTTTTTAAGCTCTACAAAACTAAAATAATTTTTTATTTCGTTTCTTTTCGCTTTCCACCTAGAACATAAATTTGTTGAATTAATACCTTATTTTTCCGAAAAGATTTTATTTCCGTAGGCAATCTTCAACTAAAAGTAGTCAAATTAATCTTCAAGCAAAAGCAAGCAAATCAATTTAATAACATAACAAATATATTTCACCAACATAATCAAGACTATGGTTCTACATTACATTTAAACTCAAAATCACTTCATTGTTTATCCAAGAGATTAAGTAGCACACAATACTTATTTAAAACATCAACAAACCAATTCAGAAATTCAGATACTACATTTCAACAAAAACAAAAAATTGACAACGTTCTCCTAGGCCCAAGCGGCTACCAAAATCTTGGCCTCCAACTGGTTTTCCTTAATTCTTCACACCTTTTTGAAACGCTTTATTTCGTCTTACAATTCATAGGCATACTCGAGTCCCCTTTCATACAATGGTCGACCAATCCATCTAAAATAATTACAATAACCAACTTCACAAGGTTTCAGTCTGTGTTCGTTGTACGAACTACAACCGAAAAATCATCGTCCAGTATTCTTTTGCTTTCCGCAAACGACAATTACACACACATATCTCCACAATAACAATTTGGATATGGTCGTTGCCCCCATGGCATGGATGGACCAACAGGATGTAGAGGCGTTAACATATTTCCATCAACACGAATTTGATGATCGGGTCTTTGGCTAGAAACAACTTCGCGTAAACAAGCGTGTAAGGTTGCTGATCTAGAATGGAATTTACGCGGTATTGTTTCTAACTGTCTTCGGAACATGATCAACGTCAATATGACTTGAGCTCACAATACCAATTTGCGCTTCAAGTCACAATATTTCATCAACGTTTCATCATCAATCTCCCCAACAACCACGTCTACCATCAAAATAAACAACATAACATTAACATTTCAATTAGGGTTTCAAATTTATAACTAGGGTTTCCAATTTCATTAACCATTAACTAATATTTCAACAATAACAATACCCTTAGCTAGTACTTATCAACACCAACAACAATAATTATTATTTTTCCACGCCAACAAAAATTAGAAATTTGAACAACAATTTTAACAACATAAACTATTATCTTTTTTTTTTGAATATGAAGAAGTGTCTTCCATCTAGAGATTTAACAAATGCTTGGTTAAAAATAAAATGAGAGGTTTGATTTGGTAAAATATTGATAGGTTGGAATGGGGATTGAGGTGGATTTTAAGAAGAAGGAGAGGGTTTGAGAAGTGAGATAGATTGTCTTGTTGGAATTTTAAAGCCCGATTTATAGCTTGCGAAAATCCATATTTGCGCAAGCTGTAAATATATAGCTTGCGCAAATATGGATTGCGCAAGCAACATATTTTTAATATATGTGTGTGTATGTGTGTATAACTTCAGAAATTCATATTTACGCAAGCTATATAAAAACGAGGCATATTTTTGTAACTAGTTTCCGCGGAACTTATTTGCGCAAATAGTTTTCTCGCCGAACCTTGTTTGAAAAATTTTCCACCGCATTATGGTTACATTTCAATTTTTAGGTTAATTTTACTTATTAGGAGGACTAGTGATGGAAGCAGCAATTTGAAGCATATGCTACCCGAACTCGGTAGCAATTTGAAGCAATTTTCAGATTAATCTGAACAACCTACATTATTATTGTATCTATGTTACCTGCAGAAATGACTAACAGTTCTTCCGCACCAGATTACTTTATGGTTAACATGATAACATGACACCTGACTTCATAACTTGATTATCACAAAAATAGGTAATTTATTAATACAAGCAGAATGCAGCATTTTTGTTATATATTTATTAAAAGTTTCAGAAAACTATAAGGTAATTGTATTGTAATACTTGGCTATGTTGATTTAGGATTTAACCACGATGTTTTATAACTATGCCAAAGACTTTATGAATGTTGTGAATATATAAATTGTTTTAAATTTTCAAAGTTTGAATCATTCATGTTATTTTTAGTAAATGTGAATGATTTTGATTGTTATTAGTAAAATGTTGGTTTCGATCGTAAATTATATCAAATATATATATGAGTGCTGCAACAATGCCTAGGTTTTTTCTTGCACTTTAATAGCAATGGCAAAAAAGGTCGTATAAAACTTATAACAACGGACAAAAATAGTTATAAAAGACTTCATTATAGCTGTCCCATGGACGGTAGACAGTTGTAAAATGCTTCGATCCTATTATAGCTTGGTGTAATACGACCTTTTCAAAATCGTTGTTTTAGATCTATTACAACAGTTTTGACAGTTGTGATAACGATGTTTTGTTGCTTCGTAACATAAGAGTTAATGAATGCACGGGCGTTTTGCATATATTGAGTAAAGACAGGCAACAATTGTATAGCGGTGCTTGAAAACATATCTTGAGACTATCCTAAAGCACTCATGGCAGCCTCAAACTAACTCACTAAGGTGCCCAGGTAACCGGATCAACTGCATGCATAAAGCTGGAAATGCCTAATAGCCGCTTAGCCATCTTTACCAGGTGAGTGGATTGAGCACCAAGTACTCCTCCCTTTGTTTGAACAAAGGAGTTACTATCACTGCTTTGTTTGCTAGTTTCATGTACCTAAACCTACGCTTATTACTTTTTAAGTGAAAAATGGAAGTAACAAAAGAATTACACTATGAAAGAACAGCCAAACTAAGGGCCAGCCTTGGGTATATTGAGCAAACATTTAATTTTGATGTACGTTTGTATTGCTCGCATGTCCTGTATATATACTTGATCTTTTTATGCAATATATTCTTCATTATACGGTGAAAAGTAGTTTATAATGCTTAATTTGCAATAGCACTAGATCATAAGTTTCTTACAAATATTCTGTAATTGCAGTTCAGTAAGAAAACAAATGTAAATGTATCATGATCAGGGAATACTCGTATAAATGTATAATGGCCTACACTATGGTACGGTATTTGAGAAAAATGAAACATGCATGAGGCACAGCCGTGCAAATCGCCACGTCGGTCCACAAAACAAGATGCATATGCACCACGCATACACACAGTTGCAATTACACACATATATATACATATATACATACATATATATGAGTGATAGCTCCGTAGAAGAGGGACAAGGTCACGCATTCTGAGTCTCTGACATTGATGATCAACGTTGAACAGCAAAACATTGAATACTTTCTTGATTATGAGGTGCAGGCGTTGCTTCAGTTTTGCATGCAAGAGATTTAAGTGGCCTCGTTTTTCTGTTCGAATGTCCCTCTTTCGTGGTCTGACTCTTTTACTTGGTCTGTACGTGTGCCTATTGTTTCATTTAGCCAGATATTTATGTTCCTTGCAATTTCTAACTACGCGTATCGAGTTAGTGTATCATGTGTCTATTGCACATTCTAAATCAGGATCTTTTGTTGTAGGATTTCACGCGTCCACAACTGTATCCATGTTGTAGGAATCTCATTGTCCTTACCATTCTTATTTTACAGTACTTCTCTTATGATTTTACGAACTACTATTACAATTAGAACTGTACAACTGTGTATAATCGACCGTTCAATTTTGCACTCTGAGAAGAAGAAAAAAATATTGCTTTCAATATTTCAATAGATTCAGTTAAAGATATGCATTTGACGAAACCATTTGCATTATTAAAATAAATATAAAGAAGAATAAAAAAATAAAGTAAAAGTAATTAACAATTAAGTACTGAAAATAATATATCTGAAACCCTTCACACAAACATATATATTGTATATTATATATGTATGTGTGAATATGCAATGAATCGTTAGACTATAGGAATAATGAGTTAAAATAAGTTGTAAAATATACAGGAAATTTTCCTCAAGAACAATTTTTAGGGCTTTTTTTAGATTTAGGACAGCCCACTAATTATTTTCTCACAAGGACACGCACGTATTTTCCTTCCAGCCACTTTCACGCGCTTCTTCTTCTTCTTCGTTTCGATCAAATTTTTCTGTCGCGATCCAATTTACTCTCGCAATCATAATATCGATCAACCTTGTTTGGTCATTTCAATTTCATTCTTCTGAAAATTATAGTTCATCTATTATATTTTTCTCATACGCGTTTGTTGACCTCGTTCTTTTCATATTTCTACCGTGTTCTCGTTTTTTTTCAAAGTTTTGATATAAAGTTGTTTGGGTTGTATATAAAGTTGTGATAGAGTTGAAAAGTATCATATTTTATGTTCAGTTTTTGGCTTTCATTTTTATTTTTTTTCTTATTATCATTTTTTTATTATCAGTAATTAGGTATCAGTTTTGTATGCGGTAGGTATCAGTTTTGTGAAATTGAATAATTAATGTTCTACATTGAACATATTTTTACTAATGTTTATTTTTTATTTTATTTTTGCTGTGGGGATAACAGTCTTCTTTGTCTGTTTGTGTTGAATTATAACACTTTTAGCAGTCGATTGTCTATTGATTGCTCTCTATATGATTTGAAGAATGAGATATAAGCTTGTTATGATTGGAAAAGTATTATTGATTGGGTTGTATATAAGCTTGTGATAGAGTGGAAAAGTGACATATCTTAGGATCAGTTTTCTGGTATCATTTTTATTTTTTTTAGTATAAATTTATTTTGATTATCAGTAACTAGGTATCAGTTTTGTATACCTTAGGTATCAGTTTTCTGAAATGGAAAACTAATGTTTTAAACTGAACATGTTTTTACTAATGTTTTTTTTGACAGTGGTGATAATGTGGCACAGGTAGACCATCAGCTAAGTCTAAAGGAGGATTTTCATATTTTTAGAACAAGCATAACAGATGTGGCGAGTGCAAAGCAGCTTGATCATAATAAATGGAATTGTCAAGCTTCGAAGAGGATATGATTTGATTTTTCATTTTGAATTTGTTCAGATTAATAAGTGGATGTGTGACTTGTTTTGGTGGTTTATTGTAATTGAATCTTTTGTTATTACTTTGTATTCAGTATATCATGGAATTTGTTATAAATGGAATTTGTTGTTAATTTATGTTCAGTTTATTGTAAGTGGATGTATTCAGTTTTAGTATCAGTTAAATGTTTTTACAGTATTTGTTCTAGTGTGTGTTTTTACAAGTAAGAGCAGCTTTGTTTTTTAAGAACATAACATCATTACTTCATAAGTATCAAATTGCAACAGAACATCATTACTTCACAAGTACAAATTTCAACAGAATTACATTACTTTACAACTATCAAATTTAATTGTGAAACATCAAATTTAATGGTACTATAGTATGCTTTGAATTAAAATATTTAATATTTTTACTAGCACACTTAGTATCGATTTGTGTATGAATTTTTGCGTTTGTAGCTATTATTTTAAGACATATTTGCTAAATATTTTGTTTTATTTTTTATTATGTAGTTATCTTTTTTGTTTTCGTAGGTGTCCGTTTTGTTTCTGTAGGTATCAGTTTCTTTTATGTAAGTATCAGTTTTGTTTTTGTAGGTATTAGTTTCTGTTATGTGAGTATCAGTTTTGTTTCTGTAGGTATCAGTTTCTTTTATGTAGGTATCAATTTTCTTCCTGTAATAACCGTTTATTTTTGAACTAACTGTTTTTGAAATTGAGAGATGATATTTTTCAATATTTTGTTATGAATCAATTTTTTTCAAGTACGTTGCTCCACTTTTCTGCATATACAACAAATTGCTTCTTTGACTTCAATGTCCAAAAACCCAACTCATCTGCCATGGCCAGACTCCAATTCACCTTCCTCGACTAACACAATCATCGCCAACAACTCGCGACCTCAACCTCGACCAAACTGCGACCTAATCAAAATTTTCTCCTCACCGCCTCCTGCAAAACACCAACCACAACCGCGACATCAAACAGAGACTCAAAGAAATTGAAAATTGTAATTTTGGTTTTGTGAAAGTGATTTTGGTTTTGGGGAGACTGTGGAAATTGATTTTGCTTCTGAGCAATTGAACAAGAAGTCAATTTGTTTTGATTTAATTTTATTTTTAAAAGAAATTTCATCGATTTCTGAGTGAAAGCGAGAAGGAGGAGACGGACATAATTCTTTGTCTTTGTTTTAATTCGTATCTGGGCTTGGGCTTTGTCCTTACGGTAAAAGTTTTTTGCGCGTGTCCTTCTGAGCAATTATTTACTTTAATTTGTTCTTTAAAATTATTTCCCCTAAAATATATTGGCAAAAGACAATGGAAGCCACAAAAATAATATTAGAAGTACAAAGAATAAAGGAGAAAAACATATTTTGTGAAGTAGAAGAAAATGCTTTAGCACTACCAAGAAAGATAAAACAAACTGTCTTGACTTTATATTATTTGATTTTGAAAATCTATAATAAATCTAGTCCTAGTCCTACTGTGATGAAATGGAAGACAACAAATCTTGGTTCGGGTTTTGTAAAGAACCAACACCCATTTATTGCGGTATAATACAACCAAACGCATTAAATATGTACAATTAATGCAATATGAAATTAGTCCGTAGGTTGTGAAGACTGTCAATTTCTGCATTCCAAATTCTATTTTACCGTTTCAAACATTCACAAAACAGAAGTGGTTGTATTTAAAGCACCTTGATTTGTAATTTTAGTCCACAACTAGAAAGGCGTGCCTTCTTAGGTATTAAATTAGTTATCTTATAAGTACTACTATATATGCACGCCTATTCGTGCCTTTGTCCAGTATGGACGTTATACGGTTGACTTTTATTTTCGTTGTCTAGCATCAAAAAACAAATTTGTTCGAACAATGTTTTTATGTTTATTTGTTAGTTGTAAAATCTTTGATGATATTTGTTATTCGTATTTGTAAATAACTTGAAAAAATTTGAAGATATATTATTCAAAGTTATGATATTACTTCTGTCTACTTATTTTTGTATGTAAGCTTTGTGGAAAACAACTTAAAGGAGCACATATAATAAATAAATATGTACATACACACAATCATTTGAGCGGATAATGCATTTTTGAGCTGCAAGCGAAGTATTTAAGATAAATTATTCATTTTCTAAATTGTCGTTGTTAAATTATAATTTTAAATAGCGTGGTTAGAATAAATAGTGAATTACGATGACTTATTCGATAAGCCTATAAATTCAAGTTACATGCTTAAAGAATACTTTTAAAAAAACTAACATTTTGGTACACTTTTATTTTACCTTTGTGCATAAAATGATTTTTAAGATTATATAATAAAGTAATAACGTTTTCTTGTTAAAAATAATTTTGTTATAATGTTTGCCTATAAGAAAAGAGTTTTGGGGGGTTGTCAAGCTGAGGGCGCACGTGTAACATCTTTTCCAGTGACGTTTATATTGATCGGTCAGACCCGATCAAGACCCTGTTAGAGATCCTAAAGAGTGTGAATGAACATATATGATTAAAGTCTCACATCGTCAAATATAAATAAGTTTTCATGTTTGTATAGTCTTTCCCTCAAACCCATATTTACCCTTAGAGCCGGGGTAGGACTTATATAGCCATGAACTAACACACGCGCACGCGCCGTCTTTTGTCAGTCTCGTACCGAATCGGGCCTGACCGAGCGCGGTGAACCGTGTTATATTTTTGCTGAAACAAAAACAAACTTTTTTCTTTTTAAAATCAAACAGTGCGACAGTTTAAAGGGACACGGGTTTTCGAACGGAAATAACCATTGCGAATTTTTAAACAGAAACAAAGTGTTGCGAATTACCAACGGATGTGACTGTTGCTAATGACTGTCGGATTCAAACAAACAAACACGACCTTTCAAAAGGGCACGACCATTGATTGTTGGAGGCTATAAAAAGGAACAAAACCTGATCACTTTCGTATTCGAATCATACACTCCTCTTCCTTATCCTTCTGCCATTGAATCAAAGCAGTTTTTGTATATCACCGAGAGATCATACTGATCACAGTTTCGAGCAGAAAGTTTCTGTTGTACCTTGGGAAACTTGCGAATAAAAGTTTTAAGGAAACTGCTAAGGCAAGTCTCAAAATCTCATTTCGTTTCATTGCATTCTACTCGCTGTTGTTTGTATTTTCAGTGCTAGTTTTTTTTTCTTTTGAAATGGTACTTAGATACAATATGTCACTGGGACAACAAAACACTGTCAATAAATGTTCGAATCACGCTACGTAACTTTCGAACTTGTGACCTCTCCACCGAAGTCGAATCACTTAACTACTGGCGTAATGGTGCTTGTAAAGAGAAGATAAAGGTTTCTAATGTTAGTTTTCAGTTTTACATGAAATAATTTCATAAGATCTATCAATCATACACATTTAGAATTCATTTAAACATTTTACCTTTAATTAATTAAAAAAAAACATTCATTTGTTACAAATACTTCGGTTACATTTAAATTCACTTAAGTAACAACAATTAAATAGTTTGAAAAAACACTATTATAATCTTGTAAATACTTTAAATTTTAACTTAATATATTAGAGACTGATGTGTAAAAAGTTTGTGACGTTAATATACCAAATTTCTTTAATCTAATTGGTATGAGAAATAAAAGAAGGATGTCAGACGCATCTTGCCAAGTGAACAAAAGCTTAGATTGCAGTTGGTTTACCATTTTTAGTTTTTAGTTTTCGTCTATATAAAAATACGCACGACGCATGTATATTGTAATAAAACGACCAATTTAAAAAATAAGTTAACATATAAAATAACAATTATTTTATTCTTCGTGTTTTGAAAAATTACGAAAGAATGAGAAACAATCTATTTTTCCTTCGTTCCTTTGTTCTTTCATTCTCTCCGTCATTTCCTCTATCTTTCTTCCACCTCCTTCATCGTCTCTCCCCCATTCTCATACTATAATGAATGTTAAAAACCTAAAACACAAAATAAACCAAACGGACATTTAATATATTTTTTTACAGTGAATGATAATTTACAAAATTTTGCTTAAAAGATTTTGGTTATTGGTTGCTTTAGATATTAACATGATCGCATTATTAAAAATTCCCAGATTGAAATTTCCTGTTTTTCCCTTATTAAAATACTTCTAACGTAAAGCATAAACGATGAAGGGCATAATATATTTTTGAACTTGAGTGTATTGTAGTTACTTTGATTTGAAACTTCCGTATTTTGAAGTAGGAGCCGTCGTAAGAGAAATGGAGATCCAATCGTTGCCCGTGTCTGAAATGCTGTTCTAAATCTAATCGTACAGAAGTTGATGACGGCGAATTGAAACAAATACTGGATTGTGTTAAACCCATTTGGATTTTGTCCCATATCGGCTACTAAATCAGAGTTAGCCTAATGTATACGAAAGTACGATAGTAGGCAAAGGGCATATTTGAAAATCTAGAAAGAAACGGTTGAAATTAGTTCACAGAGTTATCATTATTAGTAATAGAGAGTACAGATTATTATTATTATTGACCAGATCGAAAACTGTATAGCATAGTTGATGTCCCCTTGAACTCAGCAGAGCCTTCAATTTGCAAATGAAATCCCCAGCACATTCATGGTAATTCCGTTGACTGGTAACTCCAGTACATAAAATTGCTTGTGAGCCCATACAGATCTCCTCCCTTGTCAATTCCAGTAGCACTTATCCTTCCAATATCTTCTGATAGCATATTTTACGCATGCTTTGTCTATTGCCAATGCTGATTTTTATAGCAAAACCAATAGAAATCTCTTTGGAAACATTGTTTTGCTTCATAAGTAATAATCAACACATGAATATGGTAGAAACGAATGAACGTTGTAGATGTGAAGACATTTAATGTCTTAGAGGGTGAATAATAAGCACATGGCATCTTTGAAAATCCAAAAAGACGCGGTTGAATTAGTTCACCGAAATATCATTATTAGTGGAAATAGGCAGTCTAAAACCCCAACGTCAATGCAGAAAATAAACTGCACATATTAAACTCAAAATATTTCGAGTTTCATTGGTACATTCCACATTACATGGTACAATCATGTATGTTAAGCTTATATAATTCAATGACCAGCAAATATGCATGCAGAACAAAACAAAACGAAAACTCATTTTCATCGATAAAAGCATCAAATCATTTGGTCCAAATGCAAATAAGCAATAACCAACAATCAGATATCAAATTACTTTAAGGTGCATTGCTTGAATCATATCTCAACAGATGCAAATATTAAAAAATGGGTAAGCAAGGCAAAAGGCAAGCACTCGATGTGCTCAAAATTCGTGAAACACAAGCCAAGGCTATGTTGCACTATTTGTACGGGTTTGGTTGAGAGATAAATTATTCATATCACAGCCAATTGTGAACTAAGAAAATGAATCTAAATGCTTGTGTAACAGCACTCGAAAATTTGAGTGCTCTTAACTGTTTGGAAAATAGCAAACCAACAGCGTGAGGCATGCATGAGGCTAAAATATACAGGTACAGCAAATCTAATTAACTGGTATCCTGGCTCTAAATTAGGTAAAAACTGGTAAATGATCTTAAGCAAATCTCAGATTACTCATCATAAACTTACTTAAAAAACTAAAACACATTTATCATGGCATGTTATTTCTCATTGTTAGTTTTAACATACTGAGATTAAGTTACCTAATAAAATTCATGGTAAGAGATTAAGTTACATTTATCATGGCATGTTATTTCTCATTGTTGGTTCTAACATACTGAGAAATAAACAGCATGAACTAACATAGTGAGAAATATATTTTACTTGATGTATAATACATCATCATGGCGATAGAGAAAATTCAAATAACTTATTTACTGCTAAATTAACAATACAAGTATATATAATTTTGATAAATAAACAGCATGAAAATTATATATTTGCAAGAATACAAACTTCAAGTTGGTATACGCGTGGACGTTGTGATTTATATAGGAAGAACAACAATCTAAGAGTAAAGGCAAGCTATAGCAATATTCCACAAGTGAAGAGAATACAATATAGTGTCATTGTAATAGCTGTCATCAGATCAAAACAACATGTGAATCCTAGAATTTTGGATAAGGAAAGCATGCTAACCTCTCCAGTATAATTCAAAATAACGCATGACTAGACATACAGCGTGTACGAGTTCAATTAAAACCAAAGCATGTACAAGTATCACTTTGGAGCAGTTTAATACAACGTGCTCCATTTACATGTCGAAATTTCTTTATATTAGAAAATTAATCCATTCGTCTCAAACGATACCAATTTAATAACAATCATTCATTTTAATTCTCAAGCCCTGTCTAAGGGCCCGTTATCACTTATTTTTACAGAGCTGGCCCTACAGATGTTATTTCCCAAGAAAATTGTTCCAATGATCCTCTATCCAAAATCTTATAAATTAGATCATATTGTCATATCCATTAAATTTCTGTTTGGATCATTCAACGAAATTCTATCATTGTAGGGATGTTAGCTAATTTGTCTCATTCTATGCATGCACCAACAGCGGACATGAGTGGATTTAGGTTAAGTCTGGGATTGGCATGAACCAGCCAACATTTTCAAATATGAATCAAACATGCTTAATATATAATGTAAGAAGACAGAAAATAACTTGCACACGAGATACATTCATCCAGTAACATCAAGCTTATTTTTTTGTGTACTATAGATTATACAATAATACAAAATTGATATTTAGGGTTTTATTGCATTTGAAACGCAAACTTGTGGTTAGACAGTTTTTTTTTTTTTTATCGTCATTTTCTATTTTACACGATATTGTAACTTTTATCAAATATTTCTTATTCATCAAAAAGATTACTTGTTTGCTCACATCTACAAATTGTAACCGAATATTCAAAAATCCGATATCCATTTGATAATCACAATTCACAAATGCAAATATGTGATAACGATTGTGGCTAAAGATAACGATGATGATTTCAAATGCAAATGGGATATATACTTATCATAAAATATGCTTTTCACCAAGATCTCATCCACATTGAATTACACCCAACATTTTCAATTTTTGAAAAACTAAGTTGGCGTTTGCTTTGTTGTTTTTAGTTTTGAGTTTTCGTCTATACAAAAATGCAGAAGATGCATGTATATCGTCGAAAACGACTAATTTATAAAACGAAGTTAATATACAAAATAAAAGCAACTTTTTTTATTTTCCCTGTTTTGAGAAATAACACAAGCACGTAAACAATTCATTCATTTGTCGTCCCTCTATCCTTTTTGTTCTCTCATCCGTCTTTCTTTCGTCCCCTCCGTCGTTCCTACATTCTTCTCATATTTGAGATACATATTAAAAACCGAAAACATAAAATTCGTTTTGAAACCAAACACTACCTAACTTTTTAAAGGACGATCGGATTTAGCATTCGTTTTCCCGATTAAAGAACAAAGTTTTTTGAAAATAATTGCTATTTTCAATTTTATTTTATTTTTTGAAAAATGCACACTTTTGACAAACAAAATCAAAATTTTAAACTTATTATTTGAAGAATAAAATACTAACACATATCCATTAACTAAATGATGTGAGTAATAAAACAACTTCCACACGAAATGGTCAAAGCTATAGCCCTAATTAAATTTTATTATTTAACATAACAATTATAAGCATCATCAAAAAAATGTGGAGCGGTTCAACAACATGGAAAGGATCGCATAATATTCAGTTTCGACAAATTCCATCGATTTAACTTTTAAATTAATCACAAATAAGGAAATACCAAATCCTATATAACTGAGAACAATAATTAACGAAGAATAATGTTAAAATTCAATGATACGGAATTCAACCAAACTAAAGGCGTACCTTAAGCTTGCGGTATCAAATAATGGCTCCAGTTAGGATTTATATTGAGTTGCGATTAGGATTTGTGATGCGATCAGTTGCAATTAGGGTCTGCGATGCGAGAGTTGCGATTAGGATTTGCGGTGACTTGCAGAATCAATCACCATGCTCAAATTCGTAGCCAAATAAAAATTCGGTTTGTGATTCAGGTAGGATTTGCGATTAGGTCTGCGCGATGCTGACTGATGGATAAGGAGTTTTGATTTTAAAGAGAAGTTCAACAGCACAAAGAGGCGGAGGAATTTTGCATATACGAGGAGAAGGAGACAAGTAAATTTTGCAAATACACGGGAAAACAAAATTTGTGTGCAGCAGTAGCTTGTGTTTTTGGCTTGAGATGAAAATGATTTACACTGACAGTAGACAAACCTTTCTAACGGTTAGTTCGATTATCATAGGCATATCATATTACAACATCATACTCGACAACCTAACAATGATATTAAATTAGGTAGAAAACAGAAAATTGGAAAGTAATCATTTTAAACGTTTCTTATGGAACAAAAATAATGCATTTTCACGGTAATTAACCTGTCTGGTGCTTGCTCCCTGCTCTACCAACATAACTCCTTTTCAAACCCTACATACCTTGAAGCTGACATTAATGCATTGTAACCTAATAATTAACAATGCATCTTTTGCTTTGCTAATACAGTTCTGCTCCACTTCAACACAGCTATAGAAAACTTGCATTTTTCATAACCTGTATATAATAAACACACCATTCAGACTTGTATCTTTTTCAAATGGGAGGAGCAAGAAGTTTTAGTATGGAATTTGAAAACCTCAAGGCCACGGAGCTAACACTTGGTCTTCGCAGGGCTGAAATTAAACCTATGAATACTATTTCATACCACGGAGCTAACATTTGATCAAAGTCGGCTCTTTCACAATACATAAACATGATATTGTTTTGTTTTGTACTATTTCTGACATACGTATATATTGTTATTTTTCAAATTGCAGATTGCAGGATGATCACCGGTACGATCATCCAAAGTGAATAAACAGGAGACAGATGCGAGGTTGGTAAAAGTGAACATGGATGAAGCTCCGTACTTGAGAAAGATCAACATCACTATGTATAAAGGATAAAGGAGTTGATAAAAGCATTGGAGACCATGTTCAAGTGCTTCTTTGTCCAAAGATGGATGCAAAGAATTGTCCGTTGATGAGGTTGCATATGATGAAAAAGAGGGGGATTTGATGTTAGTTGGTGATGTTCCTTGGGATATGTTTCTCTCTTCGTGTATGACATTGAGGATTACGAAGAAATAAACGGAAAAGGGTCATCTTCCATCTAAGCAATGAAGAAGAATTTTGATCCATGGCTAATGGAGATTGAACACCAAGAAAAGACGCTGGTGGAAGAAGGTGAACAACACAATAGGTTGCAACTAACCACATGTAAAACTAAATGTAAAGTTCATGCGAGATTTGCTAATACGGTGGCTAGGCCATAGATAAGGATCATAACATATAGAAGGGCATATAACTTTTGTAACATAGCAACTTATTAATCAATTTTGCTTCCACGTTAATTATTTGCAATACAAAGGATAGATCTTGCTTCCTAGCTTTCATTTACGACTTCCTCTAATGATACAAATGGAGAAAGAAGAAAGACTCAGCATGCATCCAAATGTATCAAGGATACACATTTAAGACTGCTTCACATTTACAGTATACCAAAATGTTCATAGCAAACAATATATCCACACCTTCACTGGGCTTTCGTTGAATGTTCGCCTATAAATAGAAGAATGATAAAATCAATCAGTCTCCTTTAAGATAGCATCAAAATAATCTGACATTCTTAGCCCGAATGATATGCATGAAAAACAAAAGTCATAAGGAGTAGCACACTGTGGTTAAAGCAAAAACAAATATTATGCATGTTTGTTCTCCTAAGAAACGCTACAGGTAGTGCTGCAAATGTAAATTAAAGAAATGCAAATTCCTCTTAGCACCGAGTGCTTAATTTACTAGTTAATTTTTTAGCCATGATCTGAAAGGGCTATGAGTGATCATTTAGCTTTTGGGTGGCTGTACAGATTAAGACAACGAAGTAGCTAAACATGGACCTATTCAAACTTTACTTGATTCTAATCACCGGACAAATTCGTTGTCACTTGCATAAATTATCTCGTAGCCATGATTACAGTTAGATTCCAACTCCTAAGAACAGTTATCAAATATATAGAAATTCCTTTTGTCCATCGCTGCTATAATTTCTCTAGGCAGAAACCGTTGAAAAAGCACGATTAAAATGATTGTATAATGTATATTTTTTTTATGATGCTTTATACTTTTGCTTTGATAATAAAATAAAATGAAAATATAATACTCGCTTTTTCCAACAAAAATCAGCAATATTATCTAGTATTATACTATCATATGATCAGATTATTTTGACCTGATAATAATAATTTAAGATGAAGCGACTTCTTTTTATAATGACCCAAAAGATTCTTAATCTTCTTAACATATTTATTTATTCATATAACAGTAATAAGGATTATGATAACGTAATGAGATAATAAGAACAATGAATTAAGTAATAGTTTTCATCTGAAATAAGCATGCAGTAATATATGCTCGTATGTATAAGGCATGTCTATTCACAGGAATGCATAAGTTATGGTAAAACATGGTTCATATTTACATAAACAATATATAATAAGATTATATGATCAAAAAGGGGGTGAAGATTTTTGGGTGCTCCAATTAAAAGTATTGAAAGCAGCTCTGGATCAAGAAAAGGTGACTTGGAAATGTTATAAACATTGAAAGAGTGACGAAGGTAAACATATATAACTATGTAATATGTACAACTGTCAACATGTACAGGTTAGAGCAGAAAATAGGTGTGAATGGTAGATGTACTAAATAAAACATAAAACCGTGTTGGACAAATGGTCTCACATGTCCACACTGGACCAGTAAATTGAGGCTACTTAAACCCAACCACTAACCTTTTTAATGGATGAAAGATCATTCAACTCTTACAAAATATTGTCAACTTACTTTGGGGAAAATCGTTTGAATTCAAACTTAAGTTTCCATCAAGAAATAAACTCAGTTGTTAACACAAATTTGTTCACATTGAATTTCCTTCACTTTGTCCGTTGAAGTTGTGCACAAACACACATCCTTATATCTACATATGCTAGAGGCAAGACATAAAAAGATATTACATGTTTACGGTTTGTATTACATTAAATTTGTGTCAGGAAATTTGTTTGGTGTAATAGTTCAATTAACTCATTCATTCGATAGAGCATATAAATAACTCATGGATAAATTTTGCATCTAAAATTTCTCAAGTTGGGAAATGAGCATACATAGTTGTGTCTTCCTGTCCCCCTTTTTTAGCTCCCTATCCTTTTGTGTCAGAAATTGAAAACAAAACAAAATTTTGTACGTGCAATCTTCTATCTACAAAACAAAATTCTGTACGTACAATCTTCTATCTATTAAGATCACATATACAAAAAATTAAAGCATTGTAAAATTTCCAACTCATTCGAAAACACTATAAAATATGAATCGTCGACTGTATACTTTAATCGTCGACTGGAAATGTAATATGTAGGAATTAGAAGAAAGGAAGATAATTCAACGATGTTTTTTACATACAAATGTTTGGTAATTGATTGTTTTCTTGCAAGCGCTCAAATGCCAACATATGTGCTAGCAAGCGTGCATCAAGTGTGTGCAAATAACCAACACATCCACCAATGCTGCTGCATCTTCTGCAATGTATGTTAAAAGAAAGAAAAACTTACCAAGGTTTATCAATGAGCACACACGAATAGCATGTTTAATTGACTAAATCACCAAGCTTTCTGGATGCCATATACGGAGAAGTTTATCATAAAATGAGCAAGTAGCAACCAAAGATCGCTTTCTCTCGTTATCTCTTTTCCAATCAGCTCCATACGCTAATGACTCGTGCTTCATGTAAGATTCTATCACAGCTGCATCATCATCTCCAACTTTAACAACAGCGAAACCATTATGCATGCAGGCTGCCAGAACCAAGTCTGCAATATAGGGATGGTATTTAATCCTCCAAACTCCTCCCCCTAAACAAATAGAATGCTTGCTTACAGGCATTGATGTTGACCTTTTATCCCATACTCTAAGATATTCATCATAGCTTCCAGTGAGAAGCACATTAGAATTCATGGGATTTTGAGAAATGCAGCATACACCCATTTGATGTGATTTTATATTCTGAAACATTGAGATTGATGGATCTTCACGTAAATCCCAACCAATGAATCTGCAATCATCAGATCCTGAGTACAAAACTTCAGGTTGGAAAGTGTCAAAAGTAGTTGTCCATACTTCAAAATCGTGTGCCTGCCATAATTTCGAAATTTGAATCTGAGCTTCGTTTATGTCTGCAATCGAAATTGAACCATCTGAAAGACCTAATGAGATTGAACATGGGGTCGAGTTCCAATCTGCATACAAGCACATTGCATCACCAACTTTTTTTTTACATTCTTCTCTTAAGACATAGCCTGAACAATATAAGTTTTTTCCATTTATTAGACATATAAGAATAAATGTTATGATAAGAAAAGGTCAGATTCTTGCTAGTAGCCAAAAGAATGCAATGAACATACCATAAGTTTGTGCTTGCTCATGTGGTTTTTGTAAACTATAAATACTCAAGCAGCCATCTGCGTCTGCTTGAGCAAGTAAAGGATGCACACTACATCCTTCAGAGTTCCATTTCATATCGAAGACGCCGACTGTTTGTACACGATGGACAAGCTCAAGACCCTTATCGGAATCAACCGAGAAAAGTGATATGCTTCCCAATCGACTTGATTCGGACCCTTCCTGCAATGTGTATGTTGCGGCAGCAAGAATATTATCAAAATGATCGTGTGGACAAAACTCTACTGCATCAGAATTTCCATCCATATAGTAACAATCGACATCCATCATTAACCAGCTGATAACATAAACTGAAAGAGATATTACGGTAAAGACAAATGAATAAAAAATTAAATATATTCAAAGTGTTATATTTAAAATGTTATATTCAAAGAGATATTATGGTAACAACCAACATATTTTATACAGGTTTTTGAATTGACATATTTATAAGACCTGCAGAAAAAGTTTTTTTTATTCAAATGCAATTGGTTCAAACAAAGTTCGTGATTCTGAAATCAACATGCACAAAGATTGTAAACTTGTTAAAATAAAGCATGCATCGCATTACTATAAGTATGATCCTTTCGAATTAGCTAAGCAAGCATTAAAAGTTTATTTTGCTCCGTATCCAGCTCTAAAAAGAGATAAAGCGGATTGGTCGGCTTTTTTTAAAATAAAGACAAGATTTACGTTTAACGGAAATAATATTTCGGATGAAGCAGCTTAGCAAGCAGATCTTGAGCCAAATAACGAAATAATAATCGATGATGATCATGCTGATTTAAGGACTTCGAACCATGAATCAAAAGTTTTAATAAAAGCATTTGCGAGTACATAGAAAAACGATATAGTGTACACCGAGTCTGAATTAGAAAACGACGAAGACTGATTATTAATTACTACTGATGTAATGTATATATGATGAATATTTGTATCGATTGTTGTATAATTTATATTTTGAGTTTCCGCTGTTATTAATGATGATGACTATGTTGTGAGTTATGTGTTATTCTGTTTTATTAATTCTATGTATTCATGAGATCTTGTTCCGTTTTTGTAGTTTTAGTACAAGTTTTATGTGATAATTAATCAGACATTTTGCTAATAATAAAACAATATTTTTTTTCATTATATGAAATGATATGTTTGTGGTAGATGTTTCATATGTCTCATAGAAGATCTTCTAGGTCTCGTGTTTCTGCTTCTCCCGCTGCTGGCAAGGGTGCCAGTGGCTCGGTGGATTTACGTCCAAGGGTGGCCATAATTTTGAAGAATGGAGAGTAAATATCAAATTTGTCGCAACGTCATTAAAATTTAGTGCAAGTGCATTATTTAAATTTTATTAAATGCCTACATCAAAATTAATACAGGGGTTCAAACAAAGTTATAATTGTAAAATTTGGTTTATGTGTATTTCAGGTATATATTTATTTTGAAAACACATCATATCAGTTAAATGTATTGGCTTTTATAGTATAATTTATTTTACCTTGCAAGTATAACCTTATATATTGCATTTTAATCTTTAATTTTTGAAAATTATGGATGTGAACATTTGTGAATATTTATCTTTTCACTTTGATCATTTGTTTACAAAAATTTGTTCACATCGAATTTCCATTCACTTCGTCTATTGAGACATCCATAGTTATATCTAAATATGCTAGAGGGAAAATAGAAATATACTACATGTTACATAGTTTGTATTCTATTAAATTTATGCTATTAAATTTGGTCCGTGTAATAGTTCAATTGACTCGGAGAATTTATTCGATAAAGCATACAATAACTCATGAGCAATTTTGCATTAGAAGTTTTATGTTGGGAAATGAGCATATATTTGTGTCTGCATATCCGTATTTAGCTCTCTTCCATCCTTTTGTGTTAGAAATTTTGAGAACATAACAAAATTTTGTACTAGCAATCTACTATCTACCAAGATCAACTACACACAAAAAAATGTAGCATTGTGAAATTTCCAACTCATCCAAAAACACAATTTGAGATAAGTCATCGAGTATATACTTTGATCGTCGATTGAGAATGTAGTTTTGATGGGTTTATGAATGATGATAACTCAACAGATGCTTTTTACATAAGATGTTCTATAATTGATTGTTTTCTTGTAAGCACTCAAATGCCGAAGTATGTGCTCACACGTGAGCATAAATTGTGTGCATATAACCAAAACATTCACGGGATGTTGTTGCATCTTCTTTAATCAAACCGGCCGTTATGGAGGTTTGTCTACTGTTACTTGCCCAAAACAAAATATTCTGAAGCAAAAATAATCAGCTCATTTCCTCTCCTCGTTGTTATCCTTTCCTGTTTCGCTGCTTATAATCAGCCACTTGCTCTTCTTGATTTTTTCCATCAATCATCTACCAACACTGATCTCCACTGGACTCGGATCTCCCGCAAAATTCTAATTTTCTTCCGATTCGTTCTCCTTGATTTCATCACATCTATTGATTCACATATTCCTCAAAATTCTCGTTTACTTCTTCGTTCTCGCAAATCTCATCTGCCTCTATTACATCGCATCTTCCCTTAATTTGTCATTCTCTCATTTTTTTTCTCCTCCGATCTCATCTACAATTTTTTTTTTCTCTTTTTCTTGTCTGCTCTGTTATTATTATGCTCTATGATTAGTTAAACGAAAATTATTATGCTCAATTAAGAGGAGATTGTTAATCTCGATGACCGTATCAAATCCCGAACCATCAACAAATTCAAATTTCAAGCACCGAATCGAGCTCCGCCTCCAAAAAAAAGCATGCCCTTCCGTTGATAATGGAAGCATTGGATGGAGATACATGAAAGCAAGAGAGGACTCTAAAGATACAATGAACTAGGCTAATAATTGTTTGATTCTATGCTTTTTATCTTTTTTTCTTTGGAATTTAATATGAGCACTGAATTAGCTAATGAACAAGAAGTCTTAATTTGGGTTAGAAGAGGAAGGGATGTTGTATATTAAGCATTATTTTGTTGGTTATCTAGACACAAAGCTAGCTCATCAATATATATATATATATATATATATATATATATATATATTTGTATGATTATCCCCATACTACTAAGATGTTTGGCTTAAAGGGTTAGTGGTGTTAGCTGGATATAAATTCCTGTTGCACAATCACATGGGCCAAACAAATATGGTAAAACCACTCTTGTCCAAGATTAACATGTCTACTAGTCAAATAGAGATAGAAATCTAGAAAAACCAACTTATGTCAAAAAAGATCCCAAAGCATAATATTTCAATTAGCGAAGGTCTCATGTTTAAAAATTCATGCAACTTTTCAAAGTTTGATTATTGTTTTTCACTTATACACTTGTATACTTTGTGTACAGACCATTTCATTTGAAACAATAACTTATCATTAATGTTGATAAAAATTTATCATAAATACTATATGTTTATGGATATGTAATCCGTTGTAAGCCTAGTTGCATAAGCTCTAGCTGTTGTGAGTATCTTCTGCAAAAGAAGGTGGTCGTCACAAGAATTTTTTGTATCTAGATACTCGAATCAAACACAATTTATTTCACAAAGATCAAATGTAATAGATGAGTTGCATGTAATCCAACTTTTTTCATATCATCGTTGTTTTTTCGTTTGTTCACCAAAAAGTTACAATGTTTTATTTTTTCTTTCATATAATCAAAACGGTCGGTTTTCCACCGTTTTGCGGTTGTACTGGTATATATTAAAATATTTACCATGGTTTATCAGTGAGTATGTGAAAACCATGTGTAGTTGACTAAATTGACAAGCTTTCTAGATACCATACACGGAAGTTTATCATAAAATAAGCAGGTAGCAACACCAAAAATCACTTTCACTCTATCTCTTTGTCGGTTAGCTCTATACGCGAAATGAATTCTGTTTCATGTAAAATTCTAATGAATTCTGTTTCATATAAGATTCTACCACAGCTGCATCACCTCCAACTTTAACAACAAAACCATTATGATGCATGATGCCATGTCTGAAATAGAGGGATGGTATTTAATTCTCCAACCTCTACCTTCTAAACAAATAGAATACTTGCTTACCGACACTGATATTGATCTTTTATCCCATACTCTAAGATATTCATCATAGCTTCTAGTGAGAAGCACATTAGAATTAATGGGGTTTTGAAAAATGCAACATACACCCATTTGATGTGATTTTATATTCTAAAACATTGAGATTGATGGATATTCACGTAAATCCCAAGTACAAAACTCCATGTTGGAAAGTGTCAAAAGTTATTGTCCATATTTCAAAATCGTGAGCATGCCATAATTTCAAATTTTGAATCTGAGCTACATTTATGTCTGCAACTGAAACTGAACCATCTGAAAGACCTAACGAGATTGAACATGAGGTCAAGTTCCAATCTGCATACAAGCAAATTGCATCAACCTTTCTTTACATTCTTCTCTTAAGACATTGCCTGAACATTATATGGTTTTTCCGTTTGTTAGACGTATGAGAATAAATGTTATAATAAGAAAAAATCAGGTTCTTGCTAGTAGACAAAAGAATACAATGAACTATAAATTTGTGCTTCCTCATTTGGTTTTAGTAAACTGTAAATACTCAAGCAGCTCAAGCAGCCATGTACATCTGCTTGAGCAAGTAAAGAATGCACACTACATCTTTCAGAGTTGAATTTCATATCAAAGACGTCAACCGTTTGCACACGGTGAACAAGCTCAAATCCCCTATCAGCATCAACTGAGAAAAGTGGTATCCTTCTCAATCGACTTGGTTCATGCACTTCTTGCAATGTGTATGTTGCGGCAGCAAGAATATTATGAAAATGAACGTGTGGACAAAACTTTACTGCATCAGAATTTACATCCATATGGTAACAATCGACATCCATCATCAACCAGCTGATAACATAAAATGAAAGATATATTACGGTAAAGGCAAATGATTAAAAAAAATTAAATGTATTTGAAGTGTTATATTTAAAGTATTATATTCAAAGAGATATTATGATAACAATCGACATTTATCATTTAGTTGATAACATAAAGATTATTAACCTATGTATATTCAAAGCATTATAACCTTGAATGTCCAGTCTCACTGAAATTTAAAAGGGCAATATATTTTGATGGTTAAATGTATTGGCTATTGTTAGGCTTCATTTGAGCTCACAAACAGTTCGATCAATAAGAAAAACAAATCAAAAACCAGATAAAACAGTTCACATGATCTTATCTATATTAACCACCGACAACTTTGAACTACTTGGTATATTATTGTATATAAATCTCACTTATCTTCGTCATCAGATTTAAGCTAGTACATCCAAAATTTTAGATTATTTATCAAATTAATCAAGTCTCAATAACCAACCAAAACCTAAAGAAAACCTGAAAATTCTGCAGCTGCTCTATTGCCAGCTAAACACCATTGTTATGTTCACAGAAACTCTTTGATTTCGAATAAATATATTCAGCTAATCGTGCAATTTGCCATTTTAAAAACAAAATTAATTCACAGCAACTTTAGTTGGCAACTAAAAAATTATCTTTCATTTTGTTATAATTATTACCATTAAATTATCATTCAACCATCCAACATGAAGTCAAGCAGTATGGCTTAAAATTTCAACTATCTGTGGTAAAAATTTGCAGCATAAAGTCAAGCAAATCTTTAACAATCGGTAAATAAGTAAAAAGAATGAGTAAAAAGCAACCTGAACCAGAAGAGAAAGCAACAATCCGACTCAAAGTGATCTGTGCCTAAATGAGATGGTGTGGTACAGGGTAGCACGAAGATGGATTTAATGGAGTTCAATTATTATCACGAGCAGTATGACACATGCTTCGCATGTGATGAAGGTACTTGAATTGTTTTATACAAATTGTATTTGTTTAATACGTTTAAAAGAAAATGTTTTCAACAATATTTAGACATATGCTTGTGTTGAATCATATGTAGTTAATTTGAATTTTTATTTTTAAGTTGCAATATCTAATTTTTTTTTTGCTAATTTAAATTTATTTATATTATTAGTCTATAATAAAAAAATTGTAAAGTAGTTTATTTGTTAGATCCTATCTATATTTAAGTAATATGAAGACTTGGTAAATATTTATTGAGGAAATTTTGAATCTGTAAAGGAAGCTTAATTGTCAGATCCTATTTTTGAGTTATACTAAATCTTGATAATATCCGTAGAGAGAAATTTATGGTATTCTACGCTGACATCAAAAAAATTGACACCAAATGTATTACGACATTAAAGAAATACATATAGGGGTAATTTTTAAAGTTAACGGTCGGACCAAGAATTGATAAACAAGTTTGTCCTTATGAACCACGCACATGGTCAATCCTTCTGTATGCCAACAAAATTGATAAACAAGTTTGTCCAATGTATGTACCATACACGACAAATCAGCCTAGTTGGCCAAAGTCCAAACCATTTAAGTTGTGTGCTCTTCTTACATTTCTCTTCTTTATATACAAGTATACAACTCAAAGAAGCATACATTCTCAACAACTTACATTTTCTAACTCAATTCACATGCTCATCGATTATTTTATAATAATGGATAAAAAGAGAAGCATATGAGGTTTAGAATTCGAGAATCTAAAAGGTACAGAGTTGAGACATAGTTTGCCTGGCATAAATGAAAATCCAACTCCAGGTCAGAAACGTTCATTAAATGTGTCGAATATTGATCAACCCATAGCTAAAACACAGGCTGTAAGATGGCCATCGGTCAGAAACAATAGAAGAAACAGCTTTCAGGCAAAGAAAACTGAAACATAAGCAAACGGAATATTTGTGAAAGTTAAAATGGATGGAGCTCCATAATTGAGAAAGCTTGATTCAAAAACGTGCAAGGGGTATAAGAAATTGAGAGGAGAATTGAATAATATGTTTAGGTGTAAAATTTCAATAGAGCATGCAATAGCATATGAGGGTAAAGATGATGATTTGACGCTTGTTGAAGACGTTCTATGGTGCATGTTCATTTCTTCTTGCAAGAAGGTAAGGGTGGTGAAGGGATCTGAGGCTAGAGGGCTGATCATAGACTAAAGATATAGGAGAAAATTAAAGAAAAACTAATATAGTTAGAGATGTTGCAACAGTTTGATATGCTCTTTTTTGCTAATATGATTAGAGAAATTATAGTGCATACGGATAGAAAAGCTTGATCATATCCAATTGTACAAAGCACATCTTCTCACATCTTGTTGCGTATCCAGGTATATATAGATGTGGTTAAACAATGGTAGTTGGACATGACCAATGACCAATTATCTTCTCACACCATGTGGTCCACGATGGCAGTTGGACATCCAAACAAGGCATTACACCTTCTCACACCTTGTTTGTGTGATGACGATTTACTAAGATAACAACGGTACTTCATATACTACAAATTTGTCATTAGATATTTTTTCCCTACAGCCTTCCTTTTCTTAAAACAATTGAACTCCATTAAACCCATCACCGCGCTACTCTGTTCCCCACCATCTCATTTCAGTCGCCTACAACATTAAATTTTGGTTGTTGCTTCCTTTTCCGTTTCAGATTCCGTTTCAGATTGCTCTTTACTCATTATTTTCACTTATTTACCGATGGTTAGAAATTTGCCTAATTTCACGTTGCAATATTTACCACAAATAGCTGAAATTTTGAGCTATGTTGTTTCACTTCATGTTGGATGGTGGAACTATAATTTAATTGTAGTAATAATAATAAAGACATTTTGTAGTTGTCAAATAAAGTTGTTATGAATTAATTTCGTTTTTGAAATAACAAACTGTACAATCAGTTTTATATTGATTTGAATTCAAAAAGTTTCTATGAACATAACAATGGTGTTTAGTTGGCAATAGAATAATTGCATAATTTTTATGTTTCTTTATATTTTAGTTGGTTACTGACCCTTGAATGAATTGACAAATAATCTAAAACCCTTGATGAACTAGCTTAAATGTAATGACGAAGATAAACAAGATTTTTTTATAAAAATATATAGCAAACAGTTCAAAGTTATCAATGGTTAGTGTAAATGAAGGAGGATAGAATTAGCCACCATCCAGGAATGCAATTTTATATTAAGACAGGATTTGTAAGGAACATATTTAATTTTTCATTACTTTATTAGTTATTAATAAAGTAAGATCATATGAACTGTTTTATCTGTTTTTTGATTTGTTTTTATTCTTGATCGAATTGTGCCATGAGCTCAACTGAAGGCTCACAATAGTTTAATACATTTAACCATCAAAATATACTACTCGTTTATATTTCAGTCAGACTGAAAAACTAAGGTTATTCTTGATCGAATTGTGCCATGAGCTCAACTGAAGGCTCACAATAGTTTAATACATTTAACCATCAAAATATACTACTCGTTTATATTTCAGTCAGACTGAAAAACTAAGGTTATAACACTTTGAATATACATAGGTCATACAAATTCATTTGCTTTTACCCTAATATCTCTTTTAGTTTATGTTATCACATGGTTAATGATGGATGTCGATTGTTACCATACGGATGGAAATTCTGATGCTATAGAGTCTTGTCCACACGGTCAATTTCATAGTGCTCTTGCTGCCGCAACATACACATTGCCGGAAGGGCCTAAACCAGGTCGATCTGAAAGCATCACTTTTCTCAGTTGATCCCAATAAGGGTCTCGAGCTTGCCCATCGTATACAAACGTTTGGCGATGTAATGTGCACCCTTGTTCAAGCAGATGAAAATGGCTCCTTGAGTATTTATAGTCCACAAAAATCACACGAACAAGCACAAACTTATGGTATGTTCATTGTATTCTTTTGATTACTAGCAAGAACCTAGCTGTTATTATTATTATAACATTTTATTCTTATATGTCTAACAAATGGAAATCATAAAATGTTCATCTATGTTTTAAGAGAAGAATGTAAAGAAAAGATTGATAATACAATGTGATTGTATGCAGATTTGAATTCGACCTCAAGCTCATTCGGATGGTTCAATTTTAGTTGCAAACATAAACAAACTCAAATTCAAATTTTGAAATCATCGCAGGCTCACGATTTTGAAGTTTGGACAACAGCTTTGATACTTTCCAACCTGAAGTCATTTACCAAGAATCCGACAATTGTAGATTCATTGGTTGGAATTTACGTGAAAATCCATCAATCTCAATATTTCGAAATATAAAATCACATCAGATGGGTGTATGTTGTAATACTCAAAATGCCATGAATTCTATTGTGCTTCTCGATGGAAACTTTGATGAATATCTTATAGTATGGCATAAAAGATCAACATCAACGTCTATAAGCAAGCATCCTATTTGTTTAGCAGAAGAAGTTTGAAGAATTAAATATCATCCTTATATTTCAGACTTGGTTCTAGCAGCATGTATCTATAATGGTTTCGCTGTTAAAGTTGGAAATGATGATGCATCTGTGGTAAAATCTTACATGAAGCACGGTCATTAGCGTATGGAGCAGACTGGAAAAAAGATAACGAGAGAAAGCGATTTTTGGTTGCTACTTGCTCATTTCATCGTAAACTTTTCCGCCCATGGCATTCATGAAGCTTGAGTATTTAGTCAACTACACATCCTCTTCATGTGTATTCACTGATAAACCCTGGTGATTTTTTCTTTCTTTTAACATACCTTACAGAAGATGCGGCGGCTTCCAATCGATGTGGTGGTTATATGTACACACTTGTGAGCACATATGTCGACATTTCGGCGCTTGCAAGAAAACAATCAATTGCAGAACATTTTATGTAAAAAGCATCTACTAAATTCCTTCCTTCTAAATCTGTCAATATCATTCCCAACCAACAACTAAAGTATATACTCAATGGCTTATATCGAATTGAGTTTTTGAATGAGTTGAAAATTTCGCAATGCTTCGATTTATGCGTAGTTGATCTTAGCAGATAGTAGATTGCTGGTGCAAAATTTTGTTTTCTGACAAAAAAAGGATGGAAGGGGGCTAAAAGGGACAGACTAACAAATTATATGCTCATTACCCAACTTAAGAAACTTTTAATGCAAAATTTATCACAAGTTATTAGTATGTTTTATCAAATGAATTCCCCGAGTTAATTGAACTGGAAGGTGTATATATCATAACAATGTGCTTAGTTGACTTTGAGTACAGACTATCGGGCAGGAACCGAAGACTGAAGGATGCCATAATCTGAAAGGCTAAAAGTTTAAGGAGTCAAGATAAACCTAAAAGTAGGTCTGTCAATGGATACCTGAAATATCTGAAATCCATCTACATCCGTTCCGAAAAGCGGATAAATATTCGATATCCGAAAAAACGGAAGGTATCCGCATCCAAAAATTATCCGTTTAGTTTTTGTCAAGAATATAGTTAATATTTCATGTATTTTAGTACAATGATTGATATGTGTTTATTTTTTTATTAAGTTAGTAATTTATAGTATACAAATTTAACGCATATTAATTACTCAAAACTATTAATTATCATCCTATTTGTTTATTTTTCACACTTCTATAATCAATGGGATTGAAAAAAAATTATCCTAAACCAAAATTTTCTATTTATATTTCTCGATTTATCGATCGTTGACGGATAGGATAATTATCTTATACTCGTTCGTATCCGCAAATGCAGATATCCGATATTCGAAAATAATTGTGGATGCGGATGCGGATGCGGATACGACACTGTCTATATCCGAAAGTATCCATTTACAAGCCTACATAAAAGGATATGCAGCAATACTATGCCACTACGAAACCTCAATCCAAGTGTAGATCCCAAATTAGCTAAACAAAAGACATCTACAAAGAACACGTCATCAGTTCGTAGACTATACTCCAAGTAAGCTAGATCAATGCCAAGTGTCAACAATCCAATGCCCTGGCTCAGCTATGTAAGTCATGTCATTAATCTGCATTCTCTCCAAATGGCTATAAATAGACACATAAGAAACATGACCTTTTCTCAAAAGAATAATTTAGATACTAAGTAACAAAATAATTGTACTTTCCTATACTAGGGTTTCATAAAATTCACTAATGGATGATCATGCCATCTCAGCATCTAAAAGCTATTTGGTTCTGGTATAAGCCTTTAAAGAAGGAAAGAATAAAGTGGATGTAGAGTTTTGTTCCGAACCGCTATAAATCTCGACATCAACTTTACTTACTGCACTTTTGCTTTCGTTCTCAACTTGATTGGTTATATTTTCTTTTAGAATAAACTTCTAACCCCCACTCTTACCTTGGAAACGTCCACTCACCTTCGGTACCTGGCCTGCCGAAGCCCCTGAAACTAGTTCACTTAATTGAAGCAAAGTCTTTCATTCTTCGGTGTTTGGTCATAACGAAAAATCGAACTAACAAAAACTAAACTAAAGAGTGGTATATTTTTGTTATCAAAAGAGTCCAATGTGATTGAAAACGACAACTTGGCAAGTTGAAATGGATACGTACACATATAGATAGATGTGTATATGTATATAGTATATAAATATATGTGTATATATGGATGTGTATATGTTGATGTGGGTGTACATGTATATAGTTTTCAACTTGTAACTAAATATATCAGGACGTTACAACATCTAAAGAGTTCAGAGTTTTCGTTGACAAAGCCATATAAACGCAATTCTCATTATGTTGTGTTTGTATCCTTGTTTAGCCCCAGTGTGTATCTAGTCAGTAATATGAACTTGAGCTTGGCAAACATTGTTTAATTACATGTTACAACCGACAATGTTGGCTAAGAATATGTTTTAAATTTTATTACATATTGCAACAAATTGCATTCACAAACAACGATCAAAATTTTAGATCTCGGATTTCAATCATGTTTTGTATCGAGATATTTACATGATATCTCGTAGCGAATTAATTCTTTGAATACATGATTTTATCTATGATGTACATATCAGAGTGACATTACAAGTTTGAAAGTGCTAGTTCTTAATTTATACCTTAAAGACAATAATCACAAAACTTGTATTTATAGTTGTAGCCATAAAAGTCATTTATGAGGATTATTTTCTCGAATTATCAAACCAAATTCATTACAGAATATGGTACATAAATTAAGACTAAAAATACGTAAAGGCTAAGCACAAAAATAAAAATGAATCGTATTCAAATCAACTTCAACTAAAATCTTGAATTGTATTGGGCAAGATTATAACATCCTGACCATGACGGATGTCAAATGAGACTAAAACAAGATTTGATGTTTCATACAAGTGTCAAAACAAGATCTTGACCAAAATCTCGATATAGATTTTGAACATTATCGTATCCAACTTAATCATCTGTGCTAATTTGAGCCAAAAATAATGTGAAAATTTGCCTTCCAAAAGAAAGATCCAAGGTTTCAATCAAAACAAGAAGGTTTTAATCATCTTGGTGTGGTTCCAATGTCCCCACAAAATCCTAAGGTTTCAATCGCCTTGGTTCAATAGGCAATGATGTTAAATTATGTTGAGCAAAGACTATATGCATCTTTGTCACCATGCAAGTGTCCAAATTTGACTGTGAGGCTACAATCCTCTTCTCAATGTCACAGGTCAGAAGTAACGAGATTCAAGAAAACATTGAGCGAAGTAACAATGCATTGACTTTGATGTCGTTTACTTTCATTCAGAAATGTATTGTACAGATAGCTAACGAGGGTGTAGGGGAACTAAACGAAAATAAACAGGAGACATGAGTAAAAAAATAAACTAAGTGGTGGATATCCAATAGTTTATAGATTCCCAATGTACATTGATAATCCTAGTTCATTTTACTGTAAAAAAATGTTTTCTATTGCATCAACATCTTCATTCTCTTATGTATGTAGTTAATGAAAAATTAGAAGGTTAAAATACATATTTTGGAATTGCAGCCTTGATTCATAATTTTGATTTGCTAGCATTAGGATTCAATGAATTAAATAGTAAAACTCAATTGAAAACATCATTCTAAGACGAAGACATGTTGCTATGATTTATAGACAATATAATATCATTTATAAAGAGAGGTGAAGTTAATGGATAGAAAAGCAGAAAATTAAACTACTGAGAAAATCTTTTTTAACTAAAGAGAAATTAGAAGAGCAGAATATAAAACAAAAGATATTTCGCGGCTTAAAAAATTAATTTTTATATTAGCTTCTGCCAAAAAAATTCAACATATAATATCTTGATTTTATATATAAAATGCGTAGAAAACCAAAGTACAATCAAAATCTTTTTCAATAACTCAACAATACTACCCCTTTTGAATTTTCAAATCGAAGGGAAAAGAATCGCCTAGAAGATTAATGTAAGCACACATATAAAGTAATAATAAGAATTTCCAAGCACGCAAACAACATTAGATACATGCAGTTTAGTTATCGCATAGAAAAGAAGGAAAAATATTATTAAGAAGATCTTTGCGAGAATTAAAGATGAATGAAAAGAGCAAGGTACTTTACAATGAAAGATTTTTCATTGTTTTTTACGTTAATCAATATCAAGATCTCCAAAAAATTAGGGCTGTATAAAACAACAAACCAAATTGTAGAAAACCAAATCCGTAAATTTTTATACATAATAATATGAGAAAATACCTAATTGATAGGTAACCATTGTTTAATATTTTATCTTTCAGAATTTCGGAAGTTATGAAAATTGTCAATGAGCATGGAAAACGAAGATTTCGTCTTAAAAGGGCAAACAGTTGGAATAAGGGACTTCAGTTAAAAAATAGTATCAGGTAAAAAGTGCATAAAAATTTTTATGGTTGAACTTTTTTGTAAAAGCATGATTTCTCAAAATAAAGGTTCGATTCCTAAAACTATTTTCCAAAAAGTCATTGTAATTTTTTTAAATACTTTAGGCTGTGTTTGATTTGTAATTTTTAATTTTGGGTTTTCTTCCCAACAAAATGTGCAAAACGCTTGTATATTGTCGAAAGCGACCAACTTAGAAAACAAAATTAACATACAAAATAGAAAACAATTTTTTTTTTTTTTCATGTTTTGAAAAATAATAGAAACACGAAAAACAATCCATCATTCCATCGTCTTTCCATCTCCTCCGTCGTCCCTCCATTTTCCTTCCATTGCCTCCGTCATCAATTCAATCCTCTTATATTTGACATACATGTTTGAAAAGCAAAAAACCCAAAATTCGTTTTTAAACCAAACACCACCTTAATTTTTAAAGCTTTTAATCCAATATGCAAATGTACAACGTAAACTGGTATGGAAATGAAATCACGGAAAACATTTTTTTACAGCGGAGAAAACTAATATTGTTAAAATTGGAAAAATGAAGTACAAAACTGCTCGACGAACCTAAAAAATATATCTGAAGTTAAGTGTAAGCTCTAAGCAAAGCACTTTTTTCCTTAAATAGCAATGTTAAATGGCTAAAATTACAAACATACACCACCACATCCGAAAACTTAACCACTATTTTGAGTATAACCAAATTGCAATCAATAAAACATCACCTAAATTACGCATTGCGATCAGGTAAAATGAGCAGAAAGAACATGCTACATCCTAGGGCACAACACATGCGTAATCAGCAAAATCATACATTGTTAAATATGTAAGGTTAGAAACATATTAGGGCATAACAAAGTGAGAGTTTGAAATACCTGAACGGCAAATGAAGTGGAAAGCGGAATGTGAATCGACTATGGATCGAATTTGAAAGTGCGCATAACATAAGGTGAATATGAATGAAACGAACCAATATAAATAAAGAGATTTATATAAAAACTGAAAAGGCACGTGAAATCAAAAGTAGATTAAGAAAGAGAAATTACTTCAAATGAGAAAAGTAGCGTATGATCTGCAAAAAGCAAGATGGAAAAGGTAAGTGGTGTCAGTATAAAGAGCATGAATTGAAAATTGAAACGCCATGAGCATGCAAACATTAGTGAAGGCGATCGTACTTCAAGGCCATCAACAGATGTCTTAGGGTTTTATTGTAAAGGAAAGTGAGAACAAGGCCTAGACATAAGTGCAAAATCTAATTCAGAGGGTTTTTTGCAAAATTATATGGTAAGCTCTGAAAAAATAGCATTTTAGCTAAAAATTAATAGAGATGATTTAGATGCCATGTTCTCTTTTTTATATAATAGAATAGATATGCATGCATGTAAAAATGAATTGAAAATAACACAGAAAGCAAAACATGGAGGAAAAAACGTCTTTGATTGAAAAATTGACAAACAAACATTGTTTTAAAAAACCCGCCTTTATACTCGCATCGAGAAGCGCCTCGAGGAAATGGAAGATAAAATGCACTGAGGCTTAAGGCTTTTACCTCTAAAGCTTGCGCCTCAACAACTTGACACATACAAAATGTACAAAGTGGTACAACTCACAAGCCTCAAACTGCTGAGGTATACGACTCAAGAATCTTTTTGCCCTTAGTTGCAAATACTGACACTAACTGAAGTTTTAAATTTCAATTATTTAATCGAAAACAAAAAAGAATATAATTTACGAAAATGAAAATTAGTGTTCTTTTACTTTTCAATTTCAATATCAACACGATTAGGTGAGATTGTTTCTAAAACAATGATCAAAAAGTTATGTAATAGATTTTCTCATTATTATTTAAAGAAAATTTCTTAATAGACTTCATTGAATCTTCAAATAAACTTGCGGATAGATTTAAATTGGTAGAAGGAATCGAAACTATAATTTTACACAATCTCCAAATAAAGTATGCACAATTGAAAATGGAATCATATTGATTCTAGTTATTTATTTTTAATCTTTTGTCAAAAGAAAGAGATGTATACCAGTTCAAGTGACCTAAATGATTTGTTCCAACTTTTTACTTGTGTTAATTTAAAATATCAAATTTCATTATATGTTTTGCATTTTATTTTTCCAAAAAGCTTACGCCTCACCTAAACGCCCTGAAAACGCATTATGTACGATTTCTCATTTTAAAACAATGCAAACAAACTGCATTACTTGTTTTAATTTAATAGAGCAAAAAGAAAATATTGGTTTATCTCATACATGACCTGACCTTGAACAGTTGATGAAACCACGATCTCCATCCTATAGTTGACAAACAACTTCTTTTTTTAAGAAAGGAGCATACAGTTTTGCTAGAAATTCGGATTGAAACATGTTAAATTGAAAAGAAGTAAAAATTAACACAATTGGAAAATACAGATAAAACTTGTCGGTAATTCGGTGATGAAGTTGGTAAACTAAGAAAGAGTAAAACTTGCACTGGTCATCGTGCGGTAATGCTGATAAATGGAATATGGAAACTGCTATGTCTAAGATCCAATGAGTACCAGAAAATCTTTAAATGCTTTAAAGCATAAATGGGGTAAACAGTAGAAAAATATTAACAATGCAAAGCAAATAACTATGAGGTAAGAAAATAAATGAAATTAATAAATGAAGAAAATACAACTTGTAAGATCCAAGTGCTAAAGAAAGTAGCTTTAATTATAAATAAATATCTTGCATATAGTGTGCAGAATATAGAACTATTGCTCTATATCAGTAAGCTAATCGAGTGCGCGAAAAATCTTTTAATACTTTAAAGCATAAATGGGGCAAACAATAGAAAAATATTAACAATGAAAAGCAGACAACTATTAGGCTAGAAAATGAGTGAAATAGTAAAGCAGAAAATACAACTTGTAAGAATATAGAAACATTGCTACATAAATAGTTCATAACTTCTCTTTTTTTAAGGCACGAACGTATAGTTTTGCTGGAAATTCGGCTTGAGACATATTAGATAGAAAAGGAGTAAAAATTAACACCGATGGACAGTACAAACACAACTTGTCAGTAATTATTCAGTAATGAAGTTGGTGAACTGAAAAAGAGTAAAATTTGTACTGATGCTGGTAAATGGAATATTGAAATTGCTATATCCTGGATCCAATCAGTACCAGAAAATCTTCTAATACTTTAAAGCATAAATGAGGCAACAGCAGAAATATAACAATGCAAAGCAGACAACTATAAAGTAAGAAAATGAAGGGAACAGTAAAAGCGGAGAATACAACTTGTAAGATCATAAGTGCTAAAGAAAGATGCTTTAATTGGAAATATATTATAGTGCGCAGAATATAGAAACATTGCTCTATATCGGTAAACTAAATCAAATTCGTATGGTTAAACAAACATCAGCTAATGTACCAAAACGAAACCCTAATTATAAAAACCCTAATTCATTTGTTCGATTAACTGAGGTGAAATGAATCAATGAGAAGATAGTTCGGTACAAAAACCCTAATTATGTTTGATTACCTGACTTTGGTTAATAACAGATTGGACAAATTTGCGAAATCAACTTGACGATGGAAGAAGCGTCTGCGAGTCTAGATCCGTTAAAAAGAGGGAACTGAAGACGATTGGAGAAACCCCAATTTTGATCTGAATAAGTTTATTTTAGGTTTTCATTAACCGAAGAATAGTTCGGGGGATGGGGGATGGGGATACTGCTATAGGGCCCGACATGAAAGAGGGCGGGAAGTGCGAAACTGGATTCTACGGTGGGGATGAAGGGGTCTTCAGTATAGGAATGGCTCGGATTATTTTCGCACAATTTTGGATCCAGGTTTACGGGCCTTCTAATATTCTCGAAGAGAAAGGGCCACCTCAGCGGGAGGTGGGAAAAGGAAGCCCCTAACGTTCTAGTAATTTGGATTAACCTCGCCTTATTTAGGTGTTTCAAATACCACTTTTTTTTCTGACTCAATCATTAATCATCTAGCTTAGTACATTCTTTCTCTCAATGGTGTGTTTTCTTCATCAACGCATCTAAAATCTAAAGCCCTAATAGTCAACTTCAATGCGTTTTGTCTTTTCCTGTGTATTTTCTTTCTCCGTCATTCTTCGTCATTTTCATTGTTTTCTAACCCTGCTATCTAAAATCTTCAAATTTCAACATGACATTATCAAAATCTATTAAATTTTCAAGTGTTCTAAGAAATAAAATGAGGTAATTTTGACTTCAACTAATTTTTTTAATTTTTCGATGTTATTTTGCAATGTTAATTTATTTTTTAGGCTTTGTTCAATCTTTTTCATAGCATTCAAAAATGACCATTAGTGTTTTGTTGAGATGCTTGATTTTTCTTGATGACTCTGCTTGGCTTTCTCATTGTTGCGAAGTAGGGAAAACTGCTTTATTGAAGACGAAGACGAAGAAGGAGGAGAAAAGTTATGGTTACATAAAATGGTAGCCTACTTCGTTTATTTAATGGTATGAAATAGCAGGTATGGTGATTAGGTATGGTGCTCTTTATAAACGGTATTAACTAGCACTTTTCTGGATGCTTTGGCAACATGCTAGATTTAAGGAGAGACCACTGTATATTGAACAAGGACTGTTGCATGAACCCATAGATTTGAGTAGCCCAACAAATTTACAAAAAACCATTAATTCCAAGTAAACCTAAATTATTCTTAGTTTTTACCCTTTGTATACTTAAACAGTAAATTCAATATAATAATATGTTCTTCGTAATACTCTAAAATTAGCATCGAATGACCACGTCTGACTTTCGAATATCGCAAAAAACAGATTATCGCGAAAGAAAATGAAAACAAATATGACATATCGATAGAATCTCATAGTAGTATGATAACACATAACATACTGGATGTATAAGAACATAACATGATAACAATATATATGATAGACTACACTATCGGAAATAACCGATAATTGAATACCAATGTAGAAAGTCAGAATACATTAACTCCATACGGATGGAATCATGAATATAATATCTGATACATTAAGTCTCGTATATAAATATGTATCATGTACTACTACAATATCAAGTATATATGAAGTGTTGACCTCGTCTCCATACGATGCTCCAGTTGTCCTAAAAGTGTATTCCCGTAGCATTTGACTTCCAAACTACTCAATCGAGTACCCGATAGTTGTCATGACTTAAATAAGCAAAGACAAAATATGAATCATACATAAAGCTCTATGTGAGGAATTATTTCGAAATACTATATACCAAAACTATATACAAATAAACAAAAAAACTATTGAGGCACAACCAATCCTTTCCACAACCTTGACTCGAGATAATTTGAACTGTCCATAAACAAGTAAATTAAACCCATCACAAAGTAGGGAATCGCATGATAACATGTTGTTCTCCTACAATCAACGAGTTAGCACAACTAACATATATGACTGAAACGTAACGGTATACTATTATAGAGGTAACCATATGTATAGTTGTAGGAGTAATATACTATAACATCCTGAAATTTTATCGGTTTTATTTTAAATATTTAAATAATTGATGTTTAAAAATATTAATAACTCATATTCAAATATATGGATTATTTAAATATCTGAATTGTCAATTAAATATTGATTAAATGGATTACGCGGCCTTATTTAATTCCTTTTGATTAATAAACAATGTCTAACTCACTTTGTAAATTTATTTACAATGATAAATAGTTCGAATAAATAATAAGAAAATCAATTATTAATAAAACGATTCAATTTCAATGATATATTTTTATTTCAATTTAGTTGGAAGTTCCATAATTTTAATTTGAAAAATATTTAAAATTTGCGTTTGATGTATTTTATGGCAAACGATGATATTTTTGAAATTTCGTAGAAATAAAATAATGTGTATTTTATTATAGATTTGTGATCGTATCGAATTTTGATGCATGGTCGCATTTTAATTTTATCATTCGCGGTTCGAGCGCGGATGGAATATTGGACAGGGAGCATCGCAAAACTCTATTTAAAAACACTTTTAAAATCAAATCAAAAGTATAAAATTTTGAAAATGACTTTGATGTGACGGCTTGCTTGAAATGTTTGTATAACATGAGAATATAGGTTAACTTGAAAATTGAGGTTAACTTATTTTTCAAGTAAAGAAAATTGGGTGGTTATAAAACTAGAAAAAAAGTTGACTAGGCTTTCTTCCTTCACGCTTTATACTTTCCCTCTCCTCTCCTTTTCTGTTGTCAAAGCCAGTAAAATAAAAGCTAAGAATGGTCGTATATTTTAAAAATCCAAATCAAATCTCATACTCACCTAAAAATCATGGAATTAGGCCCGGTTGAGTTCGCACCAGGGAGAGCCTCAAAACCATATAAGTTTCATCATGTGCGATGTAGTTAGGGGAAGAGCGACTGGTTATGGCCATGATTAGGGTTGGGTTGCATTGGATATTGAAGAAGAGTGAGGTAAATTGGAGATTGGCGCTGCATTCTCGTTGTCGAAGTGCATCTTCCGGTGTAAGCTACTTAAACTCCGGTTGTTGATTTCAAATCACGACATCCTGAAGTGTTGAAGCGGGTCTTGGGTCGCGATGAACACGAGGAGGCCAAAGGTGGAATTGAAGGTGTCATGGTGATCGAGGTGCAAAGAGAAGACGAATGGTTGTAGCCGACGCACTACATAGGCCCGAGGCATTTTGCATCTTCTTGTAATGTAGCATGGAGGCAACAAGTCGATTTTTCTAGGAGGAGTCAAGCATGCCTTGTTGGGTCCATCGCATAGAGGTCGAGAAGGGTGACGTGGTAGCGAAGTCTATTAGTCAATCCATTGTTCGGAGAAGGAGAAACCGAAGAGAGATGGGAATGGTTTTGGGTTCGGGTGTGTACTGTGCATATCCATGTATAGGTGATGTTTGGGAAGAAGGAGAAGGGATTAGTGGGAGGTGATTAGATTAGTGAAGAGATTTATTAATGTAATTAAAATTTTAAATCAATATCTTATAAAATTGATGTCTAGGTCGCCCAAGGTGGATTTGGATGCCGTCAGTTGCGTTGGACTCGTAGGAAGGTTAGCTTCGCGTCGGAGTGTTCTCGTAGCGAATAGCTCACCATGGAACACTTCAAAAATAAATATAATACATATATGTGATTTAAGTGGACTTTTGTAGAGAGACCCAAAGGGATTTTTCGTTATTGTTTATATACCTTCAAACATAACCATTTCGTTATAGAAGACTTTTATTTTCCTTGGGGATAATTAATAATGTTTTAAATTCATGAATGATTATAAATTGGATTTATTATCTTTCATGATAATTAATGTTGTTTTAAATTAATAAACAATAATAAATTTGATTTATTATTTTTGGGATAATTAATGATGTTTAAATACATAAAGATTATAACTTGATTTATTGTCTTAGTTAATATGGTTCTTAAATCTATAAACGATAGTTTATAAATGTGGAAATCTTTAAAAAAGAATGTTTAAAAATAAAGCTAGGTGTAACTTTTAATACACTTAGAAAAATAATTTGCCTTTTTAAAAGAATAATTTTAAAGAATGTTTTTAAAGTGTTTTTACAAATATTTGTGATGTGAAAATCAACTACAAGTAAGAATCAAATGTTTTGAACCTTGATTCGTTTAGTGGTGACAAGTGTATGCGATCTAATTCTCATGTACAATCATTCATTTACTTTTGACAATTGATTTCTTAACTATCGATTTTGGTATCATTTTTTATGCTTTGTCAATCCAAGGTGATCATTTTAAGCATTGGCATTCAACACCGTGGGTAACTAAAACCAAAGAGCGAGTGGAAGCAAAGTCATGTTGGTCGCACCAATCAAGATATATCCATATTTATTTAGAAATTCTTGGTAGCATGCTTGCGTCTAAATGAGTATATTCGGATGCTCTCATTAAGTTGTATGGGGTCTAGCTTGGAAGTTCCTGAGAGTATTGCGTATTTGGCGTGGACTCTCGGTATATTTTATCTAGAGGTATACTTTCGATGTAAGGGGCTGCACCCCAAGTCATGTTGGATAAATTCACTCTCCTTGTTTCGATTAAAACCTTGAAATTAATCTTTTCTTATTTTTGTAATCCAAGACAATTTGTTGCTCATTTGAGCATTGATATCCTTTGTCGAAAATAATTAAAACCAAAGAGCGAGTGGACGTCAAGCTAGCAGGGTTACTCTCCATTAGGGTATCTTTACATATACTCTGGATTGGATTCGGTTGTATGCGTGAAGATGTGAAATACTTGGATTCTCAATAAGGTTAGCGGGGTCCGGCTTGTACATTTTCGAGAGAGTCAAGGAGAATATGACCCTCTAGAGTATATTTCTAGAGGTATACTTCCGGTAAGGGGTGCACATCCTCGCAGTCATTGTCATAAAATTTCTCCTTATTTGATTCAAATCTTTGCATTGTTCTCTTAATTTCATCGAGAAGTGTCTTAAACTCTTCTCGATGTTTATTATTTATGTCTGTTCTTTAAGCTTGGTTTTGAAATATTTTATGTTCATCTTTTCTTATTTGGATTGTTGTTCTAAATTATTTTCCATTTTTTTAATGCATGGAAGTTGTTCTTGTGAGGTAAAAATCTATTCCATATTTACGGGTGTGGTCTCACGGAAATACTAAATGTTCACCTTGTTACTTGAGTTTTGTCACACTGATTTTTCAGACTGATCCAGGTGTTATTTTATTATAATGCTTGGGTCAGACCGAGATTTTTCAATTTGTCATTGATGGGACATGGAGCTCATGGAGTAGAGCTGGATGTTCATCTGTCGTAGTGTATTATTTTCATTGTATTATTATATATACCCATCAGCAATTGTAAGGTCGGAAAGTTATAACTGTCCAGGTCAATGAGGTTTGTTTTTAACTCTAATATACTATATATTTCAAAGTGACAGCTTCTACTGTTTTTGTTATATTATATGTGACCGATCTGCTGTGAGATTATGTTTCTCCTATTCTTTTTTTCTTCTTATTTTTACCCTAACAATATGCCTTCATAGGGACTAGATATACGACATTTGAATATCGTGGATCTATTGAGTGCCGACTTTCGAAGGTCGAAAAGGCGCGTCATTACACTTGGTATCAAATCTGAAGGTTAAGCAAGAACCTTAGTTTTGGTAGGGTATTTGTTAATGCTATAAAAACATATTGTGTTAATTGGTCAATTGAGTTATTATGAATGCTGCTCAAGATGTAGGATGCCACGGTGTTGATAGAGATTTCTAAATGCTCGAACAAGGCAAACAGACACAATATTGATTTTTAAAAATCTGATAAACAAAATATTTTACCTAGGATTATATATTTTAGATATAAAGGAATAATTTTCAAATTAATATAGTTGTTTATGTTGTGTTTATTTGTTTGAAAATGATAATGTTTATTTATTACCATTATTGTTAGATTTGTCGTGCTCAAATAGGTTAGGAGCATTGGCGATTGTTTGTTGATTATTAATATATGCTCGAACAATTTATGAGTATCCATTGGTAATTGTGAGTACAGTAAAACTAACCCCTTTTGAATTAAATTTCACGATTTAACTATAAGGTGTTCGAAGAAAATGTTGAGTTAAAAGCAAACTTTTTAATAAAAGTGATTTAATATAATCCAAAATGGAAAGGTAAGACATTTAGAGGATAAATATTCGAGAAAATTTTATTACAATAAAGAAGAATTACTATTATACGGGATGATTTCATATAATGGCAATTTTGTATAACTTTGGTTTATAAACCGTGTTTTAAAAAGTATTATTGAATTTAAAACCCCAATATTGCTGGAATTGATTTCAAAAAGATTTCGAGAGAAATAATGTAGTATTACTTGGAAGAATTTACAGGAATAATATTTCAAAGTGAAATTATGCAAGTATAATTTATAAATAGAGTTTATAGATAAAAAGCGAAGTAATAAGAGAATTTGAGAACTTAAATCCCGATATTTTCGAAAGTTGTTTTCAAAGTTTTAGAAGAAGTAAAAATAGTATTATCTAAAAGTATTTATATACAGAAATATTTCAAAAAGGATTTTAAAAGAGATAAGAAAGCATTAAATTCACTTTTGTCGTTGGAAACTATTCTGGTGATGATGCAACATCATCGGTATTTCATTTTCGAGTCTGTAAGTGGGGGAATGCTACTTTACTAATTTTCTATAGGGTTTTTTCGGTAAAATAAATTTTGTTTCGAATTCTAAAAGTATGATTTGATATACAAAAGGAGATACGTATATTGCTATTATTTCAAAAATGATCTGAAATAAAAATATGGTATTAGTTGTTTCCTTAAAGGAAATTGATTTAAAATAAAAAGGTATTTTGATAAATAATTTGATAAATGGAAAAAAAAAATTAACCCTTGAATAGAAAAGATATAATTTAACTCAAGTTTAAGTGGGTTAAATTGGATAGGAAAGTTTTAATGAGCATTTTTTTATTTAAACTATAGTTTTTTGTTAATGATCTAAGTTGTGTAAAATATTTAGGGATATTGGACCAACTTGTAAATGTCCTTTTTTAGAACACACTAAGGCAAAAGCTCAAAAGGTTGACTCAGTTTTAACGACCCATATTTTGCTCCAGCCTTCATTTGAATCATGAAAAATTAATTAAAATTGACATTTTGTATGTACTCTTAAGATGTAGAAGAATATTATGTACAAGTAAATAAAAGTGGAGTGAGTTTCTAAATTTAATGTTTTATAAAGTTGTGTCATTATAACATGTTTCTAAACGTATGTGAAAATTTATGAAGTAATGCATAGATAATTTTTGTATGAATGAAATACTATAAATAAAAATGAAAATAATTTAGAAAAAGATTAAAGTAATTGAGAACCAATCGAATTAAGTACGTAAGTTGTACCTAGATCATTTTATTCACACCGTTCTTAATGTAGGATTCGAGTACATAACTTCGAGGTGATTTACACTAGTCTGACAAAGGATTTCTCACTTGATTCTTGTTATCGAACACTTGATCTGGATTCTTGATATGATACTGAAGTTTTCTATCATAGTATATGGTTATACAAGAAGAAACATGACTTCTAATCAAGGAACCTGATCGAAGTTTGCACTAGGGAGGTCAAGTGGACGATATTAGTTTGAAAGTGAAGTCATGTATCCAAGCAAGTGATCGAATCAAATATCGCGTACGGATGATATATGTACCTTATACGGGCTTAAGTATATCAATATACTTGTTGCATGTGACTATAGAAAGTTGTTAGCCTAAACAAATAGTGTTTGTTAGTTATTTAACATTTTAAATAATGTTAAGCGTTAGTTTATTCCTTTATTGAATTTGATTTGATTGATGGTATGATTTTATAGACTATGGTTTCTAAAGTTGTTGTTTGTCAGGAATTAAATCCTGAAACTTCTAAAAAAGAAAATGGTTTTGAAAGAATCTGTGAGAATAATAATATTATTATTATTATTTTGAAATTTTTGGTGAAGTTTTATTATTTAAGGATATTTGAAAAGAGTTTTTGCGAAGTAATTTTTAAATATTTTGATTATGAATAAAGTTGGGCAATTCGGAGTTTTCCGATTTAGAAGACTCGTCCGGCATATTTGTTTACTCTAGTTGTTGTTTTTGGATGAACTAGAATACCAGTGGATGGTCCATGTTGTTTGATTTTAGCGTTATATAATGCTTCGGCATGAGGAATTTGAACATTTATTTTGAATATAAAAACCCAGGAATTTAGTTCTAAATTTATCTTTTGAAAAGATTGGACGCACAATATTTTATAACAAAGTATTATGTGTACTTTGTGTTGCATATGTTTGCTATATTATGCATGTTGCTATTGCTTATGATAGAAACAACTAGTGCATTACTCCTGTCAGCATGATCCTCCATTAATTTATATAAGTACAAGATAAGTACATGGAAGTAAGAGATTATATCACTACACCAATTCGCTGATTTAGCCACCCATCCTACCGCCTCATTAGATACGGCTATTAGCCATTTCAAATTTGATACGGCTACTAGCCGTATCTAAAAATTTAGACACAGTTAATAGTTGTATCAAATTTGATACGGCTAATAGCCGTATCTCATTTCGTACCTATTTTTGGCGTAAATTTTCCACCCCACAAACGCACTGCTTCCCTCCAGAAAATTGGCTTTCCCACTTATTTAGATACGGTTAATAGCCGTATCAAATAAAGGTCTGGATCTGGCCAACTGTAATTAGTTTGAAGATCGTGCTCCGCTCATTTTCTTTCCCAAATTTTATCCATGCGATTTCCCTACTTCCTCACCACCGATCTCTATTTTCCTTGAATTTTCCTTCATATCGAATTGATTCATGTATGGCAAGGTAAGATATTTTATCTCCCTATCATTTTCAATTACGTTAATTTGACCAGATTTTATTTTTCCTCAAACTTATACCTTCGTAACTACCTAGCTCCATTGATTAGCACATGATTTGATTCACCGCTATCTCATTTGCTTTTTCCCTGCAATTGTGACGTTCTTTTGCTGCTAATGCTTCACCATCCAGTTCTCTCTTTTGTCCAGATCTATTATTATTCAAGTTTGGAACGAAAATGCATGTCGGCATTATTTTAAATAGGAAGCACTGAAATATTTCCTTGTTTATTGACATAGAGAGGTTGATTTTGATTTTAACTCTTATGGATCTAAGATTGTTTACTTTATTATTACATAATAGCAGTAATAGTTACTAATTTGATACAGATCAATTTTTAAGATACTCACTGAAAATCTTATCGTTTTTGGGTCCTAATTTTTCTATTTAACATTTTAAGTGGTATAGTGATGCAGCTAGGCTGTTTTAGAATAGTTGGAAAGAGTATATAACTAGAAAAGGTGGACTAATTATGACATTCCCAGAGAGAAAATGGCAACCTACCGCTTTCATACTTATTATAAATTTATTTATTATTATTATTATTATTTGTTAGAATGCTTCCTAATACCATTAGAGCATATCTAGAAAATTTGGTTCTATTTGGAATAAAACTCAAAAAATTGTTTGGATGTTGGGTAGAATGCGTAGGATAAGGGTGTGGGCAATCTCTTTCCAATAAATGAAAAAGTATGATCTTTCATCGAACCGTCTGATCTTCCACACTAAAGGTACAAAGTTGAATGAAAACATCAAATCGGGTCTGTTTATTTATGATAAGGTTTGCTAATACCGAGATCATGCCTGTCTAAATGGTGCATCCCTATAAAGAAAATAATTTGAATATGTTAAATTCATATTCATGTTGTTGACTCATTATGTCAACCACTGTTTCTTTTGGCAGAAACTCTAGCTAAAGAATCTACGAATCGTTCACTCTAATCACGACAATATGAATATATATATATATATATATATATATATATATATATATATATTCAAATTTGCTTAGCTTGTCACAATGTTGTAAATTAACTTAGCATTCCCTTTTGCCTTAAAGCATTTTATATAACAAGATAATCAAATAATGAATTACACAGCAATGGGTGTGAGCCAGTAACAACATGTGTAGTAATGATTAATGAATGGTTATAGTGCAAGTCCTATGACTATCAGACACAAAAAGGACTACTAAATTAGCTTAGATAGATCCTATTAAGCCATAAAGCTATATAGTCCATTGTGTTACATAATGAATAATAGTACTTAACTTCGATGAATAAAATAAATCAAATATATTAAAAGAAACTTCAAGTTAATATTTATTGTTTCATATTTATTATTAAAAACAAATTGGTACAACCAAAAGTATGTTTGTTTTTAAGCTTTTCATGATTGTTGTTTAATGATATGCAGGTTTATTACTATGAAGTATGAGTTTGCATTTGACTTATAATGTATTAGTGGAAGTCTATCTGCACTGTAATGTTAAATTATAGTTTCATAGTAACACTTCAAAATTTTCATGTAGAAATATATTACAACTCATTGTTTGCACAATTTTATTAACCTATATCATAATGATATTTTTTATGTTTATTGCTTCAAAATACTTTTCTGCTGAATAAAAATATGAAAGGAAATTTGATTGTTAATTCAATAATATGTACATTATCGCTAATGAATTGTATAAAAAAAGCGGTCGAACCCTTTAAGTGAAATAGGATATAAATTATAAAATCAATTAAAAACTAATTTACCATTTAACTTCCATGTGATTAATGTAACATTTTAGACTAATAATATATTTCAAGATAATATTTTCTTCATGTTTTTCACATTTGACGACTTAAAAAACTCATCAACCTTTCGACCCGTGCAACGCACGGGCTTACCTACTAGTATGTTTGACAAAATTGCCTTCTTTGTTTTTCAGGTTGGAATCACTTCTTCTACTGCAGTTGATCCTTTGTCAGAATTAGGGAAGATTTCCAAGGTATTCTACAAGCAGGGTTAAAGCCCAACAATTTAATTTGATATGTTTAATAAATTATTTGTAGTCAATTAGTCAATATGTGATTGATAAAATTTAGCAGGTGTTATAGTCCACAATAACTAAAGTAGTGGTGATTTTGATCTGTTTAATAAATTATTGGTAGTTGATTGAGTTGATTGTTGTAGGATAATATCCACTAGTGATATTATTCTATTGGTAGTTGACTTTGGTTGTTACTGTAATGATGCTTTGTAATGAGTAATGATTCATTTGCTTTTGGGATTAGTGGTGCTAGGAATATTAAATAGTTGGGATAAAACTATTTAAAAGGCGTTGTTGTATATGGTTCTGACATTGTTGTATATGGTTCTGACATTGTTGTATAACTGGATAAAATTTTTGTTAATGGTGCAAGCCAAGTCAGGAGAGGGGTAATGCATAGACGTTACTCCGATGGTACAAAATAGCGTCGTTGTAATGGAAAATTTTCTAGAAACAGTTTGGTGCTAATGTTAACTTTTATAGAAATGCTATTTTTATAATTAAGAGTATTATAGAAAATAGTCTATATCAATATACTTCACACATCTGAAAACATTACCCTTACCTTACAATGTGGGACTATTCTCAAATAGGAGCTTATATGCTCTTCTCGTATTTTTAATAATTCATTTCAATTCAAAAACAATTCAATAATTTCCCACTTGAATTTTTCAAAAATATTATTTTCGAGCAATTGGAACGAGGACCCATTGAAGGGCAAGTCTCATGTTGTAACGACCCGAAATTTTCGAAGCCGAAAATACCAGATAGTTATGAAAAAGAAGAAAGAGATAGAAGAAGAAGAACAGAAACACCAAACATCTCACATTCGCAGCGGATAAAAATATAATAATAAATAATAACAGTTTACAAAAGAGTACTATATCTGTCAATTTCATTCAATATACATCAGAGTTTCACATATATACAGTCACAGAATTTATACAATTATCATGTCTAAGGTTAACAATAATATATATATATATATATATATATATACACACACACAGCGGAAATACTCTATACGCTATTGCCATCCAGCTCGCCTCCTGAGCTCCAGAACGTACCTTACCTGAAAATCTGTAATACTCGGTCTGACCCGAGAATTACATCAAAGTAACACCCGGGTCAGGCTGGAAACCAGCGTGAGTAAACCCATCTAACATGTAATACAAAAGTATACAACTCATATGAAACCCGGGGTAACTCGATTCAATTTACAAGCCATAATTTATTTAGATATCACTTATTCCTCACATCCAATTCCTAAGTACCAAGATTCAGATTTAAATATTCTAATTCCTTTAAATCACTTCATTCCAGTCTATAGATTTCACATATCCATGTATAAAAATTCGAAGTGGTTTCGTGTATTTCCTAATACCCGACTCCAGTCTCTTCAAATCCAATGTTTTCTTAACCCAAGTTATTTATGTGATTAAATTTAACTACTAGATGTCACTTTTATACAGCAATAACATAGTTAAACATTGCCCATTTATCATTGATATAACCAATATCATATCAACAGGACATTCAATTCAAGAAAAAGTTATCATTCAATTCAAGACATTCAACAACAATCATTCATAAGCAAGCATTATCAATTCGTGTCATAATTAATCATCAAATCATGCTTAAACAATCATTAATTAATGACAATCATTTAGTTGATTCATCACCCCTTAAGTACCTTATAAATCATTCAATCAATCTCTAATCATATATTGATGATCCCTTTAATTATCAATTAATACCTCAATTATTAATTAATCTTCTTTAATACAAGGTAATTAATCCCTAATTTATATTGATTAATCCTTAATTAATCTTGATTATAGATTAATCTTCTTTTAAGTATTTAACTAATTAAATCTAACTTATTAATTAATAAATCTTAATTATACATTAAGTACTTCTTGATTTTAATTCTAAGTAACCTTGATTACCGAATCAACTCTCTAATTGCTAAATTAATTAAGCTTAATACTTGATTAATTTATTCTTAGTTACTAAAATTTTCAATTAATTAATCACTGATCATTTATTAACAATATTAAATAAATAATCCTTGATTACAATTATTAACTTTTACTTGATCAATTTATGACCCTTACTTAATTACCAATTAATTGTCCTTAATTTATCACTTAATTTATTCTTTAAAATAGTCTTCATATTTTTGCTCAACCAAGCTTTGGAAATAAGCAATATTTGAAATAAATAGTTCATGAAATAAATTTCAAAGCTTGATTTTTTTGTTAAGCTTATATTTATTAACATCTTTATTTGAAACTTAATTTAAATTCTTGCTTTTATAATTTAAATCTCATTTTAAACTTAAAAAAAAACAGAGCAGGTTTTAAAAGCTGTAACTAGACTATTTCCCGAACCACACAATATTGCTTCGAGTCACATCCAAATAAGCTCGAGCAAACCATCAAATACTTCGTATAAATCTCGAGCATCCTTCTTCTTCTTCTGGGTCTTAATATCCAGCGAATCCCAGACACACAATGATACGTGTGCACATGTACATTCACTCGCCATCGCTCCGACCAAAGTTTCCTCCTCCAGCAAAACGGCGTCGCCCCTCCAAGATGCTTCCAGTACCCAAAACCCGATACCCCCAACTGAAAACAAAAACGACACATATCCACCATTCCTGAAAACGATATCGTACCACAAAAGCTTCACGCTCCGACCGTCAACGACGACTTCAAATCCTGGCACCACGATCAGAACTTTGCCAAGAACCCACGATGTCATTCCCTTATTCCAGATCGAGCTCGACTCAAAGACGAAGCCACACTAGCTTCGAATTCATCAACGTCTCAGAGAGCGTGCTAAACCCTAAAATTCTCACGACGAGCTTCCACGCGCATAAAAAAATACAAGCTTATTTTTCCCATATGCGCCTTTCTTTGCTCCTCCTCCCTGCCCAGCCTTAAGTCGTGAAATCGAACAAGCGACGGGAATTTGGTCGAAAGCCCAAATCTGATCATTCCCGATTTCCCCACCTAATACCCCATTAAAAATTTCAAAAAACCCTTCAAAAATCATCATTGGCGATGACGAAACTATCTATATAGGAAAAACTATAAATTACGATGTTTGAAATTTCACAATATATGTTTGCCTGTGTAGTGATAACACATTATTTCCACATAGTATAAGTGACATATTATTAACATACCATGTGCAACATATGATTTTATTAACCTAACACTTTTTTTCCAACATAGCATATGTAACATATTTCAACATGGCATATATTAAAAAAATTCTAACATGACACATTTTCTAACATATCATATGTGACATATTTAACATACATATGTGACAATTAATCAAAGCAACATAACATACTATTTGTGACATATAAAACATCGTGAGCATATGAATATTATAACACAAATTCAAGGGAACATAACAACATATATCATGTATTCATATCTAAAGCAAACATTTCTCATAACATTTCAATCAATTTTTATTTACCTAACAGTAAAAATGTTAATCGTGAGTGATTGCTCACTTTTCGAGGTTAGAGAGTTTCTGACAACACAAAGTGATAGATCCAAGTTGAAATCCAAACACGACAAGCTAATCAATCCTATCCAAAGCAAAACAAAGCAAAGAACGACAACACGAATCGAACAAATTGTGTTTTTTTTATAAAATAGAGGAGGAGAGAGGAGATGGTCGGAATTGGTGGTGGAGGGCAGCGGCAAGGGGAGAGAGGATGGAAGGGTTTTGAAGAGAGGAGGGATAGAGTTTGAGGATTTATGATTTTGGAATTCTATAGATTTGTGGAAGAAGAGTACGCAAAAAGTTTCTCAATGTGAAAAAAATCAATACGTACTTGTTTAATCGGATAGGAAACAGAAGATCAATGGTTGGGAAAAGGAAGGGTCCAAAGTCTCTTAGGGTTCCTAGGGTCTCTTGGTTTACTAAAGAGCCCATTAGACCAAGCAAACGCAGTAAGACTTAGCCAAAAACACAATTATACACTGCAAATTTATGTCAATTTTTTACAGTAATTTATATTTTTAGAGCAATAGGAATTCGATTTTGACAAAACGAAAAATGGAGTGAGGATCAGTTAAATTAAATTCTTATTAAATTTTATAATATTAATTATTATTAAATTAAATCTTATTATTATAAAATCTATTTTAAATCTTATTTTGTATATTTTACATATAATAAAGTTATAAGTAAAATATTATAGTCTACATTTTAAAAGTTAACTTATAATTTTAAAATTTCAAAAACATATAATTTTAAAACCTTAGATTTTCACGTATTAAGATATATATTTATATTATATTTTAAAAATCCATATTTATTAAAACCCATATATTTTCCATTAAAAATTCTGGAAATCATTTAAAAATAGACCAACAGTGTCCGTATATAGTTTTTATCCTATGGTCACGTGATACGGATATATATCATTTCAATCCGTAGTAATTTAATATTTACGGATATATATCATTTCAACTCACAAACCCAAAATTTCAAATTCAATAAAATCACTTAGGTTTATCATTTCAACTCATAACGACTTTCCCTAATCTATGAGATCGTCCGGTTATGTATTATTTCAACTCATAGGGATTTCCTCAGCTAACAGGGAACTTGCAGTGTGAGAACAATAAAACATCATAACATATCAATTACAAACATATATAACCATTAACAATTTAAATTAATATATACAATAGGTTATGGTGTCATATGTCAATTAATATCGGTTAACAATTTTAAAAAATAACGTATCATATTTAATAATTAAATTACTGATCAATTTAAATTCAACAACATATTTCAATCGTTATTTCATGTGAATGGAATTTACTAAATATAAGAATTTTAATCGTGAGTAATCGCTCACCATTTGAGGCTAGAGAAACAACGAGAACGAAGAAGGTGACACTGATACGCACGCGGAACAACAACAAGCCAAAGAGCCGTTGTGACAAATTCCAAACAACAAACACAAGGAAAATAACTGGACAGCGATAAGGTAAATAACTTGAATTCGAATTCGATGAAAACAATATATACATATATATATGATGTATATAAATACCACTTTCTTGCCTTTTACCGAGTATAATGAAACAACATTAGGAACCTTGCTCCATTCTGGTTGTTAGTCATGGTTGAGTGGGTGTTGAATGATTACATTCTCGAGACATCATCTAAGAGAAGATGATCACAATCAGTAACTTACTGAACCCAAACAGAAGGAAAATAATATTGTTTCAGGATTTTTGTATGGGCTATACAAGAACAAATATACTAGTGAAAACAATATTTTATAAAGATTGTATGACTTAATACTTGTAGAAGGAAAATATGATTGTATGACTTTCAGGATTGTTCTAAAGAAGGAGAAATGGCTATAGGAAAAAACTGCCATGCTGGAGTTGACAAGGCTGTGATCGGGTTTTGGGTGGCTATGAAGGCTGGAGGGGAGGCGGTTACTATAGATGGAGGCGGAGCTACTGTACGGCTGAAGGTGAGGCGGAGAAAATGGCGTTCGGTTGTGGTTTGGGAAGGCAGAGGAGGGTTGTTGAGGGGAGAATGGTTGTGGCATACAGGTTTGGGCTGGACGTGGGTCAGGTCGAGTGGAGAGAGGGAGAGTTTGGCGGATGCGGCTGGTCGATGGAAGCATGAGAATCCCATAACTAGGGTCGGTGATGACTGTAATTCCGTAAAGCTAAAATAACAATCCCAGGGATTAGATCCTTTAGACATTCAATAGAGATTCATGGCTACGGAAGCATGGCGATGGAAGAGAGTGGGGAGTGTGAAGGGAAAGAACTAGAAGCGGCAAAGGGGAATGGTGGGTAACAGAAGGAGTAAGGTTAGTAAATATAGGAATGCAAGGGGAGCAGTTTATAAAAGCAACCGTGTTTTATTATTTATTTTTTAAAATCGAGAACAGATCCAAAAGAAAAGTAGGGGAGAAGACGTGCAGTTTCAGGTGAAGGAAGAAGATGATTCAAATAAAAAAATGAAGAAATTGAGCCGGCTTTTCAAAAATATTGATGCAAACTTAGTTATTATATTTTATATATATTTCACGAGCAGAACAAAATAAAGGAAAATGGACCGTTTGAACGGTCACAGGAAACCAAAAGGTTAAAATTGACGGCTAACCGTTTCGCAGATTTCGCCGCATACCGGGTGCCGAAATGCACAAATGAATATATTGTGGAGGTCAACACGACGAGATGAACAGAATGTTACACAAATATGAGAGATACGACCAAGCTATCAAAACTCGATATTCGCTGTCGAAAATGCTGCTAAAATGCCGAAAATAATATAAACGGAGCTAGAGCTATCCAAATTTGGCGAAACGAAATATGACGTCTCACTCAGAAAATAATTTAAAATTTTATACATAAAAACATTTAGATTTCAAAAATATTTTACTTTCATCAAATTAACTGATTTTAAATTTTAAATTGAAATAACACACCAGAAAAATCTTTTATATTTACCAATGAAAATCTGCCATTTGCTAAGTTTACATAGACGCATACCAAATACCAAATTTTCATTGATAAATTTTAGTTGTTTAATTTCAAAAAATATATTTAATTACATTATAAAAATCATTAAAATTTCCAAGTTGTTACACCCTCCCCTACTCAAAGCTTTTCGTCCTCAAAAAGGAATGAGATAGGAGAATAAAGTAACAAAAAGGAAAGACAGATTCGAAATACATAGTATCAGATTAAACAGTTAATTTAAAACCATATAAGCTTCATTTTTGGACATCTTATTACTTGCATTTTATATTGTATACTATTCAATTACATATTCTCATTGCATTCAAATTTTTTCAAGTTTTATTAATGTTTCTGAGTGTAATTGAGCACTATACACATTTACCTTTTATTCACAACATTTCTGTTCAGCAAAATTTAGTTTGAACATTTTATTACTTAAATTTTCTCTTGTACAACCTTCAATTACATATTCACATTAACATTTTAACTTTTCGAATATTTCAGGTAAGTTATATATGTCTTAGAATGCAATTGAGTATTATACAAATTAATTTTTATCCAAGTTCAATCGTTTAAGTTGTAAAAATTTCATTTCTCATTTTAGACACTCCAATTATTCAAAAATTTTGCTTCATTTCAATAATTGAAAATAATCACTTTACTTAAACTTAAGAGTTAAATTTTCGATTTTGCTTTAAACCATTTCGAAATAAAAATATACATACATACATATACATATATATATATATATATATATATATTGTACGTCAAATCATACTCAAGAAATTCAAATCAAATCCAATTTCCAAAACAAAAATGTAACAAAGATACTAAGTGGTCCCCTACTTTGAGACTCAAAAATGAATATTGATAATGCTGTAGTCATTACCGAAATTATTTTCCAATGACAAAAAAGGAGAGTACTGACTTACTTCTTTTAAAATTCTTTGGAAATAATTTCCATTTGAAAATACTTTCGAATAATATATATTCTTAAAACTTTGAAAACCAAATGAAAAGAACTGAAAAATTAATTCTCAAATCTTTAATTTAAATTCGTTTCATTTGCAAATCAAATTTATAAATAATGTTTATAAAATTTCACCTCCTTATAACATACAGCAATAGTTAATGGTTTAAGAAATGTTGAAAAAACAATAAACGATAATCTACTACTATCATTTCTAACAACCAATTCGTTTAACTATCTAATTTAGAAAATTATACTTTATATATAAAATATAATCATAAGATTATTTCATTTACCAATTTCGGAAACTATATTGTGTTAGCTTACTCTGTTCAAGTATTTTGGAATCCCTATCGATAGCGTTGGCCAGACAAATCGATCGAAACCCAAAATTCAAACTAAATAACTCAAACAACACAATATAAAACATTTTATTTCAATTACAAATACTCTCTCTCATAAGATGATTCAAGAATGGATTTTAGAACAAGGATAGATTCAAATTTAGAGGAACCCTAATCAGAGAGAATTCTAACTAAGAAGATAAGCTCGAAACGAAGATAAGATAACTAAATTACAAAAGAGTAAAGATGGATAGACTTATACTAATCGCGGCGACCTTAACCGGGTCAATCGAGATTCCATTTCAGAAACAATGTGTTCAAGGAATCAGACTTCATTCTTCTTGAAATAGCATTTAGAAAATTTGGCTTTCAACTTATGAGTCCTAAGGGTTTGGAGAACGTAGCTCAAGTGAGATTCATCCTCCTTTTCTGACTTAGGCAAGACGATAATATCATCAAAGAAAATGGAGACAAACTTGTTGAGAACATGGCGATCGACAAAAAAAGCAGGAGCATTGCTTAATCCCAAGGGCATGACTAACCATTCATAGAAACCATTTTCTGTCCAGAAAGCTGACTAAGGAATGCTCTCTTCGCTACATAAAGCTGGTGAAAACTGGTAGCAAGATTGAGCTCCAGGAATAAGATCAATGTGGAATTTTATTTCCCGCTTGTGTGGAAGAGAAATGACTTCACCAAAATATCCGAAAATAGTTGGACAACAGGGGTGGAGTCAATATCACTAGGATGGGAATCGAGCGAAAAGATAAAACTGTCTGCATAATAATGAGGCAATTGACATTCGATCATAAGAGAATTGCCCTAATCGTCTACCACAGAAACAGCTCGGGCTTTGAAAGAAAAGCATCAAAACCAAGGAAATAGACCTCTTTGATGAATCGACATCGGTATAAAGGAGTTTCATTGCTTTACAAATCATATTAAGGTTGGAAGGACCATAGATGGGATTAGTCACAACAATGATGAAGTTGCAAGATGTCTAAAAAAATTATTACAGATCAACAGAAATGAAGCTATGGGATGCTCCAGTATTAAGAAGAACACGAACAGGAAAAGACAAGAATGGATTTTAAAAAAAAGGCAAAGTTTCAAAATTCAAAAGAAACCCTAATCAAGGAGAATCCTAACAAAGAATTTCAAGCTTGAACGAAGATGATTCTATAATTAAATTTACTCATTCTAGGGTATTACTACCTTATCTCGAATTAGTTTTTACTCCATATGCTACGTTTTTCCTAAACCAGAGCTCTGATACCAACTATAATGATTTGGCATTTCAAACCATTCAAATCGACAATCATCCACACATGTCGACTTGAGTTTTACAAAACAACAGATTGTTAATTTATATTTGGCAAAACTTAGCATATACAACAAATAAATCAATCACAGAATCACAGACACAGAGTAATACAACAATTAGCAACGGAAATAGATAAATAGTAGTTCATGAAGCTACTACAGGACATCAGAGTCTAATACAACAGAAATCTAATACATAAAAAACACTGATACAAAAGCAACTGACAATTTTGAACATAAACTAGAAATAACTGAAAGCTGAATAGATATAAGGCAGATCTTTAAGAAAAACTCCTAACTCTAAAGGTGAGTCTCAAATGCTGTGACACTCAGTCTGACCCGAGCATAAAGCAAAACACAAAACACTCGAGTCATGATTAACATTCTTATGCTAGTAAATCAACTCAAATGAAATGTCCAAGTGAAATGCAATATAACTTAATGGATGTTTGGGATTCCAATCCTCTTAGGATCCGTTAAACTATCTACATACATAGTACAATATGCTACATAGATAATGTCTATAGTAAAGTAAACTATTAAAATAGCGTTAAGGCGTTACTCATATCCTTCTTAACACATTTTTATATAAATGTCAGTCTATACAGTACTGTAAACTCCACAAAACCAGTAGGCTATCAGGGAGAACTCCATAGATACGACACAAACCAAAAACGTAGAGGGCGTGATAAGGCACGCGAGGCAATGCCCAGGGTAGGATACAACCGTTTTGTGGATCCGGACTTGTGGTAAACGCATAGCAGCTACTACCACCCACCTCGAGACACACTCTGTAACGACCCACCTTTTTGGACAGTTTAAACCGACGATCAAATACACATGTCGGTTCCAAACCATTCAACAGTGCAGATAGTTATTGGGGTAATAAGAAAAGAAAGAAAAGAAATAAAGGAAATGAAACAATACAGAATCTCGCAGCGGAACGATAAAATATAATAGTCAAATAAACAGTTCATGAAGTTGTTTACTATACTTTGACAATTATTTATACAACATTTACCAGAGTTATACATATACAATAGAACAAATAAAATAATGCAGCAGATAGCATGATGCAAGGGAAGTAATAGTATACTAAATTTTCGTCTTCATACTCCAGAATAGATCTTTAAAAATCTGAAAAACTCAGGACTGACCCGAGCGTAATGAAAAGACAAAACACTCGAGTCAGGACTAAAATATCCTTATGAAAATTAAATCAATCGTAAATAAATATGAGTGTAACGGCGTCAGAGATGTTTACGGGGTTTGACATCTCATATCCAGTGTCAACGTGCGTGCAATAACTCAAGAGATGTTACGGGATTTTCCATCTCCTAAGGATCCGTTAAACTATCTACTATGTAGTAATATACGCTAAGTAGATAATGCCTATCAGTAATATAAAGTATCAAAATAGCGTTAAGGCATTACCATAATCCCCTTTAACACAATTTATAATGCCATAGTCTATACAGCACCGTAAGCCCCACCGTAAACTGGTGGTTATCAGAGGGTACCCCATAGGTATAACACAAAGCATAACGTAGTGGTCGCGAATAGGATAATCAGTATGACAAGGTACATGAGGCGATACCAACTAGGATACTAGTAGTTGCGTGATCCGGACTGATGTTGGGCATAGCCAGCAGCTACTCCAACACCGCGAAACAACACTCCAAAATCAAGGGGTGCACCCAAATCGCATCACAAATGTAATAGATATGGTATCGAAGAAGTGTGTCCGCTAGAGGTGGCGAACCTCAATGGCCCGGCGCGGCTCCTGTTTTAGTCATGTCAGGGGTCATCCAATATCGTTCTCTTCCTTCAGTCAACGCGTTCATCAAACCATCCACTTCATTCTGGATCAACACTCTGCGTATAATAGTTATTAAAGTGGTGTTCGGTATCGACAGAGAGTATGTCCATATCCGATCCCGGTCTCTTTAATAACTACGTATTATTACACCGTTGACTCTTTTATATTTCAAATCGATTCATAATTGATATCGAAATATCATATTCACTTCAAAAATCAAATCCATTTCAAATATCGACATAGCCATTCAAATATAAGGTTCCTTTTCAAAAATCATTTTTCGTCTCAATATCTCATTCCGATTTCAAAATCATTCCGAATTTCAATTTAGGTTGCAACTTCATTTAACCCAATTCGTATTTAAATTCAAGATTTAAACATAAACATTTCACCTTATTAACCAGCTTGAAATTTTTAGAAAATAGTTTTAAGTAGTTTAAAAGTAGTTTAAATAATTAAAATAGTTAAAAATACTTAAAATCTTTAAAATGGATTTAAAATAGATAAATTAGTTTAAAATAATTTAAATTAGGTTAAGTAGATTAAAAATAGATTAAAATAGTTTAAGTATTCAAAATGGTTTATATAACAGAGTAATTTGGAAAACAAATTAAAACAGCTTCAAAACCAATCCATTTCAATTATAACTTCCCAATTCAAATAAATTTCAATTTCCAATTTACCGATTCGATTTCGATTTCAATTCAAATCAATGTCAACTTTGACTTCAAATTTATTCAATTTTACATTCACCTTCAACTTATTCAATTCCAATGTATATCGATTTTTAGCTTGATTTTTCAAAATATCAATTTTTAACACTTAACAAAGTTTTCCTTCAATATTCAAATTTAAATCCCACTTACAAATATGATTCAATTTCAAGCTCAATTTTAAATATCATTTTATATCGCTTTTACTTAGTAATATTCAAAGCTCGAATTTAATGTTCAATCTTTAAAACAAATAAATTTCCGACATTCAATCATATCCAAATTTTAAATCTCAAAGTCTTCACTTAAATTTATTCAACAATTTCTTTTAACCAAAATTTTATTTCAACATTCCAAACTCAATTTTTCGATAAATTCGATTTCTATAAATTGATTTTTATTTATCACTTTTAAATCAAAACATTTAAATAAATTTCAAATCGACGATTTCAAAATTTATTAATTTAGCCAATTCGGTGTCCGTATATAATTTTCTATCCTATGGTCAAATAATTATTTATTTCAATTAAATGTCAGGGATGAATATATGTTACTTAAATCAAATCATAGTGTCATATGTATGCATAACAGTATATATAAGCAAATAAACATCCAAACATTTAAATATCAACCAATAACATCCATCAAAATACATCATCCAATAGACAATATAATTCATGGCAGTTTCATAGTTATCAATGTCAGGTAATTTAATCGCAATTCAATTTCAATTTCAATTTCAATTTAACTGTCAATTTAATTCCAACGGTTAATTCAAATGACAATCTATATGGCAATTAAATTTATCAAACAACGACAGATAAAAATCATAACACTTCATAATATCCAATTTAACTAGCATAAAGATATTTAGTACGTTGTGAGCGTTATAAAACACTCACCTTGATTTTACGATTTTAAATCAAATCGTACGACGTTCGATTTAACTCAAAATTTTCTCTATCTCCAAATGATTCCAATCCAATTCCAAAGCGTAGTGCTCGACGAAACGAAGACAATGCAACTTGTTTCGTCACAATCCGACCTCGCATCAACAAGATATCGTATTTTAAAGTTTACACGCATCATAATATAAATAGATTTTCAAATTCAATTATTATTTTACCCAAACTCAATCGTGGCCGTCCATCCCTATGCTAGATCCGGCCGCACGCGTTCTCCCTCCCTCACGTTTGCGTGAAACTTCCATGTAACCCATAGCACGATCGCATCCTTCCAAGTCGCGACAAATACGAGCATCTCCTCATCGATCAGGATACACCACTTCGAAGCCCACTGCGAGCTCGACTTTCGGCCAGAGACCCACTGAACTCGGCTGCCTATTTGGCTCGAACAACGTGAACGAACGGCGCGACCTTGAGGAGCAATTGCCGTTGATTCGTGCATCGAAACCCGATCATAGCCGTTGGATAGGTAGCTCTCGACGAGTACTTCGACTTTCCAGTTGATGATTTTCACTAACGATCTACAGATGTGAAGAAAAATGAGGAGGAAGGAGGGAGCGTATCGGCCATTGGCTCCATTCACTGCCGGCTAGGGTTTTCTTTTTCCTTTTTTTTTTGGTGAATAAAAGGCTATTTATAGGAAACGACGAACTCTATTCATCCGGCTCTTCCAAACTCCGAATTTCGCACGGTGACCAACGTTTCTAGGGTTTATCCTGCATTTCGGACACAATGGAACAGGTTTCGAAAGCTAATTCGATCGTCTGCGCGAGATACGGCAATAAACGATCAATTTAAATTTAAATCGATTAGACCGATTTCTATGCGTTTTGGCTCGCCCCGGACAAACGGTAAATCCGATTGACTTGAAATTTGAAATATTACAATAATATCACATTATGGACCCGATGAAACTGGTTTCGTCGAAATCCGAGACTGTTTGAAAAATGGCTATTTTAACTCGCCAAATTAATATTAAAACAATTTCGATGCGTTTCGAGCTGCCACGGTCAAACGACAACTCCGATTGCTATGAAAATTGAAATCCGATAATAACTAACTATTACGGATCCAATGGAACTAGTTTCGTCCCATTCTAAGACTGTTCGAAAATTGGCTATTTTTAGTCGCTAATTAAATATTAAAATATTCAATTTTCACAAATTTACTTTTAATTCGATTTTGAAAGTTCTACAACATCATTCTAACTTTAATATGATAAAATAAAATTTTACAAATCATTTTTAATCATATTAAACCCGTTATTTAATTTATCCAATAAATTCCAATTTTAAAATCTTATTAACTCTATTAAAATCTAAATATAACTTACATTCACTTTGGAAACCAATTTGAATCATATTAAATCAAATTTCAATTATTCACTCTATTTTTATATATTAAATTTCAATATCAAATTAATCGTATCAAATTCGGAATTTAATTATTCAACATTTGTAATATTAAATTTAAACAAATTTGATTATTCTTAAATCACTATCTTTTGAAATATTCAAAACGAACTTATAAAATTTAACTAATTCAAATTATAAAACAACCATTTTCACTAAAACAGTTATTTAATTAATTCAATAAATTCCAAATATTAAATCTAAACTATTTAATTGTTCAATATTTGACGGATTTTAATATTGGATTTTTAAATAAAATTTCATTATCAGTCGATTTACTATATTACATCAAATGAACTCTGCATTATTATTTAACTACAGTTAGAGATAATTCACTCAACTAATATATAAACTTCCATTTCAATTGCAATTGGTTCACAAATTTAATTCGACTAACTAAATGAATATGTAACTTAAATAATTATCACCGTTAACTTTTAATTACTTATAAATTTATTATTTACAACAAGTGTCACAATTACCTATACAATACAAATTCATTCAATTACCTTTGACTACATATTATTTCAATTGATTTGGAATTTCATTCAATTCATAAATAATTAACTTAGATAATATTTTGTTGCATTTCATTCTAGTCATTATTATTCCAACGACTTATAATTTTTTTCTAACACTAAAATCACGAAAACTTATTAAATTAGCTATTTTAATTATCGAAAATTTACGGGTCGTTAATCTCTCCCCCACTCAAAACTTTTCGTCCCCGAAAAGGAAAAGAAGGGAAAAGGAACTAAGTAAAGAATTCAACATTTGATATATTTTATTAAAAATTATCCACTTATAAACAATGAAATTCCATTTATAAAGTCTTAACTACGCTTCCACTAAGTTACTCCAAACAGCTTCCTAACTTTAAAAGTTAGTAATCAAAACAAGTTATAAAAAAAAAATTAAAACTTGAAAAATTTTCTAACACCCGGATTTTCGGAAAATTTTGGCAGAGTCTCCTTTGAGCGGCTCGATCGGAAAAAAAATATGACAGTATATATATCACAGATATACATCTCATCAAGTGATGAGGCATACCGAAGGGAAAAAGTGTAAAAGTACGGTATGTAATCCGAGATATGTACCTTATATATTGTTAGCGAGCATATACGGCTAATATAGCGCGAAAGCAAGCTCCAAATGCAAAGCAAGCGTAATCCGCACCTACTAAACACTCAATAACTAAGTTAGAATCATGCATATAAAGATAGATCAATATATTTAGCCTACACAACATATATAAAACATATTTAGCTTCAAAACTGAGATTCCAAATCCAGGACAGCAAACAAATCTTATTTTTAGGACACCTAAACGATAAAATTCGGCAACAGAATCTAAACAAAAGTTGTTGCATTCATTTCAGGCTTTCTGGAATGTCCAAAATCATCGAATTCGGACCATACGTTCAAAAATTATGGCCGCTTTACTTGGAGGATACGCCTCAGCCTGGGCAATGAATTGTGCAGGTCCACGACGTTCACCCGCGTTTTCGACCTTCTAAACGACATCAAAACACAAAACACTTAAAACAAAAGTTTTAGCCTAAGTTCTTAGATTTCCAGAAAGTGCAAGATCATCAAAATCAGATAAATCAGTCAAAAGATATGGCGAAAATACTAAGGGTGTATACTACTGATTTTACTTATTTTTACACAGGACAGCGAGTAACATTCAAGTTTTTAACCTAGTAGACGAAGGAATTTTCTCAAGTTATCTAAATAAAAGTTGTGCTATAATTTCTAAGATTTCCGAAAAATCCAAGATCGTCGAATTTCGTTCAGCCATTTAAAAGTTATGGTTGTTTTCGTTTCAGCATATATTGGACAATTTTGGATTTTTCCAAAAATTTGCTTTTATTATTTCAAAGTACAACCATCAAACTTCAAATTTTCTAAAGAACAATCATAAACAAAAAGTCATTTATTTTCTTATTCATCCATGCAATAGGTTTACATTCAATTTGTTTCCGATTTATTCAAGTTTGTTTCATTCACATTTTAAATTCAAGTCAATTTGCTTCAATTTAAATTGAATTCAATTATATTTAATTTCACTTTGCTTCAAATTTGAATTTAATTATTTTAAAATTTTATTCCGTTTATTCAATTCCATTAACACTAATGAATTCTACTTAATCAATTTTCATCCATCTAACAACCAATGCATATCCAACATTAACATCCATCCAAAATCTACACTAAATCAATTATACATTTCCAAGTCAATTTTAATTTCATACACTTCAAAGTTTATTGACATTTAGTTATATTCAAATTTAATTAGTTTCCATTTACCAATTTTATATTTCAATAATTTTAAATTTTATTCATTCACTTATATATATCATTCATTTTACAGCTTAAATTTCTTTTATATTTACAACTATCAATAGATCTTCACATTTTATTATTCACTCTCACACTGGTATATTATTTCTCTACTTATCCTTATTAGCATTTTAAACCTTTTAAGTTTTTTTGGTAAGTTATAGTTATGCAAATAGAATGTAGTTAAACAACATACAACTTTTTATTTAAAGTTGAATTTTCAATTAATTAATTCTTAAGTCATTACTTAAATTTCACTATAATTTAATTTCGCATTTACATTCACATATAGTATTTCCATTTTATATTAACATAATTGTGAATCACCTTTAAATGTTAATTTAAATTCCAATTATTTACTAACAATTTTATTTATATTTGCAAACCATTAATTAAATGCATATTTCATTATTCAAACCTATACTTGTATATTATCCAATTAACAATTCATATAACATTTTTGAACTTCTTAAATATTTTGGTAAGTTATATCTATGCTATAGAACGAGATTTAATACTATGCGAGTTTTACAGTTTCAATGTTATTTTAAGTTCATAATTTCCTAATTCTAAGGGTTTCTACTTCAATTGATATTTTCACTTAGCTCTTAGGTTCATTTCTCATTTCACAATTCAGAAGTTCCTTAATGATTCAAGTCCAAAATTCATTTCAATCATAAAAAAAATCATTAATTATTAAAGGACTTAAGAATTCCAATCCCGGTTTCATTTCAAATCAAGTTTTTGAAATAATATATACTTATATAATTTATATATCAAATCATACTATAGAGAATACAAAATAAAATAAAAGTTGAATCAAAATAAGGTTTAGACAAGCTATTAAGTGGTCTCCCCCACTCGGACTCTTGAAAATAAACGCCGATGATGCGTGCACTCATCACCGAAATCATTTTCTAGCGTCAAGAGAAGGAAATATAACACTTATCATTAAAAAAAATCCTTCGAAAACAATTTCAACTCAATTATACTATCATATAATACTCATATTATATTTTCCAAATTCTTGTAAGTCAATTTCAAACACCGGAATTTAAATTCCCAAATCCAAGTTAAAATTCATTTATATTCATCATCAATTGTGTTTACAAGATTTCATTTTCCTAAATCCATTGTTATTTAATCAAATGTTGTAAATATTCACTGATCAAACAATAACGATAATAATCTAATATTATCATCTCCTAAAAATCAATTCAATCAAAATGAATAAATATTCAAATAATTATTTTATATAAAATATATTCTAAAACGATATTATGTTGGTTTGTCCTATTCGAGTGTTTAGAAATTCCTATCGACGCCTTGGCGTCCCAAGTACCAATCAGAATTCATAAATACTCAACGGAACAAAGTTAACACAATATAAAACCATTTTATATCAAATAACATGTACGCTCTCTCATATACACTCAACTCATTCATATAGTTTACCTCTATTTCAATGAGTTATTCCCCACTAGAGCCAAGGTTTATCGCTAAACCAAAGCTATGATACCAACTGTAACGACCCACCTTTTTGAAAAGTTTAAACCGACGATCAAATACACATGTCGATTCCAAACCATTCAACAGTGCAGATAGTTATTGGGGTAAATAAGAAAAGAAAGAAAAGAAATAAAGGAAATGAAACAATACAGAATCTCGCAGCGGAACGATAAAATATAATAGTCAAATAAACAGTTCAAGAAGTTGTTTACTATACTTTGACAATTATTTATACAACATTTATTAGAGTTATACATATACAACAGAACAAATAAAATAATGCAGCAGATAGCATGATGCAAGGGTAATAATAGTAATAGTATACCAAATCTTCGTCTTCATCCTCCAAAATAGATCTTCAAAAATCTGAAAAAATCAGGACTGACCTGAGCGTAATGAAAAGACAAAACACTCGAGTCAGGACTAAAATATCCTTATGAAAGTTAAATCAATCGTAAATAAATATGAGTGTAACGGCGTCAGAGATGTTTACGGGGTTTGACATCTCATATCCAGTGTCAACGTGCGTGCAATAACTCAAGAGATGTTACGGGATTTTCCATCTCCTAAGGATCCGTTAAACTATCTACTATGTAGTAATATACGCTAAGTAGATAATGCCTATCAGTAATATAAAGTATCAAAATAGCGTTAAGGCGTTACCATAATCCCCCTTAACACAATTTATAATGCCATAGTCTATACAGCACCGTAAGCCCCACCGTAAACTGGTGGTTATCAGAGGGTACCCCATAGGTATACCACAAAGCATAACGTAGTGGTCGCGAATAGGATAATCAGTATGACAAGGTACATGAGGCGATACCAACTAGGATACTAGTAGTTGCATGATCCGGACTGATGTTAGGCATAGCCAGCAGCTACCCCAACACCGCGAAACAACACTCCGAAATCAAGGGGTGCACCCAAATCGCATCACAAATGTAATAGATATGGTATCGAAGAAGTGTGTCCGCTAGAGGTGGCGAACCTCAATGGCCCGGCGCGGCTCCTATTTTAGTCATGTCAGGGGTCATCCAATATCGTTCTCTTTCTTCAGTCAACGCGTTCACCAAACCATCCACTTCATTCTGGATCAACACTCCGCGTATAATAGTTATTAAAGTGGTGTTCGGTATCGACAGAGAGTATGTCCATATCCGATCCCGGTCTCTTTAATAACTACGTATTATTACACCGTTGGCTCTTTTATATTTCAAATCGATTCATAATTGATATCGAAATATCATATTCACTTCAAAAATCAAATCCATTTCAAATATCGACATAGCCATTCAAATATAAGGTTCCTTTTCAAAAATCATTTTTCGTCTCAATATCTCATTTCGATTTCAAAATCATTCCGAATTTCAATTTAGGTTGCAACTTCATTTAACCCAATTCGTATTTAAATTCAAGATTTAAACATAAACATTTCACCTTATTAACCAGCTTGAAATTTTTAGAAAATAGTTTTAAGTAGTTTAAAAGTAGTTTAAATAATTAAAATAGTTAAAAATACTTAAAATCTTTAAAATGGATTTAAAATAGATAAATTAGTTTAAAATAATTTAAATTAGGTTAAGTAGATTAAAAATAGATTAAAATAGTTTAAGTATTCAAAATGGTTTATATAACAGAGTAATTTGGAAAACAAATTAAAACAGCTTCAAAACCAATCCATTTCAATTATAACTTCCCAATTCAAATAAATTTCAATTTCCAATTTACCGATCCAATTTCGATTTCAATTCAAATCAATGTCAACTTTGACTTCAAATTTATTCAATTTTACATTCACCTTCAACTTATTCAATTCCAATGTATATCGATTTTTTGCTTGATTTTTCAAAATATCAATTTTTAACACTTAACAAAATTTTCCTTCAATATTCAAATTTAAATCCCACTTACAAATATGATTCAATTTCAAGCTCAATTTTAAATATCATTTTATATCGCTTTTACTTAGTAATATTCAAAGCTCGAATTTAATGTTCAATCTTTAAAACAAATAAATTTCCGACATTCAATCATATCCAAATTTTAAATCTCAAAGTCTTCACTTAAATTTATTCAACAATTTCTTTTAACCAAAATTTTATTTCAACATTCCAAACTCAATTTTTCGATAAATTCGATTTCTATAAATTGATTTCTATTTATCACTTTTAAATCAAAACATTTAAATAAATTTCAAATCGACAATTTCAAAATTTATTAATTTAGCCAATTCGGTGTCCGTATATAATTTTCTATCCTATGGTCAAATAATTATTTATTTCAATTAAATGTCAGGGATGAATATATATTACTTAAATCAAATCACAGTGTCATATGTATGCATAACAGTATATATAAGCAAATAAACATCCAAACATTTAAATATCAACCAATAGCATCCATCAAAATACATCATCCAATAGACAATATAATTCATGGCAGTTTCATAGTTATCAATGTCAGGTAATTTAATCGCAATTCAATTTCAATTTCAATTTAACTGTCAATTTAATTCCAACGGTTAATTCAAATGACAATCTATATGGCAATTAAATTTATCAAACAACGACAAATAAAAATCATAACACTTCATAATATCCAATTTAACTAGCATAAAGATATTTAGTACGTTGTGAGCGTTATAAAACACTCACCTTGATTTTACGATTTTAAATCAAATCGTACGACGTTCGATTTAACTCAAAATTTTCTCTATCTCCAAATGATTCCAATCCAATTCCAAAGCGTAGTGCTCGACGAAACGAAGACAATGCAACTTGTTTCGTCACAATCCGACCTCGCATCAACAAGATATCGTATTTTAAAGTTTACACGCATCATAATATAAATAGATTTTCAAATTCAATTATTATTTTACCCAAACTCAATCGTGGCCGTCCATCCCTATGCTAGATCCGGCCGCACGCGTTCTCCCTCCCTCACGTTTGCGTGAAACTTCCAGGTAACCCATAGCACGATCGCATCCTTCCAAGTCGCGACAAATACGAGCATCTCCTCATCGATCAGGATACACCACTTCGAAGCCCACTGCGAGCTCGACTTTCGGCCAGAGACCCACTGAACTCGGCTGCCTATTTGGCTCGAACAACGTGAACGAACGGCGCGACCTTGAGGAGCAATTGCCGTTGATTCGTGCATCGAAACCCGATCATAACCGTTGGATAGGTAGCTCTCGACGAGTACTTCGACTTTCCAGTTGATGATTTTATCTAACGATCTACAGATGTGAAGAAAAATGAGGAGGAAGGAGGGAGCGTATCGGCCATTGGCTCCATTCACTGGCGGCTAGGGTTTTCTTTTTCCTTTTTTTGGTGAATAAAAGGCTATTTATAGGAAACGACGAACTCTAATCATCCGGCTCTTCCAAACTCCGAATTTTGCACGGTGACCGATGTTTCTAAGGTTTATCCCGCGTTCCGGACACAATGGAACAGGTTTCGAAAGCTAATTCGATCGTCTGCGCGAGATACGGCAATAAACGATCAATTTAAAATTAAATCGATTAGACCGATTTCTATGCGTTTTGGCTCGCTCCGGACAAACGGTAAATCCGATTGACTTGAAATTTAAAATCTTACAATAATATCATATTACGGATCCGATGAAACTGGTTTCGTCGAAATCCGAGACTGTTTGAAAAATGGCTATTTTAACTCGCCAAATTAATATTAAAACAATTTCGATGCGTTTCGAGCTGCCACGGTCAAACGACAACTCCGATTGCTATGAAAATTGAAATCCGATAATAACTAACTATTATGGATCCAATGGAACTAGTTTCGTCCCATTCTGAGACTGTTTGAAAATTGGCTATTTTCAGTCGCTAATTAAATATTAAAATATTCAATTTTCACAAATTTACTTTTAATTCGATTTTGAAAGTTCTACAACATCATTATAACTTTAATATGATAAAATAAAATTTTACAAATCATTTTTAATCATATTAAACCCGTTATTTAATTTATCCAATAAATTCCAATTTTAAAATCTTATTAACTCTATTAAAATCTAAATATAACTTACATTCACTTTGGAAACCAATTTGAATCATATTCAATCAAATTTGAATTATTCACTCTATTTTTATATATTAAATTTCAATATCAAATTAATCGTATCAAATTCGGAATTTAATTATTCAACATTTGTAATATTAAATTTAAACAAATTTGATTATTCTTAAATCACTATCTTTTGAAATATTCAAAACGAACTTATAAAATTTAACTAATTCAAATTATAGAACAACCATTTTCATTAAAACAGTTATTTAATTAATTCAATAAATTCCAAATATTAAATCTAAACTATTTAATTGTTCAATATTTGACGGATTTCAATATTGGATTTTTAAATAAAATTTCATTATCAGTCGATTTACTATATTACATCAAATGAACTCTGCATTATTATTTAACTACGGTTAGAGATAATTCACTCAACTAATATATAAACTTCCATTTCAATTGCAATTGGTTCACAAATTTAATTCGACTAACTAAATGAATATGTAACTTAAATAATTATCACCGTTAACTTTTTATTACTTATAAATTTATTATTTACAACAAGTGCCACAATTACCTTTGACTACATATTATTTCAATTGATTTGGGATTTCATTCAATTCATAAATAATTAACTTAGATAATATTTTGTTGCATTTCATTCTAGTTATTATTATTCCAACGACTTATAATTTTTTTCTAACACTAAAATCACGAAAACTTATTAAATTAGCTAATTTAATTATCGAAAATTTACGAGTCGTTACACACTCCCAAAATCAATAATGCACCTAATCAAACCATAAAGTAATAGAATGGTATCGAAGAAGCATGCTCGATCGTAGGTGCGACCTCACTTGGCCCGGAATGGTTCCTGTTTCAGTCACATCAAGCTGACTCGAGGGAGTCAGGGCTGCATTCATACCTCATACAGACGTTCGCCAAACCATCCTACTTCGTTCTGTATTCTCCACTATGTGCATAGTTGTTAAAATGGTTTTCGATATTGGCAGAGAGTATGACAATATCCGATCCCGACCTCTTTAACAACCAAACGCTTATTTCACAACGTGGTCATTTTTATTTCAAACAGTTCATACTTCATATCAAAATATCATATTCATTTCAAAATCATATCACTTTGAAATCATATTCACTTTTGAAATCATATCTCTTTCGAAATCATATTCATTTTCAAAATCATAACCACAAAATAGTTTAAACCATCATATCAAAATATTCACATTTAAATCCATTAAATCTAAATCATAACAGTTCCAACTTAAAATAAATATTGAAATAGTTTATATATATTAAAATAGTTATAAATTAAATAGATTTAAAAAAATAGGTTATAGATTAAAATAGTTTATGTGTTAAACATAGTTTATATCAAAAATAATTTCAAATTAGAATTGTTTTCCCAATTTCACAATCAATTCAAAACAACTTTAGTTCCAAAAAAATTCTATTTAAATCAATCTCAGTTCGACCATTTCAATTAAAAAGGTTAAAGGTTCCATCCAAATTCTCATTCATTTTTAGTTTATATTGGTTTTAAATCCAGGTTTGAACTACCACTTTAAATTCAATAGGTTAAAGTTTAAATATTCAAACATTTACTATAACTCAATTTGATAAATTTCATTTATATTCAAAATTCAACTTTAGTTTTATTTAAATTTGAAAATATTCACTTAATCATTTTTTATACCCTTTAAATAAATCTCAAATTACAAAATTAAATCAAATTCAAAATTTTATATCTAACTTCAATTATATTTATTTTTTGAAAATATTCACTTAATCACCTTTTTAATAACCAATTAAGTAAATTCTCAAATTACAAATTTAAATCAAAATTAAATATTCAATTTCAATTTTATTTAAATTTGAAAATATTCAATTAATCACCTTTAATCGAAATCAAGTTATCAAGTTATAAAATCATATTTTTAAATCCCAAAATCAATAAGTTCAAATCAATTCTTATTTAAATTCAATTCTTAAACAAATTAAATTACAAGTCCACTTTAACTTATATTTCCAACGTTTATTTATTTAAATTACTAAAAAATCTATTTTAAAATATTAATATAAATTGTAAATAAATATTTAAGACATACTATATATATTAGTTAAATTAAATTCTTATTATATTAATTATTATTAAATTAAAATTTATTATTATAAAATCTATTTTAAACCTTGTTTTATGTATTTTAAAAATAATAAAGTTATATGTAAAATTATATAGTTTAAATTTTAAAACTTAACTTATAATTTTAAAATTTCCATAATATATAATTTTAAAAACTAAAATTTTCACATATTAAAATAAATATTTATAATTTTAAAAATCCAAATGTATTAAAATCCATGTATTTCCTTTTAAAAATTCATGAAATTATTTAAAAATAGACCAACGGTGTCTGTATATAGTTTTCTATCCTATGGTCACGTGATACAGATATTTATCATTTCAGTCCGCAATAATTGAATATCACGCGCATATATCATTTCAACTCGCAATCCCACAATTTCAAATTCTATAAATCTCTTGGGTTTATCATTTCAATCCATAACGACTTTCCCTAATATATAAGATCGTCCGGGTATGTATACTTTCATTCATCATTTCATGTGAATTAAATTTAGTAAATATAAGAGTGTTAATCGTGAGTGATCGCTCATCTATCATGGCTAGAGAAATAACAAGAACGAAGAAGGTAACATGGATACGCACACGGAACAACAACAAGCCAAAGAGCAGCTGCGATAAGTTCCGGACAACAAACACAAGGCAAATAACTGGACAACGACAAGGTATATAACTTAAATTCGAATTTGATGAAAACAATATATATATATATATATATATATATATATATATATATATCTTTGTGTGTGTGTGTGATGCATATATATACACCTCTTTCATGCCTTTTATAGAGTGATAATGAAACAACATTAGGAACCTTGCTCCATTCTGGTTGTTAGTCATGGTTGAGTGGTGTTGAATGATTACATTCTCGAGACATCATCTAAAAGAAGATGATCGGAATCAATAACTTATTGAACCCAAATAGAAGGAAAATAATATTGTTTCAGGATTTTTGTATGGGCTATACAAGAACAACTATACAAGTGAAAATGATATTTTATACAGATTATATGACTTGATACCTGTAGAAGGAAAATAATATCGTATGACTATCGGGATTGTTCTAAAGAAGGAGAGATGGCTATAGGGAAAAACTGTCGTGCTGGGGTTGACAAATCGGGTTTTGGGTGGCTATGCGGGCTAGAGGGGAGGCGGTTGCTAAGGGCGGAGGCTGAGCTACTGTATGGCTGGCGATGAGGCGGAGAAAATGGCGTTCGGTTGTGGTTTGGGAAGGCGGAGGAGGGTTGTCGAGTGGAGGATGGTTGTGCATACGTGTGACGACCCGCCTCCTCGACCCTCAGAAATCAACACTAATACGTCTACAGTATTCACGAGCCGTAAATCTAAGTGCCGAGAAGGCAGATTATCAGGGGTATAAAAGAAAATAAAGAAAGAAGATAACATAATAATAGAATCTCGTATCGCATTCAACATTTTAATTACACATAAATGATAAGAGTCAAATACAAGTCCAGCTGGTAGTTATAACCGGCTATCCGTATATATGTTGGGAAATACATACTACATGACACAGCGAAAAATGGGTAGATACCTACATAAGGTACTTCAGATTTATAGCTCCAAAGGTCAGTCATAGGACTGGTGTGAGAACTCAAAGTATGATGTTTTGAAAACAAAAAGTTATCTCATAAGACCACGCCGCACATAAACACGGAATGGGTTTTTACCTTATGATAACCAAAAGTTTTATTATGCAAAATATAAGGATATTATTTTTAATGACATTATTTGAAAACATTTTCAAATAAAGTTATTAATCTTAGCCAAAATGGTTACCCATATAGCAATTCGAGGCTATTCATTACGCCAATACAAACAAAACCGCAATTTCTTATTGGAGAGAGGGTTTCCATACAAATGACTAGGTGAAGGGACTACCTTCCGATAGGTACACCTCTAGATGGATGTCCCGAGGAACCATCACAAAGCTCCTCTACCAACACAAGACCGGCCTATCTTTATAACTAGATAGTACCGAATATGTCAACCCTCGGTCGTTACCGACCTTTATCTGAGAGCTCTATTCGCATACATCCACATTGATTTACACCCCGAACGTCATAGCGGAAAGAAATATATCGAGAAGGGGATAATCATACCCTAATTGGGAATGACCTACTTAGCCTTACCGCATCTAACCCTGTTTAGGTCACATCTTTGAATGTCACATTGTCATTTCCGTTGACTACTAATTGCCTTCCACAAGAATACGACCCTTAAGCTCGTACATCTCAAGGAGGGTGTTAAGCTAAGAGAAGTTTCCTTCTCCGCCACCACTGATGAACGTTTGTAAAAACCAATGTACGTAATTTTAGAAATGCAATGTCAGACAAACGTCCATACAGGTTGTCTAGGAACAGGACAAACCGAAGCACTTTTCTCGGCAATTACTAGACGAGAAGTCCTTGTGGTTTTAAGGTTTTTTCATAACAAAGAGACCACCACTACAATATAGTGAATCGGGAGTTTATCCCCAATTAATCAACAAGTAGTCCCTCGTTATTATTCGTCTCAATATCTCCATCTTTAAACATCTTCAATCTTCAAACACGTAAATTGGTTCGAAGTGGTCTTCGGATAGGAGTTACCCAAATTCGACCCTGGTTCCTTCGAAATCCAATCATCGATAAAAATGATGTAGTTATGTGATTGTTTTTGGATTCATTCATTTCCTTTACCAAAATATTTTCGAGAGATATATATTTTTAAAATATTATTTTAGTGAATACGGAATCATTTAAACCTCTCTATTGAATATTTCTCCAATCACTTTTAAAGTGTATTTTTTGAGAAAATATGATTATAGAAATCATTCTACTTTTATTCAAAATTAACTTCCATTTTCAACGAGTGTTTTGGGCGGAATAACAGTGAGATCATCTTTTAAATTCCACGAACAAGACAATTTCCCTCTTCGGATTTTAATAACGAACATAAGGAGATTATTTCAATAAAATCCAAGTTGAGCATCCAGACTTTCCTTTCAATATGTTCCACCTCTCGCCTAAAAGAGAAAATCGAGGCCAGGTTAGTTCAGGGCACTGGTTGCTCCATCCCTAACCTTAGTTACATACCTTATTTCCACTTTTAGATCTTACAGGTGGGACAAATGTACTAGTCGTTTCCGCATACTCATTTTCTCTTTTTAAATCACTTAACTATTTGTTTAACCAGCTTTGAAATAACGTTAAACTGGTTCAAATTTCTTTTAAAAAGCTTTATTATTTAATTAAAAACATTTACCACAGATTTGCAAAAGAATTCTTAAGTTTCAACATTTATTTCAAAAGTTATTGAAAAGCGTTGCGAAAAGTGTTACAAATTGTGTTAGAAAAAGTGCTTCAAATGCTATATTCTTCAAAACGACTTTTATCTCATCTAGAAAACAACATTTTTAACTTAAGTCGCTTTTAAAACATTTTAAAAGATTTTTAGAATTTATTTCATATTTTTAAAATGATTATTTTATCAATTTCTAACTTTGGTCATTTTAGTGTAAAAACTAGATTTTTCTTGAAAATTGATTTTGCCATATTTCAAAATATGCAAGAAGAAATCTTGATTTCCTTTTTTTATATGAAAGATATGGATATAAGAATTTGGAAAATTCACAATTTGAAGAATTCTGATCTATGTTCCACTTCGTATGTTCATTTGAACTTTTGACGCGAAAACACGAACTACCGTTACGCGACACATCAAATTTTTGGCGTATTTCGAGATTCATATCCAAACTTTTCCGAGACAAATTTAAACACTTAGTAATCATTTCTAAAGCATTTTCAAATATTTTTCAAGGTATAAATGATTCCATGTCACATTTCGTTTCTTTTGAAAAGTGATTTCCATGTGATTATATGTCGTGTAAATTCGTGACTTGTTTCAACATATATTTTCAATATACAACTAGTAAACCTCCAAAACGAAGTTTATAATCATTTTAACATATCCTGCCATGTCATATAAACTTGCTAATTAATTTAACAACTTTTTTATTACAATGTCATATGATTGTCATTTATGTACATATTTGCTTACTAACTTTTGCAAATGACTTAAAGGTGGTTGCTTTCTTTTTCAAACATTTATCAACATCATTATCAACATCCAAACAACATTTATTACTTACAAAACATCATATAATCATTTTATACTTAACAATTTAGAGTTCTCACCTTTTGTCGCTTTCAAACTAGTTTTAAACTTTTCTAACCTTGCTAAACTTTTCTTTAAGCTCTTTATAACTTGCTAAACTTCCGCGTACTTGCCTTAGGAGGCCACGACCACGCTTGAAAGGAAAATTGTGCTCGGCGAAATGGAGGAAGGGGCGTGAGCAATAGAAGGGGAGAGGAGGAGTTTTGAAGTGGTTCGGACGGAGTTTTGTTGATATTTTTTCTTTGTTTTATTTTTGAAAATATTTTGGCATAACTTTGTTAAAGTTGGAAGCCATTAAAATAGTGGGAAGAAGCTTGAAATTTTGAGAAGAAGAAGTGTGGAAGGAAGTGAGAAAGTGGGTGTGTATTTATAGAAAAATCTTTGGATAAAAATATTATATTTGCAAAAGATCAAAATACAATTTACTTACTTTTAAAGTAATCTTATTTTTCAATACTTAATATCACCTTTCAAATCTTTACATGTCCTTATCATTTAAGGAGTAAGAAAACACAAAGTAATAATGATGTTTCTTTTGATTTGACATGTTTTGTTTTTATTAGTTTACTTTTTATAATTATATTCTACGAAAAATCTAGAAAAAAAGAACAGAGAGAAGAAATTAAAAAAATAAAACAGATGAAAACCAATCAAAAATAACAATAAACATACTATAAATAGTAACCGATGCTATAAAATTAAGTATAACAAAGTTAATATAGTTGTATTATAATAGTGTTGAACTTATTTGACAGAACAATGATAAAAAACATACAGCAAAAAATAGCTGCTAAAAAAACAACTGAAGACAATTGCAAAAAAGTAGAAGATCGAACAAAAACAGTGAAAAAATAATTCAGAAGCAAATTCAAATAGAAACTCAAAATATAATTCAACGGGTAAATGATACTATAAAATTATGAAAGTGATACTAACATCATATTATTAAATGTATTCAAATAGTATCAAAAATGTTAAACAGGAAAAAGCTCAAAAAGAAAAGAGAAAACAAATTCCAAATGAAGAATCTAAAGTGGAACAAATCAATTCGGTAAAGTTACAAATACCATTACTTTATAACATGTTAGATATTGCGAAAATGATACCTACAGTTTGTGTGGTAGAAGACAAGGCTTTGTAGTTTTAAAAATAGTTTTCATCACCATTTATTATAAAACTGATACCAATATATTGGAAAAGTGATACCGACTTCCTGTTTGATTTAAGTTGGTGCTTTATAATTGAAGAAATTATTTTCACCAGTATATATAATAAAACTGATACCAACATACTGTAAAACGGGTACCCATTGTCTGTTTGTGTGGAGCTGATGCCTTGTCATTAAGAAATTATTTTTCCATCTATTTGTAGCAAAACTGATACCAATACCTTACACAAATGATACTCACTTTATATTTGTTTGAAGTTGATACTTTTAGTTTTACAAATTATTTTTACCGTAGTTTGTTATAAAACTGGTATAGATATAAACCAAAAATGATACCTCCATTTTGTTTGTTTGAAGTTATTGTTTTGGAATTTTGAAATTATTTTAACCGTACTTTTTAACAAACTGATACCTATATGTATTAAAAATGATACTCGCTATTTGTTTTGAGTTGAATTGATAACTAATAATTTTATAAACTGTTTTCCAAATCATTTGTTGCAAAACTGGTACAGATATCTTGGGAAAATGATACAAATAATCAATTTGTTTGAATTTTTTTACTTTGTGCCTTGGTAAGTTGTTTTCATTGTACTTTTTATAAAATCTTATACCATTATAAATCAAGAATGATACCTAAAGTTTGTATGCTTGAATGTATTAGTTTGGAATTTTAAAAATTATTTCAAATATCATGTTTATGAAACCTGATACCTATATCTAAGAAAAATGATTTTCACTGATTATCTTAAATAGAGTTGATGCGTTTTTAATTTTAATATAATTTTTAATATATTTCGTAGCAAAAATGATACCACTACATTGCAAAAATGACACTAGTACTATATTTGGTTGAAATTTGTACTTCGTACTTTTTTGAATTGTTATCACTACGTTACGTTTAAAAACTGATACCATTATAAATAAAAACTGATAACTAAATTTTATATGTTTGAGTTAAATGATTTGGAGTTTTCAAAAATATTTCAAATGTCATTTTTGTGAAAACTGACATCAGTGTTCAACAAAAATGATATCTACTAGCTATTTTGAGTTGAGTTTATGTCTTTCTAATTTTTTTTGAAACATGTAATTTATTAACAAACAGAAAATGCATATATATTTACATAATAGGGCTTGTTAAAACCTTCCACCCCCTAATCTAAATGGGTACCTTGTCAGGAAAAGAGTACATATTATGTTCATATATTAACATTACAACAGAACCCAACAGTATCAGAAACCCAGTTGTCAAATAGATGAAGGAGTAAAAAAATGAAGAAACACTCAACCATTCGTACGAGCAATATGGGTCGACAAACAAACATGGAAACAAAACAAAAAACAAACAAAACTAAACACCACGCATGGCAGAAGAGTAACAAATGAAACACGAAACATCACAACCACGGGACTTAGATCAAAATTTGAAACGAATCTTCTGGAGGGAGACACGCTTCATTTACTTTACCAAACTCGAAAATCCAGAGAAGAGAATAGTTAGAAAAGTCCAATCGAAGAGTAAAGCATATCTGAGTTCAGGGCGGTTGAAAATCAAAGCTTGGAGCAATTGTAATCCTAAAATTTAGCACGATAGGTTCTGAATCCCTACTAACTTACTTCGAAACCAATCTAGATTGAATTAGATTTTTACATTCTTGAACTATCATCATGATTCTCAGTTGAAATCATGGAAGTAAAGGCAATATTCATAAGATGATTAATAATCGTATAGTTCTTTTATTGCTGACAATGTATTTCTAGAATTTGTGAAATATCAGATGAATTTCCGATGTTGATATTTAGCTTTTGCATTATAACTTTTAAAATTTGTCTTGAGTAGCTGCAATTAAAAAACAAGTGTTCCCTGTCTTCGAAATGATTTGAGCAGAAAACACAAGACCTATCAATATTATTGTTCCATATGAAAATTCTTTCTTTTATATTCAATCAGTTTAGCTTAACTAACAGAGTGCAAGTGGACATTTTAGGGGCACGGTAATGATCCCAAATTACACTGATTCAGTTGAATTCTTCATATTTGACTCTAATGTGATTCCGGGATGAACTCAAACTAAACTGACAATTACTGTTTGGCAACCAGAACCTGTAATCATGATGCATTTGGTTGTGAAATTTTATGTTATACACAGTAGTCTGCATTTGAGTAGGAACACACTCAAGATTATCTTTCCAATTATTATTCGAAATCAGAGTAGAAACCCATCTATTGCCACTGCCACTGACAAAGCATTCCATCCTAATTTATTAATCAAAGAGTATCCATTAAGCCATGGATCATACCGTATATTAGTGCTAGCACCGTTAATAATTTTCCCATCCATTAATCCTTTACACCATTGTCTAGCTCTAAGCATTAAGTTCCAAGTACATGATGCATTGTTGTTCATTTTAGCAGTCCAAAAATTTGTTTTGCTATAATATTTACTGTATATCCATTTGGCCTATAGAGTATCACCACTTATGAAGTTCTAGACTGATTTGATAGCAAATGCTTTAGCAATTTCCTCTAATTTTCAAATACCAAGTCCACCTTCACTTTCGGTTTTACAAACATCATCCCAACACATCTTATGTGCTTTAGATTTTCAAATAAAATTAGCACAAAGAGTACTAATTCTCTGTATCATAGACATAGGTAATTGGGAAAGCTGCATCCAGAATTGAATCAAAGGTTGAATGATAGTTTTAATTAACTCAAATTTGCCACTAATTGTGAGTAATTTGTTGTGCCAATGATTGAATTTTTTTATTTTGTCATTTAGACTTCCAAAATCCCTTGCTTTAAGTTTGTTATTTGATATTGGGATACCTAATTATGTTACTGGAAGACTGCCTATACTGATATTCAAAATCAGGGCATTCTATGGTTTATTGGTAGCACTTTTGCTAAAAAATAGCATCGACTTATTTTCACTTAGACCCAGCCCAATTAAACAATTCAAAACCTGAAAAGTTTGTAGAATGCATTCTGCGTTCTTTATAGTTGCTTTACCCAAAATTAAAATGTCATCTGCGTACAACAAATAGGTAATTATAGGATTAATTTTGTAAATTGGAGTGAGATTACCTTTCAAGTACTCCCCATTAAGAATAATAGTGAGAAACTCCATGGCCATAGAAAATAGATATGGAAAGAGAGGGTCTCCTTGTCGTAAACCGTAGAGCTTTCGATAAAACCAAAAGAAGATCCATCTATAAGCACCAAAAATGAAGGAGTCGAAATGCACTCATAAATGAGATTAGCAAACATCAGAGGGAAACCCATGGAAATCAGCATATAATGAATAAAATCTCTATATATTTTATCATAGGCTTTATGTAGATAAATTTTCAAGAAAAAATTGTTATAATGTTTCTACTAAATCCTCTCACCATTTCATATGCAAGTAATGAATTTTTGGTGATTATTCGCCCAGGAATGAAAGCATTCTAATTATATGAAAAAAGGTCATTCATATAAGGTTTTAGTCGATTGCAAAGAAGGTTGGCTAAAATCTTATAGATGACATTGCAGAGGGATATATGCCTAAAATCAGTCATTTCAACCGCAACTAGTTTTTTAGGAATCAAGCATATAAATGTATGGTTGATTTCTCTAATTGTTTTACCAGATTAAAAAATACCATTCATCGCATTCCATATATCATTTTTGAGAAAACCCCAATGTACTTTGTAGAATTTTGAGTTGATTCCATCAGGACCTGGGGTGCTATTGACATTGATTTGAAATATGGCAGACTTGATTTCTTCTAACTGAAAGGGCTTACTTAAGCTGATTCTTGCATTTTCGGTTAGAATTTTTTTACAAGTTCCGTCTGGAAATTGATTATTAGCTTGAGTAACTGAAAACAGAATAGAGAAATATTTAATTGATTCATTAGCAATTTTTTCTGATGTTAATGACCATGTTCCATCTGAATTAAAAGTGCAATTACTTCTTTGACTCGGATTTCGAACACTGATTTTGCTGTAAAAGAAGTTTGTTGGCCTGTCTCCGCTAACCAGCCAGTTTAACTTCATTTTTTGCTCATTTTCAATAGCCATCATCTCCACGATACAATGCATATGATCATTTTTTGGAGAGTATTGTTCAATAGGGCTATCATTCAATGGGTTTTGCAGTAGTTGTTCATATAATTCGTTTTCCTCTTCTTTTGTCTGATTGATCACTGTTTGCATGCTTCATTTAGTGCTTAACCATTCCTTCATTGTAGATTTCGTAGATTTCAGTCTGCATAGGAGTATATGAAGGTGATTGAAAAATTCCTACAACAAAGCATTGTGAAGAGAAGAGAAATATCCAGATTGAAGATGCCATGAGTTATTATATCTGAAAGTTATATTATTCTTTTTCCCATTCTTTATCATAAGATTAACATAGATAGGGAAATGATCACTAAGAGAGTGATTACCAAAATTAATACCAAATTGATAAAATAAATCCTTCCATAAAGAGTTGATGAAAACATGATCAATCTTGCTGTGAATTGAGAAATATTTCCCCCTCTCCAAGTAAAATAATTACCACTACAAGCAGGTTCAATAAGTTTAGACGTCGTAATATAGTCTATAAAATCCTTATTAATTCTCTCTTCGGAAGAGAGGATAGAGGTAAAACCCCCTGCCACTATCCATGGAAAATTAAATAATTTAGATTGCTCGGCGAGATAATTCCACAGCTCAACTCGTCTATATTCATCATTAAAGGCATAGACTGTTGTGCATAGGATACTGACACCGCTAGCATTATGAAGTATGTAGGATATAAATTGATCGTTATAATGAAGAATAATGTTCGACCATTGGGAAGAATCCACAGTATTAAAATTCTACTTTATTGACCATTTAAAATATTATGTGAATGCCACCAGTTGTTATGAACTTTAAGCATGAAACTCCCAATATTAACAGTAGAGAGCTTGTTTTCAAGTATGCCTAAAAAAGAAAATCTGTTAGAATTTAACAAATGCAAAATTTCCACCTTTTTAGTTGAGGCATTCATGCCTCAGATGTTCCAAAAGAGGAACTCCATCTAGACGTTATTATTTTAAATGCTACTATCAGTCGGGGATGTAGCAGACCCTACTGTCTTTGGTTTTTTGGATTTTTTATTTTTTTCCTTTCAATTGCGAAACTAACATGTTTGATGCAGGGTTTCAATAACATCTAAAGAGGGGGTAGCTGTAAATTCGAACGGAGCTTCTTCCGGTCTAACTTTTCAAGTGGGCTTAGCTCTAGAGACATTATAAGATTCTAAATGTTAGGGTTCCTTTGCATTGATAGAATTGGAACTTGTAATGAGTCTGACAGAACTGAAGATTCATTAGTGTGTAGGGTATCCGAGTGCCTGAAAATAAAACAATTTGTGCAAGTAGATAGTTTCCATTCATAAGCCACCTCTTGCCAAATGATTTCATCTGCCTCTGAAAGAATAGGAATCCCATTAGGGAACTCAAAGTATTTTTGATTTCTATTAAAACCCTATCATACGCAATCTTAATATTACCTTCTGTGACTTTATCCAACTTGATAGGAGATCCAAGTACCGAGGTAATACGACAAATCCTCTCTTCCGTCCAATAATCTAAAGGTAGATTCGAAAAACGACCCAAATTGGAATAAAGTGGAGTAGTTCTTTGTTAAATTTCATCCCTAATGACCATCTTTTCATTATCATAAGTTTTTTATTGTAGTAGTAGGGGCCTTCTTTTAAGATTCTATCATAATCTTTCTTATTGTTAAATTTAATAACATAGAATTCATTCTCCTTAGAATAAATAGAAAAATCCTCAATGGGTGTCCATACTCTAGTAATGTAATCTCTGGAATAAGGATAATTGGTTTAGGATCAACCATAAATTATTACTATGACATTGTCCCACTGTTTTCTTGCCGTCTGAACAATCTTAGCAGACATTTTGGCACACAGCATTGATTTAAATTCACGGGGCTGATAAAATTTAAGCGGAATAGAGATTTGAATATTATTACCTTTGACAACTTCATTCCACTCCCGGCTCAACGTGGTGGAAAAGTTCCATTTGTTGGTAGAAGATCCATTCTCAGTTTGCATAGGGCGATCTATGTTAGGGCTGGATTGGTCAATGTTCTGATGCACATCTGTAGGGTGGGGGGATGCAATATCTTCTTCTGAAAAAGGTTAGAGGAATAATTATTTGAACTAGGATTCAGCATAACCTTGGTTTGTCTCTTCCATTTTTTTGATACTGGTGTGAAGCCATCATCAGACTTTGGATGGGGAATCGGATTCGCCACTGGAGGAAATCCAGGCGAGTGAGCTAACGAGGAGGGTGGCGGATCCGGAGGAGAGGAGGACACATGGTTGGCGCGGGAATGAGAGGCCATACAGAAGGCAATGCAGAGATGATGACAATTGTTATGGGTGTTCGCAAGCGGAAAATGAGGCGGAGGTTGCGATGGGAGTTGGCGGCTTGGCAACAGACTTTACTCTTTCTAACTTTGTAGAATAATTTCCACGTAATTTGTGGCACAAATGGTACCAATAACTTGCAAAAATAATACCATTAACATGTTTGTTTGAAGCTTATTCGTTTTACTTTATACATTGTTTTCACTGCATTTTATTTAAAAACAGACACCAATATAAATTAGAAATGATACCTAAATTATGTATATTTCAGGTTAATGGTTTGAAGTTTTAAAATTATTTGCACTGTCTTGTTTATGAAAATTGATACCAGTATTCAAAAAAATGATATCCACTAGATGTTTTGAGTAGAACTTATGTCTTTCTAATTTTATAAATAATTTTCCATGTAATTTGTAGAAAAAATGCTACCAATAGCTTCTAAAAATGATACCACTAACATTTTTATTTGAAGCTTGAACTTCATACTTTTATAAATTGTTTTCATTGTATTTTGTTTAAAAACTGACACCATGTTTACATCAAATATGATACCTATGGTTCATGCACTTGAAGTTATTAGTTTGGAATTTTCAAATTTATTTCAAATCTCATTTTCTGAAAACTGATACCTATGTTCAACAAAAGTGATACTTCTAAACTGCAAAAATAATATTCCTTATATATTTGCATGAAGTTGTTTCATTGCAATTAATACCCAACATATCGTTATGTTTCAATGTCATTTGTTTCACTGCCAACTTAATGCCTCTTTTTAAAACAATAGGATGATGTGATTTTGTCAATCCACGTCCTATAAGCATGAATGTCATATTTAATGGATTAGAGTAGGAAACAATTGAAGCTAAAGATACAAAGCTAGACACAACATACATATGCGACTTATAAGCAATTTTCAAGATGATAAAATTGGTATAAAAAATGGCTTTACCAAAAAACAAATAGACACATTGAAAAAGACACAATTTTACAACTTCTTCAATGTATTAAGAATAAGAATAAAGGAATGCAAGAAGCATCAATGTAATTTGCATGCTTTATACACATGCTACTCAACTTTGGTATAAAAAATGGCTTTACCAAAAAACAAATAGACACATTGAAAAAGACACAATTTTACAACTTCTTCAATGTATTAAGAATAAGAATAAAGGAATGCAAGAAGCATCAATGTAATTTGCATGCTTTATACACATGCTACTCAACTAAAACCGATCATGTTTAGAGAAGACAAAATGAAAGTAACTGCCACAGACATTAGCTTGTTTTTTGTCGACCAACGAAAGGAGTAAACGTAGAACCAACATAAAAAACGATGAGAAAAGTCATTCCAACAGAGTGCACAGAATTTGTAAGAAGAAATTTTGGCAATTGTACTTTCATTACAAAAAATGTGGTTGAAAAGAGAATAAAATAAGTGATAACAAAAAAGAAAAAGCAACATGACGAAGACCTACCATATTTAAGACTAATGGAAATACTGTTAACATTTTTCTTCCCTAACAACCAACAAAAATTGAGATAGAAAATTCAACCATTCTTGATCGATTTTGAAACAATGCAGATAGTTTCTTGACCACAAACAATAGAGAAATTTTTCAGTAAATTTGTCAAAAGATTTATCCACAAACCAAGAAACATGTCATGATGCACCATACTTCCATTGGTAAGATATGTTATTAAAAATATTATTATTTGAAACAAATATTACTTTTAATAATCATATCTAATCAGTTCTTTAATTGCTTATAGTACTGCATATATGAGAAGATGAAACTCATTCAACATGACAGTAATGTACTCATGATTTACCAAGATTTGCAAGATTGGATTTGCGAAAGCTTAAAGACATAGTAGTCAAACAATTTTTGGATGATGTAAAAGATTGTGAGGTAAGTTAAAACTCCATCTTACCTACATTAATCAATATTATTTTAACTTTTACATAGAATCAATTTTAGCACTATATCTTTTCTACTATCATTTCTGACCATACATAGTATCAGTTTTTACCTCAACCATTGTGTCAATTTCAATATTTGGTATCATTTCTGTCTCTGCATGTTATCGGTTTCAAAATGTAATATAATTTATGTCTCTTCATAGTATCAGTTTAGCTTCTATATAATATCGGTTTCAATACTTGGTGTCAATTTTGTCTCTGCGTAATATAAGTTTTGCCTCTATATAGCATATGTTTTGCTTCATCACAGTGTTAGTTATAATACACAATAATATTTGATATCATTTTTAACATTGTACGGTATCAGTTTATAAATTTGCATAGTATCAGTTTAATAACTATTGTGTTTGCTTCTATTAAAAAGTCAATTATCATTGTAAGTTATAACATAATATCATAACTTAAAACTAAAACATACCAATTATACAGGTTAAAGAAATAACTAATATTCTTCCACATGAAGAAAGACTTCTTCAAACAACATCTACAAAATAACAATTAAGCAACAAAGGAAAAGAAAATCAAGGGAAAAATGATAAATTGAAGAAACTGAACAAAATATTGGATCATTTGAAGAAGATGTAAGTATTGGAGTCTTCTAAATACACATAAAAGATTTGGAAGATAAAGTCAAAATAGAAAGAAGGAACTGGAAAAAGAAAAAGAAAAACGAGGATAGAAGCCAAGAAAGAAATTCCAAGTCAAGATTGCAAGAGAATGACGAGAGAAATTCAAATACCGAAGTACAAATATGCACATAGTAGATGAACCTAAAACAAACGAAGAGGGTAAAGAAAAAATTAAAGAGACAAATGCCGACTCTAATGTAGAAAAAGACCACACATCAATTGAAATGAATGAAGATACATGTTTAGAGATGAAACCCAAAATGCAGAAAACATATCTGCAACTGAAAAGAATGAAGAAAAGAGTAAAGAGGAATAAAGAGGAAAAAAAGAAAAATAAAGATAGAATTGTAGAACATGATGTAGAAAAATCATCTAAAGTAGCAACTTAGTGTATGAAAAGGTGCAGAAAGAAATAGAAAATGAATTGCTAGAAAAGGTGCAAAATGATGAAATAATTACATAACATGATATAGAAAAAGAAAATGAAATATCAAATGAAGTGCATAAAAAGATGCAGACAGAGATTGAAAACTAAGTGCAAGAAAAAGTTCAAAATGAAGAAAATGAAGCACAAAATAAATAAAGACTTGAAGAGCATGATGTAGAAAAAGCTACTGAAATACCAACGGAAGTGCATGAATAAGTGCAGATAATTACTAAAAATCATGTGGAAGGAAAAGAGTTCCAACCAAATCAAGATACACCATTGGAGATCGCAAAACAAAGTGCATACATGGTAGAAAAAAAAAATTTAATAGTTCTTCCAGCAAATAAAAAAAATGATAGAAAAATAAACAGAAGAAGCTCAAAATATGGAAGAAGATACCACTATCAAAAACCAAATTTTACCCTACCATATTTCAGTACTTGACTTCGCTCCTCCATCTTTCAAATTCTATGACAAACAAGAGTTTAAAACAACAAACTGAAAAAGATGATGAAAAGAAACCAACAAAATCTGCTGGTCAAAAAGAGAAAACAACTGTGACAAAATCAGTTGGCCGAAAAAGAAAGCAACACAAAAAAACACCTTCTGATGTGCAAAGTGTAAAAGCAAGAACAAGAAAAAGAAAACAAAGCGTCGGCTTTGACTCTGGTGTAACGACCCAGAATTTTGGTTATTTGAAATTGAAATATTTAATTATTTTTAAATATTTAAAAATTAATTTTTAACTTGAATTTCAAATATAATGATAATTGGATAAAATGATCGTTAAATTCAATACTGGAAATTGGTAAAATAATTGAATCTTGAGTTTTAAGCTTGATAAAAATAATTTCAAAGCTTATTTAATTTTTATTTATAAGAATGGAGATAATAAAAAATTTGAATTGGATTTAAAGCGATTTACTCGATTTTAAAAATATCTCGTTTGAATTAAAGTATAAAGATAGCCATCCAGGACATAACCTCGGAATTCAACGAAACTAATTCTATTAAATCCGTAATAGTGTATTTTTATCAGATTTCAAATTACGTAGCGTTTGGAGTAATTGTTTGGTCGTACGGGATAGAAAGACATTGAAATTAATATCGAAAATTTAATATTTTAATTTGGTTCAAAAAGCCACCTTCTCCATACGATCGAATTAGGACTCGAAACCTTTTCCATTGCATTCGAAATAAGGGTATAACATTATGGACGTCTACTGGCATGCCTCGATAAGAGTGTAGAATTTTAATCTGGCTTAAACAAGACATTTGAAAATTAAAATAACATTTTTAAATTGTTAAGTCAAAATAGTTGTATACCTATCATTTCACCATGCTCTTCCTTTACAAACACGCCACCATTCTCTTTCGTCCCCTCCCTCTTTTCTTCTTTTTAAAACACACAGCCGAAGAGTAAAAAAAAGAAGTAAAGAAAATTCAAAAATTCCTATCTCTAACTCTACTAAATCAAAAAAAATAGCAAACTTGTCTTAAAATTCATGTCTTGGCAAGGGCTTCAAGCTGTATCGATTTAGCAGTGTTCGACTATGGAATTGGAAAGGGGCATGAATGATAGTGGAAGCTAGGGTTTCGATCGGCTAGCATTTGGGGCTGTATTTTGTGATTTGGAGCTTGGATTTGTGGCCGTGGAGGTGAGGCGCACCTGGGGGCGAGATTTGGTGACGTACGGCGATGAATAGGGAGTCACAACATGGTCGACAACAGCATGCGAAGGCAGCAGTCGCGTTTCATAAGGCGGTGTCAAGCTCGAAGATTGTGGTACGTGTAGATGCCGTTCATCGAAAGGGAGCCGTAGCAAAAACAGTTCGACAAACGGAAGTCTCTAGCTCCGTATCACTCTAAGGACGTGCACGATAATGAGTAGGTGGTGTTTTCATGCACAAGCTGAAGCATTTAGGGAAGAAAGAGTTTAGGTGGGTCAGGCTTCTTTTTGGATTTGGGTTTATAAATAGTAATTAGAGTTGATTTAATTAAAATTGATCGATGAACTTAAAAATTAAATTTCCCTCTTATACGAGGTTTGATTGGGACAAAACTTTTTGCATTACGATCCTGATGACGAGAGCTTCGAAATGAACTAGTTTGGACATATTTAGAGACAGTCAAAATTTGGGCTAAAATCGGCCGTCGTCCGGTTTTAGTTTGACCAGTTTTAGTTCCAAAACTAAACCTCTCGGCGGTAACTGAAAAATCGATGTGAATAACTCTCACGCATTTGGATTACTGCAATTAATTTTAAATGATTAAAATTAATTTAGGACGATTTGTTGAATTTATAAATAAATATCAGTTGGATGTTATATTATTTATATTGGTATATAAATTAGTAGTTGGATATATTTCCCGCTTATTGGAGCGAATGAGACCCTATGCGCCCCGTGTAATAGCGGATGACCCTGTTTTACCGCGATATGCTGCCTTGAAGCGAGATTGGTATTTTTATGTTGTATTAACATCTGTGGTTGCAGGGAAAATAGGTTGGAGGGATCCAACTAGATTTCTCAAAAATGTTGAATTTAATTTCATATATAGTGATATATGACATATTTGAATAATCTGTGATAGATTGTAGTGTGATTTGAATTTATTGATGTTATATTAGCACTAGCCTAGATTTTATATTTTAAAAATACCATAAATATATGTTTCAAATTTGAAGGAAATTTAAAAGGAATTTTGGAAGTAAAACAATTATATAGAGTTTTGGTTCAGTTAAAAGAAAATGATTGGGTAAAATATATGGTTTGACTTTAAATTTGTACTTAACTATTTCGTGATATTGTAAATAAAGATTTTAGAATAATGTATGTAAAGGATTTTAAATAATAAATATTAAGTGATGCTTGTTTTAATATAAAAGGTTTTTAAAATCGAGATTTTAAATAGATTGGGAGAATAAAAAGGGGAATTGGGAATAAAAATAAAATTTGTAATACTAGATCTTAAATAAGATATCTAAATTATGAAATAGGAGTGAAATCGAGATTTGGTTGTTTTTAGGAATATAGTTGGGTTATTTAAGAAATTGATTTATAAATGGAACTTAAATTGGAAATCGATTTATAATGGATTTAAGTGATGAGAAACCGTTGTAGACTGGAAATATGACTATGGGATTTATAAACTGTTAACACCTCTCTTATTCACGACCTAGCAACTTATTCGACTCAACGACCTAAGGGAAAAAGCGACTTAACTATCCAAGGTATCAACGACTTAGCGACCTACAACAGGGCATGACCTAACGACTTAAAGCATAGAGCGGCTCAACATGGCACGACTCAACGACTTAAGGAGCTCCAACAACCTAGCGACTTAGCGACCTAATGACCTAACAACCTAGCAAAGTTTCAGAATTAAGCCACATGCACACTGCCTCTTCCATTAGGTCGCTCATGACCTAAGCAAGCCGAGATAACTCCTATACTACACATGCTAAGTCACTCACAACATATATCTCGTCCAGAATGGCTCCATTAAGTCACTAACGACTTATGCTACCTCAGGATCACTCTAAGGTCGCAACTCCCTAGGTCGTAACTCCCTATGACGCCACACGACCTAACTCCGAGATTCCCTTATAAATACCCCGCCTACTCCACAGTGAAGGGGGAGGATTTTCTGGAGGATTTCTGGAAGAACTTCTGGAAGGCCGAAACTCTGTTGTTTTCACGACTTCTACAACACTTCAAACGCCAAAAACACTTCAAGGAAGCTTAAGAAAAGATCAAGTTCATCCAACATGAATTCAAAGAGCTTTTCTGCATCAAAGTTCTAACTACTTGCTTTAGTGGTGTTGCAATTGAAGAATCATTGTGAAACTTGTAATCAAGTCGATAATATAAGAGATTAAGTGGACGTAGGCTTGACTTTGAGCTGAACCATTATAAAAATTGTTGTCTCTTTACTATTTCCTACTATTTTCCTACTTGCTTTGAGTTCCCGTACCAACGGGTGGTGCTTTCGCTTTATCACAAATCACACCGTGGTGTTAGCATACATTTTTCGCGTTAACATTTTTGGTGCTTTCACTGAGAATTGAACTCAGGACCTCCCGCTTACTAAACGGGTTCTCTCATCATTGCTTCACAAAGATTTATTGAAAGACTCTCCCTAAGAACCAAAAGTCTATCTGAAATTATGGCTCCTGTAAGAAAAAGTAGATCTACTAGATCTGGGAATGCTTATGACAACACCGCCACTTCTCCCGCGTCAAATCAAGTGGCTCCTAGTGTTGGAATCACAAGGGCGGAATTGGATGCTGTAGTGTCTGGGTTGTATCAACAAATGGAAGACCATAACACTTTGATGTTGAACAGGTTGAATGCTTTGCTTGGAGTTAAACAGCAACCCGAAAATAATGAAGAAACCTTTGCTGAAGATGTTCATGATTCCCAAGGGAAAAGTATTCCTCAGAGGGTAGCTGGCACAGCCGAAGGGGCACCTCCCCAAGCTGAAGGTTCGAGGCCGCAGCCAACTCTTTGTGTACGTTTGTCCAGGCAAACTTTCGAAAAAGTAGCTGATGTCTGTCCCGCGGGGCCTTTAAACGATGAGGAGTAACTCTCGGGAATGATCCGACAAATTATGAAGGAAAACATGCAAAGGGAGGAAGATGAAAGTGACTGGGGGTTTGCTCCAAGCAAGACTCCTTTTACTGAAAAGATTCTGAAGGCTAAATTTCCAAAGAAGTTTGTTCCCCCAACTATTTCAGCTTATCGGGGGACAAGCAATCCTAACCAGTTCTTATACAAGTATGACTGGCATATGACAGGTGCCAGACCAACAGATGAGATCAAGTGCAGATACTTTCCTGTATACTTGGAGGGAGTGGCCCTGCTTTGGTTCGCAAAGCTTCCAGTTCGATCCGTGGATCAGATCTCCAACCTAACTCGGAAATTCAAGATCAGTTCAGGTTATATGCTTCGAAGGCCAAGGACATAATGTCACTATCCAGCTTCGAACAAAGCCCTGGAGAATCTATCAAATCTTTCTTAAACCGCTTTAGTATAGCCTTGGCCGAAGTTGACAATGCAGAGCCTCGTATGATTCTGACTTACTTGATGCGAGCTATTGACATATCAAGTGAATTCGGAAAATGACTAAAGATAAAAGAGCCAAATTCACTTGAGAAGTTCTACAAAAAGGCCGATGAATTTATGCGCTTAGAAAGCCTTCCTGTGCCAACAAAAGTAGTTGTGACTGAACTTGAGAATAACAATGTTGCTTCTAACAGAAAGGAATCTGGTGGCCAGAAGAGGGAGAATAACGGTGGAAAAAGCAAAAGGATGCGAAGAAAGCTCGCCGCTTTAAACCTACAGATTTTACTCCCTTAACTGATACTCCAGAAAACATCTTTTTCGCAACCAAGGATGTTGTTGAATACCTCAAACCACCTGAGATGAAGCTTGGGAAAAATGTTGTGCATAATGGGAAATTTTGTCGGTTCCACAATCAACCTAGCCATGACACTAATGAATGTAGCCATTTAAAGAATTTGATTGAAGAGCTGTTGAGGCAGAATAAACTACAACAATATGTGAAGAGAAACAGAAGTTCCCCAACCTCATCTACTCAGGGGCAACAAGTTCCTGCTCATCAATCTGGCTCAGGTGAGAGGACTGCAGCGCAGGAATCTGAGAGGCCTACCATTAATGTTATCACAGGGGGTCCTCACCCAGCGGGCAGAAGTTGGGGTAAGATGGAGAGATATGTTCATGCTTTGAGATATGCCCCGGCGGAAGAAAATGTTTTTGTCCTGGAAGATGCTGAACCTTTAAAACAGCAAAGAACTTTTAACGATGACATCGTATTCCGGGCTAGGGACTCTGTTGGTGTTGAGGCTCCCACCATAGATCCTTTGGTGATATCTGCAGGCATCGGATCAGCCATTGTAAAAAGGATGCTTGTTGACTACGGTGCCTCTTGCAATGTCCTCTTCAGGAAGATATTTGATCAGATGAAAATTCTCATGGTTGATGTCCAAGCTTCCTCACAGAAAATTGTTGGGTTCACTGGAGAACCAAAACAGCCTATAGGGGCTATTGATTTATTTGTAGAGCTTGGAGAAAGGGAAAAGAAAGTGATCCGAAAACAAACTTTTGTGATTGTTGATGAATTCTCTGCTTACAATGCCTTCTTGGGTCGACCGACTCTTGCTGCATTCAAGACTATTCTCGCCCCATGGTGCCAACTATGAAGTTCCCCACTGATAATGGCGTCGGTGTTGTAAAGGATGACCAAAATTCCGGGCGGGAATGCTATCTCATAGAGTTACGGGAGACAAAGAAGAGAGAAATGGGTAAGGGTGCGGCAGCTCCGCTCCGCATCAAAGAGCCCACCTTGTAGCAATTACGAGGTGGACCCTGCACTGGTGAGCATAGTGGTGCACGAAAAGAGATTGATCCCAGAAAAACCAGTGCAGGGGAGAGTAGGGTGGTGTCGGTGGAAGTGACGATGCTAATACCTATTGACCTGAATGATCCAAACAAGGTGCTGAATATAGGTTCACAACTCGGTATGACGGTTCAAAATACGTTGATATCATTCTTGAAAGTAAACCTGGATGTATTCGCTTGGAGTCATGCCGACATGTGTGGAATATCTCCAGAAATCGCAGTGCATGCTTTGAATATTGATCCAAAATTCTCACCCGTAAAGCAGAAAAGAAGAACCCAGGGTCCTGAAAGGTCGACAACATTAAAAGAAGAAGTAGATCAGCTCATGGAAAATGGCTTCATCAGAGAATCCACTTATCCAAATTGGGTTTCTAATCCGGTGTTGGTTAAAAAAGCGAATGGAAAGTGGAGAGTATGCATTGACTTTTCAGACTTGAACAAAGCATGCCCCAAGGACTGTTTCCCGTTACCCAAGATTAATCAATTGGTGGATGGAACAGCCGGACATGAATTATTGTCTTTTATGGATGCCTACTCAGGGTATAATCAAATCATGATGCATGAAGCAGATCAGGAGGACATGAGCTTCATCACTGATGTTGGTCTTTACTGCTATAAAGTCATGCCCTTCGGACTAAAGAACGCGGGGGCAACTTATTAAAGACTTGTTAATGCCATGTTCAAATCCCAGATTGGCAAGACTATGGAAGTATATGTTGATGATAAGTTGGTGAAATCGAAGAAGGCGGTAGACCACATGTATCATTTGGCAGAAATGTTCACGGTCCTCAGAAAGTATGGGATGAAGCTAAATCCTCTGAAATGTTCATTCGGGGTAGAATCCGGAAAATTCTTGGGTTTCATTGTGAATGCTAGGGGTATCGAAGCTAATCCTGCTCAGATTACTGCTTTAAGAGAAGTCAAATCCCCTAGGACAAAGAAGGAATTGCAAAGCCTCAATGGCAAAGTCGCTGATTTGAGTCGGTTTATTTCCAGGGCCACGGATAAATGCATTCCCTTCTTTGACGCTCTGAAAAAAGGAAGAAAAAACTTTGAATGGACTCCTGAATGTCAGAAAGCTTTTGATGAACTGATTCGTCACATGGAAACGCCTCCAGTACTTTCTAAGCCCAGCAATGGTGACGATCTTTTCATATATTTACCAGTCTTATCTCACGCTCTCAGTGCAGCATTGGTACGGGAAGACGCAAAAGTTCAGCGCCGGTTTATTACATCAGCAAAAGATTCACTGGGGCAGAGATGAATTATTCAAAGCTGGAAAAGCTCGCCTATTGTCTGTTGATTGCGTCTAGAAAGTTGAGGCCATATTTCCAAGCTCATCCTATTAAAGTCCTCACTGATCAACCTCTAAAGCAAGTCCTATTTCGCCCTGAAACTTCGGGTCGTCTTCTGAAGTGGAATATTGAACTCAGCCAATACGATATCACCTACCATCCTCGAAGAGCAATCAATGGACAAGCTTTAGCAGATTTCATTGCAGAATACAAAGATAAAGGTGACAGTGAGGAAGAGGTGACTGATGGCATCCCGATCCGATGGAAATTATATGTTGGTGGCGCAAGAAATGACTATTGTTCCGGAGCTGGGGTTGTGCTTGAAACCCCCGAAGGGCGGTCATTGTGCTATGCTTTGAGATTAGAATTTCCTTCGACAAATAATGAAGCAGAATATGAAGCTCTTATTACCGGTTTGAAGATTGCTAAAGAACTTAACATCAAAGTGTTGCAGATCTTCAGTGATTCCCACCTTATTGTATGCCAAGTCAAGAAAGAGTTTCAAACTAAAGGAGGAAATTTGCCTGCTTACTTGTCAAAGGCCTGGGAGCTTCTCGATGATTTTGATCATTATACAATAAGTCATATACCCCGGGAAGAGAACATGGGATCGGTCCCTGTGGAAGTCTTGTCAGCTCCAAGTACTGATGAGATGGATATTGACTGGATTATGGCTGTATCTCAAGAGCAGGAGTCATGGATGACCCCGATCAAGGAATATCTACTCAACGGCTCCCTACCAGAAAACTCAAAAGAGCGCCAGAAGCTGTTAAGAAAAGACCCGAGATATGTAATTCAAGACGTCCAGTTGTACATATGAGGATTCTCGATGCCATTACTCCGATGTGTAACCAAGGAAGAGGCCAAGACAATTTTAGCTGAGGTGCACGGAGGAGAGTGTGGGGATCATTCAGGTGGCCAAACTCTAGCAAAGAAAATTCTCTGCTATGGGTGTTTCTGGCCAGATATTAATCGAGACACTGCTAGCTACTCCCGAAAGTGTGACAGGTGCCAGAGATTTGCAAAAATCCCAAGAGCACCATCCACCAAGCTAACACAGATGGTCAGTCCATGACCATTTGCCATTTGGAGAATAGATCTCATTGGGCCTTTACCGATTTCCAAGTCCGGAATCAAATATGCTATTATTGCGGTTGATTATTTCACTAAATGAGCTGAATCTGAACCATTGGCTACTATTACCTCTAAAAAGATGATAAACTTTGTGACTAAGAATATCATTTGCAGGTATGGTGTGCCTGAGAAGATAATCACAGACAATGGTACCCAATTCGAAAGAGAACAATTTCGATACTTTTGCAGGCGATTCAAGATCCAAAAAAGCTTCTCAGCAGTGGCTCATCCGCAGGCAAACAGTCAAGTGGAAGCAGTGAACACAATTATCAAATCAACCATCAAAAAACAGCTGGAAAAAGCAAAAGATGGTTGGGTTGATAAGCTGCCACTAGCACTTTGGGCATACAGAACTACCCACAAGACTGCGACTGGGCACACTCCATTCTCATTAGCATATGGATCAGAAGCAATGATTCTAGTGGAAATAGAGGTCTCCTCACACAGGAGAATTCATTTCAACCAAGCTGAAAATGAAAAGCAGCAACTTGAAGCGTTTGACTTGCTTGATGAAAGAAGGGAAGAGGCTAAGCTCAGAGTTGCAGCCCATCAGCAAAGGATAGCCAGGCACTTCAATTCTAAAGGTCGTCAACGCAGCTTTGAAATTGTGGATCTAGTCTTGAAAAGGGTCATGACAGCAACAAGAGTGTTTGGGCCAAACTAGGAAGGACCATATGTCATAGGGAAAAAACTTCTTGATGGCACTTTCAAACTCACAACTGTCGAAGGAGATCCAATTTCGAGAACCTGGAAAAGCAATCACTTACGTCCATATTTTACTTAGAAGCAATGCTTAAGTTTGTAAAATGATTATGGATGTATCATTCTTGTATTGATTCACACTGATTTTACAATAAATCTTGTGTTCTCTACCACTATAAAATGTCTGCCTCATTTTGATGTGCAAATATCTTAAATATGTTGCTAAAATGTCGATTTAATATTGCAGGCTATCAAAGTAAAGCTTACCTATTCAACATATTACAAGGCCAAGCAATTCCTACAAATCACTCAACAAACAAATGTCAAGCCACAAAAATTCCAGATTCAATTCCTACATAAGAAGTGCTTCTCACAAACAGTTGGTGATTCCACCGAAGGGGCACCTTCCCGAAGTAAATGTTCCAGACCCTCACTATTTAATTAAGATCGTTTGTGCAAACAAATATCCAGTTAAGTAACTTGCGTCTGCCCCGTGGATTCATTTAACAATGAAATACACTTCTCTGAAAAGAAAAAACAAACAACTTGCAAAAGAAAGAAACATGTGCTTGAAAATGATAACGAGGAATCGTTGAAGGGCAGATGGTGAAAAGACATAGGCAAGTAGACAAAAAACAGCCAAAATGGAATCTTGTCTCTCAACCAAAAAGGTTGGTGAAACCACCAAAGGGGCACCTTCCCAAAGTAAAGGCACCAGGCCCTCGCTAGTTAATTGTGATCGTTTGTGCAAACAAACATCCGGTTAGGTAGCTTGCGTATGCTCCGTAGATCCACTTAACTGTGAGATGCAACCTTCCTGGCAAACCAAAAAAAAGCCCTGTTCAGAGGCACAAACAAAAGGTCCTCTTCGGAGGCAAAAAATCTCTCTTCGGAGGCATACTTCTACTCTCAAGGGAGAAGTTCCAAATAAAGCTCTCCAACGAGGCACGCCCAAAAATGAAATGCTTCTCTCGGTAAAAAGGTTGGTAGAGCCATCAAAGGGGCACCTTTCCAAGATGAAGGCACCGTGCCCTTGCTAACAAATTGTGATCGTCCGTACAAACGAACATCCAATTAGGTAGCTTGGGTCCATCCCGTTGATCCATTTAACTATGAGAAGTAACTTTCATGCAAACAAAAAAGCCCACTTCGGAGGCATAAGCAAAAAATCCCTCTTCGGAGGCACCAAGCAAAAAAGCCCTCTTCGGAGGCACAAACCAAAAGCCATCTTTGGAGGCATAAAAAAAAGCCCTCTTCGGAGGCACAAACAAAAAAGCCCTCCAACGAGGCATGCCCAAATATGAAATGTATCTCTTGAAAAAATCGTTGGTAGAACCACCGAAAGGGCACCTTCCTGAAGTGAAGGTTTCAGGCCCTCGCTAGTTAATTGTGATCGCTTGTGTAAACAAACATCCAGTTAGGTAGCTTGCGTCTGCTCCGTGGATCCACTTAGCAATGAGATATAACTTTCTGGCAAACAAATCAAAGCCCTCTTCGGAGGCCCGCTTCACCGCGTAGGGGAATCCACTTCACAAAAGTAAAAGTGACCATCTCCGAAAGTTGAAGTGTAAAAACTTTTTCTAAAAAGAAAAAAAGAAAACTTCTCCAATACAAGGCATACTCTGCTATAGCAGAATAATACTTCCTCAAAATGGAAGAATTATTCTTCAAAGTAAGAGTATAAGTCTTCTCAAAATGGAGAAAATTGCAATGAGCAATGATATGGGGGCAATATAATATAGCTGCATTAATAAAAGCAACGCTCAAGCAACATACCACGAGCTCACTGCAATATCATACAAGTAAAATAAAGAAACTTGTGTGAAAATAAGTAATAAATGTATTTACAGATACAGACAAAAGATTGTACAAGTAAAAAGAGTCATTTTATTCCATACTATAAAAGATTTGTATACATGTGCAGGTTTCAAAAAGCGGGGGTCGGTACCCGCACAGTCTCCGGTCAATACAAATCTTTAAATACAAGCAAAAAGCAAAAAAGCAAAACAAGAAGGATAAAACCAGGCCCATTACTTCTTCCCGCCGCCTTTGGAGCCCTCGCCTGACCTAATGGTTAACTTCTTGAGTCGGCCTGAACGAGTCGGGGAAGAAGGAGAAAGAGGTGCAATTGGGTCCTCTTCCGCTTTCTCATCGCCAGCAAAAGTGCCCTTATTCTTCTTTGAAATTCCATGCTTTCCCCTCTTTTTTGAAGAAGATTCGCTGCCCGGAGTAATAAGATCAATCAGCTTTGTATCATCGGCAGTAAATTTCTCTAGGGTCCTCTCACCCTCCTCAAGCTCTCAGCTTTCTGCCCTTGTGAAGTGGTCGGGTCATCTAAGCCTTGAAGAGCTCCTATTTGTTCTTCTTACGATCCCGGTTGAGAAGCAGAAGGAGTAACTTGAAGAGGTGGAGGGGCAACAGCTGGAGGAGACGAAGCCTGTACAAGACTTATTGTTTTCACTACAGAAGAAGAAAAGTTAACATCGGTATTTCTCACAAAGAGAGGAGATAGTGGCACGTCGAGGGTTAAGTAATAAGCAAGAAGTTCAACAAGCTCGTGTGAAGCAAACGAGTAGTCCACTTGAGCTGGATCAGTATTGAAGTTACCTGGAGAGATTGGCTTTATCACGTCAATTTCAAAATCTTGGGCTTCAGTGTCTTCTTGTGCCTGAGCAGTTGTAGTTTCAGTTTCGACTTTGGCTGTAGGCAGAGAGTGGGAACTGGAGCCGATAATATCGATGTCAACTGAAGCCGAAGGACAAGTTGGGTCAGTCAAAGGTGCCTTTCCTAAATGCTCTCCTTCCGCCGCTTCGGCTCGCTCCTTGGCAAGTTGCTCTTTCCCTCTGACAAGGGAGGCACGACCCTCATCATCCAATAATAAGCCTCAAGATCCTAATCGGCGTAACCAGCGCCTCCAAGCATATCAACTGCTGCCTCCCACACTTCCGCTAGGGTAACCTCATACTTTGAGCCCAAAAATGAAAGACTTCCACGTCCCAAGACGCTATGAAGATAAAACTCGAATAGAGTGAAGCTGACGTTGGCCTTAGTTGCCCCATGTGATTGTTCAGCTGCTGCTTTTCCAGCGAGGGCCTCGTCACGCTCCTTTTCAGCCTTGGAAAGCTGGGCCTTTAACATTGCAATCTCCAAATCTTGGGAGTTAGTCTTTTCCCGCAGCTAAGCAACGTCATTGCGGTAATTTCCACGATTTTCTGTTGTGCCTCAAGTTTAGCCTCAGCATCTCGTTGAGCAGCGTGGGCATCTCTTACTTGCTTTTGAAGAACCTCTTCCTTTTGAGTATAAGAAGTGGAAGAGGTGGCCAGATCATCTTTAAGCTTCTTGACTTCGGCCTCAAGTTTCTCGTTGTAGGCAGTGATGCTCTTCATCTCTATATCATGCTGATCAAGAACTTTTTTCCATTCAGACTTATCGCTTTCCATGGTCAGCATAGCCTCGAGATTTAAGAGATTTACTCTCTGAAGCTCATCGACTAGTTTTTGCCAACCGGATATTCTTTCAATATCAAGCTTGACAGCGTCGAGATTTCTCAGCATGGCCTGCTTATCAATTGGAACCAAGTCCAGATCAAAACGCACTCCTTTTAAACACCAGTGCAGGTGGAGATTTCTCAACTTGATAAGGAGACCTATTAATGATAGCTTGAATTTCAGCTCTTTTAAGGGCAGGAGAGATGGAAGAGATGTCTAGAGAGGTAGGAGCAACGGGCACTTTAGAAACTTCGGATGAAGACTTTTCGCTAAGCTTGGCCCGCTTGCTTGAATCTTCGGCCACATGACTCTTCCCCCTAACGTCATGAGACTTTATCTTATGGGAGTCATCATCATATCGGTCGTCTCTCCTTACATAACACCCCTCATGAGCCTTCCTCTCACGATCTTTTCTAGCTGCTCTTTCCTCATCAGTCTCCCTAGGGGCAGGAAGATAGCGCCTGGGGTCATAAGAATCACGCCTCGCATAGCGCTGAAAGTCATCGTAATATAAACTGCTGCGTCCCATGGAAGAACCTGAAATTGAAGAAGAGACAAAATTTAGAAATCTTCGAAGTAAAGAGGCTAATTGCACATAATTGCCAAAAATCCTAAGTATGTGTGTGACGTGTGAACTACGCGCATCAAGCTACAAACCACTCTTTGATGAAATTGACCGCAAAACGGATGTCGCCTCGATTGCTGGAAAAACTAGCTTTGAAGTGGTGATGTCATCTTTAAAGAGCTCGTGGGAAGTCACCATAAGGTCACTCAATCCTCCAAAGATATCATCACCATCTTGCCCAACGGAATGGGTCACATCGGCAGTGCTCTCTTCAGCATGCTTTAGACTCTTCGTAGCAGAACTTTCTTTCCCAGCTCCCTCAGCTTCTCCAGCAGCCTTCCCGGAATGTTGAAGAAATTCTTCTTCTTCAATAACTGGGGGAAGTTTAGATTTTCCAGATAACCCCGCACCGTCAACGGAACTGAAGCATTTCACTAATGAAGCCTCTACAATAGGTTCCTTCAGTGCGGATTCCTTTGCGGAGGCTGGGGCATATGACGCTTCTGTTTGAGAACTGGGGGCATCACGAAACTAAATGGATCGAGAAGAGTGCAAGAGTCCGAATTGGTGCAAAAATTCGTCCTTCAGTAAAAACTTAATACTCCTCTCATCAATAGCTACAGCATTTAATCTTTCGAAAGTCGATTTGTGACTAGAATCTTTAGAGGGAGGAGGAAGTGCTGCAAAAGTAAAGAATGAAGTTAGCACTTGACGGCTCAAATTTTGAAAGGCTCAGAAATGAAGTGAACGGAGATAGGTAGTCTTACTTCCTACTCTCCAGATACCGTAGAATCCCGGAGGGCAACGGACAAAGAAGAACTGATTTAAAAACCCGTGAGTGCTCTCGGGCAGATCCATAATCAGCTTATGGTTTCTTGCACTTCTTACAAGAGTAATGGAAGGGTAATCTTTGTTCCTCCTAAATGAACACAAATAGCAGATCTCCTCGAAGCTTGGGAGATGGTTAAGCGTCCTCCTAAATAGTACGCACAAACCCATCAAAATGGCATAGCCATTAGGGTGCAACTGGAATGGAGAAATAGTTAGTCGAAGGAGGAGTGTTCTAAGAAAATCGTTGAAGGGAGGAATAGCTTCATTCAGACACATTTGACGATTGACTACAATGAAGCCAGGGGCGGCCTATCGGCAGTGTCATTTACCCCAGGAAGTAAAGCATCCGTTTCAGCAATGCCGAATTGAATACACAACTGGTTGAATGCCCGTTGGTTCAATGAAGTTGAAACTCTTTCCGGAGGATTCTCTAAAGGGTCAGCTATAGGGAAAACCTCATCGGTCTGCTCTGCTATCTCTTCTCGCGTTTGTTGAGAAGCCATTCTACACAAAGAACTGGATATTCAAATATGAAGGTGCACGTTTCCTAAAAGTGTGAAGTGTTGTGCAAAACTAATAAAGTGACAAGCAAATATAAATGGAATTAAAGTAGTTGACGTTTGTTGATTATAAAGTTTCAGGGCTTGTTATTTTAAGTCCAAGTACAGTGTTGATGCAAACAGATCAGCTTTAGTTGATTAACATAGATTTGCTTTAATACTTCACTTGAACTGGTTAATTCACAGCATTTCGTTCACACAATTCCTTTAAGTTGATTATTCTTTATCGACTAATCTGTTATTCGATGTGGGCAGTCAATGGCAGTATATTTGCCCTAGTTTTCTGCAAATGTTGTATTTAACAGGTTGTTAGCTTAGAAGTTAATACAATCTATGGAAGAGTGCAACAAGTTCAAGCAGTTCATTCTGGCAATTCATCAATCATGTTCATACGAGTTAAAGCTATGCTGCAGGTTAAATTAGGTCGTGATGATTCTTTAAGTCGTTCACTAAGTTAAGTCGTGCAATTCATGTCCAAACTGCTAAGCCCAAGCCCTTGGTCATTCGAAGCTCCTAAGTCGGCCACTTCCTAACTCTCCTTAACCCGCCAACTCCTCTTCATTCAACAACTCGCCTAACCCGATAACCCGTTAGCATCTCCACAATAAAATCCATCATCTCTCCACCGCCAAATCACCCAAGACCAATTCAAATCACCTCAGATCCATCATAGATCCAATGCACTCCTGTGTTCCCATGAATTACAACGACAACATGTCCAATGACGACCAAAGATCGATCGTAACATGATTTATGGTGAAACGTAGCACATGAAATTGGATTAGGGTCGGAAAATGGGGGATTCACGATACAGTGATGGTCGTGGTTGGATAATGATCGGATTCACTTACGTAGTGTGATGGTGGAGATGATCAACGACTGGTTAGCTTGAATTCGTCTTCGAGAGCTTGGAGAATTCTTCAATGGCGGTTTAGAGTGTTAGAGCAGGTGAAGAGAAGAAAGAACGAACTAAGCGACTTATATACAGGGGAATTGGAACTCGAATCGGCACGAACGACCTAGCTCTCTCATAAGTTACTCACGACTTAGCAACTCAGGATGGCGCGAGTTAAGAGGCATCGAAGCACACGACCTAACTCTTAGGCGTGTACTTCGAGGGGCAAGTGTTAACACCTCTCTTATTCACGACCTAGCGACTTATTCGACTCAATGACCTAAGGAAAAAAGCGACTTAACTATCCAAGGTATCAACGACTTAGCGACCTACAACAGGGCATGACCTAACGACTTAAAGCATAGAGCGGCTCAACATGGCACGACTCAACGACTTAAGGAGGTCCAGCAACCTAGCGACTTAGCTACCTAGAGACCTAGCGACCTAACAACCTAGCAAAGTTTTAGAATTAAGCCGCATGCACACTGCCTCTTCCATTAGGTCGCTCACGACCTAAGAAAGCCGAGATAACTCCTATGCTACACATGTTAAGTCACTCAAAACATATATCTCATCCAGGATGGCTCCATTAAGTCGCTAACGACTTATGCTACCTCAAGATCACTCTTAGGTCGCAACTCCCTAGGTCGCTCACGACCTATGACGCCACAACCTAACTCTGAAATTCCCCTATAAATACCCCGCCTACTCCACAGTGAAGGGGGAGGATTTTCTGGAGGATTTCTGGAAGAACTTCTGGAAGGCTGAAACTCTGCTATTTTCACGACTTCTACAACACTTCAAACGCCAAAAACACTTCAAGGAATCTTGAGATAAGATCAAGTTCATCCAATATGAATTCAAAGAGCTTTTCTGCATCAAAGTTCTAACTACTTGCTTTAGTGGTGTTGCAATTAAAGAATCATTGTGAAACTTGTAATCAAGTCGATAATAGAAGAGATTAAGTGGTCGTAGGCTTGACTTTGAGCCGAACAACTATAAAAATTGTTGTTTCTTTACTATTTCCTACTATTTTCCTGCTTGATTTTAGTTCTTATACCAACGGGTGGTGCTTTCGCTTTATCTCAACTCACACCGGGGTGTTAGCGTACATTTTTATTGTTAACATAAACAATGTATATAGATAAAGTGAAATGATTGTCATTTGATAAATTAAAGATATAAATTCATGGTAAGAATTTATATGATGAGATGGGTAAATCAGTTTGTAAAGAAATGATAGATTTTACTTTTGGAAATGTGAAAAAAGGATTAATGAAATTAGGGACATAAATCGATTGGTGATAAATCGATGGAGATTTATAAATATTAGATTGGTTATATTGGAATTGAAAAATAAATTTAATCCAGAAGTTAAGTTTGTTCTAAAAAAGAGGATTTTTAATTATTAAACTAGGTAATTTAAAAATGATTTGGCATAAAAATATTAGAAAATTAGTTATTTAAATATTTTTAAATTGTCAAAATGAATTATAAGTTTTATAAACAAATCTTGTAAAATGATTAGAATTTTACTAATAAATCAGAATTAATTATTGTTTCAAAGCTATGTAATTATTTTATTTGTTTAAAAGTATTATTTTATTATTAAATAAATTTTTGGAAAGTAATGGTATACTTTCATGGCGAAATCGGGAGGCAGAGATTGCCTACAGTTAAGTTTGATTTTCTTTGAGATAGAGACGTAATCATTGAGCTGCGAATCCATGGTTGATATCGCATGGTACTTTCCATATTTATTTTAAAAGATTTTTCAAATATTGTCGAAGGGAATGGTTTGTGAACATAGTTATCCGATAAGATAAGTATATACATTTTTGATAAAGAGATTTAATTTATTGAAATTTAAATTAAATAAGGCTTCGGGATTTCAATGGGAAATGAATCTTTGATTGAATGATTGTTTATTTGATAGTTAAATGACCGACTATCAAATCTGGACCAAAAACATAATTTTGGGAATATCTAGGAGAAATACGGAAATTATATGGTACAGTTACCATCGGAAGGTGCTATGCTGTACGTGTTTCGTTCTTCTAGGACGATGATAAGAAAATCCATCCACTAATGGTTAGGAAGCGATCTTTGATCTTATTTTCGTCTGTTTATTTCCTAAAGAACCGGGATTTAGTTTACCGGAAATATCGAATGTTGTTTCGAAGAGACCGGGATCAGATAAGTTATTCAAAAACCACTTCGATCCAACGAATGCGTTTTCGAAATGAAGATAAGAGCATGAAATCGAAGTTGGAGCATTGAAGTGCAAGGGCTAATCGCTACTAATCCTAAGAATGATTCCAAAATGGATGTAGTAGGAATAGTGCTTCCAGTTTCGTTCAGACCTAGAATATACTTGTATGGATGAATACTATCAGAACGTCGTCATTAAAGGACGATGAGCATTCCAAGTGGAATTTTTTTAAAAGGTAATCGTAGCCTCAAGCCTCGTGAACCGAAATGAATGAAAGTCAGGAAAGATGCAGCAAGGCTAAGTGGGTCACGCCCAATTAGGGCATGTTATCACCTTTCTAGATACCTTGGATATATTATTAATTATGGATATGGTGGTGCACGTAAAAAGTGCTCTCGATAAGAGTGGGAACACTCGGAGTGGTAACATATTCGGTTCTATCCAGGTTAGGAGTGGGGTCGGTCTTGTGTTGTAGGGGATCCTGGCAAGTACATTTTTCGAGACGTATACTATGATAGGTGGTACCCCAGTGTTTAGTTATTGTACGGAATCCATTCTCAAGTACGAGCCTGTATAGTTTTGATTGTGCCCAACTATGCTAAAACGTGAGATGCAAGCATTTCAGCTATTTTTTATTTATTTTCTATAGACACTATAATAATATTAGATTATTTTGATATAAAATGTTTTGGTTATCGAAGAGGAAAACCCGTCGTGTTTATGTGTGACGTGGTCTTACGAGATACCATTGTTTTTCAAAGGATTTTGATAAATTTAATAAATTCAAATTGATTGTGTTTTCTCACGCTTGTTTTCCAGACTTACTCGGATGTTATTTTATTATAATGCTTGGGTTAGACCGAGTATTATAGATTTATGTTAGGATGCTATAAAGCTCAGCAGACGAGTTGGATGACGAAGACGTATTACACGTACTTGATTATATTTCGCTGTGTATTATAGGCTGTATATTCAGCACTGGTGATGGCAAGTTATTATAATTGTCCAGTATTGAGTTGTTGATTTGTTGTACTCTGATGATGGTATATATAAATAACAGTTATAACTCTTTTTGTATAAAGACATGTTATTATTTATTATATATTGTTCCGTTGCGGTTGTGAAATTCTGTATTGTTGTTTTCTCTTTTCTTCTACCTCTTCCTTTTCTTTTCCCCTAACTATCGGTTTTTCCGGCATTCGATTTCTCGTCATATAATCCAGTGGACATATCAGTGTCAATTTTCGAGGGTCAAAAATCCCATTTGTTACATATGGTTAGAAACGAAAAAAAAACAGAAAATAAGACAAATCCCAAAAAAATAAAGATGATTAAAAAAAGTGTAGAAAAGGACTTTCCAAAGCCACTTGCAGTAATAGAACCAACGTTTTCAGAGATAGGACTAGGGCACTGCAAATGCTTGGTATATCTAACATAGAACAACAAAATGTTATCAAAACTATCTTTTCTCTGACATGAACAAAAGTAAGCTTATAAATATTTATAATAATGTTACATACTAAAATAACTTTAATTTTGATTCAAATCTTTTTTGTTAAAATGGTGAATAACGTGGGAGGACTATGACACGATCAAAGGAGGATGTGTAATAAAAAAAATCACCATGACATATTCTTGAAGAAAATTACATGGGTAGGCATGTACATAATTTTTTTCTTAAATAATACTGATATAAATCAAAATGAGTACAAAAACCAATACCTAATAACTGCTAGATTGGAATTCATGATTGGTTATTTTCTGCTACTTATAACAAAACTGATATATATATATATATATATATATATATATATATATATATATTCCAAAAATGATACCTAGCTTCTGTTTGATATAACTTGATGCTTTGTAAATTTAACTATTTAGTTAACCATTACATATGAAAAAAATAATACCAAAATAGTGCAAAACTTGTATCAAGTGGTTCTTCGATTGGAATTCATGCTTCATTATTTTATAAATTATTTTCACTGTTACGTAAAAAAAAACTGATACCTGTATATATGAAAAACTGATACTTGATTTCTATTTAATAAAAGTTGATGCTTTATAATTTTAATTATTTTTTTAAGTGTCATGTATGACCAAAATGGTACCCAAGTAATACAAAACCGATACCTAATAACTATATGTTTGTAGTTGATGCTTGCTTGCTTTCTAAATTATTTTCAATGTAATTTATATCAAACTGATACCAAAATCAAAGAAAAAATGATACCTAGTTTCTAGATCATAAAACATGAAGATTGTTAATTATAAGAAAGTATTTTGAGTACCGTGTATAATAAAACTGATACCAAATCAATGCAAAAACTAACATCTACAAGCTGTTTGATTTAAGTTGATGCTTCGTTATTTTTGTACTTTTCAATATATACAGCCACTATTAACATTACTAATATTATTTATTATTTAATATTGCTTCACCAATAACAAAAACTTACGATTTCCCTTTTTAATATAGATCATTGACTGGTATATATCCAAATGTGGGCTGGCAGAGCATAACTATGCATTCACGATCACAATGATGGTAAGTAGAACTTTAGTATGAAGTACGTAATAATTGCTTCATACATTGAATTGTAACTTATTTTTGTAATCAACATAAATGCATTGTTTGTGACCTAAATGGGGTCAGAAAACGTTTGGTTCTGCCTATGCTTGAAGCAATTGTACAAGACAAATATACAAAAGATGTTTATTTCCCTTTGCATTGTGAAAACTATTGGATATTAGTAACTTTGATATTACCAACAATGCAATGGTGTTATGTGGATTCTAGACGTTCTAGAAAATCAAATAGCAAAAACAAATCTAGTTTGAAAGAAGCTATGAAATTGGTATGATATCATTTAATTTTTTTTTACCTAATACAACTAAAACAAAGTGAACATAATCTAACTTTGTATCATTTTTTCTTTAATAGGGAAAACCAATTGAAGAAATACTGCAAGAACGCTGAAAAAAGAATAATATACAAGATGTGCAGGTGAGGCCAAACGAAATGCATCAAATCAAGTGTGCAGAACAAGGAGAAGACATGGTTTTTTCGGTTAAAATACCTACGGAGAACAAAATTAATACTAAAACCAAAACTAGTAGTGATACTGAATTGACAGTTACTTCATACTTAAAACTTATTGTCATTTTGCGTTATAATCTTTTATACAAACTACTATACATCTTTATATGCCTTTTACATTGAATTGAATTTGATTCCTACAGAAGATATTATCTTTCAGTTCAATAAACATTTGCTTCAGATCCAAACTGATACCTATGTAAATAAAACTGATACCTACAGACAGAAAACTGATATATACATATACAAAAAACCGATAGTAAATGCATATATAATCAAAACTAAAAAAAAATAACTACTAAAAATCTTTAAATGATACCTACAAGCACTAAAAATGATACTAAAACTAATTCTTAGTGTAGTAGTAAACTGTTAAATACTTAAGTTCAAAGTATAATATCTGTTTCCACCATTATGTCTGCAATAAGTGTTTTATATTAGTTACAAAACTGACACTACAAGTGATCCAAACTGATAGTGACAACATATTTTGCTTCAAACAGGCTTGACTGTGGTATATACATGACGATATTCATCATTTCACTGAACAGAAGCATAATACTCAAATTAGAAGCTAAACAAATTTTGTCAACAATCGAAAAAATTGCGCATGCGATACCGACGGACAATAAGCACTGCTAGAATTTGTCTAAGTACCTGTCAAGCCTGGAAGAACAAAAGAAAAGAAATGAATTTGTTTGCAAAACCTGTTATTATATTCAGTTCCCTAATATACATTTAAGATATTGTGTTAAAAGTAATAGATTTTTTTATTGTTGATACAAACACTTCTTGATATTATGTCGATTTGTTGTAAAGACTATATACTTATTTCTAATGTTTGAAATAATATGATGCTTTGTAAATTTAATTATTTAGTTCACTGTCACGCATGACAGAAAAGATACCAAAATAGTGCAAGCTGATACCTAGTAGTTGTTGATTGAAATTCATTCTTGTTCATTGTATAAACTATTTTCACTATAATTATATAGGGTCATCCCTTATTATGCGAGGCGCATAAGGTCTCATCCGCTATATACTGTGAGAATATCAATCACTCCACTATATATATATAGACACACACACACACACACTACTATATATAATATTACATCCAACTGACAAAAATGCATCAATTTAACCAATCAATCATTTTATTTATTTTAACTGTTAAAATTTACCACTAGCGGTCCAAAATTGAGTGAGAATAACTCACCTTGAGTTTAAATCGCCGAGCGTTCATTGTACACGCACGCTACTGGTTTAAGCAAAACCCAACGCTCGCAACTGTGACCGACGCTCACTCCTCCCCCGTTCACCTTGCCGATGATCCAACCCCTTCACGCTACGGCCCCCATCTTCAAGCGCCTACAACCCATGACCGACCCCACTAGACTTCACCAATAGCCAGAAAAACGCGCTCGAAACAAATACGAACTCAGCCAAAATTCTCCACCATACGACGATGATAACAAAGATCTACCGTTGGATGCATAGATCGCCCCACGCTCCACAACTTCCACTTAGAAGGTTTTCAAAATTGAAGCTCGGATCGAGAGATTTAGAGGGAAAGGCTCGATGCTTTTTGGCCATTAATAACAATAATGGTGGCTCGAACGATAACCCTATGGTATCACTATGCTTGGTGTGTATATATACGTATAACGAATTTTAAAAAATATTATTTTCAATTTTAACTGCTTTTTCAAATGAACTCCAAACAAGACGTGCCACTAGCGTTTATAATGTTTTACCCATATTTTGAACACAATGGAACATGTTTCGGGGCCCAATTCGTTCGTATGTGGAAGATGGCTTTTTGAATTGAATTAAAAAAATAAAATTTCGATATTTATTTCAACGCGTTTCTCACCCGTGCGAACAAACGGTAACTCCAAACGCTACAAAATTTTAAAGCCGATAATAATACGTTATTACGGATCTAATGGAATTTCAGTTAAAATTTCGATTTTAAAACTTTACTAACTCTGTAATAAATCATATAGAATTTATTTTCATATTAGAAATCATTCGGATTCATTTTAAATCAAAATCCGATTATTTGCATTATTTCTATATATTAAATTTTCACTATTTACTTAATATATAAATTCCCAATTTTAAACTTATCGACTTTGATTCCATTCACAAGTCCAATATCATAATTATAATTCAAATAGAATTTAAATCAATTTTAGAAATCATTTTCATATCCATTTATTTCTCAGATTCCCGTATTATCTCTATTTCCAATTATTAGCTTATATTTTCCCAAATAAAATTTATCGCTATATTTGAAACTTTATACCATTTCACCAATTCTTCCATATTCGAGATCAATTAATAATTCACACTCAAGATTTAAAATAAATTAAATGTTCCAAATTAATGATCAAAATTAAGGATCGTTACAATTATAGTATGATAATTATCTTTATAAAAAACCAAAAATAAACAAATAACAAATATTTTCCAAAAATGATACCAACAGACTCTAAAATTGATACCCAATATCTGATCCTCAAATAATAAACAACATAGTACTCAAATAGAGTTCACCGAATCCAACATATACATCAGTGAACAAAAACCAAATAATATTCAATTTAAAAAAAAACATTGCTATATAAAAAGATAAGAAAATACATACCTGCTGTTAGTGCCCAAACTTGCCATAAAATATGAAAGGACAAAATAGAGCAACAAAACTAATGCAATTTTAAAAAATAAAAATAGCAGAATGTTAGAAATAATCGAATTAAAATTCTAATGGAAGAAAACGAGGAAAAATTAGAATCCTCTTAGAACTGAAATTTTCCAGTTTCGAAAGAAAAAAGAGTAAAATCAAAATCCGGATAATATGAATGAATTGTGATTAAAATAAGGAAGTATGAATAAACGAATTTAAATTTGAACGTGCCTGAAGAAGAAAACGAGATCAAAAAAGAAGTAAACAGGAAAAAGAACAAGATTGAAGAAGAAGAAGAAGAAGAGAAATCACGTGCGACAGTTAGGGCTTTTTTCAAATATTTTAATGCTTTGTTCTTCTGAATAAAATATTGGTGGACTGTCCTTGCTAACAAAAAGCCCGTAAGTTTCTCCTTAACAATATTTTCCTATTTACAAAATGCATTTATTGATTAATGTATTTATTGGGACAAGCATGAATTGCTAATACAGCATTTGGGGGCACAAGTATATTTTTGTCTCTATTGAATTAATTGGGGAAAATGAAAAGGCCCTTATTGCTTTCAAAAAAATTAACTGAGAAGGAAAGTTACTGCCTGGAAAAATTCATGTAACTTTCCTCTCTGGTTTCTCAATAGCTCCTTTCATCAGAAAAAAAAAATACAAGTTCCTTCTTCTTTAATCTTATCAAAATCCTCTCTAAATTATCAAACATCCAATTACATCTCTTTCTAATCTCTTGATCATGTAAGTTTCAATCTTCCAAATCATCTTAAATTTATGCTTAATTTATTCGCAATAGAATTGTTTTTGACCTATATTTGTTTACCACAATTGTGAACCATTTTCTTATAAAGGTTAATTTACTCAAATTACCATATGATTAAGAATTGAATCTCATTTTTACTGTGTTTAATTTAATCACTATTAAATCAATTTTGACCCAGATTTGTTTACCACTGTATTGTGCCATTTTCTTACTAGGGTCGATTTACTCAAATTACTATATGATTTGGAGTTGAATCTCATTTTGTCGTTTCCAAACAAAACAGAGATGAAATAAGATACAGAATTAAGTTTTAACTTTAGAAATAACAATTCATGCATAAAAGATAGTTTCAATTGTGCAAGTCATTACTATGAAATGAATATTTAATCTTTTTACTTAAATGTCATTAAAATCTATATAACAGATTTTGTAGCATATAGGTGGGAATAAATTCTAGAATATGATTTTCTACCAAAAATTTATGATTAGATTCTATTTTTATTTCAAATTTAAAGTTTGTAATTTAGGGCTTGAATCCCATTTTGAAAATCTTGATTATGTGTACATTATACAAACAGACCAAACTTTATTTTAAGCTTATATACAAATAATTCTTGTGTGTGCATATTTAGTCTATACATATACTTAGTACTAATGTTACTTCATTTTTTTGTTTAATATTTTTTTTCTTCTTACAACTCTATTTTTCTAATTAACCAAGAATATTTTTCACCGGTTTGGATTATTTACATGAATCATAACCAACCATGGTTGTATGTCTTATATTATTTACTTAGTACAATCCATATGGATTAGTATTCATGATAATATTAGTGTTTTCTTTGCCAAGCCTAAACTTCATATAATAAAAATAAATGGAAAAATATTACAAAGTTTTTGTAAGCCATATTTATTTCCCACTCCCAATTGTTAAATTACCTTATAGTATAATCATAATTAATAATTGTATCTTATAATATTTTGCCTTGCGATACTTATATTATGTATAAGAGTTGGGTATATTTAAAACTTAATTCAAATGAATATATATATATATATATATATATATATATATTGGAACTCTTTCTATATGAAGCTTTTTTCGTTTCTACTTGGAAGGATAAGATCATTTGCTCATGTAAAAAATGTTGTAATAGATATCTTTACGATAAAAATACTGTTAAATATCTTCTTCTTTACGATGGTATAGATCCTTTATATATAGCATCATGTTGGATACACCATAATGAACCATACATTGATCACTCTAATGATGGCGCATCTTCTACCAATCTAAAAAATAATATGCAAACAAATGTTAATAATAATAATGAAGATGGTGGTGAAGTGCATGAATTTCTTAATATAGTAGTTGTGCTACCAATAAATGGACAAAGTGATGATTTATTGAATCAACCTCCCATATTTGAAGGTCAAACTACTAAGGCAGAACATTTTTATAAATTGTTGGATGAAGCAAACAAAGAATTATATCCCATTACCAAACATTAAAAATTATATGTTTTACATAGTCATGCGTATGCCCATATCGGTTTTACATGACTCGATAGTATGGTCCACTCATTATTCAAATGTATTTTTTATTATGCAACTAAATACGCTTTGGCCAAAGGCCTTATGTAATATCTTCGTCCCTATGTAAAGGGGGAAATTCAGTAATTTAACAGTTTTTAAGTTCTTTACCTTGGATATGGGTTCAAGTAAAAGATCGAAAAAAATTATCAACCTTATATAGCCAATAGATGATGGTCTACATCCTACACATGTCAGTAATAAAAAAACAAGGATACGAGTTAACTTCGAAACTCTAGCGAAAAAAGGGGTGCACATCGATGTAGAAATCATGATATAATTGCACACAATGACACAAAAGAAGAATAAAAGCTAAAGAGAAGGATGAACAAAACTTTCTTTTGATAAGTCCTTTTTGAAGCAAAGAAACTTTGAAGATATTCTCTTTTTTAAAAGCTTGAAAGAACATTAAAGGATAAATAGCAAAGTAAAATAGTAAAGGAGAAGAAGCATACCCCCTCCTTTTATTACTTTCGATCTCAGACCACAACTCGCGGATGGATTGGGCAGGAAACAATCTGTATCATAGAATATTAATTGAATGCTCCATCTAATCAAACCTCCCATCACTTAAACTGTCTCAAAACATGAACGATCACAACCAATAGAAATGCATAATGTGTCATTTGCATTAATTACAAATAAGATAATTCCTTTCTGCTCGCAATGAAAAACGTGAGGGAAAATGTTACTCATTTTCCTTGCAAAGTACGATTGGGACCATAACGTTCGAAGTCCCAACATAGGCCTGCACAACAAATGTCGACCAAGATCACACACGATCTAGTTGCCTATTCGTCCAACAAGCCTCATTCTCAAGACCAATCCACCTCATCATCCTTGTTTGGAGCCTAATTCATCTCTACCTAAAAAAATGGCCGCCCTCAAGCCTCGCTTATGATACATCCTCGGGTTTCATGTCTCCATATTAGCTACCTAAGTAAAGCTAATTCCCAAATCAACTCATCCATCCATGTGACTCATCTGATCACCTTCATGTCCGTCCAAACCCTCCCTTGACAAACCTTCTAGCTTGCCTCACTTTGCCTTATGTAAATAGAGATACGTCGGAAGACCTCAACTACTCCTGCAAATAGTAGTGGTAGAACCGTACCGTTCCTTTGACAAAAGGGTGAAATTATACCATTCCTCTGACAAAAGGAGCCATTATGAAACAATCGTTCCATGTATCATACCAACTCTCTATCTAAAGAATGTTATTGTGTGGCACACCACCTAACATACATTTAAACCATTGCGACCATAGGGCATGGGAGTTGGTCGTATTTGAATGTAGATTATAATCGGTGGCTCTAAAGAAACTAGACATCCAAGACATTAATCTCGACCATTCAAAGCATGATCTCCATGGGTATGTATAGGAGAGCTCTTGCACTTCAACAATGATCGAATTATTTTTATTTCCCACTTTATTTTTTCTTTTTTGAGCTCTTGAAGAAGTCATTTAGCTTCACTATTATAACCAAAAACTCTAAAAAAAACAATATAAGAAGCCATGGTGTATGTAAATCTTTTTTAGATCAAACCATTCTATATTGTATGTCGTTTATTTTACTTCCACCGCACTTTACTTATATTTATTCCTTATTTTCCATTTTTATCAACAATTTTAGTGAATAACCTTCCTTATCGACTTCTTTAGTCACTAATTTGAGTTTGAGTGGAAATATAATAAATAGTATGAAAATGTGATATTTGAGATTTATGTCTAATTGAATATGGATAAAATATTAAATTTCAAACATAATTCTTTTTTCTTATTCATGTTTGTAAATAAGGAAAAAAATTGATTAACTTTAATCTTAAAACATTATCGAAAGTAAACAGCATGTTGAGAAATTTATGTCTATGTGATTTTTTGAATACCATTCCAGACTACTTGTTTGATATTGTAAAATTTGAAAAGTATTATATAGCATTTATTTGAATGTGAAAGGTAAAGTAGCAAAGATGTCACTAGAATAATTGAACTTTTAAAAATTAACTGGTTTCAAAAAAAATTATATATAATAAAAACCTTTAAATTACAAAAAATTCTATTATTATATGTGTGTATGTATATATATGTGTTATATATATGCGCATGCGCACGCGCATGTGGGGGGGAGAGAGAGAAATTCTACTTGGACATAAAAAGTAGACAAAAAATAAAACATAAGAGATCTTGACTATTAGATCTCCTCTTGAATTTCACATTTCGTGTGAAGAAAAAAGCATCCTAAGGTCAATATTTATTATGTTTTATTTTGCGCTCCAATAGAAAATACACACATAGTTAATTTATTTTATATGAAGTATAAATTATAATACAATAACCGCTACAATAAAAATGAAATCACTGCATTAAGATTATAGTTTAGAATATGTATGATAAAACGAATTTTCAAAACAAATAATTGCATTTAAAATCATAATAGTAAAAATATAATATTTAACAAAGATTATTTGGAAGGTTCACATAATTTTCAAATAGGAAAATTAAAATAAAGGAGGAAGGAGATCATATTATGCATTTGGGTGGTAACCAAGGGAGAACGACAAGCCATAAGGGTGCTAGTGCATGTATCATTTTCTATAGTTCAGAGAACGTTAAGAGGGAATAGTCATTAGTGCTTATTGTTCTGCCTTGGTATAGTATAAAACAATGTTTCTTAGTTGCTAACGAGGATTCAATGGTGCAACTTCTTTCATTCATATATAAACTAAAGCTCTTTAGTTTCCTACACCAATTATCTATCCCTTTTCAATTACACTTTGTAAATAAGGCCATTAACATTATTTAATCATCCCTCATTGATGCATTACATATGAATGGGAGCTTAGCAGAGCATCCACATAGAAAAGTCAAAATTTTGTTTTCTTTAGTAATCAATTTGCTTAATTTTGATTTCTAATGATTTTGCATGATTTTACAGTGAAGATAGATTTCAGTATGGACTTTACTCATAAATTATGTAGAGCCTTGAAGATGCCTCCTTTGAGGTAGGCTTTTCTTTCTTCCATTTATATGAACTTACCATTTTCATGCTTTTACTATATTTGAAAAATAGATATATTGTTCTAACTCATAAACTTGGTTCATCTGTAGGTATTTTAGAATTCCATTTTCACTGATTACTGAAAGATGTACACTTTTTATTCCTTATAGTTATAATTCTAAACCCTTTGTGGGGAATTGTATTCGAACAGAGCATTGCTATATGCATGTGACGTACTTATGACGCCTTTGATCACCATTATCCATTTTGTTTTACTTTGCAATATATTAACAGGTGTCTCTTTTAGTTGTTTTTTTAGCTTTTGAAACATTTTTAAATATCCTATTCACCCATGGATATTTTTTAATAAGTAAATACAATTGTATAGATGCACAAAGTTATTCGAAGACTTGAAATGCTTCCTTATAATTTAGGAAATTTTACCAAGTTAGGCTAGTTTTGAAAAGGTAATAACAACATTAGCTTAGTTTTAAATGTAATTACAGAAATAGACCGGTTTTTGTTTTATTGTCTATACGGTTGGCGATTTTCCAAAAGTCGCATAGAGAAAATAACATATTTAGGTTTTTGCTTTGGGCGATTTTTAAAAAATTGCAAGAAAGCATGCTATGAATCCAACCAGCAACCTACATTCTTCTTCACTTTCAACTTTACCAAACTCATCATCAAATTCCTAAAACTTCGCAAACACTACTTCTCCATAGAAAACCCAAAAAAAGTCCGATTCTCATAAGATATAATCAAAGCTTCTCAACAAGTAGGTGTAATCTTCGTTACAAGGTAATGTATATCGATTTATAATATGTTTATGCTAACTAAAATCCTAATTCGAAGCTGTCGTGCATTCTAACCAATGTTGACGTACTTGCAGTTGAACTAGACTTGGATGGTTGGGAGATAGACGACGAGACGATGTTGAAATGTTACGATGATTTTAAAGCTCAAAGGGACATTACGCATCTAAGTGATGTAGAATTTGTTCCAGAAACACAATTTGGGCTGATACATCAAAAGTTCCATTCGGGAACATCATCCCTCAACACTCGCTTACACGAAGTTGTAGCGAACCAAAGACCAGGCAAGCAAATTTCTATTGAAGGTAAAATACTAAGTCCTGGTAATCATGTATGTCCTACGCTGCCATCCAGTGTATATCCAATTTGCCGATGTGGCGATGAATGCGTGGTTGTCATAGCCAAAACTGAAACCAATGCCGAACGAAGATTTTACGGTTGTTCTTCGTACGAAGATTACATGATGAATCCTGGCGAAGTGGGGTGCTGTAATTTTATGAAGTGGATCGATCCTTCATTGTGTGCTCGAGGAGTGGAATACGCCCTCGAAATGCAAGATGAAGTTAGGCGTTTGAAAAAATTAGTTGAAGAAATGAATCGAAAATGTTTGTAGAGAAGAAAACGTCATCTTTAGGTTATGTTCGCAATGGATACATTTGACAAACTATTTCATATCATGAACCCTATGTTTGGTACTTCGTTTATTTTCATGTAATAATGGATATTTTAACCTTTCATAGACCTTATGTTATTAGTTTTGTGTTATTAGTTCTATATGTTGTTATTACTCTGTAATTAAGGGATAATCTCATGTTTCGTAGAATGTATGTTTGATTTTCTTTGAAATTGATGGTTATGTCAAGTATTTATCATCGGATGAATTTCTATGACCATATTGAGTTGTTTGGAGGAATCTCTATATCATTTCTATCTTGTAAGTCAAAACAATTGCCATTACATAGGCAAGCTAAAATTTCGACTATGGCAATTTTTGAAAAATCGCACGTGGGCTATTTTTCAAAAATCGCCCACTGTTTTGCCTGTTATAAAACAGACAGCCAAGCCCTCCCCCACTCACTCTTACAACATTCAACTTAGCTCCAAAAAAACCCATTTGGGGTTTTAGCTCTCTCCCTCCTAGAAATTTCAATTTTCTTTGTTTTTTTTATCAAATGCGAAACTCATTCGGACCATGGCTTCTACATCCGGAATAGTGGAGGATATTGGTAATGCACTCATCTCCAATTTCATGATTTAGGGCATTTCTAGGGTTTTCTATAATTCCATTTTTTGCGAGATTTTGTTAAAGCTATATGCTGTAGACTGGTTTAGGGTTTTTTTGCAAGTGAATGTTCATTCAATTGCATGTACTTTAGTATAGATTGAAGAAAATTAATTTATGATAGTTAAGGGTTGTATACATTAATCTTTGTGATGTAGATTACATCGAGATAAAGCCCGATCTAGTAAACCCGAGCTTGTTGTACTTACAGCCTACACACCGCACGTCTAATGAAGCGTATATGATGGTAATTTCCTATGATTTTCGTTTCACAAATTGTGTAAATATTAGTATTTGTACATGTAATGTTAAACAGAGCGAAGAAGCAGATTTCACCATGGATCACTCTATTTCTCTCAAGAAAGTCACTTCACATCATCCTAGAGTATTAGAGGTGATTGATCGAGCGGGCTTTTCGACAGTACTACGGTTAGGCAACCTCCAGTTAGATCATCATCTGGTCAAAACTCTTATCGATAGATGGAGACCCGAGACATCTACATTCCATCTTACTGTCGGAGAGATGACGATCACATTAGGAGATGTGGCCGTGCTTTTAGGTTTGCCTATAGAAGGCAATCTAGTAATGGGTGAGGACCGTCATGATTATATTCAGTTGTGCATGGATTTGCTCGGTATTACTCCTCCTTCGCAACAAGTTAGGGGTAATGAAATGGTAGAAGTGAAATGGTTTCGACACGCTGTAGCTGATGATATACCTGTCGATGCTACAGAGGTTCAGATCCAACAGCGGGCTCGAGTAATTATTCTATACATCATTACATCCCGTTTGATATACAATCATTCCAAAAATCGCATGGACTTGAAATGGCTACCATATTTAGCCGATCTCGATTAGTGTGCCCAGTACTCATGGGGTAGTGTAATTTTGGCGTACACCTATATGGAGCTCTCCAATCTCGTTCTTATGGTGACTAAGCTTATAGTTGGGTGTTTGGTGCTTGTTCAGGCACACGTATAATTTATCTTGCTACTTCTGTGCTAGACCAAATTCGAAATATGTTTCAGGTAGCTAAATTGTTTTTCCCCTATAGATTTGGTCATGGACATAAATATCTGTCGAACGGATTCAAGTCTGAAATGTTGTCGTCGATCACACACACCGTCTTGGATCTCGGTATAACTTCTACCAATTCATCAAAAAAAAATTACCTCGCACTCGTATTTGCATCCCTAGGCGGGTTGCAATAAATGTGGCTTTGTTTCGTAAATGGTTGCGAGTTTTTGTACGGCATAAATCCGTACTGCATAGATGGAGGGCGGTATATTCCATCGGTTAGAAAAGGATTGCTATAGCTAGGAGATACGTAGCCAGTAGATGGATCCGCGGTCTCCAACATCTGTGTATAGTATCCAATTCCAGTACTCGCAATAGGAGATGCCACCTGCTGTTCTTGTTGTTGCTTTGCAACTTTCCTTACGTATAACTCAAAAGATCTTACAACAGCAGAAAACATTACTTCTGCATCGTCATCGTTCGCTAATGTTGTTGGTTTAGAAACCGAGTCCGTAGGCCAATTAACCACTAGTTCAAGTTCAAATTCTTCTTTATTTATCTTCGTCGTTATGTACACAGCTTCTTTTAATTCCATCAATTTGCAACCTTTTCGCACTCTTCTTGGTTTACAAATACCACCAACATATTTACCATTCCTTTGATCATCGACAATTAGTTCGCCGTCGTAGTAGCAAAGCGTAGGAATCATATTTCTCGTCAATCTACAAATCAATATACAAATCGTTCAGTATGTACACATTAAACCAATTTTTTATCTTAATATAACCAATTACTAAGTTCACCAAACTACAGAAATTAGACCAAAAAAACTAAGGTTTAGTGATTTTACATTCAACTAGATGAAATTTGCTAAGCAACGTCAACTGGATCTATAGATTTACCACTGAACCAAGGTTTTAAAAAGTATAAATATTGATTTCAGAATAGAGCTGCCATTAGAGAAATTTGTTTAAGTTTTATGAAAAAGGTGGAAGTGTGAGAGAAAGGTAGGTTGTTGGTTGGGTTATTTTCTCTGTGTGACTTTTGGAAAACCGCACGTTCGTGATTTTTGAAAAATCGTCAATCGTATAGACCAGTAAAACAAAAACTGGTCTATTTCTGTAATTACTTTTAAAACTAGGCTAATGTTATTACTTTTTAAAACTAGCCTAATTTGGTAAAATTTCCAATAATTTATTATAATTTTTACAACCAATGTTCCTGTATAGTTTACTTTTTTGTTTATTTGGCATACATGTTCTTCGGATATAGCTCCGGGCTATTTGAATATTTTATTATTTGTTTTTACAGAAATCGTAGCCAGTGTAAAATTGTCTATTAAGTTTAATATGAAATAGTGTTGAACGACTATTTTAGTCATTGATACAGTAATAAAGCGCATCACTGATACAATCTTCTTGAAATACTGCACCACTATTACAGAGTTTTAAAGGAACTTTAGGCATTGATAACTAGTATACAACCGTACAATTATAATTTACAGATTCAGTGAAGAGGTATGTTGCGTACTATAATTTTCAGTGAGGCGAGAAATTCTTTTAACAATGTGTCATGTAATAAATGAAAAGGGGTCCAAAGCCCAAACCATAATCAAGTTTATACGTGAAGCTATTCCTTCTTTCATCTTCTTATAAATATAACTATGAACCATCGTTTTCATAACAGGACCCAACCGAGGGTTTATCTCGAATGACCCCGAATCATGAAGCACCACTGTCCGAAACTCAATCGAGCTTCAGTTGTGCACGAGCTCAGATTGAACATTTGAACCGGTAGTTCGACCGTCAATTTTACCTGCTTGAACTGCGATTTTTTATTTTCCTCCTTACTTTCTTAATGTGTAATTCTCTCTCATTATCATTCTTTGTATTGCTCAGAAGGAAACAAGTAAATCTAAATTGCAAAAATCATTATCATACCAAAACTTGAACAACAAATTCCATCACTTTTTTCTTCGCCACTGCTAGCTCCTGCAAGACCACTGCAAACTTCGTCAAATTTGTCATCATCAAACTTTTGTTATTGTGCACTGCTACCATGTACAAAACAAATGTTGTGATGATGTATTTATGCACTACAACTATACACAACTTCGATTGTAGACCTTAAAGACCATTTACAGCTCGCTTACGTAAAAAAATTATTTTATATTTTTACACATAGCTTGTACTTAAATGCATAAATATTCCAAAAAAAATCACGTTTGAAAAAAAATCGTAGTTCGAATTAAAAACTTTAAATGGTTAAATGAGTTTTAAAATATGTTATAAAATTTCAAATTCGGTTAATAAAATATTTAAATAGTTCCGTAAATTAAAAAATATGGTTTAAAATTTAATTTATAGTTATTAAAATAATAATCTGTGTATTTTTTAAAGTAGCTTGAAATAAAAAAAATCTTATGAAATAAATATTCTACTAAAATCGATTTTCTAAAATATTAAGAAATGAATATGATATTTTTTGAAAATAAGCATCAAGTATTATTTTAACAAATACAACAGCAAATTAAAGCCTTTAGTCCAAATGACTTTAATTTATTTTAGAAAATACAACAACGACAACAACGCACCATTTAATGAAAAGTTATGCGTACAAGAGAAAGAAGTGAACTGCTGTTGAAATTAAAACCTACCTCACAAAACTATAAGTATGATCCTTTCGTATTAGCCAAGCAAGCATTACAAGTTTATTTTGCTTCGTATCCATCCCAAAAAAGAGATAAAGTGGATTGGTCGGTATTTTTAAAACAAAAGCAAGATTGATGTTTGATGGAAATAATATTCTATACGAAGCAGCATATCAAGCGGACCTTGAACCAAATAATAATGAAATAATAACAACCGATGATCATATTGATTTAGCGTCTTTGAATGATGAATAAATTTTTTGAATTGAAGCATTTGAGAGCGCAGATGAAAACGATATAGAGACGGGACCGAGTCTGAATCAGAAAACAACGAAGACTGATTATTCTGAATATTTGTATCGCTTGTTGCATAATTTATATTTTGGGCTCCCACTGTTATCAATGATGATGATTACGCTTGTGAGCTATATATTATTTTGTTTTATTAATTCTGTATATGTATTCAGAAGGTCTTGTTCCATTTTTGTAGTTTTGGTGGAAGTTTTATGTGATTATTAATCAGACATGTTTTTTAATAATAAAATGATATGTTTTTTCGTTATATGAAAAAATATGTTTGTTGTAGATGTGTCTCACAGGAGAGATCTATCAGATCTCAGGCTTCTCCTTCTCCTGTTGCTGGCGAGGGTGCCAGCGGCATGGTGGATTTACGCCCAAGGGCGGTCGTTGTTTCGAAGAGTGGAAAGTAAGTATCAAATTTATTGCAGCATCATTAATATATAATGCATGTATATTGTTTAAAATTTATTAAATGTCTACATTAAAATTAGTACAGGGGTTTCGAGTTGGAGCCTTCCGACTACATTCTAGCCATTTCTAGGAAGGTATTCATAAGTCGGATGTCATGATGTTGGCTACATTGGGATGATATCCCAGTGCATACTAAAAATGCTATATGGATCTACACGATAGTAAGTGTAAATTTATAATTCATTTGAAAATTAATATACTATATATAATTCAACTTAATTTCAATGTGTAGGCCGTGGTAGCCATCGAAGAGGCACATGAAGATATTTTAAGGAATCACTGAAACCAAAAGCTGAGAAAAAATTACAAGGACACCATCTTAGGAGCAAAAAAAAGAACAAAAAAACCCGATTGGATGAGCGTTGATATTAAGGTTGAATTTCTGCTACTCTGAGATACTTCTACTGTGAAAGTAAATTATCTAATTTCTTATAGCTATTATATTTTTTTTAAAGTTCGTATGATAATTGCATTAATTTAGTCATTCATATATTTAAATTACAGGAAATTTCTAGGGGGAACTCAGCAAACAGGAACAAAATCCTGTTGTACACTGCAGCAGCTCGAATTCCTTCCAAGAATATCGTAAAGAATTAGTAAATTTATAATTGCAATTATAAAGTAGTTATAACATTATTTAATCACATATATACACACACACATTATTTATTCATATATAATTTCAGACTAAGGAGAAGCAATGTGAGCCTACATATGCGTTGGTTTTCATATGTACTCATTCCGTTGAGAATACAAAAGATGATTGCTCAGTTTCTTATAGTTGGATGGACCCTAAATCTCAATCCATAATGATAAATATGCTTAAATTTTTTCTTTTACTTCACATTACATAAGTTTTAAATTGAATATTTATTGTGGCAAAACTCTATTCCTAATCGTAGGAAAGATTTCAAATGGAGCGAGCTCAACTGATGCTGTCAACCGATCGAGAGGAGTTGACCACTAAGGAGGAGGACAAGATTTTTGATGTTGCAGCCAACCCGCCCACACGAAATAGACGATACGGTTACGACAATCAGGAGGTAATGTTTATTGAGTTCAATTGGTTAATTAACTATAATATATAAACTTTATTTAATATTAAGCATAGATTATAACTAGCTATTAACTAATTTACAGACGAGGATGTCCCTAGCCAATTATAAGAAATCACAGGCCGAAAAGGGGATAGCTCAACTCAAACAGCAGATAACAGAGTTAAATGATCGGATTCCTGCCGAAGGATTGACTATGTTGTTAGATGATTGGATTGTGGCATATTTTGTAGAGCACGAGCAATTTCATGGGGTTAGGTCGGGAAATAATGATGAATGTATTTGGTTGTATTTGTGATGAATTTTGATTGTTTTGTTTTGTACTTATTTGACATGTGTTGATGGATTTTATGCTTATTAGATGATTGTTTTATTTGTGGATGTTTGATGGTTATGTCGTTTCTGGATGTTTGATGGATTTATGAAGGTTTGATGGTTGTTTTGTTTGATGGACATGAGGATTTATAGGTATGATTATGTTTTTTGATGGAATATTGATTTTTGTGATATAAAGCTTGCTTATGTGTGATATGTATGAGGTTATGCGATGTATGCGATGGCTGTAATTATGAAATTGGATTTATATGTGTTGCATATCAGGTGTATAGAGAGATGAATATATATGTATGGTTGGATGACTTAAATATCAGCTGTTTGTAAAACAGAATACCCAGGTTAGTGTTGGCTAGTGACGGCCTATTGACATTGTCTAGCGACGGCTAGCGATGATCTATTGGCATAGGCTAGCGACCCCTAATTGGTTCGCTCATTTCGTGTCACGTGTCCAATAGGCCATCCTTACCCGTCTAAAAGTTAACGACGAAGCTGTCGCTAAAGCCGTCACCTTTTCCTTCTGCGACGACTAAAAATGCGGCAACATTTATCGTCGCCTAACGACAGTTAGCGACGGCTAATTTTCGTCGCTAAACAAAGCATATCCTTGTAGCATATGCTATGAACAATAGTCTTGAACTAAAATCTATCAACTTCAATCACTTTTTCTATAAATCTCGAACAATCCAAAATTTTATTAGAAATCGTTGTTACTTTGATAATCAGTGAATCTTAATATATTAGGATGCATGATTATTTCATTTGAAGTATCATTTTAAGCGATAAAAATTAAAATTATGGCAAAAAAACATGTAAACAATCAATTGCTCAAGTTGATAAACAAACTCGAAGTCAGATTCTCTGTATAGGATGTATAAATTTGAATTATTTGAGTTAACTACAATGGTGAGTGTTTGAAGTAGTTTTCCTTAATTTTTTTTACTCTCTTTAATTAGCAAATGAGTATAATGGTGGTTATACATCAGCATCGTAGAACTGTGTCTCCTTTCAAGAAATAAGTTTATATTGTGCATATTTTTTCCTCATTAAATGCAATATTCACTAGTTTTCTTAAACACAAATTTAAGATAACAAAGAATTAGGTATTCAAACCAAAATGCATGAATTTATGATATGCATGCAGATATATGATTTTTTGAATGCATGCACAATTTCATTTACACTACAAAACAGGCTTCATTTAGTAATCGGCAATAGCGACGGCTAAAAAAGGCGGCCGTCGCTAGCCGTCAGCCGTCGCTTTACGCATATATACAGGCAGTCCAGGGAACAGGAAACACACTTCTCCTCTCTCCCAATTCACTTCAGCAAACCCCTCCTCCACTGCCGACGCCCCAGCCGCCGCCCCCCGATACGAGCTGCCGATTTCCCCATCGCAAAAGCCACAACGCTCCAAAACTCGAAGGTATGCTATTGCTCTCCGATTTCAGCTTAATCTAGGTTTAATCAAAACCCTAATTTTGAAAATTGGTTGATTATATGTGATGGAAATTGATGACTACGCGGTAATAGTTGTTCATAGTAGTGTATTGATTGATTTGAGGATATGTTAAGAACCCTAATTCGACGAATTAGTTAATTATGGGTTTGTTATTATGTAGTAGTTAATGATAATATTGTATTTGTTGAGTTGGTGATATTAATTAGTAGTTAAAATATGTTTTGAAATTTCAAATGTATTAAACAAAATATTTAAATGGTTAAATGAATTATATAATTTTGAAATGAGCATAATAACAACAAATATTATATTGAAATCAATTTTTGTAGAAAATTAAGAAATAAAAATAACAACAATAAATATTCTTCTAAAATCGATTTACTGATAAGGCATATTTTCCGAGTTACTGATAGTACCCATGGATTTTGATTCATAATTAAACGAATTCTATTTGGCTACATTACAAAAAAAAATTAAGATCATTATTTCACTACAGACCACTAATACTTCAATATTAATATTTTTTTAATTTGTGCTTTATTTATGTGAACCCCTTAGAGAATTTTTGGCCCCGTCTGACAAGTGTTGTATATGATCGTTATATGGATATTCTTTTTTCATAGAACGGACATCTATATTCATCTATACAACATTTGTTGGATTTGTCCTAGTATTTGGACAAGTTACAAATACAATAAAGTGATCATATTTTATAAATCATTTCAGTTGAAACGGTTCAAAAAATTTCGATGGCACTTCCTTTTTCCCCACTGTACACACATTTGTGTACGATACAGGGAATAAAGAGAAGTGCTGTCGAATTTTTTTAGAAACGTTTAACCTGAATGATTTATAAAATATGATTACGTTATTGTGCTTGTAATGGGAAGTAGGATAACCGGCCGTCAAAGTAAAAAAACAATAAACTTAAGAATTGAAAATTTGAATGCAGTATTTATTTGAATTTGCTAAAATAGTAAAGGGTTGTATATGAATTTTTACAAGACTTTAATAAGAAGTGTTTTATTAATCTTCTAACCTACATTTTACAAATCAGGAAATATGTTCGATTATTTTGTCGATCGTAGTTGGATGTATGAACCTCGAAAAGGTATGAAAGGATCAATAAAAGAACGTTTCTGTAACGGTGTACACGTATTTATTAGATTTTCTCAATCTAATAATCGAAATAATGTAGACATTTATTGTCCGTGTAGTAAGTGCAAACATCTGAAGCATTGGAAACCAAATGTAGTAGAAGTACATTTGTATAAATTTGGTTTTGTGCCGAATTATTACTTATGAGATCGTCATGGAAAACTTGTTCAAGCTACATCTAATCCTGTAGTGTTAGAGGACGATAATACTATGACCAATCCTATAGAAAGCATGGTGCAAGATGTTGCACGATCAATGTTTCCTACCTTTGACCAAGGTGATAAAGGGAACGAAAATGTTGACGAAGAGCCGACCGCGATAGCTGAATTTTTTTATGATTTATTGGATTCTGTTAAGAGTCCATTGTGGGATGGATGTACAAGCGAAACCGAATTATTTGTAATCGCCAAATATATCACTATGAAATCGAAATTTAATCTTACAGAAGCTGCATTTACAGCAGTTGTACGGATGGATTTTCGCCATTTTCTCAGTTTGGTAGTAAATATTCATCATGACCTATTATTATTACCTCCATGTATGTGTATGAAAACTCCATATATGTTTCTAACGATTGTCGTCCCGGTCCCGATGATCCGACTCAAGGAATTGATGTTTATCTACAACCATTAATCGACGAGTTGAAAACACTGTGGCATGAAGGAGTTGAAATGTATGACATTTCAAGAAAAAGGAATTTTCATATATTTACTTCTTTATTATGGACTATTAGTGATTTTCTAGCGTATGGCATGCTTTCAGGGTGGAGCACATCTGGACGTCTAGCTTGTCCTTATTGTATGGATGAAACACGAGCATTTTCATTAAAGTATGGAAAGAAAATTTCTTGGTTTGACTGTCATCGGTGTTTTCTATATATCAATCATAAATTTAAAACGGATAAAAAGAACTTTAAAGCTAACAGAGTAGACAGTATGCTACCACCTAAGGTTTGGACAAGTGAAGAGGTATATGAAATTGTAAAAGATTACCCAAAGATACATGAAACTGGGGTACAGGTTGAGATTCCAGGTAAATCGGGCATTCATAACTGGTGTAAGCTAAGTATATTCTGGGAGTTACCGTACTGGAAAAATCTCCTACTCCAACATAACATTAACGTCATGCACAACGGAAAAAAAACGTGTTTGACAACGTGTTTAATACAATTTTGAATGTGATGGGGAAAACCAAGGATGATGGGAATTCAAGACGTGATATATTACACTTTTGTAAGTGGCCCGAACTTCAATTATACGACGATAATAAGAAACCCAAAGCATGCTATGAGCTAGACAATAAGAAAGTAAAACTCGTTCTAAAGTGGGTGGAAGGACGTAGATGTCCTGATAGGATTTCTTCTAACCTCCGTAGATGTGTTGACTTAAAAACAGCAAATTGAGTGGGATGAAAAGTCATGATTGCCACATTATGAAGGAGTATTTTTTTCCCGTGGTTTTCAAAGAACTCCTGCCTGCAAAAATATGGAGTGTTATAACAGAATTGAGTATGTTTTATAAACAGCTTTGTTCTACGACGTTAAATGTAGATCGTATACGTAAACTTCAAGCAGAAATCCCTGTACTTCTATGCAAACTGGAGAAAATATTTTCGCTTGGTTTTTTTAATGTAATGGAGCATTTACCCGTTCATCTTCCATCTGAAGAACTCCTTCGTGGTACTGTACAATATGGATGGATGTATCCATTTGAGAGGTAATTTAATTAATTTCGGTTTTTGTACCACTATATGAATTTAATTAATTTTGTTTTAGGTACCTGAATCATTTGAAGAAAAAAATTAGACAAAAAGCTTGAAGAAGAAGCTTCATTTTTTCTCACATTACTTTAGTAACGATGTGAACTTATCGTTCGTAAGTGTTCCCCGTAATGAAGACACTATTTAGCAGGATTCTTCTCAAACAATGTTATCTATTTTTAGACAACATGGAAGACCTGTTGGAAAATGCGTGGAAATATGGTTAGATGATAGAGATTACCATGTGGCACACACATATGTTCTTTTAAATTATGCTGAAGTTGCACCGTTTGTCAGGTAATTATGAATTCATATATAATTCAATTATACATGTATACTAATCATAAAGGAATATAATACATATTTGCAGCATATACGAATCACAACATCCATCTGGCGATCTCAGTAAACAATTTGCTGGATGGTTTTCAAACTACGTTCATGATACAGAAAACTGTGTTGTTGACAAAGGATTACGACATCTTGCTATCGGACCAAAACGAAATGTCAACACTTATCCAATATTCTTCGTCAATGGATTTAAATTCAACACCAAAGGTTACGGGGCTGAAAAATTAACATATAACAGTGGTGTATTTGTCAAAGGAAGTGATATCCAGAGGAGCATATAAAATTTTTTTTACAGCATCTTAACACAAGTTTTAGAGTTGACATATTATATACAACCTGCAGAGAAAGTTTTTTTATTCAAATGCAACTGGTTTAGCAATGTTCCTGGCACTGGAATTAACGTGCACAAAGACTATAAGCTAATTGAAATAAGGCATGCATCGCATTACTATAAGTATGATCCTTTTGTATTAGCTAGGCAAGCTTTACAAGTTTATTTTTCTCCATATTCATCGTAAAAAAAGATAAAGCAGACTGGTGGTCTATTTTTAAAACGAAGGCAAGATATACGTTTGATGGGAATAATATTCCAGATGAAGCAGCGTATCAAGCGGATCTCGAGCCAAATACTGAAATAGTGATAACCGATGACATTGATATAAGGTCGTTGACTGATGAATCGAATGTTTTAATAGATGCATTTGTAAGTACCGAAGAAAATGATATAGAGTACGAGACCGAGTCTGAATCAGAATATGACGAAGACTGATCATAGATGGCATCGCTTGTTGTATAAGTGTGAGCTATGTATATACATAATGACTATGTTCTATAATATTCTGAGCTATGTAATAATGATGATGACTATATATGATCTGTATCATTCTGAGTTATGCATTATTCTTTTCATGTACATTTTTTTCGATGATTATGTGCAGAGTATGTTTATGTGATGATTATCACTTGATTAATGTACGCTTTTCATGTACGCGTTATTCTGAGTTATAGATGGCACACACATGTTCTTTTCATGTACGCTTTTTTCATGTATGCGTTTTTCAATGATTATCACTTGATTAACGATTATGTTATATTGATTGATGATTATGTGATGCTTATGTTATGTGATATTGGTTGATGATTATGTGATGATTATTGATGATTATGTGATGCTTATGATATTGATTGATGATATTGATTAACGATTATGTGATATTCTATATATGTTTGTCAGTTATGTCTGATAGACGACGTGATCGACGTAGTACATCTCGGTCACCTTCACTTGGAGCAGGTCCGAGTACCTCTGAGCCAGATCTCCGTCGAGTTGCGGAGATAGTTTCGAAAAGTGCTGGGTATGTATCAAACTTATTTGAATTATATTATATGAAATATTTGAATATATACATCAACATTTCTACAGAGGGTTCGAGGTGGAGCCGTCCGATTTCATTTTACAAGTATCGAAGGAGGCATACAAGAGTAGAATGTCCGGGTGTTGGCCTCAATAGGATAACATTCCAACACATATAAAAAACGCAATATGGGCTTATCTTATAGTAAATACAATTTTTTAATATATAATTATTCCTTATACGAAACCAAAAACAATATGCCATCATGCCTTATGATATCATTTTTACGTATTCTGTTCTGCTGATTGTTTTTAATTATACATTCTCTTTTACATAACACGTATGATAATTCAATATGCAGGCAGTTGTACGTGTGGATCCGCAGGATATGGATGTTTTTGTAAATCATTGGAAATGCGGAAAAATTACATAGAGACTCTGTCGCGGGCTAAGAATTAAGGGAAAAAGACAAATTGGATGGGGGATGATATTTGGGCTGGATTCCAACAATATTGGGAATCTGAAGCATTCCGAGTAAGTTATATTGTCACTATATTTTTACATTTAAATGTATTGAATTATTTTACTTAATAGTGTGTATAAATTAATAGGAATTGTCGGAAAGAAACAAGGCTAATAGAAACAAAAATCCCGCTTTACATCGTGCTGGTTCGAAATCCTTCTAACAACATAGGAGGGAATTGGTAAATAAATTAACCAATATTTATGTTATGCATGTATATATTTACTAGTGTCTCTTTACCATATATTCTATCCTTGTATATAATCTATTCTTGTATATATTCATGCAAATTATCAATATAACCTATTCTTGTATATATTCAGTGGGCAAAGTATGGTAGGGAGCCCACAGCGGCTGAGGTTTTCAGAGTCACACATGCAGTGTAGCATACAGATGAGGATAGGAATGTTTTATATGATTGGTCGGACGACAAGGCTGCTTTTGTAATGGTAAATATGTTTATTTCTGTAATGAAAATATTTCATATTCGTTTATTTCACAGTAAATAAATTGTATAGCAATTGTGTCAAATATCTGTTCGTAATTGTAGGAAAGATATAACACAGAGTATGCACGAGCGATACACGCGAGTGGACGGGAGTCGATTACGGTTGATGAGTGTAATCGGATATGCGATTCAATCATTGAACCGGCAAGTCGAAACAGACGTTACAGTTTCGGCAATATGGTATGTACTCAACGTTTACACAGTAGAAACCTGTATGCCATGAACTTCTTATTTACTTGAGTTTATTACCAATAACTTGAGTTTTCTTATTGTTATTGTATGCCATGAACTTCTTATTCACTTGAATTATCTCACAGGCTCTTAATTTCCAAAGGTCATACAAGAGATCCATAGATGAGAAAGAGATTACTCGGATGCAAACACAATTGGATGAGCTCAATGATTGGCGGAAGAGTCAGTTTGCGACACAGATAGATGAGCGTATTGCTGCGTTCTATCAGGAGCATGGGTCAATGCCTGGGGAAGGAGGTGCAAATGATGATGATGCTTAGCTAATTTGTTTTGATGGGTACGCTTTATATATGTGTGTGTACATATTATGATGAGTTTGACATTTGGTACTATGGATGTTGTGATTGATACTTAGTGTTTTGATGGGTTTGGTATTTTGGTTGTTGTGATTGATACTTGAACGATGTGGTTTGGTTTGGTGGATTTTGGTATTTGGTTATGTTGATTTTCTTGTATGATTTTGTAAATATATGTTAGAATATGCAATATTTGATGATTTGTTTGTGTTGATATTGATTATATCGTACGATGGAATAGTATTATATGTGTGAAATGATGGAATTATATTATTTGAATTGATTGAGACTGAGGGTTGAAGGTGCTGCAAATTGGCTGGAAAAATATTTCAGGTTTGCAACGGCCAGCGACAGCCATTTGGTCAAAATAAGCGACGGTAGCGACGACCAATTTACAACGATTTGCAAAGGTTTGCATCAATAACCCGGGAAACCAACAAACCAACGGTTGCTTCCACGTGTACGTTTAGCCGTTGCAAGACGAACAACGGAGCCGTCGCTTAGGCCGTCGCTTTCTTTGGTTGCAACGAGTTATTTTGCAACGGATTTCAGCAACGACTCGCGACGGCTAGCGACGGTCGCCAACGGCTTTTTGCCGTCGCTAAGCAGTGTGTATTTTGTAGTGTTAGCAAGCTTTCTTATCTAAGAGGATTATAGAATATATCTGAGATACAGTTTTGCTATATCTGGTTCTTGTTTTCTTAGCAATTTGGATTTAAAATTATTAGAAAATTATTTATATTTGATGATATTTTTTACCCGTTTTGGTAATGGAATGATGCCCAAGAACATAATTGATTAGCAGATAAACTTGGATAGGTAAAATTTATTACAAATTTTATCTTTCTCATATTTGATTACTTTTAAAACTAAATTGCAACACAGTTGCAGAAATCACATAATATACCCTTATTAAAATTACGATGAATACACATAAACAGTGAAATTATTTTAGTTATTTGAAATAAGTTTACTTATTCAATATTTCATTCATATATATCCATTCATGCACGAACCCATGATTTCTTTTTTCATGCCCATGTTTTTTTTTTCCTGAATCAACCAAATTTGAGTTAAGTTCATTAGCAGGATCTACTTTAATCTTGCCAAACAAGCAGTACATATAAATAACTAACCAACAATGATGATATGTGCATTAATCACAAGAGTTTTAAAACGCATCTAATACAAGATTTAATACATGCACCATATTTTACACAATTCACAAATGCCATTCACTGCCCAGTTCACCGTCCTTCTATAATTAGTGCCTTTCTGTTTTCTATATAACCATACCCCGTTCGTAAGAAAACATAAAAAACAAAAATGAAATCCACCAACCTTTACACGGCTCTTCTGATCCTACTCTCTTACACAAGTTCTATTTTATGTGCCACAACCTCCACAAACCCCAAGTTATCAACTTACATGGTTCAGGTTGAGCGCCCAGACGATGATAACATATACTCAGACAATGATCTAGAGAGCTGGCACAGATCATTCTTGCCAACATCGTACTCAGACTCTGAGGACTCCGACCGATTATTATACTCCTACAGCGAATCATTTCCAGGCTTTGCTGCTGCATTAACTGAAGACGAACTCGAAGAAATGTCAAAAAAAGATGGTTTCATCCGTGCATATCCAGATAGAACGATACCTCTTCTTACCACACATAGCTCTAGTTTTCTAGGTCTCCAAAGTCAATCAGGCCTATGGAACAGCTCAAACCTGGGCAAAGGTGTAATCGTAGGAGTACTAGACACAGGCATTTTACCTGGACATCCCTCATTCAACGACGATGGCGTTCCACCTCCTCCTGATAGATGGAAAGGCCGTTGCGATTTCAGATCCGGTTGCAACAACAAGATCATCGGAGCACGAAGCTACGGCTATTCCAGAGGTCAAGGCCCCATCGATCAAGTAGGTCACGGCTCACACACAGCAAGCACCATTGGAGGGAACTTCATCTCTAACATAAACCCTTTCGGTTTAGCAAAGGGCACGATGGTTGGCATGGCACCTCATGCCCATTTGGCTATATATCAAGTGTGTAGTGACATGGGCTGCACTATGTCGGACATAGTAGCTGCTATGGATGACGCTATCAAGGACGGGGTTGATATAATGTCCCTCTCTCTAGGGGGTAGGTCTTTGCCCTACAATACTGACCCAATTGCCATAGGTGCCTACAAGGCAAACGAAAAGGGCATCACAGTCGTATGCGCAGGTGGAAACAGTGGGCCTGGAGCTAGAACAGTTTCGAACGAAGCACCCTGGATTTTAACTGTCGCTGCGACCACTATGGATAGAAGTTTCAGAACCAACATAAAGCTTGATGATGGCGATGTTGTCTTAGGAGAGTCTCTTATCCAGCCTTCTGAGTTCAGCCCTATGCCTCTTCCTTTGTACAATGGTTCGTGCTCGAGCTTAGCGGATGTGAAGGGGAAGGTTATGGTTTGCCCATTGGAAATTGTAAAGAGGCCAACGTTGATATCTGCAGCTAAAGACGCTGGTGCGGCTGGGATGATAGTGGTTTGTCAAGAAGAGTACGGACACACCATACTTGCTAAAGAAGAGCTGATATTGCCTGGAGCTTTTGTAACATATGAAGATGGAATGAAAATCAAGGGTGCTTCCACGGTTTCTTTTAACTTCAATGGTACGGTGCTGGGTGTATCTCCAGCACCGATGGTTGCTTTCTTCTCATCTCGAGGCCCGAGCATTCAGTCTCCTGGAATTCTGAAACCCGATATCAGTGCACCTGGGGTTAACATTATTGCTGCATGGCACACTAGAGCCGATAAAGGGTCGCAAGTTCCTTTGAAGGTTGAGTCCGGTACGTCTATGGCGACCCCTCATGTCAGTGGTGTTGCTGCATTGATCAAGAGTGTGCATCCTGATTGGTCTCCTGCTGCCATCAAATCTGCTTTGATCACCTCCTCTGATTTTGTTGGTAAGGATGGAAAACGTATTAAGGATGAGAAATTGAATGATGCTAGCTTTTATGCTTCTGGTGCTGGTCATATGAATCCGACTAAGGCAATGAGTCAGGGACTTGTTTATGAAACTGAAGTCAAGGATTATGTTGCATATCTATGTCAATCGGTTGGAACTTCTGAAGCGTCGGCGCTTGTTGGGAAGAGAACTAGTTGTGCTGATGTTGCTAGCGTTAAGGATTCGGAATTGAATTATCCAACTATTACTGTTGGCTTATCATCTGGTGTTACTACAGTTAAAAGAACAGTTACTAATGTTGGTAACGCAAATGCTACGTATGAGGTCAAGGTTGATGTGCCCGAGGGTGTGACTGTGACTGTGAAGCCTGATACTTTGCAGTTTTCGAAGAAGAATGAGAAGATGACGTTCACTGTTTCAGTATCTGCTTCGGGTGCTGCGGAAGGGAATTTGATGTGGATTTCAGACAAAACGGTTGTGAGGAGTGCTTTGGTGGTTACAAATTAAGATGCATGGCTAATTCTCTAGCTTGCTAAGTGATTGTAGGCCTGGTTTAAGTTGATGTATCTAAAGCTTTCTCTTCTTTCATGTTGTTTTGTCATTTCTATTTTAATAAAATTTATTTGCTTCCTTTTTCTAATAGGTTGATTTTTGTGCGTTATATCTTAGTTCTACGTACCGTTATTTCATTCTTTATCACAAATTTTGACCATCTTCTTCATCAAAATTTGATCATCTCTTCTCCAGCATCAAATACTTCTCCACCAATTGCTAAAGCAAATGAAAAATGGTTTAAATGAAAAAGAGAGCCATGGCTGCCGCCAATATGAAGATTGCAGATTATTCCATCTTTGCACGCCAAGATCGGAATGGATCTTCCACTTCATCTCCTTCTACGCCTAATCTTGGTTTTTGGTGGAGTGTTGCATTTCTGGTGACGTGATGGGTTGTTTTGATGAAATATGGTAAAGATAAGGTGGCAGTGCAATGTACAGTTCAATTATTGACAGAAATGAATTTTGAAGTTGCAAGAAATTGAAGAACTGAAGATCATGAGTTACGAATTTTTGTGGCAAATCCGAATTTTTGTAGAACAGGGGAATTTGCAAATAGCAAGAATAATGAACAAACAGGGAATATAAGAATTAATCAAAAGGAAAGAGACAGAAAGGTAGGGTAGGAATTACAAATGTACGAATTAACAAGTAACGGAGAGATTGTAAATCTACACGTAATGAAAACAAGATCTGGAATTGAATAAGTGCAAGAAATTAACAACAGGGAATTAATAATTGCTAATAAAATGAGCAAGAACTAGAATAATGTAACTGCAGAAATGGAAATAACAGAGAACCATGATATCAAAGAAGAACCAGAATTGAAATGAAATTGAATTAAGATCTAAACTAACAATTGATAAAAATAAGTACAACATTAAAAGAAAGGAAATGATACCAGGCTTACAACTGAAATAAAAAAAAAATGAATTAAATTGTATTCAGATTTCTCCACACTGATTACATGGCTTGTACCTGTATATATACAACTTCATGTCCGCATACAAACCTGACATAACCAAACCCAAACTAACTCAACTAGACCATTGTAATTTGCATCCAAGCCCTTGCCTTATTCAACAATGCAAACTGAACAAGTGTATAGCAACACATGCACAAACGTTGCTTGTATCAGGTGCGCACGTGCACAGTTTGCGCACATTGACACACTCAGATAACTTCACCCTCAGGCCATGACTGCTACAACCACTCAACCTGACACACCTCTAACATCAACAGACACCACTTTCGGTGAACTCTAACCTGAGCTTTGATGATCTTGGCCAGAAAATGGTATTTTCTTTGGTTCCTGAAAGGAAACATTAACCTCCTTTTATCTCAACCATAGTATTTAATCCTTGGTTTCTACATCTCCCCTTCCCTTGAAAATGACTCAAGATCGAGTGGTAGCAAAGGAGGTGGCCATGGTGATTTATATGATTTGTATGGGTTCTCATTGAAAATGACAGCTTCAAATGCAAAGAATGTTCATTTGTCTTCCTCAATATAAATTGTGTTAGCAGCCTCGATGAGCAAAGACAATTCACTTAAACCTGTAACAGAATCACTTGATTTCATCATAGTTATATCATCAGTCTTAAGAATAGGCCTTGATGGTTGAATATACACATCATGTGAATTATATGTATGCAAATCCTTAGCTACTTCATTGCTTGTATCATAGTCTTAAGACTGGGCTTACCGCTCACATCATCAAATTCAATAGCTGAAGGAATAGGAACTCTTGGCTTTGAAAGATGAACTGTTGGCATAGGAACTGGATTGACAGTGGTATATATGTTAGATAGGAGAGGTTCTAGTTGATGGTCAGCTGTAGTCTCGTCGTCTTTGGATTTACCATCACCTACTTCTTCATTTCCAGTTAAGTTTTCTAAGTCCACAGCCCCACCAAGTATGTAAACCTGGTTTTTATATTGATGCCCCATATGCATTTTTTTCATTACAGCTGCAACTTAGTTCATCTCTTCTCCTTTCCATCTCCTCAGGGTTGAATCTGACCATAATTTCTTCCTATACTTTCCATGACTTATGATTTGACACATTCTTTTTTTATCCATGATACCACTACAGTGCCTCTTTCTTGAGGAAGAGAGAAATAAGGTCTATCTAATATTTCTCTTCTATATTGTAAAATCTAAAGTACTATTCCACTTGCTTCAACCAATCAGCTACTTCTTCTTTACTAGAAAAACTAGGAAAGTCTAACTTGTAAGAGGACATTGGGCTAGGGTAATAATTTGTACTGGGGTAGTTTGGAGTTTGATAATTTCGGTTAGGGCAGTTTTGATAAGGATTTTTGGCTATTGGTGGGGTTTCTTGAGGGTATAAAGGAAGATTCATGAAGCCTAGAGTATTTCTTCGCAGTGGCAGGTTGGTTCTTGATGAAAAATTAGAGATCCTTGGACCTGGTTGAGGAATTATAGGCATGGGTGGTTGTGGAAGAGGATGGAGGCGCTGGTTCTTGATTTGCTGGACTTCTTGAACTTAAGTGATGGGTAGAATGTGTATACCTTTGAATTTTGCATTTAACCGCTTCAAATTCATGTGAGATTGCTCCAACCTTTGGGTAGTAAGTTCTAGGCTCCTCAAAGTTCTGGTATTGATTTCCTCTTGCCTCTGCCGTAATTGTTCTTGATCTTGAATTTGTGGTGGGGTTTGATTTTGGAAAGAGGTGGTGGTGAGGTTAGGACCTAACTGGTTGTCCGAGGTTGCCCCAATTAGTGGCTCTGATACCAATATGTAAGAACGTGGTGGGTCTGATCTTGGTTTCATGGTGGAGCGTTGCATTTCTGGTGATGTGGTGGGTTGTTTTGATGAAATATAGTGAAGATAAGCTGGCAGCGCAATGTATAGTTCAATGTACAGGCAAGATTAATGAAGCAAGTATTGACAGAAATGAATTGTGAAGATGCAAGAAATTGTAGAACTGAAGATCTTGACTTATGAATTTTTGAGGAGAAGAAATGTTAATGGCAGTAACATGAAACATGAACAAGGAATTTGCAAATAGCAAGAATAATTGAGAAAATAGGGAATATAAAAATTAATCAAAAGTAAAGTGACAGAAAGGTAGGACAGGAATGCAAATGTACCATTTAACAAGTCATGGAAAGATTGTAAACCTACAGATAATGAAAACAAGATCTGAAATTGAATAATTGCAAGAACATAACAACAGCGAATTAATAATTGCTAATAAAATGAGCAAGAACTAGAGTTATGTAACTGCAACAATGAAAATAACAGAGAATTATGATATCAAAAAAGAACAGGAATTGAAATGAAATTGAATTAAGATCTAAACTAACAATTGATAAAACTAAGAACTACATTAAAAGAAAGGAAATGATACAAGGCTTACAACTGAAATGAAGGAAAGATGAATTAAATTGTATTCAGATTTCTTCACACTGATTACATTGCTTGTACCTGTACATATACAACTTCATGCCCACATACAAACCTGACTTAACCAAACTCAAACTAATTCAACTAGACCATAGTAATTTGCATACAAGCCCTTACCTTATTCAACAATGCAAACTGAACAAGTGTACAGCAACACATGCACAAACTTTGCTTATATCAGATGTGCATGTGCACAGTTTGCACACACTGATACACTCAAATAACTTCACCCTCAGGCCATGGCTGTTGCAACCACTCAACCTGACATGCCTCTAACATCAACAGACACCACCTCCAGCGAACTCTAACCTGAGCTTCGAAGATCATGGCCAGAAATGGTATTTCCTTCAGTTCCTGGAAGGAAACAACATCCTCCTTTTATCTTAACCATGACATTCAATCCTTGGTTGTTACAATTCACAACAATTCCAGTATGAGAAATCTATATATATATATATATGAAGAGGGATTTCAGCTTGTTCGAAATCATTGTAATAAGCATCTGAATCAATGATCAACAACCCAGGGCACTCAGCCAATTGGAATTGGCTCGAATCAAGTTAATCAGAACCACAGAAATGTGTCCCAGACTAGACAAGCAGCAGGAAAAGGAAATTCTCCAGAAAACAAGAAATGCATCAAGAATCAGCATGAATTCAGATTCACAGTTTAAACTAAGCTGAATAAAGCCTCTTCTTGAACTGAGTTAATCAAGAAAGGAGGATTGAACTAAGATTTTGATCTCAAGTTTGTTCCTCCACCATTCCTCATCAATGAGAAAAGAATTATTGTTGTGGATGAAGAGGCTAGCAAGAGAACGGAAAGCAAATGGAGCTACTCGGTTGTTGCTTATGTCTTTGGCAATAGATCCTCATATCATCCCTTCAAGGCTTTTATTGTAAGAACTTGGAACCCAACTGGTAAATTTGACATTTATACTCAAAATAATGGTTTTTTCATCATTTGATTTTCAAATGCATCGAATTGTGAGAAAACAATCAACGATGGTCCTTACTTCATAAATGGCAAGCTTATTATTTTAAAAAGATGGAGTAAGAAACTCAAGCTTGATAGAGACTTGCTTACATCTATGCCAATATGGATTAGACTGGGCTTAATCTTAGATTGTGGGATAAGGATTTTTTTTTCAGTGCTATAACTAGTGTAGTTGGAAATCCATTGAAGTTGGATGAATTAACTGCAAATGAGACCAGATTATTATATGCAAGAATTCTGGGAGAAGTCAGGGTAGATGTTGACCTGTCAAATGAGGCATATATATCTATGCATGATGGAGGAAATTTAGTGCAAATCATAGAGTATTAATGGGTTCCTCATTGGTGCAAAGCATGTTTATGTTTTGGTCATTCTATAGAAAACCATGTTACCAAAAAGGTCTGAAAAGAAAAGAGTTCAATGCAAGAAAAATCAGTTAAAAACAGAGATAACACGGAAGTTAATAAAAAAAATGCAAATTCTGAAAGGGTTCATTTTGAATATAATAATGATGCAGCCCCCTCAACCACCAAACAAGTTACCAAATATGGGCAAGAATAATGAAAATAGTGCTTCTGATCAAGAAAACATTCAGGAAGTTGAAGTTTCTGAAATCATTAAAGAACAAAGTATGGGTGGGAATGTTCATTTAATTCCCATTCCAAACTCTAAAGCGTATAAAGAAACCATCATAAATTTACCTGAATCACAAGCTAAAGAGAAGGAGGCAGTTTTACAAGAAACAAAGTATTTCCCCTCTGAATCAGATGGTATGAATCTATATGGGCGCTCTATCACTAATAAAATGAGTCCAAACATAGCCAATTCTGGAATAACCATTTTGCAAGCCATCCAACCCCTCAACCCAGGAAATCAGTCTCACAACAAGCTATACAAAAGGTTGTTAGTCTAGTTGCAAACACTTCTTCACCCACAAGCAAAATCGAAAAGGAAAAAATGTAAAATGAAGAATATACATGATATAACTGCAGCTGATGGTATAGAAGATGCAGATGATAGTGATTATAAAAGAAAGTACATCATCAAAAATCCCAAATGGGATGATCAACTAAAAGCACAAAGCAAAAAATCATACAAGAAAAGTGGAAAGAAACTGGTGGCGTTGGATTGCGAGAACAGATACACTGCTTCACTGTAGTTGCTGCCTACTTCGATTCAGTGCTTATAGCAGTTGCCTATAGCTAGAAGATGCTTTGGTAGCCTTCTCGACTGAAAGATCTACAACACAAATTGAATTTCTAATAAAGTGCTTCACTGTAGTTGCTGCCTACTTCGATTCAGTGCTTATAGCAGCTGCCTATAGCTAGAAGAAGCTTTGGTAGCCTTCTCGACTGAAGGATCTGCAGCACAAATTGAATTTCTAACCGAATCGCCTCAAATCGCCACTGCCCTAATTCTATTTAGAGTTTTGTTTTGTTTGGTAAAAGTTTGTACTATGAAAATAGTTTGCTGCTACGGTTCGATAATGTATTATAGAGTAGTGCACTTTTGTTTTTTACCTGACTCGTTTATTTCAGGACGTAGGCCTTGGGCCATTATTTTTTGTCATTTTCAAGGAAAAAAAAAGAAACCAACCATAATCAATAATGGCGTGTACATTCGGCGAGCAAATCACATGCAAACTGTCTTGTTCGCTTCAGCTCACTTCACTAACCACTCAACTTAGTCATGCTAACCGGTTATTAAAACACATTCTTTGACAGTTTTTAATATGGAAAACTCTTCGCTTTTGTTTGAGTTTATATGGAAAACTCATTGCTAAAAAAACGTAAGAGCACCATTCGTTTTGCTATGACTCTCCAATGGCTACAAATGGCTAGTTTTCAATAGTTTTATTGTCTCACCAACGCATAAATGAATCCAAAATCCACCATTATACCATAAATTTTGTATTGTTTCTTCTAAAGATATATTCTATATAAATAATAGTAGTAATCTTAGAAAAACTTATTGGCGAAGAACTAAATAAAACAAATTCATTTCTACTCGACCAATATACATATCATGTCCTCCTTCTTCCAATGCCACGATACTCAACCTTCTCATAAACATCAAATCATCCATACGGCTACACATTTTCTCAGCTACGTTGTCAAAATATTTATCCTCTTCGGTAATATCAAAATACCGCTGCGTAGAACAACCTCCACATCGTTATCATTATAACACAACTCAAGTTTACCTTTCCATCTTGCCTTAACAAAGTCAAAATTAAACTCACTATCAAAAACATAGTTCATTCACCTACTGGTGAATGAAAACGATTGTCAATGAGAACTTCATCTTAGTGCTCAAGAACTAGAAATTCGAGGTAGGGAAGTTATGCAATATTTGAGCAGACAATGTTGTTGTAATATATAATTTCATGAATTCGAATATTGTAGAAAATGTAGTTCGAGATGAAGTAAATAATGAAGATGGCGAAGATGACAGTGAGGACGAACACGAAGAATGCCAAGAAACACAATTACTAACTTGTAAGGAAATCTAAAGTTCTCGCACAAAAAAATCAAAAAGGAAATTCTTAGAAGGTTTGCTTGGCCGAAAGAGTAGTAAGAAGACCATTGTCATTGATGATATTTTCAAACATGACGACATTAAAGACACTAACAAAGGAAAGACTATTAGAAAGAAGTAAAAAGATAGACTTACTTTAGGAAAGTATTTGTCTCTTGCAAAAGCTTGAGTTTGGATTTCAACAGATAATACAACACAACAAGTACAAAGACGAAGAACGCCAATTTTCGGCAAAAATTTGTTGATTGTTTTAAGACCTTAGAACCATGTGAAGGAGTTAAGTTTCGTGTGAAAAGGGAATTTGAATCTTAAAAATGCATGTCAAATAGGGTTGACAAGTATACTGTAACAACCCTAAATTCTATTAACATTATTTAGGACATTTAATTAGTTAAATTAAATGAAATAATGTAAATGGTTAAGAGAATTGAGGTTTGAATAATAGAAGGGTAGCCATGCCTAATTAAACAATGAACTATAGGGAATTAAAATGAAATAGGAAAGGCTAATAGATAAGGGCAAAATAGGAATAAGTTATATTCATATACCATAAACCTTCATGCCACTTTCATTTTACACGTTCATAAACAAAACTAAATTTAAGAAGAGGCCGGCCACCATTAGAAGAAGTAAGAAGAAGAAAAGCTAAAATCAAGATGAAGGAAGCTTAATCAATCTAATTCAAGAAGCAAATCTCAAACTCCTTAATCACAAGCTAAAGGTGAATAATATGTTACATCTCATTTTATTATTTTCGATTTTAGATGACATCCGAATTTATTTTGCAAATGATTTGCCATGTTTTGATTGTTTAAAAGGATATTTATGCTTGTTAATGATTTGTGCTATTTCATATATATTTTGTGTTAAGGTTTAACTTGAAAAACCTATTAAACGATATTCAAATACCTTGCGATTTTGGTATAAGATCAAAAATATTATTTTACGGTTGGGTTAAAGTTTCATAATTTTATGAATTAATATGGATTTATTATGAATTTTCTAGTAAAGAAAATGGTTAATTGGGTTTAAAATTAGTTACGGCTATTATATGTTAGCTTTGGGTCAGAAATTTTAATATGTTAGAAAATATATTAAAAGTAATTTATGAGAATTTTTGTAGAATTTTCCTAAGTGATTTAATAAGTACATAAAATTATTTAAGATATGGGACTTAAATGTTTTATATGTTTACAAAATGAGAGGGGGCAATTTGTAAATATTTTTAATTGTTAATCTTTGAAATTCAGCATCACTTTTAGAAAAGATTTAATAAAAGAAATTGGCAGCCAATTATATGATGACAACTAAGCAGGTTAGTTGAAAAGAAATTACTTTATAAAGTTAAAAATCATTTTACAAGGTTTTTACTGTTTTTCCACTTTCGACGGCACCTTTCGACTACATATTTCCACCTCCAACCAGTTCGAAACCAATACACATGGTATAAAGACATGGTATGTAGTAGACTCGAGATAGGAAAAAGGTATAGAGTCGAAACAGGGCTTTCGAAGAGGCTGGGACCTTGTTTTGCTTCCAAAAGGAAATGACGCTTGCTTTGCTTCCAAAAAGAATGCTTTCGAATGAGATAACTTTCGACTTGTCCAATTGCTTTAAAGAAAGGTTTCGAAAGAGGTTGCTGCCATTGTTTTAAGAAAATACTTTCAAAACCCCTACTGCCGCATTTTACCTTTCGAACCATTGCCTTCGAAAAGGTTCTTTCGCTTTAAACCCTGAGCTGCTTCTTCAATGCTTTCAAAGGGAATCATTTCGATACCATCCACTTCTTTTGCTTAGGAAATTGCTTTCGAAAGAGTTGCTTTCGACTTAGTTCTTTTAAGGCCCTTTTGAGATTTTGAAAGTTAAATTCAAAGGTTTCGAAAGGAATGGTTTTTAATGGTTTCGAAACTATGTTCCTTTTATTTTTATTTGAACCTAATGCTTTCGAAAGATTTGATTTATGTAAAGGACTTAATACTTTCGAAAGATATATGATAAAGGTTTCGAAGGGGTGGTTCCCCAAAGTTTTCGAAAGGTTTACCTTTGTGTTTAAATGGAGGGTTTTCAATGTTTTCAAAAGGCATGTTTAAAGTGTTTTGAAAAGAGGACATCCAAGGTTTTATAAAGCTTTCGAAGGGATACTTTCAATGTTTTCGAAAGGTCTATTGTAAATGGTTTCGAAAGGTGTATTTTTTTTCCATTAGGCCTAAGGATATAAAGTAAAGTAGTTTATTCGTATCGAAAGGGGTACTTTCAATGGTTTCGAAATGGCTACTTTTAATGGTTTCGAAATAGATTGTTTAAAGTTTTTAAACAAAGTTTTGAATGATTTCATCCATAATATTTTGTGTAAAGTATAGATAACATGGCAAAGTGATTTGATTAAAGCATAGAGTATATTTCCCTTGTTTAAGTATGACTTATAGGGCTAAATAAATTTGAAAGATACGTTTTCAAGGAAAATTTGATGGGGTACGCAGTTGACCCTAAGTAAATGACCCAGATATTAGAATACCAAATGAGATTGGTATGGGGTCACGCCTTATACTTTAGCTAGTAGCCCCTAGCTAATATAAGTCCAAAATTCCAATGTGTATGGCTTTATCACAGGTAAGACTAAAATGATCTTACACACAGAAAATAATATACAAAGTAAAGGTAGGTTATTCATGAACCTGCAAAACCATTAGGATCAGTTGACCCTGGAAGAAGTAAGTTAGGAACAGACCGTCTAGAAGAGTGTTTAACAGAAGTTAGATTATTTATTTATTTTGTCTGGTGGCCCAAGTCAGCCAAAGGTTAGTAGTTAGCCAAACAAAACTATAATGTTCGGACAGATAGTCTATTGATTACCTGATTTGTATGCATACATGATATTGTTATTATTGCTTTAACCAGTTTGGTTGCATGATTTAGATTCGCAAAAGATATGCTTTAAAAGGGGATATTAGTGAGGGGAAACTCGTTCCACTAAGCGCAAAATCTCACGTAATATCAGTAAACTGAGATGTATAGTATTATTCACACTAGGCTTTATGTCTGGCTCGAAGTTTATGTTTTCTCCTTAAACTCTCGGGCGCTCAAAATTTGATTTGAGTAGGTTGAGAGTTGAGGATTTACTGGTTATAGTAGGTAGACAAATAAAGCTTCTAAAGACGTGCAGGAGGCACGAATAACTATTTAGGATTTGTTATTTTTATTTCTATTTCCGTTGTGATGTATTAAGACAGTTTATGTCTATTTAGTACTCTGATCATCATATGTCGCTCTTGGAGTATTTTGTAATAATTATATTTGATCAAAACTTTGGATACGTTTTGGGATTGTGTAATGGAATATGAAACATGTTTGAAATGTGATCAATAAAGTATGTTATTTTTGGAATCTGTGATTTTGTTTCATATTCATGTGCTTCTGATATTATGGATACCATTAACATTACCGTATTTTATCACCGAAAGTTAATACTATAGGTGACTTCAGCATCTGTAGCGCTTAGCTTCGGGCCTTCAGCATCGTTAAATGTATGCCATTAAAAGGTAATAATATCTTTTAGTTACCATATTATAATTTCACACGTTATGTGAATAATGAAGGAAATTAATTTATGTTCTATTATGAAAATTAGGAAGTTTTATATCATAATGTTAGCTATTGGTATTTGCAAATGTTGTAAAAATATGTTCTACATAAAAGTAATCTAAAAGGAAGTATAGTTGTAGGATATTTTTCAAAAGAACATGTCATTTTGCGTTATGTACTTAACTAGTATGGAAACTCAACAAAATCGGTGTGGTCATAATTGTGATATAAGTTTGTCATGTGCTGGTGCTGGCGGGTTGCCAATATTTTCTAATCTTAGTCATTATTTGGGGCATGAAGATTGATATTGAAATGGATATTTGGGAACAATCTCAAACCTATATTTTATTCAATTGCAATGAAGTGTTCCCTTATTTAGAGTAAGACTATTGTGTTTGTATTAAGTAATCTTTAAACTTTGATGATATAGTTTAGAATAATAATAATCAACTATTATTTCTATAGTAAAAGATTTGCAGAGCCAAAGGATTGAAGCGATGGAAAACTATTCAAGAAGTAGAGGTTATGAGAAATAAAGTGTAACCTACTTGGTTTAGAAACCATGTAAGTTAATTCAATGAAAGCGTATGGATAATTAATCTTAGTTTCATTTACTATTGATATGCTATTAACAAATATTGATTTAGATAAACAGTATTCTTGTGTCAGGCGACTCATCAATATTAAAAGATTTGTTACAGTTAGCAAATGCCCTAGTAGGATGGTTAAGCAATATAAAAATTATGTCGTTAATGGATACGGGTTCCGATTTAACTCAGTGGATGATAGATTAAAAAAAATCAAAATTATGGTATTTTTGTGAATGAAAAAACTTCAAGTTATTTAAGTGTGAGAGATAACAATCCAACAACTAGTAAAGTTGAATGTCATGGTGTTCTAAAAAATGTTTATGAGCTTGACTATGGATTTCCTAGTGAATGCGATGATAAAGCTAGTAAAGTAATTTTATTTGAGTGTGATAGGGTAAGCAAATTTGGAAAGAAAAAAGATAAATATGGTTTCAACTTGGCTAATTTCAATAGAGTGGCACACTATAATGATAGATTTACACTAGTATCATGTTAATCCGCTTTTGAGCCAAAGTAGATTTCAACTAAACATAGAAGATCAAAAGCAGGATGAAACGATTCACAAACTTGAAAACACAATCAAAAGAACTAGAGAACTGAACTCTAGAAGTTGAAGTGGAAAATTGGCTAAGGAAACAAGTTGGCCCCGAGTTGTTTGGGTCAACACTAACCTAGTCCTCCCCGTTTTTTTGCTTCCCGAACACCGTACAGCTCCTATGCTACTCTAGTAACTCATGATCATGTGATTTTCTAACGATTTGGACAAGAAATCCCAAGGACTATCGAGAAGAAATATAAAGAAGCTATCAGAAAGATCACTAGAATCAACTCAAAGTTGGTGGAAAAGGACTTAAAACAACTCAAGAAAGAGATAGAAAAGCTAGCGAATGAACCAAATTAAATTTCGATAAGTAAAAATAATTTGGCACCGAGTTATTTGACTTTGTATCAAATTATTCCATTGCCTCATGGTCATCTTTTTCATTTGTGTAACTTCGAGCCACCTTCTGGATTTCAGTGCAAGTGGGCTTCTATACCTATATGCATGTTTCTCTATAACTACCAGCCTACCTGTAATCAAAAATGGATCTTCTCCAATTCTCTAACTTTTGGATCTAGAACTCCTTATTCACTCCTATCCTCTACCTTAAAAGCATCATAGGAAAACCATTATAAATCTAACACCCACTAGTGGACAAATCTGATAGAATTAGTTGTAATCTAAAGAGAGGGCAACTAATAAAGGAAATTAAAGCAGATGTAGGCCGGAGATTACGCCGAACCGCTATAAAAATTATTGTGTGTTCTTGTCTTTCTTCTTTCTTTTGCTTTGATTTTGATTGAACTGGTGCTTTCATCCGATATTTGGGTGTTGATCCATTTTCTAGGTTAACATATCACAAGCTATTCAAACATTTATGTTCTCAATCCAAAGTGAGAAAGGAGTGTTGTTGTTAAATAAACCAAGAGAATTCTATGATTTAATAGAAGATGGCGAGGGAATTGATATAAATGATTATTGTGCCATACCGAACCTTGACGATCCTAATTTAGACAATGATGGACCATAAATAAGGAACGATGTTCATGGTGTGTATGTCAATATAAGATATTACCCTTGCCTATGACAAATGATTCCATGGTTGAAGAGTGTGACATAAATGTGATGAAAATCTGAATGGGAAGATAAGTGAAGATGAACTAATATGCTAACCAATTGTATGTTCGAGTAAAAAACAAAATTTGTTTTACTTGGTAACAAAATATCGTGATATAAATTTTTACTTGGAGAAGATTTTTTTCATGCAAATAAATTTTGTACCTAGTACTAATCTTGTTAAATAAAATTCATCCATGAATTTCGCAAATGATTTTTTTTATAGTTTAATTTAGGGTTTAATTTTGAAACTATGATCTTGCACATGCAATCTAACAACTCCATAATTATTAGATACATAATATACATTTCCTCACATGAATATATTGAATATATGTGAAATTTAATTGTTCCACAAATCAACTACATATGTAAAAAATATATTTAAGTCATATTTTAATGTATTGCATTTGACTAAGGAAATAAATGAAAATAATATATCTCTAGTCAAGTAACAAAAATAACAAGTTAAAGTTAAACCTTTTTGTTTAATAATTATAACAATCTCTGTTTTTTCATAAATGGTTACACATACTTGTTCACTTTTAGGTACGAGGAAAAGAAAAGAGTTGTTGTGACAAATTCCGAACAACAAACACAAGGCAAATAACTAGACGGCGACAAGGTAAATAACTTGAATTCGAATTCGATGAAAACAATATATATATATATATATATATATATATATATATATATGATGTATATAAATACCTCTTTCTTGCCTTTTACCGAGTATAATGAAACAATATTAGGAAACTTGCTCCATTTTGGTTGTTAGTCATGGTTGAGTGGGTGTTGAATGATTACATTCTCGAGACATCATCTAAGAGAAGATGATCGCAATCAGTAACTTAGTGAACCCAAACAGAAGGAAAATAATATTATTTTTAGGATTTTTGTATGGGCTATACAAGAACAAATATACTAGTGAAAACAATATTTTATAAAGATTGTATGACTTGATACTTGTAGAAGGAAAATATGATTGTATGGCTTTCAGGATTGTTCTAAAGAAGGAGAAATGGCTATAGGGAAAAACTGCCATGCTGGAGTTGACAAGGCTGTGATCGGGTTTTGGGTGGCTATGAAGGCTGGAGGGGAGGCGGTTGCTATAGACGGAGGCGGAGCTACTGTACGGCTGAAGATGAGGCGGAGAAAATGGCGTTCGGTTGTGGTTTGGGACGGCGGAGGAGGGTTGTTGAGGGGAGGATGGTTGTGGCATACAGGTTTGGGCTGGACGTGGGTCAGGTCGAGTGGAGAAAGGGAGAGTTTGGCGGATGCGGCTGGTCTACGGAAGCATGAGAATCCCATAACTAGGGTCGGTGATGACTGTAATTCCATAAAGCTAAAATAACAATTCCAGGGATTAAATCCTTTAGACATTCAATAGAGATTCATGGCTACGGAAGCATGGCGATGGAAGAGAGTGGGGAGTGTGAAGGGAAAGAACTAGAAGCGGCAAAGGGGAATGGTGGGTAACAGAAGGAGCAAGGTTAGTAAATATAGGAATGCAAGGGGAGCAGTTCTTAAAAGCAACCGTGTTTTATTATAGTTTTTTTTTAAAATCGAGAACAGATCCAAAAGAAAAGTAGGGGAGAAGACGTGCAGTTTCAGGTGAAGGAAGAAGATGATTCAAATAAAAAAAAATGAAGAAATTGAGCCGGTTTTTCAAAAATATTGATGCAAACTTAGTTATTATATTTTATATATATTTCACGAGCAGAACAAAATAAAGAAAAATGAACCATTTGAACGGTCACAGGAAACCAAAAGGTTAAAATTGACGACTAACCGTTTCGCAGATTTCGCCGCGTACTGGATGCCGAAATGCACAAATGAATATATTGTGGAGGTCAACAGGACGAGATGAACAGAATGATATACAAATATGAGAGATACGAACAAGCTATCAAAACTCGATATTCGCTATCGAAAATGCTGCTAAAATACCAAAAATAATATAAACGGGCTAGAGCTATCCAAATTTGGCGAAACGAAATATGACGTCTCACTCAGAAAATGATTTAAAATTTTATTATATAAAAACATTCAGATTTCAAAAATATTTTACTTTCATCATATTAACTGATTTTAAATTTTAAATTGAAATAACACACCAGAAAAATCTTTTATATTTACCAATGAAAATCTGCCATTTGCTAAGTTTACATAGACGCATACCAAATACCAAATTTTCATTGATAAATTTTAGTTGTTTAATTTCCAAAAAAAGTATTTAATTACATTATAAAAATCATTAAAATTTCCGAGTTGTTACACTCTCCCCCACTCAAAACTTTTCGTCCTAAAAAAGGAATGAGATAGGAGAATAGAGTAAAAAAAGGAAAGACAGATTCGAAATACATTGTATCAGATAAAACGGTTAATTTAAAACCATATAAACTTCATTTTTGGACATCTTATTACTTGCATTTTATATTGTACACTATTCAATTACATATTCTCATTGCATTCAAATTTTTCCAAGTTTTATTAATGTTTCCGAGTGTAATTGAGCACTATACAAATTTACCTTTTATTCACAACATTTCTATTAAGCAAAATTTAGTTTGAATGTTTTATTACTTAAATTTTCTCTTGTACAACCTTCAATTACATATTCACATTAACATTTTAACTTTTCGAATATTTCAGGTAAGTTATATATGTCTTAGAATGCAATTGAGTATTATACAAATTAATTTTTATCCAAGTTCAATTGTTTAAGTTGTTCAAATTTCATTTCTCATTTCAGACACTCCAATTATTCAAAAATTTTGCTTCATTTCAATAATTGAAAATAATCACTTTACTTACACTTAAGAGTTAAATTTTCGATTTCGCTTTAAACCATTTCGAAATAAATATATACGTACATACATACACACATATATATATATATATTGTACGTCAAATCATACTCAAGAAATTCAAATCAAATCCAATTTCCAAAACAAAAATGTAACAAAGCTACCAAGTGGTCTCCCTACTTTGAGACTCGAAAATGAATATTGATAATGATGTAGTCATCACCGAAATTATTTTTCAGCGACAAAAAATGAGAGTGCTGACTTATTTTAAAATTCTTTGGAAATAATTTCCATTTGAAAATACTTTCGAATAATATATATTCTTAAAACTTTGAAAACCAAATGAAAAGAACCGAAATATTAATTCTTGAATCTTTAATTTAAATTCATTTCATTTGCAAGTCAGATTTATAAATAATGTTCATAAAATTTCACCTCCTTATAACATACAACAATAGTTAATGGTTTAAGAAATGTTGAAAAAATAATAAACGATAATCTAGTACTATCATTTCTAACAACCAATTCATTTAACTATCTAAGTTTAGAAAATTATACTTTATATATAAAATATAATCATGAGATTATTTGATTTACCAATTTCGGAAACAATATTGTGTTAGCTTACTCTGTTCAAGTATTTTGGAATTCCTATCGATAGCATTGGCCAGACAAATCGACCGAAACCCAAAATTCAAACTAAACAACTCAAACAACACAATATAAAACATTTTATTTCAATTACAAATACTCTCTCTCATAAGATGATTCAAGAATGGATTTTAGAACAAGGATAGATTCAAATTTAGAGGAACCCTAATCAGAGTGAATTCTAACTAAGAAGATAAGCTCGAAAGGAAGATAAGATAACTGAATTACAAAAGAGTAAAGATGGATAGACTTATACTAATCGCAGCGACCTTAACCGGGTCAATCGAGATTCCATTTCAGAAACAATGTGTTCAAGGAATCGGACTTCATCCTTCTTGAAATAGCATTTAGAAAATTTGGCTTTCAACTTATGAGTCCTAAGGGTTTGGAGAACGTAGCTCAAGTGAGATTCATCCTCCTTTTCTGACTTAGGCAAGACGAGAATATCATCAAATAAAATGGAGACAAACTTGTTGAGAACATGGCGATCGACAAAAAAAGCTGGAGCATTGGTTAATCCCAAAGGCATGACTAACCATTCATAGAAACCATTTTCTATCCAGAAAGCTGACTAAGGAATGCTCTCTTCGCTACATGAAGCTGGTGAAAACTGGTAGCAAGATTGAGCTCCAGGAATAAGATCAATGCAGAATTCTATTTCCCACTCGTGGGGAAGATAAATGACTTCACCAAAACATCCGAAAATAGATGGACAACAGGGGTGGAGTCGAGATCACTAGGATGGGAATCGAGCGAAAAGATAAAACTGTCTGCAGAATCCCGAGGCAATCGACATTCGATCATAAGAGAATTGCCCTAATCGTCTATCACAGAAACAGCTCGAACTTTGAAAGAAAAGCATCAAAACTAAGGACATGGACCTCTTTGATGAATCGACGTCGGTATAAAGGAGTTTCATTGCTTTACAAATCATATTAAGGTTGGCAGGACCACCGATGGGATTAGTCACAACAATGATGAAGTTGCCAATTGAAGTTGCAAGATGTCTAAAAAATTTATTACAGATCAACAGAAATGAAGCTATGGGATGCTCCAGTATTAAGAAGAACACGAACAGGAAAAGACAAGAATGGATTTTAAAACAAAGGCAAAGTTTCAAAATTCAAAAGAAACCCTAATCAAGGAGAATCCTAACAAAGAATTTCAAGCTTGAACGAAGATGATTCTATAATTAAATTTACTCATTCTAGGGTATTACCACCTTATCTCGAATGAGTTTTTACTCCATATGCTATGTTTTGCCTAAACTAGAGCTCTGATACCAACTATAACAACTTGGCATTTCGAACCATTCAAATCGACAATCATCCACTACATGAAGTCACTACAGAACATCAGAGTCTAATACAACAAAAATCTAATACATAAAAAACACTGATACAAAAGCAACTGACAATTTTGAACATAAAATAGAAATAACTGAAAGCTGAATAGATATAAGGCAGATCTTTAAGAAAAACTCCAAACTCTAAAGGTGAGTCTCAAATGCCGTGACACTCGGTCTGACCCGAGCATAAAGCAAAACACAAAACAATCGAGTCATGATTAACATTCTTATGCTAGTAAATCAACTCAAGTGAAATGTCCAAGTGAAATGCAATATAACTTAATGGATGTTTGAGATTCCAATCCTCTTAGGATTCGTTAAACTATCTACATACATAGTACAATATGCTACATAGATAATGTCTATAGTAAAGTAAACTATTAAAATAGCGTTAAGGCGTTACCCATATCCCTCTTAACACATTTTTATATAAATGTCAGTCTATACAGTACTGTAAACTCCACTAAACCAGTAGGCTATCAGGGAGCACTCCATAGATACGACACAAACCAAATGCGTAGAGGGCGTGATAAGGCACGTGACAAGGCACGTGAGGCAATGCCCAGAGTAGGATACTACCGTTTTGCGGATCCGGACTTGTGGTAACGCATAGCAGCTACTACCACCCACCTCGAGACACACTCCTAAAATCAACGGTGCACCTAATCAAATCACAAAGTAATAGAATGGTATCGAAGAAGCATGCTCGATCGTAGGTGCGACCTCACTTGTCCCGGAATGGCTCCTGTTTCAGTCACATCAAGCTGACTCGAAGGAGTCAGGGCTGCATTCATACCTCATACAGACGTTCGCCAAACCATCCTACTTCGTTCTGGATTCTCCACTATGTGCACAGTTGTTAAAATGGTTTTCGGTATTGGCAAAGAGTATGACAATATCCGATCCCGGCCTCTTTAACAACCAAGCGCTTATTTCACAACGTGGTCATTTTTATTTCAAACAGTTCATACTTCATATCAAAATATCATATTCATTTCAAAATCATATCACTTTCGAAATCATATTCACTTTTGAAATCATATCTCTTTCGAAATCATATTCATTTCCAAAATCATAACCACAAAATAGTTTAAGCTATCATATCAAAATATTCACACTTAAATCCATTAAATCTGAATCATAACAGTTCCAACTTAAAATAAATATTGAAATAGTTTATATATATTAAAATAGTTATAAATTAAATAGATTTAAAAAAATAGGTTGTAGAGTAAAATAGTTTATATGTTAAAAATAATCTATATCGAAAATAATTTCAAATTAGAATTGTTTTCCCAATTTCACATCAATTCAAAACAACTTTAGTTCCAAAAAAAATTCTATTTCAATCAATCTCAGTTCGACCATTTCAATTAAAAAGGGTAAAGGTTCAATCCAAATTCTCATTAAAACCATTTTTAGTTTATATTGGTTTTAAATCCAGGTTTGAACTACCACTTTAAATTCAATAGGTTAAAGTTTAAATATTCAAACATTTACTATAACTCAATTTGATAAATTTCATTTATATTCAAAATTCAACTTTAATTTTATTTAAATTTGAAAATATTCACTTAATCATTTTTTATAACCTTTAAATAAATTTGAAATTTCAAAATTAAACCAAAATCAAAATTTAATATCTAACTTCAATTATATTTATTTTTTGAAAATATTCAATTAATCACCTTTTTAATAACCATTTAAGTAAATTTTCAAATTACAAATTTAAATCAAAATTAAATATTCAATTTCAGTTTTATTTAAATTTGAAAATATTCAATTAATCTCCTTTAATCGAAATCAAGTTATCAAGTTATAAAATCATATTTTTAAATCCCAAAATCAATAAGTTCAAATCAATTCCTATTTAAATTCAATTCTTAAACAATTTAAATTACAAGTCCACTTTAACTTATATTTCCAACGTTTATTTATTTAAATTACTACAAAAATCTATTTTAAAATATTAATATAAGTTGTAAATAAATATTTAAAACATAATATACATATTAGTTCAATTAAATTATTATTAAATTTTATTGTATTAATTATTATTAAATTAAAATTTATTATTATAAAATCTATTTTAAATCTTGTTTTATATATTTTAAAAATAATAAGGTTATAAGTAAAATTTTATAGTTTACATTTTAAAACTTAACTTATAATTTTGAAATTTCCATGATATATAATTTTAAAATCTAAAATTTTCACATATTAAAATAAATATTTATATTATATTTTAAAAATCCAAATTTATTAAAATCCATGTATTTCCTTTTAAAAATTCTTGAAATTATTTAAAAATAGATCAACGATGTCCGTATATAGTTTTTTATCCTATGGTCACGTGATACAGATATTTATCATTTCAATCCGCAATAATTTAATATTACAAGCATATATCATTTCAACTCGCAATCCTACAATTTCAAATTCAATAAAATCGCCTGGGTTCATCATTTCAACCCATAATGACTTTCCCTAATCTATAAGATCGTCTAGGTATGTATAATTTCATTCATCATTTCATGTGAATTAAATTTACTAAATATAAGAGTGTTAATCGTGAGTGATCGCTCATCTATCGAGGCTAGAGAAACAACAAGAACGAAGAAGGTAACATGGATACGCACACGGAACAACAACAAGCCAAGAGCAGCTGTGATAAGTTCCGGACAACAAACACAAGGAAAATAACTGGACAACGACAAGGTATATAACTTAAATTCGAATTTGATGAAAATAATATATATATATATATATATATATATATATCTTTGTGTGTGTGATGTATATATATACACCTCTTTCTTGCCTTTTATAGAGTGATAATGAAACAACGTTAGGAACCTCGCTCCGTTCTGGTTGTTAGTCATGGTTGAGTGGTGTTGAACGATTACATTCTCGAGACATCATCTAAAAGAAGATGATCGAAATCAATAACTTATTGAACCCAAATAGAAGGAAAATAATATTGTTTCAGGATTTTTGTATGGGCTATACAAGAACAAATATACAAGTGACAATGATATTTTATACAGATTATATGACTTGATACCTGTAGAAGGAAAACAATATCGTATGACTTTTAGGATTGTTCTAAAGAAGGAGAGATGGCTATAGGGAAAAACTGTCGTGCTAGGGTTGACAAATCGGGTTTTGGGTTGCTATGCGGGCTAGAGGGGAGGCGGTTGCTATGGGCGTAGGCTGAGCTACTGTATGGCTGGCGATGAGGCGGAGAAAATGGCGTTCGGTTGTGGTTTGGGAAGGCGAAGAAGGGTTGTCGAGTGGAGGATGGTTGTGCATACGTGTGACGACCCGCCTCCTCGACCCTCAGAAATCAACACTAATACGTCTACAGTATTCACGTGCCGTAAATCTAAGTGCCGGGAAGGCAGATTATCAGGGGTATAAAAGAAAATAAAGATAGAAGATAGCATAATAATAGAATCTCGTATCGCATTCAACATTTTAATTATACATAAATGATCAGAGTCAAATACAAGTCCAGCCAGATAGTTATAACTAGCTATCTGTATATATGTTGGGAAATACATACTACATGACACAATGAAAATGGGTAGATATCCACATAAGGTACTTCAGCTTTATAGCTCCAAAGGTCAGTCATAGGACTGGTGTGAGAATTCAAAGTATGATGTTTTGAAAACAAAAGGTTATCTCATAAGACCACGCCGCACATAAACACGGAACGAGTTTTTACCTTATGATAACCAAAAATTTTATTATGCAAAATATAAGGTTATTATTTTTAATGGCATTCTTTGAAAACATTTTCAAATAAAGTTATTAATCTTAGCCGAAATGGTTACCCATATAGCAATTCGAGGCTATTCATTACGCCAATACAAACAAAACCGCAGGTTCTTATTGGAGAGAGGGTTTCCATACAAATGACTAGGTGAAGGGACTACCTTCCGATAGGTACACCTCTAGATGGATGTCCCGAGGAACCATCACAAAGATCCTCTACCAACAAAAGACCGACCTATCTTTATAACTAGATAGTACCGAATATGTCAACCCTCGGTCGTTACCGACCTTTATTCGAGAGCTCTATTCGCATACATCCATATTAATTTACACCCCGAACGTCATAGCGGAAAGAAATATATCAAGAAGGGGATGATCATACCCTAATTGGGAATGACCTACTTAGCCTTGCCGCATCTAACCATGTTTCGGTCACATCTTTGAATGTCACATTGCCATTTCCGTTGACTACTAATTGCCTTCCACAAAAATACGACCCTTAAGCTCGTACATCTCAAGGAGGGTGTTAAGCTAAGAGAAGTTTCCTTCTCCACCGCCATTGATGCACGTTTGTAAAAACCAATGTATGTAATTTTTAGAAATGCAATGTCAGACAAACGTCCATACATGTTGTCCAGGAACAGTACAAACCGAAGGCACTTTTCTCGGCAATTACTAGGCGAGAAGTCCTTGTGGTTTTAAGGTTTTTTCATAATAAAAAGACCACCGCTACAATATAGTGAATCGAGAGTTTATCCCCAATTAATCAACAAGTTGTCCCTCGTTATTATTCGTCTCAATATCTCCATCTTCAAACATCTTCAATCTTCAAACACGTAAATCAGTTCTAAGTGGTCTTCGGATAGGAGTCACCCAAATCCGACCTCGGTTCCTTCGAAATCCAATCATCGATAAAAATGATGTAATTAGGTGATTGTTTTTGGATTCATTCATTTCCTTTACCAAAATATTTTCGAGAGATATATATTTTCAAAATATTCTTTTAGTGAATACAGAATCATTTAAACCTCTCTATTGAATATTTCTCAAATCATTTTTAAAGAGTATTTTTTGAGAAAATATGATTATAGAAATCATTCTACTTTTATTCAAAATTAACTTCCATTTTCAACGAGTGTTACGGACGGAATAACGGTGAGATCATCTTTTAAATTCCACGAACATGACAATTTCCCTCTTCGAATTTTAATAACGAACATAAGAAGATTATTTCAATAAAATCCAAGTTGAGCATCCAGACTTTCCTTTCGATATGTTCCACCTCTCGCCTAAAAGAGAAAACTGAGGGCATGTAAGTTCAAGGCACTGGTTGCTCCATCCCTAATCTTAGTTACACACCTTATTTCCACTTTTAGATCTTACAGACGGGACAAATGTACTAGTCGTTTCCGCATACTCATTTTTCCTTTTTAAATCACTTAACTATTTGTTTAACCATCTTTGAAATAATGTTAAATTGGTTCAAATTTCTTTTAAAAAGTTTTATTATTTAATTAAAAACATTTACCAAGGATTTGGAAAAGAATTCTTAAGTTTCAACCTTTATTTCAAAAGTTATTAAAAAGCGTTGCGAAAAGTGTTACAAATAGTGTTAGAAAAAGTGCTTCAATAGCTATATTCTTAAAACGACTTTTATTTCGTCTAGAAAACAATATTTTTAACTTAATTCGTTTTTAAAACATTTTAAAAGATTTTTAGAATTTATTTCATATTTTTAAAATAATTATTTTATCAATTTCCAACTTTGGTCATTTTAGTGTAAAAACTAGATTTTTCTTGAAAATTGATTCTGCCATATTTCAAAATATGAAAGTTGAAATCTTGATTTTCTTCTTTTATATGAAATATATGGATATAAGGATTTGAAAAATTCATATTTTGAAGAATTCTGAGCTATGTTCCACTTCGTATGTTCATTTGAACTTTTGACGCGAAAACACGAACTACCGTTACGCGACGCGTCAAATTTTTGGCGTATTTTGAGATTCATATCCAAACTTTGCCGAGACAAATTTAAACACTTAGTAATCATTTCTAAAGCATTTTCAAATATTTTTCAAGGTATAAATGATTTCATGTCACATTTCGTTTCTTTTGGAAAGTTATTTCCATGTGATTATATGTCGTGTAAATCCGTGACTTGTGTCAACATATATTTTCAATATACAACTAGTAAACCTCCAAAACAAAGTTTATAATCATTTTAACATATCCTAATATGTCATATAAACTTGCTAATCAATTTAACAACTTTTTTATTACAATGTCACATGATTGTCATTTATGTACATATTTGCTTACTAACTTTTGCAAATGACTTAAAGGTGGTTGCTTTCTTTTTCAAACATTTATCAACATTATTATTAATAGTAAGAAAACACAAAATAATAATGATGTTTCTTTTGATCTGACATGTTTTGTTTTTATTAGTTTATTTTTTCTAATTATATTCTACAAAAAATCTAGAAAAAAGAACAGAGAGAAAAAATTAAAAAAATAAAGCAGATGAAAACCAATCAAAAATAACAATAAACATATTATAAATAGTAACCGATGCTATAAAATCAAGTATAACAAAGTTAATATAGTTGTATTATAATAGTGTTGAACTTTTTTGGCAGAACAATGAAAAAAAACATACAGCAAAAAATAGCTGCTAAAAAAACAACTGAAGACAACTGCAAAAAAGTAGAAGATTGAAGAAAAACAATGAAAAAATAATTCAGAAGCAATTTCATATAGAAACTCAAAATACAATTCAACGGGTAAATGATACTATAAAATTATGAAACTGGTACTAACATCATATTATTAAATGTATTCTAATAGTATCAAAAATGTTAAACAGGAAAAAGCTCAAAAAGAAAAGGGAAAACAAATTCCAAATGAAGAATCCAAAGAGGAACAAATCAATTCGGTAAAGTTACAAATACCATTGCTTTATAACATGTTAGATATTGCGAAAATGATACCTACAGTTTGTGTGGTAGAAGACAAGGCTTTGTAGTTTTAAAAATAGTTTTCATCGCCATTTATTATAAAACTGATACCAATATATTGGAAAAGTGATACCGACTACCTGTTTGATTTAAGTTGGTGCTTTATAATTGAAGAAATTATTTTCACCAGTATATATAATAAAACTGATACCAACATACTGCAAAACGGGTACCCACTGTCTGTTTGTGTGGAGCTGATGCCTTGTCATTTAGAAATTATTTTTCCATCCATTTGCAGCAAAACTGATACTAATACCTTACAAAAATGATACCCACTTTATACTTGTTTGAAGTTGATACTTTTAGTTTTACAAATTATTTTTACCGTAGTCTGTTATAAAACTGATATAGATATAAACCAAAAATGATACCTCCATTTTGTTTGTTTGAAGTTATTGTTTTGGAATTTTGAAATTATTTTAACCGTACTTTTTAAATAACTGATACCTATATTTAAAAAAATGATACTCGCTATTTGTTTTGAGTTGAGTTGATAACTAATAATTTTATAAACTGTTTTCCAATTCCTTTGTAGCAAAACTGGTACGGATATCTTGGGAAAATGATACAAATAATCAATTTGTTTGAATTTTTTACTTTGTGCCTTGGTAAGTTGTTTTCATTGTATTATTTATAAAATCTGATACCATTGTAAATCAAGAATGATACCTACAGTTTGTATGCTTGAATGTATTAGTTTGGAATTTTAAAAATTATTTCAAATATCATGTTTATGAAACCCGATACCTATATCTAAGAAAATGATTCCCACTGATTATCTTGACTAGAGTTGATGCGTTTTTAATTTTATATATAATTTTTAATATATTTTGTAGCAAAAATGATACCACTACATTGCAAAAATGACACTAGTACTATATTTGGTTGAAATTTGTACTTCGTACTTTTTGAATTGTTATCACTACGTTATGTTTAAAAACCAACACCATTATAAATAAAAACCGATAACTAAATTTTGTATGTTTGAGTTAAATGATTTGGAGTTTTCAAAAATATTTCAAATGTCATTTTTATGAAAACTGACATCAGTGTTCAATAAAAATGGTATCTACTAGCTATTTTGAGTAGAGTTTATGTCTTTCTAATTTTTTTTTTGAAACATGTAATTTATTAGAAACAGAAAATGCATGTATATTTCCATAATAGGCCTCGTTAAAACCTTGAAACCCCCTAATCTAAATAGGTACCTTGTCAGGAAAAGAGTACATATTGTGTCTATATATTAACATTACAACATAATCCAACAGTGTCAGAAACTCAGTCGTCAAATAGATGGAGGAGTAAAAAAAAAAAACACTCAAAATCATCCGTACGTGCAATATGGGCCGACAAACAAACACAGAAGCAAAACAAAAAAAACAAAACTAAACATCACACATGGCAGAAGAGTAACAAATGAAACACGAAACATCACAACCACGGGACTTAGATCAAAATTTGAAAAGAATCTTCTTGAGGGAGACACGCTTCATTTACTTTACCAAACTATCACAGATCTAATTACTCCTTTCGAACTGCTCAATAATGGCTAAACTACCATACTCGAAAATCCAGAGAAGAGAATAGTTAGAAAAAGTCCGATCGAAGAGTAAAGCATATCTGAGTTCAGGGCGGTTGAAAATCAAAGCTTGGAGCAGTTGTAATCCCAAAATTTAGCACGATAAGTTCTGAATCCCTACTAACTTCCTTCGAAACCAGTCTAGATTGAATTAGATTTTTACATTCTTGCACTATCATCATGATTCTCAGTTGAAACGGCATTTCTACACCTTTTAAAACCCGTGCGTTTCTTTCGCACTATATATGCCAAATCATGGAAGTAAAGGCAATATTCATAAGATGATTAATAATCGTTTAGTTCTTTTATTGCTGACAAAGTATTTCTAGAATTTGTGAAATATCAGATGAATTTCCGATGTTGATATTTAGCTTTTGCATTATAACTTTTAAAATTTGTCTTGAGTGGCTGCAATTAAAAAACAAGTGTTCCCTGTCTTCGAAATGATTTAAGCAGAAAACACAAGACCTATCAATATTATTGTTCCATATGAAAATTCTATCTTTTGTATTCAATCAGTTTAGCTTAACTAACAGAGTGCAAGTGGACATTTTAGGGATACAGTAATGATCCAAATTACACTGATTCAGTTGAATTCTTCATTTTTGACTCTAATGTGATTCCGGGATGAACTCAAACTAAACTGACAACACTGTTTGGCAACCAGAACCTGTAATCATGATGCATTTGGTTGTGAAATTTTATGCTATACACAGTAGTCTGCATTTGAGTAAGAACACACTCAAGATTATTTTTCCAATTATTATTCGAAATCAGAGTAGAAACCCATCTATTGCCACTACCTGCCACTGACAAAGCATTCCACTCTAATTTATTAATCAAAGAGTATCCATTAAGCCATGGATCATACCATATATTAGTGCTAGCACCGTTAATAATTTTCCCATCCATTAATCCTTTACACCATTGTCTAGCTCTAAGCATTAATTTCCAAGTATATGGTGCATTGTTGTTCATTTTAGCAGTCCAAAAATTTGTTTTGCTATAATATTTACTGTATATCCATTTGGCCTATAGAGTATCACCATTTATGAAGTTCTAGACTAATTTGATAGCAACTGCTTTAGCAATTTCCTCTAATTTTCAAATACCAAGTCCACCTTCACTTTCGGTTTTACAAACATCATACCAACACATCTTATGTGCTTTAGATTTTCAAATAAAATTAGCACAAAGAGTACCAATTCTCTGTATCACAGACATGGGTAATTGGGAAAGCTGCATCCAGAATTGAATCAAAGGTTGAATGATAGTTTTAATTAACTCAAGTTTGCCACTAACTGTGAGTAATTTGTTGTGCCAATGATTGAATTTTTTTATTTATTTTGTCAATTAGACTTCCAAAATCCCTTGCTTTAAGTTTGTTATTTGATATTGGGATACCTAAGTATGTTACTGGAAGACTGCCTATACTGATATTCAAAATCAGGGCTTTCTGTTGTTTATTGGTAGCACTCGTGCTAAAAAACAGCATCGACTTATTTTCACTTAGGCCCAGCCCAATTAAACAATTCAGAACCTGAAAAGTTTGCAGAATGCATTCTGCGTTCTTTATAGTTGCTTTACCCAAAATTAAAATGTCATCTGCGTACAACAAATAGGTAATTATAGGATTAATTTTGTAAATTGGAGTGAGATTACCTTTCAAGTACTCCCCATTAAGAATAATAGTGAGAAACTCCATGGCCATAGCAAATAGATATGGCAAGAGAGGGTCTCCTTGTCGTAAACCGTAGAGCTTTCGATAAAACCAAAAGGAGATCCATCTATAAGCACCAAAAATGAAGGAGTAGAAATGCACTCATAAATGAGATTAGCAAACATCAGAGGAAAACCCATGGAAATCAGCATTATGAATAAAATCTCTATATATTTTATCATAGGCTTTATGTAGATCAATTTTCAAGAAAAAATTGTTATAATGTTTCTACTAAATCCTCTCACCATTTCATATGCAAGTAATGAATTTTCGGTGATTATTCGCCCAGGAATGAAAGCATTCTAATTATATGAAAAAAGGTCATTCATATAAGGTTTTAGTCGATTGCAAAGAAGGTTGGCTAAAATCTTATAGATGACATTGCAGACGGATATATGCCTAAAATCAGTCATTTCAACCGCAACTAGTTTTTTAGGAATCAAGCATATAAACGTATGGTTGATTTCTCTAATTGTTTTACCAGATTAAAGAATACCATTCATCGCATTCCATATATCATTTTTAAGAAAACCCCAATGTACTTTGTAGAATTTTGAGTTGATTCCATCAGGACCTGGGGTGCTATTGACATTGATTTGAAATATGGCAGACTTGATTTCTTCTAACTGAAAGGGCTTACTTAAGCTGATTCTTGCATTTTCGGTTAGAATTTTTTTACAAGTTCCGTCTGGAAATTGATTATTAGCTTGAGTAACTGAAAACAGAATAGAGAAATATTTAATTGCTTCATTAGCAATTTTTTCTGATGTTGATGACCATGTTCCATCTGAATTAAAAGTGCAATTACTTCTTTGACTCGGATTTCGAACACTAATTTTGCTGTAAAAAAAGTTTGTTGGCCTGTCTCCCGTAACCAGCCAGTTTAACTTCATTTTTTGCTCATTTTCAATAGCCATCATCTCCATGATACAATGTATATGATCATTTTTTGAAGAGTATTGTTCAATAAGGCTATCATTCAATGGTTTTTGCACTAGTTGTTTATATAATTCCTTTTCCTCTTCTTTTGTCTGATTGATTACTGTTTGCATGCTTCATTTAGTGCTTAACCATTCCTTCATTGTAGATTTCGTAGATTTCAGTCTGCATAGGAGTATATGAAGGTGATTGAAAAATTCCTACAACAAAGCATTGTGAAGAGAAGAGAAATATCCAGATTGAAGATGCCATGTGTTATTATATCTGAAAGGTATATTATTCTTTTTCCCATTCTTTGTCATAAGATTAACATAGATAGGGGAATGATCACTAAGAGAGTGATTACCAAAATTAATACCAAATTGATAAAATAAATCCTTCCATAAAGAGTTGATGGAAACATGATCAATCTTGCTGTGAATTGAGAAATATTGCTCCCTCTCCAAGTAAAATAATTACCACTAAAAGCAGGTTCAATAAGTTTAGACGTCGTAATATAGTCTATAAAATCCTTATCTCCCATCGAGTTACAAAAACCGTTATTAATTCTCTCTTCAGAAGAGTGGATAGAAGTAAAATCCCCTGCCACTATCCATGGTAAATTAAATAATTTAGATTGCTCAGCGAGATAATTCCACAACTCAACTCGTCTATATTCATCATTAAAGGCATAGACTGTTGTGCATAGGATACTGACACCGCTAGCATTATGAAGTATGTAGGATATAAATTGATCGTTATAATGAAGAATAATGTTCGACCATTGGGAAGAATCCACAGTATTAAAATTCTACTTTATTGACCATTTAAAATATTATGTGAATGCCTCCAGTTGTTATGAACTTTAAGCATGAAACTCTCAATATTAACAGCAGAGAGCTTGTTTTCAAGTATGCCTAAAAAAAGAAAATCTGTTAGAATTTAACAAATGCAAAATTTCCACCTTTTTAGTCGAGGCATTCATGCCTCAGATGTTCCAAAAGAGGAACTCCATCTAGACGTTATTATTTTAAATGCTACTATCAGTCGGGGAAGCAGCAGACCCTACTGTCTTTGGTTTTTTGGATTTTTTATTTTTTTTCCTTTCAATTGCGAAACTAACATGTTTGATGCAGGGTTTCAATAACATCTAAAGAGGGGGTAGCTGTAAATTCGAACGGAGCTTCTTCCGGTCTAACTTTTCAAGTGGGCTTAGCTCTAGAGACATTATGAGATTTTAAATGTTAGGGTGCCTTTGCATTGGTAGAAATTGGAACTTGTAACGAGTCTGACAGAACTGAAGATTCATTAGTGTGTAGTGCAGAATTATAAGTCACCTCTACTATTTCCTTATCTCTGTGGTTAAAATATTGCTTATTCTTATCAAAAACTGTAACATTTAATGTACTTATATTTGACTTTGAATTAAGGGTCGATGACTGTAAAGTTGACTGGACATTATGCTTCTAATTGCTAATATTTTCTTCTGTGGTATCAAGATTACTGTCAATCGGACTATCTGAGATTGTACCTTCTGACATTAGATTATCTTTGTTCATCTGCCCTTTTATGATATTAGACAAGTGCTTCAAATTGTTGTCATTTAGAATATTATCATCAATATTCATTTCATTATTTTCAGTAGCCTGATTCTGAGGCGGAATCTTCGGTCTCAAACCTTGTTTAATTAGCATTGGGTGTCCGAGTGCCTGAAAATAAAACAATTTGTGCAAGTAGATAGTTTCTATTCATAAGCCATCTCTTGCCAAATGATTTCATCTGCCTCTGAAAGAATAAGAATCCCATTAGGGAACTCAAAGTATTTTTGATTTCAATTAAAACCGTATCATACGCAATCTTAATATTACCTTGTGTGACTTTATCCAACTTGATAGGAGATCCAAGTACCGAGGCAATATGACTAATCCCTTCTTCTGTCCGATAATCTAAAGGTAGATTCGAAAAACTGACTCAAATTGGAATAGAGTGGAGTAGTTCTTTGTTAATTATCATCCCTAATGACCATCTTTTCATTATAATAAGTTTTTTATTGTAGTAGTAGGGGCATCCTTTTAAGATTATATCATAATCTTTCTTATTGTTAAATTTAATAACGTAGAATTCATTCTCTTTAGAATAAATAGAAAATTCCTCAATGGGTGTCCATACTCTAGTAATGTAATCTCTGGAATAAGGATAATTGGTTTAGGATCAACCATAGATTATTACTATGGCATTGTCCCACTGTTTTCTTGCCGTCTGAACAATCTTAGTAGACATTTCGGCACACAGCATTGATTTAAATTTGCGGGGCTGATAAAATTTAAGCGGAATAGTGATCAGAATATTATTACCTTTGACAACTTCATTCCACTCCCGGCTCAACGTGGTGGAAAAGTTCCATATGTTGGTAGAAGATCCATTCTCAGTTTGCATAGGGCGATCTATGTTAGGGCTGGATTGGTCAACGTTCTGATGCATCTGTAGGGTGGGGGTTGCAATATCTTCTTCTGAAAGAGGTTGGGGGAATAATTATTTGAACTAGGATTCAGCATAACCTTGGCTTGTCTCTTCCATTTTTTTGATACTGGTGTGAAGTCATCATCAGACTTTGGATAGGGAATCAGATTCGCCACTGGAGAAAATCCAGGCGAGTGAGCTAACGAGGAGGGTGGCGGATCCGAAGGTGGGGAGGACATGTGGTTGGCGCGGGAATGAGAGGCCATACGGAAGGCTATGCAGAGATGATGACAATTGTTATGGGGTGTTCGCAAGCGGAAAATGAGGCGGAGGTTGCGAGGGGAGTTGGCGGCTTGGCAACAGACTTTACTCTTTCTAATTCTGTAGAATAATTTCCATGTAATTTGTGGCACAAATGATACCAATAACTTGCAAAAATAATACCATTAACATGTTTGTTTGTAGCTTATACGTTTTACTTTATACATTGTTTTCACTGCATTTTATTTAAAAACAGACACCGATATAAATTAGAAATGATACCTAAATTATGTATATTTCAGGTTAATGGTTTGAAGTTTTAAAATTATTTGCATTGTCTTGTTTATGAAAATTGATACCAGTATTCAAAAAAAAATGATATCCACTAGATGTTTTGAGTAGAACTTATGTCTTTCTAATTATATATATAATTTTCCACGTAATTTGTAGAAAAAATGCTACCAATAACTTCTAAAAATGATACCCCTAACATTTTTATTTGAAGCTTGAACTTCGTACTTTTATAAATTGTTTTCATTGTATTTTGTTTAAAAACTGACACCATGTTTACATCAAATATGATACCTATGGTTCATATACTTGAAGTTATTAGTTTGGAATTTTCAAATTTATTTCAAATCTCATTTTATGAAAACCGATACCTATGTTTAACAAAAGTGATACTTCTAAACTGCAAAAATAATATTCCTTATATATTTGCATAAAGTTGTTTCATTGCAATTAATACCCAACATATCGTTATGTTTCAATGTCATTTGTTTCACTGCCAACTTAATGCCTCTTTTTCAAACAATAGGATGATGTGATTTTGTCAATCCACATCCTATAAACATGAATGTCTTATTTAACGGATTAGAGTAGGAAACAATTGAAGCTAAAGATACAAAGCTAGACACAACATACATATACGACTTATAAGCAATTTTCAAGATGATAAAATTGGTATAAAAAATGGCTTTAACAAAAAAAATAGACACATTGAAAAAGACACCATTTTACAACTTCTTCAATGTCTTAAGAATAAGAATGAAGGAATGAGGGAAGCATCAACGTAACTTGCATGCTTTATACACATGCTACTCAACTAAAACTGATCATGTTTGGAGAAGACAAAATGAAAGTAACTGACACAGACATTAGCTTGTTTTTTGTCGACCAATGAAAGGAGTAAACATAGAACCAACATAAAAAAAGATGAGAAAAGTCATTCCAACAGAGTGCACAGAATTTGTAAGAAGAAATTTTGGCAATTGTACTTCCATTACAAAAATTTTGGTTGAAAAGAGAATAAAATAAGTGATAACAAAAAAGAAAAAGCAACATGACGAAGACCTACCATATTTAAGACTAATGGAAATACTGTTAACATTTTTCTTTCCTAACAAACAACAAAAATTGAGATAGAAAATTCTACCGTTCTTGATCGATTTTGAAACAATGCAGATAGATTCTTGACCACAAACAATAGAGAAATTTTTCAGTAAATTTGTCAAAAGATTTATCCACAAACCAAGAAACATGTCATGATGCACCATACTTCCATTGGCAAGATATGTTATTAAAAATATTATTATTTGAAATAAATATTACTTTTAATAATCATATCTAATCAGTTCTTTAATTGCTTATAGTACTACATATATAAGAAGATGAAACTCATTCAACATGACGGTAATGTACTCAAGATTTACCAAGATTTGCAAGATTGGGTTTGCGAAAGCTTAAAGACATAGTAGTCAAACAATTTTTGGATGATGTAAAAGATTGTGCGGTAAGTTAAAACTCCATCTTACCTACATTAATCAATATTATTTTAACTTCTACTTAGAATCAATTTTAGCACTATATCTTTTCTACTATCATTTCTGACCATAGATAGTATCAGTTTTTACCTCAACCACAGTGTCAATTTCAGTATTTGGTATCATTTTTGTCTCTGCATGTTATCAGTTTCAAAATGTAATATAATTTGTGTCTCTTCATAGTATCAATTTAGCTTCTATATAATATCGGTTTCAATACTTGGTGCCAATTTTGTCTCTGCATAATATCAGTTTTGCCTCTATATAGCATATGTTTTGCTTCATCACAGTGTTAGTTATAATACACAATAATATTTGATATCATTTTTAACATTGTACGGTATCAGTTTATAACTTTGTATAGTATCAGTTTCATAACTATTGTGTTTGCTTCTATTAAAAAGTCAATTATCATTGTAAGTTATAACATAATATCATAACTTAAAACTAAAACAAAATTTCCCTACCAATTATACATGTTAAAGAAATAACTAATATTCTTCCACATGAAGAAAGACTTCTTTAAACAACATCTACAAAATAACAATTAAGCAACAAAGGAAAAGAAAATAAAGGGAAAAATGATAAATTGAAGAAACTGAACAAAGTATTGGATCATTTGAAGAAGATGTAAGCATTGGAGTCTTCTAAATACACATAAAAGATTTGGAAGATGAAGTCAAAAAAGAAAGAAGGAATTGGAAAAAGAAAAAAAAAAGAGGATAGAAGACAAGAAAGAAATTCTAAAACTAAAACAAGAATTGAGAGAAATCAAGTCAAGATTGTAAGAGAATGAAGAGAGAAATTCAAATATCGAAGTACAAATATGCACATAGTAGATGAACCTAAAATGAACGAAGAGAGTAAAGAAAAAATTAAAGAGACAAATGCCGACTCTAATGTAGAAAAAGACCACACATGAATTGAAATGAATGAAGATACATGTTTAGAGATGGAACCCAAAATGCAGAAAACATATCTACAACTGAAAAGAATGAAGAAAAGAGTAAAGAGGAATAAAGAGGAAAAAAAGAAAAATAAAGATAGAATTGTAGAACATGATGTAGAAAAATCATCTGAAATAGCAACTTAGTGTATGAAAAGGTGCAGACAGAAATAGAAAATGAATTGCTAGAAAAGGTGCAAAATGATGAAATAATTACATAATATGATATAGAAAAAGCAAATGAAATATCAACTGAAGTGCATAAAAAGATGCAGACAAAGGTTGAAAACCAAGTGCAAGAAAAAGTTCAAAATGAAGAAAATGAACCACAAAATAAATAAAGACTTGAAGAGCATGATGTAGAAAAAGCTACTGAAATACCAACTGAAGTGCATGAATAAGTGCAGATAATTACTAAAAATCATGTGGAAGGAAAAGAGTTCCAACCAAATCAAGATACACCATTGGAGATCGCAAAAGAAAGTGCATACACGGTAGAAAAAATAAATTGAATAGTTCTTCCAGCAAATAAAAAAAATGATAGAAAAATAAACAGAAGAAGCTCAAAATATGGAAGAAGATGCCACTATCAAAAACCAAATTTTACCCTACCATATTTCAGTACTTGACTTCGCTCCTCCATCTTTCAAATTCTATGACAAATAAGAGTTTAAAACAAAAAACTGAAAAAGATGATGAAAAGAAACCAACAAAATCTGCTGGTCAAAAAGAGAAAACAACTGTGACAAAATCAGTTGGCCGAAAAAGAAAGCAACACAAAAAAACACCTTCTTATGTGCAAAGTGTAAAAGCAAGAGCAAGAAAAGAAAACAAAGCATCGGCTTTGACTCTGGTGCAACGACCCAGAATTTTGGTTATTTGAAATTGGAATATTTAATTATTTTTAAATATTTAAAAATTAATTTTTAATTTGAATTTCAAATATAATGATAATTGGATAAAATGATCGTTAAATTCAATACTGGAAATTGGTAAAATAATTGAATCTTGAGTTTTAAGCTTGATAAAAATAACTTCAAAGCTTATTTAGTTTTTATTTATAAGAATGGAGATAATAAAAAATTTAAATTGGATTCAAAGCGATTTAATCGATTTTAAAAATATCTCGTTTGAATTAACGTATAAAGATAGCCTTACAGGGCATAATCTCGAAATTCGACGAAACCAGTACCATTAAATCCGTAATAGTGTATTTTTATCAAATTTCAAATTATGTAGCGTTTGGAGTTATCGTTTGGTCGTACGGGATAGAAAGACATTGAAATTAATATCGAAAATTTAATATTTTAATTTGGTTCAAAAAGCTACCTTCTCCATATGATCGAATTAAGGCTTGAATCTTTTCCATTACATTCGAAATAAGGGTATAACATTATGGACGTCTAGTGACACGCCTCGATAGGAGTCTAGAATTTCAATCTGGCTTAAACAAGACATTCGAAAATTAAAATAACATTTTTAAATTGTTAAGTCAAAACAGTTGTGTACTTATCATTTCACCATGCTCTTCCTTTACAAACACGCCACCTTTCTCTTTCGTCCCCTCCCTCTTTTCTTCTTTTTAAAACACACAGCCGAAGAGTAAAAAAAAGAAGTAAAGAAAATTCAAAAATTCTATCTCTAACTCTACTAAATTAAAAAAATGGCAAACTTGTTTTAAAATTCATGTCTTGGCAAGGGCTTCAAGCTGTAACGATTTGGCAGTGTTCGACTATGGAATTGGAAAGGGGCATGAATGACAGTGGAAGCTAGGGTTTCGATCGGCTGGCATTTGGGGTTGTATTTTGTGATTTGGAGCTTGGATTTGTGGTCGTGGAGGTGAGGCGCACCTAGGGGCGAGATTTGGTGACGTGCGGCGATGAATAGGGAGTCGCAACATGGTCGAAAACAGCATGTGAAGGCAGCGGTCGCGTTTCATAAGGTGGTGTCGAGCTCGAAGATAGTGGTACGTGTAGATGCGGTTCATCGAGAGGGAGCCATAGCAAAAACAGTTCGACAAACGGAGGTCTCTAGCTCCGTATCACTCTAAGAACGTGCACGATAATGGGTAGGTGGTGTTCTCATGCACAAGCTGAAGCATTTAGGGAAGAAAGAGTTTAGGTGGGTCGGGCTTCCTTTTGGATATGAGTTTATAAATTGTAATTAGAGTTAATTAATTAAAATTAATCGATGAACTTAAAAATTAAATTTCTCCCTCATACGAGGTTTGATTGGGACAAAACTTTTTGCATTACGATCCTGATGATGAGTGCTTCGAAATGAAATTAGTTTGGACAGATTTAGAGACAGTCAAAATTTGGGCTAAAATCGGGCGTCCTCCGGTTTTAGTTCCAAAACTAAACGTCTCAGCGGCAACTGAAAAATCAATGTGAGTAAATCTCACGCATTTGGATTACTGCAATTAATTTTAAATGATTAAAATTAATTTAGGATGATTTTTTGAATTTATAAATAAATATCAGTTGGATGTTATATTATTTATATTGGTATATAGATTAGTAGTTGGATATATTTCCCGCTTATTGGAGCGGATGAGACCCTATGCGCCCCGCGTAATAGCGGATCACCCTATGTTACCGCGATATGCTGCCTTGAAGTGGGATTGGTATTTTTATGTTGTATTAACATCTGTGGTTGCAGGGAAAACATGTTGGAGGGATCCAACTAGATTCCTCAAAAATGTTGAATTTAATTTCATATATAGTGATATATGACATATTTAAATAATCTGTGGTAGATTATAGTGTGATTTGAATTTATTGATGCCTAGATTTTATATTTTAAAAATACCATAAATATATGTTTCAAATTTGAAGGAAATTTAAAAGAGACTTTGGAAGTAAAACAATTATATAGAGTTTTGGTTTAGTTAAAAGAAAATGATTGGGTAAAATATATGGTATGACTTTAAATTTGTACTTAACTATTTCGTGATATTGTAAATAAAGATTTTGGAATAATGTGTATAAAGGATTTTAAATAATAAATATTAAGTGATACTTGTTTTAATATAAAAGGTTTTTAAAATCGAGATTTTAAATAGATTGGGAGAATAAAAAGGGGAATTGGGAATAAAAATAAAATTTGTAACACTAGCTTTTAAATAAGATATCTAAATTACGAAATAAGAGTGAAATCGAGATTTGGTTTTTTTAGGAATATGTTGGGTTATTTAAGAAATTGATTTATAAATGGAACTTAAATTAGAAATCGATTTATAATGGATTTAAGTAATGATAAACCGTTGTAAACTGGAAATATGACTATGGGATTTATAAACAATGTATATAGATAAAGTGAAATGATTGTCATTTGATAAATTGAAGATATAAATTCATGGTAAGAATTTATGATGAGATGGGTAAATCAGTTTGTAAAGAAATGATAGATTTTACTTTTGGAAATGTGAAAAAAGATTTATGAAATTGAGGACATAAATCGATTGGTGATAAATCGAGGGAGATTTATAAATATTAGATTGGTTATATTGGAATTGAAAAATAAATTTAATCAAGAAGTTGAGTTTGTTCTAAAAAAGAGGATTTTTAATTATTAAACTAGGTAATTTAAAAATGATTTGGCATAAAAATATTAGAAAATTAGTTATTTAAATATTTTTAAATTGTCAAAATGAATTATAAGTTTTATAAACAAGTTTTTTAAAATGATTAGAATTTTACTAATAAATCAGAATTAATTATTGTTTCAAAGCTGTGTAATTATTTTATTCGTTTAAAAGTATATTTTATTATTAAATAAATTTTTGGAAAGTAATGGTATACCTTCATGGCGAAATCGGGAGGTAGAGATTGCCTATAGTTAAGTTTGATTTTCTTTGAGATAGAGACGTAATCATTGAGCTGCGAATCCATGGTTGATACCGCATGGTACTTTCCATATTTATTTTGAAAGATTTTTCAAATATTGTCGAAGGGAATGGTTTGTGAACATAGTTATCCGATAAGATAAGTATATACCTTTTTGATAAAGAGATTTAATTTATTGAAATTTAAATTAAATAAGGCTTGGGGATTTCAATGGGAAATGAATCTTTGACTGAATGATTGTTTATTTGATAGTTAAATAACCGACTATCAAATCTGGACCAAAAACATAATTTTGGGAATATCTAGGAGAAATACGGAAATTATATGGTACAGTTACCAACAGAAGGTGCTATGCTATACGTGTTTCGTTCTTCTAGGATGATGATAAGAAAATCCATCCACTAATGGTTAGGAGGCGATCTCTAATCTAATTTTCGTCTGTTTATTTCCTAAAAAACCGGGATTTAGTTTACCGGAAATATCGAACGTTGTTTCGAAGAGACCGGGATCAGATAAGTTATCCAAAAACCACTTCGATCCAACAAATACGTTTTCGAAATGAAGACAAGAGCATGGAAACGAAGTTGGAGCATTGAAGTGCAAGGGCTAATCGCTACTAATCCTAAGAATGATTCCAAAATGGATGTAGTAGGAATAGTGCTTCCGGTTTCGTTCAGACCTAGAATATACTTGTATGGATGAATACTATCAGAACGTCGTCATTGAAGGACGATGAGCATTCCCAGTGGAATTTTTTTAAAAGGTAATCGTAGCCTCAAGCCTCGTGAACCGAAATGACTGAAAGTCAGGGAAGATGCAGCAAGGCTAAGTGGATCACGCCCAATTAGGGCATGTTATCACCTTTCTAGATACCTTGGATATATTATTAATTATGGATACGCTGGTGCATGGAAAAAGTGCTCTCGATAAGAGTGGGAACACTTGGAGTGGCAACATATTCGGTTCTATCCAGGTTAGGAGTAGGGCCGGTCTTGTGTCAAGTTATTGTACGGAATCCATTCTCAAATACGAGCCTGTATAGTTTTGATTGTGTCCAACTATGCTGAAACGTGAGATGCAAGCATTTCAGCTATTTTTTATTTATTTTCTATAGACACTATAATAATATCAGATTATTTTGATATAAAATGTTTTGGTTATCGAAGAGGAAAACCCGTCGTGTTTATGTGTGACGTGGTCTTATGAGATGCCTTTGTTTTTCAAAGGATTTTGATAACTTTAATAAATTCAAATTGATTGTGTTTTCTCACGCTTGTTTTCCAGACTGACTTGGATGTTATTTTGTTATAATGCTTGGGTCAGACCGAGTATTATAGAATTATGTTAGGATGCTATGAAGCACAGGAGACGAGTTGGATGACGAAGACGTATTACACGTACTTGATTATATTTCGTTGTGTATTATAGGCTGTATATTCAGCACTGGTAAGGGCAAGTTATTATAATTGTCCAGTATTGAGTTGTTGATTTGTTGTACTCTGATGATGGTATATATAAATAACAGTTATAGATCTTTTTGTATAAAGATATGTAATTATTTATTATATATTGTTCCGCTGCGGTTGTGAGATTCTGTATTGTTATTTTCTCTTTTCTTCTACCTCTTCCTTTTCTTTTCCCCTAACTATCGGGTTTTCCGGCATTCGATTTATCGACATATAATCCAGTGGACATATCAGTGTCGATTTTTGAGGGTCAAATATCCCATTTGTCACATATGGTTAGAAACGGAAAAAAACAGCAAATAAGCCAAATCCCCAAAAAATAAAGATGATTAAAAAAAGTGTAGAAAATGACTTTCCAAAGCCACTTGCAGCAATAGAACCAACGTTTTCAGAGATAGGACTATGGCACTGCAAATGCTTGGTATATCTAACATAGAACAACAAAATGTTATCAAAACTATCTTTTCTCTGACATCAACAAAAGTAAGCTTATAAATATTTATACTAATGTTACATACTAAAATAACTTTAATTTTGATACAAATCTTTTTTGTTAAAATGGTGAATAACGTGGGAGGACTATGACACGATCAAAGGAGGATGTGTAATAACAAAAAAAATCACCATGACATATTCTTGAAGGAAATTACATGGGTAGGCATGTACATAATTTTTTTCTTAAATAATACTGATATAAATCAAAATGAGTACAAAAACTAATACCTAATAACTGCTAGATTGGAATTCATGATTGGTTATTTTCTGCTACTCATAACAAAACTGATATATATAAAATATATATAATATATATATATATATAATATAATATATATAATATAATATATATATATATATATATATTCCAAAAATGATACCTAGTTTCTGTTTGATATAACTTGATGCTTTGTAAATTTAACTATTTAGTTAACCATTACATATGAAAAAATTAATACCAAAATAGTGCAAAACTTGTATCAAGTGGTTCTTCGATTGGAATTCATGCTTCATTATTTTATAAATTATTTTCACTGTTACGTAAAACAAAATTGATACCTGTATATATGAAAAACCGATACCTGATTTCTATTTAATAAAAGTTGATGCTTTATAATTTTAATTATTTATTTAAGTGTCATGTATGACCAAAATGGTACCCAAGTAATACAAAACCGATACCTAATAACTATATGTTTGTAGTTGATGCTTGCTTGCTTTCTAAATTATTTTCAATGTAATTTATATCAAACTGGTACCAAAATCAAAGAAAAAATGATTCCTAGTTTCTAGATCATAAAACATGAAGATTGTTAATTATAAGAAAGTATTTTGAGTACCGTGTACAATAAAACTGATACCAAATCAATGCAAAAACTGACACCTACAAGCTGTTTGATTTAAGTTGATGCTTTGTTATTTTTGTACTTTTCAATATATACAGCCACTATTAACATTACTAATATTATTTATTATTTAATATTGCTTCACCAATAACAAAAACTTACGATTTCCCTTTTTTAATATAGATCATTGACTGGTATATATCTAAATGTGGGCTGGCAGAGCATAACTATGCATTCACGATCACAATGATGGTAAGTAGAACTTTAGTATGAAGTACGTAATAATTGCTTCATACATTGAATTGTAACTTATTTTTGTAATCAACAGAAATGCGTTGTTTGTGATCTAAATGGGGGTCAGAAAACGTTTGGTTTTGCTTATGCTTGAAACAATTGTACAAGACAAATACACAAAAGTTGTTTATTTCCCTTTGCATTGTGAAAACTATTGGATATTAGTAACTTTGACATAACCAACAATGCAATGGTGTTATGTGGATTCTAGACGTTCTAGAAAATCAAATGACGAAAACAAATCTAGTTTGAAAGAAGCTATGAAATTGGTATGATATCATTTAATTTTTTTTGCCTAATACAATTAAAACAAAGTGAACATAATCTAACTTTGTATCATTTTGTCTTTAATAGAGAAAACCAATTGAAGAAATACTGCAAGAGCGCTGAAAAAAGAATAATATACAAAATGTGCAGGTGAGGCCAAACGAAATGCATCAAATCAAGTGTGCGGAACAAGGAGAAGACACAGTTTTTTTCGGTTAAAATACCTATGAAGAACAAAATCAATACTAAAACCAAAACTAGTAGTGATACTGAATTGACAGTTACTTCATACTTAAAACTCATTGTCATTTTGCGCTATAATCTTTTATATAAACTACTATACATCTTTATATGCCTTTTACATTGAATTGAATTTGATTCCCACAGAAGATATTATCTTTCAGTTCAATAGACATTTGCTTCAGATCGAAACTGATACCTATGTAAATAAAACTGATACCTACAGACAGAAAACTGATATATACACACACAAAACCAATAGTAAATGCATATATAATCAAAACTAAAACAAAATAACTACTAAAAATCTTTAAATGACACCTACAAGCACTAAAAACGATACTAAAACTAATGCTTAGTGTAGTAGTAAACTATTAAATACTTAAGTTCAAAGCATACTATTTGTTTCCACCATTATGTCTGAAATAAGTGCTTTATATTAGTTACAAAACTGACATTACAAGTGATCCAAACTGATAATGACAATATATTTTGCTTCAAACAGGCTTGACTGTGGTATATACATGACGATATTCATCATTTCACTGAACAGAAGCATAATACTCAAATTAGAAGCTAAACAATTATTGTCAACAATAGAAAAAATTGCGACCGACGGACAATAAGCACTCCTAGAATTTGGCCAAGTACATGTCAAGCCTGGAAGAACAAAAAGAAGAAGAAATGAATTTGTTTGCAAAACCTTATATTATATCCAGTTGCCCTAATATGCATTTAAGATATTGTGTTAAAAGTAATAATTTTTTTTTATTGTTGATACAAACACTTCTTGATATTATGTCAATTTGTTCTAAAGACTATATGCTTATTTCTAATGTTTGAAACAATATGATGCTTTGTAAATTTAATTATTTAGTTCACTGTCATGCATGACAAAAAAGATACCAAAATAGTGCAAACTGATACCTAGTAGTTGTTGATTGAAATTCATTCTTGTTCATTGTATAAAATATTTTCACTATAATTATATAGGGTCATCGCCTATTATGCGAGGCGCATAGGGTCTCATCCGCTATATAATGCGAGAATATCAATCACTCCAATATATATATACACATATATATACACACATTACTATACATAATATTACGCCCAACTGACAAAAATGCATCAATTTAACCAATCAATCATTTTATTAATTTTAAATGTTAAAATTTACCACTAGCTGTCCAAAATTGAGTGAGAATAACTCACCTTGAGTTTAAATCGCCGAGCGTTCTAATTCTAAATTAAATCGAGCATGTTCAATTTAACCTAAAATTTTGACGAGCACCAAATAGCTACAGGTCTGCACTTCAATGTAGATCTCGTCTCTGCGATTCCGGTGCCGCTTGTTTCGTCCGATTCTGACAATGTATGAACGAAATACGCAGTTTTAAAATTTGTATGTGTAAATTAATATAAATTTTACCATTACAATTTTGAGATCTACCAACAGCTAATCACAGTCTTACGTCTCTGCAATTCGAAATCAAAGCTGCCCAAACCTTCTTCCTACCACACGCACGCTACCGGTTTAAGCAAAACCCAACGCTCGCAACTGTGACCGACGCTCGCTGCTCCCCCGTTCACCTTGCCAACGATCTAACCCCTTCACGCAACGGCCCCCATCTTCAAGCGCCTACAGCCCATGACCGACCCCACTAGACTTCACTAATAGCCAGAAAAACGCGCTCGAAGCGAATACGAACTCAGCCAAAATTCTCCACCATACGACGATGATAACCAAGATCTACCGTTGGATGCATAGATCGCCCCATGCTCCACAACTTCCATTTAGAAAGTTTTCGAAATTGAAGCTTGGATCGAGAGATTTAGAGGGAAAAGGCTCGATGCTTTTTGGCCATTAATAACAATAATGGTGGCTCGAACGATAACCCTAAGGTATCACTGTGCTTGGTGTATATATATATATATATATACGTATAACGAATTTAAAAAAAAATATTATTTTCAATTTTAACTGCTTTTTCAAATGAACTCCAAACAAAACGTGCCACTAGGCGTTTATAATGTTTTACCCATATTTTGAACACAACGGAACATGTTTCGGGGCCCAATTCGGTCGTATGTGGAAGATGACTTTTTGAATCGAATTAAAATAATAAATTTTCGATATTTATTTCAACGCGTTTCTCACCCGTGCGAACAAACGTTAACTCCAAACGCTACAAAATTTTAAAGCCGATAATAATACGTTATTATGGATCTAATGGAATTTCAGTTAAAATTTCGATTTTAAAACTTTACTAACTTTGTAATAAATCATATAGAATTTATGTTCATATTAGAAATCATTCGGATTCATTTTGAATCAAAATCCGATTATTTGCATTATTTCTATATATTAAATTTTCACTATTTACTTAATATATAAATTCCCAATTTTAAACTTATCGACTTTGATTCCATTCACAAGTCCAATATCATAATTCTAATTCAAATAGAATTTAAATCAATTTTAGAAATCATTTTCATATCCATTTATTTCTCAGATTCCCGTATTATCTCTATTTCCAATTATTAGCTTATATTTTCCCAAATAAAATTTATCGTTATATTTGAAACTTTATACCATTTCACTAATTCTTCCATATTCGAGATGAATTAATAATCCACACTCAAGATTTAAAATAAATTAAATGTTCCAAATTAATGACCAAAATTCCGGATCGTTACAATTATAATATGATAATTATCTTTATAAAAAACCAAAAACAAACAAATAACAAATATTTTCCAAAAATGATACCAACAGACTCTAAAATTGATACCTAATATCTGATCCTCAAATTAATAAACAACATAGTACTCAAATAGAGTTCACCGAATCCAACATATACATCAGTCAACAAAAACTAAGTAATATTCAATTTAAAAAAAACAAACAAACATTGCTATATAAAAGATAAGAAAATACACACCTGCTGTTAGTGCCCAAACTTGCCATAAAATATGAAAGAACAAAACAGAGCAACAAAACTAATTCAATTTTAAAAAATAAAAATAGCAGAATGTTAGAAATAATCGAATTAAAATTCTAATAGAAGAAAACAAGGACAAAATAGAATCGTCCTAGAACTGAAATTTCCAGTTTCGAAAGAAAAAAGAGTAAAATCAAAATCCGGATAATAGGAATGAATTGTGATTAAAATAAGGAAGTATGAATAAACGAATTTAAATTTGAACGTGCCTGAAGAAGAAAACGAGATCAAAAAAGAAGTAAAAAGGAAAAAGAACAAGATTGAAGAAGAAGAAGAGAAATCACGTGTGACAGTTAGGGCTTTTTTCAAATATTTTAATGCATTTTTCTTCTGAATAAAATATTGGTGGACTGTCCTTGCTAACAAAAAGCCCGTAAGTTTCTCCTTAACAATATTTTCCTATTTACAAAATGCATTTATTGATTAATGTATTTATTGGGACAAGCATGAATAACTAATACAACATTTTGGGGGCATAAGTATATTTTTGTCTCTATTGAATTAATTGGGGAAAATGAAAAGGCCCTTATTGCTTTCAAAAAAATTAACTGAGAAGGAAAGTTACCGCCTGGAAAAATTCATGTAACTTTCCTTTTTGGTTTCTCAATAGCTCCTTTTATCAGAAAAAAATACAAGTTCCTTCTTCTTTAATCTTATCAAAATCCTTTCTAAATTATCAAACATCCAATTAAATCTCTTTCTAATCTCTTGATCATGTAAGTTTCTATCTTCCAAATCATCTTAAATTTATGCTTAATTTATTCGCAATAGAATTGTTTTTGACCTATATTTGTTTACCACAATTGTGAACCATTTTCTTATAAAGGTTAATTTACCCAAATTACCGTATGATTAAGAATTGAATCTCATTTTTACCGTGTTTAATTTAATCACAATTAAATCAATTTTGACCCAGATTTGTTTACCACTGTATTGTGCTATTTTCTTACTAGGGTCGATTTACTCAAATAACTATATGATTTGAAGTTGAATCTCATTTTTTCGTTTTTCAAACAAAACAGAGATGAAATAAGAGATAGAATTAAGTTTTAACTTTAGAGCATAAAAGATAGTTTCAATTATGCAAGTCATTACTATGAAATGAATATTTAATCTTTTTACTTAAATGTCATTAAAATCTATATAACAGATTTTGTAGCATATAGGTGGGAATAAATTCTAGAATATGATTTTCTACCAAAAATTTATGATTAGATTCTATTTTTATTTCAAATTTAAAGTTTGTAATTTAGGGGTTGAATCCCATTTTGAAAATCTTGATTATGTGTACATTATACAAACAAACCAAACTTTATTTTAAGCTTATATACAAATAATTCTTGTGTGTGCATATTTAGTCTATACATATACTTAGTACTAATGTTTCTTCATTTTTTTGTTTAATATTTTTTTTCCTTACAACTCTATTTTTCTAATTAACCAAGAATATTTTTCACCAGTTTGGATTATTTACATGAATCATAACCAACCATGGTTGTATGTCTTATATTATTTACTTAATACAATCCATATGGATTAGTATTCATGATAATATTAGTGTTTTCTTTGCCAAGCCTAAACTTCATATGATAAAAATAAATGGAAAAATATTACATAGTTTTTGTAAGCCATATTTATTTCCCACTCCCAATTGTTAAATTACCTTATAGTATAATCATAATTAATAATTGTATCTTATAATATTTTGCCTTGCGATACTTATATTATGTATAAGAGTTGGGTATATTTAAAACTTAATTCAAATGAATATATATATATATATATATATATATATAAATTGGAACTCTTTCTATATGAATCTTTTTTCGTTTCTACTTGGAAGGATAAGATCATTTGCTCATGTAAATTTTTTTTTAATAGATATCTTTACGATAAAAATACTGTTAAATATCTTCTTCTTTACGATGGTATAGATCCTTTATATATAGCATCATGTTGGATACACCATAATGAACCATACATTGATCACTCTAATGATGGCGCATCTTCTACCAATCTAAAAAAAAATATGCAAACAAATGTTAATAACAATGAAGATGGTGGTGAAGTGCATGAATTTCTTAATATAGTAGTTGTGCCACCTGGACAAAGTGATGATTTATTGAATCAACCTCCCATATTTGAAGGTCAAACTACTAAGGCAGAACATTTTTATAAATTGTTGGATGAAGAAAACAAAGAATTATATCCCATTACCAAACATTAAAAATTATATGTTTTACATAGTCATGCGTATGCCCATATCAATTTTACATGACTCGATAGTGTGGTCCACTCAGTATTCAAATGTATTTTTTATTATGCAACTAAATAGGCTTTGCCCAAAGGCCTTATGTAATATCTTCGTCCCTATGTAAAGGGGGAAATTCGGTAATTTAATAGTTTTTAAGTTCTTTACCTTGGATATGGGTTCCAAGTAAAAGATCGAAAAAAATTATCAACCTTATATAGCCAATAGATGATGGTCTACATCCTACACATGTCAGTAATAAAAAAACAAGGATACGAGTCAACTTCGAAACTCTAGTGGAGAAAAAGGGTGAACATCGATGTAGAAATCATGATATAATTGCACACAATGACACAAAAGAAGAAGAAAAGCTAAAGAGAAGGATGAACAAAACTTTCTTTTGATAAGTCCTTTTTGAAGCAAAGAAGCTTTGAAGATATTCTCTTTTTTGAAAGCTTGAAAGAACATTAAAGGATAAATAGCAAAGTAAAATAGTAAAGGAGAAGAAGCATACCCCCTCCTTTTATTACTTTCGATCTCAGACCACAACTCGCGGATGGATTGGGCAAGAAACAATCCGTATCATAGAATATTAATTGAATACTCCATCTAATCAAACCTCCCATCACTTAAACTGTCTCAAAACATGAACGATCACAACCAATAGAAATGCACAATGTGTCATTTGCATTAATTACAAATAAGACAATTCCTTTCTGATCGTAATGGCAAACGTGAGGGAAAATGTTACTCATTTTCCTCGCAAAGTACGATCGGGACCATAACGTTCGAAGTCCCAACATAGGCCTGCACAACAAACGTCGACCAAGATCACACACGATCTAGTTGCCTATTCATCCAACAAGCCTCATTCTCAAGACCAATCCACCCCATCATCCTTGTTTGGAGCCTTATTCATCTCCACCTAAAAAAATGGCCGCCCTCAAGCCTCGCTTATAGTACATCCTCGGGTTGCATGTCTCCATATTATCTTCCTAAGTAAAGCTAATTCCCAAATCAACTCATCCGTCCATGTGACTCATCTGATCACCTTCATGTCCGTCCAAACCCTCCCTTGACAAACCTTCTAGCTTGCCTCACTTTGCCTTATGTAAATAGAGATACGTCAGAAGACCTCAACTACTCCTACAAATAGTGGTGGTAGAACCGTACTATTCCTCTGACAAAAGCGGTGAAATTATACCATTCCTCTGACAAAAGGAGCCATTATGAAACAATCGTTCCATGTATCATACCAACTCTCTATCTAAAGAATGTTATTGCGTGGCACACCACCTAACATACATTTAAACCATTGCGACCATAGGGCATGGGAGTTGGTCGTATTTGAATGTATATTCTAATCGGTGGCTCTAAAGAAACTAGACATCCAAGACATTAATCTCGACCATTCAAAGCATGATCTCCATGGGTATGTATAGGAGGGCTCTTGCACTTCAACAATGATCAAATTATCTTTTTTTCCCACTTTATTTTTTCTTTTTTGAGCTCTTGAAGAAGTCATTTAGCTTCACTATTATAACCAAAAACTCTAAAAAAACAATTTAAGAAGCCATGGTGTATGTAAATCTTTTTTAGATCAAACCATTCTATATTGTATGTTTATTTCACTTCCACCGCACTTTACTTATATTTATTCCTTATTTTCCATTTTTATCAACAATTTTAGTGAACAACCTTCCTTATAGATTTCTTTAGTCACTAATTTGAGTTTGAGTGGAAATATAATAAATAGTATGAAAATGTGATATTTGAGATTTATGTCCAATTGAATGTGGATAAAATATTAAATTTCAAACATAATTCTTTTTTCTTATTCATGTTTGTAAATAAGGAAAAAAATTGATTAACTTTAATCTTAAAACATTATCGAAAGTAAGCAGCATGTTGAGAAATTTATGTCTATGTGATTTTTTGAATACCATTTCAGACTACTTGTTTGATATCGTAAAATTTGAAAAGTATTATATAGCATTTATTTGACTGTGAAAGGTAAAGTAGCAAAGATGTTACTAGAATAATTGAACTTTTAAAAATTAACTGGTTTCAAAAAAATTATATATAATAAAAACCTTTAAATAACAAAAAATTTTATAATTATATGTGTGTATGTATATATATGTGTTACATATATGCGCGTGCGCACGTGCATGTGTGCGCGCGCGCATGTGGGAGGGGGGAGGAGAGAGAGAAATTCTACTTGGACATAAAAAGTAGACACAAAATAAAACATATGAGATCTTGACTATTATATCTCCTCTTGAATTTCACATTTCGTGTGAAGAAAAAAGCATCCTAAGGTCAATATTTATTATGTTTTATTTTGCGCTCCAATAGAAAATACACACATAGTTAATTTATTTTATATGAAGTATAAATTATAATACAATAACCGCTACAATAAAAATGAAATCACTGCATTAAGATTATAGTTTAAAATATGTATGATAAAACGAATTTTCAAAATAAATAATTGCATTTAAAATCATAACAATAAAAATGTAATATTTAACAAAGATTATTTGGAAGGTATACATAATTTTCAAATAGGAAAATTAAAATAAAGGAGGAAGGAGATTATATTGTGCATTTGGGTGGTAACCAAGGGAGAACGGCAAGCCATAAAGGTGCTAGTGCATGTATCATTTTCTATAGTTCAGAGAATGTTAAGAGGGAATAGTCATTAGTGCTTATTGTTCTGCCTTGGTATAGTATAAAACAATGTTTCTTAGTTGCTAACGAGGATTCAATGGTGCAACTTCTTTCATTCATATATGAACTAAAGCTCTTTAGTTTCCTACACCAATTATCTATCCCTTTTCAATTACACTTTGTAAATAAGGCCATTAACATTATTTAATCATCCCTCATCGATGCATTACATATGAATGGGAGCTCAGCAGAGCATCCACATAGAAAAGTCAAAATTTTGTCTTCTTTAGTAATCAATTTGCTTAATTTTGATTTCTAATGATTTTGCATGATTTTACAGTGAAGATAGATTTCAATATGGACTTTACTTATAAATTATGTAGAGCCTTGAAGATGCCTCCTTTGAGGTAGGCTTTTCTTTCTTCCATTTATATAAACTTACCATTTTCATGCTTTTATTATATTTGAAAATAGATATATTGTTCTAACTCATAAACTTGGTTCATCTATAGGTATTTTAGAATTCCATTTTCACTGATTACTGAAAGATGTACACTTTTTATTCCTTATAGTTATAATTCTAAACCCATTGTGGGGAATTGTATTCGAACAGAGCATTGCTATATGCATGTGATGTACTTATGACACCTTTGATCACTATTATCCATTTTGTTTTACTTTGCAATATATTAGCAGGTGTCTCTTTTAGTTGTTTTTTTAGCTTTTGGAACATTTTTTAAATATCCTATTCACCCATGGGTATTTTTTAATAAGTAAATATAACTGTATAGACGCACAAAGTTATTCGAAGACTTGAAATGCTTCCTTATAATTTAGGAAATTTTACCAAGTTAGGCTAGTTTTGAAAAGGTAATAACAACATCAGCTTAGTTTTAAATGTAATTACAAAAATAGACCAGTTTTTTTATTGTCTATATGGTTGGCGATTTTCCAAAAGTCGCATAGAGAAAATAACATATTTAGGTTTTTGCTTTGGGCAATTTTTAAAAAATTGCAAGAAAGCTTGCTATGAATCCAACCAGCAACCTACCTTCTTCTTCACTATCAACTTTCCCAAATTCATCATCAAATTCCTGAAACTTCGCAAACACTACTTCTCCATAGAAAACCCAAAAAAAGTCTGATTCTCACAAGATATAATCAAAGCTTCTCAACAAGTAGGTGTAATCTTTGTTACAAGGTAATGTATATCAATTTATAATATGTTTATGCTAACTAAAATCCTAATTCAAAGCTGTTGTGTATTCTAACCAATTTTGACGTACTCGCAGTTGAACTAGACATGGATGGTTGGGAGATAGACGACGAGACGATGTCGAAATGATATGATGATTTTAAAGCTCGAACGGACATTACGCATCTAAGTGATGTAGAATTTGTTCCAGAAACACAATTTGGGCTGATACATCAAAAGTTCCATTCGGGAACATCACCTAACAACACTCGCTTATACGAAGTTGTAGCGAACCAAAGACCAGGCAAGCAAATTTCTATTGAAGGTAAAATACTAAGTCCTGGTAATCATGTAGGTCCTACGCTGCCATCCAGTGCATATCCAGTTTGCCGATGTGGCGATGAATGCGTGGTTGTCGTAGCCAAAACTGATACCACTACCGAACAAAGATTTTACGGTTGTTCTTCGTACGAAGATCACATGATGAATCTTGGCGAAGTGGGGTGCTGTAATTTTATGAAGTGGATCGATCCTCCATTGTGTGCTCGAGGAGTGGAATACCCCCTCGAAATGCAAGACGAAGTTAGGCATTTGAAAAAATTAGTTGAAGAAATGAATAGAAAATGTTTGTAGAGAGGAAAACGTCATCTTTAGGTTATGTTCGCAATGGATACATTTGACAAACTATTTCATATCATGAACCCTATGTTTGGTACTTCGTTTATTTTCATGTATCGATGGATATTTTCACCTTTCATAGACTGTATGTTATTAGTTTTGTGCTATTAGTTCTATATGTTGTTATTACTCTGTAATTAAGGGATAATCTCATGTTTCGTAGAATGTATGTTTGATTTTCTTTGAAATTGATGGTTTTGTCCAAGTATTTATCGTTGGATGAATTTCTATGATCATATAGAGTTGTTTGGAGGAATCTCTATATCATTTCTATCTTGTAAGTCAAAACAATTGCCATTACACAGGCAAGCTGAAATTTCGACTATGGCGATTTTTGAAAAATCGCACGTGGGCTATTTTTCAAAAAATCACCCACTGTTTTGCCTGTTATAAAACAGACAGCCAAGCCGTCCCCCACTCACTCTTACAACATTCAAGTTAGCTCCAAAAAACCCATTTTGGGTTTTAGCTCTCTCCCTCCCAGAAATTTCATTTTTCTTTGTTTTTTTAATCAAATTCGAAACTCATTCGGACCATGGCCTCTACATACGGAATAGTGGAGGATATTGGTAATGCACTCATCTCCAATTTCATGATTTAGGGCATTTTTAGGGTTTTCTAGAATTCAATTTTTCGCAGATTTTGTGAAAGCTATATGTTGTAGACTGGTTTAGGGGGTTTTTGCAAGTGAATGTTCATTCAATTGCATGTACTTTAGTATAGATTGAAGAAAATTAAATTTATGATAGTTAAGGGTTGTATACATTGATCTTAGTGTTGTGATTACGTCGAGATAAAGCCCGATCCAGTAGACCCAAGATTGTTGTACTTACAGCCTAGACACCGCACGTTTGGTGAAGCGTATATGATGGTAATTTCCTATGATTTTCGTTTCACAAATTGTGTAAATATTAGTATTTGTACATGTAATGTTAAACAGAGCGAAGAAGCAGATTTCACCATCGATCACTCTATTTCTCTCAAGAAAGTCACTTTACATCATCCTAGAGTATTAGAGGAGATTGATCGAGCGGGCTTTTCGACAGTACTGCGGTTAGGCAACCTCCAGTTAGATCATCATCTGGTCACAACTCTTGTCGATAGATGGAGACCCGAGACAACTACATTCCATCTTCATGTCGGAGAGATGACGATCACATTAGGGGATGTGGCCGTGCTTTTAGGTTTGCCTATAGAAGGCAATCCAGTAACGGGTGAGGACCGTCATGATTATATTCAGTTGTGCATGGATTTGCTCGGTATTACTTCTCCTTCGCAACAAGTTAGGGGTAATGAAATGGTAGAAGTGAAATGGTTTCGACATGCTGTAGCTGATGATATACCTGCCGATGCTACAGAGGTTCAGATCCAACAGCGGGCTCGAGTAATTATTCTATACATCATTACATTCCGTTTGATGTGCAATCATTCCAAAAATCGCGTGGACTTGAAATGGCTACCATATTTAGCCAATCTCGATCAGTGTGCCCATTACTCATGGGGTAGTGTTATTTTGGCGTACACCTATATGGAGCTCTCCATTCTCGTTCTTATGATGACTAAGCTTATAGGTGAGTGTTTGATGCTTTCTCAGGTACACGTATAATTTATTTTGCTACTTCTGTGCTAGACCAAATTCGAAATATGTTTTAAGTTGCTAAATTGTTTTTCCCATATAGATTTGGTCATGGACATATCTACCTATCGAACGGATCCAAGTCCGAAATGTTGTCGTCGATCACACACACCCTCTTGGATCTCGGCATAACTTCTTTTCAGTTGAAATTAATTTTCTAATTCAAAATTTGTTTACGCTAAAATATTGTTTCTTCGCTTGTTGACAGGTGGGTTGGTCCAAAAAAGACATCTCAGACCCCCTGGCGGAATGTACGCTTTTACCGCAACGAGCTAGACATTCTAGACCCAACTACGGTGACCTGGACTCCATATACGCGGGATGTATTGGAGGGTCTTCCGGCTATATGTACAACCGCTAGATATCTGTGGACTGTCACACTTCCATTCATTTGCACTATTCGTTGCGCACACCATCTACCCGATCGGGTAATGCGCAAGTTTGCAATGGCGTAGCATATTCCAGAAAGCGTTCCAGTTTATACCGACGAGTACCATGTCGGGGAAATTGAAAATGATATAGAAGATATGGAATCAACGCCAATTGTTTATGCAATTAGAGAGAGAGCCGATCACTCCTCTAGAGACATATATGCGGTGGTATTGGCACATCACGCGTAGATATGTTCTTCAAGCGCCTGTACAGGCTGTTCCCCACCATCCATACATCCCCGTACCCATCTTGAGAGAAACGTTGTAAGTATACTTAACCCCGTTAATTTAAATATATTTTCAAATAAAGATAACTAATTCTCTTTGCGTTGTAGAGGCTGATGGCATTTACAAGACGTTGGAAACCATTGAAAAGCTCGAACAACGTCTAGATCACGATGCGCAGTCGAAAGGGATGTGCATGAACATCAAAAACATTCTACGCGCAGTCTTAGAACGAAAAATATTAGAGAGGCCGAGACGTCGTTCCCCCCATACCTCCACCTCCAGCAGACATACCTCCACCTCTAGGGGGGCCACTGCCGCTCCTACTTACTTACAGGCGGTGACACAGAAAAGGTGAAGGAACTTCGTTCGAAGAAGGCCCTTCGACGTCCCAACAACCGGAAGATTTCACCCATCGACCTTCTCAACCACCATGTACATTTGATCCTTCCACCGAGATTGAGGAAGAAGAGTACATGTCCCAGTGGCTGGAACGTCATCGTCGTACGCCTATGGAACTTCGTCGCTTGCGTAGATGATATGTGCATTATATTGGATATGGCTATGTGCTTTTAACTGTGTTGTGTACGGTATAATTGTATTATTGTCATAGACGTGGACATGCAGTTGATAGTTTATTATGTACATTGGAATGTGAATTAAAGATGTTATTGCGTGTGATGCAGTAGAATGTGAATTAAGGTTGTTGTTGTATGGTATGGACATGCTTTTGATATTTGTGTGCGACGTGGCATTCTTGAACAACTTGCTACTGTTTGTTAGTAGCAGGTTGGAGAGGCGATTTTTGAAAAATCACAGTTACCACTTTTCCTGCTGCTGCTACCAAACAGCAGCAGGTTATTTCGTATATAACAAACAGAGCATAGGCCTGCAATATATAACATTTGATAAATTGTCGAAGAGCAGCATACAAAAGGACTTGTAAAGTAGAAAGTAGAGTTCAATTACATAGAAGTTAAATAATACAAACACATCTACACAGCAGTAATACATCGCTTACGATTATGGCCTAGCACACCGCATTTGGTACACCTGTTTGATTTGGACGACTGACCTTCATCCATCACACCTTTGATCCTTGTAAACCGTGGCCTCCCCGGTTGCTGTCTCACAGACGTAGGCAATATCTGAGGACCATTATATGCGCCCTAAAATCTCCTATCACGCACGGTATGAAACTCTGGCTTATAAGCGGCTTTGCAGCTGTCAACGGAGTACCAGCTTGACGCTAAGTCATGGTGTGCTCTATTAACCCCACCTGTTTGCGCCGAACAAACTACCATTACATGAGAACATGGTATCTTCTGCAGTATCGGAATGTTGCATGTGCACGAGCAGTTGGTGCCATCAATTATAACTTTGTATTCATCACCAAAGTAGCGAATTACCTGCCATCCAGTTTGACTAAATCGTACTAGTCTGCAGCGACGCGCTTCACTGGCTCTTTCTGCTATTTTGGCTTTCCACTTTAGAGTCAAGCGTGTCGCTAGTTCATCTGCAATTTGGCGACGTTGCAGAAATATTCAACTGAGCGATAGAATGTTCGTGCAATCAAAGCCTTTATAGGTAGCGATCTAGCTCCTTTCAATACACCGTTAAAACTTTCAGAAGCATTAGTTGTCATTACATGAAAGCGTCCTCCATCATCTTTGCACAAAGCCCAGTTTTCTTCAAAAAAATTCAGACTCCGCTCAATCCACTCATGCGCATGCCTACTTGTTACTTTGATCTCTTCTCTAATTTTCATGTACTCAACCATCTCAGTCGCGCACGTTGCTGAATAAAATAACCCTGTCAAACGCTTCTCTATGAATGCTTGAAAGTTGTCTTTTATATGTCTTGCATAATAACGATGTTTGTGCGATTGTCGCCATTTTCCGTATAAAGCTTTTGGAATTTCTTTCATCCTATCGGATATGAAAGTAATACAACGACCGTGAACACTATGTATGAATTCTATCATGCAAGAAAAAACTAACCCAAGAATCACATGACTCTGATTCAACTACTGCGTATGCCAAAGGATAAAGACAATCATCTGCATCTATCGCGGTTGCAACAAGCGATGTGCTTTTGTATTTACCGTACAAGTGTGTACCGTCGATACATAACAAAGGCCGAAAATGCACAAAACCTGTAATGCAAGGCCTAAATGCCCAAAAAGCGCGATCGAGCACTCCCACTCCATCATGTATCATATGACCTATAGAGCCAGGGTTCGTTCATTTTATCTCGTCAAAGAACTGTGGTAAAGTCGAGTATGATTCTGTCCAATCACCATAAATTCTCTCTATTGCTTTGCTTAATGCTCGCGACGCTTTCATGTAACTTATGTTGATGAACAACTGATCGTGCACAAACACTTGGACTGTACCAGCTGAAATATCCAAATCGACTTTGACAAAAGACATGATTTTTGTCACAAGAAATATTGAAGTTGCTTGCTTAATATTGGAATTAACAATTGGGTTGACACAAGTGTATTTGCTTGGATACTTTCGAATTTCCCACCATCCCGACTTGGATTTTTTCAAAACTATGGCATGTATTCTCCAAGGACAATTACCTTCAACGGTGCATAAAGCAGTATATTGTGTTTTGTTCGATTTTATTGGTTTGTATGAAACAACATGCAAAATTGACCGTTCCGTTAGTTATTGAATAAACTTCTCTTTTGTCTCAAAAGCCATTCCAACACTAAAACCACCTTGAACGCAAGCGGTTGAAAATCGTTCGCCGGAAAATTAAAGATTACCAACAACAAATCTTGCCAACATTTTAGCGGTGCAAAGATCATCATCCAAAGGCACTTCCATCTCTGTTTCATCACTATCTACATCATTGTCATTTGCTGCAGGGAAGTCATATTTCAACGTCTCGTTGTTAACTTGCATTCTTTGTATCCAAGAATCTTCGTTAACATTCATAGAAGCAACGACCATGCTATCTACATGATGTTCGTCACCCATGGCTGCATTCCCACCAACATCCATATCATTGCCAAAATTTGTATATAGAGAATGGGTGGATGGTCCAGCACTCCTTTGCACACCAGAATCAACTATCATATAGCCGATTGATATATAGAAGTCAACTAACCGATAATACAGACCAAACGAGACGAAAAATATAGCCCAATCTGTAAACATACATTTGACTCATATCATATAGTTCGGATAGATTAGGATACACTGAGTGTGACAAATTTGCATTAACATGTCCATCGCTTTCGCCATGCTGAATGTCTTGTTGTTGGAAGCTATTTAAATTACGGCATAGCATAAGAAAAATTAACTACACAATAGTACATCTACCAATTCATCATTTTTTTTTACCTCGCACTCATATTTGCATCCTTAGGCGGGTTGCAATAAATGTTGCTTTGTTGCGTAAATGGTTGCGAGTTTTTGTACGGCATAAATCCGTACTGCATAGATGGAGGGCGGTATATTCCATCGGTTAGAAAAGGATTGCTATAGCTAGGAGATACGTAGCCAGTAGATGGATCCATGGTCTCTAACATCTGTGTATAGTATCCAATTCCAGTACTCACAACATGAGATGCCACCTGCTGTTCTTGTTGTTGCTTTGCAACTTTCCTTACGTATAACTCAATAGATTTTACAACAGAAGAAAACATTACTTCTACATCGTCATCGTCCGCTAATGCTGTTGCTTTAGAACCCGAGTCCATAGGCCAGTTAACCACTAGTTCAAGTTCAAGTTCTTCTTTATTTATCCTCGTCGTTCTGTACACTGCTTTTTTTAATTCCATCATTTTGCAACCTTTTCGCACTCTTCCTGGTTTACAAATACCACCAACATATTTACCATTCCTTTGATCATCGACAATTATTTCGCCGTCGTAGTAGCAAAGCGTAGGAATCATATTTCTCGCCAATCTACAAATCATTATACAAATCGTTCAGTATGCACACATTTAACCAATTTTTTACCTTAATATAACCAATTACTAAGTTCACCAAACTACAGAAATTAGACAAAAAAACTAAGGTTTAGTGATTTTACCTTCAACTAGATGAAATTTGCTAAGCAACGTCAACTGGATCTGTAGATTTACCACTGAACCAAGGTTTTAAAAAGTATAAATATTGATTTCAGAATAGAGCTGCCATTAGAGAAATTTGTTTAAGTTTTATGAAAAATGTGGAAGTGAGAGAGAAAGGTAGGTTGTTGGTTGGGTTATTTTCTCTGTGCGACTTTTGGAAAACCACCCGTTCGCGATTTTTGAAAAATCATCAATCGTATAGACCAATAAAACAAAAACTGGTCTATTTCTGTAATTATTTTTAAAACTAGGCTAATGTTGTTATTACTTTTTAAAGCTAGACTAATTTGGTAAAATTTCCTATAATTTATGTATAGTTTACTTTTTTGTTTATTTGGCATACATGTTCTTCGGATATAGCTCCAGGCTATTTGAATATTTTATTATTTATTTTTACAGAAATCGTAGCCAGTGTAAAATTGTCTATTAAGTTTAATATGAAATAGTGTTGCACGACTATTTTAGTCATTGATACAGTAATAAAGCGCATCACTGATACAGTGTTCTTGAAATACTGCACCACTATTACAGAGTTTTAAAGGAACTTTAGGCATTGATAACAAGTATGCAACCGTACAGTTATAATTTACAGATTCAGTGAAGAGGTATGTTGCGTACTATAATTTACAGTTAATATTTCTCTTCAAATTATAAAGTACAACGGTCGGTTTCTCCACCGTTGACTATGCCTAGATGTTCCTAGGTTAGCCTTTATGACCCCGACTCCTGTAGATACGGCATAGACCATTCATTTGCAATGAGAGGCGACTATTCACATATTATAGTCAACAAAGATTAAACACACGTCAATTATGACCGCATTATTCACATCAATTATGACGCATTATTCACATTGGTGATATGCTACACATACTGTAGGATATAGCACGTCAGGAATTAAGCTATGTTTTATGGATAATAAATTGATTGTTATCGCATTATTCAGAGACGGGACACAATGGAAATGACATTTTCTGTCAACCGGACTAATTCTACGATTCATGTCACACTTATTTTTTTTAATATTTTTTATATGTCATAATACCAATAAATGGTTTCGTTATACCTCAGTGAGGCGAGAAATTCTTTTAACAGTGTGTCATGTAATAAATGAAAAGGAGTCCAAAGCCCAAACCATAATCAAGTTTATACGTGAAGTTATTCCTTCTTTCATCTTCTTACAAATGTAACTATGAACCATCGTTTTCATAACAGGACCCAACCAAGGGTTTATCTCGAATGACCCCGAATCATGAAGCATCACTGTCCGAAACTCAATCGAGCTTCAGTTGTGCACGAGCTCAGATCGAACATTTGAACCGGCAGTTCGACCGTCACTTTTACCTGCTTGAACTGCGATTTTTTATTTTGCTCCTTACTATCTCAACGTGTAATTCTCTCTCATTCTCATTCTTTGTATCACTCAGAAGGAAACAAGTAAATCAAAATTGCAAAAATCATTATCGTACAAAAACTTAAACAACAAATTCCATCACTTTTTTCTTCGCCTCTGCTAGCTCCTGCAAGACTACTGCAAACTTCGTCAAATTTGTCATCATCAAACTTTTGTTATTGTGCACTACTACCATGTACAAAACTAATGTTGTGATGATGTATTTGTGCACTACAACTATACACAACTTCGATTGTAGACCTTAAAGACCATTTACAGCTCGCATACGTAAAAATTTTATTTTATATTTTTACATATAGCTTGTACTTAAATGCATAAATATTCGGAAAAAAATCACGTTTGAAAAAAAAATCGTGGTTCGAATTAAAAACTTTAAATGGTTAAATGAGTTTTAAAATATGTTATAAAATTTCAAATTCGATTAATAAAATATTTAAATAGTTCAGTAAATTATAAAATATGGTTTAAAATTTAATTTATAGTTATTAAAATAATAATCTGCGTATTTTTTAAAGTATCTTGAAATAAAAAAATTCTTTTGAAATAAATATTCCACTAAAATCGATTTTCTAAAATATTAAGAAATGAATATGCAATTTTTTTGAAAATAAGAGTCAAGTATTATTTTAACAAATACAACAACAAATTAAATCCTTTAGTCCAAATGAATTTAATTTATTTTAGAAAATACAACAATGACAACAACGCACCATTTAATGAAAAGTTATGCGTACAAGAGAAAGAAGTGAAGTGCTATTGAAATTAAAACCTATCTCACAAAACTATAAGTATGATCCTTTTGATGGAAATAATATTCTATACGAAGCAGCATATCAAGCAGATCTTGAACCAAATAATAATGAAATAATTACAACGAATAATCATATTGATTTAGGGTCTTTGAATGATGAATAATTTTTTTGAATAGAAGCATTTGAGAGCGCAGATGAAAACGAAATAGAGACGAGACCGAGTCTGAATCAGAAAAAAACGAAGACTGATTATTCTGAATATTTGTATCGCTTGTTGCATAATTTATATTTTGGGCTCCCACTGTTATCAATGATGATGATTATGTTGTGAGCTATATATTATTCTGTTTTATTAATTCTGTATATGTATTCAGAAGGACTTGTTCCATTTTTGTAATTTTGGTGGAAGCGTTATGTGATTATTAATCAGACTTGTTTTTTAATAATAAAATGATATGTTTTTTCATTATATGAAAATATATGTTTGTTGTAGATGTGTCTCACAGGAGAGATCTCCCAGATCTCAGGCTTCTCCTTCTCTTGTTGCTGGCGAGGGTGCCAACGGCATGGTGGATTTACACCCAAGGGTGGTCATTATTTCGAAGAGTGGAAAGTAAGTATTAAATTTATTGTAGCATCATTAATATTTAAGGCATGTATATTGTTTATGTCTACATCAAAATTAGTACAGGGGTTTCGAGTTGGAGCCTTCCGACTACATTCTGGCCATTTCTAGGAAGGTATTCATAAGTCGGATGTCATGATGTTGGCTACATTGGGATGATATCCCAGTGCATACTAAAAATGCTATATGGATCTACACGATAGTAAGTGTAAATTTATAATTCATTTGAAAATTAATATACTATATATAATTCAACTTAATTTCAATGTGTAGGCTGTGGTAGCCATCGAAGAGGCATATGAAGATATTTTAAGGAATCACTGAAACCAAAAGCTGAGAAAAAATTACAAGGACACCATCTCAGGCGCAAAAAAAAAGAATAAAAAACCCGATTGGATGAGCGCTGATATTAAGGTTGAATTTCTGCTGCTCTGAGATACTTCTACTGTGAAAGTAAATTATCTAATTTCATATAGCTATTATAATTTTTTTAAAGTTTGTATGATAATTGCATTAATTTAGTCATTCATATATTTAAATTATAGGAAATTTTTAGGGGGAAGTCGAAAAACAAGAATAAAAATCCTGTTGTACACTACAGCAGCTCAAATCCCTTCCAAGAATATCGTAAAGAATTAGTAAATTTATAATTGCAATTATAAAGTAGTTATAACATTATTTAATCATATATATATATATACACACATTGTTTATTCATATATAATTTCAGACTAAGGAGAAGCAATGTAAGCCTACATATGTGAAGGTTTTCATATGTACTCATGCCGTCGAGAATACAAAAGATGATGGCTCAGTTTCTTATAGTTGGATGGACCCTAAATCTCAATCCATAATGATAAATATGCTTAAATTTTTTCTTTTACTTCACATTACATAAGTTTTAAATTGAATATTTATTGTGGTAAAACTATGTTCCTAATCGTAGGAAAGATTTCAAATGGAGCGAGCTCAACTGATGCTGTCAACCGATCGAGAGGAGTTGACCACTAAGGAGGAGGACAAGATTTTTGATGTTGCAGCCAACCCGCCCACACGAATAGACGATACGGTTACGACAATCAGGAGGTAATGTTTATTGAGTTCAATTAGTTAATTAACTATAATATATAAACTTTATTTAATATTAAGCATAAATTATAGCTATTAACTAATTTACAGACGAGGATGTCCCTAGCCAATTATAAGAAATCATAGGCCGAAAAGGGGATAGCTCAACTCAAACAGTAGATAGCAGAGTTAAATGATCGGATTCCTGCCGGAGGATTGACTAAGTTGTTAGATGAGTGGATTGTGGTATATTTTGTAGAGCATGAGCAATTTCTTGGGGGTAGGTCGGGAAATAATGATGAATATATTTGGTTGCATTTGTGATGGATTTTGATTGTTTTTTTTTGTACTTATTTGACATGAGTTAATGGATTTTATGCTTATTAGATGATTGTTTTATTTGTGGATGTTTGATGGTTATGTCGTTTCTGGATGTTTGATGGATTTCTGAAGGTTTGATGGTTGTTTTGTTTGATGGATATGAGGATTTATGGGTATGATTATGTTTTTTGATGGAATATTGATTTTTGCGATATAAAACTTGCTTATGTGTGATATGTATGAGGTTATGCGACATATGCGATGACTGTAATTATGAAATTGGATTTATATGTGTTGCATATCAGGTGTATAGAGAGATGAATACATATGTATGGTTGGATGGCTTAAATATCAGCTGTTTTGTAAAACAGAATACCCAGGTTAGTGTTGGCTAGCGACGACCTATTGACATAGTCTAGCGATGGCTAGCGATGATCTATTGGCACAGGCTAGTGACCCCTAATTGGTTCGCTCATTTTGTGTCACGTGTCCAATAGGCCATCCTTACCCGTCTAAAAGTTAACGATGAAGCCGTCGCTAAAGCCGTCACCTTTTCCTTCTGCGATGACTAAAAATGCGGCAACATTTATCGTCGCCTAACAACAGTCAGCGACGGCTAATTTCCTTCGCTAAACAAAGCATATCCTTGTAGCGTATGCTATGAACAATAGACTTGAACTCAAATCTCATCAACTTCAATCACTTTTTCTATAAATCTCGAACAGCCCAAAATTTTATTAGAAATCGTTATTACTTTAATAATCAGTGAATCTTAATATATTAGGATGCAAGATTATTTCATTTGAAGTATCATTCTAAGCGATAAAAATTAAAATTATGGCAAAAAACATGTAAATAATCAATTGCTCAAGTTGATAAACAAACTCGAAGTCAGATTCTCTGTGTAGCCTGTATAAATTTGAATTATTTGAGTTAACTACAATGGTGAGGGTTTGAAGTATTTTTCCTTAATTTTTTTTTACTCTCTTTAATTAGCAAATGAGTATAATGGTAGTTGTATACATCAACATCGTATAACTGTGTCTCCTTTCAAGAAATAAGTTTACATTGTGCATATTTTTTCCTCATTAAATGCAATATTCACTATTTTTCTCAAACACAAATTTAAGATAACAAAGAATTAGGTATTCAAACCAAAATACATGAATTTATGATCTTGCATGCAGATATATGATTTATTAAATGCATGCACAATTTCATTTACACTACAAAACAGGCTTCATTTAGTGACTGGCAATAGCGACGACTAAAAAAGACGGCCGTCGCTAGCCGTCGCTTTACGCGTGTATGCAGGCAGTCCAGAGAACAGAAAACACACTTATCGTCTGCCCCAATTCACTTCAGCAAACCCCTCCTCCACTGCCAACGCCTCAGCCGTCGCCACCCGATATGAGCTGCCGATTTCCCCATCGCGAAAGCCACAACGCTCCAAAACTCGAAGGTATGCTATTGCTCTCTGATTTCAGCTTAATCTAGGTTTAATCAAAACCCTCATTTTGAAAATTGGTTGATTATATGTGATAGAAATTGATGACTATGCGGTAATAGTTGTTCACAGTAGCGTATTGATTGATTTGAGGATATGTTAAGAACCCTAATTCGACGAATTAGTTAATTATGGGTTTGTTATTATGTAGTAGTTAATGATAATATTTTATTTGTTGAGTTGGTGATATTAATTAGTAGTTAAAATATGTTTTGAAATTTTAAATGTATTAAATAAAATATTTAAATGGTTAAATGAATTATATAATTTTGAAATGAGCATAATAACAACAAATATTATATTGAAATCAATTTTTGTAGAAAATTAAGAAATGAAAATAACAACAATAAATATTCTTCTAAAATCGATTTACCGATGAGGCATATTTTCCGAGTTACTGATAGTACCCATGGATTTTGATTCATAATTAAACGAATTCTATTTGGCTACATTACTAAAAAAATTTAAGATCATTATTTCACTACAGACCACTGATACTTTAATATTAATGTTTTTTTAATTTGTACTTTATTTATGTCAACCCCTTAGAGAATTTTTGGCCCCGTCTGACAAGTGTTGTATATGATCGTTATATGGATATTCGTTTTTCCATAGAACGAACATTTATATTCATCTGATACAACATTTGTTGGATTTGTTCTAGTATTTGGACAAGATACAAATACAATAAAGTGATCATATTTTATAAATCATTTCAGTTGAAACGGTTCAGAAATTTCGATGGCACTTCCTTTTTTCCTTGTGTACGCATTTGTGTACGATACAGGGAATAAAGAGAAGTGCTGTCGAATTTTTTTAGAATCGTTTAACCTGAATGATTTATAAAATATGATTACGTTATTGTCTTTGTAATGGGAAGTAGGATAACCGGCCGTCAAAGTAAATAAACAATAAACTTAAGAATTGAAATTTGAACGCAGTATTTATTTGAATTTTTTAAAATAGTAAAGGGTTGTATATGAATTTTTACAAGACTTTAATATGAAGTGTTTTATTCAATCTTCTAACCTACATTTTACAAATCAAGAAATATGTTCGATTATTTTGTCGATCGTAGTTGGATGTATGAACCTCGAAAAGGTATGAAAGGATCAATAAAAGAACGTTTCTATAACGGTGTACACGTATTTATTAGATTTTCTCAATCTAATAATTGAAATAACGTAGACATTTGTTGTCCGTGTAGTAAGTGCAAACATCTGAAGCATTGGAAACCAGATGTAGTAGAAGTACATTTGTATAAATTTGGTTTTGTGCCGAATTATTACTTATGAGATCGTCATGGAGAACTTGTTCAACCTACACCTAATCCTGTAGTGTTAGAGGACGGTAATACCATGACCAATCCTATAGAAAACAATGTGCAAGATGCTGCACGATCAATGTTTCCTACCTTTGACCAAGGTGATGATGGGAACGAAAATGTTGACGAAGAGCCGACCGCGGAAGCTAAATTTTTTATGATTTATTGGATTCTGCTAAGAGGCCATTGTGGGATGGATGTACAAGCGGAACCGAATTATCTATAATCGTCGAATATATCACTATGAAATCGAAATTTAATCTTACAGAAGCTGCATTTACAGAGTTGTACAAACTGCAAAACGACACATGCCATCTAATAATTTGATGTGTCATAGTCATTATAAAGTAAAAAAACTTATGTCTACTTTTGGATTGCCGTAGCAGAAGATAGATACATGTGTAAAAGGTTGCATGCTGTATTGGAAAGAAGACGCTTATCTTACTAAATGCAGAATATGTACGAGGAAAGATACAAAGCAAGAAAAAAGAAAGGAAAAGAAGTTACATATAAGAGGATGCATTATTTACCCGTCACTCCCAGACTTCAACGGTTATATGCATCTTCTGCTACAGCATGTCATATGCGATGGCACACTGTGAGAACACCAGAAGAAAGAACTTTGATACATCCATCTGATGGAGAAGCATGGAAATATTTCGATAAGACTTATCCTGAATTTGCGGCAGAGAGCCGTAATGTTAGGCTTGGCTTATGTACGGATGGATTTTCGCTATTTTCTTAGTTTGGTAGTAAATATTCATCATGGCCTATTATTATTACTCCTTATAATTCACCTCCACGTATGTGTATGAAAACCCCATATATGTTTCTAACGATTGTCGTTCCCGGTCCCGATGATCCGACTCAAGGAATTGATGTTTCTCTACAACCACTAATCGATGAGTTGAAAACACTGTGGCATGAAGGAGTTGAAATGTACGACATTTCAAGAAAAAGGAATTTTCGTATATTTGCTTCTTTATTATGGACTATTAGTGATTTTCCAACGTATGACATGCTTTCAGGGTGGAGCACATCTAGATGTCTAGCTTGTCCTTATTGTATGGATGAAACACGAGCATTTTCATTAAAGTATGGAAAGAAAATTTCTTGGTTTGACTGTCATCGGTGTTTTCTATATATCAATCATAAATTAAAAACGGATAAAAAGAACTTTAAAGCTAACAAAGTAGAGAGTATGCTACCACCTAAGGTTTGGACAAGTGAAGAGGTATATGAAATTGTAAAAGATTACCCAAAGATACATGAAACTGGGGTACAGGTCGAGATTCCAGGTAAATTAGACATTCATAACCGGTGCAAGCAAAGTATATTCTGGGAGTTACCGTACTGGAAAAATCTCCTACTCCGACATAACATTGACGTCATGCACAACGGAAAAAAAAACGTGTTTGACAACGTGTTTAATACAATTTTGAATATGAAGGGAAAAACCAAGGACGATGCAAATTCAAGACGTGATATATTACACTTTTGTAAGCGGTCCGAACTTCAATTATACGACGATAATAAGAAACCCAAAGCATGCTATGAGATAGACAATAAGCAAGTAAAACTCGTTCTAAAGTGGGTGGAAGGACCTAGATGTCCTGATGGGATTTATTCTAACCTCCGTAAATGTGTTGACTTAAAAACAACAAATTGAGTGGGATGAAAAGTCACGATTGCCACATTATGGAGTATTTTTTTCCCGTGGTTTTCAAAGAACTGCTGCCTGCAAAAATATAGAGTGTTATAACAGAACTGAGTATGTTTTATAAACAGCTTTATTCTACGACGTTAAAGGCAGATCGTATACGTAAACTTCAAGCAGAAATCCATGTACTTCTATGCAAACTGAAGAAAATATTTCCATCTGGTTTTTTTAATGTAATGGAGCATTTACCTGTTCATCTTCCATCTGAAGCACTCCTTCGTGGTCCTGTGCAATATGGATGGATGTATCCATTTGAGAGGTAATTTAATTAATTTCGGTTTTTGTACCACTATATGAATTTAATTAATTTTGTTTTAGGTACCTGAATCATTTGAAGAAAAAAATTAGACAAAAAGCACGAGTAAAAGGTTCGATTTGCAAATCATACCTTGAAGAAGAAGCTTCATTTTTTTCTCACATTACTTTCGTAACGATGTGAACTTATCGTAGGTAAGTGTTCCCCGTAATAAAGACACCATTCAGCAGGATTCTTCTCAAACAATGTTATCTATTTTTAGACAACATGGAAGACCTGTTGGAAAATGTGTGGAAATATGGTTAGATGATAGAGATTATCATGTGTCACACACATATGGTCTTTTAAATTATGCTGAAGTTGAACCATTTGTTAGGTAATTATGAATTCATATATAATTTAATTATACATGTATATTAATCATAAAGGAATATAATACATATTTGCAGCATATACGAATCACAACATCCATCTGGCGATCTCAGTAAACAATTTGCTGGATGGTTTTCAAACTACGTTCATGATACAGAAAACTGTGTTGTTGACGAAGGATTACGACATCTTGCTATCGGTCCAAAACGAAATGTCAAGACTTATCCAATATTCTTCGTCAATGGATTTAAATTCAAAACCAAAGATTACGGGGCTGAAAAATTAACATATAGCAGTGGTGTATTTGTCAAAGGAAGTGATGATCCAGAGGAGCATATAAAAAAAATTTACGGCGTCTTAACACAAGTTTTAGAGTTGACATATTATATACAACCTGCAGAGAAAGTTTTTTTTAGTCAAATGCAACTGGTTTAGCAATGTTCCTGGCTCTGGAATCAACGTGCACAAAGATTATAAGCTAATTGAAATAAGGCATACGTCGCATTACTATAAGTATGATCCTTTTGTATTAGCTAAGCAAGCTTTACAAGTTTAATTTGCTCCATATCCGTCCTTCAAAAAAAATATAAAGCAGACTGGTGGGCTGTTTTTAAAACGAAGGCAAGATATACGTTTGATGGAAATAATATTCCAGATGAAGCAGCGTATCAAGCGGATCTCGAGCGAAATACTGAAATAGTGATAACCGATGACATTGATGTAGGATCGTTGACTGATGAATCGAATGTTTTAATAGATGCATTTGTAAGTACCAAAGAAAATGATATAGAGTACGAGACCGAGTCTGAATTAGAATATGACGAAGACTGATCATAGATGGCATCGCTTGTTGTATAAGTGTGAGCTATGTATAACAATAATGACTATGTTCTGTAATATTCTGAGCTATGTAATAATAATGATGACTATGTATGATCTGTATCATTCTGAGTTATGCATTATTCTTTTCATGTACGTTTTTTTCGATGATTATGTGCAGAGTATGTTTATGTGATGATTATCACTTGATTATTGTACGCTTTTCATGAACGCATTATTCTGAGTTATAGATGGCACACACATGTTCTTTTCATGTAAGCTTTTTTCGATGATTATCACTTGATTAACGATTATGTGATATTGATTGATGATTATGTGATGTTTATGTGATGCTTATGTTATGTGATATTGGTTGATGATTATGTGATGATTATTGATGATTATGTGATGCTTATGATATTGATTGATGATACCGATTAACGATTATGTGATATTCTATATATGTTTGTCAGTTATGTCTGATAGACGACGTGATCGACGTAGTACATCTCGGTCACCTTCACTTGGAGCAGGTCGAGTACCTCTGAGCCAGATCTCTGTCGGGTTGCGGAGATAGTTCCGAAAAGTGCTGGGTATGTATCAAACTTATTTGAATTATATTATATGAAATATATTGAATATATACATCAACATTTCTACAAAGGGTTCGAGGTGGAGCCGTCCGATTTCATTTTACAAGCATCGAAGGAGGCATACAAGAGTAGGATGTCCGAGTGTTGGCCTCAATGGGATAACATTCCAACACATATAAAAAACGCAATATGGGCTTATCTTATGGTAAATACAATTTTGTAATATATAATTATGCCTTATATGAAACCAAAAACAATATGCCATCATGATATCATTTTTACGTATTCTGTTCTGCTGATTGTTTTTTAATTATACAATCTCTTTTACATAACACGTATGATAATTCAATATGCAGGCAGCTGTACGTGTCGATCCGCAGGATATGGATGTTTTTTTAAATCATTGGAATAAAAAGATGCGGAAAAATTACAGAGAGACTTTGTCGCGGGCTAAGAGTTCAGGGAAAAAGCCAAGTTGGATGGGGGGTGATATTTGGACAGGATTCCAAGAATATTGGGAATCTGAAGCATTCCGAGTAAGTTATATTGTCACTATATTTTTACATTTAAATATATTAAATTATTTTACTTAATAGTGTTTATAAATTAATAGGAATTATCGGAAAGAAACAAGGCTAATAGGAACAAAAATCCCGCTTTACATCGTGGTGGCTTCAAATCCTTCTAACAACATAGGAGGGAATTGGTAAATAAATTAACCAATATTTATGTTATGCATGTATATATTTACTAGTGTCTCTTTACCATATATTCTATTCTTGTATATAATCTATTCTTGTATATACTCATGCAAATTATCAATATAACCTATTCTTGTATATACTCATGCAAATTATCAATATAACCTATTCTTGTATATATTCAGTGGGCAAAGTATGGTAGGTAGCCTACAACGGCTGAGGTTTTCAGAGTCACACATGCAGTGGAGCATACAGATGAGGATAGGAATGTTTCATATGATTGGTCGGACGACAAGGCTGCTTCTATAATGGTAAATATGTTTATTTCTGTAATGAAAATATTTCATATTCGTTTATTTCACAGTAAATAAGTAAATTGTATAGCAATTGCGTCAAATATCTGTTCGTAATTATAGAAAACATATAACACAGAGTATGCATGAGCGATACACGCGAGTGGACGGGAGTCGCTTACGGTTGATGAGTGTAATCGAATATGGGATTCAATCATTGAACCGGCAAGTCGAAACAGGCGTTACAGTTTCGGCAATATGGTATGTACTCAACGTTTACACAGTAGAAACCTGTATGCCTTGAACTTCTTATTTACTTGAGTTTATTACCAATAACTTGAGTTTTCTTATTGTTGTTGTATGTCATGAACTTCTTATTCACTTGAATTATTTCACAGACTCTTAATTTCCGAAGGTCATATAAGAGATCCATAGATGAGGAAGAGATTGCTCGGATGCAAACACAATTGGATGAGCTCAATGATTGGCGAAAGAGTCAGTTGGCGACGTAGATAGATGAGCGTATTGCTGCGTTCTATTAGGAGCATGGGTCAATGCCCGTGGAAGGAGGTGCAGATGATGATGATGCTTAGCTGGTTTGTTTTGATGGGTACGCTTTATATATATGTGTGTACATATTATGATAAGTTTGACATTTGGTACTATGGATGTTGTAATTGATACTTAGTATTTTGGTGGGTTTGGTATTTTGGTTGTTGTGATTGATACTTGAACAATGTGGTTTGGTTTGGTGGATTTTCGTATTTGGTTATGTTGATTTTCTTATATGATTTTGTAAATATATGTTAGAATATGCAATATTTGATGATTTGGTTGTGTTGATATCGATTATATCGTACGATGGAATAGTATTATATGTGTGTGAAATGATGGAATTATATTATTTGAATTGATTGAGATTGAGGGTTGAATGTGCTGCAAATTGTCTGGAAAAATATTACAGGTTTGCAACGGCTAGCGACAGCCATTTGGTCAAAATAAGCGACGGCTAGCGACGGCCAATTTGTAACGGTTTGCATCAACAACCAGGAAAACCAACAAACCAACGGTTGCTTCCACGTGTACATTTAGCCGTTATAAGCCGTTGCAAAACGAACAACGTAGCCGTCGCTTTCTTTGGTTGCAACGAGTTATTTTGCAACGGATTTCAGCAACGACTCGCGACGGCTAGCGACGGTCGCCAACGGCTTTTTGCCGTCGCTAAGCAGTGTGTATTTTGTAGTGTTAGCAAGCTTTCTTATCTAAGAGGATTATAGAATATATCTGAGATACAGTTTTGCTATATCTGGTTCTTGTTTTCTTAGCAATTTGGATTTAAAATTATTAGAAAATTATTTATATTTGATGATATTTTTTACCCGTTTTGGTAATGGAATGATGCCCAAGAACATAATTGATTAGCAGATAAACTTGGATAGGTAAAATTTATTACAAATTTTATCTTTCTCATATTTGATTACTTTTAAAACTAAATTGCAACACAGTTGCAGAAATCACATAATATACCCTTATTAAAATTACGATGAATACACATAAACAGTGAAATTATTTTAGTTATTTGAAATAAGTTTACTTATTCAATATTTCATTCATATATATCCATTCATGCACGAACCCATGATTTCTTTTTTCATGCCCATGTTTTTTTTTCCTGAATCAACCAAATTTGAGTTAAGTTCATTAGCAGGATCTACTTTAATCTTGCCAAACAAGCAGTACATATAAATAACTAACCAACAATGATGATATGTGCATTAATCACAAGAGTTTTAAAACGCATCTAATACAAGATTTAATACATGCACCATATTTTACACAATTCACAAATGCCATTCACTGCCCAGTTCACCGTCCTTCTATAATTAGTGCCTTTCTGTTTTCTATATAACCATACCCCGTTCGTAAGAAAACATAAAAAACAAAAATGAAATCCACCAACCTTTACACGGCTCTTCTGATCCTACTCTCTTACACAAGTTCTATTTTATGTGCCACAACCTCCACAAACCCCAAGTTATCAACTTACATAGTTCAGGTTGAGCGCCCAGACGATGATAACATATACTCAGACAATGATCTAGAGAGCTGGCACAGATCATTCTTGCCAACATCGTACTCAGACTCTGAGGACTCCGACCGATTATTATACTCCTACAGCGAATCATTTCCAGGCTTTGCTGCTGCATTAACTGAAGACGAACTCGAAGAAATGTCAAAAAAAGATGGTTTCATCCGTGCATATCCAGATAGAACGATACCTCTTCTTACCACACATAGCTCTAGTTTTCTAGGTCTCCAAAGTCAATCAGGCTTATGGAACAGCTCAAACCTGGGCAAAGGTGTAATCGTAGGAGTACTAGACACAGGCATTTTACCTGGACATCCCTCATTCAACGACGATGGCGTTCCACCTCCTCCTGATAGATGGAAAGGCCGTTGCGATTTCAGATCCGGTTGCAACAACAAGATCATCGGAGCACGAAGCTACGGCTATTCCAGAGGTCAAGGCCCCATCGATCAAGTAGGTCACGGTTCACACACAGCAAGCACCATTGGAGGGAACTTCATCTCTAACATAAACCCTTTCGGTTTAGCAAAGGGCACGATGGTTGGCATGGCACCTCATGCCCATTTGGCTATATATCAAGTGTGTAGTGACATGGGCTGCACTATGTCGGACATAGTAGCTGCTATGGATGACGCTATCAAGGACGGGGTTGATATAATGTCCCTCTCTCTAGGGGGTAGGTCCTTGCCCTACAATACTGACCCCATTGCCATAGGTGCCTACAAGGCAAACGAAAAGGGCATCACTGTCGTATGCGCAGGTGGAAACAGTGGGCCTGGAGCTAGAACAGTTTCGAACGAAGCACCCTGGATTTTAACTGTCGCTGCGAGCACTATGGATAGAAGTTTCAGAACCAACATAAAGCTTGATGATGGCGATGTTGTCTTAGGTGAGTCTCTAATCCAGCCTTCTGAGTTCAGCCCTATGCCTCTTCCTTTGTACAATGGTTCGTGCTCGAGCTTAGCGGATGTGAAGGGCAAGGTTATGGTTTGCCCATTGGAAATTGTAAAGAGGCCAACGTTGATATCTGCAGCTAAAGACGCTGGTGCGGCTGGGATGATAGTGGTTTGTCAAGAAAAGTACGGACACACAATACTTGCTAAAGAAGAGCTGATATTGCCTGGAGCTTTTGTAACATATGAAGATGGAATGAAAATCAAGGGTGCTTCCACGGTTTCTTTTAACTTCAATGGTACGGTGCTGGGTGTATCTCCTGCACCGATGGTTGCTTTCTTCTCATCCCGAGGTCCGAGCATTCAGTCTCCTGGAATTCTGAAACCCGATATCAGTGCACCTGGGGTTAACATTATTGCTGCATGGCACACTAGAGCCGATAAAGGGTCGCAAGTTCCTTTGAAGGTCGAGTCCGGTACGTCTATGGCAACCCCTCATGTCAGTGGTGTTGCTGCATTGATCAAGAGTGTGCATCCCGATTGGTCTCCTGCTGCCATCAAATCTGCTTTGATCACCTCCTCTGATTTTGTTGGTAAGGATGGAAAACGTATTAAGGATGAGAAATTCAATGATGCTAGCTTTTATGCTTCTGGTGCTGGTCATATGAATCCGACTAAGGCAATGAGTCAGGGACTTGTTTATGAAACTGAAGTCAAGGATTATGTTGCATATCTATGTCAATTGGTTGGAACTTCCGAAGCGTCGGCGCTTGTTGGGAAGAGAACTAGTTGTGCTGATGTTGCTAGCGTTAAGGATTCGGAATTGAATTATCCAACTATTACTGTTGGCTTATCATCTGGTGTTACTACAGTTAAAAGAACAGTTACTAATGTTGGTGACGCAAATGCTACGTATAAGGTTAAGGTTGATGTGCCCAAGGGTGTGACTGTGACTGTGAAGCCTGATACTTTGCAGTTTTCGAAGAAGAATGAGAAGATGACGTTCACTGTTTCAGTATCTGCTTCGGGTGCTGCAGAAGGGAATTTGATGTGGATTTCAGACGAAACGGTTGTGAGGAGTGCTTTGGTGGTTACCAATTAAGATCATGGCTAATTCTCTAGCTTGCTAAGTAATTGTAGGCCTGGTTTTAAGTTGATGTATCTAAAACTTTCTCTTCTTTCATGTTGTTTTGTCATTTCTATTTTAATAAAATTTATTTGCTTCCTTTTTCTAGTAGGATGGTTAAGCAATATAAAAATTATGTCGTTAATGGATACGGGTTCCGATTTAACTCAGTGGATGATAGATTAAAAAAAATCAAAATTATGGTATTTTTGTGAATTTAAAAACTTCAAGTTATTTAAGTGTGAGAGATAACAATCCAACAACTAGTAAAGTTGAATGCTATGGTGTTCTAAAGAATGTTTATGAGCTTGACTATGGATTTCCTAGTGAATGCGATGATAAAGCTAGTAAAGTAATTTTATTTGAGTGTGATAGGGTAAGCAAATTTGGAAAGAAAAAGATAAATATGGTTTCAACTTGGCTAATTTCAATCGAGTGGCACACTATAATGATAGATTTACACTAGTATCATGTTAACCTGTTTTTGAGCCAAAGTAGATTTCAACTAAACGTAGAAGATCAAAAGCATGATGAGTACTTATGGAAACCCTAGCAGCCGCCCTCCTCCTCGTCTAAATTTTTGCGATCATTCTTCCTTCTCGTTCGAGTATTCTTTCGTTATAATCATCCTGATGTCCTCTCCTCCTCCTACTGATCAGGGATCCCCACATCCCGGTCCTTCTCCTACTTCCCCTACACATCCTTCGGGATTCGAACCACCAGGAAACGATGCCAACTGGATCCATGATGATGATGGCTTCACACCAGTGTTATCCCGCAAGTGGAAAAGACAAATCAAAAGTCCCGCTAATAAAATTAGTATTCAAACCGAGAATAGATCCTTTCCTAATTATAGAGAATCTACAAAATCTAATTTAACATCAAACCAGTTTAGAACATCTAACCCTTCGGTTACGAATGTTCATGTTCCATCTCAGAATAAAAAACTGGATCTGTTAAATGGAACTTTTTGTCCACTTCAAGTAAAACGTGGAATGAGGTAGTCAAAGGCAATAATATTCCTATTTCTGTTCCATTGAAATTCTATCAGCCCCGGAAAATTAATTCTTTGAAGTGTGCAAAAATGTCTACTGAAGTGATTTCGGATGCCAGAAAGCAATGGAGTAACGCCATAGTGATTTACGTAGTTGGCCCTAAACTGTATTATCCATATTTTAAGGACTACATAATGAGAGTCTGGAAACCAGCAGAGTGATGGAAAGTGGGTTTGTAAGCCACTTGTCGTAGGTTTGTAAGCTACTTGTCGTGGGTTTGTAAGCCACTGGTTTCGATAGAAATTGGGTTCCATCCCAAAAGAAAATTGGAAGAAAGATGAGAGTGCTATTATGAAGTTTTAACAAAATACTAGACACTTATCTTGAGATCTTGAAAACTTGATTCTCTAGAATCTTGAATCTCTAATCTTTATCTTGATGCTTGAGTCTTTATACTGATTAGTCTTCGATAATACCTGCATATACTTCCTATATACATACATACATACATATATATATATATATATATATATATATGAAAATTTTAGTATATATTTTATAAAGTAAAGTATAATAACTATATAAGGTTGTTGTCATCAAAACATCATCAACTCAGTTCCTAACAGTTTGGACCAATATTATAGTACATACCAGTGAGCAATTCATTACAGGTATGCTTTACAGTGCTAGTAATGTCAACATAATGTGCACAGTTGTCTATGCCTTCAACGAGGAGGAGAAGCGTAAATCACTATGGGATTATATAATAGCCCAATCCAAATATGTCAACCTTCCGTGGCTAGTGCAGGAGATTTCAACTCTATTCTTTACAGCGGTGATAGAATGAACAATGGATCTTATAATTCTGTTGGAGAACATAATTTCATTGATTGCATCACCATACCAAAACTAGTGGAACCTGATTTCACAGGTAATTTTTTTACTTGGCGAGGAGGTAACTCATTTTCAGTACATAGTAAGATAGATCGTGTGTTTGTTAATTCTATTTGGCTTGATAAATTTGATAAATTTGGCATTTGTTTTGGTAACCATTCCCTGAGTGATCATACACCAATTTTAATTAACCTCCAAATGCAAAACATGAGAAAGAGAAAGATACCTTTCAAATATAAAAATTCTTGGCATGTCTATGATGTTTACCACCAAGCAATCCATGAGTCTCTAGTAACTTGCAACACTGGCAGTCCTCTTTACAAGCTGATCTGCAAACTGAAAGCAGTGAAAAATAAATTGAAGAAATGGTCAAGCAATATAACAAATGCGACGGTAAAGATTAATAGACTGAAAGATCAAAACAACAAAATATACAATCAATTAATCAACAATCCTCTTGATGAAAGTCTCTTGGAAACTTATTCTAATAATTATGATTGTCTACACAAGATGATGAGGAAAGCTGCTATAGACAATGAACAAAAAATGAAAATTAATTGGCTCACTAAAGGGGATAGACCTACGGAGTTCTTCTATAGTAAAATTTCTGACTGTAAGCCTAATAGAAGAATCAACTTTACTGTTAATAGTGAAGGAAAGTGGGTCTCAACATCAGAAACTATAGCAGAAGAAGCAATTTGCTATTTCTCAGAATTATTTCATTTCCCACAAGCCTTTAATCAATTTCCTAACATTACTTGTAAGAAAATCTTAACAGAGAATGCTAGAATCAGTTAATGTAGACCTTTTCAGATGGAAGAAATCAAAGAGGCAGTCTTTCAGATTAATGAAAATAGCTCTCCCGGTCCAGATGGTTTCAACTCTAAATTTTATAAAGTTTATTAGGATAACATTAAAATGGATATCTGGGAAGCTATGAATGGTATTCTACAATCTGGTAAAATCATCAAAGAAATTAATCATACTTTCATATGTCTAATTCCTAAAAACCCAGATGCTACTACCATGTCCGACTTTCGACCTATCTCTTTATGTAATGTTACTTACAAAATTCTAGCCAATCTTCTTTGCAATCGAATGAAAGTATACATGAATGATTTAAATATCATACAATCAAAATGCTTTCATTCCAAATAGATCAATCTCAGAAAATTCTCTTCTAGCTTATGAGATGGTCAGAAGTTTTAACAGGAAAAATTCAAATAATGTTTGTACGAAAATTGATTTACATAAGGCTTATGACAAAATCAATAGAGAATTTATTCATCATATGTTGATTTCCATGGGATTCCCACTTTCCTTTGCCAACCTCATATATGAGTGTATATCCACTCCATCGTTTTCTATTTTAATAGAAGGTTCCCCTTATGGTCTTATAAATAGCTCGAGAGGACTCAGACAAGGGGACCCACTATCCCCATATTTATTTGCTATTGCTATGGAATTCCTGTCTCTGAATTTGGAGCTTGAATTCCTTAAAGGAAATCTCAGCCCTATTTATCAAGTGGAGCCCATTATTACTCATTTATTATATGCTGATGATATTCTTATTCTGTCAAAAGCTACTACTAATAATGCAGAAACCATCCACCATGTATTGCAGTGCATGATAAATCTCACAAGCCTTGAATTAAACTCAGGAAAAAGCAGCTTATTTTTCAGTAATGGGGCAAAGTGTAAGCAAAATATAGTGGACATAATTAAAATCAAACCAGATAACCTGCCAATCAAATATCTAGGAATTCCTCTTTCAAATAATGCTTTGAAAGCTAGAGACTTTGGTTTTCTCATTGACAAAATCAACAAAAAATTCAGCAACTGGCATAACAGGTTTCTCAATATTAGTGGTAGGGTAGAACTCATAAAAGCTGTTATTCACCCTATGTTACATTTCTGGTTACAAATTGCTCAAATCCCTGCATCTATTATCCAAAAATCAATTCCCTGTGTGCAAATTTCTTATGGAAATCAAAATCTCACAAAATGTGTTGGGAAGAGGTATGCAAAACCAAAAGTGAAAGGGGGTCTGGGAATCAGGAAAATTGAAGACATAGCAAAATCTATTGCTGCAAAGTTGTTATGTAATTATATTAATGGAGACTCTTTATGGGCACAATGGATGCATAACAAATATGGCAACACAAGAAATTTCTGGGTAGCCAGAGTGGATAACAATGCATCACACACCTGGAAGACCATATTGCGTGCTAGACAATGGTGCAAGGGGCATATAGACAGAAAAATTGTTAATGGTGCAAACACTGACATATGGTTTGACCCTTGGATTCAGGTTTCCAACCTAATTGACACTTATGGGTGGAACACCATGAGAACTATGGATGGTTGCTACAAAATAGTTTCAAGGCTTATAGCTAATTATAGATGGAAACGAAGACTCAATTTCATCCCTATGAACTCACATGCAGAGGTTAGAAAAATTTTCATTCATCAAGACATGAAACATGATTTTTGGTGGTGGCTGCCTAACAATCAAGGCCAGTTTTCTTTAAAATCTGCATGGAGCATATTTAGAACCAGACATAACGAATTCGACTGGTCCACTGTTGTATGGGACAAGAGTTGTGCCCCTAAAATATCTACATGTGCTATGCTGGCCATAAGAGACAAGTTGCAGACAAAGTACAGAATCAGTAAGTGGTCCCCTAATATAGATCAAAAATGTGTGTTATGTGCTAATCAAATTGAAGATAAAAATCATTTGTTTTTTCAATGCACCTACTCGAGGCATGTTCTGGATGCTCTTATGCCTAAGCTTAACATAAAGTTAGATATGAACTACGACATCAATTCCTTACTGAATTCGATTTTACAAGCTCAGGAAAAAATTAAATCGTCGATAAAAAGCATTCTAAGTATCTTCTTTACTACTGTCATATGGAATATCTGGGGTGAACGTAATAACCGTGTTTTTAAAGGACTTGAACAACCCTTCAGATTAAGAACCAACCAAATAATTATCGAAAGCAAACATCTTTTCCAACTAAGATTTCAAGATCATATATTAAACGAAGAGGAAAAACTTATCATTTCGAAGCTCGATCCAGAAATTGGGCTCCAAGATTGTTTTCGCCCTCCCTGATTCCGTCCTGCTGCTGGCTAATCATCTGCATCTAGTTCTTTTAGATGCATATTGTTATCTTCCTCTGGAACTGTCAGTAGCCCATTCGATTTAGATCTGAATGCAGAAGCTTTTGGGACTTTTCTTTTCTCTCCTCGTTTTGGCTGAGAGGAGGAATTAGTCGTCTTTTTTTTCTTCTGGTCTGATGTTTTATGTTATAGTAACATGTAGTGGTACTTGGTTTTTGTTGTGGTTTTCTAGTGCAAGCTTTTCGTACAGATGGTTTTGAGTGTCCATTAACTCGTTTTGACTCCTCCATCTGTTTGACAGCATCGCACAAAATTTGTTTTGTTGTACTGTTAATATACGGAAATGATATGTACTCTTTTTCCTTCTCCAACGCACCCATTTAGGTTAGGGGGGTTGAAAGGTTTTAATGAGGCATATCATGGAAGTATATACTATCTTGTTAATAAAGTACCTTTTTTCCAAAAAAAAAGCAGGATGAAACGATTCACAAACTAGAAAACACGATCAAAAGAACTAGAGAACTGAACTCTAGAAGTTGGAGTGGAAAATTGGCTAAGGAAACAAGTTGGCCCCGAGTTGTTTGGGTCAACACTAACCTAGTCCTCCCCTTCTTTTAGCTTCTCGAACACCGTACAACTTCTATGCTACTCCATTAACTCATGATCATGTGATTTTCTAACGATTTGGACAAGAAATCCCAAGCACTATCGAGAAGAAAGAAAAAGAAGCTATCAGAAAGATCACTAGAATCAACTCAAAGTTGGTGGAAAAGGACTTAAAACAACTCAAGAAAGAGATAGATAAGCTAGCGAATGAACCAAGTTAAATTTTGAAAAGTAAAAACAATTTGGCACCGAGTTATTTGACTTTGTATCAAATTATTCCATTGCCTCGTGGTCTTCTGTTTCACTTGTGTAACTTCGAGCCACCTTCTGGATTTCAGTGCAAGTGGGCTTCTATACCTATATGCATGTTTCTCTATAAATACCAGCCTACCTGTAATCAAAAATGGATCTTCTCCAATTCTCTATCTTTTGGATCTAGAACTCCTTATTCACTCCTATCCTCTACCTTAAAAGCATCATAGGAAAACCATTGTAAATTTAACACCCACTAGGGGACAAATCTAATAGAATTAGTTGTAATCTAAAGAGAGGGCAACTAATAAAAGAAATTAAAGTAGATGTAGGCCGGAGATTACGCCGAACCGCTATAAAAATTATTGTGTGTTCTTGTCATTCTTCTTTCTTTTGCTTTGATTTTTATTGAACTGGTGCTTTCATCCGATATTTGGGTGTTGATTCATTTTCTAGGTTAACATATCACAAGCTATTCAAGCATTTATGTTCTTGATCCAAAGTGAGAAAGGAGTGTTGTTGTTAAATAAACCAAGAGAATTCGATGATTTAATTGAAGATGGCGAGGGAATTGATATAAATGATTATTATGCCATAGGAACCTTGATGATCCTAATTTAGACAATGAGGGACCATAAATAAGGAACGATGTTCATGGTGTGTATGTCAATAAGATATTACCCTTGCCTATGACAAATGATTCCATGGTTGAAGAGTGTGACACAAATGTGATGAAAATCTGAATGAGAACATAAGTGAAGATGAACTAATATGCTAACCAATTGTATATTCGAGCAAAAAACAAAATTTGTTTTACTTGGTAACAAAATATTGTGATATTAATTTTTACTTGGAGAACATTTTTTTCATGCAAATAAATTTTGTACCTAGTACTAATCTTGTTAAATAAAATTCATCCGTGAATTTCGCAAATGATTTTTTTATAGTTTAATTTAGGGTTTAATTTTGAAACTATGATCTTGCAATTGCAATCTAACAACTCCATAATTATTAGATACATAATATACATTTCCTCACATGCATATATTGAATATATGTGGAATTTAATTGTTCCACAAATCAACTACATATGTTAAAAATATACTTAAGTCGATATTTTAATGTATTGCATTTGACTAAGGAAATAAATGAAAATAATATATCTATAGTCAAGTAACAAAAATAACAATTTAAAGTTAAGCCTTTTTGTTTAATAATTATAACAATCTCTATTTTTTCATAAATGGTTATACATACTTGTTCACTTTTAGGTTCCTGGAAAAGAAAAGGGTGTGGCTTCAATAAAGGAAAATGGGGTAAATTAAGCAAGGAGTGTATTGAGTTTAAGGATAACGGATCATATTGTTGAAAAAGATGCGCAATTGTGAAGACCACTGCTTTTAAAAAAAATTGCAATAACTGCACAATTCTATACACTTTTATATCAATATACTGTAAGTAATAAATTATAAGTTACAATAATTATATTCATAAATATTGTGATAAATTCAAAGTAAAATGTGATTAAGGACACTATTTATTTTTTATATTTAAGGACACTATTGAATGACGCCAAGATGATATTCCTCATATGCATCAAATACGGCACACATTACTGAAAAGACAATCTAAAAAGTTAAAAACAACATAGTTGAGTTAAAAAGGAAGTATTGCACTCTAAAAATAGGCTCGCCATCTCGTTTCATTGTGCATATGATCGTGTAGATTGTGAACAATAGAGAGCAACGGTGAATTATTGAGGTAATAATCTGAAAAATAAAGTAACTTTCTTTCTTATCGTCTATACACTTTGCAATTTATATAAATCTTAGGAACCTTTATTTATATGCACATTTTTTTAAGTTAATCCATAGAGGACAATGACTTATATTTTTTATTCTTTAATGAAGGTTAAGGTTGAAAACAATACTGAAAGTCGCATGCTTTTGATAAGAAATATGTGATCAATATATAACAGCACTTTTAAGACTGCGTGGAATGCCATAGCGGCCCATCAAAAAAACCACCATCTAATAAGTACATAAGTTGATATAGTAGATAATGTCCTGGGTATAATATATATATATATATATATATATATATAATGTAGTTGTAATAGTTACATTAATTACATTTAGTAGCATATTAGAGGGTACGGTCAAAACCGATAAGGAATATTCGCATAATGGATTTTCTTTGTAGATCTCTTAGGTCAAGCCAAACTCAATCTCCAAGCACATCCTTTTTTATTAGTATGGATTAGGTCAAGCCAATTCTTTTTTGTTTAATTAATCTTTTAGTAATTAAATCCTCTTTTATTAGCAAAACTTCTTATATCTATTCACTTATAAATCTCTACTATTTGTTTGTACTCTTTCAATACTTTAAAAAGTATTTATATACTTATCTCAAATGGTATAATTATATGCACTAATCATTAACAAGATTTCTTACTTTGAATCTTTGCTTTTTCTTTCTTTTTCAAAAGATTTCTTACTTGTTATTTCCTTCAAAATATCCATTTTAACGATCTAAATAATTTCATAAATTCATTCAAAAGGTTTAAGACTAATATTACCTAAACATTGTCACTATAAACCCAAAACCATTTTACTTATACTTATGTTTAAAACATTCTTTTAAAGATCTATTTACATTCATAAATATAATAAAAAAAGGTTAAAGAATATTGTTATTATCACATTGTCACAACAAACCCAAAACCAATCCTGTAACAACCCGCCTTTTTGGACATTTTAAGTTGACAACAAACCACACAATTCTAACTTAAACTATTCAAAAGATGGATTATTAATGGGATTATTCAAATGAAATAAGATTCAAAAGAACAAAATAAAGAATCTTACAACAGAAGGATAAAGTATAATACACAAAATAAATACATAAATAGTTCATGAAGCTATTTTTCAACAAAATCATAATTTAGATTTTTTTCAGGTAGAATAGACAATTGCTATAATAGTAGTAGATATGGTCCTCGACTCCGTCTTCGTCTTCAGAAATAAGTATCTTTGCTAAACTGAAATACTCGGTCTAACCGAACGGAAAGTAAAACAAAAACACTCGAGTTAGGACTAACATTCTTATGTAAGTAAGTCAACTCAAGTGAAATGTACATATAACTCAATAAGTAAAATGCTTAGGTTTAAATGAACATCATTTTCACATTATAAATCAGTTCAGTTCAAATATTGACTTTCATGTTTGTTTCCAATTGGTTCATTATTAAATTCAACTTCATATTTCAATTTTTCACTTAAAGCTATTAAGTTAAAATCAAACAACAAGTTTAAATCTAAAATCCAATAAAAAATTTCATTAAATCAATTAAATTTCAGTTTCATAATTTCAAGTTCAAACATAAATTTAAACTTACAATATTCCAATTTTATTTCTAAATCGATTTATTTAAACTCAAAGTGGTTTTATATCGGGTATATATCATTTCAACCCAAAGCGATTTTGCTAACTATCAAGGAACTTGGAGTGCGAGAACAATAATAACATAAATAACATAACATGTCAATGACCAACATGCATGCATAATTAACAATTTAATATATACACATGCATAACTAACATATCACATGTGTCACATATCATAAACAGCATAAGTGAATATTTTAAATTCTAACATGTCAGACACTAACATAATATATAGATATATAACATGAAATATATACCAGGAACTTGTTAGGTGATTTACAATAAAATAACATAGCATATCATTTTTCCCAAACATACACTACAAGAAAAAACACTTTCCACAGCAGCTATTCTCAGCGTCTGTCCCATAAATGCGGTGGACCAAAATCTGGAGGGAATTTTTTTACGTGTCAACGCTGAGAAAACCTAAATAATATAACTTCGCGCCTCATTTTCACTTCGCCTTTTTACGTTTATCGGCCTTTCATCTCGTTAACACCTCCATCACCTAATCAAACCTCTCTTCCCATCATCGAAATCCGTCTTCATCACTGCCGCTTCATCGTTCAAACGTCTCCTTTCACCATTATTTCGATTTCGAATCCAAATCATCACCGCTAGCTGCTCTCTCTACAGGTACTTATTTTCAACTATTGGTCAATTTTATTTAGGTTTAAAATGGGTTCTTCAATTAGTTTAATCATTCACCAGTTTTGATTTTGTTAGTTCAGTACGTGTTTCTTCGATTGCCCTAAATCAAAATTTATTGAATCGATTTTGATACTAAATTGATGTTAATGAGTTTATTACTACTGTTGTATGTTAATAAGTTTATTAAAATTGTTGCATGCTTTTGCCTGATTTTCATTAAATCTTCTTGTCATTACATAGGCAGCATAGAAGTCATTGGTATATTTCTTCCCAAATAAAAGCAGTTTGATTGCAAGAACTATGAACATTCAGTAGTACTTTCATCCTGTTGCAAATGACATTGAAGTATTTTGTGTAAAACCTTGCAACATGATATAGGTCTAAATTCATAAATTGAACTCACATTAGAGGATTTAGGCTCTAAAGTGATATGTGGTTGTAGTGGCGGGTTTGCTTTGGTTCAGGGTTGTTTTGAGTACGTTCATGCAGTTTGGGGAAGGTGGTATGGAGGTGCGGAAGGTTGTAGGAGGAGATGTAGATGTATGGAAACGGTGACTTGGATGGAGAAACTGTGGTGTTATGTATGTAGTGATGCTTGGCAGAATTGAAGAGGTTTGGTTCTCTGGAGTATTGCTGGAGGTCAGTGATGGACAGCAAGAGGGTAATGTATGGAGTGTTGTGACATTAGATGATGTAGTGGTGAAGCACTGGTGAATGGTAAATGATGTCGGTAATGTAGTTGAGATGGTGAAGGAAGAGGAATGGCTGTGGTATAGAGGTGCTATGCAAGTTGTTAATGTTTGGAGTTGGTGAACTGATAGGTGATCGCATGCAATGAGCAGGCTAACGTGCAGCAGAGAATGCCAGAGGTAGGATTGTGATGGAGCAAGCAACAGTTGTGGTTGGTTGTATGCTGGCACAATGATGACTGTGTTTAAGGTGACAGTGATGTATTGGTTGCTACTGGAGGATAGTGTTTGTTTGGGTTAGTTAGAAGGCAGAGCAAAGAGAAGTTGTAATGCTGGATGAGGTTTCCATTTTTCAAAATGTCGGTTTCAAAACAGTAGCATGCTAAGCCAAGGAACCGCCTCACATAAAAACTGAAGCATGCCTCAGTTTGTTTCAGTCAGATACAAACTGGCAATGTGCAATGTCTCAGGTACAAACTGAGGCAGACCTTAACTTGATATAAGTACAGACTGAGGTAATGCCTCAGTTTGTTTCTAATTATAAGCTTAGGCGATGAATGCCTCAGTTATATACTGAGGCGATGAATTCCTCGGTTTAGATATAGAACTCTATAATGTAAACTATTTACAAAATTTGTATAATGCAAACTAATTTCCAAAACCTGAATAATGCAGTCGCTGTTCTCTTCCACATGATTCAACAACTAAATAAAAAATTCACTCAACATAATGAATATTGTTCTTATGAATTAACCCAACTCTCTGTGTCATATAAACAAAATGAAGCACAGATATATATAATAATTATATAAGAAATAAAAACGATACTAGCAAACTAACTTGGTCTTCTAGCAGTGGATGGTGTAGTCTGTAAGCACGTTTTGTAGATTAAACGAGAATGTCTACAACGGTTCCATCTATTTTAGATAACCATTTGCAATTCAATCCCTAACAAAAACAAAGCATGTTAATAACAAAAGTAATCTAAATATTTTTGAAATTAAATGATTCTTTCATTATGCTGAATGCTTTTACACCATGTGAACTATAACGTACTGTATGTTTTTGCATTATGATGATTTTATTTCATTACCTGTGTAGAATAGCATTCAGTAGAATTTATGGGTTGGCGATTTGGGTTTGAGAGGAGGAATGCGACAGTAAGAAGGCGATGTGGTTGGGTTCGCAGCGTTTATAAGTGAAGGCAATATGGGTTTGGTGATTTGAGAATGGTCACAGGCGATAGGGTTGCGAGCGGGATTGGTCGTTCGAGGTTGGCGATGATCGTGTGGAGTGAAACTAATTTCGAGTCTAATTTGAATTATTTTCTATACGTCTCAAGTAGAAAATCATAATGAGTATTCACATTTAAACAAGCTAACTAAAATGCCCAGATTCTCTTCTAGCATTCATTACTTGTTTAAATAGTCTAATTTCTAATTACTATTTTTCATTTAGATACTTGATTGCTTCCATATTATATATGATGATGGAGAAAGACTGGTTGCGTCTACACAGGTAATCATATAAAAGTAAATTTACACATAAGTTTAGACTTAACATGTTTTGAAAATGAAACTAACATTCTTGTTGCTTTCAATTTTAAACATAGAACCAGTAAAGAGTATGAAAAAGGAGCTCAAAATTTTGTACGTGTTGCGAAGAAAAAGTTAGGGGATGTAGAGAAAATTTTGTGTCCTTTTTTAGATTGTCGAAATCTTAGTCATCATTATGGTGAAACCGTCATTGAGCATTTAATTATAAAGGGAATGGATCCTAAGTATAAAGATGGTAGGTGGTATAATCATGGCGAGCAAGTAGATGTTGAAAATAATAATAAAAAGAGTGAGGCGTACGACTTACTCAAAGCAATTCACTATGAAGATGAAGACTACTTTAATCATAATTTTTTTGATGATGATAAAGATAAGGATGATGCACAGAGACGACATGATGATTTACTTAAGAACTTGGAAGATGCAGAAACCCCATTATATCCTGGTTGCATAGATCATACAAAGTTATCTGCCATCACTATTTTGTATAACCTTAAATGCGAAACTGGATTATCCGATTCTGGTTTCGATAAGCTTCTTAATGTGCAACAACTGTTTTTGCCAAAGAATAATGTACTTCCTAAGACTTTATATGAAGTAAAGAAATTCCTCAAACTATTTGATATGGGGTTTGAAAAGATTCATGCATGTGAGAATGATTGTTGTCTTTTTCGTAAAGAGTATAAAAATTTGAATAATTGTCCGAAATGTGGTTCCTCAAGATGGAAAATGAATCAGGATACAAATGAGATTATGCAGGGTATCCCGGTTAAGGTGTTGAGATATTTTCCAATAATTCCAAGATTCAGAAGAATGTTCAGATCTGAAAAGATGGCAGAAGCATTAAGGTGGCATTTCAATAATAAAAGCAGTGATGGAAAGATGCGACATCCCGTAGATTCTGTAACATGGAGCACAATTGATGAAAATTGGAAATCATTTTCAGTCGATCCACGTAGTCTCAGACTTGGTCTTGCTATAGATGGGTTTAATCCATTTTCCATGTTGAGTTCCAAATATAGTTGTTGGCCAGTAATGCTTGTGACATATAATTTGTCGCCTATGTTGTGCATGAAGAAGGAAAATATTATGCTAACACTTCTAATTTCAGGTCCAAAGCAACCGGGGAATGATATTGATGTATATATGGCGCCATTAGTAGAGGATTTGCATTACTTGTGGAGTAGTGGAGTTGAGACGTACGATGCATTTAGTAAGACACTTTTTAATATGAGAGCTATTTTATTATGGACGATAAATGATTTTCCAGCTTATGGTAATCTTGCTGGATGTTGTGTAAAGGGTAAAAAGGGTTGTCCATTATGTGATGTCAATACTCATCATCGATGTTTGAAATATAGTCGAAAGAATGTTTATATGGGTCATAGGAGATTTTTGCCTATTTCACATCCGTTGAGGAAAAAAAAACTTGGTTTGATAACACTATAGAGGATGGAAAGATGCCTAGAATTCTAACAGGTAAAAACATCTCTCTTATTTTGAAGGACTTTCCAAATGATTTTGGAAAAGAGCAGATTAAGGGAAAAAGTAAGAAAAGGAAGATCGATGACAGTAGTGAGGATGAAGATAATGAAGATGATAATTCTGTAAAAAAGGAGCTATCAAGGTGGAAAAAAAGATCAATTTTTTTTGACTTGCCATATTGGGAGGTTAGTATTCAAATCTCTTTTTTATTTATTAATCTAAAAAAAAAGAATATATAGAAAATTTAAATGCTAATTTTTTTCGTAGGAACTTCCATTGCGTCATAATTTGGACGTAATGCATGTTGAGAAAAATGTTTGTGAAAGCACACTAAGTACAATGTTGCATGATAACAAATCAAAAGATGGGATTAATTGTAGACATGATTTAGAGGATTGGGGTATTCGGCATGGTCTTTATGCACAACCTCGTGGAACCAAAACATATCTTCCACCAGCTCCGTATACATTATCAAAATTGGAGAAAAAAATATTTTGCAAAAGGTTGTATGATTTCAAAGGCCCCGATGGTTATTGTTCAAATTTCAAAAAATGCGTGTCGTTGGTGGATTGTAAAATCAGTGGTTTGAAGTCTCATGATTATCATGTTTTAATGCAACAATTATTATCGGTTGCAGTAAGAGGTTTATCGCCAACCAGACCCCGAAATGCAATAATTCGTCTATGTTCATTTTTCAATAAAATATGTCAACGTGTTCTTGATAGGGAGAAGTTGCAACAACTTGATGATGATATCGTTAAAATATTGTGTGAACTTGAAAGATATTTTCCACCCTCATTTTTCGATATTATGATACACTTGACAATTCATCTTGGAAGAGAAGCACGATTGTGCGGACCAGTTCATTTTCGTTGGATGTATCCTTTTGAAAGGTATATGAAAACACTCAAAGACTACGTAAGAAATTATGCATGACCTGAGGGGTGCATTGCAGAATCATATCTTGCCGAAGAATGCATGAGATTTTTTAGTGAATTTTTGAGCAAGTCGGTAGATATTGAAAAAAAAGATCGAAATGAAGATTATGAAGATAACGCAATACTTGAAGGGCGTCCAATTTCAATGTCCAAATCAATTACATTGTCTTCCAATGAGAAAGAAATTGCTCATTTAGCTGTGTTAATGAATATGGCTATGGTGGAACCATTTTTAGAGTGAGTATATGTTATGTCCCACTTTCATTGATTTGATGTGCTTGTATTGGCAACTATAATTTAACATCACTTTTATCGTACTAGTTTGCATTTGGAGGAGTTGCAAAATTCAAACAAGCGCTTAGAAAAAAATGCGACCTTACTGTGGAAAACCCATAGAGATAGCTTCGCTGATTGGATTAAAAGGAAGGTTTGTTAAAGAATTTCAATATTTTCATATATGAATTAATGAAATTACTTTTAAAATATGTTTGAATATTTTTTTAGATACCTATTGACTCAAAGGATCATGATAAAATATTAAAATGGATCGCATATGGTCCTAAAAAGACGGCATTCTCCTGCAAAGGATATATTATTAATGGACAACGATTTCATACAAAAGATGTTGATAGAGAAACCCAGAATAGCGGAGTAACTTATGACGCGACTACCATGTGTAGAGCAAGTGCAAAAGACATTTCTCAAATGGTTGATGTGGTTACGTACTATGGGATACCGACTGAAATAATTTTACTAGATTATAATGTTTTTTATATTCCTGTTTTTAAGTGTCATTGGGCGAACATAGGAAACGGGATAAAAGTTGAAGATGGATTCACTCTTGTTAATTTACATCAAAGTCAGGTCTCATTTTCAAAAGATCCTTATATCCTCGCATCTCAAGCGAAACAAGTCTTTTATTCAAGAGAAAATGATTCTTCTAATTGGTATGTTGTAATGAAAGCACCGCCAAGAGGTTTTCATAAATTAGAGATAGATGATTTTGTTGAAGAAGCTAACTATGTTGCGAGCGGCCCTGAAGAAAATGATATGGATACAGATGATTTAGTTGAGAATGTTAGTTATGTCAGGGAGGATTGCGAAGGCATACTTGAGTAGTTTTGATGTCTTGTTTTCTTATGAGAAGTTTAAGTTAGATTTGAAGTCTTATTAAATGTTGAAATCTGAAATTTTGGTTTGAACTTTGATGTATGTATATGTATATGGAGATTTACATATGGTTTATTGATATTTTAGAAATGTTATCGGTTCTGTCATGATTTGGTTTTGGAATGCTGACATTATATGTGTGTGTGTTTTAGTATTTGCGTCTGTTTTTCTCTACTTGATAATGTTGTTCCACAAGTTTATGATGTATGCTTTTCAGTGCAGTAGCTCGTATTTTGTCATTTTACCGTAATTTTATTATGATGCTACTGACCATGTTCAAAATCGCATGTAAGCAGTTGAATTCGAAACTTGCTTGTCTTCTTCTCGAAATTTCTAATAAAAGAATGAGAATGCATTTTCCGTAAGTAGTCAGTAGTGTAAACGTTGAAAAAAGAACACAATTATTGTTTGATTAGTTTTATTTCACTACATTCTCATAAACAATATTATTTTTAATTATATAATAATCTTTATTAAATAAAATGTCAATTTTAACTGATGTAAATTTACATTAACATTAATTAAAAGGAATCAAAATTTCAATCACACAATTATTCTATCATAAATGGAAGCTGCATAAAAACTTGCACAAACATTAAGCTATCATTCTATCATATATATTTTCATATGCATGGCTTTATATTTAAGAAAGTTGCCTGAAAACAATTACTTCTTATCAATACCACCTCTAAGAGACTGCCAAAAAACAGGCCAGTTCTTTCTAGCCTCATTCCACCTCTAACTATGCAAACTGCACATGGCATACACCAGTAATTTTGTGACAGTACATAGCATTTTCAGTCTCATCACAGCAATATGTACCTTTTCTGACAATCAATTCCAGGAAAAAAATTAAAGACAGGGAGGGGGAAAAATAATTTCTAAATTATATTCATATGTTGATATGTTATACTTGTAGAAAATGGTTAGAAGTGCGAAAAAGACAATGGATAAGAGGATTACGCGCAATCAAAAAAGACTCGAACAATCCACATATGCATTCGATGGGTCTAATGCAATAGGAGAGCATATTGAGCCACCTTTGGAAAACAATGATGTTGGGAATGCAAACAACTCAATCGCAGACACTGCTATGCAAGTCGATGGAAATCCTGAAACAGCAATGGAAATCGATCGAACAATTGAAAACATTGATTAGTTGTTTTATCTAATGTTATGTCATTTTTAATGCAGAAAGAGGAAAGTGTAAATCCTTCTTCCATTTCTAGAGTTGATGTTTGGGTTAACTCTCACACTCATAAGAATGGCGAACCCGTGAATGCACATGTTGCCGAAATTGTTGTGAGTGCTTTTGACCTTTTTTAAAGTAATTATTTTGAAAATAATGTAAATTAGAACACATATTTAAAATATATTTTTTGTAGGAGAAAATAAAAAAGGTGGAAAATGAATCACAATCTAGCTTAACATGTAATTTCAAAGATCATGCTCTCTCACAAGTGTTGGGACAAGATAGACCGGGACGATTACGTGGAATGGGAAGAGGCATGACTGCGGCCAAGGCGGTTCTCTCACAAATCAAAGATGCTCAAGTAGCTCAATGTCAACATAGTGTTTCAGAACTAAAGCAAGTGGTTTACATGTTAGTGAAGCGTCTGGTACGACTTTTAATTTATAATTTAAATGTTTTTGGGGTTCAGAAATTTTGAGAATAATTTACTATTTACTCATAAAAGCTTCCTCTGTTAATCTTATTGTTTCTCCTACAAAGAGTGCTCCTATTTGATTTCTGTTTGTTCCGTACGAAAATAACTGCATCTTCCCGTGAGTTGCAAATATCTTACCAGCTTAAAATGGTAGCACTGGGACATCTTCAATGGAGTAAGGGCCTTAAGTTTACTTTTATAGTCTTTGGGTGGATTTAAATAAGTTTTTTTTTTATTTTTTCTTTTCTAAAATCAAAAGCAACTCATTTTGGTTTTTAAAAAACCAAAAAGTAGTTTATTTAAAAGAAGTATCATCCACTGCCTCAGGCTATACAGGCTTGATGTTGATTTTCATAAAAGTTTTATTAGAAGCCTAAATACTAACTAGTATGGTTCGATTTAAAATTTGATTACAAGAAATGGACTCAAGTTATATCCCCAAGTACCTACTTGTTGAAATAAATCTAATTGTAGACATAATGTTCAAACTATTTTCTAGCGAATACTGTAGCATAACTTAATGTTCAAGCCTACTACTTATACGGTACACTACTTATTATGTGTTATATAAAGCATTAACCATTAGCAGATGAATTAAGCCAACATATGCAAATACTACACTCCATATGTCTATGTCTAGTTCAAAAACTCATCTATGACCTAAGTTCATATGACATACATATGAAGAAAAAAAATAACTTACCATGTGTCTGAAAGCCATATCAACCGAGTTCTTAGATATGTTCCTTCCAAATCCTGCATCAGCCTTACTAATCCTTCTAACTCCACTCTCCACCATAGTTTTCTGCGTCTTCCCTTGAGGCAAATTCTCAACAAAGTTACTATGAACTATACCAAAAACTGCATTGAGTGGATTATTTTATTTACTGGTCAAATACTGTAAATTTGCAATAAGAATGGATTGCCTCAAAAAGAAATAGTTAGAGGCTGTTAGGATGGCTCTTTGTTGATTAAATAATAGTGTTAATTGATTAAATTTCAAACGAAAAACAACTGATGCCAGGAAAGCTAAAATTACTATTTACTCATAAAAGCTTGCAAAAAATATAATATGTTTACAATAGAACAGGGTGTTGGTGAGAGTGAGGTTTTTCTTTTTGTTTTGTTTTGTTTGTTTGTTTGTTTGTTTTTTTTTAAGAAAAAAGTTACTAAAATATAATATGTGAGTATAATTAGAGGTTGTTATAATATATTGGCTATGCTCCGATGACATGTCCATATTATATAGTATTCAATCGAATAAAAACACTAAGTTGAAACATCTTCTGTTGATTAGTCAGTGCAATGTCAGAATATTTATTCAGAATATTATAAGTTTCTGTGATTATTTTTCTGCGATTATTTTACCTTTAATTTGCAATATTATTGATTTAGCAGGATAAAGGAAGTTGGGGAGAAGAGAACACATCCGTAGTGGTAAAAACCAAACGGTTGCAACATCATACATAATTTGATATCTAAATCAATAATCAATATAATCTAGTTTTGGTTAATTGCAGAGTAAGTATAGTCAAACAGGTGATAATTGTAGTTTACTGCCTTGGCATGGAGATGACGACGAGGTTGTCGCCGAAGGAAAAATTGTGTCAAGCGATCCAAAAGAACTGTGCAATGAAGTCCCTATAGGTCCAAATGCCAAAAAAATTTTGATTGTCCATCCAAGAAAATTAGATGTTTTCTTGTGGAGGCCTTCTCCTGGTTTGGTATATATAAGAGATGCCAAGGATGAGATAGTAGTATGGCCAGCTGATAAAGTTGTTATACACAAAAGTGAGGACTCCAGAAAACAGAACGAGGTAAGTTTAACACCAATTAGCATTTTTTTAATATGTAGGGCCATCATGGATAATAATCTCTATGCATAAATTTAGCATTTTATGGTAGTATGGTAGTATGGTTTAGCATTTTTTTTAATGATAGTATGGTTTAGCATTTTATGGTCCGTCGATCATTTTCATATGTCAGTTTAGCGACTAGATACAAAGCCAGTTTATCTGAAAATTAGAGACTTGATTACTCCTAATTTCTATTGCTACAACGCTTTAAAGATGTATTACTGAAATTTGTGCAATGTTTTTGTATATTTCTATGTTCAACTTAAACAAATGTATTTTTTTAATAGAGTAAAACCAATAGCATGGAAACCAATTGCAAGTTGTATGATTGGGGTGGGAGAAAAGAACTGGTTGCTGAAGGACGAGTGTACTCGAGTGATCCAAATCAGATAATTAATGGTATTCCTCTTGGACCAAATGCCAAGATAGTTTGGGTGGACAATCCGAAAAAAGAAGATGCATTTTTATGGAGGCCTATAGTTGGCATGACATGTATTGGAGAAGCTATTGGTAAGAAAATAGCATGGCCAGAATCAACAGTGGTTGTTGAAACGGCTAACGCTAGCACATGTCCTGCTCCTATGATCAATGCTCCAACATCTCTTACGGTAACATGTTCATATTGCTAATATTCCTCTCAAAGAATTGTTGAAAGCGTATTACCATTTTTTTTGTTATGTGATAGAGTGCAAATTTTTCTGCAAATGCCAAATGCAAGTTGATTGATTTAGAGGGTACGGGGAAAATAGTAGCAGAAGGAACCGTGTCTTCAACAGATCCAAATGCTTTGGTACATTCTGTTCCGCTGGGACCAAATGCGATAAGAGTTTGGGTGGATGTTGTAAAAGTTCCAAATTCACCTCTATGGCGACCTACATCCTTCATGGAATGCTTATCAGATGCTATTGGCTCGACTGTAGCATGGCCTGTTGCGAATGTTAGAATGGGCTCAACTTCCATGTAAGTTTCACATCTCTTTTATATGCAATAGACAAAAAAAACTACTAAGGTTTCATTTGATTAAATATGCTAGTGTAAATGAGCATTGATTGGCTATGAGCGGTTTTATTAAATCTCATAAATTCAAATCCATTGTTAATTCTCCTGACTTTGGGAAAAAATGTCCATTGTTTTTTTGGGAGTAAAGTGAAGTTTGTGTGTACAGTAAGGTTGTGTGTACAGTTGTTTGTGATTACCAACAACAAGTTTGTTGGAGGAAGGAATGGCAGTAGTGGTGCGATAGAATGCTTGTTGTTGTATCAGTCAGTGATGATATGGCAATGTATGTATCAGTCAGTTGAAGGAGGGTGGGTGTGACAGTGGGGATGGTTGTTGTGGTCAGGTGTGAAGGCAGATGTATGGTTGCTGGTTTGAAAGAGAGTTTGAAGGCAATGTTGTTTTGGATAAGTCAGTGACAGGAAGGTGTAGCAAGTTGGTGATGGAAGGAGGACAGGGAGTGGTAGGCAAAGGTTGATGCGGTAATGGCAGTAAGGGCAGAGGAGTTGATGCCTTGTGAATGGCAGTGAAGTGAAGTGAATGAGGGATGAATGTTGAATGTAGGTGGGTGATTTGTGAATGTTGAATGTTGTGTAGGCAGTATTTACCAAGCAGTAAATGAGAAATTTTATGTAGCAGTATTTACAGAGAAGTGTAGGATGTTTGAAGGGTTGTTATGGTAGATGCAGAGGTAGTCAGAAACTAGGGGATGCGTTGGTGCACTGTTATGGGAAGTCAGAGAGGTAGTGGGGTAAGTTGGTTCAACTGGGGTGGTAATGTATGGCTACAAGTAGGATGTAAGTAGTGATAGTCACAACACCAGAAAGGTTTATTTGTAACGAATATAGTCGTTACAAATGAAATTTATAACAGATATAGTCGTGAGCGGTACAGGCGTGAGGTATTTCGTTACAAATATTTATAACGGCCTCTACCTGTTATTAGATATATCACTTACCAACGGACTTTGTCGTTAGAAATCTAAATTTTTGTAACGAAATAGGTTGTTATTATTTGCATCGGTTTGTAACGGGTATTTTCCGTTACTTAGTTTCCCCTTTCATGGTGGAAGAAGGGGTTGTCATGCTAAATTATCACGACCTTGTCCGTTACAAATTTCATCATTAGTAACGCACTTGTTCGTTACAAATTTCATCAATAGTAACGACTATGCTCGTTATAAATTTCGTCTTTAGTAACGAATATGTTCGTTACAGCTACCAAACCATGCAGACCTGCATTTTTGCTAGCATTTACACTACAGAATTGTCTATTATAATACAGTAGGTACATACATATCAAAAATTACAGAATTTCGATAACAGTAAGCAATTACGCATCCAAACATCCAACTTAAATTGCACAAATATTTGACAACAAATTAAAGGAAGATTTGAAATTTCACAAGTCCATCATACATAACTAAAGAGTATGAAATCAAAATATTACAAGTTCTAACATTACTTCAAAATTTTACACAATCATTTTGTATATGCATAAATATGAATCAAGTCTGCAACAGCATCTTGTCTGCACTTTGACGAACATGGAAGAGTCTGGAGTTCATCCCTTAACCTTAAAAAAGCAGAGAAGAAAGATATCAAACAATGTTTTACCAATAATCAATATTCAAAAAGTATCCTTTTACAATCTACATGCTAGCAAGCCCAGTTTACATAATTTCTCAGCAATCAAGCACCTAACAACCTTTTCTGAATATGTTTTCAAGCACTATTGGAGCGTTGGTTTTAGAGGATGTATAAGATTTACTCAAAACATTACCTCATGTTAATTTCCTTTACAACAACCAAGCAATGAACAGAACAATTTTGAAAGGGGTTTATTTTACAATATCAGTTTGCCTATGAGTATGTACTTGACAAAAAGCATAATTCATTTTCATAAATGTTGTCAGAAAGCAGTAGTGATTTGGGAAAAACAATGTATTATCATTTTTTTCTCCAAAAATACCATTTAGAAATTTTTGATTAAGTTCCTCTTTCCCGTTTCAAATGTTCCTTCCTACTTCACTGAGCTGATTGAAGCCAGCAGAAGTATAGAATTTCAAAATTATATCAAAACTTTCTTCTGAATTTGAAAGAAAATTCATGTTCCATATCCCACTTGATTTCAAAGCATAGGAATCAAAATCTGAACTCAAGATGTCCATTTTGTACAAAGTCAAAATAATTTGTTCTTTTCTTCAGAATATGAAACGACTGAATAAAACAAGGGTTTAAATTCAAAGAACAAAAGAAAATGCAGGAAGTAAGACCGAGGGAGAATGTTAAAAAGTAAAGAATAATTTACATGGGTAAAATCAAAATCCGATGCTACCTAAAGACACTATAATTTGAGCAAAATTCAACAAAACTGTAGCTACTCGTAGACATTATACTATAGATAGGAACCCTCCTCTGAATATGAATGTTTTTTTCCTAAAAAAAAGAAGAGGATGACAATGTAAAAACAAAATTGTAATAGAGGTGCAAGTCTTACGGGTTATAATAAATGGAATGATACTTCCGCGGATACCAAAAATTAAAATCTAGCATCAATTAACAAGAAAAGCTTACCAAAGCAAGGATTTTCTGAGCTCTCTATTAACATTTTCAGAGCCTGATGGATCGCGACCACGAATTTTAGATTTTAGGTCTTCTTCCTGTTACCAGTTCTAGAAGAACCACTCCGAAGCTATATACATCGCTCTTCTCGTTTACTTTCCACGTGTATGCGTACTCTGTAGTTCATCAATTTAGATTAAGCTCGTTAATTACGCAATTTGACAATATATAAGTCAAATTTAATTTAAATATGTGAAGTTCAAGCGAAGTTGCGGTTGTGATCTTTATTTTTAAACTGAAATGTGAGGTCATAAATGATCTGTTGCATAAAGATTGGGTCAATACTGAAGCTTCTATGTAAACAGCTTATTATAAAGCCAACTGACTCATATGAGGAAGTTGCAAAGTTTGTCCCTCCTGATATTTAAGCATGTGCACAAAATATATACCATAGTCAACCAAGCATATATACTAATCATACAGTAGCTTCTATCTATTATCTAATATGGCACATGTCTAGTGAGGTAGGTATACATTACAAACAACACATGGAAAAAAGCTATTCTGCTAATCTGAACTTTTGAATTATTATTATTTGAAATTTGAAATAAAATTAACTTTCATTAATGGCCTTTTCCAGATTTTCATATTGTAGAAAGCCTTATGAAATAAACTATCTCATATTTGCTGGTCGAATGAGTTATCAAATTAGACATGTACTAGATGTAAAATTTTAAACTGAATCAGCAGATTACGGTTAAGAACCATATGTGAATCACCGCTCAGGCGATTTCAAGTAAATCATGAAAGCAAAAAAGGTTCATCGCCTGAAACACTAATACCATACTATAATCCTGTCTGGGTTAAATTTCAATAGTCATGCAGCAAACGAACTAATAAATTCAGTATTCAAATTCTCTAAGCTGGAGCAAACAATTTTATAAGCTGGAGTAAACAATTTCATAAGCTGGAGTAAACATTTTCAAGCTCTCTATTATGCTTTTATACCAAAGCAAAGACTACTAATACCACCGATTAAAGACAGAAAAAAAACTATCCTAAGATAGAAAACTACAAAGTGATAATCATGGCATTCGCCTAGACGCTAGTAAACCTCGGACGCCAGATCAACACCATTTTGAGAATGAAGAAGATGCTATTTTCACAAAGATTCGGAGGAAGATCATGAACATGGTGTGGACAAGAGAATGTACATGCACTTTTTTTAGTGTTCACATCACATGAATCACATGCGTTCAACTCTGACTTGTTGTATTCATATCAATGTTTAATTAAGACTTTTTGCATCAAATTTTGATGTCTATGGCTATAACAAAGTTGAGCTCGCTGCTTCAAGTTCACTTTATTATTTGCTTTGAACAAGCCGTGAAACACTTAAATGTGGTTTGTTTAGTTCTCTTAAGTAGCCACAAGGTTAAGTTCTGGCTGCCAAAGCAGATGTTGGACTGATTGTGGAAAAAATAAGTTGTAATGTAAAATACAATAAAACCGTAACAATTTTCCTTTTATTGTTTTTTGCATCAAAACGACAAACTACTTGATGTTTTAATGTAATTTTGCATTAAAACCACAAACAATTTGTCTTTTTAATGCAAATGTAATAAAAAGACAAGTTGTTTGCCATTTCATCTGAATGAGAATCAATTAAAAAACTAGTTTGTTGGTTAATTTGTATGCTTCTGAGTGAAAATTCGACTTGTTCGATTTAAACTAGCGAAAAGTGGTGAAGTAAACTGAACTGTTGGGATGACATAAGAGGATACGACTTATAGCATAGTCATGGAGAATATACGTGTCTGCAGACACACATAATACACACCGATCCTTTGAGTCAGATTCACATTATCTAATAAGTAGCTTATTTAAGTCGATCCGAACAGACCGTAAACTCAATTCATTGGGCAAAAAAATTTATGTTCAGATTTGCAAGATGAACCCTTTCATAGCAAGCTTTGAAAGTTTGGTCAACGCAAAATTTCAGTGAAATACAGCTGCTGCCACTATTAAAAATCACTTTACTGAAAATGAAAGCAACATTTTATGTGGTATATTGAATATCATATATAACTAATATGAAAAGGAATCACGTACATACCTCCATTGACACTAACAAATTCATCTTCGCTATCAGAATCAAACCATGCTTTAGTGTCAAAGAAGCTTTCATCTTTGCTACCTGTTACATCAAAAGACACTTGGATAATTTTTCAAAAGAAAGAAAGAATTAAACACAAAATAAACAAAGAAACATGAAGCACTGCCTTAAGATTTGAGTATTTAGCAATGACTCATACATAGTCAAAATTGCTTTTAAATAACTATTTAAAATTTGCATGTTCAGAAACAACTTTTAATTTGGATTTTGAGTTGCTAAGGAGTTGTAAGATGGGAAGCAACATTTTCTAGTTTATGATTTGTGGTAAAATATGACAAGTATATGTTTCCATTCTGTGGTATTAACAACATTTAGCATGTTTAGAAACAACTTGTTATTTATTTGTAAATGAGGAAATAAAATATAACAAGGCAAGAATATGTTTCCATTTTGTGGTATTAACAATTATTATGGGAGCAATGGTACGATTATTGACAAAAGGGGAAAAGAATAGAAGGGGACATACCACCATGGCTATTGTAGTATGTAAAAAAGCATGCCTTCCGTGGTCATTTATGTGATCAACTGCAGCATGTACATCATCTACGATTTCAACTGCACAGGCCATTGAGTTGTATCGTGCTCTAAAGAACATGCCAAGGGAACATCCAACTTCGTACTTTCTTTGGGCCCACCATAAATAGAGACTCCTGGAGAAAAGTTGTCATGAAGAATGAGTTGTATAGGCGGATCATGGTCATTATAAAAAAAAAGGATAAGCTCCTGATGACTTACCGTTCAATATGATTATTTTATCTCAAGTCCTACTTAATCTATGTAGCATTTGTTTTAATATATGTATGTTTGGTTTGCTAAATTTGGTAGTATCATACCTTTAGCTCTGAGTTGATCCATTATATTTCTAAAGCAATCGGTTTCTACAACATCCTTGTGTACTAGAAGTGTTTCCTGCAAATAGAATGTATGCTCCCAATTACCGAACAGTACTAGTAATGACTTCAAATAAATGTACTAATTAAAATTACTGAATGTAGATAAATGAAAAATAAATGTGTTAAGATGGTATAAGATGGATACCATGGCATTACAGGCTGCAGGATAATCTATTTTTGCATCCAAAACCACACGCTTTGCTATATCCATGTTCGCCAATTTGTCAACATAAACATGACAAATTCCATCTGTGGAGAGTATAAATAAAGTTACATCTGGTCTTTTTACCATTTTGGACTAAAAGTATTATTATGATTCAACCACAGCAAAAAAATAAAATAAAATAAAATAAAAAGCACTTTAACTTGCCTGAATGCCCTAGGACAGGAATTTTTGTTGACTCCTTGATTTCATATACAAGCTTGTTGCTGCCTCGTGGAATTACAAGATCGATAACATCCTCGAGCTGTAGAATAACCCTAGAACGAAAATTTGAGGCGGAGGAACAGGCGAAGGAGGTAATAACCCTAGAACGAATTTCAACAAGAAGGGGCGCTAACTTAAAACGATAACGAGGTGGAGGCGTGGGAAGTGGCGATAAACAATAACCCTAGAACGAAAATTTGATTTTTAGAATGAAGATAGAGGATAATTAGGAGCGTGGTAAACAAGAGAAGTAACGATAGCAGATAGAAGATAAAATGACAATCCCATCCTGGTGCTTTTATCAATTTACAAAATTCCCAAATTTTATAACGGAAATAACCGTTGTAAACGTTTATAACGAAAATAACCGTTAGAAATTTGTAACGATAATAATCGTTACAAATTGGAACGAAAAAAGTGTGACAAAATGTCATATTTGGTGTAGTGAGTGATGTCAGTAGTGGAGTTTGATGTGGATGGTAACAACTGGCAGTGGATAGAGTGGCATTTGTTGCATGCAGATGGGATGGTATGGTTTATTTGGTGAGGAAGCTGCAGTTTGTATGTTTTGTGGAAATATTGTTTCAGGCAGTGGTCAGTTTATGAAGCTGAACTATATGTGAAGGGATTTGTGGTTGGTAATTATAAACTGTAATCAAAGTGAAGGGATTATGTTAGTAATTATAAGGTTGGAATTGATTAGAGTTGTGTGCTGCACATAAGTGAGGAAAGGATTGGGTTGGTTGGATCTGCTGCTTTATATGATGGTGATGTTGATAGCATAAACTGTAATACCAATGAGGTAAGTGAAGATATACACATAGATGGTGATGTGCACGAGAGCATTCTCACAGGGTATGATATGTCTGAAATTGAAAACTCACGTGTATCTCTGATTTGCGCTAACAAAGTGTGCATTTATGAGGCTCATTCACTTAGATTTCTCGATATTACTTATTTTTCTAAGTGACAGATGGGTGTAAAACTCGCTTTTTATGCCTACGCTGAAGCATATTGGGACAGAATAGTAATTCCAAGACTATCTTTTCATTGGTCAAGTTACCCACTTTTGCACTAAATGCTTTTTACCCACTTTTGCACTAAATTTTTAGATGGCGTTTACTCACTGACGTCAAATTTCTTCATTGCAGGTAATTAAAGATGGCGATGGCATATTCTTCTTCCGTAGCAAGTAGCAAGCATATGAAACTTTTTAGATGCACGTTTTGTTGTTGGCATTTGGTGCGGACTTACTATATTGATATTTTGTGCTTAACATATAACGTGTCTTTGTTTAACAGAATTTGTGGTAACTTGGTTTACTTTGTTATTTTTGTTTATGGATATTATTGAAACTTGGTTTATGGATGTCTTTTGTTTATTAATATTGTCTTAACTAGTTAATGTAATCAATTAATAGTTATTAGAACCTGTTATATATACTAGTTGCTTGAATATACTCAAAATATAGTTCTGGAATATTCAAAAATAGAGTGGAATATTAAAGCTGTTATATAAATAGAAGACAGCGTTTGATTAATGCTGTCAATGAAGAAACAACAGCGTTCAATTCGTGCTGTAATTATCTTGAAATAGTCAATAACAGCGTTTAGTACATGCTGTCGAAATAGTTGATGATTCAATAACAGCGTTTATAAAAAGCTGTTGTAAACAGTTAAAGTAGAATTAAAACATCTCCGACAACTAAATTATTAACGCTGTAAAAACATAATACAACATGTTTGAAAACGCTGTAAAAACGTTATTGACAGCTTGTAATAAACGTTGTCAAATGGATGTTTCAATAGCGTTTATAGGAAAGCTGTTGTAAGTTCTGTACATACGACAGCATGTCGTTATACAGCGTTAGTACTAACGCTGTTGTATCGTATTACAGCGTTTTTCAAACGCTGTTAAAAGCCTTTTGTGGTGTAGTGATAACACGTTATTTCCACATAGTATAAGTGACATATTATTAACATACCATGTGCAACATATGATTTTATTAACCTAACACTTTTTTTCCAACATAGCATATGTAACATATTTCAACATGGCATATATTAAAAAAATTCTAATATGACACATTTTCTAACATATCATATGTGACATATTTAACATACATATGTGACAATTAATCAAAGCAACATAACATACTATTTGTGACATATAAAACATCGTGAGCATATGAATATTATAACACAAATTCAAGGAAACATAACAACATATATCACGTATTCATATCTAAAGCAAACATTTCTCATAACATTTCAATCAATTTTTATTTACCTAACAGTAAAAATGTTAATCGTGAGTGATTGCTCACTTTTCGAGGTTAGAGAGTTTCTGACAACACAAAGTGATAGATCCAAGTTGAAATCCAAACACGACAAGCTAATCAATCCTATCCAAAGCAAAGCAAAGCAAAGCAAAGAACGACAACACAAATCGAACAAATTGTGTTTTTTTTATAAAATAGAGGAGGAGAGAGGAGATGGTCGGAATTGGTGGTGGAGGGCGGCGGCAAGGGGAGAAAGGATGGAAGGGTTTTGAAGAGAGGATGGATAGAGTTTGAGGATTTATGATTTTGGAATTCTATAGATTTGTGGAAGAAGAGTACGCAAAAAGTTTTCAATGTGAAAAAAATCTATACGTACTTGTTTAATCGGATAGGAAACAGAAGATCAATGGGTGGGAAAAGGAAGGGTCCAAAGTCTCTTAGGGTTCCTAGGGTCTCTTGGTTTACTAAAGAGCCCATTAGACCAAGCAAACGCAATAAGACTTAGCCAAAAACACAATTATACACTGCAAATTTATGTTAATTTTTTACAGTAATTTATATTTTTAGAGCAATAGGAATTCGATTTTGACAAAACGAAAAATGGAGTGAGGATCAGTTAAATTAAATTCTTATTAAATTTTATAATATTAATTATTATTAAATTAAATCTTATTATTATAAAATCTATTTTAAATCTTATGTTGTATATTTTATATATAATAAAGTTATAAGTAAAATATTATAGTCTACATTTTAAAAGTTAACTTATAATTTTAAAATTTCAAAAACATATAATTTTAAAACCTTAGATTTTCACATATTAAGATATATATTTATATTATATTTTAAAAATCCATATTTATTAAAACCCATATATTTTCCTTTAAAAATTCTGGAAATCATTTAAAAATAGACCAATAGTGTCCGTATATAGTTTTTATCCTATGGTCACGTGATACGGATATATATCATTTCAATCCGCAGTAATTTAATATTCACGGATATATATCATTTCAACTCACAATCCCAAAATTTCAAATTCAATAAAATCACTTAGGTTTATCATTTCAACTCATAACGACTTTCCCTAATCTATGAGATCGTCCTGCTATGTATTATTTCAACCCATAGGGATTTTCTCAACTAACAGGGAACTTGCAGTGTGAGAACAATAAAACATCATAACATATCAATTACAAACATATATAACCATTAACAATTTAAATTAATATATACAATAGGTTATGGTGTCATATGTCAATTAATATCGGTTAACAATTTTAAAAAATAACGTATCATATTTAATAATTAAATTCCTGATCAATTTAAATTCAACAACATATTTCAATCGTCATTTCATGTGAATGGAATTTACTAAATATAAGAATTTTAATCGTGAGCAATCGCTCACCTTTTGAGGCTAGAGAAACAACGAGAACGAAGAAGGTGACACTGATACGCACGCGGAACAACAACAAGCCAAAGAGCTGTTGTGACAAATTCCAAACAACAAACACAAGGCAAATAACTGGACAGCGATAAGGTAAATAACTTGAATTCGAATTCGATGAAAACAATATATATATATATATATATATGATGTATATAAATACCACTTTCTTGCCTTTTACCGAGTATAATGAAACAACATTAGGAACCTTGCTCCATTCTGGTTGTTAGTCATGGTTGAGTGGGTGTTGAATGATTACATTCTCGAGACATCATCTAAGAGAAGATGATCGCAATCAGTAACTTACTGAACCCAAACAGAAGGAAAATAATATTGTTTCAGGATTTTTGTATGGGCTATACAAGAACAAATATACTAGTGAAAACAATATTTTATAAAGATTGTATGACTTAATACTTGTAGAAGGAAAATATGATTGTATGACTTTCAGGATTGTTCTAAAGAAGGAGAAATGGCTATAGGGAAAAACTGCCATGCTGGAGTTGACAAGGCTGTGATCGGGTTTTGGGTGGCTGTGAAGGCTGGAGGGGAGGCGATTACTATAGACGGAGGCAGAGCTACTGTACGGCTGAAGGTGAGGCGGAGAAAATGGCGTTCGGTTGTGGTTTGGGAAGGCAGAGGAGGGTTGTTGTGGGGAGGATGGTTGTGGCATACAGGTTTGGGCTGGACGTGGGTCAGGTCGAGTGGAGAGGGGGAGAGTTTGGCGGATGCGGCTGGTCTACGGAAGCATGAGAATCCCATAACTAGGGTCGGTGATGACTGTAATTCCGTAAAGCTAAAATAACAATTCCAGGGATTAGATCCTTTAGACATTCAATAGAGATTCATGGCTACGGAAGCATGGCGATGGAAGAGAGTGGGGAGTGTGAAGGGAAAGAACTAGAAGCGGCAAAGGGGAATGGTGGGTAACAGAAGGAGCAAGGTTAGTAAATATAGGAATGCAAGGGGAGCAGTTTTTAAAAGCAACCGTGTTTTATTATTTATTTTTTAAAATCGAGAACAGATCCAAAAGAAAAGTAGGGGAGAAGACGTGCAGTTTCAGGTGAAGGAAGAAGATGATTCAAATAAAAAAATGAAGAAATTGAGCCGGCTTTTCAAAAATGTTGATGCAAACTTAGTTATTATATTTTATATATATTTAACGAACAGAACAAAATAAAGGAAAATGAACCGTTTGAACGGTCACAGGAAACCAAAAGGTTAAAATTGACGGCTAACCGTTTCGCAGATTTCGCCGCATACCGGGTGCCGAAATGCATAAATGAATATATTGTGGAGGTCAACACGACGAGATGAACAGAATGTTACACAAATATGAGAGATACGACCAAGCTATCAAAACTCGATATTCGCTGTCGAAAATGCTGCTAAAATGCCGAAAATAATATAAACGGAGCTAGAGCTATCCAAATTTGGCGAAACGAAATATGACGTCTCACTCAGAAAATAATTTAAAATTTTATACATAAAAACATTCAGATTTCAAAAATATTTTACTTTCATCAAATTAACTGATTTTAAATTTTAAATTGAAATAACACACCAGAAAAATCTTTTATATTTACCAATGAAAATCTGCCATTTGCTAAGTTTACATAGACGCATACCAAATACCAAATTTTCATTGATAAATTTTAGTTGTTTAATTTCAAAAAATATATTTAATTACATTATAAAAATCATTAAAATTTCCAAGTTGTTACACCCTCCCCTACTCAAAGCTTTTCGTCCCCAAAAAGGAATGAGATAGGAGAATAGAGTAACAAAAAGGAAAGACAGATTCGAAATACAAAGTATCAGATTAAACAGTTGATTTAAAACCATACAAGCTTCATTTTTGGACATCTTATTACTTGCATTTTATATTGTATACTATTCAATTACATATTCTCATTGCATTCAAATTTTTCCAAGTTTTATTAATGTTTCTGAGTGTAATTGAGCACTATACAAATTTACCTTTTATTCACAACATTTCTGTTAAGCAAAATTTAGTTTGAACATTTTATTACTTAAATTTTCTCTTGTACAACCTTCAATTACATATTCACATTAACATTTTAACTTTTCGAATATTTCAGGTAAGTTATATATGTCTTAGAATGCAATTGAGTATTATACAAATTAATTTTTATCCAAGTTCAATCGTTTAAGTTGTAAAAATTTCATTTCTCATTTTAGACACTCCAATTATTCAAAAAAATTGCTTCATTTCAATAATTGAAAATAATCACTTTACTTAAACTTAAGAGTTAAATTTTCGATTTCGCTTTAAACCATTTCGAAATAAAAATATACATACATACATACATACATACATACATACATACATACATACATACATACATATATATATATATATATATATATATATTGTACGTCAAATCATACTTAAGAAATTCAAATCAAATCCAATTTCCAAAACAAAAATGTAACAAAGCTACTAGTGGTCCCCTACTTTGAGACTCAAAAATGAATATTGATAATGTTGTAGTCATTACCGAAATTATTTTCCAATGACAAAAAAGGAGAGTACTGACTTACTTCTTTTAAAATTCTTTGGAAATAATTTCCATTTGAAAATACTTTCGAATAATATATATTCTTAAAACTTTGAAAACCAAATGAAAAGAACTGAAAAATTAATTCTCAAATCTTTAATTTAAATTCGTTTCATTTGCAAATCAAATTTATAAATAATGTTTATAAAATTTCACCTCCTTATAACATACAGCAATAGTTAATGGTTTAAGAAATGTTGAAAAAACAATAAACGATAATCTACTACTATCATTTCTAACAACCAATTCATTTAACTATCTAATTTAGAAAATTATACTTTATATATAAAATATAATCATAAGATTATTTCATTTACCAATTTCGGAAACAATATTGTGTTAGCTTACCCTGTTCAAGTATTTTGGAATCCCTATCGATAGCGTTGGCCAGACAAATCGATCGAAACCCAAAATTCAAACTAAATAACTCAAACAACACAATATAAAACATTTTATTTCAATTACAAATACTCTCTCTCATAAGATGATTCAAGAATGGATTTTAGAATAAGGATAGATTCAAATTTAGAGGAACCCTAATCAGAGAGAATTCTAACTAAGAAGATAAGCTCGAAACGAAGATAAGATAACTAAATTACAAAAGAGTAAAGATGGATAGACTTATACTAATCGCGGCGACCTTAACCGGGTCAATCGAGATTCCATTTCAGAAACAATGTGTTCAAGGAATCGGACTTCATTCTTCTTGAAATAGCATTTAGCAAATTTGGCTTTCAACTTATGAGTCCTAAGGGTTTGGAGAACGTAGCTCAAGTGAGATTCATCCTCCTTTTCTGACTTAGGCAAGACGAGAATATCATCAAAGAAAATGGAGACAAAATTGTTGAGAACATGGCGATCGACAAAAAAAGCAGGAGCATTGCTTAATCCCAAGGGCATGACTAACCATTCATAGAAACCATTTTCTGTCCAGAAAGCTGACTAAGGAATGCTCTCTTCACTACATGAAGCTGGTGAAAACTGGTAGCAAGATTGAGCTCCAGGAATAAGATCAATGTGGAATTTTATTTCCCGCTTGTGAGGAAGAGAAATGACTTCACCAAAATATCCGAAAATAGTTGGACAACAGGGGTGGAGTCAAGATCACTAGGATGGGAATCGAGCGAAAAGATAAAACTGCCTGCATAATCATGAGGCAATCGACATTCGATCATAAGAGAATTGCCCTAATCGTCTACCACAGAAACAGCTCGGGCTTTGAAAGAAAAGCATCAAAACCAAGGACATAGACCTTTTTGATGAATCGACATCGGTATAAAGGAGTTTCATTGCTTTACAAATCATATTAAGGTTGGCAGGACCATCGATGGGATTAGTCACAACAATGATGAAGTTGCAAGATGTCTAAAAAAATTATTACAGATCAACATAAATGAAGCTATGGGATGCTCCAGTATTATTATCCCGCATTCCGGACACAATGGAACAGGTTTTGAAAGCTAATTCGATCGTCTGCGCGAGATACGGCAATAAACGATCAATTTAAAATTAAATCGATTAGACCGATTTCTATGCGTTTTGGCTCGCCCCGGTCAAACGGTAAATCCGATTGACTTGAAATTTGAAATCTTACAATAATATCACATTACGGATCCGATGAAACTGGTTTCGTCGAAATCCGTGACTGTTTGAAAAATGGCTATTTTAACTCGCCAAATTAATATTAAAACAATTTCGATGCGTTTCGAGCTGCCACGATCAAACGACAACTCCAATTGCTATGAAAATTGAAATCCGATAATAACTAACTATTACGGATCCAATGGAACTAGTTTCGTCCCATTCTGAGACTGTTCGAAAATTGGCTATTTTCAGTCGCTAATTAAATATTAAAATATTCGATTTTCACAAATTTACTTTTAATTCGATTTTGAAAGTTCTACAACATCATTCTAACTTTAATATGATAAAATAAAATTTTACAAATCATTTTTAATCATATTAAACCCGTTATTTAATTTATCCAATAAATTCCAATTTTAAAATCTTATTAACTCTATTAAAATCTAAATATAACTTTCATTCACTTTGGAAACCAATTTGAATCATATTAAATCAAATTTCAATTATTCACTCTATTTTTATATATTAAATTTCAATATCAAATTAATCGTATCAAATTCGGAATTTAATTATTCAACATTTGTAATATTAAATTTAAACAAATTTGATTATTCTTAAATCACTATCTTTTGAAATATTCAAAACGAACTTATAAAATTTAACTAATTCAAATTATAGAACAACCATTTTCATTAAAACAGTTATTTAATTAATTCAATAAATTTCAAATATTAAATCTAAACTATTTAATTGTTCAATATTTGACGGATTTCAATATTGGATTTTTAAATAAAATTTCATTATCAGTCGATTTACTATATTACATCAAATGAACTCTGCATTATTATTTAACTACAGTTAGAGATAATTCACTCAACTAATATATAAACTTCCATTTCAATTGCAATTGGTTCACAAATTTAATTCGACTAACTAAATGAATATGTAACTTAAATAATTATTACCGTTAACTTTTAATTACTTATAAATTTATTATTTACAACAAGTGTCACAATTACCTATACAATACAAATTCATTCAATTACCTTTGACTACATATTATTTCAATTGATTTGGGATTTCATTCAATTCATAAATAATTAACTTAGATAACATTTTGTTGCATTTCATTCTAGTTATTATTATTCCAACGACTTATAATTTTTTTCTAACACTAAAATCACGAAAACTTATTAAATTATCTATTTTAAATATCGAAAATTTACGGGTCGTTACACTCTCCCCCACTCAAAACTTTTCGTCCCCGAAAAGGAAAAGAAGGGAAAAGGAACTAAGTAAAGAATTCAACATTTGATATATTTTATTAAAAATTATCCACTTATAAACAATGAAATTCCATTTATAAAGTCATAACTACGCTTCCACTAAGTTACTCCAAACGGCTTCTTAACTTTAAAAGTTAGTAATCAAAACAAGTTATAAAAAAATTTAAAACTTGAAAATTTTTCTAACACCCGGATTTTCGGAAAATTTTGGCAGAGTCTCCTTTGCGCGGCTCGATCGGAAAAAAATATGACAGTATATATATCACATATATACGTCTCATTAAGTGATGAGGCATCCCGAAGTGAAAAAGTGTAAAAGTACAGTATGTAATCCGAGATATGTACCTTATATATTGTTAGCGAGCATATACGGCTAATATAGTGCGAAAGCAAGCTCCAAATTCGAAGCAAGCGCAATCCGCACCTACTAAACACTCAATAACTAAGTTAGAACCATGCATATAAAGATAGATCAATATACTTAGCCTACACAACATATATAAAACATATTTAGCTTCAAAACTGAGATTCCAATTTCAGGACAGCAAATAAATCTTAGTTTTAGGACACCTAAACGATAAAATTCGGCAACAGAATCTAAACAAAAGTTGTTGCATTCATTTCAGGCTTTCCGGAATGTCCAAAATGATCGAATTCAGACCATACGTTCAAAAATTATGGCCGTTTTACTTGGAGGATACGCCTAAGCCTGGACAATGAATTGTGCAGGTCCGCGACGTTCACCCGCGTTTTCGACCTTCTAAACGACATCAAAACACAAAACACTTAAAACAAAAGTTTTAGCCTAAGTTCTTAGCTTTGCAGAACGTGCAAGATCATAAAAATCCGATAAATCGGTCAAAAGATATGGCGAAAATACTAAGGGTGTATACTACTGATTTTACTTATTTTTACACAGGACAGCGAGTAACATTCAAGTTTTTAACCGAGTAGACGAAGGAATTTTCTCAAGTTATCTAAACAAAAGTTGTGCTATAATTTCTAATATTTCCGAAAAGTCCAAGATCGTCGAAGTTCGTTCAGCCGTTTAAAAGTTATGGTTGTTTTCGTTTCAGCATATATTGGACAATTTTGGATTTTTCCAAAAATTTGCTTTTATTATTTCAAAGTACAACCATCAAACTTCAAATTTTCTAAAGAACAATCATAAACAAAAAGTCATTTATTTTCTTATTCATCCATGCAATAGGTTTACATTCAATTTGTTTCCGATTTATTCATGTTTGTTTCATTCACATTTTAAATTCAAGTCAATTTGCTTCAATTTAAATTGAATTCAATTATATTTAATTTCACTTTGCTTCAAATTTGAATTTAATTATTTTAAAATTTTATTCCGTTTATTCAATTCCATTAATACTAATGAATTCTACTTAATCAATTTTCATCCATCTAACAACCAATGCATATCCAACATTAACATCCATCCAAAATCTACACTAAATCAATTATACATTTCCAAGTCAATTTTAATTTCATACACTTCAAAGTTTATTGACATTTAGTTATATTCAAATTTAATTTGTTTCCATTTACCAATTTTATATTTCATTAATTTTAAATTTTATTCATTCACTTATATATATCATTCATTTTACAGCTTAAATTTCTTTTATATTTACAACTATCAATAGATCTTCACATTTTATTATTCACTCTCACACTGGTATATTATTTCTCTACTTATCCTTATTAGCATTTTAAACCTTTTAAGTTTTTTTGGTAAGTTATAGTTATGCAAATAGAATGTAGTTAAACAACATACAACTTTTTATTTAAAGTTGAATTTTCAATTAATTAATTCTTAAGTCATTACTTAAATTTCACTATAATTTAATTTCACATTTACATTCACATATAGTATTTCCATTTTATATTATCATAATTGTGAATCACCTTTAAATGTTAATTTAAATTCCAATTATTTACTAACAATTTTATTTATATTTGCAAACCATTAATTAAATGCATATTTCATTATTCAAACCTATACTTGTATATTATCCAATTAACAATTCATATAACATTTTTGAACTTCTTAAATATTTTGGTAAGTTATATCTATGCTATAGAACGAGGTTTAATACTATGCGAGTTTTACAGTTTCAATTTTATTTTAAGTTCATAATTTTCTAATTCTAAGGGTTTCTACTTCAATTGATATTTTCACTTAGCTCTAAGGTTCATTTCTCATTTCACAATTCAGAAGTTCCTTAATGATTCAAGTCCAAAATTCATTTCAATCATAAAAAAAATCATTAATTATTAAAGGACTTAAGAATTCCAATCCCGGTTTCATTTCAAATCAAGTTTTTGAAATAATATATACTTATATAATTTATATATCAAATCATACTATAGAGAATACAAAATAAAATAAAAGTTGAATCAAAACAAGGTTTAGACAAGCTATTAAGTGGTCTCCCCCACTCGGACTCTTGAAAATAAACGCCGATGATGCGTGCACTCATCACCGAAATCATTTTCTAGCGTCAAGAGAAGGAAATATAACACTTATCATTAAAAAAAATCCTTCGAAAACAATTTCAACTCAATTATACTATCATATAATACTCATATTATATTTTCCAAATTCTTGTAAGTCAATTTCAAACACCGGAATTTAAATTCCCAAATCCAAGTTAAAATTCATTTATATTCATCATCAATTGTGTTTACAAGATTTCATTTTCCTAAATCCATTGTTATTTAATCAATTGTTGTAAATATTGACTGATCAAACAATAACGATAATAATCTAATATTATCATCTCCTAAAAATCAATTCAATCAAAATGAATAAATATTCAAATAATTCTTTTATATAAAATATATTCCAAAACGATATTGTGTTGGTTTGTCCTATTCGAGTGTTTAGAAATTCCTATCGACGCCTTGGCGTCCCAAGTACCGATCAGAATTCATAAATACTCAACGGAACAAAGTTAACACAATATAAAACCATTTTATATCAAATAACAAGTCCGCTCTCTCATATACACTCAACTCATTCATATAGTTTACCTCTATTTCAATGAGTTATTCCCCACTAGAGCCAAGATTTATTGCTAAACCAAAGCTCTGATACCAACTGTAACGACCCACCTTTTTGGACAGTTTAAACCGACGATCAAATACACATGTCGATTCTAAACCATTCAACAGTGCAGATAGTTATTGGGGTAAATAAGAAAAGAAAGAAAAGAAATAAAGGAAATGAAACAATACAGAATCTCGCAGCGGAACGATAAAATATAATAGTCAAATAAACAGTTCATGAAGTTGTTTACTATACTTTGACAATTATTTATACAACATTTATTAGAGTTATACATATACAACAGAACAAATAAAATAATGCAGCAGATAGCATGATGCAAGGGTAATAATAGTAATAGTATACCAAATCTTCATCTTCATCCTCCAGAATAGATCTTCAAAAATCTGAAAAACTCAGGACTGACCCAGCGTAATGAAAAGACAAAACACTCGAGTCAGGACTAAAATATCCTTATGAAAGTTAAATCAATCGTAAATAAATATGAGTGTAACGGCGTCAGAGATGTTTACGGGGTTTGACATCTCATATCCAGTGTCAACGTGCGTGCAATAACTCAAGAGATGTTACAGGATTTTCCATCTCCTAAGGATCCGTTAAACTATCTACTATGTAGTAATATACGCTAAGTAGATAATGCCTATCAGTAATATAAAGTATCAAAATAGCGTTAAGGCGTTACCATAATCCCCCTTAACACAATTTATAATGTCATAGTCTATACAGCACCGTAAGCCCCACCGTAAACTGGTGGTTATCAGAGGGTACCCCATAGGTAAACACAAAGCATAACGTAGTGGTCGCGAATAGGATAATCAGTATGACAAGGTACATGAGGCGATACCAACTAGGATACTAGTAGTTGCGTGATCCGGACTGATGTTGGGCATAGCCAGCAGCTACCCCAACACCGCGAAACAACACTCCGAAATCAAGGGGTGCACCCAAATCGCATCACAAATGTAATAGATATGGTATCGAAGAAGTGCGTCCGCTAGAGGCGGCGAACCTCAATGGCCCGACGCGGCTCCTGTTTTAGTCATGTCAGGGGTCATCCAATATCGTTCTCTTTCTTCAGTCAACGCGTTCACCAAACCATCCACTTCATTCTGGATCAACACTCTGCGCATAATAGTTATTAAAGTGGTGTTCGGTATCGACAGAGAATATGTCCATATCCGATCCCAGTCTCTTTAATAACTACGTATTATTACACCGTTGGCTCTTTTATATTTCAAATCGATTCATAGTTGATATCGAAATATCATATTCACTTCAAAAATCAAATCCATTTCAAATATCGACATAGCCATTCAAAATATAAGGTTCCTTTTCAAAAATCATTTTTCGTCTCAATATCTCATTTGGATTTCAAAATCATTCCGAATTTCAATTTAGGTTGCAACTTCATTTAACCCAATTCGTATTTAAATTCAAGATTTAAACATAAACATTTCACCTTATTAACCAGCTTGAAATTTTTAGAAAATAGTTTTAAGTAGTTTAAAAGTAGTTTAAATAATTAAAATAGTTAAAAATACTTAAAATCTTTAAAATGGATTTAAAATAGATAAATTAGTTTAAAATAATTTAAATTAGGTTAAGTAGATTAAAAATAGATTAAAATAGTTTAAGTATTCAAAATGGTTTATATAACAGAGTAATTTGGAAAACAAATTAAAACAGCTTCAAAACCAATCCATTTCAATTATAACTTCCCAATTCAAATAAAATTCAATTTCCAATTTACCGATTCAATTTCGATTTCAATTCAAATTAATGTCAACTTTGACTTCAAATTTATTCAATTTTACATTCACCTTCAACTTATTCAATTCCAATGTATATCGATTTTTAGCTTGATTTTTCAAAATATCAATTTTTAACACTTAACAAAATTTTCCTTCAATATTCAAATTTAAATTCCACTTACAAATATGATTCAATTTCAAGCTCAATTTCAAATATCATTTTATATCGCTTTTACTTAGTAATATTCAAAGCTCGAATTTAATGTTCAATCTTTAAAACAAATAAATTTCCGACATTCAATCATATCCAAATTTTAAATCTCAAAGTCTTCACTTAAATTTATTCAATAAATTCTTTTAACCAAAATTTTATTTCAACATTCCAAACTCAATTTTTCGATAAATTCGATTTCTATAAATTGATTTCTATTTATCACTTTTAAATCAAAATATTTAAATAAATTTCAAATCGACGATTTCAAAATTTATTAATTTAGCCAATTCGGTGTCCGTATATAATTTTCTATCCTATGGTCAAATAATTATTTATTTCAATTAAATGTCAGGGATGAATATATATTACTTAAATCAAATCATAGTGTCATATGTATGCATAACAGTATATATAAGCAAATAAACATCCAAACATTTAAATATCAACCAATAACATCCATCAAAATACATCATCCAATAGACAATATAATTCATGGCAGTTTCATAGTTATCAATGTCAGGTAATTTAATCGCAATTCAATTTCAATTTCAATTTCAATTTAACTGTCAATTTAATTCCAACGGTTAATTCAAATGACAATCTATATGGCAACTAAATTTATCAAACAACGACAAATAAAAATCATAACACTTCATAATATCCAATTTAACTAGCATAAAGATATTTAGTACGTTGTGAGCGTTATAAAACACTCACCTTGATTTTACGATTTTAAATCAAATCGAACGACGCTCGATTTAACTCAAAATTTTCTCTAGCTCCAAATGATTCCAATCCAATTCCAAAGCATAGTGCTCGACGAAACGAAGACAACGCAACTTGTTTCGTCACCATCCGACCTCGCATCAACAAGATATCGTATTTTAAAGTTTACACGCATCATAATATAAATAGATTTTCAAATTCAATTATTATTTTACCCAAACTCAATCGTGGCCGTCCATCCCTATGCTAGATCAGGCCGCACGCGTTCTCCCTCCCTCACGTTCGCGTGAAACTTCCAGGTAACCCATAGCACGATCGCATCCTTCCAAGTCGCGACAAATACGAGCATCTCCTCATCGATCAGGATACACCACTTCGAATCCCACTGCGAGCTCGACTTTCGTCCAGAGACCCACTAAACTCGACTGCCTATTTGCCTTGAACAACGTGAACGAACGGCGCGACCTTGAGGAGCAATTGCCGTTGATTCGTGCATCGAAACCCGATCATAACCGTTGAATAGGTAGCTCTCGACGAGTACTTCGACTTTCCAGTTGATGATTTTCGCTAACGATCTACAGATGTGAAGAAAAATGAGGAGGAAGGAGCGAGCGTATCGGCCATTGGCTGCATCCACTGGCGGCTAGGGTTTTCTTTTTCCTTTTTTTTTGGTGAATAAAAGGCTATTTATAGGAAACGACGAACTCTATTCATCCGGCTCTTCCAAACTCCGAATTTCGCACGGTGGCCGACGTTTCTAGGGTTTATCCCGTGTTCCGGACACAATGGAATAGGTTTCGAAAGCTAATTCGATCGTCTGCGCGAGATACGGCAATAAACGATCAATTTAAAATTAAATCGATTAGACCGATTTCTATGCGTTTTGGCTCGCCCCGGACAAATGGTAAATCCGATTGACTTGAAATTTGAAATCTTACAATAATATCACATTACGGATCCGATGAAACTAGTTTCGCCGAAATCCGAGACTGTTTGAAAAATGGCTATTTTAACTCGCCAAATTAATATTAAAACAATTTCGATGCGTTTCGAGCTTGCACGGTCAAACGACAACTCCGATTGCTATGAAAATTGATATCTGATAATAAATAACTATTACGGATCCAATGGAACTAGTTTCGTCCCATTCTGAGACTGTTCGAAAATTGGCTATTTTCAGTCGCTAATTAAATATTAAAATATTCAATTTTCACAAATTTACTTTTAATTCGATTTTGAAAGTTCTACAACATCATTCTAACTTTAATATGATAAAATAAAATTTTACAAATCATTTTTAATCATATTAAACCCGTTATTTAATTTATCCAATAAATTCCAATTTTAAAATCTTATTAACTCTATTAAAATCTAAATATAACTTACATTCACTTTGGAAACCAATTTGAATCATATTAAATCAAATTTCAATTATTCACTCTATTTTTATATATTAAATTTCAATACCAAATTAATCGTATCAAATTCGGAATTTAATTATTCAACATTTGTAATATTAAATTTAAACAAATTTGATTATTCTTAAATCACTATCTTTTGAAATATTCAAAACGAACTTATAAAATTTAACTAATTCAAATTATAGAACAACCATTTTCATTAAAACAGATATTTAATTAATTCAATAATTTCCAAATATTAAATCTAAACTATTTATTTGTTCAATATTTGACGGATTTCAATATTGGATTTTTAAATAAAATTTCATTATCAGTCGATTTACTATATTACATCAAATGAACTCTGCATTATTATTTAACTACAGTTAGAGATAATTCACTCAACTAATATATAAACTTCCATTTCAATTGCAATTGGTTCACAAATTTAATTCGACTAACTAAATGAATATGTAACTTAAATAATTATCACCGTTAACTTTTAATTACTTATAAATTTATTATTTACAACAAGTGTCACAATTACCTATACAATACAAATTCATTCAATTACCTTTGACTACATATTATTTCAATTGATTTGGGATTTCATTCAATTCATAAATAATTAACTTAGATAATATTTTGTTGCATTTCATTCTAGTTATTATTATTCCAACGACTTATAATTTTTTTCTAACACTAAAATCACGAAAACTTATTAAATTAGCTATTTTAATTATCGAAAATTTACGGGTCATTACACACTCCCAAAACCAACAGTGCACCTAATCAAACCATAAAGTAATAGAATGGTATCGAAGAAGCATGCTCGATCGTAGGTGCGACCTCACTTGGCCCGGAATGGTTCCTGTTTCAGTCACATCAAGCTGACTCGAGGGAGTCAGGGCTGCATTCATACCTCATACAGACGTTCGCCAAACCATCCTACTTCGTTCTGTATTCTCCACCATGTGCACAATTGTTAAAATGGTTTTCGATATTGGCAGAGAGTATGACAATATCCGATCCCGACATCTTTAACAACCAAACGCTTATTTCACAATGTGGTCATTTTTATTTCAAACAGTTCATACTTCATATCAAAATATCATATTCATTTCAAAATCATATCACTTTGAAATCATATTCACTTTTGAAATCATACCTCTTTCGAAATCATATTCATTTTCAAAATCATAACCACAAAATAGTTTAAACCATCATATCAAAATATTCACATTTAAATCCATTAAATCTAAATCATAACAGTTCCAACTTAAAATAAATATTGAAATAGTTTATATATATTAAAATAGTTATAAATTAAATAGATTTAAAAAAATAGGTTATAGATTAAAATAATTTATGTGTTAAAAATAGTTTATATCAAAAATAATTTCAAATTAGAATTGTTTTCCCAATTTCACAATCAATTCAAAACAACTTTAGTTCCAAAAAAATTCTATTTAAATCAATCTCAGTTCGACCATTTCAATTAAAAAGGTTAAAGGTTCCATCCAAATTCTCATTCATTTTTAGTTTATATTGGTTTTAAATCCAGGTTTGAACTACCACTTTAAATTCAATAGGTTAAAGTTTAAATATTCAAACATTTACTATAACTCAATTTGATAAATTTCATTTATATTCAAAATTCAACTTTAGTTTTATTTAAATTTGAAAATATTCACTTAATCATTTTTTATAACCTTTAAATAAATCTCAAATTACAAAATTAAATCAAATTAAAAGTTTAATATCTAACTTCAATTATATTTATTTTTTGAAAATATTCACTTAATCACCTTTCTAATAACCAATTAAGTAAATTCTCAAATTACAAATTTAAATCAAAATTAAATATTTAATTTCAATTTTATTTAAATTTGAAAATATTCAATTAATCACCTTTAATCGAAATCAAGTTATCAAGTTATAAAATCATATTTTTAAATCCCAAAATGAATAAGTTCAAATCAATTCTTATTTAGATTCAATTCTTAAACAAATTAAATTACAAGTCCACTTTAACTTATATTTCCAACGTTTATTTATTTAAATTACTAAAAAATCTATTTTAAAATATTAATATAAATTGTAAATAAATATTTAAGACATACTATATGTATTAGTTAAATTAAATTCTTATTAAATTTTATTATATTAATTATTATTAAATTAAAATTTATTATTATAAAATCTATTTTAAACCTTGTTTTATATATTTTAAAAATAATAAAGTTATATGTAAAATTATATAGTTTAAATTTTAAAACTTAACTTATAATTTTAAAATTTCCATAATATATAATTTTAAAAACTAAAATTTTCACATATTAAAATAAATATTTATAATTTTAAAAATCCAAATGTATTAAAATCCATGTATTTCCTTTTAAAAATTCATGAAATTATTTAAAAATAGACCAACGGTGTCCGTATATAGTTTTCTATCCTATGGTCACGTGATACAGATATTTATCATTTCAATCCGCAATAATTGAATATCACGCGCATATATCATTTCAACTCGCAATCCCACAATTTCAAATTCTATAAATCTCTTGGGTTTATCATTTCAATCCATAACGACTTTCCCTAATATATAAGATCGTCCGGGTATGTATAATTTCGTTCATCATTTCATGTGAATTAAATTTAGTAAATATAAGAGTGTTAATCGTGAGTGATCACTCATCTATCAAGGCTAGAGAAATAACAAGAACGAAGAAGGTAACATGGATACGCACACGGAACAACAACAAGCCAAAGAGCAGCTGCGATAAGTTCCGGACAACAAACACAAGGCAAATAACTGGACAACGACAAGGTATATAACTTAAATTCGAATTTGATGAAAACAATATATATATATATATATATATATATATATATATATATATATATATATCTTTGTGTGTGTGTGTGATGCATATATATACACCTCTTTCTTGCCTTTTATAGAGTGATAATGAAACAACATTAGGAACCTTGCTCCGTTCTGGTTGTTAGTCATGGTTGAGTGGTGTTGAATGATTACATTCTCGAGACATCATCTAAAAGAAGATGATCGGGATCAATAACTTATTGAACCCAAATAGAAGGAAAATAATATTGTTTCAGGATTTTTGTATGGGCTATACAAGAACAACTATACAAGTGAAAATGATATTTTATACAGATTATATGACTTGATACCTGTAGAAGGAAAATAATATCGTATGACTATCAGGATTGTTCTAAAGAAGGAGAGATGGCTATAGGGAAAAACTGTCATGCTAGGGTTGACAAATCGGGTTTTGGGTGGCTATGCGGGCTAGAGGGGAGGCGGTTGCTAAGGGCGGAGGCTGAGCTACTGTATGGCTGGCGATGAGGCGGAGAAAATGGCGTTCGGTTGTGGTTTGGGAAGGCGGAGGAGGGTTGTCGAGTGGAGGATGGTTGTGCATACGTGTGACGACCCGCCTCCTCGACCCTCAGAAATCAACACTAATACGTCTACAGTATTCACGAGCCGTAAATCTAAGTGCCGAGAAAGCAGATTATCAGGGGTATAAAAGAAAATAAAGATAGAAGATAGCATAATAATAGAATTTCGTATCGCATTCAACATTTTAATTACACATAAATGATAAGAGTCAAATACAAGTCCAGCTGGTAGTTATAACTGGCTATCCGTATATATGTTGGGAAATACATACTACATGACACAGCGAAAAATGGGTAGATATCTACATAAGGTACTTCAGATTTATAGCTCCAAAGGTCAGTCATAGGACTGGTGTGAGAACTCAAAGTATGATGTTTTGAAAACAAAAAGTTATCTCATAAGACCACGCCGCACATAAATACGGAATGGGTTTTTACCTTATGATAACCAAAAGTTTTATTATGCAAAATATAAGGATATTATTTTTAATGACATTCTTTGAAAACATTTTCAAATAAAGTTATTAATCTTAGCCAAAATGGTTACCCATATAGCAATTCGAGGCTATTCATTACGCCAATACAAACAAAACCGCAAGTTCTTATTGGAGAGAGGGTTTCCATACAAATGACTAGGTTAAGGGACTACCTTCCGATAGGTACACCTCTAGATGGATGTCCCGAGGAACCATCACAAAGCTCCTCTACCAACACAAGACCGGCCTATCTTTATAACTAGATAGTACCGAATATGTCAACCCTCGGTCGTTACCGACCTTTATCTGAGAGCTCTATTCGCATACATCCACATTGATTTACACCCCGAACGTCATAGCGGAAAGAAATATATCGAGAAGGGGATGATCATACCCTAATTGGGAATGACCTACTTAGCCTTACCGCATCTAACCCTGTTTCGGTCACATCTTTGAATGTCACATTGTCATTTCCGTTGACTACTAATTGCCTTCCACAAGAATACGACCCTTAAGCTCGTACATCTCAAGGAGGGTGTTAAGCTAAGAGAAGTTTCCTTCTCCGCCACCACTGATGAACGTTTGTAAAAACCAATGTACGTAATTTTAGAAATGCAATGTCAGACAAACGTCCATACAGGTTGTCTAGGAACAGGACAAACCGAAGCACTTTTCTCGGCAATTACTAGGCGAGATGTCCTTGTGGTTTTAAGGTTTTTTCATAACAAAGAGACCACCGCTACGATATAGTGAATCGGGAGTTTATCCCCAATTAATCAACAAGTAGTCCCTCGTTATTATTCGTCTCAATATCTCCATCTTTAACATCTTCAATCTTCAAACACGTAAATTGGTTCGAAGTGGTCTTCGGATAGGAGTCACCCAAATTCGACCCCGGTTCCTTCGAAATCCAATCATCGATAAAAATGATGTAGTTAGGTGATTGTTTTTGGATTCATTCATTTCCTTTACCAAAATATCTTCAAGAGATATATATTTTCAAAATATTATTTTAGTGAATACGGAATCATTTAAACCTCTCTATTGAATATTTCTCAAATCATTTTTAAAGTGTATTTTTTGAGAAAATATGATTATAGAAATCATTCTACTTTTATTCAAAATTAACTTCCATTTTCAATGAGTGTTTTGGGCGGAATAACGGTGAGATCATCTTTTAAATTCCACGAACAGACAATTTCCCTCTTCGGATTTTAATAACGAAGATAAGGAGATTATTTCAATAAAATCCAAGTTGAGCATCCAGACTTTCCTTTCAATATGTTCCACCTCTCGCCTAAAAGAGAAAATCGAGGCCAGGTTAGTTCAGGGCACTGGTTGCTCCATCCCTAACCTTAGTTACACACCTTATTTCCACTTTTAGATCTTATAGGTGGGACAAATGTACTAGTCGTTTCCGCATACTCATTTTCCCTTTTTAAATCACTTAACTATTTGTTTAACCATCTTTGAAATAACGTTAAACTGGTTCAAATTTCTTTTATAAAGCTTTATTATTTAATTAAAAACATTTACCACGAATCTGAAAAAGAATTCTTAAGTTTCAACATTTGTTTCAAAAGTTATTGAAAAGCGTTGCGAAAAGTGTTACAAATTGTGTTAGAAAAAGTGCTTCAAATGCTATATTCTTCAAAAAGATTTTTATCTCATCTAGAAAACAACATTTTTAACTTAAGTCGCTTTTAAAACATTTTAAAATATTTTTAGAATTTATTTCATATTTTTAAAATGATTACTTTATCAATTTCTAACTTTGGTCATTTTAGTGTAAAAACTAGATTTTTCTTGAAAATTGATTTTGCCATATTTCAAAATATGCAAGATGAAATCTTGATTTTCTTTTTTTATATGAAAGATATGGATATAAGAATTTGGAAAATTCACATTTTGAAGAATTCTGATCTATGTTCCACTTCGTATGTTCATTTGAACTTTTGACGCGAAAACACGAACTACCGTTACGCGACACGTCAAATTTTTGGCGTATTTCGAGATTCATATCCAAACTTTTCCGAGACAAATTTAAACACTTAGTAATCATTTCTAAAGCATTTTCAAATATTTTTCAAGGTATAAATGATTCCATGTCACATTTCGTTTCTTTTGGAAAGTGATTTCCATGTGATTATATGTCGTGTAAATCTGTGACTTGTTTCAACATATATTTTCAATATACAACTAGTAAACCTCCAAAACGAAGTTTATAATCATTTTAACATATCCTAACATGTCATATAAACTTGCTAATTAATTTAACAACTTTTTTATTACAATGTCATATGATTGTCATTTATGTACATATTTACTTACTAACTTTTGCAAATGACTTAAAGGTGGTTGCTTTCTTTTTCAAACATTTATCAACATCATTATTAACATCCAAACAACATTTATAACTTGCAAAACATCATATAATCATTTTCTACTTAACAATTTAGAGTTCTCACCTTTTGTCGCTTTCAAACTAGTTTTAAACTTTTCTCACTTTGCTAAACTTTTCTAACTTTTCTTTAAGCTCTTTATAACTTGCTAAATTTCCGCGTACTTGCCTTAGGAGGCCACGACCATGCTTGAAAGGAAAATTGTGCTCGGCGAAATGGAGGAAGGGGCGTGAGCAATAGAAGGGGAGAGGAGGAGTTTTGAAGTGGTTCGGACGGAGTTTTGTTGATATTTTTTCATTGTTTTATTTTTGGAAATATTTTGGCATAACTTTGTTAAAATTGGAAGCCATTAAAAGAGTGGGAAGAAGCTTGAAATTTTGAGAAGAAGAAGTGTGGAAGGAAGTGAGAAAGTGGGTGTGTATTTATAGAAAAATCTTTGGATAAAAATATTATATTTGCAAAAGATCAAAATACAATTTACTTACTTTTAAAGTAATCTTATTTTTCAATACTTAATACCACCTTTCAAATCTTTACTTTATGTCCTTATCATTTAAGAAGTAAGAAAACACAAAGTAATAATGATGTTTCTTTTGATTTGACATGTTTTGTTTTTATTAGTTTACTTTTTATAATTATATTCTACGAAAAATCTAGAAAAAAAAAGAACAGAGAGAAGAAATTAAAAAAATAAAACAGATGAAAACCAATCAAAAATAACAATAAACATACTATAAATAGTAACCGATGCTATAAAATCAAGTTTAACAAAGTTAATATAGTTGTATTATAATAGTGTTGAACTTATTTGACAGAACAATGATAAAAAACATACAGCAAAAAATAGCTGCTAAAAAAACAACTGAAGACAATTGCAAAAAAGTAGAAGATCGAACAAAAACAGTGAAAAAATAATTCAGAAGCAAATTCAAATAGAAACTCAAAATATAATTCAACGGTTAAATGATACTATAAAATTATGAAACTGATACTAACATCATATTATTAAATGTATTCTAATAGTTAAACAGGAAAAAGCTCAAAAAGAAAAGGGAAAACAAATTCCAAATGAATAATCTAAAGTGGAACAAATCAATTCGGTAAAGTTACAAATACCATTACTTTATAACATGTTAGATATTGCGAAAATGATACCTACAGTTTGCGTGGTAGAAGACAAGGCTTTGTAGTTTTAAAAATAGTTTTCATCACCATTTATTATAAAACCGATACCAATATATTGGAAAAGTGATACCGACTACCTGTTTGATTTAAGTTGGTGCTTTATAATTAAAGAAATTATTTTCACCAGTATATATAATAAAACTGATACCAACATACTGTAAAACGGGTACCCATTGTCTGTTTGTGTGGAGTTGATGCCTTGTCATTTAGAAATTATTTTTCCATCTATTTGTAGCAAAACTGATACCAATACCTTACACAAATGATACCCACTTTATATTTGTTTGAAGTTGATACTTTTAGTTTTACAAATTATTTTTACCGTAGTTTGTTATAAAACTGGTATAGATATAAACCAAAAATGATACCTCCATTTTGTTTGTTTGAAGTTATTGTTTTGGAATTTTGAAATTATTTTAACCGTACTTTTTAACAAACTGATACCTATATATATTAAAATGATACTCGCTATTTGTTTTGAGTTGAATTGATAACTAATAATTTTATAAACTGTTTTCCAAATCATTTGTAGCAAAACTGGTACAGATATCTTGGGAAAATGATACAAATAATCAATTTGTTTGAATTTTTTACTTTGTGCCTTGGTAAGTTGTTTTCATTGTACTTTTTATAAAATCTTATACCATTATAAATCAAGAATGATACCTAAAGTTTGTATGCTTGAATGTATTAGTTTGGAATTTTAAAAATTATTTCAAATATCATGTTTATAAAACCTGATACCTATATCTAAGAAAAATGATTCCCACTGATTATGTTGACTAGAGTTGATGCGTTTTTAATTTTAATATAATTTTTAATATATTTCGTAGCAAAAATGATACCACTACATTGCAAAAATGACACTAGTACTATATTTGGTTGAAATTTGTACTTCGTACTTTTTTGAATTGTTATCACTACGTTACGTTTAAAAACTGATACCATTATAAATAAAAACTGATAACTAAATTTTATATGTTTGAGTTAAATGATTTGGAGTTTTCAAAAATATTTCAAATGTCATTTTTGTGAGAACTGACATCAGTGTTCAACAAAAATGATATCTACTAGCTATTTTGAGTTGAGTTTATGTCTTTCTAATTTTTTTTGAAACATGTAATTTATTAACAAACAGAAAATGCATATATATTTCCATAATAGGGCTCGTTAAAACCTTCCAACCCACTAATCTAAATGGGTACCTTGTCAGGAAAAGAGTACATATTATGTTCATATATTAACATTACAACGGAACCCAACAGTGCCAGAAACCCAGTTGTCAAATAGATGGAGGAGTAAAAAAATGAAGAAACACTCAAAACCATCCGTACGAGCAATATGGGTCGACAAACAAACATGGAAACAAAACAAAAAACAAACAAAACTAAACATCACACATGGCAGAAGAGTAACAAATGAAACACGAAACATCACAACCACTGGACTTAGATCAAAATTTGAAACGAATCTTCTGGAGGGAGACACGCTTCATTTACTTTACCAAACTATCACAGATCTAATTACTCCTTTCGAACTGCTCAATAATGGCTAAACTACCATACTCGAAAATCCAGAGAAGAGAATAGTTAGAAAAGTCCGATCGAAGAGTAAAGCATATCTGATTTCAGGGCGGTTGAAAATCAAAGCTTGGAGCAATTGTAATCCTAAAATTTAGCACGATAGGTTCTGAATCCCTACTAACTTCCTTCGAAACCAATCTAGATTGAATTAGATTTTTACATTCTTGAACTATCATCATGATTCTCAGTTGAAATAGCATTTCTACACCTTCAAAAACCGGTGCGTTTCTTTAGCACTATATATGCCAAACAGTTGAAATATCAGATGAATTTCCGATGTTGATATTTAGCTTTTGCATTATAACTTTTAAAATTTGTCTTGAGTAGCTGCAATTAAAAAACAAGTGTTCCCTGTCTTCGAAATGATTTGAGCAGAAAACACAAGACCTATCAATTTGTTCCATATGAAAATTCTTTCTTTTATATTCAATCAGTTTAGCTTAACTAACAGAGTGCAAGTGGACATTTTAGGGGCACGGTAATGATCCCAAATTACACTGATTCAGTTGAATTCTTCATATTTGACTCTAATGTGATTCCGGGATGAACTCAAACTAAACTGACAATTACTGTTTGGCAACCAGAACCTGTAATCATGATGCATTTGGTTGTGAAATTTTATGTTATACACAGTAGTCTGCATTTGAGTAGGAACACACTCAAGATTATCTTTCCAATTATTATTCGAAATCAGAGTAGAAACCCATCTATTGCCACTGCCACTGACAAAGCATTCCATCCTAATTTATTAATCAAAGAGTATCCATTAAGCCATGGATCATACCATATATTTGTGCTAGCACCGTTAATAATTTTCCCATCCATTAATCCTTTACACCATTGTCTAGCTCTAAGCATTAACTTCCAAGTACATGATGCATTGTTGTTCATTTTAGCAGTCCAAAAATTTGTTTTGCTATAATATTTACTGTATATCCATTTGACCTATAGAGTATCACCACTTATGAAGTTCTAGACTGATTTGATAGCAAATGCTTTAGCAATTTCCTCTAATTTTCAAATACCAAGTCCACCTTCACTTTCGGTTTTACAAACATCATCCCAACACATCTTATGTGCTTTAGATTTTCAAATAAAATTAGCACAAAGAGTACTAATTCTCTGTATCATAGACATAGGTAATTGGGAAAGCTGCATCCAGAATTGAATCAAAGGTTGAATGATAGTTTTAATTAACTCAAATTTGCCACTAATTGTGAGTAATTTGTTGTGCCAATGATTGAATTTTTTTATTTTGTCATTTAGACTTCCAAAATCCCTTGCTTTAAGTTTGTTACTTGATATTGGGATACCTAATTATGTTACTGGAAGACTGCCTATACTGATATTCAAAATCAGGGCTTTCTATTGTTTATTGGTAGCACTTTTGCTAAAAAATAGCATCGACTTATTTTCACTTAGACCCAGCCCAATTAAACAATTCAAAACCTGAAAAGTTTGTAGAATGCATTCTGCGTTCTTTATAGTTGCTTTACCCAAAATTGAAATGTCATCTGCGTACAACAAATAGGTAATTATAGGATTAATTTTGTAAATTGGAGTGAGATTACCTTTCAAGTACTCCCCATTAAGAATAATAGTGAGAAACTCCATGGCCATAGCAAATAGATATGGAAAGAGAGGGTCTCCTTGTCGTAAACCATAGAGCTTTCGATAAAACCAAAAGAAGATCCATCTATAAGCACCAAAAATGAAGGAGTTGAAATGCACTCATAAATGAGATTAGCAAATATCAGAGGGAAACCCATGGAAATCAGCATATAATGAATAAAATCTCTATATATTTTATCATAGGCTTTATGTAGATAAATTTTCAAGAAAAAATTGTTATAATGTTTCTACTAAATCCTCTCACCATTTCATATGCAAGTAATGAATTTTCGGTGATTATTCGCCCAGGAATGAAAGCATTCTAATTATATGAAAAAATGTCATTCATATAAGGTTTTAGTCGATTGCAAAGAAGGTTGGCTAAAATCTTATAGATGACATTGCAGAGGGATATATGCCTAAAATCAGTCATTTCAACCGCAACTAATTTTTTAGGAATCAAGCATATAAATGTACGGTTGATTTCTCTAATTGTTTTACCAGATTAAAGAATACCATTCATCGCATTCCATATATCATTTTTGAGAAAACCCCAACGTACTTTGTAGAATTTTGAGTTGATTCCATCAGGACCTGGAGTGCTATTGACATTGATTTGAAATATGGCAGACTTGATTTCTTCTAATTGAAAGGGCTTACTTAAGCTGATTCTTGCATTTTCGATTAGAATTTTTTTACAAGTTCCGTCTGGAAATTGATTATTAGCTTGAGTAACTAAAAACAGAATAGAGAAATATTTAATTGATTCATTAGAAATTTTTTCTGATGTTAATGACCATGTTCCATCTGAATTAAAAGTGCAACTACTTCTTTGACTCGGATTTCGAACACTGATTTTGCTATAAAAGAAGTTTGTTGGCCTGTCTCCCCTAACCAGCCAGTTTAACTTCATTTTTTGCTCATTCTCAATAGCCATCATCTCCACGATACAATGTATATGATCATTTTTTGAAGAGTATTGTTCAATAAGGCTATCATTCAATGGGCTTTGCAGTAGTTGTTTATATAATTCGTTTTCCTCTTCTTTTGTCCGATTGATCACTGTTTGCATGCTTCATTTAGTGCTTAACCATTCCTTCATTGTAGATTTCGTAGATTTCAGTCTGCATAGGAGTATATGAAGGTGATTGAAAAATTCCTACAACAAAGCATTGTGAAGAGAAGAGAAATATCCAGATTGAAGATGCCATGAGTTATTATATCTGAAAGTTATATTATTCTTTTTCCCATTCTTTATCATAAGATTAACATAGATAGGGAAATGATCACTAAGAGAGTGATTACCAAAATCAATACCAAATTGATAAAATAAATCCTTCCATAAAGAGTTGATGAAAACATGATCAATCTTGCTGTGAATTGAGAAATATTGCCCCCTCTCCAAGTAAAATAATTACCACTACAAGCAGGTTCAATAAGTTTAGACGTCGTAATATAGTCTATAAAATCCTTATCTCCCATCGAGTTACAAAAACCGTTATTAATTCTTTCTTCAGAAGAGAGGATAGAGGTAAAATCCCCTGCCACTATCCATGGTAAATTAAATAATTTAGATTGCTCAGCGAGATAATTCCACAACTCAACTCGTCTATATTCATCATTAAAGGCATAGATTGTTGTGCATAGGATACTGACACCGCTAGCATTATGAAGTATGTAGGATATAAATTGATCGTTATAATGAAGAATAATGTTCGACCATTGGAAAGAATCCACAGTATTAAAATTCTACTTTATTGACCATTTAAAATATTATGTGAATGCCACCAGTTGTTATGAACTTTAAGCATGAAACTCTCAATATTAACAGTAGAGAGCTTGTTTTCAAGTATGCCTAAAAAAGAAAATCTGTTAGAATTTAACAAATGCAAAATTTCCACCTTTTTAGTTGAGGCATTCATGCCTCAGATGTTCCAAAAGAGGAACTCCATCTAGACGTTATTATTTTAAATGCTACTATCAGTCGGGGATGTAGCAGACCCTACTGTCTTTGGTTTTTTGGATTTTTTATTTTTTTCCTTTCAATTGCGAAACTAACATGTTTGATGCAGGGTTTCAATAACATCTAAAGAGGGGGTAGCTGTAAATTCGAACGGAGCTTCTTCCGGTCTAACTTTTCAAGTGGGCTTAGCTCTAGAGACATTATAAGATTCTAAATGTTAGGGTTCCTTTGCATTGATAGAATTGGAACTTGAAATGAGTCTGACAGAACTGAAGATTCATTAGTGTGTAGGGTATCCGAGTGCCTGAAAATAAAACAATTTGTGCAAGTAGATAGTTTCCATTCATAAGCCACCTCTTGCCAAATGATTTCATCTGCCTCTGAAAGAATAGGAATCCCATTAGGGAACTCAAAGTATTTTCGATTTCTATTAAAACCCTATCATACGCAATCTTAATATTACCTTCTGTGACTTTATCCAACTTGATAGGAGATCCAAGTACCGAGGTAATACGACAAATCCTCTCTTCTGTCCAATAATCTAAAGGTAGATTCGAAAAACGACCCAAATTGGAATAAAGTGGAGTAGTTCTTTGTTAAATTTCATCCCTAATGACCATCTTTTCATTATCATAAGTTTTTTATTGTAGTAGTAGGGGCCTTCTTTTAAGATTCTATCATAATCTTTCTTATTGTTAAATTTAATAACACAGAATTCATTCTCCTTAGAATAAACAGAAAAATCCTCAATGGGTGTCCATACTCTAGTAATGTAATCTCTGGAATAAGGATAATTGGTTTAAGATCAACCATAGATTATTACTATGGCATTGTCCCACTGTTTTCTTGCCGTCTGAACAATCTTAGCAGACATTTTGGCACACAACATTGATTTAAATTCACGGGGCTGATAAAATTTAAGCGGAATAGAGATTAGAATATTATTACCTTTGACAACTTCATTCCACTCCCGGCTCAACGTGGTGGAAAAGTTCCATTTGTTGTAGAAGATCCATTCTCAGTTTACATAGGGCGATCTATGTTAGGGCTGGATTGGTCAACGTTCTGATGCACATCTGTAGGGTGGGGGGATGCAATATCTTCTTCTGAAAAAGGTTAGGGGAATAATTATTTGAACTAGGATTCAGCATAACCTTGGTTTGTCTCTTTCATTTTTTTGATACTGGTGTGAAGCCATCATCAGACTTTGGATGGGGAATCAGATTCGCCACTGGAGGAAATCCAGGCGAGTGAGCTAACGAGGAGGGTGGCGGATCCGGAGGAGAGGAGGACACATGGTTGGCGCGGGAATGAGAGGCCATACAGAAGGCTATGCAGAGATGATGACAATTGTTATGGGTGTTCGCAAGCGGAAAATGAGGCGGAGGTTGCGATGGGAGTTGGCGGCTTGGCAACAGACTTTACTCTTTCTAACTTTGTAGAATAATTTCCACGTAATTTGTGGCACAAATGGTACCAATAACTTGCAAAAATAGAACCATTAACATGTTTGTTTGAAGCTTATTCGTTTTACTTTATACATTGTTTTCACTGCATTTTATTTAAAAACAGACACCAATATAAATTAGAAATGATACCTAAATTATGTATATTTCAGGTTAATGGTTTGAAGTTTTAAAATTATTTACACTGTCTTGTTTATGAAAATTGATACCAGTATTCAAAAAAAATGATATCCACTAGATGTTTTGAGTAGAACTTATGTCTTTCTAATTTCATAAATAATTTTCCATGTAATTTGTAGAAAAAATGCTACCAATAGCTTCTAAAAATGATACCACTAACATTTTTATTTGAAGCTTGAACTTCGTACTTTTATAAATTGTTTTCATTGTATTTTGTTTAAAAACTGACACCCTGTTTACATCAAATATGATACCTATGGTTCATGCACTTGAAGTTATTAGTTTGGAATTTTCAAATTTATTTCAAATCTCATTTTTTGAAAACTGATACCTATGTTCAACAAAAGTGATACTTCTAAACTGCAAAAATAATATTCCTTATATATTTGCATGAAGTTGTTTCATTGCAATTAATACCCAACATATCGTTATGTTTCAATGTCATTTGTTTCACTGCCAACTTAATGCCTATTTTTAAAACAATAGGATGATGTGATTTTGTCAATCCACATCCTATAAGCATGAATGTCATATTTAATGGATTAGAGTAGGAAACAATTGAAGCTAAAGATACAAAGCTAGACACAACATACATATGCGACTTATAAGCAATTTTCAAGATGATAAAATTGGTATAAAAAATGGCTTTACCAAAAAACAAATAGACACATTGAAAAAGACACAATTTTACAACTTCTTCAATGTATTAAGAATAAGAATAAAGGAATGCAAGAAGCATCAATGTAATTTGCATGCTTTATACACATGCTACTCAACTAAAATCGATCATGTTTAGAGAAGACAAAATGAAAGTAATTGCCATAGACATTAGCTTGTTTTTTGTCGACCAACGAAAGGAGTAAACATAGAACCAACATAAAAAACGATGAGAAAAGTCATTCCAACAAAGTGCACAGAATTTGTAAGAAGAAATTTTGGCAATTGTACTTTCATTACAAAAAATGTGGTTGAAAAGAGAATAAAATAAGTGATAACAAAAAAGAAAAAGCAACATGACGAAGACCTACCATATTTAAGACTAATGGAAATACTGTTAACATTTTTCTTCCCTAACAACCAACAAAAATTGAGATAGAAAATTCTACCATTCTTGATCGATTTTGAAACAATGCAGATAGTTTCTTGACCACAAACAATAGAGAAATTTTTCAGTAAATTTGTCAAAAGATTTATCCACAAACCAAGAAACATGTCATGATGCACCATACTTCCATTGGTAAGATATGTTATTAAAAATATTATTATTTGAAATAAATATTACTTTTAATAATCATATCTAATCAGTTCTTTAATTGCTTATAGTACTACATATATGAGAAGATGAAACTCATTCAACATGACGGTAATGTACTCATGATTTACCAAGATTTGCAAGATTGGATTTGCGAAAGCTTAAAGACAAAGTAGTCAAACAATTTTTGGATGATGTAAAAGATTGTGAGGTAAGTTAAAACTCCATCTTACCTACATTAATCAATATTATTTTAACTTTTACATATAATCAATTTTAGCACTATATCTTTTCTACTATCATTTCTGACCATACATAGTATCAGTTTTTACCTCAACCATTATGTCAATTTCAATATTTGGTATCATTTTTGTCTCTGCATGTTATCGGTTTCAAAATGTAATATAATTTATGTCTCTTCATAGTATCAGTTTAGCTTCTATATAATATCGGTTTCAATACTTGGTGTCAATTTTGTCTCTGCGTAATATAAGTTTTGCCTCTATAGAGCATATGTTTTGCTTCATCACAGTGTTAGTTATAATACACAATAATATTTGATATCATTTTTAACATTGTACGGTATCAGTTTATAAATTTGCATAGTATCAGTTTCATAACTATTGTGTTTGCTTCTATTAAAAAGTCAATTATCATTGTAAGTTATAACATAATATCATAACTTAAAACTAAAACAAAATCTCCCTACCAATTATACAGGTTAAAGAAATAACTAATATTCTTCCACATGAAGAAAGACTTCTTCAAACAACATCTATAAAATAACAATTAAGCAACAAAGGAAAAGAAAATCAAGGGAAAAATGATAAATTGAAGAAACTGAACAAAATATTGGATCATTTGAAGAAGATGTAAGCATTGGAGTCTTCTAAATACACATAAAAGATTTGGAAGATAAAGTCAAAAAAGAAAGAAGGAACTGGAAAAAGAAAAAGAAAAACGAGGATAGAAGCCAAGAAAGAAATTCCAAGTTAAGATTGCAAGAGAATGACGAGAGAAATTCAAATACCGAAGTACAAATATGCACATAGTAGATGAACCTAAAACGAACGAAGAGGGTAAAGAAAAAATTAAAGAGACAAATGCCGACTCTAATGTAGAAAAAGACCACACATCAATTGAAATGAATGAAGATACATGTTTAGAGATGAAACCCAAAATGCAGAAAACATATCTGCAACTGAAAAGAATGAAGAAAAGAGTAAAGAGGAATAAAGAGGAAAAAAAGAAAAATAAAGATAGAATTGTAGAACATGATGTAGAAAAATCATCTGAAATAGCAACTTAGTGTATGAAAAGGTGCAGAAAGAAATAGAAAATGAATTGCTAGAAAAGGTGCAAAATGATGAAATAATTACATAACATGATATAGAAAAAGAAAATGAAATATCAAATGAAGTGCATAAAAAGATGCAGACAGAGATTGAAAACTAAGTGCAAGAAAAAGTTCAAAATGAAGAAAATGAAGCACAAAATAAATAAAGACTTGAAGAGCATGATGTAGAAAAAGCTACTGAAATACCAACTGAAGTGCATGAATAAGTGCAGATAATTACTAAAAATCATGTGGAAGGAAAAGAGTTCCAACCAAATCAAGATACACCATTGGAGATCGCAAAACAAAGTGCATACATGGTAGAAAAAACAAATTTAATAGTTCTTCCAGCAAATAAAAAAATGATAGAAAAATAAACAGAAGAAGCTCAAAATATGGAAGAAGATACCACTATCAAAAACCAAATTTTACCCTACCATATTTCAGTACTTGACTTCGCTCCTCCATCTTTCAAATTCTATGACAAACAAGAGTTTAAAACAAAAAACTGAAAAAGATGATGAAAAGAAACCAACAAAATCTGCTGGTCAAAAAGAGAAAACAACTGTGACAAATCAGTTGGCCGAAAAAGAAAGCAACACAAAAAAACACCTTCTTATGTGCAAAGTGTAAAAGCAAGAACAAGAAAAAGAAAACAAAGCGTCGGCTTTGACTCTGGTGTAACGACGCAGAATTTTGGTTATTTGAAATTGAAATATTTAATTATTTTTAAATAGTTAAAAATTAATTTTTAACTTGAATTTCAAATATAATGATAATTGGATAAAATGATCGTTAAATTCAATACTGGAAATTGGTAAAATAATTGAATCTTGAGTTTTAAGCTTGATAAAAATAATTTCAAAGCTTATTTAATTTTTATTTATAAGAATGGAGATAATAAAAAATTTAAATTGGATTTAAAGCGATTTACTCGATTTTAAAAATATCTCGTTTGAATTAACGTATAAAGATAGCCATCCAGGACATAATCTCGGAATTCGACGAAACTAATTCCATTAAATCCATAATAGTGTATTTTTATCAGATTTCAAATTACGTAGCGTTTGGAGTTATCGTTTGGTCGTACGGGATAGAAATGCATTGAAATTAATATCGAAAATTTAATATTTGAATTTGGTTCAAAAAGCCACCTTCTCCATACGGTCGAATTAGGACTCGAAATCTTTTCCATTGCATTCGAAATAAGGGTATAACATTATGGACGTCTAGTGGCATGCCTCGATAAGAGTCTAGAATTTTGATCTGGCTTAAACAAGACATTTGAAAATTAAAATAACATTTTCAAATTGTTAAGTCAAAATAGTTGTATACCTATCATTTCACCATGCTCTTCCTTTACAAACACGCCACCATTCTCTTTCGTCCCCTCCCTCTTTTCTTCTTTTTAAAACACACAGCCCAAGAGTAAAAAAAAAGAAGTAAAGAAAATTCAAAAATTCCTATCTCTAACTCTACTAAATCAAAAAAAATAGCAAACTTGTCTTAAAATTCATGTCTTTGCAAGGGCTTCAAGCTGTATCGATTTAGCAGTGTTCGACTATGGAATTGGAAAGGGGCATGAATGACAGTGGAAGCTAGGGTTTCGATCGGCTAGCATTTGGGGCTGTATTTTGTGATTTGGAGCTTGGATTTGTGGTCATGGAGGTGAGGCGCACCTGGGGGCGAGATTTGGTGACGTGCGGCGATGAATAGGGAGTCACAACATGGTCGACAACAGCATGCGAAGGCAGCAGTCGCGTTTCATAAGGTGGTGTCGAGCTCGAAGATTGTGATACGTGTAGATGCCGTTCATCAAAAGGGAGCCGTAGCAAAAACAGTTCGACAAACGGAGGTCTCTAGCTCCGTATCACTCTAAGGACGTGCACGATAATGAGTAGGTGGTGTTTTCATGCACAAGCTGAAGCATTTAGGGAAGAAAGAGTTTAGGTGGGTCAGGCTTCTTTTTGGATACGGGTTTATAAATAGTAATTAGAGTTGATTTAATTAAAATTGATCGATGAACTTAAAAATTAAATTTCCCTCTTATACGAGGTTTGATTGGGACAAAACTTTTTGCATTACGATCCTGATGATGAGAGCTTCGAAATGAACTAGTTTGGTCATATTTAGAGACAGTCAAAATTTGGGCTAAAATCGACCGTCGTCCGGTTTTAGTTTGACCGGTTTTAGTTCCAAAACTAAACCTCTCGGCGGTAACTGAAAAATCAATGTGAATAACTCTCACGCATTTGGATTACTGCAATTAATTTTAAATGATTAAAATTAATTTAGGATGATTTGTTGAATTTATAAATAAATATCAGTTGGATGTTATATTATTTATATTGGTATATAAATTAATAGTTGGATATATTTCCCGCTTATTGGAGCGGATGAGACCCTATGCGCCCTGCGTAATAGCGGATGACCCTGTTTTACCGCGATATGCTGCCTTGAAGCGAGATTGGTATTTTTATGTTGTATTAACATCTGTGGTTGCAGGGAAAATAGGTTGGAGGGATCCAACTAGATTCCTCAAAAATGTTGAATTTAATTTCATATATAGTGATATATGACATATTTGAATAATCTGTGATAGATTGTAGTGTGATTTGAATTTATTGATGTTATATTAGCACTAGCCTAGATTTTATATTTTAAAAATACCGTAAATATATGTTTCAAATTTGAAGGAAATTTAAAAGGAATTTTGGAAGTAAAACAATTATATAGAGTTTTGGTTCAGTTAAAAGAAAATGATTGGGTAAAATATATGGTTTGACTTTAAATTTGTACTTAACTATTTCGTGATATTGTAAATAAAGATTTTGGAATAATGTATGTAAAGGATTTTAAATAATAAATATTAAGTGATGCTTGTTTTAATATAAAAGGTTTTTAAAATCGAGATTTTAAATAGATTGGGAGAATAAAAAGGGGAATTGGGAATAAAAATAAAATTTGTAATACTAGATCTTAAATAAGATATCTAAATTATGAAATAGGAGTGAAATCGAGATTTGGTTGTTTTTAGGAATATAGTTGGGTTATTTAAGAAATTGATTTATAAATGCAACTTAAATTAGAAATCGATTTATAATGGATTTAAATGATGAGAAACCGTTGTAGACTGGAAATATGACTATGGGATTTATAAACTGTTAACACCTCTCTTATTCACGACCTAGCAACTTATTCGACTCAACGACCTAGGGGAAAAAGCGACTTAACTATCCAAGGTATCAACGACTTAGCGACCTACAACAGGGCATGACCTAACGACTTAAAGCATAGAGCGGCTCAACATGGCTCGACTCAATGACTTAAGGAGCTCTAACAACCTAGCGACTTAGCGACCTAATGTCCTAACAACCTAGCAAAGTTTCAGAGTTAAGCCACATGCACACTGCCTCTTCCATTAGGTCGCTCACGACCTAAGCAAGCCGAGATAACTCCTATGCTACACATGCTAAGTCACTCACAACATATATCTCGTCCAGGATGGCTCCATTAAGTCGCTAATGACTTATGCTACCTCAGGATCACTCTAAGGTCGCAACTCCCTAAGTCGCAACTCCCTATGACGCCATACGACCTAACTCCTAGATTCCCCTATAAATACCTCGCCTACTCCACAGTGAAGGGGGAGGATTTTCTGGAGGATTTCTGGAGGAACTTCTGGAAGGCCGAAACTCTGTTGTTTTCACGACTTCTACAACACTTCAAACGCCAAAAACACTTCAAGGAAGCTTAAGAAAAGATCAAGTTCATCCAACATGAATTCAAAGAGCTTTTCTGCATCAAAGTTCTAACTACTTGCTTTAGTGGTGTTGCAATTGAAGAATCATTGTGAAACTTGTAATCAAGTCGATAATATAAGAGATTACGTGGACGTAGGCTTGACTTTGAGCTGAACCACTATAAAAATTGTTGTCTCTTTACTATTTCCTACTATTTTCCTACTTGCTTTTAGTTCCCGTACCAACGGGTGGTGCTTTCGCTTTATCACAAATCACACCATGGTGTTAGCATACATTTTTAGCGTTAACATTTTTGGTGCTTTCACTGAGAATTGAACTCAAGACCTCCCGCTTACTAAACGGGTGCTCTCATCATTGCTTCACAAAGATTTATTGAAAGACTCTCCCTAAGAACCAAAAGTCTATCCGAAATTATGGCTCCTGGAAGAAAAAGCAGATCTACTAGATCTGGGAATGCTTATGACAACACCGCCACTTCTCCCGCGTCAAATCAAGTGGCTCCTAGTGTTGGAATCACAAAGGCAGAATTGGATGCTGTATGTCTGGGTTGTATCAACAAATGGAAGACCATAACACTTTGATGTTGAACAGGTTGAATGCTTTGCATGGAGTTAAACAGCAACCCGAAAATAATGAAGAAACCTTTGCTGAAGATGTTCATGATTCCCAAGGGAAAAGTATTCCTCAGAGGGTAGCTGGCACAGCCGAAGGGGCACCTCCCCAAGCTGAAGGTTCGAGGCCGCAGCCAACTCTTTGTGAACGTTTGTCCAGGCAAACTTTTGAAAAAGTAGCTGATGTCTGTCCCGCGGGGCCTCTAAACGATGAGGAGTAACTCTCGGGAATGATCCGACAAATTATGAAGGAAAACATGCAAAGGGAGGAAGATGAAAGTGACTGGGGGTTTGCTCCAAGCAAGACTCCTTTTACTGAAAGGATTCTGAAGGCTAAATTTCCAAAGAAGTTTGTTCCCCCAACTATTTCAGCTTATCGGGGGACAAGCAATCCTAACCAGTTCTTATACAAGTATGACTGGCATATGACAGGTGCCAGACCAACAGATGAGATCAAGTGCAGATACTTTCCTGTATACTTGGAGGGAGTGGCCCTGCTTTGGTTCGCAAAGCTTCCAGTTGGATCCGTGGATCAGATCTCCAACCTAACTCAGAAATTCAAGATCAGTTCAGGTTATATGCTTCGAAGGCCAAGGACATAATGTTATTATCCAGCCTCGAACAAAGCCCTGGAGAATCTATCAAATCTTTCTTAAACCGCTTTAGTATAGCCTTGGCCGAAGTTGACAATCCAGAGCCTCGTATGATTCTGACTTACTTGATGCGAGCTATTGACAAATCAAGTGAATTCGGAAAATGACTAAAGATGCAAGAGCCAAATTCACTTGAGAAGTTCTACAAAAAGGCCGATGAATTTATGCGCTTAGAAAGCCTTCCTGTGCCAACAAAAGTAGTTGTGACTGAACTTGAGAATAACAATGTTGCTTCTAACAGAAAGGAATCTGGTGGCCAGAAGAGGGAGAATAACGGTGGAAAAAGCAGAAGGATGCGAAGAAAGCTCGCCGCTTTAAACCTACAGATTTTACTCCCTTAACTGATACTCCAGAAAACATCTTTTTCGCAACCAAGGATGTTGTTGAATACCTCAAACCACCTGAGATGAAGCTTGGGGAAAATGTTGTGCATAATGAAAAAAAAATTCGGTTCCACACCCAACCTGGCCATGACACTAATGAATGTCGCCATTTAAAGAATTTGATTGAAGAGCTGTTAAGGCAGAATAAACTGCAACAATATGTGAAGAGAAACAGAAGTGCCCCAACCTCATCTACTCAGGGGCAGCAAGTTCCTGCTCATCAATCTGGCTCAGGTGAGAGGACTGCAGCGCAGGAATCTGAGAGGCGTACCATTAATATTATCACAGGGGGTCCTCACCCAGCGGGCAAAAGTTAGGGTAAGATGGAGAGATATGTTCATGCTTTGAGATATGCCCCGACGGAAGAAAATGTTTTTGTCCTGGAAGATGCTGAACCTTTAAAACAGCAAAGAACTTTTAACGATGACATCGTATTCCGGGCTAGGGACTCTGTTGGTGTTGAGGCTCCCACCATAGATCCTTTGGTGATATCTGCAGGCATCGGATCAGCCATTGTAAGAAGGCTGCTTGTTGACTGCGGCGCCTCTTGCAATGTCCTCTTCAGAAAGACATTTGATCAGATGAAAATTCTCATGGTTGATGTCCAAGCTTCCTCACAGAAAATTGTTGGGTTCACTGGAGAACCAAAACAGCCTATAGGGACAATTGATTTATTTGTAGAGCTTGGAGAAAGGGAAAAGAAAGTGATCCGAAAACAAACTTTTGTGATTGTTGATGAATTCTCCGCTTGCAATGCCTTCTTGGGTCGACCGACTCTTACTGCATTCAAGACTATTCTCGCCCCATGGTGCCAACTATGAAGTTCCCCACTGATAATGGCGTCGGTGTTGTAAAGGATGACCAAAATTCCGGGCGGGAATGCTATCTCATAGAGTTACGGGAGGCAAAGAAGAGAGAAATGGGTAAGGGTGCGGCAGCTCCGCTCTGCATCAAAGAGCCCACCTTGTAGCAATTACGAGGTGGACCCTGCACTGGTGAGTATAGTGGTGCACGAAAAGAGATTGATCCCAGAAAAACCAGTGCAGGGGAGAGTAGGGTGGTGTCGGTGGAAGTGACGGTGCCAATACCTGTTGACCTGAATGATCCAAACAAGGTGCTGAATGTGGGTTCACAACTCGGTATGACGGTTCAAAATACGTTGATATCATTCTTGAAAGTAAACCTGGATGTATTCGCTTGGAGTCATGCCGACATGTGTGGAATATCTCCAGAAATCGCAGTGCATGCTTTGAATATTGATCCAAAATTCACACCCGTAAAGCAGAAAAGAAGAACCCAGGGTCCTGAAAGGTCGACAACATTAAAATAAGAAGTAGATCGGCTCATGGAAAATGGCTTCATCAGAGAATCCACTTATCCAAATTGGGTTTCTAATCCGGTGTTGGTTAAAAAAGAGAATGGAAAGTGGAGAGTATGCAATGACTTTTCAGACTTGAACAAAGCATGCCCCAAGGACTGTTTCCCGTTACCCAAGATTGATCAATTGGTGGATGGAACAGCCGGGCATGAATTATTGTCTTTTATGGATGCCTACTCAGGATATAATCAAATCATGATGCATGAACCAGATCAGGAGGACACGAGCTTCATCACTGATGTTGGTCTCTACTGCTATAAAGTCATGCCCTTCGGACTAAAGAACGCGGGGGCAACTTATCAAAGACTTGTTAATGCCATGTTCAAACCCCAGATTGGCAATACTATGGAAGTATATGTTGATGATAAGTTGGTGAAATCGAAGAAGGCAGTAGACCACATGGATCATTTGGCAGAAATGTTCACGGTCCTCCGAAAGTATGGGATGAAGCTAAATCCTCTGATATGTTCATTCGGGGTAGAATCCGGAAAATTCTTGGGTTTCATTGTGAATGCTAGGGGCATCGAAGCTAATCCTTCTCAGATTACTACTTTAAGAGAAGTCAAATCCCCTAGGACAAAGAAGGAATTGCAAAGCCTCAATGGCAAAGTCGCTGCTTTGAGTCGGTTTATTTCCAGGGCCACGGATAAATGCATTCCCTTCTTTGACGCTCTGAAAAAAGGAAGAAAAAACTTTGAATGGACTCCTGAATGTTAGAAAGCTTTTGATGAACTGATTCGTCACATGGAAACGCCTCCAGTACTTTCTAAGCCCAGCAATGGTGAAGATCTTTTCATATATTTACCAGTCTTATCTCATGCTCTCAGTGCAGCATTGGTACGGGAAGATGCAAAAGTTCAGCGCCGGTTTATTACATCAGCAAAAGATTCACTGGGGCAGAGATGAATTATTCAAAGCTGGAAAAGCTTGCCTATTGTCTGTTGATTGCGTCTAGAAAGTTGAGGCCATATTTCCAAACTCATCCTATTAAAGTCCTCACTGATCAACCTCTAAAGCAAGTCCTATTTCGCCCTGAAACTTCGGGTCGTCTTCTGAAGTGGAATATTGAACTCAGCCAATACGATATCACCTACCATCCTCGAAGAGCAATCAATGGACAAGCTTTAGCAGATTTCATTGCAGAATACACAGATAAAGGTGACAGTGAGGAAGAGGTGACTGATGGCATCCCGATCCGATGGAAATTATATGTTGGTGGTGCAAGAAATGACTATTGTTCCGGAGCTGGGTTGTGCTTGAAACCCCCGAAGGGCGGTCATTGTGCTACGCTTTGAGATTAGAATTTCCTTCGACAAATAATGAAGCAGAATATGAAGCTCTTATTGTCGGTTTGAAGATTGCTAAAGAACTTAACATCAAAGTGTTGCAGATCTTCAGTGATTCCCACCTTATTGTATGCCAAGTCAAGAAAGAGTTTCAAACTAAAGGAGGAAATTTGCCTGCTTACTTGTCAAAGGCCTGGGAGCTTCTCGATGATTTTGATCATTATACAATAAGCCATATACCCCGGGAAGAGAACATGAAGGCAGATTCTCTCGCAAAATATTCAAGCTCTGGCGAAGCTCAATTATTGGGATCGGTCCCTGTGGAAGTCTTGTCAGCTCCAAGTACTGATGAGATGGATATTGACTGGATTATGGCTGTATCTCAAGAGCAGGAGTCATGGATGACCCCGATCAAGGAATATCTACGCAACGGCTCCCTACCAGAAAACTCAAAAGAGCGCCAGAAGCTGTTAAGAAAAGCCCCGAGATATGTAATTCAAGACGTCCAGTTGTACATAGGAGGATTCTCGATGCCATTACTCCGATGTGTAACCAAGGAAGAGGCTAAGACAATTTTAGCTGAGGTGCACGGAGGAGAGTGTGGGGATCATTCAGGTGGCCAAACTCCAGCAAAGAAAATTCTCTGCTATGGGTGTTTCTGGCCAGATATTAATCGAGACACTACTAGCTACTCCCGAAAGTGTGACAGGTGCCGGAGATTTGCAAAAATCCCAAGAGCATCATCCACCAAGCTAACACAGATGGTCAGTCCATGACCATTTGCCATTTGGGGAATGATCTCATTGGGCCTTTACCGATTGCCAAGTCCGGAATCAAATATGCTATTATTGCGGTTGATTATTTCACTAAATGGGCTGAATCTGAACCATTGGCTACCATTACCTCTAAAAAGATGATAAACTTTGTGACTAAGAATATCATTTGCAGGTATGGTGTGCCTGAGAAGATAATCACAGACAATGGTACCCAATTCGAAAGAGAAGAATTTCGATACTTTTGCAGGCGATTCAAGATCCAAAAAAGCTTCTCAGCAGTGGCTCATCCGCAAGCAAACAGTCAAGTGGAAGCAGTGAACACAATTATCAAATCAACCATCAAAAAACAGCTGGAAAAAGCAAAAGGTGGTTGGGTTGATAAGCTGCCACTAGCACTTTGGGCATACAGAACTACCCACAAGATGCGACTGGGCACACTCCATTCTCATTAGCATATGGATCAGAAGCAATGATTCTAGTGGAAATAGAGGTCCCCTCACACAGGAGAATTCATTTCAACCAAGCTGAAAATGAAAAGCAGCAACTTGAAGCGTTTGACTTGCTTGATGAAAGAAGGGAAGAGGCTAAGCTCAGAGTTGCAGCCCATCAGCAAAGGATTGCCAGGCACTTCAATTCTAAAGGTCGCCAACGCAGCTTTGAAATTGGGGATCTAGTCTTGAAAAGGGTCATGACAGCAACAAGAGTGTTTGGGCCAAACTGGGAAGGACCATATGTCATAGGCAAAAAACTTCTTGATGGCACTTTCAAACTCACAACTGTCGAAGGAGATCCAATTTCGAGAACCTGGAAAAGCAATCACTTACGTCCATATTTTACTTAGAAGCAATGCTTAAGTTTGTAAAATGATTATGGATGTATCATTCTTGTATTGATTCACACTGATTTTACAATAAATCTTGTGTTCTCTACCACTATAAAATGTCTGTCTCATTTTGATGTGCAAATATCTTAAATATGTTGCTAAAATGTCGATTTAATATTGCAGGCTATCAAAGTAAAGCTTACCTATTCAACATATCACAAGGCCAAGCGATTCCTACAAATCACTCAACAAACAAATGTCAAGCCACAAAAATTCCAGATTCAATTCCTACATAAGAAGTGCTTCTCACAAACAGTTGGTGATTCCACCGAAGGGGCACCTTCCCGAAGTAAAGGTTCCATACCCTCGCTATTTAATTAAGATCGTTTGTGCAAACAAACATCCAGTTAAGTAACTTGCGTCTGCCCCGTGGATTCATTTAACAATGAAATACACTTCTCTGAAAAGAAAAAACAAACAACTTGCAAAAGAAAGAAACATGTGCTTGAAAATGATAACGAGGAATCGTTGAAGGGCAGATGGTGAAAAGACATGGGCAAGTAGACAAAAAACAGCCAAAATAGAATCTTGTCTCTCAACCAAAAAGGTTGGTGGAACCACCAAAGGGGCACCTTCCCGAAGTAAAGGCACCAGGCCCTCGCTAGTTAATTATGATCGTTTGTGCAAACAAACATCCGGTTAGGTAGCTTGCGTAAGCTCCGTAGATCCACTTAACTGTGAGATGCAACCTTCCTGGCAAACCAAACAAAAAAGCCCTGTTCAAAGGCACAAACAAAAAGCCCTCTTCGGAGGCAAAAAATTTCTCTTCAGAGGCACACTTCTACTCTCAAGGGAGAAGTTCCAAATAAAGCTCTCCAACGAGGCACGCCCAAAAATGAAATGCTTCGCTCGGTAAAAAGGTTGGTAGAGCCACCAAAGGGGCACCTTTCCAAGATGAAGGCACCGGGCCCTTGCTAACAAATTGTGATCGTCCGTACAAACGAACATCCAATTAGGTAGCTTGGGTCCATCCCGTTGATCCATTTAACTGTGAGAAGTAACTTTCATGCAAATAAAAAAGCCCTCTTCGGAGGCATAAGCAAAAAAGCCCTCTTCGGAGGCACCAAGCAAAAAAGCCCTCTTCGGAGGCACAAACCAAAAGCCATCTTCGGAGGCATAAAAAAAAGCCCTCTTCGGAGGCATAAACAAAAAAGCCCTCCAACGAGGCATGCCCAAATATGAAATGTATCTCTTGAAAAAATCGTTGGTAGAACCACCGAAAGGGCACCTTCCCGAAGTGAAGGTTCCAGGCCCTCGCTAGTTAATTGTGATCGCTTGTGTAAACAAACATCCAGTTAGGTAGCTTGCGTCGGCTCCGTGGATCCACTTAGCAATGAGATATAACTTTCTGGCAAACAAATCAAAGCCCTCTTCGGAGGCCCGCTTCACCGCGTAGGGAATCCACTTCTCAAAAGTAAAAGTGACCATCTCCAAAAGTTGAAGTGTAAAAACTTTTTCTAAAAAGAAAAAAAGAAAACTTCTCCAATACAAGGCATACTCTACTATAGCAGAATAATACTTCCTCAAAATGGAAGAATTATTCTTCAAAGTAAGAGTATAAGTCTTCTCAAAATGGAGAAAATTGCAATGAGCCATGATATGGGGGCAATATAATATAGCTGCATTAATAAAAGCAACGCTCAAGCAACATACCACGAGCTCACTGCAATATCACACAAGGAAAATAAAGAAACTTGTGTGAAAATAAGTAATAAATGCATTTACAGATACAGACAAAAGATTGTACAAGTAAAAAGAGTCATTTTATTCCATACTATAAAAGATTTGTATACATGTGCAGGTTTCAAAAAGCGGGGGTCGGTACCCGCACAGTCTCCGGTCAATACAAGTTTTTAAATACAAGCAAAAAGCAAAAAAGCAAAACAAGAAGGATAAAACCAGGCCCATTACTTCTTTCCGCCGCCTTTGGAGCCCTCGCCTGACCTAATGGTTAACTTCTTGAGTCGGCCTGAACGAGTCGGGGAAGAAGGAGAAAGAGGTGCAATTGGGTCCTCTTCCGCTTTCTCATCGCCAGCAAAAGTGCCCTTATTCTTCTTTGAAATTCCATGCTTTCCCCTCTTTTTTGAAGAAGATTCGCTGCCCCGAGTAATAAGATCAATTAGATTTGTATCATCGGCAGTAAATTTCTCTAGGGTCCTCTCACCCTCCTCAAGCTCTCAGCTTTCTGCCCTTGTGAAGTGGTCGGGTCATCTAAGCCTTGAAGAGCTCCTATTTGTTCTTCTTACGACCCCGGTTGAGAAGCAGAAGGAGTAACTTGAAGAGGTGGAGGGGCAACAGCTGGAGGAGGCGAAGCCTGTACAAGACTTATTGTTTTCACTACAGAAGAAGAAAAGTTAACATCAGTATTTCTCGCAAAGAGAGGAGATAGTGGCACGTCGAGGGTTAAGTAATAAGCAATAAGTTCAACAAGCTCGTGTGAAGCAAACGAGTAGTCCACTTGAGTTGGATCAGTATTGAAGTTACCTGGAGATATTGGCTTTATCACGTCAATTTCAAAATCTTGGGCTTCAGTGTCTTCTTGGGCCTGAGCAGTTGTAGTTTCAGTTTCGACTTTGGCTGTAGGCGGAGAGTGGGAACTGGAGCCGATAATATCGATGTCAACTGAAGCCGAAGGACAAGTTGGGTCAGTCAAAGGTGCCTTTCCTAAATGCTCTCCTTCCGCCGCTTCGGCTCGCTTTTTGGCAAGTTGCTCTTTCCCTCTGACAAGGGAGGCACGACCCTCATCATCCAATAATAAGCCTCAAGATCCTAATCGGCGTAACCAGCGCCTCCAAGCATATCAACTGCTGCCTCCCACACTTCTGCTAGGGTAACCTCATACTTTGGGCCCAAAAATGAAAGACTGCCACGTCCCAAGACGCTATGAAGATAAAACTAGAATAGAGTGAAGCCGACGTTGGCCTTAGTTGCCCCATGTGATTGTTCAGCTGCTGCTTTTCCAGCGAGGGCCTCGTCACGCTCCTTTTCAGCCTTGGAAAGCTGGGCCTTTAACATTGCAATCTCCAAATCTTGGGAGTTAGTCTTTTCCCGCAGCTAAGCAACGTCATTGCGGTAATTTCCACGATTTTCTGCTGTGCCTCAAGTTTAGCCTCAGCATCTCGTTGAGCAGCGTGGGCATCTCTTACTTTCTTTTGAAGAACCTCTTCCTTTTGAGTATAAGAAGTGGAAGAGGTGGCCAGATCATCTTTAAGCTTCTTGACTTCGGCCTCAAGTTTCTCGTTGTAGGCAGTGATGCTCTTCATCTCTATATCATGCTGATCAAGAACTTTTTGCCATTCAGACTTATCGCTTTCCATGGTCAGCATAGCCTCGTAAGAGATTTCCTCTCTGAAGCTCATCGACTAGTTTTTGCCAACCGGATATTCTTTCAATATCAAGCTTGACAGCGTCGAGATTTCTCAGCATGGCCTGCTTATCAATTGGAACCAAGTCCAGATCAAACGCACTCCTTTTAAACACCAGTGCAAGCGGAGATTTCTCAACTTGATAAGGAGGCCTATTAATGATAGCTTGAATTTCAGCTCTTTTAAGGGCAGGAGAGATGGAAGAGATGTCTAGAGAGGTAGGAGCAACGGGCACTTTAGAAACTTCAGATGAAGACTTTTCACTAAGCTTGGCCCGCTTGCTTGAATCTTCGGCCACATGACTCTTCCCCCTAACGTCATGAGACTTTATCTTATGGGAGTCATCATCATATCGGTCCTCTCTCCTTACATAACGCCCCTCATGAGCCTTCCTCTCACGATCTTTTCTTGCTGCTCTTTCCTCATCAGTCTCCCTAGGGGCAGGAAGATAGCACCTGGGGTCATAAGAATCACGCCTCGCATAGCGCTGAAAGTCATCGTAATATAAACTGCTGCGTCCCATGGAAGAACCTGAAATTGAAGAAGAGACAAAATTTAGAAATCTTCGAAGTAAAGAGGCTAATTGCACATAATTGCCAAAAATCCTAAGTATGTGTGTGACGTGCGAACTACGCGCATCAAGCTACAAACCACTCTTTGATGGAATTGACCGCAAAACGGATGTCGCCTCGATTGCTGGAAAAACTAGCTTTGAAGTGGTGATGTCATCTTTAAAGAGCTTGTGGGAAGTCACCATAAGGTCACTCAATCCTCCAAAGATATCATCACCATCTTGCCCAACGGAATGGGTCACATCGGCAGTGCTCTCTTCAGCATGCTTTAGACTCTTCATAGCAAAACTTTCTTTCCCAGCTCCCTCAGCTTCTCCAGTGGTTCTTCGATTGGAATTCATGCTTCATTATTTTATAAATTATTTTCACTGTTACATAAAAAAAAACTGATACCTGTATATATGAAAAACCGATACTTGATTTCTATTTAATAAAAGTTGATGCTTTATAACTTTAATTATTTATTTAAGTGTCATGTATGACCAAAATGGTACTCAAGTAATACAAAACCGATACCTAATAACTATATGTTTGTAGTTGATGCTTGCTTGCTTTCTAAATTATTTTCAATGTAATTTATATCAAACTGATACCAAAATCAAAGAAAAAATGATACCTAGTTTCTAGATCATAAAACATGAAGATTGTTAATTATAAGAAAGTATGTTGAGTACCGTGTACAATAAAACTGATACCAAATCAATGCAAAAACTAACATCTACAAGCTGTTTGATTTAAGTTGATGCTTCGTTATTTTTGTACTTTTCAATATATACAGCCACTATTAACATTACTAATATTATTTATCATTTAATATTGCTTCACCAATAACAAAAACTTACGATTTCCCTTTTTAATATAGATCATTGACTGGTATATATCTAAATGTGGGCTGGCAGAGCATAACTATGCATTCACGATCACAATGATGGTAAGTAGAACTTTAGTATGAAGTACGTAATAATTGCTTCATACATTGAATTGTAACTTATTTTTGTAATCAACAGAAATGCGTTGTTTGTGATCTAAATGGGGTCAAAAAACGTTTGGTTCTGCCTATGCTTGAAGCAATTGTACAAGACAAATATACAAAAGATGTTTATTTCCCTTTGCATTGTGAAAACTATTGGATATTAGTAACTTTGACATAACCAACAATGCAATGGTGTTATGTGGATTCTAGACGTTCTAGAAAATCAAATGACAAAAACAAATCTAGTTTGAAAGAAGCTATGAAATTGGTATGATATCATTTAATTTTTTTTTACCTAATACAACTAAAACAAAGTGAACATAATCTAACTTTGTATCATTTTGTCTTTAATAGAGAAAACCAATTGAAGAAATACCGCAAGAACGCTGAAAAAAGAATAATATACAAGATGTGCAGGTGAGGCCAAACGAAATGCATCAAATCAAGTGTGCAGAACAAGGAGAAGACATGGTTTTTTTGGTTAAAATACCTACGGAGAACAAAATTAATACTAAAACCAAAACTAGTAGTGATACTGAATTGACAGTTACTTCATACTTAAAACTTATTGTCATTTTGCGTTATAATCTTTTATACAAACTACTATACATCTTTATATGCCTTTTACATTGAATTGAATTTGATTCCTACAGAAGATATTATCTTTCAGTTCAATAAACATTTGCTTCAGATCCAAACTGATACCTATGTAAATAAAACTGATACCTACAGACAGAAAACTGATATATACATATACACAAAACCGATAGTAAATGCATATATAATCAAAACCAAAACAAAATAACTACTAAAAATCTTTAAATGATACCTACAAGCACTAAAAATGATACTAAAACTAATTCTTAGTGTAGTAGTAAACTGTTAAATACTTAAGTTCAAAGTATAATATCTGTTTCCACCATTATGTCTGCAATAAGTGTTTTATATTAGTTACAAAACTGACACTACAAGTGATCCAAACTGATAGTGACAATATATTTTGCTTCAAACAGGCATGACTGTGGTATATACATGACGATATTCATCATTTCACGGAACAGAAGCATAATACTCAAATTAGAAGCTAAACAAATATTGTCAATAATGGAAAAAATTGCGCATGCGATACCGACGGACAGTAAGCACTGCTAGAATTTGTCCAAGTACCTGTCAAGCTTGGAAGAACAAAAGAAAAGAAAAGAATTTGTTTGCAAAACCTGTTATTATATTCAGTTCCCTAATATACATTTAAGATATTGTGTTAAAAGTAATAGATTTTTTTATTGTTGATACAAACACTTCTTGATATTATGTCAATTTGTTGTAAAGACTATATACTTATTTCTAATGTTTGAAATAATATGATGCTTTGTAAATTTAATTATTTAGTTCACTGTCATGCATGACAGAATAGATACCAAAATAGTGCAAACTGATACCTAGTAGTTGTTGATTGAAATTCATTCTTGTTCATTGTATAAACTATTTTGACTATAATTATATAGGGTCATCCCCTATTATGCGAGGCGCATAGGGTCTCATCCGTTATATACTGTGAGAATATCAATCACTCCAACACACACACACACACACACACACACACACACTACTATATATAATATTACGTCCAACTGACAAAAATGCATCAATTTAACCAATCAATCCTTTTATTTATTTTAACTGTTAAAATTTACCACTAGCAGTCCAAAATTGAGTGAGAATAACTCACCTTGAGTTTAAATCGCCGAGCGTTCCAATTCTAAATTAAATCGAGCATGTTCAATTTAACCTAAAATTTTGACGACCACCAAACAGCACCAGGTCTGTACTTTAGTGTAGATCTCGTCTCTGCAATTCCGGTGCCACTTGTTTCGTCCGATTCTAACAACGTATGAATGAAATACGCAGTTTTAAAGTTTGCATGTGTAAATTAATATAAATTTTACAATTACAATTTTGAGATCTACCAAGAGCTAATCACAGCCTTACGTCTCTGCAATTCGAAACCAAAGCTGCCCAAACCTTCTTCCTACCACACGCACGCTACTGGTTTAAGCAAAACCCAAAGCTCGCAACTGTGACCGACGCTCGCTCCTCCCCCGTTCACCTTGCCGATGATCCAACCCCTTCACGCTACAGCCCCCATCTTCAAGCGCCGACAACCCATGACCGACCCCACTAGACTTCACCAATAGCCAGAAAAACACGCTCGAAACAAATACGAACTCAGCCAAAATTCTCCACCATACGACGATGATAACAAAGATCTACCGTTGGATGCATAGATCGCCCCATGCTCCACAACTTCCACTTAGAAAGTTTTCAAAATTGAAGCTTGGATCGAGAGATTTAGAGGGAAAAGGCTCGATGCTTTTTGGCCATTAATAACAATAATGGTGGCTCGAACGATAACCCTATGGTATCACTATGCTTGGTGTGTATATATACGTATAACGAATTTTAAAAAATATTATTTTCAATTTTAACTGCTTTTTCAAATGAACTCCAAACAAGACGTGCCACTAGCGTTTATAATGTTTTACCCATATTTTGAACACAATGGAACATGTTTCGGGGCCCAATTCGTTCGTATGTGGAAGATGGCTTTTTGAATCGAATTAAAATAATAAAATTTCGATATTTATTTCAACGCGTTTCTCACCCGTGCGAACAAACGGTAACTCCAAACGCTACAAAATTTTAAAGCCGATAATAATACGTTATTACGGATCTAATGGAATTTCAGTTAAAATTTTGATTTTAAAACTTTACTAACTCTGTAATAAATCATATAGAATTTATTTTCATATTAGAAATCATTCGGATTCATTTTAAATCAAAATCCGATTATTTGCATTATTTCTATATATTAAATTTTCACTATTTACTTAATATATAAATTCCCAATTTTAAACTTATCGACTTTGATTCCATTCACAAGTCCAATATCATAATTCTAATTCAAATAGAATTTAAATCAATTTTAGAAATCATTTTCATATCCATTTATTTCTCAGATTCCCGTATTATCTCTATTTCCAATTATTAGCTTATATTTTCCCAAATAAAATTTATCGCTATATTTGAAACTTTATACCATTTCACCAATTCTTCCATATTCGAGATCAATTAATAATTCACACTCAAGATTTAAAATAAATTAAATTTTCCAAATTAATGATCAAAATTAAGGATCGTTACAATTATAGTATGATAATTATCTTTATAAAAAACCAAAAATAAACAAATAACAAATATTTTCCAAAAATGATACCAACAGACTCTAAAATTGATACCCAATATCTGATCCTCAAATAATAAACAACATGGTACTCAAATAGAGTTCACTGAATCCAACATATACATCAGTGAACAAAAACTAAATAATATTCAATTTAAAAAAAACATCGCTATATAAAAAGATAAGAAAATACATACCTGCTGTCAGTGCCCAAACTTGCCATAAAATATGAAAGAACAAAACAGAGCAACAAAACTAATGCAATTTTAAAAAATAAAAATAGCAGAATGTTAGAAATAATCGAATTAAAATTCTAATAGAAGAAAACGAGGAAAAAAATAGAATCCTCTTAGAACTGAAATTTTCCAGTTTCGAAAGAAAAAAGAGTAAAATCAAAATCCGGATAATATGAATGAATTGTGATTAAAATAAGGAAGTATGAATAAACGAATTTAAATTTGAACGTGCCTGAAGAAGAAAACGAGATCAAAAAAGAAGTAAACAGGAAAAAGAACAAGATTGAAGAAGAAGAAGAAGAAGAAGAAGAAGAAGAGAAATCATGTGCGACAGTTAGGGCTTTTTTCAAATATTTTAATGCTTTGTTCTTCTGAATAAAATATTGGTGGACTGTCCTTGCTAACAAAAAGCCCGTAAGTTTCTCCTTAACAATATTTTCCTATTTACAAAATGCATTTATTGATTAATGTATTTATTGGGATAAGCATGAATTACTAATACAGCATTTGGGGGCACAAGTATATTTTTGTCTCTATTGAATTAATTGGGGAAAATGAAAAGGCCCTTATTGCTTTCAAAAAAATTAACTGAGAAGGAAAGTTACCGCCTGGAAAAATTCATGTAACTTTCCTCTCTGGTTTCTCACTAGCTCCTTTCATCAGAAAAAAATAATACAAGTTCCTTCTTCTTTAATCTTATCAAAATCCTCTCTAAATTATCAAACATCCAATTACATCTCTTTCTAATCTCTTGATCATGTAAGTTTCTATCTTCCAAATCATCTTAAATTTATGCTTAATTTATTCGCAATAGAATTGTTTTTGACCTATATTTGTTTACCACAATTGTGAACCATTTTCTTATAAAGGTTAATTTACTCAAATTACCATATGATTAAGAATTGAATCTCATTTTTACCGTGTTTAATTTAATCACTATTAAATCAATTTTGACCCAGATTTGTTTACCACTGTATTGTGCCATTTTCTTACTAGGGTCGATTTACTCAAATTACTATATGATTTGGAGTTGAATCTCATTTTGTCGTTTTCAAACAAAACAGAGATGAAATAAGAGGCAGAATTAAGTTTTAACTTTAGAAATAACAATTCATGCATAAAAGATAGTTTCAATTGTGCAAGTCATTACTATGAAATGAATATTTAATCTTTTTACTTAAATGTCATTAAAATCTATATAACAGATTTTGTAGCATATAGGTGGGAATAAATTCTAGAATATGATTTTCTACCAAAAATTTATGATTAGATTCTATTTTTATTTCAAATTTAAAGTTTGTAATTTAGGGCTTGAATCCCATTTTGAAAACCTTGATTATGTGTACATTATACAAACAGACCAAACTTTATTTTAAGCATATACACAAATAATTCTTGTGCGTGCATATTTAGTCTATGCATATACTTAGTACTAATGTTTCTTCATTTTTTTGTTTAATATTTTTTTTTTCTTACAACTTTATTTTTCTAATTAACCAAGAATATTTTTCACCGGTTTGGATTATTTACATGAATCATAACCAACCATGGTTGTATGTCTTATATTATTTACTTAGTACAATCCATATGGATTAGTATTCATGATAATATTAGTGTTTTCTTTGCCAAGCCTAAACTTCATATGATAAAAATAAATGGAAAAATATTACATAGTTTTTGTAAGCCATATTTATTTCCCACTCCCAATTGTTAAATTACCTTATAGTATAATCATAATTAATAATTGTATCTTATAATATTTTGCCTTGCGATACTTATATTATGTATAAGAGTTGGGTATATTTAAAACTTAATTCAAATGAATATATATATATATATATATATATATATATATATATATATATAAATTGGAACTCTTTCTATATGAAGCTTTTTTCGTTTCTACTTGGAAGGATAAGATCATTTGCTCATGTAAAAAATGTTGTAATAGATATCTTTACGATAAAAATACTGTTAAATATCTTCTTCTTTACGATGGTATAGATCCTTTATATATAGCATCATGTTGGATACACCATAATGAACCATACATTGATCACTCTAATGATGGCGCATCTTCTACCAATGTAAAAAATAATATGCAAACAAATGTTAATAATAATGAAGATGGTGGTGAAGTGCATGAATTTCTTAATATAGTAGTTGTGCTACCAATAAATGGACAAAGTGATGATTTATTGAATCAACCTCCCATATTTGAAGGTCAAACTACTAAGGCAAAACATTTTTATAAATTGTTGGATGAAGCAAACAAAGAATTATATCCCATTACCAAACATTAAAAATTATATGTTTTACATAGTCATGCGTATGCCCATATCAGTTTTACATGACTCAATAGTATGGTCCACTCATTATTCAAATGTATTTTTTATTATGCAACTAAATAGGCTTTGGCCAAAGGCCTTATGTAATATCTTCGTCCCTATGTAAAGGGGGAAATTCAGTAATTTAACAGTTTTTAAGTTCTTTACCTTGGATATGGGTTCAAGTAAAAGATCGAAAAAAATTATCAACCTTATATAGCCAATAGATGATGGTCTACATCCTACACATGTCAGTAATAAAAAAACAAGGATACGAGTTAACTTCGAAACTCTAGTGAAAAAAGGGGTGAACATCGATGTAGAAATCATGATATAATTGCACACAATGACACAAAAGAAGAATAAAAGCTAAAGAGAAGGATGAACAAAACTTTCTTTTGATAAGTCCTTTTTGAAGCAAAGAAACTTTGAAGATATTCTCTTTTTTAAAAGCTTGAAAGAACATTAAAGGATAAATAGCAAAGTAAAAAAGTAAAGGAGAAGAAGCATACCCCCTCCTTTTATTACTTTCGATCTCAGACCACAACTCGCGGATGGATTGGGCAGGAAACAATCTGTATCATAGAATATTAATTGAATGCTCCATCTAATCAAACCTCCCATCACTTAAACTGTCTCAAACCATTTACGATCACAACCAATAGAAATGCATAATGTGTCATTTGCATTAATTACAAATAAGATAATTCCTTTCTGCTCGCAATGAAAAACGTGAGGGAAAATGTTACTCATTTTCCTTGCAAAGTACGATTGGGACCATAACGTTCGAAGTCCCAACATAGGCCTGCACAACAAATGTCGACCAAGATCACACACGATCTAGTTGCCTATTCGTCCAACAAGCCTCATTCTCAAGACCAATCCACCTCATCATCCTTGTTTGGAGCCTTATTCATCTCTACCTAAAAAAATGGCCGCCCTCAAGCCTCGCTTATGATACATCCTCGGGTTTCATGTCTCCATATTAGCTACCTAGGTAAAGCTAATTCCCAAATCAACTCATCCGTCCATGTGACTCATCTGATCACCTTCATGTCCGTCCAAACCCTCCCTTGACAAACCTTCTAGCTTGCCTCACTTTGCCTTATGTAAATAGAGATACGTCGGAAGACCTCAACTACTCCTGCAAATAGTAGTGGTAGAACCGTACTGTTCCTTTGACAAAAGGGTGAAATTATACCATTCCTCTGACAAAAGGAGCCATTATGAAACAATTGTTCCATGTATCATACCAACTCTCTATCTAAAGAATGTTATTGTGTGGCACACCACCTAACATACATTTAAACCATTGCGACCATAGGGCATGGGAGTTGGTCGTATTTGAATGTAGATTATAATCGGTGGCTCTAAAGAAACTAGACATCCAAGACATTAATCTCGACCATTCAAAGCATGATCTCCATGGGTATGTATAGGAGAGCTCTTGCACTTCAACAATGATCGAATTATTTTTATTTCCCACTTTATTTTTTCTTTTTTGAGCTCTTGAAGAAGTCATTTAGCTTCACTATTATAACCAAAAACTCTAAAAAAAACAATATAAGAAGCCATGGTGTATGTAAATCTTTTTTAGATCAAACCATTCTATATTGTATGTCGTTTATTTTACTTCCACCGCACTTTACTTATATTTATTCCTTATTTTCCATTTTTATCAACAATTTTAGTGAACAACCTTCCTTATCGACTTCTTTAGTCACTAATTTGAGTTTGAGTGGAAATATAATAAATAGTATGAAAATGTGATATTTGAGATTTATGTCTAATTGAATATGGATAAAATATTAAATTTCAAACATAATTCTTTTTTCTTATTCATGTTTGTAAATAAGGAAAAAAATTGATTAACTTTAATCTTAAAACATTATCGAAAGTAACCAGCATGTTGAGATATTTATGTCTATGTGATTTTTTGAGTACCATTCCAGACTACTTGTTTGATATTGTAAAATTTGAAAAGTTTATATAGCATTTATTTGAATGTGAAAGGTAAAGTAGCAAAGATGTCACTAGAATAATTGAACTTTTAAAAATTAACTGGTTTCAAAAAAAATTATATATAATAAAAACCTTTAAATAACAAAAAATTCTATAATTATATGTGTGTATGTATATATATGTGTTATATATATGCGCGTGCGCACATGCGTGTGCGCACGCGCATCTGGTGGGGGGGGGGGGAAGAGAGAGAAATTCTACTTGGACATAAAAAGTAGACAAAAAATAAAACATAAGAGATCTTGACTATTAGATCTCCTCTTGAATTTCACATTTCGTGTGAAGAAAAAAGCATCCTAAGGTCAATATTTATTATGTTTTATTTTGCGCTCCAATAGAAAATACACACATAGTTAATTTATTTTATATGAAGTATAAACTATAATACAATAACCGCTACAATAAAAATGAAATCACTGCATTAAGATTATAGTTTAGAATATGTATGATAAAACGAATTTTCAAAACAAATAATTGCATTTAAAATCATAATAGTAAAAATATAATATTTAACAAAGATTATTTGGAAGGTATACATAATTTCAAATAGGAAAATTAAAATAAAGGAGGAAGGAGATCATATTATGCATTTGGGTGGTAACCAAGGGAGAACGGCAAGCCATAAGGGTGCTAGTGCATGTATCATTTTCTATAGTTCAGAGAACGTTAAGAGGGAATAGTCATTAGTGCTTATTGTTCTGCCTTGGTATAGTATAAAACAATGTTTCTTAGTTGCTAACGAGGATTCAATGGTGCAACTTCTTTCATTCATATATAAACTAAAGCTCTTTAGTTTCCTACACCAATTATCTATCCCTTTTTAATTACACTTTGTAAATAAGGCCATTAACATTATTTAATCATCCCTCATTGATGCATTACATATGAATGGGAGCTTAGCAGAGCATCCACATAGAAAAGTCAAAAAAAAAATTCTTTAGTAATCAATTTGCTTAATTTTGATTTCTAATGATTTTGCATGATTTTACAGTGAAGATAGATTTCAGTATGGACTTTACTCATAAATTATGTAGAGCCTTGAAGATGCCTCCTTTGAGGTAGGCTTTTCTTTCTTCCATTTATATAAACTTACCATTTTCATGCTTTTATTATATTTGAAAAATAGATATATTGTTCTAACTCATAAACTTGGTTCATCTGTAGGTATTTTAGAATTCCATTTTCACTGATTACTGAAAGATGTACACTTTTTATTCCTTATAGTTATAATTCTAAACCCTTTGTGGGGAATTGTATTCGAACAGAGCATTGCTATATGCATGTGACGTACTTATGACGCCTTTGATCACTATTATCCATTTTGTTTTACTTTGCAATATATTGGCAGGTGTCTCTTTTAGTTGTTTTTTTAGCTTTTGAAACATTTTTAAATATCCTATTCACCCATGGATATTTTTTAATAAGTAAATATAACTGTATAGATGCACAAAGTTATTCGAAGACTTGAAATGCTTCCTTATAATTTAGGAAATTTTACCAAGTTAGGCTTGTTTTGAAAAGGTAATAACAACATTGCTTAGTTTTAAATGTAATTACAGAAATAGACCGGTTTTTGTTTTATTGTCTATACGGTTGGCGATTTTCCAAAAGTCGCATAGAGAAAATAACATATTTAGGTTTTTGCTTTGGGCGATTTTCAAAAAATTGCAAGAAAGCATGCTATGAATCCAACCAGCAACCTACCTTCTTCTTCACTTTCAACTTTACTAAACTCATCATCAAATTCCTAAAACTTCGCAAACACTACTTCTCCATAGAAAACCCAAAAAAAGTCCGATTCTCACAAGATATAATCAAAGCTTCTCAACAAGTAGGTGTAATCTTCGTTACAAGGTAATGTATATCGATTTATAATATGTTTATGCTAACTAAAATCCTAATTCGAAGCTGTCGTGCATTCTAACCAATGTTGACGTACTCGCAGTTGAACTAAACATGGATGGTTGGGAGATAGACGACGAGACGATGTTGAAATGTTACGATGATTTTAAAGCTCAAAGGGACATTACGCATCTAAGTGATGTAGAATTTGTTCCAGAAACACAATTTGGGCTGATACATCAAAAGTTCCATTCGGGAACATCATCCCTCAACACTCACTTACACGAAGTTGTAGCGAACCAAAGACCAGGCAAGCAAATTTCTATTGAAGGTAAAATACTAAGTCCTGGTAATCATGTATGTCCTACGCTGCCATCCAGTGCATATCCAATTTGCCGATGTGGCGATGAATGCGTGGTTGTCATAGCCAAAATTGAAACCAATGCCGAACGAAGATTTTACGGTTGTTCTTCGTACGAAGATCACATGATGAATCCCGGCGAAGTGGGGTGCTGTAATTTTATGAAGTGGATCGATCCTTCATTGTGTGCTCGAGGAGTGGAATACGCCCTCGAAATGCAAGATGAAGTTAGGCGTTTGAAAAAATTAGTTGAAGAAATGAATCGAAAATGTTTGTAGAGAAGAAAACGTCATCTTTAGGTTATGTTCGCAATGGATACATTTGACAAACTATTTCATATCATGAACCCTATGTTTGGTACTTCGTTTATTTTCATGTAATCGATGGATATTTTAACCTTTCATAGACCTTATGTTATTAGTTTTGTGTTATTAGTTCTATATGTTGTTATTACTCTGTAATTAAGGGATAATCTCATGTTTCGTAGAATGTATGTTTGATTTTCTTTGAAATTGATGGTTATGTCAAGTATTTATCATCGGATGAATTTCTATGATCATATAGAGTTGTTTGGAGGAATCTCTATATCATTTCTATCTTGTAAGTCAAAACAATTGCCATTACATAGGCAAGCTAAAATTTCGACTATGGCAATTTTTGAAAAATCGCACGTGGGCTATTTTTCAAAAATCGCCCACTGTTTTGCCTGTTATAAAACAGACAGCCAAGCCCTCCCCCACTCACTCTTACAACATTCAACTTAGCTCCAAAAAACCCATTTGGGGTTTTAGCTCTCTCCCTCCTAGAAATTTCATTTTTCTTTGTTTTTTTATCAAATGCGAAACTCATTCGGACCATGGCTTCTACATCCGGAATAGTGGAGGATATTGGTAATGCACTCATCTCCAATTTCATGATTTAGGGCATTTCTAGGGTTTTCTATAATTCAATTTTTTGCGAGATTTTGTGAAAGCTATATGCTGTAGACTGGTTTAGGGGTTTTTTGCAAGTGAATGTTCATTCAATTGCATGTACTTTAGTATAGATTGAAGAAAATTAATTTATGATAGTTAAGGGTTGTATACATTAATCTTTGTGATGTAGATTACATCGATATAAAGCCCGATCTAGTAGAACCGAGCTTGTTGTACTTACAGCCTAGACACCGCACGTCTAATGAAGCGTATATGATGGTAATTTCCTATGATTTTCGTTTCACAAATTGTGTAAATATTAGTATTTGTACATGTAATGTTAAACAGAGCGAAGAAGCAGATTTCACCATGGATCACTCTATTTCTCTCAAGAAAGTCACTTCACATCATCCTAGAGTATTAGAGGTAATTGATCGAGCGGGCTTTTCGACAGTACTACGGTTAGGCAACCTCCAGTTAGATCATCATCTGGTCACAACTCTTGTCGATAGATGGAGACCCGAGACATCTACATTCCATCTTACTGTCGGAGAGATGACGATCACATTAGGGGATGTGGCCGTGCTTTTAGGTTTGCCTATAGAAGGCAATCTAGTAATGGGTGAGGACCGTCATGATTATATTCAGTTGTGCATGGATTTGCTCGGTATTACTCCTCCTTCGCAACAAGTTAGGGGTAATGAAATGGTAGAAGTGAAATGGTTTCGACACGCTGTAGCTGATGATATACCTGCCGATGCTACAGAGGTTCAGATCCAACAGCGGGCTCGAGTAATTATTCTATACATCATTACATCCCGTTTGATGTACAATCATTCCAAAAATCGCATGGACTTAAAATGGCTACCATATTTAGCCGATCACGATTAGTGTCCCCAGTACTCATGGAGTAGTGTAATTTTGGCGTACACCTATATGGAGCTCTCCAATCTCGTTCTTATGGTGACTAAGCTTATAGTTGGATGTTTGGTGCTTGTCCAGGCACACGTATAATTTATCTTGCTACTTCTGTGCCAGACCAAATTCGAAATATGTTTCAGGTAGCTAAATTGTTTTTCCCCTATAGATTTGGTCATGGACATATCTACCTATCGAACGGATTCAAGTCTGAAATGTTTTCGTCGATCACACACACCGTCTTGGATCTCGGTATAACTTCTACCAATTCATCAAAAAAAAATTACCTCGCACTCGTATTTGCATCCCTAGGCGGGTTGCAATAAATGTGGCTTTGTTGCGTAAATGGTTGCGAGTTTTTGTACGGCATAAATCCGTAATGCATAGATGGAGGGTGGTATATTCCATCGGTTAGAAAAGGATTGCTATAGCTAGGAGATACATAGCCAGTAGATGGATCCGCGGTCTCCAACATCTGTGTATAGTATCCAATTCCAGTACTCACAATAGGAGATGCCACCTGCGGTTCTTGTTGTTGCTTTGCAACTTTCCTTACGTATAACTCAAAAGATTTTACAACAGCAGAAAACATTACTTCTACATCGTCATCGTCCGCTAATGCTGTTGGTTTACAAACCGAGTCCGTAGGCCAATTAACCACTAGTTCAAGTTCAAATTCTTCTTTATTTATCTTCGTCGTTATGTACACAGCTTCTTTTAATTCCATCAATTTGCAACTTTTTCGCACTCTTCTTGGTTTACAAATACCACCAACATATTTACCATTCCTTTGATCATCGACAATTAGTTCGCCGTCGTAGTAGCAAAGCGTAGGAATCATATTTCTCGTCAATCTACAAATCAATATACAAATCGTTCATTATGTACACATTAAACCAATTTTTTACCTTAATATAACCAATTACTAAGTTCACCAAACTACAGAAATTAGACAAAATAAACTAAGGTTTAGTGATTTTACCTTCAACTAGATGAAATTTGCTAAGCAACGTCACCTGGATCTATAGATTTACCACTGAACCAAGGTTTTAAAAAGTATAAATATTGATTTCAGAATAGAGCTGCCATTAGAGAAATTTGTTTAAGTTTGATGAAAAAGGTGGAAGTGTGAGAGAAAGGTAGGTTGTTGGTTGGGTTATTTTCTCTGTGCGACTTTTGGAAAACCGCAAGTTCGTGATTTTTGAAAAATCGTCAATCGTATAGACCAGTAAAACAAAAACTGGTCTATTTCTGTAATTACTTTTAAAACTAGGCTAATGTTATTACTTTTTAAAACTAGCCTAATTTGGTAAAATTTCCAATAATTTATTATAATTTTTACAACCAATGTTCCTGTATAGTTTACTTTTTTGTTTATTTGGCATACATGTTCTTCGGATATAGCTCCGGGCTATTTGAATATTTTATTATTTGTTTTTACAGAAATCGTAGCCAGTGTAAAATTGTATATTAAGTTTAATATGAAATAGTGTTGCACGACTATTTTAGTCATTGATACAGTAATAAAGCGCATCACTGATACAGTCTTCTTGAAATACTGCACCACTATTACAGAGTTTTAAAGGAACTTTAGGCATTGATAACTAGTATACAACCGTACAATTATAATTTACAGATTCAGTGAAGAGGTATGTTGCGTACTATAATTTACAGTAAATATTTTCCTTCAAATTATAAAATACAACGGTTGGTTTCTCCACCGTTGACTATGCCTAGATGTTCCTAGGTTAGCCTTTATGACCTCGACTCCTGTAAATAGGCGTAGACCATTCATTTGCAATGAGAGGCGACTATTCACATATTATAGTCAACAAATATTAAACACACATCAATTATGACCACATTATTCACATCAATTATGACGCATTATTCACATTGGTGATATGCTACGCATACTGTAGGATATAGCACGTCAGGAATTAAGCTATGTTTTACGGATAATAAATTGATTACTATCGCATTATTCAGAGATGGGACACTATGGAAATGAAATTTTCTGTCAACCGGACTAATTCTACGATTTATGTCACACTTAAATTTTTTTAATATTTTTTATATGTCATAATCCCAATAAATGGTTTCGTTATACTTCAGTGAGGCGAGAAATTCTTTTAACAATGTGTCATGTAATAAATGAAAAGGGGTCCAAAGACCAAACCATAATCAAGTTTATACGTGAAGCTATTCCTTCTTTCATCTTCTTATAAATATAACTATGAACCATCGTTTTCATTACAGGACCCAACCAAGGGTTTATCTCGAATGACCCCGAATCATGAAGCACCACTGTCCGAAACTCAATCGAGCTTCAGTTGTGCACGAGCTCAGATCGAACATTTGCACCGGTAGTTCGACCGTCAATTTTACCTGCTTGAACTGCGATTTTTTATTTTCCTCCTTACTTTCTTAATGTGTAATTCTCTCTCATTATCATTCTTTGTATTGCTCAGAAGGAAACAAGTAAATCTAAATTGCAAAAATCATTATCATACCAAAACTTGAACAACAAATTCCATCACTTTTTTCTTCGCCACTGCTAGCTCCTGCAAGACCACTGCAAACTTCGTCAAATTTGTCATCATCAAACTTTTGTTATTGTGCACTGCTACCATGTACAAAACTAATGTTGTGATGATGTATTTATGCACTACAACTATACACAACTTCGATTGTAGACCTTAAAGACCATTTACAGCTCGCTTACGTAAAAAATTTATTTTATATTTTTACACATAGCTTGTACTTAAATGCATAAATATTCCAAAAAAAATCACGTTTGAAAAAAAAAATCGTAGTTCGAATTAAAAACTTTAAATGGTTAAATGAGTTTTAAAATATGTTACAAAATTTCAAATTCGGTTAATAAAATATTTAAATAGTTCAGTAAATTAAAAAATATGGTTTAAAATTTAATTTATAGTTATTAAAATAATAATCTGTGTATTTTTTAAAGTAGCTTGAAATAAAAAAAATCTTATGAAATAAATATTCTACTAAAATCGATTTTCTAAAATATTAAGAAATGAATATGATATTTTTTGAAAATTAGCATCAAGTATTATTTTAACAAATACAACAGCAAATTAAAGCCTTTAGTCCAAATGACTTTAATTTATTTTAGAAAATACAACAACGACAACAACGCACCATTTAATGAAAAGTTATGCGTACAAGAGAAAGAAGTGAACTGCTGTTGAATTTAAAACCTACCTCACAAAACTATAAGTATGATCCTTTCGTATTAGCCAAGCAAGCATTACAAGTTTATTTTGCTTCGTATCCATCCCAAAAAAGAGATAAAGTGGATTGGTCGGTATTTTTAAAACAAAAGCAAGATTGATGTTTGATGGAAATAATATTCTATACGAAGCAGCATATCAAGCGGGCCTTGAACCAAATAATAATGAAATAATAACAACCGATGATCATATTGATTTAGGGTCTTTGAATGATGAATAAATTTTTTGAATAGAAGCATTTGAGAGCGCAGATGAAAACGATATAGAGACGAGACCGAGTCTGAATCAGAAAACAACGAAGACTGATTATTCTGAATATTTGTATCGCTTGTTGCATAATTTATATTTTGGGCTCCCACTGTTATCAATGATGATGATTACGCTTGTGAGCTATATATTATATTGTTTTATTAATTCTGTATATGTATTCAGAAGGTCTTGTTCCATTTTTGTAGTTTTGGTGGAAGTTTTATGTGATTATTAATCAGACATGTTTTTTAATAATAAAATGATATGTTTTTTCGTTATATGAAAAAATATGTTTGTTGTAGATGTGTCTCACAGGAGAGATCTATCAGATCTCAGGCTTCTCCTTCTCCTGTTGCTGGCGAGGGTGCCAGCGGCATGGTGGATTTACGCCCAAGGGCGGTCGTTATTTCGAAGAGTGGAAAGTAAGTATCAAATTTATTGCAGCATCATTAATATTTAATGCATGTATATTGTTTAAAATTTATTAAATGTCTACATTAAAATTAGTAAAGGGGTTTCGAGTTGGAGCCTTCCGACTACATTCTAGCCATTTCTAGGAAGGTATTCATAAGTCGGATGTCATGATGTTGGCTACATTGGGATGATATCCTAGTGCATACTAAAAATGCTATATGGATCTACACGATAGTAAGTGTAAATTTATAATTCATTTGAAAATTAATATACTATATATAATTCAACTTAATTTCAATGTGTAGGCCGTGGTAGCCATCGAAGAGGCACGTGAAGATATTTTAAGGAATCACTGAAACCAAAAGCTGAGAAAAAATTACAAGGACACCATCTTAGGAGCAAAAAAAAGAACAAAAAAACCGATTGGATGAGCGTTGATATTAAGGTTGAATTTCTGCTACTCTGAGATACTTCTACTGTGAAAGTAAATTATCTAATTTCATATAGCTATTATAATTTGTTTAAAGTTTGTATGATAATTGCATTAATTTAGTCATTCATATATTTAAATTACAGGAAATTTTTAGGGGGAACTCAGCAAACAGGAACAAAAATCCTGTTGTACACTGCAGCTTCTCGAATTCCTTCCAAGAATATCGTAAAGAATTAGTAAATTTATAATTGCAATTATAAAGTAGTTATAACATTATTTAATCACATATATATATACACACATTATTTATTCATATATAATTTCAGACTAAGGAGAAGCAATGTGAGCCTACATATGCGTTGGTTTTCATATGTACTCATTCCGTCGAGAATACAAAAGATGATGGCTCAGTTTCTTATAGTTGGATGGACCCTAAATCTCAATCCATAATGATAAATATGCTTAAATTTTTTCTTTTACTTCACATTACATAAGTTTTAAATTGAATATTTATTGTGGCAAAACTCTGTTCCTAATCGTAGTAAAGATTTCAAATGGAGCGAGCTCAATTGATGCTGTCAGCCGATCGAGAGGAGTTGACCACTAAGGAGGAGGACAAGATTTTTGATGTTGCAGCCAACCCGCCCACACGAAATAGACGATACGGTTACGACAATCAGGAGGTAATGTTTATTGAGTTCAATTGGTTAATTAACTGTAATATATAAACTTTATTTAATATTAAGCATAGATTATAACTAGCTATTAACTAATTTACAGACGAGGATGTCCCTAGCCAATTATAAGAAATCACAGGCCGAAAAGGGGATAGCTCAACTCAAACAGTAGATAACAGAGTTAAATGATCGGATTCCTGCCGAAGGATTGACTATGTTGTTAGATGAGTGGATTGTGGCATATTTTGTAGAGCACGAGCAATTTCATGCGGTTAGGTCGGGAAATAATGATGAATGTATTTGGTTGTATTTGTGATGGATTTTGATTGTTTTGTACTTATTTGACACGTGTTGATGGATTTTATGCTTATTAGATGATTGTTTTATTTGTGGATGTTTGATGGTTATGTCGTTTCTGGATGTTTGATGGATTTATGAAGGTTTGATGGTTGTTTTGTTTGATGGACATGAGGATTTATAGGTATGATTATGTTTTTTGATGGAATATTGATTTTTGTGATATAAAACTTGCTTATGTGTGATATGTATGAGGTTATGCGATGTATGCGATGGCTGTAATTATGAAATTGGATTTATATGTGTTGCATATCAGGTGTATAGAGAGATGAATATGTATGTATGGTTGGATGACTTAAATATCAGCTGTTTGTAAAACAGAATACCTAGGTTAGTGTTGGCTAGTGACGGCCTATTGACATAGTCTAGCGACGGCTAGCGATGATCTATTGGCATAGGCTAGCGACCCCTAATTGGTTCGCTCATTTCGTGTCACGTGTCCAATAGGCCATCCTTACCCGTCTAAAAGTTAACGACGAAGCCGTCGCTAAAGCCGTCACCTTTTCCTTCTGCGACGACTAAAAATGCGGCAACATTTATCGTCGCCTAACGACAGTTAGCGATGGCTAATTTTCGTCGCTAAACAAAGCATATCCTTGTAGCATATGCTATAAACAATAGTCTTGAACTCAAATCTCATCAACTTCAATCACTTTTTCTATAAATCTCGAACAGTCCAAAATTTTATTAGAAATCGTTGTTACTTTGATAATCAGTGAATCTTAATATATTAGGATGCATGATTATTTCATTTGAAGTATCATTCTAAGCGATAAAAATTAAAATTATGGCAAAAAAACATGTAAACAATCAATTGCTCAAGTTGATAAACAAACTCGAAGTCAGATTCTCTGTATAGCATGTATAAATTTGAATTATTTAAGTTAACTACAATGGTGAGTGTTTGAAGTATTTTCCTTAAATTTTTTTTACTCTCTTTAATTAGCAAATGAGTATAATGGTGGTTGTATACATCAGCATCGTAGAACCGTGTCTCCTTTCAAGAAATAAGTTTATATTGTGCATATTCTTTCCTCATTAAATGCAATATTCACTAGTTTTCTTAAACACAAATTTAAGATAACAAAGAATTAGGTATTCAAACCAAAATGCATGAATTTATGATATGCATGCAGATATATGATTTTTTAAATGCATGCACAATTTCATTTACACTACAAAACAGGCTTCATTTAGTGATCGGCAATAGCGACGGCTAAAAAAAGCGGCCGTCGCTAGCCGTCGTTAGCCGTCGCTTTACGCGTATATACAGGCAGTCTAGGGAACAGGAAACACACTTCTCCTCTCTCCCAATTCACTTCAGCAAACCCCTCCTCCACTGCCGATGCCCCAGCCGCCGCCCCCCGACACGAGCTGCCGATTTCCCCATCGCAAAAGCCACAACGCTCCAAAACTCGAAGGTATGCTATTGCTCTCCGATTTCAGCTTAATCTAGGTTTAATCAAAACCCTAATTTTGAAAATTGGTTGATTATATGTGATGGAAATTGATGACTACGCGGTAATAGTTGTTCATAGTAGCGTATTGATTGATTTGAGGATATGTTAAGAACCCTAATTCGACGAATTAGTTAATTATGGGTTTGTTATTATGTAGTAGTTAATGATAATATTGTATTTGTTGAGTTGGTGATATTAATTAGTAGTTAAAATATGTTTTGAAATTTCAAATGTATTAAATAAAATATTTAAATGGTAAAATTAATTATATAATTTTGAAATGAGCATAATAACAACAAATATTATATTGAAATCAATTTTTGTAGAAAATTAAGAAATAAAAATAACAACAATAAATATTCTTCTAAAATCGATTTACTAATAAGGCATATTTTCCGAGTTACTGATAGTACCCATGGATTTTGATTCATAATTAAACGAATTCTATTTGGCTACGTTACTAAAAAAAATTAAGATCATTATTTCACTACAGACCACTAATACTTCAATATTAATATATTTTTAATTTGTGCTTTATTTATGTGAACCCCTTAGAGAATTTTTGGCCCCGTCTGACAAGTGTTGTATATGATCGTTATATGGATATTCTTTTTCCATAGAACGGACATCTATATTCATCTATACAACATTTGTTGGATTTGTCCTAGTATTTGGACAAGTTACAAATACAATAAAGTGATCATATTTTATAAATCATTTCAGTTGAAACGGTTCAGAAAATTTCGATGGCACTTCCTGTTTCCCCTGTGTACACACATTTGTGTAAGATACAGGGAATAAAGAGAAGTGCTGTCGAATTTTTTTAGAATCGTTTAACCTGAATGATTTATAAAATATGATTACGTTATTGTGTTTGTAATGGGAAGTAGGATAACCGACCGTCAAAGTAAAAAAACAATAAACTTAAGAATTGAAAATTTGAATGCAGTATTTATTTGAATTTGTTAAAATAGTAAAGGGTTGTATATGAATTTTTACAAGACTTTAATAAGAAGTGTTTTATTAATCTTCTAACCTACATTTTACAAATCAGGAAATATGTTCGATTATTTTGTCGATCGTAGTTGGATGTAAGAACCTCGAAAAGGTATGAAAGGATCAATAAAAGAACGTTTCTGTAACGGTCTACACGTATTTATTAGATTTTCTCAATCTAATAATCGAAATAACGTAGACATTTGTTGTCCGTGTAGTAAGTGCAAACATCTGAAGCATTGGAAACCAGATGTAGTAGAAGTACATTTGTATAAATTTGGTTTTGTGCCGAATTATTACTTATGAGATCGTCATGGAAAACTTGTTCAACCTACATCTAATCCTGTAGTGTTAGAGGACGATAATACTATGACCAATCCTATAGAAAGCATGGTGCAAGATGTTGCACGATCAATGTTTCCTACCTTTGACCAAGGCGATGAAGGGAACGAAAATGTTGACAAAGAGCCGACTGCGATAGCTAAATTTTTTTATGATTTATTGGATTCTGCTAAGAGTCCATTGTGGGATGGATGTACAAGCGATACCGAATTATTTGTAATCGCCAAATATATCACTATGAAATCGAAATTTAATCTTACAGAAGCTGCATTTACAGCAGTTGTACAAACTGCAAAACGACACATGCCACCTAATAATTTGATGTGTCATGGTCATTATAAAGTAAAAAAAGTTATGTCTACTTTTGGATTGTCGTACCAGAAGATAGATACAAGTGTAAAAGGTTGCATGTTGTATTGGAAAGAAGACGCTTGTCTTACTGAATGCAGAATATGTACGAGGAAAGATACAAACCAAGAATAAAGAAAGGAAAAGAAGTTCCATATAAGAGGATGCATTATTTACCCGTCACTCCCAGACTTCAACGGTTATATGCATCTTCTGCTACAACATGTCATATGTGATGGCACGCTGTGAGAACACCAGAAGAAGGAACTTTGATACATCCATCTGATGGAGAAGCATGGAAATATTTCGATAAGACTTATCCTGAATTTGCGGCAGAGAGCCGTAATGTTAGGCTTGGCTTATGTACGGATGGATTTTCGCCATTTTCTCAGTTTGGTAGTAAATATTCATCATGACCTATTATTATTACCTCCATGTATGTGTATGAAAACTCCATATATGTTTCTAACGATTGTCGTCCCGGTCCCGATGATCTGACTCAAGGAATTGATGTTTATCTACAACCACTAATCGACGAGTTGAAAACACTGTGGCATGAAGGAGTTGAAATGTACGACATTTCAAGAAAAAGGAATTTTCATATATTTGCTTCTTTATTATGGACTATTAGTGATTTTCTAGCGTATGGCATGCTTTCAGGGTAGAGCACATCTGGACGTCTAGCTTGTCCTTATTGTATGGATGAAACACGAGCATTTTCATTAAAGTATGGAAAGAAATTTCTTGGTTTGACTGTCATCGGTGTTTTCTATATATCAATCATAAATTTAAAACGGATGAAAAGAACTTTAAAGCTAACAGAGTAGACAGTATGCTACCACCTAAGGTTTGGACAAGTGAAGAGGTATATGAAATTGTAAAAGATTACCCAAAGATACATGAAACTGGGGTACAGGTTGAGATTCCAGGTAAATCGGGCGTTCATAATTGGTGTAAGCAAAGTATATTCTGGGAGTTACCGTACAGGAAAAATCTCCTACTCCAACATAACATTAACGTCATGCACAACGGAAAAAAAAACGTGTTTGACAACGTGTTTAGTATAATTTTGAATGTGATGGGGAAAACCAAGGACGATGCGAATTCAAGACGTGATATATTACACTTTTGTAAGCGGCCCGAACTTCAATTATATGACGATAATAAGAAACCCAAAGCATGCTATGAGCTAGACAATAAGAAAGTAAAACTCGTTCTAAAGTGGGTGGAAGGACTTAGATGTCCTGATAGGATTTCTTCTAACCTCCGTAGATGTGTTGACTTAAAAACAGCAAATTGAGTGCGATGAAAAGTCATGATTGCCATATTATGAAGGAGTATTTTTTTTCCCGTGGTTTTCAAAGAACTCCTGCCTGCAAAAATATGGAGTGTTATAACAGAATTGAGTATGTTTTATAAACAGCTTTGTTCTACGACGTTAAAGGTAGATCGTATACGTAAACTTCAAGTAGAAATCCCTGTACTTCTATGCAAACTGGAGAAAATATTTTCACCTGGTTTTTTTAATGTAATGGAGCATTTACCCGTTCATCTTCCATCCGAAACACTCCTTCGTGGTCCTGTACAATATGGATGGATGTATCCATTTGAGAGGTAATTTAATTAATTTCGGTTTTTGTACCACTATATGAATTTAATTAATTTCGGTTTTTGTACCACTATATGAATTTAATTAATTTTGTTTTAGGTACCTGAATCATTTGAAGAAAAAAATTAGACAAAAAGCTTGAAGAAGAAGCTTCATTTTTTCTCACATTACTTTAGTAACGATGTGAACTTATCGTTCGTAAATGTTCCCCGTAATGAAGACACTATTCAGCAGGATTCTTCTCAAACAATGTTATCTATTTTTAGACAACATGGAAGACCTGTTGGAAAATGCGTGGAAATATGGTTAGATGATAGAGATTACCATGTGGCACACACATATGTTCTTTTAAATTATGCTGAAGTTGCACCATTTGTCAAGTAATTATGAATTCATATATAATTCAATTATACATGTATACTAATCATAAAGGAATATAATACATATTTGCAGCATATACGAATCACAACATCCATCTGGCGATCTCAGTAAACAATTTGCTGGATGGTTTTCAAACTACGTTCATGATACAGAAAACTGTGTTGTTGACGAAGGATTACGACATCTTGCTATCGGACCAAAACGAAATGTCAAGACTTATCCAATATTCTTCGTCAATGGATTTAAATTCAACACCAAAGGTTACGGGGCTGAAAAATTAACATATAACAATGGTGTATTTGTCAAAGGAAGTGATATCTAGAGGAGCATAAAAATTTTTTTTACAGCATCTTAACACAAGTTTTAGAGTTGACATATTATATACAACCTGCAGAGAAAATTTTTTTATTCAAATGCAACTGGTTTAGCAATGTTCCTGGCTCTGAAATTAACGTGCACAAAGACTATAAGCTAATTGAAATAAGGCATGCGTCACATTACTATAAGTATGATCCTTTTGTATTAGCTAGGCAAGCTTTACAAGTTTATTTTTCTCCATATTCGTCCTAAAAAAAGATAAAGCAGACTGGTGGTCTGTTTTTAAAACGAAGGCAAGATATACGTTTGATGGGAATAATATTCCAGATGAAGCAGCGTATCAAGCGGATCTCGAGCCAAATACTGAAATAGTGATAACCGATGACATTGATATAAGGTCGTTGACTGATGAATCGAATGTTTTAATAGATGCATTTGTAAGTACCGAAGAAAATGATATAAAGTACGAGACAGAGTCTGAACCAGAATATGACGAAGACTGATCATAGATGGCATCGCTTGTTGTATAAGTGTGAGCTATGTATTAACCATAATGACTATGTTCTGTAATATTCTGAGCTATGTAATAATAATGATGACTATATATGATCTTTATCATTCTGAGTTATGCATTATTCTTTTCATGTACATTTTTTTCGATGATTATGTGCAGAGTATGTTTATGTGATGATTGTCACTTGATTAATGTACGCTTTTCATGTACGCGTTATTCTGAGTTATAGATGGCACACACATGTTCTTTTCATGTACGCTTTTTTCATGTATGCTTTTTTCGATGATTATCACTTGATTAACGATTATGTGATATTGATTGATGATTATGTGATGCTTATGTTATGTGATATTGGTTGATGATTATGTGATGATTATTGATGACTATGTGATGCTTATGATATTGATTGATGATATTGATTAACGATTATGTGATATTCTATATATGTTTGTCAGTTATGTCTGATAGACGACGTGATCGACGTAGTACATCTCGGTCACCTTCACTTGGAGCAGGTCCGAGTACCTCTGAGCCAGATCTCCGTCGAGTTGCGGAGATAGTTCCGAAAAGTGCTGGGTATGTATCAAACTTATTTGAATTATATTATATGAAATATTTGAATATATACATCAACATTTCTACAGAGGGTTCGAGGTGGAGCCGTCCGATTTCATTTTACAAGTATCGAAGGAGGCATACAAGAGTAGAATGTCCGGGTGTTGGCCTCAATGGGATAACATTCCAACACATATAAAAAACGCAATATGAGCTTATCTTATAGTAAATACAATTTTTTAATATATAATTGTTCCTTATACGAAACCAAAAACAATATGCCATCATGCCTTATGATATCATTTTTACGTATTCTGTTCTGCTGATTGTTTTTTAATTATACATTCTCTTTTACATAACACGTATGATAATTCAATATGCAGGCAGCTGTACGTGTGGATCCGCAGGATATGGATGTTTTTGTAAATCATTGGAAATGCGGAAAAATTTCATAGAGACTCTGTCGCGGGCTAAGAATTAAGGGAAAAAGACAAATTGGATGGGGGATGATATTTGGGCTGGATTCCAACAATATTGGGAATCTGAAGCATTCCGAGTAAGTTATATTGTCACTATATTTTTACATTTAAATGTATTGAATTATTTTACTTAATAGCGTGTATAAATTAATAGGAATTGTCGGAAAGAAACAAGGCTAATAGGAACAAAAATCCCGCTTTACATCGTGGTGGCTCGAAATCCTTCTAACAACATAGGAGGGAATTGGTAAATAAATTAACCAATATTTATGTTATGCATGTATATATTTACTAGTGTCTCTTTACCATATATTCTATCCTTGTATATAATCTATTCTTGTATATATTCATGCAAATTATCAATATAACCTATTCTTGTATATATTCAGTGGGCAAAGTATGGTAGGGAGCCCACAGCGGCTGAGGTTTTCAGAGTCACACATGCACTGTAGCATACAGATGAGGATAGGAATGTTTTATATGATTGGTCGGATGACAAGGCTGCTTTTGTAATGGTAAATATGTTTATTTCTGTAATGAAAATATTTCATATTCATTTATTTCACAGTAAATAAGTAAATTGTATAGCAATTGTGTCAAATATCTGTTCGTAATTGTAGGAAAGATATAACACAGAGTATGCACGAGCGATACACGCGAGTGGACGGGAGTCGATTACGGTTGATGAGTGTAATCGGATATGCGATTCAATCATTGAACCGGCAAGTCGAAACAGACGTTACAGTTTCGGCAATATGGTATGTACTCAACGTTTACACAGTAGAAACCTGTATGCCATGAACTTCTTATTTACTTGAGTTTATTACCAATAACTTGAGTTTTCTTATTGTTATTGTATGCCATGAACTTCTTATTCACTTGAATTATCTCCCAGGCTCTTAATTTCCAAAGGTCATATAAGAGATCCATAGATGAGGAAGAGATTGCTCGGATGCAAACACAATTGGATGAGCTCAATGATTGGCGGAAGAGTCAGTTTGCGACACAGATAGATGAGCGTATTGCTGCGTTCTATCAGGAGCATGGGTCAATGCCCGGGGAAGGAGGTGCAAATGATGATGATGCTTAGCTAATTTGTTTTGATGGGTACGCTTTATATATGTGTGTGTACATATTATGATGTGTTTGACATTTGGTACTATGGATGTTGTGATTGATACTTAGTGTTTTGATGGGTTTGGTATTTTGGTTGTTGTGATTGATACTTGAACGATGTGGTTTGGTTTGGTGGATTTTGGTATTTGGTTATGTTGATTTTCTTATATGATTTTGTAAATATATGTTAGAATATGCAATATTTGATGATTTGTTTGTGTTGATATTGATTATATCGTACGATGGAATAGTATTATATGTGTGAAATGATGGAATTATATTATTTGAATTGATTGAGATTGAGGGTTGAAGGTGCTGCAAATTGGCTGGAAAAATATTCCAGGTTTGCAACGGCCAGCGACGGCCATTTGGTCAAAATAAGCGACGGCTAGCGACGACCAATTTACAACGATTTGCAAAGGTTTGCATCAATAACCCGAAAAACTAACAAACCAACGGTTGCTTCCACGTGTACGTTTAGCCGTTACAAGCCGTTGCAAAACGAACAACGGAGCCGTCGCTTAGGCCGTCGCTTTCTTTGGTTGCAACGAGCTATTTTGCAACGGATTTTAGCGACGACTCGCGGCGGCTAGCGACGGCCGCCAACGGCTTTTTTTCGTCGCTAAGTAGTGTGTATTTTGTAGTGTTAGCAAGCTTTCTCATCTAAGAGGATTATAGAATATATCTGAGATACAGTTTTGCTATATCTGGTTCTTTTTTTCTTACTAATTTGGACTTAAAATTATTAGAAAATTATTTATATTTGATGATATTTTTTAGCCGTTTTGGTAATGGAATGATGCTCAAGAAGATAATTGATTAGCAGATAATAAAATTTATTACAAATTTTATCTTTCTCATATCTGATTACTTTTAAAACTAAATTGCAACACAGTTGCAGAAATCACATAATATACTCTTATTAAAATTACGATGAACACACATAAACAGTGAAATTATTTTAGTTATTTGAAATAAGTTTAGTCATTCAATATTTCATTCATATATATCCGTTCATGAATGAACCCATGATTTCTTTTTTCATGCCCATGTTTTTTTTTCCTGAATCAACCAAATTTGAGTTAAGTTCATTAGCAGGATCTACTTTAATCTTGCAAACAAGCAGTACATATAAATAACTAACCAACAATGATGATATGTGCATTAATCACAAGAGTTTTAAAACGCATCTAATACAAGATTTAATACATGCACCATATTTTACACAATTCACAAATGCCATTCACTGCCCAGTTCACCGTCCTTCTATAATTAGTGCCTTTCTGTTTTCTATATAACCATACTCCGTTCGTAAGAAAACATAAAAAACAAAAATGAAATCCACCAACCTTTACACGGCTCTTCTAATCCTACTCTCTTACACAAGTTCTATTTTATGTGCCACAACCTCCACAAACCCCAAGTTATCAACTTACATGGTTCAGGTTGAGCGCCCAGACGATGATAACATATACTCAGACAATGATCTAGAGAGCTGGCACAGATCATTCTTGCCAACATCGTACTCAGACTCTGAGGACTCCGACCGATTATTATACTCCTACAGCGAATCATTTCCAGGCTTTACTGCTGCATTAACTGAAGACGAACTCGAAGAAATGTCAAAAAAAGATGGTTTCATCCGTGCATATCCAGATAGAACGATACCTCTTCTTACCACACATAGCTCTAGTTTTCTAGGTCTCCAAAGTCAATCAGGCCTATGGAACAGCTCAAACCTGGGCAAAGGTGTAATCGTAGGAGTACTAGACACAGGCATTTTACCTGGACATCCCTCATTCAACGACGATGGCGTTCCACCTCCTCCTGATAGATGGAAAGGCCGTTGCGATTTCAGATCCGGTTGCAACAACAAGATCATCGGAGCACGAAGCTATGGCTATTCCAGAGGTCAAGGCCCCATCGATCAAGTAGGTCACGGCTCACACACAGACAACACCATTGGAGGGAACTTCATCTCTAACATAAACCCTTTCGGTTTAGCAAAGGGCACGATGGTTGGCATGGCACCTCATGCCCATTTGGCTATATATCAAGTGTGTAGTGACATGGGCTGCACTATGTCGGACATAGTAGCTGCTATGGATGACGCTATCAAGGACGGGGTTGATATAATGTCCCTCTCTCTAGGGGGTAGGTCCTTGCCCTACAATACTGACCCCATTGCCTGTTGGAATTCCTTAAGAAATCAAGTGAATGAAAAATACATAAAGTCGCACATCGCCAATTTGTTGAGAGGTATATTAATTTATATATGTCTTTCTCATGAGGAGGTTGGGGGCCGGGCTCGGATACGGGTACGGGTCTAAAATGATCATTCTTTTGCTGGGCCATTGTTAACAGTTTTTTAGGCTTCGGCTGAAACTGGGCTGGGCCTGGAATATGAAGAGAAGCAGCAGGCGGGTAAAAACGGACGCGGGACTGAAGAGACACGACTTCTGAAGCGCGCACAAACGAACAGGTGCGGCCCAAGTGAGGAGACGCGGCCGAACAGCAAGCAGGTGCGATGAAAAGCAACAGGCGCGACCGTTTTGAACAAACGGGTGCAGACGCGACCGTTCGAAGGGATACGGACCAATTATAAATAAGAAGGAAAACTGATCACTTTCCTCACTGAATTTTCTTATCTCTTCCCTTCTAACAACTGCTGTTCTTATAATCAAAATCACAGAGTGATATACTCATTACAATCTCGAGCAGAATACGTCTGTTGTATCTTGGGAGAATTTTGAAATAAAATTCTTAAGAAAATTGTTACGACAAGCCTCGGACGGAATTTCCTTTATATACTGGTTAGATTCACTGTAATCTTTCCCGTTTATAAGTTGTACTATTTCTTACAATAGTATAACGTTGTTGTTGTAATTTATTTACAACGTAACTTATTGTTACATTTATCTAACACAGAATTCCAGCGTAGTGGAATTCTAATTAATAAACTTGTGCGACGAGTTTATTGTAGCGTGCTATCTGTTTTAGTACACTAGACAGATAACATTGACATAGGTGCCTACAAGGCAAACGAAAAGGGCATCACTGTCGTATGCGCAGGTGGAAACAGTGGGCCTGGAGCTAGAACAGTTTCGAACGAAGCACCCTGGATTTTAACTGTCGCTGCGAGCACTATGGATAGAAGTTTCAGAACCAACATAAAGCTTGATGATGGCGATGTTGTCTTAGGTGAGTCTCTTATCCAGCCTTCTGAGTTCAGCCCTATGCCTCTTCCTTTGTACAATGGTTCGTGCTCGAGCTTAGCGGATGTGAAGGGCAAGGTTATGGTTTGCCCATTGGAAATTGTAAAGAGGCCAACGTTGATATCTGCAGCTAAAGACGCTGGTGCGGCTGGGATGATAGTGGTTTGTCAAGAAAAGTACGGACACACAATACTTGCTAAAGAAGAGCTGATATTGCCTGGAGCTTTTGTAACATATGAAGATGGAATGAAAATCAAGGGTGCTTCCACGGTTTCTTTTAACTTCAATGGTACGGTGCTGGGTGTATCTCCTGCACCGATGGTTGCTTTCTTCTCATCCCGAGGCCCGAGCATTCAGTCTCCTGGAATTCTGAAACCCGATATCAGTGCACCTAGGGTTAACATTATTGCTGCATGGCACACTAGAGCCGATAAAGGGTCGCAAGTTCCTTTGAAGGTCGAGTCCGGTACGTCTATGGCAACCCCTCATGTCAGTGGTGTTGCTGCATTGATCAAGAGTGTGCATCCCGATTGGTCTCCTGCTGCCATCAAATCTGCTTTGATCACCTCCTCTGATTTTTTTGGTAAGGATGGAAAACGTATTAAGGATGAGAAATTCAATGATGCTCGCTTTTATGCTTCTGGTGCTGGTCATATGAATCCGACTAAGGCAATGAGTCAGGGACTTGTTTATGAAACTGAAGTCAAGGATTATGTTGCATATCTATGTCAATCGGTTGGAACTTCCGAAGCGTCGGCGCTTGTTGGGAAGAGAACTAGTTGTGCTGATGTTGCTAGCGTTAAGGATTCGGAATTGAATTATCCAACTATTACTGTTGGCTTATCATCTGGTGTTACTACAGTTAAAAGAACAGTTACTAATGTTGGTGACGCAAATGCTACGTATAAGGTCAAGGTTGATGTGCCCGAGGGTGTGACTGTGACTGTGAAGCCTGATACTTTGCAGTTTTCGAAGAAGAATGAGAAGATGACGTTCACTGTTTCAGTATCTGCTTCGGGTGCTGCGGAAGGGAATTTGATGTGGATTTCAGACAAAACGGTTGTGAGGAGTGCTTTGGTGGTTACAAATTAAGATGCATGGCTAATTCTCTAGCTTGCTAAGTGATTGTAGGCCTGGTTTAAGTTGATGTATCTAAAGCTTTCTCTTCTTTCATGTTGTTTTGTCATTTCTATTTTAATAAAATTTATTTGCTTCCTTTTTCTAGTAGGATGGTTAAGCAATATAAAAATTATGTCGTTAATGGATACGGGTTCCGATTTAACTCAGTGGATGATAGATTAAAAAAAATCAAAATTATGGTATTTTTGTGAATTTAAAAACTTCAAGTTATTTAAGTGTGAGAGATAACAATCCAACAACTAGTAAAGTTGAATGCTATGGTGTTCTAAAGAATGTTTATGAGCTTGACTATGGATTTCCTAGTGAATGCGATGATAAAGCTAGTAAAATAATTTTATTTGAGTGTGATAGGGTAAGCAAATTTGGAAAGAAAAAGATAAATATGGTTTCAACTTGGCTAATTTCAATCGAGTGGCACACTGTAATGATAGATTTACACTAGTATCATGTTAACCTGCTTTTGAGCCAAAGTAGATTTCAACTAAACGTAGAAGATCAAAAGCATGATGAGTACTTATGGAAACCCTAGCAGTCGCCCTCCTCCTCGTCTAAATTTTTGCGATCATTCTTCCTTCTCGTTCGAGTATTCTTTCGTTATAATCATCCTGATGTCCTCTCCTCCTCCTACTGATCAGGGATCCCTACATCCCGGTCCTTCTCCTACTTCCCCTACACATCCTCCGGGATTCGAACCACCAGGAAATGATGCCAACTGGATCCATGGTGATGATGGCTTCACACCAGTGTTATCCCGCAAGTGGAAAAGACAAATCAAAAGTGCCGCTAATAAAATTAGTATTCAAACCGAGAATAGATCCTTTCCTAATTATAGAGAATCTACAAAATCTAATTTAACATCAAACCAGTTTAGAACATCTAACCCTTCGGTTACGAATGTTCATGTTCCATCTCAGAATAAAAAAAACTGGATCTGTTAAATGGAACTTTTCGTCCACTTCAAGTAAAACGTGGAACGATGTAGTCAAAGGCAATAATATTCCTATTTCTGTTCCATTGAAATTCTATCAGCCCCGGGAAATTAATTCTTTGAAGTGTGCAAAAATGTCTACTGAAGTGATTTCGGATGCCAGAAAGCAATGGAGTAACGCCATAGTGATTTACGTAGTTGGCCCTAAACCGTATTATCCATATTTTAAGGACTGCATAATGAGAGTCTGAAAACCAGCAGAGGATTTCTCGATCTTTTCGATGGAAAATGGATTCTATGTGATTAAATTCAATAAAGAACAAGATTGTGTGAATGTTCTAGAAGGTGGACCCTACTACTATAATAAGAAACTGATGATGATCAAAAGATGGCATCCAGGAATGCAACTCAATAAAGAGCTACTTCATACTATCCCGATCTGGATTCGCCTACCAAATTTGCCACTTGACTTCTGGACGGAAGAGGGGATCAGTCGTATTGCTTCCGTAATTGGTTCCCCTATCAAACTTGACAAATTCACTGAAGGTATAATTAAGATTGCATACGCTAGGGTTTTAATAGAAATCGAAAACTCTTTTAAATTTCCTACTAAAATTCCTATACTAAATGAGAAAGATGAGATTATATGGCAAGAAGTTGTCTACGAATGGAAGCCTAGTACGTGTTCTAATTGCTCGAGTTTTGGTCACATGGAAAATCAATGTCAATTTAATAAAGTATGGGTTCAGAAAGCTAAACAAGACACCACAGATAACACTTCAGCCATGAATATAGATTCAAACGACCCTCTCCCAACTTATAATGTATCAAGTGAAGAAACAGTTAAGCAGAAAGCCATATTGATTATTGAATACGCTGATACACAAAATCAGCCTAAGGTAACAGATCAAATTCTCCATAATAATCCTCAATCAAAAGTCGTAATATCAGAGCCTAATCAAAGTGCTATGCTCAATGTACAAACAGTCCCGCCAACTAAATCTAGTTTGACTATTATTTCATCAGCAGATAATAACAAGATTGATAATCTGCAATCTCTAAACGACATTAACAATACAAATGTACACAATGAGTTTCAGTACACAGATTCAAATGATACTTCTTTAGCTGAAGATGCTGCTCAAATGACAACGGAACATTGTTCATACAAACAGCAAGATATGGCCAGCCCAGAGCCACTGTCTTTCGTCAAATCTAAAGCATCCCGCAAAACTAGACCAGAGGAAGCCCCTTTCGAATTCAAAGCTTCTTCGAACTCTGAAGTAATGGATAACCCTGCATGGGTAAATATGGTTAATCAACTGAAAGGTAAACAGAAAAAATCCAAGAAAGCTAAGACTTTGGAAAAAGCTACTTCCCCGGAAGAAAGTAGCAACCCGAATAATAATATTTAATGGAGTTCCTCTTCTGGAACATTAGAGGGATGAATGCCCTCTACAAACAAGTGGAAGTACTTAATATTCTTAACTTGAATAAGTATTCCCTTATTGGGATTCTTGAGAATAAGCTTTCTAATCATTCTATAGAAAGTTTTATAAATAAAATTGACAAAAAAGGGAATTATCCCACAACATTTCTGAAGAACAAAGAAGTCGCATCCTTATCTTTTGGGACTCACTGGTTTGTGTTGGGGATGCGGATTAAGGATCTTAAGGCAGAAATAACACTAGAGGGGGGTTGAATAGTGTTTTAAAGAATATATGAACTATATGACTAAATTAAAAAATTTCAACACAAATCTAAACAGAATTCTAACACAGAGTGATCACAGAACATATAACAAATGCAAATAGTAAAGTAAAGCAAGTAAAAGGAAAGAACACACCAGATTTTATACTGGTTCGGAATCCTCCTACATCCAGTCATGCACCAAGGCAATATCCTTGTACAGATTTTTATAAGCCAATATCCAAATTACAACCCTCAATTTCTAAGGCCTTGAGGAACCCTCCTATCTTCGAGTCTGGGGTAACTCTCTTGATTTACGGGACACAAGATCACCCTAATACTTTCTAATAACAATCCTTTTGAATGGATAGACTCTATGGACTTTTTGAATACAAATTAATCCTATAACTCTGAATAGCACTTTGATCTTTAGTAGAATGATGGAGAATCAAATAGAGAGAGTATCTAAATGATTTCCTATTGAGAATTTGGCAGAATGATGGCACGATCTTGAAAATATGAAGTTTTATGGATATGGAATGGTGGAGAAGAAAGAGTGAAGAAAAATAAAAAAGTAGTTATTAAAAAATTCGTTTTGGAAGCCTTTATATAGATGCTCAACAGTCATAACCATTGGCGAAAGGTTTTTGAACGAATGGACACTTCTTTTGAAATTTGAATTTTGAATCCAACTGTCACCATTCGACATGGGGTATCCCCATATGTCGACATCCCTCAGTTCAAAATTATAGAGATGTTATTTTGTAAAAGCATTTGAATTTAAAACAAGTTGAAACTTCTCTGAAGAAAAATAAAGTGTTTAAATATTTTGAGATAGAGAATGAATATAAAACATTATTTTAAATATATATATATATTATTGATATAGACCGTCAATTATATAAGTAATATTTAAAATCAGAATAAGTTTTGATGTTTTTTTAAAAATAGAAGTTTTTAAAATCGGAATGGAGGAATATTTCAAGGCTAAAACAAAGTTTGAAAACATTTTTGAAAACATGATTTTGAAAGCTAAAACATTTTGAAAAACAAATTTGAAAACATTTTGAAAAATCTATTCAAACTGAAATTGCAAGAACCTTCCTACAGAGCTCCTCCATAGGACTCGAGAACTTGTACAAAGTAGTTTAAATGATTTTGATTTTCGTGGGTTTGTAAGCCACTTGTCGTAGGTTTGTAAGCTACTTGTCGTGGGTTTGTAAGCCACTGGTTTCGATAGAAATTGGGTTCCATCCCAAAAGAAAATTGGAAGAAAGATGAGAGTGCTATTATGAAGTTTTAACAAAATACTAGACACTTATCTTGAAATCTTGATTCTCTAGAGTCTTGAATCTTGAATCTCTAATCTTCATCTTGATGCTTGAGTCTTTATACTGATCAGTCTTCGATAATACCTGCATATACTTCCTATATACATACATACATACATACATATATATATATCTATATGAAAATGTTAGTATATATTTTATAAAGTAAAGTATAATAACTATATAAGGTTGTTGTCATCAAAACATCATCAACTCAGTTCCTAACAATCTCCCCTTTTTTGATGATGACAACCTTTATTTATAAAATATTCTTACCATACCATAACTCCCCCTTATTCCATGACTCCCCCTTATACCAAGCACATATATTTTTATAACTTTTTCCCCCTTTGTCATCAACAAAAAGGAACAAAAGATTTACCTGTTCTAAAGTATATATAGAATAAAAGTGTAAAGTGAACGTGTAAGTGATCAAGTGTGTGTGCATATATATAAGTGTAACTTGACAATCAAATCAATATCATACATAGCAAACCAATCATGTATTATATACAAACCAAATCCAAATCAAACTTAAGCAAACAATCCAATCAAATCGTAATCAAATCTAAATCAAATCAAATCAAACAAACATACATACATAATGATCAGACATTCCTTGGGACTTCCATCCATCCATCTTCTCCAAAGATAGGATCAGTTTTGATAACATCCCAATTATCTTTATCGAGAGTAACTGGTAGATTTGCTTCGAGTTCGTCTTTGCTAAGGCTTGAGATCATCCAACGAAGTGCGTCGAAGTGTTTCTCTTGCTCTTTGATCATCTGCATTTGGCTTAATTCTAAGTGCCTTTGATTTCTAAGTATAAAAGAAAGAATATTCTTGAAAGAAGTAAGAGTTTCTTCAAGATTTTCACTTAAATTCTTAGTTGGAGAAGCCATAATTTAAGAAATAAGTTGAAGTATGAGAGGAGATGAATAGAAATGGAGGTAGAGAAGTTTTTCTGGAAGAAATAGGTATTTATAGGAGTTATTGACCGTTCAAAATGAATTGTCACTTGGTAGTTACAAGAATTTGAAGTTAGAAATTGTAACTACTTTTTGACTGTTATATGTCGACATGGGGGGATGGGGCATGTCGACATGGTCTAGACAGAATGACCAAGTTGAGTTATTTTTTATTTTTAAGTTTATTTTTTATACTAATGGACCTATATAAACTTAAAATAAATAACTATCAGAGATATATAAAGCTGGAAAACAGAGAATAAGATAGCAATACTTATATTAGTTAACATTACATAATCTTAACTAAAAAAGTAGAAAATACAAAGATAGATAAACGATAGCTAGAGAGATAATGGCTAGGATTAGTTTGATGAAGATGATGATGAAGACAAGCCAAGTTTCCTGCCTATCTTCCCAAAGAACTTGTCGATCTTGGTAGAGATTTTATCCATTTTCTTGCTAGTAGATCTCTTAAGAACCTTTTGGTTTTAGGCAAGTATCTTTTGGTTCTTGAGTATGGTTTTGTTGGATGGATTGGCGGGTGTATGTGGATACTCTATACTTTCCAAACATGTTTCTTCATCTTCCTCTTCTTCTTCAATTTCCATTCCTTCCCCTTCTTCTTCCTCTTCTTCTTCCTCTTCTTCCATCTCTTCATGAGCAAGTCTCTCTTCCTTTTCGGCAAGTGTTTCATATGGTTGAAACATAAGTGGGATTTTCATAAGAGAAATGTTCCCATGATTGAACACTTTTCTACTTACAAACTCTTCCTTTTTAACATCCACACCAAAATAATTGAAAATCCGAGTAAGGTAAATTCCATGATAAAGAGTGTTTTCTCCCATATTAAAATTTTTGGGTCTTAACTCATCCAAAATAGTTTGTGCCTAATTAATATCATATTTTCCAAAAATAGCGAAAAGAGCTTTACACACTTTTGAGGTGGGATTATTGTAGTTTCCCGACCTAAGAATAATTGTGTGTTGAATAAGAAGGTTGACAATTCTTGCTTTTGGGCGGAAAAAGCGATTCTTAAAATCCATGTGGTCATCGCTTTCAAAAATGTGATGAAAAGTCTCTCGATCGGTTTTATTGATTTGAAATTCCGAGAGATTCATACCGGTAGATTTGCAACCCAAAATAGTACCCAAAATATCGGAATCCAAAACAATAAGTGTTCCTTTAACACTACTCCAAATTTGATCTTCATTTCCATTATAAAATCCATGATTTAGGTTTGCATAAAACATTTTGACAAGGTTTGGATAACAAACGAATCATTTTGCTTGTTATCAATCAAGCTAAGAATGGAGTTTTCTTCAAAAAGTTGATCGATTTCATAAGAAGAAAAATCATCAAAAATGGCAAATTTTCCCGTATTGACTTTACCATAGTTTACATAGTTTTTGTAAGCTTTGATAGCCTCCGGGTCATTGCAAAGATCATTTTTGATGGATTTGGGCAGCCTCATAGTTGATGGGTTACTTGAGGAAGCCATTGATGAGTGTTTGAGAGGAGTAGAAGATAATGAAGAAAGTTTGAATTATGAGAATAAAGTAAAAAGAGATGATAAGAGAAGTATATTAAATAGATTCTCTAAAGTCATGTTCTCTGGTCAAGAGGTGTATTTTCAGAATTTAAGGTGGAGGGAAATTCAAAAGTTTGAATTCAAATTTTGAAATCAAATTTCTGAGAGGCATGTCGACATGAGGTATCATGGTATGTCGACATGTGCCTGTTGAATTTGAAAAGAGGTGTCTTTTTCTAAAATCTAATAAATTCCTAAAATCCTAAGAAAACTAATCTATATTCTATATCTATATTTAATTCCAGTAATAATATTAAATATAATAATATTAAAATATTTTAATATTTAAAATATTATTAAAATAATATTATTTTGAATTTAAAAATTCAAATTTCAAAGGGTGATTTTGAATTTAAAAATTCAAGAAATTGCAAACAAAATCAAATCAAGCAAGCATCCAATAAAATTAAAATAAATGTGTACCTATTTTTAGATCCAAACTTCGATCGTCTTCTGATTCGAGAATAGCCGTGAAGCACAGATTTGAATTATCAGTTTTCTTCTCGTCATCACTGGATGAATCTGAATCGTCAAGAGTTGCTGCATATGCCTTCTTTCTTTTCTTTGGTTGCTCGTTGTTTGGTTGAAATGTCTGTTTGTCTGGATATGGACAATCCATCTTGTAGTGCCCTGTTTTGTTGCAGTTATAGCATCTATCACAATTATTGTTGTTGTTGTAGTTCTCCGAAGTATTTCTGGAATTTATTTGATCATTTCTTTTAAAGTTATTCATCTTTCTACACTTCAGAAATTTCCTGAAATTTCTGGTCATGAAAGCAATTTCTTCATCACTCTCTTGTTCTGAATCTCCAGTTGTTGCTTTGAATGCAATCGATTTCTTTTCCGTTGTCTTAGATTCTTTTCTACCTTGTAGTTGAACTTCATAAGACATTAGATTACCGATTAACTCTTCGATCTTCATTTGACTAACATCATTTGCCTCTTCAATAGTAAGTGTCTTTTGATCCCATTCTGGAGTGAGTGAATTGAGTATTTTTCTGACTTGATCTTCTTCTGAGAAACCCTTTCCTAAAGCAATCAATGAGTGTACAATGTCTTGAAATCGACAATACATGTCGGAAATAGACTCATTTTCATGCATTTTAAACAATTGAAACTGGTTAGTTAATATGGAAATTTTAGTCTGTTTAACTTTGCTTGTTCCTTCATGAGTTACTTGCAAAGTTTTCCAGATTTCAAATGCAGACTTACAAACAGAGACTCTATTAAACTCATTCCTATCTAGTGAACAAAATAGTATATTCATAGCCTTAAAATTGTTTTGTGCAACTGTCTTTTGCTCAGTAGTCCACTGGGCAAAATTTGTAGCTGGTTTAACATATTCAATTTGTGTCATATTCCAAGTATCTAAACTTATGGATTGTAAATAAATTTTCATCCTACATGCCCAATATGCATAATTACTGCCATTAAAAAGTGGCGGTCTGACAGTAGACTGACCCTCTACAAATGAACTAGTGTTAGTGCTTGTGTTGACAGAAGTAGTGGTGACAGGAGTGACATTATTAGTGTGTTGTGCCATTAAAACTTTTCAAAATTTCAGATTATGAAAACAATGAAAACCAATGCTCTGATACCAATTGTTGGGGATGCGGATTAAGGATCTTAAGGCAGAAATAACACTAGAGGAGGGTGAATAGTGTTTTAAAGAATATATGAACTATATGACTAAATTAAAAAAATTCAACACAAATCTAAACAGAATTCTAACACAGAGTGATCACAGAACATATAACAAATGCAAATAGTAAAGTAAAGCAAGTAAAAGGAAAGAACACACCGGATTTTATACTGGTTCGGAATCCTCCTACATCCAGTCCTGCACCAAGGCAATATCCTTGTACAGATTTTTATAAGCCAATATCCAAATTACAACCCTCAATTTCTAAGGCCTTGAGGAACCCTCCTATCTCCGAGTCTGGGGTAAACTCTCTTGATTTACGGGACACAAGATCACCCTAATACTTTCTAATAACAATCCTTTTGAATGGATAGACTCTATGGACTTTTTGAATACAAATTAATCCTATAACTCTGAATAGCACTTTGATCTTTAGTAGAATGATGTAGAATCAAATAGAGAGAGTATCTAAATGATTTCCTTTGAGAATTTGGCAGAATGATGGCACAATCTTGAAAATATGAAGTTTTATGGATATGGAATGGTGGAGAAGAAAGAGTGAAGAAAAATAAGAAAGTAGTTATTAAAAAATTCGTTTTGGAAGCTTTTATATAGATGCTCAACAGTCATAACCATTGGCGAAAGGTTTTTGAACGAATGGACACTTCTTTTGAAATTTGAATTTTGAATCCAACTGTCACCATGTCGACATGGGGTATCCCCATATGTCGACATCCCTCAGTTCAAAATTGTAGAGATGTTGTTTTGTAAAAGCATTTGAATTTAAAACAAGTTGAAACTTCTCTGAAGCAAAATAAAGTGTTTAAACAATATTTTGAGATAGAGAATGAATATAAAACATTATTCTAAATATATATATATATATATATAATTGATATAGACCGTCAATTATATAAGTAATATTTAAAATCAGAATAAGTTTTGTTGTTTTTTTAAAAATAGAAGTTTTTAAAATCAGAATGGAGGAATATTTCAAGGCTAAAACAAAGTTTGAAAACATTTTTGAAAACATGATTTTGAAAGCTAAAACATTTTGAAAAACAGATTTAAAAACATTTTGAAAAATCTATTCAAACTGATTGCAAGAACCTTCCTAAAGAGCTCCTCCATAGGACTCGAGAACTTGTACAAAGTAGTTTAAATGATTTTGATTTTCGTGGGTTTGTAAGCCACTTGTCGTAGGTTTGTAAGCTACTTGTCGTGGGTTTGTAAGCCACTGGTTTCGATAGAAATTGGGTTCCATCCCAAAAGAAAATTGGAAGAAAGATGAGAGTGCTATTATGAAGTTTTAACAAAATACTATGAAACTTATCTTGAGATCTTGAAATCTTGATTCTCTAGAGTCTTGAATCTTGAATCTCTAATCTTCATCTTGATGCTTGAGTCTTTATACTGATCAGTCTTCGATAATACCTGCATATACTTCCTATATACATATATATATATATATATGAAAATGTTAGTATATATTTTATAAAGTAAAGTATAATAACTATATAAGGTTGTTGTCATCAAAACATCATCAACTCAGTTCCTAATAGTTTGGACCAATATTATAGTACATACCAGTGAGCAATTCATTACAGGTATGCTTTACAGTGCTAGTAGTGTCAACATAATGTGCACAGTTGTCTTCAACGAGGAGGAGAAGCGTAAATCACTATGGGATTATATAATAGCACAATCCAAATATGTCAACCTTCCGTGGCTAGTGCAGGAGATTTCAACTCTATTCTTTACAGCGGTGATAGAATGAACAATGGATCTTATAATTCTGTTGGAGAACATAATTTCATTGATTGCATCACCATATCAAAACTAGTGGAACCTGATTTCATAGGTAATTTTTTTACTTGGCGAGGAGGTAACTCATTTTCAGTACATAGTAAGATAGATCGTGTGTTTGTTAATTCTATTTGGCTTGATAAATTTGATAAATTTGGCATTTGTTTTGGTAACCATTCCCTGAGTGATCATACACCAATTTTAATTAACCTCCAAATGCAAAACATGAGAAAGAGAAAGATACCTTTCAAATATAAAAATTCTTGGCATGTCTATGATGTTTACCACCAAGCAATCCATAAGTCTCTAGTAACTTGCAACACTGGCAGTCCTCTTTACAAGCTGATCTGCAAACTGAAAGCAGTGAAAAATAAATTGAAGAAATGGTCAAGCAATATAACAAATGCGACGGTAAAGATTAATAGACTGAAAGATCAAAACAACAAAATATACAATCAATTAATCAACACTCCTCTTGATGAAAGTCTCTTGGAAACTTATTCTAATAATTATGATTGTCTACACAAGATGATGAGGAAAGCTGCTATAGACAATGAACAAAAAATGAAAATTAATTGGCTCACTAAAGGGGATAGACCTACGGAGTTCTTCTACAGTAAAATTTCTGACTGTAAGCCTAATAGAAGAATCAACTTTACTGTTAATAGTGAAGGAAAGTGGGTCTCAACATCAGAAACTATAGCAGAAGAAGCAATTTGCTATTTCTCAGAATTATTTCATTCCCACAAGCCTTTAATCAATTTCCTAACATTACTTGTAAGAAAATCTTAACAGAGAATGCTAGAATCAGTTTATGTAGACCTTTTCAGATGGAAGAAATCAAAGAGGCAGTCTTTCAGATTAATGAAAATAGCTCTCCCGGTCCAGATGGTTTCAACTCTAAATTTTATAAAGTTCATTGGGATAGCATTAAAATGGATATCTGGGAAGCTATGAATGGTATTCTACAATCTGGTAAAATCATCAAAGAAATTAATTATACTTTCATATGTCTAATTCCTAAAAACCCAAATGCTACTACCATGTCCGACTTTCGACCTATCTCTTTATGTAATGTTACTTACAAAATTCTAGCCAATCTTCTTTGCAATCGAATGAAAGTATACATGAATGATTTAATATCATACAATCAAAATGCTTTCATTCCAAATAGATCAATCTCAAAAAATTCTCTTCTAGCTTATGAGATGGTCAGAAGTTTTAACAGGAAAAATTCAAATAATGTTTGTACGAAAATTGATTTACATAAGGCTTATGACAAAATCAATAGAGAATTTATTCATCATATGTTGATTTTCATGGGATTCCCACTTTCCTTTGCCAACCTCATATATGAGTGTATATCCACTCCATCGTTTTCTATTTTAATAGATGGTTCCCCTTATGGTCTTATAAATAGCTCGAGAGGACTCAGACAAGGGGACCCACAATCCCCATATTTATTTGCTATTGCTATGGAATTCCTGTCTCTGAATTGGAGCTTGAATTCCTTAAAGGAAATCTTAGCCCTATTTATCAAGTGGAGCCCATTATTACTCATTTATTATATGCTGATGATATTCTTATTCTGGCGAAAGCTACTACTAATAATGCAGAAACCATCCACCATGTATTGCAGTGCATGACAAATCTCACAGGCCTTGAATTAAACTCAGGAAAAAGCAGCTTATTTTTCAGTAAAGGGGCAAAGCGTAAGCAAAATATAGTGGACATAATTAAAATCAAACCAGATAACCTGCCAATCAAATATCTAGGAATTCCTCTTTCAAATAATGCTTTGAAAGCTAGAGACTTTGGTTTTCTCATTGACAAAATCAACAAAAAATTCAGAAACTGGCATAACAGGTTTCTCAATATTAGTGGTAGGGTAGAACTCATAAAAACTGTTATTCACCCTATGTTACATTTCTGGTTACAAATTGCTCAAATCCCTGCATCTATTATCCAAAAATCAATTCCCTGTGTGCAAATTTCTTGTGGAAATCAAAATCTCACAAAATGTGTTGGGAAGAGGTATGCAAAACCAAAAGTGAAGGGGGTCTGGGAATCAGGAAAATTGAAGACATAGCAAAATCTATTGCTGCAAAGTTGTTATGGAATTATATTAATGGAGACTCTTTATGGGCACAATGGATGCATAACAAATATGGCAACAAAGGAAATTTCTGGGTAGCCAGAATGGATAACAATGCATCACACACCTGGAAGACCATATTGCGTGCTAGACAATGGTGCAAGGGGCATATAGACAGAAAAATTGTTAATGGTGCAAACACTGACATATGGTTTGACCCTTGGATTCAGGGTTCCAACCTAATTGACACTTATGGGTGGAACACCATGAGAACTATGGATGGTTGCTACAAAATAGTTTCAAGGCTTATAGCTAATTATAGATGGAAACGAAGACTCAATTTCATCCCTATGAACTCACATGCAGAGGTTAGAATAATTTTCATTCATCAAGACATGAAACATGATTTTTGGTGGTGGCTGCCTAACAATCAAGGCCAGTTTTCTTTAAAATCTGCATGGAGCATATTTAGAACCAGACATAACGAATTCGACTGGTCCACTGTTGTATGGGACAAGAGTTGTGCCCCTAAAATGTCTACATGTGCTATGCTGGCCATAAGAGACAAGTTGCAGACAAAGTACAGAATCAGTAAGTGGTCCCCTAATATAGATCAAAAATGTGTGCTTTGTGCTAATCAAATTGAAGATAAAAATCATCTGTTTTTTCAATGCACCTACTCGAGGCATGTTCTGGATGCTCTTATGCCTAAGCTTAACATAAAGCTAGATATGAACTACGACATCAATTCCTTACTAAATTCGATTTTACAAGCTCAGGAAAAAATTAAATCGCCGATAAAAAGCATTCTAAGTATCTTCTTTACTACTGTCATATGGAATATCTGGGGTGAACGTAATAACCGTGTTTTTAAAGGACTTGAACAACCCTTCAGATTAAGAACCAACCAAATAATTATCGAAAGCAAACATCTTTTCCAACTAAGATTTCAAGATCATATATTAAACGAAGAGGAAAAACTTATCATTTAGAAGCTCGATCCAGAAATTGGGCTCCAAGATTGTTTTCGCCCTCCCTGATTCCATCCTGCTGCTGGCTAATCATCTGCATCTAGTTCTTTTAGATGCATATTGTTATCTTCCTCCGGAACTGTCAGTAGCCCATTCGATTTAGATCTGAATGCAGAAGCTTTTGGGACTTTTCTTTTCTCTCCTCATTTTGGCCGAGAGGAGGAATTAGTCGTCTTTCTTTTTTTTCTTTTGGTCCGATGTTTTATGTTATAGTAACATGTAGTGGTACTTGGTTTTTTTTTGTGGTTTTCTAGTGCAAGCTTTTCGTACGGATGGTTTTGAGTGTCCATTAACTCGTTTTTACTCCTCCATCTGTTTGACAGCATCGCACAGAATTTGTTTTGTTGTACTGTTAATATACGGAAATGATATGTACTCTTTTTCCTTCTCCAATGCACCCATTTAGGTTAGGGGGGTTGAAAGGTTTTAATGAGGCATATCATGAAAGTATATACTATCTTGTTAATAAAGTACCTTTTTTCCAAAAAAAAAAAGCAGGATGAAACGATTCACAAACTTGAAAACACGATCAAAAGAACTGGAGAACTGAACTCTAGAAGTTGGAGTGGAAAATTGGCTAAGGAAACAAGTTGGCCCGAGTTGTTTGGGTCAACACTAACCTAGTCCTCCCCTTCTTTTAGCTTCTCGAACACCGTACAGCTTCTATGCTACTCCATTAACTCATGATCATGTGATTTTCTAACGATTTGGACAAGAAATCCCAAGGACTATCGAGAAGAAAGAAAAAGAAGCTATCAGAAAGATCACTAGAATCAACTCAAAGTTGGTGGAAAAGGACTTAAAACAACTCAAGAAAGAGATAGAAAAGCTAGCGAATGAACCAAGTTAAATTTCGAAAAGTAAAAATAATTTGGCATTGAGTTATTTGACTTTGTATCAAATTATTCCATTGCCTCGTGGTCTTCTGTTTCACTTGTGTAACTTCGAGCCACCTTCTGGATTTCAGTGCAAGTGGGCTTCTATACCTATATGCATGTTTCTCTATAAATACCAGCCTACCTGTAATCAAAAATGGATCTTCTCCAATTCTCTATCTTTTGGATCTAGAACTCCTTATTCACTCCTATCCTCTACCTTAAAAGCATCATAGGAAAACCATTGTAAATCTAACACCCACTAGGGGACAAATCTGATAGAATTAGTTGTAATCTAAAGAGAGGGCAACTAATAAAAGAAATTAAAGTAGATGTAGGCCGGAGATTACGCCGAACCGCTATAAAAATTATTGTGTGTTCTTGTCATTCTTCTTTCTTTTGCTTTGATTTTGATTGAACTGGTGCTTTCATCCGATATTTGGGTGTTGATTCATTTTCTAGGTTAACATATCACAAGCTATTCAAGCATTTATGTTCTTGATCCAAAGTGAGAAAGGAGTGTTGTTGTTAAATAAACCAAGAGAATTCTGCGATTTAATTGAAGATGGCGAGGGAATTGATATAAATGATTATTATGCCATAGGAACCTTGACGATCCTAATTTACACAATGAGGGACCATAAATAAGGAACGATGTTCATGGTGTGTATGTCAATAAGATATTACCCTTGCCTATGACAAATGATTCCATGGTTGAAGAGTGTGACACAAATGTGATGAAAATCTGAATGAGAACATAAGTGAAGATGAACTAATATGCTAACCAATTGTATATTCGAGCAAAAAACAAAATTTGTTTTACTTGGTAACAAAATATTGTGATATTAATTTTTACTTGGAGAACATTTTTTTCATGCAAATAAATTTTGTACCTAGTATTAATCTTGTTAAATAAAATTCATCCGTGAATTTCGCAAATGATTTTTTTATAGTTTAATTTAGGGTTTAATTTTAAAACTATGATCTTGCAATTGCAATCTAACAACTCCATAATTATTAGATACATAATATACATTTCCTCACATGCATATATTGAATATATGTGGAATTTAATTGTTCCACAAATCAACTACATATGTTAAAAATATATTTAAGTTGATATTTTAATGTATTGCATTTGACTAAGGAAATGAATGCAAATAATATATCTCTAGTCAAGTAACAAAAATAACAATTTAAAGTTAAGCCTTTTTGTTTAATAATTATAACAATCTCTATTTTTTCATAAATGGTTATACATACTTGTTCACTTTTAGGTTCCAGGAAAAGAAAAGGGTGTGGCTTCAATAAAGAAAAATGGGGTAAATTAAGCAAGGAGTGTATTGAGTTTAAGGATAATGGATCATATTGTTGAAAAAGATGCGCAATTGTGAAGACCACTGCTTTTAAAAAAAATTGCAATAACTGCACAATTCTATACACTTTTATATCAATATACTGTAAGTAATAAATTATAAGTTACAATAATTATATTCATAAATATTATGATAAATTCAAAGTAAAATGTGATTAACAATGTTTATGCCATTAAAATTATATAATAACTTAAATACATGCTAGATATATTATAATACCTGCATAACGTTGCATTCATTGACAGTAATTATAGAATTTTTACGATGGAAGTTCTAAATCTAGCTAGATAATTTTTATATAGGAAAAAATAATTATTGATTTTTGTATATCTTTATTATCTTAGTATATAGTGTTAGAAAATTTTATTTATAGAAACACTACTCATTCTACCCGCACTTATTCTAGGGGAGAGGGAGTTGCAAAATAAGTAATGTTTCTGTAAAGAAAATTTTCTAAACTTATATACATGCTCATAATTGTTTCTATATACAATATACTGCAATTTATTGATTAAAACTAAATATTAAGATCATATAGTAATTTACATACATGTTAGATATATTATATCTTGCATTCAATGATGATAGCATTTTGTAGGTATCAGTTTGTAGTTATCAGTAGTAGTTTTTAGGTATCAGTTTTAGCTCGGTAGCAGTTTTGTTGTCCTTTTGAATAATTTTTGAAAATTTTTGTCCTTGTGAATAATTTTTAGAAGAATGTTTGTCCTTGTGGTAAAAATATTGAGGTTGTGTCCTTGAGGCAAAAAATATACAAATCTTTGTCCTTTAAAATAATTCCCCCTATTTTAAATTTAGGTATATATAGCATGTAAATTCAAGTGGTGTATCTATAAGTTACAACATTTATACTCGTCTATATCTACACATTAAGTTAAGATTATATAGTAAAATATATATAATAGAAGGTAGGTTAAATATTGGTACACTTTATTATGGTAGAATGAATAATGTTTCCATAAAACATTTTTCTATATTTTCTTCCTTTAAACAAAATTTGCTAAAGTTTGGTACATTTTTGGTTTCTTTAACTGACAGAATAATAAATATTTTTATTTCATGAATTTTATGACTTTCAAACTATTTAATATCTTATTATCTTGTTTAGTTAATTTTTTCGGAATATAAGTAAGTAAATGCACCATTTATTTTCTTAAAACAAATTAGCATTCTTTTTTAGGCATACATACATACTGCATATTAAGGTTGTATAGTAACTTATATACATGCTAATTATACTATACCTATGTAATATTATATTCAATGACAGTAATTATGGAACTTTTACCATAGTAATTCTAAATCTTGGTAGAATAGATATTGTTTCTGTGAAGCATATTTTGTGAAAACAATAATTTCCTTACCAGATTTTCAAATTTTTTGTGTGGCCAAATAATAAATAGTTGTTATAAGAATTATTGGTTTTCTATTTATAACGACTGAATAAGAGGTTTTTTAATTAAGACGTGTAATTAAGGAATTGCATTACTTATTTTCTACTTTTAAGGACCCTATTGAACGACACCAAAAAGATATTCCCCATATATCAAATCTTTTTCAATTAATTTTTTGGAATAGAAAATAAGTAATTACAATATTTTTTTAAATATATAAGCATCATTTTTATTCAGTGTAGAAATTTAGGAATCACACGCTTGCAATCAAGTGGTGATTAAGGCATTATTTTAAATCAATTTTTTTAAAAGTTTAGGTATATTTAGTATGTTAATTTAACCAATTTCTTCGTAAGTTACAAAATTAATGCTCATAAATTGTTGAATATACTGTGATTTATAGATGAATACTATATATCAAGGTTATATAGTAACTCATATACATGCTAAATATACTATATCTACAAAATATTATATTCAATGACAGTAATTATGGAACTTTTATAATAGTAATACTTAATCTTGCTATATTTTTAGTATGGCAGAATATATATTGCTTCTGTAAATCATTTTTTGCAAATGATTTTTTTTTCTTTTCTTGCCATATTTTCTAATTTTTTGTATAATTTCATGTTGGCCGAATAATAAATGGCCCCTACAGTTGATAGAATAATTGGTTTCCTATTTATAATGACTGAATAAATAGTTTCTTTAATTGAGGCATGTAATTAAGAAATTACATTATTTATTTTTTATATTTAAGGACACTATTGAATGACGCCAAGATGATATTCCTCATATGCATCAAATACGGCACACATTACTGAAAAGACAATCTAAAAAGTTAAAAACAACATAGTTGAGTTAAAAAGGAAGTATTGCACTCTAAAAATAGGCTCGCCATCTCGTTTCATTGTGGATATGATCGTGTAGATTGTGAACAATAGAGAGCAACGGTGAATTATTGAGGTAATAATCTGAAAAATAAAGTAACTTTCTTTCTTATCGTCTATACACTTTGCAATTTATATAAATCTTAGGAACCTTTATTTATATGCACATTTTTTTTAGTTAATCCATAGAGGACAATGACTTATATTTTTTATTCTTTAATGAAAGTTAAGGTTGAAAACAATACTGAAAGTCGCATGCTTTTGATAAGAAATATGTGATCAATATATAACAGCACTTTTAAGACTGCTGGGAATGCCATAGCGGCCCATCAAAAAAACCACCATCTAATAAGTACATAAGTTGATATAGTAGATAATGTCCTGGGTATAATATATATATATATATATATATATATATATATATATATATATATATAATGTAGTTGGAATAGTTACATTAATTACATTTGGTAGCATATTAGAGGGTACGGTCAAAACCGATAAGGAATATTCGCATAATGGATTTTCTATGTAGATCTCTTAGGTCAAGCCAAACTCAATCTCCAAGCACATCCTTTTTTATTAGTATGGATTAGGTCAAGCCAATACTTTTTTGTTTAATTAATCTTTTAGTAATGAAATCCTCTTTTATTAGCAAAACTTCTTATATCTATTCACTTATAAATCTCTACTATTTGTTTGTACTCTTTCAATACTTTAAAAAGTATTTATATACTTATCTCAAATGGTATAATTATATTCACTAATCATTAACAAGATTCTTACTTTGAATCTTTGCTTTTTCTTTCTTTTTCAAAAGATTTCTTACTTGTTATTTCCTTCAAAATATCCATTTTAACGATCTAAATAATTTCTTAAATTCATTCAAAAGGTTTAAGACTAATATTACCTAAACATTGTCACTATAAACCCAAAACCATTTTACTTATACTTATGTTTAAAACATTCTTTTAAAGATCTATTTACATTCATAAATATAATAAAAAAAGGTTAAAGAATATTGTTATTATCACATTGTCACAACAAACCCAAAACCAATCCTGTAACAACCCGCCTTTTTGGACATTTTAAGTTGACAACAAACCACACAATTCTAACTTAAACTATTCAAAAGATGGATTATTAATGGGATTATTCAAATGAAATAAGATTCAAAAGAACAAAATAAAGAATCTTACAACAGAAGGATAAAGTATAATACACAAAATAAATACATAAATAGTTCATGAAGCTATTTTTCAACAAAATCATAATTTACATTTTTTTCAGGTAGAATAGACAATTGCTATAATAGTAGTAGATATGGTCCTCGACTCCGTCTTCGTCTTCAGAAATAAGTATCTTTGCTAAACTGAAATACTCGGTCTAACCGAACGGAAAGTAAAACAAAAACACTCGAGTTAGGACTAACATTCTTATGTAAGTAAGTCAACTCAAGTGAAATGTACATATAACTCAATAAGTAAAATGCTTAGGTTTAAATGAACATCATTTTCACATTATAAATCAATTCAGTTCAAATATTGACTTTCATGTTTGTTTCCAATCGGTTCATTATTAAATTCAACTTCATATTTCAATTTTTCACTTAAAGCTATTAAGTTAAAATCAAACAACAAGTTTAAATCTAAAATCCAATAAAAAATTTCATTAAATCAATTAAATTTCAATTTCATAATTTCAAGTTCAAACATAAATTTAAACTTACAATATTCCAATTTTATTTCTAAATCGATTTATTTAAACTCAAAGTGGTTTTATATCGGGTATATATCATTTCAACCCAAAGCGATTTTGCTAACTATCAAGGAACTTGGAGTGTGAGAACAATAATAACATAAATAACATAACATGTCAATGACCAACATGCATGCATAATTAACAATTTAATATATACACATGCATAACTAACATATCACATGTGTCACATATCATAAACAACATAAGTGAATTTTTTAAATTCTAGCATGTCAGACACTAACATAATATATAGATATATAACATGAAATATATACCAGGAACTTGTTAGGTGATTTACAATAAAATAACATAGCATATCATTTTTCCCAAACATACACTACAAGAAAAAACACTTTCCACAGCAGCTATTCTCAGTGTCTGTCCCATAAATGCGGTGGACCAAAATCTGGAGGGAATTTTTTTACGTGTCAACGCTGAGAAAACCTAAATAATATAACTTCGTGCCTCATTTTCACTTCGCCTTTTACGTTTATCGGCCTTTCATCTCGTTAACACCTCCATCACCTAATCAAACCTCTCTTCCCATCACCGAAATCCGTCTTCATCACTGCCGCTTCATCGTTCAAACGTCTCCTTTCACCATTATTTCGATTTCGAATCCAAATCATCACCGCTAGCTGCTCTCTATACAGGTACTTATTTTCAACTGTTGGTCGATTTTATTTAGGTTTAAAATGGGTTCTTCAATTAGTTTAATCATTCATCAGTTTTGATTTTGTTAGTTCAGTACGTGTTTCTTCGATTGCCCTAAATCAAAATTTATTGAATCGATTTTGTTACTAAATTGATGTTAACGAGTTTATTACTACTGCTGTATGTTAATAAGTTTATTAAGATTGTTGCATGCTTTTGCCTGATTTTCATTAAATCTTCTTGTCATTACATAGGCAGCATAGAATTCATTGGTATATTTCTTCCTAAATAAAAGCAGTTTGATTGCAAGAACTATGAACATTCAGTAGTACTTTCATCCTGTTGCAAATGACATTGAAGTATTTTGTGTAAAACCTTGCAACAGGATATAGGTCTAAATTCATAAATTGAACTCACATTAGAGGATTTAGGCTCTAAAGTGATATGTGGTTGTAGTGGCGGGTTTGCTTTGGTTCAGGGTTGTTTTGAGTGCGTTCATGCAGTTTGGGGAAGGTGGTATGGAGGTGCGGAAGGTTGTAGGAGGAGATGTAGATGTATGGAAACGGTGACTTGGATGGAGAAACTGTGGTGTTATGTATGTAGTGATGCTTGGCAGAATTGAAGAGGTTTGGTGCTCTGGAGTATTGCTGGAGGTCAGTGATGGACAGCAAGAGGGTAATGTATGGAGTGTTGTGACATTAGATGATGTAGTGGTGAAGCACTGGTGAATGGTAAATGATGTCGGTAATGTAGTTGAGATGGTGAAGGAAGAGGAATGGCTGTGGTATAGAGGTGCTTTGCAAGTTGTTAATGTTTAGAGTTGGTGAACTGATAGGTGATCGCATGCATGAGCAGGCTAACGTGCAGCAGAGAATGCCAGAGGTAGGATTGTGATGGAGCAAGCAACAGTTGTGGTTGGTTGTATGCTGGCACAATGATGACTGTGTTTAAGGTGACAGTGATGTATTGGTTGCTACTGGAGGATAGTGTTTGTTTGGGTTAGTTAGAAGGCAGAGCAAAGAGAAGTTGTAATGCTGGATGAGGTTTCCATTTTTCAAAATGTCGGTTTCAAAACTGTAGCATGCTAAGCCAAGGAACTGCCTCACATAAAAAATGAAGCATGCCTCAGTTTGTTTCAGTCAGATACAAACTGGCAATGTGCAATGTCTCTGGTACAAACTGAGGCAGACCTTAACTTGATATAAGTACAGACTGAGGTAATGCCTCAGTTTGTTTCTAATTATAAGCTTAGGCGATGAATGCCTCAGTTATAAACTGAGGCGATGAATTCCTCGGTTTATATATAGAACTCTATAATGTAAACTATTTACAAAATTTGTATAATGCAAACTAATTTCCAAAACCTGAATAATGCAGTCGCTGTTCTCTTCCACATGATTCAACGACTAAATAAAAAATTCATTCAACATAATGAATATTGTTCTTCTGAATTAACCCAACTCTCTGTGTCATATAAACAAAATGAAGCACAGATATATATAATAATTATATAAGAAATAAAAACGATACTAGCAAACTAACTTGGTCTTCTAGCAGTGGATGGTGTAGTCTGTAAGCACGGTTTGTAGATTAAACGAGAATGTCTACAACGATTCCATCTATTTTAGATAACCATTTGTGATTCAATCCCTAACAAAAACAAAGCATGTTAATAACAAAAGTAATCTAAATATTTTTGAAATTAAATGATTCTTTCATTATGCTGAATGCTTTTACACCATGTGAACTATAACGTACTGTCTGTTTTTGCATTATGATGATTTTATTTCATTACCTGTGTAGAATAGCATTCAGTAGAATCTATGGGTTGGCGATTTGGGTTTGAGAGGAGGAAGGCGACAGTAAGAAGGCGATGTGGTTGGGTTCGCAGCGTTTATAATTGAAGGCAATATGGGTTTGGTGATTTGAGAATGGTCACAGGCGATAGGGTTGCGAGCGGGATTGGTCGTTCGAGGTTGGCGATGATCGTGTGGAGTGAAACCAATTTCGAGTCTAATTTGAATTATTTTCTATACGTCTCAAGAAGAAACTCATAATGAGTATTCACATTTAAACAAGCTAACTAAAATGCCCAGATTCTCTTCTAGCATTCATTACTTGTTTAAATAGTCTAATTTCTAATTACTATTTTTCATTTAGATACTTGATTGCTTCCATATTATATATGATGATGGAGAAAGACTGGTTGCGTTTACACAGGTAATCATATAAAAGTAAATTTACATATAAGTTTAGACTTAACATGTTTTGAAAATGAAAACTAACATTCTTGTTGCTTTCAATTTTAAACATAGAACCAGTAAAGAGCATGAAAAAGGAGCTCAAAATTTTGTACGTATTGCGAAGAAAAAGTTAGGGGATGTAGAGAAAATTTTGTGTCCTTGTTTAGATTGTCGAAATCAGTGAAACCGTCATTGAGCATTTAATTATAAAGGGAATGGATCCTAAGTACAAAGATGGTAGGTGGTATAATCATGGCGAGCAAGTAGATGTTGAAAATAATAATAAAAAGAGTGAGGCGTACGACTTACTCAAAGCAATTCACTATGAAGATGAAGACTACTTTAATCATAATTTTTTTGATGATGATAAAGATAAGGACGATGCACAGAGACGACATGATGATTTACTTAAGAACTTGGAAGATGCAGAAACCCCATTATATCCTGGTTGCATAGATCATACAAAGTTATCTGCCATCACTATTTTGTATAACCTTAAATGCGAAACTGGATTATCCGATTCTGGTTTTGATAAGCTTCTTAATGTGCAACAACTGTTTTTGCCAAAGAATAATGTACTTCCAAGACTTTATATGAAGTAAAGAAATTCCTCAAACTATTTGATACGGGGTTCGAAAAGATTCATGCATGTGAGAATGATTGTTGTCTTTTTCGTAAAGAGTATAAAAATTTGAATAACTGTCCAAAATGTGGTTCCTCAAGATGGAAAATGAATCAGGATACAAATGAGATTATGCAGGGTATCCCGGTTAAGGTGTTGAGATATTTTCCAATAATTCCAAGATTCAGAAGAATGTTCAGATCTGAAAAGATGGCAGAAGCATTAAGGTGGCATTTCAATAATAAAAGCAGTGATGGAAAGATGCGACATCCCGTAGATTCTGTAACATGGAGCACAATTGATGAAAATTGGAAATCATTTTCAGCCGATCCACGTAGTCTCAGATTTGGTCTTGCTACAGATGGGTTTAACCCATTTTCCATGTTGAGTTCCAAATATAGTTATTGGCCAGTAATGCTTGTGACATATAATTTGTCGCCTATGTTGTGCATGAAGAAGGAAAATATTATGCTAACACTTCTAATTCCAGGTCCAAAGCAACCGGGGAATGATATTGATGTATATATGGCGCCATTAGTAGAGGATTTGCATTACTTGTGGAGTAGTGGAGTTGAGACGTACGATGCATTTAGTAAGACACTTTTTAATATGAGAGCTATTTTATTATGGACGATAAATGAATTTCCAGCTTATGGTAATCTTGTTGGATGTTGTGTAAAGGGTAAAAAGGGTTGTCCATTACGTGGTGTCAATACTCATCATCGATGGTTGAAATATAGTCGAAAGAATGTTTATATGGGTCATAGAAGATTTTTGCCTATTTCACATCCGTTGAGGAAAAAAAAAGCTTGGTTTGATAACACTATAGAGGATGGAAAGATGCCTAGAATTCTAACAGGTAAAAACATCGCTCTTATTTTGAAGGACTTTCCAAATGATTTTGGAAAAGAGCAGATTAAGGGAAAAAGTAAGAAAAGGAAGATCGATGACAGTAGTGAGGATGAAGATAATGAAGATGATAATTCTGTAAAAAAGGAGCTATCAAGGTGGAAAAAAAGGTCAATTTTTTTTGACTTGCCATATTGGGAGGTTAGTATTCAAATCTCATTTTTATTTATTAATCTAAAAAAGGAATATATAGAAAATTTAAATGCTAATTTTTTTTCGTAGGAACTTCCATTGCGTCATAATTTGGACGTAATGCATGTTGAGAAAAATGTTTGTGAAAGCACACTAAGTACAATGTTGCATGATAACAAATCAAAAGATGGGATTAATTGTAGACATGATTTAGAGGATTGGGGTATTCGGCATGGTCTTTATGCACAACCTCATGGAACCAAAACATATCTTCCACCAGCTCCGTATACATTATCAAAATTGGAGAAAAAAATATTTTGCAAAAGGTTGTATGATTTCAAAGGCCCCGTTGGTTATTGTTCAAATTTCAAAAAATGCGTGTCGTTGGTGGATTGTAAAATCAGTGGTTTGAAGTCTCATGATTATCATGTTTTAATGCAACAATTATTATCGGTTGCAGTAAGAGGTTTATTGCCAACCACACCCCGAAATGCAATAATTCGTCTATGTTCATTTTTCAATAAAATATGTCAACGTGTTCTTGATAGGGAGAAGTTGCAACAACTTGATGATGATATCGTTAAAATATTGTGTGAACTTGAAAGATATTTTCCACCCTCATTTTTCGATATTATGATACACTTGACAATTCATCTTGGAAGAGAAGCACGATTGTGCGGACCAGTTCATTTTCGTTGGATGTATCCTTTTGAAAGGTATATGAAAACACTCAAAGACTACGTAAGAAATTATGCACGACCTGAGGGGTGCATTGCAGAATCATATCTTGCCGAAGAATGCATGAGATTTTTTAGTGAATTTTTGAGCAAGTCGGTAGATATTTAAAAAAAAGATCGAAATGAAGATTATGAAGATAACGCAATACTTGAAGGGCGTCCAATTTCAATGTCCAAATCAATTACATTGTCTTCCAATGAGAAAGAAATTGCTCATTTAGCTGTGTTAATGAATATGGCTATGGTGGAACCATTTTTAGAGTGAGTATATGTTATGTCCCACTTTCATTGATTTGATGTGCTTGTATTGGCAACTATAATTTAACATCACTTTTATCGTACTAGTTTGCATTTGGAGGAGTTGCAAAATTCAAACAAGCGCTTAGAAAAAAATGCGACCTTACTGTGGAAAACCCATAGAGATAGCTTCGCTGATTGGATTAAAAGGAAGGTTTGTTAAAGAATTTCAATATTTTCATATATGAATTAATGAAATTACTTTTAAAATATGTTTGAATATTTTTTTAGATACCTATTGACTCAAAGGATCATGATAAAATATTAAAATGGATTGCATATGGTCCTAAAAAGACGGCATTCTCCTGCAAAGGATATATTATTAATGGACAACAATTTCATACAAAAGATGTTGATAGAGAAACCTAGAATAGCGGAGTAACTTATGACGCGACTACCATGTGTAGAGCAAGTGCAAAAGAAATTTCTCAAGTGGTTGATGTGGTTACGTACTATGGGATACTGACTGAAATAATTTTACCAGATTATAATGTTTTTTATATTCCTGTTTTTAAGTGTCATTGGGCGAACATAGGAAACGGGATAAAAGTGGAAGATGGATTCACTCTTGTTAATTTACATCAAAGTCAGGTCTCATTTTCAAAAGATCCTTATATCCTCGCATCTCAAGCGAAAAAAGTCTTTTATTCAAGAGAAAATGATTCTTCTAATTGGTAGGTTGTAATGAAAGCACCGCCAAGAGGTTTTCATAAATTAGAGATAGATGATTTTGTTGAAGAAGCTAACTATGTTGCGAGCAGCCCTGAAGAAAACGATATGGATGCAGATGATTTAGTTGAGAATGTTAGTTATGTCAGGGAGGATTGCGAAGGCATACTTGAGTAGTTTTGATGTCTTGTTTTCTTATGAGAAGTTTAAGTTAGATTTGAAGTCTTATTAAATGTTGAAATCTGAAATTTTGGTTTGAACTTTGATGTATGTATATGTATATGGAGATTTACATATGGTTTATTGATATTTTAGAACTGTTATCGGTTCTGTCATGATTTGGTTTTGGAATGCTGACATTATATGTGTGTGTGTTTTAGTATTTGCGTCTGTTTTTCTCTACTTGATAATGTTGTTCCACAAGTTTATGATGTATGCTTTTTAGTGCAGTAGCTCGTATTTTGTCATTTTACCGTAATTTTGTTATGATGCTACTGACCATGTTCAAAATCGCATGTAAGCAGTTGAATTCGAAACTTGGTTGTCTTCTTCTCGAAATTTCTAATAAAAGAATGAGAATGCATTTTCCGTAAGTAGTCAGTAGTGTAAACGTTGAAAAAAGAACACAATGATTGTTTGATTAGTTTTATTTCACTACATTCTCATAAACAATATTATTTTTAATTATATAATAATCTTAATTAAATAAAATGTCAATTTTAACTGATGTAATTTTACATTAACATTAATTAAAAGGAATCAAAATTTCAATCACACAATCATTCTATCATAAATGGAAGCTGCATAAAAACTTGCACAAACATTAAGCTATCATTCTATCATATATATTTTCATATGCATGGCTTTATATTTAAGAAAGTTGCCTGAAAACAATTACTTCTTATCAGTACCACCTCTAAGAGACTGCCAAAAAACAGGCCAGTTCTTTCTAGCCTCATTCCACCTCTAACTATGCAAACTGCACATGGCATACGCTAGTAATTTTGTGACAGTACATAGCATTTTCAGTCTCATCACAGCAATATGTACCTTTTCTGACAATTAATTCCAAGAAAAAAATTAAAGACAGGGAGGGGGAAAAAATAATTTCTAAATTATATTCATATGTTGATATGTTATACTTACAGAAAATGGTTAGAAGTGCGAAAAAGACAATGGATAAGAGGATTACGCGCAATCAAAAAAGACTCGAACAATCCACATATGCATTCGATGGGTCTAATGCAATAGGAGAGCATATTGAGCCACCTTTGGAAAACAATGATGTTGGGAATGCAAACAACTCAATCGCAGACACTGCTATGCAAGTCGATGGAAATCCTGAAACAGCAATGGAAATCGATCGAACAATTGAAGACATTGATTAGTTGTTTATCTAATGTTATGTCATTTTTAATGCAGAAAGAGGAAAGTGTAAATCCTTCTTCCATTTCTAGAGTTGATGTTTGGGTTAACTCTCACACTCATAAGAATGACGAACCCGTGAATGCACATGTTGCCGAAATTGTTGTGAGTGCTTTTGACCTATTTTAAAGTAATTATTTTGAAAATAATGTAAATTAGAACACATATTTAAAATATATTTTTTGTAGGAGAAAATAAAAAAGGTGGAAAATGAATCACAATCTAGCTTAACATGTAATTTCAAAGATGATGCTCTCTCACAAGTGTTGGGACAAGATAGACCGGGACGACTACGTGGAATGGGAAGAGGCATGACTGCGGCCAAGGCGGTTCTCTCACAAATCAAAGATACTCAAGTAGCTCAATGTCAACATAGTGTTTCAGAACTAAAGCAAGTGGTTTACATGTTAGTGAAGCGTCTGGTACGACTTTTAATTTATAATTTAAATGTTTTTGGGGTTCAGAAATTTCGAGAATAATTTACTATTTACGCATAAAAGCTTCCTCTGTTAATCTTATTGTTTCTCCTACAAAGAGTGCTCCTATTTGATTTCTGTTTGTTCCGTACGAAAATAACTGCATCTTCCCGTGAGTTGCAAATATCTTACCAGCTTAAAATGGTAGCACTGGGACAGCTTCAATGGAGTAAGGGCCTTAAGTTTACTTTTATAGTCTTTGGGTGGATTTAAATAAGTTTTTTTTTATTTTTTTTTTTCTAAAATCAAAAGCAACTCATTTTGTTTTTTAAAAAACCAAAAAGTAGTTTATTTAAAAGAAGTATCTTCCACTGCCTCAGGCTATACAGGCTTGATGTTGATTTTCATAAAAGTTTTATCAGAAGCCTAAATACTAACTAGTATGGTTCGATTTAAAATTTGATTACAAGAAATGGACTCAAGTTATATCCCCAAGTACCTACTTGTTGAAATAAATCTAATTGTAGACATAATGTTCAAACTATTTTCTAGCGAATTCTGTAGCATAACTAAATGTTCAAGCCTACTACTTATACGGTACACTACTTATTATGTGTTATATAAAGCATTAATCATTAGCAGATGAATTAAGCCAACATATGCAAATACTACACTCCATATGTCTATGTCTAGTTCAAAAACTCATCTATGACCTAAGTTCATATGACATACATATGAAGAAGAAAAATAACTTACCATGTGTCTAAAAGCCATATCAACCGAGTTCTTAGATATGCTCCTTCCAAATCCTGCATCAGCCTTACTAATCCTTCTAACTCCACTCTCCACTATAGTTTTCTGCGTCTTCCCTTGAGGCAAATTCTCAACAAAGTTACTACGAACTATACCAGAAACTGCATTGAGTGGATTATTTTATTTACTGGTCAAATACTGTAAATTTGCAATAAGAATGGATTGCCTCAAAAAGAAATAGTTAGAGGCTGTTAGGATGGCTCTTTGTTGATTAAATAATAGTGTTAATTGATTAAATTTCAAACGAAAAACAACTGATGCCAGGAAAGCTAAAATTACTATTTACTCATAAAAGCTTGCAAAAAATATAATATGTTTACAATAGAACAGGGTGTTGGTGAGAGTGAGGTTTTAATTTTTGTTTTGTTTTGTTTGTTTGTTTGTTTGTTTTTTTTTAAGAAAAAAGTTACTAAAATATAATATGTGGGTATAATTAGAAGTTGTTATAATATATTGGCTATGCTCCGATGACATGTCCATATTATATAGCATTCAATCGAATAAAAACACTAAGTTGAAACATCTTCTGTTGATTAGTCAGTGCAATGTCAGAATATTTATTCAGAATATTATAAGTTTCTGTGATTATTTTTCTGTGATTATTTTACCTTTAATTTGCAATATTATTGATTTGGCAGGATAAAGGAAGTTGGGGAGAAGAGAACACATCCGTAGTGGTAAAAATCAAACGGTTGCAACATCATACATAATTTGATATCTAAATCAATAATCAATATAATCTAGTTTTGGTTAATTGCAGAGTAAGTATAGTCAAACAGGTGATAATTGTAGTTTATTGCCTTGGCATGGAGATGACGACGAGGTTGTCGCCGAAGGAAAAATTGTGTCAAGCGATCCGAAAGAACTGTGCAATGAAGTCCCTATAGGTCCAAATGCCAAAAAAAATTTGATTGTCCATCCAAGAAAATTAGATGTTTTCTTGTGGAGGCCTTCTCCTGGTTTGGTATATATAAGAGATGCCAAGGATGAGATAGTAGTATGGCCAGCTGATAAAGTTGTTATACACAAAAGTGAGGACTCCAGAAAACAAAACGAGGTAAGTTTAACACTAATTAGCATTTTTTTTAATATGTAGGGCCATCATATGCCAAGGTAAGTTTAACACTAATTAGCAAGTAGCAAGCATATGAAACTTTTTAGATGCACGTTTTGTTGTTGGCATTTGGTGCGGACTTACTATATTGATATTTTGTGCTTAACATATAATGTGTCTTTGTTTAACAGAATTTGTGGTAACTGGGTTTACTTTGTTCTTTTTTTTTATGGATATTATTGAAACTTGGTTTATGGATGTCTTTTGTTTATTAATATTGTCTTAACTAGTTTATGTAATCAATTAATAGTTATTAGAACCTGTTATATATACTAGTTGCTTGAATATACTCAAAATATAGTTCTGGATATTCAAAAATAGAGTGGAATATTAAAGCTGTTATATAAATAGAAGACAGCGTTTGATTAATGCTGTCAATGAAGAAACAACAGCGTTCAATTCGTGCTGTAATTATCTTGAAATAGTCAATAACAACGTTTAGTACATGCTGTCGAAATAGTTGATGATCCAATAACAGCGTTTATAAAAAGCTGTTGTAAACAGTTAAAGTAGAATTAAAACATCTTCGACAATTAAATTATTAACGCTGTAAAAACATAATACAGCATGTTTGAAAACGTTGTAAAAACGTTATTGACGGCTTGTAATAAACGTTGTCAAATGGATGTTTCAACAGCGTTTATAGGAAAGCTGTTGTAAGTTCTATACATACGACAGCATGTCGTTATACAACGTTTGTACTAACGCTGTTATATCGTATTACAGCGTTTTTCAAACGCTGTTAAAAGCCTTTTGTGGTGTAGTGATAACACATTATTTCCACATAGTATAAGTGACATATTATTAACATACCATGTGCAACATATGATTTTATTAACCTAATACTTTTTTTCCAACATAGCATATGTAACATATTTCAACATGGCATATATTAAAAAAATTCTAACATGACACATTTTCTAACATATCATATGTGACATATTTAACATACATATGTGACAATTAATCAAAGCAACATAACATACTATTTGTGACATATAAAACATCGTGAGCATATGAATATTATAACATAAATTCAAGGGAACATAACAACATATATCATGTATTCATATCTAAAGCAAACATTTCTCATAACATTTCAATCAATTTTTATTTACCTAACAGTAAAAATGTTAATCGTGAGTGATTGCTCACTTTTCGAGGTTAGAGAGTTTCTGACAACACAAAGTGATAGATCCAAGTTGAAATCCAAACACGACAAGCTAATCAATCCTATCCAAAGCAAAGCAAAGCAAAGAACGACAACACAAATCGAACAAATTGTGTTTTTTTTATAAAATAGAGGAGGAGAGAGGAGATGGTCGGAATTGGTGGTGGAGGGCGGCGGCAAGGGGAGAGAGGATGGAAGGGTTTTGAAGAGAGGAGGGATAGAGTTTGAGGATTTATGATTTTGGAATTCTATAGATTTGTGGAAAAAGAGTACGCAAAAAGTTTCTCAATGTGAAAAAAATCTATACGTACTTGTTTAATCGGATAGGAAACAGAAGATCAATGGTTGGGAAAAGAAAGGGTCCAAAGTCTCTTAGGGTTCCTAGGGTCTCTTGGTTTACTAAAGAGCCCATTAGACCAAGCAAACGCAATAAGACTTAGCCAAAAACACAATTATACACTGCAAATTTATGTCAATTTTTTACAGTAATTTATATTTTTAGAGCAATAGGAATTCGATTTTGACAAAACGAAAAATGGAGTGAGGATCAGTTAAATTAAATTCTTATTAAATTTTATAATATTAATTATTATTAAATTAAATCTTATTATTATAAAATATATTTTAAATCTTATTTTGTATATTTTACATATAATAAAGTTATAAGTAAAATATTATAGTCTACATTTTAAAAGTTAACTTATAATTTTAAAATTTCAAAAACATATAATTTTAAAACCTTAGATTTTCACGTATTAAGATATATATTTATATTATATTTTAAAAATCCATATTTATTAAAACCCATATATTTTCCTTTAAAAATTCTGGAAATCATTTAAAAATAGACCAACAGTGTCCGTATATAGTTTTTATCCTATGGTCACGTGATACGGATATATATCATTTCAATTCGCAGTAATTTAATATTTACGGATATATATCATTTCAACTCACAATCCCAAAATTTCAAATTCAATAAAATCACTTCGGTTTATCATTTCAACTCATAACGACTTTCCCTAATCTATGAGATCGTCCGGCTATGTATTATTTCAACCCATAGGGATTTCCTCAACTAACAGGGAACTTGCAGTGTGAGAACAATAAAACATCATAACATATCAATTACAAACATATATAACCATTAACAATTTAAATTAATATATACAATAGGTTATGGTGTCATATGTCAATTAATATTGGTTAACAATTTTAAAAAATAACGTATCATATTTAATAATTAAATTACTGATCAATTTAAATTCAACAACATATTTCAATCGTCATTTCATGTGAATGGAATTTACTAAATATAAGAATTTTAATCGTGAGTAATCGCTCACCTTTTGAGGCTAGAGAAACAACGAGAACGAAGAAGGTGACACTGATACGCACGCGGAACAACAACAAGCCAAAGAGCTGTTGTGACAAATTCCAAACAACAAACACAAGGCAAATAACTGGACAGCGATAAGGTAAATAACTTGAATTCGAATTCGATGAAAACAATATATATATATATATATGATGTATATAAATACCACTTTCTTGCCTTTTACCGAGTATAATGAAACAACATTAGGAACCTTGCTCCATTCTGGTTGTTAGTCATGGTTGAATGGGTGTTGAATGATTACATTCTCGAGACATCATCTAAGAGAAGATGATCGCAATCAGTAACTTACTGAACCCAAACAGAAGGAAAATAATATTGTTTCAGGATTTTTGTATGGGCTATACAAGAACAAATATACTAGTGAAAACAATATTTTATAAAGATTGTATGACTTAATACTTGTAGAAGGAAAATATGATTGTATGACTTTCAGGATTGTTCTAAAGAAGGAGAAATGGCTATAGGGAAAAACTGCCATGCTGGAGTTGACAAGGCTGTGATCGGGTTTTGGGTGGCTAAGAAGGCTGGAGGGGAGGCGGTTACTATAGACGGAGGCGGAGCTACTGTACGGCTGAAGGTGAGGCCGAGAAAATGGCGTTCGGTTGTGGTTTGGGAAGGCAGAGGAGGGTTGTTTAGGGGAGGATGGTTGTGGCATACAGGTTTGGGCTGGACGTGGGTCAGGTCGAGTGGAGAGAGGGAGAGTTTGGCGGATGCGGCTGGTCTACGGAAGCATGAGAATCCCATAACTAGGGTCGGTGATGACTGTAATTCCGTAAAGCTAAAATAACAATTCCATGGATTAGATCCTTTAGACATTCAATAGAGATTCATGGCTACGGAAGCATGGCGATGGAAGAGAGTGGGGAGTGTGAAGGGAAAGAACTAGAAGCGGCAAAGGGGAATGGTGGGTAACAGAAGGAGCAAGGTTAGTAAATATAGGAATGCAAGTGGAGCAGTTTTTAAAAGCAACCGTGTTTTATTATTTATTTTTTAAAATCGAGAACAAATCCAAAAGAAAAGTAGGGGAGAAGACGTGCAGTTTCAGGTGAAGGAAGAAGATGATTCAAATAAAAAAATGAAGAAATTGAGCCGGCTTTTCAAAAATATTGATGCAAACTTAGTTATTATATTTTATATATATTTCACGAGCAGAACAAAATAAAGGAAAATGGACCGTTTGAACGGTCACAGGAAACCAAAAGGTTAAAATTGACGGCTAACCGTTTCGCAGATTTCGCCGCATACCGGGTGCCGAAATGCACAAATGAATATATTGTGGAGGTCAACACGACGAGATGAACAGAATGTTACACAAATATGAGAGATACGACCAAGCTATCAAAACTCGATATTCGCTGTCGAAAATGCTGCTAAAATGCCGAAAATAATATAAACGGAGCTAGAGCTATCCAAACTTGGCGAAACGAAATATGACGTCTCACTCAGAAAATAATTTAAAATTTTATACATAAAAACATTCAGATTTCAAAAATATTTTACTTTCATCAAATTAACTGATTTTAAATTTTAAATTGAAATAACACACCAGAAAAATCTTTTATATTTACCAATGAAAATCTGCCATTTGCTAAGTTTACATAGACGCATACCAAATACCAAATTTTCACTGATAAATTTTAGTTGTTTAATTTCAAAAAATATATTTAATTACATTATAAAAATCATTAAAATTTCCAAGTTGTTACACCCTCCCCTACTCAAAGCTTTTCGTCCTCAAAAAGGAATGAGATAGGAGAATAGAGTAACAAAAAGGAAAGACAGATTCGAATACATAGTATCAGATTAAACAGTTAATTTAAAACCATATAAGCTTCATTTTTGGACATCTTATTACTTGCATTTTATATTGTATACTATTCAATTACATATTCTCATTGCATTCAAATTTTTCCAAGTTTTATTAATGTTTCTGAGTGTAATTGAGCACTATACAAATTTACCTTTTATTCACAACATTTCTGTTAAGCAAAATTTAGTTTGAACATTTTATTACTTAAATTTTCTCTTGTACAACCTTCAATTACATATTCACATTAACATTTTAACTTTTCGAATATTTCAGGTAAGTTATATATGTCTTAGAATGCAATTGAGTATTATACAAATTAATTTTTATCCAAGTTCAATCGTTTAAGTTGTAAAAATTTCATTTCTCATTTTAGACACTCCAATTATTCAAAATTTTTGCTTCATTTCAATAATTGAAAATAATCACTTTACTTAAACTTAAGAGTTAAATTTTCGATTTTGCTTTAAACCATTTCGAAATAAAAATATACATATACATATACATATATATATATATATATATATATATATATTGTACGTCAAATCATACTCAAGAAATTCAAATCAAATCCAATTTCCAAAACAAAAATGTAACAAAGCTACTAAGTGGTCCCCTACTTTGAGACTCAAAAATGAATATTGATAATGCTGTAGTCATTACCGAAATTATTTTCCAATGACAAAAAAGGAGAGTACTGACTTACTTCTTTTAAAATTCTTTGGAAATAATTTCCATTTGAAAATACTTTCGAATAATATATATTCTTAAAACTTTGAAAACCAAATGAAAAGAACTGAAAAATTAATTCTCAAATCTTTAATTAAAATTCGTTTCATTTGCAAATCAAATTTATAAATAATGTTTATAAAATTTCACCTCCTTATAACATACAGCAATAGTTAATGGTTTAAGAAATGTTGGAAAAACAATAAACGATAATCTACTACTATCATTTCTAACAACCAATTCGTTTAACTATCTAATTTAGAAAATTATACTTTATATATAAAATATAATCATAAGATTATTTCATTTACCAATTTCGGAAACTATATTGTGTTAGCTTACTCTGTTCAAGTATTTTGGAATCCCTATCGATAGCGTTGGCCAGACAAATCGATCGAAACCCAAAATTCAAACTAAATAACTCAAACAACACAATATAAAACATTTTATTTCAATTACAAATACTCTCTCTCATAAGATGATTCAAGAATGGATTTTAGAACAAGGATAGATTCAAATTTAGAGGAACCCTAATCAGAGAGAATTCTAACTAAGAAGATAAGCTCGAAACGAAGATAAGATAACTAAATTATAAAAGAGTAAAGATGGATAGACTTATACTAATCGCGGCGACCTTAACCGGGTCAATCGAGATTCCATTTCAGAAACAATGTGTTCAAGGAATCAGACTTCATTCTTCTTGAAATAGCATTTAGAAAATTTGGCTTTCAACTTATGAGTCCTAAGGGTTTGGAGAACGTAGCTCAAGTGAGATTCATCCTCCTTTTCTGACTTAGGCAAGACGAGAATATCATCAAAGAAAATGGAGACAAACTTGTTGAGAACATGGCGATCGACAAAAAAAGCAGGAGCATTGCTTAATCCCAAGGGCATGACTAACCATTCATAGAAACCATTTTCTGTCCAGAAAGCTGACTAAGGAATGCTCTCTTCGCAACATGAAGCTGGTGAAAACTGGTAGCAAGATTGAGCTCCAGGAATAAGATCAATGTGGAATTTTATTTCCCGCTTGTGTGGAAGAGAAATGACTTCACCAAAATATCCGAAAATAGTTGGACAACAGGGGTGGAGTCAATATCACTAGGATGGGAATCGAGCGAAAAGATAAAACTGCCTGCATAATGATGAGGCAATCGACATTCGATCATAAGAGAATTGCCCTAATCGTCTACCACAGAAACAGCTCGGGCTTTGAAAGAAAAGCATCAAAACCAAGGACATAGACCTCTTTGATGAATCGACATCGGTATAAAGGATTTTCATTGCTTTACAAATCATATTAAGGTTGGCAGGACCACAGATGGGATTAGTCACAACAATGATGAAGTTGCAAGATGTCTAAAATAATTATTACAGATCAACAGAAATGAAGCTATGGGATGCTCCAGTATTAAGAAGAACACGAACAGGAAAAGACAAGAATGGATTTTAAAACAAAGGCAAAGTTTCAAAATTCAAAAGAAACCCTAATCAAGGAGAATCCTAACAAAGAATTTCAAGCTTGAACGAAGATGATTCTATAATTAAATTTACTCATTCTAGGGTATTACTACCTTATCTCGAATTAGTTTTTACTCCATATGCTACGTTTTGCCTAAACCAGAGCTCTGATACCAACTATAACGATTTGGCATTTCGAACCATTCAAATCGACAATCATCCACACATGTCGGCTTGAGTTTTACAAAACAACAGATTGTTAATTTATATTTGGCAAAACTTAGCATATACAACAAATAAATCAATCACAGAATCACAGACACAGAGTAATACAACAATTAGCAACGGAAATAGATAAATAGTAGTTCATGAAGCTACTACAGGACATCAGAGTCTAATACAACAGAAATCTAATACATAAAAAACACTGATACAAAAGCAACTGACAATTTTGAACATAAACTAGAAATAACTGAAAGCTGAATAGATATAAGGCAGATCTTTAAGAAAAACTCCTAACTCTAAAGGTGAGTCTCAAATGCTGTGACACTCAGTCTGACCCGAGCATAAAGCAAAACACAAAACACTCGAGTCATGATTAACATTCTTATGCTAGTAAATCAACTCAAATGAAATGTCCAAGTGAAATGCAATATAACTTAATGGATGTTTGGGATCCATTCCTCTTAGGATCCGTTAAACTATCTACATACATAGTACAATATGCTACATAGATAATGTCTATAGTAAAGTAAACTATTAAAATAGCGTTAAGGCGTTACTCATATCCTTCTTAACACATTTTTATATAAATGTCAGTCTATACAGTACTGTAAACTCCACCAAACCAGTAGGCTATCAGGGAGAACTCCATAGATACGGCACAAACCAAACACGTAGAGGGCGTGATAAGGCACGCGAGGCAATGCCCAGGGTAGGATACAACCGTTTTGTGGATCCGGACTTGTGGTAACGCATAGCAGCTACTACCACCCACCTCGAGACACACTCTGTAACGACCCACCTTTTTGGACAGTTTAAACCGACGATCAAATACACATGTCGATTCCAAACCATTCAACAGTGCAGATAGTTATTGAGGTAAATAAGAAAAGAAAGAAAAGAAATAAAGGAAATGAAACAATACAGAATCTCGCAGCGGAACGATAAAATATAATAGTCAAATAAACAGTTCATGAAGTTGTTTACTATACTTTGACAATTATTTATACAACATTTATCAGAGTTAAACATATACAACAGAACAAATAAAATAATGCAGCAGATAGCATGATGCAAGGGAAGTAATAGTATACTAAATCTTCGTCTTCATCCTCCAGAATAGATCTTTAAAAATCTGAAAAACTCAGGACTGACCCGAGCGTAATGAAAAGACAAAACACTAGAGTCAGGACTAAAATATCCTTATGAAAGTTAAATCAATCGTAAATAAATATGAGTGTAACGGCGTCAGAGATGTTTACGGGGTTTGACATCTCATATCCAGTGTCAACGTGCGTGCAATAACTCAAGAGATGTTACGGGATTTTCCATCTCCTAAGGATCCGTTAAACTATCTACTATGTAGTAATATATGCTAAGTAGATAGTGCCTATCAGTAATATAAAGTATCAAAATAGCGTTAAGGCGTTACCATAATCCCCCTTAACACAATTTATAATGCCATAGTCTATACAGCACCGTAAGCCCCACCGTAAACTGGTGGTTATCAAAGGGTACCCCATAGGTATAACACAAAGCATAACGTAGTGGTCGCGAATAGGATAATCAGTATGACAAGGTACATGAGGCGATACCAACTAGGATACTAGTAGTTGCGTGATCCAGACTGATGTTGGGCATAGCCAGCAGCTACCCCAACACCGCGAAACAACACTCCGAAATCAAGGGGTGCACCCAAATCGCATCACAAATGTAATAGATATGGTATCGAAGAAGTGTGTCCGCTAGAGGCGGCGAACCTCAATGGCCCGACGCGGCTCCTGTTTTAGTCATGTCAGGGGTCATCCAATATTGTTCTCTTTCTTCAGTCAACGCGTTCACCAAACCATCCACTTCATTCTGGATCAACACTCTGCGCATAATAGTTATTAAAGTGGTGTTCGGTATCGACAGAGAATATGTCCATATCCGATCCCGGTCTCTTTAATAACTACGTATTATTACACCGTTGGCTCTTTTATATTTCAAATCGATTCATAGTTGATATCGAAATATCATATTCACTTCAAAAATCAAATCCATTTCAAATATCGACATAGCCATTCAAAATATAAGGTTCCTTTTCAAAAATCATTTTTCGTCTCAATATCTCATTTCGATTTCAAAATCATTCCGAATTTCAATTTAGGTTGCAACTTCATTTAACCCAATTCGTATTTAAATTCAAGATTTAAACATAAACATTTCACCTTATTAACCAGCTTGAAATTTTTAGAAAATAGTTTTAAGTAGTTTAAAAGTAGTTTAAATAATTAAAATAGTTAAAAATACTTAAAATCTTTAAAATTGATTTAAAATAGATAAATTAGTTTAAAATAATTTAAATTAGGTTAAGTAGATTAAAAATAGATTAAAATAGTTTAAGTATTCAAAATGGTTTATATAACAGAGTAATTTGGAAAACAAATTAAAACAGCTTCAAAACCAATCCATTTCAATTATAACTTCCCAATTCAAATAAATTTCAATTTCCAATTTACCGATTCAATTTCGATTTCAATTCAAATCAATGTCAACTTTGACTTCAAATTTATTCAATTTTACATTCACCTTCAACTTATTCAATTCCAATGTATATTGATTTTTAGCTTGATTTTTCAAAATATCAATTTTTAACACTTAACAAAATTTTCCTTCAATATTCAAATTTAAATCCCACTTACAAATATGATTCAATTTCAAGCTCAATTTTAAATATCATTTTATATCGCTTTTACTTAGTAATATTCAAAGCTCGAATTTAATGTTCAATCTTTAAAACAAATAAATTTCCGACATTCAATCATATCCAAATTTTAAATCTCAAAGTCTTCACTTAAATTTATTCAACAATTTCTTTTAACCAAAATTTTATTTCAACATTCCAAACTCAATTTTTCGATAAATTCGATTTCTATAAATTGATTTCTATTTATCACTTTTAAATCAAAACATTTAAATAAATTTCAAATCGACGATTTCAAAATTTATTAATTTAGCCAATTCGGTGTCCGTATATAATTTTCTATCCTATGGTCAAATAATTATTTATTTCAATTAAATGTCAGGGATGAATATATATTACTTAAATCAAATCAGAGTGTCATATGTATGCATAACAGTATATATAAGCAAATAAACATCCAAACATTTAAATATCAACCAATAACATCCATCAAAATACATCATCCAATAGACAATATAATTCATGGCAGTTTCACAGTTATCAATGTCAGGTAATTTAATCGCAATTCAATTTCAATTTCAATTTCAATTTAACTGTCAATTTAATTCCAACGGTTAATTCAAATGACAATCTATATGGCAATTAAATTTATCAAACAACGACAAAGAAAAATCATAACACTTCATAATATCCAATTTAACTAGCATAAAGATATTTAGTACGTTGTGAGCGTTATAAAACACTCACCTTGATTTTACGATTTTAAATCAAATCGAACGACGTTCGATTTAACTCAAAATTTTCTCTAGCTCCAAATGATTCTAATCCAATTCCAAAGCGTAGTGCTCGACGAAACGAAGACAACGCAACTTGTTTCGTCACAATCCGACCTCGCATCAACAAGATATCGTATTTTAAAGTTTACACGCATCATAATATAAATAGATTTTCAAATTCAATTATTATTTTACCCAAACTCAATCATGGCCGTCCATCCCTATGCTAGATCAGGTCGCACGCGTTCTCCCTCCCTCACGTTTGCGTGAAACTTCCAGGTAACCCATAGCACGATCGCATCCTTCCAAGTCGCGACAAATACGAGCATCTCCTCATCGATCAGGATACACCACTTCGAAGCCCACTGCGAGCTCGACTTTCGGCCAGAGACCCACTGAACTCGGCTGCCTATTTGCCTCGAACAACGTGAACGAACGGTGCGACCTTGAGGAGCAATTGTCGTTGATTCGTGCATCGAAACCCGATCATAACCGTTGGATAGGTAGCTCTCGACGAGTACTTCGACTTTCCAGTTGATCATTTTCGCTAACGATCTACATATGTGAAGAAAAATGAGGAGGAAGGAGGGAGCGTATCGGCCATTGGCTGCATTCACTGGCGGCTAGGGTTTTCTTTTTCCTTTTTTTTGGTGAATAAATGGCTATTTATAGGAAACGATTAACTCTATTCATCCGGCTCTTCCAAACTCCTAATTTCGCACGGTGACCGACGTTTCTAGGGTGTATCCTGCGTTCCGGACACAATGGAACAGGTTTCGAAAGCTAATTCGATCGTCTGCGCGAGATACGGCAATAAACGATCAATTTAAAATTAAATCGATTAGACCGATTTCTATGCGTTTTGGCTCTCCCCGGACAAACGGTAAATCCGATTGACTTGAAATTTGAAATCTTACAATAATATCACATTATGGATCCAATGAAACTGGTTTCGTCGAAATCCGAGACTGTTTGAAAAATGGCTATTTTAACTCGCCAAATTAATATTAAAACAATTTCGATGCGTTTCGAGCTGCCACGGTCAAACGACAACTCCGATTGCTATGAAAATTGAAATCCGATAATAACTAACTATTACGGATCCAATGGAACTAGTTTCGTCCCATTCTGAGACTGTTCGAAAATTGGCTATTTTCAGTCGCTAATTAAATATTAAAATATTCAATTTTCACAAATTTACTTTTAATTCGATTTTGAAAGTTCTACAACATCATTCTAACTTTAATATGATAAAATAAAATTTTACAAATCATTTTTAATCATATTAAACCCGTTATTTAATTTATCCAATAAATTCCAATTTTAAAATCTTATTAACTCTATTAAAATCTAAATATAACTTGCATTCACTTTGGAAACCAATTTGAATCATATTAAATCAAATTTCAATTATTCACTCTATTTTTATATATTAAATTTCAATATCAAATTAATCGTATCAAATTCGGAATTTAATTATTCAACATTTGTAATATTAAATTTAAACAAATTTGATTATTCTTAAATCACTATCTTTTGAAATATTCAAAACGAACTTATAAAATTTAACTAATTCAAATTATTGAACAACCATTTTCATTAAAACAGTTATTTAATTAATTCAATAAATTCCAAATATTAAATCTAAACTATTTAATTGTTCAATATTTGACGGATTTCAATATTGGATTTTAAAATAAAATTTCATTATCAGTCGATTTACTATATTACATCAAATGAACTCTGCATTATTATTTAACTACAGTTAGAGATAATTCACTCAACTAATATATAAACTTCCATTTCAATTGCAATTGGTTCACAAATTTAATTCGACTAACTAAATGAATATGTAACTTAAATAATTATCACCGTTAACTTTTAATTACTTATAAATTTATTATTTACAACAAGTGTCACAATTACCTATACAATACAAATTCATTCAATTACCTTTGACTACATATTATTTCAATTGATTTGGAATTTCATTCAATTCATAAATAATTAACTTAGATAATATTTTGTTGCATTTCATTCTAGTCATTATTATTCCAACGACTTATAATTTTTTTCTAACACTAAAATCACGAAAACTTATTAAATTAGCTATTTTAATTATCGAAAATTTACGGGTCATTACACTCTCCCCCACTCAAAACTTTTCGTCCCCGAAAAGGAAAAGAAGGGAAAAGGAACTAAGTAAAGAATTCAACATTTGATATATTTTATTAAAAATTATCCACTTATAAACAATGAAATTCCACTTATAAAGTCTTAACTACGCTTCCACTAAGTTACTCCAAACAGCTTCCTAACTTTAAAAGTTAGTAATCAAAACAAGTTATAAAAAAAATTTAAAACTTGAAAAATTTTCTAACACTCGGATTTTCGGAAAATTTTGGCAGAGTCTCCTTTGAGCGGCTCGATCGGAAAAAAAATATGACAGTATATATATCACAGATATACATCTCATCAAGTGATGAGGCATGCCGAAGGGAAAAAGTGTAAAAGTACGGTATGTAATCCGAGATATGTACCTTATATATTATTAGCGAGCATATACGGCTAATATAGCGCGAAAGCAAGCTCCAAATGCGAAGCAAGCACAATCCGCACCTACTAAACACTCAATAACTAAGTTAGAACCATGCATATAAAGATAGATCAATATACTTAGCCTACACAACATATATAAAACATATTTAGCTTCAAAACTGAGATTCCAAATCCATGACAGCAAACAAATCTTAGTTTTAGGACACCTAAACGATAAAATTCGGCAACAGAATCTAAACAAAAGTTGTTGCATTCATTTCAGGCTTTCTGGAATGTCCAAAATCATCGAATTCGGACCATACGTTCAAAAATTATGGCCGTTTTACTTGGAGGATACGCCTCAGCCTGGACAATGAATTGTGCAGGTCCGCGACGTTCACCCGCGTTTTCGACCTTCTAAACGACATCAAAACACAAAACACTTAAATTAAAAGTTTTAGCCTAAGTTCTTAGCTTTCCAGAAAGTGCAAGATAATCAAAATCCGATAAATCAGTCAAAAGATATGACGAAAATACTAAGGGTGTATACTACTGATTTTACTTATTTTTACACAGGACAGCGAGTAACATTCAAGTTTTTAACCTAATAGACGAAGGAAGTTTCTCAAGTTATCTAAACAAAAGTTGTGCTATAATTTCTAAGCTTTCCGAAAAGTCCAAGATAGTCGAATTTCGTTCATCCATTTAAAAGTTATGGTTGTTTTCGTTTCAGCATATATTGGACAATTTTGGATTTTTCCAAAAATTTGCTTTTATTATTTCAAAGTACAACCATCAAACTTCAAATTTTCTAAAGAACAATCATAAACAAAAAGTCATTTATTTTCTTATTCATCCATGCAATAGGTTTACATTCAATTTGTTTTCGATTTATTCAAGTTTGTTTCATTCACATTTTAAATTCAAGTCAATTTGCTTCAATTTAAATTGAATTCAATTATATTTAATTTCACTTTGCTTCAAATTTGAATTTAATTATTTTCAAATTTTATTCTGTTTATTCAATTCCATTAACACTAATGAATTCTACTTAATCAATTTTCATCCATCTAACAACCAATGCATATCCAACATTAACATCCATCCAAAATCTACACTAAATCAATTATACATTTCCAAGTCAATTTTAATTTCATACACTTCAAAGTTTATTGACATTTAGTTATATTCAAATTTAATTAGTTTCCATTTACCAATTTTATATTTCATTAATTTTAAATTTTATTCATTCACTTATATATATCATTCATTTTACAGCTTAAATTTCTTTTATATTTACAACTATCAATAGATCTTCACATTTTATTATTCACTCTCACACTGGTATATTATTTCTTTACTTATCCTTATTAGCATTTTAACCCTTTTAAGTTTTTTTGGTAAGTTATAGTTATGCAAATAGAATGTAGTTAAACAACATACAACTTTTTATTTAAAGTTGAATTTTCAATTAATTAATTCTTAAGTCATTACTTAAATTTCACTATAATTTAATTTCACATTTACATTCACATATAGTATTTCCTTTTATATTAACATAATTTTGAATCACCTTTAAATGTTAATTTAAATTCCAATTATTTACTAACAATTTTATTTATATTTGCAAACCATTAATTAAATGCATATTTCATTATTCAAACCTATACTTGTATATTATCCAATTAACAATTCATATAACATTTTTGAACTTCTTAAATATTTTGGTAAGTTATATCTATGCTATAGAACGAGATTTAATACTATACGAGTTTTACAGTTTCAATTTTATTTTAAGTTCATAATTTCCTAATTCTAAGGGTTTCTACTTCAATTGATATTTTCACTTAGCTCTTAGGTTCATTTCTCATTTCACAATTCAGAAGTTCCTTAATGATTCAAGTCCAAAATTCATTTCAATCATAAAAAAAAATCATTAATTATTAAAGGACTTAAGAATTCCAATCCCGGTTTCATTTCAAATCAAGTTTTTGAAATAATATATACTTATATAATTTATATATCAAATCATACTATAGAGAATACAAAATAAAATAAAAGTTGAATCAAAACAAGGTTTAGACAAGCTATTAAGTGGTCTCCCCCACTCGGACTCTTGAAAATAAACGCCGATGATGCGTGCACTCATCACCGAAATCATTTTCTAGCGTCAAGAGAAGGAAATATAACACTTATCATTAAAAAAAAATCCTTCGAAAACAATTTCAACTCAATTATACTATCATATAATACTCATATTATATTTTCCAAATTCTTGTAAGTCAATTTCAAACACCGGAATTTAAATTTCCAAATCCAAGTTAAAATTCATTTATATTCATCATCAATTGTGTTTACAAGATTTCATTTTCCTAAATCCATTGTTATTTAATCAATTGTTGTAAATATTGACTGATTAAACAATAACGATAATAATCTAATATTATCATCTCCTAAAAATCAATTCAATCAAAATGAATAAATATTCAAATAATTCTTTTATATAAAATATATTCCAAAACGATATTGTGTTGGTTTGTCCTATTCGAGTGTTTAGAAATTCCTATCGACGCCTTGGCGTCCCAAGTACCAATCAGAATTCATAAATACTCAACGGAACAAAGTTAACACAATATAAAACCATTTTATATCAAATAACAAGTACGCTCTCTCATATACACTCAACTCATTCATATAGTTTACCTCTATTTCAATGAGTTATTCCCCACTAGAGCCAAGGTTTATCGCTAAACCAAAGCTCTGATACCAACTGTAACGACCCACCTTTTTGGACAGTTTAAACCGACGATCAAATACACATGTCGATTCCAAACCATTCAACAGTGCAGATAGTTATTGGGGTAAATAAGAAAAGAAAGAAAAGAAATGAAGGAAATGAAACAATACAGAATCTCGCAGCGGAACGATAAAATATAATAGTCAAATAAACAGTTCATGAAGTTGTTTACTATACTTTGACAATTATTTATACAACATTTATTAGAGTTATACATATACAACAGAACAAATAAAATAATGCAGCAGATAGCATGATGCAAGGGTAATAATAGTAATAGTATACCAAATCTTCGTCTTCATCCTCCAGAATAGATCTTCAAAAATCTGAAAAACTCAGGACTGACCCGAGCGTAATGAAAAGACAAAACACTCGAGTCAGGACTAAAATATCCTTAAGAAAGTTAAATCAATCGTAAATAAATATGAGTGTAACAGCGTCAGAGATGTTTACGGGGTTTGACATCTCATATCCAGTGTCAACGTGCGTGCAATAACTCAAGAGATGTTACGGGATTTTCCATCTCCTAAGGATCCGTTAAACTATCTACTATGTTGTAATATACGCTAAGTAGATAATGCCTATCAGTAATATAAAGTATCAAAATAGCGTTAAGGCGTTACCATAATCCCCCTTAACACAATTTATAATGCCATAGTCTATACAGCACCGTAAGCCCCACCGTAAACTGGTGGTTATCAGAGGGTACCCCATAGGTATACCACAAAGCATAACGTAGTGGTCGCGAATAGGATAATCAGTATGACAAGGTACATGAGGCGATACCAACTAGGATACTAGTAGTTGCGTGATCCGGACGGATGTTGGGCATAGCCAGCAGCTACCCCAACACCGCGAAACAACACTCCGAAATCAAGGGGTGCACCCAAATCGCATCACAAATGTAATAGATATGGTATCGAAGAAGTGTGTCCGCTAGAGGTGGCGAACCTCAATGGCCCGGCGCGGCTCCTATTTTAGTCATGTCAGGGGCCATCCAATATCGTTCTCTTTCTTCAGTCAACGCGTTCACCAAACCATCCACTTCATTCTGGATCAACACTCCGCGTATAATAGTTATTAAAGTGGTGTTCGGTATCGACAGAGAGTATGTCCATATCCGATCCCGGTCTCTTTAATAACTACGTATTATTACACCGTTGGCTCTTTTATATTTCAAATCGATTCATAATTGATATCGAAATATCATATTCACTTCAAAAATCAAATCCATTTCAAATATCGACATAGCCATTCAAATATAAGGTTCCTTTTCAAAAATCATTTTTCGTCTCAATATCTCATTTCGATTTCAAAATCATTCCGAATTTCAATTTAGGTTGCAACTTCATTTAACCCAATTCGTATTTAAATTCAAGATTTAAACATAAACATTTCACCTTATTAACCAGCTTGAAATTTTTAGAAAATAGTTTTAAGTAGTTTAAAAGTAGTTTAAATAATTAAAATAGTTAAAAATACTTAAAATCTTTAAAATTGATTTAAAATAGATAAATTAGTTTAAAATAATTTAAATTAGGTTAAGTAGATTAAAAATAGATTAAAATAGTTTAAGTATTCAAAATGGTTTATATAACAGAGTAATTTGGAAAACAAATTAAAACAGCTTCAAAACCAATCCATTTCAATTATAACTTCCCAATTCAAATAAATTTCAATTTCCAATTTACCGATTCAATTTCGATTTCAATTCAAATCAATGTCAACTTTGACTTCAAATTTATTCAATTTTACATTCACCTTCAACTTATTCAATTCCAATGTATATCGATTTTTAGCTTGATTTTTCAAAATATCAATTTTTAACACTTAACAAAATTTTCCTTCAATATTCAAATTTAAATCCCACTTACAAATATGATTCAATTTCAAGCTCAATTTTAAATATCATTTTATATCGCTTTTACTTAGTAATATTGAAAGCTCGAATTTAATGTTCAATCTTTAAAACAAATAAATTTCCGACATTCAATCATATCCAAATTTTAAATCTCAAAGTCTTCACTTAAATTTATTCAACAATTTCTTTTAACCAAAATTTTATTTCAACATTCCAAACTCAATTTTTCGATAAATTCGATTTCTATAAATTGATTTCTATTTATCACTTTTAAATCAAAACATTTAAATAAATTTCAAATCGACGATTTCAAAATTTATTAATTTAGCCAATTCGGTGTCCGTATATAATTTTCTATCCTATGGTCAAATAATTATTTATTTCAATTAAATGTCAGGGATGAATATATATTACTTAAATCAAATCACAGTGTCGTATGTATGCATAACAGTATATATAAGCAAATAAACATCCAAACATTTAAATATCAACCAATAACATCCATCAAAATACATCATCCAATAGACAATATAATTCATGGCAGTTTCATAGTTATCAATGTCAGGTAATTTAATCGCAATTCAATTTCAATTTCAATTTCAATTTAACTGTCAATTTAATTCCAACGGTTAATTCAAATGACAATCTATATGGCAATTAAATTTATCAAACAACGACAAATAAAAACCATAACACTTCATAATATCCAATTTAACTAGCATAAAGATATTTAGTACGTTGTGAGCGTTATAAAACACTCACCTTGATTTTACGATTTTAAATCAAATCGTACGACGTTCGATTTAACTCAAAATTTTCTCTAGCTCCAAATGATTCCAATCCAATTCCAAAGCATAGTGCTCGACGAAACGAAGACAACGCAACTTGTTTCGTCACAATCCGACCTCGCATCAACAAGATATCATATTTTAAAGTTTACACGCATCATAATATAAATAGATTTTCAAATTCAATTATTATTTTACCCAAACTCAATCGTGGCCGTCCATCCCTATGCTAGATCCGGCCGCACGCGTTCTCCCTCCCTCACGTTTGCGTGAAACTTCCTGGTAACCCATAGCACGATCGCATCCTTCCAAGTCGCGACAAATACGAGCATCTCCTCATCGATCAGGATACACCACTTCGAAGCCCACTGCGAGCTCGACTTTCGGCCAGAGACCCACTGAACTCGGCTGCCTATTTGGCTCGAACAACGTGAACGAACGGCGCGACCTTGAGGAGCAATTGTCGTTGATTCGTGCATCGAAACCCGATCATAACCGTTGGATAGGTAGCTCTCGACGAGTACTTCGACTTTCCAGTTGATGATTTTCGCTAACGATCTACAGATGTGAAGAAAAATGAGGAGGAAGGAGGGAGCGTATCGGCCATTGGCTCCATTCACTGGCGGCTAGGGTTTTCTTTTTTCTTTTTTTTTGTTGAATAAAAGGCTATTTATAGGAAACGACGAACTCTATTCATCCGGCTCTTCCAAACTCCGAATTTCGCACGGTGACCGATGTTTCTAGGGTTTATCCCGCGTTCCGGACACAATGGAACAGGTTTCGAAAGGTAATTCGATCGTCTGCGCGAGATACGGCAATAAACGATCAATTTAAAATTAAATCGATTAGACCGATTTCTATGCGTTTTGGCTCGCCCCGGACAAACGGTAAATCCGATTGACTTGAAAATTAAAATATTACAATAATATCACATTACGGATCCGATGAAACTGGTTTCGTCGAAATCCGAGACTGTTTGAAAAATGGCTATTTTAACTCGCCAAATTAATATTAAAACAATTTCGATGCGTTTCGAGCTGCCACGGTCAAACGACAACTCCGATTGCTATGAAAATTGAAATCCTATAATAACTAACTATTACGGATCCAATGGAACTAGTTTCGTCCCATTCTGAGACTGTTCGAAAATTGGCTATTTTCAGTCGCTAATTAAATATTAAAATATTCAATTTTCACAAATTTACTTTTAATTCGATTTTGAAAGTTCTACAACATCATTCTAACTTTAATATGATAAAATAAAATTTTACAAATCATTTTTAATCATATTAAACCCGTTATTTAATTTATCCAATAAATTCCAATTTTAAAATCTTATTAACTCTATTAAAATCTAAATAAAACTTACATTCACTTCGGAAACCAATTTGAATCATATTAAATCAAATTTCAATTATTCACTCTATTTTTATATATTAAATTTCAATATCAAATTAATCGTATCAAATTCGGAATTTAATTATTCAACATTTTTAATATTAAATTTAAACAAATTTGATTATTCTTAAATCACTATCTTTTGAAATATTCAAAACGAACTTATAAAATTTAACTAATTCAAATTATAGAACAACCATTTTCATTAAAATAGTTATTTAATTAATTCAATAAATTCCAAATATTAAATCTAAACTATTTAATTGTTCAATATTTGACGGATTTCAGTATTGGATTTTTAAATAAAATTTCATTATCAGTCGATTTACTATATTATATCAAATGAACTCTGCATTATTATTTAACTACAGTTAGAGATAATTCACTCAACTAATATATAAACTTCCATTTCAATTGCAATTGGTTCACAAATTTAATTCGACTAACTAAATGAATATGTAACTTAAATAATTATCACCGTTAACTTTTAATTACTTATAAATTTATTATTTACAACAAGTGCCACAATTACCTATACAATACAAATTCATTCAATTACCTTTGACTACATATTATATCAATTGATTTGGGATTTCATTCAATTCATAAATAATTAACTTAGATAATATTTTGTTGCATTTCATTCTAGTTATTATTATTCCAACGACTTATAATTTTTTTCTAACACTAAAATCACGAAAACTTATTAAATTAGCTATTTTAATTATCGAAAATTTACGGGTCGTTACACACTCCCAAAATCAACAATGCACCTAATCAAACCATAAAGTAATAGAATGGTATCGAAGAAGCATGCTCGATCGTAGGTGCGACCTCACTTGGCCCGGAATGGTTCCTGTTTCAGTCACATCAAGCTGACTCGAGGGAGTCAGGGCTGCATTCATACCTCATACAGATGCTCGCCAAACCATCCTACTTCGTTCTGTATTCTCCACTATGTGCACAGTTGTTAAAATGGTTTTTGATATTGGCAGAGAGTATGACAATATCCGATCCCGACCTCTTTAACAACCAAACGCTTATTTCACAACGTGGTCATTTTTATTTCAAACAGTTCATACTTCATATCAAAATATCATATTCATTTCAAAATCATATCACTTTGAAATCATATTCACTTTTGAAATCATATCTCTTTCGAAATCATATTCATTTTCAAAATCATAACCACAAAATAGTTTAAACCATCATATCAAAATATTCACATTTAAATCCATTAAATCAAAATCATAACAGTTCCAACTTAAAATAAATATTGAAATAGTTTATATATATTAAAATAGTTATAAATTAAATAGATTTAAAAAAAATAGGTTATAGATTAAAATAGTTTATGTGTTAAAAATAGTTTATATCAAAAATAATTTCAAATTAGAATTGTTTTCCCAATTTCACAATCAATTCAAAACAACTTTAGTTCCAAAAAAATTCTATTTAAATCAATCTCAGTTCGACCATTTCAATTAAAAAGGTTAAAGGTTCCATCCAAATTCTCATTCATTTTTAGTTTATATTGGTTTTAAATCCAGGTTTGAACTACCACTTTAAATTCAATAGGTTAAAGTTTAAATATTCAAACATTTACTATAACTCAATTTGATAAATTTCATTTATATTCAAAATTCAACTTTAGTTTTATTTAAATTTGAAAATATTCACTTAATCATTTTTTATAACCTTTAAATAAATCTCAAATTACAAAATTAAATCAAATTCAAAATTTTATATCTAACTTCAATTACATTTATTTTTGAAAATATTCACTTAATCACCTTTTTAATAACCAATTAAGTAAATTCTCAAATTACAAATTTAAATCAAAATTAAATATTCAATTTCAATTTTATTTAAATTTGAAAATATTCAATTAATCACCTTTAATCGAAATCAAGTTATCAAGTTATAAAATCATATTTTTAAATCCCAAAATCAATAAGTTCAAATCAATTCTTATTTAAATTCAATTCTTAAACAAATTAAATTACAAGTCCACTTTAACTTATATTTCCAACGTTTATTTATTTAAATTACTAAAAAATCTATTTTAAAATATTAATATAAATTGTAAATAAATATTTAAGACATACTATATATATTAGTTAAATTAAATTCTTATTAAATTTTATTATATTAATTATTATTAAATTAAAATTTATTATTATAAAATCTATTTTAAACCTTGTTTTATGTATTTTAAAAATAATAAAGTTATATGTAAAATTATATAGTTTAAATTTTAAAACTTAACTTATAATTTTAAAATTTCCATAATATATAATTTTAAAAACTAAAATTTTCACATATTAAAATAAATATTTATAATTTTAAAAATCCAAATGTATTAAAATCCATGTATTTCCTTTTAAAAATTCATGAAATTATTTAAAAATAGACCAACGGTGTCCGTATATAGTTTTCTATTCTATGTTCACGTGATACAGATATTTATCATTTCAATCCGCAATAATTGAATATCACGCGCATATATCATTTCAACTCGCAATCCCACAATTTCAAATTCTATAAATCTCTTGGGTTTATCATTTCAATCCATAACGACTTTCCCTAATATATAAGATCGTCCGGGTATGTATAATTTCATTCATCATTTCATGTGAATTAAATTTAGTAAATATAAGAGTGTTAATCGTGAGTGATCGCTCATCTATCATGGCTAGAGAAATAACAAGAACGAAGAAGGTAACATGGATACGCACACGGAACAACAACAAGCCAAAGAGCAGCTGTGATAAGTTCCGGACAACAAACACAAGGCAAATAACTGGACAACGACAAGGTATATAACTTAAATTCGAATTTGATGAAAACAATATATATATATATATATATATATATCTTTGTGTGTGTGTGTGATGCATATATATACACCTCTTTCTTGCCTTTTATAGAGTGATAATGAAACAACATTAGGAACCTTGCTCCGTTCTGGTTGTTAGTCATGGTTGAGTGGTGTTGAATGATTACATTCTCGAGACATCATCTAAAAGAAGATGATCGGAATCAATAACTTATTGAACCCAAATAGAAGGAAAATAATATTGTTTCAGGATTTTTGTATGGGCTATACAAGAACAACTATACAAGTGAAAATGATATTTTATACAGATTATATGACTTGATACCTGTAGAAGGAAAATAATATCGTATGACTATCAGGATTGTTCTAAAGAAGGAGAGATGGCTATAGGGAAAAACTGTCGTGCTGGGGTTGACAAATCGGGTTTTAGGTGGCTATGCGGGCTAGAGGGGAGGCGGTTGCTAAGGGCGGAGGCTGAGCTACTGTATGGCTGGCGATGAGGCGGAGAAAATGGCGTTCGGTTGTGGTTTGGGAAGGCGGAGGAGGGTTGTCGAGTGGAGGATGGTTGTGCATACGTGTGACGACCCGCCTCCTCGACCCTCAGAAATCAACACTAATACGTCTACAGTATTCACGAGCCGTAAATCTAAGTGCCGAGAAGGCAGATTATCAGGGGTATAAAAGAAAATAAAGATAGAAGATAACATAATAATAGAATCTCGTATCGCATTCAACATTTTAATTACACATAAATGATAAGAGTCAAATACAAGTCCAGCTGGTAGTTATAACCGGCTATCCGTATATATGTTGGGAAATACATACTACGTGACACAGCGAAAAATGGGTAGATACCTACATAAGGTACTTCAGATTTATAGCTCCAAAGGTCAGTCATAGGACTGGTGTGAGAACTCAAAGTATGATGTTTTGAAAATAAAAAGTTATCTCATAAGACCACGCCGCACATAAACACGGAATGGGTTTTTACCTTATGATAACCAAAAGTTTTATTATGCAAAATATAAGGATATTATTTTTAATGACATTCTTTGAAAACATTTTCAAATAAAGTTATTAATCTTAGCCAAAATGGTTACCCATATAGCAATTCGAGGCTATTCATTACGCCAATACAAACAAAACCGCAAGTTCTTATTGGAGAGAGGGTTTCCATACAAATGACTAGGTTAAGGGACTACCTTCCGATAGGTACACCTCTAGATGGATGTCCCGAGGAACCATCACAAAGCTCCTCTACCAACACAAGACCGGCCTATCTTTATAACTAGATAGTACCGAATATGTCAACCCTCGGTCGTTACTGACCTTTATCTGAGAGCTCTATTCGCATACATTCACATTAATTTACACCCCGAACGTCATAGCGGAAAGAAATATATCGAGAAGGGGATGATCATACCCTAATTGGGAATGACCTACTTAGCCTTGCCGCATCTAACCCTGTTTCGGTCACATCTTTGAATGTCACATTGTCATTTCCGTTGACTACTAATTGCCTTCCACAAGAATACGACCCTTAAGCTCGTACATCTCAAGGAGGGTGTTAAGCTAAGAGAAGTTTCCTTCTCCGCCACCACTGATGAACGTTTGTAAAAACCAATGTACGTAATTTTTAGAAATGCAATGTCAGACAAACGTCCATACAGGTTGTCTAGGAACAGGACAAACCGAAGCACTTTTCTCGGCAATTACTAGACGAGAAGTCCTTGTGGTTTTAAGGTTTTTTCATAACAAAGAGACCACCGCTACAATACAGTGAATCGGGAGTTTATCCCCAATTAATCAACAAGTAGTCCCTCGTTATTATTCGTCTCAATATCTCCATCTTTAAACATCTTCAATCTTCAAACACGTAAATTGGTTCGAAGTGGTCTTCGGATAGGAGTTACCCAAATTCGACCCCGGTTCCTTCGAAATCCAATCATCGATAAAAATGATGTAGTTATGTGATTGTTTTTGGATTCATTCATTTCCTTTACATAAATATCTTCGAGAGATATATATTTTCAAAATATTATTTTAGTGAATACGGAATCATTTAAACCTCTCTATTGAATATTTCTCAAATCATTTTTAAAGTGTATTTTTTGAGAAAATATGATTATAGAAATCATTCTACTTTTATTCAAAATTAACTTCCATTTTCAACGAGTGTTTTGGGCGAAATAACAGTGAGATCATCTTTTAAATTCCACGAACAAGACAATTTCCCTCTTCGGATTTTAATAACGAACATAAGGAGATTATTTCAATAAAATCCAAGTTGAGCATCCAGACTTTCCTTTCAATATGTTCCACCTCTCGCCTAAAAGAGAAAATCGAGGCCAGGTTATTTCAGGGCACTGGTTGCCCCATCCCTAACCTTAGTTACACACCTTATTTCCACTTTTAGATCTTACAGGTGGGACAAATGTACTAGTCGTTTCCGCATACTCATTTTCTCTTTTTAAATCACTTAACTATTTGTTTAACCAGCTTTGAAATAACGTTAAACTGGTTCAAATTTCTTTTAAAAAGCTTTATTATTTAATTAAAAACATTTACCACGGATTTGCAAAAGAATTCTTAAGTTTCAACATTTATTTCAAAAGTTATTGAAAAGCGTTGCGAAAAGTGTTACAAATTGTGTTAGAAAAAGTGCTTCAAATGCTATATTCTTCAAAACGACTTTTATCTCATCTAGAAAACAACATTTTTAACTTAAGTCACTTTTAAAACATTTTAAAAGATTTTTAGAATTTATTTCATATTTTTAAAATGATTATTTTATCAATTTCTAACTTTGGTCATTTTAATGTAAAAACTAGATTTTTCTTGAAAATTGATTTTGCCATATTTCAAAATATGCAAGAAGAAATCTTGATTTTCTTTTTTTATATGAAAGATATGGATATAAGAATTTGGAAAATTCACATTTTGAAGAATTCTGATCTATGTTCCACTTCGTATGTTCATTTGAACTTTTGACGCGAAAACACGAACTACCGTTAAGCGACACATCAAATTTTTGGCGTATTTCGAGATTCATATCCAAACTTTTCCGAGACAAATTTAAACACTTAGTAATCATTTCTAAAGCATTTTCAAATATTTTTCAAGGTATAAATGATTCCATGTCACATTTCGTTTCATTTGGAAAGTGATTTCCATGTGATTATATGTCGTGTAAATCCGTGACTTGTTTCAACATATATTTTCAATATACAACTAGTAAACCTCCAAAACGAAGTTTATAATCATTTTAACATATCCTAACATGTCATATAAACTTGCTAATTAATTTAACAACTTTTTTATTACAATGTCATATGATTGTCATTTATGTACATATTTGCTTACTAACTTTTGTAAATGACTTAAAGGTGGTTGCTTTCTTTTTCAAACATTTATCAACGTCATTATTAACATCCAAACAACATTTATAACTTGCAAAACATCATATAATCATTTTCTACTTAACAATTTAGAGTTCTCACCTTTTGTCGCTTTCAAACTAGTTTTAAACTTTTCTAACTTTGCTAAACTTTTCTTTAAGCTCTTTATAACTTGCTAAACTTCCGCGTACTTGCCTTAGGAGGCCACAACCATGCTTGAAAGGAAAATTGTGCTCGGCGAAATGGAGGAAGGGGCGTGAGCAATAGAAGGGGAGAGGAGGAGTTTTGAAGTGGTTCGGACGGAGTTTTGTTGATATTTTTTCTTTGTTTTATTTTTGGAAATATTTTGGCATAACTTTGTTAAAGTTGGAAGCCATTAAAAGAGTGGGAAGAAGCTTGAAATTTTGAGAAAAAGAAGTGTGGAAGGAAGTGAGAAAGTGGGTGTGTATTTATAGAAAAATCTTTGGATAAAAATATTATATTTGCAAAAGATCAAAATACAATTTACTTACTTTTAAAGTAATCTTATTTTTCAATACTTAATATCACCTTTCAAATGTTTACTTTATGTCCTTATCATTTAAGGAGTAAGAAAACACAAAGTAATAATGATGTTTCTTTTGATTTGATATGTTTTGTTTTTATTAGTTTACTTTTTATAATTATATTCTACGAAAAATCGAGAAAAAAAGAACAGAGAGAAGAAATTAAAAAAATAAAACAGATGAAAACCAATCAAAAATAACAATAAACATACTATAAATAGTAACCGATGCTATAAAATTAAGTATACAAAGTTAATATAGTTGTATTATAATAGTGTTGAACTTATTTGACAGAACAATGATAAAAAAACATACAGCAAAAAATAGCTGCTAAAAAAACAACTGAAGACAATTGCAAAAAAGTAGAAGATCGAACAAAAACAGTGAAAAAATAATTCAGAAGCAAATTCAAATAGAAACTCAAAATATAATTCAACGGGTAAATGATACTATAAAATTATGAAAGTGATACTAACATCATATTATTAAATGTATTCTAATAGTATCAAAAATGTTAAACAGGAAAAAGCTCAAAAAGAAAAGAGAAAACAAATTCCAAATGAAGAATCTAAAGTGGAACAAATCAATTCGGTAAAGTTACAAATACCATTACTTTATAACATGTTAGATATTGCGAAAATGATACCTACAGTTTGCGTGGTAGAAGACAAGGCTTTGTAGTTTTAAAAATAGTTTTCATCACCATTTATTATAAAACTGATACAAATATAATGGAAAAGTGATACCGACTTCCTGTTTGATTTAAGTTGGTGCTTTATAATTGAAGAAATTATTTTCACCAGTATATATAATAAAACTGATACCAACATACTGTAAAACGGGTACCCATTGTCTGTTTGTGTGGAGCTGATGCCTTGTCATTTAGAAATTATTTTTCCATCTATTTGTAGCAAAACTGATACCAATACCTTACACAAATGATACCCACTTTATATTTGTTTGAAGTTGATACTTTTAGTTTTACAAATTATTTTTACCGTAGTTTGTTATAAAACTGGTATAGATATAAACCAAAAATGATACCTCCATTTTGTTTGTTTGAAGTTATTGTTTTGGAATTTTGAAATTATTTTAACCGTACTTTTTAACAAACTGATACCTATATATATTAAAAATGATACTCGCTATTTGTTTTGAGTTGAATTGATAACTAATAATTTTATAAACTGTTTTCCAAATCATTTGTTGCAAAACTGGTACAGATATCTTGGGAAAATGATACAAATAATCAATTTGTTTGAATTTTTTACTTTGTGCCTTGGTAAGTTGTTTTCATTGTACTTTTTATAAAATCTTATACCATTATAAATCAAGAATGATACCTAAAGTTTGTATGCTTGAATGTATTAGTTTGGAATTTTAAAAATTATTTCAAATATCATGTTTATGAAACCTGATACTTATATCTAAGAAAAATGATTCCCACTGATTATCTTGACTAGAGTTGATGCGTTTTTAATTTTAATATAATTTTTAATATATTTCGTAGCAAAAATGATACCACTACATTGCAAAAATGACACTAGTACTATATTTGGTTGAAATTTGTACTTCGTACTTTTTTGAATTGTTATCACTACGTTACGTTTAAAAACTGATACCATTATAAATAAAAACTGATAACTAAATTTTATATGTTTGAGTTAAATGATTTGGAGTTTTCAAAAATATTTCAAATGTCATTTTTGTGAAAACTGACATCAGTGTTCAACAAAAATGATATCTACTAGCTATTTTGAGTTGAGTTTATGTCTTTCTAATTTTTTTTGAAACATGTAATTTATTAACAAACAGAAAATGCATATATATTTCCATAATAGGGCTCGTTAAAACCTTCCAACCCCCTAATCTAAATGGGTACCTTGTCAGGAAAAGAGTACATATTATGTTCATATATTAACATTACAACAGAACCCAACGGTGTCAGAAACCCAGTTGTCAAATAGATGGAGGAGTAAAAAAATGAAGAAACACTCAACCATCCGTACGAGCAATATGGGTCGACAAACAAACATGGAAACAAAACAAAAAACAAACAAAACTAAACATCACACATGGCAGAAGAGTAACAAATGAAACACGAAACATCACGACCACGGGACTTAGATCAAAATTTGAAACGAATCTTCTGGAGGGAGACACGCTTCATTTACTTTACCAAACTATCACAGATCTAATTACTCCTTTCGAACTGCTCAATAATGGCTAAACTACCATACTCGAAAATCCAGAGAAGAGAATAGTTAGAAAAGTCCAATCGAAGAGTAAAGCATATCTGAGTTCAGGGCGGTTGAAAATCAAAGCTTGGAGCAATTGTAATCCTAAAATTTAGCACGATAGGTTCTGAATCCCTACTAACTTCCTTCGAAACCAATCTAGATTGAATTAGATTTTTACATTCTTGAACTATCATCATGATTCTCAGTTGAAATAGCATTTCTACACCTTCAAAAACCCGTGCGTTTCTTTAGCACTATATATGCCAAATCATGGAAGTAAAGGCAATATTCATAAGATGATTAATAATCGTATAGTTCTTTTATTGCTGACAAAGTATTTCTAGAATTTGTGAAATATCAGATGAATTTCCGATGTTGATATTTAGCTTTTGCATTATAACTTTTAAAATTTGTCTTGAGTAGCTGCAATTAAAAAACAAGTGTTCCCTGTCTTCGAAATGATTTGAGCAGAAAACACAAGACCTATCAATATTATTGTTCCATATGAAAATTCTATCTTTTATATTCAATCAGTTTAGCTTAACTAACAGAGTGCAAGTGGACATTTTAGGGGCACGGTAATGATCCCAAATTACACTGATTCAGTTGAATTCTTCATATTTGACTCTAATGTGATTCCGGGATGAACTCAAACTAAACTGACAATTACTGTTTGGCAACCAGAACCTGTAATCATGATGCATTTAGTTGTGAAATTTTATGTTATACACAGTAGTCTGCATTTGAGTAGGAACACACTCAAGATTATCTTTCCAATTATTATTCGAAATCAGAGTAGAAACCCATCTATTGCCACTGCCACTGACAAAGCATTCCATCCTAATTTATTAATCAAAGAGTATCCATTAAGCCATGGATCATACCGTATATTAGTGCTAGCACCGTTAATAATTTTCCCATCCATTAATCCTTTACACCATTGTCTAGCTCTAAGCATTAAGTTCCAAGTACATGATGCATTATTGTTCATTTTAGCAGTCCAAAAATTTGTTTTGCTATAATATTTACTGTATATCCATTTGGCCTATAGAGTATCACCACTTATGAAGTTCTAGACTGATTTGATAGCAAATGCTTTAGCAATTTCCTCTAATTTTCAAATACCAAGTCCACCTTCACTTTCGGTTTTACAAACATCATCCCAACACATCTTATGTGCTTTAGATTTTCAAATAAAATTAGCACAAAGAGTACTAATTCTCTGTATCATAGACATAGGTAATTGGGAAAGCTGCATCCAGAATTGAATCAAAGGTTAAATGATAGTTTTAATTAACTCAAATTTTCCACTAATTGTGAGTAATTTTTTGTGCCAATGATTGAATTTTTTTATTTTGTCATTTAGACTTCCAAAATCCCTTGCTTTAAGTTTGTTATTTGATATTGGGATACCTAATTATGTTACTGGAAGACTGCCTATACTGATATTCAAAATCAGGGCATTCTATGGTTTATTGGTAGCACTTTTGCTAAAAAATAGCATCGACTTATTTTCACTTAGACCCAGCCCAATTAAACAATTCAAAACCTGAAAAGTTTGTAGAATGCATTCTGCGTTCTTTATAGTTGCTTTACCCAAAATTAAAATGTCATCTGCGTACAACAAATAGGTAATTATAGGATTAATTTTGTAAATTGGAGTGAGATTACCTTTCAAGTACTCCCCATTAAGAATAATAGTGAGAAACTCCATGGCCATAGCAAATAGATATGGAAAGAGAGGGTCTCCTTGTCGTAAACCGTAGAGCTTTCGATAAAACCAAAAGAAGATCCATCTATAAGCACCAAAAATGAAGGAGTCGAAATGCACTCATAAATGAGATTAGCAAACATCAGAGGGAAACCCATGGAAATCAGCATATAATGAATAAAATCTCTATATATTTTATCATAGGCTTTATGTAGATAAATTTTCAAGAAAAAATTGTTATAATGTTTCTACTAAATCCTCTCACCATTTCATATGCAAGTAATGAATTTTTGGTGATTATTCGCCCAGGAATGAAAGCATTCTAATTATATGAAAAAAGGTCATTCATATAAGGTTTTAGTCGATTGCAAAGAAGGTTGGCTAAAATCTTATATATGACATTGCAGAGGGATATATGCCTAAAATCAGTCATTTCAACCGCAACTAGTTTTTACGAATCAAGCATATAAATGTATGGTTGATTTCTCTAATTGTTTTACCAGATTAAAGAATACCATTCATCGCATTCCATATATCATTTTTGAGAAAACCCCAATGTACTTTGTAGAATTTTGAGTTGATTCCATCAGGACCTGGGGTGCTATTGACGTTGATTTGAAATATGGCAGACTTGATTTCTTCTAACTGAAAGGGCTTACTTAAGCTGATTCTTGCATTTTCGATTAGAATTTTTTTACAAGTTCCGTCTGGAAATTGATTATTAGCTTGAGTAACTGAAAACAGAATAGAGAAATATTTAATTGATTCATTAGCAATTTTTTCTGATGTTAATGACCATGTTCCATCTGAATTAAAAGTGCAATTACTTCTTTGACTCGGATTTCGAACACTGATTTTGCTGTAAAAGAAGTTTGTTGGCCTGTCTCCGCTAACCAGCCAGTTTAACTTCATTTTTTGCTCATTTTCAATAGCCATCATCTCCACGATACAATGCATATGATCATTTTTTGAAGAGTATTGTTCAATAGGGCTATCATTCAATGGGTTTTGCGGTAGTTGTTTATATAATTCGTTTTCCTCTTCTTTTGTCTGATTGATCACTGTTTGCATGCTTCATTTAGTGCTTAACCATTCCTTCATTGTAGATTTCGTAGATTTCAGTCTGCATAGGAGTATATAAAGGTGATTGAAAAATTCCTACAACAAAGCATTGTGAAGAGAAGAGAAATATCCAGATTGAAGATGCCATGAGTTATTATATCTGAAAGTTATATTATTCTTTTTCCCATTCTTTATCATAAGATTAACATAGATAGGGAAATGATCACTAAGAGAGTGATTACCAAAATTAATACCAAATTGATAAAATAAATCCTTCCATAAAGAGTTGATGGAAACATGATCAATCTTGCTGTGAATTGAGAAATATTGCTCCTTCTCCAAGTAAAATAATTACCACTAAAAGCAGGTTCAATAAGTTTAGACGTTGTAATATAGTCTATAAAATCCTTATTAATTCTCTCTTCAGAAGAGAGGATAGAGGTAAAATCACCTGCCACTATCCATGGTAAATTAAATAATTTAGATTGCTCGGCGAGATAATTCCACAACTCAACTCGTCTATATTCATCATTAAAGGCATAGACTGTTGTGCATAGGATACTGACACCGCTAGCATTATGATGTATGTAGGATATAAATTGATCGTTATAATGAAGAATAATGTTCGACCATTGGGAAGAATCCACAGTATTAAAATTCTACTTTATTGACCATTTAAAATATTATGTGAATGCCACCAGTTGTTATGAACTTTAAGCATGAAACTCTCAATATTAACAGTAGAGAGCTTGTTTTCAAGTATGCCTAAAAAAGAAAATCTGTTAGAATTTAACAAATGCAACGTTTCCACCTTTTTAGTTGAGGCATTCATGCCTCAGATGTTCCAAAAGAGGAACTCCATCTAGACGTTATTATTTTAAATGCTACTATCAGTCGGGGATATAACAGACCCTACTGTCTTTGGTTTTTTGGATTTTTTATTTTTTTCCTTTCAATTGCGAAACTAACATGTTTGATGCAGGGTTTCAATAACATCTAAAGAGGGGGTAGCTGTAAATTCGAACGGAGCTTCTTCCGGTCTAACTTTTCAAGTGGGCTTAGCTCTAGAGACATTATAAGATTCTAAATGTTAGGGTTCCTTTGCATTGATAGAATTGGAACTTGTAATGAGTCTGACAGAACTGAAGATTCATTAGTGTGTAGGGTATCCGAGTGCCTGAAAATAAAACAATTTGTGCAAGTAGATAGTTTCCATTCATAAGCCACCTCTTGCCAAATGATTTCATCTGCCTCTGAAAGAATAGGAATCCCATTAGGGAACTCAAAGTATTTTTGATTTCTATTAAAACCCTATCATACGCAATCTTAATATTACCTTCTGTGACTTTATCCAACTTGATAGGAGATCCAAGTACCGAGGTAATACGACAAATCCTCTCTTCTGTCCAATAATCTAAAGGTAGATTCGAAAAACGACCCAAATTGGAATAAAGTGGAGTAGTTCTTTGTTAAATTTCATCCCTAATGACCATCTTTTCATTATCATAAGATTTTTATTGTAGTAGTAGGGGCCTTCTTTTAAGATTCTATCATAATCTTTCTTATTGTTAAATTTAATAACATAGAATTCATTCTCCTTAGAATAAATAGAAAAATCCTCAATGGGTGTCCATACTCTAGTAATGTAATCTCTGGAATAAGGATAATTGGTTTAGGATCAACCATAGATTATTACTATGGCATTGTCCCACTGTTTTCTTGCCGTCTGAACAATCTTAGCAGACATTTTGGCACACAGCATTGATTTAAATTCACGGGGTTGATAAAATTTAAGCGGAATAGAGATTTGAATATTATTACCTTTGACAACTTCATTCCACTCCCGGCTCAACGTGGTGGAAAAGTTCCATTTGTTGGTAGAAGATCCATTCTCAGTTTGCATAGGGCGATCTATGTTAGGGATGGATTGGTCAACGTTCTGATGCACATCTGTAGGGTGGGGGGATGCAATATCTTCTTCTGAAAAAGGTTAGAGGAATAATAATTTGAACTAGGATTCAACATAACCTTGGTTTGTCACTTCCATTTTTTTGATACTGGTGTGAAGCCATCATCAGACTTTGGATGGGGAATCGGATTCGCCACTGGAGGAAATCCAGGCGAGTGAGCTAACGAGGAGGGTGGCGGATCCGGAGGAGAGGAGGACACATGGTTGGCGCGGGAATGAGAGGCCATACAGAAGGCTATGCAGAGATGATGACAATTGTTATGGGTGTTCGCAAGCGGAAAATGAGGCGGAGGTTGCGATTGGAGTTGGCGGCTTGGCAACAGACTTTACTCTTTCTAACTTTGTAGAATAATTTCCACGTAATTTGTGGCACAAATGGTACCAATAACTTGCAAAAATAATACCATTAACATGTTTGTTTGAAGCTTATTCGTTTTACTTTATACATTGTTTTCATTGCATTTTATTTAAAAACAGACACCAATATAAATTAGAAATGATACCTAAATTATGTATATTTCAGGTTAATGGTTTGAAGTTTTAAAATTATTTGCACTGTCTTGTTTATGAAAATTGATACCAGTATTCAAAAAAATGATATCCACTAGATGTTTTGAGTAGAACTTATGTCTTTCTAATTTTATAAATAATTTTCCATGTAATTTGTAGAAAAAATGCTACCAATAGCTTCTAAAAATGATACCACTAACATTTTTATTTGAAGCTTGAACTTCGTACTTTTATAAATTGTTTTCATTGTATTTTGTTTAAAAACTGACACCATGTTTACATCAAATATGATACCTATGGTTCATGCACTTGAAGTTATTAGTTTGGAATTTTCAAATTTATTTCAAATCTCATTTTCTGAAAACTGATACCTATGTTCAACAAAAGTGATACTTCTAAACTGCAAAAATAATATTCCTTATATATTTGCATGAAGTTGTTTCATTGCAATTAATACCCAACATATCGTTATGTTTCAATGTCATTTGTTTCACTGCCAACTTAATGCCTCTTTTTAAAACAATAGGATGATGTGATTTTGTCAATCCACGTCCTATAAGCATGAATGTCATATTTAATGGATTAGAGTAGGAAACAATTGAAGCTAAAGATACAAAGCTAGACACAACATACATATGCGACTTATAAGCAATTTTCAAGATGATAAAATTGGTATAAAAAATGGCTTTACCAAAAAACAAATAGACACATTGAAAAAGACACAATTTTACAACTTCTTCAATGTATTAAGAATAAGAATAAAGGAATGCAAGAAGCATCAATGTAATTTGCATGCTTTATACACATGCTACTCAACTAAAACCGATCATGTTTAGAGATGACAAAATGAAAGTAACTGCCACAGACATTAGCTTGTTTTTTGTCGACCAACGAAAGGAGTAAACATAGAACCAACATAAAAAACGATGAGAAAAGTCATTCCAACAGAGTGCACAGAATTTGTAAGAAGAAATTTTGGCAATTGTACTTTCATTACAAAAAATGTGGTTGAAAAGAGAATAAAATAAGTGATAACAAAAAAGAAAAAGCAACATGACGAAGACCTACCATATTTAAGACTAATGGAAATACTGTTAACATTTTTCTTCCCTAACAACCAACAAAAATTGAGATAGAAAATTCTACCATTCTTGATCGATTTTGAAACAATGCAGATAGTTTCTTGACCACAAACAATAGAGAAATTTTTCAGTAAATTTGTCAAAAGATTTATCCACAAACCAAGAAAGACGTCATGATGCACCATACTTCCATTGGTAAGATATGTTATTAAAAATATTATTATTTGAAACAAATATTACTTTTAATAATCATATCTAATCAGTTCTTTGATTGCTTATAGTACTGCATATATGAGAAGATGAAACTCATTCAACATGACAGTAATGTACTCATGATTTACCAAGATTTGCAAGATTGGTTTTGCGAAAGCTTAAAGACATAGTAGTCAAACAATTTTTGGATGATGTAAAGATTGTGAGGTAAGTTAAAACTCCATCTTACCTACATTAATCAATATTATTTTAACTTTTACATAGAATCAATTTTAGCACTATATCTTTTCTACTATCATTTCTGACCATACATAGTATCAGTTTTTACCTCAACCATTGTGTTAATTTCAATATTTGGTATCATTTCTGTCTCTGCATGTTATCGGTTTCAAAATGTAATATAATTTATGTCTCTTCATAGTATCAGTTTAGCTTCTATATAATATCGGTTTCAATACTTGGTGTCAATTTTGTCTCTGCGTAATATAAGTTTTGCCTCTATATAGCATATGTTTTGCTTCATCACAGTGTTAGTTATAATACACAATAATATTTGATATCATTTTTAACATTGTACGGTATCAGTTTATAAATTTGCATGGTATCAGTTTAATAACTATTGTGTTTGCTTCTATTAAAAAGTCAATTATCATTGTAAGTTATAACATAATATCATAACTTAAAACTAAAACATACCAATTATACAGGTTAAAGAAATAACTAATATTCTTCCACATGAAGAAAGACTTCTTCAAACAACATCTACAAAATAACAATTAAGCAACAAAGGAAAAGAAAATCAAGGGAAAAATGATAAATTGAAGAAACTGAACAAAATATTGGATCATTTGAAGAAGATGTAAATATTGGAGTCTTCTAAATACACATAAAAGATTTGGAAGATAAAGTCAAAAAAGAAAGAAGGAACTGGAAAAACAAAAAGAAAAACGAGGATAGAAGCCAAGAAAGAAATTCCAAGTCAAGATTGCAAGAGAATGACGAGAGAAATTCAAATACCGAAGTACAAATATGCACATAGTAGATGAACCTAAAACGAACGAAGAGGGTAAAGAAAAAATTAAAGAGACAAATGCCGACTCTAATGTAGAAAAAGACCACACATCAATTGAAATGAATGAAGATACATGTTTAGAGATGAAACCCAAAATGCAGAAAACATATCTGCAACTGAAAAGAATGAAGAAAAGAGTAAAGAGGAATAAAGAGGAAAAAAAAGAAAAATAAAGATAGAATTGTAGAACATGATGTAGAAAAATCATCTGAAATAGCAACTTAGTGTATGAAAAGGTGCAGAAAGAAATAGAAAATGAATTGCTAGAAAAGGTGCAAAATGATGAAATAATTACATAACATGATATAGAAAAAGAAAATGAAATATCAAATGAAGTGCATAAAAAGATGCAGACAGAGATTGAAAACTAAGTGCAAGAAAAAGTTCAAAATGAAGAAAATGAAGCACAAAATAAATAAAGACTTGAAGAGCATGATGTAGAAAAAGCTACTGAAATACCAACTGAAGTGCATGAATAAGTGCAGATAATTACTAAAAATCATGTGGAAGGAAAAGAGTTCCAACCAAATCAAGATACACCATTGGAGATCGCAAAACAAAGTGCATACATGGTAGAAAAAACAAATTTAATAGTTCTTCCAGCAAATAAAAAAATGATAGAAAAATAAACAGAAGAAGCTCAAAATATGGAAGAAGATACCACTATCAAAAACCAAATTTTACCCTACCATATTTCAGTACTTGACTTCGCTCCTCCATCTTTCAAATTCTATGACAAACAAGAGTTTAAAACAAAAAACTGAAAAAGATGATGAAAAGAAACCAACAAAATCTGCTGGTCAAAAAGAGAAAACAACTGTGACAAAATCAGTTGGCCGAAAAAGAAAGCAACACAAAAAAACACCTTCTGATGTGCAAAGTGTAAAAGCAAGAACAAGAAAAAGAAAACAAAGCGTCGGCTTTGACTCTGGTGTAACGACCCAGAATTTTGGTTATTTGAAATTGAAATATTTAATTATTTTTAAATATTTAAAAATTAATTTTTAACTTGAATTTCAAATATAATGATAATTGGATAAAATGATCGTTAAATTCAATACTGGAAATTGGTAAAATAATTGAATCTTGAGTTTTAAGCTTGATAAAAATAATTTCAAAGCTTATTTAATTTTTATTTATAAGAATGGAGATAATAAAAAATTTGAATTGGATTTAAAGCGATTTACTCGATTTTAAAAATATCTCGTTTGAATTAACGTATAAAGATAGCCATCCAGGACATAATCTCGGAATTCAACGAAACTAATTCCATTAAATCCGTAATAGTGTATTTTTATCAGATTTCAAATTACGTAGCGTTTGGAGTTATTGTTTGGTCGTACGGGATAGAAAGACATTGAAATTAATATCGAAAATTTAATATTTTAATTTGGTTCAAAAAGCCACCTTCTCCATACGATCGAATTAGGACTCGAAATCTTTTCCATTGCATTCGAAATAAGGGTATAACATTATGGACGTCTAGTGGCATGCCTCGATAAGAGTCTAGAATTTTAATCTGGCTTAAACAAGACATTTGAAAATTAAAATAACATTTTTAAATTGTTAAGTCAAAATAGTTGTATACCTATCATTTCACCATGCTCTTCCTTTACAAACACGCCACCATTCTCTTTCGTCCCCTCCCTCTTTTCTTCTTTTTAAAACACACAGCTGAAGAGTAAAAAAAAGAAGTAAAGAAAATTCAAAAATTCCTATCTCTAACTCTACTAAATAAAAAAAAATAGCAAACTTGTCTTAAAATTCATGTCTTGGCAAGGGCTTCAAGCTGTATCGATTTAGCAGTGTTCGACTATGGAATTGGAAAGGGGCATGAATGACAGTGGAAGCTAGGGTTTCGATCGGCTAGCATTTGGGGCTGTATTTTGTGATTTGGAGCTTGGATTTGTGGCCGTGGAGGTGAGGCGCACCTGGGGGCGAGATTTGGTGACGTGCGGCGATGAATAGGGAGTCACAACATGGTCGACAACAGCATGCGAAGGCAGCAGTCGCGTTTCATAAGGCGGTGTCGAGCTCGAAGATTGTGGTACGTGTAGATGCCGTTCATCGAAAGGGAGCCGTAGCAAAAACAGTTCGACAAACGGAGGTCTCTAGCTCCGTATCACTCTAAGGACGTGCACGATAATGAGTAGGTGGTGTTTTCATGCACAAGCTGAAGCATTTAGGGAAGAAAGAGTTTAGGTGGGTCAGGCTTCTTTTTGGATTTGGGTTTATAAATAGTAATTAGAGTTGATTTAATTAAAATTGATCGATGAACTTAAAAATTAAATTTCCCTCTTATACGAGGTTTGATTGGGACAAAACTTTTTGCATTACGATCCTGATGACGAGAGCTTCGAAATGAACTAGTTTGGACATATTTAGAGACATTCAAAATTTGGGCTAAAATCGGTCGTCGTCCGGTTTTAGTTTGACCAGTTTTAGTTCCAAAACTAAACCTCTCGGTGGTAACTGAAAAATCAATGTGAATAACTCTCACGCATTTGGATTACTGCAATTAATTTTAAATGATTAAAATTAATTTAGGATGATTTGTTGAATTTATAAATAAATATCAGTTGGATGTTATATTATTTATATTGGTATATAAATTAGTAGTTGGATATATTTCCCGCTTATTGGAGCGAATGAGACCCTATGCGCCCCGCGTAATAGCGGATGACCCTGTTTTACCGCGATATGCTGCCTTGAAGCGAGATTGGTATTTTTATATTGTATTAACATCTGTGGTTGCAGGGAAAATAGGTTGGAGGGATCCAACTAGATTCCTCAAAAATGTTGAATTTAATTTCATATATAGTGATATATGACATATTTGAATAATCTGTGATAGATTGTAGTGTGATTTGAATTTATTGATGTTATATTAGCACTAGCCTAGATTTTATATTTTAAAAACACCATAAATATATGTTTCAAATTTGAAGGAAATTTAAAAGGAAGTTTGGAAGTAAAACAATTATATAGAGTTTTGGTTCAGTTAAAAGAAAATGATTGGGTAAAATATATGGTTTGACTTTAAATTTGTACTTAACTATTTCGTGATATTGTAAATAAAGATTTTAGAATAATGTATGTAAAGGATTTTAAATAATAAATATTAAGTGATGCTTGCTTTAATATAAAAGGTTTTTAAAATCGAGATTTTAAATAGATTGGGAGAATAAAAAGGGGAATTGGGAATAAAAATAAAATTTGTAATACTAGATCTTAAATAAGATATCTAAATTATGAAATAGGAGTGAAATCGAGATTTAGTTGTTTTTAGGAATATAGTTGGGTTATTTAAGAAATTGATTTATAAATGGAACTTAAATTGGAAATCGATTTATAATGGATTTAAGTGATGAGAAACCGTTGTAGACTGGAAATATGACTATGGGATTTATAAACTGTTAACACCTCTCTTATTCACGGCCTAGCAACTTATTCGACTCAACGACCTAAGGGAAAAAGCGACTTAACTATCCAAGGTATCAACGACTTAGCGACCTACAACAGGGCATGACCTAACGACTTAAAGCATAGAGCGGCTCAACATGGCATGACTCAACGACTTAAGGAGCTCCAACAACCTAGCGACTTAGCGACCTAATGACCTAACAACCTAGCAAAGTTTCAAAATTAAGCCACATGCACACTGCCTCTTCCATTAGGTCGCTCATGACCTAAGCAAGCCGAGATAACTCCTATGCTACACATGCTAAGTCACTCACAACATATATCTCGTCCAGGATGGCTCCATTAAGTCGCTAACGACTTATGCTACCTCAGGATCACTCTAAGGTCGCAACTCCCTAGGTCGCAACTCCTTATGACGCCACACGACCTAACTCCGAGATTACCCTATAAATACCCCGCCTACTCCACAGTGAAGGGGGAGGATTTTCTGGAGGATTTCCGGAAGAACTTCTGGAAGGCCGAAACTCTGTTGTTTTCACGACTTCTACAACACTTCAAACGCCTAAAACACTTCAAGGAAGCTTAAGAAAAGATCAAGTTCATCCAACATGAATTCAAAGAGCTTTTCTGCATCAAAGTTCTAACTACTTGCTTTAGTGGTGTTGCAATTGAAGAATCATTGTGAAACTTGTAATCAAGTCGATAATATAAGAGATTAAGTGGACGTAGGCTTGACTTTGAGCTGAACCACTATAAAAATTGTTGTCTCTTTACTATTTCCTACTATTTTCCTACTTGCTTTTAGTTCCCGTACCAACGGGTGGTGCTTTCGCTTTATCACAAATCACACCGTGGTGTTAGCATACATTTTTAGCGTTAACATTTTTGGTGCTTTCACTGAGAATTGAACTCAGGACCTCCCGCTTACTAAATGGGTGCTCTCATCATTGCTTCACAAAGATTTATTGAAAGACTCTCCCTAAGAACCAAAAGTCTATCTGAAATTATGGCTCCTGGAAGAAAAAGTAGATCTACTAGATCTGGGAATGCTTATGACAACACCGCCACTTCTCCCGCATCAAATCAAGTGGCTCCTAGTGTTGGAATCACAAGGGCGGAATTGGATGCTGTAGTGTCTGGGTTGTATCAACAAATGGAAGACCATAACACTTTGATGTTGAACAGGTTGAATGCTTTGCTTGGAGTTAAACAGCAACCCGAAAATAATGAAGAAACCTTTGCTGAAGATGTTCATGATTCCCAAGGGAAAAGTATTCCTCAGAGGGTAGCTGGCACAGCCGAAGGGGCACCTCCCCAAGCTGAAGGTTCGAGGCCGCAGCCAACTCTTTGTGAACGTTTGTCCAGGCAAACTTTCGAAAAAGTAGCTGATGTCTGTCCCGCGGGGCCTTTAAACGATGAGGAGTAACTCTCGGGAATGATCCGACAAATTATGAAGGAAAACATGCAAAGGGAGGAAGATGAAAGTGACTGGGGGTTTGCTCCAAGCAAGACTCCTTTTACTGAAAAGATTCTGAAGGCTAAATTTCCAAAGAAGTTTGTTCCCCCAACTATTTCAGCTTATCGGGGGACAAGCAATCCTAACCAGTTCTTATACAAGTATGACTGGCATATGACAGGTGCCAGACCAACAGATGAGATCAAGTGCAGATACTTTCCTGTATACTTGGAGGGAGTGGCCCTGCTTTGGTTCGCAAAGCTTCCAGTTCGATCTGTGGATCAGATCTCCAACCTAACTCGGAAATTCAAGATCAGTTCAGGTTATATGCTTCGAAGGCCAAGGACATAATGTTATTATCCAGCCTCGAACAAAGCCCTGGAGAATCTATCAAATCTTTCTTAAACCGCTTTAGTATAGCCTTGGCCGAAGTTGACAATCCAGAGCCTCGTATGATTCTGACTTACTTGATGCGAGCTATTGACAAATCAAGTGAATTCGGAAAATGACTAAAGATGCAAGAGCCAAATTCACTTGAGAAGTTCTACAAAAAGGCCGATGAATTTATGCGCTTAGAAAGCCTTCCTGTGCCAACAAAAGTAGTTGTGACTGAACTTGAGAATAACAATGTTGCTTCTAACAGAAAGAAATCTGGTGGCTAGAAGAGGGAGAATAACGGTGGAAAAAGCAAAAGGATGCGAAGAAAGCTCGCCGCTTTAAACCTACGGATTTTACTCCCTTAACTGATACTCCAGAAAACATCTTTTTCGCAACCAAGGATGTTGTTGAATACCTCAAACCACCTGAGATGAAGCTTGGGAAAAATGTTGTGCATAATGGGAAATTTTGTCGGTTCCACAATCAACCTGGCCATGACACTAATGAATGTAGCCATTTAAAGAATTTGATTGAAGAGCTGTTGAGGGAGAATAAACTACAACAATATGTGAAGAGAAACAGAAGTGCCCCAACCTCATCTACTCAGGGGCAACAAGTTCCTGCTCATCAATCTGGCTCAGGTGAGAGGACTGCAGCGTAGGAATCTGAGAGGCCTACCATTAATGTTATCACGGGGGGTCCTCACCCAGCGGGCAGAAGTTGGGGTAAGATGGAGAGATATGTTCATGCGTTGAGATATGCCCTGGCGGAAGAAAATGTTTTTGTCCTGGAAGATGCTGAACCTTTAAAACAGCAAAGAACTTTTAATGATGACATCGTATTCCGGGCTAGGGACTCTGTTGGTGTTGAGGCTCCCACCATAGATCCTTTGGTGATATCTGCAGGCATCGGATCAGCCATTGTAAAAAGGGTGCTTGTTGACTGCGGTGCCTCTTGCAATGTCCTCTTCAGGAAGATATTTGATCAGATGAAAATTCTCATGGTTGATGTCCAAGCTTCCTCACAGAAAATTGTTGGGTTCACTGGAGAACCAAAACAGCCTATAGGGATTATTGATTTATTTGTAGAGCTTGGAGAAAGGGAAAAGAAAGTGATCCGAAAACAAACTTTTGTGATTGTTGATGAATTCTCTGCTTACAATGCCTTCTTGGGTCGACCGACTCTTGCTGCATTCAAGACTATTCTCGCCCCATGGTGCCAACTATGAAGTTCGCCACCGATAATGGCGTCGGTGTTGTAAAGGATGACCAAAATTCCGGGCGGGAATGCTATCTCATAGAGTTACGGGAGGCAAAGAAGAGAGAAATGGGTAAGGGTGCGGCAGCTCCGCTCCGCATCAAAGAGCCCACCTTGTAGCAATTACGAGGTGGACCCTGCACTGGTGAGCATAGTGGTGCACGAAAAGAGATTGATCCCAGAAAAACCAGTGCAGGGGAGAGTAGGGTGGTGTCGGTGGAAGTGACGGTGCCAATACCTATTGACCTGAATGATACAAACAAGGTGCTGAATGTGGGTTCACAACTCGGTATGACGGTTCAAAATACGTTGATATCATTCTTGAAAGTAAACCTGGATGTATTCGCTTGGAGTCATGCCGACATGTGTGGAATATCTCCAGAAATCGCAGTGCATGCTTTGAATATTGATCCAAAATTCACACCCGTAAAGCAGAAAAGAAGAACACAGGGTCCTGAAAGGTCGACAACATTAAAAGAAGAAGTAGATCGGCTCATGGAAAATGGCTTCATCAGAGAATCCACTTATCCAAATTGGGTTTCTAATCCGGTGTTGGTTAAAAAAGCGAATGGAAAGTGGAGAGTATGCATTGACTTTTCAGACTTGAACAAAGCATGCCCCAAGGACTGTTTCCCGTTACCCAAGATTGACCAATTGGTGGATGGAACAGCCGGGCATGAATTATTGTCTTTTATGGATGCCTACTCAGGATATTATCAAATCATGATGCATGAACCAGATCAGGAGGACACGAGCTTCATCACTGATGTTGGTCTTTACTGCTATAAAGTCATGCCCTTCGGACTAAAGAACGCGGGGACAACTTATCAAAGACTTGTTAATGCCATGTTCAAACCCCAGATTGGCAAGACTATGGAAGTATATGTTGATGATAAGTTGGTGAAATCGAAGAAGGCGGTAGACCACATGTATCATTTGGCAGAAATGTTCACGGTCCTCCGAAAGTATGGGATGAAGCTAAATCCTCTGAAATGTTCATACGGGGTAGAATCCGAAAAATTCTTGGGTTTCATTGTGAATGCTAGGGGCATCGAAGCTAATCCTGCTCAGATTACTGCTTTAAGAGAAGTCAAATCCCCTAGGACAAAGAAGGAATTGCAAATCCTCAATGGCAAAGTCGCTGATTTGAGTCGGTTTATTTCCAGGGCCACGGATAAATGCATTCCCTTCTTTGACGCTCTGAAAAAAGGAAGAAATTTTTTTGAATGGACTCCTGAATTTCAGAAAGCTTTTGATGAACTGATTCGTCACATGGAAACGCCTCCAGTACTTTCTAAGCCCAGCAATGGTGAAGATCTTTTCATATATTTACCAGTCTTATCTCACGCTCTCAGTGCAGCATTGGTACGGGAAGACGCAAAAGTTCAGCGCCGGTTTATTACATCAGCAAAAGATTCACTGGGGCAGAGATGAATTATTCAAAGCTGGAAAAGCTCGCCTATTGTCTGTTGATTGCGTCTAGAAAGTTGAGGCCATATTTCCAAGCTCATCCTATTAAAGTCCTCACTGATCAACCTCTAAAGCAAGTCCTATTTCGCCCTGAAACTTCGGGTCGTCTTCTTAAGTGGAATATTGAACTCAGCCAATACGATATCACCTACCATCCTCAAAGAGAAATCAATGGACAAGTTTTAGCAGATTTCATTGCAGAATACACAGATAAAGGTGACAGTGAGGAAGAGGTGACTGATGGCATCCCGATCCGATGGAAATTATATGTTGGTGGCGCAAGAAATGACTATTGTTCCGGAGCTGGGGTTGTGCTTGAAACCCCCGAAGGGCGGTCATTGTGCTATGCTTTGAGATTAGAATTTCCTTCGACAAATAATGAAGCAGAATATGAAGCTCTTATTGCCGGTTTGAAGATTGCTAAAGAACTTAACATCAAAGTGTTGCAGATCTTCAGTGATTTCCACCTTATTGTATGCCAAGTCAAGAAAGAGTTTCAAACTAAAGGAGGAAAATTGCCTGCTTACTTGTCAAAGGCCTGGGAGCTTCTCGATGATTTTGATCATTATACAATAAGCCATATACCCCGGGAAGAGAACATGAAGGCAGATTCTCTCGCAAAATATTCAAGCTCTGGCGAAGCTCAATTATTGGGATCGGTCCCTATGGAAGTCTTGTCAGCTCCAAGTACTGATGAGATGGATATTGACTGGATTATGGCTGTATCTCAAGAGCAGGAGTCATGGATGACCCCGATCAAGGAATATCTACTCAACGGCTCCCTACCAGAAAACTCAAAAGAGCGCCAGAAGCTGTTAAGAAAAGCCCCGAGATATGTACTTCAAGACGTCCAGTTGTACAGAGGAGGATTCTCGATGCCATTACTCTGATGTGTAACCAAGGAAGAGGCTAAGACAATTTTAGCTGAGGTGCACGGAGGAGAGTGTGGGGATCATTCAGGTGGCCAAACTCTAGCAAAGAAAATTCTCTGCTATGGGTGTTTCTGGCCAGATATTAATCGAGACGCTGCTAGCTACTTCCGAAAGTGTGACAGGTGCCAGAGATTTGCAAAAATCCCAAGAGCACCATCCACCAAGCTAACACAGATGGTCAGTCCATGACCATTTGCCATTTGGAGAATAGATCTCATTGGGCCTTTACCGATTTCCAAGTCCGGAATCAAATATGCTATTATTGCGGTTGATTATTTCACTAAATGGGCTGAATCTGAACCATTGGCTACTATTACCTCTAAAAAGATGATAAACTTTGTGACTAAGAATATCATTTGCAGGTATGGTGTGCCTGAGAAGATAATCACAGACAATGGTACCCAATTCGAAAGAGAAGAATTTCGATACTTTTGCAGGCGATTCAAGATCCAAAAAAGCTTCTCAGCAGTGGCTCATCCGCAGGCAAACAGTCAAGTGGAAGCAGTGAACACAATTATCAAATCAACCATCAAAAAACAGCTGAAAAAAGCAAAAGATGGTTGGGTTGATAAGCTGCCACTAGCACTTTGGGCATACAGAACTACCCACAAGACTGCGACTGGGCACACTCCATTCTCATTAGCATATGAATCAGAAGCAATGATTCTAGTGGAAATAGAGGTCTCCTCACACAGGAGAATTCATTTCAACCAAGCTAAAAATGAAAAGCAGCAACTTGAAGCGTTTGACTTGCTTGATGAAAGAAGGGAAGAGGCTAAGCTCAGAGTTGCAGCCCATCAGCAAAGGATAACCAGGCACTTCAATTATAAAGGTCGTCAACGCTGCTTTGAAATTGTGGATCTAGTCTTGAAAAGGGTCATGATAGCAACAAGAGTGTTTGGGCCAAACTGGGAAGGACCATATGTCATAGGCAAAAAACTTCTTGATGGCACTTTCAAACTCACAACTGTCGAAGGAGATCCAATTTCGAGAACCTGGAAAAGCAATCACTTACGTCCATATTTCACTTAGAAGCAATGCTTAAGTTTGTAAAATGATTATGGATGTATCATTCTTGTATTGATTCATACTGATTTTACAATAAATCTTGTGTTCTCTACCACTATAAAATGTCTGTCTCATTTTGATGTGCAAATATCTTAAATATGTTGCTAAAATGTCGATTTAATATTGCAGGCTATCAAAGTAAAGCTTACCTATTCAACATATTACAAGGCCAAGCGATTCCTACAAATCACTCAACAAACAAATGTCAAGCCACAAAAATTCCAGATTCAATTCCTACATAAGAAGTGCTTCTCACAAACAGTTGGTGATTCCACCGAAGGGGCACCTTCCCGAAGTAAATGTTCCAGACCCTCACTATTTAATTAAGATCGTTTGTGCAAACAAACATCCAGTTAAGTAACTTGCGTCTGCCCCGTGGATTCATTTAACAATGAAATACACTTCTCTGAAAAGAAAAAACAAACAACTTGCAAAAGAAAGAAACATGTGCTTGAAAATGATAACGAGGAATCGTTGAAGGGCAGATGGTGAAAAGACATGGGCAAGTAGACAAAAAACAGCCAAAATGGAATCTTGTCTCTCAACCAAAAAGGTTGGTGGAACCACCAAAGGGGCACCTTCCCAAAGTAAAGGCACCAGGCCCTCGCTAGTTAATTGTGATCGTTTGTGCAAACAAACATCCGGTTAGGTAGCTTGCGTATGCTCCGTAGATCCACTTAACTGTGAGATTCAACCTTCCTGGCAAACCAAAAAAAAAAGCCCTGTTCAGAGGCACAAACAAAAAGCCCTATTCGGAGGCAAAAAATCTCTCTTCGGAGGCACACTTCTACTCTCAAGGGAGAAGTTCCAAATAAAGCTCTCCAACGAGGCACGCCCAAAAATGAAATGCTTCTCTCGGTAAAAAGGTTGGCAGAGCCACCAAAGGGACACCTTTCCAAGATGAAGGCACCGGGCCCTTGCTAACAAATTGTGATCGTCCGTACAAACGAACATCCAATTGGGTAGCTTGGGTCCATCCCGTTGATCCATTTAACTATGAGAAGTAACTTTCATGCAAACAAAAAAGCACACTTCGGAGGCCTAAGCAAAAAAGCCCTCTTCGGAGGCACCAAGCAAAAATACCCTCTTCGGAGGCACAAACCAAAAGCCATCTTCGGAGGCATAAAAAAAAGCCCTCTTCGGAGGCACAAACAAAAAAGCCCTCCAACGAGGCATGCCCAAATATGAAATGTATCTCTTGAAAAAATCGTTGGTAGAATCACCGAAAGGGCACCTTCCCGAAGTGAAGGTTCCAGGCCCTCGCTATTTAATTATGATCGCTTGTGTAAACAAACATCCAGTTAGGTAGCTTGCGTCTGCTCCGTGGATCCACTTAGCAATGAGATATAACTTTCTGGCAAACAAATCAAAGCCCTCTTCGGAGGCCCGCTTCACCGCGTAGGGGAATCCACTTCACAAAAGTAAAAGTGACCATCTCCGAAAGTTGAAGTGTAAAAACTTTTTCTAAAAAGAAAAAAAGAAAACTTCTCCAATACAAGGCATACTCTGCTATAGCAGAATAATACTTCCTCAAAATGGAAGAATTATTCTTCAAAGTAAGAGTATAAGTCTTCTCAAAATGGAGAAAATTGCAATGAGCCATGATATGGGGACAATATAATATAGCTGCATTAATAAAAGCAATGCTCAAGCAACATACCACGAGCTCACTGCAATATCATACAAGTAAAATAAAGAAACTTGTGTGAAAATAAGTAATAAATGCATTTACAGATACAGACAAAAGATTGTACAAGTAAAAGAGTCATTTTATTACATACTATAAAAGATTTGTATACATGTGCAGGTTTCAAAAAGCGGGGGTCGGTACCCGCACAGTCTCCGGTCAATACAAGTCTTTAAATACAAGCAAAAAGCAAAAAAGCAAAACAAGAAGGATAAAACCAGGCCCATTACTTCTTCCCGCCGCCTTTGGAGCCCTCGCCTGACCTAATGGTTAACTTCTTGAGTCGGCCTGAACGAGTCGGGGAAGAAGGAGAAAGAGGTGCAATTGGGTCCTCTTCCGCTTTCTCATCACCAGCAAAAGTGCCCTTATTCTTCTTTGAAATTCCATGCTTTCCCCTCTTTTTTGAAGAAGATTCGCTGCCCGGAGTAATAAGATCAATCAGCTTTGTATCATCGGCAGTAAATTTCTCTAGGGTCCTCTCACCCTCCTCAAGCTCTCAGCTTTCTGCCCTTGTGAAGTGGTCGGGACATCTAAGCCTTAAAGAGCTCCTATTTGTTCTTCTTACGACCCCAGTTGAGAAGCAGAAGGAGTAACTTGAAGAGGTGGAGGGGCAACAGCTGGAGGAGACGAAGCCTGTACAAGACTTATTGTTTTCACTACAGAAGAAGAAAAGTTAACATCGGTATTTCTCATAAAGAGAGGAGATAGTGGCACGTCGAGAGTTAAGTAATAAGCAAGAAGTTCAACAAGCTCGTGTGAAGCAAACGAGTAGTCCACTTGAGCTGGATCAGTATTGAAGTTACCTGGAGAGATTGGCTTTATCACGTCAATTTCAAAATCTTGGGCTTCAGTGTCTTCTTGTGCCTGAGCAGTTGTAGTTTCAGTTTCGACTTTGGCTATAGGCGGAGAGTGGGAACTGGAGCCGATAATATCGATGTCAACTGAAGCCGAAGGACAAGTTGGGTCAGTCAAAGGTGCCTTTCCTAAATGCTCTCCTTCCGCCGCTTCGGCTCGCTCCTTGGCAAGTTGCTCTTTCCCTCTGACAAGGGAGGCACGACCCTCATCATCCAATAATAAGCCTCAAGATCCTAATCAGCGTAACCAACGCCTCCAAGCATATCAACTGCTGCCTCCCACACTTCCGCTAGGGTAACCTCATACTTTGGGCCCAAAAATGAAAGACTGCCACGTCCCAAGACGCTATGAAGATAAAACTCGAATAGAGTGAAGCTGACGTTGCCCTTAGTTGCCCCATGTGATTGTTCAGCTGCTGCTTTTCCAGCGAGGGCCTCGTCACGCTCCTTTTCAGCCTTGGAAAGCTGGGCCTTTAACATTGCAATCTCCAAATCTTGGAAGTTAGTCTTTTCCCGCAGCTAAGCAACGTCATTGCGGTATTTTCCATGATTTTCTGTTGTGCCTCAAGTTTAGCCTCAGCATCTCGTTGAGCAGCGTGGGCATCTCTTACTTGCTTTTGAAGAACCTCTTCCTTTTGAGTATAAGAAGTGGAAGAGGTGGCCAGATCATCTTTAAGCTTCTTGACTTCGGCCTCAAGTTTCTCGTTGTAGGCAGTGATGCTCTTCATCTCTATATCATGCTGATCAAGAACTTTTTGCCATTCAGACTTATCGCTTTCCATGGTCAGCATAGCCTCGAGATTTAAGAGATTTACTCTCTGAAGCTCATCGACTAGTTTTTGCCAACCGGATATTCTTTCAATATCAAGCTTGACAGCGTCGAGATTTCTCAGCATGGCCTGCTTATCAATTGCAACCAAGTCCAGATCAAAACGCACTCCTTTTAAACACCAGTGCAGGTGGAGATTTCTCAACTTGATAAGGAGACCTATTAATGATAGCTTGAATTTCAGCTCTTTTAAGGGCAGGAGAGATGGAAGAGATGTCTAGAGAGGTAGGAGCAACGGGCACTTTAGAAACTTCAGATGAAGACTTTTCGCTAAGCTTGGCGCGCTTGCTTGAATCTTCGGCCACATGACTCTTCCCCCTAACGTCATGAGACTTTATCTTATGGGAGTCATCATCATATCGGTCGTCTCTCCTTACATAACTCTCCTCATGAGCCTTCCTCTCACGATCTTTTCTAGCTGCTCTTTCCTTATCAGTCTCCCTAGGGGCAGGAAGATAGCGCCTGGGGTCATAAGAATCACGCCTCGCATAGCGCTGAAAGTCATCGTAATATAAACTGCTGCGTCCCATGGAAGAACCTGAAATTGAAGAAGAGACAAAATTTAGAAATCTTCGAAGTAAAGAGGCTAATTGCACATAATTGCCAAAAATCCTAAGTATGTGTGTGACGTGCGAACTATGCGCATCAAGCTACAAACCACTCTTTGATGAAATTGACCGCAAAACGGATGTCGCCTCGATTGCTGGAAAAACTAGCTTTGAAGTGGTGATGTCATCTTTAAAGAGCTCGTGGGAAGTCACCATAAGGTCACTCAATCCTCCAAAGATATCATCACCATCTTGCCCAACGGAATGGGTCACATCGGCAATGCTCTCTTCAGCATGCTTTAGACTCTTCGTAGCAGAACTTTCTTTCCCAGCTCCCTCAGCTTCTCCAGTAGCCTTCCCGGAATGTTGAAGAAATTCTTCTTCTTCAATAACTGGGGGAAGTTTAGATTTTCCAGATAACCCCGCACCGTCAACGGAAATGAAGCATTTCACTAATGAAGCCTCTACAATAGGTTCCTTCAGTGCGGATTCCTTTGCGGAGGCTGGGGCATCTGACGCTTCTGTTTGAGAACTAGGGGCATCACGAGACTAAATGGATCGAGAAGAGTGCAAGAGTCCGAATTGGTGAAAAAATTCGTCCTTCAGTAAAAACTTAATACTCCTCTCATCAATAGCTGCAGCATTTAATCTTTCGAAAGTCGATTTGTGACTAGAATCTTTAGAGGGAGGAGGAAGTGCTGCAAAAGTAAAGAATGAAGTTAGCACTTGACGGCTCAAATTTTGAAAGGCTCAGAAATGAAGTGAACGGAGATAGGTAGTCTTACTTCCTACTCTCCAGATACCGTAGAATCCCAGAGGGCAACGGACAAAGAAGAACTGATTTAAAAACCCGTGAGTGCTCTCGGGCAGATCCGTAATCAGCTTATGGTTTCTTGCACTTCTTACAAGAGTAATGGAAGGGTAATCTTTGTTCCTCCTAAATGAACACAAATAGCAGATCTCCTCGAAGCTTGGGAGATGGTTAAGCGTCCTCCTAAATAGTACGCACAAACCCATCAAAATGGCATAGCCATTAGGGTGCAACTGGAATGGAGAAATAGTTAGTCGAAGGAGGAGTGTTCTAAGAAAATCGTTGAAGGGAGGAATAGCTCCATTCAGACACATTTGACGATTGACTACAATGAAGCCAGGGGCGGCCTATCGGCAGTGTCATTTACCCCAGGAAGTAAAGCATCTGTTTCAGCAATGCCGAATTGAATACACAACTGGTTGAATGTCCGTTGGTTCAATGAAGTTGAAACTCTTTCCGGAGGATTCTCTAAAGGGTCAGCTATAGGGAAAACCTCATCGGTCTGCTCTGCTATCTCTTCTCGCGTTTGTTGAGAAGCCATTCTACACAAAGAACTGGATATTCAAATATGAAGGTGCACGTTTCCTAAAAGTGTGAAGTGTTGTGCAAAACTAATAAAACGACAAGCAAATATAAATGGAATTAAAGTAGTTGACGTTTGTTGATTATAAAGTTTCAGGGCTTGTTATTTTAAGTCCAAGTACAGTGTTGATGCAAACAGATCAGCTTTAGTTGATTAACTTAGATTTGCTTTAATACTTCACTTGAACTGGTTAATTCACAGCATTTCGTTCACACAATTCCTTTAAGTTGATTATTCTTTATCGACTAATCTGTTATTCGATGTGGGCAGTCAATGGCAGTATATTTGCCCTAGTTTTCTGCAAATGTTGTATTTAACAGGTTGTTAGCTTAGAAGTTAATACAATCTATGGAAGAGTGCAACAAGTTCAAGCGGTTCATTCTGGCAATTCATCAATCATGTTCCTACGAGTTAAAGCTATGCTGCAGGTTAAATTAGGTCGTGATGATTCTTTAAGTCGTTCACTAAGTTAAGTCGTGCAATTCATGTCCAAACTGCTAAGCCCAAGCCCTTGGTCGTTCGAAGCTCCTAAGTCGGCCACTTCCTAACTCTCCTTAACCCGCCAACTCCTCCTCATTCAACAACTCGCCTAACCCGATAACCCGTTAGCATCTTCACAATAAAATCCATCATCTCTCCACCGCCAAATCACCCAAGACCAATTCAAATCACCTCAGATCCATCATAGATCCAATGCACTCCTGTGTTCTCATGAATTACAACGACAACATGTCCAATGACGACCAAAGATCGATCGTAACATGATTTGTGGTGAAACGTAGCACATGAAATTGGATTAGGGTCGGAAAATGGGGGATTCACGATATAGTGATGGTCGTGGTTGGATAATGATCGGATTCACTTACGTAGTGTGATGGTGGAGATGATCAACGACTGGTTAGCTTGAATTCGTCTTCGAGAGCTTGGAGAATTCTTCAATGGCGGTTTAGAGTGTTAGAGCAGGTGAAGAGAAGAAAGAACGAACTAAGCGACTTATATACAGGGGAATTGGAACTCGAATCGGCACGAACGACCTAGCTCTCTCATAAGTTGCTCACGACTTAGCAACTCAGGATGGCGCGAGTTAAGAGGCATCGAAGCACACGACCTAACTCTTAGGCGTGTACTTCGAGGGGCAAGTGTTAACACCTCTCTTATTCACGACCTAGCGACTTATTCGACTCAATGACCTAAGGAAAAAAGCGACTTAACTATCCAAGGTATCAACGACTTAGCGACCTACAACAGGGCATGACCTAACGACTTAAAGCATAGAGCGGCTCAACATGGCACGACTCAACGACTTAAGGAGGTCCAGCAACCTAGCGACTTAGCTACCTAGAGACCTAGCGACCTAAAAACCTAGCAAAGTTTTAGAATTAAGCCGCGTGCACACTGCCTCTTCCATTAGGTCGCTCACGACCTAAGAAAGCTGAGATAACTCCTATGCTACACATGTTAAGTCACTCACAGCATATATCTCATCCAGGATGGCTCCATTAAGTCGCTAACGACTTATGCTACCTCAGGATCACTCTTAGGTCGCAACTCCCTAGGTCGCTCACGACCTATGACGCCACAACCTAACTCTGAAATTCCCCTATAAATACCCCGCCTACTCCACAGTGAAGGGGGAGGATTTTCTGGAGGATTTCTGGAAGAACTTCTGGAACGCTGAAACTCTGCTATTTTCACGACTTCTACAACACTTCAAACGCCAAAAAAACTTCAAGGAATCTTGAGATAAGATCAAGTTCATCCAATATGAATTCAAAGAGCTTTTCTGCATCAAAGTTCTAACTACTTGCTTTAGTGGTGTTGCAATTAAAGAATCATTGTGAAACTTGTAATCAAGTCGATAATAGAAGAGATTAAGTGGTCGTAGGCTTGACTTTGAGCCGAACCACTATAAAAATTGTTGTCTCTTTACTATTTCCTACTATTTTCCTGCTTGATTTTAGTTCCTATACCAACGGGAGGTGCTTTCGCTTTATCTCAACTCACACTGGGGTGTTAGCGTACATTTTTATTGTTAACATAAACAATGTATATAGATAAAGTGAAATGATTGTCATTTGATAAATTAAAGATATAAATTCATGGTAAGAATTTATATGATGAGAAGGGTAAATCAGTTTGTAAAGAAATGATAGATTTTACTTTTGGAAATGTGAAAAAAGGATTAATGAAATTAGGGACATAAATCGATTGGTGATAAATCGATGGAGATTTATAAATATTAGATTGGTTATATTGGAATTGAAAAATAAATTTAATCCAGAAGTTAAGTTTCTTCTAAAAAAGAGGATTTTTAATTATTAAACTAGGTAATTTAAAAATGATTTGGCATAAAAATACTAGAAAATTAGTTATTTAAATATTTTTAAATTGTCAAAATGAATTATAAGTTTTATAAACAAATCTTGTAAAATGATTAGAATTTTACTAATAAATCAGAATTAATTATTGTTTCAAAGCTATGTAATTATTTTATTTGTTTAAAAGTATTATTTTATTATTAAATAAATTTTTGGAAAGTAATGGTATACTTTCATGGCGAAATCGGGAGGCAGAGATTGTCTACAGTTAAGTTTGATTTTCTTTGAGATATAGACGTAATCATTGAGCTGCGAATCCATGGTTGATATCGCATGGTACTTTCCATATTTATTTTAAAAGATTTTTCAAATATTGTCGAAGGGAATGGTTTGTGAACATAGTTATCCGATAAGATAAGTATATACATTTTTGATAAAGAGATTTAATTTATTGAAATTTAAATTAAATAAGGCTTCGGGATTTCAATGGGAAATGAATCTTTGATTGAATGATTGTTTATTTGATAGTTAAATGACCGACTATCAAATCTGGACCAAAAACATAATTTTGGGAATATCTAGGAGAAATACGGAAATTATATGGTACAGTTACCATCGGAAGGTGCTATGCTGTACGTGTTTCGTTCTTCTAGGACGATGATAAGAAAATCCATCCACTAATGGTTAGGAAGCGATCTTTGATCTTATTTTCGTCTGTTTATTTCCTAAAGAACCGGGATTTAGTTTACCGGAAATATCGAATGTTGTTTCGAAGAGACCGGGATCAGATAAGTTATTCAAAAACCACTTCGATCCAACGAATGCATTTTCGAAATGAAGACAAGAGCATGGAATCGAAGTTGGAGCATTGAAGTGCAAGGGCTAATCGCTACTAATCCTAAGAATGATTCCAAAATGGATGTAGTAGGAATAGTGCTTCCAGTTTCGTTCAGACCTAGAATATACTTGTATGGATGAATACTATCAGAACGTCGTCATTAAAGGACGATGAGCATTCCAAGTGGAATTTTTTTAAAAGGTAATCGTAGCCTCAAGCCTCGTGAACCGAAATGACTGAAAGTCAGGGAAGATGCAGCAAGGCTAAATGGGTCACGCCCAATTAGGGCATGTTATCACCTTTCTAGATACCTTGGATATATTATTAATTATGGATACGGTGGTGCACGTAAAAAGTGCTCTCGATAAGAGTGGGAACACTCGGAGTGGTAACATATTCGGTTCTATCCAGGTTAGGAGTGGGGTCGGTCTTGTGTTGTAGGGGATCCTGGCAAGTACATTTTTCGAGACGTATACTATGATAGGTGGTACCCCAGTGTTTAGTTATTGTACGGAATCCATTCTCAAGTACGAGCCCGTATAGTTTTGATTGTGCCCAACTATGCTAAAACGTGAGATGCAAGCATTTCAGCTATTTTTTATTTATTTTCTATAGACACTATAATAATATTAGATTATTTTGATATAAAATGTTTTGGTTATCGAAGAGGAAAACCCGTCGTGTTTATGTGTGACGTGGTCTTATGAGATACCATTGTTTTTCACACACACACACACACTACTATATATAATATTACATCCAACTGACAAAAATGCATCAATTTAACCAATCAATCCTTTTATTTATTTTAACTGTTAAAATTTACCACTAGCAGTCCAAAATTGAGTGAGAATAACTCACCTTGAGTTTAAATCGCCGAGCGTTCCAATTCAAAATTAAATCGAGCATGTTCAATTTAACCTAAAATTTTGACGACCACCAAACAGCACCAGGTCTGTACTTCAGTGTAGATCTCGTCTCTGCAATTCCGGTGCCACTTGTTTCGTCCGATTCTAACAACGTATGAATGAAATACGCAGTTTTAAAGTTTGTATGTGTAAATTAATATAAATTTTACAATTACAATTTTGAGATCTACCAAGAGCTAATAACAGCCTTACGTCTCTGCAATTCGAAACCAAAGCTGCCCAAACCTTCTTCCTACCACACGCACGCTACTAGTTTAAGCAAAACCCAAAGCTCGCAACTGTGACCGACGCTCGCTCCTCCCCCGTTCACCTTGCCGATGATCCAACCCCTTCACGCTACGGCCCCCATCTTCAAGCGCCGACAACCCATGACTGACCCCACTAGACTTCACCAATAGCCAGAAAAACGCGCTCGAAACAAATACGAACTCAGCCAAAATTCTCCACCATACGACGATGATAACAAAGATCTACCGTTGGATGCATAGATCGCCCCATGCTCCACAACTTCCACTTAGAAAGTTTTCAAAATTGAAGCTTGGATCGAGAGATTTAGAGGGAAAAGGCTCGATGCTTTTTGGCCATTAATAACAATAATGGTGGCTCGAACGATAACCCTATGGTATCAATATGCTTGGTGTGTATATATACGTATAACGAATTTTAAAAAATATTATTTTCAATTTTAACTGCCTTTTCAAATGAACTCCAAACAAGACGTGCCACTAGCGTTTATAATGTTTTACCCATATTTTGAACACAATGGAACATGTTTCGGGGCCCAATTCGTTCGTATGTGGAAGATGGCTTTTTGAATCGAATTAAAATAATAAAATTTCGATATTTATTTCAACGCGTTTCTCACCCGTGCGAACAAACGGTAACTCCAAACGCTATAAAATTTTAAAGCCGATAATAATACGTTATTACGGATCTAATGGAATTTCAATAAAAATTTCGATTTTAAAACTTTACTAACTCTATAATAAATCATATAGAATTTATTTTCATATTAGAAATCATTCGGATTCATTTTAAATCAAAATCCGATTATTTGCATTATTTCTATATATTAAATTTTCACTATTTACTTAATATATAAATTCCCAATTTTAAACTTATCGACTTTGATTCCATTCACAAGTCCAATATCATAATTCTAATTCAAATAGAATTTAAATCAATTTTAGAAACCATTTTCATATCCATTTATTTCTCAGATTCCCGTATTATCTCTATTTCCAATTATTAGCTTATATTTTCCCAAATAAAATTTATCGCTATATTTGAAACTTTAAACCATTTCACCAATTCTTCCATATTCGAGATCAATTAATAATTCACACTCAAGATTTAAAATAAATTAAATGTTCCAAATTAATGATCAAAATTAAGGATCGTTACAATTATAGTATGATAATTATCTTTATAAAAAACCAAAAATAAACAAATAACAAATATTTTCCAAAAATGATACCAACAGACTCTAAAATTGATACCCAATATCTGATCCTCAAATAATAAACAACATAGTACTCAAATAGAGTTCACCGAATCCAACATATACATCAGTGAACAAAAACCAAATAATATTCAATTTCAAAAAAAAACATTGCTATATAAAAAGATAAGAAAATACATACCTGCTGTTAGTGCCCAAACTTGCCATTAATATGAAAGAACAAAACAGAGCAACAAAACTAATGCAATTTTAAAAAATAAAAATAGCAGAATGTTAGAAATAATCGAATTAAAATTCTAATGGAAGAAAACGAGGAAAAAATAGAATCCTCTTAGAACTGAAATTTTCCAGTTTCGAAAGAAAAAAGAGTAAAATCAAAATCCGGATAATATGAATGAATTGTGATTAAAATAAGGAAGTATGAATAAACGAATTTAAATTTGAACGTGCCTGAAGAAGAAAACGAGATCAAAAAAGAAGTAAACAGGAAAAAGAACAAGATTGAAGAAGAAGAAGAAGAAGAAGAGAAATCACGTGCGACAGTTAGGGCTTTTTTCAAATATTTTAATGCTTTGTTCTTCTGAATAAAATATTGGTGGACTGTCCTTGCTAACAAAAAGCCCGTAAGTTTCTCCTTAATAATATTTTCCTATTTACAAAATGCATTTATTGATTAATGTATTTATTGGGACAAGCATGAATTACTAATACAGCATTTGGGGGCACAAGTATATTTTTGTCTCTATTGAATTAATTGGGGAAAATGAAAAGGCCCTTATTGCTTTCAAAAAAATTAACTGAGAAGGAAAGTTACCGCTTGGAAAAATTCATGTAACTTTCCTCTCTGGTTTCCCAATAGCTCCTTTCATCAGAAAAAAAAATACAAGTTCCTTCTTCTTTAATCTTATCAAAATCCTCTCTAAATTATCAAACATCCAATTACATCTCTTTCTAATCTCTTGATCATGTAAGTTTCAATCTTCCAAATCATCTTAAATTTATGCTTAATCTATTCGCAATAGAATTGTTTTTGACCTATATTTGTTTACCACAATTGTGAACCATTTTCTTATAAAGGTTAATTTACTCAAATTACCATACGATTAAGAATTGAATCTCATTTTTACCGTGTTTAATTTAATCACTATTAAATCAATTTTGACCCAGATTTGTTTACCACTGTATTGTGCCATTTTCTTACTAGGGTCGATTTACTCAAATTACTATATGATTTGGAGTTGAATCTCATTTTGTCGTTTCCAAACAAAACAGAGATGAAATAAGAGACAGAATTAAGTTTTAACTTTAGAAATAACAATTCATGCATAAAAGATAGTTTCAATTGTGCAAGTCATTACTATGAAATGAATATTTAATCTTTTTACTTAAATGTCATTAAAATCTATATAACAGATTTTGTAGCATATATGTGGGAATAAATTCTAGAATATGATTTTCTACCAAAAATTTATGATTAGATTCTATTTTTATTTCAAATTTAAAGTTTGTAATTTAGGGCTTGAATCCCATTTTGAACATCTTGATTATGTGTACATTATACAAACAGACCAAACTTTATTTTAAGCTTATATACAAATAATTCTTGTGTGTGCATATTTAGTCTATACATATACTTAGTACTAATGTTTCTTCATTTTTTTGTTTAATATTTTTTTTTCTTACAACTCTATTTTTCTAATTAACCAAGAATATTTTTCACCGGTTTGGATTATTTACATGAATCATAACCAACCATGGTTGTATGTCTTATATTATTTACTTAGTACAATCCATATGGATTAGTATTCATGATAATATTAGTGTTTTCTTTGCCAAGCCTAAACTTCATATAATAAAAATAAATGGAAAAATATTACAAAGTTTTTGTAAGCCATATTTATTTCCCACTCCCAATTGTTAAATTACCTTATAGTATAATCATAATTAATAATTGTATCTTATAATATTTTGCCTTGCGATACTTATATTATGTATAAGAGTTGGGTATATTTAAAACTTAATTCAAATGAATATATATATATATATATAAATTGGAACTCTTTCTATATGAAGCTTTTTTCGTTTCTACTTGGAAGGATAAGATCATTTGCTCATGTAAAAAATGTTGTAATAGATATCTTTACGATAAAAATACTGTTAAATATCTTCTTCTTTACGATGGTATAGATCCTTTATATATAGCATCATGTTGGATACACCATAATGAACCATACATTGATCACTCTAATGATGGCGCATCTTCTACCAATCTAAAAAATAATATGCAAACAAATGTTAATAATAATGAAGATGGCGATGAAGTGCATGAATTTCTTAATATAGTAGTTGTGCTACCAATAAATGGACAAAGTGATGATTTATTGAATCAACCTCCCATATTTGAAGGTCAAACTACTAAGGCAGAACATTTTTATAAATTGTTGGATGAAGCAAACAAAGAATTATATCCCATTACCAAACATTAAAAATTATATGTTTTACATAGTCATGCGTATGCCCATATCAGTTTTACATGACTCGATAGTATGGTCCACTCATTATTCAAATGTATTTTTTATTATGCAACTAAATAGGCTTTGTCCAAAGGCCTTATGTAATATCTTCGTCCCTATGTAAAGGGGGAAATTCAGTAATTTAACAGTTTTTAAGTTCTTTACCTTGGATATGGGTTCAAGTAAAAGATCGAAAAAAATTATCAACCTTATATAGCCAATAGATGATGGTCTACATCCTACACATGTCGGTAATAAAAAAACAAGGATACGAGTTAACTTCGAAACTCTAGTGAAAAAAGGGGTGGACATCGATGTAGAAATCATGATATAATTGCACACAATGACACAAAAGAAAAATAAAAGCTAAAGAGAAGGATGAACAAAACTTTCTTTTGATAAGTCCTTTTTGAAGCAAAGAAACTTTGAAGATATTCTCTTTTTTAAAAGCTTGAAAGAACATTAAAGGATAAATAGCAAAGTAAAATAGTAAAGGAGAAGAAGCATACCCCCTCTTTTTATTACTTTCGATCTCAGACCACAACTCGCGGATGGATTGGGCAGGAAACAATCTGTATCATAGAATATTAATTGAATGCTCCATCTAATCAAACCTCCCATCACTTAAACTGTCTCAAAACATGAACGATCACAACCAATAGAAATGCATAATGTGTCATTTGCATTAATTACAAATAAGATAATTCCTTTCTGCTCGCAATGAAAAATGTGAGGGAAAATGTTACTCATTTTCCTTGCAAAGTACGATTGGGACCATAACGTTCGAAGTCCCAACATAGGCCTGCACAACAAATGTCGACCAAGATCACACACGATCTAGTTGCCTATTCGTCCAACAAGCCTCATTCTCAAGACCAATCCACCTCATCATCCTTGTTTGGAGCCTAATTCATCTCTACCTAAAAAAATGGCCGCCCTCAAGCCTCACTTATGAAACATCCTCGGGTTTCATGTCTCCATATTAGCTACCTAAGTAAAGCTAATTCCCAAATCAACTCATCCATCCATGTGACTCATCTGATCACCTTCATGTCCGTCCAAACCCTCCCGTGACAAACCTTCTAGCTTGCCTCACTTTGCCTTATGTAAATAGAGATACGTCGGAAGACCTCAACTACTCCTGCAAATAGTAGTGGTAGAACCGTACTGTTCCTTTGACAAAAGGGTGAAATTATACCATTCCTCTGACAAAAGGAGCCATTATGAAACAATCGTTCCATGTATCATACCAACTCTCTATCTAAAGAATGTTATTGTGTGGCACACCACCTAACATACATTTAAACCATTGCGACCATAAGGCATGGGAGTTGGTCGTATTTGAATGTAGATTATAATCGGTGGCTCTAAAGAAACTAGACATCCAAGACATTAATCTCGACCATTCAAAGCATGATCCCCATGGGTATGTATAGGAGAGCTCTTGCACTTCAACAATGATCGAATTATTTTTATTTCCCACTTTATTTTTTCTTTTTTGAGCTCTTGAAGAAGTCATTTAGCTTCACTATTATAACCAAAAACTCTAAAAAAACAATATAAGAAGCCATGGTGTATGTAAATCTTTTTTAGATCAAACCATTCTATATTGTATGTCGTTTATTTTACTTCCACCGCACTTTACTTATATTTATTCCTTATTTTCCATTTTTATCAACAATTTTAGTGAACAACCTTCCTTATCGACTTCTTTAGTCACTAATTTGAGTTTGAGTGGAAATATAATAAATAGTATGAAAATGTGATATTTGAGATTTATGTCTAATTGAATATGGATAAAATATTAAATTTCAAACATAATTCTTTTTTCTTATTCATGTTTGTAAATAAGGAAAAAAATTGATTAACTTTAATCTTCAAACATTATCGAAAGTAAGCAGCATGTTGAGAAATTTATGTCTATGTGATTTTTTGAATACCATTCCAGACTACTTGTTTGATATTGTAAAATTTGAAAAGTATTATATAGCATTTATTTGAATGTGAAAGGTAAAGTAGCAAAGATGTCACTAGAATAATTGAACTTTTAAAAATTAACTGGCTTCAAAAAAAATTATATATAATAAAAACCTTTAAATTACAAAAAATTCTATAATTATATGTGTGTATGTATATATATGTGTTATATATATGCGCGTGCGCACGTGCGTGTGTGCGCACGCGCATGTGGGGGGGAGAGAGAGAAATTCTACTTGGACATAAAAAGTAGACAAAAAATAAAACATAAGAGATCTTGACTATTAGATCTCCTCTTGAATTTCACATTTCGTGTGAAGAAAAAAGCATCCTAAGGTCAATATTTATTATGTTTTATTTTGCGCTCAAATAGAAAATACACACATAGTTAATTTATTTTATATGAAGTATAAATTATAATACAATAACCGCTACAATAAAAATGAAATCACTGCATTAAGATTATAGTTTAGAATATGTATGATAAAACGAATTTTCAAAACAAATAATTGCATTTAAAATCATAATAGTAAAAATATAATATTTAACAAAGATTATTTGGAAGGTATACATAATTTTCAAATAGGAAAATTAAAATAAAGGAGGAAGGAGATCATATTATGCATTTGGGTGGTAACCAAGGGAGAACGGCAAGCCATAAGGGTGCTAGTGCATGTATCATTTTCTATAGTTCAGAGAACGTTAAGAGGGAATAGTCATTAGTGCTTATTGTTCTGCCTTGGTGTAGTATAAAACAATGTTTCTTAGTTGCTAACGAGGATTCAATGGTGCAACTTCTTTCATTCATATATAAACTAAAGCTCTTTAGTTTCCTACACCAATTATCTATCCCTTTTTAATTACACTTTGTAAATAAGGCCATTAACATTATTTAATCATCCCTCATTGATGCATTACATATGAATGGGAGCTTAGCAGAGCATCCACATAGAAAAGTCAAAATTATGTTTTCTTTACTAATCAATTTGCTTAATTTTGATTTCTAATGATTTTGCATGATTTTACAGTGAAGATGGATTTCAGTATAGACTTTACTCATAAATTATGTAGAGCCTTGAAGATGCCTCCTTTGAGGTAGGCTTTTCTTTCTTCTATTTATATAAACTTACCATTTTCATGCTTTTACTATATTTGAAAAATAGATATATTGTTCTAACTCACAAACTTGGTTCATCTGTAGGTATTTTAGAATTCCATTTTCACTGATTACTGAAATATGTACACTTTTTATTCCTTATAGTTATAATTCTAAACCCTTTGTGGGGAATTGTATTCGAACAGAGCATTGCTATATGCATGTGACGTACTTATGACGCCTTTGATCACCATTATCCATTTTGTTTTACTTTGCAATATATTAACAGGTGTCTCTTTTAGTTGTTTTTTTAGCTTTTGAAACATTTTTAAATATCCTATTCACCCATGGATATTTTTTAATAAGTAAATACAACTGTATAGATGCACAAAGTTATTCGAAGACTTGAAATGCTTCCTTATAATTTAGGAAATTTTACCAAGTTAGGCTAGTTTTGAAAAGGTAATAACAACATTAGCTTAGTTTTAAATGTAATTACAGAAATAGACCGGTTTTTGTTTTATTGTCTATACGGTTGGCGATTTTCCAAAAGTCGCATAGAGAAAATAACATATTTAGGTTTTTGCTTTGGGCGATTTTTAAAAAATTGCAAGAAAGCATGCTATGAATCCAACCAGCAACCTACATTCTTCTTCACTTTCAACTTTACCAAACTCATCATCAAATTCCTAAAACTTCGCAAACACTACTTCTCCATAGAAAACCCAAAAAAAGTCCGATTCTCACAAGATATAATCAAAGCTTATCAACAAGTAGGTGTAATCTTCGTTACAAGGTAATGTATATCGATTTATAATATGTTTATGCTAACTAAAATCCTAATTCGAAGCTGTCGTGCATTCTAACCAATGTTGACGTACTTGCAGTTGAACTAGACATGGATGGTTGGGAGATAGACGACGAGACGATGTTGAAATGTTACGATGATTTTAAAGCTCAAAGGGACATTACGCATCTAAGTGATGTAGAATTTGTTCCAGAAACACAATTTGGGCTGATACATCAAAAGTTCCATTCGGGAACATCATCCCTCAACACTCGCTTACACGAAGTTGTAGCGAACCAAAGACCAGGCAAGCAAATTTCTATTGAAGGTAAAATAATAAGTCCTGGTAATCATGTATGTCCTACGCTGCCATCCAGTGCATATCCAATTTGCCGATGTGGCGATGAATGCGTGGTTATCATAGCCAAAACTGAAACCAATGCCGAACGAAGATTTTACGGTTGTTCTTCGTACGAAGATCACATGATGAATCCTGGCGAAGTGGGGTGCTGTAATTTTATGAAGTGGATCGATCCTTCATTGTGTGCTCGAGGAGTGGAATACGCCCTCGAAATGCAAGATGAAGTTAGGCGTTTGAAAAAATTATTTGAAGAAATGAATTGAAAATGTTTGTAGAGAAGAAAACGTCATCTTTAGGTTATGTTCGCAATGGATACATTTGACAAACTATTTCATATCATGAACCCTATGTTTGGTACTTCGTTTATTTTCATGTAATCGATGGATATTTTAACCTTTCATAGACCTTATGTTATTAGTTTTGTGTTATTAGTTCTATATGTTGTTATTACTCTGTAATTAAGGGATAATCTCATGTTTCGTAGAATGTATGTTTGATTTTCTTTGAAATTGATGGTTATGTCAAGTATTTATCATCGGATGAATTTCTATGATCATATAGAGTTGTTTGGTGGAATCTCTATATCATTTCTATCTTGTAAGTCAAAACAATTGCCATTACATAGGCAAGCTAAAATTTCGACTATGGCAATTTTTGAAAAATCGCACGTGGGCTATTTTTCAAAAATCGCCCACTGTTTTGCCTGTTATAAAACAGACAGCCAAGCCCTCCCCCACTCACTCTTACAACATTCAACTTAGCTCCAAAAAACCCATTTGGGGTTTTAGCTCTCTCCCTCCTAGAAATTTCAATTTTCTTTGTTTTTTTTATCAAATGCGAAACTCATTCGGACCATGGCTTCTACATCCGGAATAGTGGAGGATATTGGTAATGCACTCATCTCCAATTTCATGATTTAGGGCATTTCTAGGGTTTTCTATAATTCAATTTTTTGCGAGATTTTGTGAAAGCTATATGCTGTAGACTGGTTTAGGGGTTTTTTGCAAGTGAATGTTCATTCAATTGCATGTACTTTAGTATAGATTGAAGAAAATTAATTTATGATAGTTAAGGGTTGTATACATTAATCTTTGTGATGTAGATTACATCGAGATAAAGCCCGATCTAGTAGACCCGAGCTTGTTGTACTTACAGCCTACACACCGCACGTCTAATGAAGCGTATATGATGGTAATTTCCTATGATTTTCGTTTCACAGATTGTGTAAATATTAGTATTTGTACATGTAATGTTAAACAAAGCGAAGAAGCAGATTTCACCAAGGATCACTCTATTTCTCTCAAGAAAGTCACTTCACATCATCCTAGAGCATTAGAGGTGATTGATCGAGCGGGCTTTTCGACAGTACTACGGTTAGGCAACCTCCAGTTAGATCATCATCTGGTCACAACTCTTATCGATAGATGGAGACCCGAGACATCTACATTCCATCTTACTGTCGGAGAGATGACGATCACATTAGGGGATGTGGCCGTGCTTTTAGGTTTGCCTATAGAAGGCAATCTAGTAATGGGTGAGGACCGTCATGATTATATTCAGTTGTGCATGGATTTGCTCGGTATTACTCCTCCTTCACAACAAGTTAGGGGTAATGAAATGGTAGAAGTGAAATGGTTTCGACACGCTGTAGCTGATGATATACCAGCCGATGCTACAGAGGTTCAGATCCAACAGCGGGCTCGAGTAATTATTCTATACATCATTACATCCCGTTTGACATACAATCATTCCAAAAATCGCATGGACTTGAAATGGCTACCATATTTAGTCGATCTCGATTAGTGTGCCCAGTACTCATGGGGTAGTGTAATTTTGGCGTACACCTATATGGAGCTCTCCAATCTCGTTCTTATGGTGACTAAGCTTATAGTTGGGTGTTTGGTGCTTGTTCAGGCACACGTATAATTTATCTTGCACTTCTGTGCTAGACCAAATTCGAAATATGTTTCAGGTAGCTAAATTGTTTTTCCCCTATAGATTTGGTCATGGACATATCTACCTATCGAACGGATTCAAGTCTGAAATGTTGTCGTTGATCACACACGCCGTCTTGGATCTCGGTATAACTTCTACCAATTCATCAAAAAAAAATTACCTCGCACTCGTATTTGCATCCCTAGGCGGGTTGCAATAAATGTGGCTTTGTTTCGTAAATGGTTGCGAGTTTTTGTACGGCATAAATCCGTACTGCATAGATGGAGGGCGGTATATTCCATCGGTTAGAAAAGGATTGCTATAGCTAGGAGATACGTAGCCAGTAGATGGATCCGCGGTCTCCAACATCTGTGTATAGTATCCAATTCCAGTACTCACAATAGGAGATGCCACCTGCTGTTCTTGTTATTGCTTTGCAACTTTCCTTACGTATAACTCAAAAGATTTTACAACAGCAGAAAACATTACTTCTACATCGTCATCGTTCGCTAATGCTGTTGGTTTAGAAACCGAGTCCGTAGGCCAATTAACCACTAGTTCAAGTTCAAATTCTTCTTTATTTATCTTCGTCGTTATGTACACAGCTTCTTTTAATTCCATCAATTTGCAACCTTTTCGCACTCTTCTTGGTTTACAAATACCACCAACATATTTACCATTCCTTTGATCATCGACAATTAGTTCGCCGTCGTAGTAGCAAAGCGTAGGAATCATATTTCTCGTCAATCTACAAATCAATATACAAATCGTTCAGTATGTACACATTAAACCAATTTTTTACCTTAATATAACCAATTACTAAGTTCACCAAACTACAGAAATTAGACCAAAAAAACTAAGGTTTAGTGATTTTACATTCAACTAGATGAAATTTGCTAAGCAACGTCAACTGGATCTACAGATTTACCACTGAACCAAGGTTTTAAAAAGTATAAATATTGATTTTAGAATAGAGCTGCCATTAGAGAAATTTGTTTAAGTTTTATGAAAAAGGTGGAAGTGTGAGAGAAAGGTAGGTTGTTGGTTGGATTATTTTCTCTGTGCGACTTTTGGAAAACCGCACGTTCGTGATTTTTGAAAAATCGTCAATCGTATAGACCAGTAAAACAAAAGCTGGTCTATTTCTGTAATTACTTTTAAAACTAGGCTAATGTTATTACTTTTTAAAACTAGCCTAATTTGGTAAAATTTCCAATAATTTATTATAATTTTTACAACCAATGTTCCTGTATAGTTTACTTTTTTGTTTATTTGGCATACATGTTCTTCGGATATAGCTCCGGGCTATTTGAATATTTTATTATTTGTTTTTACAGAAATCGTAGCCAGTGTAAAATTGTCTATTAAGTTTAATATGAAATAGTGTTGCACGACTATTTTAGTCATTGATACAGTAATAAAGCGCATCACTGATACAGTCTTCTTGAAATACTGCACCACTATTACAGAGTTTTAAAGGAACTTTAGGCATTGATAACTAGTATACAACCGTACAATTATAATTTACAGATTCAGTGAAGAGGTATGTTGCGTACTATAATTTACAGTAAATATTTTCCTTCAAATTATAAAATACAACGGTCGGTTTCTCCACCGTTGACTATGCCTAGATGTTCCTAGGTTAGCCTTTATGACCTCGACTCCTGTAAATAGGCGTAGACCATTCATTTGCAATGAGAGGCGACTATTCACATATTATAGTCAACAAAGATTAAACACACATCAATTATGACCACATTATTCACATCAATTATGACGCATTATTCACATTGGTGATATGCTACGCATACTGTAGGATATAGCACGTCAGGAATTAAGCTATGTTTTACGGATAATAAATTGATTACTATCGCATTAATCAGAGACGGGTCACTATGGAAATGAAATTTTCTGTCAACCGGACTAATTCTACGATTCATGTCACACTTAAATTTTTTTAATATTTTTTATATGTCATAATCCCAATAAATGGTCTCGTTATACTTCAGTGAGGCGAGAAATTCTTTTAACAATGTGTCATGTAATAAATGAAAAGGGGTCCAAAGCCCAAACCATAATCAAGTTTATACGTGAAGCTATTCCTTCTTTCATCTTCTTATAAATATAACTATGAACCATCGTTTTCATAACAGGACCCAACCAAGGGTTTATCTCGAATGACCCCGAAACATGAAGCACCACTGTCCGAAACTCAATCGAGCTTCAGTTGTGCACGAGCTCGGATTGAACATTTGAACCGGTAGTTCGACCGTCAATTTTACCTGCTTGAACTGCGATTTTTTATTTTCCTCCTTACTTTCTTAATGTGTAATTCTCTCTCATTATCATTCTTTGTATTGCTCAGAAGGAAACAAGTAAATCTAAATTGCAAAAATCATTATCATACCAAAACTTGAACAACAAATTCCATCACTTTTTTCTTCGCCACTGCTAGCTCCTGCAAGACCACTGCAAACTTCGTCAAATTTGTCATCATCAAACTTTTGTTATTGTGCACTGCTACCATGTACAAAACTAATGTTGTGATGATGTATTTATGCACTACAACTATACACAACTTCGATTGTAGACCTTAAAGACCATTTACAGCTCGCTTACGTAAAAAATTTATTTTATATTTTTACACATAGCTTGTACTTAAATGCATAAATATTCCAAAAAAAATCACGTTTGAAAAAAAATCGTAGTTCGAATTAAAAACTTTAAATGGTTAAATGAGTTTTAAAATATGTTATAAAATTTCAAATTCGGTTAATAAAATATTTAAATAGTTCCGTAAATTAAAAAATATGGTTTAAAATTTAATTTATAGTTATTAAAATAATAATCTGTGTATTTTTTAAAGTAGCTTGAAATAAAAAAATTCTTATGAAATAAATATTCTACTAAAATCGATTTTCTAAAATATTAAGAAAAGAATATGATATTTTTTGAAAATAAGCATCAAGTATTATTTTAACAAATACTACAGCAAATTAAAGCCTTTAGTCCAAATGACTTTAATTTATTTTAGAAAATACAACAACGACAACAACGCACCATTTAATGAAAAGTTATGCGTACAAGAGAAAGAAGTGAACTGCTGTTGAAATTAAAACCTACCTCACAAAACTATAAGTATGATCCTTTCGTATTAGCCAAGCAAGCATTACAAGTTTATTTTGCTTCGTATCCATCCCAAAAAAGAGATAAAGTGGATTGGTCGGTATTTTTAAAACAAAAGCAAGATTGATGTTTGATGGAAATAATATTCTATACGAAGCAGCATATCAAGCGGACCTTGAACCAAATAATAATGAAATAATAACAACCGATGATCATATTGATTTAGGGTCTTTGAATGATGAATAAATTTTTTGAATAGAAGCATTTGAGAGCGCAGATGAAAACGATATAGAGACGAGACTGAGTCTGAATCAGAAAACAACGAAGACTGATTATTCTGAATATTTGTATCGCTTGTTGCATAATTTATATTTTGGGCTCCCACTGTTATCAATGATGATGATTACGCTTGTGAGCTATATATTATTTTGTTTTATTAATTCTGTATATGTATTCAGAAGGTCTTGTTCCATTTTTGTAGTTTTGGTGGAAGTTTTATGTGATTATTAATCAGACATGTTTTTTAATAATAAAATGATATGTTTTTTCGTTATATGAAAAAATATGTTTGTTGTAGATGTGTCTCACAGGAGAGATCTATCAGATCGCAGGCTTCTCCTTCTCCTGTTGCTGGCGAGGGTGCCAGCGGCATGGTGGATTTACGCCCAAGGGCGGTCGTTATTTCGAAGAGTGGAAAGTAAGTATCAAATTTATTGCAGCATCATTAATATATAATGCATGTATATTGTTTAAAATTTATTAAATGTCTACATCAAAATTAGTACAGGGGTTTCGAGTTGGAGCCTTCCGACTACATTCTAGCCATTTCTAGGAAGGTATTCATAAGTCGGATGTCATGATGTTGGCTACATTGGGATGATATCCCAGTGCATACTAAAAATGCTATATGGATCTACACGATAGTAAGTGTAAATTTATAATTCATTTGAAAATTAATATACTATATATAATTCAACTTAATTTCAATGTGTAGGCCGTGGTAGCCATCGAAGAGGCACATGAAGATATTTTAAGGAATCACTGAAACCAAAAGCTGAGAAAAAATTACAAGGACACCATCTTAGGAGAAAAAAAAAGAACAAAAAAACCCAATTGGATGAGCGTTGATATTAAGGTTGAATTTCTGCTACTCTGAGATACTTCTACTGTGAAAGTAAATTATCTAATTTCATATAGCTATTATAATTTGTTTAAAGTTCGTATGATAATTGCATTAATTTAGTCATTCATATATTTAAATTACAGGAAATTTCTAGGGGGAACTCAGCAAACAGGAACAAAATCCTGTTGTACACTGCAGCAGCTCGAATTCCTTCCAAGAATATCGTAAAGAATTAGTAAATTTATAATTGCAATTATAAAGTAGTTATAACATTATTTAATCACATATATACACACACACATTATTTATTCATATATAATTTCAGACTAAGGAGAAGCAATGTGAGCCTACATATGCGTTGGTTTTCATATGTACTCATTCCGTCGAGAATACAAAAGATGATGGCTCAGTTTCTTATAGTTGGATGGACCCTAAATCTCAATCCATAATGATAAATATGCTTAAATTTTTTCTTTTACTTCACATTACATAAGTTTTAAATTGAATATTTATTGTGGCAAAACTCTGTTCCTAATCGTAGGAAAGATTTCAAATGGAGCGAGCTCAACTGATGCTGTCAGCCGATCGAGAGGAGTTGACCACTAAGGAGGAGGACAAGATTTTTGATGTTGCAGCCAACCCGCCCACACGAAATAGACGATACGGTTACGACAATCAGGAGGTAATGTTTATTGAGTTCAATTGGTTAATTAACTATAATATATAAACTTTATTTAATATTAAGCATAGATTATAACTAGCTATTAACTAATTTACAGACGAGGATGTCCCTAGCCAATTATAAGAAATCACAGGCCGAAAAAGGGATAGCTCAACTCAAACAGCAGATAACAGAGTTAAATGATCGGATTCCTGCCGAAGGATTGACTATGTTGTTAGATGAGTGGATTGTGGCATATTTTGTAGAGCACGAGCAATTTCATGGGGTTAGGTCGGGAAATAATGATGAATGTATTTGGTTGTATTTGTGATGGATTTTGATTGTTTTGTTTTGTACTTATTTGACATGTGTTGATGGATTTTATGCTTATTAGATGATTGTTTTATTTGTGGATGTTTGATGGTTATGTCGTTTCTGATGTTTGATGGATTTATGAAGGTTTGATGGTTGTTTTGTTTGATGGACATGAGGATTTATAGGTATGATTATGTTTTTTGATGGAATATTGATTTTTGTGATATAAAGCTTGCTTATGTGTGATATGTATGAGGTTATGCGATGTATGCGATGGCTGTAATTATGAAATTGGATTTATATGTGTTGCATATCAGGTGTATACAGAGATGAATATATATGTATGGTTGGATGACTTAAATATCAGCTGTTTGTAAAACAGAATACCCAGGTTAGTGTTGGCTAGTGACGGCCTATTGACATAGTCTAGCGACGGCTAGCGATGATCTATTGGCATAGGCTAGCGACCCCTAATTGGTTCGCTCATTTCGTGTCACGTGTCCAATAGGCCATCCTTACCCGTCTAAAAGTTAACGACGAAGCTGTCGCTAAAGCCATCACCTTTTCCTTCTGCGACAACTAAAAATGCGGCAACATTTATCGTCGCCTAACGACAGTTAGCGACGGCTAATTTTCGTCGCTAAACAAAGCATATCCTTGTAGCGTATGCTATGAACAATAGTCTTGAACTCAAATCTATCAACTTCAATCACTTTTTCTATAAATCTCGAACAGTCCAAAATTTTATTAGAAATCGTTGTTACTTTGATAATCAGTGAATCTTAATATATTAGGATGCATGATTATTTCATTTGAAGTATCATTTTAAGTGATAAAAATTAAAATTATGGCAAAAAAACATGTAAACAATCAATTGCTCAAGTTGATAAACAAACTCGAAGTCAGATTCTCTGTATAGGATGTATAAATTTGAATTATTTGAGTTAACTACAATGGTGAGTGTTTGAAGTATTTTTCCTTAATTTTTTTTTACTCTCTTTAATTAGCAAATGAGTATAATGGTGGTTATACATCAGCATCGTAGAACTGTGTCTCCTTTCAAGAAATAAGTTTATATTGTGCATATTTTTTCCTCATTAAATGCAATATTCACTAGTTTTCTTAAACACAAATTTAACATAACAAAGAATTAGGTATTCAAACCAAAATGCATGAATTTATGATATACATGCAGATATATGATTTTTTGAATGCATGCACAATTTCATTTACACTACAAAACAGGCTTCATTTAGTGATCGGCAATAGCGACGGCTAAAAAAGGCGGTCGTCGCTAGCCGTCGTTAGCCGTCGCTTTACGCATATATACAGGCAGTCCAGGGAACAGTAAACACACTTCTCCTCTCTCCCAATTCACTTCAGCAAACCCCTCCTCCACTGCCGACGCCCCAGCCGCCGCCCCCCGACACGAGCTGCCGATTTCCCCATCGCAAAAGCCACAACGCTCCAAAACTCGAAGGTATGCTATTACTCTCCGATTTCAGCTTAATCTAGGTTTAATCAAAACCCTAATTTTGAAAATTGGTTGATTATATGTGATGGAAATTGATGACTACGCGGTAATAGTTGTTCATAGTAGTGTATTGATTGATTTGAGGATATGTTAAGAACCCTAATTCGACGAATTAGTTAATTATGGGTTTGTTATTATGTAGTAGTTAATGATAATATTGTATTTGTTGAGTTGGTGATATTAATTAGTAGTTAAAATATGTTTTGAAATTTCAAATGTATTAAACAAAATATTTAAATGGTTAAATGAATTATATAATTTTGAAATGAGCATAATAACAACAAATATTATATTGAAATCAATTTTTGTAGAAAATTAAGAAATAAAAATAACAACAATAAATATTCTTCTAAAATCGATTTACTGATAAGGCATATTTTCCGAGTTACTGATAGTACCCATGGATTTTGATTCATAATTAAATGAATTCTATTTGGCTACATTACTAAAAAAATTAAGATCATTATTTCACTACAGACCACTAATACTTCAATATTAATATTTTTTTAATTTGTGCTTTATTTATGTGAACCCCTTAGAGAATTTTTGGCCCCGTCTGACAAGTGTTGTATATGATCGTTATATGGATATTCTTTTTTCATAGAACGGACATCTATATTCATATATACAACATTTGTTGGATTTGTCCTAGTATTTGGACAAGTTACAAATACAATAAAGTGATCATATTTTATAAATCATTTCAGTTGAAACGGTTCAAAAAATTTCGATGGCACTTCCTTTTTCCCCTGTGTACACACATTTGTGTACGATACAGGGAATAAAGAGAAGTGCTGTCGAATTTTTTTAGAAACGTTTAACCTGAATGATTTATAAAATATGATTACGTTATTGTGTTTGTAATGGGAAGTAGGATAACCGGCCGTCAAAGTAAAAAAACAATAAACTTAAGAATTGAAAATTTGAATGCAGTATTTATTTGAATTTGTTAAAATAGTAAAGGGTTGTATATGAATTTTTACAAGACTTTAATAAGAAGTGTTTTATTAATCTTCTAACCTACATTTTACAAATCAGGAAATATGTTCGATTATTTTGTCGATCGTAGTTGGATGTATGAACCTCGAAAAGGTATGAAAGGATCAATAAAAGAACGTTTCTGTAACGGTGTACACGTATTTATTAGATTTTCTCAATCTAATAATCGAAATAACGTAGACATTTATTGTCCGTGTAGTAAGTGCAAACATCTGAAGCATTGGAAACCAAATGTAGTAGAAGTACATTTGTATAAATTTGGTTTTGTGCCGAATTATTACTTATGAGATCGTCATGGAAAACTTGTTCAACCTACATCTAATCCTGTAGTGTTAGAGGACGATAATACTATGACCAATCCTATAGAAAGCATGGTGCAAGATGTTGCACGATCAATGTTTCCTACCTTTGACCAAGGTGATGAAGGGAACGAAAATGTTGACGAAGAGCCGACCGCGATAGCTGAATTTTTTTATGATTTATTGGATTCTGCTAAGAGTCCATTGTGGGATGGATGTACAAGCGAAACCGAATTATTTGTAATCGCCAAATATATCACTATGAAATCGAAATTTAATCTTACAGAAGCTGCATTTACAGCAGTTGTACAAACTGCAAAACGACACATGTCACCTAATAATTTGATGTGTCATGGTCATTATAAAGTAAAAAAAGTTATGTCTACTTTTGGATTGTCGTACCAGAAGATAGATACATGTGTAAAAGGTTGCATGCTGTATTGGAAAGAAGACGCTTATCTTACTAAATGCAGAATATGTACGAGGAAAGATACAAACCAAGAAAAAAAAGAGGAAAAGAAGTTCCATATAAGAGGATGCATTATTTACCCGTCACTCCCAGACTTCAACGGTTATATGCATCTTCTGCTACAGCATGTCATATGTGATGGCACGCTGTGAGAACACCAGAAGAAGGAACTTTGATACATCCATCTGATGGAGAAGCATGGAAATATTTCGATAAGACTTATCCTGAATTTGCGGCAGAGAGCCGTAATGTTAGGCTTGGCTTATGTACGGATGGATTTTCGCCATTTTCTCAGTTTGGTAGTAAATATTCATCATGACCTATTATTATTACCTCCATGTATGTGTATGAAAACTCCATATATGTTTCTAACGATTGTCGTCCCGGTCCCGATGATCCGACTCAAGGAATTGATGTTTATCTACAACCATTAATCGACGAGTTGAAAACACTGTGGCATGAAGGAGTTGAAATGTATGACATTTCAAGAAAAAGGAATTTTCATATATTTGCTTCTTTATTATGGACTATTAGTGATTTTCTAGCGTATGGCATGCTTTCAGGGTGGAGCACATCTGGACGTCTAGCTTGTCCTTATTGTATGGATGAAACACGAGCATTTTCATTAAAGTATGGAAAGAAAATTTCTTGGTTTGACTGTCATCGGTGTTTTCTATATATCAATCATAAATTTAAAACGGATAAAAAGAACTTTAAAGCTAACAGAGTAGACAGTATGCTACCACCTAAGGTTTGGACAAGTGAAGAGGTATATGAAATTGTAAAAGATTACCCAAAGATACATGAAACTGGGGTACAGGTTGAGATTCCAGGTAAATCGGGCATTCATAACTCGTGTAAGCTAAGTATATTCTGGGAGTTACCGTACTGGAAAAATCTCCTACTCCAACATAACATTAACGTCATGCACAACGGAAAAAAACGTGTTTGACAACGTGTTTAATACAATTTTGAATGTGATGGGGAAAACCAAGGACGATGGGAATTCAAGACGTGATATATTACACTTTTGTAAGTGGCCCGAACTTCAATTATACGACGATAATAAGAAACCCAAAGCATGCTATGAGCTAGACAATAAGAAAGTAAAACTCGTTCTAAAGTGGGTGGAAGGACGTAGATGTCCTGATAGGATTTCTTCTAACCTCCGTAGATGTGTTGACTTAAAAACAGCAAATTGAGTGGGATGAAAAGTCATGATTGCCACATTATGAAGGAGTATTTTTTTTCCCGTGGTTTTCAAAGAACTCCTGCCTGCAAAAATATGGAGTGTTATAACAGAATTGAGTATGTTTTATAAACAGCTTTGTTCTACGACGTTAAAGGTAGATCGTATACGTAAACTTCAAGCAGAAATCCCTGTACTTCTTTGCAAACTGGAGAAAATATTTTCGCTTGGTTTTTTTAATGTAATGGAGCATTTACCCGTTCATCTTCCATCTGAAGAACTCCTTCGTGGTACTGTACAATATGGATGGATGTATCCATTTGAGAGGTAATTTAATTAATTTCGGTTTTTGTACCACTATATGAATTTAATTAATTTTGTTTTAGGTACCTGAATCATTTGAAGGAAAAAATTAGACAAAAAGCTTGAAGAAGAAGCTTCATTTTTTCCCACATTACTTTAGTAACGATGTGAACTTATCGTTCGTAAGTGTTCCCCGTAATGAAGACACTATTTAGCAGGATTCTTCTCAAACAATGTTATCTATTTTTAGACAACATGGAAGACCTGTTGGAAAATGCGTGGAAATATGGTTAGATGATAGAGATTACCATGTGGCACACGCATATGTTCTTTTAAATTATGCTGAAGTTGCACCGTTTGTCAGGTAATTATGAATTCATATATAATTCAATTATACATGTATACTAATCATAAAGGAATATAATACATATTTGCAGCATGTACGAATCACAACATCCATCTGGCGATCTCAGTAAACAATTTGCTGGATGGTTTTCAAACTACGTTCATGATACAGAAAACTGTGTTGTTGACAAAGGATTACGACATCTTGCTATCGGACCAAAACGAAATGTCAACACTTATCCAATATTCTTCGTCAATGGATTTAAATTCAACACCAAAGGTTACGGGGCTGAAAAATTAACATATAACAGTGGTGTATTTGTCAAAGGAAGTGATATCCAGAGGAGCATATAAAATTTTTTTTTACAGCATCTTAACACAAGTTTTAGAGTTGACATATTATATACAACCTGCAGAGAAAGTTTTTTTATTCAAATGCAACTGGTTTAGCAATGTTCCTGGCTCTGGAATTAACGTGCACAAAGACTATAAGCTAATTGAAATAAGGCATGCATCGCATTACTATAAGTATGATCCTTTTGTATTAGCTAGGCAAGCTTTACAAGTTTATTTTTCTCCATATTCATCGTAAAAAAAGATAAAGCAGACTGGTGGTCTGTTTTTAAAACGAAGGCAAGATATACGTTTGATGGGAATAATATTCCAGATGAAGCAGCGTATCAAGCGGATCTCGAGCCAAATACTGAAATAGTGATAACCGATGACATTGATATAAGGTCGTTGACTGATGAATCGAATGTTTTAATAGATGCATTTGTAAGTACCGAAGAAAATGATATAGAGTACGAGACCGAGTCTGAATCAGAATATGACGAAGACTGATCATAGATGGCATCGCTTGTTGTATAAGTGTGAGCTATGTATATACATAATGACTATGTTCTATAATATTCTGAGCTATGTAATAATAATGATGACTATATATGATCTGTATCATTCTGAGTTATGCATTATTCTTTTCATGTACATTTTTTTCGATGATTATGTGCAGAGTATGTTTATGTGATGATTATCACTTGATTAATGTACGCTTTTCATGTACGCGTTATTCTGAGTTATAGATGGCACACACATGTTCTTTTCATGTACGCTTTTTTCATGTATGCTTTTTTCAATGATTATCACTTGATTAACGATTATGTTATATTGATTGATGATTATGTGATGCTTATGTTATGTGATATTGGTTGATGATTATGTGATGATTATTGATGATTATGTGATGCTTATGATATTGATTGATGATATTGATTAACGATTATGTGATATTCTATATATGTTTGTCAGTTATGTCTGATAGACGACGTGATCGACGTAGTACATCTCGGTCACCTTCACTTGGAGCAGGTCCGAGTACCTCTGAGCCAGATCTCCGTCGAGTTGCGGAGATAGTTTCGAAAAGTGCTGGGTATGTATCAAACTTATTTGAATTATATTATATGAAATATTTGAATATATACATCAACATTTCTACAGAGGGTTCGAGGTGGAGCCGTCCGATTTCATTTTACAAGTATCGAAGGAGGCATACAAGAGTAGAATGTCCGGGTGTTGGCCTCAATAGGATAACATTCCAACACATATAAAAAACGCAATATGGGCTTATCTTATAGTAAATACAATTTTTTAATATATAATTATTCCTTATACGAAACCAAAAACAATATGCCATCATGCCTTATGATATCATTTTTACGTATTCTGTTCTGCTGATTGTTTTTAATTATACATTCTCTTTTACATAACATGTATGATAATTCAATATGCAGGCAGTTGTACGTGTGGATCCGCAGGATATGGATGTTTTTGTAAATCATTGGAAATGCGGAAAAATTACATAGAGACTCTGTCGCGGGCTAAGAATTAAGGGAAAAAGACAAATTGGATGGGGGATGATATTTGGGCTGGATTCCAACAATATTGGGAATCTGAAGCATTCCGAGTAAGTTACATTGTCACTATATTTTTACATTTAAATGTATTGAATTATTTTACTTAATAGTGTGTATAAATTAATAGGAATTGTCGGAAAGAAACAAGGCTAATAGGAACAAAAATCCCGCTTTACATCGTGGTGGCTCGAAATCCTTCTAACAACATAGGAGGGAATTGGTAAATAAATTAACCAATATTTATGTTATGCATGTATATATTTACTAGTGTCTCTTTACCATATATTCTATCGTTGTATATAATCTATTCTTGTATATATTCATGCAAATTATCAATATAACCTATTCTTGTATATATTCAGTGGGCAAAGTATGGTAGGGAGCCCACAGCGGCTGAGGTTTTCAGAGTCACACATGCAGTGTAGCATACAGATGAGGATAGGAATGTTTTATATGATTGGTCGGACGACAAGGCTGCTTTTGTAATGGTAAATATGTTTATTTCTGTAATGAAAATATTTCATATTCGTTTATTTCACAGTAAATAAGTAAATTGTATAGCAATTGTGTCAAATATCTGTTCGTAATTGTAGGAAAGATATAACACAGAGTATGCACGAGCGATACACGCGAGTGGACGGGAGTCGATTACGGTTGATGAGTGTAATCGGACATGCGATTCAATCATTGAACCGGCAAGTCGAAACAGACGTTACAGTTTCGGCAATATGGTGTGTACTCAACGTTTACACAGTAGAAACCTGTATGTCATGAACTTCTTATTTACTTGAGTTTATTACCAATAACTTGAGTTTTCTTATTGTTATTGTATGCCATGAACTTCTTATTCACTTGAATTATCTCACAGGCTCTTAATTTCCAAAGGTCATATAAGAGATCCATAGATGAGAAAGAGATTGCTCGGATGCAAACACAATTGGATGAGCTCAATGATTGGCAGAAGAGTCAGTTTGCGACACAGATAGATGAGCGTATTGCTGCGTTCTATCAGGAGCATGGGTCAATGCCTGGGGAAGGAGGTGCAAATGATGATGATGCTTAGCTAATTTGTTTTGATGGGTACGCTTTATATATGTGTGTGTACATATTATGATGAGTTTGACATTTGGTACTATGGATGTTGTGATTGATACTTAGTGTTTTGATGGATTTGGTATTTTGGTTGTTGTGATTGATACTTGAACGATGTGGTTTGGTTTGGTGGATTTTGGTATTTGGTTATGTTGATTTTCTTATATGATTTTGTAAATATATGTTAGAATATGCAATATTTGATGATTTGTTTGTGTTGATATTGATTATATCGTACGATGGAATAGTATTATATGTGTGAAATGATGGAATTATATTATTTGAATTGATTGAGATTGAGGGTTGAAGGTGCTGCAAATTGGCTGGAAAAATATTCCAGGTTTGCAACGGCCAGCGACGGCCATTTGGTCAAAATAAGCGACGGCTAGCGACGACCAATTTACAACGATTTGCAAAGGTTTGCATCAATAACCCGGGAAACCAACAAACCAACGGTTGCTTCCACGTGTACGTTTAGCCGTTGCAAAACGAACAACGGAGCCGTCGCTTAGGCCGTCGCTTTCTTTGGTTGCAACGAGCTATTTTGCAACGGATTTTAGCGACGACTCGCGACGGCTAGCGACGGCCGTCAACGGCTTTTTGTCGTCGCTAAGTAGTGTGTATTTTGTAGTGTTAGCAAGCTTTCTTATCTAAGAGGATTATAGAATATATCTGAGATACAGTTTTGCTATATCTGGTTCTTTTTTTCTTAGTAATTTGGACTTAAAATTATTAGAAAATTATTTATATTTGATGATATTTTTTACCCGTTTTGGTAATGGAATGATGCTCAAGAAGATAATTGATTAGCAGATAAACTTGGATAAGTAAAATTTATTACAAATTTTATCTTTCTCATATTTGATTACTTTTAAAACTAAATTGCAACACAGTTGCAGAAATCACATAATATACTCTTATTAAAATTACGATGAACACACATAAACAGTGAAATTATTTTAGTTATTTGAAATAAGTTTAGTTATTCAATATTTCATTCATATATATCCGTTCATGAATGAACCCATGATTTCTTTTTTCATGCCCATGTTTTTTTTTCCTGAATCAACCAAATTTGAGTTAAGTTCATTAGCAGGATCTACTTTAATCTTGCCAAACAAGCAGTACATATAAATAACTAACCAACAATGATGATATGTGCATTAATCACAAGAGTTTTAAAACGCATCTAATACAAGATTTAATACATGCACCATATTTTACACAATTCACAAATGCCATTCACTGCCCAGTTCACCGTCCTTCTATAATTAGTGCCTTTCTGTTTTCTATATAACCATACCCCGTTCGTAAGAAAACATAAAAAACAAAAGTGAAATCCACCAACCTTTACACGGCTCTTCTGATCCTACTCTCTTACACAAGTTCTATTTTATGTGCCACAACCTCCACAAACCCCAAGTTATCAACTTACATAGTTCAGGTTGAGCGCCCAGACGATGATAACATATACTCAGACAATGATCTAGAGAGCTGGCACAGATCATTCTTGCCAACATCGTACTCAGACTCTGAGGACTCCGACCGATTATTATACTCCTACAGCGAATCATTTCCAGGCTTTGCTGCTGCATTAACTGAAGACGAACTCGAAGAAATGTCAAAAAAAGATGGTTTCATCCGTGCATATCCAGATAGAACGATACCTCTTCTTACCACACATAGCTCTAGTTTTCTAGGTCTCCAAAGTCAATCAGGCCTATGGAACAGCTCAAACCTGGGCAAAGGTGTAATCGTAGGAGTACTAGACACAGGCATTTTACCTGGACATCCCTCATTCAACGACGATGGCGTTCCACCTCCTCCTGATAGATGGAAAGGCCGTTGCGATTTCAGATCCGGTTGCAACAACAAGATCATCGGAGCACGAAGCTACGGCTATTCCAGAGGTCAAGGCCCCATCGATCAAGTAGGTCACGGCTCACACACAGCAAGCACCATTGGAGGGAACTTCATCTCTAACATAAACCCTTTCGGTTTAGCAAAGGGCACGATGGTTGGCATGGCACCTCATGCCCATTTGGCTATATATCAAGTGTGTAGTGACATGGGCTGCACTATGTCGGACATAGTAGCTGCTATGGATGACGCTATCAAGGACGGGGTTGATATAATGTCCCTCTCTCTAGGGGGTAGGTCTTTGCCCTACAATACTGACCCAATTGCCATAGGTGCCTACAAGGCAAACGAAAAGGGCATCACAGTCGTATGCGCAGGTGGAAACAGTGGGCCTGGAGCTAGAACAGTTTCGAACGAAGCACCCTGGATTTTAACTGTCGCTGCGACCACTATGGATAGAAGTTTCAGAACCAACATAAAGCTTGATGATGGCGATGTTGTCTTAGGAGAGTCTCTTATCCAGCCTTCTGAGTTCAGCCCTATGCCTCTTCCTTTGTACAATGGTTCGTGCTCGAGCTTAGCGGATGTGAAGGGGAAGGTTATGGTTTGCCCATTGGAAATTGTAAAGAGGCCAACGTTGATATCTGCAGCTAAAGACGCTGGTGCGGCTGGGATGATAGTGGTTTGTCAAGAAGAGTACGGACACACCATACTTGCTAAAGAAGAGCTGATATTGCCTGGAGCTTTTGTAACATATGAAGATGGAATGAAAATCAAGGGTGCTTCCACGGTTTCTTTTAACTTCAATGGTACGGTGCTGGGTGTATCTCCAGCACCGATGGTTGCTTTCTTCTCATCCCGAGGCCCGAGCATTCAGTCTCCTGGAATTCTGAAACCCGATATCAGTGCACCTGGGGTTAACATTATTGCTGCATGGCACACTAGAGCCGATAAAGGGTCGCAAGTTCCTTTGAAGGTTGAGTCCGGTACGTCTATGGCGACCCCTCATGTCAGTGGTGTTGCTGCATTGATCAAGAGTGTGCATCCTGATTGGTCTCCTGCTGCCATCAAATCTGCTTTGATCACCTCCTCTGATTTTGTTGGTAAGGATGGAAAACGTATTAAGGATGAGAAATTGAATGATGCTAGCTTTTATGCTTCTGGTGCTGGTCATATGAATCCGACTAAGGCAATGAGTCAGGGACTTGTTTATGAAACTGAAGTCAAGGATTATGTTGCATATCTATGTCAATCGGTTGGAACTTCCGAAGCGTCGGCGCTTGTTGGGAAGAGAACTAGTTGTGCTGATGTTGCTAGCGTTAAGGATTCGGAATTGAATTATCCAACTATTACTGTTGGCTTATCATCTGGTGTTACTACAGTTAAAAGAACAGTTACTAATGTTGGTAACGCAAATGCTACGTATAAGGTCAAGGTTGATGTGCCCGAGGGTGTGACTGTGACTGTGAAGCCTGATACTTTGCAGTTTTCGAAGAAGAATGAGAAGATGACGTTCACTGTTTCAGTATCTGCTTCGGGTGCTGCGGAAGGGAATTTGATGTGGATTTCAGACAAAACGGTTGTGAGGAGTGCTTTGGTGGTTACAAATTAAGATGCATGGCTAATTCTCTAGCTTGCTAAGTGATTGTAGGCCTGGTTTAAGTTGATGTATCTAAAGCTTTCTCTTCTTTCATGTTGTTTTGTCATTTCTATTTTAATAAAATTTATTTGCTTCCTTTTTCTAATAGGTTGATTTTTGTGCGTTATATCTTAGTTCTACGTACCGTTATTTCTATCTTTATCGCAAATTTTGACCATCTTCTTCATCAAAATTTGATCATCCCTTCTCCAGCATCAAATACTTCTCCACCAATTGCTAAAGCAAATGAAAAATGGTTTAAATGAAAAAGAGAGCCATGGCTGCCGCCAATATGAAGATTGCAGATTATTCCATCTTTGCACGCCAAGATCGGAATGGATCTTCCACTTCATCTCCTTCTACGCCTAATCTTGGTTTTTGGTGGAGTGTTGCATTTCTGGTGACGTGATGGGTTGTTTTGATAAGGTGGCAGTGCAATGTACAGTTCAATTATTGACAGAAATGAATTTTGAAGTTGCAAGAAATTGTAGAACTGAAGATCATGAGTTACGAATTTTTGTGGCAAAGAAATGCTAATGGTAGCAACATGAAACATGAACAGGGGAATTTGCAAATAGCAAGAATAATGAACAAACAGGGAATATAAGAATTAATCAAAAGGAAAAAGGCAGAAAGGTAGGGTAGGAATTACAAATGTACGAATTAACAAGTAACGGAGAGATTGTAAATCCACATGTAATGAAAACAAGATCTGGAATTGAATAAGTGCTAGAAATTAACAACAGGGAATTAATGATTGCTAATAAAATGAGCAAGAACTAGAATAATGTAACTGCATAAATGGAAATAACAGAGAACCATGATATCAAAGAAGAACCAGAATTGAAATGAAATTGAATTAAGATCTAATAAGTACAACATTAAAAGAAAGGAAATGATACCAGGCTTACAACTGAAATAAAAGAAAGATGAATTAAATTGTATTCAGATTTCTCCACACTGATTACATGGCTTGTACCTGTATATATACAACTTCATGTCCGCATACAAACCTGACATAACCAAACCCAAACTAACTCAACTAGACCATTGTAATTTGCATCCAAGCCCTTGCCTTATTCAACAATGCAAACTGAACAAGTGTATAGCAACACATGCACAAACGTTGCTTGTATCAGGTGCGCACGTGCACAGTTTGCGCACATTGACACACTCAGATAACTTCACCCTCAGGCCATGGCTGCTACAACCACTCAACCTGACACACCTCTAACATCAACAGACACCACTTTCGGTGAACTCTAACCTGAGCTTTGATGATCTTGGCCAGAAAATGGTATTTTCTTCGGTTCCTGAAAGGAAACATTAACCTCCTTTTATCTCAACCATAGTATTTAATCCTTGGTTTCTACATCTCCCCTTCCCTTGAAAATGACTCAAGATCGAGTGGTAGCAAAGGAGGTAGCCATGGTGATTTATATGATTTGTATGGGTTCTCATTGAAAATGACAGCTTCAAATGCAAAGAATGTTCATTTGTCTTCCTCAATATAAATTGTGTTAGCAGCCTCGATGAGCAAAGACAATTCACTTAAACCTGTAATAGAATCACTTGATTTCATCATAGTTATATCATCAATCTTAAGAATAGGCCTTGATGGTTGAATATACACATCATGTGAATTATATGTATGCAAATCCTTAGCTACTTCATTGCTTGTATCATAGTCTTAAGACTGGGCTTACCGCTCACATCATCAAATTCAATAGCTGAAGGAATAGGAACTCTTGGCTTTGAAAGATGAACTGTTGGCATAGGAACTGGATTGACAGTGGTATATATGTTAGATAGGAGAGGTTCTAGTTGATGGTCAGCTGTAGTCTCGTCGTCTTTGGATTTACCATCACCTACTTCTTCATTTCCAGTTAAGTTTTCTAAGTCCACAGCCCCACCAAGTATGTAAACCTGGTTTTTATACTGATGGCCCATATGCCTTTTTTTCATTACAGCTGCAACTTAGTTCATCTCTTCTCCTTTCCATCTCCTCAGGGTTGAATCTGACCATAATTTCTTCCTATACTTTCCATGACTTATGATTTGACACATTCTTTTTTTATCCATGATACCACTACAGTGCCTCTTTCTTGAGGAAGAGAGCTATAAGGTCTATCTAATATTTCTCTTCTATATTGTAAAATCTAAAGTACTATTCCACTTGCTTCAACCAGTCAGCCACTTCTTCTTTACTAGAAAAACTAGGAAAGTCTAACTTGTAAGAGGACATTGGGCTAGGGTAATAATTTGTACTGGGGTAGTTTGGAGTTTGATAATTTCGGTTAGGGCAGTTTTGATAAGGATTTTTGGCTATTGGTGGGGTTTCTTGAGGGTATAAAGGAAGATTCATGAAGCCTAGAGTATTTCTTCGCGGTGGCAGGTTGGTTCTTGATGAAAAATTAGAGATCCTTGGACCTGGTTGAGGAATTATAGGCATGGGTGGTTGTGGAAGAGGATGGAGGCGCTGGTTCTTGATTTGCTAGACTTCTTGAACTTAAGTGATGGGTAGAATGTGTATACCTTTGAATTTTGCATTTAACCTCTTCAAATTCATGTGAGATTGCTCCAACCTTTGGGTAGTAAGTTCTAGGCTCCTCAAAGTTCTGGTATTGATTTCCTCTTGCCTCTGCCGTAATTGTTCTTGATCTTGAATTTGTGGTGGGGTTTGATTTTGGAAAGATGCGGTGGTGAGGTTAGGACCTAACTGGCTGTCCGAGGTTGCCCCAATTAGTGGCTCTGATACCAATATGTAAGAACGTGGTGGGTCTGATCTTGGTTTCATGGTGGAGCGTTGCATTTCTGGTGATGTGGTGGGTTGTTTTGATGAAATATAGTGAAGATAAGCTGGCAGCGCAATGTATAGTTCAATGTACAGGCAAGATTAATGAAGCAAGTATTGACAGAAATGAATTGTGAAGATGCAAGAAATTGTAGAACTGAAGATCTTGACTTATGAATTTTTGAGGAGAAAAAATGTTAATGGCAGTAACATGAAACATGAACAAGGAATTTGCAAATAGCAAGAATAATTGAGAAAATAGGGAATATAAGAATTAATCAAAAGTAAAGTGACAGAAAGGTAGGACAGGAATGCAAATGTACCATTTAACAAGTCATGGAAAGATTGTAAACCTACAGATAATGAAAACAAGATCTAGAATTGAATAATTGCAAGAACATAACAACAGCGAATTAATAATTGCTAATAAAATGAGCAAGAACTAGAGTTATGTAACTGCAACAATGAAAATAACAGAGAATTATGATATCAAAAAAGAACAGGAATTGAAATGAAATTGAATTAAGATCTAAACTAACAATTGATAAAACTAAGAACTACATTAAAAGAAAGGAAATGATACAAGGCTTACAACTGAAATGAAGGAAAGATGAACTAAATTGTATTCAGATTTCTTCACACTGATTACATTGCTTGTACCTGTACATATACAACTTCATGCCCACATACAAACCTGACTTAACCAAACTCAAACTAATTCAACTAGACCATAGTAATTTGCATACAAGCCCTTACCTTATTCAACAATGCAAACTGAACAAGTGTATAGCAACACATGCACAAACTTTGCTTATATCAGATGTGCATGTGCACAGTTTGCACACACTGATACACTCAAATAACTTCACCCTCAGGCCATGGCTGTTGCAACCACTCAACCTGACATGCCTCTAACATCAACAGACACCACCTCCAGCGAACTCTAACCTGAGCTTCGAAGATCTTGGCCAGAAATGGTATTTCCTTCAGTTCCTGAAAGGAAACAACATCCTCCTTTTATCTTAACCATGACATTCAATCCTTGGTTGTTACAATTCACAACAATTCCAGTATGAGAAATCTATATATATTGATGAAGAGGGATTTCAGCTTGTTCGAAATCATCGTAATAAGCATCTGAATCAATGATCAACAACCCAGGGCACTCAGCCAATTGGAATTGGCTCGAATCAAGTTAATCAGAACCACAGAAATGTGTCCCAGACTAGACAAGCAGCAGGAAAAGGAAATTCTCCAGAAAACAAGAAATGCATCAAGAATCAGCATGAATTCAGATTCACAGTTTAAACTAAGCTGAATAAAGCCTCTTCTTGAACTGAGTTAATCAAGAAAGGAGGATTGAACTAAGACTTTGATCTCAAGTTTGTTCCTCCACCATTCCTCATCAATGAGAAAAGAATTATTGTTGTGGATGAAGAGGCTAGCAAGAGAACGGAAAGCAAATGGAGCTACTCGGTTGTTGCTTATGTCTTTGGCAATAGACCCTCATATCATCCCTTCAAGGCTTTTATTGTAAGAACTTGGAACCCAACTGGTAAATTTGACATTTATACTCAAAATAATGGTTTTTTCATCATTTGATTTTCAAATGCATCGAATAGTGAGAAAACAATCAACGACGGTCCTTACTTCATAAATGGCAAGCTTATTATTTTAAAAAGATGGAGCAAGAAACTCAAGCTTGATAGAGACTTGCTTACATCTATGCCAATATGGATTAGACTGGGCTTAATCTTAGATTGTGGGATAAGGATTTTTTTTTCCAGTGCTATAACTAGTGTAGTTGGAAATCCATTGAAGTTGGATGAATTAACTGCAAATGAGACCAGATTATTATATGCAAGAATTCTGGGAGAAGTCAGGGTAGATGTTGACCTGTCAAATGAGGCATATATATCTATGCATGATGGAGGAAATTTAGTGCAAATCATAGAGTATTAATGGGTTCTTCATTGGTGCAAAGCATGTTTATGTTTTGGTCATTCTATAGAAAACCATGTTACCAAAAAGGTCTGAAAAGAAAAGAGTTCAATGCAAGAAAAATCAGTTAAAAACAGAGATAACACGGAAGTTAATAAAAAAAAATGCAAATTCTGAAAGGGTTCATTTTGAATATAATAATGATGCAGCCCCCTCAACCATCAAATAAGTTACCAAATATGGGCAAGAATAATGAAAATAGTGCTTCTGATCAAGAAAACATTCAGGAAGTTGAAGTTTCTGAAATCATTAAAGAACAAAGTATGGGTGGGAATGTTCATTTAATTCCCATTCCAAACTCTAAAGCATATAAAGAAACCATCATAAATTTACCTGAATCACAAGCTAAAGAGAAGGAGGCAGTTTTACAAGAAACAAAGTACTTCCCCTCTGAATCAGATGGTATGAATCTATATGGGCGCTCTATCACTAATAAAATGAGTCCAAACATAGCCAATTCTGGAATAACCATTTTGCAAGCCATCCAACCCCTCAACCCAGGAAATCAGTCTCACAACAAGCTATACAAAAGGTTGTTAGTCTAGTTGCAAACACTTCTTCACCCACAAGCAAAATCGAAAAGGAAAAAATGTAAAATGAAGAATATACATGATATAACTGCAGCTGATGGTATAGAAGATGCAGATGATAGTGATTATAAAAGAAAGTACATCATCAAAAATCCCAAATGGGATGATCAACTAAAAGCACAAAGCAAAAAATCATACAAGAAAAATGGAAAGAAACTGGTGGTGTTGGATTGCGAGAACAGATACACTGCTTCACTGTAGTTGCTGCCTACTTCGATTCAGTGCTTATAGCAGTTGCCTATAGCTAGAAGATGCTTTGGTAGCCTTCTCGACTGAAAGATCTACAACACAAATTGAATTTCTAATAAAGTGCTTCACTGTAGTTGCTGCCTACTTCGATTCAGTGCTTATAGCAGCTGCCTATAGCTAGAAGAAGCTTTGGTAGCCTTCTCGACTGAAGGATCTGCAGCACAAATTGAATTTCTAACCGAATCGCCTCAAATCGCCACTGCCCTAATTCTATTTAGAGTTTTGTTTTGTTTGGTAAAAGTTTGTACTATGAAAATAGTTTGCTGCTAGGGTTCGATAATGTATTATAGAGTAGTGCACTTTTGTTTTTTACCTGACTCGTTTATTTCGGGGCGTAGGCCTTGGGCCATTATTTTTTGTCATTTTCAAGGCAAAAAAAAGAAACCAACCATAATCAATAATGGCGTGTACATTTGGCGAACAAATCACATGCAAACTGTCTTGTTCGCTTCAGCTCACTTCACCAACCACTCAACTTAGTCATGCTAACCGGTTATTAAAATACATTCTTTGACAGTTTTTAATATGGAAAACTGTTCGCTTTTGTTTGAGTTTATATGGAAAACTCATTGCCAAAAAAACGTAAGAGCACCATTCGTTTTGCTATGACTCTCCAGTGGCCACAAATGGCTAGTTTTCAATAGTTTTATTGTCTCACCAACGTATAAATGAACCCAAAATCCACCATTACACCATAAATTTTGTATTGTTTCTTCTAAAGATATATTCTATAGAAATAATAGTAGTAATCTTAGAAAAACTTATTGGCGAAGAACTAAATAAAACAAATTCATTTCTACTCGACCAATATACATATCATGTCCTCCTTCTTCCGAATGCCACGATACTCAACCTTCTCATAAACATCAAATCATCCATACGGCTACACATTTTCTCAGCTACGTTGTCAAAATATTTATCCTCTTCGGTAATATCAAAATACCGCTGCGTAGAACAACCTCCACATCGTTATCATTATAACACAACTCAAGTTTACCTTTCCATCTTGCCTTAACAAAGTCAAAATTAAACTCACTATCAAAAACATAGTTCATTCACCAACTGGTGAATGAAAACGATTGTCAATGAGAACTTCATCTTAGTGCTCAAGAACTAGAAATTCGAGGTAGGGAAGTTATGCAATATTTGAGCAGACAATGTTGTTGTAATATATAATTTCATGAATTCGAATATTGTAGAAAATGTAGTTCAAGATGAAGTAAATAATGAAGATGGCGCAGATGACAGTGAGGACGAACACGAAGAATGCCAAGAAACACAATTACTAACTTGTCAGGAGATCTAAAGTTCTCGCACAAAAAAATCAAAAAGGAAATTCTTAGAAGGTTTGCTTGGCCGAAAGAGTAGTAAGAAGACCATTGTCATTGATGATATTTTCAAACATGACGACATTAAAGACACTAACAAAGGAAAGACTATTAGAAAGAAGTAATAAGATAGACTTACTTTAGGAAAGTATTTGTCTCTTGCAAAAGCTGGAGTTTGGATTTCAACAGATAATACAACACAACAAGTACAAAGATGAAGAACGCCAATTTTCGGCAAAAATTTGTTGATTGTTTTAAGACCTTAGAACCATGTGAAGGAGTTAAGTTTCGTGTGAAAAGGGAATTTGAATCTTAAAAATGCATGTCAAATAGGGTTGATAAGTATACTGTAACAACCCTAAATTCTATTAACATTATTTAGGACATTTAATTAGTTAAATTAAATGAAATAATGTAAATGGTTAAGAGAATTGAGGTTTGAATAATAGAAGGGTAGCCATGCCTAATTAAACAATGAACTATAGGGAATTAAAATGAAATAGGAAAGGCTAATAGATAAGGGCAAAATAGGAATAAGTTATATTCATATACCATAAACCTTCATGCCACTTTCATTTTACACGTTCATAAACAAAACTAAATTTAAGAAGAGGCCGGCCACCATTAGAAGAAGTAAGAAGAAGAAAAGCTAAAATCAAGATGAAGGAAGCTTAATCAATCTAATTCAAGAAGCAAATCTCAAACTCCTTAATCACAAGCTAAAGGTGAATAATATGTTACATCTCATTTTATTATTTTCGATTTTAGATGACATCCGAATTTATTTTGCAAATGATTTGCCATGTTTTGATTGTTTAAAAGGATATTTATGCTTGTTAATGATTTGTGCTATTTCATATATATTTTGTGTTAAGGTTTAACTTGAAAAACCTATTAAACGATATTCAAATACCTTGCGATTTTGGTATAAGATCAAAAATATTATTTTACGGTTGGGTTCAAGTTTCATAATTTTATGAATTAATATGGATTTATTATGAATTTTCTAGTAAAGAAAATGGTTAATTGGGTTTAAAATTAGTTACGGCTATTATATGTTAGCTTTGGGTCAGAAATTTTAATATGTTAGAAAATATATTAAAAGTAATTTATGAGAATTTTTGTAGAATTTTCCTAAGTGATTTAATAAGTACATAAAATTATTTAAGATATGGGACTTAAATGTTTTATATGTTTACAAAACGAGAGGGGGCAATTTGTAAATATTTTTAATTGTTAATCTTTGAAATTCAGCATCACTTTTAGAAAAGATTTAATAAAAGAAATTGGCAGCCAATTATATGATGACAACTAAGCAGGTTAGTTGAAAAGAAATTACTTTATAAAGTTAAAATTCATTTTACAAGGTTTTTACTGTTTTTCCACTTTCGACGGCACCTTTCGACTACATATTTCCACCTCCAACCAGTTCGAAACCAATACACATGGTATAAAGGCATGGTATGTAGTAGATTCGAGATAGGTAAAAGGTATAGAGTCGAAACAGGGCTTTCGAAGAGGCTGAGACCTTGTTTTGCTTTTAAAAGGAAATGACGCTTGCTTTGCTTCCAAAAAGAATGCTTTCGAATGAGATAACTTTCGACTTATCCAATTGCTTTAAAAAAAGGTTTCGAAAGAGGTTGCTGCCGTTGTTTTAAGAAAATAGTATTTTCGAAACCCCTATTGCCGCATTTTACCTTTCGAACCATTGCCTTCGAAAAGGTTCTTTCGCTTTAAACCCTGAGCCGCTTCTTCAATGCTTTCGAAGGGAATCGTTTCGACACCATCCACTTCTTTTGCTTAGAAAATTGCTTTCGAAAGAGTTGCTTTCGACTTAGTTCTTTTAAGGCCCTTTTGAGATTTTGAAAGTTAAATTCAAAGGTTTCGAAAGGAATGGTTTTTAATGGTTTCGAAACTATGTTCCTTCTATTTTTATTTGAACCTAATGCTTTCGAAAGATTTGATTTATGTAAAGGACTTAATACTTTCGAAAGATATATGATAAAGGTTTCGAAGGGGTGGTTCCCCAAAGTTTTCGAAAGGTTTACCTTTGTGTTTAAATGGAGGGTTTCCAATGTTTTCAAAAGGCATGTTTAAAGTGTTTTGAAAAGAGGACATCCAAGGTTTTATAAAGCTTTCAAAGGGATACTTTCAATGTTTTCGAAAGGTCTATTGTAAATGGTTTCGAAAGGTGTATTTTTTTCCATTAGGCCTAAGGATATAAAGTAAAGTAGTTTATTCGTATCGAAAGGGGTACTTTCAATGGTTTCGAAATGGCTACTTTTAATGGTTTCGAAATAGATTGTTTAAAGTTTTTAAACAAAGTTTTGAATGATTTCATCCATAATATTTTGTGTAAAGTATAGATAACATGGCAAAGTGATTTGATTAAAGCATAGAGTATATTTCCCTTGTTTAAGTATGACTTATAGGGCTAAATAAATTTGAAAGAAATGTTTTCAAGGAAAATTTGATGGGGTACGCAGTTGACCCTAAGTAAATGACCCAGATATTAGAATACCAAATGAGATTGGTATGGGGTCACGCCTTATACTTTAGCTAGTAGCCCCTAGCTAATATAAGTCCAAAATTCCAGTGTGTATGACTTTGTCACAGGTAAGACTAAAATGATCTTACACACAGAAAATAATATACAAAGTAAAGGTAGGTTATTCATGAACCTGCAAAACCATTAGGATCAGTTGACCCTGGGAGAAGTAAGTTAGGAACAGACCGTCTAGAAGAGTGTTTAACAGAAGTTAGATTATTTATTTATTTTGTCTGGTGGCCCAAGTCAGCCAAAGGTTAGTAGTTAGCCAAACAAAACTATAATGTTCGGACAGATAGTCTATTGATTACCTGATTTGTATGCATACATGATATTGTTATTATTGCTTTAACCAGTTTGGTTGCATGATTTAGATTCGCAAAAGATATGCTTTAAAAGGGGATATTAGTGAGGGGAAACTCGTTCCACTAAGCGCAAAATCTCACGTGATATCAGTAAACTGAGATGTATAGTATTATTCACACTACGCTTTATGTCTGGCTCGAAGTTTATGTTTTCTCCTTAAACTCTCGGGCGCTCAAAATTTGATTTGAGTAGGTTGAGAGTTGAGGATTTACTGGTCATAGTAGGTAGACAAATAAAGCTTCTAAAGACGTGCAGGAGGCACGAATAACTATTTAGGATTTGTTATTTTTATTTCTATTTCCGTTGTGATGTATTAAGACAGTTTATGTCTATTTAGTACTCTGATCATCATATGTCGCTCTTGGAGTATTTTGTAATAATTATATTTGATCAAAACTTTGGATACGTTTTGGGATTGTGTAATGGAATATGAAACATGTTTGAAATGTAATCAATAAAGTATGTTATTTTTGGAATCTGTGATTTTGTTTCATATTCATGTGCTTCTGATATTATGTATACCATTAACATTACCGTATTTTATCACCGAAAGTTAATACTATAGGTGACTTCAGCATTTGTAGCGCTTAGCTTCGGGCCTTCAGCATCGTTAAATGTATGCCATTAAAAGGTAATAATATCTTTTAGTTACCATATTATAATTTCACACGTTATGTGAATAATGAAGGAAATTAATTTATGTTCTATTATGAAAATTAGGAAGTTTTATATCATAATGTTAGCTATTGGTATTTGCAAATGTTGTAAAAATATGTTCTACATAAAAGTAATCTCAAAGGAAGTATAGTTGTAGGATATCTTTCAAAAGAACATGTCATTTTGCGTTATGTACTTAACTAGTATGGAAACTCAACAAAATCGGTGTGGTCATAATTGTGATATAAGTTTGTCATGTGCTGGTGCTGGCGGGTTGCCAATATTTTCTAATCTTAGTCATTAGTTGGGGCATGAAGATTGATATTGAAATGGATATTTGGGAACAATGTCAAACCTATATTTTATTCAATTGCAATGAAGTGTTCCCTTATTTAGAGTAAGACTATTGTGCTTGTATTAAGTAATCTTTAAACTTTGATGATATAGTTTAGAATAATAATAATCAACTATTATTTCTATAGTAAAAGATTTGCAGAGCTAAAGGATTGAAGCGACGGAAAACTATTCAAGAAGTAGAGGTTATGAGAAATAAAGTGTAACCTACTTGGTTTAGAAACCATGTAAGTTAATTCAATGAAGGCGTATGGATAATTAATCTTAGTTTCATTTACTATTGATATGCTATTAACAAATATTGATTTAGATAAACAGTATTCTTGTGTCAGGCGACTCATCAATATTAAAAGATTTGTTACAGTTAGCAAATGCCCTAGTAGGATGGTTAAGCAATATAAAAATTATGTCGTTAATGGATACGGGTTCCGATTTAACTCAGTGGATGATAGATTAAAAAAATCAAAATTATGGTATTTTTGTGAATGAAAAAACTTCAAGTTATTTAAGTGTGAGAGATAACAATCCAACAACTAGTAAAGTTGAATGTCATGGTGTTCTAAAGAATGTTTATGAGCTTGACTATGGATTTCCTAGTGGATGCGATGATAAAGCTAGTAAAGTAATTTTATTTGAGTGTGATAGGGTAAGCAAATTTGGAAAGAAAAAAGATAAATATGGTTTCAACTTGGCTGATTTCAATAGAGTGGCACACTATAATGATAGATTTACACTAGTATCATGTTAATCCGCTTTTGAGCCAAAGTAGATTTCAACTAAACGTAGAAGATCAAAAGCAGGATGAAACGATTCACAAACTTGAAAACACGATCAAAAGAACTAGAGAACTGAACTCTAGAAGTTGAAGTGGAAAATTGGCTAAGGAAACAAGTTGGCCCCGAGTTGTTTGGGTCAACACTAACCTAGTCCTCCCCGTCTTTTTGCTTCCCGAACACCGTACAGCTCCTATGCTACTCCAGTAACTCATGATCATGTGATTTTCTAACGATTTGGACAAGAAATCCCAAGGACTATCGAGAAGAAATATAAAGAAGCTATCAGAAAGATCACTAGAATCAACTCAAAGTCGGTGGAAAAGGACTTAAAACAACTCAAGAAAGAGATAGAAAAGCTAGCGAATGAACCAAATTAAATTTCGATAAGTAAAAATAATTTGGCACCGAGTTATTTGACTTTGTATCAAATTATTCCATTGCCCCGTGGTCATCTGTTTCATTTGTGTAACTTCGAGCCACCTTCTGGATTTCAGTGCAAGTGGGCTTCTATACCTATATGCATGTTTCTCTATAACTACCAGCCTACCTGTAATCAAAAATGGATCTTCTCCAATTCTCTAACTTTTGGATCTGGAACTCCTTATTCACTCCTATCCTCTACCTTAAAAGCATCATAGGAAAACCATTATAAATCTAACACCCACTAGTGGACAAATCTGATAGAATTAGTTGTAATCTAAAGAGAGGGCAACTAATAAAGGAAATTAAAGTAGATGTACGCCGGAGATTACGCCGAACCGCTATAAAAATTATTGTGTGTTCTTGTCTTTCTTCTTTCTTTTGCTTTGATTTTGATTGAACTGGTGCTTTCATCCGATATTTGGGTGTTGATCCATTTTCTAGGTTAACATATCACAAGCTATTCAAACATTTATGTTCTCGATCCAAAGTGAGAAAGGAGTGTTGTTGTTAAATAAACCAAGAGAATTCTATGATTTAATAGAAGATGGCGAGGGAATTGATATAAATGATTATTGTGCCATACCGAACCTTGACGATCGTAATTTAGGCAATGATGGACCATAAATAAGGAACGATGTTCATGGTGTGTATGTCAATAAGATATTACCTTTGCCTATGACAAATGATTCCATGGTTGAAGAGTGTGACATAAATGTGATGAAAATCTGAATGAGAACATAAGTGAAGATGAACTAATATGCTAACCAATTGTATATTCGAGTAAAAAACAAAATTTGTTTTACTTGGTGACAAAATATCGTGATATAAATTTTTACTTGGAGAAGATTTTTTTCCTGCAAATAAATTTTGTACCTAGTACTAATCTTGTTAAATAAAATTCATCCATGAATTTCGCAAATGATTTTTTTTATAGTTTAATTTAGGGTTTAATTTTGAAACTATGATCTTGCACATGCAATCTAACAACTCCATAATTATTAGATACATAATATACATTTCCTCACATGAATATATTGAATATATGTGAAATTTAATTGTTCCACAAATCAACTACATATGTAAAAAAAATATTTAAGTCATATTTTAATGTATTGCATTTGACTAAGGAAATAAATGAAAATAATATATCTCTAGTCAAGTAACAAAAATAACAATTTAAAGTTAAACCTTTTTGTTTAATAATTATAACAATCTCTGTTTTTTCATAAATGGTTACACATACTTGTTCACTTTTAGGTACGAGGAAAAGAAAAGGGTGTGGCTTCAATAAATAAAAATGGGGTAAATTAAGCAAGGAGTGTATTGAGTTTAAGGATAATGGATCATATTGTTGAAAAAGATGCGCAATTGTGAAGACCACTGCTTTTAAAAAAAATTGCAATAACTGCACAATTCTATACACTTTTATATCAATATACTGTAAGTAATAAATTATAACAAGTTACAATAATTATATTCATAAATATTGTGATAAATTCAAAGTAAAATGTGATTAACAATGTTTATGCTATTAAAATTATATAGTAACTTAAATACATGCTAGATATATTATAATACCTGCATAACATTGCATTCAGTGATAGTAATTATGGAATTTTTACGATGGAAGTTCTAAATCTAGCTAGATAATTTTTATATAGGAAAAAATAATTATTGATTTTTGTATATCTTTATTATCTTAGTATATAGTGTTAGAAAAATTTATTTATAGAAACACTACTCATTCTACCCGCACTTATTCTAGGGGAGAGGGAGTTGCAAAATAAGTAATGTTTCTGTAAAGAAAATTTTCTAAACTTATATACATGCTCATAATTGTTTCTATATACAATATACGGCAATTTATTGATTAAAACTAAATATTAAGATCATATAGTAATTTACATACATGTTAAATATACTATATCTTGCATTCAATGACGGTAGCTATGGAAATTTTATTATGTCAATTCTAAATCTTGGTATATTTTTATATGGTACAAATAAGCACTGTTCTATAAGTTATAATACTTATATTCATAAATATTGCATATAATTGCATGGTAAGCTATAAGTTTCAATAACCATGCTCATGAATTCTTCCATATACATCATACTGTAATTTATAACTCAATACTGAATATTATGATTGTACAGTAACCTATACACATGTTAGATGTATTTTCAATCCAGATTAACAAATTTAATGTAACGAATGCGGTTTTGCACGCTCGAAAATCGACATCCATACTTCAAATCGTATTCGAATGTCGTACATTCAACCGTTCAAATCCGATTCGCCGGAGCTTATAACAACATTAAGTAAATAACACAGCGGAATAAAAGAATAATACATTGATATACAGCATTGATACAATATCTGATACAACGGAGGATACAATGAATATCAATATTATCGGAGATAGAATAAAATAGCAGCGGAAAGAAAAATAGATAACACTAGCAGCGGATCAAATAACTCTAAGATAGTCTTGAACGAAGAACTCCAAATCTGAACTTCATCTTCAAGAACTAATCCAGCAATAGCTCGAACTCCCCATAACAATGCACCAAGCTAGGCAAGACTGGTGCGAACCAAAGACTGAACTAACTCCAGATAATCCACTATATCTAACTATCTGAAAAAACCCAACTCTTGACTGCTCGTGTGGAAAATGATGAGCATCCAGAGTTTAGGAAAGGAACAATAAACTCCGGATCAGTCATGGGACTGGTGTGAGCAACGAAAATAGTTTATCTTTAAAAACAATCAACAAGAGAATCTTAAAGTAAATTCGCAATGCTTTTTGAAAATGAAACTAGCATAAGACCTCCCGCCACACACACAATGCAAACGCAGACTTGGAGGAGATTTCTTCTTATGATAGTCAAACATGCTTAATACGCAGAAAATTTCTTTGATATTATTATTATAAGTGCACGGTGTAGAAAAGCATTTCGAAAGTAGAATATTAATCTTAGCCAGCATATGTACCATTATATTATGCCCGCTATAGCTACCATATTAGATGGCAGGTTCTACAACTAATACCGTACAGGGTTTCGTATTGAAGATTGGATTTCCAACAAATGGTCAGGCCAAGGAACTTCCCATTACCACATGGAAACGCCTCTGGAAGGACGTCCCGAGAACCTAACCGGATCTCTGCCAACACAAGGCCGGGTTACCCCTAACTGGGTAACAACTGACACGAGTATGCCATCCCCCGGTCCTTTAGGACCTTTAACCGAGCGCTCGATAACCAACATCACACCATAATAAATAGAGTGTTTTCCACATGAGTAAGTATCTGGGCTCCATACCATGATACCACCCCTTTCCAGAAGGAAATGAACATACCCTAAAGGGGCGCTACCCCCTAATAACCTTGCTTCATCTTTCCTGTTTTGACCATTCCGGGGTGTGAGGTTCGACGAAGTCTCGTCCACAAAGCTACGCTTTGGTACAAAGCTATGCTTTGGGTCAACAAATGATCAAAGTGATGATCACAAAGATAAATGATCAAACAAATGATCATATCACAAATGATCAAACAATGATCATTACACAGCAAGACTTAGCATGTCACATTACCAAATTGGGAATATATTGCTGATAACCTTCAACTACATAACCTCTGAGCTCGTACGTCTCAGAGAAGGGTGTTAAGCTAAAAGAATAAATTCTCCGCCGCCAACAGAAATGTATTTGAAAGAAATCTGCTTTATATCTCAAAATGTAATGTTAGACACACAATCCATACAAGTCTGTTCTGGGCTCGAACAGAACCGAAGGCACTTCTTACGAAGCCCTTGCAATCCGGGTATTCACAATCCCGATCGGACTTCGGATCACTTAGGAAATCTCTATACCGGCGCGACTCAGTGCAGAGACAATCGACGAGTTATCCTTTCGTTCTTGTGAATATCCGGTCTTCATCACCGGTCTTCAAATGCTATCCATAACGACGAATCACATATTCGGAATGGGATATATGACACAAAGGTCCTCTCCCGGCTAAACCGAATAGTGAGCGAAATAGTTCAAAAACATATGGATATTGGGATTTCAATTAAGTCACAACTTAAACCCAAAATTTTCTTTAAATGGTTTAAACCAATTACCATTTCAAATCTTTAAACAAAAAAAAATTATCTCACAAAGATCAATTCATAGATTTCCAAAACAATTTCATTTCTATAGGATCAACCCATTAAATCTTTAAATTAAAGATTTAACTCATAGCTTTCAAATCGTTTTCATAACTTGGAAATTATCTTCATTTCAAATTAGAGATCATTTTAACTCAAATTGGAAGTTCATTTCTTATGTGAAAGCTTTTATTAATTGAAAACAAACAGTTTTCGTTTCAGAAAAATCCAATTATATTTGCTCGAGTTAAAGCCCTCTAATTCTCAAAATTAATATATTTAAAATGGTTTAACTCATATATAACTGGTATAACATCTTTAATTTCTAATTTCAAATCATAGAATTCAATTTCAAATCTTGAATTTAAATTTAAATCAAATTATTTAAATTTCAAACTTTAATCAAGTTATTCAAAAATAAATTACATTTTTGAAATTCCATTTCATAAGCTTTTCACTTTTATTTCGATTCCATTTCCAAAACATTTGAATTTAAATATTCAACTTCTAAAAATCATTTCAAAATCTGTGACTTAACTGATTTCCTCGTGAAATCCATAATTGTGTGTGTATGGTGTGGTCCAGGGGTTTAACACAATAGTGCAACATCATACAATCATCACAGATCAGAATACAGAAATATAGTTGATAAGCGATATAAACTATAACGCTTATCGTCCATTCACAGATCATAGATATATATCACAGATAAATAAAATTCAGATCACAACATAAATCAGGATGTATCACAAAGTATCACAAATCGGGATATCAAACAATCAAATCATCCAATAAAATCCAAATATTCATAACCGGGATCAGTTAATGGTCTAATTAATTCAAATCAGATAAATTACTTAGGAATTACTAATCCTGATTAATTAACATAAATAAATTACAAATTATTTTGATTAATTATTCTTTAATAGTTTATTAATTAACCATTAATAATAAATTAATTAACCTTTAATTATTATTATCAACCTTTAATTATTAAATAATTAACCTTTAATTATTTAATTCATCATTAAATTAATTATCTTTAATTAATAAATTACCCTTAATTGATTAATTACCATTTACTTTAATAAAATTCCAATAAGTGATATCAATTTTAACCATTAATTACTATAAATTAATCACCTCAGGTAATCTTTAATTTATCCCATAATTGATCACTTAATTGATCACATTAATTAAGTCTTTAAGTAATCAAGTATTAATCCCTTGACAATTAATCTTAATTATCCATTCTTTAATACATCAAGTAATTTCATTTAATTGTATTTGAAAACAATCAAAATTTAATAGGATAATTAACTTAATACCAAATTATATAAACCAAACAAGTTTTAAAACAATTAAACTTTTAAAATCTAAATCCATAAAACTTGCTTATTTTACCTTTGAAAACATAATTTATATTTCTTAAAATCTTATTTTAAAGTTTGCTTAAAATTTGAAATCTGGTAACAAGTTAAACAAACCCGAGCCTATTTTAAAACTCCTTTTTTTTTCTTCTTTTGTTTAACTTTAATTGTTCAAACTAGGCAACAGGAAGCACACTCGCGAACGCGAGTTCCTTCCCGAAGCCACGCACCATCTCCCCCGAGTATTTTCACAAATTCTTCGAGACGAACCCGAGCCTTCTTCTTCTTCTCCTTCCTATATTTCCCAGTTGCACAAGCTTGCACGTACACGTGCACAAACGCCACGACCAACTCCGGTCAATGACGCAGCCCCACCCAAGTCATCAACGACCGTCCTAAACGTTTCGAGCCATCCACGATGCAAAATTATCACCGAAACAAAATCGAGCAAGTACAGAGCCAACTCCCTTCTTCCTGAACCCATTCGATCACCAAAAACCCGCTTCGCCCCACCACGTGACGTCACCGGAGTCCACGCGAACCTGACCAAACCTCCGCCACTCATCCTCGAGTCCATCCCTATAGGTGCGATCGCCCAGATTACCACGATGAAGACGCGATTTGCTCGTGATCAACAGCAAACCAAAATGAACCCAAAACCCTAGTTGCGCCTCGTTCTAATATCTCACGCAATAGAAAAATCATATGATAATTTTCGCAACTTAATCGATGGCCAAGTTTGCTTCGAGCAAAATTTCAATACCCAAAATTCATTCAATCGCCAGTAATCGATTCAAAAGTATATTCTATTCAAATATGAACTGCACATAAAATACTTGATTAAAAATCATCGTATTGATTTTAAAAATCATAACTTTGTATGTTTATACAAGTTATATAAACAAATCCAAATTTTCATACATTCCAAATTTTCATGTTTTCATACTTTTACTGTAAAACTTGATTTACAGAACCCATACTTCAATATCAAGCTTAATATAAATCCTAAGCCATGATTTAGGTTTAAACAACTTGTTTAAATTTAAAATTCTAAGCTTAAAAATGTGGTATGAAGATATATAAATTTTCCTCTACTTTACTTTACTCTGTAGCCCAAAACTAAAAGAAGAACAACATCTGCACAGGAAAATCACAATCTTGCACATAGAGCTACAACTTGAACATTTATACACAAAACCCAATATATTATGCACAGATTTTACGATACTTAAATATTGGAAGAGTTTGTTTACTCATAGATTCACGGCATTGAATTCAAGAACTAGTTTTAAAACTTAAAGTTGCTCACCTGAGTCTGGAAGCAGAGAACAGTGTTGCTTGCAACAAGCTTTGAGAAATTTGTTTGAATGCTTTTAAACTTTAAACTGGATTTTGATTTCCTTTGTTTTTTTTCTTTTCTTTCAAAATGAACTTGCATATTCTATTCTCTCTTTCTTTTAAAATCTAGAGCTGCTTTCATTTATGATCTGAAACTTTGCCTTTGTTTTGAGTTGAAGTTTATTTAAGTTTGAAGTTATATTTACTTCAGATTTTCATAACTTTGAATGAACAAATTTAGGTAAGAGGTGATACATATATAAAAAAAAAGTTTATAGGTATAAAATATTGCTTTGAACAATTAAGGACAGAGATATTTTCCTTTGCTTGGGGCTGAAGTGATGCATTTGTATGCTAAAGATATTGCATTAATTATCTTGTACAAACTTGAACATATTTTATTTCCTTCTCTTTAGTTCGGCTGTACAAAACTTGCTTGGTGGCTGATGAAATTGGCTTGTGTACAAAAGATATTGTGTACTAGAGATATAGTTGATTTCGGCTGAAATGTTTGCTTTGTTTTCTATTTTATTTTAAATCTGAACACTTTGTTTAGATGCTAAGATTGAGTTAAGGGGTTTACACATATAAAAGTAAAATGTACAAACTGATGTGTAAACAAGTACAAGAGCAGAGATTTTTCTTTTGTTTAGTGGTTGATGATATTTCCTTTATGCTTTGTTCCCATGCTTGCATTGCTTTCTTTACTTACTTGATGTACATGAAAGTGTACTTCATTGTTTTACTTTGCATATTTATTTGCTTAAATACTTTATTTTACTACTCTGCTGCATACTTACTCATACAAGCCATTATATATATATAATTTATTTTTATGCTTACTTTACCTGTTTTGTTTCAAGTGTTCATGTTTTGTTTCAAGTGTATATATTAATATATTTTGTTGGTCATAAAATTGAAATATTTGTTTAACATCAACACAAACTTCATTCTACTGTTTTTAAAATTTTCAAATGCTCGATTATCAAAATTTTACTAACATTTTGTATAAATTACTAATTATTACACAATTTTAATTCAAAAAATTAAATTGATAATTTATTTACACTCAATTAAATCCGGGATCGTTACATTTAGTGTTTCAATGTATATTTCAATTGTAATCTTCACATTTTTTTCAACTAATTTTTATAAAAGAATCTAAAAACTACACTATAATTTTCTTAAAATAACCGAAGCATCATTTTTTAGTTATGTAATCAAAGAATTGTAGAAATTTAGGAAGTATATACTTACTATTAAGTGATAATTAAGACATTATTTTTAATCTGAATATATTTAGTATGTACATTTATGTAGTGCCTCTAAGTTAGAACATTTATACTCATAAATATTATATGGCGATTATGGCATTAAAGATTATTTAGTGGCGATTAAAACATTATTTTAAATTTAGGTATATATAGCATGTAAATTCAAGTGGTGTATCTATAAGTTACAACATTTATACTCGTCTATATCTACACATTAAGTTAAGACTATATAGTAAAATATATATAATAGAAGGTAGGTTAAATATTGGTATACTTTATTATGGTAGAATGAATAATGTTTCCATAAAACATTTTTCTACATTTTCTTCCTTTAAACAAAATTTTCTAAAGTTTGGTACATTTTTGGTTTCTTTAACTGACAGAATAATAAATATTTTTATTTCATGAATTTTATGACTTTCAAACTATTTAATATCATATTATCCTGTTTAGTTAATTTTTTTGGAATATAAGTAAGTAAATGCACTATTTATTTTCTTAAAACAAATTAGCATTCTTTTTTAGGCATACATACATACTGCATATTAAGGTTGTATAGTAACCTATATACATGCTAATTATACTATACCTATGTAATATTATATTCAATGATAGTAATTATGGAACTTTTATCATAGTAATTCTAAATCTTGGTAGAATAGATATTGTTTCTGTGAAGCATATTTTGTAAAAACAATAATTTCCTTACCAGATCTTCTAATTTTTTGTGCTTTCATAGTGGCCAAATAATAAATAGTTGTTATAAGAATTATTGGTTTTCTATTTATAACGACTGAATAAGAGGTTTTTTAATTAAGAAGTGTAATTAAGGAATTGCATTACTTATTTTCTACTTTTAAGTACCCTATTGAACGACACCAAAAAGATATTCCCCATATATCAAATCTTTTTCAATTAACTTTTTGGAATAGAAAATAAGTAATTACAATATTTTTTTAAATAAACAAGCATCATTTTTATTCAGTGTAGAAATTTAGGAATCACACACTTGCTATCAAGTGGTGATTAAGGCATTATTTTAAATCAATTTTTTTTTTAAAAATTTGGGTATATTTAGTATGTTAATTTAACCAATTTCTTCGTAAGTTACAAAATTAATGCTCATAAATTCTTGAATATGCTATGATTTATAGAGTGATACTACATATCAAGGTTATATAGTAACTCATATACATGCTAAATATACTATATCTACAAAATATTATATTCAATGACAGTTTTTATGGAACTTTTATAATAGTAATTCTTAATCTTGCTATATTTTTAGTATGGCAGAATATATATTGCTTCTGTAAATCATTTTTTGCAAATGATTTTTTTTCTTTTCTTGCCGTATTTTCTAATTTTTTGTATAATTTCATGTTGGCCGAATAATAAATGGCCCCTACAGTTGATAGAATAATTGGTTTCCTATTTATAATGACTGAATAAATAGTTTCTTTAACTGGGGCATGTAATTAAGAAATTACATTATTTATTTTCTATATTTAAGGACACTATTGAACGACGCCAAGAGGATATTCCTCATATGCATCGAATACGGCACACATTACTGAAAAGACAATCTAAAAAGTTAAAAACAACATAGTTGAGTTAAAAAGGAAGTATTGCACTCTAAAAATAGGCTCGCCATCTCGTTTCATTGTGGATATGATCGTGTAGATTGTGAACAATAGAGAGCAACGATGAATTATTGAGGTAATAATCTGAAAAATAAAGTATCTTTCTTTCTTATCGCCTATACACTTTGCAATTTATATAAATCATAGGAACCTTTATTTATATGCACATTTTTTTAGTTAATCCATAGAAGGCAGTGACTTATATTTTTTATTCTTCAATGAAGGTTAAGGTTGAAAACAATACTGAAAGTCGCATGCTGTTGATAAGAAATATGTGATCTATATATAACAGCACTTTTAAGACTGCATGAAATGCCATAACGTCCCATCAAAAATACCACCATCTAATAAGTACATAAGTTGATATAGTAGATAATGTCTTGGGTATAATATATATATATATATATATATATATATAATGTAGTTGGAATAGTTACATTAATTACATTTGATAGCATATTAGAGGTTACAGTCAAAACCGATATGGAATATTCGCATAATGGATTTTCTATGGAGATCTCTTAGGTCAAGCCAAACTCAATCTCCATGCACATCCTTTTTTATTAGTATGGATTAGGTCAAGCCAATCCTTTTTTGTTTAAATAATCTTTTAGTAATTAAATCCTCTTTTATTAGCAAAACTTCTTATATCTATTCATTTATAAGTCTCTACTATTTGTTTGTACTCTTCCAATACTTTAAAAAGTATTTATATACTTATCTCAAATGGTATAATTATATTCACTAATCATTAACAAGATTTCTTACTTTGAATCTTTGCTTTTTCTTTCTTTTTCAAAAGATTTCTTACTTGTTATTTCCTTCAAAATATCCATTTTAACGATCTAAGTAATTTCTTAAATTCATTCAAAAGGTTTAAGACTAATATTACCTAAACATTGTCACTATAAACCCAAAACCATTTTACTTATACTTATGTTTAAAACATTCTTTTAAAGATCTATTTACATTCATAAATATAATAAAAAAAGGTTAAAGAATATTGTTATTATCACATTGTCACAACAAACCCAAAACCATTCCTGTAACAACCCGCCTTTTTGGACAGTTTAAGTCGACAATAAACCACACAATTCTAACTTAAACTATTCAAACGATGGATTATTAATGGGATTGTTCAAATGAAATAAGATTCAAAAGAACAAAATACAGAATCTTACAGCAGAATGATAAAGTATAATACACAAAATAAATACATAAATAGTTCATGAAGCTATTTTTCAACAAGATCATAATTTACATTTTTTTTCAGGTAGAATAGACAATTGCTATAATAGTAGTAGATATGGTCCTCGACTCTATCTTCGTCTTCATAAATAAGTGTCTTTGCTAAACTGAAATACTCGGTCTAACCCGAGCGTAACGTAAAACAAAAACACTCGAGTTAGGACTAACATTCTTATGTAAGTAATCAACTCAAGTGAAATGTACATATAACTCAATAAGTAAAATGCTTAGGTTTAAACAAACAGCGTCTTTCACATTATAAATCGGTTCAGTTCAAATACAGACTTTCATGTTTGTTTCCAATCGATTCATTATTAAATTCAACTTCAGATTTCAATTTTTTACTTAAAGCTATTAAGTTAAAATCAAACAACAAGTTTAAATCTAAAATCCAATAAAAAATTCATTAAATCAATTAAATTTCAATTTCATAATTTCAAGTTCAAACATAAATTTAAACTTACAATATTCCAATTTTATTTCTAAATCGATTTATTTAAACTCAAAGTGGTTTTATATCGGGTATATATCATTTCAACCTAAAGCGATTTTGCTAACTATCAAGGAACTTGGAGTGTGGGAACAATAATAACATAAATAACATAACATGTCAATGACCAACATGCATGCATAATTAACAATTTAATATATACACATGCATAACTAACATATCACATGTGTCACATATCATAAACAGCATAAGTGAATATTTCAAATTCTAACATGTCAGACCTAACATAATATATAAATATATAATATGAAATATATACCAGGAACTTGTTAGGTGATTTACAATAAAATAACATAGCATATCATTTTTCCCAAACATAACACATTATTTCCACATAGTATAAGTGACATATTATTAACATAGCATGTGCAACATATATTTTATTAACCTAACACTTTTTTTCCAACATAGCATACATAACATATTTCAACATGGCATATATTAAAAAAATTCTAACATGACACATTTTCTAACATATCATATGTGACATATTTAACATACATATGTGACAATTAATCAAATCAACATAACATACTATTTGTGACATATAAAATATCGTGAGCATATGAATATTATAACACAAATTCAAGGGAACATAACAACATATATCACATATTCATATCTAAAGTAAACATTTCTCATAACATTTCAATCAATTTTTATTTACCTAACAGTAAAAGTGTTAATCGTGAGTGATTGCTCCCTTTTCGAGGTTAGAGATTTTGTGACAACACAAATTGATAGATCCAAGTTGAAATCCAAACACGACAAGCTAATCAATCCTATCCAAAGCAACAATCCAAAGCAAAGCAAAGAACGACAAAACAAATCGAACAAATTGTGTTTTTTTAATAAAATAGAGGAGGAGAGAGGAGATGGTCGGAATTGGTGGTGGAGGGCGGCGGCAAGGGGAGAGATGATGGAAGGGTTTTGAAGAGAGGAGGGATAGAGTTTGGGGATTTATGATTTTGGAATTCTAAAGATTTGTGGAAGAAGAGCACGCAAAATGTTTCTCAATGTGAAAAAAATCTTTACGTACTTGTTTAATCGGATAGGAAACAGAAGATCAACGGGTAGGAAGAGGAAGGGTCCAAAGTCTCTTAGGGTTCCTAAGGTCTCTTGGTTTACTAAAGAGCCCATTAGACCAAACAAACACAATAAGACTTAGACAAAAAAACAATTATACACTGCAAATTTATGTCAATTTTTTACAGTAATTTATATTTTCAGAGCAATAGGAATTCGATTTTGACAAAACGAAAAATGGGGAGGGGATCAGATAAATTAAATTCTTATTAAATTTTATAATATTAATTATTATTAAATTAAATCTTAATATTATAAAATCTATTTTAAATCTTATTTTGTATATTTAAAATATAATAAAGTTATAAGTAAAATTTTATAGTCTACATTTTAAAACTTAAGTTATAATTTTAAAATTTGCAAAACATATAATTTTAAAATCTAAAATTTTCACATATTAAGATATATATTTATATTATATTTTAAAAATCCATATTTACTAAAACCAATATATTTTCCTTTAAAAATTCTGGAAATCATTTAAAAATAGACCAACAGTGTCCGTATATAGTTTTTATCCTATGGTCACGTGATACAGATATTTATCATTTCAATCCGCAGTAATTTAATATTTACGGATATATATCATTTCAACTCACAATCCTAAAATTTCAAATTCAATAAAATCACTTAGGTTTATCATTTCAACTCATAACGACTTTCTCTAATCTATGAGATCGTCCGGGTATGTATTATTTCAACCCATAGGGATTTCCTCAACTAACAGGGAACTTGCAGTGTGAGAACAATAAAACATCATAACATATTACATGCATATATACCCATTAACAATTTAAATTAATATATACAATAGGTTATGGTGTCATATGTCAATTAACATCGGTTAACAATTTTAAAAAATAACATATTATATTCAATAATTAAATTACTGATCAATTTAAATTCAACAACATATTTCAATCGTCATTTCATGTGAATGGAATTTACTAATAATAAAAATTTTAATCGTGAGTAATCGCTCACCTTTTAAGGCTAGAGAAACAACGAGAACGAAGAAGGTGACACTGATATGCACACGGAACAACAACAAGCCAAAGAGTTGTTGTGACAAATTCCGAACAACAAACACAAGGCAAATAACTAGACAGCGACAAGGTAAATAACTTGAATTCGAATTCGATGAAAACAATATATATATATATATATATATATATATATATGATGTATATAAATACCTCTTTCTTGCCTTTTACCGAGTATAATGAAACAATATTAGGAAACTTGCTCCATTTTGGTTGTTAGTCATGGTTGAGTGGGTGTTGAATGATTACATTCTCGAGACATCATCTAAGAGAAGATGATCGCAATCAGTAACTTAGTGAACCCAAACAGAAGGAAAATAATATTATTTTTAGGATTTTTGTATGGGCTATACAAGAACAAATATACTAGTGAAAATAATATTTTATAAAGATTGTATGACTTGATACTTGTAGAAGGAAAATATGATTGTATGGCTTTCAGGATTGTTCTAAAGAAGGAGAAATGGCTATAGGGAAAAACTGCCATGCTGGAGTTGACAAGGCTGTGATCGGGTTTTGGGTGGCTATGAAGGCTGGAGGGGAGGCGGTTGCTATAGACGGAGGCGGAGCTACTGTACGGCTGAAGATGAGGCGGAGAAAATGGCGTTCGGTTGTGGTTTGGGACGGCGGAGGAGGGTTGTTGAGGGGAGGATGGTTGTGGCATATAGGTTTGGGCTGGACGTGGGTCAGGTCGAGTGGAGAAAGGGAGAGTTTGGCGGATGCGGCTGGTCTACGGAAGCATGAGAATCCCATAACTAGGGTCGGTGATGACTATAATTCCATAAAGCTAAAATAACAATTCCAGGGATTAAATCCTTTAGACATTCAGTAGAGATTCATGGCTACGGAAGCATGGCGATGGAAGAGAGTGGGGAGTGTGAAGGGAAAGAACTAGAAGCGGCAAAGGGGAATGGTGGGTAACAGAAGGAGCAAGGTTAGTAAATATAGGAATGTAAGGGGAGCAGTTCTTAAAAGCAACCGTGTTTTATTATAGTTTTTTTTTTAAAATCAAGAACAGATCCAAAAGAAAAGTAGGGGAGAAGACGTGCAGTTTCAGGTGAAGGAAGAAGATGATTCAAATAAAAAAAAGGAAGAAATTGAGCCGGTTTTTCAAAAACATTGATGCAAACTTAGTTATTATATTTTATATATATTTCACGAGCAGAACAAAATAAAGAAAAATGAACCATTTGAACGGTCACAGGAAACCAAAAGGTTAAAATTGACGACTAACCGTTTCGCAGATTTCGCCGCGTACCGGATGCCGAAATGCACAAATGAATATATTGTGGAGGTCAACAAGACGAGATGAACAGAATGATATACAAATAGAGAGATACGAACAAGCTATCAAAACTCGATATTCGCTGTCGAAAATGCTGCTAAAATACCAAAAATAATATAAACGGGCTAGAGCTATCCAAATTTGGCGAAACGAAATATGACGTCTCACTCAGAAAATGATTTAAAATTTTATTATGTAAAAACATTCAGATTTCAAAAATATTTTACTTTCATCATATTAACTGAATTTAAATTTTAAATTGAAACAACACACCAGAAAAATCTTTTATACTTACCAATGAAAATCTGCTATTTGCTAAGTTTACATAGACACATACCAAATACCAAATTTTCATTGATAAATTTTAGTTGTTTAATTTCAAAAAAAAGTATTTAATTACATTATAAAAATCATTAAAATTTTCGAGTTGTTACACTCTCCCCCATTCAAAACTTTTCTTCCTAAAAAAGGAATGAGATAGGAGAATAGAGTAAAAAAAGGAAAGACAGATTCGAAATACATTGTATCAGATAAAACGGTTAATTTAAAACCATATAAACTTCATTTTTGGACATCTTATTACTTGCATTTTATATTGTATACTAATCAATTACATATTCTCATTGCATTCAAATTTTTCCAAGTTTTATTAATGTTTCCGAGTGTAATTGAGCACTATACAAATTTACCTTTTATTCACAACATTTCTATTAAGCAAAATTTAGTTTGAACGTTTTATTACTTAAATTTTCTCTTGTACAACCTTCAATTACATATTCACATTAACATTTTAACTTTTCGAATATTTCAGGTAAGTTATATATGTCTTAGAATGCAATTGAGTATTATACAAATTAATTTTTATCCAAGTTCAATTGTTTAAGTTGTTCAAATTTCATTTCTCATTTTAGACACTCCAATTATTCAAAATTTTTGCTTCATTTCAATAATTGAAAATAATCACTTTACTTAGACTTAAGAGTTAAATTTTCGATTTCGCTTTAAACCATTTCGAAATAAATATATACGTACATACATACACACACACACACACACATATATATATATATATATATTGTACGTCAAATCATACTCAAGAAATTCAAATCAAATCCAATTTCCAAAACAAAAATGTAACAAAGCTACTAAGTGGTCTCCCTACTTTGAGACTCGAAAATGAATTTTGATAATGATGTAGTCATCACCGAAATTATTTTCCAGCGACAAAAAATGAGAGTACTGACTTATTTTAAAATTCTTTGGAAATAATTTCCATTTGAAAATACTTTCGAATAATATATATTCTTAAAACTTTGAAAACCAAATGAAAAGAACCGAAATATTAATTCTTGAATCTTTAATTTAAATTCATTTCATTTGCAAATCAGATTTATAAATAATGTTCATAAAATTTCACCTCCTTATAACATACAACAATAGTTAATGGTTTAAGAAATGTTGAAAAAATAATAAACGATAATCTAGTACTATCATTTCTAACAACCAATTCATTTAACTTCTAATTTTAGAAAATTATACTTTATATATAAAATATAATCATGAGATTATTTGATTTACCAATTTCGGAAACAATATTGTGTTAGCTTACTCTGTTCAAGTATTTTGGAATTCCTATCGATAGTGTTGGCCAGACAAATCGATCGAAACCCAAAATTCAAACTAAACAACTCAAACAACACAATATAAAACATTTTATTTCAATTACAAATACTCTCTCTCATAAGATGATTCAAGAATGGATTTTAGAACAAGGATAGATTCAAATTTAGAGGAAGCCTAATCAGAGTGAATTCTAACTAAGAAGATAAGCTCGAACGGAAGATAAGATAACTAAATTACAAAAGAGTAAAGATGGATAGACTTATACTAATCGCGGCGACCTTAACCAGGTCAATCGAGATTCCATTTCAGAAACAATGTGTTCAAGGAATCGGACTTCATCCTTCCTGAAATAGCATTTAGAAAATTTGGCTTTCAACTTATGAGTCCTAAGGGTTTGGAGAACGTAGCTCAAGTGAGATTCATCCTCCTTTTCTGACTTAGGCAAGACGAGAATATCATCAAATAAAATGGAGACAAACTTGTTGAGAACATGGCGATCGACAAAAAAAGCTGGAGCATTGGTTAATCCCAAAGGCATGACTAACCATTCATAGAAACCATTTTCTATCCAGAAAGGTGACTAAGGAATGCTCTCTTCGCTACATGAAGCTGGTGAAAACTGGTAGCAAGATTGAGCTCCAGGAATAAGATCAATGCAGAATTCTATTTCCCACTCGTGGGGAAGAGAAATGACTTCACCAAAACATCCGAAAATAGTTGGACAACAGGGGTGGAGTCAAGATCACTAGGATGGGAATCAAGCGAAAAGATAAAACTGCCTGCATAATCCCGAGGCAATCGACATTCGATTATAAGAGAATTGCCCTAATCGTCTACCACAGAAACAGCTCGGACTTTGAAAGAAAAGCATCAAAACCAAGGACATCGACCTCTTTGGTGAATCGACGTCGGTATAAAGGAGTTTCATTGCTTTACAAATCATATTAAGGTTGGCAGGAGAACCGATGAGATTAGTCACAACAATGATGAAGTTGCCAATTGAAGTTGCAAGATGTCTAAAAAATTTATTACAGATCAACAGAAATGAAGCTATGGGATGCTCCAGTATTAAGAAGAACACGAACAGGAAAAGACAAGAATGGATTTTAAAACAAAGTCAAAGTTTCAAAATTCAAAAGAAACCCTAATCAAGGAGAATCCTAACAAAGAATTTCAAGCTTGAACGAGGATGATTCTATAATTAAATTTACTCATTCTAGGGTATTACCACCTTATCTCGAATGAGTTTTTACTCCATATGCTATGTTTTGCCTAAAATAGAGCTCCGATACCAACTATAACGACTTGGCATTTCGAACCATTCAAATCGACAATCATCCACTACATGAAGCCACTACAGAACATCAGAGTCTAATACAACAAAAATCTAATACATAAAAAACACTGATACAAAAGCAACTGACAATTTTGAACATAAAATAGAAATAACTGAAAGATGAATAGATATAAGGCAGATCTTTAAGAAAAACTCCAAACTCTAAAGGTGAGTCTCAAATGCCGTGACACTCAGTCTGACCCGAGCATAAAGCAAAACACAAAACAATCGAGTCATGATTAACATTCTTATGCTAGTAAATCAACTCAAGTGAAATGTCCAAGTGAAATGCAATATAACTTAATGGATGTTTGAGATTCCAATCCTCTTAGGATTCGTTAAACTATCTACATACATAGTACAATATGCTACATAGATAATGTCTATAGTAAAGTAAACTATTAAAATAGCGTTAAGGCGTTACCCATATCCCTCTTAACGCATTTTTATATAAATGTCAGTCTATACAGTACTGTAAACTCCACTAAACCAGTAGGCTATCGGGGAGCACTCCATAGATACGACACAAACCAAACGCGTAGAGGGCGTGATAAGACATGTGACAAGGCACGCGAGGCAATGCCCAGAGTAGTACCGTTTTGCGGATCCGGACTTGTGGTAACGCATAGCAGCTACTACCACCCACCTCGAGACACACTCCTAAAATCAACGGTGCACCTAATCAAATCACAAAGTAATAGAATGGTATCGAAGAAGCATGCTCGATCGTAGGTGCGACCTCACTTGTCCCGGAATGGCTCCTGTTTCAGTCACATCAAGCTGACTCGAGGGAGTCAGGGATGCATTCATACCTCATACAGACGTTCGCCAAACCATCCTACTTCGTTCTGGATTCTCCACTATGTGCACAGTTGTTAAAATGGTTTTCGGTATTGGCAGAGAGTATGACAATATCCGATCCCGGCCTCTTTAACAACCAAGCGCTTATTTCAAAACGTGGTCATTTTTATTTCAAACAGTTCATACTTCATATCAAAATATCATATTCATTTCAAAATCATATCACTTTCGAAATCATATTCACTTTTGAAATCATATCTCTTTCGAAATCATATTCATTTCCAAAATCATAACCACAAAATAGTTTAAGCTAGCATATCAAAATATTCACATTTAAATCCATTAAATCTGAATCATAACAGTTCCAACTTAAAATAAATATTGAAATAGTTTATATATATTAAAATATTTATAAATTAAATAGATTTAAAAAAATAGGTTATAGATTAAAATAGTTTATATGTTAAAAATAATCTATATCGAAAATAATTTCAAATTAGAATTGTTTTCCCAATTTCACATCAATTCAAAACAACTTTAGTTCCAAAAAAATTCTATTTCAATCAATCTCAGTTCGACCATTTCAATTAAAAAGGGTAAAGGTTCAATCCAAATTCTCATTAAAACCATTTTTAGTTTATATTGGTTTTAAATCCAGGTTTGAACTACCACTTAAAATTCAATAGGTTAAAGTTTAAATATTCAAACATTTACTATAACTCAATTTGATAAATTTCATTTATATTCAATATTCAACTTTAATTTTATTTAAATTTGAAAATATTCACTTAATCATTTTTTATAACCTTTAAATAAATTTGAAATTTCAAAATTAAACCAAAATCAAAATTTAATATCTAACTTCAATTATATTTATTTTTTGAAAATATTCAATTAATCACCTTTTTAATAACCATTTAAGATAATTCTCAAATTACAAATTTAAATCAAAATTAAATATTCAATTTCAATTTTATTTAAATTTGAAAATATTCAATTAATCTCCTTTAATCGAAATCAAGTTATCAAGTTATAAAATCATATTTTTAAATCCCAAAATCAATAAGTTCAAATCAATTCCTATTTAAATTCAATTCTTAAACAAATTAAATTACAAGTCCACTTTAACTTATATTTCCAACGTTTATTTATTTAAATTACTACAAAAATCTATTTTAAAATATTAATATAAATTGTAAATAAATATTTAAAACATAATATATATATATTAGTTCAATTAAATTATTATTAAATTTTATTGTATTAATTATTATTAAATTAAAATTTATTATTATGAAATCTATTTTAAATCTTGTTTTATATATTTTAAAAATAATAAAGTTATAAGTAAAATTTTATAGTTTACATTTTAAAACTTAACTTATAATTTTGAAATTTCCATGATATATAATTTTAAAATCTAAAATTTTCACATATTAAAATAAATATTTATATTATATTTTAAAAATCCAAATTTATTAAAATCCATGTATTTCCTTTTAAAAATTCTTGAAATTATTTAAAAATAGATCAACGGTGTCCGTATATAGTTTTTTATCCTATGGTCACGTGATACACATATTTATCATTTCAATCCGCAATAATTTAATATTACAGGCATATATCATTTCAACTCGCAATCCTACAATTTCAAATTCAATAAAATCGCTTGGGTTCGTCATTTCAACCCATAATGACTTTCCCTAATCTATAAGATCGTCCAGGTATGTATAATTTCATTCATCATTTCATGTGAATTAAATTTACTAAATATAAGAGTGTTAATCGTGAGTGATCGCTCATCTATCGAGGCTAGAGAAACAACAAGAACGAAGAAGGTAACATGGATACGCACACGGAACAACAACAAGCCAAGAGCAGCTGCGATAAGTTTCGGACAACAAACACAAGGAAAATAACTGGACAACGACAAGGTATATAACTTAAATTCGAATTTGATGAAAATAATATATATATATATATATATATATATATATCTTTGTGTGTGTGTGTGATGTATATATATACACCTCTTTCTTGCCTTTTATAGAGTGATAATGAAACAACGTTAGGAACCTTGCTCCGTTCTGGTTGTTAGTCATGGTTGAGTGGTGTTGAACGATTACATTCTCGAGACATCATCTAAAAGAAGATGATCGAAATCAATAACTTATTGAACCCAAATAGAAGGAAAATAATATTGTTTCAGGATTTTTGTATGGGCTATACAAGAACAAATATACAAGTGAAAATGATATTTTATACAGATTATATGACTTGATACCTGTAGAAGGAAAACAATATCGTATGACTTTCAGGATTGTTCTAAAGAAGGAGAGATGGCTATAGGGAAAAACTGTCATGCTAGGGTTGACAAATCGGGTTTTGGTTGCTATGCGGGCTAGAGGGGAGGCGGTTGCTATGGGCGTAGGCGGAGCTACTGTATGGCTGGCGATGAGGCGGAGAAAATGGCGTTCGGTTGTGGTTTGGGAAGGCGAAGAAGGGTTGTCGAGTGGAGGATGGTTGTGCATACGTGTGACGACCCGCCTCCTCGACCCTCAGAAATCAACACTAATACGTCTACAGTATTCACGTGCCGTAAATCTAAGTGCCGGGAAGGCAGATTATCAGGGGTATAAAAGAAAATAAAGATAGAAGATAGCATAATAATAGAATCTCGTATCGCATTCAACATTTTAATTATACATAAATGATCAGAGTCAAATACAAGTCCAGCCGGATAGTTATAACTAGCTATCTGTATATATGTTGGGAAATACATACTACATGACACAGCGAAAATGGGTAGATATCCACATAAGGTACTTCAGCTTTATAGCTCCAAAGGTCAGTCATAGGACTGGTGTGAGAACTCAAAGTATGATGTTTTGAAAACAAAAAGTTATCTCATAAGACCACGCCGCACATAAACACGGAACGAGTTTTTACCTTATGATAACCAAAAGTTTTATTATGCAAAATATAAGGATATTATTTTTAATGACATTCTTTGAAAACATTTTCAAATAAAGTTATTAATCTTAGCCGAAATGGTTACCCATATAGCAATTCGAGGCTACTCATTACGCCAATGCAAACAAAACCGCAGGTTCTTATTGGAGAGAGGGTTTCCATACAAATGACTAGGTGAAGGGACTACCTTCCGATAGGTACACCTCTAGATGGATGTCTCAAGGAACCATCACAAAGCTCCTCTACCAACACAAGACCGACCTATCTTTATAACTAGATAGTACCGAATATGTCAACCCTCGGTCGTTACCGACCTTTATTCGAGAGCTCTATTCGCATACATCCACATTAATTTACACCCCGAACGTCATAGCGGAAAGAAATATATCAAGAAGGGGATGATCATACCCTAATTGGGAATGACCTACTTAGCCTTGCCGCATCTAACCATGTTTCGGTCACATCTTTGAATGTCACATTGCCATTTCCGTTGACTACTAATTGCCTTCCACAAAAATACGACCCTTAAGCTCGTACATCTCAAGGAGGGTGTTAAGCTAAGAGAAGTTTCCTTCTCCACCGCCACTGATGCACGTTTGTAAAACCAATGTATGTAATTTTTAGAAATGCAATGTCAGACAAACGTCCATACATGTTGTCCAGGAACAGTACAAACCGAAGGCACTTTTCTCGGCAATTACTAGGCGAGAAGTCCTTGTGGTTTTAAGGTTTTTTCATAACAAAAAGACCACCGCTACAATATAGTGAATCGGGAGTTTATCCCCAATTAATCAACAAGTAGTCTCTCGTTATTATTCGTCTCAATATCTCCGTCTTCAAACATCTTCAATCTTCAAACACGTAAATTGGTTCTAAGTGGTCTTCGGATAGGAGTCACCCAAATCCGACATCGGTTCCTTTGAAATCCAATCATCGATAAAAATGATGTAATTAGGTGATTGTTTATGGATTCATTCATTTCCATTACCTAAATATTTTCGACAGATATATATTTTCAAAATATTCTTTTAGTGAATACAGAATCATTTAAACCTCTCTATTGAATATTTCTCCAATCATTTTTAAAGAGTATTTTTTGAGAAAATATGATTATAGAAATCATTCTACTTTTATTCAAAATTAACTTCCATTTTCAACGAGTGTTATGGGCGGAATAACGGTGAGATCATCTTTTAAATTCCACGAACATGACAATTTCCCTCTTCGGATTTTAATAACGAACATAAGAAGATTATTTCAATAAAATCCAAGTTGAGCATCCAGACTTTCCTTTCGATATGTTCCACCTCTCGCCTAAAAGAGAAAACTGAGGGCAGGTAAGTTCAAGGCACTGGTTGCTCCATCCCTAATCTTAGTTACACACCTTATTTCCACTTTTAGATCTTACAGACGGGACAAATGTACTAGTCGTTTCCGCATACTCATTTTTCCTTGTTAAATCACTTAACTATTTGTTTAACCATCTTTGAAATAATGTTAAATTGGTTCAAATTTCTTTTAAAAAGCTTTATTATTTAATTAAAAACATTTACCAAGGATTTGGAAAAGAATTCTTAAGTTTCAACATTTATTTCAAAAGTTACTGAAAAGCGTTGCGAAAAGTGTTACAAATAGTGTTAGAAAAAGTGCTTCAATAGCTATATTCTTAAAAACGACTTTTATCTCGTCTAGAAAACAATATTTTTAACTTAGTTTGTTTTTAAAACATTTTAAAAGATTTTTAGAATTTATTTCATATTTTTAAAATAATTATTTTATCAATTTCCAACTTTGGTCATTTTAGTGTAAAAACTAAATTTTTCTTGAAAATTAATTCTGCCATATTTCAAAATATGCAAGATGAAATCTTGATTTTCTTCTTTTATATGAAATATATGGATATAAGGATTTGAAAAATTCATATTTTGAAGAATTCTGAGCTATGTTCCACTTCGTATGTTCATTTGAACTTTTGACGCGAAAACACGAACTACCGTTACGCGACGCGTCAAATTTTTGGCGTATTTTGAGATTCATATCCAAACTTTGCCGAGACAAATTTAAACACTTAGTAATCATTTCTAAAGCATTTTCAAATATTTTTCAAGGTATAAATGATTTCATGTCACATTTCGTTTCTTTTGGAAAGTTATTTCCATGTGATTATATGTCGTGTAAATCCGTGACTTGTGTCAACATATATTTTCAATATACAACTAGTAAACCTCCAAAAAAAAGTTTATAATCATTTTAACATATCCTAATATGTCATATAAACTTGCTAATCAATTTAACAACTTTTTTATTACAATGTCATATGATTGTCATTTATGTACATATTTGCTTACTAACTTTTGCAAATGACTTAAAGGTGGTTGCTTTCTTTTTCAAACATTTATCAACATCATTATTAACATCCAAACAATATTTATAACTTGCAAAACATCGTATAATCATTTTCTACTTAACAATTTAGAGTTCTCACCTTTTGTCGCTTTCAAACTAGTTTTAAACATTTCTAACTTTGCTAAACTTTTCTAACTTTTCTTTAAGCTCTTTATAACTTGCTAAACTTTCGCGTACTTGCTTTAGGTAGCCACGACCATGCTTGAAAGGAAAATTGTGCTCGACGAAATGGAGGAAGGGGGCGTGAGCAATAGAAGGGGAGAGGAGGAGTTTTGAAGTGGTTCGGACGGAGTTTTGTTGATACTTTTTCTTTGTTTTATTTTTGGAAATATTTTGGCATAACTTTGTTAAAGTTGGAAGTCATTAAAAGAGTGAGAAGAAGCTTGAAATTTTGAGAAGAAGAAGTGTGGAAGGAAGTGAGAAAGTGGGTGTGTATTTATAGAAAAATCTTTGGATAAAAATATTATATTTGCAAAAGATCAAAATACAATTTGCTTACTTTTAAAGTAATCTTATTTTTCAACACTTAATATCACCTTTCAAATCTTTACTTTATGTTCTTATCATTTAAGGAGTAAGAAAACACAAAATAATAATGATGTTTCTTTTGATCTGACATATTTTGTTTTTATTAGTTTATTTTTTCTAATTATATTCTACAAAAAATCTAGAAAAAAGAACAGAGAGAAAAAATTAAAAAAATAAAGCAGATGAAAACCAATCAAAAATAACAATAAACATATTATAAATAGTAACCGATGCTATAAAATCAAGTATAACAAAGTTAATATAGTTGTATTATAATAGTGTTGAACTTATTTGACAGAACAATGAAAAAAAACATACAGCAAAAAATAGCTGCTAAAAAAACAACTGAAGACAACTGCAAAAAAGTAGAAGATCGAAGAAAAACAATGAAAAAATAATTCAGAAGCAAATTCATATAGAAACTCAAAATACAATTCAACGGGTAAATGATACTATAAAATTATGAAACTGATACTAACATCATATTATTAAATGTATTCTAATAGTATCAAAAATGTTAAACAGGAAAAAGCTCAAAAAGAAAAGGGGAAACAAATTCCAAATGAAGAATTCAAAGAGGAACAAATCAATTCGGTAAAGTTACAAATACCATTGCTTTATAACATGTTAGATATTGCAAAAATGATATCTACAGTTTGTGTGGTAGAAGACAAGGCTTTGTAGTTTTAAAAATAGTTTTCATCGCCATTTATTATAAAACTGATACCAATATATTGGAAAAGTGATACCGACTACCTGTTTGATTTAAGTTGGTGCTTTATAATTGAAGAAATTATTTTCACCAGTATATATAATAAAACTGATACCAACATACTGCAAAACGGGTACCCACTGTCTGTTTGTGTGGAGCTGATGCCTTGTCATTTAGAAATTATTTTTCCATCTATTTGTAGCAAAACTGATACCAATACCTTACAAAAATGATACCCACTTTATATTTGTTTGAAGTTGATACTTTTAGTTTTACAAATTATTTTTACCGTAGTTTGTTATAAAACTGATATAGATATAAACCAAAAATGATACCTCCATTTTGTTTGTTTGAAGTTATTGTTTTGGAATTTTGAAATTATTTTAACCGTACTTTTTAAATAACTGATACCTATATTTAAAAAAATGATACTCGCTATTTGTTTTGAGTTGAGTTGATAACTAATAATTTTATAAACTGTTTTCCAATTCCTTTGTAGCAAAACTGGTACGGATATCTTGGGAAAATGATACAAATAATCAATTTGTTTGAATTTTTTACTTTGTGCCTTGGTAAGTTGTTTTCATTGTATTATTTATAAAATCTGATACCATTGTAAATCAAGAATGATACCTACAGTTTGTATGCTTGAATGTATTAGTTTGGAATTTTAAAAATTATTTCAAATATCATGTTTATGAAACTTGATACCTATATCTAAGAAAATGATTCCCACTGATTATCTTGACTAGAGTTGATGCGTTTTTAATTTTATATATAATTTTTAATATATTTTGTAGCAAAAATGATACCACTACATTGCAAAAATGACACTAGTACTATATTTGGTTGAAATTTGTACTTCGTACTTTTTGAATTGTTATCACTACGTTATGTTTAAAAACCGACACCATTATAAATAAAAACCGATAACTAAATTTTGTATGTTTGAGTTAAATGATTTAGAGTTTTCAAAAATATTTCAAATGTCATTTTTATGAAAACTGACATCAGTGTTTAACAAAAATGATATCTACTAGCTATTTTGAGTAGAGTTTATGTCTTTCTAATTTTTTTTTGAAACATGTAATTTATTAAAAACAGAAAATGCATGTATATTTGCATAATAAGTCTCGTTAAAACCTTGCAACCTCCTAATCTAAATAGGTACTTTGTCAGGAAAAGAGTACATATTGTGTTCATATATTAACATTACAACAGAACCCAACAGTGTCAGAAACCCAGTTGTCAAATAGATGGAGAAGTAAAAAAAATGAAGAAACACTCAAAATCATCCGTACGTGCAATATGGGCCGACAAACAAACACAGAAGCAAAACAAAAAGAACAAAACTAAACATCACACGTGGCAGAAGAGTAACAAATGAAACACGAAACATCACAACCACGGGACTTAGATCAAAATTTGAAAAGAATCTTCTCGAGGGAGACACGCTTCATTTACTTTACCAAACTATCACAGATCTAATTACTCCTTTCGAACTGCTCAATAATGGCTAAACTACCATACTCGAAAATCCAGAGAAGAGAATAGTTAGAAAAAGTCCGATCGAAGAGTAAAGCATATCTGAGTTCAGGGCGGTTGAAAATCAAAGCTTGGAGCAGTTGTAATCCCAAAATTTAGCACGATAAGTTCTGAATCCCTACTAACTTCCTTCGAAACCAGTCTAGAGTGAATTAGATTTTTACATTCTTGCACTATCATCATGATTCTCAGTTGAAATGGCATTTCTACACCTTTTAAAACCCGTGCGTTTCTTTCGCACTATATATGCCAAATCATGGAAGTAAAGGCAATATTCATAAGATGATTAATAATCGTTTAGTTCTTTTATTGCTGACAAAGTATTTCTAGAATTTGTGAAATATCAGATGAATTTCCGATGTTGATATTTAGCTTTTGCATTATAACTTTTAAAATTTGTCTTGAGTGGCTGCAATTAGAAAACAAGTGTTCCCTGTCTTCGAAATGATTTAAGCAGAAAACACAAGACCTATCAATATTATTGTTCCATATGAAAATTCTATCTTTTGTATTCAATCAGTTTAGCTTAACTAACAGAGTGCAAGTGGACATTTTAGGGATACAGTAATGATCCAAATTACACTGATTCAGTTGAATTCTTCATATTTGACTCTAATGTGATTCCGGGATGAACTCAAACTAAACTGACAATACTGTTTGGCAACCAGAACCTGTAATCATGATGCATTTGGTTGTGAAATTTTATGCTATACACAGTAGTCTGCATTTGAGTAGGAACACACTCAAGATTATTTTTCCAATTATTATTCGAAATCAGAGTAGAAACCCATCTATTGCCACTACCTGCCACTGACAAAGCATTCCACTCTAATTTATTAATCAAAGAGTATCCATTAAGCCATGGATCATACCATATATTAGTGCTAGCACCGTTAATAATTTTCCCATCCATTAATCCTTTACACCATTGTCTAGCTCTAAGCATTAATTTCCAAGTATATGATGCATTGTTGTTCATTTTAGCAGTCCAAAAATTTGTTTTGCTATAATATTTACTGTATATCCATTTGGCCTATAGAGTATCACCATTTATGAAGTTCTAGACTAATTTGATAGAAACTGCTTTAGCAATTTCCTCTAATTTTCAAATACCAAGTCCCCCTTCACTTTCGGTTTTACAAACATCATACCAACACATCTTATGTGCTTTAGATTTTCAAATAAAATTAGCACAAAGAGTACCAATTCTCTGTATCACAGACATGGGTAATTGGGAAAGCTGCATCCAGAATTGAATCAAAGGTTGAATGATAGTTTTAATTAACTCAAGTTTGCCACTAATTGTGAGTAATTTGTTGTGCCAATGATTGAATTTTTTTATTTATTTTGTCAATTAGACTTCCAAAATCCCTTGCTTTAAGTTTGTTATTTGATATTGGGATACCTAAGTATGTTACTGGAAGACTGCCTATACTGATATTCAAAATCAGGGCTTTCTGTTGTTTATTGGTAGCACTTATGCTAAAAAACAGCATCGACTTATTTTCACTTAGGCCCAGCCCAATTAAACAATTCAGAACCTGAAAAGTTTGCAGAATGCATTCTGCGTTCTTTATAGTTGCTTTACCCAAAATTAAAATGTCATCTGCGTACAACAAATAGGTAATTATAGGATTAATTTTGTAAATTGGAGTGAGATTACCTTTCAAGTACTCCCCATTAAGAATAACAGTGAGAAACTCCATGGCCATAGCAAATAGATATGGCAAGAGAGGGTCTCCTTGTCGTAAACCGTAGAGCTTTCGATAAAACCAAAAGGAGATCCGTCTATAAGCACCAAAAATGAAGGAGTAGAAATGCACTCATAAATGAGATTAGCAAACATCAGAGGAAAACCCATGGAAATCAGCATTATGAATAAAATCTCTATATATTTTATCATAGGCTTTATGTAGATCAATTTTCAAGAAAAAATTGTTATAATGTTTCTACTAAATCCTCTCACCATTTCATATGCAAGTAATGAATTTTCGGTGATTATTCGCCCAGGAATGAAAGCATTCTAATTATATGAAAAAAGGTCATTCATATAAGGTTTTAGTCGATTGCAAAGAAGGTTGGCTAAAATCTTATAGATGACATTGCAGACGGATATATGCCTAAAATCAGTCATTTCAACCGCAACTAGTTTTTTAGGAATCAAGCATATAAACGTATGGTTGATTTCTCTAATTGTTTTACCAGATTATAGAATACCATTCATCGCATTCCTTATATCATTTTTAAGAAAACCCCAATGTACATTGTAGAATTTTGAGTTGATTCCATCAGGACCTGGGGTGCTATTGACATTGATTTGAAATATGGCAGACTTGATTTCTTCTAACTGAAAGGGCTTACTTAAGCTGATTCTTGCATTTTCAGTTAGAATTTTTTTACAAGTTCCGTCTGGAAATTGATTATTAGCTTGAGTAACTGAAAACAGAATAGAGAAATATTTAATTGCTTCATTAGCAATTTTTTCTGATGTTGATGACCATGTTCCATCTGAATTAAAAGTGCAATTACTTCTTTGACTCGGATTTCGAACGCTAATTTTGCTGTAAAAGAAGTTTGTTGGCCTGTCTCCCGTAACCAGCCAGTTTAACTTCATTTTTTGCTCATTTTCAATAGCCATCATCTCCATGATACAATGTATATGATCATTTTTTGAAGAGTATTGTTCAATAAGGCTATCATTCAATGGTTTTTGCACTAGTTGTTTATATAATTCCTTTTCCTCTTCTTTTGTCTGATTGATTACTGTTTGCATGCTTCATTTAGTGCTTAACCATTCCTTCATTGTAGATTTCGTAGATTTCAGTCTGCATAGGAGTATTCATCATTAAAGGCATAGACTGTTGTGCATAGGATACTGACACCGCTAGCATTATGAAGTATGTAGGATATAAATTGATCGTTATAATGAAGGATAATGTTCGACCATTGGGAAGAATCCACAGTATTAAAATTCTACTTTATTGACCATTTAAAATATTATGTGAATGCCTCCAGTTGTTATGAACTTTAAGCATGAAACTCTCAATATTAACAGCAGAGAGCTTGTTTTCAAGTATGCCTAAAAAAGAAAATCTGTTAGAATTTAACAAATGCAAAATTTCCACCTTTTTAGTCGAGGCATTCATGCCTCAGATGTTCCAAAAGAGGAACTCCATCTAGACGTTATTAATTTAAATGCTACTATCAGTCGGGGAAGCAGCAGACCCTACTTCTTTGGTTTTTTGGATTTTTTATTTTTTTCCTTTCAATTGCGAAACTAACATGTTTGATGCAGGGTTTCAATAACATCTAAAGAGGGGGTAGCTGTAAATTCGAACGGAGCTTCTTCCGGTCTAACTTTTCAAGTGGGCTTAGCTCTAGAGACATTATGAGATTCTAAATGTTAGGGTGCCTTTGCATTGGTAGAAATTGGAACTTGTAATGAGTCTGACAGAACTGAAGATTCATTAGTGTGTAGTGCAGAATTATAAGTCACCTCTACTATTTCCTTATCTCTGTGGTTGTTAAGATATTGCTTATTCTTATCAAAAACTGTAACATTTAATGTACTTATATTTGACTTTGAATTAAGGGTCGATGACTGTAAAGTTGACTGGACATTATGCTTCTCATTGCTAATATTTTCTTCTGTGGTATCAAGATTACTGTCAATTGGACTATCTGAGATTGTATCTTCCGACATTAGATTATCTTTGTTCATCTGCCCTTTTATGATATTAGACAAGTGCTTCAAATTGTTGTCATTTAGAATATTATCATCAATATTCATTTCATTATTTTCAGTAGCCTGATTCTGAGGCGGAATCTTCGGTCTCAAACCTTGTTTAATTAGCATTGGGTGTCCGAGTGCCTGAAAATAAAACAATTTGTGCAAGTAGATAGTTTCAATTCATAAGCCATCTCTTGCCAAATGATTTCATCTGCCTCTGAAAGAATAAGAATCCCATTAGGGAACTCAAAGTATTTTTGATTTCTATTAAAACCCTATCATACGCAATCTTAATATTACCTTGTGTGACTTTATCCAACTTGATAGGAGATCCAAGTACCGAGGCAATATGACTAATCCCTTCTTCTGTCCGATAATCTAAAGGTAGATTCGAAAAACTGACTCAAATTGGAATAGAGTGGAGTAGTTCTTTGTTAATTATCATCCCTAATGACCATCTTTTCATTATAATAAGTTTTTTATTATAGTAGTAGGGGCATCCTTTTAAGATTATATCATAATCTTTCTTATTGTTAAATTTAATAACATAGAATTCATTCTCTTTAGAATAAATAGAAAATTCCTCAATGGGTGTCCATACTCTAGTAATGTAATCTCTGGAATAAGGATGATTGGTTTAGGATCAACCATAGATTATTACTATGGCATTGTCCCACTGTTTTCTTGCCGTCTGAACAATCTTAGCAGACATTTCGGCACACAACATTGATTTAAATTTGCGGGGCTGGTAAAATTTAAGCGGAATAGAGATCAGAATATTATTACCTTTGACAACTTCATTCCACTCCCGGCTCAACGTGGTGGAAAAGTTCCATTTGTTGGTAGAAGATCCATTTTCAGTTTGCATAGGGCGATCTATGTTAGGGCTGGATTGGTCAACGTTCTGATGCATCTGTAGGGTGGGGGGTTGCAATATCTTCTTCTGAAAGAGGTTGGGGGAATAATTATTTGAACTAGGATTCAGCATAACCTTGGTTTGTCTCTTCCATTTTTTTGATACTGGTGTGAAGTCATCATCAGACTTTGGATAGGGAATCAGATTCGCCACTGGAGGAAATCCAGGCGAGTGAGCTAACGAGGAGGGTGGCGGATCCGAAGGTGGGGAGGACATGTGGTTGGCGCGGGAATGAGAGGCCATACGGAAGGCTATGCAGAGATGATGACAATTGTTATGGGGTGTTCGCAAGCGGAAAATGAGGCGGAGGTTGCGAGGGGAGTTGGCGGCTTGGCAACAGACTTTACTCTTTCTAATTCTGTAGAATAATTTTCATGTAATTTGTGGCACAAATGATACCAATAACTTGCAAAAATAATACCATTAACATGTTTGTTTGAAGCTTATACGTTTTACTTTATACATTGTTTTCACTGCATTTTATTTAAAAACAGACACCGATATAAATTAGAAATGATACCTAAATTATGTATATTTCAGGTTAATGGTTTGAAGTTTTAAAATTATTTGCATTGTCTTGTTTATGAAAATTGATACCAGTATTCAAAAAAAAAATGATATCCACTAGATGTTTTGAGTAGAACTTATGTCTTTCTAATTATATATATAATTTTCCATGTAATTTGTAGAAAAAATGATACCAGTAGCTTCTAAAAATGATACCACTAACATTTTTATTTGAAGCTTGAACTTCGTACTTTTATAAATTGTTTTCATTGTATTTTTTTTAAAAAACTGACACCATGTTTACATCAAATATGATACCTATGGTTCATACACTTGAAGTTATTAGTTTGGAATTTTCAAATTTATTTCAAATCTCATTTTATGAAAACCGATACCTATGTTTAACAAAAGTGATACTTCTAAACTGCAAAAATAATATTCCTTACATATTTGCATAAAGTTGTTTCATTGCAATTAATACCCAACATATCGTTATGTTTCAGTGTCATTTGTTTCACTGCCAACTTAATGCCTCTTTTTCAAACAATAGGATGATGTGATTTTGTTAATCCACATCCTATAAGCATGAATGACTTATTTAAAGGATTAGAGTAGGAAACAATTGAAGCTAAAGATACAAAGCTAGACACAACATACATATGCGACTTATAAGCAATTTTCAAGATGATAAAATTGGTATAAAAAATGGCTTTACCAAAAAAAATAGACACATTGAAAAAGACACCATTTTACAACTTCTTCAATGTCTTAAGAATAAGAATGAAGGAATGAGGGAAGCATCAACGTAACTTGCATGCTTTATACACATGCTACTCAACTAAAACTGATCATGTTTGGAGAAGACAAAATGAAAGTAACTGACACAGACATTAGCTTGTTTTTTGTCGACCAACGAAAGGAGTAAACATAGAACCAACATAAAAAAAGATGAGAAAAGTCATTCCAACAGAGTGCACAGAATTTGTAAGAAGAAATTTTGGCAATTGTACTTTCATTACAAAAATTTTGGTTGAAAAGAGAATAAAATAAGTGATAACAAAAAAGAAAAAGCAACATGACGAAGACCTACCATATTTAAGACTAATGGAAATACTGTTAACATTTTTCTTCCCTAACAAACAACAAAAATTGAGATAGAAAATTCTACCGTTCTTGATCGATTTTGAAACAATGCAGTTAGTTTCTTGACCACAAACAATAGAGAAATTTTTCAGTAAATTTGTCAAAAGATTTATCCACAAACCAAGAAACATGTCATGATGCACCATACTTCCATTGGCAAGATATGTTATTAAAAATATTATTATTTGAAATAAATATTACTTTTAATAATCATATCTAATCAGTTCTTTAATTGCTTATAGTACTACATATATAAGAAGATGAAACTCATTCAACATGACGGTAATGTACTCAAGATTTACCAAGATTTGCAAGATTGGATTTGCGAAAGCTTAAAGACATAGTAGTCAAACAATTTTTGGATGATGTAAAAGATTGTGCGGTAAGTTAAAACTCCATCTTACCTACATTAGTCAATATTATTTTAACTTCTACTTAGAATCAATTTTAGCACAATATCTTTTCTACTATCATTTCTGACCATATATAGTATCAATTTTTACCTCAACCACAGTGTCAATTTCAGTATTTGGTATCATTTTTTGTCTCTGCATGTTATCAGTTTCAAAATGTAATATAATTTGTGTCTCTTCATAGTATCGGTTTAGCTTCTATATAATATCGGTTTCAATACTTGGTGCCAATTTTGTCTCCGCATAATATCAGTTTTGCCTCTATATAGCATATGTTTTGCTTCATCACAGTGTTAGTTTTAATACACAATAATATTTGATATCATTTTTAACATTGTACGGTATCAGTTTATAACTTTGTATAGTATCAGTTTCATAACTATTGTGTTTGCTTCTATTAAAAAGTCAATTATCATTGTAAGTTATAACATAATATCATAACTTAAAACTAAAACAAAATTTCCCTACCAATTATACATGTTAAAGAAATAACTAATATTCTTCCACATGAAGAAAGACTTCTTCAAACAACATCTACAAAATAACAATTAAGCAACAAAGGAAAAGAAAATAAAGGGAAAAATGATAAATTGAAGAAACTGAACAAAGTATTGGATCATTTGAAGAAGATGTAAGCATTGGAGTCTTCTAAATACACATAAAAGATTTGGAAGATGAAGTCAAAAAAGAAAGAAGGAACTGGAAAAAGAAAAAAAAACGAGGATAGAAGCCAAGAAAGAAATTCTAAAACTAAAACAAGAATTGAGAGAAATCAAGTCAAGATTGCAAGAGAATGAAGAGAGAAATTCAAATATCGAAGTACAAATATGCACATAGTAGATGAACCTAAAATGAACGAAGAGAGTAAAGAAAAAATTAAAGAGACAAATGCCGACTCTAATGTAGAAAAAGACCACACATCAATTGAAATGAATGAAGATACATGTTTAGAGATGGAACCCAAAATGCAGAAAACATATCTACAACTGAAAAGAATGAAGAAAAGAGTAAAGAGGAAAAAAGAGGAAAAAAAGAAAAATAAAGATAGAATTGTAGAACATGATGTAGAAAAATCATCTGAAATAGCAACTTAGTGTATGAAAAGGTGCAGACAGAAATAGAAAATGAATTGCTAGAAAAGGTGCAAAATGATGAAATAATTACATAATATGATATAGAAAAAGCAAATGAAATATCAACTGAAGTGCATAAAAAGATGCAGACAAAGGTTGAAAACCAAGTGCAAGAAAAAGTTCAAAATAAAGAAAATGAACCACAAAATAAATAAAGACTTGAAGAGCATGATGTAGAAAAAGCTACTGAAATACCAACTGAAGTGCATGAATAAGTGCAGATAATTACTAAAAATCATGTGGAAGGAAAAGAGTTCCAACCAAATCAAGATACACCATTGGAGATCGCAAAAGAAAGTGCATACACGGTAGAAAAAATAAATTGAATAGTTCTTCCAGCAAATAAAAAAAATGATAGAAAAATAAACAGTAGAAGCTCAAAATATGGAAGAAGATGCCACTATCAAAAACCAAATTTTACCCTACCATATTTCAGTACTTGACTTCGCTCCTCCATCTTTCAAATTCTATGACAAACAAGAGTTTAAAACAAAAAACTGAAAAAGATGATGAAAAGAAACCAACAAAATCTGCTGGTCAAAAAGGGAAAACAACTGTGACAAAATCAGTTGGCCGAAAAAGAAAGCAACACAAAAAAACACCTTCTTATATGCAAAGTGTAAAAGAAAGAGCAAGAATAAGAAAACAAAGCATCGGCTTTGACTCTGGTGCAACGACTCAGAATTTTGGTTATTTGAAATTGGAATATTTAATTATTTTTAAATATTTAAAAATTAATTTTTAATTTGAATTTCAAATATAATGATAATTGGATAAAATGATCGTTAAATTCAATACTGGAAATTGGTAAAATAATTGAATCTTGAGTTTTAAGCTTGATAAAAATAACTTCAAAGCTTATTTAATTTTTATTTATAAGAATGGAGATAATAAAAAATTTAAATTGGATGCAAAGCGATTTACTCGATTTTAAAAATATCTCGTTTGAATTAACGTATAAAGATAGCCTTTCAGGGCAAATCTCGAAATTCGACGAAACCAGTACCATTAAATCCGTTATAGTGTATTTTTATCAAATTTCAAATTATGTAGCGTTTGGAGTTATCGTTTGGTCGTACGGGATAGAAAGGCATTGAAATTAATATCGAAAATTTAATATTTTAATTTGGTTCAAAAAGCTACATTCTCCATATGATCGAATTAAGGCTTGAATCTTTTCCATTGCATTCGAAATAAGGGTATAACATTGTGGACGTCTAGTGGCACGCCTCGATAGGAGTCTAGAATTTTAATCTGGCTTAAACAAGACATACGAAAATTAAAATAACAATTTTAAATTGTTAAGTCAAAACAGTTGTGTACTTATCATTTCACCATGCTCTTCCTTTACAAACACGCCACCTTTCTCTTTCGTCCCCTCCCTCTTTTCTTCTTTTTAAAATACACAGCCGAAGAGTAAAAAAAAGAAGTAAAGAAAATTCAAAAATTCTATCTCTAACTCTACTAAATTAAAAAAATGGCAAACTTGTTTTAAAATTCATGTCTTGGCAAGGGCTTCAAGCTGTAACGATTTGGCAGTGTTCGACTATGGAATTGGAAAGGGGCATGAATGACAGTGGAAGCTAGGGTTTCGATCGGCTGGCATTTGGGGTTGTATTTTGTGATTTGGAGCTTGGATTTGTGGTCGTGGAGGTGAGGCGCACCTAGGGGCGAGATTTGGTGACGTGCGGCGATGAATAGGGAGTCGCAACATGGTCGAAAACAGCATGTGAAGGCAGCGGTCGCGTTTCATAAGGTGGTGTCGAGCTCGAAGATAGTGGTACGTGTAGATGCGGTTCATCGAGAGGGAGCCATAGCAAAAACAGTTCGACAAACGGAGGTCTCTAGCTCCGTATCACTCTAAGAACGTGCACGATAATGGGTAGGTGGTGTTCTCATGCACAAGCTGAAGCATTTAGGGAAGAAAGAGTTTAGGTGGGTCGGGCTTCTTTTTGGATATGAGTTTATAAATTGTAATTAGAGTTAATTAATTAAAATTAATCGATGAACTTAAAAATTAAATTTCTCCCTCATACGAGGTTTGATTGGGACAAAACTTTTTGCATTACGATCTTGATGACGAGTGCTTCGAAATGAAACTAGTTTGGACAGATTTAGAGACAGTCAAAATTTGGGCTAAAATCGGGCGTCCTCCGGTTTTAGTTTGACCGGTTTTAGTTCCAAAACTAAACGTCTCAGCGGCAACTGAAAAATCAATGTGAGTAAATCTCACGCATTTGGATTACTGCAATTAATTTTAAATGATTAAAATTAATTTAGGATGATTTTTTGAATTTATAAATAAATATCAGTTGGATGTTATATTATTTATATTGGTATATAGATTAGTAGTTGGATATATTTCCCGCTTATTGGAGCGGATGAGACCCTATGCGCCCCGCGTAATAGTGGATCACCCTATGTTACCGCGATATGTTGCCTTGAAGTGAGATTGGTATTTTTATGTTGTATTAACATCTGTGGTTGCTGGGAAAACAGGTTGGAGGGATCCAACTAGATTCCTCAAAAATGTTGAATTTAATTTCATATATAGTGATATATGACATATTTGAATAATCTGTGGTAGATAATAGTGTGATTTGAATTTATTGATGCCTAGATTTTGTATTTTAAAAATACCATAAATATATGTTTCAAATTTGAAGGAAATTTAAAAGAGACTTTGTAAAACAATTATATAGAGTTTTGGTTTAGTTAAAAGAAAATGATTGGGTAAAATATATGGTATGACTTTAAATTTGTACTTAACTATTTCGTGATATTGTAAATAAAGATTTTGGAATAATGTATATAAAGGATTTTAAATAATAAATATTAAGTGATACTTGTTTTAATATAAAAGGATTTTAAAATCGAGATTTTAAATAGATTGGGAGAATAAAAAGGGGAATTGGGAATAAAAATAAAATTTGTAATACTAGATTTTAAATAAGATATCTAAATTACGAAATAGGAGTGAAATCGAGATTTGGTTTTTTTAGGAATATAGTTGGGTTATTTAAGAAATTGATTTATAAATGGAACTTAAACTAGAAATCGATTTATAATGGATTTAAGTAATGATAAACCGTTGTAAGCTGGAAATATGACTATAGGATTTATAAACAATGTATATAGATAAAGTGAAATGGTTGTCATTTGATAAATTGAAGATATAAATTCATGGTAAGAATTTATGATGAGATGGGTAAATCAGTTTGTAAAGAAATGATAGATTTTACTTTTGGAAATGTGAAAAAAGATTTATGAAATTGGGGACATAAATCGATTGGTGATAAATCGAGGGAGATTTATAAATATTAGATTGGTTATATTGGAATTGAAAAATAAATTTAATCAAGAAGTTGAGTTTGTTCTAAAAAAGAGGATTTTAATTATTAAACTAGGTAATTTAAAAATGATTGGGCATAAAAATATTAGAAAATTAGTTATTTAAATATTTTTAAATTGTCAAAATGAATTATAAGTTTTATAAACAAGTTTTTTAAAATGATTAGAATTTTACTAATAAATCAGAATTAATTATTGTTTCAAAGCTGCGTAATTATTTTATTTGTTTAAAAGTATATTTTATTATTAAATAAATTTTTGGAAAGTAATAGTATACCTTCATGGCGAAATCGGGAGGAAGAGATTGCCTATAGTTAAGTTTGATTTTCTTTGAGATAGAGACGTAATCATTGAGCTGCGAATCCATGGTTGATACCGCATGGTACTTTCCATATTTATTTTGAAAGATTTTTCAAATATTGTCGAAGGGAATGGTTTGTGAACATAGTTATCCGATAAGATAAGTATATACCTTTTTGATAAAGAGATTTAATTTATTGAAATTTAAATTAAATAAGGCTTGGGGATTTTAATGGGAAATGAATCTTTGACTGAATGATTGTTTATTTGATAGTTAAATAACCGACTATCAAATCTGGACCAAAAACATAATTTTGGGAATATCTAGGAGAAATACGGAAATTATATGGTACAGTTACCAACGGAAGGTGCTATGCTATACGTGTTTCGTTCTTCTAGGACGATGATAAGAAAATCCATCCACTAATGGTTAGGAGGCGATCTCTAATCTTATTTTCGTCTGTTTATTTCCTAAAGAACCTGGATTTAGTTTACCGGAAATATCGAACGTTGTTTCGAAGAGACCGGGATCAGATAAGTTATCCAAAAACCACTTCGATCTAACAAATACGTTTTCGAAATGAAGACAAGAGCATGGAAACGAAGTTGGAGCATTGAAGTTCAAGGGCTAATCGCTACTAATCCTAAGAATGATTCCAAAATGGATGTAGTAGAAATAGTGCTTCCGGTTTCGTTCAGACCTAGAATATACTTGTATGGATGAATACTATCAGAACGTCGTCATTGAAGGACGATGAGCATTCCCAGTGGAATTTTTTTAAAAGGTAATCGTAGCCTCAAGCCTCGTGAACCGAAATGACTGAAAGTCAGGGAAGATGCAGCAAGGCTAAGTGGGTCACGCCCAATTAGGGCATGTTATCACCTTTCTAGATACCTTGGATATATTATTAATTATGGATACGCTGGTGCATGGAAAAAGTGCTCGCGATAAGAGTGGGAACACTTGGAGTGGCAACATATTCGGTTCTATCCAGGTTTGGAGTAGGGCCGGTCTTGTGTCAAGTTATTGTACGGAATCTATTCTCAAATACGAGCCTGTATAGTTTTGATTGTGCCCAACTATGCTGAAACGTGAGATGCAAGCATTTCAGCTATTTTTTATTTATTTTCTATAGACACTATAATAATATCAGATTATTTTGGATATAAAATGTTTTGATTATCGAAGAGGAAAACCCGTCGTGTTTATGTGTGACGTGGTCTTATGAGATACCTTTGTTTTTCAAAGGATTTTGATAACTTTAATAAATTCAAATTGATTGTGTTTTCTCACGCTTATTTTCCAGACTGACTTGGATGTTATTTTATTATAATGCTTGGGTCAGACCAAGTATTATAGAATTATGTTAGGATGCTATGAAGCACAAGAGACGAGTTGGATGACGAAGACGTATTACACGTACTTGATTATATTTCGTTGTGTATTATAGGCTGTATATTCAGCACTGGTAAGGGCAAGTTATTATAATTGTCCAGTATTGAGTTGTTGATTTGTTGTACTCTGATGATGGTATATATAAATAACAGTTATAGATCTTTTTGTATAAAGATATGTTATTATTTATTATATATTGTTCCGCTGCGGTTGTGAGATTCTGTATTGTTATTTTCTCTTTTCTTCTACCTCTTCCTTTTCTTTTCCCCTAACTATCGGGTTTTCCGGCATTCGATTTATCGACATATAATCCAGTGGACATATCAGTGTCGATTTTCGAGGGTCAAATATCCCATTTGTTACATATGGTTAGAAACGAAAAAAAAACAGCAAATAAGCCAAATCCCAAAAAAATAAAGATGATTAAAAAAAGTGTAGAAAAGGACTTTCCAAAGCCACTTGCAGCAATAGAACCAACGTTTTCAGAGATAGGACTATGGCACTGCAAATGCTTGGTATATCTAACATAGAACAACAAAATGTTATCAAAACTATCTTTTCTCTGACATCAACAAAAGTAAGCTTATAAATATTTATACTAATGTTACATACTAAAATAACTTTAATTTTGATTCAAATCTTTTTTGTTAAAATGGTGAATAACGTGGGAGGACTATGACACGATCAAAGGAGGATGTGTAATAACAAAAAAAATCACCATGACATATTCTTGAAGGAAATTACATGGGTAGGCATGTACATAATTTTTTTCTTAAATAATACTGATATAAATCAAAATGAGTACAAAAACTAATACCTAATAACTGCTAGATTGGAATTCATGATTGGTTATGTTCTACTACTCATAACAAAACTGATATATATATAATATATATAATATATATATATATAATATAATATATATAATATATATATATATATATATATATATATATATTCCAAAAATGATACCTAGTTTCCGTTTGATATAACTTGATGCTTTGTAAATTTAACTATTTAGTTAACCATTACATATGAAAAAATTAATACCAAAATAGTGCAAAACTTGTATCAAGTGGTTCTTCGATTGGAATTCATGCTTCATTATTTTATAAATTATTTTCACTGTTACGTAAAACAAAATTGATACCTGTATATATGAAAAACCGATACCTGATTTCTATTTAATAAAAGTTGACGCTTTATAATTTTAATTATTTATTTAAGTGTCATGTATGACCAAAATGGTACCCAAGTAATACAAAACCGATACCTAATAACTATATGTTTGTAGTTGATGCTTGCTTGCTTTCTAAATTATTTTCAATGTAATTTATATCAAACTGGTACCACAATCAAAGAAAAAATGATTCCTAGTTTCTAGATCATAAAACATGAAGATTGTTAATTATAAGAAAGTATTTTGAGTACCGTGTACAATAAAACTGATACCAAATCAATGCAAAAACTGACACCTACAAGCTGTTTGATTTAAGTTGATGCTTTGTTATTTTTGTACTTTTCAATATATACAGCCACTATTAACATTACTAATATTATTTATTATTTAATATTGCTTCACCAATAACAAAAACTTACGATTTCCCTTTTTTAATATAGATCATTGACTGGTATATATCTAAATGTGGGCTGGCAGAGCATAACTATGCATTCACGATCACAATGATGGTAAGTAGAACTTTAGTATGAGGTACGTAATAATTGCTTCATACATTGAATTGTAGCTTATTTTTGTAATCAACAGAAATGCGTTGTTTGTGATCTAAATGGGGGTCAGAAAACGTTTGGTTCTGCTTATGCTTGAAACAATTGTACAAGACAAATACACAAAAGATGTTTATTTCCCTTTGCATTGTGAAAACTATTGGATATTAGTAACTTTGACATAACCAACAATGCAATGGTGTTATGTGGATTCTAGACGTTCTAGAAAATCAAATGACGAAAACAATTCTAGTTTGAAAGAAGCTATGAAATTGGTATGATATCATTTAATTTTTTTTTGCCTAATACAATTAAAACAAAGTGAACATAATCTAACTTTGTATCATTTTGTCTTTAATAGAGAAAACCAATTGAAGAAATACTGCAAGAGCGCTGAAAAAAGAATAATATACAAGATGTGCAGGTGAGGCCAAACGAAATGCATCAAATCAAGTGTGCAGAACAAGGAGAAGACACGGTTTTTTTCGGTTAAAATACCTATGAAGAACAAAATCAATACTAAAACCAAAACTAGTAGTGATACTGAATTGACAGTTACTTCATACTTAAAACTTATTGTCATTTTGCGTTATAATCTTTTATATAAACTACCATACATCTTTATATGCCTTTTACATTGAATTGAATTTGATTCCCACAGAAGATATTATCTTTCAGTTCAATAGACATTTGCTTCAGATCGAAACTGATACCTACGTAAATAAAATTGATACCTACAGACAGAAAACTGATATATACACACACAAAACCAATAGTAAATGCATATATAATCAAAACTAAAACAAAATAACTACTAAAAATCTTTAAATGATACCTACAAGCACTAAAAATGATACTAAAACTAATGCTTAGTGTAGTAGTAAACTATTAAATACTTAAGTTCAAAGCATACTATTTGTTTCCACCATTATGTCTGAAATAAGTGCTTTATATTAGTTACAAAACTAACACTACAAGTGATCCAAACTGATAATGACAATATATTTTGCTTCAAACAGGCTTGACTGTGGTATATACATGACAATATTCATCATTTCACAGAACAGAAGCATAATACTCAAATTAGAAGCTAAACAATTATTGTCAACAATGGAAAAAATTGCGACCGACGGACAATAAGCACTGCTAGAATTTGGCCAAGTACTTGTCAAGCCTGGAAGAACAAAAAGAAGAAGAAATGAATTTGTTTGCAAAACCTGATATTATATCCAGTTGCCCTAATATGCATTTAAGATATTGTGTTAAAAGTAATAATTTTTTTTATTGTTGATACAAACACTTCTTGATATTATGTCAATTTGTTCTAAAGACTATATGCTTATTTCTAATGTTTGAAATAATATGATGCTTTGTAAATTAAATTATTTAGTTCACTGTCATGCATGACAAAAAAGATACCAAAATCGTGCAAACTGATACCTAGTAGTTGTTGATTGAAATTCATTCTTGTTCATTGTATAAACTATTTTCACTATAATTATATAGGGTCATCGCCTATTATGCGAGGCGCATAGGGTCTCATCCACTATATAATGCGAGAATATCAATCACTCCAATATATATATACATATATATACACACACATTACTATATATAATATTACATCCAACTGACAAAAATGCATCAATTTAACCAATCAATCATTTTATTAATTTTAACTGTTAAAATTTACCACTAGCAGTCCAAAATTGAGTGAGAATAACTCACCTTGAGTTTAAATCGCCGAGCGTTCTAATTCTAAATTAAATCGAGCATGTTCAATTTAACCTAAAATTTTGACGAGCACCAAATAGCTCCAGGTCTGCACTTCAATGTAGATCTCGTCTCTGCGATTCCGGTGCCGCTTGTTTCGTCCGATTCTGACAATGTATGAACCAAATACGCAGTTTTAAAATTTGTATGTGTAAATTAATATAAATTTTACCATTACAATTTTGAGACCTACCAACAGCTAATCACAGTCTTACGTCTCTGCAATTCGAAATCAAAGCTGCCCAAACCTTCTTCCTACCACACGCACGCTACCGGTTTAAGCAAAACCCAACGCTCGCAACTGTGACCGACGCTCACTGCTCCCCCGTTCACCTTGCCAACGATCCAACCCCTTCACGCAACGGCCCCCATCTTCAAGCGCCTACAGCCCATGACCGACCCCACTAGACTTCACCAATAGCCAGAAAAACGCGCTCGAAGCGAATACGAACTCAGCCAAAATTCTCCACCATACGACGATGATAACCAAGATCTACCGTTGGATGCATAGATCGCCCCATGCTCCACAACTTCCATTTAGAAAGTTTGCGAAATTGAAGCTTGGATCGAGAGATTTAGAGGGAAAAGGCTCGATGCTTTTTGGCCATTAATAACAATAATGGTGGCTCGAACGATAACCCTAAGGTATCACTGTGCTTGGTGTCTATATATATACGTATAACGAATTTAAAAAAAATATTATTTTCAATTTTAACTGCTTTTTCAAATGAACTCCAAACAAGACGTGCCACTAGGCGTTTATAATGTTTTACCCATATTTTGAACACAACGGAACATGTTTCGGGGCCCAATTCGGTCGTATGTGGAAGATGGTTTTTTGAATCGAATTAAAATAATAAATTTTCGATATTTATTTCAACGCGTTTCTCACCCGTGCGAACAAACGTTAACTCCAAACGCTACAAAATTTTAAAGCCGATAATAATACGTTATTATGGATCTAATGGAATTTCAGTTAAAATTTCGATTTTAAAACTTTACTAACTCTGTAATAAATCATATAGAATTTATGTTCATACTAGAAATCATTCGTATTCATTTTAAATCAAAATCCGATTATTTGCATTATTTCTATATATTAAATTTTCACTATTTACTTAATATATAAATTCCCAATTTTAAACTTATCGACTTTGATTCCATTCACAAGTCCAATATCATAATTCTAATTCAAATAGAATTTAAATCAATTTTAGAAATCATTTTCATATCCATTTATTTCTCAGATTCCCGTATTATCTCTATTTCCAATTATTAGCTTATATTTTCCCAAATAAAATTTATCATTATATTTGAAACTTTATACCATTTCACTAATTCTTCCATATTCGAGATGAATTAATAATCCACACTCAAGATTTAAAATAAATTAAATGTTCCAAATTAGTGACCAAAATTCCGGATCGTTACAATTATAATATGATAATTATCTTTATAAAAAACCAAAAACAAACAAATAACAAATATTTTCCAAAAATGATACCAACAGACTCTAAAATTGATACCTAATATCTGATCCTCAAATTAATAAACAACATAGTACTCAAATAGAGTTCACCGAATCCAACATATACATCAGTCAACAAAAACTAAATAATATTCAATTTAAAAGAAACAAACAAACATTGCTATATAAAAAGATAAGAAAATACATACCTGCTGTTAGTGCCCAAACTTGCCATAAAATATGAAAGAACAAAACAGAGCAACAAAACTAATTCAATTTTAAAAAATAAAAATAGCAGAATGTTAGAAATGATCGAATTAAAATTCTAATAGAAGAAAACAAGGACAAAATAGAATCGTCCTAGAACTGAAATTTTCCAGTTTCGAAAGAAAAAAGAGTAAAATCAAAATCCGGATAATAGGAATGAATTGTGATTAAAATAAGGAAGTATGAATAAACGAATTTAAATTTGAACGTGCCTGAAGAAGAAAACGAGATCAAAAAAGAAGTAAAAAGGAAAAAGAACAAGATTGAAGAAGAAGAAGAGAAATCACATGTGACAGTTAGGGCTTTTTTCAAATATTTTAATGCATTTTTCTTCTGAATAAAATATTGGTGGACTGTCCTTGCTAACAAAAAGCCCGTAAGTTTCTCCTTAACAATATTTTCCTATTTACAAAATGCATTTATTGATTAATGTATTTATTGGGACAAGCATGAATAACTAATACAACATTTTGGGGGCATAAGTATATTTTTGTCTCTATTGAATTAATTGGGGAAAATGAAAAGGCCCTTATTGCTTTCAAAAAAATTAACTGAGAAGGAAAGTTACCGCCTGGAAAAATTCATGTAACTTTCCTTTTTGGTTTCTCAATAGCTCCTTTTATCAGAAAAAAATACAAGTTCCTTCTTCTTTAATCTTATCAAAATCCTCTCTAAATTATCAAACATCCAATTAAATCTCTTTCTAATCTCTTGATCATGTAAGTTTCTATCTTCCAAATCATCTTAAATTTATGCTTAATTTATTCGCAATAGAATTGTTTTTGACCTATATTTGTTTACCACAATTGTGAACCATTTTCTTATAAAGGTTAATTTACCCAAATTACTGTATGATTAAGAATTGAATCTCATTTTTACCGTGTTTAATTTAATCACAATTAAATCAATTTTGACCCAGATTTGTTTACCACTGTATTGTGCTATTTTCTTACTAGGGTCGATTTACTCAAATTACTATATGATTTGGAGTTGAATCTCATTTTGTCGTTTTTCAAACAAAACAGAGATGAAATAAGAGATAGAATTAAGTTTTAACTTTAGAGCATAAAAGATAGTTTCAATTGTGCAAGTCATTACTATGAAATGAATATTTAATCTTTTTACTTAAATGTCATTAAAATCTATATAACAGATTTTGTAGCATATAGGTGGGAATAAATTCTAGAATATGATTTTCTACCAAAAATTTATGATTAGATTCTATTTTTATTTCAAATTTAAAGTATGTAATTTAGGGGTTGAATCCCATTTTGAAAATCTTGATTATGTGTACATTATACAAACAAACCAAACTTTATTTTAAGCTTATATACAAATAATTCTTGTGTGTGCATATTTAGTCTATACATATACTTAGTACTAATGTTTCTTCATTTTTTTGTTTAATATTTTTTTTTCTTACAACTCTATTTTTCTAATTAACCAAGAATATTTTTCACCAGTTTGGATTATTTACATGAATCATAACCAACCATGGTTGTATGTCTTATATTATTTACTTAATACAATCCATATGGATTAGTATTCATGATAATATTAGTGTTTTCTTTGCCAAGCCTAAACTTCATATGATAAAAATAAATGGAAAAATATTACATAGTTTTTGTAAGCCATATTTATTTCCCACTCCCAATTGTTAAATTACCTTATAGTATAATCATAATTAATAATTGTATCTTATAATATTTTGCCTTGCGATACTTATATTATGTATAAGAGTTGGGTATATTTAAAACTTAATTCAAATGAATATATATATATATATATATATATATATATATATATATATATAAATTGGAACTCTTTCTATATGAATTTTTTTCGTTTCTACTTGGAAGGATAAGATCATTTGCTTATGTAAATTTTTTTAATAGATATCTTTACGATAAAAATACTGTTAAATATCTTCTTCTTTACGATGGTATAGATCCTTTATATATAGCATCATGTTGGATACACCATAATGAACCATACATTGATCACTCTAATGATGGCGCATCTTCTACCAGTCTAAAAAATATATGCAAACAAATGTTAATAACAATGAAGATGGTGGTGAAGTGCATGAATTTCTTAATATAGTAGTTGTGCTACCAATAAATGGACAAAGTGATGATTTATTGAATCAACCTCCCATATTTGAAGGTCAAACTACTAAGGCAGAACATTTTTATAAATTGTTGGATGAAGCAAACAAAGAATTATATCCCATTACCAAACATTAAAAATTATATGTTTTACATAGTCATGCGTATGCCCATATCAATTTTACATGACTCGATAGTGTGGTCCACTCAGTATTCAAATGTATTTTTTATTATTCAACTAAATAGGCTTTGCCCAAAGGCCTTATGTAATATCTTCGTCCCTATGTAAAGGGGGAAATTCGGTAATTTAATAGTTTTTAAGTTCTTTACCTTGGATATGGGTTCAAGTAAAAGATCGAAAAAAATTATCAACCTTATATAGCCAATAGATGATGGTCTATATCCTACACATGTCAGTAATAAAAAAACAAGGATACGAGTCAACTTCGAAACTCTAGTGAAAAAAGGGGCGAACATCGATGTAGAAATCATGATATAATTGCACACAATGACACAAAAGAAGAAGAAAAGCTAAAGTGAAGGATGAACAAAACTTTCTTTTGATAAGTCCTTTTTGAAGCAAAGAAACTTTGAAGATATTCTCTTTTTTGAAAGCTTGAAAGAACATTAAAAGATAAATAGCAAAGTAAAATAGTAAAGGAGAAGAAGCATACCCCCTCCTTTTATTACTTTCGATCTCAGACCACAACTGTCTCAAAACATAGAATATTAATTGAATGCTCCATCTAATCAAACCTCCCATCACTTAAACTGTCTCAAAACATGAACGATCACAACCAATAGAAATGCACAATGTGTCATTTGCATTAATTACAAATAAGACAATTCCTTTCTGCTCGTAATGGCAAACGTGAGGGAAAATGTTACTCATTTTCCTCGCAAAGTACGATCGGGACCATAACGTCCGAAGTCCCAACATAGGCCTGCACAACAAACGTCGACCAAGATCACACACGATCTAGTTGCCTATTCATCCAACAAGCCTCATTCTCAAGACCAATCCACCCCATCATCCTTGTTTGGAGCCTTATTCATCTCTACCTAAAAAAATGGCCGCCCTCAAGCCTCGCTTATAATACATCCTCGGGTTGCATGTCTCCATATTAGCTTCCTAAGTAAAGCTAATTCCCAAATCAACTCATCCGTCCATGTGACTCATCTGATCACCTTCATGTCCGTCCAAACCCTCCCTTGACAAACCTTCTAGCTTGCCTCACTTTGCCTTATGTAAATAGAGATACGTCAGAAGACCTCAACTACTCCTGCAAATAGTGGTGGTAGAACCGTACTATTCCTCTGACAAAAGCGGTGAAATTATACCATTCCGCTGACAAAAGGAGCCATTATGAAACAATCGTTCCATGTATCATACCAACTCTCTATCTAAAGAATGTTATTGCGTGGCACACCACCTAACATACATTTAAACCATTGCGACCATAGGGCATGGGAGTTGGTCGTATTTGAATGTATATTCTAATCGGTGGCTCTAAAGAAACTAGACATCCAAGACATTAATCTCGACCATTCAAAGCATGATCTCCATGGGTATGTATAGGAGGGCTCTTGCACTTCAACAATGATCGAATTATTTTTTTTCCCACTTTATTTTTTCTTTTTTGAGCTCTTGAAGAAGTCATTTAGCTTCACTATTATAACCAAAAACTCTAAAAAAAAAACAATTTAAGAAGCCATGGTGTATGTAAATCTTTTTTAGATCAAACCATTCTATATTGTATGTCGTTTATTTCACTTCCACCGCACTTTACTTATATTTATTCCTTATTTTCCATTTTTATCAACAATTTTAGTGAACAACCTTCCTTATAGACTTCTTTAGTCACTAATTTGAGTTTGAGTGGAAATATAATAAATAGTATGAAAATGTGATATTTGAGATTTATGTCCAATTGAATGTGGATAAAATATTAAATTTCAAAAATAATTCTTTTTTCTTATTCATGTTTGTAAATAAGGAAAAAAATTGATTAACTTTAATCTTAAAACATTATCGAAAGTAAGCAGCATGTTGAGAAATTTATGTCTATGTGATTTTTTGAATACCATTTCAGGCTACTTGTTTGATATCGTAAAATTTGAAAAGTATTATATAGCATTTATTTGAATGTGCAAGGTAAAGTAGCAAAGATGTTATTAGAATAATTGAACTTTTAAAAATTAACTGATTTCAAAAAAATTATATATAATAAAAACCTTTAAATAACAAAAAATTCTATAACTATACGTGTGTATGTATATATATGTGTTACATATATGCGCGTGCGCACGTGCATGTGTGCGCGCGCGCATGTGGGAGGGGGGAGGAGAGAGAGAAATTCTACTTGGACATAAAAAGTAGACACAAAATAAAACATAAGAGATCTTGACTATTATATCTCCTCTTGAATTTCACATTTCGTGTGAAGAAAAAAGCATCCTAAGGTCAATATTTATTATGTTTTATTTTGCGCTCCAATAGAAAATACACACATAGTTAATTTATTTTATATGAAGTATAAATTATAATACAATAACCGCTACAATAAAAATGAAATCACTGCATTAAGATTATAGTTTAAAATATGTATGATAAAACGAATTTTCAAAATAAATAATTGCATTTAAAATCATAACAGTAAAAATGTAATATTTAACAAAGATTATTTGGAAGGTATACATAATTTTCAAATAGGAAAATTAAAATAAAGGAGGAAGGAGATTATATTGTGCATTTGGGTGGTAACCAAGGGAGAACGGCAAGCCATAAAGGTGCTAGTGCATGTATCATTTTCTATAGTTCAGAGAATGTTAAGAGGGAATAGTCATTAGTGCTTATTGTTCTGCCTTGGCATAGTATAAAACAATGTTTCTTATTTGCTAACGAGGATTCAATGGTGCAACTTCTTTCATTCATATATGAACTAAAGCTCTTTAGTTTCCTACACCAATTATCTATCCCTTTTCAATTACACTTTGTAAATAAGGCCATTAACATTATTTAATCATCCCTCATCGATGCATTACATATGAATGGGAGCTCAGCAGAGCATCCACATAGAAAAGTCAAAATTTTGTCTTCTTTAGTAATCAATATGCTTAATTTTGATTTCTAATGATTTTGCATGATTTTACAGTGAAGATAGATTTCAATATGGACTTTACTTATAAATTATGTAGAGCCTTGAAGATGCCTCCTTTGAGGTAGGCTTTTCTTTCTTCCATTTATATAAACTTACCATTTTCATGCTTTTATTATATTTGAAAATAGATATATTGTTCTAACTCATAAACTTGGTTCATCTATAGGTATTTTAGAATTCCATTTTCACTGATTACTGAAAGATGTACACTTTTTATTCCTTATAGTTATAATTCTAAACCCATTGTGGGGAATTGTATTCGAACAGAGCATTGCTATATGCATGTGATGTACTTATGACACCTTTGATCACTATTATCCATTTTGTTTTACTTTGCAATATATTAGCAGGTGTCTCTTTTAGTTGTTTTTTTAGCTTTTGGAATATTTTTTAAATATCCTATTCACCCATGGGTATTTTTTAATAAGTAAATATAACTGTATAGATGCACAAAGTTATTCGAAGACTTGAAATGCTTCCTTATAATTTAGGAAATTTTACCAAGTTAGGCTAGTTTTGAAAAGGTAATAACAACATCAGCATAGTTTTAAATGTAATTACAAAAATAGACCAGTTTTTTTATTGTCTATATGGTTGGCGATTTCCCAAAAGTCGCATAGAGAAAATAACATATTTAGGTTTTTGCTTTGGGCAATTTTTAAAAAATTGCAAGAAAGCTTGTTATGAATTCAACCAGCAACCTACCTTCTTCTTCACTATCAACTTTAGCAAACTCATCATCAAATTCCTGAAACTTCGCAAACACTACTTCTCCATAGAAAACCCAAAAAAAGTCTGATTCTCACAAGATATAATCAAAGCTTCTCAACAAGTAGGTGTAATCTTTGTTACAAGGTAATGTATATCAATTTATAATATGTTTATGCTAACTAAAATCCTAATTCAAAGCTGTTGTGTATTCTAACCAATTTTGATGTACTCGCGGTTGAACTAGACATGGATGGTTGGGAGATAGACGACGAGACGATGTCGAAATGATATGATGATTTTAAAGCTCGAACGGACATTACGCATCTAAGTGATGTAGAATTTGTTGCAGAAACACAATTTGGGCTGATACATCAAAAGTTCCATTCGGGAACATCACCTAACAACACTCGCTTATACGAAGTTGTAGCGAACCAAAGACCAGGCAAGCAAATTTCTATTGAAGGTAAAATACTAAGTCCTGGTAATCATGTAGGTCCTACGCTGCCATCCAGTGCATATCCAGTTTGCCGATGTGGCGATGAATGCGTGGTTGTCGTAGCCAAAACTGAAACCACTACCGAACAAAGATTTTACGGTTGTTCTTCGTACGAAAATCACATGATGAATCCTGGCGAAGTGGGGTGCTGTAATTTTATGAAGTGGATCGATCCTCCATTGTATGCTCGAGGAGTGGAATACGCCCTCGAAATGCAAGACGAAGTTAGGCATTTGAAAAAATTAGTTGAAGAAATGAATATAAAATGTTTGTAGAGAGGAAAACGTCATCTTTAGGTTATGTTCGCAATGGATACATTTGACAAACTATTTCATATCATGAACCCTATGTTTGGTACTTCGTTTATTTTCATGTATCGACGGATATTTTCACCTTTCATAGACTGTATGTTATTAGTTTTGTGCTATTAGTTCTATATGTTGTTATTACTCTGTAATTAAGGGATAATCTCATGTTTCGTAGAATGTATGTTTGATTTTCTTTGAAATTGATGGTTATGTCCAAGTATTTATCGTTGGATGAATTTCTATGATTATATAGAGTTGTTTGGAGGAATCTCTATATCATTTCTATCTTGTAAGTCAAAACAATTGCCATTACACAGGCAAGCTGAAATTTCGACTATGGCGATTTTTGAAAAATCGCACGTGGGCTATTTTTCATAAAATCACCCACTGTTTTGCCTGTTTTAAAACAGACCGCCAAGCCGTCCCCCACTCACTCTTACAACATTCAAGTTAGCTCCAAAAAACCCATTTTGGGTTTTAGCTCTCTCCCTCCCATAAATTTCATTTTTCTTTGTTTTTCTAATCAAATTCGAAACTCATTCGGACCATGGCCTCTACATATGGAATAGTGGAGGATATTAGTAATGCACTCATCTCCAATTTCATGATTTAGGGCATTTTTAGGGTTTTCTAGAATTCAATTTTTCACAGATTTTGTGAAAGCTATATGTTGTAGACTGGTTTAGGGGTTTTTTGCAAGTGAATGTTCATTCAATTACATGTACTTTAGTATAGATTGAAGAAAATTAAATTTATGATAGTTAAGGGTTGTATACATTGATCTTAGTGTTGTGATTACATCGAGATAAAGCCCGATCCAGTAGACCCGAGATTGTTGTACTTACAGCCTAGACACCGCACGTCTGGTGAAGCGTATATGATGGTAATTTCCTATGATTTTCGTTTCACAAATTGTGTAAATATTAGTATTTGTACATGTAATGTTAAACAGAGCGAAGAAGCAGATTTCACCATCGATCACTCTATTTCTCTCAAGAAAGTCACTTCACATCATCCTAGAGTATTAGAGGAGATTGATCGAGCGGGCTTTTCGACAGTACTGCGGTTAGGCAACCTCCAGTTAGATCATTATCTAGTCACAACTCTTGTTGATAGATGGAGACCCGAGACAACTACATTCCATCTTCATGTCGGAGAGATAACGATCACATTAGGGGATGTGGCCGTGCTTTTAGGTTTGCCTATAGAAGGCAATCCAGTAACGGGTGAGGACCGTCATGATTATATTCAGTTGTGCATGGATTTGCTCGGTATTACTTCTCCTTCGCAACAAGTTAGGGGTAATGAAATGGTAGAAGTGAAATGGTTTCGACACGCTGTAGCTGATGATATACCTGCCGATGCTACAGAGGTTCAGATCCAACAGCGGGCTCGAGTAATTATTCTATACATCATTACATTCCGTTTGATGTGCAATCATTCCAAAAATCGCGTGGACTTGAAATGGCTACCATATTTAGCCAATCTCGATCAGTGTGCCCATTACTCATGGGGTAGTGTTGTTTTGGCGTACACCTATATGGAGCTCTCCAATCTCGTTCTTATGATGACCAAGCTTATAGGTGGGTGTTTAATGCTTGCTCAGGTACACGTATAATTTATTTTGCTACTTCTGTGCTAGACCAAATTCGAAATATGTTTTTAGTGGCTAAATTGTTTTTCCCATATAGATTTGGTCATGGACATATCTACCTATCGAACGGATCCAAGTCCGAAATGTTGTCGTCGATCACACACACCCTCTTGGATCTCGGTATAACTTCTTGTCAGTTGAAATTAATTTTCTAATTCAAAATTTGTTTACGCTAAAATATTGTTTCTTCGCTTGTTGACAGGTGGGTTGGTCCAAAAAAGACATCTCAGACCCCCTGGCGGAATGTACGCTTTTACCGCAACGAGCTAGACATTCTAGACCCAACTACGGTGACTTGGACTCCATATACGCGGGATGTATTGGAGGGTCTTCCGGCTATATGTACAACCGCTAGATATCTGTGGACTGTCACACTTCCATTCATATGCACTATTCATTGCGCACACCATCTACCCGATCGGGTAATGCGCAAGTTTGCAATGGCGTAGCATATTCCAGAAAGCGTTCCAGTTTATACCGACGAGTACCATGTCGGGGAAATTGAAAATGCTATAGAAGATATGGAATCAACGCCAATTGTTTATGCAATTTGAGAGAGAGCCGATCACTCCTCTAGAGACATATATGTGGTGGTATTGGCACATCACGCGTAGATATGTTCTTCAAGCGCCTGTACAGGCTGTTCTCCGCCATCCATACATCCCCGTGCCCATCTTGAGAGAAACGTTGTAAGTATATTTAACCCCGTTAATTTAAATATATTTTCAAATAAAGATAACTAATTCTCTTTGCGTTGTAGAGGCTGATGGCATTTACAAGACGTTGGAAACCATTGAAAAGCTCGAACAACGTCTAGATCACGATGCGCGGTCGAAAGGGATGTGCATGAACATCAAAAACATTCTACGCGCAGTCTTAGAACGAAAAATATTAGAGAGGCCGAGACGTCGTTCTCCCCATACCTCCACCTCCAGCAGACATACCTCCACCTCTAGGGGGGCCACTGCCGCTCCTACTTACTTACAGGCGGTGACACAGAAAAGGTGAAGGAACTTCGTTCGAAGAAGGCCCTTCGACGTCCCAACAACCGGAAGATTTCACCCATCGACCTTCTCAACCACCATGTACATTTGATCCTTCCACCGAGATTGAGGAAGAAGAGTACATGTCCCAGTGGCTGGAACGTCGTCGTCGTACGCCTATGGAATTTCGTCGCTTGCGTAGATGATATGTGCATTATATTGGATATGGCTATGTGCTTTTAACTGTGTTGTGTACGGTATAATTGTATTATTGTCATAGACGTGGACATGCAGTTGATAGTTTATTATGTACATTGGAATGTGAATTAAAGATGTTATTGCGTGTGATGCAGTAGAATGTGAATTAAGGTTGTTGTTGTATGGTATGGACATGCTTTTGATATTTGTGTGCGATGTGGCATTCTTGAACAACTTGCTACTGTTTGTTAGTAGCAGGTTGGAGAGGCGATTTTTGAAAAATCACAGTTACCACTTTTCCTGCTGCTGCTACCAAACTGCTACCAAACAGCAGCAGGTTATTTCGTATATAACAAACAATGCATAGGCCTGCAATATATAACATTTGATAAATTGTCGAAGAGCAGCATACAACAGGACTTGTAAAGCAGAAAGTAGAGTTCAATTACATAGAAGTTAAATAATACAAACACATCTACACAGCAGTAATACATCGCTTACGATTATGGCCTAGTACACCGCATTTGGTACACCTGTTTGATTTGGACGACTGACCTTCATCCATCACACCTTTGATCCTTGTAAACCGTGGCCTCCCCGGTTGCTGTCTCATAGACGTAGGCAATATCTGAGGACCATTATATGCGCCCTAAAATCTCCTATCACGCACGGTATGAAACTCTGGCTTATAAGCGGCTTTGCAGCTGTCAACGGAGTACCAGCTTGACGCTAAGTCATGGTGTGCTCTATTAACCCCACCTGTTTGCGCCGAACAAACTACCATTACATGAGAACATGGTATCTTCTGCAGTATCGGAATGTTGCATGTGCACGAGCAGTTGGTGCCATCAATTATAACTTTGTATTCATCACCAAAGTAGCGAATTACCTGCCATCCAGTTTGACTAAATCGTACTAGTCTGCAGCGACGCGCTTCACTGGGTCTTTCTGCTATTTTGGCTTTCCACTTTAGAGTCAAGCGTGTCGCTAGTTCATCTGCAATTTGACGACGTTGCAGAAATATTCAACTGAGCGATAGAATGTTCGTGCAATCAAAGCCTTTATAGGTAGTGATCTAGCTCCTTTTAATACACCGTTAAAACTTTCAGAAGCATTAGTTGTCATTACATGAAAGTGTCCTCCATCATCTTTGCACAAAGCCCAGTTTTCTTCAAAAAAATTCAGACTCCGCTCAATCCACTCATGCGCATGCCTACTTGTTACTATGATCTCTTCTCTAATTTTCATGTACTCAACTATCTCAGTCGCGCACGTTGCTGAATAAAATAACTCTGTCAAACGCTTCTCTATGAATGCTTGAAAGTTGGCTTTTATATGTCTTGCATAATAACGATGTTTGTGCGATTGTCGCCATTTTCCGTATAAAGCTTTTGGAATTCCTTTCATCCTATCGGATATGAAAGTAATACAACGACCGTGAACACTATGTATGAATTCTATCATGCAAGAAAAAACCAACCCAAGAATCACATGACTCTGATTCAACTACTGCGTATGCCAAAGGATAAAGACAATCATCTGCATCTATCGCGATTGCAACAAGCAATGTGCTTTTGTATTTACCGTACAAGTGTGTACCGTCGATATATAACAAAGGCCGAAAATGCACAAAACCTGTAATGCAAGGCCTAAATGCCCAAAAAGCGCGATCGAGCACTCCCACTCCATCACGTATCATATGACCTATAGAGCCAGGGTTCGTTCATTTTATCTCGTCAAAGAACTGTGGTAAAGTCGAGTATGATTCTGTCCAATCACCATAATTCTCTCTATTGCTTTGCTTAATACTCGCGACGCTTTCATGTAACTTATGTTGATGAACAATTGATCATGCACAAACACTTGGACTGTACCAGCTGAAATATCCAAATCGGCTTTGACAAAAGACATGATTTTTGTCACAAGAAATATTGAAGTTGGTTGCTTAATATTGGAATTAACAATTGGGTTGACACAAGTGTATTCGCTTGGATACTTTCGAATTTCCCACCATCCCGACTTGGATTTTTTCAAAACTATGGCATGTATTCTCCAAGGACAGTTACCTTCAACGGTGCATAAAGCAGTATATTGTATTTTGTTCGATTTTATTGGTTTGTATGAAACAACATGCAAAATTGACCGTTCCGTTAGTTATTGAATAAACTCTCTTTTGTCTCAAAAGCCATTCCAACACTAAAACCACCTTGAACGCAAGCGGTTGAAAATCGTTCGCCGAAAAATTAAAGATTACCAACAACAAATCTTTCCAACATTTTAGCGGTGCAAAGATCATCATCCAAAGGCACTTCCATCTCTGTTTCATCACTATCTACATCATTGTCATTTGCTGCAGGGAAGTCATATTTCAACGTCTCGTTGTTAACTTGCATTCTTTGTATCCAAGAATCTTCGTTAACATTCACAGAAGCAACGACCATGCTATCTACATGATGTTTGTCACCCATGGCTGCATTCCCACCAACATCCATATCATTGCCAAAATTTGCATATAGAGAATGGGTGGATGGTCCAGCACTCCTTTGCGCACCAGAATCAACTATCATATAGCCGATTGATATATAGAAGTCAACTAACCGACAATACAGACCAAATGAGACGAAAAATATAGCCCAATCGGTAACATACCTTTGACTCATATCATATAGTTCGGATAGATTAGGATACACTGAGTGTGACAAATTTGCATTAACATGTCCATCGCTTTCGCCGTGCTGAATGTCTTGTTGTTGGAAGCTATTTAAATTACGGCATAGCATAAGAAAAATTAACTACATAATAGTACATCTACCAATTCATCAAATTTTTTTTACCTCGCACTCGTATTTGCATCCCTAGGCGGGTTGCAATAAATGTTGCTTTGTTGCGTAAATGGTTGCGAGTTTTTATACGGCATAAATCCGTACTGCATAGATGGAGGGCGGTATGTTCCATCGGTTAGAAAAGGATTGCTATAGCTAGGAGATACGTAGCCAGTAGATGGATCCGTGGTCTCCAACATCTGTGTATAGTATCCAATTCCAGTACTCACAACAGGAGATGCCACCTGCTGTTCTTGTTGTTGCTTTGCAACTTTCCTTACGTATAACTCGATAGATTTTACAACAGAAGAAAATATTACTTCTACATCGTCATCGTTCGCTAATGCTGTTGCTTTAGAACCCGAGTCCATACGCCAGTTAACCACTAGTTCAAGTTCAAGTTCTTCTTTATTTATCTTCGTCGTTCTGTACACTGCTTTTTTTAATTCCATCATTTTGCAACCTTTTCGCACTCTTCCTGGTTTACAAATACCACCAACATATTTACCATTCCTTTGATCATCGACAATTATTTCGCCGTCGTAGTAGCAAAGCGTAGGAATCATATTTCTCGCCAATCTACAAATCATTATACAAATCGTTCAGTATGCACACATTAAACCAATTTTTTACCTTAATATAACCAATTACTAAGTTCACCAAACTACAGAAATTAGACAAAAAACTAAGGTTTAGTGATTTTACCTTCAACTAGATGAAATTTGCTAAGCAACGTCAACTGGATCTATAGATTTACCACTGAACCAAGGTTTTAAAAAGTATAAATATTGATTTCAGAATAGAGCTGCCATTAGAGAAATTTGTTTAAGTTTTATGAAAAATGTGGAAGTGAGAGAGAAAGGTAGGTTGTTGGTTGGGTTATTTTCTCTGTGCGACTTTTGGAAAACCACCCGTTTGCGATTTTTGAAAAATCGTCAATCGTATAGACCAGTAAAACAAAAACTGGTCTATTTCTATAATTATTCTTAAAACTAGGCTAATGTTGTTATTACTTTTTAAAACTAGCCTAATTTGGTAAAATTTCCTATAATTTATGTATAGTTTACTTTTTTGTTTATTTGGCATACATGTTCTTCGGATATAGCTCCAGGCTATTTGAATATTTTATTATTTGTTTTTACAGAAATCGTAGCCAGTGTAAAATTGTCTATTAAGTTTAATATGAAATAGTGTTGCACGACTATTTTAGTCAATGATACAGTAATAAAGCGCATCACTGATACAGTCTTCTTGAAATACTGCACCACTATTACAGAGTTTTAAAGGAACTTTAGGCATTGATAACTAGTATACAACCGTACAGTTATAATTTACAGATTCAGTGAAGAGGTATGTTGCGTACTAGAATTTACAGTTAATATTTTCCTTCAAATTATAAAGTACAACGGTCGGTTTCTCCACTGTTGACTATGCCTAGATGTTCCTAGGTTAGCCTTTATGACCCCGACTCCTGTAGATACGGCATAGACCATTCATTTGCAATGAGAGGCGACTATTCACATATTATAGTCAACAAAGATTAAACACACGTCAATTATGACCGCATTATTCACATCAATTATGACGCATTATTCACATTGGTGATATGCTACACATACTGTAGGATATAGCACGTCAGGAATTAAGCTATGTTTTATGGATAATAAATTGATTGCTATCGCATTTTTCAAAGACGGGACACAATGGAAATGACATTTTCTGTCAACCGGACTAATTCTACGATTCATGTCACACTTAATTTTTTTTAATATTTTTTATATGTCATAATACCAATAAATGGTTTCGTTATACCTCAGTGAGGCGAGAAATTCTTTTAATAGTGTGTCATGTAATAAATGAAAAGGGGTCCAAAGCCCAAACCATAATCAAGTTTATACGTGAAGTTATTCCTTCTTTCATCTTCTTACAAATGTAACTATGAACCATCGTTTTCATAACGTAAAAATTTTATTTTATATTTTTACATATAGCTTGTACATAAATGCATAAATATTCGGAAAAAATTCACGTTTGAAAAAAAATCGTGGTTCGAATTAAAAACTTTAAATGGTTAAATGAGTTTTAAAATATGTTATAAAATTTCAAATTCGATTAATAAAATATTTAAATAGTTCAGTAAATTATAAAATATGGTTTAAAATTTAATTTATAGTTATTAAAATAATAATCTGTGTATTTTTTAAAGTAGCTTGAAATAAAAAATTTCTTTTGAAATAAATATTCCACTAAAATCGATTTTCTAAAATATTAAGAAATGAATATGCTGTTTTTTTGAAAATAAGCATCGAGTATTATTTTAGCAAATACAACAACAAATTAAAGCCTTTAGTCCAAATGAATTTAATTTATTTTAGAAAATACAACAATGACAACAACGCACCATTTAATGAAAAGTTATGCGTACAAGAGAAAGAAGTGAAGTGCTATTGAAATTAAAACCTATCTCACAAAACTATAAGTATGATCCTTTCGTATTAGCTAAGCAAGCATTACAAGTTTATTTTGCTTCGTATCCATCCCTAAAAAGAGATAAAGTGGATTGGTCGGCTATTTTTAAAACAAAAGCAAGATTGATGTTTGATGGAAATAATATTCTATACGAAGCAGTATATCAAGCGGATCTTGAACCAAATAATAATGAAATAATTACAACGAATAATCATATTGATTTAGGGTCTTTGAATGATGAATAAATTTTTTGAATAGAATCATTTGAGAGCGCAGATGAAAACGAAATAGAGACGAGACCGAGTCTGAATCAGAAAAAAACGAAGACTGATTATTTTGAATATTTGTATCGCTTGTTGCATAATTTATATTTTGGGCTCCCACTGTTATCAATGATGATGATTATGTTGTGAGCTATATATTATTCTGTTTTATTAATTCTGTATATGTATTCAGAAGGTCTTGTTCCATTTTTGTAATTTTGGTGGAAGCTTTATGTGATTATTAATCAGACTTGTTTTTTAATAATAAAATGATATGTTTTTTCATTATATGAAAATATATGTTTGTTGTAGATGTGTCTCACAGGAGAGATCTCCCAGATCTCAGGCTTCTCCTTCTCTTGTTGCTGGCGAGGGTGCCAACGGCATGGTGGATTTACACCCAAGGGCGGTCATTATTTCGAAGAGTGGAAAGTAAGTATTAAATTTATTGCAGCGTCATTAATATTTAATGCATGTATATTGTTTAAAATTTATTAAATGTCTACATCAAAATTAGTACAGGGGTTTCGAGTTGGAGCCTTCCGACTACATTCTGGCCATTTCTAGGAAGGTATTCATAAGTCGGATGTCATGATGTTGGCTACATTGGGATGATATCCCAGTGCATACTAAAAATGCTATATGGATCTACACGATAGTAAGTGTAAATTTATAATTCATTTGAAAATTAATATACTATATATAATTCAACTTAATTTCAATGTGTAGGCTGTGGTAGCCATCGAAGGGGCATATGAAGATATTTTAAGGAATCACTAAAACCAAAAGCTGAGAAAAAATTACAAGGACACCATCTCAGGCGCAAAAAAAAGAATAAAAAACTCGATTGGATGAGCGCTGATATTAAGGTTGAATTTCTGCTGCTTTGAGATACTTCTACTGTGAAAGTAAATTATCTAATTTCATATAGATATTATAATTTTTTTAAAGTTCGTATGATAATTGCATTAATTTAGTCATTCATATATTTAAATTACAGGAAATTTTTAGGGGGAACTCGGAAAACAAGAATAAAAATCCTGTTGTACACTGCAGCAGCTCAAATCCCTTCCAAGAATATCGCAAAGAATTAGTAAATTTATAATTGCAATTATAAAGTAGTTATAACATTATTTAATCATATATATACACATTGTTTATTCATATATAATTTCAGACTAAGGAGAAGCAATGTGAGCCTACATATGTGAAGGTTTTCATATGTACTCATGCCGTCGAGAATACAAAAGATGATGGCTCAGTTTCTTATAGTTGGATGGACCCTAAATCTCAATCCATAATGATAAATATGCTTAAATTTTTTCTTTTACTTCACATTACATAAGTTTTTAATTGAATATTTATTGTGGTAAAACTATGTTCCTAATCGTAGGAAAGATTTCAAATGGAGCGAGCTCAACTGATGCTGTCAACCGATCGAGAGGAGTTGACCACTAAGGAGGAGGACAAGATTTTTGATCTTGCAGCCAACCCGCCCACACGAAATAGACGATACGGTTACGACAATCAGGAGGTAATGTTTATTGAGTTCAATTGGTTAATTAACTATAATATATAAACTTTATTTAATATTAAGCATAAATTATAGCTATTAACTAATTTACAGACGAGGATGTCCCTAGCCAATTATAAGAAATCACAGGCCGAAAAGGGGATAGCTCAACTCAAATAGTAGATAGCAGAGTTGAATGATCGGATTCCTGCCGGAGGATTGACTATGTTGTTAGATGAGTGGATTGTGGTATATTTTGTAGAGCATGAGCAATTTCCTGGGGGTAGGTCGGGAAATAACGATGAATATATTTGGTTGCATTTGTGATGGATTTTGATTGTTTTGTTTTGTACTTATTTGACATGTGTTAATGGATTTTATGCTTATTAGATGATTGTTTTATTTGTGGATGTTTGATGGTTATGTCGTTTCTGGATGTTTGATGGATTTATGAAGGTTTGATGGTTGTTTTGTTTGATGGATATGAGGATTATGGGTATGATTATGTTTTTTGATGGAATATTGATTTTTGCGATATAAAACTTGCTTATGTGTGATATGTATGAGGTTATGCGATGTATGCGATGACTGTAATTATGAAATTGGATTTATATGTGTTGCATATCAGGTGTATAGAGAGATGAATACATATGTATGGTTGGATGGCTTAAATATCAGCTGTTTTGTAAAACAGAATACCCAGGTTAGTGTTGGCTAGCGACGACCTATTGACATAGTCTAGCGACGGCTAGCGATGATCTATTGGCACAGGCTAGCGACCCCTAATTGGTTCGCTCATTTTGTGTCACGTGTCCAATAGGCCATCCTTACCCGTCTAAAAGTTAACGATGAAGCCGTCGCTAAAGCCGTCACCTTTTCCTTCTGCGATGACTAAAAATGCGGCAACATTTATCGTCGCCTAACGACAGTCAGCGACGGCTAATTTCCGTCGCTAAACAAAGCATATCCTTGTAGCGTATGCTATGAACAATAGACTTGAACTCAAATCTCATCAACTTCAATCACTTTTTATATAAATCTCGAACAGCCCAAAATTTTATTAGAAATCGTTGTTACTTTGATAATCAGTGAATCTTAATATATTAGGATGCAAGATTATTTCATTTGAAGTATCATTCCAAGCGATAAAAATTAAAATTATGGCAAAAAAACATGTAAATAATCAATTGCTCAAGTTGATAAACAAACTCGAAGTCAGATTCTCTGTGTAGCCTGTATAAATTTGAATTATTTGAGTTAACTCCAATGGTGAGGGTTTGAGGATATGTGATGGAAATTGATGACTACGCGGTAATAGTTGTTCATAGTAGCGTATTGATTGATTTGAGGATATGTTAAGAACCCTAATTCGACGAATTAGTTAATTATGGGTTTGTTATTATGTAGTAGTTAATGATAATATTGTATTTGTTGAGTTGGTGATATTAATTAGTAGTTAAAATATGTTTTGAAATTTTAAATGTATTAAATAAAATATTTAAATGGTTAAATGAATTATATAATTTTGAAATGAGCATAATAACAACAAATATTATATTGAAATCAATTTTTGTAGAAAATTAAGAAATGAAAATAACAACAATAAATATTCTTCTAAAATCGATTTACTGATGAAGCATATTTTCCGAGTTACTGATAGTACCCATGGATTTTGATTCATAATTAATCGAATTCTATTTGGCTACATTACTAAAAAAAATTAAGATCATTATTTCACTACAGACCACTGATACTTTAATATTAATATTTTTTAATTTGTACTTTATTTATGTCAACCCCTTAGAGAATTTTTGGCCCCGTCTGACAAGTGTTGTGTATGATCGTTATATGGATATTCGTTTTTCCATAGAACGGACATCTATATTCATCTGATACAACATTTGTTGGATTTGTCCTAGTATTTGGACAAGTTACAAATACAATAAAGTGATCATATTTTATAAATCACTTCAGTTGAAACGGTTCAGAAATTTCAATGGCACTTCCTTTTTTCCTTGTGTACGCATTTGTGTACGATACAGGGAATAAAGAGACGTGCAGTCGAAATTTTTTCGAATCGTTTAACCTGAATGATTTATAAAATATGATTACGTTATTGTGTTTGTAATGGGAAGTAGGATAACCGGCCGTCAAAGTAAAAAAACAATAAACTTAAGAATTGAAAATTTGAACGCAGTATTTATTTGAATTTTTTAAAATAGTAAAGGTTTGTATATGAATTTTTACAAGACTTTAATATGAAGTGTTTTATTCAATCTTCTAACCTACATTTTACAAATCAAGAAATATGTTCGATTATTTTATCGATCGTAGTTGGATGTATGAACCTCGAAAAGGTATGAAAGGATCAATAAAAGAACGTTTCTATAACGGTGTACACGTATTTATTAGATTTTCTCAATCTAATAATAGAAATAACGTAGACATTTGTTGTCCGTGTAGTAAGTGCAAACATCTGAAGCATTGGAAACCAGATGTAGTAGAAGTACATTTGTATAAATTTGGTTTTGTGCCGAATCATTACTTATGAGATCGTCATGGAGAACTTGTTCAACCTACACTTAATCCTGTAGTGTTAGAGGACGATAATACCATGACCAATCCTATAGAAAACAATGTGCAAGATGCTGCACGATCAATGTTTCCTACCTTTAACCAAGGTGATGATGGGAACGAAAATGTTGACGAAGAGCCGACTGCGGAAGCTAAATTTTTTATGATTTATTGGATTCTGCTAAGAGGCCATTGTGGGATGGATGTACAAGCGGAACCGAATTATCTATAATCGTCGAATATATCACTATGAAATCGAAATTTAATCTTACAGAAGCTGCATTTACAGCAGTTGTACAAACTGCAAAATGACACATGCTACCTAATAATTTGATGTGTCATAGTCATTATAAAGTAAAAAAACTTATGTCTACTTTTGGATTGTCGTACCAGAAGATAGATACATGTGTAAAAGGTTGCATGCTGTATTGGAAAGAAGACGCTTATCTTACTAAATGCAGAATATGTACGAGGAAAGATACAAAGCAAGAAAAAAGAAAGGAAAAGAAGTTCCATATAAGAGGATGCATTATTTACCCGTCACTCCCAGACTTCAACGATTATATGCATCTTCTGCTACAGCATGTCATATGCGATGGCACGCTGTGAGAACACCAAAAGAAGGAACTTTGATACATCCATCTGATGGAGAAGCATGGAAATATTTCGATAAGACTTATCCTGAATTTGCGGCAGAGAGCCGTAATGTTAGGCTTGGCTTATGTACGGATGGATTTTCGCCATTTTCATAGTTTGGTAGTAAATATTCATCATGGCCTATTATTATTACTCCTTATAATTCACCTCCACGTATGTGTATGAAAACTCCATATATGTTTCTAACGATTGTCGTTCCCGGTCCCGATGATCCGACTCAAGGAATTGATGTTTATCTACAACCACTAATCGATGAGTTGAAAACACTGTGGCATGAAGGAGTTGAAATGTACGACATTTCAAGAAAAAGGAATTTTCGTATATTTGCTTCTTTATTATGGACAATTAGTGATTTTCCAGTGTATGACATGCTTTCAGGGTGGAGCACATCTGGACGTCTAGCTTGTCCTTATTGTATGGATGAAACACGAGCATTTTCATTAAAGTATGGAAAGAAAATTTCTTGGTTTGACTGTCATCGGTGTTTTCTATATATCAATCATAAATTAAAAACGGATAAAAAGAACTTTAAAGCTAACAGAGTAGAGAGTATGCTACCACCTAAGGTTTGGACAAGTGAAGAGGTATATGAAATTGTAAAAGATTACCCAAAGATACATGAAACTGGGGTACAGGTTGAGATTCCAGGTAAATTAAACATTCATAACCGGTGCAAGCAAAGTATATTCTGGGAGTTACCGTACTGGAAAAATCTCCTACTCCGACATAACATTGACGTCATGCACAACGGAAAAAAAAACGTGTTTGACAACGTGTTTAATACAATTTTGAATATGAAGGGAAAAACCAAGGACGATGCGAATTCAAGACGCGATATATTACACTTTTGTAAGCGGTCCGAACTTCAATTATACGACGATAATAAGAAACCCAAAGCATGCTATGAGCTAGACAATAAGCAAGTAAAACTCGTTCTAAAGTGGGTGGAAGGACCTAGATGTCCTGATGAGATTTCTTCTAACCTCCGTAAATGTGTTGACTTAAAAACAACAAATTAAGTGGGATGAAAAGTCACGATTGCCACATTATGGAGTATTTTTTTCTCGTGGTTTTCAAAGAACTGCTGCCTGCAAAAATATAGAGTGTTATAACAGAACTGAGTATGTTTTATAAACAGCTTTATTCTACGACGTTAAAGGTAGATCGTATACGTAAACTTCAAGCAAAAATCCCTGTACTTCTATGCAAACTGAAGAAAATATTTCCATCTGGTTTTTTTAATGTAATGGAGCATTTACCTGTTCATCTTCCATCTGAAGCACTCCTTCGTGGTCCTGTGCAATATGGACGGATGTATCCATTTGAGAGGTAATTTAATTAATTTCGGTTTTTGTACCACTATATGAATTTAATTAATTTTGTTTTAGATACCTGAATCTTTTGAAGAAAAAAATTAGACAAAAAGCACGAGTAAAAGGTTCGATATGCAAATCATACCTTGAAGAAGAAGCTTCATTTTTTTCTCACATTACTTTAGTAACGATGTGAACTTATCATAGGTAAGTGTTCCCCGTAATAAAGACACTATTCAGCAGGATTCTTCTCAAACAATGTTATCTATTTTTAGACAACATGGAAGACCTGTTGGAAAATGTGTGAAAATATGGTTAGATGATAGAGATTATCATGTGTCACACACATATGGTCTTTTAAATTATGCTGAAGTTGAACCATTTGTTAGGTAATTATGAATTCGTATATAATTCAATTATACATGTATATTAATCATAAAGGAATATAATACATATTTGCAGCATATACGAATCACAACATCCATCTGGCGATCTCAGTAAACAATTTGCTGGATGGTTTTCAAACTACGTTCATGATACAGAAAACTGTGTTGTTGACGAAGGATTACGACATCTTGCTATCGGACCAAAACGAAATGTCAAGACTTATCCAATATTCTTCGTCATTGGATTTAAATTCAAAACCAAAGATTACGGGGCTGAAAAATTAACATATAGCAGTGGTGTATTTGTCAAAGGAAGTGATGATCCAGAGGAGCATATATAAAAAATTTACGGCGTCTTAACACAAGTTTTAGAGTTGACATATTATATACAACCTGCAGAGAAAGTTTTTTTTAGTCAAATGCAACTGGTTTAGCAATGTTTCTGGCTCTGGAATTAACGTGCACAAAGATTATAAGCTAATTGAAATAAGGCATACGTCGCATTACTATAAGTATGATCCTTTTGTATTAGCTAAGCAAGCTTTACAAGTTTAATTTGCTCCATATCCGTCCTTCAAAAAAAAAAAGCAGACTGGTGAGCTGTTTTTAAAACGAAGGCAAGATATACGTTTGATGGAAATAATATTCCAGATGAAGCAGCGTATCAAGCGGATCTCGAGCGAAATACTGAAATAGTGATAACCGATGACATTGATGTAGGGTCGTTGACTGATGAATCGAATGTTTTAATAGATGCATTTGTAAGTACCAAAGAAAATGATATAGAGTACGAGACCGAGTCTGAATTAGAATATGACGAAGACTGATCATAGATGGCATCGCTTGTTGTACAAGTGTGAGCTATGTATAACAATAATGACTATGTTCTGTAATATTTTGAGCTATGTAATACTAATGATGATTATGTATGATCTGTATTATTCTGAGTTATGCATTATTCTTTTCATGTACGTTTTTTTCGATGATTATGTGCAGAGTATGTTTATGTGATGTACGCTTTTCATGTACGCATTATTCTGAGTTATAGATGGCACACACACGTTCTTTTCATGTAAGCTTTTTTCGATGATTATCACTTGATTAACGATTATGTGATATTGATTGATGATTATGTGATGCTTATGTGATGCTTATGTTATGTGATATTGGTTGATGATTATGTGATGATTATTGATGATTATGTGATGCTTATGATATTGATTGATGATACAGATTAACGATTATGTGATATTCTATATATGTTTGTCAGTTATGTCTGATAGACGACGTGATCGACGTAGTACATCTCGGTCACCTTCACTTGGAGCAGGTCCGAGTACCTCTGAGCCAGATCTCTGTCGAGTTGTGGAGATAGTTCCGAAAAGTGCTGTGTATGTATCAAACTTATTTGAATTATATTATATGAAATATATTGAATATATACATCAACATTTCCACAGAGGGTTCGAGGTGGAGCCGTCTGATTTCATTTTACAAGCATCGAAGGAGGCATACAAGAGTAGGATGTCCAGGTGTTGGCCTCAATGGGATAACATTCCAACACATATAAAAAACGCAATATAGGCTTATCTTATGGTAAATACAATTTTGTAATATATAATTATGCCTTATATGAAACCAAAAACAATATGCCATCATGATATCATTTTTACGTATTCTGTTCTGCTGATTGTTTTTTAATTATACAATCTCTTTTACATAACACGTATGATAATTCAATATGCAGGCAGCTGTACGTGTCGATCCGCAGGATATGGATGTTTTTGTAAATCATTGGAATAAAAAGAAGCGGAAAAATTACAGAGAGACTTTGTCGCGGGCTAAGAGTTCAGGGAAAAAGCCAAGTTGGATGGGGGATGATATTTGGACAGGATTCCAAGAATATTGGGAATCTGAAGCATTCCGAGTAAGTTATATTGTCACTATATTTTTACATTTAAATTTATTGAATTATTTTACTTAATAGTGTGTATAAATTAATAGGAATTATCGGAAAGAAACAAGGCTAATAGGAACAAAAATCCCGCTTTACATCGTGGTGGCTTCAAATCCTTCTAACAACGTAGGAGGGAATTGGTAAATAAATTAACCAATATTTATGTTATGCATGTATATATTTACTAGTGTCTCTTTACCATATATTCTATTCTTGTATATAATCTATTCTTGTATATACTCATGCAAATTATCAATATAACCTATTCTTGTATATATTCAGTGGGCAAAGTATGGTAGGGAGCCCACAGTGGCTGAGGTTTTCAGAGTCACACATGCAGTGGAGCATACAGATGAGGATAGGAATGTTTCATATGATTGGTCGGACGACAAGGCTGCTTCTGTAATGGTAAATATGTTTATTTCTGTAATGAAAATATTTCATATTCGTTTATTTCACAGTAAATAAGTAAATTGTATAGCAATTGCGTCAAATATCTGTTCGTAATTATAGGAAAGATATAACACAGAGTATGCACGAGCGATACACGCGAGTGGACGAGAATCGCTTATGGTTGATGAGTGTAATCGGATATGGGATTCAATCATTGAACCGGCAAGTCGAAACAGGCGTTACAGTTTCGGCAATATGGTATGTACTCAACGTTTACACAGTAGAAACCTGTATGCCTTGAACTTCTTATTTACTTGAGTTTATTACCAATAACTTGAGTTTTCTTATTGTTATTGTATGCCACGAACTTCTTATTCACTTGAATTATTTCACAGACTCTTAATTTCCGAAGGTCATATAAGAGATCCATAGATGAGGAAGAGATTGTTCGGATGCAAACACAATTGGATGAGCTCAATGATTGGCGAAAGAGTCAGTTGGCGACGCAGATATATGAGCGTATTGCTGCGTTCTATCAGGAGCATGGGTCAATGCCCGGGGAAGGAGGTGCAGATGATGATGATGCTTAGCTGGTTTGTTTTGATGGGTACGCTTTATATATATGTGTGTACATATTATGATAAGTTTGACATTTGATACTATGGATGTTGTAATTGATACTTAGTGTTTTGGTGGGTTTGGTATTTTGGTTGTTGTGATTGATACTTGAACAATGTGGTTTGGTTTGGTGGATTTTCGTATTTGGTTATGTTGATTTTCTTATATGATTTTGTAAATATATGTTAGAATATGCAATATTTGATGATTTGGTTGTGTTGATATCGATTATATCGTACGATGGAATAGTATTATATGTGTGAAATGATGGAATTATATTATTTGAATTGATTGAGATTGAGGGTTGAAGGTGCTGCAAATTGTCTGGAAAAATATTACAGGTTTGCAACGGCTAGCGACGACCATTTGGTCAAAATAAGCGACGGCTAGCGACGGCCAATTTGCAACGGTTTGCATCAACAATCAGGAAAACCAACAAACCAACGGTTGCTTCCACGTGTACATTTAGCCGTTATAAGCCGTTGCAAAACGAACAACGTAGCCGTCGCTTTCTTTGGTTGCAACGAGCTATTTTGCAACGGATTTTAGCAACGAATCGCGACGGCTAGCGACGGTCGCCAACGGCTTTTTGCCGTCGCTAAGCAGTGTGCATTTTGTAGTGTTAGCAAGCTTTCTTATCTAAGAGGATTATAGAATATATCTGAGATACAGTTTTGCTATATCTGGTTCTTGTTTTCTTAGCAATTTGGATTTAAAATTATTAGAAAATTATTTATATTTGATGATATTTTTTACCCGTTTTGGTAATGGAATGATGCCCAAGAACATAATTGACTAGCAGATAAACTTGGATAGGTAAAATTTATTACAAATTTTATCTTTCTCATATTTGATTACTTTTAAAACTAAATTGCAACACAGTTGCAGAAATCACATAATATACCCTTATTAAAATTACGATGAATACACATAAACAGTGAAATTATTTTAGTTATTTGAAATAAGTTTAGTTATTCAATATTTCATTCATATATATCCATTCATGCACGAACCCATGATTTCTTTTTTCATGCCCAGTTTTTTTTTTCCTGAATCAACCAAATTTGAGTTAAGTTCATTAGCAGGATCTACTTTAATCTTGCCAAACAAGCAGTACATATAAATAACTAACCAACATTGATGATATGTGTATTAATCACAAGAGTTTTAAAACGCATCTAATACAAGACTTAATACATGCACCATATTTTACACAATTCACAAATGCCATTCACTGTCCAGTTCACCGTCCTTCTATAATTAGTGCCTTTCTGTTTTCTATATAACCATACTCCGTTTGTAAGAAAACATAAAAAACAAAAATGAAATCCACCAACCTTTACACGGCTCTTCTAATCCTACTCTCTTACACAAGTTCTATTTTATGTGCCACAACCTCCACAAACCCCAAGTTATCAACTTACATAGTTCAGGTTGAGCGCCCAGACGATGATAACATATACTCAGACAATGATCTAGAGAGCTGGCACAGATCATTCTTGCCAACATCGTACTCAGACTCTGAGGACTCCGACCGATTATTATACTCCTACAGCGAATCATTTCCAGGCTTTGCTGCTGCATTAACTGAAGACGAACTCGAAGAAATGTCAAAAAAAGATGGTTTCATCCGTGCATATCCAGATAGAACAATACCTCTTCTTACCACACATAGCTCTAGTTTTCTAGGTCTCCAAAGTCAATCAGGCCTATGGAACAGCTCAAACCTGGGCAAAGGTGTAATCGTAGGAGTACTAGACACAGGCATTTTACCTGGACATCCCTCATTCAACGACGATGGCGTTCCACCTCCTCCTGATAGATGGAAAGGCCGTTGCGATTTCAGATCCGGTTGCAACAACAAGATCATCGGAGCACGAAGCTATGGCTATTCCAGAGGTCAAGGCCCCATCGATCAAGTAGGTCACGGCTCACACACAGCAAGCACCATTGGAGGGAACTTCATCTCTAACATAAACCCTTTCGGTTTAGCAAAGGGCACGATGGTTGGCATGGCACCTCATGCCCATTTGGCTATATATCAAGTGTGTAGTGACATGGGCTGCACTATGTCGGACATAGTAGCTGCTATGGATGACGCTATCAAGGACGGGGTTGATATAATGTCCCTCTCTCTAGGGGGTAGGTCTTTGCCCTACAATACTGACCCAATTGCCATAGGTGCCTACAAGGCAAACGAAAAGGGCATCACGGTCGTATGCGCAGGTGGAAACAGTGGGCCTGGAGCTAGAACAGTTTCGAACGAAGCACCCTGGATTTTAACTGTCGCTGCGACCACTATGGATAGAAGTTTCAGAACCAACATAAAGCTTGATGATGGCGATGTTGTCTTAGGAGAGTCTCTTATCCAGCCTTCTGAGTTCAGCCCTATGCCTCTTCCTTTGTACAATGGTTCGTGCTCGAGCTTAGCGGATGTGAAGGGGAAGGTTATGGTTTGCCCATTGGAAATTGTAAAGAGGCCAACGTTGATATCTGCAGCTAAAGACGCTGGTGCGGCTGGGATGATAGTGGTTTGTCAAGAAGAGTACGGACACACCATACTTGCTAAAGAAGAGCTGATATTGCCTGGAGCTTTTGTAACATATGAAGATGGAATGAAAATCAAGGGTGCTTCCACGGTTTCTTTTAACTTCAATGGTACGGTGCTGGGTGTATCTCCAGCACCGATGGTTGCTTTCTTCTCATCCCGAGGCCCGAGCATTCAGTCTCCTGGAATTCTGAAACCCGATATCAGTGCACCTGGGGTTAACATTATTGCTGCATGGCACACTAGAGCCGATAAAGGGTCGCAAGTTCCTTTGAAGGTTGAGTCCGGTACGTCTATGGCGACCCCTCATGTCAGTGGTGTTGCTGCATTGATCAAGAGTGTGCATCCTGATTGGTCTCCTGCTGCCATCAAATCTGCTTTGATCACCTCCTCTGATTTTGTTGGTAAGGATGGAAAACGTATTAAGGATGAGAAATTCAATGATGCTAGCTTTTATGCTTCTGGTGCTGGTCATATGAATCCGACTAAGGCAATGAGTCAGGGACTTGTTTATGAAACTGAAGTCAAGGATTATGTTGCATATCTATGTCAATCGGTTGGAACTTCCGAAGCGTCGGCGCTTGTTGGGAAGAGAACTAGTTGTGCTGATGTTGCTAGCGTTAAGGATTCGGAATTGAATTATCCAACTATTACTGTTGGCTTATCATCTGGTGTTACTACAGTTAAAAGAACAGTTACTAATGTTGGTGACGCAAATGCTACGTATAAGGTTAAGGTTGATGTGCCCAAGGGTGTGACTGTGACTGTGAAGCCTGATACTTTGCAGTTTTCGAAGAAGAATGAGAAGATGACGTTCACTGTTTCAGTATCTGCTTCGGGTGCTGCAGAAGGGAATTTGATGTGGATTTCAGACGAAACGGTTGTGAGGAGTGCTTTGGTGATTACCAATTAAGATGCACGGCTAATTCTCTAGCTTGCTAAGTAATTGTAGGCCTGGTTTAAGTTGATGTATCTAAAGCTTTCTCTTCTTTCATGTTGTTTTGTCATTTCTAGTTTAATAAAATTTATTTGCTTCCTTTTTCTAATAGGTTGATTTTTGTGCGTTATATCTTAGTTCTACGTTCCGTTATTTCTGTCTTTATCACAAATTTTGACCATCTTCTTCATCAAAATTTGATCATCTCTTCTCCAGCATCAAATACTTTTCCACCAATTGCTAAAGCAAATGAAAAATGGTTTTAATGAAAAAGAGAGCCATGGCTGCCGCCAATATGAAGATTGCAGATTATTCCATCTTTGCAAGCCAAGATCGGAATGGATCTTCCACTTCATCTCCTTCTACGCCTAGTCACAATCTTCATTCTGTAAGAACGTGGTGGGTCTAATCTTGGTTTTTGGTGGAGTGTTGCATTTCTGGTGACGTGATGGGTTGTTTTGATGAAATATGATGAAGATAAGGTGGCAGTGCAATGTACAGTTCAATTATTGACAGAAATGAATTTTGAAGTTGCAAGAAATTGTAGAACTGAAGATCATGAGTTACCAATTTTTGTGACAAAGAAATGCTAATCGTAGTAACATGAAACATGAACAGGGAATTTGCGAATAGCAAGAATAATGAACAAACAGGGAATATAAGAATTAATCAAAAGGAAAGAGGCAGAAAGGTAGGGTAGGAATTACAAATGTACGGATTAACAAGTAACGGAGAGATTGTAAATCTACATGTAACGAAAACAAGATCTGGAATTGAATATGTGCAAGAAACTAACAACAGGGAATTAATAATTGCTAATAAAATGAGCAAGAACTAGAATAATGTAACTGCAGAAATGGAAATAACAGAGAACCATGATATCAAAGGAAATGATACCAGGCTTACAACTGAAATAAAAGAAAGATATTAAATTGTATTCAGATTTCTCCACACTGATTACATGGCTTGTACCTGTATATATACAACTTCATGTCCGCATACAAAACTGACATAACCAAACCTAAACTAACTCAACTAGACCATCGTAATTTGCATCCAAGCCCTTGCCTTATTCAACAATGCAAACTGAACAAGTGTATAGCAACACATGCACAAACGTTGCCTGTATCAGGTACGCACGTGCACAGTTTGCGCACATTGACACACTCATATAACTTCACCCTCAGGCCATGGCTGCTACAACCACTTAACCTGACACACCTCTAACTGTAGTGAAATTTTATTTTATTTAATTTGGACGGAAACGGTTATTTGTTCAGGATCTAGTATTGCCCATTTAGATACCAATGACACTTAAAAAGAATTATGCAGTCTCATAGAAAAATAACAGAAATAGAAGACAGAAGATTTAACGTGGTTCGGATATGAATATCCTACGTCCACGGAGACCCAACAACTTTTTATTTCACTAAAGAAAAGAGTACAAAAGAGAGAGGAAAGAATAATGGTGGATGCTACACTTGCTTGTTTATATGAAGATAAAGTTCCTTCATTTATATAGACTTGATAATGAAGGGTTGCTTGGAGATTAATCAAATTAATTTCCTGATTATGCAGATATCTTTCCAATTTGCGTGATTTGATTTTAGTATAAATAGATGGCGTAATTTTTGTTTTCATATCTTTCCTTTATTCTCCATGCCTAATAATTTATTTCTTCATATAGCAGACTAATTAATTGATTTACTAATTAATTAGTTTCCTCAAAATATCCTTCCATATATCAGCTAAATTAATTGATTTGATTGAATCAATTAATTAATTTCTTTCCCTTTTAATGAATATTTGAATCATCCAAATTCAACACTCCACCTTGATTCAAATATAACAATCTCTCTTCATCACCTTATCATCAAATAATCAACATATAAGTTGTTGGGTCTAGCGCCCCATGGCGCTCAAGTAACAGGTATCAAACTGATCAAGTTTGAGCAATGCTCAAACTTGTCCTTAGGAAGTGACTTTGTCATCATATCTGAAGGATTATCCAAAGTACTCACCTTCAACAATTTGATCTTTCTTCGTTCTTCCTCAAGCATAAGAAAGAAACCTCTAACATCAATGTGCTTCGTCCGTGAACTATAAGCTTGATTTTCTACAAGATGAATCGCACTCTGACTGTCTGAAAATAGCTCTACTGTCCGCTGCACCATTGAAAGATCATCCAACAACTGAAGTAAGTACAATCCTTCCTTTGTTGCTTCCACAATCGATATCAACTCTGCTTCGGTAGTCGATAAATCTACGATAGATTGCAGCTTTGATCTCCATGAAATCGAGCCTATGCCAAGTGTAAAAACATAGCCCGACACTGACTTCCTAGCATCTTTATCCCCAGCGTAATCAGAATCACAATATCCTCTAAGAAAGATGTCACCATCCACTCCACCATATAACAAGCCCATCGAAGAAGTGCCTCGAAGATATCTAAGAATCCACTTCACAGCTTGCCAATGCTCTTTGCCTGGGTTAGACATATATCGACTCACAACACCTGCTGCATGGGTCAAATCTGGTCTTGTGCACACCATCGCATACATAAGACTACCAACAGCACTAGAATAATGTATATCAGCCATATACCTCTTGTCTTCTTCCGATGAGGGAGATAAGTCTTTTGACAACTTAAAATGAGATCCTAATGGAGTGCCAACCGGTTTAGCTTTCTCCATTCCAAATCGAGCGAGGACTTACTCGATGTACTGCGCTTGAGTGAGCCTTAACTCTCTCCGCTTTCTATCCCTGCTTATCTTCATACCCAATATTCTTTGTGCTTTTCCCAAATCCTTCATATCAAACTCTCTATCAAGCTCCGCTTTCAACTCCTTAATTATAACCATACTCCGAGATGCAATCAGCATATCATCAACATATAACAACAAATAAATCATATCACCACCACATCTCTTGAAATAAACACACTGGTCTTTGAAACTTCTGGAGTATCCCTGTGAAAGCATAAACTTATCAAACCTCTTGTACCATAGTCTAGGAGACTGCTTCAGTCCATATAGAGATTTGTTGAGTTTGCAAACATAGTCTGGCCTGCTACTGTCAATGAACCCTTCCGGCTGCTTTAAATAAATCTCCTCATCCAGATCACCATGCAAGAATGCAGTTTTGACATCTAGTTGCTCTAATTCCATATCATAATGAGCAACCAATGCCAAAAGAATACGAATAGAAGTATGCCTAACCACTGGAGCAAAGATATCATGATACTCTACCCCTTTCTTCTGAACATACCCCTTTGCGACTAACCTTGCCTTGTATCTGAGATTACCATTTTCGCCGTCTTTCACTCTATAGATCCACTTGCATCCAATAGCTCTCTTGTCGGTGGAAGAAGCACCAAATCCCAAGTATGATTTCTCTGCAATGATTCAATCTCCTCCTCTATAGCAACTAACCAACTGGAACCGTTAACTGATGCGATAGCTTCTCTATAATCACAGGGCTCATCATGGACAACATTCAAAGCATATGTTGCCATATCATCGAAGTTAATATCTTCGATGCTCAATCCAACAAACTCATCAAGCCACTTAGGCTTTCTTCTTTGTCTGACAGACCTAGGTTCCGAACGAGCTTCACCTTGAGTTTGATCCTCTGTACCAACATCGATATTATCCTCATCAACCACGGTGTCATCGGAAACACCATTTGAACGTTTATGGAAAGAATCAACAGATGACTTGCTTTGTGTTTGGTATTCTTCACATGTCCTCTCATTGTCATCCGATGAGGAAGGCTCCACCTTCAACATAGCCTTCTCATCAAAAGTCACATGTCTGCTCATAACGATCTTCTTGCTAATAGGACACCACAACCTATATCCTTTCACTCCTCTCATGTAACCTAGAAAAATACACTTGCGAGCTCTAGGTTCCAGCTTCCCTTTGCTCTCATGCACATAAGCTGGGCAACCAAACACTCTGAGAAATGAATAGCTGACAGGCTCTCCTTTCCATACTTCTTCAGGGATCTTCATATCTATGGCAGTGGAAGGTGTGCGATTGATGAGAAAAGCCGTCATAGATAAAGCTTCAGCCCAAAATCCCTTCTTCAATTTAGCAGTCAGTCTGAGGCATCTTGTTCTCTCCAATAATGTCCGATTCATCATTTCTGCAACTCCATTAGACTGGGGGTCGCCTGGTGTGGTGTAATGCCTCTTAATGCCTTCAGACTCACAATAATCGATGAATTCCTGTGATACAAATTCACCGCCATTATCTGAACGGAGAACTTTCAATTTCTTCCCTGATTGCTTCTCAACCATAGATTTCCACTTCCGAAACTTGGCAAAGGTTTCACTCTTTGACTGAAGAAAGTATACCCATACTTTACGAGAGAAATCATCTATAAATGAAACAAAATATCTGGCTCCACTTAAAGACGGACAAGGTGAGGGACCCCAGACATCTGTATGAACATACTCCAAGACAGCTTTTGCTTTATGCTCTCCTGTACCAAAAGAAATCTTCGTCTGCTTTCCAAGAACACACCCTTCACAAAAACCAAGTTTTGAATGATGGACTCCATCAATCAATCCTCGTTTTCTCAACTCATCCATGCTGCGCTCACCGATATGACCCATCCGTAAGTGCCATAATCTGAAAGAATCTGAATCAACAGATGTAACAGAAGCTGATTCACCAATTACTGTAGTGCCCTTTAATAGATAAAGATTTCCTGCCCTCACACCTCTCATAACAATCATGGAACCCTTCGATATCTTCATTTTCTCTCCTTCCACTACAATCTTCAAGCCAAGTCTACTTAACGCCCCAACAGAAATCAAGCTCCTCCTCAAATCAGGTACATGTCTAACATCGGTGATCGTACGAATAACACTATCAAACATCCTAATCATCACGCTACCAACACCCACCATACGGCAAGAAACATCATTACCCATCAGACTTCTCCTCCATCAATTTCACGGTAAGCGGAAAAGCAGTTCCTATCAGGTGTCATATGATAGGATGCGCCAGAATCAATCAGCCATAAGTTGCTCTTCCCAGAAGAGCAAGAAGCTGTAAATACATCGGTGTCACTTTCTGTATCTGATTTCTCTGCTGTAGAAGCTGAGGCTTGCTTTGGATCTTTTCTTCTACCTTCAAGCTTGGGACATTGTGCTATGAAGTGCCCTGGTTTCTTACAATAATGACAAGTCAAATTCTTAGGCCCCCTAGACTGAGACCGTGAATAACTCCGTCCTCCATCTTTCTTCGACCTGCTTTGGCCTCTACCTCTCTGAACAGATAAGCCTTCGGTATCACTATCCAAACTAGTGCTTGCCAATCTACCTCTTAATACTTCATTATGAAGACCGGCCTTTACATCAGACAGGCTAATTTTACTACGACCATAAATCATGGAATTAACAAAAGCAGTATACTCCTTAGGCAAGGAACATAAGAGGATCATAGCTTGAGCCTCATCGGTAATATCAACTTCCGCTGCCTTCAGGTTCATAATCAAAGTCGTCAAAGCATCTACATGCTCCATGAGATCAGCTCCAGGCTTCATCTTGAACGAATAAAGTTGTTGCTGAAGAATAATCCGATTAGTGAGAGACTTGTCTTGATATGCATCCGATAATGCATCCCATAGTTCTTTCGCCGTCTTCTTTTGAGAGAATTCTCTAAGAACTTCATCTGAACGGCTCAACTGAATTGTTGTAAGAGCTTCATCTTCCATCTCTTCCAAATCAGCTGCATCAATACCTTTCAATTTCTCAGGCACAGAAACAACCTTGTAAGTCTTCTCCTTCTTCAATACAGCCTCCATCTTCATCTTCCAAGTACCAAAATCTCATTTTCCATCAAAACGTGTTACTCCATAATTGACACCAGATCTGCCAACAGACTTACTAGAAGTAGCCATTAATATCCAAACAGGAACAATAACACTAGCTCTGGTACCATACTTTAGTGAAATTTTATTTTATTTTATTTAATTTGAGCGGAAGCGGTTATTTGTTCATAATCTAGTATTGCCCATTTAGATACCAATGACACTTAAAAAGAATTATGCAGTCTCACAGAAAAATAACAGAATAGAAGACAGAAGATTTAACATGGTTCGGATATGAATATCCTACGTCCACGGAGACCCAACAACTTTTTATTTCACTAAAGAAAAGAGTACAAAAGAGAGAGGAAAGAATAATGGTGGATGCTACACTTGCTTGTTTATATGAAGATAAAGTTCCTTCATTTATATAGACTTGATAATGAAGGGTTGCTTGGAGATTAAGCAAATCAATTTCCTGATTACGCAGATATCTTTCCAATTTACGTGATTTGATTTTAGTATAAATAGATGGCGTAATCTTTGTTTTCGTATCTTTCCTTTATTCTCCATGCCTAATAATTTATTTCTTCATATAGCAGACTAATTAATTGATTTACTAATTAATTAGTTTCCTTAAAATATCCTTCCATATATCAACTAAATTAATTGATTTGATTGAATCAATTAATTAATTTCTTTCCCTTTTAATGAATATTTGAATCATCCAAATTCAACACTAACATCAACAGACACCACTTTCGGTGAACTCTAACCAGAGCTTTGATGATCTTGGCCAGAAAATGGTATTTTCTTCGGTTCCTGGAAGGAAACATTAACCTCCTTTTATCTCAACCATAGTATTTAATCCTTGGTTTCTACATCCCCCTTCCCTTGAAAATGACATTGTCCTCAAGATCGAGTGGTAGCAAAGGAGGTGGCCATGGTGATTTATATGATTTGTATGGATTCTCATCAAAAATGACAGTTTCAAATGCAAAGAATGTTCCCTTGTCTTCCTCAATATAAATTGTGTTAGCAGTCTCGATGAGCAAAGACAGTTCACTTAAACCTGTAACGGAATCACTTGATTTCATCATAGTTATATCATCAGTCTTAAGAATGGGCCTTGATGGTTGAATGTACACATCATGTGAATTATATGTATGCAAATCCTTAGCTACTTCATTGCATGTATCATGTTCAGTCTCAAAACTGGGCTTACCGCTCACATCATCAAATTCAATAGCTGAAGAAATAGGAACTCTTGGCTCTGAACGATGAACTGTTGGCATAGGAACTGGATTGACAGTGATATATAGGTTAGATAGGAGATGTTCTAATTGATGGTCAGCTGTAGTCTCGTCATCTTTGGATTTACCATCACCCTCTTATTTTCAGTCAAGTTTTCTAAGTCCACAGCCCCACCAAGTATGTAAACCTGGTTTTTATGTTGATACCCCATATGCATTTTTTCATTACAGCTGCAACTTAGTTCATCTCTTCTATTTTCCATCCCCTCAGGTTTGAATCTGACCATAATTTCTTTCTATACTTGCCATAACTTATGATTTGGCACATTCTTTTTTTACCCATCATACCACTTCAGTGCCTCTTTCTTGAGGGAGAGAGAAGTCTATCCAATATTTCTCTTCTATATTGTAAAATCTAAAGTACTATTCCACTTGCTTCAACCAGTCAGCCACTTCTTCTTTACTAGAAAAACTAGGGAAGTTTAACTTGTAAGAGGACATTGGGCTAGGGTAATTTGTACTGGGGTAGTTTGGAGTTTGATAATTTCGGTTAAGGCAGTTTTGATAAGGATTTTTAGGTACTGGTGGGGTTCCTTGAGGGTATAAAGGAAGATTCATGAAGCCTAGAGCATTTCTTGACAGTGCAGGTTCGTTCTTGATGAAAAATTGGAGATCCTTGAGCCTGGTTGAGGAATTATAGGCATAGGTGGTTGTGGAAGAGGATGGAGGCGCTGGTTCTTGATTTGCTGAACTTCTTGAACTTAAGTGGTGGATAGAATGTGTATACCTTTGAATTTTGCATTTAACCGCTTCAAATTCATATGAGATTGCTCAACTTTGGGTAGTAAGTTCCAAGTTCCTCAAAGTTCTGGTATTGTCGTCTTACCTCTGCCGTAATTGTTCTTGATCTTGAATTTATGGTGGGGTTTGATTTTGGAAAGAGGTGGCGGTGAAGTTAAGACCTAACTGATTGTCGGAAGTTGTCCTAATTAGTGGCTCTGATACCAATACGTAAGAACGTGGTGGGTCCGATCTTGGTTTCATGGTGGAGTGTTGCATTTCTGGTGATGTGGTGGGTTGTTTTGATGAAATATAGTGACGATAAGTTGGCAGTGCAATGTATAGTTCAATGTACAGGCAAGATTAATGAAGCAAGTATTGACAGAAATGAATTGTGAAGATGCAAGAAATTGTAGAACCGAAGATCACTTATGAATTTTTGTGGAGAAGAAATGTTAATGGCAGTAACATGAAACATGAACAAGGAATTTGCAAATAGCAAGAATAACCGAAAAAATAGGAAATATAAGAATTAATCAAAAGTAAAGTGACAGAAAGATAGGACAGGAATTGCAAATGTACGAATTAACAAGTCATGGAAAGATTGTAAATCTACAGATAATGAAAACAAGATCTGGAATTGAATAATTGCAAGAACATAACAACAGCGAATTAATAATTGCTAATAAAATGAGCAAGAACTAGAATTATGTAACTACAACAATGAAAATAACAGAGAATTATGATATCAAAAAAGAACAGGAATTGAAATGAAATTGAATTAAGATCTAAACTAACAATTGGTAAAACTAAGAACTAGATTAAAAGAAAGGAAATGATACAAGGCTTACAACTGAAATAAAGGAAAGATGAATTAAATTGTATTCAGATTTCTTCACACTGATTACATTGCTTGTACCTGTACATATACAACTTCATGCCCACATACAAACCTGACTTAACCAAACTAAAACTAATTCAACTAGACCAGTAATTTGCATACAAGCCCTTACCTTATTCAACATTGCAAACTGAACAAGTGTACAGCAACACATGCACAAACTTTGCTTATATCAGATGTGCATGTGCACAGTTTGCACACACTGATACACTCAAGTAACTTCACCCTCAGGCCATGGCTATTGCAACCACTCAACCTGACATGCCTCTAACATCAACAGACACCACCTCCAGTGAACTCTAACCTGAGCTTCGATGATCTTGGCCAGAAATGGTATTTCCTTCAGTTCCTGGAAGGAAACGACATTCTCCTTTTATCTCAACCATGACATTCAATCCTTGGTTGTTACAATTCACAACAATTCCAGTATGAGAAATATATATATATATATATATATATATATATATATATATATATATTGATGAAGAGGGATTTCAGCTTGTTCGAAATCATCGTAATAAGCATCTGAATCAATGATCAACAACCCAGGACACTCAGCCAATTGGAATTGGCTCGAATCAAGTTAATCAGAACCACCGAAATGTGTCCCAGACTAGACAAGCAGCAGGAAAAGGAAATTCTCCAGAAAACAAGAAATGCATCAAGAATCAGCATGAATTCAGATTCACAATTTAAACTAAGCTGAATAGAGCCTCTTCTTGAACTGAGTTAATCAAGAAAGGAGGATTAAACTAAGATTTTGATCTCAAGTTTGTTGCTCCACCATTCCTGATCAATGAGAAAAGAATTATTGTTGTGGATGAAGAGGCTAGCAAGAGAACGGAAAGCAAATGGAGCTACTCGGTTGATGCTTATGTCTTTGGCAATAGACCCTCATATCATCACTTCAAGGCTTTTATTGTAAGAACTTGGAACCCAACTAGTAAATTTGACATTTATACTCAAAATTATGGTTTTTTCATCATTAGATTTTCAAATGCATCGAATTGTGAGAAAACAACCAACGATGGTCCTTACTTCATAAATGGCAATCTTATTATTTTAAAAAGATGGAGCAAGAAACTCAAGCTTGATAGAGACTTGCTTACATCTATGTCAATATGGATTAGACTGAGCTTAATCTTAGATTGTGGGATAAGGATTTTTTTTAGTGCTAAAGCTAGTGTAGTTGGAAATCCATTGAAGTTGGATGAATTAACTGCAAATGAGACCAGATTATTATATGCAAGAATTCTGGGAGAAGTCGAGGTAGATGTTGACTTGTCAAATGAGGCATATATATCTATGCATGATGGAGGAAATTTAGTGCAAATCATAGAGTATTAATGGGTTCCTCATTGGTGCAAAGCATGTTTATGTTTTGGTCATTCTATAGAAAACCGTGTTACCATAAAGGCCTGAAAAGAAAAGAGTTCAATGCAAGAAAAATCAGTTAAAGACAAAGATAACATGGAAGTTAATAAAAAAATGCAAATTCTGAAAGGGTTCATTTTGAATATAATAATGATGCAGTTAAAGACAGAGATAGCATGGAATTTAATAAAAAAATGCAAATTCTGAAAGGGTTCATTTTGAATATAATAATGATGCAGCCCCTCAACCATCAAATAAGTTACCAAATATGGGCAAGAATAATGAAAATAGTGCTTCTGATCAAGAAAACATTCAGGAAGTTGAAGCTTCTGAAATCATTAAAGAACAAAGTATGGGTGGGAATGTTCATTTAATTCCCATTCCAAACTCTAAAGCATATAAAGAAACCATCATAAATTTACCTGAATCACAAGCTAAAGAGAAGGAGGCAGTTTTACAAGAAACAAAGTACTTCCCCACTGAATCAGATGGTATGAATCTATATAGGCGCTCTATCACTAATAAAATGGGTCCAAACATAGCCAATTCTGGAATAACCATTTTGCAAGCCATCCAACCCCTCAACCCAGGAAATCAGTCTCACAACAAGCTATACAAAAGATTGTTAGTCTAGTTGCAAACACTTCTTCACCCACAAGCAAAATCGAAAAGGAAAAAATGTAAAATGAAGAATATACATGATATAATTGCAGCTGATGGTATAGAAGATGCAGATGATAGTGATTATAAAAGAAAGTACATCATCAAAAATCCCAAATGGGATGATCAACTAAAAGCATAAAGCAAAAAATCATACAAGAAAAATGGAAAGAAACTGGTGGTGTTGGATTGTGAGAACAGATACACTGTAGTTGCTGCCTACTTCGATTCAGTGCTTATAGCAGTTGCCTATAGCTAGAAGATGCTTTGGTAGCCTTCTCGACTGAAAGATCTGCAACAGAAATTGAATTTCTAATAAAGTGCTTCACTGTAGTTGCTGCCTACTTCGATTCAGTGCTTATAGCAGCTGCCTATAGCTAGAAGAAGCTTTGGTAGCCTTCTCGACTGAAGGATCTGCAGCACAAATTGAATTTCTAACCGAATCGCCTCAAATCGCCACTGCCCTAATTCTATTTAGAGTTTTGTTTTGTTTGCTGAAAGTTTGTACTATGAAAATAGTTTGCTGCTAGGGTTCGATAATGTATTATAGAGTAGTGTACTTTTGTTTTTTTCCCTGACTCGTTTATTTCGGGGCGTAGGCCTTGGGCCATTGTTTTTTGTCATTTTCAAGGAAAAAAAAGAAACCAACCATATCAATAATGGTGTGTACATTCGGCTAGCAAATCACATGCAACCTGTCTTGTTCGCTTCAGCTCACTTCACTAACCACTCAACTTAGTCATGCTAACCGGTTATTAAAACACATTCTTTGACAGTATTTAATATGGAAAACTCTTCACTTTTGTTTGAGTTTATATGGAAAACTCATTGCTAAAAAAAGAAAGAGCACCATTCGTTTTACTATGACTCTCCAATGGCCACAAATGGCTAGTTTTCACTAGTTTTATTGTCTCACCAACGTATAAATGAATCCAAAATCCACCATTACACCATAAATTTTGTATTGTTTCTTCTAAAGATACATTCTATATAAATAATAGTAGTAATCTTAGAAAAACTTATTGGTGAAGAACTAAATAAAACAAATTGATTTCTACTCGACCAATATACCTATCATGCCCTCCTTCCGAATGCCAAGATACTCAACATTCTCATAAACATCAAATCATCCATACGGCTACATATTTTCTTAGCTACGTTGTCAAAATATTTATCCTCTTTGGTAATATCAAAATACCGCTGCGTAGAACTACCTCCACATCGTTATGATTATAACGCAACTCAAGTTTACCTTTCCATCGTGCCTTAACAAAGTCAAAATTAAACTCACTATCAAAAACATAGTTCATTCACCAACTGGTGAATGAAAACGATTGTCAATGAGAACTTCATCTTAGCGCTCAAGAACTAGAAATTCGAGGTAGGGAAGTTATGCAATATTTGAGCAGACAATGTTGTTGTAATATATAATTTCATGAATTCGAATATTGTAGAAAATGTAGTTCAAGATGAAGTAGATAATGAAGATGGTGAAGATGACGGTGAGGACGAACACGAAGAATGCCAAGAAACACAATTACTAACTTGTCACGAAATCTAAAGTTCTCGCACAAAAAGGTCAAAAAGGAAATTCTTAGAAGGTTTGCTTAGCCGAAAGAGTAGTAAGAAGACCATTGTCATTGATGATATTTTCAAACATGACGACATTAAAGACACTAACAAAGGAAAGACTATTAGAAAGAAGTAATAAGATAGACTTACTTTAGGAAAGTATTTGTCTCTTGCAAAAGCTTGAGTTTGAATTTCAACAGGTAATACAACACAACAAGTACAAAGACGAAGAACGCCAATTTTCGACAAAATTTTTTTGATTGTTTTAAGACCTTAGAACCATGTGAAGGAGTTAAGTTTCGTGTGAAAAGGAATTTGAATCTTAAAATATGCATGTCAAATAAGGTTGACAAGTATACTGTAACAACCCTAAATTCTATTAACATTATTTAGGACATTTAATTAGTTAAATTAAATGAAATAATGTAAATGATTAAGAGAATTGAGGTTTGAATAATAGAAGGGTAGCCATGCCTAATTAAACAATGAACTAAAGCGAATTAAAATGAAATAGGAAAGGCTAATAGATAAGGGCAAAATAGGAATAAGTTATATACATATACCATAAACCTTCATGCCACTTTCATTTTACACGTTCATAAACAAAACAAAATTTAAGAAGAGGTCGGCCACCATTAGAAGAAGTAAGAAGAAGAAAAGCTAAAATCAAGATGAAGGAAGCTTAATCAATCTAATTCAAGAAGCAAATCTCAAACTCCTTAATCACAAGCTAAAGGTGAATAATATGTTACGTCTCATTTTATTATTTTCAATTTTAGATGACATCCGAATTTTTTTGCAAATGATTTGCCATGTTTTGATTGTTTAAAAGGATATTTATGCTTGTTAATGATTTGTGCTATTTCATATATATTTTGTGTTAAGGTTTAACTTGAAAAACCTATTAAATGATATTCAAATACCTTGATTTTGGTATATGATCAAAAATATTATTTTTGGGTTGGGTTCAAGTTTCATAATTTTATAAATTAATATGGATTTATTATGAATTTTCTAGTAAAAAAATGGTTAATTGGGTTTAAAATTAATTACGGCTATTATATGTTAGCTTTGGGTCAGAAATTTTAATATGTCAGAAAATATATTAAAAGTAATTTATGAGAATTTTTGTAGAATTTTCCTAAGTGATTTAATAAGTACATAAAATTATTTAAGATATGAGACTTAAATGTTTTATATGTTTACAAAACGAGAGGGGGCAATTTGTAAATATTTTTAATTATTAATCTTTGAAATTCAGCAGCACTTTTAGAAAAGATTTAATAAAAGAAATTGGCAGCCAATTATATGATGACAATTAAGTAGGTTAGTTGAAAAGAAATTACTTTATAAAGTTAAAAATCAGTTTTACAAGGTTTTTACTGTTTTTCCACTTTCGACGGCACCTTTCGACTACATATTTCCACCTTCAACCAGTTTGAAACCAATACACATGGTATAAAGACATGGTATGTAGTGGATTCGAGATAGGCAACAGGTATAGAGTCGAAACAGGGCTTTCGAAGAGGCTGAGACCTTGTTTTGCTTTTAAAAGGAAATGACGCTTGCTTTGCTTCCAAAAAGAATGCTTTCGAATGAGATAACTTTCGACTTGGCCAATTGCTTTAAGAAAGGTTTCGAAAGAGGTTGTTGCCATTGTTTTAAGAAAATGCTTTCGAAACCCCTACTGCCGCATTTTACCTTTCGAACCAATGCCTTCGAAAGGGTTCTTTCGCTTTAAACTCTGAGCCGCTTCTTCAATGCTTTCGAAGGGAATCGTTTCGACACCATCCACTTCTTTTACTTAGGAAATTGCTTTCGAAAGAGTTGCTTTCAACTTAGTTCTTTTAAGGCCCTTTTGAGATTTTGAAAGTTAAATTCAACGGTTTCGAAAGGAATGGTTTTTAATGGTTTTGAAACTATGTTCCGTCTAATTTTATTTGAACCCAATGCTTTCGAAAGGTTTGATTTATGTAAAGGACTTAATACTTTCGAAAGATATATGATAAAGGTTTCGAAGGGGTGGTTCCCCAAAGTTTTCGAAAGGTTTACCTTTGTGTTTAAATGGAGGGTTTCCAATGTTTTCAAAAGGCATGTTTAAAGTGTTTTGAAAAGAGGACATCCAAGGTTTTATAAAGCTTTCGAATGGATACTTTCAATGTTTTCGAAATGTTATTGTAAATGGTTTCGAAAGGTATGTTTTTTTCCATTAGGCCTAAAGTTATAAAGTAAAGTAGTTTATTCGTATCGAAAGGGGTACTTTCAATGGTTTCGAAATGGCTACTTTTAATGGTTTCGAAATAGATTGTTTAAAGTTTTTAAACAAAGGTTTTGAATGATTTCATCCATAATATTTTGTGTAAAGTATAGATAACATGGCAAAGTGATTTGATTAAAGCATAGAGTATATTTCCCTTGTTTAAGTATGATTTAAAGGGCTAAATAAATTTGAAAGAAATGTTTTCAAGGAAAATTTGATGGGGTAGTTGTTCCTAAGTAAATGACCCAGATATTAGAATACCAAATGGGATTGGTATGGGGTCACGCCTTATATTTTAGCTGGTAGCCCCTAGCTAATATAAGTCCAAAATTCCAATGTGTATGGCTTTGTCACAGGTAAGAGTAAAATGATCTTACACATAGAAAATCATATACAGAGTAAAGATAGGTTATTCGTGAACCCGCAAAACCATTAGGATCAGTTGACCCTGGGAGAAGTAAGTTAGGAACAGACCGTCTAGAAGAGTGTTTAACTGAAGTTAGATATTTGTTTATTTTGTCTGGTGGCCCAAGTCAGCCAAAGGTTAGTAGTTAGCCAAACAAAACTATAATGTTCGGACAGATAGTCTATTGATTACCTGATTTGTATGCATACATGATATTGTTATTATTGCTTTAACCAGTTTGGTTGCATGATTTAGATTTGCAAAATATATGCTTTAAAAAGGGATATTAGTGAGGGGAAACTCGTTCCACTAAGCGGCGAGATCTCACGTAATATCAGTAAACTGAGATGTATAGTATTATTCACACTAGGCTTTATGTCTGGCTCGAAGTTTATGTTTTCCCCTTAAACTCTCGGGCGCTCAAAATTTGATTTGAGTAGGTTAAGAGTTGAGGATTTACTGGTTATAGTAAGTGGACAAATAAAGCCTCTAAAGACGTGCAGGAGGCACGAATAGCTATTTAGGATTTGTTATTTTTATTTCTATTTCCGTTGTGATGTATTAAGACAGTTTATGTCTATTTAGTACTCTGATCATCATATGTCGCTCTTGGAGTATTTTGTAATAATTATATTTGATCAAAACTTTGGATACGTTTTGCGAATATGTAATGGAATACGAAACATGTTTTGAAATGTAATCAATAAAGTATGTTATTTTTGGAATCTATGATTTTGTTTCATATTCATGTGCTTCTGATATTATGGATACCATTAACATTACCGTATTTTATCACCGAAAGTTAATACTATAGATGACTTCAGCATCTGTAGCGCTTAGCTTCGGGCCTTCAGCATCGTTAAATGTATGCCATTAAAAGGTTATAATATCTTTTAGTTACCATATTATAATTTAACACGTTATGTGAAAAATGAAGAAATTAATTTATGTTCTATTATGAAAATTAGGAAGTTTTATATCATAGTGTTAGCTATTGGTATTTGCAAATGTTGTAAAAATATGTTCGACATAAAAGTAATCTCAAAGGAAGTATAGCTGTAGGATATCTTTCAAAAGAACATGTCATTTTGCGTTATGTACTTAACTAGTATGGAAACTCAACAAAATCAGTGTGGTCATAATTGTGATATAAGTTTGTCATGTGCTGGTGTTAGGGGGTTGCCAATATTTTCTAATCTTAGTCATTATTTGGGGCATGAAGATTGATCTTGAAATGGATATTTGGGAACAATGTCAAACCTATATTTTATTCAATTGCAATGAAGTGTTTCCTTATTTAGAGTAATACTATTGTGTTTGTATTAAGTAATCTTTAAACTTTGATGATATGGTTTAGAATAATAATAATCAACTATTATTTCTATAGTAAAAGATTTGCAGAGCTAAAGGATTGAAGCGATGGAAAACTATTCGAGAAGTAGAGGTTATGAGAAATAAAGTGTAACCTACTTGGTTTAGAAAACATGTAAGTTAATTCAATGAAGGCATATGGATAATCAATCTTAGTTTCATTTACTATTGATATGCTATTAACAAATATTGATTTAGACAAACAATATTCTTGTGTCAGGCGACTCATCAATATTAAAAGAATTGTTACAGTTAGCAAATGCCTTAGTAGGATGGTTAAGCAATATAAAAATTATGTCGTTAATGGATACGGGTTCAGATTTAACTCAGTGGATGATAGATTAAAAAAAATCAAAATTATGGTATTTTTGTGAATGCAAAACTTCAAGTTATTTAAATGTGAGAGATAACAATCCAACAACTAGTAAAGTTGAATGCTATGGTGTTCTAAAAAATGTTTATGAGCTTGACTATGGATTTCCTAGTGAATGCGATGATAAAGCTAGTAAAGTAATTTTATTTGAGTGTGATAGGGTAAGCAAATTTGGAAAGAAAAAAGATAAATATGGTTTCAACTTGGCTAATTTCAATCGAGTGGCACACTATAATGATAGATTTACACTAGTATCATGTTAACCCGCTTTTGAGCCAAAGTAGATTTCAACTAAACGTAGAAGATCAAAAGCAGGATGAAATAATTCACAAACTTGAAAACACGATCAAAAGAACTAGAGAACTGAACTCTAGAAGTTGGAGTGGAAAATTGGCTAAGGAAACAAGTTGGCCCCGAGTTGTTTGGGTCAACACTAACCTAGTCCTTCCCTTCTTTTTGCTTTTCGAACACCGTACAGCTCCTATGCTACTCCAGTAACTCATGATCATGTGATTTTCTAACGATTTGGACAAGAAATCCCAAGGACTATCGAGAAGAAAAAAAAGAAGCTATCAGAAAGATCACTAGAATCAACTCAAAGTTGGTGGAAAAGGACTTAAAACAACTCAAGAAAGAGATAGAAAATCTAGCGAATGAACCAAGTTAAATTTCGATAAGTTTGGCACCGAGTTATTTGACTTTGTATCAAATTATTCCATTGCCTCGTGGTCTTCTGTTTCACTTGTGTAACTTCGAGCCACCTTCCGGATTTCAATGCAAGTGGGCTTTTATACCTATATGCATGTTTCTCTATAAATACCAACCTACCTGTAATCAAAAATGGATCTTCTCCAATTCTCTAACTTTTGGATCTCGAACTCCTTATTCACTCCTATCCTCTACCTTAAAAGCATCATAGGAAAACCATTGTAAATCTAACACCCACTAGTAGACAAATCTGATAGAATTAGTTGTAATCTAAAGAGAGGGTAACTAATAAAAGAAATTAAAGTAGATGTAGGCCGGAGATTACGCCGAACCACTATAAAAATTATTGTGTGTTCTTGTCTTTCTTCTTTCTTTTGCTTTGATTTTGATTGAACTGGCGCTTTCATCCGATATTTGGGTGTTGATCCATTTTCTAGGTTAACATATCACAAGGTATTCAAGCATTTATGTTCTCGATCCAAAGTGAGAAAGGAGTGTTGTTGTTAAATAAACCAAGAGAAATCTATGATTTAATAGAAGATAGCGAGGGAATTGATATAAATGATTATTATGCCATACCGAACCTTGACGATCCTAATTTAGACAATGAGGGACCATAAATAAGGAACGATGTTCATGGTGTGTATGTCAATATGCTATTACCCTTGCCTATGACAAATGATTCCATGGTTGAAGAGTGTGACACAAATGTGATGAAAATCTGAATGAGAACATAAGTGAAGATGAACTAATATGCTAACCAATTGTATATTCGAGCAAAAAACAAAATTTGTTTTACTTGGTAACAAAATATTGTGATATAAATTTTTACTTGGAGAAGATTTTTTTCATGCAAATAAATTTTGTACCTAGTACTAATCTTGTTAAATAAAATTCATCCGTGAATTTCGCAAATGATTTTTTTTATAGTTTAATTTAGGGTTTAATTTTGAAACTATGATCTTGTACATGCAATCTAACAACTCCATAATTATTAGATACATGATATACATTTCCTCACATGCGTATACTGAATATATGTGGAATTTAATTGTTCCACAAATCAACTACATATGTTAAAAATATATTTAAGTCGATATTTTAATGTATTGCATTTGACTAAGGAAATAAATGCAAATAATATATCTCTAGTCAAGTAACAAAAATAACAATTTAAAGTTAAACCTTTTTGTTTAATAATTATAGCAATCTCTATTTTTTCATAAATGGTTATACATACTTGTTCACTTTTAGGTTCCAGGAAAAGAGAAGGGCGTGGCTTCAATAAAGAAAAATGGGGTAAATTAAGCAAGGAGTGTATTGAGTTTAAGGATAATGGATCATATTGTTGAAAAAGATGCGCAATTGTGAAGACCACTGCTTTTAAAAAAATTTGCAATAACTGCACAATTCTATACACTTTTATATCAATATACTGTAAGTAATAAATTATAATAAGTCACAATAATTATATTCATAAATATTGTGATAAATTCAAAGTAAAATGTGATTAACAATGTTTATGCTATTAAAATTATAGAGTAACTTAAATACATGCTAGATATATTATAATACCTGCATAACATTGCATTCAGTGACAGTAATTATGGAATTTTTACGATGGAAGTTCTAAATCTAGCTAGATAATTTTTATATAGGAAAAAATAATTATTGATTTTTGTATATCTTTATTGTCTTAATATATAGTGTTAGAAAATTTTATTTATAGAAACACTGCTCATTCTACCCGCACTTATTCTAGGGGAGATGGAGTTGCAAAATAAGTAATGTTTCTGTAAAGAAAATTTTCTAAACTTATATGCATGCTCATAATTGTTTCTATATACAATATACTGCAATTTATTGATTAAAACTAAATATTAAGATCGTATAGTAATTTACATACATGTTAGATATACTATATCTTGCATTCAATGACGGTAGCTATGGAAATTTTATTATGGCAATTCTAAATCTTGGTATATTTTTATTATGGTACAAATAAGCACTGTTCTATAAGTTATAATACTTATATTGCATATAATTGCATGGTAAGCTATAAGTTTCAATAACCATGCTCATGAATGCTTCCATATTCAAGTGGTGTATCTATAAGTTACAACATTTATACTCGTCTATATCTACACATTAAGTTAAGATTATATAGTAAAATATATATAATAAAAGGTAGGTTAAATATTGGTATACTTTATTATGGTAGAATGAATAATGTTTCCATAAAACATTTTTCTACATTTTCTTCCTTTAATTTTTTTTTTCTAAAGTTGTACATTTTTTGTTTCTTTAACTGACAGAATAATAAATATTTTTATTTCATGAATTTATGACTTTCAAACTATTTAATATCTTATTATCTTGTTTAGTTAATTTTTTTGGAATATAAGTAAGTAAATGCACTATTTATTTTCTTAAAACAAATTAGCATTCTTTTTTAGTCATACATACATACTGCATATTAAGGTTGTATAGTAACTTATATACATGCTAATTATACTATACCTATGTAATATTATATTCAATGACAGTAATTATGGAACTTTTACCATAGTAATTCTAAATCTGGGTAGAATAGATATTGTTTCTGTGAAGCATATTTTGTAAAAAATAATAATTTCCTTACCGGATTTTCTAATTTTTTGTGCTTTCATAGTGGCCAAATAATAAATAGTAAGAATTATTGGTTTTCTATTTATAACGACTGAATAAGAGGTTTTTAATTAAGACGTGTAATTAAGGAATTGCATTACTTATTTTCTACTTTTAAGGTCCCTATTGAACGACACCAAAAGATATTCCCCATATATCAAATCTTTTTCAATTAGTTTTTGGAATAGAAAATAAGTAATTACAATATTTTTTTAAATAAATAAGCATCATTTTTATTCAGTGTAGAAATTTAGGAATCACACACTTGCTATCAAGTGGTGATTAAGGCATTATTTTAAATCAATTTTTTTTTTAAATTTGGGTATATTTAGTATGTTAGTTTAACCAATTTCTTCGTAAGTTACAAAATTAATGCTCATAAATTCTTGAATATACTGTGATTTATAGATGAATACTACATATCAATGTTATATAGATAACTCATATACATGCTAAATATACTATATCTAAAAAATATTATATTCAATGGCAGTAATTATGAAACTTTTATAATAGTAATTCTTAATCTTGCTATATTTTTAGTATGGCAGAATATATATTGCTTCTGTAAATCATTTTTTGCAAATGATTTTTTTCTTTTCTTGCCGTATTTTCTAATTTTTTGTATAATTTCATGTTGGCCGAATAATAAATGGCCCCTACAGTTGATAGAATAATTGGTTTCCTATTTATAATGACTGAATAAATAGTTTCTTTAATTGGGGCATGTAATTTCTAATTACATTATTTATTTTCTATGTTCAAGGACACTATTGAATGACGCCAAGAGGATATTCCTCATATGCATCAAATGCGACACACATTACTGAAAAGGCAATCTAAAAAGTTAAAAACAACATAGTTGAGTTAAAAAGAAAGTATTGCACTCTAAAAATAGGCTCGCCATCTCATTTCATTGTGGATATGATCCTGTAGATTGTGAACAATAGAGAGCAACGGTGAATTATTGAGGTAATAATCTGAAAAATAAAGTAACTTTCTTTCTTATCGTCTATACACTTTGCAATTTATATAAATCTTAGGAACCTTTATTTATATGCACATTTTTTTAGTTAATCCATAGAAGACAATGACTTGTATTTTTTATTATTCAATGAAGGTTAAGGTTGAAAACAATACTGAAATTCGCATGCTGTTGATAAGAAATATGTGATCAATATATAACAGCACTTTTAAGACTGCGTGGAATGCCATAACGGCCCATCAAAAAAACCACCATCTAATAAGTACATAAGTTGATATAGTAGATAATGTCTTGGGTATAATATATATATATATATATATATATATATATATAATGTAGTTGGAATAGTTACATTAATTACATTTGGTAGCATATTAGAGGGTACAGTCAAAACCGATAAGGAATATTCGCATAATGGATTTTCTATGTAGATCTCTTAGGTCAAGCCAAACTCAATCTCCATGCATATCCTTTTTTATTAATATGGATTAGGTCAAGCCAATTCTTTTTTGTTTAATTAATCTTTTAGTAATTAAATCCTCTTTTATTAGCAAAACTTCTTATATCTATTTACTTATAAGTCTCTACTATTTGTTTGTACTCTTTCAATACTTTAAAAAGTATTTACATACTTATCTCAAATGGTATAATTATATTCACTAATCATTAACAAGATTTCTTACTTTGAATCTTTGCTTTTTCTTTCTTTTTCAAAAGATTTCTTACTTGTTATTTCCTTCAAAATGTCCATTTTAACGATCTAAGTAATTTCTTAAATTCATTCAAAAGGTTTAAGACTAATATTACCTAAACATTGTCACTATAAACCCAAAACCATTTTACTTATACTTATGTTTAAAACATTCTTTTAAAGATCTATTTACGTTCATAAATATAATAAAAAAGGTTAAAGAATATTGTTATTATCACATTGTCACAACTGTTGGGGAAATCTCGGTCTTCCCCGCTTCGTGAAGTTAAGATAGGCACTTTAAGATTAAAAGTAGCAATGGAAGCAAAGAGTTTATAATTCTCCAATATGGAGATTCTTCCACTATACAAAAGAATAGTGGGATTACAATAATATGATTACAAAAGTAACTCACACTTGGTGGCTCACTCAAGCTTGAGGATAAAGACATCTCAAGCTATCACTCTTTTCTCTTAAAGAGGATCTCTCTAAATCTCAAGTTTTTTCTCACTCTAAGAAGTTGCTTCTTCCTTGGATTCTTGGATGACTAGTAATAGGGCTCCTTCTTCTATTTATACTACTCAACCTCCATAATGAATGGTGGAGATTACTTGCATCCGACGGTAGAGATTGATTCTCTAGAATGCTCCACACTCTCTACGGATCTCTACACTCTTCCATTCCCTTCTTTATTCTTCCATACTCTTCCGTAAGGTTTCAGAAGGTTCTACACATCTCTAGAATATTCCAGAAGGTTCCACACTCTTCTACAAGCTTGTAGAGAGTTCTACACTTCTCTAGAGTTCTCCGGAACATTCTAGAAAATTCTAGATTTCTCTAGAAACGTCTAGAATTTTCTAGAAACTCTCCAATTAAGGAGGGATCCCAACAAATCTCCCCCTCCCGACTTAATTGGGGGGTAGTAGTACGCCGGCACCTTGACAGCAGTCTTCAAACTTCTTTGTTGGTACTACCTTGGTCATCATGTTAGACCAGTTCTCATCTGTGTGAACCTTGTCAATATTTATTTGCTTTTCCTTGAGGACTCCTCGGATCCAGTGATCTAGGTCACCATGTAGAAACGCCGTCTTGACATCGAGTTGTTCAATCTCCAAATCTTGCACGGTTGCTAGGCTAAGCACAACTCGGATTGATGACATCTTTACCACAGGAGAGAATATCTCTTCAAAGTCAGTACCTTTCTCTTGTCCAAATCCTTTGACGACTAATCGAGCTTTGTAGCGAGGCTTTGAATAGTTCTCTTCGGTCTTGATTCTATATACCCACTTATTCTTCAAAGCTCTTCTCCCTTTTGGTAGCTCCACTAGTTTATATGTGTTATTCTCATGCAAGGATTGCATTTCTTCTTGCATGGCTATTCTCCACTCTTCTTTATGACAATCACTCTTCTTTATAGCTTTGAGGCTCCCCCTCATCGGTGAGCGTAATGTACTCCTCTGTGTTGTATCGGGTGGATGGTCTTCTGTCCCTTGAGGATCGTCTTGGCTCTGGTGCGATTGGAGTGCTAGATTGAGGTTCTTCCTGAACTGGTTCATCATGAATTTCATGATCTTCAGCTTCACTGCTTTCTTGTGTGTTGTTATCTTCATGTCGAACCAGAGTAGGTTCAATGTTCTTACTGCTTCTCAATCTTGGCATCTCTGAATTCTTGATATCTTTAATTGTTTGGTCTTCGAAGAATACAACGTCTCTACTGCGAATAACCCTCTTGTTAATTGGGTCCCACAACCGGTACCCAAATTCATCCTTAGGTGAACGAAGATAAATACACTCCTTTGTCTTTGCATCAAGCTTAGCTCTCTCATCTTTGGGGATGTGAACAAATGCCTTGCACCCGAACACCTTGAGATGATTATATGAAGCCCTCTTGCCCGTCCAAACTTCCTCAGGAATGGCCCCATCCAAGGAACTGATGGTGTGAGGTTGACAATGTCGGCCACGGCCATTATAGCTTCTCCCCAGAATGATTTGGGTAACTTAGCATGAGAGAGCACACAACGAACTCTTTCTTCAATGGTTCGGTTCATTCTCTCAGCTAGCCCATTCAATTGTGGTGTCTTCGGTGGAGTCTTCTCTAGCCTAATGCCATATTTCTTGCAATAGTCTTCAAAAGGACCTCTATACTCACCTCCGTTATCTGATCGTACACACTTGATCTTCCGTCCAGTCTCACGCTCCACCAAAGCATGAAATTCTTTGAAGGCATCAAGCACTTGATCCTTTGATTTTAACAGGTGCAACCATACTTTCCTTGAATGATCATCAATGAAGGTGACAAAATATAGAGCACCACCAATGGATCTCTCAGACATCGAACATACGTTAGTGTGCACGAGGTCTAGAATGTTCTTTCTTCTTGTGGGCGGAGAAGATCTTTGGAAAGCAACCCTATGTTGTTTTCCAGCTAAACAATGAGCACAAGGATGAAGTGGTTTACCTTTCACATCAGGGAGGAGTTGTTTCTGAGTGAGTATGTGAAGACCTTTCTCACTAATGTGCCCAAGTCGTTTATGCCATGTGTCCATATCATCAGTAGAGATGTTTACTTCTCCTTTGCATAGCTTAGCTCTCATTACATACAATGATCCTACCTTCTTTCCTCGAGCTATTGTCAAACTTCCTTTGTTGAGCTTCCACTTCCCTTCACCAAAGTAATTCATTAGACCGTCATCATCTAGCTTTCCAACGGAGATAAGACTGAGGCGCATGGTCGGGACATGCCTCACATCTTTCAAAACAAGCTTGCACCCGGTGCTTGTCGTCAGAGTGATGTCTCCTATTCCAACAATCTTGCTTCTATCTTGATTTCCCATTTGCACCGTGCCAAAGTCACCTCTTTGGTAGGATGAGAAGAAGTTTTCATGTGGAGTAACATGGAAGGAAGCACCAGAATCAACAATTCAAGAACTTTCATCACAAGCAACGTTTAGAATGTTACTTTCATCAACGAGATATAACAGATCTTCCTTTAACACGATGGCAGTAGTACTCTTTTCTTCTTGCTTCTTTGTTAGGCTTAACATTACCGGCCTTTTGGTCTCTTTTGAAGCTTCGACATTCTATTTTCTTGTGACCCATCCTTCCACAGTAATAGCATGCAATCTTCGAGCGTGACTTGGATCTACCTCGAGATTGATGGGGATTTCGGCTCTTACTACGTCCACGGGTTTCATTCCTACCCTGATTCTCAACAACATTAACTTCGGGATGGATAGACTCATCTCGTTCCATTCTCCTTGCTTCTTCACCAAGAAGGCTGTCACTGATGGTATCCATAGTTAACTTTCCTTCCGGAGCTGAGTTACTTAGCGTGACAACAAGTGTGTCCCAACTTTCCGGTAAGGAACTAAGGAGTAGAAGGGCTTGTAGCTCATCATCAATCTTCATATCAATTTTTGTTAGTTGATTTACGATCCCCTTGAAGTTATTCAAGTGCTCAATCATATTGACCATCATTATACTCCAATTTCACCAACCGTCGAACTAAATTGGCCTTGTTGCGAGGCGTTTTCTTCTGAATCACGGACTCAAGCTTTGTCCATAATTCATAGGCATTGGTATAAGTAGAAACATGCTCGAAGAGAGTTTTGTCGATGTACTTACGGATCATAGCAACAGCCTTACGGTTCAACAGTTCCCACTGAGCATCACTCTTTTCTTCCACCTTATTTTTGTAGATGAAGGGCTCATGCAAATCCTTACAATACAAGTGGTCCTCCATCATTGGCTTCCAATAGGAGTAGTTGTTAGCTGTGAGCTTGAACATGTCTCCATCATGAGCGACAATATCCTCCATCTTGAACTTACACGAGCTTGATTACGGCTACGGATGAACCTGGCTCTGATACCACTGTTGGGGAAATCTCAGTATTCCACGCTTCGTGAAGTTAAGATAGACACTTTAAGATTAAAAGTAGCGATGGAAGCACAAGATTTTATAATTCTCCAATATGGAGATTCTTCCACTATACAAAAGAATAGTAGGATTACAATAATATGATTATAAAAGTAACTCACACTTGGTGGCTCACTCAAGCTTGAGGATAAAGACTTCTCAAGCTATCACTCTTTTCTCTCAAAGAGGATCTCTCTAACTCTCAAGTTTTTTCTCACTCTAAGAAGTGGCTTCTTCCTTGGATTCTTGGATGACTAGTAATAGGGATCCTTCTCCTATTTATACTACTCAACCTCCATAATGAACGGTGGAGATTACTTGCATCCAACGGTAGAGATTGATTCTCTAGAATGCTCCACACTCTCTAGGAATCTCTACAATCTTCCATTCACTTCTTTATTCTTCCATACTCTTCCGTAAGGTTCCAGAAGGTTCCACACATCTCTAGAATATTCCAGAGGGTTCCACACTCTTCCACAAGCTTCTAGAGAGTTCTGCACTTCTCTAGAGTTCTCCGGAACATTCTAGAAAATTCTAGATTTCTCTAGAAACGTCTAGAATTTTCTAGAAACTCTCCAATTAAGGAGGGATCCCAACAACAACAAACCCAAAACCAATCCTGTAACAACCCGTCTTTTTGGACAGTTTAAGTCGACAATAAACCACACAATTCTAACTTAAATTATTCGAAAGATGGATTATTAATGGGATTGTTCAAATGAAATAAGATTCAAAAGAACAAAATACAGAATCTTACAACAGAAGGATAAAGTATAATACACAAAATAAATACATAAATAGTTCATGAAGCTATTTTCAACAAAATCATAATTTACATTTTTTTCAGGTAGAATAGACAATTGCTATAATAGTAGTAGATATGGTCCTCGACTCTGTCTTCGTCTTCAGAAATAAGTGTCTTTGCTAAACTGAAATACTCGGTCTAACCCGAGCGTAAAGTAAAACAAAAACACTCGAGTTAGGACTAACATTCTTATATAAGTAAGTCAACTCAAGTGAAATGTTCATATAACTCAATAAGTAAAATGCTTAGGTTTAAATAAACATCATCTTTCACATTATAAATCGGTTCAGTTCAAATACCGACTTTCATGTTTGTTTCCAATCGATTCATTATTAAATTCAACTTCAGATTTCAATTTTTCACTTAAAGCTATTAAGTTAAAATCAAACAACAAGTTTAAATCTAAAAGCCAATAAAAAATTTCATTAAATCAATTAAATATCAATTTCATAATTTCAAGTTCAAACATAAATTTAAACTTACAATATTCCAATTTTATTTCTAAATCGATTTATTTAAACTCAAAGTGGTTTTATGTCGGGTATATATCATTTCAATGCAAAGCGATTTTGCTAACTATCAAGGAACTTGGAGTGTGGGAACAATAATAACATAGCATGTCAATGACCAACATGCATGCATAATTAACAATTTAATATATACACATGCATTAATAACATATCACATGTGTCACATATCATAAACAACATAAGTGAATATTTCAAATTCTAACATGTCAGACACTAACATAATATATAAATATATAACATGAAATATATGCAAGGAACCTGTTAGGTGATTCACAATAAAATAACATAGCATATCATTTTTCCCAAACATAACACATTATTTCCACATGGTATAAGTGACATATTATTAACATAGCATGTGCAATATATGATTTTATTAACCTAACACTTTTTTTCCAACATAGCATATGTAACATATTTCAACATGGCATATATTAAAAAAATTCTAACATGACACATTTTCTAACATATCATATGTGACATATTTAACATACATATGTGACAATTAATCAAATCAACATAACATACTATTTGTGACATATAAAACATCGTGGGCATATGAATATTATAACACAAATTCAAGGGAACATAACAACATATATCACGTCTTCATATCTAAAGCAAACATTTCTCATAACATTTCGATCAATTTTTATTTACCTAACAGTAAAAATGTTAATCGTGGGTGATTGCTCACTTTTCGAGGTTAGAGAGTTTCTGACAACACAAATTGATAGATCCAAGTTGAAATCCAAACACGACAAGCTAATCAATCCTATCCAAAGCAACAATCCAAAGCAACAATCCAAAGCAAAGCAAAGAACGGCAACACAAATCGAACAAATTGTTTTTTTTATAAAATAGAGGAGGAGAGAGGAGATGGTCGGAATTGGTGGTGGAGGGCGGCGGCAAGGGGAGAGAGGATGGAAGGGTTTGAAGAGAGGAGGGATAGAGTTTGGAGATTTATGATTTTGGAATTCTATAGATTTGTGGAAGAAGAGTACGCAAAAAGTTTCTCAATTTGAAAAAAATCTATACGTAATTGTTTAATCGGATAGGAAACAGAAGATCAATGGGTGAGAAAATGAAGCGTCCAAAGTCTCTTAGGGTTCCTAGGGTCTCTTGGTTTACTAAAGAGCTCATTAGACCAAACAAACGCAATAAGACTTAGCCAAAAACACAATTATACACTGCAAATTTATGTCAATTTTTTACAACAATTTATATTTTTAGAGCAATAGGAATTCAATTTTGACAAAACAAAAAATGGAGAGGGGATCAGTTAAACTAAATTCTTATTAAATTTTATAATATTAATTATTATTAAATTAAATCTTATTATTATAAAATCTATTTTAAATCTTATTTTGTATATTTTAAATATAATAAAGTTATAAGTAAAATTTTATAGTCTACATTTTAAAACTTAACTTATAATTTTAAAATTTTCAAAACATATAATTTTAAAATCTAAAATTTTCACATATCAAGATATATATTTATATTATATTTTAAAAATCCATATTTATTAAAACCCATATATTTTCCTTTAAAAAAATTCTGGAAATCATTTAAAAATAGACCAACAGTGTCCGTATATAGTTTTTATCTTATGGTCACGTGATACAGATATATATCATTTCAATCCGTAGTAATTTAATATTTACGGATATGTATCATTTCAACTCACAATCCCAAAATTTCAAATTCAATAAAATCACATAGGTTTATCATTTTAAATCATAACGACTTTCCCTAATCTATGAGATCGTCCGGGTATGTATTATTTCAACCCATAGGGATTTCCTCAACTAACAGGGAACTTGCAGTGTGAGAACAATAAAACATCATAACATATCAATTACAAGCATATATAACCATTAACAATTTAAATTAATATATACAATAGGTTATGGTGTCATATGTCAATTAACATCGGTTAATAATTTTAAAAAATAACGTATTATATTTAATAATAAATTACTGATCAATTTAAATTCAACAACATATTTCAATCGTCATTTCATGTGAATGGAATTTACTAAATATAAGAATTTTAATCGTGAGTAATCGCTCACCTTTTGAGGCTAGAGAAACAACGAGAACGAAGAAGGTGACACTGATACGCACGCGGAACAACAACAAGCCAAAGAGCTGTTGTGACAAATTCCGAACAACAAACACAAGGCAAATAACTAGACAGCGACAAGGTAAATAACTTGAATTCGAATTCGATGAAAACAATATATATATATATATATATATGATGTATATAAATACCTCTTTCTTTCCTTTTACCGAGTATAATGAAACAACATTAGGAACCTTGCTCCATTCTGGTTGTTAGTCATGGTTGAGTGGGTGTTGAATGGTTACATTCTCGAGACATCATCTAAGAGAAGATGATCAGAATCAGTAACTTACTTAACCCAAACAGAAGGAAAATAATATTGTTTCAGGATTTTTGTATGGGCTATACAAGAACAAATATACTAGTGAAAACAATATTTTATAAAGATTGTATAACTTGATACTTGTAGAAGGAAAATATGATTGTATGACTTTCAGGATTGTTCTAAAGGAGAAATGGCTATAGGGAAAAACTGCCATGCTGGAGTTGACAACGCTGTGATCGGGTTTTGGGTGGCTATGAAGGCTGGAGGGGAGGCAGTTGCTATAGACGGAGGTGGAGCTACTGTACGGCTGAAGATGAGGCGGAGAAAATGGCGTTCGGTTGTGGTTTGGGAAGGCGGAGGAGGGTTGTTGAGGGGAGGATGGTTGTGGCATACAAGTTTGGGCTGGACGTGGGTCAGGTCGAGTGGAGAGAGCGAGAATTTGGCGAATGCGGCTGGTCTACGGAAGCATGAGAATCCCATAACTAGGGTCGGTGATGACTGTAATTCCGTAAAGCTAAAATAACAATTCCAGGGATTAGATCCTTTAAACATTCAATAGAGATTCATGGCTACGGAAGCATGGCGATGGAAGAGAGTGGGGAGTGTGAAGGGAAAGAACTAGAAGTGGCAAAGGGGAATTGTGGGTAACAGAAGGAGCAAGGTTAGTAAATATAGGAATGCAAGGGGAGCAGCTCTTAAAAGCAACCGTGTTTTATTATAGTTTCTTTCAAAATCGAGAACAAATCCAAAAGAAAAGTAGGGGAGAAGATGTGCAGTTTCAGGTGAAGGAAGAAGATGATTCAAATAAAAAAAATGAAGAAATTGAGCCGGCTTTTCAAAAATATTGATGCAAACTTAGTTATTATATTTTATATATATTTCACGAGCAGAACAAAATAAAGGAAAATGAACCGTTTGAACGGTCATAGGAAACCAAAAGGTTAAAATTGACGGCTAACCGTTTCGCAGATTTTGCCGCGTACCGGATGTCGAAATGCACAAATGAATATATTGTGGAGGTCAACATGACGAGATGAACATAATGATACACAAATATGAGTGATACGATCAAGCTATCAAAACTCGATATTCGTTGTCGAAATTGCTGCTAAAATGCCGAAAATAATATAAACGGAGCTAGAGCTATCCAAACTTGGCGAAACGAAATATAACGTCTCACTCAGAAAATGATTTAAAATTTTATTATATAAAAACATTCAGATTTCAAAATATTTTACTTTCATCAAATTAACTGATTTTAAATTCTAAATTGAAATAACACACCAGAAAAATCTTTTATATTTACCAATGAAAATCTGCCATTTGCTAAGTTTACATAGACGCATACCAAATACCAAATTTTCATCGATAAATTTTAGTTGTTTAATTTCAAAAAAAAATTATTTAATTACATTATAAAAATCATTAAAATTTTCGAGTTGTTACGCTCTCCCCCACTCAAAGCTTTTCGTCCTCAAAAAGGAATGAGATATGAGAATAGAGTAACAAAAAGGAAAGACAGATTCGAAATACATAGTATCAGATAAAACAGTTAATTTAAAACCATATAAACTTCATTTTTGGACATCTTATTACTTGCATTTTACATTGTATACTATTCAATTACATATTCTCATTGCATTCAAATTTTTCCAAGTTTTATTAATGTTTCTGAGTGTAATTGAGCACTATACAAATTTACCTTTTATTCACAACATTTCTGTTAAGCAAAATATAGTTTGAACATTTTAGTACTTAAATTTTCTCCTGTACAACCTTCAGTTACATGTTCACATTAACATTTTAACTTTTCGAATATTTCAGGTAAGTTATATATGTCTTAGCATGCAATTAAGTATTATACAAATTATTTTTTATCCAAGTTCAATTGTTTAAGTTGTAAAAATTTCATTTCTCATTTTAGACACTCCGATTATTCAAAATTTTGCTTCATTTCAATAATTGAAAATAATCACTTTACTTAGACTTCAGAGTTAAATTTTCGATTTCGCTTTAAACCATTTCGAAATAAATACATACATATACATACATATACATACATATACATACATATATATATATATATTGTACGTCAAATCATACTCAAGAAATTCAAATCAAATCCAATTTCCAAAACAAAAATGTAACAAAGCTACTAAGTGGTCTCCCTACTTTGAGACTCGAAAGTGAATATTGATAATGTTGTAGTCATCACCGAAGTTATTTTCTAACGACAAAAAAGAAGAGTACTGACTTACTTCTTTTAAAATTCTTTGGAAATGATTTCCATTTGAAAATACTTTCGAATAATATATATTCTTAAAACTTTGAAAGCCAAATGAAAAGAACCGAAAAATTAATTCTCAAATCTTTAATTTAAATTCGTTTCATTTGCAAATCATATTTATAAATAATGTTTATAAAATTTCAACTTCTTATAACATACAACAATAGTTAATGGTTTAAGAAATGTTGAAAAAACAATAAACGATAATCTAGTACTATCATTTCTGACAACCAATTCATTTAACTATCTAATTTTAGAAAATTATACTTTATATATAAAATATAATCATAAGATTATTTCATTTACCAATTTCGGAAACAATATTAGCTTACTCTGTTCAAGTATTTTGGAATTCCTATCGATAGCGTTGGCCAGACAAATCGATCGAAACCCAGAATTCAAACTAAACAACTCAAACAACACAATACAAACATTTTATTTCAATTATAAACACTCTCTCTCATAAGATGATTCAAGAATGGGTTTTAGAACAAGGATAGATTCAAATTTAGAGGAACCCTAATTAGAGAGAATTCTAACTAAGAAGATAAGCTCGAAAGGAAGATAAGATAGCTAAATTACAAAAGAGTAAAGATGGATAGACTTACACTAATCGTGGCGACCTTAACCGGGTCAATCGAGATTCCATTTCAGAAACAATGTGTTCAAGGAATCGGACTTCATCCTTCTTGAAATAGCATTTAGAAAATTTGGCTTTCAACTTATGAGTCCTAAGGGTTTGGAGAACGTAGCTCAAGTGAGATTCATCCTTCATTTCTGACTTAGGCAAGACGAGAATATCATCAAAGAAAATGGAGATAAACTTGTTGAGAACATGGCGATCGACAAAAAAAGCAGGAGCATTGGTTAATCCCAAGGGCATGACTAACCATTCATAGAAATCATTTTCTGTCCAGAAAGCTGACTAAGGAATGCTCTCTTCGCTACATGAAGCTGGTGAAAACTAGTAGCAAGATTGAGCTCCAGGAATAAGATCAATGTGGAATTCTATTTCCCGCTTGTGAGGAAGAGAAATGATTTCACCAAAACATCCAAAAATAGTTGGACAACAGGGGTGGAGTCAAGATCACTAGGATGGGAATCGAGCGAAAAGATAAAACTGCCTGTATAATCCTGAGTCAATCGACATTTGATCATAAGAGAATTGCCCTAATCGTCTACCATAAAAATAGCTCGGGCTTTGAAAGAAAAGCATCAAAACCAAGGACATAGACCTCTTTGATGAATCGACATCGGTATAAAGGAGTTTCATTGCTTTACAAATCATATTAAGGTTGGCAGGACCACCGATGGGATTAGTCACAACAATGATGAAGTTGCCAATTGAAGTTGCAAGATGTCTAAAAAATTTATAACAGATCAACAGAAATGAAGCTATGAGATGCTCCAGTATTAAGAAGAACACGAACAGGAAAAGACAAGAATGGATTTTAAAACAAAGGCAAAGTTTCAAAATTCAAAAGAAACCCTAATCAAGGAGAATCCTAACAAAGAATTTCAAGCTTGAACGAAGATGATTCTATAATTAAATTTACTCATTCTAGGGTATTACTACCTTATCTCGAATGAGTTTTTACTCCATATGCTACGTTTTGCCTAAACCAGAGCTCCGATACCAATTATAACGACTTGGCAATTCGAACCATTTAAATCGACAATCATCCACACATGTCGGCTTGAATTTTTCAAAACAACAGATTGTTAATTTATATTTGGCAAAACTTTGCATATACAACAAATAAATTAATCACAGAATCACAGACACAGAGTAATACAACAATTAGCAACGGAAATAGATAAATAGTAGTTCATGAAGCTACTACAGAACATCAGAGTCTAATACAACAGAAATCTAATACATAAAAAACACTGATACAAAAGCAACTGACAATTTTGAGCATAAACTAGAAATAACTGAAAGTTGAATAGATATAAGGCAGATCTTTAAGAAAAACTCCTAACTCTAAAGGTGAGTCTCAAATGCTGTGACACTCAGTCTGACCCGATCATAAAGCAAAACACAAAGCACTCGAGTCATGATTAACATTCTTATGCTAGTAAATCAACTCAAGTGAAATGTCCAAGTGAAATGCAATATAACTTAATGGATGTTTGGGATTCCAATCCTCTTAGGATCCGTTAAACTATCTACATACATAGTACAATATGCTACATAGATAATGTCTATGTAAAGTAAACTATTAAATTAGCGTTAAGGCGTTACCCATATCCCTCTTAACACATTTTTATATAAATGTCAGTCTATACAGTACTGTAAACTCCACCAAACAAGTAGGCTATCAGGGAGCACTCCATAGATACGACACAAACCAAACACATAAAGGGCGTGATAAGGCACGTGATAAGGAACGCGAGGCAATGCCCAGGGTAGGATACTACCGTTTTGTGGATCCAGACTTGTGGTAACGCATAGCAGCTACTACCACCCACCTCGAGACACACTCCCAAAATCAACGGTGCACCTAATCAAATCACAAAGTAATAGAATGGTATCGAAGAAGCATGCTCGATCGTAGGTGCGACCTCACTTGGCCCGGAATGGCTCCTGTTTCACTCACATCAAGATGACTCGAGGGAGTCAGGGATGCATTCATACCTCATACAGACGTTCGCCAAACCATCCTACTTCGTTCTGGATTCTCCACTATGTGCACAGTTGTTAAAATGGTTTTCGGTATTGGCAGAGAGTATGACAATATCCGATCCCGGCCTCTTTAACAACCAAGCACTTATTTCACAACGTGGTCATTTTTATTTCCAACAATTCATACTTCATATCAAAATATCATATTCATTTCAAAATCATATCACTTTCGAAATCATATTCACTTTTGAAATCATACCTCTTTCGAAATCATATTCATTTCCAAAATCATAACCACAAAATAGTTTAAACCATCATATCAAAATATTCACATTTAAATCCATTAAATCTAAATCATAACAGTTCCAACTTAAAATAAATATTGAAATAGTTTATATATATTAAAATAGTTATAAATTAAATAGATTTAAAAAAATAGGTTATAGATTAAAATAGTTTATATGTTAAAAATAGTTTATATCGAAAATAGTTTCAAATTAGATTTTCCCAATTTCACAATCGATTCAAAACAACTTTAGTTCCAAAAAAATTCTATTTAAATCAATCTCGGTTCGACCATTTCAATTAAAAAGGTTAAAGGTTCAATCCAAAATCTCATTAAAACCATTTTTACTTTATATTGGTTTTAAATCCAGGTTTGAACTAACACTTTAAATTCAATAGGTTAAAGTTACATTTACTATAACTCAATTTGATAAATTTCATTTATATTCAAAATTCAACTTTAATTTTATTTAAATTTGAAAATATTCACTTAATCATTTTTTATAACCTTTAAATAAATCTCAAATTACAAAAATCAAAATCAAAATTTAATATCTAACTTCAATTATATTTATTTTTTGAAAATATTCACTTAATCACCTTTTTAATAACCATTTAAGTAAATTCTCAAATTACAAATTTAAATCAAAATTAAATATTCAATTTCAATTTTATTTAAATTTGAAAATATTCAATTAATCACCATTAATCGAAATCAAGTTATCAAGTTATAAAATCATATTTTTAAATCCCAAAATCAATAAGTTCAAATCAATTTTTATTTAAATTCAATTCTTAAACAAATTAAATTACAAGTCCACTTTAACTTATATTTGCAACGTATATTTATTTAAATTACTACAAAAATCTATTTTAAAATATTAATATAAATTGTAAATAAATATTTAAAACATATTGTGTATATATATATATATTAGTTAAATTAAATTCTTATTAAATTTTATTATATTAATTATTATTAAATTAAATTTTATTATTATAAAATCTATTTTAAATCTTGTTTTATATATTTTAAAAATAATAAAGTTATAAGTAAAATTTTATAGTTTACATTTTAAAACTTAATTTATAATTTTAAAATTTCCATAATATATAATTTTAAAATCTAAAATTTTCACATATTAAAATGAATATTTATATTATATTTTAAAAATCCAAATTTATTAAAATCCATGTATTTCCTTTTAAAAATTCTTGAAATTATTTAAAAATAGACCAACGGTGTCCGTATATAGTTTTCTATCATATAGTCATGTGATACGGATATTTATCATTTCAGTCCGCAATAATTTAATATTATGGGCATATATCATTTCAACTCGCAATCCCACAATTTCAAATTCAATAAAATCGCTTGGGTTTATCATTTCAATCCATAACGAGTTTCCCTAATCTATAAGATCGTCAGGTATGTATAATTTCATTCATCATTTCATGTGAATTAAATCTACTAAATATAAGAGTGTTAATCGTGAGTGATCGCTCATCTATCGAGGCTAGAGAAACAACAAGAACGAAGAAGGTAACATGGATACGCATACGGAACAACAACAAGCCAAAGAGCAGCTGCGATAAGTTCCGGACAACAAACACAAGGCAAATAACTGGACAACGACAAGGTATATAACTTAAATTCGAATTTGATGAACACAATATATATATATATATATATATATATATATATATATATATCTTTGTGTGTGTGTGATGTATATATATACACCTCTTTCTTGCCTTTTATAGAGTGATAATGAAACAACATTAGGAACCTTGCTCCGTTCTGGTTGTTAGTCATGGTTGAGTAGTGTTGAATGATTACATTCTCGAGACATCATCTAAAAGAAGATCGAAATCAATAACTTATTGAACCCAAATAGAAGGAAAATAATATTGTTTCAGGATTTTTGTATGGGCTATACAAGAACAAATATACAAGTAAAAATGATATTTTATACAGATTATATGACTTGATACCTGTAGAAGGAAAATAATATCGTATGACTTTCAGGATTGTTCTAAAGAAGGAGAGATGGCTATAGGGAAAAACTGCCGTGCTGGGGTTGACAAATCGGGTTTTGGGTGGCTATCCGGGCTAGAGGGGAGGCGGTTGCTATGGGCGGAGGCTGAGCTACTGTATGGCTGGCGATGAGGCTGAGAAAATGGCGTTCGGTTGTGGTTTGGGAAGGCGGAGGAGGGTTGTCGAGTGGAGGATGGTTGTGCATACGTGTGACGACCCGCCTCCTCGACCCTTAGAAATCAACACTAATACGTCTACAGTATTCACGTGCTGTAAATCTAAGTGCCGGGAAGGCAGATTATCAGGGGTATAAAAGAAAATAAAGATAGAAGATAGCATAATAATAGAATCTCGTATCGCGTTCAACATTTTAATTATACATAAATGATCAGAGTCAAATACAAGTCCAACTGGATAGTTATAACTGGCTATCCGTATATATGTTGGGAAATACATACTACAAGACACAGCGAAAAATGGGTAGATATCTACATAAGGTACTTCAGCTTTATAGCTCCAAAGGTCAGTCATAGGACTGGTGTGAGAACTCAAAGTATGATGTTTTGAAAACAAAAGGTTATCTCATAAGACCACGCCACACATAAACAAGGAACGAGTTTTTACCTTATGATAACCAAAAGTTTTATTATGCAAAATATAAGGATATTATTTTTATTGACATTCTTTGAAAGCATTTTCAAATAAAGTTATTAATCTTAGCCGAAATGGTTACCCATATAGCAATTCGAGGCTATTCATTACACAAACAAAACCGCAGGTTCTTATTAGAGAGAGGATTTCCTTACAAATGACCAGGTGAAGGGACTACCTTCCGATAGGTACACCTCTAGATGGATGTCCCGAGGAACCATCACAAAGCTCCTCTTCCAACACAAGACCGGCCTATCTTTATAACTAGATAGTACCGAATATGTCAACCCTCGGTGGTTAACGACCTTTATCCGAGAGCTCTATTCGCATACATCCACATTAATTTTCACCCCGAACGTCATAGCGGAAAGAAATATATCGAGAAGGGGATGATCATACCTTAATTGGGAATGACCTACTTAGCCTTGCCGCATCTAACCATGTTTCGGTCACATCTTTGAATGTCACATTGCCATTTCCGTTGACTACTAATTGTCTTCCACAAAAATACGACCCTTAAGCTCGTACATCTCAAGTAGGGTGTTAAGCTAAGAGAAGTTTCCTTCTCCGCCACCACTGATGCACGTTTGTAAAAACCAATGTACATAATTTTTAGAAATGCAATGTCAGACAAACGTCCATATAGGTTGTCCAGGAACAGGACAAACCGAAGGCACTCGGCAATTACTAGGCGAGTAGTCCTTGTGGTTTTAAGGTTTTTTCATAACAAAGAGACCACCGCTACAATATAGTGAATCAGGAGTTTATCCCCAATAAATCAACAAGTAGTCCCTCGTTATTATTCGTCTCAATATCTCCGTCTTTAAACATCTTCAATCTTCAAATACGTAAATTGGTTCGAAGTGGTCTTCGGATAGGAGTCACCCAAATCCGACCCCGGTTCCTTCGAAATCCAATCATCGATAAAAATGATGTAATTAGGTGATTGTTTTTGGATTCATTCGTTTCCTTTACCAAAATATCTTCGAGAGATATATATTTTCAAAATATTCTTTTAGTGAATACAGAATCATTTAAACCTCTCTATTGAATATTTCTCAAATCATTTTTAAAGAGTACTTTTTGAGAAAATATGATTATAGAAATCATTCTACTTTTATTCAAAATTAACTTTAATTTTCAACGAGTGTGATGGGCGGAATAACGGTGAGATCATCTTTTAAATTCCACGAACAAGACAATTTCCCTCTTCGGATTTTAATAACGAACATAAGGAGATTATTTCAATAAAATCCATGTTGAGCATCCTGACTTTCCTTTCGATATGTTCCACCTTTCGCCTAAAAGAGAAAACCGAGGCCAAGTAAGTTCAGGGCACTGGTTGCTTCATTCCTAACCTTAGTTAAATACCTTATTTCCACTTTTAGATCTTACAGGTGGGACAAATGTACTAGTCATTTCCGCATACTCATCTTCCTTTTTTAAATCACTTAACTATTTGTTTAACCATTTTTGAAATAATGTTAAACTGGTTCAAATTTCTTTTAAAAAGCTTTATTATTTAATTAAAAACATTTACCAAGGATTTGGAAAAGAATTCTTAAGTTTCAACCTTTATTTCAAAAGTTACTGAAAAGCGTTGCGAAAAGTGTTACAAATAGTGTTAGAAAAAGTGCTTCAAAAGCTATATTCTTCAAAACGACTTTTATCTCATCTAGAAAACAATATTTTTAACTCAAGTCGCTTTTAAACATTTTTAAAGATTTTTAGAATTTATTTCATATTTTTAAAATGATTATTTTATCAATTTCCAACTTTGGTCATTTTAGTGTAAAAACTAGATTTTTCTTGAAAATTGATTTTGCCATATTTCAAAATATGCAAGATGAAATCTTGATTTTATTTTTTTATATGAAAGATATGGATATAAGAATTTGAAAAATTCATATTTTGAAGAATTCTGAACTATGTTCCACTTCGTATGTTTATTTGAACTTTTGACGCGAAAACACGAACTACCGTTACGCGACGCGTCAAATTTTTGGCGTATTTTGATATTCATATACAAACTTTGCCGAGACAAATTTAAACACTTAGTAATCATTTCTAAAGCATTTTCAAATATTTTTCAGGGTATAAATGATTCCATGTCACATTTCGTTTCTTTTGGAAAGTGATTTCCATGTGATTATATGTCGTATAAATCTGTGACTTGTTTCAACATATATTTTCAATATACAACTAGTAAACCTCCAAAACAAAGTTTATAATCATTTTAACATATCCTAACATGTCATATAAACTTGCTAATCAATTTAACTACTTTTTTATTACAATGTCACATGATTGTCATTTATGTAAATATTTGCTTACTAACTTTTGCAAATGACTTAAAGGTGGTTGCTTTCTTTTTCAAACATTTATCATCATCATTATTAACATCCAAACAACATTTATAACTTGCAAAACATCATATAATCATTTTCTACTTAACAATTTAGAGTTCTCACGTTTTGTCGCTTTCAAACTAGTTTTAAACATTTCTAACTTTGCTAAACTTTTCTAACTTTTCTTTAAGCTCTTTATAACTTGCTAAACTTCCGCGTACTTGCCTTAGGAGGCCATGACCATGCTTGAAAGGAAAATTGTGCTCGGCGAAATGGTGGAAGGGGGCGTGAGCAATAGAAGGGGAGAGGAGGAGTTTTGAAGTGGTTCGGACGGAGTTTTGTTGATATTTTTTCTTTGTTTTATTTTTGGAAATATTTTGACATAACTTTGTTAAAGTTGGAAGCCATTAAAAGAGTGAGAAGAAGCTTGAAATTTTGAGAAGAAGAAGTGTGGAAGGATGTGAGAAAGTGGGTGTGCATTTATAGAAAAAACTTTGGATAAAAATATTATATTTGCAAAAGATCAAAATACAATTTACTTACTTTTAAAGTAATCTTATTTTTCAACACTTAATATCACCTTTCAAATCTTTACTTTATGTCCTTATCATTTAAGGAGTAAGAAAACATAAAGTAATTGTAGGATCGATTTCACCCTAGAGGGGGGGTGAATAGGGTGATAGTGTAAATTATAAAAATTAATCGCGGAAGCTTATCAATTAATTTAAATTCAGATCACAGAATAGCATCACAGATATAGCAAAATATAAATAACAGAACAGAACAACACAGAATTTACCCAGCTTCGGCAAAACTCTGCCTACGTGCTGCCCCCAAGGTTTCTACTAGAAATTAGATAGTCCCTCGCTTACACACGTAAACTCGCTATACCCGCTATTGACTAATCTAACTCTACGCTCAAAACCCTGACCACAACTCAACCACCGAGTTGTGAATTCTCAAACTACACACCGTAGTTTGTCCCCTAGTCACACGACTAGAAAATTAAAAACGGTTTAAAAGAAAAATACAATTTAAAAACAATTTAAATAACAAAACCCTATTTAATAAAAAACAAAGCCCAAATTAATAAAACAAAGGCCGGCCCCTTATTCACTTCTTCAACCCGTTCCTTTTATTTTTTCGTTCGTGAAAAAATGGCCGCTCCTCTTGCAGATTTAGGGCTTCGTCCCTTTGGTGCCGTGCTCTTAAATTAGGGTTTCAAATTGAAGTCGCTGCCTTTGTTGGTTGATTGCAATCACTGTTTCTCTGATTTGCTTCAATTGTTTGCGGCTTCTCCTCCTTGATCGAGTTCGATTGGTTCGGTATGTAATTTTTGCTTTTTGCTTCTTCTAATCTTTTCGTACTTGAACTCGATGGTATACCGATGATGATTTGTGGTAATTTATAGGATTCGATTTCCTAGAATTGCATTCGTATCAATTTTGTTTGAATTCGTCATATTATTCACCTCGGCCACTTGATTTCGTTTCGATGATTGAGATGTTTTCTGACCTTTTCAATTCCTGTATATTCATTGCTTGGTGGTCACGGCTTTAATTCATTTTCGTGATGACCATGACTTGATTGTTTCTGACTTTGACTATTTCAAAGAATAATGATACGCACTTGATTTTTGAAATTGATTTCGTCCATCTCGTAGTCTTCGTCTCTGGCCATTTCTCTGGTCGATTTTAACATGAACGTGACTTGACATTTTCTTTGTTGTGACTCGACGCGAACTTGTAGTCTTTTGTTTGTGTGCTCGAGTCTGCATTGTTGCTGTTTGAAAATACTTGTGCACTTTTGGTTTGAGCCTTGTTTTATTGTATACTTGGCATTGTGTTCTGTGATCTGCACATGTTCATGTTTGTATTGGTTTGGATACTTTGTAGTTGCTGTGCCTCTCTTGTAGCTTTCATCACTGATGCATGTACATTGCTTCATGTTGGTTTGGTTGTTTGATTTTTACTGTCCATATGTTACTGGTCTTGATCAATGCTCGGCCATGTTGCATTCATGTTATTTTTTTTTTGAGTTGCAGTGTTGGTCTGACTTGAACTTGATTCACTTGAACTGTCACTGGTTCATTTGATACTAAGTTTGACTGCATGTTCATTGGTACTGCTTCATCAGTTCATATTGAACTGTTTCCTGTCATGTTCACTTGCACACTCGAGTTTGTAATCTCTGATTCATGTTGGTACTGGCTGTTGTAGTCCTGTCCACTTATGTACATGTTTCACTGCAGCCTTCTTTGCATTGTTCATTTTACTGTCTTTATTGTGGCATACTTTGATTCTTTTGAAACTCGAGTTGCACACTACTGTCTTGGTTTTGGGGCTGCTGGTTACATATGCATTCTGGTTCATTTTCGAGTCTAGTTGATGTTGCTGAAATCTGTAGCATCTTGGTTTCACTGATGGCCTGTTGTAGTGGTTGCGACTTGTTTACATTCTCTTCATCACTTCAGTCATGTATTGCTTTCACCTCTGGCCTGTTGTAGTTTGCATATCACCTTGTTGCAGTTAATGGTTGCTGTGTTGGCTTGATCATGGCCTTTGCACTTTGTAGCTGCCGTGTGCATGCAGTTTTGTAGGCTTGGAGTCTTTGTTCATTGATGATTTTGGTCGTTGCATTTTGATTCAGTCTTGTTTCATGTTGGCTTGAGTCTGGGCATGTGTACTCCCGACCATTTTATTGCATTCGAATTTATTTTTGAATTTGCACCTGTGTTGAATCCAGTTTCACAACTCGGGTTTGACCTTGTGCTCGTGTCGTGTTTTTCAATGTTATTGCACGTGTGTTGAACCCGGTTTTTTCATTTGGGTTTGACCTGTGCTCACCTGTCCCTGTAAATCAATCAAGTGTATATATCGGTGTGCACGGCCTTGTGGCATATACAGTAATACACTGTGTATGTCACAAGTTGTTCATGTATGATGAATTCAAATTTTAAATTATGACGAACAACCCAAATAACTGAGGCAAATCATATTTTCAAAAGTCACGTTTTATTTTTGAATTGCAAAAATATTTCTTTTTCAATTTTACTGCGTTAGTTTATATTTTTGCAGATTGCTCAGATGTTGGATTCAAACTGGAATGCAGTTGAAGATAAATACGAGTGTGAGTGATATGTAGTGAGGTGCTGATGTAAAATAGTGATGTAATTGAATTTGTATCAAAGTTGTATAGTGAATAGTGAGCTTGAAATTGTACTATTCAAAGATGTAATAAATATTCGTTTGAATTCAAATTCCATGTTATTTATTTTATTCAGCAAATATTTATTTAATCTGTGAAAAATAAAATAGTATATTATCAAATACATTTAAACGAATGTATATATGTTTATTATCATCAAACAAAAAATCATATAAGCGCATATTCAACAATCTCCCCCTTTTGATGATAACAAACATATATTTAAGATTTTGAATATGTTAAATGTATTTGATCATAGATTTATCCTAATTGCTCCCCCTATTTAAATACTTCCTCTCTACACAAAGCTCTCCCTACATATATGCATACAAATAGAAATATATATATGCATACAAATAGAAATATATAAATGAGCCTATATGCAAATGGAAAATTATTTGACCTTTGCTTGATTCTATTTGACAAAATCTTAACTTTTCTCTCCCCCTTTTGTTATCAGCAAAAGAATAATAGTGTTAGAGAAAATAGAGATAAAGTTATTGATATTAACCAACATTAAAACTCAATTGAATATAAATATTAAATTTCAATAAAAAATCAAACAAAAATCATAAATATTTTGTTAGGCGCATATTCCACTTTTAGAATGATGGAAATGATGTCATCATATAAAACAATACAGTTGTGTCTATTTGTGGTATATTTATATCAGGAATTTGAATATCTACTAACCATGCATAACCGTTAGGACTTTTAAATGAGATTAGTAGTATTCCAGTTTTATTTTAAAAAAAAATTAATTCAAGTATCTTCTAACCACGCATAACCGTGAGGACTTTTAAATGGGATTAGAATCAACTTGTTTATTTTACAAATCGACTTTTGATATGCGTTCCATACATGCATAACCGCGAGGACTTTTAAATGAGCATGAAAGCACATAACAAATTCCAAGTAATTCACCCATGCATAACCGTGAGGACTTTTAAATGAGAGTGAATACATTGGTATTTATTATTATTATTATTACCTCTTTTTTTTAAAAAAATGAAAAATGAAAAACGAACGATTCCTGTTTAAAGTACCACATATTGACAAACTATATAGAATTTTGATGAGTGATGGCCGTTAGAAATATGATAGATATAGAGATGGTCATGGAATTTTTACCAAGAACAGTTTTGTAACTCTTGTTTAAATTTCTAAAGAAATTTATTAATTATACCATCTCGAGTTATAATATATAATCAATATCAACGCTTATCACTTTTTCAATCACTATTTTTCTTTTCGATAATCATTTGGGAGTCAGATTAGTCAAAATAGTCATTTAAAATCAAATTCAAAAATAATTATGAAATTAATTTTTCAAAAATGACTAATCTGAAAATATGGTCAAAAATGATTTTCTCGAGGGGGTTTTATAAGAAAATTTTCTGCTATTTGAAAATTATTTGAAATGAAGAATATGCAGATATTTTCTTTGAAAAACGATGCAGTTATTAAGTGTCTCAACAAAAATCACGTTTCACTAGTAATTTTTCTATCAACTAGATTACCAGTGTAATCTGCATCTGAATTTCTCTTTCACTCAAAAATTATTATCAGTTGAATTTTATAGACCAAAACATGAAGTGTGCATCAAAAATTTCAAACTCAATTTTTAACAACAATTTAAATGACATTCTTTTGAGTTTGAATTGAAGCCGTGTAAATAATCGAAAACCGTGAATATAGAGTTAGTCGAATTATAACCAAATGTATTATTATCCAACAAAACACTATTTTTAATCCAAACCGATATATATGAAGTAATTCAAAGAGTTTAGAGATTTTTATAGTGTTTTTGGCATAAGAATATAATTGGCCAACAATTTTGAATAAGTCAGAAACAAAATCATCATCTTTTCATCAATCTCAATATTGGCTGAATTTTAATTTAGAATATGGTGCAGATTATCACATTTAATATATCGTTCAAATAAATATACCTGTTTTACCTTTACGATATTTTTCGTTGTTGTCCATTGTGATTCTGTCACCTTTATACTAGGCTAAGGAACTTTGCTTTGTCGCCCGTTGTGTTTCTGGGATAGCCAAAAAATCCAGAGAACACTATTGTTGTTCCTTAGCCTGCCACCACACCTACACGGGAAAAGATTTATGTGACCTGTTTGTTTTTATAGGTCCATGGTTGTTAGTGGCAGAAAATTTTGAAAAATAATTTTGTGTAGACCCAAAACTGTTTATAATTGTTTCCTTCGGCACCCAAATTTGTTTAACTTTGAGAGATTTTATATTTGTGCCTTTTGGAACCCAAATCGGTATAGTTTTCACATGTTTGGGTCTATACCAACAATTATTGTGATTGTGTCCATATTTTCTACAAATCGTGCACATTGAATTTTCTTGATTAATCTTGTTTTCAACAATTTTCGAACTATTATATCCAAGTCCTTGTCTAACCGTACTAACAGTTTGCTTTCCTAATAGCATATTCAACGATTTTTCACTTTTTGAAAATTTATCTAAACTCGTTGACAATTGTTGGACTTGTGATTTGAGAGATTCATTTTCGTTTAACAACTGTGTGCACTTTTTAATAGAATTCTCTCTCCTAGTATTTTCATTCTCCTTTAAAATCAGAATTTCATTTTCAAGCGATTTTATTTTAGTTTCTGATTTTTTAATTTCTTCATCAAATGTTGGACACTTATCACACTTAGGGATCCTACTTTGATAGGTTTTAACTAATTGATCAAGTTGTTTATTGCATTCTATCAAAGTATCTTTTTGAGATTCAAGTTTGGCGTATTTTTCCCTAAGTCGTTCAAAACAACCGTTTACTTCATGAAAATATATAAGCAACTCAGAATGGGTAAGTTTTGATACCTCACTTGGCTCGTCATCGTCACTGTCAGTTGTATCACCTCGAAGACACAATTCTGCCTTTTCGCTTTCACTGTCAGTGCTTTGATCATTCTCGTCTATTTCATCCCAAGTGGCTGCAAAACTTTTCTTTTTCTGTTTCTTTACATGGCTGGATTTAATTTGTGGACAATCGGGCTTGATATGGCCGGGTTTGTTGCAATTATAACAAATAAACTTTTGTTCTTCCGAGTAGTCTAGTGCTTCGGCTATTCTGCTTTTTGCTTTTTGAATTCGAGCTGAATTTCCATGTTTTTGATTCCATTTTTTGAATTTCCTTATTAACAGCTCCAGTTCTGCTGCTCCATCATCTTCATCTCTATCATCATCACTTTTGGTTGTTCCTTTGAGAGCTATTGATTTCTTTTGAGTGTCACCTCCTTCACGCTCTTCTTTGAATTTCATTTCTAGCTCATAAGTGGTGAGATTTCCGATGAGTTCTTCAACTTTAAGTTGTTTTAAATCTTTCGATTCTTGTATGGCAGTTACTTTTGCTTCAAAGCTTCGTGGAAGGACTCTGAGGATTTTCCGGACTATTTCTAATTCGGTGTATGTTTTTCCGAGAGCTTTTGATTTGTATACGATATTAGAGAGTCGTCCGTACATCTCTTTGACATTTTCTTCCTTCGCCATTTTGAAGTTCTCGTATTCACTGCTTAGCATTGCAAGGCGAGATTCTTTGACTTGAGATGTTCCTTCGTGAGTCACTTCTAGTATGTGCCATATTTCCTGCGCAGTTAGACAATGTGAGACACGATTAAATTCAAATTGATCCAATGAACAGATAATAGAATTCATAGCTTTGGCATTAGTATTTTGTAATTTATTTTCTAGTTCTGTCCATTGTTCCTTTGGTTTCTCTATTTCCTGATTATCTACAGTTATAGTTGGTATTCTATAACCTGTCTCAACAATATTACAAGCGTCAATGGTTTTCAGAAAAATTTGCATTCTATTTTTCCAATAAGCATATTCACCATTGAACATTGGTGGTCTAACTATGGATTGACCTTCTGCAAAAGCATTATTAAAAGAAGCCATTTTAAAAATTTAAATTTTTAAAACAAAAACCGATTTTTTTGAAACACGAATTTTTAAAACAAAAAATTGATTTTTGAAACACGAATTTTTAAAACAAAAATTGATTTTTGTAAAAACAAAATTTTTAAACAAAAATGGCTTTGTTCCTAGCTCTGATACCACTTGTAGGATCGATTTCACCCTAGAGGGGGGGTGAATAGGGTGATAGTGTAAATTATAAAAATTAATCGCGGAAGCTTATCAATTAATTTAAATTCAAATCACAGAATAGCATCACAGATATAGCAGAATATAAATAACAGAACAAAATAACACAGAATTTACCCAGCTTCGGCAAAACCCTGCCTACGTGCTGCCCCCAAGGTTTCTACTAGAAATTAGATAGTCCCTCGCTTACACACATAAACTCGCTATACCTGCTATTGACTAATCTAACTCTACGCTCAAAACCCTGACCACAACTCAACCACCGAGTTGCAAATTCCCAAACTACACACCGTAGTTTGTCCCCTAGTCACACGACTAGAAAATTAAAAACGGTTTAAAAGAAAAATACAATTTAAATAACAAAACCCTATTTAATAAAAAACAAAGCCCAAATTAATAAAACAAAGGCCGGCCCCTTATTCACTTCTTCAACCCATTCCTTTTATTTTTTCGTTCGTGAAAAAATGGCCGCTCCTCTTGCAGATTTAGGGCTTCGTCCCTTTGGTGCCGTGCTCTTAAATTAGGGTTTCAAATTGAAGTCGCTGCCTTTGTTGGTTGATTGCAATCACTGTTACTCTGATTTGCTTCAATTGTTTGCGGCTTCTCCTCCTTGATCGAGTTCGATTGGTTCGGTATGTAATTTGTGCTTTTTGCTTCTTCTAATCTTTTCGTACTTGAACTCGATGGTATGTCGATGATGATTTGTGGTAATTTATAGGATCCGATTTCCTAGAATTGCGTTCGTATCAATTTTGTTTGAATTCGTCATATTATTCACCTCGGCCACTTGATTTCGTTTCGATGATTGAGATGTTTTCTGACCTTTTCAATTCCTGTATATTCATTGCTTGGTGGTCACGGCTTTAATTCATTTTCGTGATGACCACGACTTGATTGTTTCTGACTTTGACTATTTCAAAGAATAATGATACGCACTTGATTTTTGAAATTGATTTCGTCCATCTCGTAGTCTTCGTCTCTGGCCATCTTCTCTGGTCGATTTTAACATGAACGTGACTTGACATTTTCTTTGTTGTGACTGGACGCGAACTTGTAGTCTTTTGTTTGTGTGCTCGAGTCTGCATTGTTGCTGTTTGAAAATACTTGTGCACTTTTGGTTTGAGCCTTGTTTTATTGTATACTTGGCATTGTGTTCTGTGATCTGCACATGTTCATGTTTGTATTGGTTTGGATACTTTGTAGTTGCTGTGCCTCTCTTGTAGCTTTCATCACTGATGCATGTACATTGCTTCATGTTGGTTTGGTTGTTTGATTTTTACTGTCCATATGTTACTGGTCTTGATCAATGCTCGGCCATGTTGCATTCAAGTTTTTTTTTTTTTGAGTTGCAGTGTTGGTCTGACTTGAACTTGATTCACTTGAACTGTCACTGGTTCATTTGATACTGAGTTTGACTGCATGTTCATTGGTACTGCTTCATCAGTTCATATTGAACTGTTTCCTATCATGTTCACTTGCACACTCGAGTTTGTAATCTCTGATTCATGTTGGTACTGGCTGTTGTAGTCCTGTCCACTCATGTACATGCTTCACTGCAGCCTTCTTTGCATTGTTCATTTTACTGCCTTTATTGTGGCATACTTTGATTCTTTTGAAACTCGAGTTGCACACTACTGTCTTGGCTTTAGGGCTGCTGGTTACATATGCATTCTGGTTCATTTTCGAGTCTAGTTGATGTTGCTGAAATCTGTAGCATCTTGGTTTCACTGATGGCCTGTTGTAGTGGTTGCGACTTGTTTACATTCTCTTCATCACTTCAGTCGTGTATTGCTTTCACCTCTGGCCTGTTGTAGTTTGCATATTACCTTGTTGCAGTTAATGGTTGCTGTGTTGGCTTGATCATGGCCTTTGCACTTTGTAGCTGCCGTGTGCATGCAGTTTTGTCGGCTTGGAGTCTTTGTTCTTTGATGATTTTGGTCGTTACATTTTGATTCAGTCTTGTTTCATGTTGGCTTGAGTCTGGGCATGTGTACTCCCGACCATTTTATTGCATTCGAATTTATTTTTGAATTTGCACCTGTGTTGAATCCAGTTTCACAACTCGGGTTTGACCTTGTGCTCGTGTCGTGTTTTTCAATGTTATTGCACGTGTGTTGAACCCGGTTTTTTCATTTGGGTTTGACCTGTGCTCACCTGTCCCTGTAAATCAATCAAGTGTATATATCGGTGTGCACGGCCTTGTGGCATATACAGTAATACACTGTGTATGTCACAAGTTGTTCGTGTATGATGAATTCAAATTTTAAATTATGACGAACAATCCAAATAACTGAGGCAAATCATATTTTCAAAAGTCACGTTTTATTTTTGAATTGCAAAAATATTTCTTTTTCAATTTTACTGCGTTAGTTTATATTTTTGCAGATTGCTCAGATGCTGGATTCAAACTGGAATGCAGTTGAAGATAAATACGAGTGTGAGTGATATGTAGTGAGGTGCTGATGTAAAATAGTGATGTAATTGAATTTGTATCAAAGTTGTATAGTGAATAGTGAGCTTGAAATTGTACTATTCAAAGATGTAATAAATATTCGTTTGAATTCAAATTCCGTGTTATTTATTTTATTCAGCAAATATTTATTTAATCTGTGAAAAATAAAATAGTATATTATCAAATACATTTAAACGAATGTATATATGTTTATTATCATCAAACAAAAAATCATATAAGCGCATATTCAACAGTAATAATGATGTTTCCTTTGATTTGACATGTTTTGTTTTTATTAGTTTACTTTTTCTAATTATATTCTACAAAAAATCTAGAAAAAAGAACAGAGAGAAGAAATTAAAAAAATAAAGCAGATGAAAACCAATCAAAAATAACAATAAACATACTATAAATAGTAACCGATGCTATAAAATCAAGTATAACAAAGTTAATATAGTTGTATTATAATAGTGTTGAACTTATTTGACAGAACAATGAAAAAAACATACAACAAAAATAGCTGCTAAAAAAACAACTGAAGACAACTGCAAAAAGTAGAAGATCGAAGAAAAACAATGAAAAAATAATTCAGAAGCAAATTCAAATAGAAACTCAAAATATAATTCAACGGGTAAACGATACTATAATGTTATGAAACTGATACTAACATCATATTATTAAATGTATTCTAATAGTATCAAAAATGTTAAACAGGAAAAAGCTCAAAAAGAAAAGGGAAAACAAATTCCAAATGAAGAATCTAAAGAGTAACAAATCAATTCGGTAAAGTTACAAATACCATTACTTTATAACATGTTAGATATTGCGAAAATGATACCTACAGTTTGTGTGGTAGAAGACAAGGCTTTATAGTTTTAAAAATAGTTTTCATCGCCATTTATTATAAAACTGATACCAATATATTGGAAAAGTGATACCGACTACCTGTTTGATTTAAGTTGGTGCTTTATAATTGAAGAAATTATTTTCACCAGTATATATAATAAAACTGATACCAACATACTGTAAAACGGGTACCCACTGTCTGTTTGTGTGGAGCTGATGCCTTGTCATTTAGAAATTATTTTTCCATCTATTTGTAGCAAAACTGATACCAATACCTTACAAAAATGATACCCACTTTATATTTGTTTGAAGTTGATACTTTTAGTTTTACAAATTATTTTTACCGTAGTTTGTTATAAAACTGATATAGATATAAACCAAAAATGATACATCCATTTTGTTTGTTTGAAGTCATTGTTTTGGAATTTTGAAATTATTTTAACCGTACTTTTTAACAAACTGATACCTATATTTAAAAAAAATGATACTCGTTATTTGTTTTGAGTTGAATTGATAACTAATAATTTTATAAACTGTTTTCCAAATCATTTGTAGCAAAACTGGTACAGATATCTTGGGAAAATGATACAAATAATCAATTTGTTTGAATTTTTTACTTTGTGCCTTGGTAAGTTGTTTTCATTGTATTTTTTATAAAATCTGATACCATTATAAATCAAGAATGATACCTACAGTTTGTATGCTTGAATGTATTAGTTTGGAATTTTAAAAATTATTTCAAATATCAAGTTTATGAAACCTGATACCTATATCTAAGAAAAATGATTCCCACTGATTATCTTGACTAGAGTTGATGCGTTTTTAATTTTATATAGAATTTTTAATATATTTCGTAGCAAAAACGATTGCAAAAATGACACTAGTACTATATTTGGTTGAAATTTGTACTTCGTACTTTTTTGAATTGTTATCACTACGTTATGTTTAAAAACTGATACCATTATAAATAAAAACTGATAACTAAATTTTGTATGTTTGAGTTAAATGATTTGGAGTTTTCAAAAATATTTCAAATGTCATTTTTATGAAAACTGACATCAGTGTTTAACAAAAATGATATCTACTAGCTATTTTGAGTAGAGTTTATGTCTTTCTAATTTTTTTTTTGAAACATGTAATTTATTAACAAACAGAAAATGTATATATATTTTCATAATAGGTCTCGTTAAAACCTTGCAACCCCCTAATCTAAATGGGTAGAGTACATATTATGTCCATATATTAACATTGCAACAGAACCCAACAGTGTCAGAAACCCACTTGTCAAATAGATGGAGGAGTAAAAAAAATTAAAGAGACGCTCAAAACCATCCGTACAAGCAATATGGGCTGACAAACAAACACAGAAACAAAACAAAAAACAAACAAAACTAAACATCACACATGGAAGAAGAGTAACAAATGAAACACGAAACATCACAGATCTAATTACTCCTCTTGAACTGCTCAATAATGGCTAAACTGCCATACTCGAAAATCCAGAGAAGAGAATAGTTAGAAAAGTCCGATCGAAGAGTAAAGCATATCTGAGTTCAGGGCGGTTGAGAATCAAAGCTTGGAGCAGTTGTAATCCCAAAATTTAGCACGATAAGTTCTGAATCCCTACTAACTTCCTTCGAAACCAGTCTAGATTGAATTAGATTTTTACATTCTTGAACTATCATCATGATTCTCAGTTGAAATGGCATTTCTACACCTTTAAAAACCCGTGCGTTTCTTTCGCACTATATATGCCAAATCATGGAAGTAAAGGCAATATTCATAAGATGATTAATAATCGTATAGTTCTTTTATTGCTGACAAAGTATTTCTAGAATTTGTGAAATATCAGATGAATTTCCGATGTTGATATTTAGCTTTTGCATTATAACTTTTAAAATTTGTCTTGAGTAGTTGCAATTAAAAAACAAGTGTTCCCTGTCTTCGAAATGATTTAAGCAGAAAACACAAGACCTATCAATATTATAGTTCCATATGAAAATTCTATCTTTTATATTCAATCAGTTTAGCTTAACTAACAGAGTGCAAGTGGACATTTTAGGGGCACAGTGATGATCCCAAATTACACTGATTCAGTTGAATTCTTCATATTTGACTCTAATGTGATTCCGGGATGAACTCAAACTAAACTGACAATTACTGTTTGGCAACCAGAACCTGTAATCATGATGCATTTGGTTGTGAAATTTTATGTTATACACAGTAGTCTGCATTTGAGTAGGAACACACTCAAGATTATTTTTCCATTTATTATACGAAATCAGAGTTGAAACCCATCTATTGCCACTACCTGCCACTGACAAAGCATTCCACCCTAATTTATTAATCAAAGAGTATCCATTAAGCCATGGATCATACCATATATTAGTGCTAGCACTGTTAATAATTTTCCCATCCATTAATCCTTTACACCATTGTCTAGCTCTATGCATTAATTTCCAAGTATATGATGTATTGTTGTTCATTTTAGCAGTCCAAAAATTTGTTTTGCTATAATATTTACTGTATATCCATTTGGCCTATAGAGTATCACCACCTATGAAGTTCTAGACTAATTTGATAGCAACTGCTTTAGCAATTTCCTCTAATTTTCAAATACCAAGTCCACCTTCACTTTCGGTTTTACAAACATCATCCCAACACATCTTATGTGCTTTAGATTTCAAATAAAATTAGCACAAAGAATACTAATTCTCTGTATCACAGACATGGGTAATTGGGAAAGCTGCATCCAGAATTGAATCAAAGGTTGAATGATAGTTTTAATTAACTCAAGTTTGCCACTAATTGTGAGTAATTTGTTGTGCCAATGATTGAATTTTTTTATTTATTTTGTCATTTAGACTTCCAAAATCCCTTGCTTTAAGTTTGTTATTTGATATTAGGATACCTCAGTATGTTACTGGAAGACTGCCTATACTGATATTCACAATCAGGGCTTTCTGTTGTTTATTGGTAGCACTTTTGCTAAAAAATAGCGTCGACTTATTTTCACTTAGGCCCAGCCCAATTAAACAATTCAGAACCTGAAAAGTTTGCAGAATGCATTCTGCATTCTTTATAGTTGCTTTACCCAAAATTAAAATGTCATCTGCGTACAACAAATAGGTAATTATAGGATTAATTTTGTAAATTGGAGTGAGATTACCTTTCAAGTACTCCCCATTAAGAATAATAGTGAGAAACTCCATGGCCATAGCAAATAGATATGGCAAGAGAGGGTCTCCTTGTCGTAAACCGTAGAGCTTTCGATAAAACCAAAAGGAGATCCATCTATAAGCACCAAAAATGAAGGAGTAGAAATGCACTCATAAATGAGATTAGCAAACATCAGAGGGAAACCCCTGGAAATCAGCATATAATGAATAAAATCTCTATATATTTTATCATATGCTTTATGTAGATCAATTTTCAAGAAAAAATTATTATAATGTTTCTACTAAATCCTCTCACCATTTCGTACGCAAGTAATGAATTTTCGGTGATTATTCGCCCAGGAATGAAAGCATTCTAATTATATGAAAAAAGGTCATTCATATAAGGTTTTAGTCGATTGCAAAGAAGGTTGGCTAAAATCTTATAGATGACATTGCAGAGGGATATATGCCTAAAATCAGTCATTTCAACTGCAACTAGTTTTTTAGGAATCAAGCATATAAACGTATGGTTGATTTCTCTAATTGTTTTACCAGATTAAAGAATACCATTCATCGCATTCCATATATCATTTTTGAGAAAACCCCAATGTACTTTGTAGAATTTTGAGTTGATTCCATCAGGACCTGGGGTGCTATTGACATTGATTTGAAATATGGCAGACTTGATTTCTTCTAACTGAAAGGGCTTACTTAAGCTGATTCTTGCATTTTCGGTTAGAATTTTTTTACAAGTTCCGTCTGGAAATTGATTATTAGCTTGAGTAACTGAAAACAGAATAGAGAAATATTTAATTGCTTCATTAGCAATTTTTTCTGATGTTGATGACCATGTTCCATCTGAATTAAAAGTGCAATTACTTCTTTGACTCGGATTTCGAACACTAATTTTGCTGTAAAAGAAGTTTGTTGGCCTGTCTCCCGTAACCAGCCAGTTTAACTTCATTTTTTGCTCATTTTCAATAGCCATCATCTCCATGATACAATGTATATGATCATTTTTTGAAGAGTATTGTTCAATAAGGCTATCAATCAATGGTTTTTGCACTAGTTGTTTATATAATTCGTTTTCCTCTTCTTTTGTCTGATTGATCACTGTTTGCATGCTTCATTTAGTGCTTAACCATTCCTTCATTGTAGATTTCGTAGATTTCAGTCTGCATAGGACTCTTATGAAGGTGATTGAAAAATTCCTACAACAAAGTATTGTGAAGAGAAGAGAAATACCCAGATTGAAGATGCCATGTGTTATTATATCTGAAAGGTATATTATTCTTTTTCCCATTCTTTATCATAAGATTAACATAGATAGGGGAATGATCACTAAGAGAGTGATTACCAAAATTAATACCAAATTGATAAAATAAATCCTTCCATAAAGAGTTGATGAAAACATGTTCAATCTTGCTGTGAATTGAGAAATATTGCCCCCTCTCCAAGTAAAATAATTACCACTAAAAGCAGGTTCAATAAGTTTAGACGTCGTAATATAGTCTATAAAATCCTTATCTCCCATCGAGTTACAAAAACCGTTATTAATTCTCTCTTCAGAAGAGAGGATAGAAGTAAAATCCCCTGCCACTATCCATGGTAAATTAAATAATTTAGATTGCTCAGCGAGATAATTCCACAACTCAACTCGTCTATATTCATCATTAAAGGCATAGACTGTTGTGCATAGGATACTGACACCGCTAGCATTATGAAGTATGTAGGATATAAATTGATCGTTATAATGAAGAATAATGTTCGACCATTGGGAAGAATCCACAGTATTAAAATTCTACTATATTGACCATTTAAAATATTATGTGAATGCCTCCAGTTATTATGAACTTTAAGCATGAAACTCTCAATATTAACAGCAGAGAGCTTGTTTTCAAGTATGCCTAAAAAAGAAAATCTGTTAGAATTTAACAAATGCAAAATTTCCACTTTTTTAGTCGAGGCATTCATGCCTCAGATGTTCCAAAAGAGGAACTCCATCTAGACGTTATTATTTTAAATGCTACTATCAGTTGGGGAAGCAGCAGACCCTACTGTCTTTGGTTTTTTGGATTTTTTATTTTTTTCCTTTCAATTGCGAAACTAACATGTTTGATGCAGGGTTTCAATAACATCTAAAGAGGGGGTAGCTGTAAATTCGAACGGAGCTTCTTCCGGTCTAACTTTTCAAGTGGGCTTAGCTCTAGAGACATTATGAGATTCTAAATGTTAGGGTTCCTTTGCATTGGTAGAAATTGGAACTTGTAATGAGTCTGACAGAACTGAAGATTCATTAGTGTGTAGTGCAGAATTATAAGTCACCTCTACTATTTCCTTATCTCTGTGGTTGTTAAGATATTGCTTATTCTTATCAAAAACTGTAACATTTAATGTATTTATATTTGACTTTGAATTAAGGGTGGATGACTGTAAAGTTGACTGGACATTATGCTTCTCATTGCTAATATTTTCTGCTGTGGTATCAAGATTACTGTCAATCGGACTATCTGAGATTGTATCTTCCGACATTAGATTATCTTTGTTCATCTGCTCTTTTATGATATTAGACAAGTGCTTCAAATTGTTGTCATTTAGAATATTATCATCAATATTCATTTCATTATTTTCAGTAGCCTGATTCTGAGGCAGAATCTTCGGTCTCCAAACCTTGTTTAATTAGCATTGGGTATCCGAGTGCCTGAAAATAAAACAATTTGTGTAGATAGTTTCTATTCATAAGCCACCTTTTGCCAAATGATTTCATCTGCCTCTGAAAGAATAGGAATCCCATTAGGGAACTCAAAGTATTTTTGATTTCTATTAAAACCCTATCATACGCAATCTTAATGTTACCTTCTGTGACTTTATCCAACTTGATAGGAGATCCGAGTACCGAGGCAATATGACTAATCCCCTCTTCTGGCCAATAACCTAAATGGCCAATAACCTAAAGGTTGATTCGAAAAACTGACCCAAATTGGAATAGAGCGGAGTAGTTCTTTGTGAATTATCATCCCTAATGATCATCTTTTCATTATCATAAGTTTTTTATTGTAGTAGTAGGGGCCTCCTTTTAAGATTCTATCATAATCTTTCTTATTGTTAAATTTAATAACATAGAATTCATTCTCCATAGAATAAATAGAAAATTCCTCAATAGGAGTCCATACTCTAGTAATGTAATCTCTGGAATAAGGATAATTGGTTTAGGATCAACCATAGATTATTACTGTGGCATTGTCCCACTGTTTTCTTGCCGTCTGAACAATCTTAGCAGACATTTTGGCACACGGCGTTGATTTAAATTCGCGGGGCTGATAAAATTTAAGCGGAATAGAGATTAGAATATTATTACCTTTGACAACTTCATTCCACTCCCGACTCAACGTGGTGGAAAAGTTCCATTTCTTGGTAGAAGATCCATTCTCGGTTTGCATAGGGCGATCTATGTTAGGGCTGGATTGGTCAACGTTCTGATGCATCTGTAGGGTTGGGGGGATGCAATATCTTCTTCTGAAAGAGGTTGGGGGAATAATTATTTGAACTAGGATTCAGCATAACCTTGGTTTGTCTCTTCCATTTTTTTGATACTGGTGTGAAGTCATCATCAGACTTTGGATAGGGAATCAGATTCGCCACTGGAGGAAATCTAGGCGAGTGAGCTAACGAGGAGGGTGGCGGATCCGGAGGAGGAGAGGACATGTGGTTGGCGCGGGAATGAGAGGCCATACGAAAGGCTATGCAGAGATGATGACAATTGTTATGGGGTGTTCGCAAGCGGAAAATGAGGCGGAGGTTGCGAGGGGAGTTGGCGGCTTGGCAACAGACTTTACTCTTTCTAATTCTGTAGAATAATTTCCATGTAATCTGTGGCACAAATGATACCAATAACTTGCAAAAATAATACCATTAACATGTTTGTTTGAAGCTTATACGTTTTACTTTATACATTGTTTTCACTGCATTTTATTTAAAAACAGACACCAATATAAATTAGAAATGATACCTAAATTTGAAACATGTCATGATGCACCATACTTCCATTGGCAAGATATGTTATTAAAAATATTATTATTTGAAATAAATATTACTTTTAATAATCATATCTAATCAGTTCTTTAATTGCTTATAGTACTACATATATAAGAAGATGAAACTCATTCAACATGACAGTAATGTACTCAAGATTTACCAAGATTTGCAAGATTGGGTTTGCGAAAGCTTAAAGACATAGTAGTCAAACAATTTTTGGATGATGTAAAAGATTGTGAGGTAAGTTAAAACTCCATCTTACCTACATTAATCAATATTATTTTAACTTTTACTTAGAATCAATTTTAGCACTATATCTTTTCTACTATCATTTGTGACCATACATAGTATCGGTTTTTACCTCAACCACGGTGTCAATTTCAATATTTCGTATCATTTTTGTCTCTGCATGTTATCAATTTCAAAATGTAGTATAATTTGTGTCTCTTCATAGTATCAGTTTAGCTTCTATATAATATCGGTTTCAATACTTGGTGCCAATTTTGTCTCTGCATAATATCAGTTTTGCCTCTATATAGCATATGTTTTGCTTCATCACAGTGTTAGTTATAATACACAATAATATTTGATATCATTTTTAACATTGTACAGTATCAGTTTATAACTTTGCATAGTATCAGTTTCATAACTATTGTGTTTGCTTCTATTAAAAAGTCAATTATCATTGTAAGTTATAACATAATATCATAACTTAAATATAAAAAAAAAATTCCCTACCAATTATACAGGTTAAAGAAATAACTAATATTCTTCCACATGAAGAAAGACTTCTTCAAACAACATCTACAAAATAACAATTAAGCAACAAAGGAAAAGAAAATCAAGGGAAAAATGATAAATTGAAGAAACTGAACAAAGCATTGGATCATTTGAAGAAGATGTAAGCATTGGAGTCTTCTAAATACACATAGAAGATTTGGAAGATGAAGTCAAAAAAGAAAGAAGGAACTGGAAAAAGAAAAAAAAACGAGGATAGAAGCCAAGAAAGAAATTCTAAAACTAAAACAAGAATGGAGAGAAATCAAGTCAAGATTGCAAGAGAATGAAGAGAGAAATTCAAATACCGAAGTACATATATGCACATAGTTGATGAACCTAAAATGAACGAAGAGAGTAAAGAAAAAATTAAAGAGACAAATGCCGACTCTAATGTAGAAAAAGACCACACATCAATTGAAATGAATGAAGATACATGTTTAGAGATGGAACCCAAAATGCAGAAAACATATCTGCAACTGAAAAGAATGAAGAAAAGAGTAAAGAGGAATAAAGAGGAAAAAAAGAAAAACAAAGATAGAATTGTAGAACATGAAGTAGAAAAATCATCTGAAATAGCAACTTAGTGTATGAAAAGGTGCAGACAGAAATAGAAAATGAATTGCTAGAAAAGGTGCAAAATGATGAAATAATTACATAACATGATATAGAAAAAGCAAATGAAATATCAACTGAAGTGCATAAAAAGATGCAGACAAAGGTTGAAAACCAAGTGCAAGAAAAAGTTCAAAATGAAGAAAATGAAGCACAAAATAAATAAAGGCTTGAAGAGCATGATGTAGAAAAAGCTACTGAAATACCAACTGAAGTGCATGAATAAGTGCAGATAATTACTAAAAATCATGTGGAAGGAAAAGACTTCCAACCAAATCAATCCAACCAAATCAAGATACACCATTGGAGATCGCAAAAGAAAGTGCATACACAGTAGAAAAAACAAATTGAATAGTTCTTCCAGCAAATAAAAAAAATGATAGAAAAATAAACAGAAGAAGCTCAAAATATGGAAGAAGATGCCACTATCAAAAACCAAATTTTACCCTACCATATTTCAGTACTTGACTTCGCTCGTCCATCTTACAAATTCTATGACAAACAAGAGTTTAAAACAAAAAACTGAAAAAGATGATGAAAAGAAACCAACAAAATTTGCTGGTCAAAAAGAGAAAACAACTGTGACAAAATCAGTTGGTCGAAAAAGAAAGCAACACAAAAAAACACCTTCTTATGTGCAAAGTGTAAAAGCAAGAGCAAGAAAAAGAAAACAAAGCATCGGCTTTGACTCTGGTGCAACGACCCAGAATTTTGGTTATTTGAAATTGGAATATTTAATTATTTTTAAATATTTAAAAATTAATTTTTAACCTGAATTTCAAATATAATGATAATTGGATTAAATGATTGTTAAATTCAATACTGGAAATTGGTAAAATAATTGAATATTGAGTTTTAAGCTTGATAAAAATGATTTCAAAGCTTATTTAATTTTTATTTATAAGAATGGAGTTAATAAAAAATTTAAATTGGATTCAAAGCGATTTACTCGATTTTAAAAATATCTCGTTTGAATTAACGTATAAGATAGTCTTCCAGGGCATAATCTCAGAATTCGACGAAATCAGTACCATTAAATCCGTAATAGTGTATTTTTATCAGATTTCAAATTACGTAGCGGTTGGAGTTATCGTTTGGTCGTACGGGATAGAAAGGCTTTGAAATTAATATCGAAAATTTAATATTTTAATTTGGTTCAAAAAGCTACCTTCTCCATACGATCGAATTAAGACTCGAAATCTTTTCCATTGCATTCGAAATAAGGGTATAACATTATGGACGTCTAGTGGCACGCCTCGATAGGAGTCTAGAATTTTAATCTGGCTTAAACAAGACATTTGAAAATTAAAATAACATTTTTAATTTGTTAAGTCAAAACAATTGTATACCTATCATTTCACCATGCTCTTCCTTTACAAACACGCCACCTTTCTCTTTCGTCCCCTCCCTCTTTTCTTCTTTTTAAAACACACAACCGAAGAGTAAAAAAAAGAAGTAAAGAAAATTCAAAAATTCTATCTCTAACTCTACTAAATTAAAAAAATAGCAAACTTGTTTTAAAATTCATGTCTTGGCAAGGGCTTCAAGCTGTAACGATTTGGCAGTGTTCGACTATGGAATTGGAAAGGGGCATGAATGACAGTGGAAGCTAGGGTTTCGATCGACTGGCGTTTGGGGTTGTATTTTGTGATTTGGAGCATGGATTTGTGGTCGTGGAGGTGAGGCGCACCTAAGGGCGAGATTTAGTGACGTGCGACGATGAATAGGGAGTCGCAACATGGTCGACAACAACATGTGAAGGCAGCGGTCGCGTTTCATAAGGTGGTGTCAAGCTCGAAGATAGTGGTACGTGTAGATGTGGTTCATCGAGAGGGAGCCATAGCAAAAACAGTTCGACATACGGAGGTCTCTAGCTCCGTATCACTCTAAGAACGTGCACGATTATGGGTAGGTGGTGTTCTCATGCACAAGCTGAAGCATTTAGGGAAGAAAGAGTTTAGGTGGGTCGGGCTTCTTTTTGGATATGAGTTTATAAATTGTAATTAGAGTTAATTAATTAAAATTAATCGATGAACTTAAAAATTAAATTTCTCCCTCATACGAGGTTTGATTGGGACAAAACTTTTTGCATTACGATCTTGATGACGAGTGCTTCGAAATGAAACTAGTTTGGACAGATTTAGAGACAGTCAAAATTTGGGCTAAAATCGGGCGTCGTCCGGTTTTAGTTTGACCGGTTTTAGTTCCAAAACTACGACAACTGAAAAATCAATGTGAGTAAATCTCACGCATTTGGATTACTGCAATTAATTTTAAATGATTAAAATTAATTTAGGATGATTTTTTGAATTTATAAATAAATATCAGTTGGATGTTATATTATTTATATTGGTATATAGATTAGTAGTTGGATACATTTCCCGCTTATTGGAGCGGATGAGAACCTATGCGCCCCGCGTAATAGCGGATCACCCTATGTTACCGCGATATGCTGCCTTGAAGCGAGATTGGTATTTTTATGTTGTATTAACATCTGTGGTTGCAGGGAAAACGGGTTGGAGGGATCCAACTAGATTCCTCAAAAATGTTGAATTTAATTTCATATATAGTGATATATGACATATTTGAATAATCTGTGATAGATTGTAGTGTGATTTGAATTTATTGATGCTATGTTAGCACTAGCCTAGATTTTGTATTTTAAAAATACCATAAATATATGTTTCAAATTTGAAGGAAATTTAAAAGGGACTTTGGAAGTAAAACAATTATATAGAGTTTTGGTTTAGTTAAAAGAAAATGATTGGGTAAAATATATGGGTTGACTTTAAATTTGTACTTAACTATTTCGTGATATTGTAAATAAAGATTTTGGAATAATGTATATAAAGGATTTTAAATAATAAATATTAAGTGATACTTGTTTTAATATAAAAGGTTTTTAAAATCGAGATTTTAAATAGATTGGGAGAATAAAAAGGGGAATTGGGAATAAAAATAAAATTTGTAATACTAGATCATAAATAAGATATCTAAATTACGAAATAGGAGTGAAATCGAGATTTGGTTATTTTTAGGAATATAATTGGGTTATTTAAGAAATTGATTTATAAATGGAACTTAAATTAGAAATCGATTTATAATGGATTTAAGTGATGAGAAACCGTTGTGAAATGGAAATATGACTATGGGATTTATAAACAATGTATATAGATAAAGTGAAATGATTGTCATTTGATAAATTGAAGACATAAATTCATGGTAAGAATTTATGATGAGATGGGTAAATCGGTTTGTAAAGAAATGATAGATTTTAATTTTGGAAATGTGAAAAAAGATTTATGAAATTGGGGACATAAATCGATTGGTGATAAATCGAGGGAGATTTATAAATATTAGATTGGTTATATTGGAATTGAAAAATAAATTTAATCAAGAAGTTGAGTTTGTTCTAAAAAAGAGGATTTTTAATTATTAAACTAGGTAATTTAAAAATGATTTGGCATAAAAATATTAGAAAATTAGTTATTTAAATATTTTTAAATTGTCAAAATGAATTATAAGTTTTATAAACAAGTCTTGTAAAATGATTAGAATTTTACTAATAAATCAGAATTAATTATTGTTTCAAAGCTATGTAATTATTTTATTTGTTTAAAGTATATTTTATTATTAAATAAATTTTTGGAAAGTAATGGTATACCTTCATGGCGAAATCGGGAGGCAGAGATTGCCTATAGTTAAGTTTGATTTTCTTTAAGATAGAGACGTAATCATTGAGCTGTGAATCCATGGTTGATACCGCATGGTACTTTCCATATTTATTTTAAAAGATTTTTCAAATATTGTCGAAGGGAATGGTTTGTGAACATAGTTATCCGATAAGATAAGTATATACCTTTTTGATAAAGAGATTTAATTTATTGAAATTTAAATTAAATAAGGCTTGGGGATTTCAATGGGAAATGAATCTTTAACTGAATGATTGTTTATTTGATAATTAAATAACCGACTATCAAATCTGGACCAAAAACATAATTTTGGGAATATCTAGAAGAAATACGGTAATTATATGGTACAGTTACCATCGGAAGGTGCTATGCTGTACGTGTTTCGTTCTTCTTGGACGATGATAAGAAAATCCATCCACTAATGGTTAGGAGGGTTTCTCTGATCTTATTTTCGTCTGTTTATTTCCTAAAGAACCGGGATTTAGTTTACCGTAAATATCGAACGTTGTTTCAAAGAGACCGAGATCAGATAAGTTATCCCAAAACCACTTCGATCCAACGAATACGTTTTCGAAATGAAGACAAGAGCATGGAAACGAAGTTGGAGCATTGAAGTGCAAGGGCTAATCGCTACTAATCCTAAGAATGATTTCAAAATGGATATAGTAGGAATAGTGCTTCCGGTTTCGTTCAGACCTACAATATACTTGTATGGATGAATACTATCAGAACGTCGTCATTAAAGGACGACGAGCATTCCAAGTGGAATTTTTTTAAAAGGTAATCGTAGCGTCAAGCCTCGTGAACCGAAATGACTGAAAGTCAGGAAAGATGCAGCAAGGCTAAGTGGGTCACGCCCAATTAGGGCATGTTATCACCTTTCTAGATACCTTGGATGTATTATTAATTATGGATACACTGGTGCATGGAAACAGTGCTCTCGATAAGAGTGGGAACACTCGGAGTGGCAACATATTCAGTTCTATCCAGGTTAGGAGTAGGGCCGGTCTTGTGTCTAGTTATTGTACGGAATCCATTCTCAAATACGAGCCTGTATAGTTTTGATTGTGCCCAACTATGCTGAAACGTGAGATGCAAGCATTTCAGCTATTTTTTTTTTTTTTTTTTAGACACTATAATAATATCAGATTATTTTGATATAAAATGTTTTGGTTATCGAAGAGGAAAACCCGTCGTGTTTATGTGTGACGTGGTCTTATGAGATACCTTTGTTTTTCAAAGGATTTTGATAACTTTAATAAATTCAAATTGATTGTGTTTTCTCACGCTTGTTTTCCAGACTGACTCGGATGTTATTTTATTATAATACTTGGGTCAGACCGAGTATTATAGATTTATGTTAGGATGCTATGAAGCATAGGAGACGAGTTGGATGACGAAGACGTATTACACGTACTTGATTATATTTCGCTGTGTATTATAGGCTGTATATTCAGCACTGGTAAGGGCAAGTTATTATAATTGTCCAGTATTGAGTTGTTGATTTGCTGTACTCTGATGATGGTATATATAAATAACGGTTATAGATCTTTTTGTATAAAGACATGTTATTGTTTATTATATATTGTTCCGCTGCGGTTGTGAGATTCTGTATTGTTGTTTTCTCTTTTCTTCTACCTCTTCCTTTTCTTTTCCCCTAACTATCGGGTTTTCCGGCATTCGATTTATCGGCATATAATCCAGTGGACATATCAGTGTCGATTTTCGAGGGTCAAATATCCCATTTGTTACATATGGTTAGAAACGGAAAAAAACCAACAAATAAGCCAAATCCCAAAAAAATAAAGATGATTAAAAAATGTGTAGAAAAGGACTTTCCAAAGCCACTTGCAGCAATAGAACCAACGTTTTCAGAGATAGGACTATGGCACTGCAAATGCTTGGTATATCTAACATAGAACAACAAAATGTTTTCAAAACTATCTTTTCTCTGACATCAACAAAAGTAAGCTTATAAATATTTATACTAATGTTACATACTAAAATAACTTTAATTTTGATTCAAATCTTTTTTGTTAAAATGGTGAATAACGTGAGAGGACCATGACACGATCAAAGGAGGATGTGTAATAACAAAAAAAAAATCACCATGACATATTCTTGAAGGAAATTACATGGGTAGGCATGTACATAATTTTTTCCTTAAATAATACTGATATCAATCAAAATGAGTACAAAAACCAATACCTAATAACTGCTAGATTGGAATTCATGATTGGTTATTTTCTGCTACTCATAACAAAACTGATATATATATATATAGTAATATATATATATATATATATAATATATATATATATTCCAAAAATGATACCTGGTTTCTATTTGATATAACTTGATGCTTTGTAAATTTAACTATTTAGTTAACCATTACATATGAAAAAATTAATACCAAAATAGTGCAAAACTTGTATCAAGTGGTTCTTCGATTGGAATTCATGCTTCATTATTTTATAAATTATTTTCACTGTTACGTAAAAAAAACTGATACCTGTATATATGAAAAACCGATACCTGATTTATATTTAATAAAAGTTGATGCTTTATAATTTTAATTAATTATTTAAGTGTCATGTATGACCAAAATGGTACCCTAGTAATACTAAACCGATACCTAATAACTATATGTTTGTAGTTGATGCTTGCTTGCTTTCTAAATTATTTTCAATGTAATTTATATCAAACTGATACCAAAATCAAAGAAAAAATGATTCCTAGTTTCTAGATCATAAAACATGAAGATTGTTAATTATAAGAAAGTATTTTGAGTACCGTGTACAATAAAACTGATACCAAATCAATGCAAAAACCAACACCTACAAGCTGTTTGATTTAGGTTGATGCATTGTTATTTTTGTACTTTTCAATATATACAGCCACTATTAACATTACTAATATTATTTATTATTTAATATTGCTTCACCAATAACAAAAACTTACGATTTCCCTTTTTTAATATAGATCATTGACTGGTATATATCTAAATGTGGGCTGGCAGAGCATAACTATGCATTCACGATCACAATGATGGTAAGTAGAACTTTAGTATGAAGTACGTACTAATTGCTTCATACATTGAATTGTAACTTATTTTTGTAATCAACAGAAATACGTTGTTTGTGATCTAAATGGGGTTAGAAAACGTTTGGTTCTGCCTATGCTTGAAACAATTGTACAAGACAAATACACAAAAGATGTTTATTTCCCTTTGCATTGTGAAAACTATTGGATATTAGTAACTTTGACATAACCAACAATGCAATGGTGTTATGTGGATTCTAGACGTTCTAGAAAATCAAATGACAAAAACAAATCTAGTTTGAAAGAAGCTATGAAATTGGTATGATATCATTTAATTTTTTTTTACATAATACAATTAAAACAAAGTGAATATAATCTAACATTGTATCATTTTGTCTTTAATAGAGAAAACCAATTGAAGAAATACTGCAAGAATGCTGAAAAAAGAATAATATACAAGATGTGCAGGTGAGGCCAAACGAAATGCATCAAATCAAGTGTGCAGAACAAGGAGAAGACACGGTTTTTTTCGGTTAAAATACCTATGAAGAACAAAATTAATACTAAAACCAAAACTAGTAGAGATACTGAATTGACAGTTACTTCATACTTAAAACTTATTGTCATTTTGCATTATAATCTTTTATATAAACTACTATACATCTTTATATGCCTTTTACATTGAATTGAATTTGATTCCCACAGAAGATATTATCTTTCAGTTCAATAAACATTTGCTTCAGATCCAAACTGATACCTACGTAAATAAAACTGATACCTACAGACAGAAAACTGATATATACACACACAAAACCGATAGTAAATGCATATATAATCAAAACTAAAACAAAATAACTACTAAAAATCTTTAAATGATACCTACAAGCACTAAAAATGATACTAAAACTAATGCTTACTGTAGTAGTAAACTGTTAAATACTTAAGTTCAAAGCATACTATCTGTTTCCACCATTATGTCTGAAATAAGTGCTTTATATTAGTTACAAAACTGATACTACAAGTGATCCAAACTGACAGTGACAATATATTTTTCTTCAAACAGGCTTGACTGTGGTATATACATGACGATATTCATCATTTCACTGAACAGAAGCATAATACTCAAATTAGAAGCTAAACAAATATTGTCAACAATGGAAAAAATTGCGCATGCGATACCGACGGACAATAAGCACTACTAGAATTTGACCAAGTACATGTCATGCCTGGAAGAACAAAAAAAGAGAAGAAATGAATTTGTTTGCAAAACCTGCTATTATATCCAGTTGCCCTAATGTGCATTTAAGATATTGTGTTAAAAGTAATAGATTTTTTTTATTGTTGATACAAACACTTCTTGATATTATGTCAATTTGTTGTAAAGACTATATGCCTATTTCTAATGTTTGAAATAATATGATGCTTTGTAAATTTAAGTATTTAGTTCACTGTCATGCATAACAAAAAAAAAACCAAAATAGTGCAAATTGATACCTAGTAGTTGTTGATTGAAATTCATTCTTGTTCATTGTATAAACTATTTTCACTATAATTATATAGGGTCATCGCCTATTATGCGAGGCGCATGGGGTCTCATCCGCTATATAATGCGAGAATATCAATCATTCCAATATATATACATATACACACACACACACATTACTATATATAATATTACGTCCAACTGACAAAAATGCATCAATTTAACCAATCAATCATTTTATTAATTTTAACTGTTAAAATTTACCACTAGCAATCCAAAATTGAGTGAGAATAACTCACCTTGAGTTTAAATCGCCGAGTGTTCTAATTCTAAATTAAATCGGGCATGTTCAATTTAACCTAAAAATTTTAACGAGCACCAAATAGCTCCAGGTCTGCACTTCAGTGTAGATCTCGTCTCTGCGATTCTGGTGCCACTTGTTTCGTCCGATTCTGACAACGTATGGACGAAATACGCAGTTTTAAAGTTTGTATGTGTAAATTAATATAAATTTAACAATTACAATTTTGAGATCTACCAACAGCTAATCACAGCCTTACGTCTCTGCAATTCGAAATCAAAGCTGCCCTAGTCTTCTTCCTACCACACGCACGCTACCGGTTTAAGCAAAACCCAACGCTCGCAACTGTGACCGACGCTCGCTCCTCCCCCGTTCACCTTGCCGACGATCCAACCCTTTCACGCAACGGCCCCCATCTTCAAGCGCCTACAGCCCATGATCGACCCCACTAGACTTCACCAATAGCCAGAAAAATGCGCTCGAAACGAATACGAACTCAGCCAAAATTCTCCACCATACGACGATGATAACCAAGATCTACCGTTGGATGCATAGATCGCCCCATGCTCCACAACTTCCATTTAAAAAGTTTTCGAAATTGAGGCTTGGATCGAGAGATTTAGAGGGAAAAGGCTCGATGCTTTTTGGCCATTAATAACAATAATGGTGGCTCGAACGATAACCCTATGGTATCACTGTGCTTGGTGTATATATATACGTATAACGAATTTAAAAAAAAAAAATATTTTCAATTTTAACTGCTTTTTCAAATGAACTCCAAACAAGACGTGCCACTAGGCGTTTATAATGTTTTACCCATATTTTGAACACAACGGAACATGTTTCGGGGCCCAATTCGGTCGTATGTGGAAGATGGCTTTTTGAATCGAATTAAAATAATAATTTTTCGATATTTATTTCAACGCGTTTCTCACCCGTGCGAACAAACGGTAACTCCAAACATTACAAAATTTTAAAGCCGATAATAATACGTTATTATGGATCTAATGGAATTTCAGTTAAAATTTCGATTTTAAAACTTTACTAACTCTGTAATAAATCATATAGAATTTATGTTCATATTAGAAATCATTCGGATTCATTTTAAATCAAAATCCGATTATTTGCATTATTTCTATATATTAAATTTTCACTATTTACTTAATATATAAATTCCCAATTTTAAACTTATCGACTTTGATTCCATTCACAAGTCCAATATCATAATTCTAATTCAAATAGAATTTAAATCAATTTTAGAAATCATTTTCATTTCCATTTATTTCTCAGATTCCCGTATTATCTCTATTTCCAATTATTAGCTTATATTTTCCCAAATAAAATTTATCGTTATATTTGAAACTTTATACCATTTCACCAATTCTTCCATATTCGAGATCAATTAATAATCCACACTCAAGATTTAAAATAAATTAAATGTTCCAAATTAATGTCCAAAATTCCGGATCGTTACAATTATAGTATGATAATTATCTTTATAAAAAATCAAAAACAAACAAATAACAAATATTTTCCAAAAATGATACCAACAGACTCTAAAATTGATACCTAATATCTGATCCTCAAATTAATAAACAACATAGTACTTAAATAGAGTTCACCGAATCCAACATATACCTCAGTCAACAAAAACTAAATAATATTCAATTTAAAACAAACAAACAAACATTGCTATATAAAAAGATAAGAAAATACATACCCGCTGTTAATGCCCAAACTTGCCATAAAAATGAAAGAACAAAACAGAGCAACAAAACTAATTCAATTTTAAAAAATAAAAATAGCAGAATGTTAGAAATAATCGAATTAAAATTCTAATAGAAGAAAACGAGGAAAAAATAGAATCGTCCTAGAATTGGAATTTCCAGTTTCGAAAGAAAAAAGAGTAAAATCAAAATCCGAATAATATGAATGAATTGTGATTAAAATAAGGAAGTATGAATAAACGAATTTAAATTTGAACGTGCCTGAAGAAGAAAAAGAGATCAAAAAAGAAGTAAAAAGGAAAAAGAACAAGATTGAAGAAGAATAAGAAGAGAAATCACGTGTGACAGTTAGGGCTTTTTTCAAATATTTTAATGCTTTGTTCTTCTGAATAAAATATTGGTGGACTGTCCTTGCTAACAAAAAGCCCGTAAGTTTCTCCTTAACAATATTTTCCTATTTACAAAATGCATTTATTGATTAATGTATTTATTGGGACAAGCATGAATAACTAATACAACATTTTGGGGGCACAAGTATATTTTTGTCTCTATTGAATTAATTGGGGAAAATGAAAAGGCACTTATTGCTTTCAAAAAAATTAACTGAGAAGGAAAGTTACCGCCTGGGAAAATTCATGTAACTTTCCTTTCTGGTTCCTCAATAGCTCCTTTCATCAGAAAAAAATACAAGTTCCTTCTTCTTTAATCTTATCAAAATCCTCTCTAAATTATCAAACATCCAATTACATCTCTTTCTAATCTCTTGATCATGTAAGTTTCTATCTTCCAAATCATCTTAAATTTATGCTTAATTTATTCGCAATAGAATTGTTTTTGACCTATATTTGTTTACCACAATTGTGAACCATTTTCTTATAAAGGTTAATTTACCCAAATTACCGTATGATTAAGAATTGTATCTCATTTTTACCGTGTTTAATTTAATCACAATTAAATCAATTTTGACCTAGATTTGTTTACCACTGTATTGTGCCATTTTCTTACTAGGGTCGATTTACTCAAATTACTATATGATTTGGAGTTGAATCTCATTTTGTCGTTTTTCAAACAAAACAGAGATGAAATAAGAGATAGAATTAAGTTTTAACTTTAGAGCATAAAAGATAGTTTCAATTGTGCAAGTCGTTACTATGAAATGAATATTTAATCTTTTTACTTAAATGTCATTAAAATCTATATAACAGATTTTGTAGCATATAGGTGGAAATAAATTCTAGAATATGATTTTCTACCGAAAATTTATGATTTGATTCTATTTTTATTTCAAATTTAAAGTTTGTAATTTAGGGGTTGAATCCCATTTTGAAAATCTTGTTTATGTGTACATTATACAAACAAACCAAACTTTTTTTTAAGCTTATATACAAATAATTCTTGTGTGTGCATATTTAGTCTATACATATACTTAGTACTAATGTTTCTTCATTTTTTGTTTAATATTTTTTTCTTTCTTACAACTCTATTTTTCTAATTAACCAAGAATATTTTTCACCGGTTTGGATTATTTACATGAATCATAACCAACCATGGTTGTATGTCTTATATTATTTACTTAATACAATCCATATGGATTAGTATTCATGATAATATTAGTGTTTTCTTTGCCAAGCCTAAGCTTCATATATTAAAAATAAATGGAAAAATATTACATAGTTTTTGTAAGCCTTATTTATTTCCCACTCCCAATTGTTAAATTACCTTATAGTATAATCATAATTAATAATTGTATCTTATAATATTTTGCCTTGCGATACTTATATTATGTATAAGAGTTGGGTATATTTAAAACTTAATTCAAATGAATATATATATATATATATATATATATATATATATAAATTGGAACTCTTTCTATATGTATATTTTTTCGTTTCTACTTGGAAGGATAAGATCATTTGCTCATGTAAAAAATGTTGTAATAGATATCTTTATGATAAAAATACTGTTAAATATCTTCTTCTTTACGATGGTATAGATCTTTTATATATAGCATCATGTTGGATACACCATAATGAACCATACATTGATCACTCTAATGATGACGCATCTTCTACCAATCTAAAAAATAATATGCAAACAAATGTTAATAACAATGAAGATGGTGGTGAAGTGCATGAATTTCTTAATATAGTAGTTATGCTACCAATAAATGGACAAAGTGATGATTTATTGAATCAACCTCCCATATTTGAAGGTCAGACTACTAAGGCAGAACATTTTTATAAATTGTTGGATGAAGCAAACAAAGAATTATATCCCATTACCAAACATTAAAAATTATATGTTTTACATAGTCATGCGTATGCCCATATCAATTTTACATGACTCGATAGTATGGTCCACTCATTATTCAAATGTATTTTTTATTATGCAACTAAATAGGCTTTGGCCAAAGGCCTTATGTAATATCTTCGTCCCTATGTAAAGGGGGAAATTCAGTAATTTAACAGTTTTTAAGTTCTTTACCTTGGATATGGGTTCAAGTAAAAGATCGAAAAAAATTATCAACCTTATATAGCCAATAGATGATGGTCTACATCCTACACATGTCAGTAATAAAAAAACAAAGATACGAGTCAACTTCGAAACTCTAGTGAAAAAAGGGGTGAACATCGATGTAGAAATCATGATATAATTGCACACAATGACACAAAAGAAGAAGAAAAGCTAAAGAGAAGGATGAACAAAACTTTCTTTCGATAAATCCTTTTTGAAGCAAAGAAACTTTGAAGATATTCTCTTTTTTAAAAGCTTGAAAGAACATTAAAGGATAAATAGCAAAGTAAAATAGTAAAGGAGAAGAAGCATACCCCCTCCTTTTATTACTTTCGATCTCAGACCACAACTCGCGGATGGATTGGGCAGGAAACAATCCGTATCATAGAATATTAATTGAATGCTCCATCTAATCAAACCTCCCGTCACTTAAACTGTCTCAAAACATGAACGATGACAACCAATAGAAATGCGCAATGTGTCATTTGCATTAATTACAAATAAGACAATTCCTTTCTGCTCGCAATGGCAAACGTGAGGGAAAATGTTACTCATTTTCCTCGCAAAGTACGATGGGGACCATAACGTCCGACGTCCCAACATAGGCCTGCACAACAAACGTCGACCAAGATCACACACAATCTAGTTGCCTATTCATCCAACAAGCCTCATTCTCAAGACCAATCCACCTCATCATCCTTGTTTGGAGCCTTATTCATCTCTACCTAAAAAAATGGCCGCCCTCAAGTCTCTATATTAGCTTCATAAGTAAAGCTAATTCCCAAATCAACTCATCCGTCCATGTGACTCATCTGATCACCTTCATGTCCGTCCAAGCCCTCCCTTGACAAACATTCTAGCTTGCCTCACTTTGCCTTATGAAAATAGAGATACATCAGAAGACCTCAACTACTCCTGTAAATAGTGGTGGTAGAACCGTACTATTCCTCCGACAAAAGCGGTGAAATTATACCATTCCTCTGACAAAAGGAGCCATTATGAAACAATCGTTCCATGTATCATGCCAACTCTCTATCTAAAGAATGTTATTGCGTGGCACACCACCTAACATACGTTTAAACCATTGCGGCCATAAGGCATGGGAGTTGGTCGTATTTGAATGTAGATTCTAATCGGTGGCTCTAAAGAAACTAGACATCCAAGACATTAATCTCGACCATTCAAAGCATGATCTCCATGGGTAAATATAGGAGGGCTCTTGGACTTCAACAATGATCGAATTATTTTTGTTTCCCACTTTATTTTTTCTTTTTTGAGCTCTTGAAGAAGTCATTTAACTTCACTATTATAACCAAAAACTCTAAAAAAAACAATATAAGAAGCCATGGTGTATGTAAATCTTTTTTAGATCAAACCATTCTATATTGTATGTCGTTTATTTCACTTCCACCGCACTTTACTTATATTTATTCCTTATTTTCCATTTTTATCAACAATTTTAGTGAACAACCTTCCTTATAGACTTCTTTAGTCACTAATTTGAGTTTGAGTGGAAATATAATAAATAGTATGAAAATGTGATATTTGAGATTTATGTCCAATTGAATGTGGATAAAATATTGAATTTCAAACATAATTCTTTTTTCTTATTCATGTTTGTAAATAAGGAAAAAAAATTGATTAACTTTAATCTTAAAACTTTATCGAAAGTAAGCAGCATGTTGAGAAATTTATGTCTATGTGATTTTTTGAATACCATTTCAGACTACTTGTTTGATATCGTAAAATTTGAAAAGTATTATATAGCATTTATTTGAATGTGAAAGGTAAAGTAGCAAAGATGTTACTAGAATAATTGAACTTTTAAAAATTAACTGGTTTCAAAAAAATTATATATAATAAAAACCTTTAAATAACAAAAAATTCTATAATTATATGTTGTATGTATATATATATATGTGTTACATATATGCGCGCGCGCGCGCGTGCGTGTCTGCGCGCGCGCGCGCGTGCGTGTCTGCGCGCGCGCATGTGGGAGGGGGGAGAGAGAGAAATTCTACTTGGACATAAAAAGTAGACACAAAATAAAACATAAGAGATCTTAACTATTATATCTCCTCTTGAATTTCACATTTCGTGTGAAGAAAAAAGCATCCTAAGGTCAATATTTATTATGTTTTATTTTGCGCTCCAATAGAAAATACACACATAGTTAATTTATTTTATATGAAGTATAAATTATAATACAATAACCGCTACAATAAAAATGAAATCACTGCATTAAGATTATAGTTTAAAATATGTATGATAAAACGAATTTTCAAAATAAATAATTGCATTTAAAATCATAGCAGTAAAAATATAATATTTAATAAAGATTATTTGGAAGGTATACATAATTTTCTAATAGGAAAATTAAAATAAAGGAGGAAGGAGATTATATTGTGCATTTGGGTGGTAACCAAGGGAGAACGGCAAGCCATAAGGGTGCTAGTGCATGTATCATATTCTATAGTTCAGAGAACGTTAAGAGGGAATAGTCATTAGTGCTTATTGTTCTGCATTGGTATAGTATAAAAAAATGTTTCTTTGTAACGCTTCGGATTTTCGTTCTTCGATAATCCGACATCGACACTCACTTTATCGACTGCCGAGAAATCGAAGGCCGAAAACCGAGATGTTATGGGTTTAAGAAAGAAGAAAAGAAAAGAAAAAGAAAGAAGAAGAGATAAGAAGGTAGAAAATAGAGAAAGAAAACATAGAGGGAAAAGAAGATAGACAATTTTTAGAAAACAGAGAATTAGAAAAACAGAAGATAGAAAATTTTAAAATAGAACGGATAGAACAGAGAAAGATAGGGAAAAGGAAAATAGAGAAAAGAACATAGAACAGAACAGAAACAATTCTCAGCGGAACAACATATAATAATAAATGAATAATCTTTAAACAAAGAACTATTTCAGTTATTACATTACATACATTTCATTACATCATATCATCAGAGTGTACAACAACATACAACAATAAATAGTGCAGCGGAAAAAGAAATACTATATAAACTAGTAATACGCCATGCCATCCAGCTTGCCTCCAGCAACTCCTGAATATCCAGAATATCCTGATAAACCTAACTCTTGACTGCCCGTGTGGAAATTGGTGGGCACCCAGAGTTTAGGAAGGAAAACAATAAACTCCAAGTCAGTCATGTGACTGGTGTGAGAACTCAAAACAGTTTATTTATCTTTAAAATCAAAATAGAGGAATATTTTTAATTCAATTCGAAATGCTTTTTAAAAAATGAGACTACCATAAGGCCTCCCGCACACACACACATGCAAACGCAGAATCGGAGGAGATTTCTCCTTATGATAGTCAAAGATGCTTGATACGCATTTAAAAGAACATTTTATATTATTACTAGTGCATAGTGTAGAGAAAAATTCATTTCGAAAGTAGAATATAAATCTTAGCCAACATAGACATTTCGAACTATGCCTACTATAGCTACCATCCAAACAGTGGTGACCACCATAAGTGAATGGCAGGTTCTACAACTAATACCGTAAAAGTTTCGTATTGGGAATTGGATTTCCAACAAATGGTCAGGCCAAGGAACTTCCCATTGCCACTGAGAATGCCTCTTGAAAGACATCCCCGAGAACCAAACCGGATCTCTGCCAACACAAGGCCGGGTTACCCCTAACTGGGTAACTACTGACACGAGCACGCCATTCCCCGGTCCTTTAGGACCTTTTCAACCGAGCGCTCGATATCCAACATCACACCATAATAAATAGAGTGTTTTCAACATGAGTAAGTATCTGGGCTCCATACCATGATACCACCCCTTTCCAGAAGGAAATGAACATACCCTAAGGGGAGCTACAGCAACCCCTAATAACCTTGCCGCATCTTTCCTGTTTTGACCATTTCCGGGATGTGAGGCTCGACGAAGTCACGTCCACAAAAACATACTTTATATAAAAGCCATGCTTTGGGTCAACAAATGATCAACACAATGATCACTAAGATAGACGATCAAATAAATGATCCTATCACAATAATCAACACAATGATCATTTCAGCATCACTCAGCATGTCACATTACCAAAATGGGATATATCGCTGATAACTTCAACTATATAACCTTTGAGCTCGTACGTCTCAAAGAAGGGTGTTAAGCAAAGAATAAATTCTCCGCCACCAACAGAAATATATTTGAAAGAAATCGGCTTTATATCTCAAATTGTAATGTCAGGCATACAATCCATACAAGTCTGTTCCGGGATCGAACAAAACCGAAGGCACTTACAAAGAAGTCCTTGCAATCCGAATAATCTCTAATCACGTTCGGATTTCCCATCACTTAGGAAGTTTCTATACCGGCGCGACTCGGTGCAGAAACAATCGATAGGTCATCCTATCGCTCTTGCAAATACTCGGTCTTCAACACCGATCTTCAAATGCAATTCATAACGACGTATCACATATTCGGAATGGGTTATACGACCCCATGGTCCTTTCCCGGTTAACCCGAATAGTGAGCGCTTATTCAAAAATAAGTGTGCATTCAAATTCAAACAATTCACATCAATTACCCATTTAAAGGGAAATATTGATAGTCGGTTATTGAACTATCAATGGATATGCACACATCACCAGATTCCAAATAATTTTCCAAATTATTTATTTTCCAAAATATCTTTACTAGATATATAGTTTCAACACTTCAAAAATAAATCAATATTTATTTTTAACCAATTTCACTTTTCACATATAAATTCCATAATGAATTTATATTTCAAAATATTCGTGCATATACGATTTCAATAATTCTTTTCAATTTATCCTCCAAAAAGATAAACTCTAATTATTCACTTCATATTGGAAAACATTTCCATACTTATTAAATAAGTAATTCACAAATCCTTTTATTTTCAACCTTAGAAAATATTCAATATACTTAAATCGAATTAAGTATATATTTCATTCTTTAAGGAAATCATTCACTTTAACATATTTATTTGGGTCAAAACGGATGTTGCGTAAAACATCGTTACAACGTCCCAAAATCACTAGTATAGGGATTCGAAATTAAATAGATATATGAATCCCGATACTATACAACCCATTTCCTTTCGGAAATCATTTACTATAACAACAGTGTTATAGTCCACCATTTCCTTTTATTTCTCGAAAACGTCTATTTCAACAATAAATGTTGAAATCTATGGTTTCAAATCTCAACATATTTTAAAACATCATTAGATCGTTTTAATTTTATTTAAAACATCACATTCTAAATAATTTCTTTAACATATTATTCACTATTCAAAAACGTGAATATACTATGTTAATAAATTTCATCACTTCTATTCATTTTAGTTTAAGGAATTATTCACTGTCTAAACATGAATATAACCCTATAAATAAATTGCAACAATTTACTTATCAAAATAAGTAGTTTGTGAATTTATAAAACAATGTTTATAAATTCTATTTCTATTTCTTTTATAACAACTTCCTTTTATAAATTTCCTTTATTAACTTATCTCAATTCATATCACAATGATATATTAAAAATTTCATATTATAAGTTAAATACTTATAATTTATTTGTTTATAAAATCCTTCCTTTAAACTTCACAAATTTTATAAATCTTATAACTTATAAGATTCATCTATTTATCCAAAATCTTATTCTTTTAAATAACTTCACAAATTTTATAAACCTACTGTTTATAAAATTCTAATTATAACTTCACCGTTCATAATTCTATAAATTCATTCATTTGTGAAATTCATTCACAATTCATCCTAACTCTTATAAAAACTTCGTTTTATAATTCCAATATTTTAATTTACAAATATCCATTTGTAAATCCTTTAATATAAATCAATTTATACTGTTTATAAAATTCTATTTATAACTTCATCGTTATAATTCTATAATTCCATTTCTATTTATGAAATTCATTTACAATTTATTCTAACACTTATAAAAGCTTGTTTTATAATTCTTATATTTTTAATTTATAAATATCAATTTATAAATCTTTTTAATATAAAACAATTTATATTATTCTTTTGAAACATCTTCACAGTTCTTTATAATTTCATCACTTTAATTCATTTTATAATAGATTCAAAAATCCCAGTTTAAACTATTTTATAAAATCATTAATCCCATATTCTCAAAAATCAACTTTTAACTACATTTCTCAAAAATCATAATTTTTATAACATAAAAATTATAACGTTTATTTATTTACAATAAATCAATTCCAAAAAAATATTATATAAACGTATATTTTCAAAATCACTTTAGAAATTAAAATCGTTGTTTTTAAATTTCAAAAATTGGATCCGATGATGCAACACATCAATTAGTCAATCACGACTTTTCCAATATCATATATCGATATGATAAACAATCAAACATCACAATATTTAAAATTAATAAATATTTGTGAGGAATCCAGTTGGATCCCTCCAACCTGTTTTCCTGCATCCACAGACATTAGCACAATACCATTCCGTTTCAAGACGGAATATCGCGGTATATGGGATTTTATAAATATATATATATCCGCTTACTAACGGCGCAATAGGGTCTCATCCGCTAAAAGAAAATGCGGGAAATCAATCAACTGCAATATATACATATGCCAATATATATATATTGCTATATATATAATATAATACCAATTCCACTTCGAGGTGGAATATCGCGTTATATGTGTGTAATAAATAACCTCCGCTTACTAACGGCGTATAGGGTCTATTCACATCCAATATATATATAACAATCATCGTTCAATCATTCCATCAACACAGTCAAGCAAATTTTAAATCTATCTATTTAAAATTTAAATAAACAATAGAAATTTCTTTTGAGTGAGAAGTTCTCACCTTTTATTCCTGTTTGCCATCCACTTCCAATTCAACTTGTTTTCTTCATTTATACCTTGTATAAATATTTACACAATTTATTAATATTCGAAATAATCGAATAATAAATTTTCGTTCTTGATTGTTAAATAAATTGATAGTTTTATTTAAATCAGTTTCTTGTTTAATAAATTTATTTTAACAAAAAAATAAATTTCCTTTTATAAATTAAATCAACTAACAAACTTTGGTTTTAACTATTAAATTTGTTATAAATAAATTTTCCTTTTAAATAATTCTATTCAACTACAATTAAATTTTAAAACTAAATTTTCTTCTTAAATAGATTTAATTAACTTATCCTTAAATTGAATTTATCCAACTAATTATTTCAATCTCAAATTAATGATTTTTATTTTAAACTAAAAATTAAAGATTCAAACTGATTTCCTTTTTATACATACTCTTTACATTCTAAAAATAATATTCCTGTCTTTAAAATTTTAACTTCAACAATTCATCAAATCCCCTTGAATATTTATTTTTATTTGAAATCTTCCTTTTATTTAAATAACTATATTTTTTTTTCTTTAACCAAATCTATTTTAACTAATTATTTAATTCCCTTTCCTCTTATCAAAAATTATATTTTGACAAATAATTCTTCAATTTATTAATACTCGAATATAAAACCAAGTAATTACATTTTATTTTCTTAATCTTAACAGTAAATTGGTTTTAAACCAATTTTTCTTCTTTAAATAAATTTATCAACTAAAAATTTATTTTTTTTACTTTAAATTAATATCCTTTTAAATAAATTTGTTTTAACTAAAAATTATATTTTAAACTAATGCTTTTAAATTTCAAACAATTCTCTTTTTAACAAATTTATTAAATTAAAGGTAAAATTTATAACTGAATTCCTAAAATCATATATAAACATTTACTGTAAATATATTTTTTCTTTATTGTTATTTTTTTTTTTTTTTTTTACTGTCATAAATATAATTATGAAATTAAATTAAAATAAATGCATTACCTTACTGTACGAAGACGAAACCATACCCACGGCATCGATTCGCGACCCCCCCTACTGTCGCGCCACCCTGCTTCACGCGAGACCCCTCGCCATCGTCCCTGCCGCCGCCGCAGAAGCCTCGTGCCACGCGCGAGCGCGCCCCAACGAAAACCCTAGCTACCCAATCGATCGCGCCTCGCCGTTGCCTTCGAGCATGCGCGCGCACACACTCCACTTCCCCAATTCATCGCCACGAGTGCCACCACTCTGAATCGCACCTCCAGTAGTCGCCTCGTGTGCTGTGCCTCACGCCACGCCACCACATCGCGACGCCGCTTCTTCTCGCGTGAGCACGCGCCTCAATCGCAGCCGTGCCTGAAGTGAACTCGCGATTTCGTTCAAGGGCTTCGGCCATTTTTCTCTTTTTTTTTTTTTAATGTTGCGCTTCGATTTTGAAGAGAGGGGAGATTTGATTTCGTGAACTTAACGAGAGAGAGAGGCCATTATTATTTTTCTTTCGATTTGAATACTGAAGAGAAGAACGTGATTTATCAGAGGGAAGAGGTATGTTGGTCACGATTTTTTTCAGAGAGAACGTGATTTTAGGCGTGAGAAAGGGGATGCTGTTGTTTATTTTAATTTTAATTTAAATTTAAATTAAATTCGTTTCGATACAAATTTCAACGCGTTTACTCACCGTGTGTTCACATATTAACTCCGATCGATACGAAATTTGAAATCCGGTAATAATTCAATATTCCGGACCCAATGGAACTGGTTTCGTCGAATTCCGAGACTGTGCCTCGGACGACTATTTTTAAATATCGATTCGAACGATTAAATTTCAAAACTGAACAAAGCAGTTTCAAATTCGATTCTGAAGCTTCTAAAATCTTCAATATTATCAATACGAATTTTACAAGCCTTTGAAATATTTTTAATCGGCTTAAATTTGAAGATTCAAATTTTTATTCAACTCACAACAGATTAAATTCTATAATTTAATCGTTATATTCATTCTGATAATTTGAAATTCAATTCAAACCATCATTCAAATATTTAAAATTAATTAAATATTTTCAAATTAAATTATTCAAAATTCTGGGTCGTTACAATCTTTCCCCCTTAAAAGAATTTCGTCCCGAAATTACAAGTTAAGAAGAATACCCTTATCCCATTTATCATTTTTCATAATCCAAATAGTTTTATCAACTCACTAGCACAAATCTTTTTACTAGAGATTTACTATCATTTCAACTAGTTTTTTCAACTTCAATTATAGGTTTCAAACAATATTGTTATACTAACTATTCTAATTTAAATTCAAATTCAAATTTCAAACTTTCAAAATTTTCTCAAAAATTTTCTAACACCTTAAATTTTCGAAAAATTTCGCCAGCGTTTCCTTTGCGCGGATCGATCGGTACAACTACAAAATGGCACCACGGCCCCTCAGAATCAAAAAGAAAAGAGAAAAGCCAAGTGGCTAGAGAAGAAAGTCATCAAATCTCATATTAAAATTGAAATACGTACCTTTTTGTCGAGCAATTCAATTTTATCTTTGAAATCAAAATCTCAATTCCTTTATACACCTGTATAACCTGTATAACTTGCTAGTAGTAGCATCCAAATCCAACATTCAAACCAATTTGCCAATTCTATTTCAAAATTTCCAACATATATTCCTTATACGTTTTTATTTCACTATTGAAGTTACATACCTATTTTATTCAATTTCACCTTTCAATTCAATTCACGACTTCAAATTTATTCGAATTCAATTACTTGAATTCAATCCATCTATTTCTTTCCATTATTAATGATAATAATTCAATATTATCACTTCTAACAATCATGCAAACATATGCTATAATAATTTATAGAAAATCATTTCTTTTCTATTCAAAAATAGTTTTGGACAAAATTATTTCATTATATAAATCAATTTTATATTCACTAACAAATACGCGCTCATATCTATTATTACACTCAAACTCATTCTAGAGTACTGCTGACTCTATCTCTAACGAGTAATACCCTACAGAACCATGGTTGTCGCTTAACCAACAGCTCTGATACCAAATGTAACGCTTCGGATTTTCGTTCTTCGATAATCCGACATCGACACTCACTTTATCGACTGCCGAGAAATCGAAGGCCGAAAACCGAGATGTTATGGGTTTAAGAAAGAAGAAAAGAAAAGAAAAAGAAAGAAGAAGAGAAAAGAAGGTAGAAAATAGAGAAAGAAAACATAGAGGGAAAAGAAGATAGACAATTTTTAGAAAACAGAGAATTAGAAAAACAGAAGATAGAAAATTTTAAAATAGAACGGATAGAACAGAGAAAGATAGGGAAAAGGAAAATAGAGAAAAGAACATAGAACAGAACAGAAACAATTCTCAGCGGAACAACATATAATAATAAATGAATAATCTTTAAACAAAGAACTATTTCAGTTATTACATTACATACATTTCATTACATCATATCATCAGAGTGTACAACAACATACAACAATAAATAGTGCAGCGGAAAAAGAAATACTATATAAACTAGTAATACGCCATGCCATCCAGCTTGCCTCCAGCAACTCCTGAATATCCAGAATATCCTGATAAACCTAACTCTTGACTGCCCGTGTGGAAATTGGTGGGCACCCAGAGTTTAGGAAGGAAAACAATAAACTCCAAGTCAGTCATGTGACTGGTGTGAGAACTCAAAACAGTTTATTTATCTTTAAAATCAAAATAGAGGAATATTTTTAATTCAATTCGAAATGCTTTTTAAAAAATGAGACTACCATAAGGCCTCCCGCACACACACACATGCAAACGCAGAATCGGAGGAGATTTCTCCTTATGATAGTCAAAGATGCTTGATACGCATTTAAAAGAACATTTTATATTATTACTAGTGCATAGTGTAGAGAAAAATTCATTTCGAAAGTAGAATATAAATCTTAGCCAACATAGACATTTCGAACTATGCCTACTATAGCTACCATCCAAACAGTGGTGACCACCATAAGTGAATGGCAGGTTCTACAACTAATACCGTAAAAGTTTCGTATTGGGAATTGGATTTCCAACAAATGGTCAGGCCAAGGAACTTCCCATTGCCACTGAGAATGCCTCTGGAAAGACATCCCCGAGAACCAAACCGGATCTCTGCCAACACAAGGCCGGGTTACCCCTAACTGGGTAACTACTGACACGAGCACGCCATTCCCCGGTCCTTTAGGACCTTTTCAACCGAGCGCTCGATATCCAACATCACACCATAATAAATAGAGTGTTTTCAACATGAGTAAGTATCTGGGCTCCATACCATGATACCACCCCTTTCCAGAAGGAAATGAACATACCCTAAGGGGAGCTACAGCAACCCCTAATAACCTTGCCGCATCTTTCCTGTTTTGACCATTTCCGGGATGTGAGGCTCGACGAAGTCACGTCCACAAAAACATACTTTATATAAAAGCCATGCTTTGGGTCAACAAATGATCAACACAATGATCACTAAGATAGACGATCAAATAAATGATCCTATCACAATAATCAACACAATGATCATTTCAGCATCACTCAGCATGTCACATTACCAAAATGGGATATATCGCTGATAACTTCAACTATATAACCTTTGAGCCCGTACGTCTCAAAGAAGGGTGTTAAGCAAAGAATAAATTCTCCGCCACCAACAGAAATATATTTGAAAGAAATCGGCTTTATATCTCAAATTGTAATGTCAGGCATACAATCCATACAAGTCTGTTCCGGGATCGAACAAAACCGAAGGCACTTACAAAGAAGTCCTTGCAATCCGAATAATCTCTAATCACGTTCGGATTTCCCATCACTTAGGAAGTTTCTATACCGGCGCGACTCGGTGCAGAAACAATCGATAGGTCATCCTATCGCTCTTGCAAATACTCGGTCTTCAACACCGATCTTCAAATGCAATTCATAACGACGTATCACATATTCGGAATGGGTTATACGACCCCATGGTCCTTTCCCGGTTAACCCGAATAGTGAGCGCTTATTCAAAAATAAGTGTGCATTCAAATTCAAACAATTCACATCAATTACCCATTCAAAGGGAAATATTGATAGTCGGTTATTGAACTATCAATGGATATGCACACATCACCAGATTCCAAATAATTTTCCGAATTATTTATTTTCCAAAATATCTTTACTAGATATATAGTTTCAACACTTCAAAAATAAATCAATATTTATTTTTAACCAATTTCACTTTTCACATATAAATTCCATAATGAATTTATATTTCAAAATATTCGTGCATATACGATTTCAATAATTCTTTTCAATTTATCCTCCAAAAAGATAAACTCTAATTATTCACTTCATATTGGAAAACATTTCCATACTTATTAAATAAGTAATTCACAAATCCTTTTATTTTCAACCTTAGAAAATATTCAATATACTTAAATCGAATTAAGTATATATTTCATTCTTTAAGGAAATCATTCACTTTAACATATTTATTTGGGTCAAAACGGATTTGCGTAAAACATCGTTACAACGTCCCAAAATCACTAGTATAGGGATTCGAAATTAAATAGATATATGAATCCCGATACTATACAACCCATTTCCTTTCGGAAATCATTTACTATAACAACAGTGTTATAGTCCACCATTTCCTTTTATTTCTCGAAAACGTCTATTTCAACAATAAATGTTGAAATCTATGGTTTCAAATCTCAACATATTTTAAAACATCATTAGATCGTTTTAATTTTATTTAAAACATCACATTCTAAATAATTTCTTTAACATATTATTCACTATTCAAAAACGTGAATATACTATGTTAATAAATTTCATCACTTCTATTCATTTTAGTTTAAGGAATTATTCACTGTCTAAACATGAATATAACCCTATAAATAAATTGCAACAATTTACTTATCAAAATAAGTAGTTTGTGAATTTATAAAACAATGTTTATAAATTCTATTTCTATTTCTTTTATAACAACTTCCTTTTATAAATTTCCTTTATTAACTTATCTCAATTCATATCACAATGATATATTAAAAATTTCATATTATAAGTTAAATACTTATAATTTATTTGTTTATAAAATCCTTCCTTTAAACTTCACAAATTTTATAAATCTTATAACTTATAAGATTCATCTATTTATCCAAAATCTTATTCTTTTAAATAACTTCACAAATTTTATAAACCTACTGTTTATAAAATTCTAATTATAACTTCACCGTTCATAATTCTATAAATTCATTCATTTGTGAAATTCATTCACAATTCATCCTAACTCTTATAAAAACTTCGTTTTATAATTCCAATATTTTAATTTACAAATATCCATTTGTAAATCCTTTAATATAAATCAATTTATACTGTTTATAAAATTCTATTTATAACTTCATCGTTATAATTCTATAATTCCATTTCTATTTATGAAATTCATTTACAATTTATTCTAACACTTATAAAAGCTTGTTTTATAATTCTTATATTTTTAATTTATAAATATCAATTTATAAATCTTTTTAATATAAAACAATTTATATTATTCTTTTGAAACATCTTCACAGTTCTTTATAATTTCATCACTTTAATTCATTTTATAATAGATTCAAAAATCCCAGTTTAAACTATTTTATAAAATCATTAATCCTATATTCTCAAAAATCAACTTTTAACTACATTTCTCAAAAATCATAATTTTTATAACATAAAAATTATAACGTTTATTTATTTACAATAAATCAATTCCAAAAAAATATTATATAAACGTATATTTTCAAAATCACTTTAGAAATTAAAATCGTTGTTTTTAAATTTCAAAAATTGGATCCGATGATGCAACACATCAATTAGTCAATCACGACTTTTCCAATATCATATATCGATATGATAAACAATCAAACATCACAATATTTAAAATTAATAAATATTTGTGAGGAATCCAGTTGGATCCCTCCAACCTGTTTTCCTGCATCCACAGACATTAGCATAATACCATTCCGTTTCAAGACGGAATATCGCGGTATATGGGATTTTATAAATATATATATATCCGCTTACTAACAGCGCAATAGGGTCTCATCCGCTAAAAGAAAATGCGGGAAATCAATCAACTGCAATATATACATATGCCAATATATATATATTGCTATATATATAATATAATACCAATTCCACTTCGAGGTGGAATATCGCGGTATATGTGTGTAATAAATAACCTCCGCTTACTAACGGCGTATAGGGTCTATTCACATCCAATATATATATAACAATCATCGTTCAATCATTCCATCAACACAGTCAAGCAAATTTTAAATCTATCTATTTAAAATTTAAATAAACAATAGAAATTTCTTTTGAGTGAGAAGTTCTCACCTTTTATTCCTGTTTGCCATCCACTTCCAATTCAACTTGTTTTCTTCATTTATACCTTGTATAAATATTTACACAATTTATTAATATTCGAAATAATCGAATAATAAATTTTCGTTCTTGATTGTTAAATAAATTGATAGTTTTATTTAAATCAGTTTCTTGTTTAATAAATTTATTTTAACAAAAAAATAAATTTCCTTTTATAAATTAAATCAACTAACAAACTTTGGTTTTAACTATTAAATTTGTTATAAATAAATTTTCCTTTTAAATAATTCTATTCAACTACAATTAAATTTTAAAACTAAATTTTCTTCTTAAATAGATTTAATTAACTTATCCTTAAATTGAATTTATCCAACTAATTATTTCAATCTCAAATTAATGATTTTTATTTTAAACTAAAAATTAAAGATTCAAACTGATTTCCTTTTTATACATACTCTTTACATTCTAAAAATAATATTCCTGTCTTTAAAATTTTAACTTCAACAATTCATCAAATCCCCTTGAATATTTATTTTTATTTGAAATCTTCCTTTTATTTAAATAACTATATTTTTTTTTCTTTAACCAAATCTATTTTAACTAATTATTTAATTCCCTTTCCTCTTATCAAAAATTATATTTTGACAAATAATTCTTCAATTTATTAATACTCGAATATAAAACCAAGTAATTACATTTTATTTTCTTAATCTTAACAGTAAATTGGTTTTAAACCAATTTTTCTTCTTTAAATAAATTTATCAACTAAAAATTTATTTTTTTTACTTTAAATTAATATCCTTTTAAATAAATTTGTTTTAACTAAAAATTATATTTTAAACTAATGCTTTTAAATTTCAAACAATTCTCTTTTTAACAAATTTATTAAATTAAAGGTAAAATTTATAACTGAATTCCTAAAATCATATATAAACATTTACTGTAAATATATTTTTTCTTTATTGTTATTTTTTTTTTTTTTTTACTGTCATAAATATAATTATGAAATTAAATTAAAATAAATGCATTACCTTACTGTACGAAGACGAAACCATACCCACGGCATCGATTCGCGACCCCCCCTACTGTCGCGCCACCCTGCTTCACGCGAGACCCCTCGCCATCGTCCCTGCCGCCGCCGCAGAAGCCTCGTGCCACGCGCGAGCGCGCCCCAACGAAAACCCTAGCTACCCAATCGATCGCGCCTCGCCGTTGCCTTCGAGCATGCGCGCGCACACTCCACTTCCCCAATTCATCGCCACGAGTGCCACCACTCTGAATCGCACCTCCAGTAGTCGCCTCGTGTGCTGTGCCTCACGCCACGCCACCACATCGCGACGCCGCTTCTTCTCGCGTGAGCACGCGCCTCAATCGCAGCCGTGCCTGAAGTGAACTCGCGATTTCGTTCAAGGGCTTCGGCCATTTTTCTCTTTTTTTTTTTTAATGTTGCGCTTCGATTTTGAAGAGAGGGGAGATTTGATTTCGTGAACTTAACGAGAGAGAGAGGCCATTATTATTTTTCTTTCGATTTGAATACTGAAGAGAAGAACGTGATTTATCAGAGGGAAGAGGTATGTTGGTCACGATTTTTTTCAGAGAGAACGTGATTTTAGGCGTGAGAAAGGGGATGCTGTTGTTTATTTTAATTTTAATTTAAATTAAATTCGTTTCGATACAAATTTCAACGCGTTTACTCACCGTGTGTTCACATATTAACTCCGATCGATACGAAATTTGAAATCCGGTAATAATTCAATATTCCGGACCCAATGGAACTGGTTTCGTCGAATTCCGAGACTGTGCCTCGGACGACTATTTTTAAATATCGATTCGAACGATTAAATTTCAAAACTGAACAAAGCAGTTTCAAATTCGATTCTGAAGCTTCTAAAATCTTCAATATTATCAATACGAATTTTACAAGCCTTTGAAATATTTTTAATCGGCTTAAATTTGAAGATTCAAATTTTTATTCAACTCACAACAGATTAAATTCTATAATTTAATCGTTATATTCATTCTGATAATTTGAAATTCAATTCAAACCATCATTCAAATATTTAAAATTAATTAAATATTTTCAAATTAAATTATTCAAAATTCTGGGTCGTTACATTCTTAGTTGCTAACGAGGATTCAATGGTGCAATTTCTTTCATTCATATATAAACTAAAGCTCTTTAGTTTCCTACACCAATTATCTATCCCTTTTCAATTACACTTTGTAAATAAGGCCATTAACATTATTTAATCATCCCACATCGATGCATTACATATGAGTGGGAGCTCAGCAGAGCATCCACATAGAAAAGTCAAAATTTTGTCTTCTTTAGTAATCAATTTGCTTAATTTTGATTTCTAATGATTTTGCATGATTTTACAGTGAAGATAGATTTCAGTATGGACTTTACTCATAAATTATGTAGAGCCTTGAAGATGCCTCCTTTGAGGTAGGCTTTTCTTTCTTCCATTTATATAAACTTACCATTTTCATGCTTTTATTATATTTGAAAATAGATATATTGTTCTAACTCATAAACTTGGTTCATCTATAGGTATTTTAGAATTCCATTTTCACTGATTACTAAAAGATGTACACTTTTTATTCCTTATAGTTATAATTCTAAACCCATTGTGGGGAATTGTATTCGAACAGAGCATTGCTATATGCATGTGACGTACTTATGACACCTTTGATCACTATTATCCATTTTGTTTTACTTTGCAATATATTAGCAGGTGTCTCTTTTAGTTGTTTTTTTAGCTTTTGGAACATTTTTAAATATCCTATTCACCCATGGGTATTTTTTAATAAGTAAATATAACTGTATAGACGCACAAAGTTATTCGAAGACTTGAAATGCTTCCTTATAATTTAGGAAATTTTACCAAGTTAGGCTAGTTTTGAAAAGGTAATAACAACATCAGCTTAGTTTTAAATGTAATTACAGAAATAGACCGGTTTTTTTATTGTCTATATGGTTGGCGATTTTCCAAAAGTCGCATAGAGAAAATAACATATTTAGGTTTTTGCTTTGGGCAATTTTTAAAAAATTGCAAGAAAGCTTTCTATGAATCCAACCAGCAACCTACCTTCTTCTTCACTATCAACTTTACCAAACTCATCATCAAATTCCTGAAACTTCGCAAATACTACTTCTCCATAGAAAACCCAAAAAAAGTCCGATTCTCACAAGATATAATCAAAGCTTCTCAACAAGTAGGTGTAATCTTTGTTACAAGGTAATGTATATCGATTTATAATATGTTTGTGCTAACTAAAATCCTAATTCAAAGCTGTTGTGTATTCTAACCAATGTTGACGTACTCGCAGTTGAACTAGACATGGATGGTTGGGAGATAGACGACGAGACGATATCGAAATGATACGATGATTTTAAAGCTCGAAGGGACATTATGCATCTAAGTGATGTAGAATTTGTTCCAGAAACACAATTTGGGCTGATACATCAAAAGTTCCATTCGGGAACATCATCCCATAACACTCGCTTACACGAAGTTGTAGCGAACCAAAGACCAGGCAAGCAAATTTCTATTGAAGGTAAAATACTAAGTCCTGGTAATCATGTAGGTCCTACGCTGCCATCCAGTGCATATCCAGTTTGCCGATGTGGCGATGAATGCGTGGTTGTCGTAGCCAAAACTGAAACCAATGCCGAACAAAGATTTTACGGTTGTTCTTCGTACGAAGATCACATGATGAATCCTGGCGAAGTGGGGTGCTGTAATTTTATGAACTGGATCGATCCTCCATTGTGTGCTCGAGGAGTGGAATATGTCCTCGAAATGCAAGATGAAGTTAGGCATTTGAAAAAATTAGTTGAAGAAATGAATAGAAAATGTTTGTAGAGAAGAAAACGTCATCTTTAGGTTATGTTCGCAATGGATACATTTGACAACTATTTCATATCATGAACCCTATGTTTGGTACTTCGTTTATTTTCATGTAATCGATGGATATTTTCACCTTTCATAGACTGTATGTTATTAGTTTTGTGTTATTAGTTCTATATGTTGTTATTACTCTGTAGTTAAGGGATAATCTCATGTTTTGTAGAATGTATGTTTGATTTTCTTTGAAATTGATGGTTATGTCAAAGTATTTATCGTCAGATGAATTTCTATGATCATATAGAGTTGTTTGGAGGAATCTCTATATCATTTCTATCTTGTAAGTCAAAACAATTGCCGTTACACATGCAAGCTGAAATTTCGACTATGGTGATTTTTGAAAAATCGCATGTGGGATATTTTTCAAAAATCGCCCACTGTTTTGCCTGTTATAAAACAGACAGCCAAGCCCTCCCCCACTCACTCTTACAACATTCAAATTAGCTCCAAAAAACCCATTTTGGGTTTTAGCTCTCTCCCTCCCAGAAATTTCATTTTTCTTTGTTTTTTTAATCAAATTCGAAACTCATTCGGACCATGGCTTCTATATTCGAGTAGTGGAGGATATTGGTAATGCACTCATCTCCAAATTCATGATTTAGAGCATTTTTAGGGTTTTCTAGAATTCAATTTTTTGCAAGATTTTTTGAAAGCTATATGTTGTAGACTGGTTTAGGGGATTTTTGCAAGTGAATGTTCATTCAATTGCATGTACTTTAGTATAGATTGAAGAAAATTAAATTTATGATAGTTAAGGGTTGTATACATTAATCTTAGTGTTGTAGATTACATCGAGATAAAGCCCGATCCAGTAGACCCGAGCTTGTTGTACTTACAGCCTAGACACCGCACGTCTGGTGAAGCGTATATGTTGGTAATTTCCTATGATTTTCGTTTCACAAATTGTGTAAATATTAGTATTTGTACATGTAATGTTAAACAGAGCGAAGAAGCAGATTTCACCATCGATCACTCTATTTCTCTCAAGAAAGTCACTTCACATCATCCTAGAGTATTATAGGAGATTGATCGAGCGGGCTTTTCGACAGTACTGCGGTTAGGTAACCTCCAGTTAGATCATCATCTGGTCACAACTCTTGTCGATAGATGGAGACCCGAGACAACTACTTCCATCTTCTTGGCGGAGAGATGACGATCACATTAGTGGATGTGGCCGTGCTTTTAGGTTTGCCTATAGAAGGCAATCCAGTAACGGGTGAGGGTCGTCATGATTATATTCAGTTGTGCATGGATTTGCTCGGTATTACTTCTCCTTCGTAACAAGTTAGGGGTAATGAAATGGTAGAAGTGAAATGGTTTCGACACGCTGTAGCTGATGATATACCTGCCGATGCTACAGAGCTTCAGATCCAACAGCTGGCTCGAGTAATTATTCTATACATCATTACATCCCGTTTGATGTGCAATCATTCCAAAAATCGCGTGGACTTGAAATGGCTACCATATTTAGCCGATCTCGATCAGTGTGCCCGGTACTCATGGGGTAGTGTTATTTTGGCGTACACCTATATGGAGCTCTCCAATCTCGTTCTTATGGTGACTAAGCTTATAGGTGGGTGTTTGATGCTTGTTCAGGTACACATATAATTTATCTTGCTACTTCTGTGCTAGACCAAATTCGAAATATGTTTTAAGTAGCTAAATTGTTTCCCCATATAGATTTGGTCATGGACATATCTGCCTATCGAACGGATCCAAGTCCGAAATGTTGTCGTCGATCACACACACCCTCTTGGATCTCGGTATAACTTCTTGTCAGTTGAAAAATAATTTTCTAATTCAAAATTTGTTTACGCTAAAATATTGTTTCTTCGCTTGTTGACAGGTGGGTTGGTCCAAAAAAGACATCTCAGACCCCCGGCGGAATGTACGCTTTTACCGCAACGAGCTAGACATTCTAGACCCAAGTACGATGACCTAGACTCCATATACGCAGGATGTATTGGAGGATCTTCCGGCTATATGTACAACCGCTAGATATCTATGGACTGTCACGCTTCCATTCATTTGCACTATTCGTTGCGCACACCATCTACCCGATCGGGTAATGCGCCAGTTTGCAATGGCGTAGCAGATTCCAGAAAGCGTTCCAGTTTATACCGACGAGTACCATGTCGGGGAAATTGCAAATGCTATGGAAGATATGGAATCAACGCCAATTGTTTACGCAATTTGAGAGAGAGCCGATCACTCCTCTAGAGACATATATGCGGTGGTATTGGCACATCACGCGTAGATATGTTCTTCAAGCGCCTGTACAGGCTGTTCCCCACCATCCATACACTCCCCGTGCCCATCTTGAGAGAAACGTTGTAAGTATACTTAACCCCGTTAATTTAAATATATTTTCAAATAAAGATAACTAATTCTCTTTGCGTTGTAGAGGCTGATGGCATTTACAAGATGTTGGAAACCATTGAAAAGCTCGAACAACGTCTAGATCACGATGCATAGTCGAAAGGGAAGTGCATGAACATCAAAAACATTCTACGCGCAGTCTTAGAAAGAAAAAAATTAGAGAGGCCGAGACGTCCTTCCCCCCATACCTCCACCTCCAACAGACATACCTCCACCTCAAGGGGGGCCACTGTCGCTCCTACTTACTTATAGGCGGTGACACAGAAGAGGTGAAGGAACTTCGTTCGAAAAAGGCCCTTCGACGTCCCAACAACCGGAAGATTTCACCCATGGACCTTCTCAACCACCATGTACATTTGATCCTTCCACCGAGATTGAGGAAGAAGACTACATGTCTCAGTGGCTGGAACGTCGTCGTTGTACGCCTATGGAACTTCGTCACTTGCGTAGATGATATGTGCATTATATTGGATATGGCTATGTGCTTTTAACTGTGTTGTGTACGGTATAATTGTATTATTGTCGCAGACGTGGACATGCAGTTGATAGTTTATTATGTACATTGGAATGTGAATTAAAGATGTTATTGCGTGTGATGCAGTAGAATGTGAATTAAGGATGTTGTTGTATGGTATGGACATGCTTTTGATATTTGTGTGCGATGTGGCATTCTTGAACAACTTGCTACTGTTTGTTAGTAGCAGGTTAGAGAGGCGATTTTTGAAAAATCACAGTTCGCGATTTTTGAAAAATCACAGGTAGCAGTTTTCCTGCTGCTGCTACCAAACAGCAGCAGGTTATTTCGTATATAACAAACAAAGCATAGGCCTGCAATATATAGCATTTGACAAATTGCCGAACATCAGCATACAACAGGATTTGTAAAGCATAAAGTAGAGTTCAATTACATAGAAGTTAAATAATACAAAAACATCTACACAACAGTAATACATCGCTTACGATTATGGCCTAGCACACCGCATTTGGTACACATGTTTGATTTGGACGACTGGCCTTCATCCATCACACCTTTGATCCTTGTAGACTGTGGCCTCCTCGGTTGTGTCTCACAGACGGAAGATATATCTGAGGACCATTATATGCGCCCTAAAATCTCCTATCACGCACGGTATGAAACTCCGGCTTATAAGCGGCTTTGCAGCTGTCAACGGAGTACCAGCTTGACGCTAAGTCATGGTGTGCTCTATTAACCCCACCTGTTTGCGCCGAACAAACTACCATTACATGAGAACATGGTATCTTTTGCAGTATCGGAATGTTGCATGTGCACGAGCAGTTGGTGCCATCGATTATAACTTTGTATTCATCACCAAAGTAGCAAATTACCTGCCATCCAGTTTGACCAAATCGTACTAGTCTGCAGCGACGCGCTTCACTGGCTCTTTCTGCTATTTTGGCTTTCCGCTTTAGAGTCAAGCGTGTCGCTAGTTCATCTGCAATTTGGCGACGCTGCAGAAATATTCAACTGAGCGATAGAATGTTCGTGCAACCAAAGCCTTTATAGGTAGAGATCTAGCTCCTTTCAATACACCGTTAAAACTTTCAGAAGCATTAGTTGTCATTACATGAAAGCGTCATCCATCATCTTTGCACAAAGCCCAGTTTTCTTCAAAAAATTTCAGACTCCGCTCAATCCACTCATGCGCATGCCTACTTGTTACTTTGATCTCTTCTCTAATTTTCATGTACTCGACTATCTCAGACGCGCACGCTGCTGAATAAAGTAGCCCTGTCAAACGCTTCTCTCTGAATGCTTGAAAGTTGGCTTTTATATGTCTTGCACAATAACGATGTTTGTGCGATTGTCGCCATTTTGCGTATAATGCTTTTGGAATTCCTTTCATCCTATTGGATATGAAAGTAATACAACGACCGCGAACACTATGTATGAATTCTATCATGCAAGAAAAAACCAACCCCAAGAATCACATGACTCTGATTCAACTACTGCGTATGTCAAAGGATAAAGACAATCATCTGCATCTATCGCGGTTGCAACAAGCAATGTGCTTTTGTATTTACCGTACAAGTTTGTACCGTCGATACATAACAAAGGCCGAAAATGCACAAAACTTGTAATGCAAGGCCTAAATGCCCAAAAAGCGCGATCGAGCACTCCCACTCCATCATGTATCATATGACCTATAGAGCCAGGGTTCGTTCATTTTATCTCGTCAAAGAACTGTGGTAAAATCGAGTATGATTCTGCCCAATCACCATAAATTTTCTCTATTGCTTTGCCTATGCTCGCGACGCTTTCATGTAACTTATGTTGATGAACAACTGATCGTGCACAAGCACTTGTACTGTACCAGCTGAAATATCCAAATCGGCTTTGACAAAAGACATGATTTTTGTCACAAGAAATATTGAAGTTGCTTGCTTAATATTGGAATTAACTATTGGGTTGACACAAGTGTATTCGTTTGAATACTTTCGAATTTCCCACCATCCCGACTCGGATTTTTTCAAAACTATGGCATGTATTCTCCAAGGACAATTACCTTCAACGGTGCATAAAGCAGTATATTGTGTTTTGTTCGACTTTATTGGTTTGTATGAAACAACGTGCAAAATTGACCGTTCCGTTAGTTATTGAATAAACTTCTCTTTTGTCAAAAAAACCATTCCAATACTAAAACCACCTTGAACGCAAGCGGATGAAAATCGTTCGTCGGAAAATTAAAGATTACCAACAACAAATCTTGCCAACGTTTGAGCGGTGCAAAGATCATCATCCAAAGGCACTTCCATCTCTGTTTCATCACTATCTACATCATTGTCATCTGCTGCAGGAAAGTCATATTTCAACGTCTCGTTGTTAACTTGCACTCTTTGTATCCAAGAGTCTTCGTTGACATTCATAGAAGCAACGACCATGCTATCTACATGATGTTATTCACCCACGGCTGCATTCCCACCAACATCCATATCATTGCCAAAATTTGCATATAGAGAATGGGTGGATGGTCCGGCACTCCTTTGCGCACCAGAATCAACTATCATATAGCCGATTGATATATAAAAGTCAACTAACCGACAATACAGACCAAATGAGACGAAAAATATAGCCCAATCTGTAAACATACCTTTGACTCATATCATATAGTTCGGATGGATTAGGATACACTGACTGTGACAAATTTGCATTAACATGTCCATCGCTTTCGCCATGCTGAATGTCTTGTTGTTGGAAGCTATTTAAATTATGGCATAGCATAATAAAAATTAACTACATAATAGTACATCTACCAATTCATCAATTTTTTTCACCTCGCACTCGTATTTGCATCCCTAGGCGGGTTGCAATAAATGTTGCTTTGTTGCGTAAATGGTTGTGAATTTTTGTATGGCATAAATCCGTACTACATAGATGGAGGGCGGTATATTCCATCGGTTAGAAAAGGATTGCTATAGCTAGGAGATACGTAGCCAGTAGATGGATCCGTGGTCTCCAACATCTGTGTATAGTATCCAATTCTAGTACTCACAACAAGAGATGCCACCTGCTGTTCTTGTTGTTGCTTTGCAACTTTCCTTACGTATAACTCAATAGATTTTACAACAGCAGAAAACATTACTTCTACATCGTCATCGTCCGCTAATGTTGTTGCTTAAGAACCCGAGTCCATAGGCCAGTTAACCACTAGTTCAAGTTCAAATTCTTCTTTATTTATCTTCGTCGTTCTATACATAGTTTTTTTTAATTCCATCAATTTGCAACCTTTTCGCACTCTTCCTGGTTTACAAATACCATCAACATATTTACCATTCCTTTGATCATCGACAATTAGTTCGTCGTCGTAGTAGCAAAGCGTAGGAATCATATTTCTCGCCAATCTACAAATCAATATACAAATCGTTCAGTATGTACACATTAAACCAATTTTTTACCTTAATATAACCAATTACTAAGTTCACCAAACTACAGGAATTAGACAAAAAAACTAAGGTTTAGTGATTTTACCTTCAACTAGATGAAATTTGCTAAGCAACGTCATCTGGATCTATAGATTTACCACTGAACCAAGGTTTTAAAAAGTATAAATATTGATTTCAAAATAGAGCTGCCATTAGAGAAATTTGTTTAAGTTTTATGAAAAAGGTGGAAGTGAGAGATAAAGGTAGGTTGTTGGTTTGGTTATTTTCTCTGTGCGACTTTTGAAAAACCACCCGTTCACGATTTTTGAAAAATCGTCAATCGTATAAACCAGTAAAACAAAAACTGGTCTATTTCTGTAATTACTTTTAAAACTAGGCTAATGTTGTTATTACTTTTTAAAATTAGCCTAATTTGGTAAAATTTCCTATAATTTATGTATAGTTTACTTTTTTGTTTATTTGGCATACATGTTCTTCGGATATAGCCCCATGCTATTTGAATATTTTATTATTTGTTTTTACAGAAATCATAGCCAGTGTAAAATTATCTATTAAGTTTAATATGAAATAGTGTTGCACGACTATTTTAGTCATTGATACAGTAATAAAGTGCATCACTGATACGGTCTTCTTGAAATACTGCACCACATTACAGAGTTTTAAATGAACTTTAGGCGTTGATAACTAGTATACAACCGTACAATTATAATTTACAGATTCAGTGAAGAGGAATGTTGCATACTATAATTTACAGTAAATATTTTCCTTCAAATTACAAAATACAACGGTCGGTTTCTCCAGCGTTGACTATGCCTAGATGTTCCTAGGTTAGCCTTTATGACCCCGACTCTTGTAGATACGGCATAGACCATTCATTTGCAATGAGAGGCGACTATTCACATATTATAGTCAACAAAGATTAAACACACATCAATTATGACCATATTATTCACATCAATTATGATGCATTATTCACATTGGTGATATGCTACACATACTGTAGGATATAGCACATCAGGAATTAAGCTATGTTTTATGGATAATAAATTGATTACTATCGCATTATTCAGAGACGGGACACTATGGAAATGATATTTTCTATCAACCGGACTAATTCTACGATTCATGTCACACTTAATTTTTTTAATATTTTTTATATGTCATAATACCAATAAATGGTTTCGTTATACCTCAATGAGGCGAGAAATTCTTTTAACAGTGTGTCATGTAATAAATGAAAAGGGGTCCAAAGCCCAAACCATAATCAAGTTTATACATGAAGTTATTCCTTCTTTCATCTTCTTACAAATATAACTATGAACCATCGTTTTCATAACAGGACCCAGCTAAGGGTTTATCTCGAATGACCCCGAATCATGAAGCATCACTGTCCAAAACTCAATCGAGCTTCAGTTGTGCACGAGCTCAGATCGAACATTTGAACCGGTAGTTCGACCGTCAATTTTACCTGCTTGAACTGCGATTTTTTATTTTCCTCCTTACTATCTCAACGTGTAATTCTCTCTCATTCTCATTCTTTGTATTGCTCAAAAGGAAACAATTAATTCTAAATTGCAAAAATCATTATCGCACCAAAAAAATTTTTTTGGCAAGGCCAGCCGGTTTTATAGTGGACCATCCACTTTTTATTACGATAGTAATAAAAGTTGAAGTACAGGAGTAAGGTAAAAGCACCTTAACTACATAATGTATAGAAAATACAGCACAGGTATGTGACAGACGTGTCATAGAACTACAGAATCACGAGTGCTAGGTCTCCTCCAAAGTGGAAGAGACACCAACGACAAAAGGGACCAAAGGGTCTTTGCCATAAAGACCAGCAAAGGGTCTGAATCGGATAGCAAGACTAGGGTCGTACCCCATGACATCAGGAGAGTAAATGAAGAAGTGATCCTAAGAAGAGTTAGCTAGCATGGCAGAATTCTCGCTAGCAAAAACACCATCCATATCAAGAACTAATGCATCGCCAGACGGAATGTAATATAGGCATCTAAGGTCCATCTGATCATCCGAAACAAATCTGAAGAAAAAATCATTCACTGGGCTAAATCTCACATCAGAATCAAGGTCAACCCAACACCTTTCAGATTCTTCCCAAACAATCCGGGAAGAATCAGAAACATCCAGAGGATACTCTGGGGCAGAGAAAGGAACGACAACAATAGAAGGGGAGGTAGGCCGAATAACGATAGTAAGAGGACAAAGATCAGGCAAGGAGTCCGCAAAGGAGGGGGCAACCTGGAAAACAGGGTGATGAAGGATACTTGAGGCAGGCATAACATCAGAAGGAGGCGGACCAAGCTCAGACAAGGAAGCCGTAGGAGGGGGGGCGTCATGAGAGACAGGGGCCTTAATTGATAGAAAAAACAATCAACGCATAAAATAATTTATTTGAAAGCAAAAAGTTAGATCTTACATATATTGTTAATTTTAGTATGTACTGCCATTAATTGATGATGACAGAAGCTATTGTTGTGTTTTATAATTAGGGTTTTTGTATTTTATATTCACGTTGTTTGTTTTTTGTTTTATAATCGGACAAAGTGGGTGTTCGTAGTATTTTCTTTGAATTTACTTTAGTTCCTATTTAAGTGGTGTTACCAATAGTTTAGGTGTGTGTACATAGTAACATCTTTTTTTTATAAATGATATAAGTTTATAGAAACAAAAGGAGATCATCGTGAGAACTATCATCTCACTCATTGTGTCTAGAAATTTATCTTTTACTTGAACCAATCAATTTTTACCGACAATTAAATATAATTTGTTCATGGTTAACAATAAAATTTAGTGTGTCTATTTGAAAATTTCACTGTAACCTTAATAATGATTTTTATCATAAACTTTTATATCTGATAAAATATTTGGCTCTATGACATTTTCAAAATTTATGTTATTGTGATTAATATACAGGTAAGTTTATCTATATCCACAAGATCAATTAGTTAATCCACATTTTGAGTTTATTGAGTTATTCCACTAGTTTTTCTTCAGTTCATCCACATGTAAATTGATTATAAATTTGTTTTCTTCTTTCTTTCTTCTCTTCCAAGCTATAAAAATGAATTTCCATACAAATAATCCAATGTGCATTATCATTCAATTCCTAATATGCAATCAACTCTCTTACTTTTATCATGGCAATTGTACCTTGCTTGTTTTTATAGTCATAATTTTTGAAGTTCTCTTAGAGCGGAATGATGCGAAGAGATTTTTCAGTTTTCTTTACTCTGCATATTATTGATTATGCACATTCTTTTTATTCTGAATATTAAATATACATTAGAATTCCTCTCATTGTTGTTAATTGCTTTAAACTTAAGGTTGAATATTTCCTAACGATGACTGAAACTAGTATACTTTTACATGTAGGAACTAAATAAATATCGTGGATAAACTAAATAACTTTTAAAGTCAAATAATGCTTATAATTAGGGTGAATTAACTAAATAAATTGTGAAAGGAAAATAAAATTATCCTTAACATATGTATCAACAACCAAAATTAGTTCTTTAATCGCTTCACAATCTCAAAAATATTGACTAAATGGATTATTGTCAAAAACCAATAATAATTCAAATAAAAAGGTAGAAGAAAATTTTGGATCATACTTTAGCATTAGTTCATCCCATTTGTTGCTTTTATAATGTTTTGAAACTCCCATGTATAATTCGACTTAGCTCATAATCCTTGCTTTTTTTTCTACAAATGCACTAAACATTGTAATAGTCCAATCTTTGTTATAGAAAACAAAGAGCCAAATCCTTATAAATGATAGATCTAAATTTTGCTATCAAATTGTTGGACTTGATGGGTAGGAACAATAAAAAGAAAGTCATAAGAGTTGTGTCGTGGAAGAGGCTATTGCCTTTAAAGCGAAATTCGACATGACTATGGTACAATCGATAATTACCGTCCACTCCACAAGATTGACACAACAACCTTTCAAACTTATGCCCTCAAGGCTGAAGAATTTGGTGATTTATAGAAGTCAATGCCAATGAGTTTTGATTATCTTTAGAAGAATGATTTTATTTAAGAGGAAATTGTGGAGACTAAGAGATAAAGAAGTTGAATTTGGTGACTGATTTTTTTTTCTCGTTTTTAAAGAAGAGAGAGAAGTCAGAATAAAAAATGAATGTATGCCTTTTTTTCTTTCCTTTCTCTTGAACCAATCAATCATAATAAATAAGCGTTTCATAAATGGGAACGAATTCTCATTAATAAAGAATACAAAAGGTCAAGTAATGAATGGACTTTGAATTTCATTGTAGCTATCCAACAATGTGTCTTGTTGTAATCGCCATACTTGTTCTATTTCGTTATCCAATAGCAAGAAACAATGTTATTTGGGCACCCTAAGATTTTTACCTATTACGCATAGATTTTGATCTGACATAAATTTATTTAATGGAAAATACGAGAATGATAGTGTAGCAAAACCTTTGATAGGAATTGATTGTTTAAGGCAACTATCTTTCTCAAGGTCTACATTTGGTAAAGCAGTAATAATTGAGAATGCTACTTACCAAAAAAGAAAAAAAAAGTTCTAAATGCTAAAGAACCTACTGTTATCAAACCGTGGAAAAAAAGAAGCATATTTTTCACTTTACCTTATTAGCAACCTCTTCAATTATGTCATAATATTGATCTGATGCATTTGGAGAAAAATGTAAGTGAGAATATTTTAGGACCATTACTTAGAACATCGAAAAAAGGAAAAGATGGACTTCAAGCTCAAGCTGACTTAGAAATTTTGAATATAAGAAAAGAACTTCAACATATTTCATGAAGCAAACCGGAATTATATACCTCCAATGATATTTTTTACTACTAATGAAGAGAAAATGACGTCATGTAGCATATTATTTAAGGTTCATGTACTTGATGGTTATTCCATAAATACTTCTCGATGTGTGGATATGAGGGAAAAAAGATTCAAAATTTGAAAAGTCATGACCATCATGTAATCATGCAACATTTACTTCCACTTGCCATTTGACATGTATTCCAAAGACTTGTAACCCTTGTAAAACTATGTTCGATTTTGAAGAAATTTGTAGTAAAACCAATGTGTTGCACCAATTAACAAACTAAAATATAGAACTATATTAGTATTATGTATGATGAAGAAGATATTTCCACCTTTCTTTTTTACCATATCTGTTCATTTGATAGTTCATTGGCGAATGAGATTTCTACAGCTGGACCAGTACAATATCGTTAAATGTATCCCATTAAAGGGTAATAATATCTCTTAGTTACCATATTATAATTTCACACGTTATGTGAAAAATGAAGGAAATTAATTTATGTTCAATTATGAAAATTAGGAAGTTTTATATCATAATGTTAACTACTGGTATTTGCAAATGTTTTAAAAATATGCTCTAAATAAAAGTAATCTCGAAGGAAGTATAACTGTACGATATCTTTCGAAAGAACGTGTCATTTGCATTATGTACTTAACTAGTATGGAAACCCAACAAAATCGGTGTGGTCATAATTGTGATATAAGTTTGTTATGTGCTGGTGTTGGGGGGTCGCCAATATTTTCTAATCTTTGTCATTATTTGGGGCATGAAGATTGATCTTGAAATGGATATTTGGGAACAATGTCAAACCTATATTTTATTCAATTGCAATGAATTGTCTCCTTATTTAGAGTAAGACTATTGTGTTTGTATTAAGTAATCTTTAAACTTTGATGATATGGTTTAGAATAATAATAATCAGCTATTATTTCTATAGTAAAAGGTTTGTAGAGCTAAAGGATTGAAGCGATGGAGAATTATTCGAGAAGTAGAGGTTATAAGAAATAAAGTGTAACCTACTTGGTTTAGAAACCATGTAATTAATTCAATGAAGGCATATGGATAATCAGTCTTAGTTTCTTTTACTATTGATATGCTATTAACAAATATTGATTTAGATAAACAGTAATCTTGTGTTAGGCGACTCGTCAATATTAAAAGATTTGTTATAGTTAGCAAATGCCCTAGTAGGATGGTTAAGCAATATAAAAATTATGTCGTTAATGGATACGGGTTCCGATTTAACTCAGTGGATGATAGATTAAAAAAATCAAAATTATGGTATTTTTGTGAATGCAAAAACTTCAAGTTATTTAAGTGTGAGAGATAACAATCCAACAACTAGTAAAGTTGAATGCTATGGTGTTCTAAAGAATGTTTATGAGCTTGACTATGGATTTCCTAGTGAATGCGATGATAAAGCTAGTAAAGTTATCAGAAAGAAAATGAAGCTATCAGAAAGATCACTAGAATCAACTCAAAGTTGGTGGAAAAGGACTTTAACTCAAGAAAGAGATAGAAAAGCTAGCGAATGGACCAAGTTCAATTTCGAGAAGTAAAAATAATTTGGCACCGAGTTATTTGAATTAGTATCAAGTTATTCCATTGCCTCATGGTCTTCTGTTTCACTTGTGTAACTTTGAGCCACCTTCTGGACTTCAGTGCAAGTGGGCTTCTATACCTATATGCATGTTTCCCTATAAATACCAGCCTACCTGTAATAAAAAATGGATCTTCTCCAATTCTCTAACTTTTGGATCTGGAACTCCTTATTCATTCCTACCCTCTACCTTAAAAGAATCATAGGAAAACCATTATAAATCTAACACCCACTAGTGGACAAATCTGATAGAATTAGTTGTAATCTAAAGAGAGGGCAACTAATAAAGGAAATTAAAGTAGATGTAGGCCGAAGACTACGCCGAACCGCTATAAAAATTATTGTGTGTTCTTGTCTTTCTTCTTTCTTTTGCTTTGATTTTGATTGAACTTGTGCTTTCATCCGATATTTCGGTGTTGATCCATTTTCTAGGTTAGCATATCACAAGATATTCAAGCATTTATGTTCTCGATCCAAAGTGAGAATGGAGTGTTGTTGTTAATAAACCAAGAGAATTCTATGATTTAATAGAAGATGGCGAGGGAATTGATATAAATGATTATTATGCCATACTGAACCTTGACGATCCTAATTTGGACAATGAGGGACCATACATAAGGACCGATGTTCATGGTATGTATGTCAATAAGATATTACCCTTGCCTATGACAAATGATTCCATGGTTAAAGAGTGTGACTCAAATGATGATGAAAATCTGAATGAGAACATAAGTGAAGATGAACTAATATGCTAACCAATTGTATATTCGAGCAAAAAACAAAATTTGTTTTACTTGGTAACAAAATATTGTGATATAAATTTTTACTTAGAGAAGATTTTTTCGTGCAAATAAATTTTGTACCTAGTACTAATCTTGTTAAATAAAATTCATCCGTGAATTTCGCAAATGATTTTTTTATAGTTTAATTTAGGGTTTAATTTTGAAACTATGATCTTGCACATGCAATCTAACAAATCCATAATTATTAGATACATAATATACATTTACTCACATGCATATATTGAATATATGTGGAATTTAATTGTTCCACAAATCAACTACATATGTTAAAAATATATTAAAGTCATATTTTAATGTATTGCATTTGATTAAGGAAATAAATGCAAATAATATATCTCTAGTCAAGTAACAAAAATAACAATTTAAATTAAACTTTTTTGTTTAATAATTATAACAATCTCTATTTTTTCATAAATGGTTATACATACTTGTTCACTTTTATGTTCCAGGAAAAGAAAAGGGTGTGGCTTCAATAAAGAAAAATGGGGTAAATTAAGCAAGGAGTGTATTGAGTTTAATTAGGGATAATGGATCATATTGTTGAAAAAGATGCTCAATTGTGAAGACCACTGCTTTTAAAAAAAATTGCAATAACTGCACAATTCTATACACTTTTATATCAATATACTGTATGTAATAAATTATAATAAGTTACAATAATTATATTCATAAATATTGTGATAAATTCAAAGTAAAATGTGATTAACAATGTTTATGCTATTAAAATTATGTAGTAACTTAAATACATGCTAGATATATCATAATACCTGCATAACGTTGCATTCAGTGACAATAATTATGGAATTTTTACTATGGACGTTCTAAATCTCGCTAGATATATTTTTATGTAGGAAAAAATAATTATTGATTTTTGTATATCTTTATTATATTAGTATATAGCGTTAGAAAATTTTATTTATAGAAACACTACTCATTCTACCGGCACTTATTCTAGGGGAGTGGGAGTTGCAAAATAAGTAATGTTTCTGTAAATGAAATTTTCTAAACTTATATACATGCTCATAATTTTTTCTATATACAATATACTACAATTTATTGATTAAAACTAAATATTAAGATCATATAGTAATTTACATATATGTTAGATATACTGTATCTTGCATTCAATGACATTAGCTATGGAAATTTTATTATGGTAATTCTAAATCTTGGTATATTTTTATTATGGTTCAAATAAGCACTGTTCTATAAGTTATAATACTTATATTCATAAATATTGCATATAATTGCATGGTAAGCTATAAATTTCAATAACCATGCTCATGAATGCTTCCATATACAATATACTATAATTTATAACTCAATACTAAATATTAAGATTGTACAGTAACCTATACACATGCTAGATGTGTTTTCAATCCAGATTGACAAATTTAGTATTTCAATGTATATTTCATTTGTAATCTTCACATTTTTTTCAACTAATTTTTATAAAAGAATCTAAAAATTACACTATAATTTTCTTAAAATAACCGAAGCATCATTTTTAAGTAATGTAATCAAAGAATTGTAGAAATTTAGGAAGTATATACTTACTATTAAGTGATAATTAAGACATTATTTTTAATCTGAGTATATTTAGTATGTACATTTATGTAGTGCCTCTAAGTTAGAACATTTATACTCATAAATATTATATGGCGATTATGGCATTAAAGACTATTTAGTAGCGATTAAAACATTATTTAAAATTTAGGTATATATAGCATGTAAATTCAAGTGGTGTATCTATAAGTTACAACATTTATACTTGTCTATATCTACACATTAAGTTAAAATTATATAGTAAAATATATATAATAGAAGGTAGGTTAAATATTGGTATACTTTATTATGGTAGAATAAATAATGTTTCCATAAAACATTTTTCTACATTTTCTTCCTTTATACAAAATTTTCTAAAGTTTGGTATATTTTTGTTTCTTTAACTGACAGAATAATAAATATTTTTATTTCACGAATTTTATGACTTTCAAACTATTTAATATCTTATTATCTTGTTTAGTTAATTTTTTTGGAATATAAGTAAGTAAATGCACTATTTATTTTCTTAAAACAAATTAGCATTCTTTTTTAGGCATACATACTGCATATCAAGGTTGTATAGTAACTTATATACATGCTAATTATACTATACCTATGTGATATTATATTCAATGACAATAATTATGGAACTTTTACCATTGTAATTTTAAATCTTGGTAGAATAGATATTGTTTCTACAAAGCATATTTTGTAAAAACAATAATTTCCTTACCAGATTTTCTAATTTTTTGCGCTTTCATAGTGGCCAAATAATAAATAGCTATTATAAGAATAATTGGTTTTCTATTTATAACGACTGAATAAGAGGTTTTTTTTAATTAAGACGTGTAATTAAGGAATTGCATTATTTATTTTTTACTTTTAAGGACCCTATTGAACCACACCAAAAAGATATTCCCCATATATCAAATCTTTTTCAATTAATTTTTTGGAATAGAAAATAAGTAATTACACTATTTTTTTTAAACAAATAAGCATCCTTTTTATTAGTTGTAGAAATTTAGGAATCACACACTTGCTATCAAGTGGTGATTAAGGCATTATTTTAAATCAGTTTTTTTAAAATTTGGATATATTTAGTATGTTAATTTAAATAATTTCTTCATAAGTTACAAAATTAATGCTCATAAATTCTTGAATATACCGTGATTTATAGATGAATACTACATATCAAGTTTATATAGTAACTCATATACATGCTAAATATACTATATCTACAAAATATTATATTCAATGACAGTAATTATGGAACTTTTATAACAGTAATTCTAAATCTTGCTATATTTTTAGTATGGCAGAATATACATTGCTTCTGTAAATCATTTTTTGCAAATGATTTTTTTTCTTTTCTTGCCGTATTTTCTAATTTTTTGTATATTTTCATGTTGGCCGAATAATAAATGTCCCCTACAGTTGATAGAATAATTGGTTTCCTATTTATAATGACTGAATAAATAGTTTCTTTAATTGGGGCATGAAATTAAGTAATTACATTATTTATTTTCTATATTTAAGGACATTATTGAATGACGCCAAGAGGATATTCCTCATATGCATCAAATATGGCACACATTACTGAAAAGATAATCTAAAAAGTCAAAAACAACATAGTTGAGTTAAAAAGGAAGTATTGAACTCTAAAAATAGGCTCGCCATCTCGTTTCATTGTGGATACGATCGTGTAGATTGTGAACAATAGAGAGCAATGGTGAATTATTGAGGTAATAATCTGAAAAACAAAGTAATTTTCTTTCTTATCTTCTTTACACTTTGCAAGTTATATAAATCTTAGGAACTTTTATTTATATGCGCACTTTTTTTTGTTAATCCATATAAGACAACGACTTATATTTTTTATTCTTCAGTGAAGGTTAAGGTTGATAACAATACTGAAATTCGCATGCTGCTGATAAGAAATATGTGATCAATATATAACAGCACTTTTAAGACTGCGTGGAAAGCCATAACGGCCCATCAAAAGAACCACCATCTAATAAGTACATAAGTTGATATAGTAGATAATGTCTTGGGTATAGAATGTATATAAATATATAACGTAGTTGGAATAGTTACATTGATTACATTTGGTAGCATATTAGAGGGTACAGTCAAAACCAATCAGGAATATTCGCATAATAGATTTTCTATGGAGATCTCTTAGGTCAAGCCAAACTCAATCTCCATGCACATCCTTTTTTATTAGCATGGATTAGGTCAAGCCAATCCTTTTTTGTTTAATTAATCTTTTATTAATTAAATCCTCTTTTATTAGTAAAACTTCTTATATCTATTCAAGTATAAGTCTCTACTATTTGTTTGTACTCTTTCAATACATTAAAAAATATTTATATACTTATCTCAAATATTATAATTATATTCACTAATCATTAACAAGATTTCTTACTTTGAATCTTTACTTTTTCTTTCTTTTTCAAAAGATTTCTTACTTGTTATTTCCTTCAAAATATCCATTTGAACGATCTAAGTAATTTCTTATATTCATTCAAAAGGTTTAAGACTAATGTTCCCTAAACATTGTCACTATAATCCCAAAACCATTTTACTTATACTCATGTTTAAAACATTCCTTTAAAGATCTATTTACATTTATAAATATAATAAAAAAAGGTTAAAGAATATTGTTATTAACACATTATCACAACAAACCCAAAACCATTCCTGTAACAACCCGCCTTTTTGGACAGTTTAAGTTGACAATAAACGACATATGTCTAACTTAAACTATTCAAAAGATGGATTATTAATGAGATTGTTCAAATGAAATAAGATTCAAAAGAACAAAATACAGAATCTTACAACGGAAGGATAAAGTATAATACACAAAATAAATACATAAATAGTTCATGGAGCTATTTTTCAACAAAATCATAATTTACATTTTTTTTCACGTAGAATAGACAATTGCTATAATAGTAGTAGATATGGTCCTCGACTCCGTCTTCGTCTTCAGAAATAAATGTCTTCGCTAAACTGAAATACTTGGTCTAACCCGAGCGTAAAGTAAAACGAAAACACTCGAGTTAGGACTAACATTCTTATGTAAGTAAGTCAACTCAAGTGAAATGTACAGATAACTCAATAAGTAAAATGCTTAGGTTTAAATAAACATCATCTTTCACATTATAAATCGGTTCAGTTCAAATACTGACTTTCATGTTCGTTTCCAATCGATTCATTATTAAATTCAACTTCAGATTTCAAATTTTCACTTAAAGCTATTAAGTTAAAATCAAACAACAAGTTTAAATCTAAAAATCCAACTAAAACTTTCATCAAATCAATTAAATTTCAGTTTCATAATTTCAAGTTCAAACATAAATTTAAACTTACAATATTCCAATTTTATTTCTAAATCGATTTATTTAAACTCAAAGTGGTTTTATATCGGGTATATATCATTTCAACCCAAAACGATTTTGCTAACTATCAAGGAACTTGGAGTGTGAGAACAATAATAACATAAATATCATAACATGTCAATGACCAACATGCATGCATAATTAACAATTTAATATACACACATGCATAACTAACATATCACATGTGTCACATATCATAAACAACATAAGTGAATATTTCAAATTCTAACATGTCATACACTAACATAACATATAAATATATAACATGAAATATATACAAGGAACTTGTAAGGTGATTTACAATAAAATAACATAGCATATCATTTTTCCTAAACATAACACATTATTTCCACATAGTATAAGTGACATATTATTAACATAGCATGTGCAACATATGATTTTATTAACCTAACACTTTTTTTTCAACATAGCATATGTAACATATTTCAACATGACATATATAAAAAAAATTCTAACATAATACATTTTCTAACATATCATATGTGACATATTTAACATACGTATGTGACAATTAATCAAATCTACATAACATACTATTTGTGATATATAAAACATCGTGTGCATATGAATATTATAACACAAATTCAAGGGAACATAACAACATATATCACATATTCATATTTAAAACCCCAGCATCATCACCACTATCAATCTCCTTCTCGACGGCTTCAAGGTGAAGCGTCGAGTCAACTAGCTCCTCAAAGGAAAGCTTAAGCTGCAATATCAAAGATTTATTCAAATACTTCTTAAGGCCGAAAACGAACTTGAGGTTCAGGCTTGGATTCGTTCTTGCGAGCGGATATTTTCTCGCATGGATCTTTCGGATTATCACAGGGTTCTTGTAGGATCCATCATGTTACAAGAGCGTGCTCTTGATTGGTACGAGCTATTCACTGCCGAGCTCAACGTGTCTACTCTTATATGGACTCAGTTTCGAGAACGATTCGAGCTTAAGTTCATTCCTGAGTCTGAGAAAGCATCTCTTGCCCGTCGTTTCCTCGAGCTATGTGTCTTCTTTCGAGGCTCTTTCTAAGTATGGCCTTGAGTATATTAGCACTCCATAAAAGAAGAACCTTAAGTTCGTTTCCGGCCTTAAGAAGTATTTGAAGAAATCTTTGATGTTGCCGCTTAAGCTTTCTTTTGAGGAGCTAGTTGACTCGGCGCTTCACCTTAAAGCCGTCGAGAAGGAGATCAATAGTGGTGATGAATATATAACATTTCAATCAATTTTTATTTACCTAACAGTAAAAATGTTAATCATGAGTGATTGCTCTTCTTTCGAGGTTAGAGAGTTTCTGACAACACAAATTGATAGATCCAAGTTGAAATCCAAACACGACAAGCTAATCAATCCTATCCAAAGCAACAATCCAAAGTAAAGAACGACAACACAAATCGAACAAATTATGCTTTTTTATAAAATAGAGGAGGAGAGAGGAGATGGTCGGAATTGGTGGTGGAGGGCGACGACAAGGGGAGAGAGGATGGAAGGGTTTTGAAGAGAGGAGCGATAGAGTTTGGGGATTTTTGATTTTGGAATTCTGTAGACTTGTGGAAGAAGAGTACGCAAAAAGTTTGTCAATGTGGAAAAATATCTGTACGTACTTGTTTAACCGGATAGGAAATAGAAGATCAATGGGTGGGAAAAGGAAGGGTCCAAAGTCTCTTAGGGTTCCTAGGGTCTCTTGGTGTACTAAAGAGCTCATTAGACCAAACAAATGCAATAAGACTTAGCCAAAAATACAATTATACACTGCAAATTTATGTCAATTTTTCATAGTAATTTATATTTTTAGAGCAATAGGATTCGATTTTGAAAAAATGAAAAATGGAGAGGGGATTAGTTAAATTAAATTCTTATTAAATTTTATAATATTAATTATTATTAAATTAAATCTTATTATTTTAAATTCTATTTTAAATCTTATTTTGTATATTTTAAAAATAATAAAGTTATAATTAAAATTTTATAGTCTACATTTTAAAACTTAACTTATAATTTTAAAATTTCCAAAACATATAATTTTAAAATCTAAAATTTTCACATATTGAGATATATATTTATATTATATTTTAAAAATCCATATTTATTAAAACCCATATATTTTCCTTTAAAAATTCTAGAAATCAATTAAAAATTGACCAACAGTGTCCGTATATAGTTTTTATCCAACGGTCGCGTGATACAGATATTTATCATTTCAATTCACAATAATTTAATATTTACAGGTATATATCATTTCAACTCGCAATCCCAAAATTTCAAATTCAATAAAATCACTTAGATTTATCATTTCAACTCATAACGACTTTCCCCAATCTATAAGATCGTCCGGGTATGTATTATTTCAACCCATAGGGATTTCCTCAACTAACAGGGAACTTGCAGTGTGAGAACAATAAAACATCATAACATATCAATTACAAGCATATGTAATCATTAACAATTTAAATTAATATATACAACAGGTTATGGCGTCATACGTCAATTAACATCAGTTAACAATTTTAAAAAATAAAATATCATATTCAATAATTAAATTACTGATCAATTTAAATTCAACAACATATTTCAATCGTCATTTCATATGAATGGAATTTACTAAATATAAGAATGTTAATCATGAGTAATCGCTCACCTTTTGAGGCTAGAGAAACAACGAGAACGAAGAAGGTAACACTAATACGCACGCGGAACAACAACAAGCCAAAGAGCTGTCGCGACAAATTCCGAACAACAAACACAAGGCAAATAACTAGACAGCGACAAGGTAAATAACTTGAATTCGAATTCGATGAAAACAATATATATATATATATATAATGTATATAAATACCTCTTTCTTGCCTTTTTCCGAGTGATAATGAAACAACATTAGGAACCTTGCTCCGTTCTGGTTGTTAGTCATGGTGTTGAATGATTACATTCTCGAGACATCATCTAAGAGAAGATGATCGCAATCAGTAACTTATTGAACCCAAACAGAAGGAAAATAATATTGTTTCAGGATTTTTGTATGGGCTATACAAGAACAAATATACAAGTGAAAACAATATTTTATAAAGATTGTATGACTTGATAATTGTAGAAGACTTTCTGGATTGTTCTAAAGAAGGAGAGATGGCTATAAGGAAAAACTGCTACGCTGGAGTTGACAAGGCTGTGATCGGGTTTTGGGTGGCTGTGAAGGCTGGATGGGAGGCGGTTGCTATAGACGGAGGCGGAGCTATTGTACGACTGAAGATGAGGCGGAGAAAATGGCGTTCGGTTGTGGTTTGGGAAGGAGGAGGAGGGTTGTTGAGGGGAGGATGGTTGTGGCATACGGGTTTGGGCTGGACATGGGTCTGGTCGAGTGGAGAGAGGGAGAGTTTGGCGGATGCGGCTGGTCTATAGAAGCATGAGAATCCCATAACTAGGGTCGGTGATGATTGTAATTCCATAAAAGCTAAAATAACAATTCCAGGGATTAGATCCTTTAGACATGCAATAGAGGTTCATGGCTACGGAAGCATGGCGATGGGAGAGAGTGGGGAGTGTGAAGGGAAAGAACTAGAGGCGGCAAAGGGGAATGGTGGGTAACAAAAGGAGAAACGTTAGTAAATATAGGAATGCATGGGGAGCAATTCTCCAAAGCAACCGTGTTTGATTATAATTTTTTTTTAAAACCGAGAATTGATCAAAAGAAAAGTAGGGGAGAAGAATTGCAGTTTCAGGTGAAGGAAGAAGATGATTCAAATAAAAAAATGAAGAAATTGAGCCGGCTTTACAAAAATATTGATGCAACCTTAGTTGTTATATTTTATATATATTTCACAAGCAGAACAAAATAAAGGAAAATGAACCGTTTGAAAGGTCATAGGAAACCAAAAGGTTCAATTTGACGGCTAACCATTTCGCAGATTTCGCCGCGTACCGGATACCGAAATGCATAAATGAATATATTGCTGAGATCAGCACGATGAGATGAACAGAATGATACACAAATATGAGAGATACGACCAAGCTATCAAAACTCGATATTCGCTGTCGAAAATGCTTTTTAAAACGCCGAAAATAATATAAATGGAGCTAGAGCTATCCAAATTTGGCGAAACGAAATATGACGTCTCACTCAGAAAATGATTTAAAATTTTATTATATAAAAACATTCAGATTTAAATAATATTTTACTTCCATCAAATTAACTTATTTTAAATTTTAAATTGAAATAACACATCAGAACAATCTTTTATATTTACCAATGAAAATCTGCCATTTGCTAAGTTTACATAGACGCATACCAAATACCAAATTCTCATTGATAAATTTTAGTTATTTAATTTCAAGAAAAATTTAATTAATTAAATTATAAAAATCATTAAAAATTTCTAAGTTATTACACTCTCCCCCACTCAAAGCTTTTCGTCCCCGAAAAGGAATGAGATAGGAGAATAGAGTAACAAAAGGAAAGATAGATTCGAAATACATAGTATCAGATACAATAGTTAATTTAAAGCCATATAAAATTCATTTTTGGACATCTTATTACTTACATTTTATATTGTATACTATTCAATTACATATTCTCATTGCATTCAAATTTTCCAAGTAAGTTTTATTGATGTTTCTGAGTGTGATTGAGCACTATACAAATTTATCTTTTATTCACAACATTTCTGTTAAGCAAAATTTAGTTTGAATGTTTTATGACTTAAATTTTCCCTTGTATAACCTTCAATTACAGATTCACATTAACATTTTAACTTTTCGAATATTTCAAATAAGTTATATATGTCTTAGAATGCAATTGAGTATTATACAAATTAATTTTTATCCAACTTTAATTGTTCAAGTTGTTCAAATTTCATTTCTCATTTTAGACACTCCAATTATTCAAAAAAATTGCTTCATTTCAATAATTGAAAATAATCACTTTACTTAGACTTTAGAGTAAAATTTCCGATTTCACTTTAAACCATTCCAAAATAAATACATACATACATACATACATACATAAATCATACTCAAGAAATTCAAATCAAATCCAATTTCCAAAACAAAAATGTAACAAAGCTACTAAGTGGTCTCTTTACTTTGACACTCGAAAATGAATGTTGATAATGCTGCAGTCATCACTGAAAGTATTTTCCAGCGACAAAAGAGGAGAGTGTTATCCCGCTTTTTGGCAAAGCCGTGATACCAAAAGATCGATCGGAAACAAAAGACAGTTTGTCTCAAATATTGGTTATACTTTGCTTCACTATGGATATCGATGAATTTTGTCCAAGCCGGATCAGGCTACAACTGATAGGACATGACAAGGAAGATCATAAAACCAGTGTTTTAAATTTCAGGTTAATCGGAGTTCGTATGAATGAGATATGATCGATGCAAGTTAGCTAAAATACGTTGTTCGTATCCATCAAATTGTTGAGGAGATGCCCATTTCGAATCCATCGGATTCGTATCCATCAATATTTGTATTGTTCGAATCCATCAGGTTCCACATACTTCGAATCGATCAGTAACATGATATCGGTTTGTTCGAATCGATCGGTTTCGAATCGATCAAAGAGGCATCACCTCAGCATGTTCGTATCCATCCTAGAGCACTGTTTCGTATCCATCAGTAGGCCGCACTTCATATCGATACTCGTACCCATCACCACACCTCGGTTCGTGTCCATCGGCCTCGTATCGATCGGAATGACCAGGTCTTCGCATCGATGGACTTCGTATCGATCAAACTTCGGCTAGAGTGTCTTATTCGAATCCATCAGTATGTAGTCTACTTCGTAACGATCACCTAACGTCAACTTCGCATCCATCATAGATTCGCTGCTTCGTCTCCATCACGAGACCATGTTCGAATCCATGAGCAGAGGCTTGTTCGTATCCATCAGGTCAACGAGCCTGGGTGACGTGTCACCCTCGATACGAACAAGGCGAGATTTATGGAGTCGATACGGTTAACTCGGGGTAAAGACCGGATCATGGCGAAGTATGCGTGCCACATCATCACGAGACCACATGAGGTGATCGAGTCGGAATGATCGTTTCGAATTGATGGGTTCGAAATAAACAGCCAACCGAAATATACCAACTCGTATCGATCATATCTCCCAAACCACAAGTCCAAATGCTATGAAATTTTCACAGAAGCTTCCATACAAGGTAAAGATTGTTCCCACCATGTTTCAGCTCGATTGGATCAATTTTTGATGGATACAAAATCATTTCGTATCGATCACAGATCGAGTTGAAACTTGGTGGGGTCGGCCATGTGGGCCCACTCACGTGCCAGAAGAAGTCTCCCGAAGTTTGAGCGAGATCTGAGCCTGCTACGCCTATAAATAGCACCCTGAAGCCTACAGAAAAGGGGTCTTTTGGCCATTCAACGTCCATACTCTGCCGGATTCAAGTCTACATCTTTCTATCACCATTGTAATCAATTATCAAAGCTATAACTTGCTGTAATCTTCTGTGACGGATTGAAATCATCAAGTGAATCAATAAAATCATAAGATTCAGAGTGGACGTAGGCAAGATCATCGAACCACTATAAATCCTGTGTTTTTTATTGTTGTTTCTGAATTGTTGTGCTTGATATTGCTTAGATCTGAGATTTGTGTTGAATATTGCTGATTTGTATTCATATACGGGTGCTTTCACGATATTGGGGTTTGTGGCCAATTTTGGTGCAAACAGAGAGTACCGACTTACTTCTTTTAAAATTCTTTGGAAATAATTTCCATTCGAAAATACTTTCAAATAATATATATTCTTAAAACTTTGAAAACCAAATGAAAAGCACCAAAAATTTAAATCTCAAATCTTTAATTTAAATTCATTTCATTTGCAAATCAGATTTATGAATTATGTTTATAAAATTTCACCTCCTTATAACATACAACAATAGTTAATGGTTTAAGAAATGTTCAAAAAATAATAAACGATAATCTAGTACTATCATTTCTAACAATCAATTCATTTAACTATCTAATTTAGAAAATTATACTTTATGTATCAAATATAATCATAAGATCATTTCGTTTACCAATTTCGAAAACAATATTGTGTCAGCTTACTATGTTCAAGTATTTTGAAATTCCTATCGATAGCATTGGCCAGACAAATCGATCGAAACCCAAAATTAAAACTAAACAACTCAAGTAACACAATTTTATATCAATTACATATACTCTCTCATAATATGATTCAAGAATGGATTTTAGAACAAGGATAGATTCAAATTTAGAGGAACCATAATCAGAGAGAATTCTAACTAAGAAGATAAGCTCGAAAGGTAGATAAGATAACTAAATTACAAAAGAGTAAAGATAGATAGACTTATATTAATCACGGCGACCTTAACCGAGTCAACCGAGACTCCATTTCAGAAGCGATATGTTCAAGGAATCGGACTTTATCCTTCCTGAAATAGCATTTTGAAAATTTGGCTTTCAACTTATGAGTCCTAAGGGTTTGGAAACCTAACTCAAGTGAGATTCATCCTCCTTTTCTGACTTAGACAAGACGAGAATATCATCAAAGAAAATGGAGACAAACTTGTTGAGAACATGGCGATCGAAAAAAACGCAGGAGCATTAGTTAATACCAAGGGCATGACTAACCATTCATAGAAACCATTTTCCGTCCAGAAAGCTGATTAAGGAATGCTCTCTTCGGCTACATGAAGCTGGTGAAAACTAGTAGCAAGATCGAGCTTCAGGAATAAGATCAATGTGGAATTCTATTTTCCGCTTGTGAGGAAGGGAAATGACTTCACTAAAACATCCGAAAATATTTGGACAACAAGGGTGGAATCAAGATCACTAGGATGGGAATCGAGCGAAAAGATAAAACTATCTGCATAATCCTGAGGAACTCGACATTCGATCATAAGAGAATTTCCCTAATCGTCTACTACAGAAATGGCTCGGGATTTGCAAGAAAAGCATCAAAACCGAGGACATAGACATCTTTGATGAATCGATGCCGGTATAAAAAAGTTTCATTGCTTTACAAATCATATTAAGGTGGCAGGACCAAGGATGGGATTAGTCACAACAATGATGAAGTTTCCAATTGATGTTGCAAGATGCCCTAAAATTTTATTACAGATCAACGGAAATGAAGCTATGGGATGCTCCAGTATTAAGAAGAACACGAACAGGAAAAGACAAGAATGGATTTTAGAACAAAGGTAAAGTTTCAAAATTCATAAGAAACCCTAATCAAGGAGAATCCTAACAAAGAATTTCAAGCTTGAATGAAGATGATTCTGTAATTAAATTTACTCATTCTGGGGTATTACTACGTTATCTCGAATGAGTTTTTACTCCATATGCTAAGTTTTTCCTAAACCAGAGATCCGATACCAACTATAACGACTTGGCATTTAGATCCATTCAAATCGACAATAATCCACACATGTCGGCTTGAATTGCTCAAAACAACAAATTGTTAATTTATATTTGGCAAAACTTAGCATATACAGTAAATAAATCAATCACAGACACGGAGTAATACAACAATTAGCAATGGAAATAGATGAATAGTAGTTCATGAAGCTATTACAGAACATCAGAGTCTAATACATAAAAATCACTGATACAAAAGCAACTGACAATTTTGAACATAAACTAGAAATAACTGAAAGCTGAATAGATACAAGGCAGATCTTTAAGAAAAGCTCCAAACTCTAAAGGTGAGTCTCAAATGCTGTGACACTCAGTCTGACCCGAGCATGAAGCAAAACACAAAACACTCGAGTCGTGATTAACATTCTTGTGCTAGTAAATCAACTCAAGTGAAATGTCCAAGTGAAATGCAATATAACTTAAAGGATGTTTGAGATTCCAATCCTCTAAGGATCCGTTAAACTATCTACATACATAGTACAATATGCTACATAGATAATGTCTATAGTAAAGTAAACTATTAAAATAGCATTAAGGCATTAACCATATCCCTCTCAGCACACTTTTATATAAATGTCAGTCTATACTGTACTGTAAACTCCACCAGGTAGGCTATCGGAGAGCATTCCATAGGTACGACACAAAGCAAACTCGTAGAGGGCGTGATAAGGCACGTGACAAGGCACGCAAGACAATGCCCAAGGTAGGATACTACCGTTTTGCGGATCCGAACTGGTGATAATGCATAGCTGCTACTATCACCTACCTCGAGAAACACTCCCAAAATCAACGGCGCACCTAATCAAATCACAAAGTAATAGAATGGTATCAAAGAAGCAAGCTCGATCGGAGGTGCGACCTCACTTGGCCCGGCATGTCTCCTGTTTCAGTCACATCAAGCTGACTCGAGGGAGTCATGGCTGCATTCATACATCATACAGACATTCTCCAAACCATCATACTTTGTTCTAGATTCTCCACTATGTGCATAGTTGTTAAAACGGTTTTCGGTATTGGCAGAGAGTATGACAATATCCGATCCCACTCTCTTTAACAACCAACCGCTTATTGCACACCGTGGTCATTTTCATTTCAAACAGTTCATACTTCATATCAAAATATCATATTCATTTCAAAATCATATCATTTTCGAAATCATATTCACTTTTGAAATCATATCTCTTTCGAAATCATATTCATTTCCAAAATCATAACCACAAAATAGTATAAACCATCATATCAAAATATTCACATTTAAATCCATTAAATCTAAATCATAACAGTTCCAACTTAAATATTGAAATAGTTTATATATATTAAAATAGTTATAAACTAAAAATAGTTTATATATTTAAAAAAATAGGTTATAGATTAAAATAGTTTATATGTTAAAAATAGTTTATATCGAAAATAGTTTCAAATTAGAATTGTTTTCCCAATTTCACAATCAATTCAAAACAACTTTAGTTCTAAAAAAATTTAAATCAATCTCAGCTCGACCATTTCAATTAAAAAGGTTAAAGGTTCAATCCAAATTCTCATTAAAACCATTTTTAGTTTATATTGGTTTTAAATCCAGGTTTAAACTACCACTTTAAATTCAATAGGTTAAAGTTTAAATATTCAAACATTTACTATAACTCAATTTGATAAATTTCATTTATATTCAAAATTCAACTCTAATTTTATTTAAATTTGAAAATATTCACTTAATCATTTTTTATAACCTTTAAATAAATCTCAAATTATAAAATTAAATCAAAACCAAAATTAAATATCTAACTTTAGTTATATTTATTTTTTGAAAATATTCACTTAATCACCTTTTTAATAAACATTTAAGTAAATTCTCAAATTACAAATTTAAATCAAAATTAAATATTCAATTTTAATTTTCTTTAAATTTAAAAATATTCAATTAATCGCCTTTAATCGAAATCAAGTTATAAAATCATATCTTTAAATATCAAAATCAATAAGTTCAAATCAATTCTTATTCGAATTCAATTCTCAAACAAATTAAATTACAAGTCCACTTTAACTTATATTTCCAACCGTTATTTATTTAAATTACTAAAAAAAATATTTTAAAATATTAATATAAATTGTAAATAAATATTTAAAACATATTATATATATTAGTTAAACTAAATGCTTATTAAATTAAATTATATTAATTATTATTAAATTTTATTATTATAAAATCTATTTTAAATCTTATTTTATATATTTAAAAATAATAAAGTTATAAGTAAAATTTTATAGTTTACATTATAAAACTTAACTTATAATTTTAAAATTTCCAAAACATATAATTTTAAAATCTAAAATTTTCACATATTAAAATAAATATTTATATTATACTTTAAAAATCCAAATTTATTAAAATCCATATATTTCCTTTTAAAAATTCGTGAAATCATTTAAAAATAGACCAACGGTGTCCATATATGGTTTCCAATCCTATGGTCACGTAATACAGATATTTATCATTTCAATCCGCAATAATTTAATATTACGGGCATATATCATTTCAACTCGCAATCCCACAATTTCAAATTCAATAAAATCGCTTGGGTTTATCATTTCAACCCATAACGACTTTCCCTAATTTATAAGATCGTCCTGGTATGTATCGTTTCATTCATCATTTCATATGAATTAAATTTACTAAATATAAGAGTCTTAATCGTGAGTGATCGCTCATCTATCGCGGCTAGAGAAACAACGAGAACGAAGAAGGTAACATGGATACGCACACGGAACAACAGCAAGCCAAAGAGCAGCTGCGATAAATTCCGGACAACAAACACAAGGCAAATAACTGGACAACGACAAGGTATATAACTTGAATTCGAATTTGATGAAAACAATATATATATATATTTATATGTGTGTGTGATGTATATATATACCTCTTTCTTGCCTTTTATAGAGTGATAGTGAAACAACATTAGGAACCTTGCTCCATTTTGGTTGTTAGTCATGGTTGAGTGGGTGTCGAATGATTACATTCTCGAGACATCATCTAAAAGAAGATGATCGGAATCAATAACTTATTGAACCGAAATAGAAGGAAAATAATATTGTTTCAGGATTTTTGTATGGGCTATACAAGAACAAATATACAAGTGAAAATGATATTTTATGAAGATTATATGACTTGATACCCGTAGAAGGAAAATAATATCGTATGACTTTCAGGATTGTTCTAAAGAAGGAGAGATGGATATAGGGAAAAATTGCCATGCTGGGGTTGACAAATCGGGCTTTGGGTGGCTATGCGGGCCAGAGGGTAGGGGGTTGCTATGGGCGGAGGCTGAGCTACTGTATGGCTGGCGATGAGGCGGAGAAAATGGCGGTTGTGGTTTGGGAAGGCAGAGGAGGGTTGTCGAGTGAAGGATGGTTGTGCGTACGTGTGACGACCCGTCTCCTCGACCCTAAGAAATCAACACCAATACATCTAGGTATTCACGTGCCGTAAATCCAAGTGCCGGGGAGGCAGATTATCAGGGGTGTAAAAGAAAACAAAGATAGAAGATAGCATACTAATAGAATCTCGCATCGTATTCAACATTTTAATTATACATAAATGATCAGAGTCAAATACAAATCCAGCTGGATAGTTATAACTGGCTATCCGTATATATGTTGAGAAATATATACCACATGACATAGCGAAAAATGGGTAGATATCTACATAAGGTACTTCAGCTTTATAGCTCCAAAGGTCAGTCATAGGACTGGTGTGAGAACTCAAATTATGATGTTTTGAAAACAAAAAGGTATCTCATAAGGCCACGCCACAAATAAACCCGAAACGAGTTTTTACCTTATAACAACCAAAAGTTTTATTAAGTAAAATATAAGGATTTTAGTTTTAATGACATTCTTTGAAAACATTTTCAAATAAAGTTATTAATCTTAGCCGAAATGGTTACCCGTATAGCAATTCGAAGCTATTCATTACGCCAATACAAACATAACCGCATGTTCTTATTGGAGAGAGGGTTTCCATACAAATGACTAGGTGAAGGGACTTCCTTTCGGTTGGTACACCTCTAGATGAATGTCCGAGGAACCATCACAAAGCTCCTCTACCAACACAAGACCGACCTATCTTTATAACTAGATAGTACCGAATATGTCAACCCTCGGTCATTACCGACCTTTATCCGAGAGCTCTATTCGTATACATCCACATTAATTTACACCCCGAGCGTCATAGCGGAAAGAAATATATCGAGAAAGGGATGATCATACCCTAATTGGGAATGATTTTCTTAGCCTTGTCGCATCTAACCCTGTTTCGGTCACATCTTTGAATGCCACATTTCCATTTCCGTTGACTACTAATTGCCTTCCATAAAAATACAACCCTTAAGCTCGTACATCTCAAAGAGGGTGTTAAGCTATGAGAAGTTGCCTTCTCCTCCACTACTGATGTACGTTTGTAAAAACCATTGTACATAATTTTTAGAAATGAAATGTTAGACAAACATCCATGCAGGTTGTCCAGGAACAGGACAAACCAAAGGTACTTTCCTCGGCCATTACTAGGCGAGAAGTCCTTGTGGTTTTGAGGTTTTTTCATAACAAAGAGACCACCGCTACAATATAGTGAATCGAGAGTTTATCCCCCATTAATTAACAAGAGTCCCTCGTTATTATTCGTCTCAATATCTCCGTCTTCAAACATCTTCAATCTTCGAACACGTAAATTGGTTCAAAATGGTCTTCGGATAGAAGTCACCCAAATCCGAACCCGGTTCCTTCGAAATCCAATCATCGATAAAAATGATGTAATTAGGTGATTGTTTTTGGATTCATTCATTTCCTTTACCAAAATATCTTCGAGAGATATATATTTTCAAAATATTCTTTTAGTGAATACGGAATCGTTTAAACCTCTCTATTGAATATTTCTCAAATCATTTTTAAAGAGTATCTTTTGAGAAAATAGGATTATAGAAATCATTCTACTTTTATTCAAAATTAACTTCCGTATTCAACGAGTGCTATGGGCGGAATAACGGTGAGATCACCTTTTAAATCCCACGAACAAGATAATTTCCCTCTTTGGATTTTAATAATGAACATAAGGAGATTATTTCTATAAAATCCAAGTTGAGCATCCGGACTTTCCTTTCGATATGTTCCACCTCTCGTCTAAAAGAGAAAACTGAGGCCAGTTAAGCTCAGGGCACTGGTTTCTCCATCCCTAACCTTAGTTACACACTTTATTTCCACTTTTAGATCTTACAGGCGGATCAAATTACCAGTCGTTTCCGCATACTCATTTTCTCTTTTTAAATCACTTAACTATTTGTTTAACGATCTTTGAAATAATGTAAAACTTGTTCAAATTTCTTTTAAAACGCTTTACTATTTAATTAAAAACATTTACAAGGATTTGGGAAAGAATTCTTAAGTTTCAACTTTTATTTCAAAAGTTATTGAAATGCGTTGCGAAAAGTGTTACAAATAGTGTTAGAAAAAGTGCTTTAAAAGCTATATTCTTCAAAACGACTTTTATCTCGTCTAAAAAAACCATATTTTCAACTTTAGTCGCTTTTAAAACATTTTAAAAGATTTTTAGAATTTATTTCATATTTTTAAAATGATTATTTTATCAATTTCCAACTTTGGTCATTTTAGTGTAAAAACTGGATTTTTCTTGAAAATTGATTTTGCCATATTTCAAAATATGCAAGATGAATTCTTGATTTTCAATTTTTATATGAAAGATATGGATATATGGATTTGAAAAATTTATATTTCGAAGAATTATGAACTATTTTCCACTTCGTATGTTCATTTGAACTTTTGATGCGAAAACACGAACTACCGTTACGCGACGCTCAAATTTTTGGCGTATTTTGAGATTCATATCCAAACTTTGCCGAGACAAGTTTAAACACTTAGTAATCATTTCTAAAGCATTTTCAAATATTTTTCAAGGTATAAATGATTTCATATCACATTTCATTTGTTTTGGAAAGTGATTTCCATGTGATTATATGTCATGTAAACCCATGACTTGTTTCAACATATATTTTGAATATACAACTAATAAACATCCAAAACAAAGTTTATAATCATTTTAACATATCATAACATGTCATATAAACTTGCTAATCAATTTAACAACTTTTTTGTAACAATGTCACATAATTGTCATTTATGTACATATTTGTTTACTGACTTTTACAAATGACTTAAAGGTGGTTGCTTTCTTTTTCAAACATTTATCAACATCATTATTAACATTCAAACAAAATTTATAACTTGCAAAACATCATATAATCATTTTCTACTTAAAAATTTATAGTTCTCACCTTTTGTCGCTTTCAACTAGTTTCAAACTTTTCTAACTTTGCTAAACTTTTTTTTAAGCTCTTTATAACTTGCTAAACTTCCGCGTACTTGTCTTAGGAGGTCACGACCATGCTCGAAAGGAAAATTATGCTCGACGAAATGGAGGAAGAGGGCGTGAGCAATAGAAGGGGCGAGGAGGAGTTTTGAGCTGGTTCAGACGGAGTTTTGTTGATATATTTTTTTATTTTTGGAAATATTTTGGCATAATTTTGTTAAGGTTGGGAGCCATTAAAAGAGTGAGAAGAAGCTTGAAATTTTGAGAAGAAGAAGTGTGGAAGGAAGTGAGAAAGTGGGTGTCTATTTATAGAACAAAATTAATGTAAAAATATTATATTTGCAAAAGGTCAAAATACCATTTACTTACTTTTAAAGTAATCTTATTTTTCAAAACTTAACATCACCTTTCAAATCTTTAGTTTATGTCCTTATCATTTAAGAAGTAAGAAAACACAAAGTAATAATGATGTTTCTTTTGATTTGACATGTTTTGTTTTTATTAGTTTACCTTTTCTAATTATATTCTAGAATTTCCTAATTGTGTTTTAATGAAAGTAAATCTAATTAGCAACTTAATTGATACTTACTACATTTATATAAGTGTACATGAATATTAAAATAAAGGTGCAACAACGTTGTGACAACTTCAAATTGACAAAACGTTGATTTTTGATAAAAATGTTTCACGGTCATATTTTGACATTTTAGTTAAACTATTCATTTACGTAAACCAAATTTAAAAATAAATTTGTATAATGTTATTTAACAATATAAACATTCATAAATAAATTAAAATAATTTATTAAACCATTTAAACTTACTTTTCTAAAATCAGGATTTTGTCATTTTTATCGATATAAGCAAATGTTACTATTTTTGTGTATATTTCCATTTTCATTATCCTATCTAAGATTGTTTGAATCATAAAACCTTTTATATATTATATTTAAAATCACTTTAAATATTATATTTTGAAGTGTTTAAATTTTGGTTGTTACATTCTCACCTACTTAAAAGAATTTCGTCCTCGAAATTAGGTAAGAAGAAAATAGCTCAAAAGGAAATATATATTCAATAAGATGGAATATATACAATAAGTGATTGCACCACAGGGGCGAGTACACTCAAACGATAGATAAAGTCTATACATCGATCCTAAACTCGGGATATGCTTTTCTCATTCTATCTTCTGTTTCTCATGTGTAATCATCAGCATCCCCGCTCCATTGAACTTTGACCAATCGTACTACCTTCCTTCTTAATCATTTTTCATCTTGATCCATGATTCTAACGGGCTTTCTAATAACCGCTAAGTTTGGTTCTATCTCCAAGTCATCCTGAGCAGCCGTTTCTATGATTTGTTCTAGGTCATATGCATGCTTTCGTAAATGTGAAACATGAAAAATATTGTGTACACCAGACAATCTTTCAGGAAATTGTACGCGATAAGATAGTAGGCTGATTCATTCGAGAATGGAAAATGGTCCAATATATCGATGTGCTAACTTTCCAGCTCTTCCAAATCTTACTAGTCCTCTTAATGGAGAGACTTTCAAAAAGACTAACTCTCCAACTGAGAATTCCAAATTTCTACGCCTTCGGTCTGCATAACTCTTTTGTCTATTTTGGGCTTCTTTTAGCTTCTTTCTAATCATATCAACTTTCTCTAAAGCTTCTCGTATCATATCTGGGCCAAGAACTAACCAATCTCCGGATTCTATCCAACATATTGGCGATTTACATGGACGACCACACAAAGCTTCATATAGTGCTATGCCGATACTAGCTTGATAGCTATTATCATATGAGAACTCTACTAAATGTAAATGATTCTCCCACGAGCCTCCAAAATCTAGAACACATGCTCTTAATAGATCTTCCAAAACACGGTTGACTCTCTCCGTTTGTTCGTCAGTTTGGGGGTGATATGTCATGCTTATACTCAGCTTGGTTTCTAAAGCTGTCTATAGTGCTTCCCAAAGTTGACTGGTGAAGCATGGATCACCATCGCTTACTATACTGCTCGGAACTCCATACAATCAGACAATCTCCTTCATGTATATATATATATATCTGCAAGGCTTGCTGCAGTTCTTGTTAGCTTAACTGGAATAAAGTGTGCACTTTTGGTTGATCGGTCTATGATAACCCAAATGCCTTCATTTCCTTTCCTTGTTCGGGGTAAGCCATCAATGAAATCCATGGATATTTGATCCCACTTCCAAGCTGGAATCTCCAAAGGTTGAAGTAATTCTGTGGTCTTTTGCTGGTCACTTTTGATTCTTTGGCAATTTTCACAACGGCTGACATAGATAGATATTTCCCTCTTCATGCTTCTCCACCAAAATGTACGCTTCATGTCCTTATACATCTTATGAATCCTCGGATGAATGCTAAGTTTGGCTGTGTGGCATTCAACTAATACTTCTTCCTTAACATTTCCAACATCTGGAACACAAATTCTTCCACTTAACCGCAGTACTCCATGGTTGTCAATTTTAAAGATTGAACTCCTTCCTCTGTGTATATCTTCAATAATCTCCATTAGGAATCGATCTTCTTTTTGCTTGCTAGTTATTTTCTCCTGAAGAGTTGGAGTTACTACCAAATAAGAAATAGTGGCTAACTTCCTACTCAATGCATCCGCTACCACGCTGGCTTTTCCGAGTGTATATAGAATATCTAAATCATATGACGCGAGAAATTATAGCTAGCGTTGTTGTCTCATGTTCAAATCCTTCTGGGTGAAAAGATACTTCAAATATTTGTGGTCCATGAAGAGTTCGAATTTTTCACCTAAAAGATGGAATATTATTTACTAAGGTCAATTCAAAGTTTTATTGAAATAAAATATGAAAGATTCTAACCCAACAAATAATGTCTCCATATCTTTAGAGCAAACACAACGGCTAATAATTCTAAGTCATATGTTGCATAATTCTTCTCATGCATCTTCGGCTGTCAACTTGCGTAAGCAATCACCTTCCCATCTTGCATTAAAACTGCACCAACTCCTTCTCCACAAGCATCTGTATAAACAGTCAATCCATTATTTCCATTTATAATTGCTAAAACTAGAGCGGTTGTTAATCTCTTCTTTAGTTCTTGGAATGCTTCTTCACATTTTGGAGTCTGATAAATTTAGCATCCTTCATTGTCAACTTCGTTAGGTGATAGGCAATCTTAGAGAAGTCTTGAACGAATCTTTTATAATATCCTGCCAAACCTAAGAAGCTACGAATCTCTTTTAGGAGTTTGTGGCTGCTTCCAATCTTGAATAGCTGCAACTTTCCCTAGATCTACTGAAATTCCATCTCTTGATATTATATGTCCAAGGAATCTTACATCCTTTTCCCAAAAATGGCACTTTGAGAATTTGGCTTTTAGCACATTATTTCTTAATATCTCCAACAAAGCTAAGGATATCATCGATAAAGACTAACACGTATTTGTTTAGCACATCTCTAAATACTCTACTCATAAGGTCAACAAAATAAGCCAGTGCATTAGTCAACCCAAAAGGCATAACCAACCACTCATAGAAAGTATTCAGACCTTTGAATGTAGTTAGACGGATGCAATCTTCTGCGATGCTTAACTGATGGAATCCTGTAGCTAGGTCCATTTTAGAGAAAACTCAAGTTCCATGTAACTGGTCAAACAAGTCATCTATTCGGGGTAGAGGATACTTGTTCTTAATGGTTTGCTTATTTAGATCTCGATAGTCTATACACAATCTCAAAGATCCATCTGACTTAGCAACAAAAACTACGGCTGATCCCCAACATGAATGGCTGGGTCTTATCAGTCCTTTCTTTAATAGCTCCTGGGTTTGGTTATTCAACTCATCCCTTTATTTCGGAGCGATCCTTCTATCTTGTTGTTTAATTGGCATCGCACCAGGAACTAAATCAATACGGAATTCGATTTCTTGATGTGGAGGCAAACTTTTTACTTCCTCAAAGACATCTACAAATTCTTTAACTAAGGGTATTGTTTCTAATCCTATCTGGGATGTATCTAAAGCATAAAGAAAACTATCCCTTGTTGGACTAAGACCTTCACAAGATATTTTGTATGATTTTCCAAAGATGGTCCACAAAAATATCATTCTTTTTTCACAATTGAGCATAGCTTTGTACTTAGCCAACCAATCCATACCGAGTAAAATTTTGAATCCAATAAAATCTAAGATGAAAAGATCAAAAGGAAAGTGATGGGGAGGATAGAAAATTGGGATTTTTTCACAGTGCATACAAAGATTAGTCGAACCTCCTATAGGATTTGTTACGCAGATAGGGTCGTCAACAATTTTAGGTTTAAGTTCTAATTCTTATACAGTTGTTTTAGAAATAAAACTATGAGAAGCTCATGTATCAAATAATACTCTAACTAAAACATCTTTGATACAAATATTACCTTCCAACACTCCTTTGCCCTTCACATCTTTGGAGGTTGAATGCTCATCCTTGATCGCATGCACTTTGTCTTATTCTTCTTTCTTTATTAGGGGACAATCCTTAATCATGTGTCCTGATTGATGATAATTAAAGCAGCTTCTTGGTGTTGATCCTTGAGTTCCTTGAGTTCTGGGTTTTCTACAAAGAGTTGATAAGTGTCCCTTTTGTTGGCAATTGTAGCAAGTGACTTCTTTAAAGCGGTTATCCTGAGATCCTCCTTTGGGTTTTCCCTGCCACGATCTCTTGCCATTGAACTTCCTCCTTTTCCAGTTATTGTTGTTTTCTTTCTTGTACTACGGGTGGATCTACCTTATCCAAAGCTTCATATCTATATCCCATGTCTATTAAGTCTATAAATGGTTCTTTCACATGCCCAGTCATTCTGACATGGTATTGCTTCTTTATTCCAGAAATAAACTTTTCATTCTTTTTTAGGGGCGTATCTATCAATCCAGGCCCAAAATGAGATAATTCGTTAAACTTGTTAGCATACTCCTCAAACGACATCTCCTCCTCCTGTTTAAATCCATAAAATTTCGGTAAAGACGGGATTTTCCTACTTCCGGCATATACTGTTTTTCCAGAACTTCTTTGAATCGTTCCCATGAGAAATCATCTAATGACTCATTTTGAGTAATAGATTCCCACCAAACTAGAGCTCCATCTTGTAGTTGCTAAGAAGCTAAGAATCTTTTCTTCTCATCTCCAATATTCATTCCTTTAAAAATTCTTTCACAAGAGCGGACCTAAGCTTGTACTTCAATAATGGTTTCTGTTCCTTTGAAAGGTTTACCACCAAGGCTGTTATATTTCTCACATAAAGTTGCAAAGTTAATTTAAGGCGGTACCGGAGCTACTACTTCCTCGACTACTATAGCTATGGGAGTTCAACCATTTATGGTATTACTTCCTCTCCTACCTCGTACTCTTCTTCCACTGATTTTCTACTATCTGTATATAGTAGGAAAATGATCTTTAGGATATATAGACAAGATATCTTAGGGAATGATGTACACTATGAATATACTTATTCAAATTAGAAGTTTTAACTATGCGCTCTCTCAGACTAAACTCATTCTAGGGCATTACTAAACCTATCTCAAATGAGTCATACCCTAACAAAGCCAAGGTTCTTGCTTAACCTTCAGCTCTAATACCACGTGTGATGACCCGTTGTGAGGACCCGCAAATCCGTACTCCTTGAATATACACTAATCTCCATAGATTAACTCAAGATGAACAGATATACGAATTCTCATTGCTTAAGAAAAAGAAAAAGGTAGAAGAAGAGAGAGAAAGATAGAAAATAGAGAGAAAAGAAAATAGAACGAAACAGAAAGAAAACAACAGAACAACATCAGAATTTCACAATCGCAGCGGAACAACATATAATAGATAAATGAATAATCTTTAAACAAAGAACTATATCGGTTATTACATTACATCACATTACATTTCATTACATTAGAGTGTACAACAACAAACAACATCAAACAGCGGAAAAGAAATACTATATACTAATAATACGCCATGCCATCCAGCTTGCCTCCAGCAACTCCTGAATTCCAGAATATCCTGATAAACCTGTCTCTTGACTGCCCGTGTGGAAATTGGTGGGCATCCAGAGTTTAGGAAGGAAAACAATAAACTCCGAGTCAGTCATGTGACTGGTGTGAGAACTAAAAACAGTTTATTTATCTTTAAAATCAAAATAGAGGAATATTTTTAAAGTCAATTCGCAATGCTTTTAAAAATGAGACTACCATAAGGCCTCCCGCACACACACACATGCAAACGCAGAATCGGAGGAGATTTCTCCTTATGATAGTCAAAGATGCTTGATACGCATTAAAAGAACATTTGATATTATTACTAGTGCATAGTGTAGGAAAAAATCATTTCGAAAGTAAAGATATAAATCTTAGCCAGCATAGGCATTCCGCACTTATGCCTACTATAGCTACCATCCAAACAGTGGGGCGCCACCATAAGTGAATGATAGGTTCTAAAACTAATACCGTACAAGATCGTATTGTTTCTTTGGATTTCCAACAAATGGCCAGGCCAAGGAACTTCCCATTGCCACATGAGAACGCCTCTGGAAGGACGTCCCCGAGAACCAAACCGGATCTCTGCCAACACAAGGCCGGGTTACCCCTAACTGAGTAACTACTGACACGAGTATGCCATCCCCCGGTCCTTTTGGACCTTTAATCGAGCGCTTGTAATCAACATCACACAATCATAAATAAAGTGTTTCAACATGAGTAAGTATCTGGGCTCCATACCATGATACCACCCTTTTCCAGAAGGAAATGCACATACTCTAAAGGGAGCTACCCCTCATAACCTTGCTGCATCTTTCCTATTTTGACCATTCCGGGGTGTGATGCTCGACGAAGTCTCGTCCACAAAGCCATGCTTTATACAAAAGTTGTGCTTTGGGTCAACAAATGATCATAGAAATGATCACAAAGATAAACGATCAAACAAATGATCATATCACAAATGATCAAACAATGATCATTTCACAGCAACACTCAGCATATCACATTACCAAATTGGGAATATATTGCTAATAACCATCAACTACATAACCTCTGAGCTCGTACGTCTCAGAGAAGGGTGTTAAGCTAAGAGAATAAATTCTCCGCCACCAATAGAAATATATTTGAAAGAAATCAGCTTTATATCTCAATTGTAATGTCAGGCATACTATCCATACAAGTCTGTTCCGGGCTCGAACAGAACCGAAGGCACTTACAAAGAAGTCCTTGCAATCCGGATATCCACAATCCTGATCGGATTCCCCATCACATATGGAGAACTCTATACCGGAGCAACTCGGTGCAGAGTCAATCGACAGATCATCCTATCGCTCTCGCAAATATCCGGTCTTCAACACCGGTCATCAAATGCTATCCATAACGACGTATCACATACTCGGAATGGGTTATGCGATCCCAAGGTCCTTTCTCGGATAACCCGAATAGTGAGCGCTTATTCAAAAATAAGTGTGGCATTCAAATTCAAACAAATCACAACAAATACCCATTCAAAGGTAAATATTGATAGTCGGTTATTGAACTATCAATGGATATGCACAACATCACCAGATTTCAAATAATTTTCCAAATTATTTATTTCCCAGAAAATATCTTTACAAGATATATGTTTTCAACACCTCAAAAATAAATCAATATTTATTTTTAAACAAATTCCCCTTTCTTTTATAAATTCCATAGTGAATTTATATTTCACAATATCTACTGATATACGATTTTCAATAGGTTTCAAATATTCATTTTCAATTTATCTTCAAAAAGATAAATTCTCAAAACGTTTCATTTCACATTGGAAAAACATTTCCATACATATTAAAAATAAGTAATTCACAAATCTTTTTATTTTCTACACTTAGAAAATATTCGATATACTTAAATCGAAATTAAGTATATATTTCATTCTTTAAGGAAATCATTCTCTTAACATATTTATTTGGGCCAAAATGAATGTTGCGTAAAACATCGTTACGACGTCCCAAAATCACTAGTATAGGGATTTGAAATTAAAATAGATATATAAGTCCCAATACTATACAAAACATTTCCTTTCGGAAATCATTTACTATAACAACAGTGTTATAGTCCACCATTTCCTTTTATTTCTCGAAAACGTCTATTTCAACAAAATGTTGAAATCTATGGTTTCGAATCTCAGCACATTTTAAAACATCGTTAGATCGTTTTAATTCTATTTAAAACATCAAATCCAAAACATTTTCTTTAACATATTATTCACTATTCAAAAACGTGAATATACCTTGTTAACAAATTTCATCATTTCTATTCATTTTATTTTAAAGGATTATTCACTGTCTAAACGTGAATATAACTCCATACATAAGTTATAACAATTTACTTATCAAAATAAGTCGTTGCGAATTTATAAAACAATGTTTATAAATTCCATTTCTATTTATTTTATAACTACTTCCTTTATAAATCTCCTTTATTAACCTATTCGATTTATAACTCAATTTAATAACGAAAGTCCATATTATAAGTTAAATGCTTATAATTTATTTGTTTGCATAATCGTTCCTTTAACTTCCCAAATTATAAATCTTATAACTTTTAAGATTCATTTATTTACCCAAATCTATTCCTTTAATAACTTTACAAATTTTATAAACCTACTGCTTATAAAATTCCATTTATAACTTCACCGTTTATAATTCTATAAATTTCATTCGTTTATGAAATTCATTTAAAATTCATTCTAACACTTATAAAAAATCGTTTTATAATTCAAATATTTTAATTTATAAATTATCAATTTATAAATCTTTTATATAAATCAATTTATACTATTATTTTAAAACATCTTTGATCTCCTTTATAATTTCATCATTTTGATTTATAAAATAATTAAATTTTATAAATCCTATATATTAAACTTTTTATAATAAATTCAAAAATCGCACTTTAAACTATTTTATAAAATCATTAACCCCATATTTTCAAAAAATCAACTTTTAACTATATAAATCATAATTTTTATAACATTAAAATTATAACGTTTATTTATTTATAATGGATCAATTCCAAAAATATTTTATAAACGTATACTTTTCAAAAATCACTTTAAAAACCCTTTTAAAATTCCAAAATTTGGCCCAATGATGCTACACACCAAATAGTCAATCACGACAACAACGATATCATATATCGATATGATAATCAACGAATATCAAAATATCCATAATCAAATAAATATTGTTGAGGAATCCAGTTGGATCCCTCCAACCTGTTTTCCTGCATTCACAAACATTAGCACAATACCAATTCCGTTCTAGTACGAAATTATCGCGGTATATGGGATTTAAAATATTATACGCTTAATAGACGGCGCAATAGGGTCTCATCCGCTATATACTGCGGGAAATCAAATCCAAGTACATAAATAATACCAATTTCACTGTTTATGAAATATTCGCGGTATATGTTTTTAATAAATAACATCCGCTTACTAATGGCGCATAATGTCTATTTTAACTATCAATAGATAACAATCATCATTCAAACATACATTCAAGAATTTTAAATATAACTATTTAAAATTAAAATCAAAACTGATTCGATTGAGTGAGAAGTTCTCACCTTGATTTCAATTTCGTTTTAGCGATTTATTTCGAATAAAATTAAACGGACGTTTAATTTTACCCAAAATCTCACTAACTCCAAACGACTCCAATCCAATTTCATAGCGTAGTGCTCGTCAATATGATTCCAACGCAACTGGTTTCGCGCGTTTTCGACCTCGTATGAAAAAGTTATGAATTTTAGAAGTTACACGATTTTATATTCATAATTTTACAACATAATTTAATTTTTCTCAACCTAAATCAATCTAAGCCGTGAGATCCATCACCCTACAATCCAGCCCGTCCCTTTGCTTCTCCCCCAAACTCACGTTACTTCTACAGGTCCAAGTCGCACCAAGAAACCCATTAGCTTCAAATTAGGGTTCGATTTTGCAATCACCACGCTTGTCGAAACTCCATCACACCACCACCACGTGAAAGCTCATCACCACCACTATCTTCGGCTACCACCCCATAAAACTCGGCCTCCATATGAGCTTGGAAAACGTGCATGACCTACAGCACTTCTAGCTCGATTTGCTGCCAATCCGCTAACCCAAACGCGATCATGACCGTTGAAGTTGTAGTTCGTAAGGTGCTCTATAGGTTTCATGTAGAAAGTTTTTGGAAATATTGCATGGATTTGAAGAAAAGAGGAGGAGAAGACGATTGTTTTTCATCCATTCATCACCATGGAGGCGGCGGCCTGATAAAACCCTAGTTTATTTTTTTTTATTTGTGAAAGATAAGGGTCTATTTATAGAAAATAAAACGAACACTATTCATTTTGGATTTTTCAAACTCTGATTTACGTGCGCTAACCAGCATTTCTAGGGTTTACCCCACGTTCTGGATGCAATGGAACAGGTTTCGGAAGCTAATTCGGTCATCTGTGCAAGTTATGGCAATAAACGTTCGATTTAAAATTAAACCGATTAAACGATTTTCTAGGCGTTTTAGCTTGCACCGGACAAACGATAAATCCGATTGACACGAAATTTGAAACCATACAATAATATCACATTACGGATCCGATGAAATTAGTTTCGTCGAAATCCGAGACTATTTGAAAAATGGCTACTTTAACTCGCCGAATTAATATTAAAAATAATTTCGATGCGTTTCGAGCTGCCACGGTCAAACGACAACTCCGATTGCTACGAAAATTTAAATTCGATAATAACAAACTATTACGGATCCGATGAAACTAGTTTCGTCCAATTCTGAGACTGTTCAAAAATTGGTTATTTTCACTAGTCGATTAAATATTAAAATATTCAATTTTCACAAATTAACTTTTAATTCGATTTTAAAAGTTCTATAACATCATTCTAACTTCAACATGATATAATAAAATTTTACAAATCATTTCAATCATATTTAACCCAATTTTCAATTATTTCTGTATTTTCACATATTAAATTATTGATTTAATTATCCTATTAAATCCAATTATTCGAAATAAATTTTATTTGACTTATAAATTTCACTTATTAATATTTAAAATTAATTAAATATACAATTTTTAATTAATAAAAATTCTGGGTCGTTACACCCGTCTCCTCGACCCTCAGAAATCAACACTAATACATCCACGGTATTCACGTGCCGTAAATCCAAGTGTCGGGGAGGCAGATTATCAAGGGTGTAAAAGAAAATAAAGATAGAAAATAACACAATAATAGAATATCACATCGCATTCAAAATTTTAATTATACATAAACGATCAGAGTCAAATGCAAATCCAGCTGGATAGTTATAACTATCTACCTGTACATATGCTGGGAAATACATACTACATAACACAACGGAAAATGGGTATATATCTACATAAGGTACTTCAGTTTCATAGCTCTAAAAGACTTCTCCAAAATGCTTCTAAGGTATCCTGACTACACGGTTGCCTGAAAAATAGGGCACCTAGAGTTTAAAGGGAAAAACAAACTCTGGGTCAGTCATGAGACTGGTGTGAGAACTCAAAGTATGATGTTTTGAAAACAAAAAGGTATCTCATAAGATCACACCGCACATAAACATAGAATGAGTTTTTACCATATGATAACCAAAACTTTTTATTACGCAAAATTTAGGGATATTATTTTTAATGACATTCTTTGCAAATAAATCTATTAATCTTAGCCGAAATGGTTACCCATATAGCATTTCGAGGTTATTCATTACGCCAATACAAACAAAACCGTAGGTTCTTATGGAGAGTGGGTTTTCATACAAATGACCAAGTAAAGGGATTACCTTCCGGTAAGCACACCTCTAGATGGATGTCCTGCGGAACCATCACAAAGCGCCTTTACCAATACAAGACCGGCCTATCCCTATAACTAGGTAGTATCGAATATGTCATCCCCCGGTCGTTACTGACCATTATCCAAGAGCTCTCTTCACATACATCCATATTAATTTACATCCCGAACGTCATAGCGGAAAGAAAAATATATAGAAGAGGATGATCTTACCCTAATTGGAAATGACCCACTTAGCCTTACCGCATCTAACCATGTTTCGGCCATTTCCGGTTGATGAGGCTCGAGGAAACGATTACCTTTTCACATAGCACACATCACATCTTTGAATGCCACATTGCCATTACCATTGACTACAAATTTCCTTCGACAAAAATACTACCCTTGAGCTCGTACGTCTCAAGGAGGGTGTTAAGCTAAGAGAAGTTGCCTTCTCCGACACCACTGATGTAAATTTGTAAAAATTAATGTACGTAATTTTTAAAAATGCAACGTCTAGATAAACGTCCATACAAGTTGTCCGGGAACAGGACAAACCGAAGGCACTTTCCTCGGCCATTACAAGGCGAGAAGTCCTTGTGGTTTTGAGTTTTTTTCACAACAAAGAGGCCCACAGCTATAATATAGTGAATCGGGAGTTTATCCCCAATTAATCAACAAGTAGTCCGTCGTTATTATTCGTCTCAATATCTCCATCTTCAAACATCTTCAATCTTCGAACACATAAATTGGTTCGAATAGAAGTTATCCAAATCCGACCCTGGTTCCTTCGACCAATCATCGGTAAAAATGATGTTATTAGGCGATTGTTTTTCGATTCATTCATTTCCTTTACCAAAATATCTTCAAGAGATATATATTTTCAAAATATTCATTCAGTGAATACGGAATCATTTAAACCTCTCTTTTGAATATTTCTCAAATCATTTTTAAAGAGTGTCTTTTGAGAAAATAGGATTATAGAAATAATTCTACTTTTATTCAAAATTAACTTCCATATTCAACGAGTGCTATGGGCAGAATAACGGTGAAATCATCTTTTAAATTCCACGAATAGCACAGTTTCCCTCTTCAGATATTAATAAAGAGTATAAGGAGATTATTTCTATAAAATTCAAATTGAGCATCCGAGAATTCCTTACGTTATGTTCCACCTCTCGTCTAAAAGAGAAAACCGAGGCTAGGTAAGTTCAGGGTACTAGTTGCTCCATCTCTAATCTTAGTTTCACACCTTGTTTCCACTTTTAAATGTCACATGCAGGACAAATGTACTAGTCGTTTCCGCATACTCATTTTCCCTTTTTAAATCGCTTAACTAGTTGTTTTACCATCTTTGAAATAATGTTAAATTGGTTCAAATTTTTGTAAAACGCTATATTGTTTACTTAAAAATATTTACTAATGATTTGGGAAAGAATTCTTAAGTTTCAACCTTTATTTTAAAATTTATTGAAAAACGTTGCGAAAAGTGTTGCAAATGGTGTTACAAAAAGTGCTTAAAAAGCTATATTCTTCTAAACGACTTTTATCTCATTTAGAAAACCATCTTTTCAACTTAAGTCTCTTTTAAAACATATTAAAAGATTTTTAGAATTTATTTCATATTTGTAAAAGGGAAAGTCTATTTAGACATAAAACAAGGATATAATTGGTGACACAATTGATTTTCACCGTTAGATTGCTCCCTTATTTCCACCTTCCATAGGATAAAAATATCTAATGGCTGAGATGTTCTGTGTCCCCAATTTGTGTCCAATTTTGTGTCTAAATAGCCGCCCCCTTTGTAAAATGATTATTTTATCAATTTTCAACTTTGGTCATTTTAGTGCAAAAACTGTATTTTTCTTGAAAATTGATTTTGCCATATTTCAAAATATGCAAGATGAAATCTTGATTTTATTTTTTTATATAAAAGATATGGATATAAGGATTCGGAAAATTCTTATTTCGAAGAATTTCAAGCTATATTCCACTTTGTATGTTCATTTGAACTTTTGACGCGAAAACACGAACTACCATTATGCTACGCGTCAAATTTTTGGCGTATTTTGAGATTCATATACAAGCTTTGCCGAGACAAGTTAAAAAACTTAGGAATCATTTCTAAATCATTTTCGAATATTTTTCAAGGTATAAATGATTGCATATCACATTTCATTTCTTTTGGAAAGTGATTTTCATGTGATTATATGTCGTGTAAATCCGTGACTTGTTTCAACATATATTTTCAATATACAACTAATAAACATCCAAAACAAAGTTGATAACCATTTTAACATATCCTAACATGTAACGTCCTGCCTTTTCACACGTTTTACGACACACGTACCAATTCAAACCATACGAAAGGGTGGATTGTTATGGGGTAAATAAGAAAAAGAAGAAAGAAATAAAACAAAACAGAATCTTGCAGCGGAACGATAAAATATAATAATCAAATATACAGTTCATGAAATTGCTTTACAAAAATATTCGATTTTCTTTACTTATACAATACAATATTAGAGTACACATACCAACGAATAAAAATTGATGCAGCGGAATACAGTGTAGTGGAACAATATAATATAATAATAATAATGAAATCTTCGTCTTCGTCCTCCAGAAATAAAGTCTTCGATCCTAAAATTCTCGGACTGACCCGAGTGAATTGAAAAGACAAAACACTCGAGTCAGAACTAAAATATCTTATGTAAGTTAAATCAAAAGAAATAAATATGAGTGCAGTAACTCAAGAGATGCTCGGGATTTACTTCTCCTAAGGATCCATTAAATTATTTACTGTGTAGTATATTTCGCTATTATAATAGTGTCTAATTGTGAAATAAACTTACTTTTAAATAGCGTTAAGGCTTTACATTTTCCACCTTAACACATAATATATTCCCATAGTCTATACAGTACTGTAATCTCTCACGTACTGGGCGTCGTCAGAGGGCACTACATAGGTATGGTACAAAACCAAAATCGTATAAGGCACGCTAGGGTAGGTGACATGGCACAACTAGGCAATGCCAGGGTAGATATACCAATTGCTATCTGGGCTGGTGGTAACGCATAGCCACAGCTACCGCCCACCTCGAGCCACACCCCCAAAAAAGAAAAATCAAAAGTGGCCACCGAATAAATCCAAAAGTCAAAGTATAATATCGAAGGGATGTGTCCGATCAAAGGTGCTACCTCATTGGCCTGAGAATCGCTCATGTTTTAGCCACCTTATGCCAACTCACGGGAGTTGGGTCCATGTATTTACCTCAGAGGAAACGCCGCCACCATCCTACTTCATTCTGGAATCTCCACCGCGTACACGGTTGTTAAAGTGGTTTTCGGAGTTTGCAGAGAGTATGACAACTTCCGATCCTGGTCTCTTCAACAACCAAACGTTATTATAACACCACGGTTATTTCAAAATAAATTATACTTTAAAACCAGAATATAATATCCCTTTCAAAACCATATAAATACGATATTATTATTTTTGTTTTAAAACCCAAATCATTTTGATATCATTTTATTTCAAATTATATCTTTTCCAAAATCATAGCACTTTCAAATCTACATACTTTGAAACCCATAGCTTTGAAACATAACTTCCAATACTTAAATGGTTTAAATATTTAATCACTTTATATAATCAAATAGCTTCTTAAATTCACCAATAAATTCCAAATACCGATTTGAATTCCCAAATAAACCATTTTAGTTTCAATATATTTCAAAGCTTAAATATCCAACCATTTAAACTAATTCTTTGATAGTTCCAAATATGTCAAATTCAATGTTTACTTAATAAATTCAATAAAATTTAAGTAGAACATTTAACTTCAACAACTGGATATCCTTTCAATTTATTTAACTTGATAAATTTATTTATTTCAACTTTATATTCATTTAAATTACTTTAAACCAAATCAAGTTATAATAATCATATCCTTTAAAAAATTCCATTTATATTTAAATTCCAAATCAAATTTATTCAAGTACAATTCTTAAATAATTCAATCTAACCAATTTCATATTCATTTTCAACTTAAATTTCTTCTAAGTCAATTAAAAACTCTATATATACAATATCTTAAGTGGGTACTAAACCATAGAATATAAAACAATCAAACTCCATTGTTAACTCATTTTTATTAATTAATTTTATACATAGCTTAAATTTAAGAATTTAACTATATATATATATATATATAATATTTATATGACATCAAAATTTGATATTTATCAAACCGTATATTTCTTTCTAAAACCATAGAAAGTCATTTCAAAATAATTATATATATATATATACCGCGGTGCCAGTATAAAATTTTCTATCCTATGGTCAAGTGATACAAATATTTATCATTTCAATCCGCAATTTAAAATAAAAATGCGGTTGTATATCATTTCAAACCGCAATCCTGAATGAAATGAAAATGTATAATAACTTGCAGTCTATAACAATATAAAATACACATTCATCCATCCAATAACAACCATCAACCAATTATCACAATCATCATCCAATTAAATCAATAGCATCAATATATAACGGAGAATAAACAACAGATATTAAATAGCAGTTTAATTCAATAATATTTTAAATAACTGTTTAACTAGCAGTTTATATGCAACGAATAATTAATTAACAAATTTAACTGGCAGTTTAAATGCAATGAATAAATTAAATAGCAATTTAATTTAAATAATGAAACTAACTGAGATGATGATTAAAAATATGCCAAACAACCATAAATAAATTTTAAATCACATCATATACCAATTTAACAAACATAAGAAATTTTAAAAGTTGTGAGTGGGTTAAAACACACATTTTTGAATTAAAATTGAATTTAAATTCAATTTAAACCCAAAAATTCGATGTTCTCCAAATCTATCCAAAGCAGCGCCAAAATGTCCGGAATTTTATTACAATCCTAATGAAAAAATTCGCGCGTGAAACGGTGTTCGTATGTAAAAATTAATTGAGTTAAACGAGTTTAAATCAAATTTAAATTAAAACAAAACAAATAGAAAAATAAAATAGAAGCACACGTCACTTACATCCTCTCCGGGCCGAAAGATTGAATACCCAAACCCTACAGAAGCACGAACGCGACCATCGTTCGAGCACGCAAAGCCTAGCGCCGCCACCCACAAATCACGCCTCCTCCACGATGGCCTGCCGCGCCGAGCCAAACACCTCCCCGCCCCAGAACGCCCAGATTTGTCTTCGATCGAGCCAAGCAGGGACTGGCCGCCACCAAACACCACAACCCTAATCAAATTTTGCCACTCATCCAACTGTTGAAACGTCAAACGAACGATGCCGATGCAATCCCGTCAGTGCTCTCTACAATACCCAGAAGTGAATTTCCGATCAGACGAGATTCGTCGTCGAGCGATGAACGGCCGAAACTTCTTCGATTTTTACTGGTCAGACGAAGAACCAAAACGAAAAATGAATTTAACCAGAAGATTACGCACTTTGAGAGCTTCAACATATATTTTTTTCTGAATTTTTCTGAGGAGTTTGAATTTTTAGTTTTTGATTTGATTTGGAATTGTGTTTGGATCTAGAGTTTGTTTGTCTGCCATTGAGGAGGAGAGAGTTGAGATGTACATACAGACAAATGAGAATTAGAGAGGCTAGGGTTTATAGCAGGATATTTATAGGCAGAATTGAAAATAGAATAGATGGATAAAACAGATATACGCACTAACGCCGAAGTGGCCCAAAAAGCCCGTTTCTACTCCAGAACGAAATGCGATCAACCCATATATCAAAATTGATGTTTTAAAATATTTTAAATGCAATGGAAAAGGTTTCAGGTTCAAATTGCAAAGTATGAAGAAGTTATGCTAAAATCAATATTCTTCAAATTGATTTCAATTGATTTCAATTTCGTTTATTTCAAGGCTTTTCGAATCCGTACGATCAAACGACAAGCCCGATCGCTACGAAACTTGAAATCCTAGAATAATTCACCGTTACGGATCCGATGAAACTGGTTTCATCGAAATCCGAGTCAGTGGCCAAAATGGCTATTTTTATATCAATTAAATAAATAAAAATTTAGTCAATTAAATCAAATTTCAATTTCAATTTGATAGTTGCCAATTCTTATCATTCTTACTTCCCCGATCATTTCCAATGATTTAAACCAATTTAAATGTCAAATTAGAGTTGATAAATTTATAAATTTTGTTATTAACCTCAATTTCATTAAATTCGAAAATTATAAATTTAATTTCCAAAATTTCTATTAAATTAACTTTTCGTTTCATTATTCGATTAGTTATTATCAACGGATGAGATTAACATTTGATTCAAATTTTATTACACTAATATTCTCACATTTCATCTAAATTCCCATTTTAAATATTTTATTCATTTAATTGCAATTAATCCTTTTATTATAAATTAAATAAATTAAATCACTATTAAAAATTCAAATTCTATAGTTCATAAATTTTATCATCTTGTATTACTTGAGAAATTTAGACAACTTTTTAAAAACCAATTCCCATATCAATTTAAAGTAAATAAATTCACCAATTATAGTATTTAACATTCAATTTAATAAATCCAGTTATTTATAACTACTTACAATACATTGCTTTAAACCTGATTTCAATCCTTCCATTCTCTATTAATCCTTCCGATAATCATAGTTAATATTTGTTTAACATTTATTACAATAGTGCTTTCATTCCATCCTTTATTTATTGACTATCATATTTCCATTTAATATAATTTGGTCAATTTCACACGTTATTTGAAATTAAAGTCTTAATTAAACTTTCTAGTTTGATTTCATTTCTATATTACATCACTTATTGTTTCACAAATAAACTATATTTCAATTCATCCTATTTCCTTCATATCTTGCGACTATTGCCTTAAATTCTCACTAATATACATTAAGGTTTATTAAATTCTAATTGACTCTCATTTTAATTATTACAATAATTACTATCTTTGCTTCAAATTTCCATAATTAACCTTAACGTAGTATTAGATTAAAATTTTCATTGGTCACGTCCTATTGAATTAACATTCCCCGATTACCAAATTAATGTACATTAATTTGCACTAATTAAGTAAATTAACTGCAATTGATTTCAAACTAAATTTTATGAACTAAATAAATAGATAACTTATAACCATTATTACTCTTAACTTAAAATTACATTCAAAAGTTCATTAATTACAACAAATGTTCCAATCAGCTATATAATTCAAATTTCATCTTTTATTTGTGTTAACTATTTTATTTCCATTATGCTGAGATTTAGACACATATACACATTTAATATCCCAATTCATTTATATTATCTTGGTTTAAATCTTTTATTAAGTCAAATGCCATCTTATGCATATAATTAACATTTCTATTGATTTACATTCAAAATTTCCAGTTATTATCTTATCTTACATAAGGTAACATTTAATTACATTTAATTGCTATTGAATAAATACATTGGTAACGAATGAATAATATTTGTAAATTTATTCTTTACACAATTATTACAACAATTCTTATTAAAATACATTTATTCCATTCCCATCCATTACACATTATTTTATTTCCATTTACTATCTATTTTATACAATAATTAAATGTTTACATTTGGTTCTTATATTAAATTTTATAACCAAAACTAACATGTTCAAATACAATGAATTGGAGTTTCATTAAGATTGTTGACAATTAACTTGTATTAACATTTTTTTATTTTAATTTAGTTCTTATTCCATTATTAAATTACAAATTATTTTATTTCTTTCAATATTAACTCATAAAATATTATTAAATTAACAAATTTTAAACATCGAAATTTATGGGTCGTTACATAACATGTCATATAAACTTGCAAATCAATTTAACAACTTTTTTATTACAATGTCATATGATTGTCATTTATGTACATATTTGCTTACTAACTTTTGCAAATGACTTAAAGGTGGTTGCTTTCTTTTTCAAACATTTATCAAACATCATTATTAACATCCAAACAACATTTGTAACTTATAAAACATCATATAAACATTATCTACTTAACAATTTAGAGTTCTCACCTTTTGTCGCTTTCAAACTAGTTTTAAACTTTTCTAACTTTGCTAAACTTTGCTTTAAGCTCTTTAGAACTTGCTAAACTTCCGCATACTTGCCTTAGGAGTCCATGATCATGCTTGAAAGGAAAATTATGCTCGGCCAAATGGAGGAAGGGGGCGTGAGCAATAGAAGGGGAGAGGAGGACTTTTGAAGTGGTTCAGACAGAGTTTTGTTGATATTTTTCTTTGTTTTATTTTTGGAAATATTTTGACATAGCTTTGTTAAGGTTGGAAGCCATTAAAAGAGTAAGAAGAAGCTTGAAATTTTGAGAAGAAGAAGTGTGTAATGAAGTGGAAAGTGGGTGTGTATTTATAGAAAAAACTTTGGATAAAAATATTATATTTGCAAAGGACCAAAATACCCTTTACTTACTTCTAAAGTAATCTTATTTTTCAACACTTAATATCACCATTCAAATCTTTACTGTATGTCCTTATCACTTAAGGAGTAAAAAAACATAAAGTAATAATGATGTTTCTTTTGATTTAACATGTTTTGTTTTTAATAGTTTACTTTTTCTAATTATATTCTAGAATTTCGTAATTGTGTTTTAATAAAAGTAAATCTAATTAGCAACTTAATTAATACCTACTACATTTATATAAGTGTACATGAATATTTGAATAAAGGTGCAACAACGTTGCGACAACTTTGAATCGACAAAACGCTGATTTTTGACAAAATGTTTTACGGTCATATTTTGACGTTCTAGTTAAACTATTCATTTATGTAAACCAAATTTAAAAATAAATTTGTATAATGTTATTTAAAAATATAAACACTCATAAATAAATTAAAATAATTTATTAAACCATTTAAACTTACATTTCTGAAATCAAGATTTTGTCACTTTTGTCGATATAAGCAAATGTTCTATTTTTATGTATATTTCTATTTTCAAATCCTATCTAATATTGTTTGAATCATAAGACCTTTTATATTTTATATTTAAAATCACTTTAAACATTATATTTTGAAGGGGTTAAATTTTGGGTCGTTACGGTATGGGTTTGGGCTGGACGTGGTCTGGTCGAGTGGAGAGAGGGAGAGTTTGGTTGATGCGGCTGGTCTACAGAAGCATGAGAATCTCCATAACTGTGGTCGGTGATGACTGTAATTCCATAAAAGTTAAAATAACAGTTCTAGGGATAGGATCCTTAGACTTGTAATAGAGATTCATGGATACGGAAGCATGGCGATGGGAGAGAGTGGGGAGTGTGAAGGGAAAGAACTAGAGGCGGCAAAGGGGAATGGTGGGTAACAAAAGGAGCAAGGTTAGTAAATATAGGAATGCAAGGGGAGCAGGTTCTCAAAAGCAACTGTATTTTGTTATTATTTTTTTAAAACCGAGAATAGATCCAAAAGAAAAGAAAGGGAGAAGACGTGCAGTTTCAGGTGAAGGAAGAAGATGATTCAAATAAAAAAATGAAGAAATTGAGCCGGCTTTTCAAAAATATGGATGCGAACTTAGTTATTTTTTTATATTTCACGAGCAGAACAAAATAAAGGAAAACAAACCAGCATATCATATTAAAACCTGGGGAATAGAAAAGTCAGGGTTGAATTCCAAGAAATAAAATAAAAGCTACTGACCATTTGTTTGTCATGGATGGACATTTGAAAACTCACAGGAAACCAAAAGGTAAAAATGGGTGGCTAATCGTTTCGTTGATTTCACCGCGTACCGGACACCGGAATGCACAAATAAATATATTAAGGAGATTAGCATGACGAGACGAACATAATGGTACACAGATATAAGAGATATGACTAAGCTATCAAAACTCGATATTCGTTACCGAAAATGATGTTAAAACACCAAAAATAGTATAGAAGGAGCTAGTGGGAGTTGGTTATAATTGACATTCAATAGGAGGTCGAGAGTTCGTATGCATGCCTGGACATGTAGCATTTGAGAAATGGATTGGGCTTACTGTAATCACGTAATCTTCTAACAATGGTGTTTAGAGAAATTTATTTATTTATTTATTTATTTGAAAATCTTATAAATGTCATAATGTATTCATACGAGGTCCAAATTAAATGAGATGAGTCACATTGGATTGTAGCAGTAAAACACCATGGAATAAATTTGGATTTGGAACGATTGGCAATTTCGACGGAAAATAATAGTGAGTAAATCTCACTCGATTTGGTTAACTTGTTTAAATTTATAATAATTGAAATTATTTATTGGATGATTAGTTGAATGGATATATAATTATCAGTTGAATGTGATATATATATATATATATATAGTAGTATATATTAGTAGTTGGATATATTTCCCGTCGATGAAGCGGATGAGACCCTATGCGCCCGGCATAATAGTGGACGACCCTATATTACCACGATATCCCCCTCGAAGTAGGATTGGTATTTTGTGTTATCTAACATCTGTGGACATAGGGAAATTGGCTGGAGGGATTCAACTGGATTCCTCAAATATATATTGATTATTTCCATATATAGTGATATATGATGTGAATTGATAATTTGTTATAGACTATTGTTGTGATATGAATATTAATGTTGTAGTAGCACTGGCCTGAATTTTGATATTTTAAATAGCATAAATATTTTTTTTGAATTTGAAGGAATTAAAAGGGATTTTAGATATAGAAGTCTTTATATTGCAATTTGGATTTATTTTAAAGGAATCGAGTTGGATTAAATAATAATTTGATTTTTTGGTTATACTTAACTAATCTATAAAAAATTTAAATAGAGATTTTTAAAATAATATATATATATAAGGGAATTTTAAATGATGTCCTGAAAATATAAAAAGGAATGAAATCGATATTAAACATAGGTTGGCAGAATAAATGGAATTTATAAGGAGATGAATTTATAAAATGAAAGTTTTATAAATAAGATTGTTTTTACAAACAAGTAAAACTCAAAGGTGTTATAAATTTATAGACTATGTTTATCAATAAGGAAAATGCTATTATTTGCGAAACTGGGAATATAAAATTTATGGGATGAATTTATATTAGGAAATGGAAATTGGGTTAAGGAGAACAATGGATTCTATTTTTGGAAGTGGAAATGGTTAGGAGGTCGGAATGGAATCGATGTGTTGTGAATCGAGATGAATTTATAAATTGGATTGGTTTTTGTGATTTTGAAAATATATTTGTATTATTAAGAAGTTAAGCATGTTTTTAAAAGGGAAATTTTATTTATTAAACTGTGTAATTTTAATTAGTTAGAATTGAAATACATCGAAAGGTGAATTTTTTAAATATTTAATATTTATTGAAATAAATTCTAATTTTTAAGTCAGCTTTGAAAAATGATTTGTTTATTTAAAAATGAGTTGGACTCGAGTAATTGATGTTTATTTAAAATGTTTGATATTTTAATTGATGTTTATTTAAAATGTTTGATATTTTTAATTAAGTACTTAACATGTTTTAAAAATAAATAAATAAATAATTATTCTTTAAAAATATGTATTATATATATAATTTTGAAATGAATGAAATTTATTTATAAAATCTTCTCAACATTTGGAAATGAGGTTTATGTAACAAATGTGATTTTGTAAGAGAAAACCTTATAAAGAAATCCTAGGAGTTTAAGGAATTTCCGAAATGTTAGAAAACAGAACTTTGAGATTAAATCAAGATTCATAAAGAAGACGTAAGTGGATAAACAAGATTATAAGTGGGTATAACTGACTTTGGAAACTGGAAAAGGAATTAATGTAAATTCTGAAAATGTAGGAGATAGGATAAGAAAACTCTTAAGTATTGATAATAGAAATAATTTCGAAAAAATGGATTATAATATTTTCCTAAATGAGGAAATAAAGGTTTTTGAAAATATTTAGAGATGAAGGATTCATATCGATATATTTTCTAAGTAATGGATTATAAATAAAAGTTGGAAATATTTCACTAAGTGTTGAAGTGAGGTACGGGTGGAAATATCCTTATATGGAAATAAGTATTTGGAAATGTTTTCAAATATTGATAAATTTGAAATAGATATGAATATATATATATATATACATATCTTTGTAAAGATATTTTGAAATGAATGTTTTAAAAAATATAAACAATGGTCTAGTGACTGCTTATGGATGTAATATGATAGTTAAATAACCGTCTATCGATATTGGACAATTTCGTTAATCTTTTCGAAGAGATCGGGACAGGGTTTAATTAATCGAAAACCACTTCGATCCGGTTTGATCGTCATGAATGGATTTCTTGAAGATAGTGAAGAAGGTGATTCGGTTTGTCCAGACCCTGGACAACTTGTATGGACGAATGCTATCAGAACAACGTCATTGGAGGACGATGAGCTTCTAAATGAAATTATTCTTGAAAGGTAAAAGTAGACTCAAGCCTCATCAATCGAGAATGACTAAAACATGGGAGATGCAGCAAGGCTAAGTGGGTCGCATCCAATTAGGGTATAAATTATGGATATGGTTGTGCATGGAAAAGTGAGCGCTCGATTTTAAGGGTGGGAACACCCATGGTGATAACATATTTGGTACTATCCAGATTAGGGGTGGGCCGGTCTTATGTTGGCAGGGGATCCCGGCGAGGTCCTCGGTACATTTTTCTAGAGGTGTACTGTGATAAGCGGTACCCCAGTAGCCCAGTCATTGTATAGAATCCGTTTTCTAATAAGTGTCGTACAGTTTTGGTTGTGCCAAATATGCTGGAACGTGAGATGCAAGCATTTTAGCTATTTTCTAATTTAGTTTCTATTGACACTATTATAATATCAGATGATTTTGATATAAAATATTTTGGTTATCTTAACAGAAAAACCCGTCGTGTTTATGTGTGACGCGGTCTTACGAGATACCTTTGTTTCTCAAAGGATTTTGAAAATAATAATAATTCAAATTGAGTGTATTTCTCATGCTTATTTTCCAGACTAACTCGGGTGTTATTTATTATAATGCTCTGGTCAGACCGAGTATTACAGATTTAGGATATGATGCTATGGAGCTTGAAAGACGAGCTTGATGACAGAGACATATTTCCATACTTGATTTATATTTCCGTTGTATGAGGAAAAATTATTATAACTTTCCAAATTGATGTATTGATTGTTGTACTATGATGATTGTAAGTCTAGAAACGTTACATATTCTTTTGTATAAAAATCTTTTATTATATATTATATTTTATTCCGCTGTGATTGTGAGATTCCGGGTTGTTGTTTCTATTTCCTTCTACCTTTTTCTTCTTCACCCCTGACAATTAGTATTTCTAGCACTTGAACATTCGGTATGTTATATATTGAACATACAGATGTCGATTTTTGAGGGTCGAAAATTCCGTTCGTTGTAGTTGGTATCAAAGCTAAAGGTTAAGCGAGAACCTTGGCTTTGGTGAGGATTACTCATTGGATATAGGGTTAGAAGTCCCCTAGAATGAGTTAAGTGTATTAATAGATATGAGCATGTATTTGTTAGTGGATAAAATTTTTTATATTGTGTTGCTTGATTAATTGAGTGACTTATGAATTCTGTTCGACACAATCCATACAATGTATCAATAAGGATTTCTAAACACTCGAATAGAGCAATTCGACACAGTATTGTTTTGAAATGGGGTAAATGAAATAATTTTACCCAAAGATATATTTTGATAGAAAAGAAATAAGTTTCTAAAATTATTATAGTATATTGGAGTGTTTGGTTGATAATATTATAATTTAACAAGAATATAACGTTTAAGATGGTTATATATAACCAGATGAAAATTGTATAAGTACGAATTATACAAATAAATTATAATTAAATTGGATTCAAACTTGAATTCAGAATTTAAAATCCCGGAAGGTTTGAAAAATATTTTCAGAAGGGTTATGGAAATGAGATTGGTGTTATTTTGGAAATATTTTTGGATGGTAATATTATTAGAAAATGTTTAAAAATGGATTTTGAAAGTGATATAGCACTGAACTTACTACAGTCGCTGGAAAATAATTCTGATGATGATCGCGATATCACTGGTGTTCATTTTCGAGTTTCTAGGTGACGGATTGCTACTGTAATTGATTTGCTTCAGATTGGTTGGGAAAACAAGTTTGTTTTAATTTTTTTGAAAGAAATTGTTTTGGGTAAAACCAAGTCTGTTTTAAAATTTCCAAAGGTAAGATTTGATATACCAAGAGAATATGTGATTTTCAAGTGGTTTGAAACAAAACCGGGGGTTTAAATTCTGGAATTTCATCTAAATGATGTGTGAAAGCATTATATAAAAAGTTTTGAACTTATAAAATTTAGAATGGTACAAATAAGAAAGGAAAGTGTGGGATTTGAATTTGAAATTATAAAATGAATCGTAAGAATTGAAATTTAATTTCGGATAAGTGGAATAAAATTTAATTGAATATAAACCTAAATTGTAAATGGATATATAATTATAAGTTTCAATTATTGAATGGTTTATGAACTCGAGTATAAAATTCATGAAATTATGAATAAATGAGTTTTTGTAACTTATAAAATTGGAGTTAATGGAATGGATATATAACTAAGTTATAAGGTAATATATAATCTTGAGTTAAAAAATCCAAATGTGAATATACTCGAGTAAGCATCGTCAAAAATGAAAACTGATTTGAAATTAAATCTTGAAAGGAAGAATTGGACTTAAATAAAATCTAATGGAATGGAAAATTATGACTTGAATTCAAGTGATAATTTTCCACTCACATCTATTTCCTAGTATATGTATAAATATTTAAAAGCTTGTACCCTTGCTAGTTGGTCTTGCTCCAATTTATATTTATGCTTGCATGGATGGGTATGTGTGTTGCTTGCGTGTGTGTGTTTGCTTATATAAGTGTGTGCCAGGTATATTTAGTTGTGCATGGGTGTCAGTATTTATGCATGAACCTTGTGTGAGTTGGGATATGTCCTTGCTTTTTGTATTGAAGTGTGCGTCTTTTTATTTAATTGATATAAGAGGTTCCTTTTTACTGTCCTTGTTAATATTTTTCTTTGTTCACATGTATATTGTGTCATTTTAGACATCTTGTGAGAATTTATTTGTTTCATTGAATATGTTTTTATATACAAATGGCAAGGTGTTACATTTGTGCGTGTATATGGAAGATATAGGAACACTCATATATATAAACTGCGCACCATTACTAGTTGCATTCTCAAGCACTTATCAATATTATATAAGTATACTAATGAAGTCGGAGCTATATATTTACACTTGTTAGTGCGTTTAGTTTTAGCCTGACCATTCTTTTTTTTCTGAAATATAATGCAAATCTTCATGTTTTTATTATTTACACTTCATTTTACCGTATTTAATTTTTATAAGTTCAACATGCTTCGCCTTATTTGCTTGGCTGTTTGGGTGTCCAACTACAGTTATTATATATATGTGTGTGTGTGTGTGTGTGTGTGTGTGTGTGTGTGTGTATTCTATCTTATTATTTTGTTTATTATTATGTACTTGCATGCGTGCATGTGTACCAATAAATATTTACGTATAAAGGTGGGGTTACTTGTTCTTTTTATTGTTATGCTTTGTTTGATTTTTGTTCCTAATAGCTAAACTAGTTTGCTATTCCTGGCTTTGTTAATGTAATATATTTTGTTGAGTTTTGTGGTGTGTTGCCTCTCTTTGTGTTCAAGAATAATCATATATGAATATAAACAAAATTATTGAAACAATAAGGAAGGGAATAAATTGATTTCGAATAGAAAGGGACTAAAATAGCAATGACTTAAGTTATAAATAAAATCCAATTTAAATGTAAAATGAATATGGTCGGGAATATTATTGATAATGATGAAATTCAGTATAAGTATCTAAGTTATGGAAGGGATCATTAATAAATTGATATGGAATGAAATTCAAAGTAAGTGGGAATAAAGTGAATTCGAATTGTAATGAATTAATATGGATTGAGATTTGGAACAGGGTAATGGAATGAATTAATAAATTAACTTTGTGAATGGAATTAGATTTACTTGAAAATGAATTAAAAAGTGGATATGAATATGTTAAGTACAAAAATGAATTGAATGCAAATAAATTGTCTGTGAATCATTTGGAATTGAATGAAATAATATATGAATGGATTGAAAGTAACTGACTTAGTATTGGAACCTTTTGATTGGTTATAACTACATGTTAAACATGTTTATTTATGAAGTTCATGTGTTTAACTAGTTAAATGAATGCAATGCTATTAAAATTTATGTTTTTGGTACTTATGTGTTTAAATTTAGTAAGTACAGATACCCGAAGGATATTGGGCTAGTTTTGGGCTGTGAAATTGCATATAAAATAAACTTCTCGCTAAAAAATGCTAAATAAGACATGTTTTCGGATTAAATTCTGCAAAAAAAAGTATAAACATTAATATATATTGTGTTTTCCGACAGTGTGGGTCGATGTATGTATTTTTATCTCTCTTGTCATATTGCAAAACGCTCTCCGTACAAGGGAGGCTCTGCTAATTTTTTTTGGAAACTTGGGGTGTTAGAAAATTTTTGGAAATTTTTGTCAACTTAAAAAGGTTGATTTTTGAATTGAAATTGAAAAAAAGGGTTTGAATTAGAATTGGAAACTAAATGTTGGATGAAACTAAAGGGTTTAGGAAAGGGAATATCAAGTTTTGACAAAGTGGGTTATTAAAAAGTAATTGGTTAAGATAATTCGTCATACCTTAGCAATTTCCGGGACGAAATTATTTTAAGTGGGAAGGAATGTAACGATCCGGATTTTTTGACGTTTGATTTGGAATATTTAAATGGTTTGTAAATATTGATTTCGAATATAAATCGATTTTGGATATGAAGATTTTTGGTTAGGATTATAGAATCAATTTAAAGTTTAAATATATCGATTTATTAAAATATGGAAATAGTGAATAATTGAAAATTGAAGTTGAATATAAATCGAAATGATTTCTAATGTTGAAATAAATTCTACTTAAATTATAATTTAGGTAGTAAAGTTTTAAAACTGAGGTTTCAAGTGATTTCATAAAATTTTGAAATCATCGTTTTAATCGACCCGTTAAAATAGTGATCCGAGGCAATGTCTCGGAACCAGACGAAACCAGTTCTATTGGATCCGTAATAATGTATTATTATCAGATTTCAAATTTCATAGTGTTTGAATTTACCATTTGGGTGTGCGATCTGGAAACGCCTAAAACTAATTTAATTGAATTTAATTTAAATAGTCGATTTAAAATGTTATCTTCCACATACGATCGAATTAGGACTCGAAACTTGTTCCATTGTGTTTGGAATAGTGGCATAACTTAGGGACACAAGGCAACATGCCTTAATAGGGGTTCGGAATTTTGAGATATGAAAGGCGAGATATTTTGAATAAAATAAAATAATAAAGAAAGATTTTTCGTAGCGTCCTATACACGCCTCTCCTTCTATTTTAAAGTAGCGATGTTTGTTCTCCTTCTCAAATTAAAACTGTTGGAATATGAAAAAAATTAACCTTGTATTCCCTTTTACCTTCCTTCTTCGTGAAATCGAAATCAATCAAAAAAAAACCCCACGATCAAAATCACGATATCGACTGGAGAGTGGAGCGGCAACTAGAGTGTGGAGCGACGCGAGATGGTACAGTTCGCTATGATGTGGTTGAACATCTTAGGGTTTGGAGTGGGATCGTGCACAAGCGAACTAGGACGAAGGCAAAGGGAAGTCGCGAATTCGATCTGCTGGGTCGCGTGTATGGTCAAGCGATGATTAGAGGTGGAGCTCGCCTAGAGATAAGCGCACGTGAGGCTCTTATACCATGTTGTTGTCGCCTGGAGAATACAATCAGATCGCCTCTGTTGCTGGAGCTCGAGGGAAGATGAGCGTGCGTACGTTTTAGGGTTTCGAGGAGGTGGCCACGACAAGTCGCGTACGAGGTGAAGTAGCGGCCATTGATGGGGCAGCTAAGCCTGGGTTAGCTATCGTGCATGCCTGGAGTTCATACAGAGGGAATTGGTTATAATCGACATTCAATAGGATGTCGAGAGTTATTCTACGTGCCTGGACATGTAGCATTTGAGAAGTGGATTGGGCTTTACTATAATCAGGTAATTATCTAATTAATGGTGCTTAGAGAGATATATTTATTTATTTATTAAATTGAAAATCTTATAAATGTCATATGTGCTCATATGAGGTCCAAATTAAATGAGACAAGTCACGTTGGATTGTAGCAGCAAAACACCATGGAATAAATTTGGATTTAGAACGATTGGCAATTTCAACGGAAAATAAAAGTGAGTAATTCTCACTCGATTTGGTTAACTAGTTTAAATTTACAATAATTGAAATTATTTATTAGATGATTGGTTGAATGGATATATAATCTTCAGTTGAATGTGATATATATACTAGTATATACTAGTAGTTGATATATTTTCCGGCGTTGGAGCGGATGAGACCCTATGCACACCGCATAATAGCAGATGACCTAATATTACCACGATATCCCCCTCGAAGTGGGATTGGTATTTTTGTGTTATCTAACATTTGTGGATGCATGGGAACAGGTTAAAGGGATCCAACTGAATTCCTCAAATATATATTGATTTTTTTCATATATAGTGATATATGATGTGAATTGATAATCTGTTATAGATTATTGTTGTGATTTGAATTATTGGATGCTATAGTAGCATGGTCTGAATTTTGGTATTTTAAATACCATAAATATTATTTTTGAATTTGAAGGAAATAAAGGGGATCTTAGATATAAAAATATTTATATTGGAATTTGGATTTATTTTAAAGGAAATTGAGTTAGATAAAATAATAGTTTGATTTTTTGGTTATACTTAACTAATTCATAAAATCGTTAAATAGATATTTTTAAAATAATCTACATAAGGGATTTTTAAGTGATGTCCTGAAAATATAAAAAGGAATGAAATCAATACAAAAAATAGTTTGGCAGAATAAATGGAATTTATAAGGAGATGGATATATAAAATGAAAATTTTATAATTATGATTGTTTTTACAAACAAGTAAAACTCAAAGGTGGTATAAATTTATAAATGATGTTTATAAATAAGGAAAATGATATCACTTGCTAAATTTGGAATATGAAAATTCATAGGATGAATTTATATTAGGATATGGAAATCGGGTTAAGGAAAATAATGGATTCTATTTTTGGAAGTGGAAATGGTTAGGAGGTTGGAATGGAATCGATGTGTTGTGAATCAAGAGGAATTTATAAACTGAATCGTTATTAAGATTTTGAAAATATATTCATATTATTAAGAAGTTAAGCTTGTTGGGAAATTTTATTTATTAAACTGTGTAATTTTAATTAGTTAGAATTGAAATACATCGAAAAGTGAAATTTTCAAATATTTATTATTTATTAAAGTAAAATCAGCTTTTAAAATTGATTTGTTTATTTAAAAATGAGTTGGAATTGAGTAATTGATTTTTATTTAAAAAGTTTGATATTTTTAAATAAGTACTTAAACATGTTTTAAAAATAAATAAATTATTATTCTTTAAAAATATGTATTATATATAGAGATTGAAATGATTGAAATTTATTTATAAATCTTCTCAGGATTTGGAAATGGGGTTTATGTAACAAATGTAATTTTATAAGAGAAAATCTTATAAAGAAATCCTGGGAGTTTAAGGATTTTCCAAAATGTTAGAAAACAAAACTTCGAGATAAAATCTTGATTCATAAAGAAGTTGTAAGTGGATGAACAAGATTATAAGTGGGTATAATCGACTTTGGGAAATGTAAAAGGAGTTAATATAAATTCTAGAAATGTAGGAGATAGGATAAGAAAACTCCTAAGTATTGATATTAGAAATGATTTCGAAAAATGGATTATAATATTTTCCTAAGTGAGGAAATGATGGTTTTTGAAAATATTTAGAGATGAATGATTTATATCGAGATATTTTCCAAGTAATGAATTATAAATCGAAGCTGGAAATAATCCACTAAGTGTTGAAGTGAGGTACGGGTGGAAATATCCTCTTACGGAAACTAGTATTCAGAAATGTTTTCAAATATTGACAAATTTGAAAGAGATTTGAAAATATATGTCTTTGTAAAGATATTTTGACATGAATGTTTTAAATAATTATAAACAATGGCCTAGTGACTGCTTATGGATGTTATTTGAAGGTTAAATTTACAGGTCGTTACACTCTCCCCAACTTAAAACTTTTCATCCTCGAAAAGTAACAAGAAGGGATAAAGAAACTAATTTTTTTCTTCAGAATAATCAATATTTAAACACTTTAATCTTACATAATTAAGTATTTTAGATAAAATATATCAACTTATAAACAATTAAATCTTTCATATTCAAGTTTAATAAAAGTTTGAAAATATTTTCACTTTCACAAAATATTTCTAAGTCCTAAATTTATAAAAACGTTATGTAGAGTCTCCTATGTACGGATAGGTCCAGAAAAATAATAATATTAATAATTTCAATATCTATACTCATATTTCAAAAATAGAACACCCAAACCATGGGAAAACAATTAAAATATCATTGCAAAACTGTAATCTAAAAACGTACCTATTTGTTGGGAAAACGACTTAATTTATGAAACCAAAAGAGTTGCTATTATTTCCATAATCCTGTATTTCACTTATATAATCCAAAAGAATTAAAATTATGTAAAAGATTATATATTAGGTGTTTTAATTAATAGTGCAAGCAACATACAATATATACAATAATCATATGCAACAAAAGAAGTTCTACCATTAAATGCAACAAAGGAAACTATCAAACATCCAAAGCAACCAAACTCATGGTTTGTTCAGGTTTAGATACTTTTGATCGTCAAGGAGTGCTAAATAAACTACCAAGTGTACCTTACGCTCAACAGCCTTTCGTAATTACTTATAGATTATTCATACAACCTTAAACAATTTAACATATCATTCCCCAAACATCCCATAAGCCAAACACATAGGATTTTAAATATTATTTAAGTTTATTCGATTGGTTTTTTCTTCATCGTTTAGTTTTCATTCATTTATTTATATAAGGAACAATCTCTTACATAATTTTTTTCCATTAAAGATTTAAGTCATTAACGATTAATTTCATAAAATATTACTTAAGCTTCTACTGCCTTACTTAAGTTTATAACTTAATTCGGTTATAGAATAAAATTTTAAGTTTTTGGTTTTTCCCTTGAAGAGACAAGAAATATTTTTAATATATCTAAAATACTCAGTTAAAATATTTAACCTCATCCCCTTAGTAAAAATATAAGATATATTTAAAACATCCTCATAACATTATGCAAGGATTTTCCAAAAAGTTTAAGACAATGTTCGAAATTTATATCAAAACATTATAATAAGTTTTAAAAATAAAGTTCCTTAAATCCGATAAATTATTGGACTCGTTGTTTTAAAATAGGTATAAACTCAAGATTATTAAACTGAAACTAATAGTATACTCAAATCTTACATTGAATTCTCGAATCAAGTATAAAATTTCATATCTTCATAATTAATTTTACCCACTTGTTTTAAAATGAATATTCAATCATGGAAAAACATTTATTTTGGTTTAATACAAGATTCAAATGGTAAATAAACCTTTAAATTTACTATTAGTACTTCGAAATCAAGGAAATATTTCAAACCATACTTTCAAAAATAGAAATTCCAATTTATTTTTCAAGCATACTTCTATAAATAAATTTCCCAAATCATTTATTTTTTTTATAAAATTGTACAACACATTTTTTTATATATAGTCCATTTATATAATATCTTTGAATTATACATTCAAAGAAATTAATATAAATTTTACTTGAAATATTCTTTTGAAAACATCATTTGAAAATCAATCATCATTAATACTTTACAAAAAAATTCATTTATAAAATTTCTTGCTTCATTTATAAATACCATTTAAAAAAATCAAATAACATCTTTATAAATATATGTAAATTATTTGAAAATAATTATTTATGTCATTTCTTATATTTAAAAAGAAGTTATTGAAAACCTTAAATCCATTATATATAAATTTTATTAGTTTTAAATCTCAAAATACTTTTCAAACATCATTAATAAATCAATAATCATCAACTTTAAATATGTTTTATTTAATTAATAACTTCTCACAATATTTACAACACTAATAATTTACTATTAAACCATGTTGAACACTAATAACTTCTCACAAAATATCCTTTATACAATACTTTTATCAAAATACCTTTATAACTTAATGTTTTAATAAGTTTATCCTCGTTCTTACAGACTCTGGTCGTATGTTGATCAGGCGCAAGACTAGAAATCTCCAAGTACTTAGTAGACCTATTTCAACACCTAGCGAAAACAATTAAAACAGATATGAAAAGTAAAGTGCCGCTTAAAATCTGATGTCAAATGATGATGCTACGATAGCAGTAGCCCGCGGCTGATCCAAAGTTTACGCAATGGACACAAAAAATTCCAGAAGATCCTTTCACTTTTCGAATTCCAGAAAAATATCATAGCCATTTCGTAAATAAGGGACCATCGATCCCTACTGCAGTGGTACGCTGCTGATTCAATGATTTACGCAATGGATGCACTTCCTTTCTGGAAGATCCATTAACAACAGATCTAAGGATTAAAAGTGCCTCCATTGAGTAAACTAAAGAACCATCTACATTGAAAAAAATCGAGGAACTCATGAGTTTAAGTCCGGAGAACCATATCGGTTCGAATGCATTTCTGAATTCACCCAAGTATATTAGGGTTTTTCGGTGGAATCCATTCTTGGATTTATCAAGTCCATCTAGATCGAAGCATATCGTACTATACTTCTTTGCGAAAGGTACTTCTCCATACCTTTTACTTCAAAATATGTCATATCATATATAGCATCCTTTAAAAATCATAACTTTAAATATCACACTTATATAAATTCCATTATATACAAGATTTCATTTCAGATCGAATACTTTCCAAAATCAGTAGTCTTGAATATATCAAATCATTCTTATATAAATTCCATTGTATATAAGATTTATCTCTTCAGATCGAATACCTTCCAAAATCAATAGTCCTCAAAATCACCTTATACTTATATAAAGTCCATCTTATATGAGAATCCAGTTTTTTCTAAAATCAATTAAGCTGCATAAAAAGGCATATGGGTTGAACATCGTTTGTAACGACCCGTAATTTCGCTACTTCGAAAATGAGAGATTTTGTTTATTTTAAATTTAAAAAGGTATAAAACTTAAAAAAATATGTTATATACAATAAATAATAGCGGAGAAATTGTTTATTGTTATAGTTAATAACTAAAAAGTGCAAAATTTGGATTTTTAAAACAAATCAGCAAAAATTAAGTTTTGTAAAAAATAAATAAAAGCTTAAATAAATGGATTTAAATATTTATATGAAAATTTAAATCTTATTAAAAACACCTAATAAAGATAATAAATGTATATTAAAATATTTAAAAGTATGTTAATAGTCGTTTTACAAAAATATCCAAATTTTGTCGCATTTTGTCGGTTTTACATACGCTATAAAAATAGAGATTTTGATATTATTTAAATATGATTTTAAAATATGAATAGACATGCTTTAATTTACTTAAAATAAGTAAAAAGTTCATTTTTAAATGTGGTTTACATAAATAAATAGTTTAACTAAAACGTCAAAATGCGACCATAAAACATTTTGTCGAAAATCAACGTATTGTCGATTAAAATTTGTTGCACCTTTATTTTCTTATATATGAACATATATTCAAATAGTATAAGTATTAATTAATTCACTAATCAAGTTTACTATTACTAAACATACTTAGAAAATTCTAGAATTTCATTAAGAAAAAGTAAGCACAAAATTTCAAAATATATCAAATCAAATCAAACGTAATTATTAATTAATTTTTCTTACTCCTTAAGTGAAAGTGACATAAAGCATGATTTGAAATGTGATGTAAGTGTTGCAAAAAGTAAAGTTTCTTAAAAAGTAAGTAAATGATATTTTGGTTATTTTACATAATAATATTTTATTCCAAACTTTTTTCTATAAATAGTCATGCATACCTCTTCCATTCTCGCACAAATCATTCTATGCTTCTACTTCCTTTACGCTATTTTAATGGCTTCTATCTTTAAGAGATGTTGAAGGGTTAAAAATAGTAGAGTGCTTAAGCACTAATCAACTTGTTACTCTCTAACCTCTTCTTAAACAACCTCTTAATTCACTTCTTCCTCTCTCTTCTTAAAAATGGTCTTTGGCTATGAGTTTGGATGTTGATAGGGGGAGGCCGTGAGCAATATGGAAGGGGAAGGCTATGGCCAAAAGCAAGAAGGGATGTGGGGTGGTGGCCGAATGCTTGGAAAAGGTGGAAGAGTGTTTAGGTGGTGGTTTAGTGAAGAATTGATTGATACGAATGTTGATAGGAAGTTAATCAATTTGGTTGAAGGTGAGAAATTCTCATCGCTTTTAAAAAGATCCTATTTTGATTTTGTTATAATAATCATCTTATTACATGCAAGTATACACCTCTTTGAAATGGTGATGGATGTTTGGATATGTATGTCTTATGTTTGAATAGTTGCAAGTGTTTATGGTTGGGATTATTTATCATATTAGCTTGTGTATGGACCATAATTATGTTAGTGATAAATGTTAACCCGATTATACCCATTTTTTGATTAAGTATCCCCTTTGTTAAATAAGACCAATTTTTAGTGAGAAATATATTTAGAAATTTTATAAGTCTCTTTTCAATAAAGTTAAATTAAAATTAAAGTTAGAAAAATGAGAATGTGAAATTAGAAGTAAAATTGTATTTGAAATAAAAAGTTAAATTGAAATTGAGATGAATAGTGAAATTGAAATTGTAATCGATTTTGAAAATTGAAATTGAGATTAAGGTTGAAATTTAAATTAGAATTGAAATTATAGTTTTAATTGAGTTTAATTTGAACTTAGAATTGAAATGAAATTGGATTTTAAAATTTAATATTAAAATAATATGAATAAAATAATTCTATAATATCGAAATATTGAAAATACATTTTTAATACTTTATAAAGTGAAAATATTAATTTAAAAGATTTCCAATAATTTTATAAGAAAAAAAATCCAATTTGAATAGATTATTACAAATATTGAAAAATAAGTTAAAACTAGACGCGTCGCGCAACGGTAGTTCGCGATTTCATGCCGAAAAGTTCAAATGAGTGTATAGAGTGGAACATAGCTCGATATTCTTCAAGATAAGAAAATTCCAGACTACTATATCCATATCTTCTGAACGAAGAAAGAAAATCAAATTTTCATTAAGTAGATTCTGATATAGGTCTAAATCAATTTTCCAGAAAAATCGCGCTAGTGCGGTTAAATGACCATGGCGGGAAATTCGTTTAAATAAACATTTTTAATTATCGAAAAAACATGGAATAAATTTGATAAATCTATTTAAATAATTTAGAAGAGATTTTAAATAGAAAATATGAATTTTCAAATATTAAGAAGTTGCTTAAATCAAATTAGCTTATATGGCACTTTCAGCAGCACTTTTATGTTGCGAATTCTACAACTTTAGGAATATGAGTTTAGACGTAACGGTTTTTCCTAGAATCTCTCATGAATGTTTTTAAAAAGGAAAATTGAGCGTTTAAAAGAAAAATTGGAAACTTTATAACAAATTCCATAATAAAGTTGATAACTGAGTATACGGAAACGACTAGTACATTTGTCCCGTCTGTGAGATCTGGGAAGATAGAACAATGTGTTTAACTAAGGTTAGCGATAAATCAACCAGTGCCTCGAACTTACTTGGCCTATGTTTTCTCTTCTCAGGCGAGGAGTGGAACAGATCGAAAGGAAAGCCTGGATGCTCTGAAAAGATTATATTAAGCTTTTCCAAAATAAAAGAAGATTAGTATTATGCAAAATTTAAGCAATCTTCAAAATGAATAAACTATAACTTGGATTGCATGGAGATAATCTTCTTATATTTGGTATTAAAATCCAAAGAGGGAACCCATCCTATCCATGGAATTTAAAAGGTGATTTCACCGTTATATCGCCCACAACACTTGTTGAATACAAAAATTGATATTGGTTAACATTAAAATGATTTCTATGTACCTATTTACTCAATAATATTTGCTAAGATTTACTTTAGGGTTTATAGTAAACGATGGCTTAAATAACATTGTTTTTGACCTGCCTAAAAGTTATGAAATTTTGGATCGAGTGTAGGAGAGGAAAAATATTATCCAAAGCAAAAGAATGAAAGTGAAAAAAGACTTAATAAATCCTATATATTCATATTCACTTTTTATCAATAATTGAATTTCGAAGGAATCGGTGTCGGATTTAGGGATTCCTATCCGAAAACCACTTTGAACCAGTTTATGTATTCGAAAAATGAAGATGTTTGAAGATGGAGATATTGAGACGAATAATAACGAAGGACTACTTGTTGATTAGATGGGGATAAACTTATGATTCCCTTATTGTAGCAGTAGTCTCTTTGTTATGAAAAATCTCAAAACCAAAAGGGCTTCTCACATAGTAATGGCCGAGGAAAATGCCTTCGGTTTTGTTTAGTCCTAGAATGAACTTGTATGGATGAGAGTCTGACCTTGCATTCTAAATCGCAATGAGTGATCTCTATAACTGTATATCAGTCAGTGACAGAGAAGACACCTTCTCTTAGCTTAACACCCTTTCCTAAGACATACGAGCTCAGGAAGTTATATGTTTGTAGCAATCAGTCGTGTGAATGTGGAATGACAATGTGGCATTCAAAGTGAAAGAAGATGTGCTATGTGAAAAGGTAATCGTTGCTTTGACCGGGGGATGACATATTCGGTACTACCTGGTTATAGAGGTAGGCCGGTCTTGTGTTGGTAGAGGAGCTTTGTGATGGTTTCTCGAGAAATCCATCTAGAGGTGTACCCATCGAAAGGTATTCGCTTTACCTGGTCATTTGTATGAAAATCCATTCTCTAATAAGAACCTGCGGTTTTGTTTGCATTGGTGTAATAAATAGCCCCAAAATGCTATATGGGTAACCATTTCGGCTAAGATTAATAAGTTTATTTGTAAATGTTTTTAAAGAGATGTCATTAAAAATAATATCCAATGTTTTGATATAAAAGTGTTTCAGTTATCATAAGGTAAAAACCCGTCCGTATTTATGTGTGGGTATGGTCTTATGAGATACTCTTTCTTTTCATAGGACTTTCTTCAAAGGTTGATATATGACACTGTCATTTATTATTGAGTTTTTTTCTCATGCTGGTTCATTAAGCCTGATCTGGGTATTTTCAATACTCAAGTCAGATCCGAGTAATTTCAGATTTAGTCGAAGACGGTTGTAGTTTCTAGAGGAGAGATGGAGATATTCATCTACACATGGACGTATTCTATTATCCGCTTTGCTTAGTGAGGTTCGCACATGATAGGGGGTTCTCTATTCTTGTTAGGTAGCAAACGGATGACTCTTACTCCTACAGTCCATGAGATCGAGTATCGAAGGGTTGGTTTGCCAGTTAGGCATACAGTCGAGAGCTGGCCGTAAAAACAAAGCGTAAGGCACCAGTGTAAGCTACGGTGAAAAGTGGCCGCTTTCGATGGTTGAAAATCCTAGATCTTTACATTTGGTATCAGAACTAAAGGTTAAGCAAGAATCTTGGCTTTGGTAGGGTAAGGACTCATCAGAGATAGGATTAGTAATATCCTAGGATAAGTATCTCATTAGAGATAGGGTTTTGTAACACCCTAGAATGTGTTACGAGAGTATTATATGTACGAATGCATATTTGTTAATTTTATAAAAAAGATTTTTGTTTTAAGTTGATGGTAAATGAAATAATTTTACTTTGGGTTTATATTTTAAATATTAAAAGGGAAATTATTATTTAGTGTTAGAAATTAAGGATTGGTTGTAATTTGGCATAGTAAAACCAAAATATGAATATTTTATGATTAGAATTGCATGATTTGACTATGAGATATTCCATATAGAATCAATTAATTGAAAACTAGAATTTAGAATTCTAAACATATACCCCTAGACATTTGGTTATAAAGAAATAATGATCTAATGATCATCAAAATTGATGGATTTAAAAGCTAAGTACAAATATCTTGTGAAGTAAAATTTACGATTTGACTATAAGATATTTGATGATAATATTGAAGCAAGAAGTTGTAATTAGAGAAAGTAAAAAGAAAATGCACGCTTAGAAAAATTCTTATCGAAAAGATAGAAAAAGATAAGCCTAAAATGAAACTTTGGGTAAATATAATATAAAAGGGTAAGTTCTATAACTTATAAAGGAGATAAGGTAATCTGAAATTTAGACACATTATTATGTTGAAATCAAAGTGAAATTTAGGAATAAGAGATATAAGAAATATTATCCTAATATAAAACTTTGAATTAGTGATACATTTTGGGTAACATTTATAATAAAGTTAGATTAAAGTGGATAGGTTAGAAAAAGAGGAAGTTTTGAATAATATGGTTAGTAGGCTGATTATTAATAACAAATACCATGTGAATTAAGTTTCACAATTTGACTATAAGGTATTTGATAGATTTAAGCTTAATTAATTTGATTTAGAAATGGATAGGTAAATAAGTTAGGTAGATAGTCATAGAATTAGTAAGAAAAAGATGTACACTTGGTAAAGTTGTCTTACTAATATATGGATAAGATAAATAATATTAGCTAAATTAAGACCTTGGATAAATAAAACTAAGGATTAAGTTTTATAACTTATTAATTTGAGAGAATAGTAGAATTCCACATTAGTTAAAATTCCTAATTTAAGTCATAACAATTTGAAGTTTAGGGATATGTATATATACTCTTAGGAAGTAAAGGTATATTATACAAGTTTAAGTCAAATTTGTATGCTTAAGTAATAATGGATTTAGTAATAAGTAAATGGTTGTGAAATAAACATGGATTAATAGAAATTTCGAAAAAATGTATTAGGTAAAATGAATATGGATAAATACATAAGTTATATGTAGATCATTTCGGCACAAAGATTTTGATCTAAGATTTGAGTACAGAACTTTGAGGTGTTCACACCAATTCGAGAAAGGATTTATCACTTGATTCTTGATGGCGAACATCGATGAGGGTTTATAGTTATGTACTTGAGTTTTCTATCATAGTTAAGAGCTATGAAAGGAAAGCAAGGGTTTGTGATCAAGAAGCCTGATCAAAGCTCGCACTAGAAAATCAGGGGATCAATACTAGTTCGGTAGTAAAATTATGGATTCAGAAAATAGATCGAATCAAATATCACATATGATATGTTGTTTTTGGTATGTCTACATAGTAGTTGGATTGTTATCATAAATAGTAGGTACTAAGATATAGGGGTTGGGCTGATGTTTTGGTGTGTGTATATATATATATATATATATATATATATATATATATTACCTCAGGTATAGTACATGTTCAGGTCAGGGGATGGGTTATGTAGATGCATTCATTTATGTTGATATAGTATCAGTGTGTTTGTTTTGGATGTATAGTCTTGTTTAGTTGTTGTATATATTATCTTAAGTGTGCAGTACACACTAGGATGGGTAGGATAGAAGTTTGGTTTGACGTATGTATATATAACCTTAAGTACGTGATAAGTACTCAGGTTTGCCACGACCCGACTTTCCACTCCTGAAAAATCGCATCATCTTTAAGAAAGAAAGGGATAGAAAAGAGAATAGAAAGAAGAGAAGAAAGAAACAACATCAGAATCTACAGCGGAACGAATAAACTATATTAATAACATAAATATTACATAGTTTACAACCATTATCAGAGTACACAGATATACAACACATACTAGACAGTTATAAACACCTGTCTAGTTATACAACTCAATATAACAACTCAGAGAACACACAGCGGAATACTAGATATATATCTACACGCAGAAGCCTCCTGCTCCATTGCTCCTCCACAATTCGTCAAAGCTAATCCTGAATCCTAACCCGAATTCCCTTGACTACTCATAAAAATTTGAGTACCCAAGAGTTTATGAAAAACAAAAATAAACTCCGGGTCAGACATGGGTCTGGTGTGAGTAACAGGTTAAAGTTGCTTAACTTTCAAAAATCTTTTGAAAAGAAAGGTATCACGTAAGACTTCCCACACATAAACATGGAAAAGTTTTTACCTTACGCTAACCAAAACATTTGATAGGAAATCCGATGATATTATAGTAGTGTCTAGGGTTTTCAAATAAATAAGAAATAGCCGAAATTGTTACATGATTAAATTCCAGCTACTAGCCACAAAAGTGGGTAATACAATCAAAACCATTGGCACTTATTGGATTTTGGATTCCATACAATGGCAGGGCTACTGGGGTACCGCCCGTCACAGTACGTGGCCTAGATCAACGTACCGAGGATCACTCCCGACCACCTGCAAAACAAAGCCGGACCCATTCCTTACTGAATAGTTCCGAACAAGACAACACCGTGGTTGTAGCTAGCAACCACCCACACAGCCGAATATAAAGGGACTTCTAGACAGGGATCAATCTTGCTCTCCAGTGGGCGCGACCCACGAAGCTTTGCTGCACCTCCCATGTTTTAGCCATTCACGGTTGATGAGGCTTGAAGCTACGATTACCTTTATAGGACATATCACTTAGAATGCTCATCGTCCACCTGACGATGTTCTGAAAGAATTCAATCCATACAAGTTCGTTCCGGGTTCGAACGAAACCGAAGGCATTATCTCGTTACACTCATTTTGGAATCACCCTCAGAGTTAACGACAATAACCCTTGCACTCTAATTCACATCTCGAATCTATAAGAACTAATTACGTCAACTCATTACAGAATCACCCACAGAGTTATACTGACTCATAGTCCTTACACCTCGAGTCTTCGCAAAGCTCCACTTAGATTCACGACCTAACGTTATTTGGAATCGATGTGGTTTTCGGATATCCAAATATGGAAACCCGATCCCGGTCTCATCGAAATCCAAAGCGTGTCTTTTAAGTCGAAGTTGTTTTAAAGGTTTAAAACAATTCAATTACAGTATCTATATACACACAGATAGATAACTGATAATCAACATTATCACATAGCAGGTAATCCACATTGTCAATATCAAATAGATATTTCATATATCACCATCTCAATAGATAACCTATGTTATCATCACAATACAGTCAAACATCCATACCACGCAATACCATTTATCTCATTACTGAGATTTCAAAACATCCAAGACAATCAATGACATCCATTCATACATAAGCAATGATTTACTCATCACCATATAATTAATTTAAAATGAATTAAATTAATTATCTCTATCTCTAATTAATTTAAAATGAATTAAATTAATTACCCATCTTTAATTAATTTAAAATAAATTAAATTAATTACTTCACCAATATAAACCTTGCTTACATAGTCATTTAATTGATTACAATCAATTAATCAATCATAATTAATCACCTTAATTAATCACTCTTGATTAATTAATCTTAATTACATTCATGTAATTATCCGTAATTAATTTCACAAATTAATTATCCTCAACTAAACAGTAATTAACCTTTAATTACTTCAATTAATTAATTAATCATAATTAATTATCCTAATCCTTAATTAATTACATTAATTAATTTCCTTTAATTACCTATTATTGATTAACTAATCATAATTAATCAACTTTAATTACATCATTAATTAAATAATTAATGATCCTTAATTATTCCTTAAATTAATTGCTCTAAGTAATTAACAAATTTAATTACTATATTAAACCAAATTAATTATCCTTAAATTAATTTCTTAATTAATCATTTAATTAATTACTAAATAATTAATCCAAATTATCTCATACTTAAACATCTCCACTTAATTACAATCATGTAATTACTAAACAATTACTTAACTAAGTAATTTCCAAAACTTTAATTACATAAAGTAATTATTTATAAAACTCAAGTGTTTATAATTAATTAAACTTAATTAATTAAATTAAACAATCTCATTAAACCAAATTAATTACATTAAGTAATTAATTTCTTAATTACTTTATCAAGTAATTACTCTCTAACCATTTATAAATGATTGTCATTAAATTAATTAATCTAATTAATTATAAAAATTAACTACATTAATTAATTGTTAAATAATCATGGTTAATGTCCTTCTTTAATCATTCTTTAATTATTTTATTAAGTAATTATCTTAAATTAATTACATTTAAAAATATCTTTAATAATTCATTAATTAAAATTAATTATTAAACTAATTAACCTTAATTTAAAACTTAATTACATAATTAATATTCATTTATCATTAATTAATAACTTAATTAATGATCTTAACTCCAAATTGATTAATCATTAATCAATTATTAATTCCAAATTTAATTAACTAATTAAATTAATTAATCTTAATTACCTTATTAAACAAATTAATTCTGAAATATTTATCTAAATTAAATTTTCGTAAACATAACTTAATTATGTTTAAAACAATTTGATTTAAAACAAAGTACTTAAGAAATTTCCTTTTAAATTTCAATTTAAATTCAAGTTTAAAATAGGATAATTTTAAAACTTATCAAAGTTTAAATAATTTAAAACTTATTTACCACAGAAAATCAAACAATACTATATGAAAATTTTAAAGTTAAATCCATTTCAAAACCTTTAATAACTTAAATTTTCACTTTCATTTAAAACTCCAATTTAAACCCTCTTTAAAATTTAAACCTGAAATTCAAATTCAACTTTAAAATTCCAGATTTAAATTAAACTTAAATCTATTCATATATTTAAAATCTCATTATTAAAAGGTTTGAACTATTCTATCATCATGATATAGTTGATTAAGATACATTTTAAACTTAAATTTCTATTAAAAAAACTGGAATTTGAATTTGAATCAAAAGTTCATACTTAAATTTGAATTTACCTAAACCTTACTTTACACAAAAGCTTCAGATTTAAATTTTATTTTTATTTTTTTAAAAACCCAGATTTAAAACACAGTTTCAAAACTTGGATATTTTCCAGTGACCCGAGGAAACACTTATTTTACTTCGGGTTTCTAGCTTGCTAACTTCGAGTTTAATCTCAACTTACTTCGAGTTTTACAAAAACTTCCCTGAACATTCAATACCCCAATAGTTACCAGAAAACATGTCGCCGTGCATATGCACGGCGACCACCACCTCTGGCGATCACCAGTGATGATCCAACCACTACCAGAAACCCAACAATACCCCACAGCAACCATCAGGTCGAACAAAAATCCAAAGATTCAAATTTTAGCTCTGAAACCCCCAAATTTTAAAAACCTGGAAAATTTTTACAGGTTTCTTTTCGAAACCTGTCAACAGCCGTAGTTCGCCACCCCGATCATCTTGATCTCCACCTCTCCGGCCTCGCACTCCTCTACACACCAACTATCCATACACCAGAAACTAGCACACTCGATCAATCCAACTCTTCATACTGACTAAATTTTTAACCCTATTCAAAACTAGGGTTCAATTCTAAAAATCCAAAACTGCAATAAATCTAGAGAATTTTATTTACTTCTCAGATTTTTCCAAGGATCTATATTCCTTTTACTATAACTCAGAAGAATTTTATGATTCCTCAAGTATCAGATTTCAAATATTACTCAAATTCAAATTTTTGGTTCAAGAACCAACTGTAAATGAAACATGCACCTATAAATGTCAATACTTGATTTAAAAATCAAGTTTCAGTTTATATTTTTGATTAGTATTACTGAATTATCATATTAATTAGATTGGGTATGAATGAAATTGAACATGCATGATGTTTTAAAAATTTACAGAGTCAAGAAAAACCAGTTTATTATCCTGAATAAAATCTAACACTTTATTTAGGATATACTACTAGTTCTGTTTGATAATTTGCATCTAAACATAGATTAGATATTGAGTTCATAAATTTTAAATTACATCTTTAAGTCTGAAATCAAGATTAGGAAAGAATTAATCACTAGCAATACAGGCATTCAAATCTCATACATATGCACAGACATAACCATCATACTTATCAGGCAATAATTTTAGCAACTAAGTTAATTTAAATCAGTTTTGAAAATAAATTGTTACTCACCATTTCAATGCAGACACTGTTGTTCTTTGAATTTGCAGAACACATGCAGGCTTGACCCCTCTGTGTTCATTTATGCAGAAACAAAATGCAGGCTTGTTAAAAATGCACATGTGCTCTTCTGCTTTCAGGTGGCATGCAGATCATTGGTGAATATATGCAGCTTGAATGTTGAATTTTTGCAGACATCTATTGATTTTGAGATGAAGGTGGGTTTGATTGTTGAAGAGAAGTGGAGTATGCAGGTTCATTTGATTTTGAAGAGGTGAAATTTGTACAGGTTTTTTGAATTTTTGAGGAAATGCAGGTTTGACTTTGATTGTAAATGCAGATTTGATCTTTGATGAGTTACAGGGATTTGCAGATCTTATCTTTTAATATGCAAGTGAATTTGAGGAAATACAGAAATAAGATATGCAGATCTGATTTTTGATAATTTGTGAATGCAGATTTTAAAGGTTTGAAGATTTTTCTTTGATGAAGGAAAATAAAAATGAAATATGAATGAAGATGTAAACTATGCAAATGTATTTCAGTTTTTAATGTAATAAAAGAAAAATAAAAACAAAAACTAACACTTGTCAATTTAACAACACTTGTCAATATGAATGCATATGAATTTAACACATGTTATCTTTAAAAGTAGTTAATAGTAATTACAAATTAATGTATATGTTAGCTTAAATTAAATTTGTTAGTTTATATTTAACATGTGTATAAATTTATAAATGAAATAAAAACAAATCATGTTAATAAATAAACTTATACATATTAAAAATTAAAACCATTTAAGACTTTATACTTTTAAATTTAAATTCAACTAAATTCAAAATCAAATATTTGTCAATCAAGTTATACATATAAATTCAATTTGAAATAAAAACTACAAATCTTATTCAAAACTTATTTATAAAGTCAATACAATATTAATATTGCATTTATAAATCTCTTTTATTAAATAAAAAAATCATTTTACAAAATATTCATTTAATTTAAGCCATAAAACCAATTTGTTGAATTTATTCTAAATTTAAAACAACACCAATTTATTTAAAATATGAACCATATATTTATATTTAATAGAAATCAATTTATATCATTTAAAAGATAAAATAACCAATTTAAATATTTATTGAAGAAGATTATTAAATTTATCTGAATAAATATTAACAGATTATCAATATCAATTTAATTTTAACTACAGATTATTAAATTGATATTGTTAAAAATTCCGGGATGTTACAATCCTTCCCCCTTAAAAAAATTTCGTCCTCGAAATTTAAAACAAAGGTAATTTAATAATCTTATTTAAATTTTAAATTCAAAACACAAGCATATATCAAACATATGCTAACAACCAACAACCAATTCAACCAAAACAACCAGTCAAACAAATCTAATTATCTAGACAAATTCTGGATAAAATTTCATCAAGTTTTCCCAGGTGTGTGTGTGTGTGTGTGTCTATATATATATATATATATATATATATATATATACCGGGTTACTCACTCTAAAGAATCCAAACAAGCAATACTATGAAGCTACAAAGCTCCTATACAACTATATCTATAACACTAGACAAGATATCAGACTACAAACGAGTCTGAATCAACAACCAAAACTCCAGAACTGCTGGTTCCACAACCAAAGACAGATCATACACGTACTCCCTCAGAGATACGTGATATTCATCGAATCCCAGTTATCCAAACTGGCAATCCAATCCTATAGATCAATTACTTACTCCAAGATACAGAAAAGATCCAAAACACTTCAGATCTAACTTCTCAGACTTACCCAAATCTTAAAGCTCACTTATGATCATAGAAAACTTATCCAAAATTAAATCTCCGACTCCAGAGTCCAAATTTCTCCGACTCTTACCCACAAAATCTCTTCGGACAAATCCTGGGCTGTCCACAACCTTACTAATCAGCTCAGCCTTCGCTGATACTTCTAGAAACAAACTAGACCAATCAACTCAACAAAATGATCTCCTCGAGATCAACCAAAATCAAGAACTCAAACTCAACTTCAGAGAACAAAAACTCCTTTCGTCCAGAAAAAGAAAGCAGATACACTTCCAAACTGCTTCCGCTGCTCAACTCTGATCCGAAGTAGAAGAGAATGCTGAAGAAGAACGCAAGCACAACAGGACAACACACCCCAGAGATATGATTCAACTAATCCATAAGAAACTTCCAGAAGTTCCTCCAAAACTCTGAGCTGCTACACCAACTCAATCTCTTGGAACCATACTACTATAAAGCTGAACTACCCGAACCACTTCTGGAATCCCAGTCGATAAGAAAACTCAAACTTCAGATGCGAACTAAACTCTGACTTCCTAAAGACATCCAGAAAACTCAGATAACCCAAAGAGAACACTCAAACAATCGCAAGTCACTTTTGCGAACCACCCAAACCAAATCCAAATAAAACTGTTCTCCCTTAACCAAATAGAACAGCTTAAACTTAACTAGCAAGCCCATCGAAAAAAAATGGGTCCACTCACTGCTTCTGAACTCCACTCCAGAAAAAATGCTAAGCCAAAAGATCTCTTGCCATCACCGAGAACACTCCAAGCTACATTGTTGCCACAGATGCCTAAGAATTCCAAAACAAAACTCTCCAAGAAACTCGGACTTCAAAGCAAACAGAAACACCAGCTGAACACAGCCACAACACCGAAGCAGACTCACTTCCATAACTTTGTTCCAAAGAAAACATCTTCGGGAACATCCATAGTCACTACATTTCATCACGCAGTTACTACTTCCTTAAGGTATCAAAATACTATTACTCGCTTCTGCTCAGCCAACAGATCCTAACTCTACTCATCAACTTTAGAAATAAACTCCAAACCTTAACAGGTTTTCTTCAGAGATCAATGAAGTTCTTTATCACTACAGAACTCACTCGAGACGGTATTCGGTCTACAGTCTCACTTCCAACCTCAAACATCAGACTCCAACCAATGGTAGATCGTGTTACACACACTACTACCCCATCTACTTTTATAACTTATATTGGAAAACCTGAACAGGTATCCCAATAAATAGGTAGAATATATATATATTTAAAAAAATTGCAAATACGCTCTCTCAAGAAAGACACCACTACAGAGCCTAGGTATTCACTCAACCTAATGCTCCCTAAAGAAAGATACACTTCAGAGCCTAGGTATTCACTCAGCCTAATGCTCTGATACCAAATGCGACGACCCGACTTTCCACTCCTGGAAAATCGCATCATCTTTAAGAAAGAAAGGGATAGAAAAGAGAATAGAAAGAAGAGAAGAAAGAAACAACATCAGAATCTACAGCGGAACGAATAAACTATATTAATAACATAAATATTACATAGTTTACAACCATTATCAGAGTACACAGATATACAACACATACTAGACAGTTATAAACACCTGTCTAGTTATACAACTCAATATAACAACTCAGAGAACACACAGCGGAATACTAGATATATATCTACACGCAGAAGCCTCCTGCTCCATTGCTCCTCCACAATTCGTCAAAGCTAATCCTGAATCCTAACCCGAATTCCCTTGACTACTCATAAAAATTTGAGTACCCAAGAGTTTATGAAAAACAAAAATAAACTCCGGGTCAGACATGGGTCTGGTGTGAGTAACAGGTTAAAGTTGCTTAACTTTCAAAAATCTTTTGAAAAGAAAGGTATCACGTAAGACTTCCCACACATAAACATGGAAAAGTTTTTACCTTACGCTAACCAAAACATTTGATAGGAAATCCGATGATATTATAGTAGTGTCTAGGGTTTTCAAATAAATAAGAAATAGCCGAAATTGTTACATGATTAAATTCCAGCTACTAGTCACAAATGTGGGTAATACAATCAAAACCATTGGCACTTATTGGATTTTGGATTCCATACAATGGCAGGGCTACTGGGGTACCGCCCATCACAGTACGTGGCCTAGATCAACGTACCGAGGATCACTCCCGACCACCTGCAAAACAAAGCCGGACCCATTCCTTACTGAATAGTTCCGAACAAGACAACACCGTGGTTGTAGCTAGCAACCACCCACACAGCCGAATATAAAGGGACTTCTAGACAGGGATCAATCTTGCTCTCCAGTAGGCGCGACCCACGAAGCTTTGCTGCACCTCCCATGTTTTAGCCATTCCCGGTTGATGAGGCTTGAAGCTACGATTACCTTTATAGGACATATCACTTAGAATGCTCATCGTCCACCTGACGATGTTCTGAAAGAATTCAATCCATACAAGTTCGTTCCGGGTTCGAACGAAACCGAAGGCATTATCTCGTTACACTCATTTTGGAATCACCCTCAGAGTTAACGACAATAACCCTTGCACTCTAATTCACATCTCGAATCTATAAGAACTAATTCCGTCAACTCATTACGGAATCACCCACAGAGTTATACTGACTCATAGTCCTTACACCTCGAGTCTTCACAAAGCTCCACTTAGATTCACGACCTAACGTTATTTGGAATGATGTGGTTTTCGGATATCCAAATATAGAAACCCGATCCCGGTCTCATCGAAATCCAAAGCGTGTCTTTTAAGTCGAAGTTGTTTTAAAGGTTTAAAACAATTCAATTACAGTATCTATATACACACAGATAGATAACTGATAATCAACATTATCACATAGCAGGTAATCCACATTATCAATATCAAATAGATATTTCATATATCACCATCTCAATAGATAACCTATGTTATCATCACAATACAGTCAAACATCCATACCACGCAATACCATTTATCTCATTACTGAGATTTCAAAACATCCAAGACAATCAATGACATCCATTCATACATAAGCAATGATTTACTCATCACCATATAATTAATTTAAAATGAATTAAATTAATTATCTCTATCTCTAATTAATTTAAAATGAATTAAATTAATTACCCATCTTTAATTAATTTAAAATAAATTAAATTAATTACTTCACCAATATAAACCTTGCTTACATAGTCATTTAATTGATTACAATCAATTAATCAATCATAATTAATCACCTTAATTAATCACTCTTGATTAATTAATCTTAATTACATTCATGTAATTATCCGTAATTAATTTCACAAATTAATTATCCTCAACTAAACAGTAATTAACCTTTAATTACTTCAATTAATTAATTAATCATAATTAATTATCCTAATCCTTAATTAATTACATTAATTAATTTCCTTTAATTACCTATTATTGATTAACTAATCATAATTAATCAACTTTAATTACATCATTAATTAAATAATTAATGATCCTTAATTATTCCTTAAATTAATTGCTCTAAGTAATTAACAAATTTAATTACTATATTAAACCAAATTAATTATCCTTAAATTAATTTCTTAATTAATCATTTGATTAATTACTAAATAATTAATCCAAATTATCTCATACTTAAACATCTCCACTTAATTACAATCATGTAATTACTAAACAATTACTTAACTAAGTAATTTCCAAAACTTTAATTACATAAAGTAATTATTTATAAAACTCAAGTGTTTATAATTAATTAAACTTAATTAATTAAATTAAACAATCTCATTAAACCAAATTAATTACATTAAGTAATTAATTTCTTAATTACTTTATCAAGTAATTACTCTCAAACCATTTATAAATGATTGTCATTAAATTAATTAATCTAATTAATTATAAAAATTAACTACATTAATTAATTGTTAAATAATCATGGTTAATGTCCTTCTTTAATCATTCTTTAATTATTTTATTAAGTAATTAACTTAAATTAATTACATTTAAAAATATCTTTAATAATTCATTAATTAAAATTAATTATTAAACTAATTAACCTTAATTTAAAACTTAATTACATAATTAATATTAATTTATCATTAATTAATAACTTAATTAATGATCTTAACTCCAAATTGATTAATCATTAATCAATTATTAATTCCAAATTTAATTAACTAATTAAATTAATTAATCTTAATTACCTTATTAAACAAATTAATTCTGAAATATTTATCTAAATTAAATTTTCGTAAACATAACTTAATTATGTTTAAAACAATTTGATTTAAAACAAAGTACTTAAGAAATTTCCTTTTAAATTTCAATTTAAATTCAAGTTTAAAATAGGATAATTTTAAAACTTATCAAAGTTTAAATAATTTAAAACTTATTTACCACAGAAAATCAAACAATACTATATGAAAATTTTAAAGTTAAATCCATTTCAAAACCTTTAATAACTTAAATTTTCACTTTCATTTAAAACTCCAATTTAAACCCTCTTTAAAATTTAAACCTGAAATTCAAATTCAACTTTAAAATTCCAGATTTAAATTAAACTTAAATCTATTCATACATTTAAAATCTCATTATTAAAAGGTTTGAACTATTCTATCATCATGATATAGTTGATTAAGATACATTTTAAACTTAAATTTCTATTAAAAAAACTGGAATTTGAATTTGAATCAAAAGTTCATACTTAAATTTGAATTTACCTAAACCTTACTTTACATAAAAGCTTCAGATTTAATTTTTTTTTTTGAAACCCAGATTTAAAACACAGTTTCAAAACTTGGATATTTTCCAGTGACCCGAGGAAACACTTATTTTACTTCGGGTTTCTAGCTTGCCAACTTCGAGTTTAATCTCAACTTACTTCGAGTTTTACAAAAACTCCCCTGAACATTCAATACCCCAACAGTTACCAGAAAACATGTCGCCGTGCATATGCACGGCGACCACCACCTCTGGCGATCACCAGTGATGATCCAACCACTACCAGAAACCCAACAATACCCCACAGCAACCATCAGGTCGAACAAAAATCCAAAGATTCAAATTTTAGCTCTGAAACCCCCAAATTTTAAAAACCTGGAAATTTTTTACAGGTTTCTTTTCGAAACCTGTCAACAGCCGTAGTTCGCCACCCCGATCATCTTGATCTCCACCTCTCCGGCCTCGCACTCCTCTACACACCAACTATCCATACACCAGAAACTAGCACACTCGATCAATCCAACTCTTCATACTGACTAAATTTTTAACCCTATTCAAAACTAGGGTTCAATTCTAAAAATCCAAAACTGCAATAAATCTAGAGAATTTTATTTACTTCTCAGATTTTTCCAAGGATCTATATTCCTTTTACTATAACTCAGAAGAATTTTATGATTCCTCAAGTATCAGATTTCAAATATTACTCAAATTCATATTTTTGGTTCAAGAACCAACTGTAAATGAAACATGCACCTATAAATGTCAATACTTGATTTAAAAATCAAGTTTCAGTTTATATTTTTGATTAGTATTACTGAATTATCATATTAATTAGATTGGGTATGAATGAAATTGAACATGCATGATGTTTTAAAAATTTACAGAGTCAAGAAAAACCAGTTTATTATCCTGAATAAAATCTAACACTTTATTTAGGATATACTACTAGTTCTGTTTGATAATTTGCATCTAAACATAGATTAGATATTGAGTTCATAAATTTTAAATTACATCTTTAAGTCTGAAATCAAGATTAGGAAAGAATTAATCACTAGCAATACAGGCATTCAAATCTCATACATATGCACAGACATAACCATCTTACTTATCAGGCAATAATTTTAGCAACTAAGTTAATTTAAATCAGTTTTGAAAATAAATTGTTACTCACCATTTCAATGCAGACACTGTTGTTCTTTGAATTTGCAGAAAACATGCAGGCTTGACCCCTCTGTGTTCATTTATGCAGAAACAAAATGCAGGCTTGTTAAAAATGCAGATGTGCTCTTCTGCTTTCAGGTGGCATGCAGATCATTGGTGAATATATGCAGCTTGAATGTTGAATTTTTGCAGACATCTATTGATTTTGAGATGAAGGTGGGTTTGATTGTTGAAGAGAAGTGGAGTATGCAGGTTCATTTGATTTTGAAGAGGTGAAATTTGTACAGGGTTTTTGAATTTTTGAGGAAATGCAGGTTTGACTTTGATTGTAAATGCAGATTTGATCTTTGATGAGTTACAGGGATTTGCAGATCTTATCTTTTAATATGCAAGTGAATTTGAGGAAATACAGAAATAAGATATGCAGATCTGATTTTTGATAATTTGTGAATGCAGATTTTAAAGGTTTGAAGATTTTTCTTTGATGAAGGAAAATAAAAATGAAATATGAATGAAGATGTAAACTATGCAAATGTATTTCAGATTTTAATGTAATAAAAGAAAAATAAAAACAAAAACTAACACTTGTCAATTTAACAACACTTGTCAATATGAATGCATATGAATTTAACACATGTTATCTTTAAAAGTAGTTAATAGTAATTACAAATTAATGTATATGTTAGCTTAAATTAAATTTGTTAGTTTATATTTAACATGTGTATAAATTTATAAATGAAATAAAAACAAATCATGTTAATAAATAAACTTATACATATTAAAAATTAAAACCATTTAAGACTTTATACTTTTAAATTTAAATTCAACTAAATTCAAAATCAAATATTTGTCAATCAAGTTATACATATAAATTCAATTTGAAATAAAAACTACAAATCTTATTCAAAACTTATTTATAAAGTCAATACAATATTAATATTGCATTTATAAATCTCTTTTATTAAATAAAAAATCATTTTACAAAATATTCATTTAATTTAAGCCATAAAACCAATTTGTTGAATTTATTCTAAATTTAAAACAATACCAATTTATTTAAAATATGAACCATATATTTATATTTAAATAGAAATCAATTTATATCATTTAAAAGATAAAATAACCAATTTAAATATTTATTGAAGAAGATTATTAAATTTATCTGAATAAATATTAACAGATTATCAATATCAATTTAATTTTAACTACAGATTATTAAATTGATATTGTTAAAAATTCCGGGATGTTACAATCCTTCCCCCTTAAAAGAATTTCGTCCTCGAAATTTAAAACAAAGGTAATTTAATAATCTTATTTAAATTTTAAATTCAAAACACAAGCATATATCAAACATATGCTAACAACCAATTCAACCAAAACAACCAGTCAAACAAATCTAATTATCCAGACAAATTCTGGATAAAATTTCATCGAGTTTTCCCAGGTATATATATATATATATATACCGGGTTACTCACTCTAAAGAATCCAAACAAACAATACTATGAAGCTACAAAGCTCCTATACAACTATATCTATAACACTAGACAAGATATCAGACTACAAACGAGTCTGAATCAACAACCAAAACTCCAGAACTGCTGGTTCCACAACCAAAGACAGATCATACACGTACTCCCTCAGAGATACGTGATATTCATCGAATCCCAGTTATCCAAACTGGCAATCCAATCCTATAGATCAATTACTTACTCCAAGATACAGAAAAGATCCAAAACACTTCAGATATAACTTCTCAAACTTACCCAAATCTTAAAGCTCACTTATGATCATAGAAAACTTATCCAAAATTAAATCTCCGACTCCAGAGTCCAAATTTCTCCGACTCTTACCCACAAAATCTCTTCGGACAAATCCTGGGCTGTCCACAACCTTATTAATCAGCTCAGCCTTCGCTGATACTTCTAGAAACAAACTAGACCAATCAACTCAACAAAATGATCTCCTCGAGATCAACCAAAATCAAGAACTCAAACTCAACTTCTCAACATCAGAGAACAAAAACTCCTTTCGTCCAGCAAAAGAAAGCAGATACACTTCCAAACTGCTTCCGCTGCTCAACTCTGATCCGAAGTAAAAGAGAATGCTGAAGAAGAACGCAAGCACAACAGGACAACACACCCTAGAGATATGATTCAACTAATCCATAAGAAACTTCCAGAAGTTCCTCCAAAACTCTGAGCTGCTACACCAACTCAATCTCTTGGAACCATACTACTATAAAGCTGAACTACCCGAACCACTTCTGGAATCCCAGTCGATAAGAAAACTCAAACTTCAGATGCAAACTAAACTCTGACTTCCTAAAGACATCCAGAAAACTCAGATAACCCAAAGAGAACACTCAAACAATCGCAAGTCACTTTTGCGAACCACCCAAACCAAATCCAAATAAAACTGTTCTCCCTTAACCAAATAGAACAGCTTAAACTTAACTAGCAAGCCCATCAAAAAAAAATGGGTCCACTCACTGCTTCTGAACTCCACTCCAGAAAAAATGCTAAGCCAAAAGATCTCTTGCCATCACCGAGAACACTCCAAGCTACATTGTTGCCACAGATGCCTAAGAATTCCAAAACAAAACTCTCCAAGAAACTCGGACTTCAAAGCAAACAGAAACACCAGCTGAACACAGCCACAACACCGAAGCAGACTCACTTCCATAACTTTGTTCCAAAGAAAACATCTTCGGGAACATCCATAGTCACTGCATTTCATCACGCAGTTACTACTTCCTTATGGTATCAAAATACTATTACTCGCTTCTGCTCAAGCAACAGATCCTAACTCTACTCATCAACTTCAGAAATAAACTCCAAACCTTAACAGGTTTTCTTCAGAGATCAATGAAGTTCTTTATCACTACAGAACTCACTCGAGACGGTATTCGGTCTACAGTCTCAACAGAACACTTCCAACCTCAAACATCAGACTCCAACCAATGGTAAATTGTGTTACACACACTACTACCCCATCTACTTTTATAACTTATATTGGAAAACCTGAACAGGTATCACAATAAATAGGTAGAATATATATATATATATATATATATATATTTAAAAAAAATTACAAATACGCTCTCTCAAGAAAGACACCACTACAGAGCCTAGGTATTCACTCAACCTAATGCTCCCTAAAGAAAGATACACTTCAGAGCCTAGGTATTCACTCAGCCTAATGCTCTGATACCAAATGCGACGACCCGACTTTCCACTCCTGGAAAATCGCATCATCTTTAAGAAAGAAAGGGATAGAAAAGAGAATAGAAAGAAGAGAAGAAAGTAACAACATCAGAATCTACAGCGGAACGAATAAACTATATTAATAACATAAATATTACATAGTTTACAACCATTATCAGAGTACACAGATATACAACACATACTAGACAGTTATAAACACCTGTCTAGTTATACAACTCAATATAACAACTCAGAGAACACACAGCGGAATACTAGATATATATCTACACGCAGAAGCCTCCTGCTCCATTGCTCCTCCACAATTCGTCAAAACTAATCCTGAATCCTAACCCGAATTCCCTTGACTACTCATAAAAATTTGAGTACCCAAGAGTTTATGAAAAACAAAAATAAACTTCGGGTCAGACATGGGTCTGGTGTGAGTAACAGGTTAAAGTTGCTTAACTTTCAAAAATCTTTTGAAAAGAAAGGTATCACGTAAGACTTCCCACACATAAACATGGAAAAGTTTTTACCTTACGCTAACCAAAACATTTGATAGGAAATCCGATGATATTATAGTAGTGTCTAGGGTTTTCAAATAAATAAGAAATAGCCGAAATTGTTACATGATTAAATTCCAGCTACTAGCCACAAAAGTGGGTAATACAATCAAAACCGTTGGCGCTTATTGGATTTTGGATTCCATACAATGGCAGGGCTACTGGGGTACCGCCCGTCACAGTACATGGCCTAGATCAACGTACCGAGGATCACTCCCGACCACCTGCAAAACAAAGCCGGACCCATTCCTTACTGAATAGTTCCGAACAAGACAACACCGTGGTTGTAGCTAGCAACCTCCCACACAGCCGAATATAAAGGGACTTCTAGACAGGGATCAATCTTACTCTCCAGTGGGCGCGACCCACGAAGCTTTGCGGCACCTCCCATGTTTTAGCCATTCCCGGTTGATGAGGCTTGAAGCTACGATTACCTTTATAGGACATATCACTTAGAATGCTCATCGTCCACCTGACGATGTTCTGAAAGAATTCAATCCATACAAGTTCGTTCCGGGTTCGAACGAAACCGAAGGCATTATCTCGTTACACTCATTTTGGAATTACCCTCAGAGTTAACGACAATAACCCTTGCACTCTAATTCACATCTCGAATCTATAAGAACTAATTTCGTCAACTCATTACGGGATCACCCACAGAGTTATACTGACTCATAGTCCTTACACCTCGAGTCTTCACAAAGCTCCACTTAGATTCACGACCTAACGTTATTTGGAATCGATGTGGTTTTCGGATATCCAAATATGGAAACCCGATCCCGGTCTCATCGAAATCCAAAGCGTGTCTTTTAAGTCGAAGTTGTTTTAAAGGTTTAAAACAATTCAATTACAGTATCTATATACACACAGATAGATAACTGATAATCAACATTATCACATAGCAGGTAATCCACATTATCAATATCAAATAGATATTTCATATATCACCATCTCAATAGATAACCTATGTTATCATCACAATACAGTCAAACATCCATACCACGCAATACCATTTATCTCATTACTGAGATTTCAAAACATCCAAGACAATCAATGACATCCATTCATACATAAGCAATGATTTACTCATCACCATATAATTAATTTAAAATGAATTAAATTAATTATCTCTAATTAATTTAAAATGAATTAAATTAATTACCCATCTTTAATTAATTTAAAATAAATTAAATTAATTACTTCACCAATATAAACCTTGCTTACATAGTCATTTAATTGATTACAATCAATTAATCAATCATAATTAATCACCTTAATTAATCACTCTTGATTAATTAATCTTAATTACATTCATGTAATTATCCGTAATTAATTTCACAAATTAATTATCCTCAACTAAACAGTAATTAACCTTTAATTACTTCAATTAATTAATTAATCATAATTAATTATCCTAATCCTTAATTAATTACATTAATTAATTTCCTTTAATTACCTATTATTGATTAACTAATCATAATTAATCAACTTTAATTACATCATTAATTAAATAATTAATGATCCTTAATTATTCCTTAAATTAATTGCTCTAAGTAATTAACAAATTTAATTACTATATTAAACCAAATTAATTATCCTTAAATTAATTTCTTAATTAATCATTTAATTAATTACTAAATAATTAATCCAAATTATCTCATACTTAAACATCTCCACTTAATTACAATCATGTAATTACTAAACAATTACTTAACTAAGTAATTTCCAAAACTTTAATTACATAAAGTAATTATTTATAAAACTCAAGTGTTTATAATTAATTAAACTTAATTAATTAAATTAAACAATCTCATTAAACCAAATTAATTACATTAAGTAATTAATTTCTTAATTACTTTATCAAGTAATTACTCTCAAACCATTTATAAATGATTGTCATTAAATTAATTAATCTAATTAATTATAAAAATTAACTACATTAATTAATTGTTAAATAATCATGGTTAATGTCCTTCTTTAATCATTCTTTAATTATTTTATTAAGTAATTAACTTAAATTAATTACATTTAAAAATATCTTTAATAATTCATTAATTAAAATTAATTATTAAACTAATTAACCTTAATTTAAAACTTAATTACATAATTAATATTAATTTATCATTAATTAATAACTTAATTAATGATCTTAACTCCAAATTGATTAATCATTAATCAATTATTAATTCCAAATTTAATTAACTAATTAAATTAATTAATCTTAATTACCTTATTAAACAAATTAATTCTGAAATATTTATCTAAATTAAATTTTCGTAAACATAACTTAATTATGTTTAAAACAATTTGATTTAAAACAAAGTACTTAAGAAATTTCCTTTTAAATTTCAATTTAAATTCAAGTTTAAAATAGGATAATTTTAAAACTTATCAAAGTTTAAATAATTTAAAACTTATTTACCACAGAAAATCAAACAATACTATATGAAAATTTTAAAGTTAAATCCATTTCAAAACCTTTAATAACTTAAATTTTCACTTTCATTTAAAACTCCAATTTAAACCCTCTTTAAAATTTAAACCTGAAATTCAAATTCAACTTTAAAATTCCAGATTTAAATTAAACTTAAATCTATTCATACATTTAAAATCTCATTATTAAAAGGTTTGAACTATTCTATCATCATGATATAGTTGATTAAGATACATTTTAAACTTAAATTTCTATTAAAAAAACTGGAATTTGAATTTGAATCAAAAGTTCATACTTAAATTTGAATTTACCTAAACCTTACTTTACATAAAAGCTTCAGATTTAATTTTTTTTTTTGAAACCCAGATTTAAAACACAGTTTCAAAACTTGGATATTTTCCAGTGACCCGAGGAAACACTTATTTTACTTCGGGTTTCTAGCTTGCCAACTTCGAGTTTAATCTCAACTTACTTCGAGTTTTACAAAAACTCCCCTGAACATTCAATACCCCAACAGTTACCAGAAAACATGTCGCCGTGCATATGCACGGCGACCACCACCTCTGGCGATCACCAGTGATGATCCAACCACTACCAGAAACCCAACAATACCCCACAGCAACCATCAGGTCGAACAAAAATCCAAAGATTCAAATTTTAGCTCTGAAACCCCCAAATTTTAAAAACCTGGAAAATTTTTACAGGTTTCTTTTCGAAACCTGTCAACAGCCGTAGTTCGCCACCCCGATCATCTTGATCTCCACCTCTCCGGCCTCGCACTCCTCTACACACCAACTATCCATACACCAGAAACTAGCACACTCGATCAATCCAACTCTTCATACTGACTAAATTTTTAACCCTATTCAAAACTAGGGTTCAATTCTAAAAATCCAAAACTGCAATAAATCTAGAGAATTTTATTTACTTCTCAGATTTTTCCAAGGATCTATATTCCTTTTACTATAACTCAGAAGAATTTTATGATTCCTCAAGTATCAGATTTCAAATATTACTCAAATTCATATTTTTGGTTCAAGAACCAACTGTAAATGAAACAAGCACCTATAGATGTCAATACTTGATTTAAAAATCAAGTTTCAGTTTATATTTTTGATTAGTATTACTGAATTATCATATTAATTAGATTGGGTATGAATGAAATTGAACATGCATGATGTTTTAAAAATTTACAGGGTCAAGAAAAACCAGTTTATTATCCTGAATAAAATCTAACACTTTATTTAGGATATACTACTAGTTCTGTTTGATAATTTGCATCTAAACATAGATTAGATATTGAGTTCATAAATTTTAAATTACATCTTTAAGTCTGAAATCAAGATTAGGAAAGAATTAATCACTAGCAATACAGGCATTCAAATCTCATACATATGCACAGACATAACCATCTTACTTATCAGGCAATAATTTTAGCAACTAAGTTAATTTAAATCAGTTTTGAAAATAAATTGTTACTCACCATTTCAATGCAGACACTGTTGTTCTTTGAATTTGCAGAAAACATGCAGGCTTGACCCCTCTGTGTTCATTTATGCAGAAACAAAATGCAGGCTTGTTAAAAATGCAGATGTGCTCTTCTGCTTTCAGGTGGCATGCAGATCATTGGTGAATATATGCAGCTTGAATGTTGAATTTTTGCAGACATCTATTGATTTTGAGATGAAGGTGGGTTTGATTGTTGAAGAGAAGTGGAGTATGCAGGTTCATTTGATTTTGAAGAGGTGAAATTTGTACAGGGTTTTTGAATTTTTGAGGAAATGCAGGTTTGACTTTGATTGTAAATGCAGATTTGATCTTTGATGAGTTACAGGGATTTGCAGATCTTATCTTTTAATATGCAAGTGAATTTGAGGAAATACAGAAATAAGATATGCAGATCTGATTTTTGATAATTTGTGAATGCAGATTTTAAAGGTTTGAAGATTTTTCTTTGATGAAGGAAAATAAAAATGAAATATGAATGAAGATGTAAACTATGCAAATGTATTTCAGATTTTAATGTAATAAAAGAAAAATAAAAACAAAAACTAACACTTGTCAATTTAACAACACTTGTCAATATGAATGCATATGAATTTAACACATGTTATCTTTAAAAGTAGTTAATAGTAATTACAAATTAATGTATATGTTAGCTTAAATTAAATTTGTTAGTTTATATTTAACATGTGTATAAATTTATAAATGAAATAAAAACAAATCATGTTAATAAATAAACTTATACATATTAAAAATTAAAACCATTTAAGACTTTATACTTTTAAATTTAAATTCAACTAAATTCAAAATCAAATATTTGTCAATCAAGTTATACATATAAATTCAATTTGAAATAAAAACTACAAATCTTATTCAAAACTTATTTATAAAGTCAATACAATATTAATATTGCATTTATAAATCTCTTTTATTAAATAAAAAATCATTTTACAAAATATTCATTTAATTTAAGCCATAAAACCAATTTGTTGAATTTATTCTAAATTTAAAACAATACCAATTTATTTAAAATATGAACCATATATTTATATTTAAATAGAAATCAATTTATATCATTTAAAAGATAAAATAACCAATTTAAATATTTATTGAAGAAGATTATTAAATTTATCTGAATAAATATTAACAGATTATCAATATCAATTTAATTTTAACTACAGATTATTAAATTGATATTGTTAAAAATTCCGGGATGTTACAATCCTTCCCCCTTAAAAGAATTTCGTCCTCGAAATTTAAAACAAAGGTAATTTAATAATCTTATTTAAATTTTAAATTCAAAACACAAGCATATATCAAACATATGCTAACAACCAACAACCAATTCAACCAAAACAACCAGTCAAACAAATCTAATTATCCAGACAAATTCTGGATAAAATTTCATCGAGTTTTCCCAGGTATATATATATATATATATATATACCGGGTTACTCACTCTAAAGAATCCAAACAAACAATACTATGAAGCTACAAAGCTCCTATACAACTATATCTATAACACTAGACAAGATATCAGACTACAAACGAGTCTGAATCAACAACCAAAACTCCAGAACTGCTGGTTCCACAACCAAAGACAGATCATACACGTACTCCCTCAGAGATACGTGATATTCATCGAATCCCAGTTATCCAAACTGGCAATCCAATCCTATAGATCAATTACTTACTCCAAGATACAGAAAAGATCCAAAACACTTCAGATATAACTTCTCAAACTTACCCAAATCTTAAAGCTCACTTATGATCATAGAAAACTTATCCAAAATTAAATCTCCGACTCCAGAGTCCAAATTTCTCCGACTCTTACCCACAAAATCTCTTCGGACAAATCCTGGGCTGTCCACAACCTTATTAATCAGCTCAGCCTTCGCTGATACTTCTAGAAACAAACTAGACCAATCAACTCAACAAAATGATCTCCTCGAGATCAACCAAAATCAAGAACTCAAACTCAACTTCTCAACATCAGAGAACAAAAACTCCTTTCGTCCAGCAAAAGAAAGCAGATACACTTCCAAACTGCTTCCGCTGCTCAACTCTGATCCGAAGTAGAAGAGAATGCTGAAGAAGAACGCAAGCACAACAGGACAACACACCCTAGAGATATGATTCAACTAATCCATAAGAAACTTCCAGAAGTTCCTCCAAAACTCTGAGCTGCTACACCAACTCAATCTCTTGGAACCATACTACTATAAAGCTGAACTACCCGAACCACTTCTGGAATCCCAGTCGATAAGAAAACTCAAACTTCAGATGCAAACTAAACTCTGACTTCCTAAAGACATCCAGAAAACTCAGATAACCCAAAGAGAACACTCAAACAATCGCAAGTCACTTTTGCGAACCACCCAAACCAAATCCAAATAAAACTGTTCTCCCTTAACCAAATAGAACAGCTTAAACTTAACTAGCAAGCCCATCAAAAAAAAATGGGTCCACTCACTGCTTCTGAACTCCACTCCAGAAAAAATGCTAAGCCAAAAGATCTCTTGCCATCACCGAGAACACTCCAAGCTACATTGTTGCCACAGATGCCTAAGAATTCCAAAACAAAACTCTCCAAGAAACTCGGACTTCAAAGCAAACAGAAACACCAGCTGAACACAGCCACAACACCGAAGCAGACTCACTTCCATAACTTTGTTCCAAAGAAAACATCTTCGGGAACATCCATAGTCACTGCATTTCATCACGCAGTTACTACTTCCTTATGGTATCAAAATACTATTACTCGCTTCTGCTCAAGCAACAGATCCTAACTCTACTCATCAACTTCAGAAATAAACTCCAAACCTTAACAGGTTTTCTTCAGAGATCAATGAAGTTCTTTATCACTACAGAACTCACTCGAGACGGTATTCGGTCTACAGTCTCAACAGAACACTTCCAACCTCAAACATCAGACTCCAACCAATGGTAAATTGTGTTACACACACTACTACCCCATCTACTTTTATAACTTATATTGGAAAACCTGAACAGGTATCACAATAAATAGGTAGAATATATATATATATATATATATATATATATATATTTAAAAAAAATTACAAATACGCTCTCTCAAGAAAGACACCACTACAGAGCCTAGGTATTCACTCAACCTAATGCTCCCTAAAGAAAGATACACTTCAGAGCCTAGGTATTCACTCAGCCTAATGCTCTGATACCAAATGCGACGACCCGACTTTCCACTCCTGGAAAATCGCATCATCTTTAAGAAAGAAAGGGATAGAAAAGAGAATAGAAAGAAGAGAAGAAAGTAACAACATCAGAATCTACAGCGGAACGAATAAACTATATTAATAACATAAATATTACATAGTTTACAACCATTATCAGAGTACACAGATATACAACACATACTAGACAGTTATAAACACCTGTCTAGTTATACAACTCAATATAACAACTCAGAGAACACACAGCGGAATACTAGATATATATCTACACGCAGAAGCCTCCTGCTCCATTGCTCCTCCACAATTCGTCAAAACTAATCCTGAATCCTAACCCGAATTCCCTTGACTACTCATAAAAATTTGAGTACCCAAGAGTTTATGAAAAACAAAAATAAACTTCGGGTCAGACATGGGTCTGGTGTGAGTAACAGGTTAAAGTTGCTTAACTTTCAAAAATCTTTTGAAAAGAAAGGTATCACGTAAGACTTCCCACACATAAACATGGAAAAGTTTTTACCTTACGCTAACCAAAACATTTGATAGGAAATCCGATGATATTATAGTAGTGTCTAGGGTTTTCAAATAAATAAGAAATAGCCGAAATTGTTACATGATTAAATTCCAGCTACTAGCCACAAAAGTGGGTAATACAATCAAAACCGTTGGCGCTTATTGGATTTTGGATTCCATACAATGGCAGGGCTACTGGGGTACCGCCCGTCACAGTACATGGCCTAGATCAACGTACCGAGGATCACTCCCGACCACCTGCAAAACAAAGCCGGACCCATTCCTTACTGAATAGTTCCGAACAAGACAACACCGTGGTTGTAGCTAGCAACCACCCACACAGCCGAATATAAAGGGACTTCTAGACAGGGATCAATCTTACTCTCCAGTGGGCGCGACCCACGAAGCTTTGCGGCACCTCCCATGTTTTAGCCATTCCCGGTTGATGAGGCTTGAAGCTACGATTACCTTTATAGGACATATCACTTAGAATGCTCATCGTCCACCTGACGATGTTCTGAAAGAATTCAATCCATACAAGTTCGTTCCGGGTTCGAACGAAACCGAAGGCATTATCTCATTACACTCATTTTGGAATTACCCTCAGAGTTAACGACAATAACCCTTGCACTCTAATTCACATCTCGAATCTATAAGAACTAATTTCGTCAACTCATTACGGGATCACCCACAGAGTTATACTGACTCATAGTCCTTACACCTCGAGTCTTCACAAAGCTCTACTTAGATTCACGACCTAACGTTATTTGGAATCGATGTGGTTTTCGGATATCCAAATATGGAAACCCGATCCCGGTCTCATCGAAATCCAAAGCGTGTCTTTTAAGTCGAAGTTGTTTTAAAGGTTTAAAACAATTCAATTACAGTATCTATATACACACAGATAGATAACTGATAATCAACATTATCACATAGCAGGTAATCCACATTATCAATATCAAATAGATATTTCATATATCACCATCTCAATAGATAACCTATGTTATCATCACAATACAGTCAAACATCCATACCACGCAATACCATTTATCTCATTACTGAGATTTCAAAACATCCAAGACAATCAATGACATCCATTCATACATAAGCAATGATTTACTCATCACCATATAATTAATTTAAAATGAATTAAATTAATTATCTCTATCTCTAATTAATTTAAAATGAATTAAATTAATTACCCATCTTTAATTAATTTAAAATAAATTAAATTAATTACTTCACCAATATAAACCTTGCTTACATAGTCATTTAATTGATTACAATCAATTAATCAATCATAATTAATCACCTTAATTAATCACTCTTGATTAATTAATCTTAATTACATTCATGTAATTATCCGTAATTAATTTCACAAATTAATTATCCTCAACTAAACAGTAATTAACCTTTAATTACTTCAATTAATTAATTAATCATAATTAATTATCCTAATCCTTAATTAATTACATTAATTAATTTCCTTTAATTACCTATTATTGATTAACTAATCATAATTAATCAACTTTAATTACATCATTAATTAAATAATTAATGATCCTTAATTATTCCTTAAATTAATTGCTCTAAGTAATTAACAAATTTAATTACTATATTAAACCAAATTAATTATCCTTAAATTAATTTCTTAATTAATCATTTAATTAATTACTAAATAATTAATCCAAATTATCTCATACTTAAACATCTCCACTTAATTACAATCATGTAATTACTAAACAATTACTTAACTAAGTAATTTCCAAAACTTTAATTACATAAAGTAATTATTTATAAAACTCAAGTGTTTATAATTAATTAAACTTAATTAATTAAATTAAACAATCTCATTAAACCAAATTAATTACATTAAGTAATTAATTTCTTAATTACTTTATCAAGTAATTACTCTCTAACCATTTATAAATGATTGTCATTAAATTAATTAATCTAATTAATTATAAAAATTAACTACATTAATTAATTGTTAAATAATCATGGTTAATGTCCTTCTTTAATCATTCTTTAATTATTTTATTAAGTAATTAACTTAAATTAATTACATTCAAAAATATCTTTAATAATTCATTAATTAAAATTAATTATTAAACTAATTAACCTTAATTTAAAACTTAATTACATAATTAATATTCATTTATCATTAATTAATAACTTAATTAATGATCTTAACTCCAAATTGATTAATCATTAATCAATTATTAATTCCAAATTTAATTAACTAATTAAATTAATTAATCTTAATTACCTTATTAAACAAATTAATTCTGAAATATTTATCTAAATTAAATTTTCGTAAACATAACTTAATTATGTTTAAAACAATTTGATTTAAAACAAAGTACTTAAGAAATTTCCTTTTAAATTTCAATTTAAATTCAAGTTTAAAATAGGATAATTTTTAAACTTATCAAAGTTTAAATAATTTAAAACTTATTTACCACAGAAAATCAAACAATACTATATGAAAATTTTAAAGTTAAATCCATTTCAAAACCTTTAATAACTTAAATTTTCACTTTCATTTGAAACTTCAATTTAAACCCTCTTTAAAATTTAAACCTGAAATTCAAATTCAACTTTAAAATTCCAGATTTAAATTAAACTTAAATCTATTCATATATTTAAAATCTCATTATTAAAAGGTTTGAACTATTCTATCATCATGATATAGTTGATTAAGATAAATTTTTAAACTTAAATTTCTATTAAAAAAACTGGAATTTGAATTTGAATCAAAAGTTCATACTTAAATTTGAATTTACCTAAACCTTACTTTACACAAAAGCTTCAGATTTAAATTTTATTTTTATTTTTTTAAAAACCCAGATTTAAAACACAGTTTCAAAACCTGGATATTTTCCAGTGACCCGAGGAAACACTTATTTTACTTCGGGTTTTTAGCTTGCCAACTTCGAGTTTAATCTCAACTTACTTCGAGTTTTACAAAAACTCCCCTGAACATTCAATACCCCAACAGTTACCAGAAAACATGTCGCCGTGCATATGCACGGCGACCACCACCTCTGGCGATCACCAATGATGATCCAACCACTACCAGAAACCCAACAATACCCCACAGCAACCATCAGGTCGAACAAAAATCCAAAGATTCAAACTTTAGCTCTGAAACCCCCAAATTTTAAAAACCTGGAAATTTTTTACAGGTTTCTTTTCGAAACCTGTCAACAGCTGTAGTTCGCCACCCCGATCATCTTGATCTCCACCTCTCCGGCCTCACACTCCTCTACACACTAACTATCCATACACCAGAAACCAGCACACTCGATCAATCCAACTCTTCATACTGACTAAATTTTTAACCTATTCAAAACTAGGGTTCAATTCTAAAAATCCAAAACTGCAATAAATCTAGAGAATTTTATTTACTTCTCAGATTTTTCCAAGGATCTATATTCCTTTTACTATAACTCAGAAGAATTTTATGATTCCTCAAGTATCAGATTTCAAATATTACTCAAATTCATATTTTTGGTTCAAGAACCAACTGTAAATGAAACATGCACCTATAAATGTCAATACTTGATTTAAAAATCAAGTTTCAGTTTATATTTTTGATTAGTATTACTGAATTATCATATTAATTAGATTGGGTATGAATGAAATTGAACATGCATGATGTTTTAAAAATTTACAGAGTCAAGAAAAACCAGTTTATTATCCTGAATAAAATCTAACACTTTATTTAGGATATACTACTAGTTATGTTTGATAATTTGCATCTAAACATAGATTAGATCTTGAGTTCATAAATTTTAAATTACATCTTTAATTCTAAAATCAAGATCAGGAAAGAATTCATCACTAGCAATACAGGCATTCAAATCTCATACATATGCACAGACATAACCGTCATACTTATCAGGCAATTTTAGCAACTAAGTTAATTTAAATCAGTTTTGAAAATAAATTGTTACTCACCATTTCAATGCAGACACTGTTGTTCTTTGAATTTGCAGAACACATGTAGGCTTGACCCCTCTGTGCTCATTTATGCAGAAACAAAATGCAGGCTTGTTAAAAATGCAGATGTGCTCTTCTGCTTTCAGGTGGCATGCAGATCATTGGTGAATATATGCAGCTTGAATGTTGAATTTTTGCAGACATCTATTGATTTTGAGATGAAGGTGGGTTTGATTGTTGAAGAGAAGTGGAGTATGCAGGTTCATTTGATTTTGAAGAGGTGAAATTTGTACAGGGTTTCTGAATTTTTGAGGAAATGCAGGTTTAACTTTGATTGTAAATGCAGATTTGATCTTTGATGAGTTACAGGGATTTGCAGATCTTATCTTTTAATATGCAAGTGAATTAGAGGAAATATAGAAATAAGATATGCAAATCTGATTTTTGATAATTTGTGAATGCAGATTTTAAAGGTTTGAAGATTTTTCTTTGATGAAGGAAAATAAAAATGAAATATGAATGAAGATGTAAACTATGCAAATGTATTTCAGATTTTAATGTAATAAAAGAAAAATAAAAATAAAAACTAACACTTGTCAATTTAACAACACTTGTCAATATGAATGCATATGAATTTAACACATGTTATCTTTAAAAGTAGTTAATACTAATTACAAATTAATGTATATGTTAACTTAAATTAAATTTGTTAGTTTATATTTAACATGTGTATAAATTTATAAATGAAATAAAAACAAATCATGTTAATAAATAAACTTATACATATTAAAAATTAAAACCATTTAATACTTTATACTTTTAAATTTAAATTCAACTAAATTCAAAATCAAATATTTTTCAATCAAGTTATACATATAAATTCAATTTGAAATAAAAACTACAAATTTTATTCAAAACTTATTTATAAAGTCAATACAATATTAATATTTCTTTTATAAATCTCTTTTATTAAATAAAAAATCATTTTACAAAATATTCATTTAATTTAAGCCATAAAACCAATTTGTTGAATTTATTCTAAATTTAAAACAATACCAATTTATTTAAAATATGAACCATATATTTATATATAAATAGAAATCAATTTATATCATTTAAAAGATAAAATAACTAATTTAAATATTTATTGAAGAAGATTATTAAATTTATCTGAATAATTATTAACAGATTATCAATATCAATTTAATTTTAACTACAGATTATTAAATTGATATTGTTAAAAATTCCGGGATGTTACAAGGTTAGTGTAGGGAATCTCTATATGTATGTTTGGTATCATTTGTTTTAGTGTTGTTATGGTATCAACCTTATTTTTATATATGTGTTTCCTTTCTATCATTAGTATAATTAAGCCAGAATGTCTGAGGATACAAGTATGAGGTAGATTCCTTTATCTAACTTTCATTTCGGGAACGAAATTCTTTTAAGTAAGGGAGAATGTAATGACCCGTAATTTCGCTACTTCAAAAATGAGAGATTTAGTTTATTATAAATTTAAAAAGGTTTAAAACTTAAATAAATATGTTATATATAATAAATAATAATGGAGAAATTTTTATTCTTATAGTTAATAAATAAAAAGTATAAATTTGGTTTTTTTAGAACAAATCAGCGAAAATTAAGTTTTGTAAAAAATAAATAAAGGCTTAAATAAATGGATTTAAATATTTATTTTAAAAGGTAAATCTTATTCAAAACACCTAATAAAGATAATAAAAGTATATTAAAAGATTTAAAAGTATGTTAATAATCGTTTTACAAAAATATCCAAATTTTGTCGTATTTTGTCAGTTTTACATACACTGTAAAAATATAGATTTTGATATTATTTAAATATGATTTTAAAACATGAATAGACATGTTTTAATTTATTTAAAAGAAGTAAAAAAATTATTTTTAAATTTGGTTTACATAAATAAATAGTTTAATTAAAACGTCAAAATGTGATCGTAAAACATTTTGTCGAAAATCAACATTTTGTCTATTAAAAGTTGTCGCAACGTTGTCGCACTTTTGTTTTTTTATATATGAACATGTATTCAAATAGTATAAGTATTAATTAATTCACTAATCGAGATTAGTTTTACTAAACATACTTAGAAAATTCTAGAATTTAATTAATAAAATGTAAGCATAAAATTCCAAAAATGTCAAATCAAACCAAACATAATTATTACTTTAGTGTTCTTACTCCTTAAGTGAAAGTGAAATAAAGAATGATTTGAAATATGATGTTAAGTGTTTAAAAAAGTAAGGTTGCTTAAAAAGTAAGTAAAGAGTATTTTGGTTATTTTACATAATAATATTTTATTCCAAACTTTTTTCTGTAAATAGCCGTGCATAGCTCTTCCATTCTCATACAAATCATTCTTTTCTTCTTCTTCCTTTAAGCTATTTTAATGGCTTCTCTCTTTGAGAGACGTAGGAGGATTAAAAATAATGGAGTGCACAAGCACTAATCCACTTGTTACTCTCTAACCTCTTCTTAAAAAAATTCTTAATTCACTTCTTCCTCTTCTCTTCCTAAAAATGGTCTTAGGCCATGGGTTTGGGTGTTCATAGGGGAGGCCGTAAGCAAATGAAAGGGGAAGGGTATGGCCAAACACAAGAAGGAATGTGGGATGGTGGCCGAGTGCTTGGAAAAGGTGGATGATTGTTTAGGTGGTCGTTTAGTGAAGTATTGATTATATGAATGTTGGTCGGAAGTTAATCAATTTGGTTGAAGGTGAGAAATTCTCATCGCTTTTAAAAAGATCCTATTTTGATTTTGTTATAATAATCATCTTATTACATACAAGTATACACTCCTTTGAAATGTTGTTATGGATGTTTGGATATGTTTATTTTATGTTTGAATAGTTGCAAGTATTTATGGTTGTGATTATTTATCATATTAGCTTGTGTATGGACCATAATTATGTTAGTGATAAATGTTAACCCGATTATGCTAATTTTTTGATTAAGTATCCCCTTTGTTAAAGAAGTCCAATTTTTAGTGATATGATATATTTGGAAATTTTGTAAGTCTCTTTTCAATAAAGTTAAATTGAAATTAAAGTTAAAATAAAAGAGAATGTGAAATTAGAAGTGAAATTGGATTTGAAATAGAAAGTAAAATTAAAATTGAAATTGAGATGAATAGTAAAATTGAAATTGAAATCGATTTAAAAATTGAAATTGATATTAAGGTTGAAATTTAAATTAGAATTGAAATTAGAGTTTTAATTGAGTTTAATTTGAAGTTAGAATTGAAATTAGATTTTAAAATTTAATACGAAAAATAAAATAATATTATAATATGGAAATATAGAAAAATACATTTTAAATACTTTAAAAAGTGAAAATATTAATTTAAAAAGATTGGCAATAATTTTATAAAGAAAAAAAATTCAATTTGAATAGATTATTTCAAATATTGAAAAAAAACTAAAACTAAGCGCGTCGCGCAACGGTAGTTCGCGATTTCGCACAGAAAAGTTCAAATGAGTGTACAGAGTGGAACATAGCTCGGAATTCTTCAAGATAAGAAAATTTTAGACTGTTATATCCGTATCTTGTAAACGAAGAAAGAAAATAAAAATTTTATTAAGTAGATTTTGAAATATGTTCAAATCAATTTTCCAAAAAAATCGTGCTCGTGAAGTTAAGTGATCATAATGGAAAATCTGTTTAAATGAAGGTTTTTAATTATGGAAAAATGTGGAAGAAATTTGATAAATATATTTAAATAATTTAGAAGAGATTTGAAATGGAAAATATGAATTTTCAAATATTAAAAAATTATTTAAATCAAATAAGCTTATATAGCACTTTCCGCAGCACTTTTATGCTATGAATCCTATAACTTTTGGAATATCAGTCTAAACGTAACAATTTTTCCTAGAATCTATCATGAATGTTTATAAAAAGGAAAATTAAGCATTTAAAATAAAATTTGAAAACTTTATAATCAATTCCATAATAAAGTTGATAATTGAGTATGCGGAAACGACTAGGGCATTTGTCCCACCTATGAGATCTGTAATGATAAAACAAGGTGTTTATAACTAAGATTAGGGATGGAGAAACCAGTGCCCTGAACGTACCTAGCATATGTTTTCTCTTGTTAGGCGAGGGGTGGAACGGATCAAAAGGAAAGCCTAGATGCTCTGAATTGTAAGAAGCTATGCGGTAGGATCGTATAAAATGGAATAGTGGATGGTATAGGTAAATAACAATAAGCAATAAGTAAAGTAGACACTAGGATTTTATACTGGTTCAGACCTCTAGTCCTACATCCAGTCTCTAAGCTTCACTTAGGAATTCTACTAACTAAAACCCTCTCTTAACCCGGAGGAATAGGTTTACAACTTACCCGAACAACCGAACGAGATTTCCTGCCTCAACTACCAAAGAGGACTTCAACTCAATTACTAAAAACAATTATTCGACTTGTTGTGTTCTTGTAAACACTAATGAGTCCAATGTAGTACAATATTTCTATAATCTTATCCTCGAGAGTATGCAATGTGTTTGTGAAGATTTAGGAAATGTGAATTGCTATGAATCAAAAGAATGTTATAAACAAAGCAGAGATTCAAGCAATAGATTGGTGATTGCTTTGAAAACTTTTAGAGAATATAAAATATGTTCAAGAAAGTAGTGAGATTAAAGCATAAGAAAATTGGTAAATTGAAGATGTTAGAACCATGTATATACAGGTGTAGAGGAGATGCATTTGTTGGCTAGAGACGCAGACAAGAGATGCTTCCATTGGAGAATGGTTGCAACTCTTGGGAGGAAGAAGGTGTCTATTCAGAGAAAATTCGCAGGTTTAAATTCAATCGACTGAGCAGGGATTTCAGTCGACTATAAATGTAAAGAAATTTTTTTCAGGAATAGATTCAGTCGACTGAGCAGGTTGTTTCAGTTGACTGGAACTGTGCATGTTTGTATATGTGTAACAGGTTTAGTCGGCTGGGCTTACCTATTCAGTCGACTGAACTAATGGTTTTTGCACAGTGAATGTTTATCTAGAAAATGAAGTTTATAAAACGTGTTCTAGTGTTTGTGCAAGCCTCTTGAGGATAGATTTTAATAATAAATCTAAACTAAGACCTATATCTAAATTATGCACATGCTATCCTCGGTCTTCATCGTTCTTCCTTTAGTTTTGCACATATCTCTTCCTTTTTGTTGAAGCACATTGTCATTGATCAAAATATAGCGTATCTGTAACGACCCGAAATTTTCGAAGCCGAAAATTCCAGATAGTTATGAAAAAAAAGAAGAAGATAGAAGAAGAAGAAGAAGAAAAGAAACATCAACAACTCACATTCGCAGCGGATAAAATATAATAATAAATAATAGTTTACAAAGAATACTATAACTGTCGATTACATTCAATATACATCAGAGTTTTCACATTATATTCAGTCACTGAATATTACAATTATCATGACTCAGAGTAACAATAATATACAACAGCGGAAATACTCCGTTCGTTAGCCATCCAGCTCGCCTCCTGAGCTCCAGCACGTACCTACCTGAAAATTTGTAATACTCGGTCTGACCCGAGCATTACACCAAAGTAACACCCGGGTCAGGCTGGAAACCAGCGTGAGTAAACCCAACTAATATGGAATACATAAATGTACAATTCGTATAAACCCGGGTAACATATATAAATTCACAAAGCCACATTTTAAAATTAGACAACACTTATCCCACCTATAAGTTTCTAAGTACCAAAGATTTAGATTTTAAAGTAGTCCAATTCCTCAAATTCATTTACTCCAGCATATAGATTCCACATGTCAATCTATAAACATTCGAAGTGGTTTCGGGTATTTACCCTTATACCCGACCCGGTCTCTTTGAATCTCATATCTTCCTATCCCAAGTTATTAAATTGAGATTACACAATATTTCATATCTGAGGAATTAACTCATTCAAAAGCATCCAAAGACATTCAATCATCCATAAGCAAAACTTAATCACATACACATCAATTCAATTAATTATAATTGAATTACAAACCTCAATCACTTAGATTTCTTCATTAATTAATTTCAAAACAATTAATTAATCAACCTTTCCCTATCCATACATCTTGATTAATCACCCTGGATTAATCATCTTGCAATTACATTCAAGTAATTATTTTTAAGTTATTTCTCGATATTAATCATTCTCAACCCAAAATCAATAAGTAATCTTAATTGCTTCATAAATTAATTAACTATATTAATTACATCATTCCTTAATTTCTTATTGATTTTGTCCTCACAAACCACTTATTTTGACCTATTACTCTTAATTTTATCGATCTTTTATTTCGGCATTAGTTTTATAAATTATGATTTTTTTCCCTTTACTTTCAATTTATTCTAACTTAATTTAATTGTGTTAAATAATTAACCATTTTATATACCACTCATATCAATCACCTTTGATTTACCTCCACCGGAAATTATCTACCTTGTTATTTACTTCATTAATAAATTAATTATTCCTTAATTAATTATTTTAGGTAACCTCTTGATTAATTTCACAAAGTAATTATATTGAATAATTACATTAAGTAATTACCTATTAATCCATCCATTGATTATTCAAAGTTAATTAAACTTAATAATTTAACTTAAACTTCAATTAATACAAACCCATAATTATTAAATTAATCAACCCAAATCATCCATTAATTTAATTAATTAATTATCCTTCTAATTATTCTTCTATTTTAATGAATCACAATCATCAACCCTAATTAACTTTAAAACGAAACCATTTCTTATTTATTATTTAAGTTTAACAAATTTAATTTCGAGTTTAGCACAATTAACTCGAGAACCAACCATAATCCAAAGTCACATCATTACCAGTGCACATCCAATCAATTTAACCATTCAACCAATTACTTAAATTCAGCCATTTAAATTTTAAATAATAAATCCATCAGAGTGAGATTTACTCACCTTAGCCTCCTAAATTTTCAATACTCTTCATCTAATTAATTACATCCAGTGATTAGTAATTTATTACTTTTCCAAGTAATTTATTAATTCATTACTCTCTAACTATTAATTATTAACCTTCATTTTTACTTCATAAAACCTAATTACCCATTTGTAAATCACTAATTACAAATTACTCAATCACTAATTACTATCCCAATTACTTAATTAATCTTAACATATTTCATAAATTATCAAATCTTAACTATACCCAAGGTAAACATCCTCTTTGTTAAATCCGAAACGCGCTACTAAAAAAAATTATTTACCTTTAATTAACATTTAACGTTATTTTTAAATAATTTAGTTTTACATAGTTTTTAAAGTATTTAACATGCTCAATTCAATAATCAATCAAACTGTTCTTAATTAAAATTTCGAAAGACGTTTACTTCAAAGAATTTATAAATGAACATGATAATTTCGTTTCACATATCCAAAACTTAAATAAAATTACTCACCGAAGTTCGATCACGTGCCCAGACATTCACCAACATCTCCATAGTTGAAACCCACCTCCACTGCCGACATTAAACCCCTCTGTCCACAACGTCTGCATCGAACACACCATCATTCTTCCAGCATCATAATCGACGTCGCGAGTAAATCTCTAGCCGCGGCCTCAAAACGAATCATGGTACCCTTCCTTATCGCGATCTCAGAGGACGAGAGGGATGAGAGAGAGCGCGCGACCCCTCCACGTGCATAGGGTTTCGAGTTCAGGCCGAGTTGAACGCTACATGCTCACGCGATGCTCTGAATCTCACGACTTCATCTTGTCGCCCCCTATGGCCTTGCGAAACGATGCTATTCCCAGCGTCGTCGATTCCAATTCGACACACTTCACAAGCTTTCGAACGAGCCTCCTTTGATTAGCAAGAGTATGTAGCGCGATTCATCTTCTTTCCTTTCAAGCCGAACGAGATTCGTTCCCCCCCCCCCCCCCCCGTTTTTTTTTTTTTTTAAGAATCGATCTTGATTTAGTTTTGAGAGAAAATAGAACGGTTTTGGAAAGGCACGGCTAAGAAGAAAATAAAAAGGAGGCAAGAGGGAGCTTCTTGAATACGCTTGTTAATAAAATATCCCTGACATGTTGACTGATTTATATATATATATATATATATATATTATAAGGCTTACGAATCGTCTCGTTAAGCATAACGCGAAATTCCGAAACCCGAAACAGACACGCCGACAGGAGATTATAAGGTTTTACCCGCGTTCCGAACTCAACGGAACATGTTTCGGAAGCTAATTTTATCGTATGCGCGAATTACGGAAGAAAACGATCAATTTGAATTAAATCGATTAAAATAGTTTCTGAGCGTTTTGAGCTGCCAAGGTCAAACGACACCTCTGATTGCTACGAAAATTGAAATCCGATAATAACTAACTATTACGGATCCAATGAAACTAGTTTCGTCGAATTCCGAGACAGTGCCTCGGAAGGCTATTTTTAAATATCGATTTAAACAATATATTTTCAAAACGTAACAAAACACTTCCAAATTCGATTTTAACACCTTTACTACATTCAGTATCATCATTAAAAATTTTATAAGCCTTCCTATTATTTTTAACAGGCTTAAAACTTCAGATTCAACAATTTACCCAATTTCGAATCATATAATTCCATAATTTAAGTATCAAGAAAATATTAATATTCGGGATTCAAGTTTAAAATTAACTTTCAAATGTTTTAAAATCAATTTACTATTCCAATTTAAATCGTTAAAATTTCTGGGTCGTCACATTCCTCCCCCCTTAAAAGAATTTCGTCCCCGAAATTTCTAGTTAGGAAGAATGGTCCAAAACCCGTCAACTTTTGCCCAAAACCAAACAGTTCTACTACTTAACAATTATCTTTCATAAAAAAAAACCCTTTATTATTCTTACTGCCTCCCAAACTCTTCCATAATATCAAACGATACCACTTTTCTCGATCATTTGAATGTCAATTTAAAACCAAATTTTTTTGAACTATCAAAATTATCTCAAAATTTTTCTAACTCCCTAAATTCCCGAAATTTTTTGCCAGCGTCTCCTTTGCGCGGCTAGCTCGGTACTACTACAAAAGGCCTCTACGGGCTCCCCAAATTCCAAAAAGAAAACAAAAGCCAAGTGGCTGCATCAAAAACCCAATCCAATATCATACAGAATCAAAATACGTACCTTTTAGTCGGGCAATTCAAATTTATCTTTTGGAATCAAATCCAATTTTCTCTTTTCTCTTTAATACCTGCATATCTCACTTAGCAACAATATCCAATCGTAACCTTATAAATCATTTTATACATCTCTTTACATAAGATTCACACCCACTTCTATTCAAATTAGTTTTCATCATTTCATATGAATTAATTTTTTTTTCTTTTTCGATTTCTAATATTGAGTTTTATCTTTCATTTAACTGATTCATGTTTTACTAGTTTACTTTAATTTCCAATTTAAAATTGTTTTGTCGTCAACCAAAATTTTCCAAAAATTTTCTAACTCCCAAAATTTTCAGAAAATTTTGGCAGAGTCTCCTTTGTACGGAGGAGCTTTTGCAATTTGACAAGAGATATAAATATGTATACATCGACCCACACGGTCGGAAAAAGCAAAAACAGTTCATATTTCCTATTTTTATTGCATAGGCGTACCTTATTTGGCATTTAAAGCAAGCAGCTTATTTATTTTAACAATCAATGCAATCCAAATCCAGCCAAATGGCCTTCCAGGTACCTGTACTTACTCAATTTAAATATGTAAGTGCCATATATAGAAATTCTATTAGCATTACACTTACTTTTAATAGCTAACCCAAGAATTACATAAGCAACAAGTATTACGAAAGCAATAAGCACCAAACACTTACTAGAAACGATTTATATGGTTTTTAAAGCTAATTTAACTGCTTCCATCCAATTCATATGCTATTTCATTTAATTTCTAATGGTTTACAACGCAATTGTTTGCATTCATTTCATTTTTAAGCAAAACAAACTCATAGTCATATCAATTGATTCAAAAATCAATTATATTTGCTTCTACTACTTCATAGAATTTTATTAAATCTCGTTTACGTTAAATGACAATCATTTCTACGCAATTAGATAATATCCATGTGAATAAATAATTACTTAGGTTTTATAACCAACTAAAATTGATCCCAACTTAATTTTATTTCATTCAATTCCATTCTAACTTATTCACACCCATTCATTTAGTTTGCCACATTCCATTCTTGTATACTAGTCATTCCCAAATTACTTCAATCCAAGCTTTTATTAATGGGCTTTCATTCTTATTCGAAGCCAAGCTTCCATGCATTTTAAACTTAAGTTAATTACTTTAATTTATTCCAACGTCAACTTAAGTGTACTTCTATTTGATTTTCACCTAATCAAGTTCCATTTGATTTAGTTAGCCCATCCATTTTAAATTTTAAATTTAAATTCACCTTCTCAATTTATCAGAATAATATCCAAGCACAAACACAACTCGTTTATTCTTCAAATTAATATACCAACAAATTTAAGTTCAGTCTGATAATCCAATTCCAATCACAACTTTGGTTCAGTTTTTATTCAACCAAACTTCATCCATTTATTGTTTAACTCAATTAACCCATTTTAAATTTTTTAATTCATTAGCAAATCCGAGTCGAATTCAATTTATAAATTCGAGTTCAACTCCTAACTCCATTATTAACTTACAAATCCATTTATTTAACAGGGTTAAATTTTATTAACATACTCTATCACATAATTATTTAGTTAATTAGCTTACTTCCAATTTTTAATTCAACATTGGATTTTTAATTACAAAGAATCACTTCATTAAAATTTCCCGAGTTTCAATTTTATTTTATAATTCCAGTTTGGATTCCCCCTTTTATTTTAAAATTTAGAAATGCCTTTAAATTCAGATAATACAATTAAAATAGATTTTTATAAAAATATTTCTTATAACTCGATGTCTCAACCAGTCCATCCTTGTTCTCACAGAAATTCAGTCATACGTTGATCAGGCGTAGGACCGAAAATCTATAAGTACTTGGTAAACCCGTTTTCAACACCCAGTGAAAATATTTGGAAAATAATTTTATTGAAAATACAGAAAACAATTTTTGAAAATAGAGGAAATATCTTTGGTGAGAATGCTCTGGAAATCATCACACCCATCCATGGTCACAGTTACATACCAGGGTTACGTTGCAGTCTCAACAAAAGTCCATGTAACTGCAGGCTCTCCGCGGCCTCTCGATTACGCCATGGATCCCACACAACAGATCACAGTTACATCCAGGGTTACGTTGCCGTCGCAGCAAAAGTCCATGTAACTGCAGGCTCTCCGCGGCCTCTGATTTCGCTGTCGAAATGAAACTTCTCCACTTCTACATAGGTCGCAGTCTACCGAGATAAACTCAACCGCAGACTGTTGGCTCTCAGCGGCACACACGACTTTCGCAATGTTACCATAGGTCGCAGTTACATCCTGGGTTACGTTGCAGTCACAACAAAAGTCCATGTAACTGTTGGCTCTCCGCGGCACACATGACTTACGCTATGGTAAACTCAACTCAAAATCCTCAGGAACTAGTTTTGTCCGGACTCCTCACAGGATCAACTTTGGAACCCCCTTGGGGCTCAAGGCAGCACCACCCGGTGGCACTCCTGAGAAGTCCATTTCAAGGGAGCGCCTTTTTCTCCAGAGCTATCATCAAAACACTTTATACTATACACATATAGTATCTTTCGAATCATACACCTAGTATGAATTTTATCAAAGCTCCTTTACACAAAATCGATTATTCCCAAAATCGATAATTCTCAAACCAGGCTTTCAAAATTCAATATTGATTTTACCCAAAATCAAAAGCCTTTCCAAATCCAAAAGTTCCCAAAACTTTTTCCAAAATCCACATAAGATCCTTTATATATATATACAGATATATAAAAAATTTAAAACTTTGGATCCTTTCAAACTTGTATAAAACTCCTTTTTATACTTAAAACACTTCCAAAATCCTTTTCTTCCAGCAATAGATTCAACAAGGGAAGAATATATATACAAAGATATAACTTTGTTTACCCAAAATAAAATATTCAAATTTGATTACTCTTTCCAATATCAAGTTCCTTTCTATTCACATTCACTTATTCACATTTGCCTTTATCCCCATTTGGATTATTTCCTCAATTCTCATCCCAGTTGGGTATTTAAATCAATAACAGTTTGAACTCCGACCAGTTTATTTTAGAAAATAGCCTTGAAAATTTTAAAAATAGGTAAGTAGTTGAAAAATAATTATTAGTTTGCAAAATAATTGTAAAATAGTTAACTAATTATAAAATAGTTGGAAAATAGTTAAATAGTTATAGAAATCTTAATAATTGCAAAATAGTTGTAAAATAAAAATTTACTCGTAACTTAGTTGAAAATTAGTAATTAGTTTATAATACAGTTGTAAAATAGTTAAATAGTTCCAAAAGTAGTGGCAAAAACCAGTATAAAAATAGTTTGGGTTTAAAAAGAAAGTTGTATGGTAAGTAGATAAGAAAATAGATTTAAAACTACTTATATTAAAACAATTTACATTGAAAATGGTCTAGAGTCAAAACTGTTCACTTCCCCAACAATTCAATTTAAATTTCCACTCCATTTAAATTGACCCAATCCCAATTTAATTAACTCCAATTTCCATTGGACTTGATTCATCCCCAATTTAAATTAAATTGATTCCCAATTTCCTTCCAACTTCAAATCAAATTCCATTTGATCTTTAAACTTGTACAAATTTAAGTATAATTTCAATTTTACACCTTCTATTTATAATCAATTACACTCACATTTTGCTTTTAACTCAGAATTATACATTTTATTTAGCCAATATATTTTTATTATTCCATAAACATTTAATCAAGATTCCAGAGTTTAAACAAATGTCCAAATTACAATATCACCTTAGAATTTAACTATATCCAAAATTCTTTGGCGAATTCAATTATCCCTTTGAATTTCAAAACAAACCCAATTCACAAACAATCCCAATTTAAAACAATTTGGTAGCAATTTCTCTTCTAGAAACTCGAAAATGAACTTCGATGATGCTGCAGTCATCACCGACTTTATTTTCCAGCGACCAAAAGAGTTTAATGCTTTTATCACTCTAAAAACACTTTCAACATTTTTGAAATAATGCTATATTGTTTTTTTCCAAAACCTTTAGAAACCACTTCCAAATCCAAAGGAATTTTTTAGATTCTCCGAAAAATTCCAAATTCTCCATCCATCCAATTCATAATTAAACATTACTCTGGAATTTCCATCCTAGTTTATTTTCAAATATTCTCTGGAATTCTATTCCAAATTATAATCTCATTTATTTATGAAGTTTATTTCAATTTATAAATTTCATTTACAATCTATATTTCAAATTCCTTTTTGATTTTAAACCAATTCCACTTCAATTTCAATCATTACAATTCTATCCAAATCTTCCATTTAAATTTTTTTTTGAACTTATACATCTTCAATTCCAAATTCAATTAATCTAAATCGGGTTAAATTTGAATGAATTTAATTCCAACTTCAAATTTAAATCATCTCAAATTATATAAATTCGAGTTAAATTCTCAAGGATTGGTTTAACCTTTTTAAACCAGATTAACTTTGTTTATTTTAAAGTTTCAAACAATTCTGATTTCTGAGTTCTAATTCTAGAATTTCACTTTTAATTAATTTAATTTAATTTGGTTGTATCTTATATTACTTCGTAACTTAATTCCAATAATTTAACAACCAATCACCTAAATATTTCGTTAGAAGAGAATATTGCTTTATATATCAAAATATACTTCTATATAAAATCATTTAAAACCTTTATATAAGAAAATAACAAGTACGCGCTCATATATATATATATATATACACTCAACTCATTCTAGAGTTCTACGAACTCTATTTAATGAGTAATCCCCCACCAGAGCCAAGGTTCTCGCTTAACCTTCAGCTCTGATACCAAATGTAACGACCCGAAATTTTCGAAGCCGAAAATTCCAGATAGTTATGAAAAAAAGAAGAAGATAGAAGAAGAAGAAGAAGAAGAAAAGAAACATCAACAACTCACATTCGCAGCGGATAAAATATAATAATAAATAATAGTTTACAAAGAATACTATAACTGTCGATTACATTCAATATACATCAGAGTTTTCACATTATATTCAGTCACTGAATATTACAATTATCATGACTCAGAGTAACAATAATATACAACAGCGGAAATACTCCGTTCGTTAGCCATCCAGCTCGCCTCCTGAGCTCCAGCACGTACCTACCTGAAAATTTGTAATACTCGGTCTGACCCGAGCATTACACCAAAGTAACACCCGGGTCAGGCTGGAAACCAGCGTGAGTAAACCCAACTAATATGGAATACATAAATGTACAATTCGTATAAACCCGGGTAACATATATAAATTCACAAAGCCACATTTTAAAATTAGACAACACTTATCCCACCTATAAGTTTCTAAGTACCAAAGATTTAGATTTTAAAGTAGTCCAATTCCTCAAATTCATTTACTCCAGCATATAGATTCCACATGTCAATCTATAAACATTCGAAGTGGTTTCGGGTATTTACCCTTATACCCGACCCGGTCTCTTTGAATCTCATATCTTCCTATCCCAAGTTACTAAATTGAGATTACACAATATTTCATATCTGAGGAATTAACTCATTCAAAAGCATCCAAAGACATTCAATCATCCATAAGCAAAACTTAATCACATACACATCAATTCAATTAATTATAATTGAATTACAAACCTCAATCACTTAGATTTCTTCATTAATTAATTTCAAAACAATTAATTAATCAACCTTTCCCTATCCATACATCTTGATTAATCACCCTGGATTAATCATCTTGCAATTACATTCAAGTAATTATTTTTAAGTTATTTCTCGATATTAATCATTCTCAACCCAAAATCAATAAGTAATCTTAATTGCTTCATAAATTAATTAACTATATTAATTACATCATTCCTTAATTTCTTATTGATTTTGTCCTCACAAACCACTTATTTTGACCTATTACTCTTAATTTTATCGATCTTTTATTTCGGCATTAGTTTTATAAATTATGATTTTTTTCCCTTTACTTTCAATTTATTCTAACTTAATTTAATTGTGTTAAATAATTAACCATTTTACATACCACTCATATCAATCACCTTTGATTTACCTCCACCGAAAATTATCTACCTTGTTATTTACTTCATTAATAAATTAATTATTCCTTAATTAATTATTTTAGGTAACCTCTTGATTAATTTCACAAAGTAATTATATTGAATAATTACATTAAGTAATTACCTATTAATCCATCCATTGATTATTCAAAGTTAATTAAACTTAATAATTTAACTTAAACTTCAATTAATACAAACCCATAATTATTAAATTAATCAACCCAAATCATCCATTAATTTAATTAATTAATTATCCTTCTAATTATTCTTCTATTTTAATGAATCACAATCATCAACCCTAATTAACTTTAAAACGAAACCATTTCTTATTTATTATTTAAGTTTAACAAATTTAATTTCGAGTTTAGCACAATTAACTCGAGAACCAACCATAATCCAAAGTCACATCATTACCAGTGCACATCCAATCAATTTAACCATTCAACCAATTACTTAAATTCAGCCATTTAAATTTTAAATAATAAATCCATCAGAGTGAGATTTACTCACCTTAGCCTCCTAAATTTTCAATACTCTTCATCTAATTAATTACATCCAGTGATTAGTAATTTATTACTTTTCCAAGTAATTTATTAATTCATTACTCTCTAACTATTAATTATTAACCTTCATTTTTACTTCATAAAACCTAATTACCCATTTGTAAATCACTAATTACAAATTACTCAATCACTAATTACAATCCCAATTACTTAATTAATCTTAACATATTTCATAAATTATCAAATCTTAACTATACCCAAGGTAAACATCCTCTTTGTTAAATCCGAAACGCGCTACTAAAAAAAATTATTTACCTTTAATTAACATTTAACGTTATTTTTAAATAATTTAGTTTTACATAGTTTTTAAAGTATTTAACATGCTCAATTCAATAATCAATCAAACTGTTCTTAATTAAAATTTCGAAAGACGTTTACTTCAAAGAATTTATAAATGAACATGATAATTTCGTTTCACATATCCAAAACTTAAATAAAATTACTCACCGAAGTTCGATCACGTGCCCAGACATTCACCAACATCTCCATAGTTGAAACCCACCTCCACTGCCGACATTAAACCCCTCTGTCCACAACGTCTGCATCGAACACACCACCATCATTCTTCCAGCATCATAATCGACGTCGCGAGTAAATCTCTAGCCGCGGCCTCAAAACGAATCATGGTACCCTTCCTTATCGCGATCTCAGAGGACGAGAGGGATGAGAGAAAGAGCGCGACCCCTCCACGTGCATAGGGTTTCGAGTTCAGGCCGAGTTGAACGCTACATGCTCACGCGATGCTCTGAATCTCACGACTTCATCTTGTCGCCCCTTATGGCCTTGCGAAACGATGCTATTCCCAGCGTCGTCGATTCCAATTCGACACGCTTCACAAGCTTTCGAACGAGCCTCCTTTGATTAGCAAGAGTATGTAGCGCGATTCATCTTCTTTCCTTTCAAGCCGAACGAGATTCGTTCCCCCCCCCTTTTTTTTTTTTTTTAAAGAATCGATCTTGATTTAGTTTTGAGAGAAAATAGAACGGTTTTGGAAAGGCACGGCTAAGAAGAAAATAAAAAGGAGGCAAGAGGGAGCTTCTTGAATACGCTTGTTAATAAAATATCCCTGACATGTTGACTGATTTATATATATATATATATATTATAAGGCTTACGAATCGTCTCGTTAAGCATAACGCGAAATTCCGAAACCCGAAACAGACACGCCGACAGGAGATTATAAGGTTTTACCCGCGTTCCGAACTCAACGGAACATGTTTCGGAAGCTAATTTTATCGTATGCGCGAATTACGGAAGAAAACGATCAATTTGAATTAAATCGATTAAAATAGTTTCTGAGCGTTTTGAGCTGCCAAGGTCAAACGACACCTCTGATTGCTACGAAAATTGAAATCCGATAATAACTAACTATTACGGATCCAATGAAACTAGTTTCGTCGAATTCCGAGACCGTGCCTCGGAAGGCTATTTTTAAATATCGATTTAAACAATATATTTTCAAAACGTAACAAAACACTTCCAAATTCGATTTTAACACCTTTACTACATTCAGTATCATCATTAAAAAATTTATAAGCCTTCCTATTATTTTTAACAGGCTTAAAACTTCAGATTCAACAATTTACCCAATTTCGAATCATATAATTCCATAATTTAAGTATCAAGAAAATATTAATATTCGGGATTCAAGTTTAAAATTAACTTTCAAATGTTTTAAAATCAATTTACTATTCCAATTTAAATCGTTAAAATTTCTGGGTCGTCACAGTATCAACATTCTCCCCCTTTTTGATTGATGACAATACTGAAATGTGTAGAGATGTAATTATTTCCTCCCCCTGAATATATGCACTGTCTTTCCTACAAAACAAGGTTAGTAACATAGATTTCTCCCCCTTTGTCATCGACAAAAAGGAAGTAATAATTGCAGAAGTATATTATCAAAACAATCACTGATATGCATAACTATAGTTTCAAAAACTTAGATTGTAGCATAAATGAAACATAGAAGGCTATTTATACAAGCCTTTTGAATAGTAAAATCAAACCATAAGAGAGTTATTCATCTTTATCCCAATCATATGAGGCTTCTCTCCCTCCCTCCGGTTCGCGAATAACGGGTCCACCGGTGGGTGGTCTATAATCTCTTCCACCTTGACCACCGCTATTCCCACTTGTACTGCTGCATGGATTTTCTTTGGATGATGTCCATGTGAAAGTTGGTGCCGGACGCTTGCCACGGGAGGTTGAAGCAGTAGTGGAGCTCGTGCATGAGATGGCATCCCATAATTTGTTGAAGAACCATTTAATTCTATCAAGTTTATTATCTACCTTCTTGAGGCGATTATCAAGAATTTGTTGATTTCTTGATAGAATTCCTAATGATTGATTGGTAGTAAAACTAGGTTCAACGATACGAATTCCATCAACGTGATCAAAAGGTTCTTCGTGTTGGACTTGAGGAGGTTGTTGTGGTTCTTGATGTCTAGCTTTCCATTCGGCAAGAGATATGATGCGAGAAGGTCTAACCGGAAGTTGCATAAGGCTTATAGTCCGATGGTTAATTTGATGAACCATTGTATTTTCGGACTCTGGCAATGGTGTATCAATGTTGAGGAGTAGTCGCATGATATACTCGCCAAAATATATTGTTCGCATTTTACCATTATTGAAAGTAAGAAATTCATCAGGAATTAGTTTGACCCAATTAACTTGAATATTGCCCCAAATAGCATATAGTGCTCTATAATTGTTTGGGTATACAATTTCATATGAGCCCGTTAGAGGAGTGATTGTTTGCATAAGAGCTTTGTGGAGAAGCCTTACTCTTGGTCGTAAAGAAGTTGATTTAATATCCCGGATGTTGATGTTATCATCCAAAAATTGATGATTTATGTTGTCTCGAATATGTGGATTAAATTCGATTTCTTCAAGCTTCCTTTCCATGTTAGGGGATCCTAAAATGTGTGCAATTCGGTCTAGAGAAAACCATACTCTTTTGCCACACACCATACTCCAAACACTATTGTTTGGATTTCTTGGAGTTTGGTGTCCAAGGTTAAGATTTGCATAGAACAATTTGACCATAATATGATTGATTGATGGTCATTTCATTTTATGTCTAAGAGAGATGTTAAACCTGCTTGATCCGTCAATGCTTGTATGTTGTACGTTTGGAGACTCTGAAAATCAACAAAGGAGTGTTCAAAGATCCGAGAATTCTTCATTTTGTTCCACCTTGTGACTGCCACTCCATCATAAAGCCATTGAGAAATTTGAGCGTCAATTGGCTCGGAGGAGGTTGAAGTAGAAGCCCTTGATCTTTTTGGAGCCATTGTTCTGAGATTTTTGAGAGGGATTTGAAAAAAAATGAAGATTGGGGGCTAGGGTTTTGAAGAATAATTGTGAAGTAGGAGATTTTGGAATGATAAAAGTAAAGAGTAAAGGTAGAAATTGGTGGTAAAAAGGGAAAAAGTAGCCTGGGAAACGACGTTCAGTCGACTAAATAACCTGTTCAGTCGACTGAATTGATGGCCGAAAATTTTCTGTGCTAAATTCAGTCGACTGAACAGTGTTTTTAGTCGACTGAACTATTGTCCGAAAGTTTCTGTGGTAAATTTAGTTGACTGAGCAGAGCAATTAGTCGACTAAGCTATTGGAAATTGTTTTCTGCCTTATGTTCAGTCGACTGAGCAGTAAGGTTTAGTCGACTGAACCTTGTGTTTTTGGTGTTCTAAATTTTTAAAGCAAAAGATTTTGATTGAAAGAAACGATTACAATTGTATAGACATATTACAATATAACAACATGATTTGACCAAAAATAATCATTTCTTTGGAGATGAACTATTTTTCTTTTGCGGTTTATTTCCTTCATTCGCCATATAGTTTTTGTCCCATGAATTTGGACTATATTGAGGAGTTTTTGGCGACATCCACGGATTCAATGGATCGGCTGGTGTACGGTATGACGAAGATGGATCATACGAACTAACTGGGCAAGGTAGGGGCTTAGTCACATCGTTTCTCTTCGAGCTACAAAAACGTAAACCGATTTGCTCAAGAAAGCTTAATCGTCTAGCCGTTACTTTTTGTTCAAAATATAATTCACGTTGAAGGTCAATTTGTTGCTGTTGAAAATGATGAATTTCATCAATCTTTCTTTTCGTATCAGGAGAGATAAAAAGTCCACGTTTTGCCTTCTTCGAATCCGGTGTGTAGCCAGTTCGATAGTTTTTCCATTTATAAACCGGCTCATGCTTTGGTGTAGGCGTAGGAAGTTGTGGTGATGTAGGTGAGTTATCGACTGAGGAGGTAATGTTGATTGGAGAGTATGAGTTGTTGGAAGACATTTTTATATTGGATTTTCAAACTTTGTAATTTTTGAAAATAACATATCTATAGATGTATATATATAGTATGAAAGTTCCAAAAAGAACGTGGTGTTAAGTCGTTAAGAATTTATAATCAGAAATTAAATTAATGGTTAATATTTTCTTTGAAAATGAATGGTTATGTAATATTAGCTAATGGATGGTTAATATTTTCTTTGAAAATGGTTAATATAGGTTTAGTATTAAATATTAGCTACTTCAAAATATCTTTGAAAGATATTATTCCTAATTCTCGTCGTAATTTTATGAATGAGTTTCCTAGTAATGGTTTAGTAAATATATCGGCAATTTGATTTTCGATAGAAATATATTCTAAATTTATGATTCCTTTTTCGATATTGTCACGTAGAAAATGGTGAGAATATCAATATGTTTTGTACGAGAATGATTTACCGGATTTTTAGATAAATTTATTGTACTTGTATTATCACAATATATTGTAGAATTTGTTAAATTTATATTAAATTTTTTAAGTGTTTGTTGCATATAGATGACTTGAGTACAAGCTAAAGCGGCTGATATATATTTCGCTTCACACGTAGAAAGCGAAATACAATTTTGTTTCTTACTAACCCAAGATACAAGTGATTTTCCAATGAAATGGCATGTACCACTTGTACTTTTTCTATCTGTTCGAGATCCACCAAAATCAGCATCACTAAATGATACTAACTCGAATGGACACTCTTTTTGATAGAAAAGACCAAAATCTTTAGTATAGTTAAGATATTGAATAATTCGTTTTACAGCTCTTAAATGTAATTCTTTAGGGTTAGATTGAAAACGTGCACATAGACATACACTCATCATTATGTCTGGTCTACTAGCGGTTGAGTAAAGTAAGGAGCCTACCATACTTCTAAATAATTTTTGGTTTACACTTTTGCCATTTTCATCTCGATCGAGATGAGTGGTGGTACTCATAGGAGTAGGTTTAGCAGAAGTGTTTTCCATTCCAAAACGTTTAATTAGATTAGCACAATATTTTTCCTGGTTTATGAAAATTCCATTTGTTAATTGTTTAACTTGAAGTCCGGGAAAATATAATAACTCTCCCATATGAGATATTTCGAACTCCTTAGTCATTATATTTGAAAATTCTTTACATAAGTTTTCATTTGTCGAACCGAATATAATATCATCTGCATATATTTGAATTATTAGAATATCTTTAGTAGTATTTTTAATGAAAAGAGTTTGATCTACTTTTCCAATTTGAAATCCCGAATCTAGTAGATAGCTCTTAAGTCTCTCATACCAAGCACGAGGTGCTTGTTTAAGACTGTATAAGGCTTTCTTTAATTTATATACATGATCCGGATATTTTTCATGAGAGAATAAAGGGGGTTGTTCTACATATACATTTTCTTTTATAAAACCATTTAAAAATGCACTTTTAACATCCATTTGATAAAGTTTAAAATTGTGGAAACATGCGAAGGCTAATAGAATACGTATTGCTTCAAGTCTTGCAACGAGAGCAAAAGTTTCTTCAAAATCAATACCTTCTTCTTGATTATATCCTTGTGCTACTAGCCTAGCTTTATTCCTAATTATGTTACCTTGTTCGTCTACTTTATTTTTGTAAACCCATTTTGTTCCTATAACTGATTGATTATTAGGACGGGGAACTAACTCCCAAACATCGTTACGTTCAAATTGATTTAATTCTTCTTGCATAGCAACAATCCAGTAATCGTCTGTTGATGCTTCTTTTGGATTTTTAGGTTCTATTATTGAAATGAAAGCAACATGTCCCATTTGATTTAGTTGATTTCTTGTCTTAACTTGAGAATTCATTTCACCTATTATATTTTGTGCTGGGTGATCACCTAATATTCTCGGTGGAGATCTTAGTTCATTATTACAATTTTCAGGGTTTGTATTTTCTATATTTATAAATTCTTCATCATCTTTTATACTCAAATTTTTATTAAAATTTTCATCAAAAGATATATGTAAAGTTTCTTCAATTATGTTTGTTCGTTTATTAAATACTCGATACGCCTTACTTCGTTCTGAGTATCCTACAAAAATTCCTTCGTCAGCTTTTGGATCAAACTTTCCAAGTTGACCTTTTGTATTTAAAATAAAACATTTTGATCCAAATATTTTAAAATAAGATATATTTTGCTTTTTTTTATTAAATAGTTCATATGAAGTATTTTTAGTTAATGGTCTAATTGATATACGATTTAATACATAACATGCAGTAGCTACGGCTTCTGCCCAAAAATGTTTTGGTAGAAAACTTCCATTTAATAATGTTCTTGCACATTCTTGTAATGTTCTATTCTTTCTTTCTAAAACTCCATTTTGTTGAGGAGTTCTAGGAAAAGAAAAATTATGATTTATTCCTTTCTTTTTACAAAAAGATTCAAAAGCTTCATTTTCGAATTCGCCTCCATGATCGTTTCGTATATTTTTAATCTTCAAATCTTTAGTGTTTTGAATTCTTTTGAAAAATGTTTTAAAATGCTCAAAAGTATCACTTTTATTTTTCATAAAAATAGTCCATGTTTATCTTGAGAAACGTCAACTATTACAAATACATATCGATTATGATTAATGGATTGAACCTGTGTTGGTCCGAATAGATCCATATGAAGTAATTTTAGTGGTTGTAAAGTAGAAATATTTTTCTTAGATTTGAAAGACGACTTTGTTAATTTTCCTTTTTGACAATCATCGCAAAGATTTTTTATTTTAAAGTTTATCTTGGGTAAACCTCTTAATAATTCATTTTTAGAAAGTTTTCTAATAGTTTTAAAATTAATACGACAAAATCTTTAGTGCCATAACCAAGGATCATTATCTTTGGCTAGTAAACACATTTTGTATTATGATTAATTTTCATATTTAGAACATAAATATTCCTATCTCTATTTCCCTCAAAAACAAGATTTTGGTTTTGATCAAAAATACTACATTTATTTTCCGAAAAAGTTATTTTAAAACCCTTGTCACAAAGTTGACTTATGCTTAGTAGATTATGTTTTAGATTTTCAACTAATGAAACATTTGTTATAAAAGGTAAATTCGATGTACCATAATTACTCACATCTCCTTTGCCAATGATATAACCTTTTGAATTGTCTCCGAAGGTAACCGAGCCACCATCAAAGTATGTGATGTTTGTAAGCATATCTTTGTCATCAGTCATGTGTTTTGAGCAACCACTGTCTAGTATCCATTTCTTCTTTTTGAGTGGGACCTGAAAATAAATATGAAATTATTGGTACCCACTTTTTAGTAGGGTCCTAAAAGTTAGAGCTTAGGAAATCAAACCCAATTCGGTTCAGTATCCTTTTTATAAATATAGTTTTTATTATTATGAACACTATCCAAAAATGTTTTAATATATTTATTCCTAACTAAAATATTGCTAGTTTTTGGAACCCAAATTTTGACTATCTTGGTTTCTACTTTTGTTTTAATAGGTTCTCTTAATACATTTGTTGTTTTGAATCAATATTCTTCTTAAAATTTGTATTTTTCTTTTTAGGAATTTTTGACTCCTTTTTATATCCTAATCCATGTTTATTTGAAGAGATTTGAGAATTTGCTAAAATCTTAGATAAATTTTCTCTTCCTTTGTTAAAGTTAGAAATATTTTTAGTGATGTTATCTAATCTAGCTTGAAGACTATTATTTTCTGACTCAACTTGTCTAATCTTAGTTTTTAACTCATGATTTTCAGAAACAATTATATCATTCTTTGTCTTTTGAGTTTCAATTTCTTGACTTAAAAGTGATAATTGAGTTTCCAAATTAGAATGAGATTCTTGAACTTTTTCAAGTTCTTCTTCTAGAATTTTCTTTTCATCTTTTAACATATCCCTTTCAAATTCAGCTTTTTTTTATTTTTCACGAGTTTCCTTGAGTTTCTTTTTAAGAGTTTTTATTGTGCTCAAAAGTTTAGTGTTTACTTCAATTAAATCATCGAAAGTTAAATTACCAACCTCAGATTCTTGAGCCATAAAGCATACATTCGCCTGTTCATTGTCGCTATCATTTTCACTTTCAGATGAAGAAGAATCTGAATCATCCCATGTTACAGAGAATGCCTTCTTTTTGAATTTCTCTCTCTTGTTTTTATTATTGAAAGCTTTCTGATTCTCCTTCTTTCGCTCTGGACAATCTTTGTGCATGTGACCTTTCTTGTGACATTTGAAACATTCTATATTCGAGGATGTAGGTTTGTTCAAGAAATCTTATTGAATCCATTTTTATTTCTTTTTCTATATCTTAAGAATTTCTTGAAATTTTTGGCTATAAATGCTAAATCCTCATCTTCAGACTCTGATTCTTCCTTTTCCCATGAAAAGCTACATTCTTTCTTTCTTGAGCTTGATCTTTCTTAGCTTGCATATTTACTTCATACGACATAAGATTTCAAATTAATTCCTCTGGTTTCATTGTATATAGATCATTTGCTTCCTCGATTGCTAGTACTTTTCTCTCTCATTCATCAGTGAGTGAATTTAGAACTTTAGACACAATGTCAAAGTCCGTGTATTCTTCTCCTAGTCCTATTAAGGCATGATGAATGTTTTGAAATCTCGAGTACATGTCATTGATGGATTCATTTTGTCGCATTCTAAAGTTTTGGGATTGGTTCTTCAGCATGGATATCTTTGTTTGTTTGACCTTGTTTGTGCCTTCATGTATGACTCTAAGTGTTTCCCATATCAGATATGCAGTAGTACATATGCTAACACGGTTGAATTCATTTCTATCCAGGGCGCAAAATAGCATATTCATAGCTTTGGCATTTGCACTAGCTTCATTCTTCTGAGTTTGTGTCCATGTAGGATAATCGGTCGTGGGTACAACGAACTCTGCTTGAGTGGCATTCCAGGCTTCGAAACTTGTTGCTTGCACATAAATCCTCATCCTTGTAGCCCAATAGTTATAGTTTAGTCCATTGAATAGGGGATCTTTGGGTAGATTGTCCTTCCGCAAATGTAGAACTATAGGCAGATGTTGTGCTTGTACTTGCATTATTTTCCATATTATCAATATGTCTAATAACGGTGTTATGGTTATAGGACGGCCTTGCTCTGATACCAATTGTAAGAAGCTATGCGGTAGGATCGTATAATATGGAATAGTGGATGGTATAAGTAAATAACAATAAGCAATAAGTAAAGTAGACACTAGGATTTTATACTGGTTCGGACCTCTAGTCCTACGTTCAGTCCCTAAGCTTCACTTAGAAATTCTACTAACTAAAACCCTCTCTTAACCCGGAGGAATAGGTTTACAACTTACCCGAACAACCGAACGAGATTTCTTGCCTCAACTACCGAAGAGGACTTCAACTCAATTACTACAAACAATTATTCGACTTGTTGTGTTCTTGTCAACACTAATGAGTCCAATGTAGTACATATTCCTATAATCTTATCCTCGAGAGTATGCAATGTGTTTGTGAAGATTTAGAAAATGTGAATTGCTATGAATCAAAAGAATGTTATAAACAAAGCAGAGATTCAAGCAATAGATTGATGATTGCTTTGAAAACTTTTAGAGAATATAAAATATGTTCAAGAAAGTAGTGAGATTAAAACATAAGAAAATTGGTAACTTGAAGATGTTAGAACCATGTATATATAGGTGTAGAAGAGAAGCATTTGTTGGCTAGAGATGTGGACAAGAGATGCTTCCATTTCCATTGAAGAATGGTTGCAACTCTTGGGAGGAAGAAGGTGTCTATTCAGAGAAAATTCGCAGGTTTAAATTCAGTTGACTAAGAAGGGATTTCAGTCGACTGTAAATGTAAAGAAATTTTTTTCAGGAATAGATTCAGTCGACTGAGCAGGTTGTTTCAGTCGACTGGAATTGTGCATGTTTGTATATGTGTAACAGGTTTAGTCGACTAGGCTTACTTGTTCAGTCGACTGGGCTTACCTGTTTAGTCGACTGAACTAATGGTTTTTGCACAGTGAATGTTTATCTAGAAAATGAAGTTTACAAAACGTGTTCTAGTGTTTGTGCAAGCCTCTTGAGGATAGATTTTAATAATAAATCTAAACTAAGACCTATATTTAAATTATGCTCATGCTATCCTCGGTCTTCATCGTTCTTCCTTTAGCTTTACACATATCTTTTCCTTTTTGTTGAAGCACATTGTCATTGATCAAAATATAGCGAATCAACATGAATAGTTTATATTAAGCTTTTCCGAAATAAAAGAAGATTAGTATTATGCAAAATTTAAGCTATCTTCAAAATGAATAAACTGCAACTTGGATTGCATAGAGATAATCTTCTTATATTTGGTATTAAAATCCGAAGAGGGAACCCGTCCTATTCGTGGAATTTAAAAGGTGATTTCACCATTATTCCTCCCGTAGCACTTGTTGAATACAGAAATTGATATTGGTTAAAATTAAAATGATTTCTATGATCCTATTTACTCAATAATGTTTGCTAAGATTTACTTTAGGGTTTATAGTAAACGATGTCTTAAATAACATTATTTTGGACCTGCCTAAATGTTATTAAATTTTGGATCGAGTGTTAAGTGAGGAAATTTGAAATATTATCCAAAACAAAAGAATGAAAGTGAAAAAAACTTAATAAATCCTGTATAATCATATTCACTTTTTATCGATAATTGGATTTCAAAGAAACCTGGGTCGGATTCAAATGATCCTATCTTAAAACCACTTTGAACCAGTTTACATGTTTGAAAAATGAAGATGTTTGAAGATGGAGATATTGAGATGAATAATAACGAACGACTACTTGTTGATTAATTGGGGATAAACTCCCGATTCACTTATTGTAGCAATGAACTCTTTTTTATGTAAAATCTCAAAACTACAAGGGCTTCTCGCCTAGTAATGGCCAAGAAAAGTGTCTTTGGTTTCGTTTAGTCATAGAACGAACTTGTATGGATGAGTGTCCAACCTTGCATTCTAAATCATAATAAGTGATCTCTATAAATGTATTTCAGTTGGTGGCGGTGGAGACAACTTCTCATAGCTTAACACCCTATCGTGAGACATACAAGCTCAGGAAGTTATACGTTGTAGAAATCAGTCGTATGAATGTGGAATGGCAGTGTGGCATTCAAAGTGAAAGAAGATGTGCTATGTGAAAAGGTAATCGTTGCCTCGAGCCTCATCAACCAGAAATGACTGAAACCGGGTTAGTTGCAGCACGGCTAAGTTGGTCATTCCTAATTAGGGTATAATCATCCCTTCTAGATATATTTCTTCCTGCTATGACGATCGAAATGTAAATTAATGTGTTTTGTTTGCTCGGGCGCTCGGATTAATGGTCGGTAACGACCAGGGGATGACATATTCGGTACCATTTAGTTATAGAGGTAGGCCGGTCTTGTGTTGGTAGAGAAGCTTTGTGATGGTTCCTCGGGACATCCATTTAGAGGTGTATTGATAGGAAGGTAGTCCCTTTACCTAGTCATTTGTATGGAAATCCATTCTCCAATAAGAACCTGCAGTTTTGTTTGTATTGGCATATTGAATATCCCCGAAATGCTATATGGGTAACCATTTCGACTAAGATTAATAAGTTTATTTCCAAATGTTTTCAAAGAGACGTCATTAAAAATAATATTAAGTGTTTTGATATAAAAGTATTTTAGTTATCATAAGATAAAAACCCGTCCGTATTTATGTGTGGGCATGGTCTTATAAGATACTCTTTATTTTCAAGGGATTTTATTCAAAGGTCGATATATGACACTGTCAATTATTATTGTGTTTTTTTCTCACGCTGGTTTATCAAGCCTGATACGGGTATTTTCAATACTAGGTTTAGATCCGAGTTGTTTCAGGTTTAGTCAAAGACAGTTGAAGTTTACAGATAAGAGCTGGAGATGTTCATCTACGTATGGACCTATTCTATTATCTGCTGCTGTTTGTTTTTATTTGATGTTTGTTAGTAATTGTAAGGACGGATATTTATATCTATCCAAGCTGAATTTAGGTTAGACTCTATATATGTATTTAAAAGTTTTCCGCTGTAAATTTTTTGTTTAATATTATATATTATTCCATCCGTGTGAGATTCTGTTCTGTCTATTTTTTTCTACCCTTAATGATATGTCTTTTCATGCAATTTGAGTTAAACATGTGCGGTTTATTGTCGATTCAGAGGGTACGGAAAAATGGTTCATTACATCTTTGCTTTATAAAGGTTTGAATTTAGAATAGTTTTGAATCTAAAATAGTTCTGTATATAAAATTGTTTGTAAAATAGTTTTTGTATATAAGATAAAATGAAAAAATAGTTTTGTATATAGAATAGTTTGTAAAATATTTTTTGTATACGAGATAAAATAAATAATAGTTTGTAAAATAGTTTTTATACATAGGATAAAATAAAAAATAGTTTTGTATATAAAATAGTTTTTGTATATAAGATAAAATAAAATAAAAATAGTTTTGTATATAAAATAGTTTTTGTATATAAGATAAAACAAAAAAATAATTTTGTACATAAAATAAAATAAAAATAGTTTTGTAAAATGGTTTTGAATTTATAGTAGGTTTGCATTAAAAAATTTCCAATATAAATTAAAAAGGATATCCAACCCAACAACTTTCATTTTTAGGGTCAAAGCATATTAATTATATTAGAACATAAGACGTACATATGTCATCATCATGCAATATCACATTCGATCGCTCGCTCGATTACACAATTTCGCTTTCAAACTAGTATTGTTCATTCGACTTCCCTAGTACGGACTTTGATAAGGTTTCTTATCTAGAAACCATCATTCTCCTTGCATAGCCATATAATATGATAGAGAATTTTAGAATCAAACCAAAAATCCATATTAAATATTCGCCATCAAGAATCGAATGAAAAATCCTAACACGAAATGGTGTAATTCATGTCGAACTTGAGTACTCAAATCCGGATCAAATTAATTATGCGAACAAAACAATATACGTATAACTTACATATTTATTCCAATTTGTTTCATCACAATTACATTTTCAATTCACATTATAAATCTAATTCATTTATACACATTTTATCTCTTATCACATAAAAAAAATCTTCATTTAATGACAAAATTATTAATAAATAACATTACTACATCTTACTTCATTTTAAATCACATTCATTTTCACATATAGAATTTCTCATTTAATACTACATTTATTTGTGAATTATTTCATAAGAAATTTCCTTAAGTTTATAACCAATTTATAAAGGCTTAACTTCTTTTATAAGACATTATTCGAGTTTAAAGTTATCACAACTTTAATCATAACCATTTCTTGCAATATCCGTTTATTTCATAAACAATTTATAGGTCATGGCTTTATTTATAATCATTTCACATTTTAGTTTATATTTGTTTATTCAATTAGTTTTCACTTTAACTTTTCAAATTATTTATGACAGATTTCATAAATTTTAACTAAGTTTATAAATATTTTTACAACCATTTAACTCTATTTATAACACATTTTTCTCCACAGTTTCAACTCTAACACTCCAATACTTCAACTCACACTCATAGTTCATCCTAAAAGTACATAAAAAATTTCAGAATCATTTTCTTAACATAAATTTTAACCATTCATATCTTGTTTTACTCAATTTTCCTTTTCCAATTAATGTTATAAAATTCCACTTTTATCATTTTACAAAATTACTAAGTTCTAACACTAAAATTAATTTCAAAATTTTGGACTATCCAGGATTTCATCATATTCCATTTTATTCCAATAGTTGAAACTGCCAATCAACAAAACAACAAGATTCACAACAAAACATTTCAATTTCATAAACAAATATTCTAATTATTCACTTTTGAATAATATTACTATTATTTACAAAATAGTAGGAAACCAATTTCTAAAACATCAGAATTTTAGTTCTCATATTTTCGGTTTGAATTCTCTTTCTTAAGGCTAAACTTAGAAATCATGTTCATATAACCATTCACTTTATTTTCTTTAACATACGATTATTAAACTAGTGTTTATTTCATAAATTCAAATCAACAATAATAGCCAACGCTTGCAAAATGACTAAATACAACTGATTAACGATAAATGATAATAATTAAATATTATCATTTCCTGAAACAAACACATTGCAAATAACTATATTAGTTATAAAACAATTCATTCACTTATACATAACATATAATATTAGGAAAAAAATTATTTCATTTCAAAACTATAGAAAACATTTTATAGCACTAATAAATATGCGCTTTTGTATACACATGCGCGTGCGCGCACACTCAAACTCATTCCAGGGTATTACTAACCCTATCTCTAATAAGTAAACCCCAACTGGCTAAGGTATCTCTAAACTTAGCTCTCATACCAACTGTAATAACTCGCCTTTTGGACAGTTTAAGTTGACAATAAACTAGAGCTGTCAATGAATGCTATCGGATGCGGATAGTGCCATATCCGCATCCGCATTTGAAATTATTTTCGGATATCAATATCCACATCCGTGGATATAGATGGATATCGGATCATTATCCTATCTACCAACATCAATAAATCAATAATTGTAAAAGGAAAATTTTAGTTTAACATTAATATTTTTCAATCTTATTGATTAAAAAAGTGTTAATAATTAACAAATATGATGATAATAAATAGTTTCAAGCAGTTAATAAGCATTAAGCGCATATAATACAAACTACTAACTTAATAAAATAATAAATGAATATCTTTCACTGCACTAAAATACACATAATTTAAACTATAATTTTGACAAAAAGCAGACGGATAATTTTCAGATGAGGATGTCTTCGTATCCGCATCCACATCCATTTTTCCGGACATTGGATATTTATCCGCTTTTCGGATGCGGATGCGGACGGATTTTGAATTTTTCGGATATCCATTGACAGCCCCACAATAAGAACACATGTCTAATTCAAACTATTCAAAAGACAAATTATTAATGGGATTGTTAAAATGAAATAAGATTCAAAAGAACAAAATATAGAATCTCGTAGCGGGAGGATAAAGTATAATACACAAAATAAATACATAAATAGTTCATGAAGCTATTTTTCAAAAAAATCAAAATTTACATTTTTTTCAGGCAGAATAGACAATTACTATAATAGTAATAGATACAGTCCTCAAGTCTGTCTTTGTTTTCAGAAATAAGTGTCTTCGTTAAACTGAAATACTCGGTCAGACCCGAGCGTAAAGTAAAACAAAAACACTCGAATCAGGACTAACATTCTTAGGTAAGTAAGTCAACTCAAGTGAAATGTAAAGATAACTCAATAAGCGAAATGCTTAGATTTAAGTAAACATCATCTTTCATATTATAAATCAATTCAGTTCAAATACTGACTTTCATGTTTGCTTCCAATCGATTCATTATTAAATTCAACTTAGGATTTCAATTTTTCACTTAAAGCTATTAAGTAAAATCAAAAAACAAGTTAAAATCTAAAAATCCAATTAAAAATTTCATTAAATCAATTAAATTTCAGTTTCATAATTTCAGGTTCAAACATAAATTTAAACTTACAATATCCAATTTTATCTCTAAATCAATATATTTAAACCGAAAGTAGTTCTACATCGGGTATATATCATTTCAACCCAAAGTGATTTTGCTAACTATCAGGGTACTTGAAATGTGAGAACAATAATAACATAACATGTCAATGACCAACATGCGTGCATAATTAACAATTTAATATACACACATGCATAACTAACATATCGCATATGTCACATATCATAAACAACATAAGTGAATATTTCAAATTCTAACATGTCATACACTAACATAACATATAAATATATAACATGACATGTATACAAGGAACTTGCAAGGTGATTTACAATAAAATAACATGGCATATCATTTTTTTCAAACATAACACATTATTTCCACATAGCATATGTGACATATTATTAACATAGCACGTGCAACATATGACTATATTAACCTAAGACTTTTTTTTCAACATAGCATATGTGACATATTTCGACATGACATATATAAAAAGATTCTAACATAAACATTTTCTAACATATCATATATGACATATTTAACACACATATGTGACAATTAATCAAATCAACATAACATATTATTTGTGACATATGAAACAACATGTGCATGTAAATATTATAATACAAATTCAATGGAACATTACAACATATATCACATATTCCTATCTAAAGCAAATATTTCTCATAACATTTCAATCGATTTTTATTTACCTAATAATGAAAATGTTAATCGTGAGTGATTGCTCACCTTTCGAGGTTAGAGAGTTTTTGACAACACAAATAGATAGATCCAAGATGAAATCCAAACAAGACAAGCTAACAAATCCTATCCAAAGCAACAAACCAAAAGAAAAGCAAAGCACGATAACGCAAATCGAACAAATTGTGTTTTCTTTTTCATCTTTTTTATAAAATAGAGGGGGGGAGAGGAGATGGTTGGAATTGGAGGTGGAGGGCGGCGGCAAGGGAAGAGAGGACGGAAGGGTTTTAAAGAGAGGAGGGATGGAGTTTGGGGATTTGTGCTTTTAGAGTTTTGGAGTTCTATAGATTTGGAAACAGAAAGTCAATGGGTGCGAAAAGGAAGGGTCCAAAGTCTTTTAGGCTTCCTAGGGTCTCTTGTTTATCAAGGAGCCCATTAGACCAAACAAACCCAATAAGACTTAGCCAAAAACACAAATATACACTGCAAATTTATGTCAATTTTTCACATTAATTTATATTTTTAGAGCAATAGGAATTCGATTTTGACAAAACGAAAAATGGAGAGAGGATTAGAATTCAGTCTAGTATCATATAAAAAGAATAAAATTTTAAAATTCAAATTTAAATTTTCCAACCAAAAACAAACTTTGACTAAGTTTGACAAAAATTTGAAATTTCACAAAGAAATTTTATTCTATTAAATTGGTCAAATAAAAAACTCAACGTCACAAATTCAATTTTTTGTTCAAATTTAATTTTTTATTTAATTTTCAAAATACTGCTATTTTAAAGTTGTTAAAAGTTACGGATCGTTGTATTTTATCTTAATTAAAGATGTAATATCAATTAATACAATATTAATTTGTTTCCTCTTATCATATTTAAAAGGTTAAATGCTAATCAATTCAATATATATAATTCAAATTAAATGGTGGTTATAAATTTCCAATTTATTGTTATTAGCATATTTGTAACTTCTATTGTTGTTATTGAACAGTTGTAACGTTCATTGCATTAACAAAAGACATCCATCACTTACCAATTAATTGTTTTTCCTTATTCCGTTATTTGAAATCAACTTGGTATGTTACCATTTAAATCACGCATTTTATTTCCTTAAATAAATATGCATTTTATCGTTGCTTACAATTTACTTTATTATGCAATTCATGCCATTAACTACACATCTAATTCTCATCCAATTATATTCAAACATATGTTATCATCTTTGTTATTCAATCAACAATACCTTATGAATTATATTAGCATATTACATTTTATTACATTCATTATTTTACTATTAACATCTTTTACCATATTAACTGCAATAATTAATTACATAAATTTTCGTTGATTTCCAATTAATTCCAAACATATTAAATAATGAGATGATAAATGAACAATTGTTACTTTTAAGTAATTTTATCACATTTATAAATTTATTGTTTAGAAAACAAGATTATAACTACTTACCACATCATTGATTTTATATTATGTATTAACCAATTTCAATCAATTACATACAATCTCACCATTACATACATCATTTAATTTATTTCATTATTTACAATTTTAACCAAATTAACCTAAAATTTATTTCAATTGATTGAAATTACATTAAATATTATCATTAACATTCAAACAACATTATTAAATCATATTCTAATTATTCCTCCATAATAAATCATAAATTTTAATTTCTTACGATATTAAATTTCAAAATCTTATTTAATTTAATAGTTTTAATTATCAAAATTTACGGATCGTTACAATTCCATACTTGTATTATCTTTAATAACATTCTTTTAAAGATCTAAGATATATTGGTTAATTTTGATAGTCTACTAAGCGACTATCTAGTTAAAAAGGATCGCCTATAAGATCATGACTCGTATATTTAACTCTTTTATGATATTCTAATTTAACTATTATTCGTCCAAGAGTAAAGCCAAGTAAGTTAGAGCATTGGTTGCATATCAAAGTCTTGCCTAGATACTTCATTCTTGAATCTAACAAATAGATAAATCTACATTATTGGCTTTTAGTGTTAATTATAGTATTAATGGTTTTCATAAATGATCATGTAAACAATATGATTAATACATTTATGACATTCTCAACTTAACTATTCCTTGGCAAATGGAAGCCGATAAGTTAGAGATCTATTGCTTATATCCCTACCCGAACATCAATCTTTACCCTTACAAATAGATAAGCCTACTTCATCGACTAGCATTAAGCACATTTATTACTTTTCAAACAAATAAGTAAACAAAAGCACTATTGGAAAAATCATTCTAGGCCTTCGTCTAAGTCCTGCCTAGGTGCTAAGAGGGCTTATCGCCTAGTGATTTGCTTAGGCCCGTCTAAACAAGATTCACCATCTCATGGAAGAATCAAAACATGTATTTAGGCACCGATTATGCATTATTTAAGGTTTAATGCCACATATAAGCATAAATGTGCTAGTTTGAAGAGATCTTAACTCCCTGGCTACACTTAAGCGCATCTAAATCTCAAAGTTCCAATTTATATCAATCTAACGCTAAAAAAACACTAAAATTTTATCCATAATACATGAATTAGCAAAAATTCCTATCTCTAATTAATTCTTGATTAATCCCCGCCTATACGATGAATACTTAGTCCGTACAAACTACCTAGCATCCGCCTATCGATTTTACAATTTTGACAACATATTTTCAACATTCCAACATATTTATTCCTCGTTCTAGAGGAAAGCCGGTAGGTTAGAGCTCTATTGCTCATAGACCTACTCAACATCAAACTTAACCCTCACAAATAGATAAGCCTATCTCGTTGACTCTTAGTGTTAAGCCTGGCCAATTACCATTTTAAAAACTTATATATATAAATAAGTACTTTAAAAATACTTGTAAGTAGGTTTTAAATATATATGTATAATACTATTTGAAAATAACTAATTTATAATTTGATGTAAAATATGTTTTGTATTATAAAACCTCTTTACTTTGAAAACATATATAATCAATAAAAATATATTTAAACTCCAAACGAACTTTTAAACACTAAAAAGTAGGTAAGAAAACATATCTAAAAAGATTAGGAAAAAATACAAAATTTAAATGTCATTTTTAAACACTTAGAACCATAAACGACTTATTACAACATTTATACATGCAATTAAAAGTCATTGTTAAAGAACACATTGAAAAGCATAATTTTTACGATTAGATTTAACAAATGATTTATGACTTGAAATTTTTACAGTAAGTACTACCCTTAGGGTTACATAAAACCATAGAAAGATACCTATAACGACTTGGATTTTCGAGTGGTTTGTGATTAAATATTGGAATTATTTAAATAATTAAATCTTGGATTTCGACATTCCAATAATTTAAAATGATAATAATAAGATTTTAATTTAAAATTAAAATTGACTAAATTTGTTCTAAATATATTTTAATTAACGTGTGAAATTATAATTTAGAGGCACTAACTCAGATTTCGACGAACCTAGTGCCATCGGATTTGGAAAAATGAATTGTTGTACCGACAAGTTTCGTGACGATCGGACGTGTTGCATGATCGTGTGGGCTTGAAACGCGCTATGAAAAATAAAGGAGAACAAAATATTTTTTATTTTTTATAAATACCACTTAAAATGTTAAAACCTAACTATCATTCCCTCTTTCTCTCCCTTTTCAAATTTTGTCTGCCACCACCATTTAATTCCTTCCAACAATTAAATCGAGAGATTTAGGCAACGATAATCACGTCGTTTGGTTAATTGGCTTCACGTGGTCGAAGGCTTCGATATGGTGTGTTTCTATTTGGGTGCGTTCGTGTTTGGTTTTGTTCGACCTGGAGCAGCCGAGGTTAGGCTTTCGATTCTTTGTCGATGGAGATAGTGATGGATGAAATTGGATATAGCATGGTGTTAGCTAGCCAAAGATGAAGGGTTTGCGGCCTGTTGGAGGTGGTGCGATCAACTAGTAAGTGTCATGATTTGGTGAAGCGACAATAGGGTTGCCAGTCGCGATTTTATGAAGGGGGTCGGACGTCTATTGGTGGGGTGCATCATGGTCGGGGTGTGAAGGGAAGATGAACAACGCCGTTTGGAGGTGCTACGGTGCAATGTAGCATGATGCGACATTTTGGGTAACGGGCATGGCTACAGGTAAAAATCAAAAAAGGGTGATTAGGTTTGCTAAATTCAGGTGCATCGCGGAGCATGAGAGAAGAGGAGTTTGTTGCCGCGATCTGTTTGTGGTATCATGGTTGGTGCTCTATATCTATATGCATTTGTACACCTTTGGGAATGGTGTCACTATATAGGGGAGATTAGTGGGAGTGAAAAGATGATTTTAAACAAAGTAATAAAGTTATATGAATTAATTAATTATTTAATTATGTTAAAATCCAAAAACTTATATAATTCGTAACTTGTCCATACGATGTCGGATTTAGACGCAGTCTTTTGCATTGGACTCGTATTGATGATATCTACACAGTGAAGTTAGATTCGTTGAGTTTTAATCTTGTGGGAATTTATTCAAAATCAAACAGCATTCACTTTTGGATTATTCGGAAATGCGTAAGCGTTGTTTGGAACTTGGGAGAGTTGTACTCACCAGTTGATTGTATAATTATTGTGTACATAATTTTTGTTGCTTTGAAACTATAACTTATATAATGAATAATGCAAGTTATTACTTTTGGACTTCCTTGTTTTGTAGAAAAAATGATAACGTTATTATGAAGTATAATCTCTGTTTGATCATTTATAACATGTATCGTAGCCCGAACTACTTGTTTACATGTTTGATATTGCTTCGTGAAAAGTGATAGTGCGTTATATATGTTTGAAAAAATATAGTCATTATAAACGTGCTTTGACTGATAGTTGACATAGGTTAAATTGGATAAATTATGGTAAATTGTGAAAATATATATGTACATATATATTGGGTTATTCTACACACATTTTGGTATGTTTGACGTAGAAGACTTAGTTTGAACATTTGAGGAAATTGGGAATGGAAAATGTTAGAAGCAAAAAGGTTGCGATGGATGCACTTTGAAGCCGTTGTGATCTGCAATTTCAAAGTTAACATTGGAAAACATCAAAGGGCATCTTCGTATATTTAATAAGTACTGTAAGCATACTTATTATCGCAAAATAACAAGGTTTAAATATCTTACTGAAAATCATTTATAGATTTATAAAGTAATGGTTTTAAATTATAAAACAAGTTTTTATAATGTTTTAAATAAATGGTTTAAAAATATGTAAAGTATTTTTAAAAGTATATTTTTTAGTATATATATGGATTTAAAAGTTATTAAATATTTATTTAAGGAATAAAAGGATTTTATACTATAATATTTTACAAATGATTTATAGTATTTTATTAGATATCTTATTTTTACAAATAAATTGTATAAGTGCATGCGCACATGTGTTTGTGTTTGTGTATATATATATATATATATATATTCTTTTTAAAGGTATTCTTATATATTTAAAGTTTAAAATGGGAGTTTAATATTTTATAAAGGGATTTAAAGGAGTTTTTTGATTATAATACTTACGTTATAATGGATTGTTTTGTAAACTGATTAAAAAGGTATATAACTTTGTTTAATAAGTGGAGATGTACTTAGAACTTTAAATGGATGTTTCAAAATAAATGAAAAGTATAAAAGTGATTTTTGGTTTATTGTATCGATGTTCTTACAACATTTTTTAACATATTTAACTATACTTTTGAAAAGTAATTGGATCTTTAAAATGGATTTTTAAAGATAATGGAATAATGGAATGGTTTTGGGTTTATCGTAAACGATGTTTTAGTGACATTTGTTTTTAAACGTTGGATAATTTTTTAAAATGTTAAATTATTATTAAATAAGTTTGGAAAATACTTAGGTCTTTAAAATTTGAATTTTATAGAGTATAACAAGTATGAATTAGTTTTATGTTTGTTGTGGCAATGTGTTAATAACATTCGCCCGTTTTGATTATACTTATGAATATAATTAGATCTTTAAAAGAATATTTTGAAGATAATCGTAAGTGAAATAGTTTTCAGTTTGTAGTGACGGTGTTTAAGTAACATTTGCCTTAAGCCCTTTGAAATTTATTTTGTAAATATACTTATATGGTTAAGATAAATATATGAATACTTTTAAGAGTATTGAAATGTGTTGAAATGAATAATGATGTTTTAATTAAATAGTGCAGTTTAATTAACAAATGGAGTTTCATTTATAAAATAGTTTATTCAGTAAAAATGAGTTTTGCTAATAAATGAGAATTTTAATTAATAAAGGAAGATTAACTAAAAAAGGCACCATAAGTCATTTATACGATTTGATCAGGCTTGTTTGTTTCGATGTGCTTTGTATGTTACTTGCTTATGGACAACATACAGGAACTAGTTTCCATAAGCAATTATTCTCATTGTTATTTGATTTGACCAAATATTATTTGGAAATATATAGAAGAAACACGGGGATTATATGATACAGTTATCTTCGGTGATACGATACCGTAAACATAAACTCATTTTGATTTTTTAGGACAAATGATAAGGAAATCAATCCACTTAAATGGTTTGGATGTGATCTCTGATCTTATTTGTTGTCATTTATTTCCTACAGAACCGGGGTTGAGATTACTGGAAAATCAATCGATTAGTTTTTGAAGCACCTGGTAAGCAAAGGAGTATATTATATAAAATGACTTAAAACCGTAACCACTCCAAAACCATATATGTGTTCTATGCTTTGTAAGTGGTTCATGAGAGGTTCGTGAGAGTTCATGACCGCATCGTGATGCTGGAATCTATGGGAAGGTTCGAGATCTATTTGAGATGCTCGAACACATGTAGTTGTTCGTGATCTATTCAGGATGTGGGAATCCATATGTGATTCCAAGACCTATTGAGGTATGAGAGTCCATGTGTGATTCTGAGATTTGTTGAGGAATCCATATATGGTTCCGAGATCTATTGAGATATAGGAATCCATGTGTAGTTCTATGATCTGTCCGGGTTGAAGCTCATGTGAAAGGTCTGATCAAGTTATCACTTATGTGCTGGAATGCCGGAAGTAGCCACACCAGTGCATATGACTAAAACCAAAGATATGATGCATAGCCATAGGGTTAGCTACCCACAAGAGTACATGCAACTCTATTCTAGAGTTACTTACTGATATGCATGCGAGAGCGTTGCACTTGGCTAGTTTGGCCAGCTATGTATTTCCTTTGGTACATTCACTAGGATGTATGTTGCTTCGAAAGGATATCTCTGATCCTTGTGCGATCGGCGTGAGCTTTGATCTGAGGAGATCTATGTGGAAATCCTACATAGTTAGTGAATGTGCCTTAGCTATTGTGATTGTATACTTATTATTATTATATGATGTACACTCATTTGCATCGTAGCTATATGATTATTTATATTTCACACCTTGGACATAATTATATTGTCACTGGATTTTATAATAGAAATGGTTTGGTTATCGTAAGGTATAAACCCATCCGTGTTTATTGGCGGCATTTTCTTACAAGATACCCTTATTTTGAAGGGTTTTAAGATATAATAAATCTATATGATTTGAGTTTCTTTTGTCGGTTTACCAAACTAATCCGAGTGTTATTTTCTTGATGCTTGGGTCAGCTCGAGTATGTTTCCATATTTGGTTGTGGTTTATTGGAGCTCTCGGAGAGGAGCTAGATGATTTCCTACCATACTTTATTTTCTACTACATTATTTGATTTATATCTTCCAGCATTTGTGAGGATCTATTGTTATATCTATCCAGGATGATGGTAGGTTAGTTTTCTCTAATTGATGTATGTATGCCAAAGCTTTTTTTAGTAAAGACCTTCTGAGATATTATATGTTGTCGTTCCACATGTGAGATTCTGATATTTTGGTTCTCTTATTTCTTGTTTTTTTACCCTAATAAATCATCTTTTCAGCACTTCGATGCTCGGCACATGAATATTGTGGATGTATTATTGTCGATATTCGGGTTTGAAAAGGTGGATTGTCGCATATGGTATTAAAGCTAAAGGTTAAGTGAGAACCTTAGCTTTGATGTGTATAACTCATTGAGAGATATGGTAGTGACATGCCATATCATGATTTGAGTGTATATACACGAGAGTGCGTATATGTTATTGTTATAAATATGTTTTGTATTGTGTTGATTGGTTTGTAGAGTGGTTTGTGGATTCTGATCAATACGAGTTGCTATCGTTACTGATAGGGGTCTCTAAACACTTAGCCATGGCAAACTGACATAGTATTGTTTTCGAACTTAATAAATGAAATAATTCTATCTAAGACAATATTTTAAATATAAAACAATAATTTTCATAAATTGAGATAGTTATTTATGATGTGTTTGTTTGTTATAAAATATTAATATTCGATTATTATCATTTGTTGTTTTATTAGTTGTGCTCGACCTATTTATGAGAAGTTTTATCTTTTCACTACACGGGTTGGGTTAATAATAACTTGTAGGGACATTGAAGCGAATACCTTATGAATTGAGTTTCACAATTTGACTATAAGGCATTCGATGATAATGTTGGGTTAAAATTTGATTTTAACAAGAGTTATTTATTATAATGTAAACACGGATGTACATTTGTGAAATAATATTTATATAAGAAAGTGCCTTATATAAATATGGTTAATGAATTTATATTATAAATATGAAAAGGATTTGAACTAAGAATCTAAGAACTTAGATTCCAATGTTTTAGAAATTGGTTTTCTATAGATTTTGAAAAAATAATAGTGGAATTATTTGGAAGCAAATATTTAGGAATTAGTTCAAGGAATTGATATCATGGTGCTTAGTAATATTTACAAAGTATCTGATACTATTTTGGAAGTGAATTTGGTTAAGTCCAAAAGGCATGGTTTTGATGTACTGAACTCACTTCTGCACTGGAAAATAATTCTGATGATGACTGCAGCATCGTTGGCATTTATTTTCGAGTTTCAAAGCGAGGGATGCTATAGTTACAATTTGCTACAGAGTTGTTTTGGTAAAATAGATTTTGATTTAAATACAGGAAGTTTGATTTGATATACAAAAGTTATAATTATATATATTTCAAAATAATTTAAAATAAGATTGCTATTTAGTTTGTAAGATTTCGGTTAAGATTTGAAATAAGAATGGTATATGCATTGTTGATATGTTTGGGTAATAATTTTCAATTGTCAAAATGAAATGGAACTTTTGAAGATTTTGGACAGTTGGAAACTTCTGGATTAGTGTAAAGAATTGAAGAGAGGTATTTTGTGAAAATACAAAGATGTGTTTACATAACACTTGAACTTAGAAGATAGTAGAATTTAAACAAGTTTTTAAATTGATTGAATATCCATGTTAAGTAAAATGAATTAGATGTTTAGTATACACTCTAATAAGTAGTGGAGTATTATACGAGTATGAACTTAAGTTATACCATGTTTAATAGCTTATAGTAAAGTTTTGTGAAATGGTTCATAATAATTTTTGGTATTAAATGAGGAATACAAAGTGATAGTCGTATGTGGATTAAAATGGAAAGTAATGAGTGAAATTAAAGAAACCAATTGAATAAAGTATGTAAGTTATATGTTGATCATTTTATTCGCATTCCTGTTCCTGATCTAAGATTCAAGTGCATGGATTTTGAAGTGATTCGCAATGGTCTGAACAAGGATTTTTCACTGATTCTTGACGATGAACATTCAATATAGATTTTTGATGTGATCCTAAAGTTTTTCATCATATTATATGGCTATGTAAGGAAAACAAAGGTTTTTAATCAAGGAACCGGATAGAAGTTTGCACCAGAGAGATCAAGTGAGATATACTAGTTTGAAAGTGAAATTTATGTGGTCGAGCTAATGATCATAGTTGATATGGCATACCAATGATATATGTACATCTTACTGGATTTAGTATAATTATATGCTATGTGTGTTGGCTTGTGGAGAGTTTAGGGGATGAATCTTCAAATTTTTTGGAGTAGCATGGGTAATCGACTAACTAATACCTGAAGCTATTGAGCATAAGGTAACACTTAGTGGGTTGATCATCATCCTTGTGCGATGACATGATTTCTGAACCTGGTCAAACCTTGAGTTTTTTTATTAGGGATTGTAGCACTGTATACTATTGTTATATGATTATTTCTATGGTTGTTAGTGGTTGCAATACCATTAGGTATTGATGGGTGATTATTGATTTTGTGCTTGTGTTGGAATTTCAAGGGCAAAATTCTTTTAGGGGGGAAGAATGCGACGACCCGGATTATTGAACGGTTTATAATTAAATATTATAACTAGTTAAATAATTGAATCTTGGATTTAATCAAAAGAAAAATTGATAATAGTAAGCTTTTAATTTAAAATTAAAAGTGATTAAATTTGTTCTAATAATAATTCATTTTAGTTAACATGTGAAATTATAATCCAGGGAACTATCTTAGATTTTGACAAAACTATGCCATCGAATACGGAATAATGAATTATTATACACTAACGAGTTTCATGGCAATCGAACGTGCGGTGTGATCGTGCGAGCTTGAAACATGCAACAAAAATAAAAGATAATAAAATACGTTATTAGTTTTCTATAAATACCACTTAAATGTTAAATCCTAATTATAATTCCCACTTTTTCTACCTTTTCAAGTTTTTCCTGCCGTCGCCATTTAATTCCTTTTGTCGATTAAATAAAGAGATTTAGGCAACGATAATCGACGTCATTTTATTCATTGGCTTCATGTGGTTGAAGGCTTTGATATGGTGTGTCTCGATTTAGGTTCATTCGTGTTTGGTTTTGTTCAACCTGTAGTAGCCGAGGTTAGGCCTTCGATTCTTTTGCAATGGGGGTGACGACGGGCGGAATTAGGTATGGCATAGTATTAGTTGGTTAAAGACTAGGGGTTTGAGGCCGGTTGGAAGTGGTGCGATCACATAGTAAATGTCACGACTTGGTGAAGCGACAGTAGGGTTGCCAGTCGCAACTTTATGAAGGGGGTCGGATGTCAATTAATAGGGTGTATCGTGATCGCAGTGTGTAGGGAGGATGCATGATGGTGTTTGGAGGTGCTTTGGTGTAGTGTAACATAATGCAACGTTTTGGGTGATGGCAATGGTGACAAGTAAAGATCGAATGGGGTTATCTGGTTCGCTGAATTTGGGTGTCGTGGAGCACACAAGAGGAGGAGTTTGTTGCCGCGATTTGTTTGTGGTATCATAGGTTGGCGCTTCATATCTGTATGCATTTGCACACTTTGGGGATAATGTCCTATGTAAGGGAGATTAGTGGGAGGGGAAAGATTTTAAACAAGGTAATTAATTAATATTAGTTAATTAATTATGTTAATTAATTAAGTTAAAATCCAAAATCTTGTATAACTCGACCTTGTCCATACGAGGTCATATTTGGATGCGGTCTTTTGCGTTGGACTTATATCGATGATCTACATAGTGGAATTGGATTCGTGAAGTTAAGAGCTTATGAGAAATTTAGTCAAAATCGAGCGACATTCAATTTTGGACTATTCAAAAACGCATAAGCTTTGGCCAAAACTTGGGTGTGTTTTACTCACCAATTGATTATACAACTATTGTGTATATAATTGTCATTGTATTAAAAATATAAACTGTATAACGAATAATGCAAGTAATTACTTCTGGACACCGCCTTGTTTTGTAAAACAAGTGATAACACTATTATGTAGTATAATCTCTATCAGATCATCTATAACATGTATCGTGGCTTAGACTACTTATTTACATGTTTGATATTACTTCGTGATAAGTGATAGTATGTTATATATGTTTGAAATGATTTAGTCATTATAAACATGCTTTGATATACCCGATATTAGACATAGGTTAAATTGGATAAATTGTGATAAATTATGGAAATATATATATGTACATATATATTGGGTTGTTTTACACACATTTTGGTGTGTTTAACATGGAGGAATTGGTTTGGACATTTTCAAAACTTGGCAATGGAAAATGTTAGAAGCAAAAAGGTCGCGATGGATGCACTTTGAAATCGCCGTGATCTGCAATTTTAAAGTTAACATTGGAATACATCTTAAGGCTTCTTCGTATTTTTAATAAGTATTGTAAGCGTACGTATTATCAGAAATTAGCAAGTTTTTATAGTGTTTTAAATAAATGGTTTAAGATATATATATAAAGTATTTTTAAAAGTATATTTTTAGTAAATATAGGGTTTTAAAAGTTATTAAAGATTTATTTAAGGAATAAAAGAATTTTATATTATAATATTTTACAAATGATTTATAGTATTTTATTAAATACCCTCGTTTTGCAAACAAATTAGTATAAGCATACATACATACATACATACATACATATATATATATATATATATATATATATATCTTTTTAAAGTAATTCTAGTATATTTTGAAAATTGAAAATGGAGGTTAATATTTTGCAAAGGGAATTAAAAGGAGTTTTTAGATTATAACACTTGTGTTATAAAGGATTGTGATTAAAAAGGTATATAATATTGTTCAATAAGTCATGATATACTTAAAACTTTATATGGATGTTTCAAAGTAAATGGCAAGTATAAAAATGATTTTGATTTCTAGTATCGATGTTTGTGCAACATTTGTTTTAACCCATTTAACTATACTTTTAAAAAGTAACTGGATCTTTAAAATGGAGTTTAAAGATAACAAAATAGTGGAATGGTTCTGGGTTTGTCGTAAACGTTATTTTTGTGACATTTGTTTTTAAACCCTTGGATAATATTTTAATTTGTTAAAATATTGTCAAATGAGTTTAGAAAATACTTAGATCTTTAATTATGGAATTTTAAAGAGAATAACAAGTATGAATTGGTTTTGGATTTATTATGGCAATGTGTTAATAACATTCGCCTTTAACCCATTTTGATTATACTTATGAATATAATTAGATTTTTAGAAGAATGTTTTGAAGATAATGTAAGTAAAATGGTTTTGGGTTTGTAGTGACAGTGTTTGTGTAGCATTTTTCTTAAGCCTTTTGAAATTGATTTGTTAATATACTTATATGGTTAAGATAAGTATAAGAATACTTTTGAGAGTATCGAAATGAGTTAAAATGAATAGTGATGTTTTAATTAAATAGTGGAGTTGAATTAACAAATGTAGTTTCATTTATAAAAGAATTTATTGAGTAAAATTTAGTTTTACTAGTAAAAGAAAATTACAATTAATAACGAAAGGTTAATTAAAAGGGGATTAAAAGTCATTTATATGACTTGATTGTGCTTTTTCCTTTCGACTGTGCTTTGTGTGTTACTTGCTCATGGAAAATATATGGGAACTATTTTTCTGTATATGATTATTCTCGTTGTTAATTGATTTAACCAAATAAACTTTGGAAATATCTAGAAGAAACATGGAGATTATATGGTACAGTTATCTTATATGATACCATACTGAACGTATAAACTCATTTTGCTCTTCTAGGAAAAATGATAAGAAAATCCGTCCGCTTAAACGGTTAGGAGGTGATCTCCGATCACACGTATTGTCTGTTTATTTCCCACGAGATTGGGGTTGAAAATTTCGGAAAATCGATCGATGGGTTTATAAAGCATCCGATAAGTGGGGGAGTTTACTTATATAAGATGACTTGAAACCATAACCACTCCAAAATTATATAAGAGATGTATCATTTAGAAGAGGTTCTTGAGAGGTTCATGATTGGTGTGTGATTGCTTTATTATGCTGGAATCTATACGGAGATTCGAGAATTGTTTAAGATGCTCGAACACATGTGTTGTTCATGATCTATTCATGATGCGAGAATCCACGTTTAATTCCAAGACCTACCGAGGTATGGGAGTCCATGTTTGATTCTGATATATACTAAAGAATCCATGTGTGGTTTAGAGATCTGTTGAGATATGAGAATCCATGTGTGGTTTGATGATCTGTTCGAGTTAGAGCTCGTACGGAAGATCTATTAGAGTCATGACTCATGCGTTGGAATGCCGGATGTAGCCTCACCAACGGATATGACTGAAACATGAGATAGGATGCATAACCATAGGATTAACTACTTACGAGGATGCATAGGCTCTATACTAGATTACTTACAGATATGCATGCGAGAGCAACGCACTCGGCTAGTTTGGCCAGCTATGTATTCCCTATGGTATATTCACTAAGGATGTATATTGCTTCGGAAGGATATCTCTTATCCTTATGCATTAGATCGGAGTCGGCTTTGGTCCGAGGAGATCTATGTGGAAATCCTACACAACTAGCAAACGTGCATTAGCGGTTGTGATTGTATACCTATTGTTGTTGTGATTGTATACCTATTGTTGTTCTGATGAACATTCACTTACATCGCAGCTATGTGATTATTTATATTTCACACCTTAGGCATTATTATATTGTCACTGGATTTTATAATAGAAATGACTTGGTTATCGTAAGGTAAAAACCCATTTGTGTTTATTGGCAACGTGGTCTCATGGGATAACCTTATTTAGAAGGGTTTTAAGATATAATAAATCTATATGATTTGTGTTTCTTATGCCGGTTTACCAAATCGATCCGCGTATTATTTTCTTAATGCTTGGGTCACCTCGAGTATGTTTCCAGATTTGGATATGGCCTATTGGAGATCTTGGAGAGGAGTTAGACGATGTTCTACCATACTTTATTTCCGCCACATTACTTGATTTGTATCCCCTTACATTTGTGAGGACAGGTTGTTATAATTGTCCAGGCTGACGGTAGGTTAGTTTTCTCCGATTGATGTATGTATATCAAAACATTCTTTATGGTAAAGACCTTTTGGAATGTTATATATTATTATTCCGCATGTGAGATTCTGATATTTTGGCTCTCTTTTTTCTTATTCTATTTCTTTTTATTTTATTCTAACAATTCGTCTTTCCGGCATGGGTGCTCGACACATGAATACCATGGATGTATTAGTGTCCACATTCGAGAGTCGATAAGGTAGATCGTTACAAACCTCTAAGAATATCTCCTAATTTACTTATAAAAATTCCCGCCAATAGGCTATATTTACAAAGTGTATTTATAACCACGTTTTTTCTTTAACTTTCACAGTATTGGTTCATAATACTTTAACTTTCCAAACTATTTCTTTGCTGTCTAATACACCAACATACATATAGTTAAAAATCAAATCAAATTATCTCATGTTAGGTGTAACGATCCAGAATTTCAATCATTTGAAATTTGTATATTTAATTGATTTTAAATATTCATAAGTAAATTTTATAAGTTGAATAACTTATATTTCAAATATCCTGATTTAATTTGATAATTAAATTGTTAATTTAATATTTGAAATAGCAGAAATAATTGAATTTTGAATTTAATGTGAACGAAAATAATTTATAAAGTTGAATTAAATTCTATTTGAATTAAATGATGTTAATAGACTTTTGAAATTGAACTAAAAGTTAATTTATAGAAATTGAATATTTTAATATTTAACTAACATGTAAAAATAGTCATTTTTGATACAGTCTCGAATTTCGATGAAACTAGTTACATTGGATTTGTAGTGTTATATTATTGTAGTATTCTAAATTTTGTGTCAATCGGATTTACGGTTTAGTCGTGCGAAGCCGAAACGCGTAGAAATTTGTTTAAGTAAATTTTTAATTTAAATAAGTTGTTTCGAAAGCCTATCTTCCAAATACGATCAAATTAGCTTCCGATATATATTCCATTGTGTTTGGAACAGAGATAAAACATTATAAACAGTAGGCGGCACGCTTTGTTTGGAGTTCGAAAAGTTTTCAGATGAATAGTGCATCAAAATTTTCTATAAAAGCACCTCCTTTTTTCCATTTTTCACAAGCCCTAGCCTATGAAACCCTAGCCGCCGCCCACGTTTCTATGACTAGAAAATCATCATCTTTCTCCCTCAATTACTCAAAATCCATCAACTTTCACCTCTCTCCTTCAACTAGAACATTATAGAGCACGTCGAGAGCTTTCAATCCAACGGTGGTGATCATTTAATTCGTCGTGTAGAGGCCAGATTTTGGCCACGTGTACCCAGCATTCGTGCATGATTTTCAAGGCGATGAGGGCCAATTTCAACGTCGTTCAAGGTGAAAGTGGAGTCGGCGATGGGCTACAACGCGGTGGTCTCCGATCATCTTCAAGCATAATGTAGAAAGCACGGTGAACTAGAGAAGGTGGTGGCCGATGGGTTGTTCACGTATGTAGAAGAAGGAAGAAGAAAACAACGGCGGCCCAGATCTCTTCAAAGAAAATAAACGACCGAGATTAAAAGTAGGTTTAAAATAAAAAAGAAATTATAATTATATTATTTAAATTTCGTGTAAACTTTAAAATATCATAACTTCTTCATACGAGGTCGGAATTTGATGAAACAAGTTGCTTTGGATTCGTATTCATGAACACTACGCGATTTAGCTGGATTGGAGTTGCTCGAAGCTAGTGAAAATTTTGGGTAAAATTAAACGCATGTTTAGTCTTATTCGAAATAAAACGCTGCAACGACTGTTGGAATCAAAGTGAGTACAACTCACTCTTTCTAACTTGATTATATTTTTGTATAAGTGAGAATAAATTTATTTATGATGATGGATGATTGTTTGGATGATATATGATATATTATATATATGTATATATATTTATTGGTATTTGGATATATTCCTGCCTATTGGAGTAGTTGAGACCCTATACGTTCCCGTGTATGAGCCGATGGCCTTTTATACGCGCGTCTGCCTCGAAGCGGACATTGTACTTATTTTCTCATATGTATATTTGTTGCAGGTGACAGGTTGGAGGGATCCAACTGAATTCCTCACCAGTGTCAATTTTTATTTACGGATATTGTTATATATGTTGTTATCATATGATATATGATGTTTTGAACGCCAGGATTGATGTGATTGATGTGAATTCCCTTATTTAGCATTTGTGCGGTACTAGGCTATATTTTGGAGTTTTAAAAATATTAAACCGATGATTTCAATTTAAAAGTATTTCAAATTGATTTTGAAAATATATGTTTATTAATTTTTAAATTATTAAAGGAATGGATTTATTTTAAATAAATAAAATGCTATAATTTTTATGTTATAAAAATTATGATTTTGTGAAATATACTTAAGTGTGATTTTTGAAGTTATATAAGTTATAATAATGATTTGTAAATTATTAAAAGTAGAAGTTTATTTAAATAGAATCAAAATATGATTTTTGAAATATGAAATTAACTATTTGGTAAAATAAGTTAAATGAGATTTTTGAATTTATTATAAACGGTTTATATATAAGATTTACAAAATTGATATTTTATAAACAAAAAGTAATGGAATTATAAACCGTGTCTTATAAATTTTAGAAATGGAATTGTAATCAAATTTATAAATGGATTTGTAATTGAAATTTAAAAATGAATTTATAATGGATTATATAAATGATAAGATTTGAAAAGAAGGAACTTGCAAATAAATGAATTACAAGTAAATTAACTTATGATCGGATTTGGCATGTAAATGAGATATAAATGGAATTGGTTGATAATGGAATTTTATAAATGGAAGTATTTATAAAATATAAATGGCATTTTTAAACATTGTTTTATAAATCCGAAATCAATTGAATTTTATAAGTTAATTATGAAAGCTTATTAAAGGAAATATATTCACTATTTTGGACAATGGATAATCCTTTAAATTAAATGCGTAGAAATAATGAATTTGGTTAAGGCATTATATTCACGATTTTGGACAGTGGATAATCCTTTATTAAATGTGTAGAAGTGATGAATATGGTTAAGGAATTATATTAACGATTTCGACCAGTGGATAATCTTTTAAATTAAATAAATGTTTTGAAAAGTGATCTTTTAAATAGAGTTAAATGGTTTGAAGATGTTTTAAAACGTGTGAGCATCGAATACATAGATTTCAACATTCATTGTTGAAATAGACGTTTTCAAGAAGTAAGGAAAGCATGGGCAATAACACTGTTGTTATTGTAAATGATTTCGAAAGGAGATGTTTTATATATAGTATATAAGATTTATATATCTGTCTAATTTTTAAATCAATATATTAATGATTTTGGGTTGTCGTAACGATGTTTTACACAACATTCGTTTTGACCCAAATAAGTATGTTTAAGAGAATGTTTTCCTTAAAGAATAAAATATATACTTAATCATGACTTAGTATATGTAATATTTTCTAAGTGTTGAAACTAAATTGATTTGTGAATTACTTATTTATAAATAAGTATATGGAAATGTTTTCCAAATAGTGAAATATTGAAACGGTTTTGAGAATATATCTTTTTAAAGATAATTTGAAGTGAATATTTCGAAAGTGATTTAAGTAATAAAAGATTAATTAAAAGGGCCTGGTGATTGCTTATGGTGCTAAATATTTGTTTGTTGCTTCGATAGTTAAATAACCGACTATCGAATTTGGCCATTTTAGTTCCTCGGCTTGATGTGGGAACTATTTAGTCGTACACTTAGTTCATAGCCATCTATGTAGGCTTGATTATCGTTTTTGTTAAGGATATTGATTCGTGCAGTGCGGAGTATTACTCCAATCTATAGAGCTTCCTTCTTGGTCGAAGAATAGCGAGTTGAAAGTTGGAGACGTGATAAGTATATGAGACTTAGTTTCTGTGTGAGGTTGAGAAACGTTTTTGCGTTGTTGGTGCGAAGAGACCGGGATCAGATTTATTTGGAAACCACTTCGGACCAGCAAATATGCGTACGATCGTGCAGGTTGTGATGACATTGATATTTAGGATTTTCATAGTGAAGGACTACTTGTTGATCGTTTGGGGTTAAAATCCGAATATACATTCAGTAGCAGTAGTCACTTCATTGTGAAATATCCATTGTAAGGGCTGTCACTACTAATCCTAGGAATTTTCTGACCGGATGTGGTAGGAAAGTACATTCGGTTTGTCCTATTCCTGGACAACTTGTATGGATGAGTGTCTGACATTGCATTTCTAAAGATTCCGTACATTGGTTTTTACAAACATACATCAGTGGTGGCGGAGAAGGCAACTTCTCTTAGCTTAACATCCTTCTTGAAGCATACAAGCTCAAGGTTTGTATTTTTATGAAAGGTAATTAGTAGTAAATGGAAATGGCAATATGGCATTCAAAGTGATGTGATATGTGATATGTGATATGTGAAAGGTAGTCGTTACCTTAGGCCTCATCAACCGAAATGATCGAAACAGGGTTAGATGCAGCAGCGCTAAGTGGGTCATTTCCAATTAGGATATGATCATCATCTTCTAGATATATATTTTCCCGCTATGATGTTCGAGATGTAAATTAATGTGGTTTGCATGCTATGAGGGCCCTCGGAAAACTTCGGTAACGACCGGGGGATGATATATTCGGTACTATCTAGTTACTGAGATAGGTCGGTCTTGTGTTGGTAAAGGATCCTTTGTGATGGTCCTCGGTACATTCTTCTATAGATATACTGCTGAAAGGTAGTCCCTTCACCTGGACATTTGTATGGAATCCAAACTCCACTACGAGCTTGCAGTTTCATTTGTATTGGCATAATAAATAGCCTAGAAATTCTATGTAGGTAACCATTTCGTCTATGATTAATATGATTTGTATACTAGACACTAGTGCAATATAATATAATTTTATACGAAAGGTTTTGGTTATCATAAGGTAAAAACATGTCTGTGTTTATGTGTAGGCGTGTCTTACGAGATACCTTTGTTTTGGAAGGAAAAGTTTTGGTAATTTAATAAATTCAGTTGAGTGTGTTTCTCACGCTGGTTCTATCAGACTGATCCAGACGTTCTTCCCTTTTAATGCTCGGGTCAGACCGAGTATATTTACAGGTTCAGATTTGATGCTTTTGGAGCTTCAGAAGGAGAGTTGGAGATCTTCATTTTCGTACACACGTATCTGTTATTATCCGCTTTGCGTATTGTTGTTTTATATTATCGGAAATTGTAAGGACAAGTTATTATAACTGTCCAGGCTGATAACCAGTGATTGATTGTTGAACTCTGATTGATGTATGTATATACAGTTTCTGTTTTGTAAAGATCACTGGCATGATATTATATCTTTTCCACTGCGATGTAAGATTCTGTATTGTTTCGTTAGTTCTCTCCTCTCTCTTTCTTATCTTCTCTTCTTCTCTCCTCTTTTCTTTCTCATGACTTTCCGTCAGTCTGAGCATTTTTGGGTCGGACATATGTGGTTTATTGTCGATTCAAAGGGTATTGATTTGCGGATCGCCACATGTGGTATCAGAGCTTAGATTTTGTATATTCCCAGCCTTTATGCGTACTCAGTATAGATAGGGACAGTAGCACCCTAGATTGAGTTTGAGTGTATTATATATATGAGCGCGTATTCGTTAGTGATATAAAATATTTTATACTGTGTTTACTTATCCGTTGAGTTGTTTGTGAATTCTGGTCAGTATGTGAGATGCCATATTATTGATTGGAATTTCTAAATACTTAAACGAGGCAAATCAATATAGTATTATTTTAAATTGGGTAATTGAAATAATTTTACCTTGATTATATTTTATATATAAAGCAACAATTTTTCAAAAATTATTATAGTGTACATAAATTGATTGTTTAGTTGTTTGAAATGTAAATATATATAAGTTAATAAAAGCTGTTTGAATAATCTAAATAAAGACAAAAATTGTAAAGAACAAATATAAGCAAATGAATTATAAAGTATGGAATTATAATTAAAATGATATACAATTGTGAAATAATCTTTTTTATAAGAAATGAAACTACATGAGTATATTTATAAATATGATTTATAAATAAAAATGAATTTAGACTAAGAATTTGAAATTTTGAATCCTGTTGATTTTGAAAGTTATTTTTCAAAAGTTAAAGAGAGTATACTGTTATAAATCTAAATAAGGTGAATGGATTTGGAATGAATCTTATATAAGTAAAGTAAAATAGTGAAATTATATAAGTAAAAGATTTATAAACATGATTTATAAATAATAAAAGGGATTTTTTAAAAGAATATAAAGCACTGAATTCACTACTGTTGCTGGAAAATAATAAGGGAGATGACAGCAGCATCATCGGTATCATTTTCGAGTTTCTATGTTATGAATTTGCTACCAACAGTAAATTGAAAATTGAAGTTTTGTTGTAATAAACAAATTTGAATTTAAGATCCAATTTGAAATTGATAAATATAAGTAAAATGAGTTTTGGACATATAATATAAGATAATAAATGTAACTTTGGTAAAGTTAAATAAATTTGGGTTAGCATAATAAAATATATGATTTGAAATTTAACTAAAGGAAAGTTAAATAAATTGAATTGGATTTGAAATGGATTAGATGAGTTATTGAAATGAAAATTAAACTTAAGTGGTAAGTGGTTATATAATATGAATTTGAATGTTTAAATAAATAAGTTGTATAACTTATAAAATGAACAAATGTAAGTAAAACCAATTGTTAAAATGGTTAAACAACTTTGTTAAGCAAAATAAAAATCTGAATTTGAATAGGGATATGAATTTGACTTAAGAAAAAGTTAAATATAATGACATTAGAAATGAAATTTAAGTTAAGTCAAATAGAATGAAATGTTGTGAAGAAATTTAACTCAAGTAAAGAAAAAGAAATGAGCTAATGAAATGAGTAAAATAAAATATAATTTGAGTTAAAATTAGGAGTGAACCTAAGTTGTATAGTGAAAGTAAATGTAAGTGAAAATGAAATGAAACATAACATAAGTGATGTCGAATGAAGTTGAATTTGATATCGAAATGAATTAATAAAGTGAATGATGAATATGAATATGAACTTGAGTTATAAAATGAAATTCAACTTGGAGTGCAAAATGAATTGAATTGAACTAATGAAATAGATTAGTGAATGAAATATGAATTGAATGTAAATCAATCGAATGTAAATGAATTGATATGGAATAGTGGATGTATGTTAATTCATAAAAAGCTAATGAAATTGAAAATTTGAATAATTGGATGAAAGTCAATTGAAAATCAAACCAATTAAAATTAAACATGTTAAACCAAATTTAATGTAAACAAAATAAATTAAATAAATTTGGTTATGTTGGATGTGCATTGGTTGTTAGATGGATGTTAGTTGATTGAATAAAGATTCATTAAATATTAATGACGTCGAATTAATCAAACTGAAAGCTAAATAATTGAAAATCAAATTGGAAGTAAGTGAATTTAAATCGAACTGAATTTGATTTAATTTGGAAGCGAACTAACTTGAATGTAAAGTAGTGAATGCAAACTAATTTAATATGAATAAATGAATATTTGTAAAATCCAATGTTAATGAATTAAATATGATTAAATTGAAAACCAATTCAATGAATACTAATGAGAAATGAATGTATATAGATTTGGTTATGGATTGATTGGATAGATATTGGATGTTAGTTGGATGATAGTTTTTGATGGATGAATTTGTTGCTTTTGATCGCATTTGCTATATTGGCATATATAGTTGTTATATTGGTATATGTTGTTGAGACTTGGTTTTGATTAATGACACAAAGCTATCACTACGACATACAGATTTGACGACTGCTACGACAAAGAGAATGTAAACTACAAGGAGACACGACTTCAAAATCAGTGCGTCAATTATATTATTTTGTTCTTGAGTCTTAGGTCAATTTTTGTTAAAATCTCTCCTCGATTAACGTATATATTATCTTAATGATTTATACATATAAGCATAGAATATATATATATATATATATATGTTATCAAAGTTTACTTTAAAAATCATATAATGTATACATATATATTAAAAACCTGTGAAAACTATGCAAATTGCACCGAAATCACCAGGTCAGTCGACTGACCTGGTAGGTTAGTCGATTGACCTGTAAATTTCTGTGCAACATGCACAGGTACACAAATAAACAAATAAAACATTTGAATATCCAGTCGACTGACCCAAAGGCTCAGTTGACTGAATTTCTACAACAACTATTTTTGTAAAGACACAACTATTTGTGAAGAGTTACGAACCTCTACGAAAAGATTTGGACGCAACACTTCAATCGAAACTCTTCATCAATGGTCGTTGCTTTTTAACCTCTATAAATATATACTCTAACTTGATTCCAAATCACCATCTTTTCTTATCTTTCTTATCTAACTCTCTGGAATCTACTTGCAACTATACTTTCAATTATTCTGCATTAAAGCAATATTATACCTTTCTATTCTTCATAAACTTCAAATATATATATTTATACTCGAGGAGAAGATTATAGGAAGGGTGTACTACAAGTGACAAATCCGTGTTACTAGAACACACAAAGTCAAACAATCTTTTGTAATTGTTAATGTCATGTTCTGCTGCTCAGGCGTGTGAATTTCTCTTCGGCTGCTAAGGCGAAATCTTGTTCTGCTGCTTAGGCCCTTGTTCGGCTGCTCAAGGGTTGTACAGACCTGTTCCTCCGGGTTAAGTGAGGGTTGTGGTTTTAGTGAAATTCCAGAAGGAGTCTAGGAATGGACGTAGGACAGAGCTCCGAACCAGTATAAAAATCTCTGGTGTCATTTTTATTATACTTCTTATATATTCCGCACTTTTTACTTTATAGCTATCATCACTACACTCTGTATTATCATATATCCATATTACATGATCCTTAGCACACTTTCATTTGGTACCGGAGCATAGTAACTTTCATTTCGTACCGGAGCATAGTGATACTTTTGAAAATTTCAAAACATTTGTTAAACGAGTTCAAAATTTAAAAGGTACTAAAATTAAAAATATTAGAAGTGATCACGGAGGTGAATTTGAAAACGAACAGTTTGATAACTATTGTGAAAAGAAAGGAAAATTTCATAACTTTTCGTTTCCTAGAACTCCACAACAAAATTGAGCTGTAGAACGAAAAAATCAAACTCTACAAGAATGTGCAAGAACCTTACTAAACAAAAAATAGATGATTTACGTCACTGTCAACAAGAATCACCGATTCTTCAACGTGAAATATATTACGAGCAAAAGATCAACTCGAGCATCTAGGAATTATCGAGCACATTACTATGAAATATTACGGGGCTTCATCGCATCCAATAGACGAACACGTTGTTTCGCCTATTCGACGACCTTTTAATTCATCCCCTCCACGACCACTGGTCTCACTAGATTCATGTGATCGAAATGAAGCATCAAATTTTCGTCACAAACAACTACAGGGCTGCAAAACTCCTAGCACTTTAAAATAAAAGTAGTTGTTATTATTTGTTATTTTTCGAATAATTTTAGTATGTACAATTTGTTTTTGGAATAATTCATTTCTTCTCCCTCGTATTATCAACACATATACTAGTTCTAATATTCAAAAATTAATTTACAACGTTCATAAGTATGAAAATATATAAAATTTACTCAACAAAAATTGATTGGGAAAATTCATCCAGCTCAGTCGACTGAACCAGGGTGCTAGTCGACTGACACCGAAGTAATTTTTTTTTAAAATGGTGGGTCAGTCGACAGTCACAGTGGCTCAGTCGACTGGACCCAGATGATGAAATATATATAACCCATATTCAGTCAACTGCAGGCATTCAGTTGGCTGGACCAGAAGTTCGAAAATTTTGAATCAGTGGTTCGTCGACTGAACCACTGATTCAGTCGACTGATTCGTGAATCTAAGCAAAATTACTACTCCTACCCACTCACTTTTCACCTTTTAACCTTCACTTTCCCCTTCACTCACCACTCTCATTTTAGATTTTCAACTTTTTCAAAACCCTAGCTCTTCACAAACCTAATTTTTTAATCTCCAAACAATCAAATTAATGGCTCCAAAGAGAAAAGGACAAGCATCTTCATTCTCTCAACCTCCTTCTAATCAGCAAATCCAACGATGGCTATTTGATGATACCACAATTAGAAGATGGAGGATAATGCTAGATTCTCGCATCTTTGAAGGTTCGTTTGTAAAGTTTGCCGATTTTTCTCCATACCATACACAAGAATTAGCTCGTAGGAGCAATTTGGAATCTTTATTCAATATTGACGAAAATAAGCATAAAATTAATCAAATTATGGTCAAACTATTGTATGCTAATCTTAACTTGGGTCACCAAAACGTTCAAAACCAAGAAGATTGTGCATGGAGTCTAGTTTGTGGAAAACCCATCTTTTTCTCCTTAGATCAAATGGCTCACATTTTAAGATCTGAAAATGATGGTATAGAATTGAGCAATGTTGATTGTGATATAGTCGTTCGATACCATATAAGTCATTTATTTTTGTAAGATGATATGCACCAACTCAAGTCCATGTCCTTAAGACTGAAAGCAAGAATTACACACCGTGCGTTAACGAAAACCGTATCTCCGCGAACCGGGAGTTATGAACTTGTTTATGAACATAACTTTAAAGCCTTGTACGCTATCTTCCGAAATATTAAAGTCAATTGGCTATGATTAATTCTTAATTATTGAGCTTCAACAATGGTCGAATGAATGTCATCTATTATGGTGAACATATTATGCGACTGCTAAAAGCATGCGAGATTTTGGAACCTAACTCACCAGTTTCTACCATCGGGCTGTTAAACTCTCGTACTTTAGCATTAATGAAGCTATCGGTTGCTCGACCTCCTCCTATCATTACTTTTGAAGAATGGACTCAACGACAATTATCTCAAGGTTAACCATAACAACAACAAGGCAAAGCATCCTGTCCAACTCGCCAAAGATCAATTAGTCATCAACAAGATGAAATTATGATTCCTAATCCATGCCTTCCTCCACATGAGTCTATTTCCATGATATGCCATAACCAACAAATTCTTCAATCCCATATCACTAATGTTGGAAAAAAGCTTGATAAGATTAAAGGATTTTTAACAAAGTTATGGCAAGCTATCTCATGTTCATCCGACACTTCCACGGCTATACTAGGTGATCCGGGTAAGCAACCCGTCTTTACTTGGTCTTCCACTTTCGATGATCAAGCAAGTAATAGCGACAATAGTGGAGATGGAGGCAATAGTGGTGGTCAAACATCGCACGGTGATAGGGGTAAGCAAAGAAATGAATAAGGTGTTATTTTTCTTATGAAAACATTAGTCTTTATTTCATAATATTTTGGCTTGTATTAAATAGCCACTCATTTCAGGTTATTTCAAGACTCTTGTTTATGGTATTTTAATGTATGAATGATCGTTTCCTTCATAATATCTATGACATTATGGCTTCATACTTTTATATTCCTTATTCCTTTTTGTCGATGACAAGGGGAAGAAATATTATTACTAACGTTAAGAATGCAGGATATAGAGTGTCAAAGATGTAGGGGGGTAAGTATTTATATTATATATACAGTCGAAATCTATATCTATTTACGGGTTATCATCAATCAAAAAGGAGAAGAATGTTGAGACGTGGTTTTGGTTCATGACACAAAGCTATCACTACGACATACAGATTTGACGACTGCTACGACAAAAAGAGAATATAAACTATAAGAAGACAAGACTTCAAAATCGGTGCATCAATTGTATTATTTTATTTTTGAGTCTTAGATCAATTTTGTTAAAATTTATCCTCGATTAATGTATATATTATCTAAATAATTTGTACATATAATCATATAATATATATATATATATATATATATATATTATCAAAGTTTTCTTTAAAAATCATATAATATGTATATATATATTAAAAACCTGTGAAAACTGTGCAAATTGCACAGAAATCGCCATGTCAGTCGACTGACCTGTAAATTTCTATACAACATGCACAGGTGCACAAACAAACAAATAAAACGCTTGAATATCCAGTTGATTGACCAAGAGGCTCGGTTGACTGAATTTCTATAACAGCAATTTTTGAAAAGACACGGCTATTTGTGAAGAGTTACGAACCTCTACGAAAAGATTTGGACGCAACACTTCAATCGAAACTCTTCATCAACAGTCGCTGCTTTTTAACCTCAATAAATACATACTCTAACTTGATTCCAAATCACCGAATTTTCTTATCTTTCTTATCTAACTCTTTGGAATCTACTTTCAACTATACTTTTAATTATTCTGCATTAAAGCAATATTATACCTTTCTATTCTTCATAAACTTCAAATATATATATATATATATATATATATATATATATATACTCGAGAAGAAGATTATAGGAAGGGTTTACTACAAGTGACAAATCTGTGTTATTAGAACACACAAAGTCAAAACAATCTTTTGTAATTGTTAAAGTCCTGTTCTGCTACTCAGGCATGTGAAGTCCTCTTCGGCTGCCGAGGCAAAATCATGTTCTACTACTCAGGTCCTTGTTAGGCTGCTCCAGGGTTGTATAGACCTGTTCCTTTGGGTTAAGTATGGGTTATTGTTTTAGTTAAATTCTAAAAGGAGTCTGGGACTGGACATAGGACTGAGCTCCGAACCAGGATAAAAATCTCTGGTGTCATTTTTATTATACTACTTTTATATTCCGCACTATTTACTGTATAGCTATCATCACTACACTCTGTATTATCATATATCCATATTACACGATCCATAGCACACTTTCATTTGGTACTGGAGCATAGTAACTTTCATATGTGTTGTATATTGATATTACTCTCATATATACACGTTTCTCATTTGTTTATGGAGTGTTTAGTAGGTGCGGATGGCATATGCTTCACATTTGAAGCTCTCTTTCGCGCTATATTAGCCGTATATGCTTGGTAATAACATATAAGGTACATATCTCAGATTGCATATCGTACTTTTACATTTCTTTCCTACGAGATGCCTCATCCTCGAAGATGTTGTTATTTTTTTCGGGATCAACCACGCAAAGGAGGCTTTGATGATTTTTTATGAAAATTCAAGGGTTAGAATTTTTTTGAGAAAATTGGAAAAAATTTATAACTAAAATTTTGATCTTGAGTTAAAGGTTAAACGATATTAATTGGTTTTGAAAAGATAACTATAAATGGATTTGAAAACTTAGAAAAGTTTTTATAAGAAGTTTAACTAATGAATTTTGGAAAAGTTAAAAAGGTTTAAATGAATTTGGTATCTAATTTGAACGATTTATTTTGAAAAGTTAATGGATTTTATAGTTTTTTTTTACTTGGTAATTTTGAGGATGAAATTCTTTTAAGTAAAGGAGAATATAACGACCCAGAATTTCATTCATTTGAAATTCGTATATTTAATTGATTTAATATTCACAAGTAAATATTATAGTTTAATAACTTATATTTCAAATATCTTGGTTTAACTAGATAACTAAATTATTAATTTAATATTTGAAATAGCAGAATTAATTGAATTTGAATTTAATGTGAACGAAAATCATTTATAAAGTCGAATTAAATTCTATCTGAATTAGAATGATGTTAATAGACTTTTGAAATTGAACTAAAAGTTAATTTATAGAAATTGAATATTATAATACTTAATTAACGTGTAAAAATAGTCATTTTTGATACAATCTCGGATTTCAACGAAACTACTTTCATTAGATCTGTAATGTAATATTATTATAGGATTTCAAATTTCGTATCAATCAGATATACGGTTTAGTCGTCCGAAGCTAAAACGCGTAGAAATTTATTTAAGTAAATTTTAATTTAAATAAGTCGATTCGAAAACCTATCTTCCAAATACGATCAAATTGGCTTTCGATATATATTCCGTTGTATTCGAAATAGGGATAAAACATTATAAACTCTAGGTGGCATGCTTCATTTGGAGTTCGAAAAGTTTTCGGATGAATAGTGCGCGAATATTTTCTATAAAAGCACCTCATTTTTTTCCTTTTTCACAAACCCTAGCCCATGAAACCCTAGCCACCGCCCATGTTTCTATGGCCAGAAAATCATCATCTTTCTCCCTTGATTACTCAAAATCTAACAACTTTCACATCTCGCCTTCAACTAGAACATTGTAGAGCATGTCGAGAGATTTCAATCCAACGATGGTGATCATTTAATTCATTGTGTAGAGGCCAAATTTTGGCAGCGTATACCCGACGTTCATGCACAATTTTCAAGGCGATGGGGGGGCCGAGTTCGACGTTGTTCAAGGTGAAAGTGGAGTCGGCGATGGGCTACAATGCGGTGGTCTCCGATCATCATCAAGCATCATGTCGAAGGCACGGTGAACTCGAGAAGGTGGCGGCCGATGGGTTATTCACGTACGTAGAAGAAGGAAGAAGAAAACAACGGCGGACCAGATCTCTTCAAAGGAAATAGACGGCCGAGACTAAAAGTAGGTTTAAAATAATAAGAAATTGTAAATTATATTATTTAAATTCATGTAAACTTTAAAATATCAAAACTTCTTCATACGAGGTCGGAATTTGACGAAACAAGTTGCATTGGGTTCGTATTCCCGAACACTACGGGATTGAGCTGGATTGGAGTTGATTGGAGCTAGTGAAAATTTTGGATACAATTCAACGCTTGTTTAATTTTATTTGGAATAAAATGCTGCAACGAATGTTGGAATCAAAGTGAGTACAACTCACTATTTCTGACTCGCTTATATATATTGATTGGTATTTGGATATATTCCTGCCTATTGGAGCAGACGAGACCCTATACGTTCCCGTGTATGAGTGGATGACCTGTTGTACGTGCGTCTACCTTGAAGCAGACACTGTACATATTTTCTCATATGTATATTTGTTGCAGGTGACATGTTGGAGGGATCCAACTGGATTCCACACCAGTGTCGATTCTTATTTACAGATATTATGGTATATGTTGTTATCATATGGTATATGATGTTTTGGATGCCAGGATTGATATGATTGACGTGAACTCCCTTGTTTAGCATTTGTGCAGCATTGGGCCCTATTATGGAGTTTTAAAAATATTAAAGGGATGATTTCAATTTAAAAGGATTTCAAAGTGATTTTGAAAATATATATTTACTAATTTTTAAATTGTTAAAGGAATGAATCTATTTTAAATAAATAAAAATTTATAATTTTTATGTTATAAAAATTATGATTTTGTGAAATATACTTAAGTATGATTTTTGAGGTTATATAAGTTTTAATAATGATTTGTAAATTATTAAAAGAAGAAGTTTATTTAAATAAAATAAAAATATGGTTTTTGAAATATGGAATTAACTATTTGGTAAAATAAGTTAAATGAGATTTTTGAATTTATTATAAATGGTTTATATATAAGATTTACAAAATTGATATTTTATAAATAAAAAGTAATGGAATTATAAACCGTGTCTTATAAATTTTAGAAATGGAATTGTAATCAAATCTTTATATGGATTTGCAATTGAAATTTAGAAATGAATTTATAATGGATTTTATAAATGATAAGATTTGAAAAGAAGGAACTTGCAAATAAGTGAATTATAAGTAAATTAACTTATGATCGGATTTGGCATGTAAATGAGATATAAATGGAATTGGTTGATAATGGAATTTTATAAATGGAAGTTTTTATAAAATATAAATGGGATTTATAAACATTGTTTTATAAATTCGAAATTAATTGAATTTGATAAGTTAATTATGAAAGCTTATTAAAGGAAATATATTCACGATATTGGAAAGTAGGTAATCCTTTAAATTAAATGTGTACAAATAATGAATTTGGTTAAGGAATTATATTCACGATTCTAGACAGTGGATAATTCTTTATTAAATGAGTAGAAGCAATGAATTTGGTTAAGGAATTATATTCATGATTTCGAACAGTGAATAATCTTTGAAATTAAATAAATGTTTTGAAAAGTGATTTTTATATAGAGTTGAATGGTTTGAAGATGTTTTAAAACGTGTGAGTACCGAATACATAGATTTCAACATTCATTGTTGAAATAGACGTTTTCGAGAAGTAAGGAAAGCAGGGACTATAACACTGTTGTTATAGTAAATGATTTCAAAAGGAGATGTTTTGTATACTATATGGGATTTATATATCTATCTAATTTTTGAATCCCTATACTAATGATTTTGAATTGTCGAAATGATGTTTTACGCAACATTCGTTTTGACCCAAATAAGTATGCTTAAGAGAATGTTTTCCTTAAAGAATAAAATATATACTTAATCATGGTTTAAGTATATGTAATATTTTCAAAGTGTTTAAAATAAATTGATTTGTGAATTACTTATTATTAAATAAGTATATGGAAATGTTTTCCAAGTAGAGAAACGTTGAAATGGTTTTAAGAATATATCTTTTTAAAGATAATTTCAAGTGAATATTTGGAAAGTGATTTAAGTAATAAAAGATTAATTAAAAGGGCCCAGTGATTGCTTATGGTGCTAAATATTTTTTTTGCTTTGATAGTTAAATAACCGACTATCAAATTTGGCCATTTTAGTTCCTCGACTTGATGTGGGAACTATTTAGTCGTACACTTAGTACGTAGCCATCTGTGTAGGCTTGATTATCGTTTGTGTTGAGGATGTTGATTCATGTAGTGTGGAGTATTACTCCAATCTATCAAGCTTCCTTCTTCGTCGAAGGATAGCAAGTTGAAAGTTGGAGACGTAATAAGTCTATGAGACTTAGTTTTTGTGTGAGGTTGAGAAACGCTTTTGCGTTGTTGGTGCGAAGAGACCGGGATCAAATTTATCTGAAAACCACTTTGGACCAATATATATGTATTCGATTGTGTAGGTTGTGATGATATTGACATTTAGGATTTTCATTGTGAAGGACTGCTTGTTGATCGTTTGGGGTTAAAATCCTAATATACATCCAGTAGCAGTAGCCTCTTCGTTATGAAATATCCATTGCAAGGGCTGTCGCTACTAATCCTTTGGATTTCCCTATAGGATGTGGTAGGAAAGTACCTTCGGTTTGTCCTGTTCCTGGACAACTTGTATGGATGATTGTCTGACATTGCATTTCTAAAGATTACGTTCATTGGTTTTTACAAACGTACATCAATGGTTGCGGAGAAGGCAACTTCTCTTAGCTTAACACCCTTTTGAGACGTACGAGCTCAAGGGTTGTATTTTTGTGGAATGCAATTAGTAGTCAATGGAAATGGCAATGTTTCATTCAAAGTGATATGATATGTGATATTTGAAAGGTAATCATTACCTCGGGCCTCATCAACCGGAAATGACCGGAACAGGGTTAGATGCAGCAGGGCTAAGTGGTTTCTTCCCAATTTGGATATGATCATCCTCTTTTAGATATATTTCTTCCCGCTATGACGTTTGTGATGTAAATTAATTTGGTTTGTATGCTATAAGGGCCCTCGGAAGAGGTCTGTAATGACCGGAAGATGATATATTCAATACTATCTAGTTACAGAGGTAGGTCGGTCTTGTGTTGGTAGAGGATCCTTTGTGATGGTTCTCGGTACATTCCTCTAGAGATGTACTGTCGAAAGGTAGTCCCTTCAACTATCATTTGTGTGGAAATCCAAATTCCACTATAAGCTTGCGGTTTTATTTGTATTGGCTAATGAATAGCCCCGAAATGCTATATGGGTAACCATTTCGGCTATGGTTAATATTATTTGTATACTAAACACTAATATAATATAATATGATTTGATATGAAAGGTTTTGTTTATCATAAGGTAAAAACATGTCCGTGTTTATGTGTGGGCATGTCTTACGAGATACCTTTGTTTTGGAAGGAAATTTTTTGGTTATTTAATAAATTTAGTTTCGTGCGTTTCTCACGCTGGTTTACCAAACTGATCCAGGCGTTCTTCCTGTTCAATGCTCGGGTCAGACCGCGTATATTTATAGGTTCGGTTTGGTGCTTTTGGAGCTTCAGTAGGAGAGCTGGAGATCTTCATTCTCGTATACATGTATCTGTTATTATCAGCTTTGCGCATTGTTGTTTTATATTAACGGCAATTGTATGGGCAGGTTATTGTAAGTCCAGCTGATAACTAGTGATTGATTGTTGAACTTCGATTCATGTATGTATATACAGTTTCTATTTTGTAAAGATCATTGATATGATATTATATGTTTTTTGCTGCGATGTGAGATTCTATATTGTTTCGTTAGTTCTCTCTTCTCTCTTTCTTCTCTTCTCTTCTTCTCTCCTCTTTTATTTCTTATGACTTTCCATCAGTTTGTGCATTTTTGTGTCGGACATATGTGGTTTATTGTCGATTCAAAGGGTACGGATTTTTAGGTTGTCACATTAGGTTCATAAAACTTCCCTTTACACAAGTTAAAGTTAAGGGATATCAAAGTGTACTTATAGCGACTATTCTCAGTTTAAACTTTTTTCAAATATATTTCAATTCAACAAACAATACAAACAACCATTTAAACATCAAGTCGAGGCCATGTCTCATGTTTAAGAGGGTAATATAAGTGATCTTATATAGTGTAAAGCTGTCATTTTCTTTAAAAAGAAGGAGGGGTCTAAAGTTATAACTTTACTTAGTTAATGTTCACTTTAACTTTATATTTCAAGCATACAACATATATTCAAAATATATACAAACAAGATAGTGATATAACTCACTTATATCCAAGCCAAACAAATGCTCAAGCACAACCAAACAAGTCCAGGCTAACCAAGTCCAACCTCAATCTTGCAACCACCTTCTTCCTTCTCATCTTTCACTTTTCAATTGTTTTTCTAAGGCAAAACTGCCTTAATTGCTCTCGGCTATTGGATAGGGGCGAGGTTGGCTTCAATTCTTCAAAATATACCTTGCTAGAAGGTGTTGTAATGATGTCCCAAGGCTTATAGCAAAGATTGAGTTGATTTGGAGTTGTTTTGCAATTATTAGTTTAAGAACTTTTGAGAAGGAGAAGACATGAAAGGAGCTTGCTTTTTTACTTTGTAAATTTGTAATTATAAACCAAGGGTATGCCTCTCCTTATATAGGCTCAAGATGGTGTTTCCTAAGCTTGTTCTCACCCCCTTTCATGTCATGGTAGCCTCACCTCCCCATATGCCCATCACTTCTCCTTTACACCTCTTTCTTTTAACTAGTTCCGTCAATACTCTTAACATGTTAATATCTCTTATCCATTAGAAATTTGTAGATCCTTCCATTTTCTTTGTGATTCAAAGTGTGTTAACTAGTTATTCATTCATTTGATCATTAGACAGTGCATAAGAGTTTGAACAACTTATATTAAATAAAAAGCAGTTTATCGGTAAATCAATTTTCGGTCACATAATCAATTTATTCTTGTAAAATATTTGAAAAACAAGCTTACCATCATTACCTTTTATTTAAAAGGGGGTTAAGGAGGTTATTGAATAATTTTAATAACATTTAATCCTAGATTCGAATATTTAAATAATTACGGTATTTAAATATGAAGTGTCCGAAATTCCAAGTCGTTACGTATTTTCTTAATTTATTAATATTTCTTCTTCAAACCAATAATATTTATACAAAAATTTTATAACTAAAACAATGCTGGTAGAATAATTTTTTATTCATGAGTATAATCGTGTTTATACTATTACTCATGAGAATAAAGAAACAATTAGCGCAGACTTAACTCGCCCCTTATCTCATAATATAGAAATAATATATGGAATCAGAATATTGCGAGCTTCCTCTTAAGATTTAAATTAGTTATTTTTCATGTTATATTTTCTATATTTTAAAAGCGTATAATTGAGTTTACATGCTAATATTTCCAAAGAATTAGCTCAACAAGTTACTACTCATGATAAAGGGATACCAGAATTGAGATTACAAGCATATGTATGTATTATGGAATTCAAAAAAGGGGCAGCGTTTGAGGTTGAGAAGGTGTAATGCTAGATATGGTTTCTTCGGTGTAGCGGTTGGCTTTTTCGACCCTCAAAAGTTGACGCTAATACATCTACGGTATTCACATGCCGAGTACCCGAGTGTTGGAAAGATACGTTGTTGGGGTAAAAGAAAATAAAAGACAAAACAGAATCTCACAACACGACGGGTAATATATAATATACTAATGATCTTTACAAAAGAAAACTGTAGTATATACAACAATCAAAGTAACCAACCTATCATCATCTTGGCAGTTATAACAACATGCCCTCACAAATGCTGATAAATACAAAACAAGAAATGCAACGGAAATAAAGATACATGAATACATCTTGGAGGCATTCAGCTCGTCTAAATCTAGAAATATGCTCAGGCTGACTCGAGCATTATAAGAAAATAATGCCTGGATCAGTTTGGTAAACCAACATGATAAACACAAATCAAATGGATTGATAATACCATAAAAACATTTAAGAAAATAAAGGTATATTGTAAGACCATGTCGCACATAAAAATGGATGAGTTTTTGACTTACGATAACCAAACCTATTTATTAGAAAATCCAATGATATTATAATAATGTCTAAGGTTTAAAATAAATATATAACATAGCTGAAATGCTTCCTCTCATGTTCCAGCATATTTGGGCACAACTTAGTCGTAAAGGCGTGTATTGAAAATTGGATTCCATTAATGACAGGGCTACTAGGGTACTTCCTACCACAGTACACTTCTAGAAAAATGTATCAAGGTTGAATCTATTGACCCTACAAATTAGAGCTAATCTACCCCTCTAACATGACAAGCCGAATCACATCATCCCCGAGCACCAAGGCTGCGAATAGATGCACCAAACCATGGCCCCACTCTTTTCCATGGGCACGCATACCAAAATCCATAAATATCAATCAAGATCGAGGAATGATGCTCCTAATGGTAGAGAGCCACGTAGCTTTGAAGCATATACCATATTTTAGTCATTACCATGTTGTTAGGCTTGTTAGGTCACGATTGCCTTTTTTTGCTCTTTGCAAATCCTACTTGGAGTGCTAACATTGCCCTCAAGAAAAGAAGCAATGCCTGCATTCATCCATACAAGCTATCCAAAATATGACCAAACAGAAGGTGCTACTTCTAATACATCCTCGGGATTAGTAGCAAGCAGCCCTTGCACTTCAAATAACTCTATCTTCAGTTATTTTCAAGATGTTTTCAATCTAACCGCTTATGTCGGTCTAAAGTGGTTTTCAGATAACTCATGCTTATTCGGTCTCAGACTCTCTGAACCAACAATCGATAGTTATCAGTAAACTCAATTTTGATTTTTTTAGAAATGAACAGATAATGCATAAGAGCGGAGATCATCTTTTAATCATTTAAGCAAACGCATTTCCTTCTCAATTGTCCTAGAAGAACACGATGAATTTATACTTACAGTAAAGCATCACTAAAGATAACCTTACCAAATAATTTCCATATTTCTTCTAGATATTCCAAAGTTATATTCGGTAAATATTTAATAGTTGGTTATTTAACAATTAAATAAACAAACCAAACAAAGATTTAATTTCTAGAAAACAAAGCATGATTAAGAATACAAGTACCACTATGCCTCTTTGGTTAATTATTCATTAATTGAAACCACTTTGTAAATACTTATATCAAAATAATTTTACAAAAATATACATATGTATACTACTGAATCACTATTCAATTATACTCTTTCAATGCTTGAAACAAATATCCATATGCTTATCTTAACGGTATAAGTATATTCACAAAACAGTACACTTTAAAACCATACTTATTTGGGTTACACAAATGTCATTTGAAAATTTTGTTAACTATAAACCCAAACCACTTTTCCCTTTTTGGTGTTTAGTATGGAAAGAATACTTTCTATACCACCATAATATAAGATAATCATTTATGGTAATCAGGTCTCATTCTTTTTATAAATCATATTTTTAGAAATCTCTCTTATATTTATAAACTCCTTTCATAAATCTCCTTTCTATTTATAGTTTTTTTATATTTCTCTTTTTTAAAATTCCGAATCTATTTATAAAAACTCCTTTTAAAAATCTTGAAATTTATTTATAAAACTCCTTTATAAATCTCCAAATCTATTTATAAAATTTCTTTTATAAAATATTGTTTACAAGTCTATTCTTTTATTTATACAATAACATTTATAAATATCTCTTATATTTATCAAAAATACCATTTATAGATCTATCTTATATTCAACATTTTATGTAAAACCTTTCACCAATATTATCCCAAAATATTGCCACCTACTTTTAAAACAGAATTACTTTATTACAAAGTTGAATTGCATTTTATTTTGCTTCAAAATAAACATTCATTATTATATCAACTTTTTATAAAATAAATACTTCCAAAATACTTTTAAAACATTTCCAAAAAGGTTGGAGTACAATAGTCAAGTTAAAAACCACTTCTAAATTAATGCCATAGAAAATTCGAAAATCATATCTAAAATTATTCTTCAAATCAAAACCATTTTTAAATCAAAACAACAAATAACATGATTTCAAAATACTGCAATGTGGCCCAGGGCTAACATAAACTTAATTAATGCTATCAATGTTTTCATTGCATAAAGAATTCAACTTTTGTGACAAACCAAAGTCACAACCAATATGGCCAGGCTCCAAGCTTTTGGCACTCTATAATTAATAATCAATAGCCATCTCATCATTAATCCAATATAAATTAATTGGCATATTTAATTTCGAAAATCATCGCATTACTCGGAAAGCAAAGATCGAGGACTTATTCTGGTTAATAGATGTCCAAAACAATGTATTCAATCCAATTATAGCAAAACAATGTTTTATTCTGCTAAATAGATATAAAAAATAAAGTATAACTAATTTAACCACGTAATTATTTAATACAACATAATTTATTCAATCAATATTATTAATTTATACTTCATCAAAACTATCAACTGTTTATATATAGTGTTGTACTCAACAATGCGAGTCTAATGCAAAAATGCACGGGTTAATCGGATTTAAAATTAACAAGTTAGGGCTTTTTAAAGTTCGCACTTGGTTTATATAAATTAAAAAAAAATTATTCTCACCCATACTCACATGGGTGAAGCCCAATAGCATCCAAACCCGACCGTTATAAGAACCTTCCCACCCAAATCAAAAATCGCATGCAGGAACTCAAAAAGACACAAGACCTCCTTAATCAATTCTCCTTCACCATCGCCTCGTCCACCCATTACCACCGTCGTCCACTCCACCGTGACCACGGCACAACGTCTCACCTCCGAGCCACACACCGATGAACTCGATGCCTTCCATTGTCGCCTCCAACACCAAAAGTTAAACCCAGGAAAAAGATAGCCAAAACCATTTATGGGCTCGCCACCGCCACCATAGTGCATCGAACCGCCCTACCTCTGCCCACGGCCTTCTCTCGACCTAAGCTTTTCTTTGGCACCTCCGCTCCTTCTCTCGACTAACTGTAACGACCCACCTTTATGACCCATAAGAACAACACTTAATCCATCTTTGGTTTTCATGTGTCATTCCCTAAGCATCAGAAAGATGAATCGCCGTGGGGTTAAAATAAAGAACATAACAGAAAACTTCACAACGAAATAATGAAATATATCATAATAGTGATATAGTACATCAGGTTACTCCTTATCATGGAGTTATCAGAGTTATACAAAAGCAATACAAGTTATTTTAGGAAGTAACAACAGTCTGCCATTTACATATGTTGAAAAAAATACATACACAAACTAGATAAACAACAGAATAGATAGCTAAGCGGACCAAAGCCTCCTGCTCGGAAGTCATCTTCAAAAAGCCCACATAGACCAAATACTCTCGGACTACTCAAATAAAATTGGATACCCAAGGGTTTAGGGAAAACAAACAACTCGAGTCAGATGATATGTCTAGTATGAGTAAAAAAATTAAATCAATAGGCATGACTGTGAGACCACGCTGTTGAAACAGAATGAGTTTACTCTCACATGAATCAACATCCAAACATGAGGAATGGATAAATAATTATACATCGTTGAAGAGTGGTTGACTCTTCTCGATTAAATTAATGAAGCAAATTTAAAGGTTTGAATCAAATAAGAAAAGGAAAATTTTCCACAATGACTACGAGGGTGTACCCCACTTTGAAGTATCCCTCTAGTAGTATACTTTTAAGAAACTCATTTACTTTGTGACACTTCTCGGAACCCTCCAAGCCAGACCTCGCTAAACCTTAGCGAGTATCTTAATACTTCACATCTAAAAGCGATACAGAATCCAATCTAGATGGGATGTGAAGGTATCCTAATAGGAGCAACCCCACATAGCTTGGCCTCCTCACGTGCTTTGGTTTTAGTAATTCCCAATAAAGGATAACAAAGTTCAACAGAGCAACATGTCATCTTAGAATGAAAAAAAATAAAGCTGAAGTAAACGATAGCGGGTAGCCAACTATCGAGGATATAAAACGATCGTATATGGAAATTAAATCTTGTATACCCATCACCACTCGTCGAATTCAAACTTGTACTTTTCCTTGGTTAATAATAATATTGGACAAGTCAAGGTAGTGTTACCTCAAAGTCATGTCTAACAACCATTTTTAACTTTTGGAATAGAGACAAATCTACATCTTCGATGTATAGTGTTAAACATACAATTAAACTGTTCCCATATTAGTGATTTCGCTTTACGAAAATTTATTCATTTTCATAAACGAATCAAACTTTTACTTTTAAAACTGAATTCGTGCTTAGGCATCACATTACAAGTTTAGTATTTAAAATGTTCTTTTGAAGTAAAAGGATATTAAAATGGTGTATATTAATATATATCTTAAGATATATGTATAGGAATATGCATGTAAAGTAGGTTAAAAGGGAAGTATTAAAGTTTGTAAATAATTTACAAAAGTTTGGAACTAAATTAATGAATAGAAGGATTAACAATAAAAATAAGAAAAAGAAAGGTAAAAAATACACAATGCGGCCTACAGGTTACCACCGGTCGACTGGTTGGTACTTTAAACATCCCTTATTTTGAGGCGCAAAACTAAATGCTACAGATGCTACAGTCATCCATAGTTATTTCTTTTCGATGACCAAATGCAGTAATGTCAGATACATTGATATACTAGAAACACATGAGTATGAAAAATTTTAAACTCAGTTCAAAATAAATTTCTCATTTCATTACAAATAGCATTTTAGATTCATTACATAATCTCATACGTAAGCCAGGTTCAGAGAAATTACAAGTGATTAAAAATAAGCCAAGAGCGGCATATAAAGATGCCCATTTGGTTGATCAGGGTCTAAATATAGGCAATTAAACAAATTTTCCCTTACATCCAAATAACACAGCGGATAATAGATAAAATTTCGTAAATAGCTAGCTTGCCTTCTGCACGTCTCCGGAAGCTTATCCGCTAACTAATAACCTGAAAACCCTTACCCTCGGCCTATTCAAATTAATGTTGAGCACTCGAGAGTTTAAGGAGAAAAATATAAACTTCAAGTTAGACAAAAAGTATGGTGTGAATAATAATATATCATCTCGTACCAAAAAGGTATCTAGCGAGACCACGCCGATGAGAAAAACGGGTTTTCCCCTCACTAGTACCTTAACCAAAAACTAATTAACCATATACGATGCACCTGCATCCACAATGGTTAAAACATAAAATAATACGATGATATGCGAATATACAATATATCCTGGTGTAACACCCCGCCTTTTCACATGCTTTAAATCGACACACGTGCCAATTCAAACCATACGGAAGAGCGGATTGTTATGGGGTAAATAAGAAAAAGCAGGGAAAGAAAAACACAAAATAGAATCTCGCAGCGGAAGGATAAAATATAATAATCAAATATACAGTTCATGAAGCTGTTTTTCAAAAATATTTAATTATACTTACAATATATATCAGAGTTATGCATACCATAAAATATCAATAATGCAGCGGAATACAATAGTGTAGTGGAATAATATAATAGGTAATAGAAATAAACTCTTCGTCTTCGTCCTCCAGAGCTAGAGTCTTCGAATCCTGAAATACCCAGGCTGACCCGAGCGAATTGAAAAGACAAAACACTCGAGTCAGAACTAAAAGATCTTATGTAATTTAAATCAACAATAAATATGAGTGCAGTAACTTAAGAGATGCTCGGAATTCACATCTCCTAAGGATCCGTTAAACTATTTACTATGTAGTAATATTTCGCTATTATAATAGTGTCTATTAGTAAAATGAACTTACTTTAAAATAGCGTTAAGGAGTGACCCAATATTCCCCTTAACACATAATATATTCCCATGGTCTATACAGTACCGTAATCTCCCCCGTACTAGACGTCGTCAGAGGGCACTCCATAGGTATGGTACAAAACAAAATCGTTAGGGTAGGTGACACGGCACAACTAGGCGATGCTAGGGTAGATATACCAATTACGCTTCCGGGTCGGTGGTAACGCATAGCCGCAGCTACCGCCCACCTCGAGCCACACCCCCAAATCAAAGAAAGCAAAAGTGGCCACCGAATAAAACCAAAGTCGTAGTAGAATATCGAAGGGATGTGTCCGATCAAAGGTGCTACCTCATTAACCCAACGATCGCTCCTGTTTTAGCCACCTTATGCCAACTCACGGGAGTTGGGTCCACGTATTTACCTCAAAGGAAACGCCGTCACCATCCTACTTCATTCTGGAATCTCCACCGCGTACACAGTTGTTAAAGTGGTTTTCGAAGTTGGCAGAGAGTATGACAACTTTCGATCCCAGTCTCTTCAACAACCAATCGTTATTATAACACCGCAGTCTCTTCAAAATAGTTTATACTTTAAAACCAGAATATATTTTCCATTTCAAAACCATATAAATACGATATCATTTTTATTTTAAGACCCAAATCAATATGATATCATTTTATTTCAAATATATCCTTTTTCAAGAAATCATAGCACTTTCAAATCTATATACCTTGAAATCTATAGCTTTGAAACATAACTTAATTTACTTCAATGGTTTACATATTAAATTACTTTATATAATGAAATAGCTTCTTTAATTTTTCAAATAAATCCCAAATACCGATTTGAACCACTCAATAAACCATTTCAATTCAAAGCTTTAAATATTCCACCATTTCAAAAAACTTCTTTGATAATTCCATATATATAAATTTCAATTACTATTATTTAGATTTGAAATGTTTACTTAATAAATCAAATATCATTTAAGCAAAGCCTTTAAACTTCAAATAACAGGATATACTTTCTATTTAAATTAACTTGATAATATTCATTTAAAGTGATTGATATTCATTTAAATCCTCTAAACCAAAATCAAATTATACAAATCATACCTTTTAAAATCTCAGATTTATTTAAATTTGAAATCAATTTTTATTCGAGGATAATTCTTAAAACACTCTAATTCAAATCAATTCATATTTCTCTTCCATCCTTCATTATTTAACTCATTATACTCTACAAATATAATATAATAAATACTTCACTGTATCATATCGTAATAAAATCAACTTTTATTATTAAACTTATTTTATACTTTAAACTAATTTTATACATAGCTTAAAACCAAGAAATTAATTATATATACAAATATAACATTTATAAATATCCGAATCAATATCTCATAAACCATATTTTTCTTTACAAAACCATAGAAATCCTTTCAAAATATTTTTATATATAGACCGTGGTGCCTGTATATAATTCTCTATCCTATGTTCAAGTTATACAGATATTTATCATTTTAATCCGTAATTCAAAATAAAAATTACGATTATATATCATTTCAAACCGCAATCCCGAATGAAATGAAAATGCATAATAACTTGCAGTTTATAACAATATAAAATACAACATCCATTCATCCAATATCAACCATCAACCATTTATCACAATCATCATCCAATTCATACGATAGCATCAATATAGAACGGATAATAAACAACAGGTATTAACTAGCAATTTATATTCAATGATAAATTAAATAACTGTTTAAGTGGCATTTTATATGCAATAATAAATTAATATAATTTAACTGGCAGTTTATATGCAATGAATAATTAAATAACAATTTAATTAAATAAATGCAATTTAACTGAGAGGATGATTAAAATACGCCAAACAATCATAGATAAATTTTTAAATCACATCAAAAATTAATTTAACAAACATAAGAAATCTTAGAAGTTGTGAGTGGGTTAAAACACCCACCTTTGGATTTAAATCGAATTTAAATTCAAATTTGAACCCAAAAATTGGACAGTCTCAGAATCCGTCCAAACCAGCACCAAAATCTCCAAAATTTAGATACGATCCTAACAAAAGAAACCGTGTGTAAAACGGATATCGTATGAGGAAGTTATATTGATTTGAACATTTGAATTTCAAAATAAAAAATAAAATAAATAAATAACGAAACACTCACTTTTGGATTCCACGTCATCAACTCCTAACGCAAGCTACAGCTAAAACAAACGCATGCTATAGGAACACATCGCACGCAAATTGGAACGCCTCCCCAGCCTCGTGTTCGCCGTCGGTCGACTCGACACCGCCACCTAGGCTCGCGCGCCTCGGCCTTCCCCCCGCGACCCCGACCTCCACACGGCACCAACTAGCCGTCGAAAGCACTCAAATCAAGACCGACCGCCAAAATCTTGTAACCCTAATCGAATTTCCGGGGCAAATCTAGCCGTTGATTCTCGAAACAACCTATATAGATGAACTCCTCTGGTCAATCTCCACCAAACCCAAAAACAGCTTGTCGATCGGACAAGTTTGATTTCGATGTGATGAACGGCCAAAAATTCTTCGATTTTTACTGATTAGACGACGAACCAAGATGAAAAACGAATCATGGATCTGAGTTACGCTCATTGAGAGCTTCAACATATATTTTTTCTGAATTTTTCTGAGGAGTTTGAATTTTCATCTGATTTTTGAATTTGCAATTGGATCTAGGGTTTGCAGCCATTGAGGAAGAGGAGCACAGAAGTTTCTGTATGTATAGAAATGAGGAATAGAGGCTGCTAGGGTTTATAACAGCGTATTTATAGAGAAAGTTGAAAAAAGAATGATCATATCTATTAGATATACGCGCTAACGACAAAGTGACCAAAAAATCTCGTTTCGACTCCGGAATGAAATTGGGTCAACCCATATATCAAAATAGGTGTTTTAAAATATTTTAAACATGATGGAACAAGTTTGAAGTCCAAATTCTATCGTATGAAGAAGTTATGCTAAAAACAATATTTTTCAAATTGATTTCAATTTCATTTATTTCAAGGCATTTCGAGTCCGTACGATCAAACGACAAGCCCGATCGCTATGAAACTTGAAATCCTACAATAATTCGCCGTTACGGATCCGATGAAACTAGATTTGTCAAAATCCGAGTCAGTGGCCAAAATGGCTATTTTTATATTAATTAAATAAATTAAAAATTAATTAATTAAATCAAATTCCCAATTAAAATTTTAAAATTGACAATTCTTCTCATTTTTATATTTCCAAATCATTCATATTAATTTAACAAATTTTTGATGTCAATTTAAAGTTAATTAACTTATCAATTTCAATGTTAAATTTTCAATTTCATTATTCACGAATTATAATTCTTATCATCAAAATATCCATTTAATTACATAAATCAAAGATTATTCCATTCATATTTGTCAAATATATGGATTTCTCATTGGATTCAAAACTATTTCATTAATATTTTCTTACTCCATTTTCATTTCAAATAACGAAAATTTAATGTTTAATCCTACCTATTTGCAATAGATTCAATTGCATAACGTTTAATTTCAATTGCCCCAATAATTACACTTAGTATAAATTGGATTTTCAATGGATTGATTTGTTTCAAATCAAATCTTTTTCTTAAATTCATTACCACTCTATAAACTTAGTTGCCCTGTTTTCCCCATTCACTACCTTAATATACCCAATTTAACACTCCTAAACATTGTGTTACATTTCATATTAATGTAACGTTTATTTACATTTATTACAAACCTATTTCCTATCCCAATTAAAGTTAAATCAGTTTCCCAATTATAGTATTAAATCCCAATATATTGAAGTTGTCAAATATATACATTTATTATAATTAGAACTTCCACAAATTCATTCAAATAGGTTTCGTTTCTTTACATCATCTTATGAATAGAATATGTATTCCTGTTGCTTTATTACATTTACCCATTACAATTACTTACCCACATAAATGAAACTTTTATTTTCACTTAAATGTAATTGATTTACATCCTCTTATCTAACCAATTCTTTAATTAATTGGAATTTCACTAATTAAGTCAATTACTACAATTGCTTTCAAATTAAAATCTATGAACAAAACAAATAGGAAATTTGTAACGATTGTAACTATTTAAATTCAATTCCCTTTAAGTTTATTTCCTTCAATAAATATTATAATTACTTATAGAACATTGATTTTTTTCAATGACCATTTACTATAATTTAAAATTCATTAATCAAATTCAATGCTTACATTTTGTTTTCTTATATTCAATTTATTTCCAAATATTCCTATTTACAATCAGTTATAACCTAAACAGTCGTTTCAATCAATTTGAATTGCATTAAATTGATTATTCATCAACTGCCGTTAACATTAATACCTTAATTTACATACAGTTACTATTAATCAACGTATTATTCCATCGGTAAATTAATTGCCTGTTTTATATACTTATATTTTAATTTTATACCCAAATGCAAAAAAATTACACTTTCCATTATTATATAAATTTGAATTCCCTTCTAATTGATATTTTTATGGGTAAATCACTAATTCAACATTCCCATTTGTCTCTTATATTAAACTTAAAACCAAATATGCCAATTTACACTATTTCAATTAATTGCAATATAAATTTTAAATTGTTAATTTTAATTACAATTGATACATCTAATTTCTACATTCACTCCCATATAAATTAATAAGATTTTTTTATTTCTTTCTAAATTAAAATTAAAATCTTATTAATTTAATTCATTTTAAACATCGAATTTTTACGGGTCGTTACACTCTACCCTACTCAAATCTTTTCGTCCCCGAAAAGGAAAAAGAAGGGAAAAGAAAGTATTGAGTAAACAATACATCTTATTCAAAAATATTACCTTTGTAAACAAATAAATTTACAAAATAAATTAATATAAATAAATATACTAATTTATAACCATTATATCTTTTTATACTCAAAATAATAAAGTTGGGAAATCATTGTCAAAATAATTTTCTAAGTCCAAAATTTATGAAACATTTCGGCAGAGCCTCCTTTGTACGGAGAGGCTCGGGAGAAAATATAATATCAAATATAATAATATACAACATATATTTACCAAAATAATATATATCCCAACCCGGGAGAACAATATAATAACACTATAAACCGTAATCCGTAAACGTACCTATTAGTCGGGCAATTAACGCTTATTTTATGGAACCAAAGTAGTAGCAATTGCTTCCATAACCTGCATTTCACTTATATAATCCAAAAAGGTTAAAAATTATATAAAGTGAAATGTTATTTTTGTTTCATCCACTAACAAACAAAGCAATGTCAAACACAACAATCACTAGCAATCACAACATACAACCATCATACAGGATCAACATAATCAATCATTCATTCATATCTAACAAAACAAATAGTTGTTCGGGTTCAACTTTAAATTGCACGGAATGGAAAATAAACCACTTAGTGCATCATTTACTCAATAGTCTTAGATGGAACTAAATAAATTATTTATTCATCCAAACAATTATGGAGTATCATTGCCCAAACAGCTATAAGTCAAGCAACAACAATTCCACACAATAGATTAATTTTATTTTTATTAATTTCATTCACATAATAATTTATCTTTTTAAGTTTCATTTTTTTCTCTTACAGTTTTCATTTACTTTTATTCATTTCTAACAAAATCTCATTTTACTTACTCATAACAAGAAATTTTCTTTTATTATATTACATTCATTTATTCACTGCTTAATTTCATGTTCTTAAGTTTATAATCTTTTATTTATATTACTCATCTTTCTATTATATTTTATTAGAAGCAATTTCAATTATACCTAAGTTTATACCACTAGAACAACAAATTCTTATTTATTAAGAATTTCATCAATTACTTTCATTGCCTTAAATTTTACTTGCACAATTTCCACTATATTTTCTTATTAACATTTCAACTTTTTACATCCTTTGGTAAGTTATATATGTGTTAAAGAATGCAAATGAAACTTATACAAGTTTTTCTCAATTCTTTTAATTAATTAAATGTTCAATAATACTATTCTTTGTTTTATATGTTACAAATTTAAATTTTCTTTTTATTTAATTTATAACTTAGCATTAAATCTCTTATTTCCTTTAGAGGTTTCAATTATTAATTACCTACGCTCCAATTCACTCCAATAATTGAAACTATTAATTAATGAAAACTTAAGAATTAAATGCCGGGTTTAAGTTTCAAATCATTTTAAAATAGTAGATAAAGGTTTATACTTAAAATTTATATATCCAATTATACTTAAAACTATTTAAAATTTATAATTGGTTTATCAAACAAATATGCAGTAAACTACTACAGTGGCCTTCCCACTTTGAAACTCGAAAATGAACATCGATGATGCGTGCACTCATCGCCAAAATTATTTTCCAACGATAGAGAGGGGAGTACAACTTATTTCTTTCCAGAATTTCTTCAAAACAATTCTGTCAAATTATATTGAAATATTTATATCAGAAAATACTTCTAATAAAATTATTATTATATTTCAAAATATTCAGAAGAAATTTCAAAACCCCAGAACTTAGGTTCTAAAATTTCCAATTTCCATTTATTTTGTTTTCAATCTCATTTTAAATATTATCTATAAATTTTGATTACCGAACAACCAATATATTGCAACCAAATATGTATATATATCATTTAAAAAATTTATTGTATATATAGAAAATATAACAGGCAAAATTATTTCATTCACCTATATTAAAACAAATATTGTGTCGGTCTTTCCTATTAAGTGTTTAGAAATCCCTATTTATGTCACAGCGTCCCATGCACCAACCTGAATTCATAAATACAAGCGGAACAAATTAACACAATATTAAAACCTTTATATAACACTAACAAATACGCTCTCTCATATATACACTCAGCGACTCCCATAGAGTATTACTACCTTATTAATAGAGTCAAACCCCACAAAGCTAAGGTTTATCGCTAAACCAAAGCTCTGATAGCAGATGAAACACCCCGCCTTTTCACACGCTTTAAATCGACACACATGCCAATTCAAACCGTACGGAAGGGTGGATTGTTATGGGGTAAATAAGAAAAAGCAGGGAAAGAAAAACACAAAATACAATCTCACAGCGGAAGGATAAAATATAATAATCAAATATACAGTTCATGAAGCTGTTTTTCAAAATATTTAATTATACTTACAATATATATCAGAGTTATACATACCATAGAATATCAATAATGCAGCGGAATACAATAGTGTAGTGGAATAATATAATAGGTAATAGAAATAAAATCTTCGTCTTCATCCTCCACAGCTAGAGTCTTCGGATCCTGAAATATTTTGGCTGACCCGAGCGAATTGAAAAGAAAAAACACTCGAGTCAGAACTAAAAGATCTTATGTAAGTTAAATCAACAATAAATATGAGTGCAGTAACTTAAGAGATGTTCGAGATTCACATCTCCTAAGGATCCGTTAAACTATTTACTATGTAGCAATATTTCGCTATTATAATAGTGTCTATTAGTAAAATAAACTTACATTAAAATAGCGTTAAGGAGTGACCCAATATTCCCTTAACACATAATATATTCCCATCGTCTATACAGTACCGTAATCTGCCCCGTACTGGGCGTCGTCAGAGGGCACTCCATAGGTATGGTACAAAACAAAATCGTATAAGGCGCGCTAGGGTAGGTGACACGGCACAACTAGGCAATGCCAGGGTAGATATACCAATTACGCTTCCGGGTCGGTGGTAACGCATAGAATAGAATATGTATTCCCATTGCTTTATTGCATTTACCCTTTACAATTACTTACCCACATAAATGAGACTTTTATTTTCACTTAAATGTAATTGATTTACATTCCTCTTATCTAACCAATTATTTAATTAATTGGAATTGCACTAATTAAGTCAATTACTACAATTGCTTTCAAATTAAATTCTATGAACAAAACAAATAGGAAATTTGTAACGATTGTAACTATTTAACTTTAATTCCCTTTAAGTTTATTTCCTTCAACAAATATTATAATTACTTACAGAACATTGAATTTTTTTCAATGACCATTTATTGTAATTTAAAATTCATTAATCAAATTCAATGCTTACATTTTGTTTTCATATATTCAATTTATTTCCAAATATTCCTGTTTACAATCAATTATAACCTAAACAGTCGTTTCAATCAATTTGAATTGCATTAAATTGGTATTCATCAACTGTCATTAACATTAATACCTTAATTTACATACAGTTACTATTAATCAACGTATTATTCCATTGGTAGATTAATTTTCCTGCTTTTATATACTTATATTTTAATTTTATAACCAAATGCAACAAATTTACACTTTCCATTATTATATAAATTTGAATTCCCTTCTAGTTAATATTTTTATTGGTAAATCACTAATTCAACATTCCCATTTGTCTCTTATATTAAACTCAAAACCAAGTATGCCAATTTACACTGTTTCAGTTAATTGCAATATAAATTTTAAATTGTTAATTTTAATTACAATCGATACATCTAATTTCTACATTCGCTTCCATATAAATTAATAATATTTTTTTATTTCTTTCTAAATTTAAATTTAAATCTTATTAATTTAATTCATTTTAAACATCGAATTTTTACGGGTCGTTACACCTGGATTTCCCATGGCTATTCATCTGACTATCTATCTCAAGTTATGTTTTCTACGGCCACTATTACACTATAGTTTTCATAGGCTAACTTATAACATGTTCCAAGCTTACAGACAATCTGTCCGGTTTCATAGTTTTCATGGGATTATTAAGAAACTATTGGTGTCTACCAATAATATTATCCATTCATAGTTTTTATGGACTGACTATTAACCTACTGGATGCTCCAATAAACTCACTCAAGTTATAGTTTTCATGGACTGAATATGAACTATTGATCTCTATCAGTAACCTATTCTACACATAGTTTTCATGGGATCACTAAGAACCCATTGGCCCCTGCCAACAACATTTCTTAAGGCAGGTATAGAATTAGGGTATCTAAACTACTATATTGCTTTCAGGTGATGGTTTCCCTTTCCATGGAGTGGTTATAATAGAAAAGTGGAATTACGATTAAAAATTATACATGTTTTAAGTTTTGAAAACATAACTGGTGAAAGGGGACTAAAACAACAATGGTAAAAGGGGGTTCCACCCAACAGTGGAGAAAGGGGTTCCGCCGACATTGGAGAAAGGGGTTCCTCTGACATTGGAGAAGGGGGTTCTCCAACATTGGAGAAAGGGGTTCCATCGATAGTGGAGAAAGGGGATTCCACCGAAATGGGAGAAAGAGAGTTCCACCGACATGGAAGCGAGGGGGTTCCACCAACATTGGAGAAAGGGGTTCCACCGACATTGGAGAAAGGATCCGACATTTGAGAAGGGGGTTCCACAAATATTGGAGAAAGGGGGTTTCTTCGACATTGGAGAAAAGGGGTTCCACTGACATTGGAAAAAAGAGGCTAACGGTGGAGCAAAGGGGTTCCATCGGCATGGAAAAAAGGGGTTCCTCCGACATTGAAGAAAGGGGTTCCACCGACATGGAAAAAAGGGGTTCCACTGACAGTGGAGAAAGAGGGTTCCACTGACAGTGGAGAAAGGGGTTCTACTGACATTGGAGAAAGGGGGTCTCATCGACATTGAAGGAAGATCCGTAGTTAACATAAAAACTACTATTTTTCTAAATAATGTATATTCTTTTTACCAACTTCTATTCTTTGTCAAATTTCTATTGGGCGATGACTTCTTTAACCACTTTCTTTTTAGAAAAACTGATATACTTCATATTTTAATAATTTTAAATTATTTGCAACCCTTCAATATTTATTATTATTTTAATATAATTATTAAGCTCTTCTAGCTTAGAAAATTCATGATAACATTTTATTTACCATATAAAAATTTCGGAGCAAAATTCATTATTTTAATATTTTTAATGATTAAAATCCGAAATACATGCTCTTTTCACCTTAGGAAAATTTTAAAATATTCCTATTAATTTCAAAATTTATGAAATTAAAAACTCAACTCCAAAATTATGTATTATATAACATATCTAAAAGTAAGTTGTTTGGAGGTCATTCACTAAGGTTTTTCCCTTGAAACCTATTAAATAATTTCATAAAAATTTCAATAGATCGCCATTCATTCAAACAATGATAAAATAAACCCTATCATCATCAAAAAATATGGAATACATCAAAAATCCAAAATTTAACACATATGAATTAGATGGATACTATTATTTTCCTTGTTTTGAGAAAATGAGATGAGATTTGAGTTGTTGATTTAATTCCCCTTACCTTTAACTTGATTCTCTAACTTTTCTTCCTTTAAAAGCTTTAGCAATGGCCTCTACTTGTTTATGTTTTGTATGGATGTAAAAATGAATAAGAATATGAGGGTGAAAGAGTTTATGTTTAGGAAATGAAGCTTATTCCTATTTTTTCCCTCTCATAAATCCTCTTGCTTATGTCTAAGTTAAAACAATATTATATGTTGATTAGTTAAGGCCTAACCCGGTTAATTATCAGATCTCATCTCCTTTTCACGCCACATATTATTCTGTTTAATTAATTTAATTAAATCTTCTGAATAATGTTAAAGAAAATAAAGGGTGTTACAGGCTCCCCCTTAAAGAATTTCATCCTCGAAATTCAGTAGGGACTACAAACAAGCATATCAATCATGCCAACAAAGTAAGTGTATCTCACCAGCTAAAAGTCTATATAAAACAAATATAGAACATACCCTCATAACAATCTAGGATAAGTATCCCTAATCATGCCTTTTGTTTTCCAAGTATAGTCCTTCTCGTTGTCGCTCCACTGAACTTTTACCAACTCTGTCTTGTTTCTTAACCTATTCTCATCTTTCACTACAACCCAAACTGGTTTCCTAACAAAAGTCAAATTTGGTTCTACTATTGAGTTTTCCAATGCAGTCGGAGGGATAGTAGTCTCTGGATCATGTACATACTTACGAAGATAAGACACATGAAACACATTATGGACATCTGCCAAACTGCTTGGTAACTTTACTCTGTATGCGAGCATTCTGATCCTCGCTATGATTGGAAACAGTCCAACATAAATCGGTGCCAGTTTCCCCGACTTTCCAAATCGTACCACATCCTTCATCGGTGGTACTCTATTGAAAATCCTATCTCCAGTTGAGAACTCTAGATCCTTATGCCTCTTATCTGCATAACTCTTTTGTCTAGACTGAGCTTCCTTCATTCTATCTTGGATCAACTCCATCTTCTCTGTTGCTTCTCTCACCATATCCGGGCCAAGGACCAATCTATCTCCGGTCTCTAACCAACACGTTGGTGATTTGCATGGCGTTCCATGTAAATCTTCGAAAGGTACCATCCCTGTACTAGCCCGGTAGCTAATATTATAGAAAAACTCAACCAAGTGCAAATGCTTTTTCCACGGCCCACCTAAATCTAATACACAAGCTCTTAATAGATCCTCGAGCATCTTATTGGCTCTCTTTGTCTACCCATCCGTCTGTGGGTGATAAGTGGTACTCATCCTAAGCTCGGTTTCTAACATTCCTTGTAGGCTCTTCTAGAATTCACTAGTGAACAAGGCATCTCTGTCACTAACTATGCTACTAGGAATCCTATGTAGTCTAACTATGTTCTTCATAAACAATTTAGCCAGGATAGGAGCCGTCCTGGTTGATTTGACTAGAATGAAATGGGCACTCTTGGTAAACCTGTCCACTATGACCCATATACTTTCATTTCCCCGGTTCGACTTTGGCAACCGGTCTATATAATTCATGATATTGAATCCCATTTTCAAACTAGTATCTCCAAAGTTTAAAGCAACCCACTCGGCTTCTAATGTTCGGCCTTCACTTATTGACAGTGCGCACATTGCTTTACCCACAAGCCAACATCTCTCTTCATACCTTCCCAACAGAAACTCCTCTTCATATCCCAATACATATTGGTCCCCCCAGGATGAATAGTAAATTTTTATCAATGACATTCTCTAAGGACCTCCTTCCTTAGGTTTTAACTGCACACTGTACGTAGTCAACGCCTCAAGATCCTTCTGTTCGGCCAACATGGCTAATACCACATTCTGATGTTTCCTGCTAAGTGCATCTGCAACCTTGTTACCTTTCCCCAACGTGTACTCCATACCAAATTCGCAGGCTGCTAAAATCTCCAACCACCTCTATTGTCTCATATTTAACTCCTTCTGAGAGAATATGTATCTTAAAGACTTATGATCGATATATAACTCGAATCTCTCTCCCAAGAGATAGTTTCTCCATATTTTCAATGCGAAGATTACCGCGGCCATCTCTAAATCATGAGTAGGGTATCTCACTTCATGGGGTCTAAGATATCAAGAGGGGTAGGCAATGACCTTACCCTTTTGGATCGATAAAGCTCCTAATTTAGTTCCACATGCACCGTTATACACTACTAATCCTCGATTCTCTTCTGTAACTACTAACACAAGTGCATTAGTCAATAAATGCTTTAACTTAAGGAACGTTTCCTCACATTTGCCAGACCAAGAAAACTTCGCATCCTTCTTGGTCAGCCTAGTCAAAGGCGCTGCTATCCGTGAGAAATCCTTAATAAACCTCCGTTAATAACCAAGAAGCCCAAGGAAACTTCTGATCTTAGCCACCATCTCTGGTCTCTTCCAGTTGTTAACAACTTCGATCTTATCTGGATCAACTGATAAACCCTTCTTTGAAACCGCATGACCAAGAAACGTAACTTCTTTCTTTCAAAAATGATAGTTCGAAAACTTTTCTTTCAGTTAATGACGCCTTAGCATCGCAAGCACTTCCCTAAGATGAACTTTATGCTCTCTTTCATCCTTAGAGTATATTAAGATGTCATCTATGAATACCGACACGAACCTATCTAAGTGCTTTCGAAAAACCCGGTTTATCATATCCACGAAGAAAGCCAGTGCATTCGTTAACCTGAATGGTATCCCCAACCACTCGTATGACCCATATCTAGTCCTGAACGCCGTTAACGGAATACTATCCTCCACCACTCTTAGCTAATAGAATCCTGTTTCCAAGTCCAACTGGGAGAATACTCTAGCTCCATTCAACGGATCGACACAAATCATTGATTCTCAGTAAAGGATACTTATGCTTAATCGTCCTTTCATTCAACTTGCGATAGTCAATACACAACCTTAGAGATCTATTTGGCTTCTTCACGAATACCGCAGTTGCTCCTAAAGGAGAACTACTTGGTCTAATAAAGCTCTTCCCTTCCAAGTACACTAGCTGCACCTTCAGCTCTTTCATCTCAGTATGTATCATCTGGTTAGGAGGTATACTTACAGGTTTTGCCTCGCACAAGATCTGTTTGAAACTCGATAGCTCGTTTTGGCGGTAGCCCTTACATTGGCTCAAAAACATCTGCAAACTCTTTTGCTATCAGTACCCGATCTAATTCTTCTTCGGCTTTCAATGCATTCAGCAAAGCACAAGCACTTGAGTTAGACTTCTCCACCGAGTATATAATTCGGTTAGGGTTGTCGGGGTGTCTCAACGATATTTCCCCAACCCGACAAAATATTCCTACATCGTATCTATCTAACCAATCCATTCCCAATATGATCCCGAAACCCTAAAAATCAAAAACATACAGTTTGTATGCAAACTTTTGACTTAACAAGTCAAGTTCTAACTGATCACATCTCATTCCCAAAGTTGCATACTCTCCTATAGATTCACAACCCTTAAGGAAGTAAGTGAGAATGATGGTTCTAAACATAATTTATCTACCAAACACTAGATATAAATGAATGTGACGCACCGTATCAAATAATACCCTAACTGGTATACTATGAATAAAAAGTGTACCTTCCATCATGGATTTCCCCTTCTCAGTTGTTGTTGGTTTGGAAGAAGATGGTTCCAAGGAAAAAAAATTCCTTATCCGCTCTAGCCGGTTCTGGACACTGATTCTTGTAATGCCCGATCTAGTTACAATTAAAGCACTTCACTCCTTTCTTATCTGCAATATTCTTCCATTTCCCTGTTCGAAATTCATGAGCAAAATGTCCTTTCTTGTTGCACTTTAGCAAACTACATTAGTCTTCCCTTTCTTGGATGCTCCTCCTTTCTGAGCTCCTTTTTGTTTAAAGAACTTTCTCTACTTTCCCTGGGGATCTTGAACCTTAATTGACTTTCCCTTATTAAACGTAAAGAGCATATCTTCAATCCTGATGACCAAATCCACTACCACATTGCTTGGGTCAAGAAGGTGTGGCATGGTTGCCCTGGCAATCTCTGGCTTCAGCCTCGAATAAACTTTTCATTTCTCTTGATGAAGGTGTCAATCACGGTGTATCTGTATTTGGACAGCTCATCAAATTTCATGGCATATTCGATTATCAACATCACCCCCTACTATATATCCAAAAACTTCCTCATTAATGCTGACTTTGCCACTTCAGATAGAAACCGCTCTTCGAATCTCCTTCGAAACTCGACCAAAGTTAAATGTTCTTCAGCTACTCCAACAGTAACCCCATTCCACCAGTATAATGTTGCTCCTTGCAACTGTCTGAAAGCAAGTCTTCTCTTATATTCATCATCTAATCTCAAGTCAGAAAAAATTCTTTCACAGTGCAATTACCATTTTTCTACTTCAAAAGCATCCTTTATTCCCAAAAACAACTTCCCATCAAGACCGGTGTAATCCTTGCTCAGCTTGGCATAGTTATTGCTAATGGGGCCATAGAATTTGCTCCTCCAGCATTCATAGCATTTCCCCTAGCTACTCCTTTATCTTCTCCAGTTTGAATCAGATTGACGAAGAACCGATACATCATCCCCATATCTATAGGCAGGGTTCCAGCACCTACATTGGCATTTACGTTTAGATTAGCAATGGCCCGTCAACCCGGATTCCTCCTGGTATTGGGTCAATCATTTCCATTAGTTGTGGTGCTTCCTTTACCTAGACTTCCTCTTCTATTTCCTGCCTCCATATCTTTCTTTCTTTTATATCTGCATACGAGCCTTAGTTAGATATAGAAGAAGGATAAAACAGAAAAGGAGAATACGTACTTATAGACACACACACACACACACACACACACACACACACACACACACATATATATATATATATATATAACAAATGCAAGTACGTTACTATAGCGTTAACCCAGACCTCGGTCTCATTCTCTGATTCATTGGGTTATGTTTTGAAAATATTTTAGGTTCAAATTTCTTTTAAATTTACATAAACCTATGCTCTTGTACAAATTTGTAACATCTCGCATTTGGAGACCCAAAACTAATTACTACGGATGCTACGGTCATCTATAGTTATTAATTTTTGGTGACCAAATACGGTAATGTTAGATACATTGATATACTTAAAACACATGAATATGAAAACAATTAAACTCAGTTTGCAACAAATTACTCATTTCATTACAAATAGCATTTTAGATTCATTATATAATCCCATACGTAAGCCACGTAGAGAAATTACAGTTTATTACAAATTACGCCAAGAGTGATATATGAAGATGCCCACTTGGTTAATCGGAGTCTAAATATAGGCAATTAAACAAATTTTCCCTTACATCCAAAGAACACGTCGAACAATAGATAGAATCTTCTAAATAGCTAGCTTGCCACCTGCTCTCCGGAAGCTTGTTCGTCAACTAGTAACCTGAAAACCCCTACCCTCAACCTACTCAAATTAATTTGGAGCACCCGAGAGTTTAAGGGGAAAAACATATAATTCGAGTCAGACAAAAAGTCTATTGTGAATAATAATATACTATCTCGAACCAAACAGATATCTAGGGAGACCACACTACTAAGCGGAACGGGTTTCCCCTCTTTAGTACCTTAACCAAAAACTAATTAACCATATACCGTGCACTAGTATTCACAATGGTTAAAACATAACATAATATGATGATATGCAATTATACAATATATCCTGGATTTTCCGTCCTCATTCATCTGACTATCTGTCTTAAGTTATAGTTTCTAGTGTCACTATTACCCTATTAGTTTTCATTGGCTAACTAATAACCTGTTTCAAACTTATTGACTGTATGTTCGGTTACATGGTTTTCATGGGATTACTAAGAGCCTATTGATGTCTAGCAATAACATCATTCAATCATATTTTTCATGAGCTGACTATGAGCCTACTGGATTCTCCAATAACATCTCTGAGGTCACAATTTTCATGAGGTGACTATGAACCTCTTAATCTCTCTCAATAACTACTCCGGACATACTTTTCATGGGATCACTAACAATCTATTGGCCCCTGCTAATAACATTTCTCAAGGTATAGTTTTCATGGGCTATAGCTTTTTATAGGTGTATAATTAGGGTATCTAACCTATTCCATGCTTTCGAATGATGGTTTCCCTTTCCGTAGAGTGGTCATAACAGAGAAATGGTCTTACAGTTAAAAAGTTATACTTGTTTTAAGTTTTGAAAACATAGCTGGTGAAAGTGTATTAAAGCAACAGCGAAAAAAGGCGGTTCCACCCAACAGTGGAGAAAGGGGTTCCACCAACATTGGAGAAAGGGGTTCCACCAATAGTGAAGAAAGAGGAGAAAGTGGGTTTCATCGACATTGGAGAAGGGGGTTTCATCGACATTAAAAAGGGGGTTCCACCGACAGTGGAGAAAGGGAGTACCACCAACATTGGAGAAGGCGGGTTCCCCCGACATTGGAAAAAGGGGGTTTCACCGACTTAGGACAAAGGGGTACCTCCGTCATTGGAGAAAGGGGTTCCACCGACATTGGAGAAAGGGGGTTCCACCAACATAAGTGAAAGGGGTTCCATCGACATTGGAGACACCGACATTGGAGACACCGACATTGGAGAGAGGGAGTTCAGTGGCAGATTCGTAATTAACGTAAAACTGCTATTTTGCTGAATAAAGTATATTATTTTCACCAACTCCTATTCTTTGTCAAATTTCTACTAGGTGGTGACTTATTTAACCACTTTCCTTTCAAAAAAACTGACATAGTTCAACATTCAATATTTATTATTATTTTAATATAATTATTAAGCTTTTCTAGCTTAGAATTTTTTTAAAATAATCCTAAAAATTCTAACACTTGGGAAAATCATAAAAATTCACCAAAAATCTAAATAACATTTTATTACCACATAAAATTTTCGAAGCAAAATTAATTATTTTAATATTTTTAATAATTAAAAATCGAAAAAAAATACCCTTTTCATCTTAGGAAATTCATAAAATATTACTATTAATTCCAAAAATTATGAAATTAAAAAATCATCTCCAAAATTAGGTATTACACAACATATCCAAAAGTTAAGTTCTTTAGAGGTCATTCACTAAGGTTTTTCCCTTGAAACCTATCATAATAGTTTTATAAAAATTCCAATAAATCACCATTCATGGAAACAATGGTAAAATCAACCCTATCATCATTAAACAATGTGGAATAAATCGAAAATCCCAAATTTAATATATATGAATTAGATGAATACTATTATTCACCTTGTTTTGAGAAAAATAGTTGAGATTTGAGTTGTTGATTTGATTCCCCTTAACTTTAGCTTAATTCTCTAACCTTTCTTCCTTTAAAAGCTTTAAGAATGGCCTTAACTTTGTTTATGTTTTGTATGGATGTAAATATGAAAAATAATATGAGGATGGAAGGGTTTATGTTTAGGAAATGAAGCTTATTCCTATTTTTCCCCTTTTATAAATCCTCCTACTTATGTTTAAGTTAAAAAAATCTTATATGTTGATTAATTAAGGCCTAACTTAGTTAATTATAAAATCTCATCTCCTTATCACACCATACGTTATTCTTTTTAATCAATCTAAGTTAATCTCTTGAATAATGTTAAAAAAATTAGGGATGTTACAGTACTGCTAGGCACCAGGTTGAGCGAGACCCGGTAGGGGATTTATAGGAAATTTGTGCTTTGGATCTAGATTCTGATGTGTTCCTTGGTTTGAATCAGATCCTTTATGATGTTTTTTTATAAGTGTTTGATGGTTATTGTTGCATTGATTGGATATATTAGTTGTAGGTAATATTTATCAACTTTTGAAGTATGAGTTTTATATGATATTGTTTATGGTTGATACTGCATGATGGATTACGACATGGTAGTATCTGAACGTAGGTGTCTGTGCCACTATCCACGTGATGTTTTGTCGTTGGTATGTAATTGTACATGGGATTGACCATGTTGTGGTCCATACAAGATTGTGACATGGTAGTGTCTGAACAAGAGTGCCTATGTCATTGTCCATGTGATGTGTTGTCATTAGTATATAGGCGTGCATGGGATTGACCATGTCATCGTCCTTACAATGTTATGGCATGCTATGTCTGAACGTAGAAATTTATGTCACTATCCATGCAATGTTTATTGTTTTTGTTGAATTATGTCCTTGTTTGATTATCAACTATGTATGTAGTATTGTTGGACTAACTCGATGTATGTAGATGAAACATGTAAAGTATGTGTTGATATCATATACAGCCATAATGTTTTATGGGTACAATCATAGTATGTGACAAAGTACATTGTTACGCTCACTCAAACTACTGTTTAACCCCTCTTAAAATTCTTCTTCTCTATGTATCACTTTTAAGTTGATATTGCATGGAGTTGCTTTGCAAGTGATATTTAAAGGTGCCGATGATGTAGACGTTGCTTATGTGTGTTGTACATAAATAATCATCTGACATTAGTGTAGATTTGGATTGATTGTATATACATGGCAATGAAGTTGAGTTTGGTTTGGATAAATTATATATTTATTTCCATTCACCGTGCGCTTAGTACGACTTAGTTAGAACTTGTACTTTGCATCTTATTATCGTAACTAAATGATCCAACATCTTTAGTTTTTAGTGTTTACACATCTTCATTGTATTAAACTAGAGACTCGAAAATATCAAGTTATTATATAATGATTGAGAATTCAAGTATAAACTCTCTCATATTGAGTGATTTTGCAAATACTTAAAGAATATATATGAAAGATTACGAATTTGCAAAGAGAGCGGAAGTATATAAATGTGTCCTTATAAAATTATAGAAATTTAAGAGTAAGAGGAAATCGAAAAAATCATTGATAGAATTTTTTTTCCAGGCCTCTTTAAATTAAAGATGAAAAGATATGTACATTAGTGAATAGAGGTGTCAAATCCTTTCATTTGAACTTTGAAAAACAAAATAACCACCTCTACATTGACATAGACCCAAGAAGCATGTCGACAGACTCTAGAACATTATGTTTTCTTCTTTTAAAATTCAAATTGGGACTTCCATTCTTTAGAACCAGGACGTATATTTATATGAAGATGTTTAACTATAACACAGAGTTAAAATGAAAGAAAAATTTCAAATGATATTGTCTGGGTTCTTAACAGAAATTCTAAAGACTTAGACTTACTAAATACTTCTTGTACCTTTGTTTCTGAATCGCTTATGTCTTCTTATTCTTGAATCAATCGTATCTTTCATTTACGTAATATCATTCTCCATATTTATAAATCATTTTCCTGCCTTCATTCATTAATTTTATTGACTATCTATGTATAATAACTCCAAAGTATATCTAAAAATACTAAAAAACATGGAGAAAAGTTATTAGTAATATTTATATGAGTATTGTCATTAAAACCAATATTTATGGTATTAATAGATTGAACTCTTGACCTTGCATGTAGGCATCGTATGTCCTAAACCACTTTGCCAACCCTAGAGCTTTACTAAATGTACTTTTTATATTTTTGCAACTCTATAAATAATTGTTTTGACAGTTGTAACATATCCTAACTTGAAACCAATCTCATTTAAAATAAAGTATATTTTTGGTGTTTATTTTATATTTTATATAATGTTCTATTGTGACATAAGTAAATTATTAAATAAATATTTAGTATATATAAATAGAAACTCCTATAACGTGTTATATGATTTCAGTTACGAATGTTGCAACAATGAATATTGAATCATAAGTCAATATACTTTGTTTAAAACATTCCTCGTCAATTTTCAGAACAAGATAATGATACGTCCTTTGAGACCAAAGTATGTACCACTCTCCAAATGTTGGATGGTGTATCAATCATGACTGCCATGGACACTAAGAGGTTACAAGTTTGTAGTATTGGATGACAACAGAATGACTCAATGAGAGTTTACTATTGGTTGGTAATAAATAAGGTCAAAAAGGATATCAAAATGGGACGATGTTGCAAAGTTCCTTCAACTTAAGAATATTGTGGAACTTAATGTGGATACTCCATTTTGATTATAATTAAATGATGGCATGGTACCATCGAACAACTATAGTTGGGTCTGACTTAAAACGTAAGAAGTAAAATCCTATTCAATAGAGAATTGGTCTACTCTGTTATAAGAGGTTAGTATCACGATCGACTATGGTTAACTTAAAGTCAAAAGTATCCAGAAGGGGAAAATCAGCTAATAATAAATGTTATAATTGAACCGAGGACTTTGGAGATGGACTAAATAGTTGTACATATGTAACAACGCCTTTCTTGCACTAAAAGATGAGCCATTATGGGTATAAAAAAAGATAAGAAGAAACCACATAATCACATAATCTCACTACGAATCATAATAACATATAATGGATAACATAAGATATTACATAGTCATTTCCATATAAACATTACATCAGAGTCATTACATTACAACTTCAACTGGATAGCTATAGCTACCCATCCATACAAAAATACATAGATCATACATAACATAACATAATAAGATAATAATTAACTAACAGTGAAGCCACCTGCTCTAGCTCCTTTAAATGCTTCCGCAAGAAACCTGGATCACTTGGCTACTCATAAAAAAATTGAGTACCCAAGAGTTTTAGGAAAAGAAAATAAAACTCTGGATCGGACATAGGTCTGGTGTGAGCAAACTCAAACAACTAAATTTTTACAATACATTTTTATAAATTAAAAGTATCTCATAAGATCATACATAAACAAAGGTGGGTTTTTAATTTACGATAACTAAAACACTTTATAAAAAATCCAGTGTTATTATGATAATATCTAGGTTTTTCAGGTAAAATAGAACATAGCTGAAACGCATGCATCTTACATTTCAACATATTTGGGTAAACTAAATCCGTACGGCACTTATTGGAGGATGGATTCCACATACAATGACTGGGCTGTTGGGTATCACTCATCATGGTGCATCTCTAGATAAAACAACACTAAGGTCGAACCTATTGACCCCTGCCGACACAAGAGTGGCATACCCTTTGCTGGATAGTACCGAATAAGATCACCCCTCGGTTGGGATCACCAACTGTACCGAATTATAAATGAGTTAATAGTAGGGACTCAAGATAGGGATGACCTTACCCTTATGGGAGCGACCCACCTAGCCTTGTCGCATATCCCATGTTTTAGTCATTCTCAATTGATGAGGCTAAGGCCACGTTTACCTTTATTATAGCAATGTTGCTTGGAATGTTAACATTGCCTTCCATATGTTAATACAATGTCAGCACTCATCCATATAAGTCGTTTAGGAAATGAATAAATCGAAGGCACTATCTCCACTACACTCGTTTTGGAATCACCCTTAGAGTTAGTAGCAAACAGCCCTTGCATTTCAAAGTCTTCATCTTGGATCTTGCCTTTACTATTTCCAATTCGAACGTTTACATAGGTTCGAAGTGGTTTTCATATAACAACTAATATTTCATCCCGGTCTCCCCAAAGAAACGTTCAATACTTTAAAAGATCAAGTTGTTTACAGTGGACTATCCCACTATTAGGGTGTAAAGATTTACATATGAACATACGTTCCATATGCTTAGCTTATTATGACCCGCTTATCGAAATTAACCCTCTTATATTCATCACGTTCCCGAAGTGCGGTATTTGAGATAAGTACAAGTCGACTTACTTCCAATAAAACGTGTCAACATTTTATTACAACTACTTTAGTTCATTTGGCTACTTAATTGCATGAACAAGAGATCCTTTATTTTAAAACAATTCACTTAAACAAGAAAAGTGGTTGTAAATAAATAATCGATAGAGTTTTAAAAGAAACTTTAAAGTAAATAACCCTTAATTTAATAATAAGTTTAAAACTCAATTAAACCTTAATTAATCTTAAGTAAATCAAAATTAATCATTAATAATCCTAATTTATTTATAATTAAACCTTAATGAAACTTTAATTAAACAACATTTAATTAAGAAATTAAACCCTAATTATGTAGATAATTAACCTTTAATTAAAAAATAATTAATTAAATAATTAACTCTAATTAAATAATTAATTGAAATAAATAATAAATAAACTTGATTAAACAAAAATTAATTTAATTTTATTCCGATTAATCATTATTTAAAACTTAATTAAAAATATTTAATTCAGTTAATAATTTTTTAAACTCTAATTACTTAATAAGTTAATTAAATAATAATAACCCTAATAAATAAATTAAATAAATAAATTTTTAAATGTTTAAAAAAGAGACTTTTTTACTTACTTAATTTATTTGAAATGAGTTTTCAAAAACAATCCAAAAGAAAACATTTCAAAACTTAAAATTGCGAAATTTCCCAAACTACATCCATAGCGACTATCGCTATAAGCACAGTTCGCTAGAACTGATTTCTAGGTGAAACTTTACTTTAACTCTAGCTATAACATATTTGAAAACACAAATGTAAAAGTTTTGAAGCTTAAAAACAAAATTGAAAACTTGGAAAACATTTTCAAAATCCAAAACTAAAAAAAAGAGCTTTCCGTTTTCAAATTGGATCTCAAGTCCTTTGCGAATTTTCAAGATGCTAACTTCACCCCATTTACATCACATTCACTTGGTTTTGTTTCATAAACATACTACGATCATATTATAACCAACTAATCACATATCCATATCCAAAAATATTATTCAACCACCAAATCGAAAATCCAAGCTCAAACACAATTATATGCTATCAAAACAACATGATAATTTAACATAAAAACCATTATTAATTCACAACATATAGTTCATCAAAATCAAGTTAATTTCTTTTCTAAAAATAAGAGTTTGACTCACCGAAACTTTTCTAAATCAAAGCGAACTTTTGCCAAAACTTCAAAATATTTTAGAAAATTGCAAAAACGAAAACTTTGGTTACTCAAACACTTTAAATGGGCTCGACCAAGTGACCTCTAGGCTCGACCTAGTGGCTTTGGGCTCGGCCTAGGCTTTGTAGGGCACGACCATGATGGCTTTTGGAAATTTATAGGTTGAAACTTGGAAGAAGTGTGTAGTAGAAGATGTCAAAATGGTTTAGCAAGAATTGGAAGTGTTTTAAGTGGAAAGAAGTGATTATTTTATTATAGAATTTAATAAAGGAAGCCACGAATATTTTTGCTTAAGCTTCTTAGGATTTTGAAATGAACAGGGAGATTGTAAAAATGAGAGTATGAAGATAAAGGGGTACATATAGGCTTAGGGAATTAATAAAATATTAAGTGTTTATATTAAAATATATGTATGCATGCATTACCATACCCCTCCCTCCTAAATCCATCCTCTCTAGTACCCTCCCCCTCTCCTTTCATTATTCAAGCCATGCACGTGTACTTGTGTTGAAAAGGGGCATTATATATAATATTTTCTATCCTTATATACATATGTACACTTCAAAGAGAAGCATATATGTGCACATATGCACATGTATTTATCATGATAAAATGGTTTATATTATGTGTGTGTTTGTTTACAATAGTGCTATAACATTTTAATTAACTTTTAACCAATGAAAAATCGATATTTCAGAAAATGATTTCTGGTCATACTATATATTTCTCTATAAACTATATATTGGTATATAAATTTTGAAAATTATTTTACCATCATTAGTTATTATTTAAAATAATTTTTTTAAATAAAAATCCAGTTATTAATTATTTAAAATATAATTAAATATTCATTTAAAGAGTGATTAAATTCTAGGTCATTACACTCTCCTCCCTTAAAAGAATTTCATCCCGAAATTAGCGATCAAGGAGATAATCTTGACCATGTAAAAAGCTATATATTCATATCATAAACACATACAAAGATATGTACTAAGGATCCATAGCAAACAAACATACACTACACATACAACGGACAATCAACTAACTATTCTAACATCAACTTGGTGTAGGCTTCTCTCATTCGATCCACCATCTCCCAAGTGTATTCTCTTGGATCCTCACTCCACCGAATCTTGACTAGTCGCACCACCTTGTTACGCAACCTTTTTTCACCTTGATCCATAACATAAACCAGATGTCTAACCACTATCAAGTTCGGTTCTATTTCCAATTCCTCTTGAACTGATAGCTCCACAATCAAAGATGGATCATGAACATATTTTCTCAAATTAGACACATGGTTTACATTATGAAGACATACCAATCTCTCCCACAACTCAACCCTATAAGCAAGCAATCCTATCCTCTCAAGAATACGAAAAGGTCCAACATACCTAGGAGCTAACTTCGATGCCTTTCCGAATCCAGTAGTTCCTCTTATTGGTGAAATTTTTACGAACACCAAATCTCCAACCCTAAATTCCAAATCTCTTTGCCTCTTATTAGCATAACTCTTTTAGCGATCTTGAGTCCTTTATTCTTTTCTTAATCACTGCAACTTTTTCTGTGGCCTCTCCGATCATGTCTGATCCAAGAGCTAATCTATCTATCGTCTCAACCCAACATGCTGGTAACTTTCACGGTCTTCCATATAGGTCTTCATTCGGTGCCATTTCGATGCTTGCTTGGAAGCTATTGTTATAGGAGAATTCAACTAAATGTAAATGATCCTTCCATGATCCACCAAAATCCAGAATACATGCTTTCAAGAGATCCTCTAGAATCCAATTTACCTGCTTCGTCTATCCGTATGTTTGGGGTGATATGTTGTGCTTCGGCTTAACTTTGTTTAAAGGGTTGTTTGCAATGCTTCCCAAAATTAACTAGAAAATATGGGATCTAGATCACTTATTATACTCATAGAAACTACATGCAACCTGACTATCTCTCTCATGAAAATTTTAGCTAAAGAAGCAGCGGTCCTTGTTGGTTTTACTAGGATAAAGTGCGTGCTCTTCATTAGCCGGTCCACGAAAATCCATACTCCTTCATTTCCATTTCCGGTTCTGGGTAAACCATCTATAAAATCCATCGGTATCATTTCCCACTTTTAATTAGGTATTTCAGAAGGTTGCAACAATCCGGCTGTCTTCTGATGAACATTTTTGATTTGTTGACAGCATAAACACCTGCTAACATAGACCGAAATGTCTTTCTTCATTCCTAGCTGCCAAAATACTCTTTTCATGTCCTTATACATCTTATGAACTCTTGGATGAATACTTAACCTAGATTTGTAGCATTCAAACAAAACTTCCTGCCTCAGCCCATCCACATCTGAAACACCCAATTGTCTGTGCATGCTGAAAGTACCTCGACTATCCATCTCAAAATCCAAATATCTACCTCCTTTGACTCCTTGAATTAATCCTTCCAATATTTCATCCTTCCTTTGATTCCTCATAATCCTTTCCTAAAGTGTTGGGGTAACTTCTAAAAGAGTGAAAACGCATTCCTGCTTAAGGCATTTGCCACCACGTTAGCCTTTCCTGGCCTATAAAGAATATCCAAGTCATAACCCTCCAGGAACTATAACCACCTCCGTTGCCTCAGGTTTAGATCCTTCTAAATAAAAAGATACTTCAGGGATTTATGATCCGTGAAGAGCTCAAAATTTTCACTTAATTAAGAGAAAAAAACTTACTCCAAAAATCTCTAAAGATTAGACAAAAAACTAAGAGGAATAGAAGGATCCTTACCCAAGTGTAATGTTTCCATATTTTCAATGTAAAGACAACAACTAGCAACTCCAGGTCGTGCGTAGCATAATTCTTTTCGTAAAGCTTCAACTTCCTGGTAGCATATGCAATCACTCTTTCATGCTACATCCAAACAACATCTAGTCCCAGTCCACAAGCATCTATGTAAACCGTGAATCCGCTATTTCCAAGTGGAACAGCTAAAACTGGTGCGCTGGTCAATCTCTTCTACAATTCCAAAAATGCCTTTTCACACTTTAGAGATCCTTACAAACCTATCCCCCTTCTTTGTCAGCTAGTCAAATGAGATGAAATCTTGGAATAATCTTGAATAAACCTCCTATAGTATCCTGCCAATCCTAAGAAAATGCAAACCTCGCTAGGAGTCTGCGGTCGCTTCAATTTCTAAACAGCTTCCACCTTCGTTGGATCCACTGAAATACCTTCTCCTGTCACAATATGTCCTAAAAATCTTACTTTCAATTTTCAAAAATGGCACTTAGAAAATTTCACCTTAAGGACATGTCTCTTAATGTCTCCAACACTACTTCTAAATGATGTTTATGCTCCTCCTCATATTTGGAGTAGATAAAGATGTCATCGATGAAAACTAACACAAACTTGTTAAGAAAATCTTGAAAAACATGATTCATGAGGTCTAAAAAATATGTTAGTGCATTAGTTAGCCCAAAAGGCATAACCAACCACTCAAAGAAACAGTCAGGGCCTCTAAAAGCAATTAAGGTTATACTATCTTCAGCGACCCTCTATTGATGGATTCCAATAGCTAGATCCATCTGAGAAAATACCCTAGCTCCATGAAGTTGATCGAAAATATCATTAAAGCGGCGTAAGGGATACTTATTCCTAATGGTCAGCTTATCCAACTCCATATAATTCACGCATAACCTAAAGATCCATCAGACTTAGCCACAGACACCACAGTAGATTCCAAACTCAAATGACTAGGTCTAATCAACCCTCTTCTTAACAGGTCATTGGTTTGCTTTTCTAATTCATTCCACTCTTTTGGGGCCATCCTTCTCTTGGTTTGAACCACAGGTTTAGCACCAGGGACCAAATCAATACGGAACTCCATCTCACAGTGCATGGGTAAATTATTGGCTTCTTCAAACACATCGGGAAAATTCTTAACAACTTCTACGTAACTTAACTCATCCTAGGATGATTCTAGGGCATACAAGAAACTACACATGTTTATACTAGGATCCTTGCATGATATTTTAGCAATCCTTCACAACTTAGTTTTTAATGATACAGTCCTTTCAGCATAATCTAAAATAGCTTCCGATAACTGATCCATACCCAGAATAATATCAAATCCTTTAAAGTCTAAGACATACGAGTCGCAAGAAAAGTGAAGAAAAAGGTAGGAAATTGGAACATCTTCACGAATCATATTCAAGTAGGTTACACCACCTATGGGGTTAGACACACACATAGGGTTTTCTACAATACAAGGAATAAGATGAAATTTACCTTCTGATTCACACGAGATAAAACAATGAGAGGCAATAGTATCAAATAATGCTCAAATAAAAATACCGTTAATCAGTAAGGTACCTCCAAGGATGCATTTCCCCTTCACATCCGTTGAAGTAGGAAGTTCATCCTCAATGGTGTACACCTTGGGTTGTTGTGCCTTCTTCATGAGTGGGTAGTATTTAATCATATGGCCTGGCTGATGACAATTGAAACAAAGTGACTTCAAGACCATTGGAGAGATGGGCCCACTTTGCCGCTTAGGAGCTTCACGGTTCAGATAGGACCTTGAAATATGACCTTTCTACTTGTAAAGGTAACAACTAATATTCTTAAACTTTCCTCCTTGACCTTCTCCCTATTTCCTTTTTCCTTGATTCTTCCAATTTGGATTGAAATTCGTCTTGTTAGAACCATTTACACCATGGTATTTCCATTAGGTGCTACTAGAATAGGCTTCTTCTTTTCCAAGGCCTCTTACCTCAAAGCCATATCAATTAAATCCATAAAACTACCTTTACTGTAAGCAGTCATTTTCTCATGGTACTCTTCTCTCACGTCCAAAACAAACATCTCATTTTTCTTTAACATAGTGTTGATCAATTCTGGTCCAAAACAAGATAGCTTGTTGAACTTAGTTTCATATTCTGCTACAGATAAATCCCCCCCCCCCCCGTTTCAAGTCCATGAAGTTCCAGTACATCCTCATCCTTCCTGCTGTTGGCGAGAATTGGTCCTCAAAAACTTCATTGAATCAGGCCCACGAAAACTCTTCCTCATGAACATTTGCAGTAAGGGGAGTCCCACTAAGCGGCTGCTCCTCTTATCGTTGTCATGCTGCTAAAAACCTTTTATGTTCATCGGATAACCCAAGACCTTTAAAAATATTCTCGCAAGATTGCAACCAAGTTTGCACTTACATGATAGACTTGGTACCCTTAAATGGTTTCCCTCCTCAATTGGTGTAATCCTTGCATAAGGCTGTGAAATTCACTCTCGGCTACACTGGTGCTGCCTCTTCTACAATCTAAACTCCTCTAGGATTTGGGGTTCGACCATTTATAGTCGTAGTGCTCCCTGATCCCTTACTTCGTCTACCTCAGTTCCTCTTGTCTTACTAGTTGGACATAGTAAGATAACCTTAGAATTCTTAGACTAGATAAATCTTGAAAGAAGGGTACTAATCAAACCAATCAAGTTGATCTATCTATCAATGACATGTGTGTGTGTATGTGTGTGTGTGTCTACACACACATAAATAAAAATTACAACTACGCACTCTTGAAGTTGACCCTCAACCCAAAGCCTAAGTGTTTGCAAAAACTAGGTTACCAAAATTGTATCGACCGCCTTTCTTTCTCCAAAAGACAAGCCATTAAGGGTAGAAGAAAAAGAAAGATAAGAAAAAAGTACACAATCAAAAAATCTCACCATGAATTAGAACAACATATAATAGATAACATAAGATATTACATAGTCATTTCCATATAAATAATACATCAGAGTCATTACATTACAACTTTAACTGGATAACTATAGCTACCTATCCATACAAAAATACATAGATCATACATAACACAGCGGAATAAGACAATAATTAGCTTATGGTGAAACCACCTACTCTATCTCCTTTAAATGCTTCCGTAGGAAACTTAGATCACTTGGCTACTCATAAAAAGTTTGAGTACTCAAGAGTTTTAGAAAAAGAAAATAAAAATTTGGGTCAGACATGGGTCTAGTGTGAGTAAACTCAAACAACTAAATTTTTACTTTTATAAAACATTTTTAAAACCAAAGGTATCGCGTAAGACCACGTCGCACATAAACATAGACGGGTTTGTACCCTACGATAATCAAAACAAACTATATAAAATCTAAGTGGTATTATGATAATGTCTAGGTTTTTCAAGTAAAATAGAACATAGATAAAATGCTTGCATCTCACATTTCAACATATTTGGTTATAACTAAATCCATACGACACTTATTGGAGAATGGATTCCATACAATGACTGGGCTACTAGGGTATCATCCATCATGGTGCATCTCTAGATAAAATAACACCGTGGTCGAACTTATCAACCCCTACCAACATTAGACTGGCCTACCCTTTACTAGATAGTACCGAATAAGATCACCCCTTGATTGGGATTAGCAATCGCATAGTAGCGTAAAGGAGTTAATATAGCGACTCTAGATAGGGATGAACTTACCCTCATAGGAGGGACCGACCTAGCCTTGCTGCATCTTCTCTGTTTTAGTCATTCACGATTGATGAGGCCTGAGGCTATATTTACCTTTCTTGTAGCATTATGACTTGGAATGCTAACATTGCCTTCCATATGTTGAGACAATGTCAGCACTCATCCATACAAGTCATTCAGGAGATGAACGAACCGAAGGCACTATCTCCACTACACCCATTTTGGAATCATCCTTATAGTTAGTAGCGAACCCCCTTGTACTTTAAAGTTTTCATCTTCGATCTTGCCTTTACCATTTCCAATTTGAACGTTTACGTTGGTTCGAAATGGTTTTGGGATAATAACTAATATCTGATTCCGGTCTCTCCAAACCAATGTTCAATAATTTAAAAGGTCAAGTTATTATAGTGGACTATCCCACTATTAGGGTGTAAAGATTTACATATGAACAAACATTCCATATGCTTAGCTTATCTTGACCCGCTTATCAAAATTAACCCCCTTGTATTCATCACGTTCCCAAAGTGTGGTATTTGTGATAAGTACAAGTCGACTTACTTTCAATAAAACATTTCAATGTTTTATTACAACTACTTTAGTTCATTTGGCTACTTAATAGTATGGACAAGAGATCCTTGGTTTTTAAAACAATTTGGTTAAAAATAAGTAACTGATAGAGTTTTAAAAGAAACTTTAAAGTAAATAACCCTTGATTTAATAATAAGTTTAAAACTCAATTAAACCTTAGTTAATTTTAATTAAATCAAGATTAATCATTAATAGTCCTAATTTTATCTATAATTAAACCTTAATGAAAATTTAATTAAATAACATTTATTGAAGAAATTAAACTCTAATTAAGTGGATAATTAACCTTTAACTAAATAATAATTAACTAAATAATTAACTCTAATCAAAAAATTAATTAAAATAAATAAAACTGATTAAATACAAATTAATTTTCTTTTATCTTAACTAATCATTATTTAAAACTTACTTAATTAAAAATATTTAATTTAGTTAATAATTTCTTAACTCTCATTACTTAACCTAATTACTTAATTAGTTAATTAAATAATAATTACCCTAATAAAAAAATTAATATATAAAACTTAGATATTTTGACTTACTTAATTTATTTGAAATGAGTTTTCAAAACAATCCAAAAGAAAACACTTTAAAACTTGAAATCGTGAAATTTCCTAAACTACATCAACAAAGACTATTGCTATAAGCACAGTTCGCTAGAATTGATTTCTAGGTGAAAGCTTCACTTTAGCTCAAGCTATAACATATTTTAAAACACAAATGTAAAAGTTTTCAAGCTTGAAAATAAAAGTGAAAACTTGGAAAACATTTTCAAAATCCAAAACTAGAAAAAAGAGCTTTTCGTTTTCAAATCGGATCTCAAGTCCTTTGCGACTTTTCAAAGTGCTAACTTCACCACATTTACATCACATTCACTTGATTTTGTTTCATTAACATATTACCATTATACCATAACCAACTAATCACATATCCATATCCAAACATATTATTCAACCACCAAATCACAAATCCAAGCTCAAACACCACTATATAATCATATGCTATCAAAACAACATGATAATTCAACACAACAACCACCATATTTTCACAACATATAGTTTATTAAAATCAAGTTAATTTCTTTTCCAAAAACAAAGTCTAACTCATCGAAATTATTCTAAATCAAAGTGAACTTTTACCAAAACTTGAAAATACTATAGAAACTTGCAAAAACGGAAACTTCGGTTACTCGAACACTATAAATGGGCTCAGCCAAGTGAGCCTTGGGCTCGACCTAGTGGCTTTGGGCTAGGCCTAGGCCTTTTAGGGCATGACCATGATGGGTTTTGGAAATTTTTGGGTTGCAGCTTGGAAGAAGAGTGTTGTAGATGATGTAGAAATGGTGTAGCAAGAATAGGAAGTGTTTTAAGTGGAAAAAGGTGAATTTATCTTATTTTAGGATTTAAGAAACGAAGCCATGAATGTGTATGCATAAGCTTCTTAGGATATTGAAATGAAGAAGGAGATTGTAAAAATGAGAATATGAAGATAAAGGGGTATATATAGGCTTAGGGAATTAATAAAAAAATATAAGTGTTTAGATTAAAATATATGTATGGATGCATTACCATACCCTTTCCCTCCTTAAGTCTGTCCTCTATAGTACCCTTCACCTTCTCCTTTCACTATTCAAGCCATGCACTAGTACTTGTGTTGAAAAAGAGCATTATATATATATATGTGTGTGTGTGTGTGTGTGTGTGTGTGTTTCTTTATAAAATATTTTCTTTTATCCCCATATATATACACACTAAAAAGAGAAGCATATACATGCATATATGCATATGAATTCATCTTTTTCAAATGGTTTATATTGTGTGCATGTGTAACGATCCGAAATTTTCGACCTCGAAAATTCGACACCAATACGTTCACTGTAGAAGTGTCGAACAATCGAACGCCAAAAATTTCATATTGCTAGAGAAAAGAAGAAGAAGGTAGAAGAAGGACAGAAATCAACAGCATCTCACATTCGCATCGGATTAAATATAATATCAAATAATAGCATTTTACAAAGAAAGCTTTAATTGTCAGTTTACATAAAATTCATCAGAGTTACAACCATTTACAAACAGACTAGACAGTTTTATCAACTTGTCCAAACTACTATCAATACAACTCTATTATACAACGGAAAACTTCATACGTTCCTACCATCCAGCCCGCCTCCTGAGCTGTAGAACATCCAAACCTGAAAATCTGTAATACTCGGTCTGACCTAAGCATTACATCAAAGTAACACTCGGGTCAGGCTGGAAACCAGCATGAGCAAACCCATCTAACATGTAAATTCCAATGCATAAAATTTATTAAAAACCGGGGTAACTCGTACTTCACTACAAGTTCATAACTTGTTATAGTCAACACTTATTTCACACATCAATATCTAAGTACCACTACATAGTTTCAATTGTCCAGTTTACTTAAATTATTCCACCCCAGCCTATTGATTTCATATATCAAATCTATAAAGAATTATCGTAGATTACAAATCAAAATGGTTTGCGGTATTTACTGATACCCGACCCCGGTCTCTTCGAATCCAATGTTATTATTAATCCAGGTTGTTTAAGTGAAAACAATTCAATTCACATTCAAAGTAACATATTCACATAGCGATTCCATTACAGATAGATAATCCATATTATCACAGTTCAACCCAAATATATCATCTCACATAGCATCACAAATCACCTATCGGAGATATCAAATGATCCAAGGTATTCAATATCATTCAATCATCCATAAGCAAGATTAATTAGTCACACCATTCCTAATTAATTTAAATAAATTGAATTAATTACTTCATTCACTTTTAATCCTTCTTACTTAACATTAATTATTTACAAACTAGTTAACTAATCATCCTTTAATTATCATCTTTAATTACGTTAAGTAATTAGCCTTTATTTAATTACACAAATTAATTAATCTTCCACCATTCACATTAATTAACATTAATTACTCTTATAAATTAATTAACAATAATTTATTACATTGATCCTTAATTAATTACCCTAATTAATTATTCTACAATCACTTATATTGATTAATTATCCTTTAATTAATCACATTCATTAATTAACTAACCCTTTAATTAATTTCCTTAATCAATCAATCCTTTAATTAATTACACTAAGTAATTAATCCTTAATTACTTCCATTAAGTAATTTCCCTTTAATTACTTTCAATGAGTAATTATCATTAATTAATTACATTAAGTAATTAACCTTTAATAAATCAATCATCTTTTAATTAATTACCTTAATTAATTTATCACATTAATAAATCAATCCTTTAAATTGATTACACAGATTAATTAACCTTCAATTAGTTATCTTAATAAATAAATTAATTAATTACTCACTTAACTGATTACATTAATTCATCCTTTATTTAATTACATCATTTAAATCATCTTTGAAAACATTTAGAAATTAACCTATTATATAGTTATCTTTAAACAAACAATTTTAAAACGTTTGAAACTTTGAAAATTTGTTTAAACTTGTTAATACTTTACTTTAGAACTTGGTTTATAATCTTCTTTTGAAACTTATTCATTTATTTAAACTTTAACTTGGTTAAACATTTTTCTATTAACCTGCATTACTTTATAACCTTCCTAATCTGGTCATACAACTTCTTTTTTTTTAACTTTAACTCGATCATACTTCAATTTTAGACCCAGTTATCGAAACACAAACCAAAAACCCGAGCCAAGAACAAAACTACCTGATCCAACACTCAAGACTTCCCCTCCAATTCTCAAGCACGACCCCGGGTTAAAAACTCAAACACTGCTCCGATCAAACTCGAGAATGACCTCGAGTAAAACACCATTTTTCCCGAAGAAATCAAAACACAACAACAACACTACTATCATCAGACACAAAATGACCTCCGTGCACGTGTACGCCGACGACGATCCACCGAGTTCCCCGTCGACCGTCCTCACAACCCACATTTGGCCGCCGTACCGATCTTATCCACCATGAATCCTTGAATTCAACCCAGATCGAAATCTCGAGCTCACGAACCCAATCAGGAATGAATGAACCAACTCCAATCACCTCGTCTTCGCCATTCCACCCACCATCAACCACCATGCTATGCCAGATCCAGCGCCACGACCTCCTCCTTAGCCTACCCCTGGACCGGTCCCACTCGATGCCATTGTGGCGATGAAATCGTCACGATAACCATGCCGACCCACACGGCGTTTTAAACCCTAAAATGGCCTCGCAGCGCCGCTACGGTGACTGAGAAAACAAACTCCCATTTTTCCTACGAGCATTGACCAACATGCGACCTCCGGCCAAAACCCCGAGATCCCGAACCCTGCAGATCATCAAAAAAATGCTCGAACCCAATTCACGTTCAACCCTTGATTTCTCTTGATTTAAACGTTTAAAAATCATGATTCTTTTTCTAAAAATCATAGATTTTGAAAACTCAACTGATTATATCCATGAATCATCCAATTATTTATATCGAGATTTCGATATAATTTAGGTTTCACTATTTTTTCTTCTTTATTTTAAAACTAACTTCAGATTTAACTTGAAAATATTTTTAAAATTGATATCTTGTTATAACAAACAAATTTTGTTTATTTACTGAAGTCTAAAGAAAATCAGATGAAGAGCAGTTAATTTTTGAATTCTATTTGCAACCTGGAAATGAAGAACAAAGCAAAAATACTGAAACACAGACATGCACACCAATATCTATATACATATATACATGCATTCATCTAAAAAAATCATGCAATCATTTATGCAAACATTTATCACAATCTTACTTCAAGAATTTACTACATGCACCAAGTTTTAAACTGTTTAAAGCTTTAGTTTACTCACCTGTTTTGTGTTGAACAAAGAACAAAGCTTTTGATCTGGAGTTTGACTTTGAAATGATCTGCTTGCTTCAGGCTTGACTTTGTTTTTATTTTTGATTCTTTCTAGTTTTCTTTTGAGTTCGCTCAGTTTTGAGATCTAGAAAATTTGTTACTATGATTCAGTTTAAATTTCGATCTTCTATAGGACGGCAACTTGATTTTGATTTAAGCTTGTAATTGTTTGTCTTTATTATTATTATTTTTATCTGGTTTTGTTTTCTTTCAGATTTTAGTTTGCTAAGTTTTTGATTTGAAACGAAGAAAATGAGAATAGAGGGGAAGTAATGATATATATAACTTTGTTTTTATTTTAATTTTTATTTAAAAATAGGAGAAGCTAATGACGCTTGTTTACTATGCATATTATTATTCTTACAAATGTTAAATTGATGACAAAATTAACTTACACTGTTAAATATGCTTGTTTTTATGTCCTTCATATGTTTTCATATAAATTTATGTTATATTTATCATTTATTTTGTATTTATATATATATATATACACTTTTTATTGTATTTAGTTTTATGTGTTTTTATGTTAATAAATATATTTACAAACCATATTTAACATATATAATTTAAAAGAAGTATTTAAACCTTTCATTGAATCTATTTCAACTAAAGCTATTATACCCTGAAATAAATATTATTTATTTTTGAATTTCAAATTCAAATTTAAATTCTAATTCAATTTAAAATCAACTCATACATATACATATATATATATATACAACACAAAATTTATTTGTTGGAAAAATAATAATTCCATTTAAAATCTACTTATATATATATAAACAACTCATTATTATTTGTTCGAAAATAATAATTTTGCCAATTTTAAAAAATTATATTAGGAGATTATCAAATAAATATTTATCTTGATATAAATATTTATTACTATATTTATTTATTCAACTTATAAATCAGTGTTTTCAATAGTTAAATCAGATAATTATCCAAGTATCGGATATCCAAAATTCTGGGTTATCACCTTCCTTCCCCATTTAAATCTTTTCGTCCTCGAAAAGGAAAGAAACCAGAATTTTATCGAAATATTAATTATCAGATAAATTATCCTTTGAACATTTTTAACTATAAATTCTTTTTATTCAAAAATTTATAAATACTTTAAAATTTACATAATATTATCAAAATAGCTTTATAAAAATACTTTTTATAACTCGATGTCTCAACCAGTCCATCCTTGTTCTCACAGAAATTCTGTCATACGTTGATCAGACGTAGGACTGAAAATCTATAAGTACTTAGCAGACCCGTTTTCAATACTAAGTGAAAATACTTGGGAAAATGTTTTGTTGAAAATATGGAAAACAATTTTTTTTGAGAATATAGGAAACATTTTTGGTAAGAATGCTCTGGAAATCATCACCCCCTCCATGGTCGCAGTTAAACCGATGGTTACATTGCCATCCCGGCAAAATCCATAGATAACTGTAATGTGACGACCGCCCATGACTCCCGCACGAAAACAAGGAAAAGGTGCGCTGAAAGGTGTGCCAGGCAGCCATGGACGATAGTCAGGGTAAGATAAAAACAGAATAGTCTATTGTATTACTCACAGCGCATGGATAAAATACAATAGAAAAGTATACATAGTGAAGCTCCACAGAACGGAGTCATATAAACTCATAATAGTTTTTATACAATCATCTGAATAGTCAATACATCAAGCCTCACTACATAACACTCAGAGTATCAAATAAACAGCGGAACATCCAGTACATATAGTAAGAAAACAATATGCAAAAGCCTCCAGCTCGTCTTTGTCATCAACAGCGTTGGTAGCCAAGAACAGCACCTGTCACCTGCTACCTAGTCTGCCCATCCCAACATGGATGAACAGCCCAAGGTAATAAGAGTTAAACATAAAACCTTGAGTCAGACAATAGTCTTAGTGAGCAGTAAATCAACTATCAAACATACCAAAAGAGCATAAAGGGTAAAAGGAATAGGAACTCAACCATCCCACTCCACCTCATTCTACAGTGATAGCCCCCAGACCCTCTAAGCATAAACAAACATAGCAAAGCAGACAATTTAAGTAAAGCAATTATCACTCGAGTCAAGGTCGATGTTTTCCAAATACAAACCCCCAAGGCCTAAACCAAGATCAGATAAGCACCTAGAAAACATCGCTCTTGAGTCCGAATGATGGTGCAACCAAACATCCATGACTCTGGCTATCACTGTTATCATTGCTTTGATATCACCGTTAATTGAATGACTGGCACCTTCTTTCAGCCGTCCGTCAAGGGCTAATGGCAACCCCGGTTCTAGACATAACTCCGCACGTCGTCATGACCCGACTCTAAGCGCCGACCTAACGACCCATGCGCCGACCTAACGACTCATGCGACCTAACTCTAAGCCGACCTAACACGCACACGACTTAACCCATGTGCGACTCAACACAGACACGACCCCACCCAAACACGCGACCTAACATAAGTCGGTCACGACTTAACTAAACACGGGTTAGCCAACCTAACTACACTCCGATCTAACTTAGGTCGTCCCTATACTTAAGTCGGCCAATACTATAGGTCGTTACCCCTAAGTCGGTCCAATCCCATAAGTCGCTCCACCGATCCAAGCTATCACACGACCTAAGCTTCTATAACCCGCTAACCCGTAGGCTTTTAGGTCGTTAATTCCTTAAGTCGGCCTATCTTCTTAAGCTGTTAGCCACTAACCCGCTAATCTTCTTAGGTCGAAACTTCTATAACTCGGCAACTTCCTTAAGTCGGTCAAGCACTATAGGTCGGTCATCCTATAGGTCGGTTACTACCTTAACTCGGCCATACGACTTAAGCCAACATCCATGCGACCTAACCACTACACGGCCTAACTCCTTAGGTCGTTCAACCTATAAGTCGCTCACTCAAATCCCTTAAGTCGTTCCACTCAACCTAAGCTCCATACAGCTTAACAACATCAACGACTTATCAACAATACGACTTAAAGCATATAGTTTAACAATGTTTCGATCCGTAAAAATACGGGTCGTTACATTCTCTCCCCCTTAGGAATTTCGCTTCCGAACTTCCAAACATACAAGAGCAACCAAAGTTATTCCGCATGCCTACCATCCATAGCAATCAACAAACCATGCATCCAATTACTAGCCTAGCATGCAGAATTCTAAGACTAGAACAAGTTACAAATTCGTGAGATGTCACGACACCTTAGGGCCATACCTCGAAGAGTTCAGGATGAGCTGCCTTCATCCTCTCTTCCTCCTCCCATGTACAGTCGTTAACATCATCACTCCATTGTACCTTGAGCAACTTGACTACCTTTCTCCTAAGCTGTTTCGTGTCGGTTCCCACAACACGAAGTGGCTTACGAGGTCTTCTAATAACTGGATCAACTTCTAAATCTTCACAGCTATCAGCAGAAACCACCGTATTTGAGTCGTGCACACACTTCCGTAGATAAGATACATGAAAAACATTGTGCACACCCGCCATCTTTTCTGGTAACTCCAATTTATATGCGAGCTTTCCAATTCGCTCGATGATCGGGACTGCTCCAACAAATCTCGGAGTCAATTTTCCTTTCTTCCCGAATCGAATAACATTCTTCAGTGGAGAAATCTTCACAAAAACCATATCACCTATGTCGAATTCCAAATCCTTACGACGATTATCGGCATAACTTTTCTGACGGTCTTGGGCTGCCTTCATTCGTTGCCGAATAATCTCTATACAATCCCAAGTCTGTCGAATCATCTCTGGCCCAAGTATCAGCTTTTCTCCAGTTTCCAACCAACATGTCGGAGAGTTACACGGTCTTCCATACAATGCTTCATACGGTGCCATACCAATACTTGACTGGTAACTGTTATTATATGCAAATTCCACCAAATGAAGGTGATCTTCCCATGATCCTCCGAAATTCAAAACATATGCTCTCAGGAGATCTTCCAAAACTCGGTTGACTCTCTCGGTCTGACCATCTGTTTGGGGATGATAAGCTGTACTCAAACACAGCTCGGTTCCCAAAACTTCTTGGAAGCTCTTCCAAAATCCACTAGTGAACAACGGGTCTCGATCACTCACTACTCTTCGGAACACCATGGAATCGAACTATCCACTTAACATACAACTCAGCCAATTTCGATGCAGTCCTAGTTGATCGAACAGGAATGAATCTTGCACTCTTAGTCAAACGATCTACGATGACCCAAATCCCTTCATTCCCTGCCCTGGTTCTAGGTAGATCATCGATATCTGCTCCCACTTCCATGTAGGAACCTCTAATGGCTGAAGCAATCCACTGGGCTTCTTCTTCTCGGCTTTTACCAACTGGCAGTTCATACATTTGGAAATAAAATTTCCAATATCCTTCTTCATACCTTCCCAGTAATAGGTTCTCTTCATGTCCCGATACATCTTATTTCCACCTGGATGAATTGTCAATTTCGAGTGATGACTTTCCTTTAGAACTTCATCTCTCAATTCATCTATATCGGGAACAACTAGTCGTCCTTGCTTCCGAAGCCCACCCTCTCGATCGACTTTGAATCCTTTATCCTTTTCCAGATTCAATCCAGATTCCAAATCGCGAATAATCTTGACAAGCTTATCGTCTCGCTTTTGTCTCTCGCCAATTCTTTCCACAAGAGTAGGTCTTACTGATAAGTTTTCCAACATCTCAGGTTCCAATTTACATCTGGGCCTGAAATCAAATCCAGCCAAATACTCAAGGCTCTTCCATTCAGAAAACATGGCTCCCAATCCTGCATGTCTTCAGCTTAACGCATCTGCCACTGCGTTACCTTTTCCCGGAGTATAGGCTATACCAAAATCATATGATGCTAAAAACTCTAGCCATCGTTGCTGTCGAAGATTCAAATCCTTTTGGGAGAAAAGATACTTCAACGACTTATGATCCGTAAACAACTCGAATCGAACCCCCAATAGATAGTGTCTCCACATCTTCAAAGCAAATACAATCGCCGCTAACTCCAAATCATGAGTCGGATAATTCCTTTCATGCGGCTTTAGTTGTCGACTTGCATATGCAACAACTTTATCCTTCTGCATTAGCACTGCTCCAAGTCCAGTACCACATGCATCGGTGTAAACCACCATCTCATCATTCCCACTTGGAATAGTCAAAACAGGAGCACTTGTCAGTCGCTCTTTCAAGATTCCGAAAGCTTGCTCACACTTATCATCCCATCTGAACACTTGGTTCTTTTTCGTCAATCCTGTTAACGGTGCAGCTATCTTGGAAAAGTCTTTGATAAAACGACGATAATATCCTGCTAATCCAAGAAAACTTCTCACATCAGATGCATTCTTAGGTCTAACCCAATCCTGGATTGCTGCCACTTTCGCGGGATCAACCGCTATTCCATTTCCAGAAATAACATGGCCTAAGAACCTCACTTCACTCTTCCAGAAGTGACACTTCGAAAACTTAGCCTTCAGCTGATGTTTCCGCAAGATTTCCAAAACAATATGCAAGTGCGTCTTGTGCTCTCCTTCAGTTCTGGAATAAATCAGAATATCATCAACGAACACAAGTACGAACTTGTTCAACTGATCTCTGAACACTCTATTCATAAGATCCACAAAATATGCTGGTGCATTGGTCAATCCAAACGGCATTACCAGCCACTCATAAAAACCAGACGGTGTCCTGAAAGCAGTCTTCGGCACACTATCCTTAGCTACTCTTAACTGGTGAAATCCCGTTGCCAAATCCATCTGAGAAAACACCTTAGCTTCGTGAAGCTGATCAAACAAGTCATCTATTCTCGGCAATGGATACTTGTTCTTCTTAGTCACTTTATTCAGCTCACGATAATCCACACACAACCTCAACGATCCATCCGCTTTGGTTGCGAACACAACTGGTGCACCCCATTCGGACACACTACGCTGAATGAATCCTTTCCGTAAAAGGTCATCAACTTGCACCTTCAACTCTTGCTGCTCCCTAGGCGCCATCCGCCTAAGAGGCATCACAACAGGTCTGGCTCCCTCAACTAGATCGATACGAAAATCGATCTCCCTATGCGGCGGTAATCCTTTGACCTCGTCAAAGACATCCTCAAATCCATTCACAATAGGCATCGATGACAGTCCATCCCGTGGAACAACCAGCGAATACATGAAGCTCATGAAGACGCCTTCCTCATGCTTACATCGTATCACAACCTTTCGCCTCTCCACATTCACGACTGTCACCTCCAGCCTCTCACAATCAATCCTTGCCGCATACTTCCTAAGCCAGTCCATACCCAAAATAATTCTGAACCCCGCAAAGTTCAGAACAAAACAATCACAAACAAAAGAGCAATCATGACTCGACACAACCAGACCACGGCATACCATACACAAACAAGACGAACCCCCAACTGGATTAGTCACAACCAATGGTCTATTAACAACATCCGGTTCCAAACCCAACCGGTCTACAAGTTTATTACAAACAAAAGAATGCGATGCTCCAGTATCAAATAACACTCTAACCGGAACACCACAAATGGAAAGAGTACCTTGAACCACCACACTCTTCCCCTTCTCTTCAGCAGTAGGAGCTTTCGTAGACGATGGAACAGCCCCCAAAGCATAAGCTTGCACAATCTGCTTATCTTTCCTCGGTTTTGGACAGTCCTTCCTGATATGTCCCGACTTATCACAGTTGTGGCACTTCAACTGCACCTTTGGATTCTTGCAATCCCTAGAGAAATGGCCCTTCTGCCGACAATTGTAGCAGGTCACTTCACCCTTTGGCTTCTTCTGGCCATCCTTACCCCTCTGCTGCTGCTGCTTTCTCTTCTTGTTTCCACTTTGCTCCTTGGTCACAGCAACAACAGATCCTTCCTTAGGAAACAGATTCTCATGCCTGAGAGCTTTCTCCATAAGCTTCTCAAATGGATCGTCCAGATGATCCACCAACTGCCTCCCAAGATAACTATCCAAGCCTGTCACAAACTTTTCGTTCTTCTGATAGGGAGAATCAATATACGACCGAGCATACTTGGACAAAGCTTCAAACTCAGAAACATACTCAAGAACTGGTCTCCCACCTTGCTTGAGTTCCACAAACTTCTTAAACAAAACAGATTTCTGAGCCGTAGAGATGAACTTAGCTTCAAATATGACTTGGAATTGCTCCCAAGTAATCTCTTCCTCTGGAGTATCAATGGTGATAGAGTTCCACCAATCAGAAGCTCTCCCTTGAAGCTGCCTTGATGCAAGCTTCCTCTTAGTTGCATCCTCAATTCCCAAATCACCAAAGATCCTTTTACAAGCATCTATCCATCTCTGGACTTCAATGGTTGATTTTGTCCCTAAGAAAACCTTTACTCCAAGAGCAGTATAGTCCTTACACAGCTTAGCAAAATCCACTGGTCTTGGAGCTTGAACTTGAACCCCAACATCTGCTGATGGCCCCGGAGTTGGTATCCTTCTCATGATCGATGTCATCATAGCCTCGAACATAGAAGCATAATCAGCAACTCCCTCTGAAGCACGACCATCCCTAGCAGCTTGTCTCTCTCTTCGACTCATCCTTAATATCTACAAAAAGGAATGATTTAGAACACCTTGAGAAACAACTACATAAGGAGTTCAAGTCCTTCTAAACTGCTATATTATATATAGTAATCATCCATCAAAATACAATTACGTCTCTCATACATAGTTACGTCAGCGAGCGTTGGCTAAAATCGATTAACCAAAGCTCTGATACCAAATGTGACGACCGCCCATGACTCCCGCACGAAAACAAGGAAAAGGTGTGCTGAAAGGTGTGCCAGGCAGCCATGGACGATAGTCAGGGTAAGATTAAAACAGAATAGTCTATCGTATTACTCACAGCGCATGGATAAAATACAATAGAAAAGTATACATAGTGAAGCTCCACAGAACGGAGTCATATAAACTCATAATAGTTTTTATACAATCATCTGAATAGTCAATACATCAAGCCTCACTACATAACACTCAGAGTATCAAACAAACAGCGGAACATCCAGTACATATAGTAAGAAAACAATATGCAAAAGTCTCCAGCTCGTCTTCGTCATCAACAGCGTTGGTAGCCAAGAACAGCACCTGTCACCTGCTACCTAGTCTGCCCATCCCAACATGGATGAACAGCCCAAGGTAATAAGAGTTAAACATAAAACCTTGAGTCAGACAACAGTCTTAGTGAGCAGGAAATCAACGATCAAACATACCAAAAGAGCATAAAGGGTAAAAGGAATAGGAACTCAACCATCCCACTCCACCTCATTCTACAGTGATAGCCCCCAGACCCTCTAAGCATAAACAAACATAGCAAAGCAGACAATTTAAGTAAAGCAATTATCACTCGAGTCAAGGTCGATGTTTTCCAAATACAAACCACCAAGGCCTAAACCAAGATCAGATAAGCACCCAGAAAACATCGCTCTTGAGTCCGAATGACAGTACAACCAAACATCCATGACTCTGGCTATCACTGTTATCATTGCTTTGATATCACCGTTAATTGAATGACCGGCACCTTCTTTCAGCCGTCCGTCAAGGGCTAATGGCAACCCCGGTTCTAGACATAACTCCGCACGTCGTCGTGACCCGTGCCTAGGACTATCGAATCTGTCCAGAGTACTAACACGTCATCGTGACCCGTGTCTGAGACGTCGTCGTGACCCGTCCCAACGTACTCTTGCTTTGAGCATGCTAGAACCTTCAATAACGATAAGATCCAAGCCTCCTAGTCATCCTCCTCGACGACTATTCTCATACTAGCTCAAGCACCTCTCGAGCCCACCATTATCAACCAACTCGAACCGCATCATCGAGTTATCAACATGCTTGGGATGATCCCGTCTGGACTAAACCAAGCTCTCACATCAGGCTTTGCTCCATCGCATCATAGCAAAGTCCATCATCTCAACATCATGCTTTGCTTCCTCTAATCATAGCAAAGTCCATCATCATCGAATCTATCCATATGAGCTTCATCACTCGCTTCATATGCCACAAGCAGCTTTCACCATTCAAGAGCCTTTCCACTTAGCTTTTGAATCATCTTCGACCAACTTGTCCAAATCAAGTTATCAATCAACTAATCAATCAAATCAAACATTAATCCAAGTAATCAATTATTCAAACAAGATCTAAATAAACAATTACAACAATAATGGCAATTTCGTAAATAAAGAGTCCAAATCTAACATGCATTCTAACAAGCATGAATTATGAACAATATCTCTACAACTTGATGAATAAACTTGCATAAGTTAACATGTAGTAAAATAGATGTCAAATCATCATGAACAATAGATCTACATGCAGACTTAAGAAAAATGCACGAAATCACTCTCTTTAACACATAAACAAGCCACCGATCCAATATACTCCTTTGGGTCCGTGTGAGAGATAACCACCACTCACCGAATCACCTAAACACCTCAAAAACAACCAACTCCAGATCTGGACAGCAAAGAATCAAGCTTGATTCGACAAGATTCCACTTCAAATGATGAAATCTCTCTTTGTTGGATGAAGATCTTCAACTTTGGCTCTTGGATCTTCGATTTGATCTTCAATTTAGATGGAAGGAATCACTAGATTAGAGTGGAGAAAAGAAGTGAAGAAGTGTTGTAGTCGAGCTCTCAAAATGGCAGCACTTCGTCGCTTCAAAATCCGGTGCCAAAAAGTGAGCCAAACCCCTCTATTTATAAGCAGATAACCCCATGAGTCGGCCGCCCCCATGAGTCGTCACCGACCCAACCATAGCCGACTTACGACCTACCGATTCAATTACCTACGACCTACGGCTTAACACTCCACGGCTAAACGACTTACACGACCTAACCCAAGCGCCGACCTAACGACTCATGCGACCTAACTCTAAGCCGACCTAACACGCACACGTCTTAACCCATGTGCGACTCAACACAGACACGACCCCACCCAAACACGCGACCTAACATAAGTCGGTCACGACTTAACTAAACACGGGTTAGCCGACCTAACTACACTCCGATCTAACTGAGGTCGTCCTTATACTTAAGTCGGCCAATATTATAGGTCGTTACCCCTAAGTCGGTCCAATCCCATAAGTCGCTCCACCGACCCAAGCTATCACACGACCTAAGCTTCTATAACTCGCTAACCCGTAAGCTTTTAGGTCGTTAATTCCTTAAGTCGGCCTATCTTCCTAAGCCATTAGCCACTAACCCGCTAATCTTCTTAGGTCGAAACTTCTATAACTCGGCAACTTCCTTAAGTCGGTCAAGCACTATAGGTCGGTCATCCTATAGGTCGGTTACTACCTTAACTCGGCCATACGACTTAAGCCAACATCCATGCGACCTAACCACTACACGGCCTAACTCCTTAGGTCGTTCAACCTATAAGTCGCTCACTCAAATCCCTTAAGTCGTTCCACTCAACCTAAGCTCCATACAGCTTAACAACATCAACGACTTATCAACAATACGACTTAAAGCATATAGTTTAACAATGTTTCGATCCGTAAAAATACGGGTCGTTACATGTAAGCACTCCGCGCCCCTCGATTTCACCATGGAACCCTCCACAGATCGCAGCTACATCCCTGGTTATGTCAGCATCATGGAAAAAATCCTTGTAACTGTAGGCATCAGCGCCCTCGATTTTCACTGCCAAATGAAACTTCACCACTCCTACATAGGTCGCAGACTACATCAGTCGACTCCCAATGTAGCCTTAGGCTCTCATGGCCTCTCGACTTTTGCTATGTCTTCATAGATCGCAGTCTACAGATGTTACATTGCCATCGCGGTAAAATCAAACGTAGACCGTTGGCTCTCACAACACACACGACTTCCGCTATGGTTCGCAGTAGATCGCAGTGACATCGAGTTAAACTGTCGTTGCAGCATAACCCAAATGTCTCTGTAGGCATCAGCGCCCTCGACTTTCACTACCCACAATACATAATCCTCAGAAACTTCAGTTTGTCCGGACTTCCTCCTAGGATCCAATTTAGAGCCTCCTCCTTAGGGCTCAAGGCAGAACCACCTGGTGGATCTCCTATGAAGTTCATTTCAATGAGAACGCCTTTTCCCCAGAGCCAATCTCAAAACATTTTATATTATATACTTATAGTATCTTTCAAATCATACCCTTTATAATTCACATCAAAATCTCCTTTACACAAATCGATATCTCAAATCGATAGTTCCAACTTGGCTTTCCAAATTCCCAAAATTGATTTTTCTCGAAAATCAAAAGCCTTTCCAAAATCCATAGGTTCCAAAACCTTTTCCAAAATCATTCTCATAAAATCCTTTATATATATAATCTTGAAAAATCTTGGATCACTTCATACTTCTATAAATTCTCTTTTTATACTTCAAATATTTCAAAAATCTTTTCTTCTGGCTGTAGATTTAACAAGGGGAGTTTATCATGTATAACACGTATATATACAACTTTATTTATGCCAAATCAATATTCAAATTTGGATTTTTTAAAGTTATTTGCCATATTACCTACTTTCAAAAAGTAAATTTCAATAATAGAGATATTCAACTTCCACTTTAATTATCAAATATTTCTCAAAATATATCTTTCCTTCCAAAAATCGTTTCTCATTTCTCACAAAATCTATTACATTTAAGCACGTACGATGTACATATACCATCCGTACGCTATATCAAATCTGATCGCTCACTCGATCACATAATTTCACTTCCGAACTAGTATCGTCCTCCCGACTTTCTAGTGCGGACTCAGATCTGGTTTCTTGATCAAAAATCATCATTCTCCTTGCATAGTCCTAACTATGATAGAGAATTTCCAGAATCAAATCAAAAATCCATATCCAGGGTTCGCCGTCGAAAATCGAGTGAAAAATCCTAGCTCGGATCGATATATTATCTCAAAATTCTATGTTCGAATTTGGATCAAATCATTATACGAATAGAATAATATACGTACATCCTACGTATTTATCTTCATTGATCAGTGGCTAAATCAATTCTCTTTTCTATTCACCTTCATTTTCATTCTATTCACTCGTCCACAATTGCTCCCAATTTCCATTTGGGTTAACACTTTAATTCTTATCTCAATTAGTCTTCAATTATAGACAGTTTGCACTCTGACCAACTTTTATTAAGAAAATAGCTTGAATTTTTTTAAAATAGATAAGTAGTTGTAAAATAGTTATTAGTTGAAAAATAGTTGGATAATTACAATATAGTTGTAAAATAGTAATTAGTTTATAAAATAGTTGTAAAATTATTGTAAAATAGTTAAATAGTTCAAAAAGTAGTTGTAAAATAAGTATAAGATAGTTTTGGGTTTTAAAAAAAAGTTATATAGTAAATGGCTAGGAAAAATAGATTTAAAAACAGTTATATTAAAATAATTTATTTGAAAATAGTTTCAGAGTCAAACTGTTCAATTTCCCAATCTCCATTTCCAATCAATTTCCAGTTTCCACTTCCATTTAAATTGATTCGATTTCAATTCGATTTAAATTAGCTTCAACTCCTATCCCAAATTCAAATCAACTCCCATTTGAAGATGGAGCAGTGAAGTGCAAGGGCTAGTCGCTACTACTCCTAAGGATGTTTCCAAAATGGATGTAGTGGGAATAGTGCATTCGCTTCTGTTCGAACCCGGGACGGACTTGTATGGATGAATGCTTTCGGAACATCGTCAAGTGGACGATGGGCATTCTAATTGAAACATTCTAAAATGATAACGCTTAGCCTCAAGCCTCATCAACCGGGAATGACTGAAAATCAGGGGTTATGCGGCAAGGCTATGTGGGTAGCACCTATTAGGGTGAGGTCATCCTTGTCTAGACGTCCCTTTTTATTCGGCTTAGTGGTGCGGTTGCTGATCCTAACCGTGGGATGATCTTACTCAGGATTATCCGATAAAGGGTAGTCCCGGTCTTGTGTTGTAGGGGATTGGGAGTAATCCTCGTTACGGTGATCTAGGACCCGTACTATGACAACTGGTACCCTAGTGCCTAATCTTTAGTTGGAAATCCATTCTTCCTACACGTCTTTTACGGATTTTGTTCGTATAACCCACTTTGTGGCTAGTAGCTGGAATTTAATAAATGTAACAATTTTGGTTATTTTAATAAGTATTTGTACATGGACCCTATTATAATATCGGAGGATTTTGATAAAAAGTGTTTTAGTTATCGTAAGGTAAAAACCCGACATGTTTATTTATGGCGTGGTCTTACGACATGCTTTTATTTTCAAAGGGTTTTGAAACTTTAATAATCAACTTGGGTGTATTTCTCTCACACCGGTATTACAGACCGACTCGGGTGTTATTTCATTATAATGCTAGGGTCAGACTGAGTATTATATGTTCAGGATAGGATGCTATGGAGCTCAGGAGAGGAGCTAGAGTTCGAGATATATTATCCGTTGATGTTTATATCCGCTGCTGTGGTTGTATGAAATTTTCAGACTGGAAATTGTTGTTTGTTTGAAATATACTCTGATGATATATTGTATAAAACAGATATAGTTTTCATTTTGTGTAAAGATTTGTTATTGACTATTATATTTTGTTCCGCTGCGATTGTGAGATTCTGTTATTGTTTAGTTCCTTCTTTCTTCTATCTTCTTTCTTTTCCCTCAATAAGCTTCTTTTTCCGGCACTCGAGCGTCGACATATTATTCTATGGTGTATTTTATATCGATTTTTGAGGGTCAAGAAAGGCAGATCGTCACACTTGGTATCAGAGCTTAGGTTGGCGATAACCTAGGCTTTGGTGGGGAAAATTACTCATTAGATATAGAGTCAATAGTACTCTATAATGAGTTGAGTGCATTAATAGATATAAGAGCGTATTTGTTAGTGAATATAAAATTTGTTTTTATACTGTGTTGTCTTATCGGTTGAGTCTTTACGAATTCTGGTCGGTACAGGAAGTACAACTGTATCGATAGGGGTTTCTAAACTCTTAAATAAGATAAACCGACATAGTATTGTTTAAAGTGGGTAGATGAAATAATTTTATCCAAAAATTATCTTTTGATACAAAAGAAATAATTTTCTGAAATTATTATATATATATATATATATTTGGATGTTTGGTTGTTAATATTATAATCAAATATAAGAATTTAAAATTTGAAATGGTTTATAACCAAATAGAATTATCGAAGTATGATTTAAATAAAAAAGAGTATACTAAAATTTGATTTAAACTAGAATTTAAATCCCAGAAATTTTGAAAAGTGTATTAAATGAATTTAAACAAAAAGGGTTTGGGAATTTAGAATCTTGGAAATTTTGAAATGTTTTTCAAAGTGTTTGAAGGCAATGATGGAATATTATTTTGGGAAAATATTTTTGGATGGATATTGTTTTGAAAGGAATTTGTGGAAGTAAGGAAGCACTGAACTCACTTCAGTCGCTGGAAAATAATCATGATGATGATGGCCACATTATCAGTATTCATTTTCGAGTTTCTAAAGTGATGGATTGCTACCATGGTGGTTGGTTATGATATTATTTGAACTTGTTGGGTATACAAGTGGTTTTAGAAATTTCAAAAGAGAAATTATTTTGGTAAAACCAAGTTGTTTGGAAATCCAGAAGTTTGATTTGATATACCAGGTGTGTATGAGTTATTTATGATTTCAAAATGGTTTTGAAATAAAACCGGGAGGGGAAATACTATTTAAAAATGTGAAAGTTAAAATGAATCAACTATTGGACCTATTAAGTGGAGTTGATTTAAATAAGAAAGGAAAAAAATGAAAATTTAGTCTTGGAATTAAAGTTTAACTTGAATAAATGGTAGTGAATACAATATATTTGAATTTAACATAGGATAAGTTAAATAAATTGAAATTGAAATTGAATTAAATTAAATATAAAATTGAAAAGTACAATGATTATAATTGTGTAATGAAAATTTATATCCTTAAGTTATCAAGTGTTATATATATAATCTGGAATTGTGATTATAAGATGAAAATGACTAAAATGTGTAAATTAAGCTTTTAAGTAAATAAGTTGATGGACTTATGAATAGGAACTGAATTGTAAAACCAAAATAAAATGGTTGGTACTTTATGGGAAATTCAAAATTTAAATCCTAAATGAAATGTAAATTGAAATAAGGTGAAGAAAATATAAAAGATAAAGGGACTTGGGTTAGTAAATAAGTTTTTGAACTTATATATTGGAAAATACAAAGATTTAAAATTGAATTGAGATATAAAATTGAGTTGAATCTGGATCGAATTGAAGTAAAAATCAAAATTCAGTTGTGTTATAGATAATCTTGAATGAAATTCAATTTTTATTTAAAATAGTAAAAGGAATCGGTATGAATTTATGTTGGCTAAATAAAATTTAGTTAAACTTGAATTAAATTGGTATAGAATTAAAAGGGAAGGGAATCTAATTAAGTTTAAATGATATCGAATGGACAATATTCTCACCCGACTAAATTCAAAGGAATTGAATGAAGATGAATTTAGCATAAGCTAAATTAAATGAAATTCTTCATATATGGCAAATGAATTAATTATGATGTGAATATTGTCGAATGAAAGGAAGATAGGTTAAAATGGTATGGTTCAAGTTACAAATAAATTCAGTTAAGGTATAAGATAATTGAAAATGGTCGTATTATTAATAAATTCAGAAATGGAAACATTGTGAAATTGAAATAACTTAAGCGAATTGGAAAATGATTGTGGTCGAGCTTTATATGTGGTCTTGAATGAAATTTGTTTAGATAATAAAATTGAAATGTGAGCGAAAGGATTTTAATTAATGATTGTGATGAAGTAAGAATGTATGAGTTGTAAATAATTCAGAACAGAACGATATTAATATAAACTTAAGTTAGATGATGAATTTGAAGTGTTTTAAAATTGTTATAAACTTAAATGATTGTTATTTGAATAATTGATATAAAAATGTGTGTAGGAATTTGTCGTTGGACATAAAAGGAAGCAAGTGAATTGAAAGAAGCAAATAAGGTTGGTTTTTGAACCAACTGAAATGGGAATGTGCTTAATTATAAATGAATGGAAGTATGAAAATATAAGCGCGTGACCTATGAGAATTTGAATAGTGAAATAAGGACCAAAATAAATTTGTTTGGTATTTCGGAATGAAATAAAAATCCAAACATGAATTATAAAATGGATTAAACTCGAGAAAATTGATTAAAGTGATTTTTGGTATATAAAAATCAAATATTGAATTGTAAGATGGGAGTGTACTAATTTGGAATAAATTAATTAATTGAATATGTTAATGGGATTTAAATTTGGTAATAAAATGAAGTTTGGATTTGTTAGGGAATTAAAATGGTGATTGAAATCTTGTTATTTCTTATAAAATATGATTAGCATGTAGGATTTTGGGAATTGGTTGGTTAGGATGTATAATTGACATGTTTGGTTTAGATAAATGAATGGAATGTTGTTAAATTCTCATATTATTGAAAACTGATGTGTTTGTTTAAGTAACTATAGGTACGGAAGGCAATCGATAGAGTTGGAGCGTGTAAATGCAATATTATTTAGCTGCTTGCTTTTAAAATGCTAATCAAAAGGTACGCCTACGCTATAAAATTGAAAAATGATATATATATATATATATATATATATATATATATATATTGTGGTATATTTTGTTTTTCGACCGTGTGGGTCGATGTATATATATTTATATCTATTGTGATATTGTAAAACACTCTCCGTACAAAGGAGACGCTGTCAAAAATTTTGGGAGTTGGAAAATTTTTAGAAATTTTGAAAATTTTGGTTAACTAGGAAGATTGTTTTTGAAATGATGTTGAAACATAAGCTTTTTAATTAAAACTAAAACAAATGGTTTTGGAATTGAGCTAAAGGTTTTGGTAAAATAATTGTGAGTTTTTAACTAAGTAAGTATAGGTAAGTAAATAAATTTATTAACAAATGGTTTAGGAATTGAGCTAAAGGTTTTGAAACATAAGCTTTTTAGCTAAAGGAATGTAACGACCCAGAATTTTGGTCGTTAGATTTTGAACATTTAATCCATTTCAAATGTTGAATGTGAATTATAATATGGTTTTGAAACAAAAAGATTTTATTAGATTAATGAAATTAGTTAAATTTCAAATATGGTTATTCAATTGGATTTGGATAATAATAATTTAATATTGGGAATTGGGATAATTGGTGAATCTGGAGGTAAATAGTTATGAAAATGGTTTCTACGGTTTATTTTACGTTTAATTTGATTTGAATTTTTCTATTGGATTTTTAGATGGAATTATAAGTCGATAAGTTGAATTTGACATTTTATATTAATTTAATAATGGAATTTAATAATATAATAATGCAAATAATCAGATTTTGATTCGAAATGAATCAGAATGGTTTCTAATGTGATTATAAATTCTATATGATTTATAATAGAGTTAGTAAAATTTTAAAAGTGAAATTTTAAATGATTTCGACGATTTTGGAAATCGCTTGATTTAATCGAAGAGTTAAAATAGCCTTCCGGGGCACAGTCTCAGAATTCGACAAAACCAGTTCCATTGGATCCGTAACAGTTAGTTATTATCGGATTTCAATTTTCCTAGCAATCGGAGTTGTCGTTTGACCGTGACAGCTCAAAACGCATAGAAACTATTTTAATCGATTTAATTTAAAATTGATTGTTTATTTCCGTAACTCGCTCATATGATCGAATTAGCCTCCAAAACACATTCCATTGTGTTCGGAATGCGGGTTAAACCTTATAATCGCCAGGCGGCATGTGTGATTTGGAGTTCGTTTGTAAAAGCTTGTTAAATATGAGAATATTAATAAATTATTATAAAATAAACGTTTATATATATGTTCTCTGGGGCCGAAACCCTAGAATTTTCGCGGCCGCTGTTTACAACATTTCAATGGCCGATATTCAATTCTCTTCTTCCCAATTTTTCTTGAAATAGTATTTTTGAAAACTTTCTAAATGAAAATTGTAGGGCATTGAGAGATCTACGCATCCTACGGTGGATCGGGGGTATCATCGTCGATTGGAGGCGTTATGAGGTTGCGTTCGCTGGCCGTTTGCGCGTGATTTTATGGTGATGGAGGCGATCGAGTTCGCGTGCGTTCTGGGTGGAGGTCGAGTCGGCGATGGGCTTCGTAGTGGTGGCCTCCGATCGAGGTGAATGGCTCCAGGGTGGTCGCGATAATCCACGATTTGAGACGGCAATGGGTTGCGTTGAAACCCTAGAGGCACGAACGAGAAGATGATATGTGCGGTCTGATTTCTTTTGTTCAAAGTGAACGGCCAATGGTAATTATAAAAAAAAATTGTTTAAAAATTTATATACAAACTATATAAGTCCATAACTTGTGCATGCGTGATCATATTCCGACGAAACAAGAAGCGCCGGAATCGCAGCGACGCGATCTACGCACTGCAGCAAATCCGACGAGGTTTGGAGCAAGTGGAAATTTTGTATTAAATCGAACGGTTCGATTTAAACTCAACATTTAAATTCAAGGTGAGTTAACCTCACTCACATCTGCAAGCCATTTAATTTAAATAGCTGATATTTAAATGTTTAATTGGTTGATTAGATGAATATGATAATTATTATCAGATTGGATCGATATTTATTTGTTTTGCTAACATCTGTGGACGCATGGAAAGAAGTTGGAGGGATCCAACTGGATTCCTCACAAATAGAAATTATATTTATAATCTGTGATATATTTCATTAATATCCTGTGATAGATTGATTTGGAGTTTGTTATGCTGTGTTATGGTTGGATAATATAATTTGGTATTTTAAATTATCAATAAAGTGAAATGGGAGTAAAAAAAGAAATGAAAAGTAATTTTAAGTAATGAATTTAAGGGAATTAAATTCGAGAAATTGGGTTGAAATTTGTAAATGGTTTTGAAAACTGAGATTGGAATGGAAATGAGAAATGGAAATTTATAAATTGGGTTTATAAATAAGTTGGTATCTTTATCGAAGTATAAATTTTGAAAGATAGATTTCCGGTGGAAAATTCTATAAGAAAGGTAAAATTGTTTTAAGGGTAAAGATGAGATTATCTTTAAAGCATGGAAAGTGCATTTTTCCTGGAAATTTGGTATATTTCAAAGAAAAGCTTTCAAATTATAAGTTGGTGGTTTAAAATGTGTTTTAGAATATTTTAGGAAAAATATTATTTTAATTATTTTAAGTATAAGTAAATACTTATTTAAGTAATTATGGTATTTAGTTATTTTAAAGGTAAATTGATATTATGTTTCAAAAGGGAAATTATAATACAAATATTTGATTAATAACTTTATATTAAAGGGTAATTTTGGTTTTAAATTACTTAGAAACTCCTCTATATTTTCTTAAGTATTATTTTCATTTAAGAAATTTCTAGTAGCCTTATTCTAAATATTTTAAGCATATATTTTGGAAGTGATTTCCAGGAAATAGAAATGTGTTTAAAAATAAAGGAGTTTTTTTTAAGTGAGGGAAGAAATTTACGGGATTTAAACGTAAATTCGAATTGAGATAAATCAAGCAGGATTTATAAAAGAATTCTTTGGTTTATTCTGGGATGAAAGTGTATTTCCCTAAAAAGCCAAGTGCGTTTTAAGGCAGATTTTTAAGTAAAAGTTAAAAGTTTTAAATTTGATTTTAAAAGAATGTTTTAAGAAAATTATTGTTTAAGTTGTAGAATTTTTAAGCGTAAATATTTAATAAATTAGTGATAGTTGTAATTATTTTAAAGGGGTTAATTGGTATATTCTTTAAAAGGATATCATTAATATTTATATATTATAAACTAGTTTTATTGTAGAGACAGTTTGGTTAATGTTTTATTTGGAAACTTGTATAGGATTTCATTACTTTATTTTAAAATTTAGTTTGACTTAACTTTTATTTTGAAGAAAAATGGTTTATATTTTATAAAGCAGTTTTATTTGAAACATTTAAAAAGTATGTATATATTTCAAATAAAGTATGTAAATAGTTTTAATTTAAACTATTATAAATCTAAAGTATTTGGCTTGGATGTTTTCAGTGGAAATCAATATTTGGAAATTTATTCCATAAGGAGTGTGTGGTTTGAAACTATTTTCAAAGGGTTGAAAATGGAAATATATCTTGCAAGGATATTTTAAGGATAATTAATGATTTAGGCAATTATTTATTGTTGATGGATGTTTGTGAATGTTAATTGATAGTTAAATCACCGACTATCAATATTGGCCAATGCATTAATCGTTTCGGAGAGACCGGGATCGGGATTAATTTCTCGAAAACCACTTCGATCCAGTTTGTACGTTTTCGTGGAAAAACGAGTTTGGATTCGAAGATGGAGCAATAAAGTGAAAGAGCTAATCGCTACTAATCCTGAGGATGTTTCCAAAATGGATGTAGTAGGAATAGTGCCTTCGGTTCCGTTCGACCCGGGACGGACTTGTATGGATGAATGCTTTTGGAACATCGTCAGGTGGATGATGGGCATTCTAAGTGAAACATTCTAAAAAGGTAACGCTTAGCCTCAAGCCTCATCAACCGGGAATGACTGAAAATCAGGGGTTATGCAGCAAGGCTATGTGGGTAGCACCCATTAGGGTGAGGTCATCCCTGTCTAGATGTCCCTTTTTATTCAGCTTAATGGTGCGGTTGCTGATCTCGACCGTGGGGTGATCTTACTCGGTATTATCCAGTAAGGGGTAGTCCTGGTCTTGGGTTGCAGGGGATTGGGAGTAATCCTCGGTATGGTGATCTAGGCCACGTACTGTGACAGGTGGTACCCCAGTGCCTAGTCATTAGTTGGAAATCCATTCCCCCTATACGCCTTTTATGGATTTTGTTTGTATAACCCATTTTGTGGCTAGTAGCCGGAATTTAATAAATGTAACAATTTCGGCTATTTTAATAAGTATTTGTATATAGGCCCTATTATAATATCAGAGGATTTTGATAAAAAGGTGTTTTAGCTATCGTAAGGTAAAAACCCGACATGTTTATTTGTGGCGTGGTCTTACGAGATGCTTTTATTTTCAAAGGGTTATGAAACTTTAATAATCAACTTGGGTGTATTTCTCTCATGCCGGTATTCTAGACCGTCTCGGGTGTTATTTCATTATAATACTCGGGTCAGACCGAGTATTATATGATCAGGATAGGATGCTATGGAGCTCAGGAGAGGAGATGGAGTCCGAGACGTATTATCCGTGGATGTTTATATCCGCCGCTGTGGTTGTATGAAATTTTCAGACTGGAAATTGTTGTTTGTTTGAGATATACTCTGATGATATATTGTATAAAACAGATATAGTTTTCATTTTGTGTAAAGATCTGTTATTGACTATTATATTTTGTTCCGCTGTGATTGTGAGATTCTCTTATTGTTTAGTTCCTTCTTTCTTCTATCTTCTTTCTTTTCCGTCAACAAGCTGTCTTTTCCGGCACTCGAGCGTCGACATATTATTCTGTGGTGTATTTTATGTCGATTTTCGAGGGTCGAGAAGGGCGGGTCATCGCAGCATATTTAAATGGGTTTAAATATACAAGTAAATGCAAAAATGAAGAAGGGAAAGGTAGGGGGGCCGACCACATTTATGGGGGGTAAAAAGGTTTTGGTTTTGATTTTGGATTTTAAGAGTAATTGGTGGTAGATAACTCTCCTAATAGCTCTTTTATAAATGTCATCTCAAACTCCTTTATTATTTTTTGGATGAAATAAATAAAACCTTTGCGATCGACTTAGGAGATTATTTTAGGTTACCCCATTTCATTCATTACCAAACAGACCTGACCCAATAATGGTATTTAAGCTTAATTATCGTATATGAGTAATTAGTTGGCATTTATGCCAACTACTGGGTTTAATGCCTAATGAGTGTCTAGGATGGAGTTCCTAAGACTTAGGGTTGGAGAAACTAATGTCCTCCCCTTCCTAGCTTTAATCCTAGCGTAATGGAAAGTAGAAGGTTTCAAAGGTTGGCCTAAGTGTAAGGCATAAAAAAATTTGGGCCTTGGGCTAATTCAGATAAACATAATTGAATAATATGAAAATATTTAAATTTTAAACTTAGATTTAAAATATAAAATTTCCATAATTTAAAAGGGTTTTAAACTTAAATTTTAAACACCTATGTTGTGAAGGTTACAATATACATGTATAGTATATACATGCATAAATTGTTTTAAATTTCAAATATGTGTTGTAATTGTCATATCATACAAATTTCTAGAATCGTTTTTGGAATTTTAAATTTGAATTTAATCTGAATTTTACAATTTTAAAATAATATTTGATATAATTGTTAATTAGTTCAAAGACATGCATATACATATACATATAACTATAAATGTTACCGTGGTATGATATTTATTAAATATGTTAGAAAAATAACCTAAAATGTTCAAATTTAAAATGTAATTAAATTAATTTGATAGTTAAAATAATAATCAAATATTAATTCAAATTGATTTAAATATAAATATTATGTAGGTAAATTACATTTTAAAAGGCTATAAATAAATTGGACTTATATGAATATATGTGTAACAAAATTAGAATTATTATGATTAAACATATATATTATATATAATATATACATATATGTGTGTGTAAATAATTACAAATGTTGTAATTGAACATATTAATTCAAAATTACTTTGAATTAATATTTTAGATTTTGCGAAATGTTAAACTAATTGATTGATTAATTTGTTTAATTAAGTAATTAAAATACATATTAACTTATTTATATTATATAAATATTTACTTAAATTATAAAAGTTTTAAATAAATTAGAATTATATGTATATATGTAAGTAATACCTATAGTTGCTGAAACAAACCCATCTTAGATTTCTAAAATAAATACATACGTGTGGTATGTATATTATGATATTAGATGTATCAAACACTTGTATCATGCGGGTATTTTACAAAATAAATTATTCCTTAAATCAACGGCACTCTTAATATTAAATATCGTGATAATGTCATCCTCTGCCATTTATATATTAGTTAGATTACTTGCATACGCATTGGTTGTTGAGCAAGCTCAAGCCATGGCTGCTATGTGGGGTACTATTTTTATATTTGTACATCGATAAGGTAAATGACTGTATTTGTTTAGTAAATTCAGAATATGCGCATCTATACTTAAGTCATCGCTACATGATAAGTCAAAGTGACTGATCTCTCTTGGATTGTTGAGTAGACTCAAGGTCAAAATTAAGACAAGGGAAAAGACCATAGTTAGGAGTTATATAGGATATAGCCGATAAAGTTTTAACCTCCACTTGTGGGGCTATAGCTTGTTGAGCAAACTCAACATCGGATCGCTAAGATAAGTGGTCCTAACACTTGTTAGAGAAATTAGTAGATTTTTGCTTTTCTATGAGGGTTTTGAGAAATATAAAATCTGATGGACCTTATTAAATAAATGAAATGAACCATATTTAACCAATCTAATAAGCATTAAAACGCATGTAATATTATAATATTTACTAGTATGAATTTTCATAAAATAATAAATAAAATGTTTATTAATTAAGATATGCATAGTAAACTAAAATTACAGATCGTAAAAGAATATGCATATACATTCTCCTAAAAATAAATCTTTCAACATGCAGTCACTTCAAAACCCATCATAACAAGTCAAGTGTACAATCATTTATATTTTCAAACCTAGATCCATTTAAGTTTTAACTTGCTTAATACTATTTATTATATATATATATAATTGTGGACTCTATAGATAATACGAGAGTATGGGTATTTAATCCATATTTTTTATAGGTAAAATAAAGCATTATTATTTTTCATGGGTGAGCTAGTTTTATAATGGCCATACCACTGAGCAAATAAAATACAGGTGAAAGACAAAAACGTCTCAGCAGCTACAAGAACAAATCATATTACAAGAGCTAGGCAACATGCATGCACTACTAAGGACCTAGACTATCCCCCCTCAGAAGAGTAGGATCCATTTCGATCATCGGACGAATCAGGACCGAGGATGTGGACGTACCCAGAGAATAAAAAGGCAAGGTTATGAGAAAAATCCATGGAGTCACAGCTATATATGAATTTCCTATCCCGAGTGGTATCCTAAAAAAGTTCCCGTTCGCATCACCAAGCTCGCTAACCTTAGTAAGGTTAATACCCTCACCTTTAATGTGATAGAAAAGATATCTGATCTCACCTTCATCATCACCCACAAACATGTGATGAGTATCGCTCTCAGGAGAGTGTCTCATTTCATAAGCTTCATATATCTAAGATTGCTCATCAGAGTTTCATGTAATAGCATCAGAAGTAGGCACCATAACCATTGAAACATCTGAGGAAACATCAACATCCACTTATACCTTACGTAGAGAAGGAATACTAGCCTTGCGAATCCACTTCATAACAGAAGGCTTCGATAATGGGATTTTCGGAGTAATAGGCAGCGGGAAATCTACCATAGTTGGAAAAGAAGGACAACCATACTGATAAGAATCGACTATGTGACCAAAGGAATGGCAAGATGTGCATACATCCATCTTTCAAATATAGGAAACATCAACCGCAGCTACTTGTCACTTAGCCGATCTAATGCGCATTTTGGTTAACAAAAGTTTATCAAGGGTCACTTCAATAAGTACCCTGGTGAATACTAATCTTTTCCTATCTACTGTATTTGCATCAAAACATCTTAGTTTTCCAACTAGACTGGCCAACCAATCTAAAACAATCATTGATTAAAGAACCGAAGGAATATGAGTAAAGTGAGCCCAAATGGGAGTTGAAAGTACATGATATTTCGTTGTGTCCATTGTAGGGTACCATGGAGTAATAATAAACGGTTTACCATAAATGAAGGCAGGTTTGGCCTAAAGTACATGAAATTTATCTTCCAATAAGGAGAATTTGATGAAGAACATGGAATCGTTAAAGTGGACTTTATAACGACCACAAATACACCAAGCATTCCTACAGTGATTTCAAACAACTTATAAGGCAGGTTAGAATCTAGAAGAAATCCAACCAAGTAATCAGATTAGAAATCTTTGCCAGCTTGAACGACCTCTTTTGGCGGAACCATAAATCCATCCACTCCTGTAATTTCAAAATTACCAATGGAATACGCACCTGCATTACTTGGGAGCTTAATGAATAGAGAAGGCTAAGATGTTTCAAGAGGTTTCAGGTTAGGCATTCGAGGAGTAGCACAGACAGTATCACTCTATGGAGCAAAAGAAGTAGCTTTTGGTGCACTAGAAATTTCACAACATGAATTGAGCTTAATTTACCATCAATAAGAACAGAGGAAGTGGGAGCTACAATGTTCACACTAATAACCTCGTCCGATACCTTTCTATATACGGAGAAATCGACATTTTCATGCGAACAAGCAGCGGCAGAAGGCAGCTTCACGCTACAACTTAGAACATCTATGACAGCACCACCACCTAAAAGCATGATCGAAGAGTCCTGAGATAGAGTTTCAAGTGCCAAAACTGGCACGATAGTGGCCAAAGTCTGACCGAGATCTAGATTATAACATGGTAGAGAAGAGCTTGGTGGAGCAGAAAAGAATGTCAAGGAAGCAGCTATGAAGGGATAGCTGGATTTGCTGGTAAAAGAGGACAAATGTTGGTATAAGGAAGCCATGAACCTGGACTTCGATTTATGATTTTCGACCATCAGAAATAGACAGAGGCAAAGACAGTTAGAAAGGAATTAGAAGATAAAGGTGATGAAAGGCAGGAGGAAGGTAGATATTATGAAGATGGAGGCAGAAAAGACATGGATCTGATAAAATATTGCATCAGGGTATCATCTCGGATAAAGTTGCGAGTCAGCGGAATAGGGATCTACTTTAAGATTTCTTAAATTCTTTAAAATTCTACTTTAAATGATGGGATTAACAATCACATATACAATCACCGAGTCAGAGTGCAAATAAAAGTAAATGCAATAAAAGTAAAAAAGAAAGAACACAACAAGATTTTATACTGGTTCGAAGTTACCCTACATCCGGTCTTGCAAAACTCCTTGTACAGATTTCTTTTCAACTAGTAAATGCAAATACTTTAACAACCCTGTATTTTGTGATTATTTTATTTTTATATTTTAATTATTTTAACTGAAATTCCTGATTTAAAAACTTTATTTATTTATTAAAATGAATAAATTTTACTATTTTATATATAAATTTTTATTTTTATGTGAATTATAATTTCAAACATGAATAAATAGAATATTTTCTGGAAATGTGAATTTTGGTTAATATGGTCAAACTTTGACTTTTAAATTTAAAAATTTAAAAATTTGGAAATTTGAGTTTTATCTTTTATTATGAAAGTAAATTAAATTTTAAGTATATTGCTTTTTGTTTCGCTGAAATCCAATTAATATTGTGAAAGTTATGTTTTTTACAATATTGTATGTAAATTGATTTATTTAACAAAATTGTTTATTTTAATTTATATAAATAATATTTTTGTTGTCATATCATGTTCTAATTTGTGTATATATGTGTAACATGACATGTTATGTATATATTTCATTTTTAAAACATTTTAAAAGTATGGTTATAATTTTCAAATGTTTATTGTATATTATTTACAATTTTTAATTCTAGTTTCAATTATTAAGCTATTTTCTTAATTATTTTCTATTTTTCCTAAAAATATTTATTTATTTTATTTTTCACTTTATTTTGTTTTCTTTTCTATTTATTTACTTACTTTTATTTAGTTTATTTTGATGTAAAGAAATGGAAATTCCAAAGGACAAAACCCTTTCATTTTTTAGTGACTTTTCATATACTTGTCTTTTCAATTTCCTTTTGCCTTTTCATTTCTTCTTGTAGCCATCCATTTCTCTTGGCTGTAGCCGTGTTTTCTCATTTCATTTTCAAGTGAAAACTATTTCTCCTCATCTAAAACTCACGGCCAAAAATGGTAATGGCTTCCTTTATCTCTTCTCCTCTTCAATTTTCAATGATTTTTGCCTTCCTCTTCTTCTAGCTTTGCTCGGCCACGTACTCCACCTCCTCTATACCGACCACCACCTCATCATCCATGGATGCTCCATCTCCTCCTCCTCTGACCAAGTCAGGCCGTGACCATCCATTGATGCTTGCACCACAAATTTTACACCAAACTCCTCCAAATTGCCTAGCCGAAGCCAATATTTGCACCACCCCTTCATTTTTCACTTCGGCCACCACCTTAGCACCATCACCACCATCATAACCTAACCCCTAACCATCACTCCACCTCTGTCTAGATCTGAAACCTCCATGGCCGAGCCCAAATTGACCCAAGCCGAGCCAAAATGTTGCACAAAACCTACCTATTTTGCCTTACTCCTTTGTATTCTACATGTAGTAACTACTACCCCTTCATCTCCATGTTACCGTGCATTTTTGATGCCATACCTGAGCCAAAGCATGATCATGGCCGTGCATATGTTCCACTTAGGCCAAGGCTTTGAGTGGTAAAAGCAAGGTCAGTTTATCTTGCTCTTATTGCTTTTTATTTCCATTGGTTTCTATATTGTTTTGGGTTGAATATTCATATGTATATTGTTTGTGTTATTGGTTGTTTACAAGATCATATCTTGGCTCTCTCTTCCCCCTTGAATCAAAAGTCGTGTTGTGTCGTGCCGTATCATGCTTTCTGGAATCTATTCTATGTAGTTTGATTTGCTAACTCCAGCGTAAAAAGATAAGTATTCACTCATGACATTTATACTTATATAAATGGTGAATTGATAGCATGTGAATCTGTAGAAATAGTATATCATGTTATACCTGCCTGTGATATGAATTATATGAAGTTAACCCTGTTTATAAACCTGTCATATCATCTGTTACTGCTATATGATGCTATATTGTTTATTTATATCTGTTTCTCACACTGTAAGTTCCTTGTAGAATAGAATCACTATGGGTCGAAATGATACATACTCGAACGAACTTTAGAATAGGGAAAAATTGTTATGGGCTGAAATGATAGGCCTGAGCGATTTTTATTTATTTTAATTTACTTGGGATTACGGGTTTGAAATGATAGAACCCGGATTTTCTTTGTAAATTACGGACTGAAATGATATATTATCCGTATCACTTGACCTAAGTTAGAAAATATTATACAAACGCGTAGTTATTATATATATTTTCTGGAATTTTTAAAGTATTTTAAAATGTAAATATTTGATATTTTGATTTAAATTGAATTAAAATGATTTTTATAAAGGATTTGTGATTTTTCTATAAGTTAAATATGATAAATAAATGAATGGTTAAGTTGAAATTTGAAATATATATTAATTTTGAAATTTGTGCTTTTTGTTTATAAATGGAGTTTAAATTAAGTAAATAAAATATGATAATTTGATTTAAATTGTAATTAAATGACTTAGTAAGGTGTTATTGATTTTTCTATGATTTAAAATGGTTAAATTAATGAATACTTAAAAATGTAATTTGAAATATAACTTAATTTAGAAATGTGAAATTTGATTTAAGAATAAAAGTTAAGTTAAGAAAATAAAATAAAATGGAAATTAAGTTATATTTTGAAATGGTAATTAAAACTTAATTGTTAAGTTAATTTTTAAAATACAAAGAATAGAAAATTGTGCACTTGACTTTAATAAGTGAAGCATTGAGAAATCTGGTACTTATTTGCGAAATTTACTTTATAAAAATTATAAGTTAAAGAGTATTTAAATGACCATTTTTAAAGTGAAAAATATGAAATTTTATAAGTTAAAATGGTTTAAATGAAGTTTAATTGTTCCTGAAATTCTATTGTAAATCTGGAAATTCGTTTAGTAGCACTTCAGAAATGCTATCGTTTCTGAAAATGAACTAAAATCTTAAATAAATGAATCTGCAGCACTTTGTAAGTGTTGCAGTTGCAGAAATGAATTAAAGAGCTAAAAACTAGTGAAAGAGCTATTGTAGCACTTGTTAAGTGCTGCAGCTGGCTGAAAAAAGATTTTGAACTGAAAATGAACTATTATAACAGTTTTGTAAACGTTGTCTTTGCTGAATTGAATTAAACCTTTTAATTTGAAATCTGAACTATTACAACAGTTTTGTAATTGCTGTCTTTGCTGAATTGAACTAATTTTCAACTAAAAACTGAACTATTACAGTTGCTGTCTTTGCTGAATTGAACTAATTTTCAACTAAAAATTGAACTATTACAACAGTTTTTAAATGCCATCTTTGCTGAATTGAATTGTTTTCAAATGTAACTTACCGTAGTATTTTCTAAGTGCTGCGAAAGTTGAAATTTTACTTTTTTAATGTATTTAAGTGTATAAATGAACTCTGAAAAGGCTAAAATTTTGGGAATTTAATATTTGATTTAAAGGTATAATGACTCCACCTTTTTATGGTTTAAATGAATGATTTTAATTTGACCACGGGTACACTTCTCTGTATGTCTTGTGATTTTTGGATGTACATCTTCAGTTTAAGAGTGTGACTAGAGGTGAGCGATTGCTGCAGCTCTACGCTATAGTAGCCACATTATCACTGTTATTTTCATAGTTTACTTTAATGTAGACATTTCTATGATAGCGTTTATTACTGTTTAATTGATAGTTTAACGGATCCTTAGAGGATGGGCGATCCCAAGCATCCTTTAAGTTATTGTGCATTACTACTACAGTTCACCTGAGTTGGTTTACATTGTATAAGTATGTATGTCCGGACTCGAGTGTTTTGTGTTTTACTTTACGCTCGGGTCAGTCTCAGTATTCATAGCTTTGGATTTCTCTTTCTGGAGCTAGGAATCATTGATGATTCTGCTTATCTAGTTATTCATCTATTTCTATTTCAGCTCATCTATTTCAGCTCTTGTATTAGTGAACTTATATGTATTTGGGATTTCTATTGTGTTTGTTTTCAGACTGATGTTATGTATTTTGTTTTGAAAATTTGTTATAGTAGCTTCATGAACTACTATGGTATTTTTATTTCCGCTGCGAGTTATTCTGATATTTATGTATCTGTGATTCTATGAATGATTTTATTTGCACCAAATTTTATTACAATCTATTATTTTGAATTATTCAAGTCTGACATATGTGGATTATTGTCGATTTGAATGGTCCAAAATAGTGGGTCGTTACAAATACAATCTTGAGTTCAAGGCTACGAGAAACACCCTCCAAAATCTCGACCTCTGGGTAAAATCACTTGTTTTCGAGCCACAAGCACACCCACTAGTTTACAGGCTACTAAATACACCCAGTTGATTTTAACAAGCTACAATCACACCTATTTGGATTTTAGGGATACCAAGCACACCATAAAGTATAAGAGTATGATTTGATATAGCTTAAAGAGTCAGATCTTTGATCTTGATTACAATTGATCCTATATATCTTGAATAGCACTTTGATCTTGATTTGAGTGAGAGAGAGAAGAGAGAAATCAGAGAGTAGATAAAGGAGAATCAAATTAGTAATGACTGAATTTTATTTGTTTGCGCCAAAATTGGTCACAAACACCCAATACCGCGAAAGCACCTGTTTACGTACTTAAATCGATAATAATCAACACAGAACTCAGCGACAATCAATATAGAATTCAGATCTAAGCAACAAATCACAATAATTCGCAGATAACAATCACAAACACAGGATTTATAGTGGTTCGGCGTTCGTGCCTACGTCCACTTTGAAGGTTTTCTCTTTATTGCTTTGCTTGATAGATCGATTACAATGAATTACAGTTGATGATAGCTTTGAAATCCGAATACAACGGTGATTATGATGGATAGAATGGAATCCGGCAGAGTCTTGGTGTTCAATGGCAGAAGTTCTTGGAAGATCCCCTTTTCTGAAGGCTTCAGGGTGCTATTTATAGGCGTTGGAGGCCCAGATCTCGCTCAAACTTCGGGAGACTTCTTCTGGCACGTGAGTGGGCCCACGCGACCGACCCCACCAAGTTTCGTCTCGATCTGACATCGATTCGAAGTGATTTCGAACCCATCAAGAAATGGTCCAATCGAGCTGAAACTTGGCAGGTACAATCTTTACCTTGTATGGAAGCTACTGTGAAAATTTTGTAGCATTTGGATCAGTGGTTTAGGAGATATGATCGGTTCGAAATGATGATTCTCGGTTGGCTGTTGAGTTCGAACCGATCACTTCGAAACCACGTACTTCGAATCGATCGGCTCACGTGGCTTCGTGATGAGGTGGCGCGTGTTTCTCGAATCGATCCGGTCTTCTCTCCGGGTTGAACGCTTCGTCTCCGTGAATTGTGCCGACTTCGTATCGATGGAGTGACTAGTTGACTCGATCGTTCCTGGTTTCAAGCGCGATCGATTCGAATCGAGGGGTTCCTATGGGTTCGAACCTGATCGATTCGAACTGGATCGGTTCGAAGTGACTTGGGTTCGAAGCTAGAGGGTTTTTAATGGATTCGAACATTCTTGTGAAGATGGATTCGAAGGTAGGAATGCAGGGTGGATACGAAGCTAGGCGAAGTCATGGGTTCGAAGGCAGGCCATTGTGATGGATTCGAGGGAGATGGAGTCGAAGCGGGCACTGGCTGATGGATTCGAACATGGCAAGCAGTGATGGATTCGAAGGAAGGATATTGGATGGGTTTGAACTCCATGGTTTCGAAGTAGATGGGTTCGAAGATGATGGTTTCGAAGTACTTCAACGTGATGGGTTCGAACCAGACAATGACTACCTTTCTCAAATTGAATCCATTATATCTTGAGCATACGAACTCGGATTGACTTGAAATTTGAAATGCGGACTTCTATGATCTTTCTTGTCGTGTCCTGTCAATCGTGGCCCGTTCCGGACTCGGACAAAATTCATCGATGTCCATAGCGAAGTGAAGTACAACCAATCTCTGAGATGAATTTTCTTTTGTTTTTGATCGATCCTTTGATATCACGGCTTTGCTAAAAAGCGGGATAACATTTGCCCTCCAAAACATGCCTTGCGGTAGGAAGGTGTGTTTTGTAATGCCTTGAGTTGGATGTTCGTATCCTATTATCAACCTGCAAAGAACTTGATAATTTCATATGGCCTCAAATGACGATCGTTCGGGATCGAGCTATTTGAGATGAAGCGCGGCCGTTCGGGGTCAAGCGCTTAACTTCAAATGACGATCGTTCGTGATCGAGTCATTCGAGGTGAAGTGCGACCGTGCGCGGTCGAGCGTATAAATCCATGCGTCGATCGTTCGGGATCGCATGCTGCTTGAGGTGAATCAGGACCGTTCGCGGTCCGCGTCGTTCGTGGCATAGGATGGAATAGGACCGTTCGCGGTCGATGCCGTTCGCGGCAAATGATGAGATGGGACCGTTCGCGGTCGATTGCCGTTCGTGGCAAATGGTGATCGTTCGCGACCAAGTGTCGTTCAAGGCAGAGAGTGATCGTTCGTGATCGTGTGCCGTTCGAGGCGAATTTGTGACCGTTCGTGGTCGGGTGTTGGACCTCAAGTGACGACCGTTCGCGATCGAGCCATTTGAGGTGAGGTGAGTTGTGACCGTTCGAGGTCGGATTGTGACCGTTCAAGGTCGGATGCCGTTCGAGGCGATAAAGTGTGCCCGGGAGGGCTTGATGTTATCGATGCCAGGGTCACGTTCGGGTGTGTTCCTGGATCGTTTGTCAGGGCGGTTCATCGCCATCTCAGAGCATGCCTAAGGATCGTTCGCGACCCCATACATGCGTAAGTAGCTTAGCCGTTCCAGAGTTATCAGAATCAAATATCTATTAAACGGATGAGTTTTAAAACAAAAATGTCCAAACAAGCAAAGTCTAAATGTTCAAATCAAAACGAAACGAAAGCAAAGCATGGATGTCAAAGTGTAAGTTCCCACTACGAAACGGTTAATGATCACTCAGAGCATGCCTGGAGATCGTTCGCGATCTCGCACATGTGTAAATGATTTAATTGCGTTAGTGGAAGCTTACAACTTGTTCATCGTTATTTCACTCAATTGATAACCAAATGATGCCTTGATTCAGGGTCGCCTCTAGCTGAAGTGGATGGTAGTCGCTCTGGTTCCGCCGCAGGAGCTCGCCTCCTTACATATTGAAGGAGCATACCGTTCCTGATATGCCCTTCCACCTCGTCCTTCAGGTGCCTACAATCATTAGTGTTATGACTGTTTAATTCATGGAATACACAAAACTTATCTGATTTCCTTTCGTCAGAGGTTGGATCCCTTCGCATTGGCCTACTATACGGAATCTGATCTTTGGTATCCTGATAAATTCAATCCAGGTTCTCATTTAGCTCAGTGTAGGTGGTGAATCGCGGCTCCCTCCGTTGCCGCTTCGATCTGTCTCCGTCATTCTCAGTCTTTCTTTTACCTTTATCCTTGTCCGAGTCCCTTTTAGGAGGCTTTTCGTCTTTAAGAGCATAAACCTCTATCCCATCTCCTTCTTCTCTTTCTGCATTCGCATCCTCCAATCGTAAAAACCTTTCTGCCTCATGATAGAATTCTCCCAGATCCACAGGTGGATCCTTAGTTAATGAATTTTTGAACTCCGTTCCATCAGCTATTCCAGACACGGCCGCCATCATAACCATGGATGGATCCGGTCGATCCACCGAAGCTGCTGCCGCATTGAACCGTGTCAGGAAACTTCTCAATGTTTCTCCAGCCTTCTGTTTTAAAGTTGCCAACGTCATCACATTCTTGGGTCTTGTAATGTGAACCCTGAATTGCCTCATAAATCTCTCAGTTAAATCATTCCATGTTCCGATGGATCCACTCTCCAGTTGCCTGAACCATAACGCCGCAATACCCGCCAAGTACAATGGGAAGCACTGGGCCATAACCTCCTCTGATGCCCCCAGCACTTCCATATGCCTCATATATTTCGTCAGATGGACCGTGGGGTCCGTTCTCCCGTCATACATATCCAACGATGGTAATCTAAAATCCGGTGGGTTCCTAGCTTGCCTGATTACTGAAGTAAAAGGACTCCTATTAACATCCTCCAAATCTTTGTTAACCAAACCGCCTCTCAAAGCTCGCCTAACCATCTCTGCCAACCTGTCGTTGTCTCCAAGATGTAATCCTCGTTCACTACTTTCAACCTGCCCCCCGAGTTCACGAGGGAACTCCGGGATCTTCCCCCTTGACTGAGCGTTCACCCCTCTACTACTACCGGGTTGCGCAGATGCTCCTCTTTCTCTCTCCGAAACTGGATCAACGTTCTCCATGGGTGTACCCCCTAATCCGGGTGCGACGCCGGATGGTCCTGCTTCGTTCTGGACTTCATTGGCTTCCCTATTCTGTGCTCCAAGCTGTCCTATCTGTTGAAATAAACTCTGAATCAGCTCCTCTTGCTTCTTCATCATAGTCTCCATCTCGTCCCTAGTGATGAAGATCGATGGTTGATTCGCTCCTGAGGAAGCCTCTTGACTTCCTTGTTGTTCGCTTCTCTCTGGCCTTGGCCTTCTACTCGATTGTCTCGTCATAATTTCTCAAATCTAAACTTTCAAATTTTCTCTGAATCAATTATCAATTGGTAGACCTCCTGAGTTCAGCTCTCAATGAAAGCACCAAAATGTTTGCGCCAAAATTGGTCACAAACACCCAATACCGCGAAAGCACCTGTTTACGTACTTAAATCGATAATAATCAACACAGAACTCAGCGACAATCAATATAGAATTCAGATCTAAGCAACAAATCACAATAATTCGCAAATAACAATCACAGGATTTATAGTGGTTCGACGTTCGTGCCTACGTCCACTTTGAAGGTTTTCTCTTTATTGCTTTGCTTGATAGATCGATTACAATGAATTACAGTTGATGATAGCTTTGAAATCCGAATACAACGGTGATTATGATGGATAGAATGGAATCCGGCAGAGTCTTGGTGTTCAATGGCAGAAGTTCCTGGAAGATCCCCTTTTCTGAAGGCTTCAGGGTGCTATTTATAGGCGTTGGAGGCCCAGATCTCGCTCAAACTTCGGGAGACTTCTTCTGGCACGTGAGTGGGCCCACGCGACCGACCCCACCAAGTTTCGTCTCGATCTGACATCGATTCGAAGTGATTTCGAACCCATCAAGAAATGGTCCGATCGAGCTGAAACTTGGCAGGTACAATCTTTACCTTGTATGGAAGCTACTGTGAAAATTTTGTAGCATTTGGATCAGTGGTTTAGGAGATATGATCGGTTCGAAATGATGATTCTCGGTTGGCTGTTGAGTTCGAACCGATCACTTCGAAACCACGTACTTCGAATCGATCGGCTCACGTGGCTTCGTGATGAGGTGGCGCGTGTTTCTCGAATCGATCCGGTCTTCTCTCCGGGTTGAACGCTTCGTCTCCGTGAATTGTGCCGACTTCGTATCGATGGAGTGACTAGTTGACTCGATCGTTCCTGGTTTCAAGCGCGATCGATTCGAATCGAGGGGTTCCTATGGGTTCGAACCTGATCGATTCGAACTGGATCGGTTCGAAGTGACTTGGGTTCGAAGCTAGAGGGTTTTTAATGGATTCGAACATTCTTGTGAAGATGGATTCGAAGGTAGGAATGCAGGGTGGATACGAAGCTAGGCGAAGTCATGGGTTCGAAGGCAGGCCATTGTGATGGATTCGAGGGAGATAGAGTCGAAGCGGGCACTGGCTGATGGATTCGAACATGGCAAGCAGTGATGGATTCGAAGGAAGGATATTGGATGGGTTTGAACTCCATGGTTTCGAAGTAGATGGGTCCGAAGATGATGGTTTTGAAGTACTTCAACGTGATGGGTTCGAACCAGACAATGACTACCTTTCTCAAATTGAATCCATCATATCTTGAGCATACGAACTCGGATTGACTTGAAATTTGAAATGCGGACTTCTATGATCTTTCTTGTCGTGTCCTGTCAATCGTGGCCCGTTCCGGACTCGGAAAATACTTCTTTATCTTTTGAGTTGTTCTGCCAGATTGGTCGCTGAAGATCTTTGGTCTTCACCCGGACCCGGATCCGGTGAAAAAAATAGGATCACTTCTTATGGATTCGTTGAGAATGCTTCTGATCTAGTTCGTGGCCTATTAGAAGTAGAAGGCGCTCTGGCGGGATCCTCACGGACAGAAAATCGATATCCATAGCGAAGTGAAGTACAACCAATCTCTGAGACGAATTGTCTTTTGTTTTTGATCGATCCTTTGATATCACGGCTTTGCTAAAAAGCGGGATAACATTATTCAAGTTGAATTTTGACAGAGTTTTGGTAAAAATTGGTTTAGAAATCAAGAAAGTGAAAAGAGAAGAGAAAAATAAGAAAGTAGTTAATGAAAATTCGTTTGGAAGTCTAGTATATATAAGGAAACAACGGTCGTATCCATTTGCAAAGGGATATTGTAGCAACCCGGAAATTTCAAACCCGAAATTTTCAGATAGTTAAGAAAAGAAGAAAAGAGAAGAAAGAAGAAAACAGAAACCTCACATTCGCAGTGGATCAAAATATAATATCACATAATAATAACAGTTATACAAAGAGAAACCGTATCTATAAATTTTCATCGATATATCAGAGTTACAACAAATATGGGACAGATACAATATCATAGAGTAAACTCTCCATACGACCCCACCATCCAGCTCGCCTCCTGAGCTCCAGAACGTCCAAACCTGAAAATATGTAATACTCGGTCTGACCCGAGCATTACATCAAAGTAACACCCGGGTCAGGCTGGAAACCAGCGTGAGTAAACCCATCTAACAAGGAATACAAAAGCATACATCTTATATAAACCCGAGGTAACTTATCAATTTACAACTTCATAAACTGTTATAAACATTACTTACATCACACCTTAATTTCTAAGTACCAAGACTTAGATTTAATGGCCCAATTCACTTAAGTCATTCCACTTCATCATATTGGTTTCATATATCAAATTACAAAGAATCGAAGTGTTTCGGGTATTTACCAATATCTGAATCCGGTCTCTTCGAATCCAATGTCATCTTAAACCAAGTTATTTAAGTGATTAGGTTTAAATACTGAATGTCACTTTTATACAGCAATACATCATCATAAAATATCCATATTATCAATATCTATCCAAACATATCATATCTCCAAGCATTTATATCAAAGATATCAACCAATTCAAGACATTAAACACCATTCAATCATTCATAATCAAGATTGATCCCTTAACTATTGAAATAATTCCTTAATTAATTATATTAATTCATTGATTAATTACACCTAGTAATTAATCCTTAATTACTTCTACTAAGTAATTATCCTTTAATTACTTCCCATCCAGTAATTCTTTTTTTATGTATAATCACATCTAGTAATTATCCATCAATTACTTCACTATGTAATTTCACCTCATTGATTACCTAATGTAATTATACTTAATCCAACATCAAGTGATTACCTTCAATTAATTAAACTTAATTAATTAACTAAAATTAACCACATCAACTTAATTAATTACACAGAGTAATTAATTCTTAATTACTCCCATTAAGTAATTTTCATTAATTAAATTTTATTTGGTTATTACTCATTAATTACCTCACTGAATACTTATACTATATTAATTACCTTATGTAATTATACTTAATCTATATTTATTAATCACTCCTGATTAATCTCATTCTGTAATTACTTACTCTTAATTAATTACATCACTTACTTAACTTAAATCAATTAATTAGCTTAAATTAATTACATCAATTAATTAATTATCACTTAACCCCTAATTAATGATTCTTCCCTCAAGTACATTTCTAATCTCTTCACTAACTACTTTATTAAGAAATTATTCTTAAATTATAATAAGTAATTTACTTTTGATTTATTTCGCAAACTTATTACTCTTAATAAATCTTAACCTATACTGATTTAAGATAAATTCTTAATTTACTTTATTTACATCTTAAAACTTCACTAAAAACCATTTAGCAATCTATATATTTGAATACACATATAACTTACTTTAAACTAACAGTACGAATATTTTAGATCTTAAAATTATGCTGCTAAAATAAGACTAACCCGAGCTTTTAAACATAATCCCCAAGCAAGACCTAAATTTTCCCCGAGACCCTAAAAGATGCTGCTGCTCCGAGAAAAATTCAAATGTTCCTGAGCTTCAACCTGAGCCCTAACTTCGTTCACATCCACTGATACGCATGTGCTCGTGTGCACATACACCAGCAACCAACGGCACTCCGACCATCGTCACCGACCTCAACATTTCGCCGGTGACCCTCGCAACCAAACGCATCACCCAATACTTCAATTAAATCGCAAATCGAAAACACCCAAAATCCTATATCCTGGAAACCCATCATCACCGACCTCTACCCATCTTCGACGTTCCTCGCCTCGAGGTACCTCGCCATCTTCGCCGCGGCCCCTACTCGACTTCCAGTTTCTAATCCCCCTATCGCGATTCCCTCGATTCCACTAACGAAGTTACAACATCCACTCAAACTATTGTCGCCTGAACCCATCGTTAAACCCTATCAACACCTCGCCGCACCACCACGGTACAAACTTAACCTTTCTTCTATTTTTCCCATACACCCCGACCCCTAAGCTTGCCTCAACCAAGGTCTCGGCCAACCTTATAACGACGATCTCCAGAATTTTACCCAAGACCAAAATTCGATCAACACACAAATTCTCAGTATACAACAACTTAAAAATCTACAAATTTGCTTTAAAATTCATTATTTTTGATAACGAACCTGGGTATATAATCAATGCATAAAGATTGAAAAATCAAAATTTAAGTTATAGAGGAATTTTCACTGTAGTATTTAAGTTTGGGAACATTGACCAACATTTTACTCAGATTTATTTAAAAAAAATTATGTCATATACACTCAAAAATCTCTTATTAAGGAATAAGTCCCAGAAATCATTTTAGATTGATATTTTGAAATTTTAAATCAGATTTTAAACCTGCAGTATTCAAACAGAGACAAGTTATAATTGTTCCAGGCAAATACTTAAAGATTATCATCCACCTTTATACTCAATATCATTTTTAATGACATGCACAGCATAATACTTATCATTTTTTCAAGAATCGTCACCTACAATCTTAAGACATTCCAGACTCCATGATTTACCCACCTCTGTTTGAAGACAATAGAGAAGCAAGATACTTCCAGGTTTTAATCAAAGTTATATTATTATTATTTACATACAGACACATGTATAGGTATATATAAAATCACCTCTATCAACATGCATGTATACTATCCATCATAGTTTCCACAAGTTATCACATCCAGGCACATATAAAAACAGGTTAAATTTAGATAGTAGTTTACTCACCTTTATTTGAAGAAGACAGAGAGGTTGAACAAAGATCTGGAAAGTAATTGAACATTGATCTAGATGAATTTCCACTAATTAGTTGATTGCTATTTTGATTGTCGTAGTTTGAGTTGATTTACTGAAACTGAGTTTGAAATCTCGCTTGTTGGAGTTTACATCTTGCAGTATAGAATTGAGTTCGATCACTGTTGAAACTTGAATTTGTTTCCAGGTTTCTGCTTTCTTTTGTTTGTTTTTTTTTTAAGAAGAAGAACTAAAGAAGATCTGATTCTAAGAAAAATAAACAGGCTTTTCAAAAGCACATTAGTTATAAACTCAATTTCTTTTAAAACAAAGTTTTTGCCACTTGTTATTTTGCATAAACCCCTTTTTCTTACACATGTCCAAACTTGTATTATTATGTACACAAGTGTATTTCTCATAATTCTTAAATTTCCAAGTGCTATTAGATTTGATTTATTAATTAATTACTTATTATTACTAATGATTTTAAATCTTAATTGAATATTTACCTAAATAGTTTTGATCAAGTTAAATGTATCATACATTCATATGCTTGAGAATTATTTTTAACTCTATGTAAACCAAATTTGCCTTATTTTTGAATTTTAAATTATATTTTCTAATTTTAAAGAAAAAGTTTTACACCCAGTATTCACTAAATAAATTACCTAAATTCATTTAGATTTTAAATTTAAGTTTCTAATTCAGACTCAAATTCAAATTCAATTTGAATTACAATTCATTTATTTATATAATTCAATACTAATTCAAATTTAAAATCAACTCAAAAATATATATTAAACAAACACAGATTCAATATAAAAATTTGAAGTAACTATATTAGGAGATTACCAATATTTACCCAGTTATAAAAGTCCAATTTTCTTTCAGATATTTATCTTTGACTTTTCAATCTCATATTCAAATTAACTTTAAATTTACTCATATACGTTTAAACAAACACACATTACAATTAAATTCAAATCAATATTTTTTTTTCCTATTTCTAATATATACATAAAAATACATATATTTAATTTGTTTGAAAATAATAGTTTTTTTTTCGAGATATAAAAATTCAGTTTCTATTATTTATATTCAGATATTCTTTATTATCAAAATTCTTATCTATTCAATCTATAAACCGGAGAGTTATCCAACTATTAGATGCTCAAAAACTCGGGTTATCATAGATATGACGAAAAGACACATTCAAATTTGAATTTTAAATTTTATGGCCACTATATCGACATGTGCCAATAGAGTATGTGGACATACTCTTCACAAATTTGAAAAACATTTTAAAAATATTATTTTGAATTCCGTTGCTATAAAATAATTTGATACTTTGTAGAATCATTTAAATATAGTTTATACGCATTTTACTCAAAATATAACTTAATAAAACTTTATAAAATAATTTTGAAAGATATAATAAGAATATCCAATAATATATATAAAACTCAATATAATTATAACTTATTAAAATATAAATGAATATGCGATATATATATATATAAACTTAAAAACACTAAAATGCTATCTTTATATGTAAGAGATTGAAAATAATTTTGGGAAATATTTTGAAATGATTATTTAAAAAATATTTGAAAAATTATTTAAAACAAAATTAGAGAAAGATCAGAAAAGTGCTATCAAAGTTTTAACATAAATTATATGACTCTATAACTTATCTGGAATATCTTGAAATCTTGAACTCTTCATTACTCATGTCTCTTCATTCTTGAACTGTTGAAACTCTATATCAGCATCTTGAATCTACTCTTGATACTTTACAGTCTTCTTAATCAACATCTATCTAATATCATGCACTATATACTATGTATACCTTGATAAAACATTATTATCTGTATTTTATATAATGTCCTTTAGTTGTTATCATCAAAACCATTACATAAGGTTCTACCTATCTTCCCCTTTTTTTATGATGACAACTCTATATATAAAATATTATATAACTCTTCTTGAGTTACAAAACTCCCCCTTACTCTATGCCTAATATTTCTCCCCCTTTGTCATCAACATAAATAACCAACTAAAACTATAACTCTAACACTAACTTTTGCTCTAATTCTAAATCTAACTCCGCATAAATAAAAAACTAATCAATATGTATAGTAGTTATAGATAATGATGATGAGGAAGATTATATAAAACTAATAAGTGATATGTAAAGTTAGATAATCATGAAATAATCAATCCAAATATTTATTCAATCCAACAAAGTTCATGTCACACACAATTCAAAAAAATCCACACAAAGCAAACCAATCAAATCCAAACCAAATCAAGTATTATTATTCATAGACAATCAAACATATTTAAACTAGACATTTCGAGGAACTTTAATCCATCAATCAGCGCCAAAGATTGGATCTACTTTGATAGCATCCCAATCATCATCATCTTTGTTGATGGTACACCCTGGATTGGTGGTTGGTTCTTCTTTTTTCAAGGAAAAAAATCATCCAACGAATTGCATCGAAATGCCTTTCTTATTCCTTGATCATCTGCATTTGACTCAATTCTAAGTGCCTCTAGTATTTTATGATGAAAGTAAGAATGGTCCTGAATGATTCAAGAGTTTGTTCGAGGTTTTTGGTTAGTTTTTAAATAAGAGAAGCCATTAATTTGGTTTTAGAGTTTAGCAATGCAAAGGAAGAAGAAAGAGAGTAGAAAATAATGGTTCCCCGGTCTTAACAGGTATTTTAAGGGTGGTTATTCTTTGGAAATGAATAGACAGTTGCATCTATTCAATTTTCAAAAAATAAAATTTGAAAATTACCATTGTATGTCGACATACATACGTAGATTATGTTGATGTATATGCAGAAATTTTCAAAACAACTGTTTTTATATTCTAATGTATTTATCTTATACTATTATACTTGTTTATGTTTTTTAGAGATAATAAACAATGTATTAACAGCGAGGAAGAATATTTTTCATTAATACTTAGACAGAGGTTACATAGAACATAAAGAAATGAAAAGATACATCCACTTTTCCAAACAACTTGTCACATTTTGTTGGAAATAGTGCTTAATTTCCTACTAAACAAACGTTTAAGTATCTTTTGGTTTTCAACGGTCTTCTTTTGATTATTGAGACGGTCTTGATTGGTTGGTCAGAGTGGAAAGTCAATCCTTTCTAAGGAGGTTTCCTCCTCCTTATCTTCTTCTTCAATATCAATATATTCTCCTTCTTTCTCTTCCCTGTCTACTTGAACTTCTTCCTCCTCCTCATAAGCTAACATTTCTTCTTTCTTTGCAAGAGTTTCATATGGCTCGAAAAAAGGTGGAATTTCCATAAGAGTGATGTTGTCTTGGTTAAAGACTTTACGAGAGATAAATTCTTCTCCTTTAAATTCAACACCAAAGTAATTGAAAATTCAGGTATGCTACACACCATGAAATAGTGTGTTTTCATGATTGGAAAGATTTTTGGGATAAAATTCATCCAAAATTACTTAAGCCCAATTTATGTCGTATTAAGCATAGATGGCAAAAAGGGCTTTACAAACCTTCAGAATTGGACTATTAAAAGTTTCCAATTGAGAAGTGATAGTACATTGTAAAAGAAGATTTAGAACTCTTGCTTTTGGACGGAAGTTTCGGTTTTTAAACTCAAATTATCATCACTTTAGAAAATGTTATGAAATACTTAATGATTTTAATCATCAATTTTGAAAGATGTAAGGTCTATTTCGGTAGATTTATCCAAAAGTTCACAGTTTAAAACAATTAAAGTTCATTTTACACCCCTTCATACTTCTCCATCTCTTCTATCATGAAATTTTCCTTTCAAGTTTGCATAAAACATTTTGACTAAGTGCGGATAGCAAATAAAATCATTTTGAGTACTATCAATTAGATGAGAATTCCATTTTGTAAACAAAGAGAATCAAGTTCGTAAATAGAAAAATAATTGAAAATAGCAAACTTTCCCATAAAAACATTTCCATAATTCATATAACTAATATATGCTTTCATAGCCTCTTGATCATGGAAGAGAAAATTCTTGATACTTTTGGAAAGTCACGTAGATGTAAGAGTGATTGGCCATTGATGAAGAGATAAGAGAGTAAATGAAATTCTGAATTTTGAAATGAAAGTTAAAAATGAATGGATGGAGATAGAGTAAGTAAATAGAGAATCAAAGGACATGTTCTCTGGTCAAAACGCAACTTTTTAGAACATAGAGTTGGTGAAAAGGCAGAGAAAAATTCAAATTTTGAATCTGAAATTGAAAATCAAATTCTATCCGCATATGTTGACATATGCTCGTGGGGTATGTCGACACATATAGGTCGAAATTTTCAAAAATGATTTTTGTTTAATTATATCTATTTATTATATAGATCTATTTATAGTTATTCTATTTTTAGAAAAATAATTTTAAATATATTTTATATTATTATTTTTTTATTAAAATATATAAAATATTTGTATTTAAAATATAATCATACAATATTCAACCAATATTATTATTAATCTATAGATATTCCTAACAACCAATAAGGCAACCAAAGGAAAAGAAAAATTCATTCAAGAAAAAAACTTTTGATATTAAAAGCATACCTTTTTCTGATCCATTTTACAATTTTGTTCGCAATTATGTATTGCTATGAAGCAAATGTTAGCAATTTCTGTAGCTGATTCATTATCATTAGAGGATGTGTCTAAATCGTCTAATGTTGCAGTATAGGCTCTTCTCTGTTTTCTGGATGGGTCGGTGTATGGTGTAGTTTTCAATTTATCGAGATGTGGACAGTCTCATTTTAGATGACCAGGGTCACCGTAGTTATAACATCGAATGCCATTTTCGTTTCCACTTTCGGTTTCTGGATTTTTGTTGTCATTTCTTTTGAAATTGTTTGTCTTCTTATATTTTAGACATTTTCTAAAATTCCTTGTCATGAAAGCAACTTATTCATTGTCGTCGCTGTTTGAATCCAGATTGTTCGTTATTGCATTAAAAACTATAGATTTCTTCTCTATTTCTTTACTTTCTTTCCTGCCCTGCGTTTATGCATCAAAAGATATTAAATTACCAATTAACTCTTTAATTTTTAGAGTGCTAATTTCATTAGCCTCTTTAATTGCAAGATTCTTTTGATCTGATTCACGAGTAGTAAGTGAATTGAGGATTTTTCTAACTTGATCCTCTTTATAAAAACTTTAACACGGTGCAATATGTGAGTGTATTATATCTTGAAAGTTGTATACATATCAGATACAGACTCATTTGAAATCATTTTGAATAATTGAAATTGATTTGTTAACATGGGAATTTTGGTCTGTATTGCCTTACTTGTCCCTTCATGTGTAACTTCCAAAGTTCTTCAAATTTCAAATGCAGACTTATATATAGATACGCAGACTTACAAACAAATGCTCTATTAAGTTCATTTCTATCTAGTGAAAAAAAATATTCATAGCCTTAGAGTTACTTTATGCAACTGCTTTTTGGTCATCAGTCCATTGTGCAAAATTAGTCTCGGGTTCAGTATACTCAGTTTGTATGATATTCCAAATGTCTAAACCAAATGAATGTAAATAAATTTTCATTCTACATGACCAATATGTGTAATTAATGTCATTAAAAGTGGAGGTCTAACAATAGATTGTCCTTCAACAAATGAGTTACTAACAAGTGTATTAATAGTGTTACTAACAATACTATTACCAGTATTGGTAGCCATTTAAACTTTTACAAAATAAGACGATGAATACTTTGAAAACCAATGCTCTGATGCCAAATATGAATTAGCGGAATAGGCATCTTAAGGCTAAATTAACACTAGAGGGGAGTGAATAGTATTTAATTGACTATATAAGTATTTTTTAGATTCTTTAAGATTCTACTTTGAATGATGTAATTAACAATCACAGAATCAAAGTACAGATAAAAGTAAATGAAGTAAAAGTGAAAAGGAAAGAACACACTATGATTTTATACTAGTTCGAATTTACCCTACATTCAGTCTCACATAATTCCTTGTATCGATTTCTTTTCAACTAGTAAATTCAAATACAATCTCGATTTCAAGGCTACGAGACACACCCTCCAAAATCCCGACCTCTAGGTAGGGTTACACGATTTTCGGGACACAAGCACACCCGTTAGATTTACTGGCTACTAAGCACACCCAATTGATTTTAAGAGGCTACAATCACATCTACTTTGATTTCATGGATACCAAGCACACCACAAAGTTTGAAAGTATGATTTGAAGACTCAGATCTTCGATCTTGATTGCAATTGATCCTATAACTCTTAAATAGCACTTTGGTCTTGATTTGGACGAGAGAGATGAGAGAAATCCATGAGTAGATATAGGAGAATCAAATTAGTAATGATTGAATTTGATTTTTGTTGAATTTCGTCGGAATTTTGGTAAAAATTGATTTAGAAACCAAAAGAGTGAAAAGAGGAGAGAGAAATAAGAAAGTAATTAATGAAAATTTGTTTGGAAGTCTGGTACATATAGGGAAACAATGGTCATGTCCATTTGCAAAAGGAGATACGATGAAAAGACACTTCCATTCAAATTTGAATTTTAAATTTTACGGCTATTACGTCGACATATGCCTATAGAGTATGTCAACATACTCTTCACAAATTTGAAAAACATTTAAAAATATTATTGTGAAATCCATTGCTTTGTAAAATAATTTGATACTTTGTAGAATCATTTAAATATACGCATTTTAATCAAAATATAACTTAATAAAACTTTATAAATAATTTTGAAAGATTTAATAAGAATATTCAATAATATATATATATCAATATAATTATTACTTATTAAAATATAAATGAATATTTAGTGTATATATATATATATATATATAAATTTAAAAACACTAAAATGATATCTTTATAAGTAAGAGATTGAAAATCATTTTGGAAAATATTTTGAAACGATTATTTAAAAAAACAGAATATTTGGAAAACAATTTAAAACCAAATTAGAGAAAGATAAGAAAAGTGCTATCAAGGTTTTAAAATAAATTCTATGATTCTATAACTTATCTGAAATATCTTGAAATCTTGAACTCTTCATTACTCATGAATCTTCATTCTTCAACTATTGAAACTCTATATCAGCATCTTGAATCTACTCTTGATACTGTATAGTCTTCTTAGTCAACTTTTGTCTAATATCTTGCACTATATACTATATGTTGATAAAAAATTAGTATCTATATTTTATAAAAATTTCTTTAGTTGTTATCACTAAAACTAATACCTAAGGTACTAAAAAAAGTGGCCATTGTCGCCATTATTTTTTAATACAATTAACTACAATAGTAATATATGATCCACATTTAGTCACATATAATAGTTGTGTGGTGAACAATATTATTTCATAATATACGAATTTTGAATAATTGTTGTTTGAACAAAGCAGATAAAACTCAATATGAGATCGTATACTTAATATGATTAAGTGTATTTTGCTTGTTAAAAATAGTTCTAAATCAAGAACTAATGATAATCCCGATGAATTAAAATGTTAGTTTTTTCCACTTAATTAATTACAACATTGATATCCTTTATTTATAAAGGTTAACAATAGTAATTAAGTATTCGAGTTAGGCCATGATCTCAAAGTTAGGTTTTCTCCTAATGGTATGGTATTTTAGGGACGAAAAATGAATGATAGTACTAATGTTGGTATCGTTGGATGAGCAAATGGTGAAAGTCCTCTTAGATTCACGAAGGGACATGAAAAATAGAATTTTGCTAACATTAAAAGATGCTTAAAAGGAATATGAAGTACGATTTCAAATTCTTGTAAAAGATTGTTTTTTATATTTTCTATTTCATAAATATTTTGGATATTGGATTTGAAATCTCAATTGAATTTTTTTATGGTAACTGAAATAGAACTCATGGTAAAAGTGATAAACTTCATGTTATCAATGTTGCTATAGTAGTGGTAGGAACAGCGAGAGCTCATCATATGACTTTTTTTCAATGGACAGATCTAAGTTATAATTGATATTTTCAAGAATACCGATACTATTTTGTGAAATAATAACTATTATCGACTTGATCGAAAAAAACACAGTTTATTTGCTTATGATATAAATAAACTTGTGAAGATGTGTTTTCATAATGTTCGTATTCTTGATCAAGTGATGTGTTGGCTTAACATATTATATAAGCATCTAAACATTAAGTATGATTAATTTTGGAAATATAAATTATGTTATTAAACATTGATATATATTACACTATATATATGAAGAATATCTTCGTATATTTTGATTGGTGAATCATGGTGAAGTATATTATGAGTGATTAATAGCGGTGCTCATATTCGGTGAGAGTACAACCAGAAGAGATACAACCATGGAGGATGTCATAGAGTATTTTAATGTATCACCCCAAATGGGTTATGGCCCAAGCAACCATTATGTTGGAGATATACTAACAAAGATAGCATAGCTTAAAATACCAAAATCAAATCCATCTATTTCATTTTCCTTGTTGAAACACATGAAACTCGGATATATCGATACATCAAGTTAAATTTCTATAGTACACATGGAAGTAAAACCGAAAACATACAAAAGAGTTAAAGACAATTCGGTATGATCAAATAAGGTAAGTATTTTGGATATAAAGTTCCAATAATACCTAAAATAAAATATGGTTTTATCTCAATTGTTAGTCCTCCTTTGTTATATTATGATTTATAAGGTGCGGTTGAACTGTGATTTGATTTACATGATTAAATTTGAGCTAAATCTTTCTTAATGGATATGTATCTATTAGTAGATACATATATTAATCTGGTTATCCAAAGCCAATTTACAATGTCATATATGATCTGATATAGAGAGTTGCATTTTAAAAGGCGAAGATCCAAATTTTCCGACATACATTTAGAATGTGAATAGCGTAAATTCAAATTTAGGTTTATTATCATGAAAATTATACATGCTTTTGGTATTAGAACTTGAGTGTTGATGATGTCAACGAAATATACTATATACTCTATTATTGTAGATTAAGGCACAAACAACTACTTATACAAATACAGTAGAATTGGAAGAAGATAAGATGACTAAGGCAATCGATAAAATATGAAGCAGTCATTGATGTGCTATAGAGATAAAGCTGATAGTCAAAAGGAGATAAGAGTACATTTTATAGTTTGCCGGATTTTAGAGTTATTACAATAATATATTGTTAAAGCCACTCATGTATTCTCCAAAAAAATTCAAATTTCATAAAAGCTCTGAAAACTTGTTTTAAGATTTCTAGAATATTTTCCATGATTTATCAAAGTGAAACAGACAAAGAAACGAATCAAACAAAAATAAAATTGGCACTAAACTTCTCATGCAACCGGTTCACTAGTGCATCCACCATCTCATCGGTCGACCGAAGAAAATTTATTGGTGCACCAGTGAGGAGCAGTAAGTAGCATTTTGTGTGCATCTCTTCCTCTTTTCTTTATGTCTCTTCATTGTTTCTCTTTCGGGTCGTCACAACTCTTCTCTGCAAACTTCTAAAACATTGTTACTCTTCAATGTAACTCTTCAATTTCTATATAAAGCCTCTGGATCACAATTATCGCTCACATCTTGCCTTTTGAACTTTAAATTCTAATTTCTATTTTACTGCATAATAAATTCCTTAATTTCTGATGCAATCATATACTCATCAACCCTGATAATTCAAATCTCCATCATATCAAATGGTTATATGACGTATTGTACTCGAGTTGCCAAAATTAGTGTACAAGACACAACAATTGTAAGATACATTTTTATGCAAAAGTTAGTCTAGAGTCTCCAGACCGAAGAGATGCACAGGCAGATAGAAGTGTAAACTTATTACTCTGGGTAAAGTGAGGGCATTTCTAGTGAAATTCTTAAAAGATGCTTAAGGACTGGACATAGAAGAGGTGCTTTAAACGAGTATAACATCTCTAGTATGCTTACTCTTTATTTACTGCTTTTAATATTTCTTAGTCTTAATACTTAGTTCATATTAGCCACATATAATCTTTTAGCACTTTGGTATCAGAGTCTTGCTTTTTCAAAATCATAACAAAATTTTGAAAAATATTTTTCTAATATGGCCAACATGAGTTATAACATGTTTCAAGAAGGAAAATCCACTTCACATCCTCTACTTTTTACTAGATTTGACTATGCATATTGGTCTACACATATGAAAGATTATACGGTATGCCAACATGCTTAAAATCGATTAGCTACGCAAACTAAGTATAAACCCTTACTAATGATGTGAGTATCTGGATAGAAATTCAAAAAATTATTGCCTCCAATAATACAAAAGCCATGAATGTTCTATATTGGTCTTTAGACAAAAATGAATTTTCTAGAGTCGTGATGTGTAAAACTACATAAGATATTTGACACATATTACAAGTTATAGATGAAGGAAAAAATAAGGTTAAACATACCAAAATTAAATTACTAAAAAGTCGGTTCTAATATTTTAAAATGAAACCAAATAAGAGCATTGTATATATGTATTCTAAGTGTCAAAACATACAACATGATCTAATGGCATTACGAGATACTTTGATTGATTTTGATTTAGTATTATGAATTTTAAACTCTTTGATTGACTTTGATTTAGTATCATGAATTTTAAACTCTTTGATTGATGAATGGGATAGGTGAAGAAGCTAACAATATTTCCATACTCAAGGTCAAAGAGATAATTAGAAATCTAATGTCCAATGAAGCAAACCTATAAGCTAGAAAAGAACCAACCCAAGAAAAATGTAATATCTCTTTCCAGCTTGATGATGATTATCACAACTCAAAGCTAGAAAAAAAGACTCGGTATTTGTTGCAAAAACTACAATAAGTTTGGAAGATTCAATAAAATGCTTCGGAAGCAAACACTTGATAACCCGGATGATACTTCCACTTTTAAATACTACAGATGTGATAGATTTGATCGCATGAATTAAATTTTTCTGAACTATCAAAGAAAATAAGAACTTCAAAAGGAAATATAGAAATGATAAGATATCAAAGAAGTGCAAGTGAGCATTCCAAGTAATATGGGATGATTTATCTCCAAGCGATAGTAATGGAAAGCAGACAAATGTTAGTTTTATGGAAACTCATAATGAGGTATATTTCAGATCTTTCTTTCGACGATGTTATAGGAATAGCCTTTAAATTTGAAGATAAATATAGGAGGTTAAGGAAAACATATAAAGAATGTTCAGGAAAAATAAATAGATTAGAACTAGAAATAGAAATGCTTAAAGATAAGCAAGTAATTTTAGACGAAGAAATTTTAAGCTTACAAATTTTTGCCAGATTCTAAAAAAACCATATTTCAGAGAAGAAATATAAGTTGTTTGTTACTAATATTATCATTCTCATAGATATGCGAAATGCAACATAGATATAACACCGCATCAAAGTCAATTCCGAAGGAATGAAGGTAAACCAATGCCGAAAGTATGAATATGGAATAATGTCGGAGGCATATAATGTCGCATCTCATCGATAAAAAGTCATGTACACCATCGCTTATAAAGCTAAAGACGCTGAACGCCAACAATGCCTCATACCATCTATAAAGGGGATGATTAATGCAGAGTTTTTTATGTCGCTAAGCAATGCCGAATGGAGTTGGCACTGTAATTCACCAGAGAAGCAATGATGACAACCATAATCAGTACCGTGAGCCATCGCACCTCATTAGTGTTGTATCCCATCAATATCATCATTCATCTATGGAGATAAAATAGATGACACAACTCAATAGTAACTCACTTTGTCAATATCACTCATCGTTGATACCGTCTATTATCAAGGCCGTTATACACTGATGTCGCATGTCATTACTATCAAAGTCATTTTACTACCGATACTACTTCACTAATACTAAATCAATGACGCTTATTATTGATACCACAGACAATCAATGCCGCATCTTGTTGATGGTGCATTTTCATCAACTCTCAGAAGACACTGCACATCTATACATACGATGTTGATACTGAAAGTCATCAACATTCACAAGAGTTACTAAGGCCGATATCATATAAAATGATGTTACTTAGGGGCGAACATTTATTTTCTCTACTCGCAAATTAAACTCTTGCAATCCTAAATTGATTTGGGAATTTAGTGCTGAGATGACTATTGTACATAGGATTTTGTACATTCAGCATTACATGGAATAAGAATGAGATTTCTTGAGTTATCACTTATTTTCGAATTCTAAAGCAATTGTGATTTCTTAATCATAGTTTGCTTTGAATTCCAACAGTACACATATTCTTAGTTTCTATTTTTGCATAAAATTGTTTACAAGGATCAACTTATATGAACTTCAAATGACTATGCATATGGCTCTTTCATGGACCTAAGCCTATTTGTTTACTCCTCTTAAATCTTAACACAACCAAGTGTTTCATTTTGCCAACACTCGTTAAGGTTAAATCATGGCTCTCTAAATTCCATCATTAGCCAAAGTTCCCTTCATTGCACTTTTTGGGGTTAACAAAGAAATTCGTTAACATTTTGAAACTAAAAGGAGAGCTCGAACCACCCTTTTCGTTAACACCCTAAGTGGAACTACCCTAACTTGCATATATAAGATTTAAAGGACTTGTCCCTACCAAGCATATCCCATTCCAGAGCAGCCTACCCTTAATTTTTAACAACATTTAGTCACATCAATTTAGTCATTCCAATTAAATGTGTTAAAATCTCTAAATAAGGATCTTTTGAGCCTTAAATGATTACTTCAACCTACCAAATGACTAATGACCCTCAGCTTTATGAGAAGAAAATACTAAGAATCAAGCCCTTATGAATTATGGAAGTAAGAGAAAGCAATCAGCTCCTTATAATCACGACAAATGGAGTTTAAACCCATTTCATATAGGTCCTACCCCAATCTTTGATTTGGAAAAGGAGGCAAAAAGGGATAATATCTTTGTCCTATAAGAATATCTTCCAAAAGATTAAGGCTTTCTAAAAATTACTCCCTTACTACATCCTATGAGAATATCTACCTCTTAACCAGGACAAACTTAAATATTAGTCTTCCCAAAATAAGTGTCCAAAGAATGAACGGGACCTCGGAGGATTATACTGCCATTATAATCACTCTAATGTGCACGACACGAAATCAATATCAAAGTTTGGAGGGCTTGATCAACAATTCATAGGCAAGGAAAACTCGATGAATTTGTAAAAAGATGTTAAACAAGTCAACAATAATAAAAGATTTTCTGCAAAAAAAAAGTGTATTTGCATGGTTAAGGATAAAAATAAACTCCTAAAATAAAGAGAAAAGCCTTTGATCCCCCCAAGAAAGCCTGGTCAAAACGCCTCCTAGAGGGAGGACGAAATAAGCCTTTGGTCACGCCTAAGATGGTCTGGCCAAAGCACAAACTAATACTTCGATCCTGCCTACATGGCCTAGCCGGAGAATAAGCCTTATTATTGCCTCCATAGCCTAATTAAAGTACCTCCTAGAGGGAGATCAGAGTAATCCTTTGGTCCTACCTTAAAATGGCTTGTCCAAAGTTTTTATAAGCCCTTGGTTCTGCTTACGTGGCCTGGCGAGGCACCTTCTAGAGGGAGGATGGAGTAAGCTTTTGTACTACTTAAGACGATATGACCAAAAAACCGAACCAGCTTTTAGTGCCGTCATCAAAGGCCTCACTGAAGCGCCTCCTAGTGGAAGGTCGGGTAAGTCTTTGGTTTCGCTCAAAATAGCAAACCAAATGTACCGGACAAGCCTTTAGTACCATCCAAGGCCTTACTAAAGTGCCTCCTAAAGGGAGGTCAGGTAAGTCTTTGCTTATGCTTAAGATATCTAACCAAATGCACCAGACAACAGACCTAAATCATCATCTATGATGGTGATAAGGGGTTTGATCCAAGCTGAGATCGTCGCCTAAAATGATGCCAATCAAATTCAAAGGTCAATCTAACTCATCCTAAAGAATAGATTAAAAAAATCATCTAGAGGAAGATTCGTCGAAAGCAAGCCAACAGTGCTTCAAAGCAAAATCAATCAATCTTCTAAAGAAAGATCTATCAAATATGAGCCATATATGCTCCAAAGAAAAAAGCAACTATCAATTGCCAAATGAGTTTTCAGATCTTCTATCTATTTCCAATGGAGTTTTATGGTCTTCTACTATCATTGCCAAGCAGGGTTTCCGGCCTTCTAATACTACTGTAATACGGTATTATGGCCCTCTATTCGCACTAAAACCAGAATGGTTCTCTGGACTATTCACATTATTATGGAAAGGAGTTATTATTATGACAGTAGGGCTTCATTAAATTGGCTCTTAATCTTTTGAATTAAGATTGGAATTCAACTTTCATATTAAACGGGAATCTCTGTTGCCAAACAAGTTGCGAAATATCTATTAATGGAAGGGCAGACTCTTACATCAGGATAAAAATCCATGGTCTAGTGGAATGCTGAACGCTTAATCAGTCGGACTTTTAGTTCCTTTATCAAGCAAATTATTGGCTTGAATGGTAAAGAATCAAAACTCTGAAAAGCAGATCATAAATCTCATTTAGCAAACTTGAAAGGAAAAGTACACACGATACATTCGAGGTAATATTTATGTTCTAATACAGACTTATTTACAATCTAATACATTATGTACAAAGTTGCAAGTACAAAAATCAGACAAAAGAAGAATATGTTTAAAGAAATTATTTGCTAAAGGTAACGGCTCTGTGCTATCTTTTCCATATCCTTAGCAAGAAGGATCAATAATATGGCAAATGGTCACGTATTGAAGTTCTTTGGATTTCTTTTCCTTTCCCCGAATAGTATCAGAATCATTAACTAAATCAATCTGAATTTCCAAAGCATGCTGGAGAGTCTTATTATTGCATTTCGAAGTTTGAACCAAGCTCTTTAGTTCTTCAATCTTCTGTTTAAGGATATACTTCTCGCGCTCAAGCTTTTCAACTTGGCTTTCATAGTCATTAAGACGTTGAGATACTTTCTCATTCCATTTCTTACTAAAAAATTGCATGCACTCAAATTTAACTTGTCTGCTCCATTTGGAGATTTCTTCGTTACTTAGACCCGGAGGTGGGTTTAAAAAAGTAGGAAATCCTTGACTAGCTAAAGATTAAGGTCTAGTAATTCTACTAGGAGTAGTAATGGAAGACCGAATTTGCCTCCGTTTATGATAAGCTTTACGGACTAGCAGGAAATTTGACTCTTCGTTAATTCCACTTCAAGATCATATTTTTGTTGATGCAGTCTAGCCATTTCAGCATCAACCCCAACTAAAGGTCTAGATTCTAAGACCGAGTCTGTCTTTTCTTTTAGTTATTGAACTCCTTTATCCTTCTCTTCAATCTCCCCTTATAAGCTAGAGGTTCATTCCTTCATACTTTCAAAAATAAATCTTGGTTGGAAATATTTCCTATGTCGTTCCTATGTTTTCAGATTGTTCGAAAATCATAAAATTGAAGCGTCCTGAGAAGAACGCTCTTTTCAATATCAGCTATTAATCTATCTTTAATCTCATTTACATGCAAAAGAACGTCTGAAGGATCAGATGAAAGTGCTAGTTGGTTTCCCTAATCAAATTAAATAAAAGAAAAATAAATTAAAAAAATAAATACATGAAAAACAAGCTCTTTCATTAATAATAGCAGAGTTTACAAACCATAAGGGAAATCAAATTACATCACAATTTCATTCTTTGAATATTTGACTAACTCTTAAAGTTTTGAAATAGCAGTTTTGGCCTTTTCAAATGACCCAGCAGATAGGGTAAGATTAGAATTGAAAGAAGCTTTAATCCCTTCTGGGGTGTTAATTGGAAAGAATCGATGGTATTCCCATTCCCCGACTAGAGAGCTAGCATGATCGCAAATCAATTTGGCGTAATAAGTTCAAATTTCACTAAGTAGTTTGTCCTTCTCATCACCCAATAAGTCAAAACAGAAGTGAGGAAATCACATGTAAACTTCTTGTAACCAGTGTTTTGCTAACCGAGATGTTTTGAGAATTAAAGATTTCTCCTTAAAATCCTTCTTTAACTTGGAAAATTTATTGAACAGATATTTGGAAACAGAACTACTTAAAATTTTTTAAATCTGTATAATATGTAAAAATTAGACTAATAATAGAGAAACAGAAGCAATAAGATTCATGGGCTACTAGAGTTACATGGTACAATTATACAATCATTTTGATTCATACAATATTAATTTCTTATAAAATTCAAAAATAAATCTCTTCGTGTTGTATTTGAGCTTCTTGGAGGGGGAGAGAACGAGAAGAAAAGGGGATAGAAGCAACTACAAGGAGGTTCCAACATGCCCTAGGGTGAGGATCGATCCATGTTCGTCCAAGTATCTGGAATGGAAGTGCCCAAGCAAACCCTCGCAGTTGTTACCCAAATAGGAAGAGTCAACGAATTTACCCCTAAAATAAACCCTCTAAAGAAACTCATCCAAGGCTTTCCTATCGTCGATCGGCATCTAAAAGAGGGTCATTAACTCTGTATACTCTGTCAAGAGCGTGCCTTCTTCATCCATGGAGCAACTTGCCTTTCTTTGAAAAATCTTAGTTTTGATGCACTGCAGCAAGATTCTTGTATTTCTCAAATAGTTTATTATACTCCACCAAATGTCTATCCTATTCACCGTTCAATTGATTTATCTATATTTGCCTCTTTTTGATCATACTTCATAATAATAATTCGACTTCCTCCTTGACTAAAATAATTAATGGATTAGATAAGAACTGCTTAGTAACTTAAAACATTTAAATAGAGAAATCCATAACTGAGAGAGTGGAATAAGAGAAGAAGAAATTCACTCTTTCACTTTAGGTTTATGGCTTTGAGGAGAACTATCTTTCCAAGGAGAATCTTTGCATGAAGGATTGGAAACAGTAACTTCCATATCTTGGTCAACCGAGTCCAGGTTAGCATCTCCCAATCCATCCCTCTCATTAGGCGGTCCAAAGGGTTCCATCATCGCCAATGTTGTCATCATTGCCATCATTATCCTGACCATCATCGTACTTCTTATCATCATCATCCTCCTCTTTCTCGGTGGACTTCATTCCCTCGTCTGTCAAAGGATCATTAATAGCCAGCAATTTCCTAGCATCAATATCCTCATACTCATCAGGAGAATCTAATTCCGATTCTTGAGCATTTTCTAGCATCACACTGAATTTCTTCCTAAACTCCTCGTTCCAAGCTGTAAGAGAGGGGAAGTCCAGATCCAAGCAATTGATATTGTTTGCATATGCAATGACAAGGCTTTCTCATAGGATTTCTCAATAATGGTGTTGAGAGTTGTGTCCAGAAAATAAGAAACCTTCTACTTTGAATTTTTAATAATGCCGGTTGATTTAATCAGGAGGGTTCCTTTCATTTGGAGTTCCTTCTTTAAAAGATCATTCTCTCCTACAAGATGGGCCTCTATTTTATTAGCATCATCAAGTTACTCCTCTAGAATTTTGCCTTATTCTCTAGTGCTTGTTCGGTACTTTTCTCTTCATTATGGGAAGAGACAAGTTTTTCTTTCTTAGCCATCGTTAAACCAAAAAATGGATCAACACCCTGGATCAAGTGTGAAAGCACCAGTGCAGATAATTAGCAGTACAAAACTCAGATAAACAACAAATAAAAAGCAGAAGTAAGAAAAGAGACACAAATTTTTATATTGGTTCAACTGACTCTGGCCTACATCCACTTTAATCAATTTTATTACGATTATACTAGTTGAATCTCCCTGGATATCAACTAGTTAGCCTTAGATCTAAGTTATAATGAGTTAGAATAAGTCACAAGTACAAGGGTTGACTGAAGAATCACAGTAACTCCCTAGATGACTGTTGTGAGGGAGAATAAAGTTGAAGAAGTGAAGGAATTTTAATAGAGTAATGGCGGCTCTCTCTCCAGAAAAGATCCATCTCTAATTGCTTGTAGGTGAGTATTTATATGAAAATTCAGTAAGTAGTAGGCTAGAATTTCAGGTGCAGAAGAGTCCTGTTGTTATGCTAAGTCATCATTGAAAATCTCAAATCAATGTGAATTATTTCTATGGATCGCTAGCTATCCACAGAGGATCAATTGTTGGCTATCTATCAACATAGCATATTTTTCTACCAGAAGCCTTTACTTAGTGCTACAAAGGCACTCGAAAAGTTTGAAGGTGATCCGACCTATTTTGATGGATTGCTAGCTATCCATCCACTTAGCATATTTTTGAGTGATCTTTATTTGGTTGTCTTCATATCTTCTATTTAAGCGCCCTATCCAAATAAAAGTCGTTTGGAGTTACTTTGATCATCCATCTTCATGAGTCATTTGGTCTAGAAGAATAGTCCATAACTCACTCAAAACTTAACGAAATCGGACGAAACTTTTCAAGTACTCTCTTTAAGGTGTGTGGGACCTACCATAAGGGCCCAATCTACGTGGGTCGCTAGTGATCCATCTAGTTAGGTTGCTAGAAATACATTAAATCAACTCCAAATGTTCTCATTTTTTCTAAGTGTCGTCTATTATGTCTTCTAAGTATTCTCTCTAAATTTCAAGTAAACCTGACTTCGTATGAGATATGTAGGTCCATTTTAAGTTAGCTGCTTTTGGTCAAACAGCTTGAATTAGATGAGTCTTAACTTCTCGAGCTAGATTGTTTGGCATGCTATGAAACTTGGCACGCGTCTATAGAAAACATATTAGATCATGATGCAAGAGGATTGGAGGATCCATAAGTGAACCTTATGGATTGCTTGCGATCCATAGATGATGGAACGTTGACGATTGATCATCCTGGCCAAATTTTGGTTTCTACCTCCTGAGTCTTTCTTCATTCCTTCTAATGGTCCTCTTGGTTGATTCTTGAGTTTTTTTGACCTGTCATAGATGTTCTGACTTCCTTTGAATTCCCTTGGTTAAAAAATAATTAATAGCCATGGCCTCATCTTTCGCTATTGTAAGGTCGATTATGCTAGTATTAAGTAAGAAAATTTGCTCCTTGAGCTTAGGCACTTTGCTAGAATACCTTAGAGCATCCTCCTAAAAAACATATTCTTAGCTGCTTGAAATAGGTAACATTTATGAGTCATAATATTATATATAAAGTTAAAAGCCTAAAATGGTTCAATAGAGAAATACATATGAACAAGAATCGCTTGACTATAGTTTAGCAGTGAACTTGAAATAAGACAAGGATTATGGTGGTTTTGCGAAAGCAAAGAATGGAGATCGGATGACTAATTGAAGAAGATCATCAAAATTACTAGCAGAAGTTGATGATTGAGACTTGGAAGGTTGCGGATCTTCAAAAGTGAGATATAAACCAAGCTCTTCGCAAAGATAATTCAGAGCCTAAGGGGAGCCTGAAAGAGAACTACGAAGAAGTGGGTCTTAAAGCTCCTATGCCTTAGTTGATTGTTGAGCTTTTTCCATAAACGGGTTAAGATTTAAGACCTTGGGACTCAGGTCAATATTCAAAAATTATTCCTCCTCTAGAATAATAGGGTATGCTTATCCCCGGCCTCTAGCTTTTAATAGGAGTTGGAGCAGTGGTAGCAGAACCATCACTCGTTTTTTTTAAAGACTTGAATGCATTAGAAATAGAGTTTTAAATGAGAGAAGTTCGGAAACTTATATCAAGGAAGAAGTGCCATCTTTACTCTCCTTCTTTTTGGGAACATGACTGATGATTTCCTTTTCTTTAGAGACAATTATTAAAATAAATGAACCTAAACTGAAAAGAAAAGATTGCAATGAACAACATAAGAGTTCTCGTATAGAATGCAATGTATAACACCCCTAATTTTAAATAGCATTATTCAGAAGATTTAATTAGATAAATTAAACAGAATAATGTAAAGACTAGAGTGATAAGGGAATTGAGGTTTGAAAACTAAGTAAGGTCGTGCCTTAACTAAATTAATCAACCAGAAAGAGTTATGACTTAAAAACCTAAGAGAATAAGGCAAGGGCAAAATGGGAATAGCCATTTACCATAACCCTTAAACCCCTTACCTCGTTCTCATTTACATTTTCATAAACCAAAAACATAAACAAAGAGAGTTGAAGGCCGGCCATAACCACTAAGAAGAAGAGGAGCACAAAATCCATTTAGAGGCTAAGATTCAAGCTAGGAAGATTAAAGCAGGAACAAATCTCAACTTCTTTATCCAAACAAGATGCATAACGATCTAAACCATCTAATATGAGTCATCTTGAATGATTTAGTTTAGGTTGAGGTTTTAAACCGTATGATTGGATAAATGATGATATGTTTTGATAGATTAAATGGATATATATGCTTGTTGATGATTTATATGATTTAATATGTATTTTATGATACGTTTAGAGTAGGAAACCTATCATAGGACATCTAAATGAGTTGCGTTTTTTTATATATATTCAAAAACATTATTTTAGAAGTGGGTTTCAGGTTTCATAATTTTTTAAATAATTATGAATTTACTCTGAATTTTCTATGAGAGAAAATAGCTAATTTTGGATTTAAATTATTTAAGGCAACTAATAATGTTTTAGGGTCTAAAAATCATATATATTAGAAAACATATTTATTTCGAATTATTGTGATTTATTGGGAATTTTCCTAATTTTTTTACTAAGATAAATAAATAAATTAAGCTAGAGGGGCTTAATTGTTATTTAAGATTTTAGGCTATTCTGTTTAGTATAAAATGTTTTAAACATTTTAAATTAATGTGTGCACCAGTTTTTTTTAGAAGAGTATATGACAAAGATTTCATAGCCAATGAAATTTTGAAAAATATTGATGGTTAGGTAAAAAGGACTTACTTTAAAGGCAAAAATGCAGTTTTTAATTTAATTACAGCTTCGCCACTTACCATGTTTACTTCCGTCACCATACAACCCTTTCGATACCCTCGAAACCTATACACATGATAATAAGAGTTTTGGTATGTAGTGCATTGATTTTGGATGGATGGGAATTGGGTGGTGAAGGCATGCATTCGAAAGGGGTGAAGTTGTCTTTCAACGCTTTTAATGCTATAGACTGCCTTTATTTAAAGAATGCTTACAAAAGGGTTGCTGCTTTTGAATCCCTTCGATACCCTAGTTGCCGCATTAAAATATTTTGCCTTAGTAAGAGGCCGCTTTTATAGCTCTTTAAATCAACGAGTTCGGAGGGTAGGGTTTCGAATCGATACCCTTCCGCAACCATTGAAGCTGCTTTTCTTTCAACTTATATTTACGAAAGGGTAGGTGCCGCTCCCATACCATTTGATATGATTGAAGCCGTTTAAACACATTTTACCTGAACCCAATGCTTTCAAATGGAATGGATTAAGTGTTTCGAAAGGTATGTTTTTAAATGATTCGTAATGCATGTTTTTAAGTGTTTCGAAAGGAATATTTCCAAGTATTCGAAAGATATATTTCATGGTTTAGAAAGAGGATGTCTAAAATTTTAAGCAATAAATTCGAATGGTCCTATCGCTAGAGTAGAGTGACGAAAGGGGCATAGCTACTTGCTTCTAAGCTATTAGTTAAATGGAAGGGGACGGAGGGCTTGATTGCTCTATGAAGTCGAAAGGGAGAGTGACAGAGGGTAACTCATGATGTCACAGTGATCTAAAGGATATATTCGAAAGCTTTAGTTTTCAAATTTGAGAACCCAATCTCATTTTTAAAGTAAACAAATGGCAACGTAAAAGAATATTGAAATGGCATTTAACTTTGAAATTTTAGATGAAGCTTTCCTTGCTAAAGATAGTGGGTTAAAGGAAATGATTAAAAGGAATTAAACCATGGATGTTTATATTGTTGTTTTATTCGATCAGTTGTCATGTGTGCCTGTGTAATCATGTTCACTTCATTTATAACCCATAACTTCACCTTGAGGTGTTAAGGGCAGAATAACGGCTATGTTGGCCCAATAGTGAATATACATTTAAGTTAGGGATAGTTTGGCTCACATCCTGTTAAGTTTCAAATAGAGAAAACATCCTCCCAAAATAAACTTACGTTTCTAGTCCCTATTTTCAAATCCTCATGTGCCAAAAGGCCCAAATACGCTTTACGTTTTTAGCATTTTGAACGCACATAACTTTCTATAGAAACATCGGATCAGCATACTGTTTTTAACAGAAAATTATAAATTTTACAATCTTTAAAATGAGATCCATTGTTGATACCAAAAAATCATATTTGTAGTAAGGCTGTAGTTATTCTATATATTCGTAGAGAATTCTGCAATTTTTGGAAAATATTATTTTTCTTCAAATGTCAACAATTATTCCATATAATTGCCGACATTTATGCAATTATATGGAATAATTGCAGACTTCTCTGTTGTTATTCCATATAATTGCAGACTTCTCTGCTATTATTCCATATAATTGCAGACTTTTCTGCAATTATTCCGTATACTTTTCATTTTCTTCAGTTATATGAAATAATCATCAATTTTTCTTCAAACATCATTAATTATTCCATATAATTGGATACATTTATGCAATTCAATGGAATAATTGCAGACTTTTCTACTATTATTCCATATAATTACAGACTTTTTGCAATTAAATGGAATAATCATAGGCTTTTCGGTAATTATTCCATATAATTGCATACTTCTATGCAATTATATTGAATAATTGCAGAAAAGTCTGCAATTATTCCAAGTAATCGCAAAAAAGTGCAAAATATACCATATAATTGCAGACTTTTCTGCAATTATTGCATGTAATTGCTGAATTGTCTACAATAGTTTGGCCTGCCATTTTTTTTACATATGCATAATGCCACTCATTTGAAAGATAATAAAGTTTGTGATTTAATAGTGAAAACGGTTGGTTAATTCGTCGTTTCTACAAAAAGTTACTGCGTTTTAAAGATTGATAATTAACGGGGTACAAATTTTAATTATGGATGCAAGAATAACATCCACAAATGAAGAACTATCATTCAGTCATGAAGCAGAGGGGTACTTTAGGGAAGAAAATTGCAGTATTTGAAAATAGGGATGTAATTTATATCTTTTTTGGGAAAGCTTTATGTGTATTAAGTTTAATTTAAGGGATGTGTCCCTTATTTTCACTTAAATTTAACTCATGTGTGAGTAATATTGCGTTTAGGAGGTCAGACAAACATAATATAGGATGCCCAACATTGATCAAAAGATTATTGGTTTAGATAGATTCTTAGTAAGCCCATAAAAACTATGTTATGGAAATTTCTATTTGCAGGGGCCAATAGGATTTTAGTGATCCCATGAAAACTATGTCTGTAACAGGTTGTTGATAGAGATCAATAGGTTCATACTCAGCCTATCAAAACTATGACATGAGAGATGTTATTGGAGAATCTAATAGATTTTTTAGTGACCTCATGAAAACTATGATTAGATGATGTTATTGGTAGACACCAATAGGTTCTTAGTGATTCCATTAAAACAATGAAGCCGGACAGATAGTCTGTAAGCTTGGAACATGTTATTTGTTAGCTCATGAAAACTACTAGGTTAATAGTGACCCTATAAACTATAACTTGAGACAGAAAGTCTGGTGAATGGGGATGGAAAATCCAGAGCGTATTGCATATCATCATGATATATTTAATTATGTCATGTCTTAACCATTGTGTGTGCGGGTGCACAGTATATGGTTATTATAAAAATTGGGTTAGAATACTAGTGAGGGGAAACCCATTCCTCTAAGCGACGTGGTCTCACTAGATATCTGTATGGTCTGAGATGATAGGATATTATTCACACCAAACTTTTTGTCTAACTTGAAGTTTATGTTTTCCTCTTAAACTCCCGGATGCTCAGTTGATTTTGAGTAGTTTGAGAGTTAAGGTTTTCAAATTCTTCTTTAGACGAACAAGCTTTCGGAGACGTGAAGAAGGCAAGTTACCTATTAGGAGTTCTTTCTATTTGATTCCACTATGTAATAGGACGAAATAGAGAAGTTGTTTAGTGCCTATATTTAGGCTTTGATCAACCAAGGGGGCATCTTCATATGTCGCTTTTGGTGTATTCTGTAATAAATAATGTGGCTAGCGTATGGGATTACATAATGAATCTGAAATGCAATTTGTAATGAAATGAGAATCTTGTTTTAAATTGTGTTTAAAAAATTTCATATTCATGTGTTTTTGGTATATCAATGTATCTAACATTATCGCATTAGGTCATCGAGAATTAATAACTATGGATGACTGCTGTATGCGTAGTAGTTAGTTTTAGGACTCTAAATGAGGATATTATAAGTTGGTATCAGAGCATAGGTTTATGTAAATTTAGAAGAAATTTGAACCTAAAAGATTTTTAAAACATAACATAATGAATCAAAAAAATGAATCCAAGGTTTGGCTTAATGCTATAGTAACGTATTTGTATTATATATATATATATATATATATATATATATATATATATATCCCTTCAAAAAAAGATATAAGTACGTATTCCATCTCTCTTACACCATTCTTCTGCATCTTACTAAGGCTTTTATGTAGATATACGAGAAATGAAGATATGGAGGTAGGAAACAGAAGAGGAAATATAGGTGGAGGATGCACCACAACTAATGGAAATGCTCTACCTAATTGTAGGAGGAAACAGATCAACTGGCAAACGCTAATCCAAATGTAAATGCCAACGTAGGTGCCGAAACCCTACCGGTAGATATGGGGATGATGTATCAGTTCTTCACCAATCTGATGCAAGTTGGAGCAGGTGCAGGAGTAGGTTGGGGAAATGCTATGAATGCTGGGGAAGCAAATCATATGGCCCCAGTTGGCAATAACTATGCCAATTTGAGCAGGGATTACACCAATCTTCATGGGAAGCCCTTTTTGGGAACAGAGGATGCTGTTGAAGTATAAAACTGGTTATTGCATAGTGAAAGGATTTTTTCTAACTTGGGATTAGATGATCAGCAGAAGAGGAGACTTGCTTCTAGACAGTTGCAGGGAGTAGCTCTTTATTGGTGGAATGTATTACCATGAGAATTCCCGAGGAAGAGTTGACTTGAGCAGAGTTTCGAAGAAGATTCGAAGAGAGGATTTTTCTGAAGTTGCTAAGTCAGTACTGTTGAGAAAGTTCATGGACTTAGTGCAAGGTGAGATGTTAGTGATTAAGTATGCTACGAAGTTTGATGAGTTGTCCAGATACAGATATGCTACCATTGACACTGTCATCAAAAGAAATGAAAAGTTTATTAGAGGGTTTAATCTTAAGATTGCTAGGGCGACTATGCGACATCTCTGTGACTAAGTACAGTTGTAGTGGAGATGACTATCAGGAATGAAGAGATGCTCTCTAATTTTAGGAAAGAGAAGCAGGTTGAAACCCAGGATTCTCAAAGCAAGAAGAGGAAATTCTTTAAGAAGAAAGGAGCTCAAAAAGGAAGAGCTGCCAAGAAAGGGAAGGCTGATGTAATTTGCCAAGATTTCAATAAGAAAGGACATTTTGCTCATGAATGTCAAACTGGAAAAGGAAAGAAGGTTGCAGATAAGAAAGGAGTGAAGTGCTTCAATTATGGCCAGATCGGGCATTACAAGAATTAGTGTTGAAAACCGGTTAGAGCGGACAAAGGAAAGGTTTTTGCTTTAGAACCATCATCTTCTAGACCAACCACTGCTAAGAAGTGAAAGGCTATGATGCAAGGTATGCTTTTGATTCATAGTATACCAGTTAAGGTACTATTTGATATCGGTGCATTGCATTCATTTATATCTCAGTATTTGATAGATAAATTATGATTAAAACCATCATAACTTATTACTTCCTTAAGGTCGGCGAATCTGATAGAAGGGTATGCAACTACGAGGATGAGACGTGACCAATTAGAACTTGATTTGCTAGGTCATAAGTTTGCATGCAGTTTGTGTGTTTTTGATTTTGTAGGCTTCGGGATAATTTTGGGTATGGATTGGTTATATAGGTACGATGCTATGGTATTTTGCCAAGATAGGGAAATATCGCTAAGATATCCCAGTAGTCATAACCGGGTTATATACTCGGTGGAGAAGTCAGACTCAAGTGCTTGTCCTTTGCTGAATGCAATGGAAGTGCAAGAAGAATTAGATCGGGTGTTGGTAGCAAAAGAGTTTGCAGATGTTTTTGAGCCAACTACCACCGAAGAGAGACATTGGGTTTCGGATAGATCTTATGCCTGGGGCAACACCCGTAAGTAGACCACCTAGCAGGATGATACCTATCGAGATGAAGTAATTGAAGGTGCATCTAGTGGATTTAGAAGGAAAAAATAAATTTCATCAGACCAAGCATTTTCCTTGGGGAACGGCGTGGTGTTCGTGAAGAAACCGGATGGGTCATTAAGGAAGTGTATCGATTATCGTAAGTTGAATGAAAAGACGATCAAGAACAGATACCCTTTGCCGAGAATCTATGATTTATTTGATCAGTTGAGTAGAGTTAAAGCATTTTCCCCATTGGACTTGGTGATATGTTTCCATCAGCTAAGAGTGGAAGAAGACAATATTCCATTGACGACGTTCCGGACTAGGTATGGTTCGTACGAGTAGTTAGTGTTGCTATTCGGGTTAAAGAATGCGCCAACTTTCTTCATGGATTTGATGAACTGGGTTTTCCAAGACCACTTGGATAGGTTCATTTTGGTATTCATAGATGACATCTCAATATACTCTAAGGATGAAAGAGAGCATGAAGTTCGTCTTAGAGTGGTACTTGAGATGCTAAGGCAGCATCAACTGAAAGTGAAGTTTCAAAGTGTCATTTCTGAAAGAAAGTCAAGTTTCTTGGTCACGTGGTTTCAGAGAAGGTTTGTAAGTTGATCTAGATAAGATCGAAGCTGTTAACAACTACAAGAGACCAGCAACAGTGACTAAGATTGAAAGTTTTCTTGGGCTTGCTGGTTACTACCGAAAGTTTATTATGGATTTCTCACGGATAGTAGCGCCTTTGACTAAGTTGACCAGGAAGGACGCGAAGTTTATCTGGTCTGAGAAATGTGAGGAAGCATTTCTTAAGTTAAAGCACTAGTTTACGAATGCGCTAGTGTTAGTAGTTCCAGATGGGAATCAAGGATTAGTGGTGTATACAGATGCATATGGAACCAGATTAGCATCTGCATTGATGCAGAAAGGTAAAGTTATTGCCTACGCTTCACAACAGCTTAGACCGCATGAATTGAGATATCCTACTCATGATCTATAGTTGGCAGGGATGATCTTCACATTGAAAGTATGGAGCATTATCTCTTAGGGGAGAGATTTGAGTTATACACAGATCATAAGTCCATAAGATACTTATTCTCTCAGGAGGAGTTGAATATGGGGAAGCAGAGGTGGCTGGAGTTTTGGCAGCTTATGATTTTGGTATAAAGTATACACTGGAAAAGGAAATAAAGTAGTGGATACTCTTAGCAAAAAACATCAGAATGTGGTAGAAGGACCTAGAGGCTTTGACTACTTATGGCATGCAGTTAAGATCGACAGTTAGATCTAGTCAGAGCACTGCCATGTTATCTTACTTGGAAGTCGGACCAGTTCTGATCAAAATGATTACTTCTAAGCAGAAAAGGATCCATTGTTGGCTGAGAAGATTAAAAAGATTGAGGTTGGATTAGAGATTGATGATCTAAAAGATTTTAGTCTTGACCAAAGGGGGTGGTTGAGAAAGAAGGGATGGTAGTATGTTTCGAATGTTGGGGACCTAAGGAGAGAAGTTCATAGGAAATGTCATCGATCGAATTTTATGATTCATTCTTATGGAACCAAGATGTATCGGGATATGGAGAGTAGTTTCTACTGAGAAGGTATGAGTTGGGATGTTGGCTTGTGGGTAAACTAGTGTGTGAACTGTCAATAAGTAAAGGCCAAACATCATAAGCCGAGTGAGTTGCTTCAATCTTGGGAGATACTAGTTGAAAATGAGATTCGATATCCATGGATTTTATAGACGGATTGCCTAGGTCGAATTAAGGAAGTGAAAGTATATGGGTCATATGGACAGGTTGACCAAGAGTGTCCGTTTCATTCCAGTTAAGTCAACCGAGACGGCACCTATTTTGGCTAAATTGTTTACGAAGAACATTTTAGACTACACGGGATTCCTAGCAGTATAGTCAATGATAGAGATACTTTGTTTACTAGTGAGTTCTAAAAGAGTTCAGAAGATGTGTTAAGTACCAAGCTCAAGATGAGTACCGCTTATCACCCTCAGATAGATGGGCAGACAGAGAGAGTAAACAAGGTACTCGAGGATTTGTTGAGAGCTTGTGTGCTAGATTTTGGTGGATCATGGGAAGATCACCTACACTTGGTTGAGTTTTCCTATAATAATAGTTATCAGACTAGTATAGAAATGGCACATTTGAAGCTTTGTATGGAAGACCATGCAAGTCACTGGCATGTTGGTTAGAAACCAGAGACATATTAGTCTTAGGTCCAGATCTGGTAAGAGAGGAAACATAGAAGATTGAGTTGATCCAAGGTAGTTTGAAGGAAGCTCAGTCTAGATAAAAGATTTACGTAGATGAGAGGTATAAGGATCTAGAGTTCTCGGTTGAAGATAGAGTTTTCATTAAAGTACACCGATGAAGGGTGTGGTACGATTTGGAAAGTTAGGTAAACTAGTACCGAGATATGTTGGACCATTTCTAATTATAGAGAGGATCGGAAAGCTCGCATATAGAGTAGGGTTGCCGAGCAGTTTGGCAGGTGTCCATGATGTGTTTCATGTATCTCATCTTCGTAAATATGTGCATGATCCAAAGACTGCTATCCCTCTGACTGCATTGGAAGACTTAATAGTAAAACCAGATCTGACTATTATTTGGCAACCAGTTTGGGTTGTAGTAAGAGATGAGAAGAGGTTAAGAAACAAGACAGTCGAGTTGGTGAAAGTTCAGTGAAGTGACAACGAAAGGACTATACTTAGAAGACAGAAAGGATTGCAGATATTTATCCTGATCTATTACCAGGGTATGTTCTATATCTGTCATACATGTAAACTATTCGCTAGTTAGGTAGGCTAGTATGGTAGTTAGGAGATGATAGAGATGATTATTATGCTTAATATTTAGTCCTTGCTGAATTTCGAGGATGAAATTCTTTAAGGAGGGGAGTCTGACCCCTAATTTTAAATAGCATTATTCAGGAGATTTAATTAGATAAATTAAATAGAATAATGTAGAGACTAGAGTGATAAGAGAATATTTTTTGGAATAAGGTGAAAATAATTGATGTAAAATTAGCAGAATTTACCTTAATTACTATAACTACAGTAGTAGAATTTCGTTGCTGTTATCTTTAATGACTGCAACTATAGTACAACTTCTCAAATTTCACTCCTCTACGTTTACATTAATCGTATTCCTTGTTTCGTACTGCAGTGATTTTTACTCATTTCAGTTCTCATTTTTTTGTTGCTATTTTCATAAAATAACTTGGCTTCCAGAAATCACCTAACATTAGCTAGAAAATGAAACAGAGTGATAAAATAAGAAGGAAAGGGAGAGTGGAAAACATTAAATGTATTGTAAGGAATCTCTAAACTCAATCTGATTCATGAAATGTGTGTGAATTTATTAGTAGGGACAGAATTTGAGAAGAAAATGGAAAATATGGGACGTGAAATTGAGCAAGGATATTGTTTGTTGCAGACACACTAAGCAATAAATATTGTTTGTTACATTCAATTTAGTATTGATTTTTTTGCTGATTAAAGCTACTTGGTTTACACATCACGAACACCATACACGCAACAGTCATATAAAGTAAACGAATCATTTCCTTTCAAGTGGATAAATAAAAAATGGAAAGAAGATTCCATGTTACATCAATGACTACTGCTGGATGTCGCTGGGGAGTCGTCATGTCGAGGAATGCTGGGTTTTCTAATCAGGTATAATAATAAATATATTTACATCATTTACCAAGCATTACTGGCTACAAGGGATCATGACTTAATACAAACTAATCTTCCAGTTGACTTAAATATGAAAACCAAGTCTATGATTAGTATCTAGATAGTTGTTCCTACACTAATTTTGCTTGTTCCTTGAAAAGGTGGTGGAATTGGATTTTCTGTACCCAAGCGAGGGAATTCATAGGCGGTGGGAAAATGGATATAGAATAATGTCAGCTGCAGCAACTCCTGATCAAGCTGCTTTTATACTCAGCATGCCCAAAAGGAAATCTATGGATGAAGCTCAAGAGACTCTTCGAACTTCTACTTTCCCTAGCAACCATGTAAAGGTATGTGCCGTTATCTTTTCAACGGTATATGTTCTTATAAATCCTTTGAGTAGCTTATTCACTGTTTTTATTTTAATAATAAAATATGAAAACTAAGTAAGCTCATGCCTTAACTAAATTAATCAGTGAGAAAGAGTTATGATTTAAAAACCTAAGAGAATAAGGCAAGGGCAAAATGGGAATAGCCGTATACCATAACCCCTAAACCCCTTACCTCATTCTCATTTACATTTCCATAGACCAAAAACATAAACAAGAGAGTTGAAGGCCGGTCATAACCCTAAGAAGAAGAGGAGCACATAATCCATTTAGAGACTAAGATTCAAACTAGGAAGATTAAAGCAAGAACAAATCTCAAGTTCCATATCCAAACAAGGTGAATAATGATCTAAACCATCTCATATAAGTCATTTTGAATGGTTTAGTTTGGGTTGAGGTTTTAAACCATATGATTGGATAAATACTGATATGTTTTGATAGATTAAATGGATATATATGCTTGCTGATGATTTATACGATTGAATATGTATTTTATGATATGTTTAGATTAGAAAACTTATCATATGACATCCAAATAAGTTGTGTTTTTGATATATGATCAAAAACATTATTTTAGAAGTGGGTTTCTAGTTTCATAATTTTCTATGTAATTATGAATTATCTATGTGAGAAAATAGCTAATTTCGGGTTTAAATTATTTAAGGCAATGAAACAATGTTTTAGGGTCTTAAATCCATACATGTTATAAAACATATTTAATGTGAATTATTATGATTTTTGGGAATGCTAAGGTAAATAAATTAAATAAGTTAGAGGGGCTTAGTTTTTATTTAAGATTTTAGGCTATTTTGTTAAGTATAAAATGTTTCAAATATTTTAAATTAATGTGTGTAGAAGTTTTTTCAAAAGAGTAAATGATAAAGATTTCATAGCTAATGAGATTTTGACAAATATTGATGGTTAGGTTAAAAAGATTAACTTTAAAGGCAAAAATATAGTTTTTAATTTAACTACAGCCTCACCACTTACCCTGTTTGCTTCCGTCACCATATGACCCATTTGACACCATTAGAACCTATACACACGATAAGCAGAGTCTTGGTATTTAGTGCACTGATTTTGGACGGAAGGGAATTGGGTGGTGAAGGCATGCACTCGAAATGGGTGAAGTTGTCTTTCAACGCTTTTTATCATATAGACAACCTTTGTTTAAAGAATGCTTACGAAAGGGTTGCCGCTTTTGAACCCCTTTGATACCCTAGCTACCGCATTAAAACCTTTAGTCTTTGTAAGAGACCGCTTTTATAACTCTTTAAATCAATGAGTTCGAAGGGTAGGGTTTCAAATCGATACCCTTCTGCAACCATTGCAGCTGTTTTTCTTTCAACTTATACTCGCAAAAGGGTAGGTGCCGCTCTCATACCTTTCGACATGATTGAAGTCATTTAAACACTTTTTAATTGAACCCAATGCTTTCGAAAGGTATGTTTTTGATTGTTTTGATAGGCATGTTTTTGAGTATTTCAAAAGGCATGTTTTTAAGTGTTTCGAAAGGAATGTTTGCAAGTGTTCGAAAGATATATTTCATGATTTCGAAAGAGGATGTCTAAAATTTTAAGCAATGAATACGAATGGCCCTACCGTTAGAATAAAGTGACGAAAGGGGCATAGCCCTCTACAAGAAAAATCTTTGTTCATAGCATTGAATAATTTTAAAAAAATAGCGTGTTAATTGTGAATGCCTTCGTTAGTCATTTAATAAAACAAAACTAGATAATGACACGCTGTGAAATCTTCCCGCTTACAACTCCATGAAATTTCAATGAAATATTTTCCAGGCCGCCCATTTCTCTTTTCTCCATTAACGCTTCCTTCAGAAAACCCAGGCAAAAAAACATATAAATCCTTAAAAAAATTCCTCTTTTCAATTTGATATCTATTGCCCTTATTCCTATCATTCTGATTCTCTCACCCAGATTATATCTCGTCTCAACTATAGAAGCTTCGTCTACAAATTTGCGATGTCGTTCAGGTACTTCTCGTGCTCATTCATTTTCGTCTATTATCCATCTATTCACCTAAAAAAAATTTGTTCACATAAATATTTTATCATTTTAATGTTAGTTGACGATTGGTACTTGAATTCATGCTAATTGATTAAAAACGAAGCCATTTGCTACTGGATATGTGATAATTGATTTAATGTTAGTTGACGGTTGATAATTGCATGCCTTTGACGGTTTTGACTTGACGGTGCTGCTGGATATGTGATAATTGCTGTGGTTCAACACATTGGGAAATTTTAAAAATTATTTACTTACATTGCTATTGGAATTGTACCTTGCTTGCTGAGATTATCAAATTATTATGAGCACCTACTTGAGGATAGTGTGCCACCATTGTTGATTGGAGACGCACCATCAAGTGAATTCACGTTTTAAAAACCTTGTGTTGAATAAAACTTTAAGTGCAGCAAAGAACTAGTAGCAAAAAATTAGCTATGAATGCTTATTTAGTTTTCACAAGGATAAATTATGAATCTGATGTGCAAAGTTTCAAAGCAGGGCTAGAGTAGTAACATGGTTTTTTGTTCTACTACATATAGGCTCTTTTCCATTTCTAAAGAACTTCACAAACAAGGAGATTGAAAGAGCACTGATGGTTATAGCCAAATTCTTGGTAGTGATCATCATGGAACTGTATACAAAGCTCAATTTTCTTATGGATTGATTGCCACAGTAAAGAAGAGAAGCCATTCACGATAAGAGAACGATACGTTTAGTGAAGAAATCCAACTTTTAGGATGCTTGCACCATCGTAATCATGTTGGGATCAAAGGTTTTCTGAAGGTTATGTGAGGTATGATTATAAATAAAAAGATAAACGTGCGTATTAGTATATTATTTATGTTAAGAACTCTTGATTTACAGGTTCCTTGTCTTTGATCACATGGAAAATTGGTAATTTCAAAGACTGTCTCCATGGTAATATTTTTTATTTATGATCATAGTGGCTGGAAATTTAGTATAAGCAACTAATGTAACAATAACAAAGTTTGTTTACAAATCCATTTAGGACTCCGTTGACTTGGAGAATCAGATTACAAATTGCAATTGACATTGCAACCGCTGTGGTAATTTATTATGAAAACAAAGCAATTATAATCTCCAAAATTATGTAAATTTTGATTCTGGTTATTTTTCATAATTACATCAGAATACCTCTTCTACTTTTGTGATCCTCCGGTGCATAATGTATCCATGGATTCCAAAATCGTTTTGTTGGATAGAAACTTTATGGCTAAAGTTTTTCCATGGAAAAAACCTTATGTTTATGTTTTATTTCATTTTGCACATTTTCTCGGTTTTATCATTATGTTTTCGCCTTTCAAATCTCTGAATCGAGCTTTAGGCACATGGATTTTGATTATGTTAGCAATTTAGACGTCGCATCATCTCAACGTTCAACTATTATCCACCCTCTAACAAACTTAGACAAATTTACACTTTAGTTGCTTAAAGCCTTGGTGGTTTTAATTGTTATATTTTACTCTTGTAGATTACACTGATGGGAAAAGGAAAGATGCAGTTTTTCAATTTGGACGTTTAATCCAAGAGCTTGTTATTGGCCAGTCATCAGATGAAGAAGATGAACTTGTTCAATGGGTTCGAGAATCAGAATTTGCATGTTCCATCCATAATGTAGTGGATGTGGGGCTTTGGAATGACTATGACTCAAATGAGCTTAAGCATCTTCTTACAATTGCATGGCTCTGTTCAAGAAATGCAAATGAACTAGTGATTTATATATTATAGATTTTAAGGTACCTACAAAGGAAGGTTGAACCACCTCTTCGTTATCACCATTAAGAAGTAGGAATACATCTTATTTAACAGCAAAGGAATTCAATGGAGTTAGGCTTAACAAGTACAGTGAAATAAAAGGAGTTTGATGTGCATTCCGTGTGTAAACTACCACGATTCTCTATATGAAATAAATTGATTGAATAGGACTATTCGATTGGTAAAAAAAATTCTCGTCTTTTTCTTCATTTTCTTTTCCCTTTTTTACTTTAACATTTATACATACATTACATTGATATTTGTATACTCTCTTGTTGTCCTTTCAATTCGGATTTGTTATTCAAGGCGATGAGTAAAAAAGGTATTGCAATGTTGGTAGCTAATTAAATGCAAGTTACAATTGGATGATATGCTTTTGTGGATGTGTGCATGTAGGGAGGGATCTTAAAAATTATTAACATGTAATCTTTAAACTCATACATTATTGAATTTGATTTTTTTCATCATTTAAGGGAAATTTAATGTTTTAGTCGGGTAAACAAAACAACTGTATTTTGCTGCTATACATAGAGCATTGGGTTAGTCAGCACCGAACATGGCAGCGTTTGCAAAGGCAAGAGTATCTCTTGCAAAATTATATCGAGTAATCAAGCAAATGCCAAAGAGCAAACGAAATGGGGATTCAGATACCGAGCTTGAGTCAATTACAGGCAATGTCTAGCTAAAAAATATGGACTTTGCTTATCCTTCTAGACTTGATATCCTAATTCGGAATAACTTCTCACTGAATGTGGCTGCTGGAAGGCCTTGGTTGGGAGCAGTGGTTTTGAAAGAGCACCGTTGTGTCCCTTATCGAGATGTTTTTCATTTTTTGTTTCCTTATTTCACTTATGTTTTTTTTTCTTAGTTTCCAAACAGTTTGGAAGAGAACAAATTGGTAGAAACAGGTCATAATTATTCGTTCTTCTAATTTGTATTTCCATGAGTGATAAATAATTATGTACAATCTCATATATTTTCATAATTCATATTATATTATTTTGTTGGTTATACTAATACATATAAAAGAAAAGGCGTGTATCTGTGACTTTTAATTTTGTTTGAAGTTTGAACGATAAGTAAATCAGACATATTCCATAAAAACTTAAAATCGATATGCATTGATCTGGAACCACATATTTCAAACATATGAGAATGAGACTTTCTGTCAACTTTCATTGACATATAATTAGTTTTCTTAAACAACCATCAACTAGTGACAAAATTAAAACCCATGTATGTTCATCGCTTGAAGTGGCATTTCATATGTACAAATAAGATCCTCTTAATCATTTTACAAATGTGAACTAGTCTTCTATTTATAGCTGTATATATGTAACGACCCGTAATTTTGCTACTTCGAAAATGAGAAATTTCGTTCAATTTAAATTTAAAAGGAGTTTAAATCTTAAATAAATATGTTATATATAATAACAATTATCTATTCATATAGTTAATAAATTAAAAAAGTATAAATTTAGATTTTGAAACAAATCGACAAAAGTTAAGTTTTGTTAATAATAAATAAAGGCTTAAATAAAGGGATTTAAATATTTATTTAAAAAGGTAAATCTTATTTAAAACATCTAATAAAAATAATAAAAGTATGTTAAAAGATTTGAAAGTATGTTAATAATCGTTTTACAAAAATAACCAAAATTTGTCGCATTTTGTCAGTTTTACATACACTGTAAAATTAGAGATTTTGATATTAATTAAATATGATTTTTAAAATATAAAGAGACTTTTTTTAATTTATTTAAATAAGTAAAAAGTTCATTTTTAAATTTGGTTTACATAAATAAATAGTTTAACCAAAACGTCAAAATGTGACCGTAAAACTTTTTGTCGAAAAACGACGTTTTGTCGATTAAAAGTTGTCGCAACGTCGTCACACCTTTAGTTTCTTATATAGGAACATATATTCTAATAGTGTAAGTGTTAATTAATTAACTAATCAAGTTTACTTTTACTAAACAAGGTTAGAAACTTCTAGAAAACAATTAAGAAAAAGTAAGCATAAAAAGACAAAAATGTCATTTCAAAGCAAAAGGTAAAATATCAAATCAAACCAAACATAATTATTACTTTACTTTTCTTACTTCTTAAGTGAAAGTGACATAAAACATGATTTGAAATGTGATGTTAAGTTAAAAAGTAAGTAAAGGGTATTTTGGTCATTTTACATAATAATATTTTATTCCAAACTTTTTCCTATAAATAGCCATGCATACCTCTTTCATTTTCACACAAATCTTTCTTTTCTTCTTCTTCCTCTAAGCTATTTTAATGGCTTCTCTCTTTAAGAGAGGTATGAGGGTTAAAAATAGTGAAGTGCTTAAGCACTAATCCACTTGTTACTCTCTAAGCTCTTCTTAATTCACTTCTTCTTCTTCTTCTCTTCTTAAAAAGGGCCTTAGGCCGTGAGTTTGGCAGTGGATAAGGGAAGGGCGTGAGCAAAGCAAGTAGAGATGGAGATGGTCGAGCACTTGGAAGCATGGTTATGACTAGGTTTAGAAAGGTTTAGTGAAGCGTTGAATTAAATGAATGTTGGTAGGAAGTTAAACGTTTTGGTTAAAGGTGAGAAATTCTCATTGCCTTTGAATTTATATTTTGATTATGTTATAAATCATATTTACACCCTTATGACATATGAATGTTTATATCAAATTGATTGTTAATATGGATGATTTGATAGTTAGTAAATTAAGTGAATAGTGATAATATATCCCGTTATGATATTAATAGTGAATGTTAGATTTGAAATCATATGCATGTAATTGGTTGAATGGATGTTATGTTAGTGATAAATATGAATATTGGATATGTTCATTTTGATTTAGTAATTCCTTTATCTAAAAAGCCATATTTTAGTAATATGAGATATTGTGGAAAAATAAGTCTTTTTCATTTAGAAGTGAGATTAAAGTTAAAATGAAAGAGAATTTGAATTTTGAAGTGAAACGGATTTAAAAAGATAGTTAATTAGAAATTGAAATTAATATGAATAGTGGAACTGAAATTGAAATCGATTTTGAAAAAATTGAAGTTTAGTTTGAAATTGAATTGAAGTTTAAATTGAAATTAGATTTAAAATCTAAGTTTTAAATGTGTTTAATTTGAGATTAGAATTGAAATGAAGTTGAAATTGGAATTTAAAATTTAATATTAAAATAATGGAAGTATAATAATATTATAATATGGTAATAGTGAAAATATATTTTAAATACTTTAAAAAAAAGTGAAAATATTGATTTACATTAGTTTCTAATAATTTTATAAGTGTTGAAATCAAATTTGAATAGATTATTTCAAATATTGAAAAATAAGATAAAACTAGACGCGTCGCGCAACGTTAGTTCGCGATTTCGCGCCGAAAAGTTTAAATGAATGTGTAGAGTGAAATATAGCTCGGAATTCTTCGAGATAAGAAAATTCCGGACTATTATATCCATATCTTCTCAACGAAGAAAGAAAATTAAAGTTTTGATAAGTATATTTTTAATTAAGTCCAAATCAATTTTCTAGAAAAAAATCGCGCTAGTGCAGTTTAGTGACCATAACAGGAAATCTGTTTAAATGAATGTTTTTAATTATGGAAAAATATAGAAAAAATTTGATAAATAATTTAAAAGAAATTTGGAATGGAAAATATGAATTAGCGAATGTTTAAAAGTGGTTTAATTCAAATAAGCTTATATAGAACTTTCCGCAGCACTTTTATGTGCGAATTGTATAACTTTTGGAATATGAGTTTAAATATAACGACGTTTCCCAGAATAAAATGTGAATGTTTTAAAAAGGGTAATTAAGCGTTTTGAAAGATAATTTGGGATATTTATAAGCAATTCCAAAATAAAGTTGAAAATTTGAGTATGCGAAAACGACTAGTACATTTGTCCCGCTGTGAGATCTGAGAAGATAAAACAAGATGTTTAACTAATGTTAGGGATGGAGCAACCAGTGCCCTGAACTTACCTGGCCTATGTTTTCTTTTCTTAGGCGAGGGGTGGAATAGATCGAAAGGAAAGTTCGGATGCTCTTAAATAAAAAGATTATGTATTAAGTTTTTTGAATTAAAAGAAGATTGGTATTATCCAAAAGTTAAGCAATATGCAAAAGTGAATGATTTCTATGATCCTATTTACTCAAAAATATTTGTTAAGATTGATTTAGGGTTTATCGTAAACGATGTCTTAAATAACATTGTTTTTGACCCGCTTAAAAGTTAAGGAATTTGGATCAAGAATTAAGTAAGGAAATCTGAGATATTTTCCAAAATAAAAGAATGAATTACTTAGAATTATCCTAAGTTAAAACAAAGAGATTTCGAAATCATCCGAAAAGAATTAAAGTAAAAAGAGACTTAATAAATCCTATATACTCGTATTCACTTTTTATCGATGATTGGATTTCGAAGGAACCGGAGTCGGATTTGGTTAATTCCTATCCGAAAACCACTACGAACCAATGTATACGTTCGAACGTGAAGACATGTGGAAGATGGTGATTGAAGACCGTGGATCTTCCTGGCGTGAGGACTGCTCGTTGACTTGCTCTGGGTAGCTCCCGAGTTATATATAGCAGTGGTCTCCTTGTGATGGAGATTTTGTGGATTGCAAGGGCTTCTCGCCTAGTAATGGCCAAGAAAAGTGCCTTCGGTTTGTCCTGTTCCTGGACAACTTGTATGGACGTTTGTCTGACATTGCATTTCTAACGATTACGTACATTGGGTTTTACAAACATACATCAATGGTGGCGGAGAAGGCAACTTCTCTTATCTTAACACCCTCCTTGAGACATACGAGCTCAAAGGTTGTATTTTTGTGGAAGGCAATTAGTAGTTAAACGGAAATGGCAATGTGGCATTCAAAGATGTGATATGTGCTATGTGAAAAGGTAATCGTAACCTCAAGCCTCATCAAACCGGAAATGACCGAAATAGGATTAGATGCAGCAAGGCTAAGTGGGTCATTCCCAATTAGGATATGATCATCCCTTTCTAGATATATTTCATCCCGCTATGATGTTCGGGATGTTAATTAATGTGGTGTATGGAAAGAGAGCTCTCGATTAAAGGTCGGTAACGACCGGGGGATGACATATTCGGTACCATCTAGTTAAGAGGTGGGCCGGTCTTGTGTTGATAGAGGAGCTTTGTGATGGTTTCTTGGGACATCCATCTAGAGGTGTACCTATTTCGGAAGGTAGATCCTGCGCCTGGTCATTTGTATGGAAATCCATTCTCCAATAAGAACCTACGGTTTTGTTTGTAGAGCCTAGTATGCTGGAATTTAATAATGGTAACAATTTCAGCTAAGATTAATAAGTTTATTTGCAAATGTTTTAAAAGAGATGTCATTAGAATAATATCAAATGTTTTGATATAAAAGTGTTTTAGTTATCATAAGGTAAAAACCCGTCCGTGTTTATGTGTGGGCGTGGTCTTATGAGATACTCTTTATTTTCAAAGGATTTTATCCTAAGGCCGGTATATGACACTGTCATTTATTATTGAGTTTTTCTCACGCTGGTTTATCAAGCCTGATCCGGGTATTTTCAATACTCGGGTCAGATCCGAGTAGTTTCAGGATAATCGAAGACAGTTGGAGTATCTAGAGGAGAGCTGGAGATATTCATCGACGTATGGAGATATTCGTTTATCACCTTTGCTTAGTGAGGTTCGTACATGATAGGGGGTTCTCGCTTCTTGTTAGGTAGCGAACGGATGACTCTTACTCCTACATGTCCCTGAGATCGAGTATCGAATGGTTGGTTTCAGTCGAGAGGCTGGCTGTAAAAGCAAAGCGTGAGGTACCAGTGTAAGCTACGGCGGAAAGTGGCCGTTGTCGATGGTTGAAAAGCCTAGATCTTTACCTTTGGTATCAGAGCTGAAGGTCAAGCGAGAACCTTGGCTCTGTTATGGGTAAAATCTCATCAAAGATAGGATTAGTAATATCGTAGGATGAGTAACTCATTAGAGATAGGGTTAGTAACACCCTAGAATGAGTTATGAGAGTATTATATATATGAGCGCGTATTTGTTAATTTTATAAGAATGATTTTGTTTTAAAGAAATTGGTAGATGAAATAATTTTACCTTGGGTTCATATTATAAATATTAAAGGGGATATTATTATCTTTTGGGTTAGAAATTAAGGATTGATTGTAATTTAGCTTAGTAAAACTAAAATATTAATATCTTGTGATTAGAATTGCACAGTTTGACTATAAGATATTCTATATAGAATCAATTAGTTGGAAGATAGAATTTAATACTTTAATCGTATACACTTAGATACTTAGTATAAAGAAATAATAATGATTAAGTGATTATCATAATAGATGGGTTTAAAAGCTAAGTACAAATATCTTGTGAAGTAAAATTCACAATTTGAATATAAGATATTTGATGATAATACTGAAGCTAGAAGTGTAATTGGAGAAAGTAAAAAAAAAAGAATGCATACTTAGAAAAAAAATTCTTATCAATAAGATAGAAAAAGATAAACCTAATTTGAGACTTTTTACTAAATATAATATAAAATGATAAGTTGTATAACTTATAAAGGAGTTAAGTTGATTTGAAATTTAGACACTTTGATTAGGTTAAAAAATTAAAGTAAAATTTAGGATTAAGAGATATAAGAAATATCATTCTAATATAAAAAAATTTGAATTAGTGATACATTTAGGGTAACATTTGTAATTCAAAATGAAGTAAGATTAGAAGAAGATAATTTTGAAAAATATGGTTGGTAGTTTGATTGTTGGATGAAAATGTTTAAGTAACAAATACCATGTGAATTAAGTTTCACAATTTGACTATAAAGTATTTGATGGATTTAAGATTAAGAAATTTGATTTAGAAAATGGGTAGGTAAATAAGTTAAGCAGTTAATCATAGAATCAGTAAGAAAAAAAGTTTACACTTAGTAAAATTGTCTTATTAATAAATGGATTAGATAAATAATTTTAGTTAAATTGAAACCTTAGGTAAAGAAAACTAAGGATTGGGTTTTATAACTTATTTATTTGGAATAATAGAATTCCACATTTGTTGAAGACCCAAATTGAAGTAATGATGGTTTGAAGATTAGGGATATGTATATATACTCTTAGGAAGTAAAGATATATTATACAAGTTTAAGTCATATTTGTATGCTTAAGTAATAATGGATTTAGTAAATGGTAAATGGTTGTGAAATAAAGTTGGATTAAAAGAAGTTTTGAAGGAATGTATTAGGTAAAGATGAATGTGACTATGTACATAAGTTAAACGTAGATCATTTTGGCACATAAATTTTGATCTAAGATTTGAGTACAGAACTTTGAGGTGTTTACACCAATCCGAAAAACGATTTATCACCTGATTTTTGATGGCGAACTTTGATGAGAGTTTATGATTATGTACACAAGTTTTCTATCATAGTTGAGAGCTATGCAAGGAAAGCAAGGGTATGTGATTAAGAAGTCTGATCAAAGTCCTCACTAGAAAATCGGAGGATCGATACTAGTTCGGAGATAAAGTTGTGGATTTGAATAATAGATCGAATCAAATATCACATATAGTATGATGTTTTGGGTCTGTCTACTTAGTAGTTGGATAGTTATCTCAAATAGGAGGCACTAAGATATAGTGGTTAGACTTATGTTTTGATATATGTATATTTATATAGACCTCAGATATAATACATGCTCGGGACAGAGGATGAGTTATGTGGATGTATGCATTAGTATCAGTATGGTTGTTTTTGGATGTATAGTATTGTTTGGTTGTTGTATATATTATCTTAAGTGTGCAGTATGCACTAGGATGGGTAAGATAGAAGTTTGAGTTGATGTATGTATATATAATCGTAAGTACGTTGTAAGTACTCAGGTTAGTGTGGGAATCTCTATATGCATGTTTGGCATCATCTTTTTTAGTGTTGTTATGATATCGATCTTCTTCTTTTCTATCATCAGTAGAAATAAGTCAAATTATTTGAGGATATGAGTATGGGATAGATTCCTTTGTCTTTGATTTCATTTCGAGGACGAAATGCTTTTAAGTAGGGGAGAATGTAACGACCCGTAATTTTGCTACTTTGAAAATGAGAGATTTCGTTCAATTTAAATTTAAAAGGAGTTTAAATCTTAAATAAATATGTTATATATAATAACAATTATCTATTCTTATAGTTAATAAATTAAAAAAGTAATTTGGATTTTGAAACAAATCGACAATAGTTAAGTTTTGTTAATAATAAATAAAGGCTTAAATAAAGGGATTTAAATATTTATTTAAAAAGGTAAACCTTATTTAAAACATCTAATAAAGATAATAAAAGTATGCTAAAAGATTTGAAAGTATGTTAATAATCGTTTTACAAAAATAACCAAAATTTGTCGCATTTTGTCAGTTTTACATACACTGTAAAATTAAAGATTTTGATATTAATTAAATATGATTTTAAAATATAAAGAGACTTGTTTTAATTTATTTAAAGAAGTAAAAAATTCATTTTTAAATTTGGTTTACATAAATAAATAGTTTAACTAAAACGTCAAAATGTGACCGTAAAACATTTTGTCGAAAAACGACGTTTTGTCGATTAAAAGTTGTCGCAACGTCGTCGCACCTTTACTTTCTTATATAGGAACATATATTCTAATAGTGTAAGTGTTAATTAATTAACTAATCAAGTTTACTTTTACTAAACAATGTTAGAAACTTCTAGAAAACAATTAAGAAAAAGTAAGCACAAAAGGACAAAAATGTCATTTCAAAGCAAAAGGTAAAACATCAAATCAAACCAAACATAACTATTGCTTTACTTTTCTTACTTCTTAAGTGAAAGTGACATAAAACATGATTTGAAATGTGATGTTAAGTTAAAAAGTAAGTAAAGGGCATTTTGGTCATTTTACATAATAATATTTTATTCCAAACTTTTTCCTATAAATAGCCATGCGTACCTCTTTCATCTTCATACAAATCTTTCTTTTCTTCTCCTTCCTTTAAGCTATTTTAATGGCTTCTCTCTTTAAGAGAGGTATGAGGGTTAAAAATAGTGGAGTGCTTAAGCATTAATCCACTTGTTACTCTCTAACCTCTTCTTAATTCACTTCTTCTTCTTCTCTTCTTAAAAAGGGCCTTAGGCCGCGAGTTTGGGAGTGGATAAGGAGAGGGCGTGAGCAAAACAAGTAGAGATGGAGATGGTCGAGCACTTGGAAGCATGGTTATGATTAGGTTTAGAAAGGTTTAGTGAAGAGTTGAATTAAATGAATGTTGGTAGGAAGTTAAACGTTTTGGTTAAAGGTGAGAAATTCTCATTGCCTTTGAATTTATATTTTGATTATGTTATAAATCATATTTACACCCTTATAACATATGAATGTTTATATCAAATTGATTGTTAATATGGATGATTTGATAATTAGTAAATTAAGTGAATTGTGATAATATATCCCGTTATGATATTAATAGTGAATGTTAGATTTGAAATCATATGCATGTGATTGGTTGAATGGATGTTATGTTAGTGATAAATATGAATATTGGATATGTTCATTTTGATTTAGTAATCTCTTTATCTAAAAAGCCATATTTTAGTAATATGAGATATTGTGGAAAAATAAGTCTCTTTTCATTTAGAAGTGAGATTAAAGTTAGAATGAAAGCGAATTTGAAATTTGAAGTGAAACGGATTTAAAAGGGATAGTTAATTAGAAATTGAAATTAATATGAATAGTGGAACTGAAATTGAAATCGATTTTGAAAAAAGTGAAGTTTAGTTTGAAATTGAATTGAAGTTTAAATTGAAATTAGATTTGAAATCTAAGTTTTAAATGTGTTTAATTTGAGATTAGAATTGAAATTAAGTTGAAATTGGAATTTAAAATTTAATATTAAAATAATGGGAATATAATAATATTATAATATGGTAAAAGTGAAAATATATTTTAATTACTTTAAAAAAAGTGAAAATATTGATTTAAAATAGTTTCTAATAATTTATAAGTGTTGAAATCAAATTTGAATAGATTATTTCAAATATTGAAAAATAAGTTAAAACAAGACGCGTCGCGCAACGGTAGTTCGCGATTTCGCGCCGAAAAGTTTAAATGAATGTGTGGAGTGAAATATAGCTCGGAATTCTTCGAGATAAGAAAATTTCGGACTATTATATCCATATCTTCTAAACGAAGAAAGAAAATTAAATTTTTGATAAGTATATTTTGAATTAAGTCCAAATCAATTTTCTAGAAAAAAATCGCGCTAGTGCAGTTTAGTGACCATAACAGGAAATCTGTTTAAATGAATGTTTTTAATTATGGAAAAATATAGAACAAATTTGATAAATCTATTTAAACAATTTAAAAGATATTTGGAATGGAAAATATGAATTATCGAACGTTTAAAAGTGGTTTAATTCAAATATATCGCACATTCCGCAGCACTTTTATGTGCGAGTTGTATAACTTTTGGAATATGAGTTTAAATATAACGACGTTTCCCAGAATAAAATGTGAATGTTTTAAAAAGGGTAATTAAGCGTTTTGAAAGATAATTTGGGATATTTATAAGCAATTCCAAAATAAAGTTGAAAATCTGAGTATGCGAAAACGACTAGTACATTTGTCCCGCTGTGAGATCTGGGAAGATAAAACAAGGTGTTTAACTAAGGTTAGGGATGGAGCAACCAGTGCCCTGAACTTACCTGGCCTATGTTTTCTTTTCTTAGGCGAGGGGTGGAACAGATCGAAAGGAAAGTCCGGATGCTCTTAAATAAAAAGATTCTATATTAAGTTTTTTGAATTAAAAGAAGATTGGTATTATCCAAAAGTTAAGCAATATCCAAAAGTGAATGATTTCTATGATCCTATTTACTCAAAAATATTTGTTAAGATTGATTTAGGGTTTATCGTAAACGATGTCTTAAATAACATTGTTTTTGACCCGCTTAAAAGTTAAGGAATTTGGATCAAGAATTAAGTAAGGAAATCTGAGATATTTTCCAAAATAAAAGAATGAATTACTTAGAATTATCCTAAGTTAAAACAAAGAGATTTCGAAATCAACCGAAAAGAATTAAAGTAAAAAGAGACTTAATAAATCCTATATACTCGTATTCACATTTTATCGATGATTGGATTTCGAAGGAACCGGAGTCGGATTTGGTTAATTCCTATTCGAAAACCACTACGAACCAATGTATACGTTCGAACGTGAAGACATGTGGAAGATGGTGATTGAAGACCGGGGATCTTCCTGGCGTGAGGACTGCTCGTTGACTTGCTCTGGGTAGCTCCCGAGTTATATATAGCAGTGGTCTCCTCGTGATGGAGATTTTGTGGATTGCAAGGGCTTCTCGCCTAGTAATGGCCAAGAAAAGTGCCTTCGGTTTGTCCTGTTCCTGGACAACTTGTATGGACGTTTGTCTGACATTGCATTTCTAACGATTACGTACATTGGGTTTTACAAACATACATCGTGGTGGCGGAGAAGGCAACTTCTCTTAGCTTAACACCCTCCTTGAGACATACGAGCTCAAGGGTTGTATTTTTGTGGAAGGCAATTAGTAGTTAAACGGAAATGGCAATGTGGCATTCAAAGATGTGATATGTGCTATGTGAAAAGGTAATCGTAACCTCAAGCCTCATCAAACCGGAAATGACCGAAATAGGATTAGATGCAGCAAGGCTAAGTAGGTCATCCCCAATTAGGATATGATCATCCCTTTCTAGATATATTTCATCCCGCTATGATGTTCGGGATGTTAATTAATGTGGTGTATGGAAAGAGAGCTCTCGATTAAAGGTCGGTAACGACCGGGGGATGACATATTCGGTACCATCTAGTTAAGAGGTGGGTCGGTCTTGTGTTGATAGAGGAGCTTTGTGATGGTTTCTCGGGACATCCATCTAGAGGTGTACCTATTTCGGAAGGTAGATCCTGCGCCTGGTCATTTGTATGGAAATCCATTCTCCATTAAGAACCTACGGTTTTGTTTGTAGAGTCTAGTATGCTGGAATTTAATAATGGTAATAATTTCAGCTTAGATTAATAAGTTTATTTGCAAATGTTTTAAAAGAGATGTCATTAGAAATAATATCAAATGTTTTGATATAAAAGTGTTTTAGTTATCATAAGGTAAAAACCCGTCCGTGTTTATGTGTGGGCGTGGTCTTATGAGACACTCTTTATTTTCAAAGGATTTTATCCAAAGGATTTTATCCAAAGGCTGATATATGACACTGTCATTTATTATTGAGTTTTTCTCACGCTGGTTTATCAAGCCTGATCCGGGTATTTTCAATACTCGGGTCAGATCCGAGTAGTTTCAGGATAATCGAAGACAGTTGGAGTTTCCAGAGGAGAGCTGGAGATATTCATCGACGTATGGAGATATTCGTTTATCACCTTTGCTTAGTGAGGTTCGTACATGATAGGGGGTTCTCGCTTCTTGTTAGGTAGCGAACGGATGACTCTTACTCCTACATGTCCCTGAGATCGAGTATCGAAGGGTTGGTTTCAGTCGAGAGGCTGGTTGTAAAAGGAAAGCGTGAGGTACCAGTGTAAGCTACGGCGGAAAGTGGCCGTTGTCGATGGTTGAAAAGCCTAGATCTTTACCTTTGGTATCAGAGCTGAAGGCCAAGCGAGAACCTTGGCTCTGTTATGGGTAAAATCTCATCAAAGATAGGATTAGTAATATCCTAGGATGAGTAACTCATTAGAGATAGGGTTAGTAACACCCTAGAATGAGTTATGAGAGTATTATATATATGAGCGCGTATTTGTTAATTTTATAAGAATGATTTTGTTTTAAAGAAATTGGTAGATGAAATAATTTTACCTTGGGTTCATATTATAAATATTAAAGGGGATATTATTATCTTTTGGGTTAGAAATTAAGGATTGATTGTAATTTAGCTTAGTAAAACTAAAATATTAATATCTTGTGATTAGAATTGCACAGTTTGACTATAAGATATTCTATATAGAATCAATTAGTTGGAAGATAGAATTTAATACTTTAATCATATACACTTAGATACTTAGTATAAAGAAATAATAATGATTAAGTGATTATCATAATAGATGGGTTTAAAAGCTAAGTACAAATATCTTGTGAAGTAAAATTCATAATTTGAATATAAGATATTTGATGATAATACTGAAGCTAGAAGTGTAATTGGAGAAAGTAAAAAAAAAAGAATGCATACTTAGAAAAAAAATTCTTATCAATAAGATAGAAAAAGATAAACCTAATTTGAGACTTTTTACTAAATATAATATAAAACGATAAGTTGTATAACTTATAAAGGAGTTAAGTTGATTTGAAATTTAGACACTTTGATTAGGTTAAAAAATTAAAGTAAAATTTAGGATTAAGAGATATAAGAAATATCATTCTAATATAAAAAAAATTTGAATTAGTGATACATTTAGGGTAACATTTGTAATTCAAAATGAAGTAAGATTAGAAGAAGATAATTTTGAAAAATATGGTTGGTAGTTTGATTGTTGGATGAAAATGTTTAAGTAACAAATACCATGTGAATTAAGTTTCACAATTTGACTATAAAGTATTTGATGGATTTAAGATTAAGAAATTTGATTTAGAAAATGAATAGGTAAATAAGTTAAGTAGTTAATCATAGAATCGGTAAGAAAAAAAGTGCACACTTAGTAAAATTGTCTTATTAATAAATGGATTAGATAAATAATTTTAGTTAAATTGAAACCTTAGGTAAAGAAAACTTAGGATTGGGTTTTATAACTTATTTATTTGGAATAATAGAATTCCACATTTGTTGAAGACCCTAATTGAAGTAATGATGGTTTGAAGATTAGGGATATGTATATATACTCTTAGGAAGTAAAGATATATTATACAAGTTTAAGTCATATTTGTATGCTTAAGTAATAATGGATTTAGTAAATGGTAAATGGTTGTGAAATAAAGTTGGATTAAAAGAAGTTTTGAAGGAATGTATTAGGTAAAGATGAATGTGACTATGTACATAAGTTAAACGTAGATCATTTTGGCACATAAATTTTGATCTAAGATTTGAGTACAGAACTTTGAGATGTTTACACCAATCCGAAAAACGATTTATCACCTGATTTTTGATGGCGAACTTTGATGAGAGTTTATGATTATGTACACAAGTTTTCTATCATAGTTGAGAGCTATGCAAGGAAAGCAAGGGTATGTGATTAAGAAGTCTGGTCAAAGTCCTTACTAGAAAATCGGAGGATCGATACTAGTTCGGAGGTAAAGTTGTGGATTTGAATAATAGATCGAATCAAATATCACATATAGTATGATGTTTTGGGTCTGTCTACTTAGTAGTTGGATAGTTATCTCAAATAGGAGGCACTAAGATATAGTGGTTAGACTTATGTTTTGATATATGTATATTTATATAGACCTCAGATATAATACATGCTCGGGACAGAGGATGAGTTATGTGGATGTATGCATTAGTATCAGTATAGTTGTTTTTGGATGTATAGTATTGTTTGGTTGTTGTATATATTATCTTAAGTGTGCAGTATGTACTAGGATGGGTAAGATAGAAGTTTTAGTTGATGTATGTATATATAGTCGTAAGTACGTGATAAGTACTTAGGTTAGTGTGGGAATCTCTATATGCATGTTTGGCATCATCTTTTTTAGTGTTGTTATGATATCGGTCTTCTTCTTTTCTATCATCAGTTGAAATAAGTCAAATTATTTGAGGAGATGAGTATGGGATAGATTCCTTTGTCTTTGATTTTATTTCGAGGACGAAATGCTTTTAAGTAGGGGAGAATGTAACGACCCGTAATTTTACTACTTCAAAAATGAGAGATTTCGTTCAATTTGAATTTAAAAGGAATTTAAATCTTAAATAAATATGTTATATATAATAACAATTATCTATTCTTATAGTTAATAAATTAAAAAAGTAATTTGGATTTTGAAACAAATCGACAATAGTTAAGTTTTGTTAATAATAAATAAAGGCTTAAATAAAGGGATTTAAATATTTATTTAAAAAGGTAAATCTTATTTAAAACATCTAATAAAGATAATAAAAGTTTGTTAAAAGATTTGAAAGTATGTTAATAATCGTTTTACAAAAATAACCAAAATTTGTCGCATTTTGTCAGTTTTACATACACTGTAAAATTAAAGATTTTGATATTAATTAAATATGATTTTAAAATATAAAGAGACTTGTTTTAATTTATTTAAATAAGTAAAAAGTTCATTTTTAAATTTGGTTTACATAAATAAATAGTTTAACTAAAACGTCAAAATGTAACCGTAAAACATTTTGTCGAAAAACGACGTTTTGTCGATTAAAAGTTGTCGCAACGTCATCGCACCTTTATTTTCTTATATAGGAACATATATTCTAATAGTGTAAGTGTTAATTAATTAACTAATCAAGTTTACTTTTACTAAACAAGGTTAGAAACTTCTATAAAACAATTAAGAAAAATTAAGCACAAAAGGACAAAAATGTCATTTCAAAGCAAAAGGTAAAACATCAAATCAAACCAAACATAAATATTGCTTTACTTTTCTTACTTCTTAAGTTAAAGTGACATAAATATTACGTACATTGGTTTTTACAAACATACATCAGTGGTGGCGAAGAATGCAACTTCTCTTAGCTTAACACCCTCCTTGAGACATACGAGCTCAAGGGTTGTATTTTGTGGAAGGCAATTAGTAGTTAAGCGAAAATGGCAATGTGGCATTCAAAGATGTGATATGTGCTATGTGAAAAGGTAATCGTAACCTCAAGCCTCATCAAACCGGAAATGACCGAAACAGGATTAGATGCAGCAAGGCTAAGTGGGTCATTCCCAATTAGGATATGATCATCCCCTTCAAGATATATTTCATCCCGATATGACGTTCGGGATGTTAACTAATGTGGTGTATGGAAAAAGAGCTCTCGATTAAAGGTCGGTAACGACCGGGGGATGACATATTCGGTACCATCTAGTCAAGAGGTGGGCCGGTCTTGTGTTGGTAGAGGAGCTTTGTGATGGTTTCTCGGGACATCCATCTAGAGGTGTACCCATTTCGGAAGGTAGATCCTGCGCCTGGTCATTTGTATGGAAATCCATTCTCCAATAAGAACCTACGGTTTTGTTTGTAGAGCCTAATATGCTGGAATTTAATAATGGTAACAATTTCAGCTAAGATTAATAAGTTTATTTGCAAATGTTTTAAAAGAGATGTCATTAGAAATAATATCAAATGTTTTGATATAAAAGTGTTTTAGTTATCATAAGGTAAAAACTCGTCCGTGTTTATGTGTGGGCGTTGTCTTATGAGATACTCTTTATTTTCAAAGGATTTTATCCAAAGTCTAGTATATGACACTGTCATTTATTATTGAGTTTTTCACACGCTGGTTTATCAAGCCTGATCCGGGTATTTTCAATATTCGGGTCAGATCCGAGTAGTTTCAGGATAATCGAAGACAGTTGGAGTTTCTAGAGGAGAGTTGGAGATATTCATCGACGTATGAAGATATTCGTTTATCGGCTTTGCTTAGTGTATTTTGTTTGATGTTTGTCAGCAATTGTAAGGGCAGGTTTTATAACTGTCCAAGCTGAATTTAGGTTAGACTCTGATATATGTATTTTAAAGTTTTCCGCTGAAAAAATATTTGTTCAATATTATATGTTATTCCATTCGTGTGAGATTCTGTTCTGCCTACTTTTCTTTATCACCCTTAAAGATCTGTCTTTTCGTGCAATTTGAGTTAGACATGTGTGGTTTATTGTCGATTCAAAGGATACGGGTAAATGGGCCTTTACAATATATAAAATTATAGTGTGGCATGTCATTAAAGTAGTGAATCAATACTGAATATTTGCTTTTCATTGATGAATAAACTTTCAATTTAAATACAGCAAAGAAAGGTTTTATAAATTGGATATTTTTAATTCTTAAATGCAAATAAAGAACATTCTTAAATGTAAAAGCTTCATATGATATGTTTTCTTCCATCGGTGATTTGTTAAAGTGCACTATACACACGCACACTTATTAGATTGGTGTATAAATTGAATACATGACCTTTTGCAAATATATGACTTAATATGAACAGATTTTAAAATATTAAATTCCAAAAAAAAGTGAATAAGAAATGGGTTCCTATATTTGCAGTATTGTGCACTAAACATGCTTCACAAGCTAGTATACACTTTGAGTATGTTTCATGAGACTAATAGTTATGTGGTTCTTATCTTCTAGTATACAGACAAAGGCCTGTGCTATAAGTTTATGGCATGTTGTATACTTTGTATTAGTCAATCGCCTAATGATATAGTGTGATGAATATTTAGTGTTTGCATTATGAATCCGATTTAACTTTGTGTACATTTTTTGATGAATTGATTCTCAAGCATCACTTTTGCTTTACAGGTAGATAGACGACTGTGATTCAAAAAAAGGTTGCAACAAATTATGGATCGAAGTTATTTTTGCTGCTAGAACTACTTTTTGATTTTAACGTATGCACTACTTGCTTTTTATTACTATTGCTACTTGTTCTATATTTTTTTATGAACTATTGATGACGAACTATTTATGTTTGGTGTAAGAATATTGTGTATTTGATTATGAAATTTCATACGTTGGTTATCAAATATGTGTCCAAAATGTGGTATTGATACAATATATTGATTTTGAAATGTGGTATTGATATAATATGCTAATTTTGAAATGTGGTATACACACACAATGCGACTGATGTTTACTGAAATGGAATTTACAGAAAAGTAGAAAAAACCTAATTGACTTAGCTTTGTATACAATTTAATGGCATTTTTAAAACACTGTAAAAACATTCCAAGCTGTTTTTTAAATGCCGTTGAATGTTTTACCAGCGTTTTAAAAATGCCGTTAAAAAGTTCTACCAAATTAGACCAAACACTGTTAAAAGATTTCATGACACCAGGGAAACCCTGTAAAAAAGGACATTTAATAGCGTTTATTCCTTGTAATTGTATATCTCTGACATATAACTGCATGTCGATATGCAGCGTATGTAAAAACGTCGTTAATAGCTTTTATAGTGTTTTTGAAACATTGTTAAAGGTTCTGTTCGTTGTAGTGGCCACTTGTTTTAACCCATTAGTTAAATAGAAGGGGACAGAGGACTTGGTTGCTCTATGAAGTTGAAATGGAGAGTGACGGAGAGTAACTCATGATGTCACAATGATTCAAAGGATAAATTCGAAAGCTTTAGTTTTCAAATTTGAGAACCCAACCTCATTTTTAAAGTAAACACATGGCAATGTAAAAGAGTTTTGAAATGGCATTTAACTTTGAAATTTTAGAGGAAGCTTTCCTTGCTAAAGATAGTGGGTTAAGAGTATTAACCATATTTTATTAGAAAATGATTACAAGGAATTAAACCATGGATATTTTATTGTTGTGTTATTTGATCAGCTATCATGTATGTTTGTGTAATCATATCCACTTCATTATAACCTATATTTGCATGTTGGGCTGTTAAGGGCAAAAAAATAGGCAAGGTTGACCCAGTAGTGAATATACATTGAATTTAACTCATGTATGAGTAGAATTGCATCCAGGTAGTCAGACGGACCAGAATATAGGATGTCCAAGACTGATCAAAAGATTATTGGTTTAGACAGGTTCTTAGTAAGCCCATAAAAGCTATTTTATGGAAATTGTTATTGGCAGGGGCAAATAGGTTCTTAGTGATCCCATGAAAACTATGACCGGAACAGGTTGTCGATAGAAATCAATAGGTTCATAGTCACCCCATAAAACTATGACATGAGAGATGTTATTGGAGAATCCAATAGGTTCATAGTGACATCATAAAAACTATGATTGGATGATGTAATTGGTAGACACCAATAGGTTCTTAGTGGTCCCATTAAAACTATGAAACCGGACAGATGGTCTGTAATCATGGAATATGTTATTAGTTAGTCTATGAAAACTAATAGGTCAATATTGATCATAGAAACTATAACTTAAGACAGATAGTCAAGTGAATGTGGATGGAAAATCCAAAGCATATTGCATGTTTACATATCATCATGATATATTTATTATGTCATGTCTTATCCATTGTAGATGCAGTGCACAGTGTATGGTTATTATAAAAATTAGGTTAGGATACTAGTGAGGGGAAAACCCATTCCGCTAAGTGACGTAGTCTCACTAGATATCTATAGGGTTTGAGATGGTAGGTTATTATTCACACCAGACTTTTTGTCTGACTCGAAGTTTATGTTTTCCCCTTAAACTCTCGGGTGCTCAATTAATTTTGAGAAGTTTGAGAGTTAAGGTTTTCAGATTCTCCTTTAGATGAATAAGCTTTCGGAGACGTGCAGAAGGCAAGCTAACTATTAGGAGTTCTTTATGTTTGATTCCGCAGTATAATTGGATGAAATGGCAAAGTTGTTTAGTGCCTACATTTAGACTCTGATCAACCTAGGGGGCATCTTCATATGTTGCTCTTGGCGTATTTTGTAATAAATTTTAATTTCTCTGTACGTGACTTATATATGGGATTATGTAATGAATCTGAAATGTAGTTTGTAATGAAATGAGAAAATTATTTTAAATTGAGTTTAAGTTTTTTCATATTTATGTGTTTGGTGTATCAATGTATCTAACATTATTATATTTGGTCGTTGAGAATTAATAACTATAGATGACTACAACATCCGTAGCAGTTAGTTTTAGATCTCTAAATGGGGGATGTTACACAATGATATCTTACCAAGAGTCTCGGGCTGAACCAGAGAGTTAGAAGAAAAAGATTTTGGCTTGCACATTACCAACGATTATTTTCCTTAACATTGCCTTTGACCCTCAGAGGATCCACCAAGATCTTATGGTGATCCAAAATAATAGAATGCTGAGGGAATCTTATTGGAGTTAATAGTTTTAGCTTGTTCTACATGTTCTCTACTACTTGAGTTAGTAGTTTCTTGATCAGTAGGGCTTAGCTTTTTGGGAGTAGGATCTGAATGAAAACACTTATCGGTGAAGAATAACAAATAAATATTGGTAACACGAGTCAAGAAACTTAATGGCAATAAAGAATGTCCCTCTAATGTTAGTGTAGCATTTGACGTAAAAGAATTGTGTCTCCCATCCTGTTGTCTTATTAACCCCTTCAGAGATTAAGCTTTTTGGGAGAGGACAGATCAGATACAGTGGATGATCCTGTTGTTCACCAATCTTAGTGGGAACAGCTATTGAATGGAGAATCTTAGCGTTAAGAGAAGGGAGTCCTACCTCCCAAGACAAGAGTTTGAGACATGTCAAATATGTGTACGAATTAGGGGAGAACTGGATTGAGGCAATGTTCAAGTGTTCTGGGTGTCCTGGAAAAAAATCAGGAAAGGAAAGATAGCCCGTGTGCCAGATATATATCGGGATAAAAGCAATCTACCCTTCCGGAGGAATATAAATGTTGTCTAAAGGGCCAGTTGGAATAATTACGATGTCGGTAATTCCAAATTGTTCCAAGATGGAATCAACATCAGCCTGAGTAGTGATGTATGATGGATTCAGAGGGTGGTCCCCCTTCGTACTAGTGGAAGGTGAAGCCATAGGGCATGCGCTAGTCTTTTTAATGGGTTTCTTGATTTCCTTCCGACCTTCCATTTACTTGTCATTTGATATTATTCCAATTTTAAGAAATGCAAGTGCTTGTTAAATGGATTATTATTAAAAGGCATTCAAGTGATTTACCTACTCTCTAAGCTATAATATCGGAATATTAAAAATATAAAGTTCAGCGAGGTGTTAACCGAGTAGTCGAATATTCAAATGTGTAAGTAATTATTAAATTTATGAAAATAAAGTAAGTTTATAAAAACATGCATGAAATTTGAATAAAAGTTAGCTCAAAGGAATTTTAAGTACAATGCAACATCAATAGGGCCATATCAAATAAAGATGTCAATGCCGAATGTCGCATGGATCGTATATAAAACAATAATGAGTGCCCCAGTTGCAATCAATGCCGAAATAATAAGATTATAGACATTGATAGATAACGTTGGCTAATTTAATAACGTATTTATTTAACCGTCGGATGTTAAAGTGACTCATGGGATATTAAAACAACAATGTTGTAATTGACGATATCATATGAAGTTTAGTTCACAGTGTTAAAGATGGTAATCGAAAGATAATAACAAACATTGATCAATGTTAGGAGAAAACATCATCACTTTTAGTTAGTCCTAAATTTACTAATGTTCCACTTAACCTACATAATTTTTTAGTAGTAATTATCATGTCATTAGTTAGTTGATGGCATGACCATTTGCTGTACTATCACCCAAAATGGTCACCGCACCTTATATGTTAATGACATAAAAGGACTTGCACCGTTAATAAACTATAGGATTGATTACTCGTTTAAGTTTAAAAAAACGATGATTGGTACTAAGTTTCACACTAGTGTCGTAAAACGTCAATTTTGACATAAAAAATTAAATGAATGAATCAATGTCGAACATTATAGCAATATCGTAGGGCATCAGTGTCGATATATGATAAAATGATATTGGATATCGAGTCCAATAAGTCATCTTTTTCATCATAAGCTAAGAACGCACTAGTTTTCGTACCACTTTCGATTAACTTAAAATCCATTTGTACAACATAGAAATTCAATGCCTATTTGACCTCAAATCACAATTTATTATAAACCAAGTTAATACTATAGGCATCGAGGCCCTATAATTGAGCCCAAATGTTAATCTAGAATCGAGGAAACCCAAATTAAACTCTAATAGAGGTCAACAAAAAGTTACCTGGTTTAGATCGTTAATTTAATTGGTATAAAACGAATATCGTACATAAACATTAATTGAAGGCTTGAGAGATAAAGGTTTTGAATTTCTTCGAGGATTTTGATTTCTCGCTTGAGTTTTCAATTGCATGTAATGGAATAACAAAAGGGAACTCTTCTGATTATACAAAAGGGAAGAAGACGATTAGCCCTTATCTATCTAATTTAAATGGACGGTTGGATTTGCATTGGATACCAATAGACGGCAAAGGTTATTGTCGAGATTATTGGCTTGAAAAGTCAATGCTTCATTTATACTAGGAAGAAAATGTTACAACTATTGTTATTCTCGAATATATGCCACATGCAACATAGATATAACAACACATCAATAGTCAATGTCGAAGGATTGAAGGTGAACCAATGCTGAAAGTATGAAGATGGAATAATGTCGGAGGCATACAATGTCACATATCATTGATAAAGGGTCATGTACAACGTCGCTTATAAAGCCAAAGACGTTGAACGCTAACAATGTCACACACCATCTATAAAGTTGGATGATTAATGCCGAGTCTTTTATGTTGCTAAGAAATGCCGGATGGAATCAGCATTGTAATTCATCAAAGAAGCAATGATGACAAACATAATCAATACCGTGAACCATCAGTGTCGCACCTTATTATTGTTGTATCCTATTAATGCTACCATTCACCAATGGAGATAAAATGGATACATAACTCAATAGCACCGCACTTTATCAATATCATTCAATATTGATGCCATCTGTTATCAAGGCCGCTATATGCTGATGTTGCATGCCAATGCTAGCGAAGCCATTTTACTGTAGATATTACTCTACTAGTAATGAATCAATGACGCCTATTATTAATACCGCCGACAATCAATGCCGCATCTTGTTGATGGCGCATTTCATCAACCCTTAAAAGACACCACACGTCTATATATGCGATGTCGATATCCAAAGTCGTCAACATTCACAAGAGTTATCAAAGCTAATATCCTACAAAATGATATCGCCTCCTGCTAATGTCACTCCATAGTAATGTCACTCCATATTAATGCTACATTATATCAATCCCGTCTCATGTTAATATCGATTCATGTTGGAATATATAACTTCCAATTGATGACGTGCTATGTTGCTGCCGGATGCCTCCTCTACCTGAGAAGTACCAAAGTTTAACTGAGAGTCGACGAATGTCGAAGATCGTCTTCAAACAATGCTTACCGTCGTGCAGCATTAATGACACCGAAGAACATGGATGCCGCAATCAAGCTGCAGCGCATGCCGCATTTCTACCTCTATAAATATGGACCTAGGGGAATTATAGAAGGGCGAACATTTCTTTTCTCTGCTCTGAAATTAGACTCTTGTAACTCTAAATTGATTTGGGGATTTTAGTGCAAAGATGGTCATTGCACATAGGACTTTGTACATTCAATGATACATGGAGTAAGAATAAGATTTCTTGAATTATGGCTTACTTTCGAATTCCAAGGCACTTGTGATTTATTAATCATAGTTTGTTTTGAATTCCAAAAGTACTCTTATTCTTAATTTCTAATTTTGCGTATAATTGTCTACATGGATCAACTTCAGGTATACATGAACTTCAAATGACTGTGTGTGTGAATCCTTCAAGGACCTAAGCCTGCTTGTCCACTCCTTTTAAGCCTTAACTCAACCAAGTGTCACATTTTGCCAACACTCATTGAGGTTAAATGTAGGCACTCCAAAATCCATCATTAGCTAAGGTTCCCTTTCTTGCACTTTCTGGGGTTAACAAAGAATTCGTTAACATTGTTCAAAATGAAAATTTGTTTTTATCTAATGAAAACAATGAATTGAAAAAGATAATAAATTCTTTGGTAAATAAGGTAAAAGATTTAGAAAATAATAATAGTATTTTGTCAATTGACAAAAATATTTAGAAAGTAAAGTAAAAGAGCTATGCACCAATATTTCTAAATTTAATCAAGGAATGGAAAATTTGTCTCCATCACTAAGCATTTCAAACCTACTAGCAAAAAAATTTTAGGATTTAAAAGGTCAGGTAAGCCAAAATAAAAAAACAAGTATGCAACATTGTATACTAACTCTAGGATACCCAAAAATAGAAAATAAAAATACTATTAAATTTTGGGTTTAAAAATTGTTAATAATTTGATTAGGCAAAAATATATATAAAAGTTCTTAACAAAAGTTCACCATAATAATGGTTTTCATTTAAAGGACTTACAAACCCACCTGGGTATGTTACTTTATACCGAATCCCTCACGATCCTAATGCAGGAAGTACATACTAACAAAATTGATTTTTTTTTAGGTACATCGAAATAAAAAGAAAAAATGGATACTATCCGGACAGTGGATACTCCAAACACATGATTGGAAACGTAGAAATGCTAACCAATATTTCATACATGGATGGTGGTACATTCACATTCAAATATAACTCCATAGGCTATGTCATTGTTTGAGGGGACGCATCTTATATATATATATATATATATATATATATATATATATATATATATATATATAACACTATAACTCTCATTTACTTTCTAAACTTAAACATAAGCCTTTAAGCATTAATCAACTATGTGATTATAGTTTTAGAATAACTTTTGTGAAGATAAATACAATATTTTTGATCAAAATGATTAAAATTTTAATATTTGAATGAGTAAGAAATAAAAATATCTATATATTAAATATGAAAATACAATATAAAAATGGTTTTTGTCTAGTTGCTAAGATAAACAATCCATGGCTATGACACAAATGCTTATGTCATGTAAATTTTAAATAATATTCATATTTTTTCTAAAAATGATATTGTAGGAGGTTTACCTAAAATGAATTTTAAAGTTGATAATTTATGTGATGTTTGTCAATTTTGTAAACCTAAGAAATCTTCGTTTAAAACTTAATGAAATTTCTACCGAGCAACCTTTAGAACTACTAGACTTGTACTTATTTGGACCTATGCAAACAAGATCGTCGAATCATAATAAATATGTTTTTTTTAATAGTTTATGATTTTTCTTGATATACTTGGAATTCATTTTTAAAAACATAGAACTGAAACTTTTGAAAAATTCAAAATATCTGCAAAAAATTCAAAATTTAAAAGATTAGAAAATAAAATATTATTAGCGATCATGAAGGAGAATTTGAAAATGATATTTTCCAAAAAAATTGTAATACAAGGGTATAAGTTATAAGTTTTCTTTTTTTAGAACACCATAGCAAATGTTATAGAAATAAAAAATAGAACTTTACATAGCAGCAATAGCCTAAGAAAGAAACTCGAAGCTGGGACAATTGATACAACTTGTTATATTCAAAATCATGTTTCATTAAGGTCTTTTTCTAAAAATACTCTATATGAACTCCTCCATGGTAGAAAACCAAAAGTTTCTTACATTAAATTTTATGGCTCAAAATGTTTTATTTTAAACACCAAAGATCTCTTAGGAAATTTGATTCAAAAGCCGATGAAGGAATTTTTATTGGATATTCAAAATAAAGTAAAGCTGCAAAATTCTGAATAAAAGAACTAATACATGAAGAAACTTTACATGTTCCTTTTGATGTAAATTTCAATAATAAAATCGATGATGAAGAAAATATTGATATAAACAAAACTTTAACTCAATCATTGTCAAATGAACAACCGACTAATTTTATAAACACTGAAACCAATATTGATTTAAAATCCCCTACTAGAATTTTAATGATCACCCAATAGATAATGTAACTGGAGATGTTGATACAAAATCAGCCACTTAAAGACAATTAAGTCAAATAGGTTACGTTGCTTTTATATCCAATTTTGAATAAAAAAATTAGAGATAAGAAGCAAAGGACGATTACTATATTTTAGCTATGCAAGAAGAACTTAAATAATTTGAATGAAATAACATCTAAGAACTTGTACCAATACCATAATATCAATCTATTATTGATACAAAATGGGTACGTAAAAGTAAAGTTGATGAAAATGATGATATCATATGCAATAAAGCTAGCCTTGTGGCTCAAGGATATAATCAAGAGGAACAGATTGACTATGAAGAAAACTTTTGCTTTTGTAGCTTATCTTGAAGCCATAAGAATACCTTTAACGGTTGCATGTCACCATAATCTAACCTTATGTTGTATAGATGTTAAAAGTTTTTTTAATGTATATATTAAAGAAAATGTTTTTGTTAAACAAACACAATTATTTATTCATGAAAAATCTCCGGATCATGTTTTTAAACTTAAAAAGGCTTTTCATAGTCTTAAACAAGTGTTATATGCTTGGTATGAAAGATTTAAACATTATCGTTTAACTCTAATTTTGAAACTGATAAAATTGATACAACTTCGGTTATTAAAAAGGATAAAAATGTTATTTTAATTGTCCAAATATATATTGATGATATACTTTTCGGTCCAACCAATAAAAAGCTTTGTGGTGATTTTGCAAATATAATAAAAAATGAATTTGAAATGTCACATATGTGTGAACTCAATTATTTTCTAGAACTACAAATTAGACAGTTAAAAGAAGAAATTTCCTTATATCAAGAAAAATAATGCAATGATTTAATAAAACATTTTGGAGAGGAATATACTAATAAACCAACTCTAATAAGTGCCAGTCTTTAATTAGATAAATATGAAAATGGTAAGGACATTGAACAAAAATTAAATAGAAGTATGATAAGACCCTTATTTTATTTAACAACCACTTGCCTTAATATAATGATGAGTGTTTATTTGTATGCTAGATTTCAAGCTAATCCCAAAGAATCAATTCATGAGAAGTGAAACATATTAAGCGTTACTTGACCAATACTAAAGATTACGCATTTTTCTATTCGAAATTTTGTTCTTTGGATAAGTATCTTATAATGATGTTGACTTTGGAGCATGTAAAACGGATTGGAAAAGCACGTGTGTTACTTGTTATATTATCAGCTAATCTGTGTTATTTTGGTTTAGTATGAAGCAAAATTGCATATCACTATCGACTTGTGAATTAGAATAAACTTTTCTGTTTTGGCATGTACTTAAGTAATCTATATGCTGTAAATACTATGAGATTTTGAATTTAATTTAAATAAATCGTCAATTTTTCTTGGTAACACAGGGTAATAATTTATCTAAAAATCCTATAAATCATTCCAGAACTAAACATATTGATATAAAGCATTACCCTTTAAGAGATAATGTTGAAAATGTACAATGTCACTAGATTTTGTTAATACTATAAATTAAATTATTAACATATTTACAAACTTGCTTAGTGAAAATGCTTCTAAGAGGAATTTGTTCATCGTCTAAATTTAAATAAATTATTTTATACAAAATTTTATTAGACATAATATAAAAATTATGTGTGTGTATTATCTCTCAAAACCGCATACCTGGACATAAAAGATATATTCACAACGAATTAAGATGTTTGTGGAGTGGGTAGGCAGATCACAAAATCAGTTTGCCAACTCAAAGAGATAAAAAAAAATTGAATTTTCGAATAAAATTAAATACTTTTTTTTCGTCAACTAGGTTTCGAACTCAGGTGTGTTGAATGAAGGGTACTTATACTAGTAGCTAAAGCCACTAGGTTGCACTAGCAATCAAACGTAAGGGCTATATATATCATAATAACTTTAATTTTTATAAATATGCAAAATTATTATTATTTATTCGGAAAATAATTTTTTTATGTCGAAGAGTATAAAAATTTATATTTTTAAACTCAAAATTAGTTGCAAAATTTATTGGACGTTTTGACCAACCATCCATCGACTGTTAAGATTCTCATCGGTGCACTGGTGGATGCAATCAAAGTAATTCCAATTGTATGATCTACTTTTCAAAACCTTATAAAACATTATTTCCCCATCAAAGAGCTAGTACATCATTTTCATTTTTTCCTTTACTCCTTCTCTTCAAATCTCTAGCTTCCCAATTAAATATAATGGCTTCCTAAAAAAACAAGCTTCTTCCTCCAACCCATTCACTCAAAAGACAATTTTCGCTCCTTAAATTAAAGCTTGGCTTGGAAATGAAGAAGAACTTATAAAGATCTATAAGGATGCTATAAGATTTCAAAATTTAGGAGCATGACTGGTAAAATTCTTCGATTTTTCTTTATATAATTTAGGTCGTCTATTTGAAATTACCAATTTAATTCACATCCGGGTCGAAGAAAATTATGAAAAAATTATATATCACAGGGTATGGTTCTTTTCAACATGAATGAATAATATGGTCATCATCGTAATGAAACCTCTATTTAATCTGGTGTTAACGGGACTGATATGGAAATTATAGAAAGAACCTTGGGCGAAATATTACAAATTCGTGCTTATGAAATTCATGTCGACGATATAAATTTGATGACGAAAAAGTTGTGTTCGAAATATTTCATCAAAACAAAGGAGATTGGACTGAGAAAGAAAATTTAAGACCTTTAGCGCATCTTATGCTTATAATTTGCAACATAATATTATACCGAAACCAGCAGTTTTGATGAGATGTGCCCTATTTATAGACGATGCACATATGCTCTTTTGGGAGGGGGATTTAAAGTGAATTAGGAGTACATTATCTTGACCAATATGGTGGGTATTCAATTGTAAAAGCTGAGATCATATAATCTTTATGGGATTTTCTCACAAGACCTTTGGGTCTTTCACATCAGTTTAAAAATCGAACAAATAAATACCAAGGCTTTTGGGACGATATTCGTAAAGGAGTTTTTAAGAAAATGCGGATTCCACCCATTTTTGAGTCGCATATTTCATATACCACAAGGATTACTCGCATTCCTACTAGAGAAGAAGGCATTGACGCTACTAAAGATGTATCCGATAAGTATGTTTCATTTCTGTATATTCTTGATAATAAATTTAGAGAACAGTTTTGAAGAATCAAGAAGACAATTTAAGAAACCAAAAGGAAATGAAATATGAAATGGAAAATCAAAAGAAAGAATTAGGCTTTATCAAGAGGATTCTACTTTCATTGTATGATAGTTCACATAGGAGGGAGAGCTCCAGTGCTAAGGACAGTGCACTAGGTTTTATATTTACAGATGGTAGTTCCTATATCCTAGAGCCTTCTATTCATGAACCACATATCAGTGGAGAGGGTAATGGAGCTGCAAAGAGGCATCCTAGAGCGCATGTCCCCAGAGGTCCTATGCCATTTGCAATCATCACTTCAGAGATCGATCTTACTCTGCTTTTAGGATATGGTAGAAGGACCCCATCATTTGATGATCGGTAAGATGTAGTTTTTCATATTAGTTTCGCTATCTTTTAGTATTACATTTGCATTAGTCGAACATTGTTATTTTTATTATTTTCATTTCTATGTTTTTTATACCGTGTGACATTCTATTCTTCATCGTGTTATAAGATTATTACATCATTTCTATTCGTTATATGGAGTTTGTCTATTTATTCTGTTTGTTAGATATTTCTCTCATTTTGTTGCTGATAGAAGTAGAGAAATATCTCTTATATTCAGAGGGAGTCTTATATTTGGAGGGAGTATAATTTTCTATGTTGAAAATTTTTATAAGCAGGTGTAATCATCAAAATGGGAAGAATGTCAGAAGCTGGGTATTGATGATGTCAACAAAATATACTTTATATTGTATTACTGTAGATTAAGTCACGGACAACAACTGATACACGTATAGCAGAACTAGAAGAAGATAAAAACGACTAGAGTGATCAATAAAATATAAAGTAGTCATGGAGGTACTACAGAGATGAAGCCGACGGTCAAAAGGAGGCAAGGGTATGTTTTATAGTTTATTGATTTTATAGAGTCAATAGAGTAGTATATTGTTAAAACCACTTATATTTTCTCCAAATTTTCTAAAACTTCATAATAAACTCTAAAAACTTATTTTAGATTTTCGAAAATTCTTTCGAAGTGAAATGGAGAAAGAAACATATCAAAGAAAAGGAAAAACGACACAAAAGTGCTCATACAACCGGTTCACCGATGCATCCACTAGTCCCATCGGTTGATCGATGATAGGCTGCAAGTAGTCGTTTTGTGCACGTCACTTTCGCTTTTCTCTATGTCTCTTCGTCATTTCTCTTCTGAATCGTCACAACTCTTTTCTACAAACTTCTGAAACATTGTTACTCTTCAATTCAACTTTCCAACATCTATACAAAACCTCTGGATCATAACTATCAATCTCATTTTGCTTTCTGATCTCTAAATTCTGATTTTTGTTTACTATACAATTAATTCTTTACTTTCTATTGCAGTCTTATACTCCTCAACTCTGCTCATTCAAATCTCTATCATATCGATTGTTTTAAGAGTTATTATACTTGAGTTGGAAAAATTAGTGTACAACGGTACAAGACACAACTATTTTCAGATATATTTTTATACAAAAGTCGGTCCAGACTTGGAAAGTGCACATGAAGATATAAGTGTAAAATCACTCCTTCAGGTAAAGTGAAGACATTACTGGTGAAATTCCTTAGAGATGTTTAGGGACTGGATGTAGGAGAGGTGCCCTAAACTAGTATAAAATCTTCAGTATGCTTACTTTTTATTCGCTGCTTATAATATTTCTTAGTCCTTTAATATTTAGTTTATATTAGCCATATACAATCCTTTAGCACTTTCATTTGGAAGCTTATTCAATTGCATTGAGAAATAAACATTGTTTCAAGAAATAAAACATTGTGTGAGTTGAAGGCTGCAGGTTAGAAGAATCGCTCGTAAGGGATCTTGTGTGGACAACCCCAAAGGAGTTTGGGACCAAAAAACAATTGAAATTAGTGGCAATATGGCTGACTTGGACCTAGTTTAAGGACATGAAAATAAGCAGATAATACATAATTAATCTAGCAAATAAGGACATAATAAATTAGATCGTATGATAAGGAATCTCATGTATCAAAGAGAAAATTGGATTTTCTTAATATGAGAAAAGAAGATTGAATGTAAATCTCCTCCCGTAAGTTGTGAAAGTGTAGACTTTACCACGCGGTGAGATGTTGATAAGGTCTTGAATGGAATCCAATTATGCCAATGTAACGATCCTGAATTTTTACTAAGTTTAAATTGATAATTTATTTAATTTTTGAATATAAATTGTGAAATTGATGGGTAAATTGATTTGAGTTTCTCCAAATTCAAATAAAATATGTGTGGAATCATTTGAATTTAAATTTTAAGAAAATGGTTTAAAAATAATTTGAACTTATAAAAATATCTATGTAATTCAATTATTATGTATTTAATTTCAAAATATCTTCTTTTAAATAATATGTATTTATACAAACAAAACATACTACTAAAATAATAAAAATAAAATAAATATTTAAGCTAGAAATAGAAACAGATATATATATATAAGATAAATTATAAAGTATAAAGTAAACAAATTAGCTAAATTTAAACGACATGTTAAAAATAGAATTCATTCATATTTCAAGCAACAAAGAAGAAATATGTTCAAGTATGTAGAAGCAAATAAAGTTTAAACATGTACACGTGCAAAATGAAGAAACAAAAAGTGAATATAAATATCTTTGAGCTTGCAAAAGAAGACACTAATATTATACATTCAAATATGAACAAATATATAGATAAGTATGTAAACTTGAAGAAAGATATGAAGCAAGAAAAGAAAAAACATATATATGAATGTACTCAAGAAATAAAGACAAGTTAATAAATGCAAGCCACTATATATCATCTCAGCCGAGTTAAAGAAATGCAAGGCAAGAAGTAAGAACGTAAACAAAGTATAAAATAAAAATATAATAAGATAAGTATAGAAACATAAAGTACTATGCATTAAATGTTTGCATCTCTAAACACAATATATTATCTATCAGCCACCGAAGTGAAATTATTAGCCACCAAGCAAAGAAAAAATCTTGCACCTGTGTTGTACAAAATAATATATCACCCTGTACATTTCTTTTCTTATATATCAAGCCTTTTCATCTTAGTCTCATTCATTCGAAACTAAGAAAATTGAAGCAAGCATCATTTTAAAACTTAAATAAAACATTCAACCTCAGCAATACAACTTCATTGAAAACCAAAGATTCAAGAGAAAGGGTTTCAACTTGCAAATTTCTCAAGCCAGTTTCAAAGTAGTGTCTCTGTTTCAAACATATTCCAGGTGAGTAACATCACATCAAAAAAAAACTTAAGTAGTAATCTGGTTGCATGAAATCTCTGGAATTATTATGTTTAAATGCATGTATATATTAGTGCTTTTCTTTGTATATATATGAATGTATGATATGCATGTTTTGTTTTCATTCCAGGTTCTTGTTTTGATTTAAATTCTATATCTCTTGATGTAGTCCCTATTTAAACTTAAGTTTCAAGTAAAACTTATGTATTTCATCACCAATTTTAGTTTTAAAAATTATATTTAAGTTAAATAAATATGGATTGCCTCTGGTAATCAAAATAACAGACCAAACTTTAAATAAGTGAAAATCCAAACATCATGATTCAATATTTCAGGTATGCAATCTGAAACGCCATCCACACTTATGATTTTTAAAACTAAAACTATAATTTTTAGTAATGGTTTGAATGAGCATTTATGCTTTAACCAGAAAATGGTAAACTAGTGATCGCTGGCGATCCACTGACTTGTAGTGGTCGGGATTTTGTCTGTTGATGGAGAGACGAACGGAGGATCGAGGAAAAATATAGTGGTGGTGGTCAGATGATTGTGGTGGAGGTGGCGAACATCTTAAATTCGTAAACCTAATTTTGGCAAGGCTTAAGTTTTCAACTCGTTCGTCGCCTATGATTGATCGAGTGCAGCAAGTTTCTGTGTGATGGAAGCTGGGTTGTAGACGAGGTCGTGGCCGGAGTTGCACGAATTTTGGTGGTCGGAGGGTCGTGGACGGCGTGTTGACAGGTTTTGGGGTGAGTTTCTGTCTCGAGTTCCAGGTTTTGCTGGAGAACTCGATTTTGATTCGAGTTGCTGTGGTGGATTTGGGTGATTGTGATCATACTTGGAGATGGACGGCGATGTGTGAAGGCTGTCGAAGGTGGTCGGAGATGGCCAGAGCCACGGTGCATGTGCACCATGCCATTTGGAAAATTCTAACGATCTTGGTTTGTGCAGAGTTTTTGAACTTGGGATTTACTCGAGTTATTCGAGTGTTTAATCGAAGTAAAATAGGTTGTGACTCGAAGCAAATTTGGGTTTGCTCGAGTATGGGTCTGGTGACAGGTTTTTGATGACCCGACTGTAAATTTGAATTTAAAAGCAAATTTAAACTGAAATTAAAGTGGTGATGATAGATTTAAACAAGTTTAAATCTAGTATGAAGTATAATTTCAAAATGACTTTGAATCTTTAAAGTTTTAAAATATTTGAAGAGGGTTTCAGTTTTTTTAAACCCGACAGTTTTTCTAGATTTTAAATTTTAATTTAAAATCTGAAACATAATTTAAACTAGGTTTAAATTTAAAAGTTAAGTTTAGTTTTCAAATAAGCTTTTGAATCTTGAAGTTTTAAAATGAGTTTGGGTTTTAAATAAAGAATTTAAAATCAAAATTAAAGGCAAGTTTTAAATCAAAAGATTTAAATCAAATGTTTAAAATTAGTGGATTCAAATTCATTTTGAATCCAGATCTGGGAATTTAAAATCAGTTTTAAATCTGAATGTTTTAAACAAGTTTAAATCAAATAGCTTTTTAAAGTAATTTGTTTTCAAATAAATATTTGAATTGGATTTTGATAAAGTTCTTTTATAAAAGGATTTTGAATGAAAAGTTAAATAATTTGTTTTAACTTGATATTTGCAAGTTAAAATGTAATGTATTTTAAAGCTTAAATTTTAAATAAAAATTTCAGTAATTTAGTCAGAACTTTTCTTATATAGGTTTATAAGTTGATATTTAAATTTGGTTAATGTTTAAAGATATAATCATTTTGAATCATATATTCAAATTGAAATTTGAACCTAAATTTAGAAGTGTAATGTTTTAAATACACTTTAATATTAATGAAGTCATTAATAAAGAAATGGATTTACCTGAAGAGATAATTAAGGTATTAAAATGAGTTAATGAATAAGATAATTAAGGAATGACTTCTTTCACTACAAGGGGAAACACATTTTCCGACGGCCAGAATCCGTCGGCGGCCGTCGGAAAAGACTACGCCGGGGAGCAGTATTTCCGACGGCTTCCGACGGATGCTGCCGAACACGTTTCCGACGGCTCTCGACAATTTCCGACAGCTTCTGACGGGCGTCGGACACCGTCGGAAATATTTAGCTACAGGCCGTCGGAAATTGTCGGAAGCCGACGAAAATTTTGACCTGTAAGCCGTCGGAAGCCGTCGGAAATTTGCTGTTTTTTTTTATATTTGCTACAAATAGAGTCTTCCAACCACATTTCTCTTCCAAACACTACGATATCAATACTGCACAATCCAATAAACAATAATCCAACCAAATATCCAAACCTAGACTACAAAATATTCAATAAACACACAAATGGATAAAATTAGAATAAAAATAAAATACAAAATATACATACCATTCCAACATTAACAATAATCCTAACAATAATTATTCTACCATGTTGTTAATACACAAATTCATCAACATTCTCATGCATATCCTCATACAACTACAAAACCAAGTGTATCATACATAATTATACAAATCAACAATTAATCGCACCATCTACCGAATCATTCTAAACTAAAACAAAACATACCTGCACGAACGAATAAGCAAGCAATGAATCAATCTCCTCCAGATCCAGAGCCAGCCGAGGAAGGGAAGCGGCCACCAAACTGCTGCATGTACTCTAACAACTGTGCGGTCTACAAGGCATGTTGGCGGTTCTGCTCCTCCAATTGAGACACTCAAGTCCGCAATTCTTCTATACCTGCTAAATCGCTCTGAGGTCTACTCCACCGTCCCCTACTCTGACTACTGGACTGCAATAATTGAAAAATAAATAAAATCCAAGTTTATTGTTTTGAAAAGGTAAAAATATCATATTTTCAGTATTTTAAGAAAAAGTAAATTATTTACCGCTAAATTGCCAAATCCGTATCGTCGACCATGCTCTGCTGGACTCATAACGGACTCAAAAATAACGTCCTCCTCATCGGTCGTCAGCAGCTCTCTACCCGTATCAGCAAGGAGTTTCTGCCGTTGCTCCATAAACATCTCCTGCATTAACAAATTAATAATATCATATCTTATTTCACCATAATTTAACAATTAAAACAATTAATAATACTGAATAACATGAAATATGCTTACATGGCTTTTGTTGGATTTATCGTCCTGCCATGTGTACGAAACAGTCCCATCTGGATTAACATGCTCGACAGCATGCGTACGGGTGAACACGTCCATATAGCTGACAGGACCATGTGTCTCGGCTTTCTGAAGTTGATTGTTACATACAATTATTATACGTTTAAAATCATATAGCATAAACTATTTACATTTATTATTCAGTAAATTTACCAACTCCTGCCGATACTACTGAAACGACTTCGATCCTCCGCGATGAGTGACGGGATTCTTATTTCTATTTGTAGAGTTTCTATCCGACTCTGCCCGTACATTCAAAATTTGATACATTATTTTTCAATCACGTCAAATTAATAATTCAAAAAAAATTAGTATACTTGCCTTCGCCTCGTCCATCTCCCAGTAGCTCAACCAAGCTTGCCACACGCTCTCTCTCATCCACCGTGGTTTCTTACCAGATTTCTTAATCTCAGATATCGTGTCCCTGTAGTTCTTGCGCATCTTCTTCATCCAGTATGCTCGTGCCAACATCATATCGTCTGTCTGGATGTCTATCTCAGTCTGTATTAAAAAAAAGATTACACTTTAAATGATAAACAATAGAAAAACGACAAAAACGAATTAAAAAACAGAAAAATTATACATACTAGGACATCCTGCCATATGCACTCTATGATGTAAGGAGGGATGGTATCCCACCTCGGCCAGCACACACTCATCCTACTGCGATAAGATGCTCTAGAGACGTCCATCACAACCTTAGAGGGAAGTAGGTCGAACCCCCTGTTTTTAAGTACGATATAGATAAGTACGTACGTATATCATAGAAAAAATCAGATGCTGAATAAAATTTAATTCTTACCCATCTTCTCTAGGGACTAACAATACAACTGCATGTTGTGGCTCTTGCGATGGGCCACTGCCATCGCCTCCTGACGATCGGGAAGAGCTCCTACCTCTATACGGCATAATGATAAACCTGTGACATATACACATCATTATATAAGAGAATAAAAACATGATAATGAAATATATTTCATATGAAAATAACATCAATGGTATAAATTGCTTAATTAATGACTGAAATGGAAATAGAAATGGAAGTGTGTTATACCTGATTCATAATGGGTGTACTCTTCCAACGATAAGCAGAGTTCATTGCATTTTTAATAAAAATTTCTAAATAAATGACAAATGGAAATAACATAAAACATGCAAACAATAGTAAATGGATTTGGTTTCATAGTTACATCAATTTCATAAAACATCAAGAATTCAACATAGTTACATCAATTGCAAAAAAACATATTCAGATTTGTATCAGTCATCATCGTCTTCAGATTCGGTCTCGTTTTCGACGATATTTTCCTCTGCACTGTCAAACGCTTGTACCCAAACATTTGATTCATCGATCAAGGGACCAAAATCTGTATGATCGTCTGTAATTATTATTTCGTTATTTTGCTCAAGATCTGCCTGATAAGCTTGCTCGTCCGGAATATTCTTCCCATCGAATATGAATCTGGCCTTTGTTTTAAAAATTGCAGACCAATCTGTTTATCTCTTTTTAGAGACGGATAAGGAGCGTAATAAACTTGCAATGCTTGTTTGGCTAGTACAAAAGGATCATACTTGTGATAGTGCGATGTATGCTTTATTTCGATAAGATTATAATCCTTGTGCACATTAATTCCAGAACCTGGAACATTGCTAAATCAATTGCATCTAAATAGAAACACCTCCTCCGTGGGTCGTGAGAAATATGTCAGTTGCAAAATTTGTGTCAGAACGCCATAAAAATCATTTAAATGATTTTCTGGACCGTCACTACCTTTAACAAATACACCAGTATTATTTGTTAATTTTTCTGCACCATATTCTTTGGTGTTAAATTTATATCCATTGACGAAATATATTGGATATGTCTTGACCACTCTTTTTGGTCCCATTGCAAGATGTTTCAACCCTTCGTCAACAACACTATTTCTCGGCTCATAAACGTAATTTGAAAACCAACCGGAAAATTCTTTACTGAGATCTCCGTTCGGATGTTCACGTTCATAAACATTGTTTATATAAATAAATTATTACATTAGGTTATACACGCGCATGCATTATAAAAAAGAATAAAACACAAATTATTATTTCAGATTAGCTAACAAACGGTGCAACCTCGGCACAATTTAGAAGAATATAAGTGTGTGCTACATGAAGATCTCTATCGTCTAGCCATATTTCTACACATTTTCCAAAAGGCCGACCATGTTGTCTAAAAATAGATAACATTGCTTGAGAGGACCCTTGTTCGTCGCCTTCGTCATTACGAGGAACACTTTGAAATGAAATATTCACATGGTCATTGAAATAGTGAGAGAAAAAGAACGAAGCTTCTTCTTCGATGTAAGATTTACATATCGAACCTTCAACCCGTGCTTTTTGCCTCACTTTTTTCTTCAGGTGATTCAAATATCTATGCAAAATTAATTTATATTAACTTCATCTTTCAAATGCAATTAAATTACGTTATAACATATTACATACCTCTCAGATGGATACATCCATCCATATTGGACAGGACCTCGAAGTCGTGCTTCAGATGAGAGATGAACAGGTAAATGTTCCATCACATTAAAAAAACCGGGCGGAAATATTTTCTCTAATTTGCAAAGCAATATAGGAATGTCCACTTCAAGTTTACGTAAACGTTGCACTTTTAAAGTAGTCGAACAAAGCTCTTTGTAAAACATACTAAGCTCCGTTACTACTTTTCAAACTTTTAACGGCAGTAATTCTTTGAACATTACGGGAAATAAATTTTCCATCATTATGTGACAGTCGTGACTTTTCATTCCGCTCAATCTACCATTTTTAAAGTCAACACATCTACGAAGATTTGATGATATCCCATCAGGAAATCTTAACCCTTCCACCCATTTTAACATACATTTAACTTGATTATTATCTAATTCGTAACAAGCTTTGGGTTTTTTTACTGTCATTTGGTTTCATATGAAGCTCAGGACGTTTATCGAACGTGTAGATAAAGTGAAAATGATATAATAGATATAATATAATAATATATATCCGTTCACCATGGCTTATCTCTAGGCCTAATCTAGTACAACCGATCGAGAAGGTATTGTATTACGTATCCAAAATTTCCCCAAGTGCAAGTTTGAGATTGAAAGTTAAAGGGGTATGTCCTAGGGGAAATTACGTAACTGATAACTTATCATAACTTTAAAACCAATTTTGTTCGAAATAAAGTACGATTTTGGTGCTTTTTTTTCTATTATATAATATTATATTGTGATATAAATAAATGCTTAAAGAAATATTTAATATATAAAAATAGAAAATTATTAAATAAAGTATTATACGATTGTAGTTACAAATGTTGCAACCGTGATTTCGAATCATAAGTAAAAATACTTTATTTTAAAAAAAAATTGGTGAAGATGTTTTGAGAAAAAGATATCGATACATCCATAGAGATCCGAGTATGTAACGTTGTAAATGTTGGATAGTGTATCACTTATGATCGCTGGGGCATCAAGGAATTACGTACTGTAGTTGTTGGAGGACTAAAAAATAGCTCGACCATGAGTTTCCCATTGAGTGATAATAACCAAGGTCGGATAGGAATTCTCAATGTGATGACATTACGTAGCTCCTTCGACTTGAAAATAACATGGAACTCCAATGTAACCAATGACTTTAATTATAATTAAATCATGACATGGCGACCATCGAAAGATTACAATTGAGTCTGAGTTGAAGCGAGGAAAGTGACGCTATTGAATAAAGAATCCGCGTTCTTTGTCATGAGAGGGTGGTATCATGTCAACTGTAGTAAACACAAAGTCAAAATTCTCCGACCAGGGCATATCGGTTAATAATATTATTATTGAACTAAGGATTTTAGAGATGGGCTGAATAGTTTATGCGATAATGTTGGAGTTTAACGATGAACAAACTCCAAATGTTAGAAGTGACATAGCGACAACAAAGAGACCATGCATATAATAGATTATTGCTTAAAGGTGCTACTTAAATCGGTCCAAAATATGATTTTGCTGAAAAGATCCATAAGCGATATATGCGGAAAAACCATTACAGTAACTGCTAAGGTGATGTGTGGTCACTAATATTTGAATTTTTCAATATTAATCATTGACTGAATACATATCTATGAGTCGCACAACCAAATTTGTGCCATCTTCAAAATATCACCTAATTTAATTAATTCATAATGTATTGTAAATTAATTAAAATAAATAATATATAAGATGTATTAATTAGGAATGTTGTTAGTAGTTAGGATACCATTAGTAATTTTGCTAGTTTTTGTAATTTTCTAAATGTCTTCAGTAATTATTAGGGTGTGTGTATGAGCGTTATACATACACGTGTTAATATAAGATCTTAATACATATTTAAATGAGTTTAAATATACAAATAAATACATAAATGAAGGAAAGAAAAGTGGAAGGGGCCAACCTCATTTATAGGAGGTGATGGGGTTTTGGATATATAGCTTTCTTGATAACTCTTATACAGATATCATATCAAATTTCATTATTTTTCTTGGATGAAATAAATAAAAGGATTTTTCATTCCTAATAACCTCCACATCTATGGTCTTCCCTTTTGCTCTATTCTATAAATCTAAAAGCTCATTCCCTTACAATTATAGTAGTTCTCTAATCCTTGCAAGATCAAGAAAGTTGAAGTTAGATTCTAGAAGGCATACAGATTAAGGTACGACGAGCGACATGATCATAAAGGCCTATTAAGATCCACTTAGGGATTTTTTTTGGAAATTTGCACCGTTTCTTCCATTGCCAAATGGAACCGACCAATACTTATGCTCCACTTTGATGTTTTCTTTACTCCATTTTGACCACCTTTGAATTACTTCATTTGTGAGAGATCATACAATCAAACTTTTGATTTTTTTTTTTTTAATAGCACTATCTTAGAAAGTTTCAGAAACCCACCAAAATTAATATATAATTTTGAATTTTTTTATCCCACCAAATCGAAGTTTTTTCTATTCTTCTTCCTAATTTTAAAACATTTAAATATTCCAAACCAAAAAAAAATATAACATTGATTTCATATTTTTGTTAAGGACCTTTAGCTCAAGTGGTTAGAAGTATGACTCTTTAGGTAGAAGTTTTAAAGGTTATGTTATAATAAAAAACATTCATATCATATTTCATAATAATTATTTCCCTAGAAAAATATATTTATACTAATGAAATTTAGAGATGCTTTTAAAGAAAATAACCCCAAAATACTAGTCCAGTTATTTTAAACATACTTACTAAAAAATTGATTTTGGTACCTTTCATATTATAGTGATTTAATTTTTTTCCAAGTTTAATATTCATTTGTAGTGGTTTTTTAATTCTAGCTATTTATCTTGAAAGGTTATTTTCAATAATTATTTCCTATATAAGACATCTTGATATACGTAATTTACATTCTTAGAATATTTTGAAATCTTGGAAATTAATTTTCTAAGCTTGGTTTTATACATGATTTATCATATCAATTAATATGGAGCTAGTTTTACAAATAAAATAGTTTGAAGCTAAAAAAACCAACCGCATCAAAATTTATCTTTAACCTATCTCTTTGAATTTCTACCATTATTTCCTTGATCTTTACAAATATCTCAGATCAACTTTCTTATACTTATTTGCTATTTCAATGATAATAACTTAACTCTTTTTCTTAGAATAAGAGTGACATTTTATTCAAATCGAGTGCTAATTTTGATATTCCGGGAGTTCAAACCCACGACCTTTAGAACTTCAGTCTAAAGCATCGTATCACTTGTCATTTGAGCTAGAAGTTCTTAACTTTTTACCAACGATATATTCATGAAAAGTTCAAATATTTTCTAAATCTGCATATTTACAAGAAGAAGATCAATTTATTTAAAGAAGTTGTTTTTCTTCGTTATGTTCGCTTTCTAGGAAAATAAACCAAAGATTTACAAATATTCTTTTCCTTAACAAAGTTCAAGATTTTTACGAAGTCCTTCATTCAAAATTATAATTTCTTTTCTAAGAAGTTGAGACATTCCTTAACATTTTCAAAAAAGGTCCAAAAAGATTCGACATTTTTTAATAGAATTCAAGCTTTTACATCACAATTCTACGTAAATATAGTATATTGATTTATACCAATAAAATAAGAAACAACCTAGGCATCTAAGACATATACCACTAGACATATGATGATTTGTAGCATGCTATATACCATCAAAGACTTATAGTACAACTATGTACTACCATCTAAGTACTCAATTTCTATAACGACGACAACGATGATAAACAACGGAGAAATCTAGTTTGAAATACACTTTACATGATACACAAGCATATGTATGGATCCATGAGCTTTTAATGGAACAAATAGGAATAATACAAATGTCGGTGGATTCACACCATTGCATGAAGATGTTTTCGTTTTCTTTTCTTTTCGAGTAACGAGTGGTTCTCTTGAGAAGAACACTCGAAGCACAACAATTCTTAAATTGATGACATTGCTGTTTCACTAGGAAATCTAAATATGAACTTAAGGTAATCTAAATATGAACTTAAGCGAAAGCAAATAATACAGTTGAATATAAGATTTTCCCCCGTTTATTTTAAGATCCATGGTTACTCTTAAACTGATGGTGTATTTTACATTTTTATTTTATCCATTTTTAGAAAGTCATCCGTTAACAATTTCTAAATGATGTTTCAAAACTCTTCATCTCAGTCTCAATGTTCGTGGGGCCCATAATAAAAGAAGGTATAAACCATGTTAATTTTACTGCAGTCCTTTGCTAGACATATACTATTTTTGGAGGTTTAAAAATTAATTTATTTCTCCAAGACAAAAGAGAAAATGCAAAAATAAATACTGTGTTAATTCTCTTTTAATCTCCAAATATTTTATTGATGATGTCTTAACAGCGTAATTATAAGTGCTCAAACTTTACGGTTCAACTTTACTCCTCTTTCTTTATAATAAAATTTACCGAGGAATCAAAGAATCTTGTGGAGAATTTGAAGCTTGAATTCTGTAGATTTCTTCCTCTTTTGTGAGTTCCAATGGTTAGTTAGACATCTTCTTAGCTTTTTGACTTTTTTTTTACTTAACTTGCCAATATCAATTTCTCAGAATGTTGAACTTTGCTTAATTTGTTGGAAAGATTGTTCCTTTCATTCTAATTCGCTTTAGATAAACCATTTTAATAGATGGGTTTATTCAGATGAAGGCTCTTGAAGTAAATTTGTAGCTGAAATTTATCTGGCAGGTAAATTGCAGCTGAAATTTATCTTGCTGTGTAAAATAGGGCTTTGAATCGAGTAGGCTGACAGATATTCTAGAAATGGTGTTTCCTAATTTTCCTCCTTTTGTCAACCTCTACTGCTCTTTTTAAACAAATTTTTCATCACAGCTATCCTGTGACTGTAGGACTGTAGTCTTTTAAATTGTTTAAATAATAGAATCTAATCCTTTTTTTATTGTGTTGCTATTTTCAGGTCAGCTATAATTTTATAATATTTGCAAGCTACGCCCAATGAAGATAATCAGTATATGTGAGCTTTAGTTTCCAATTGGCATATCTTCTTTTCTTAATTTTGCACATATGGGTATGTGTTCATTTTATTTGTTAACTTGAAAAGATGCATATGCAAACTCAGTACGTATATAGAATAAATTTATAATAGGTATTTATAAGGTTAGTAGATGAAATTTAATTTTAATCCGTGATTTGATTTTGATAATTGAAAGTATCAAAATATAGGTTGCTCGTTGGAGAATACTATTTATATTGTAGTCTCAAACTTATCACATACATTCAACATGAGCTTGATTTGTTGATTCTATTCTAGGTTGAATGCTGGTTGTGTCATGTTAACTAAATATTTTTAGCTACACTTACATTTATTCCAGACATCATTAAGCTTTTGGAGCCAAATTGCAGTTTATATTATATGTGTAGATAATTTGCAAAAATTTCCATGGGCAAAAGATTTAGTATGAAGTAAAAATGAAATGAATGTATAAATATTAAGCATGCAGTTAACGGAAACTTTGATTGAGAGTATTAGAGTCATCCAATTCCTGAAGAAAATATATTCATGGCTTGTCGAGGATTAATAACATTAAATTTTGCCTTCTTTTTCAGGAAAGCAAAATTATGTCCAAAGCGAAACATTGTGTTTTCATGTTTTGATGTTGCATTTTTCTCACTTAGCACATAGCTCTTGTGACAATTTTTTTATTCGTTATAATATAAATATGAGGTTTTATTTGTTTTCATTTTAAAAGTACGTAATAAATAATGATATTAAACACTGATTGCAATAAGTGGGTTATAAGTTACAACTAATTATAACTATTAAGCATTGAACAGTGAACACGTTTTTTGTGCTTCTTGAAGTAATTAATGTCTATTACTTATTAAAAACACTTGTTGCACATAAGGCTATCATTGTCAACAAACACATATAAAATCAATCAACATTCAACAATCTGACTTTTATTTGAAACTAATGCAACTTAACATAATTTGACACTTTGATTTGGTAAAATTGTGCAGCTATCAAATTAGAAGAATATTGGGGTAGTTGGACGTGAGCATGTTGTTGTGGACATGCTTGAGCTACGGGAAGCTGATTTACCATTGCTCTTTCTAGTCTTGATTGTGCTTCCCCTTGTAACTTATATAATACTTGGAAAATTAAGTGAGGATGCAAAGAAAAAGTCAAAGAATAAGAATGCTCTTCCTCAATTAGCTTTTGTAGAAGCTCAAGGATTTGAGCATTTGCCTTCACTGAACTTTTCACCAATTATCACATCCTCATTTTCTAAACTAGGAATTCACAGTTGTGCCAAATGCTTTGCTCCTGCCACAACACGTTGCTCTAAATGTAAATCTGTCAGATATTGGTATGTGTTTTTAATTTTATCTGTACATGTTTACCATTCATGATTTGTAAAATTTCCACTTATGAGATGCATAATTTGGCATGCAGTTCTGGAAAGTGCCAAATTATGCACTGGAGGCTGGGGCACAAGCTTGAATGCCAGCAACTTGCCAATGGTCAATATTATCATTCAGGCGTAGAAAGCTCAAGTGAAGTGCTAGGAAAGGATAATTGCAAATCTTTGGATAGAGTTTTTACGTTAAATGAAACAAAGTTGAATACATTGAAAAAGGAACAATTAGAAAGAAAAGATGGTGTTGCGTGTGCGTTGGATGATACAGTAACTTCTGGTGATACAAAGGTGGACTTCTGATAAATTTAAATTTGTACTATAAAGCATTGTGTGAATCAACTTTTGGAAAATCTTTTTACTCCAATGTTATCCCCAAATTTGTTTGCATCGTATTTTTTCTGTGATATTTTCAGTCCACGCCGGTGTGGAGCATGCATAAACAAAAGTATGCAAGCGAACGTGAAACAAGCACAATTAGATATTTGGAAAACGAAGATGCAAGTGTTTTTGGGGATGATGCTTCAGTTCAAGAAAGTTTAATGTATAAAAGACCTCCATACACATTGGATGATTTGGCAACAGATAAACAATCTAGTATGCTTTATGCTTGCATTTATATCACACTATATGCAATATTTAACAGAATAGAAATTTTAGAAAATTAAATTCTTTGTATTCCAGGAGCTGCTATGAAGTTATCTGGTCCAAGAAAGTCGGTGAGCAATAATAATAATAATAATAATAATTTCAATAAAACCAAGGTACATGTGTTATTTGATTAAGTATCATTGTTTTAGTTTATGTATAGCTCGGATTCTTGTTAAATAAACTGTTATGTTTATTTTTTCTATTTTGCAGATGTTATTTCCTTATGAAGACCTCGTGAAGTTTTTTCAATGCGAAGTTTGGGGAATAACACCTAGAGGACTTGTAAATTGTGGAAACAGGTACCATATCCACAGTATTGTATCCAAGGTTTCAAATCTTGGATTTCGGTCGCATTTCGTCCTGAGAATTTTAAAGACAATATCTTGTATTGGACAAGATCTCGGGTGGGATTAGTGTATCTTGGGTGTACATATCAGATTGACATTTTGGATCTTTAAGTCCATCTCGGAGTAACTTAACCATCCAAAGTTGACATTTTAAAGATTTTTGTAATAATTGTTATGGAAATACAAACTTTTAACACATATAATTTATATAAAACGATAACATTAATTTTTCTTTTTAGAATAAAGTGTAACATGTTTAATCTATATTGATTGAATGAATTTTACTAATCCGAATATTAAAAATAAAGAATATAAAAAAATATTTTTGTTTACTTGATAAATAATGAAACAGGGTATTGGAGAGTTAGTAAAATATAATTAGAGCGCAATTTCTTTTTGATCAACATAAGAATAAAACATATATGTAAACGAAAAAACTTAACTTCGAATGAGATCTTATATTGAAATCTTAATATCTTGAATGACATGAGTGTCAAATAAGGTACAAACCAAATTTAATGTCTCGTTTCGCTAAATCTCGCCTCGCTGAAGTTCGAAAATGAAATCTCGAGCGAGACCTCGGGTGAGATAAACGAGATTTGAAATAGTGATTGTATCTAAAGCTAATAGATTATAAATTTAATGATAGTATCACATCTAACTTATTTTTAACGATCGTGATAGTATCACATTTAATCGCTTATCAATCTTATACTAGGCTATATAATTAATGAAGTGGATGCTTTTGTGATTTTCTTTATTTTACCATTATCGTTTAATTGTTTTTTTTACAGTTGCTATGCTAATGTGGTCTTGCAATGTTTGACCTGCACGAAGCCTCTTACCGTTTACCTGCTTCGAAGATCGCATTCCAAAACCTGTAATTTTTTTCCTACTCGTTCTTCAACTTCAATAGTTTTCTTCTTCTTCCATTTGTTTATATGTTTTTTTTCCTGCCATGAGATATATAGGCAGTAATCATTATTTTTTGAACAATAGGTCGAGTAAGAGATTGGTGCCTCATGTGTGAACTTGAACAACATGTCTTGTTATTACGAGAAGGCGGAGGTCCCTTGTCACCAAATCGAATACTTTCAAATATGAGAAACATAGGATGCCGTATGGGTGGTGGAAATCAAGAAGATGCGCATGAATTTCTTAGGTGGAACCAATCATACCCTTCCATTTTTTGACCGTTGGTTAAATTTATCGTATTTTATTTTTCTCAAAATAACCAGGCTTCTTGTAATGTTGATGCAATTGATATGCCTTGATGGGATTGGTGGTGAAAAGGGAGTCAATCAAAGGTTGCAAGAGACAACTTTAATACAACAGATTTTTGGTGGACGTCTTAAATCAAAGGTGGTTTTGCTGTTTATATCATATCTATGTTCCATGTGCTTTTAAGATAACCAACTACCCACTTCCATCTAAAAAGACAACGATAAGCATTATTAAAATTATATTATATATGGGTGTGAAAGTAAATCAGGATGATTTGGATTTGGGAGCAACATTCTTAAATAGAAGAATTTATGGTTGATTTGGACTAAAAATAATAATTAATATTTAGACTGCTTAAAAAAATACCGAATGGGTGAAGTAATTTATGTAGAATTACCGGTTGTGGCTATGCATAAGACATTTTTATATTTCATTTTCTTTAATTAGAGAGGCGCTCTTAAATTGCCATGTGAACCACCATTATAAATACATCCATTAACTTTTAGGAGACTATATACATTCATACACACACACAAGAAAAACATGAAATCTAACACTGTGTTGAACATTGGAGTGTTTGCACTATGAGTTAAAAGAAAAGGGGGGGGGGGGGGGGGTGGATCTAATTAATGGTTGAGATCTGTTATGTCACAAATTGTGTTATCAACATGTGTTCCTGTACACTATCATACGCACACATCCACACATGATAGATAGCCTCATGCTATACCATATTGACAGACAACTAACTAATTTTAATACGTGCAAGGAACACTGGTGCTTTGGATTCTTTTTTTTTTTTGTGTGTATAATAATATATATTACATCAACACATATTGGAAGAAATCAATGTTGTATTCTATACTTCTTTAGAAAACTGCACCTGTATCATTGTTTTATCCAGATGATGTCAATGTGTTTCTAAAAGGATTTGACATCAAATGAAATTGCATATATATATATATATATATATATATATATATATATATATGTTTCTTTTTCAACAACTGTTTGTACATTTTTGATTCAAAACTGCAAAATTGGATAGGTTAAGTGCTTAAGGTGCCATCTTGAGTCGGAAAGATTCGAACACATAATGGATCTTACATTGGAGATACATGGCTGGGTTGAATCGTTAGAGGATGCACTTACACAATTTACGGCACCTGAGGATTTAGATGGTGAAAATATGTATAGATGTGGAAGGTAAGAGGATATAATTCTGTTAATTCTTACTAAGAAAATTTGTGTATTTTTACCATTTTGTCATTTACAAAACTTTACAGCCTCTTTATTATATATAGGTGTGATGCGTATGTTAAAGCTAGAAAGCAACTGAGTTTACATGAGGTGCCAAATATCTTAACAATAGTATTGAAGAGATTTCAGGTAATGTCATCATGCACTTACATAGCTAAGTGTTTCAGAACTAATTGTGGCTAAGCATTAAGGACCTTTTTTTTTGGGTGTTGTTGAAGTTATTAATGCTTGTTAGTTGTTACATTATAAAATCACTTGATAGGCATAAAATTCAAAGTGTGTACCAACCCCTGTTGTAAAAATCCTTCTAGACTTCCGCCTAGGCGCTTGCTAGTCTTACCGTCTAGTTATTTGCCTAGTCCATCTAGATGAGACTTACTGCATTTTTCTAAATATATAAACATGTTTATAGGCACCATCTATGTACTAATTTAGGCTTGATGCCTATTATAGGCATCAAAATGTTTGTTTCAAGCGATTTTGTTTTGTTTCTTCCAAACCCATTCAAATCTATGATATCTCATTGTGGATCAGTTAATGCAAAACAAAATACCAAAATTTTATCCAAATACACGAGTTTATCATAAACGCCTAGCTCTGATTAATCTTCGATTAGTCCTCGCTTAGACGATCAATCTCTAATCCTTGTTTACTGTCTAGCATCCATCTAGCGATTTTTTACAACCTTGGTACCAACATACTTAAAGCAAATCAATATTCAGCAATATTCAACAGTTGGAATTCTTACTCGAAACAAACTCAACCTTTGATAAACTGTCGCACATTTGCATCATAATATGTTTTCTTTGGCATTTGTGTCTAGAAGTTAAAGTACATGTATAAGACATGAGCTAATCATAAGTTGTAAAACAAGTGATTATCTTGAATCAAGCTAATCATTTAATTTGCATTATCAGACAGGGAAGTATGGAAAAATCAACAAGTGCGTAACGTTTCCAGAAATGCTAGACATGATTCCATTTGTGACTGGAACAGCTGATAGCCCTCCTCTTTACATGTTGTATGGAGTAGTTGTACATTTAGATACAGAAAATGCCTCCTTTTCTGGGCATTATGTGTCATATGTTAAAGATTTACAAGGAACATGGTTCAGGATTAACGACTCTGAGGTAATCTGTCTTATTCGAAAAGAAAACGATGGTTTTCATTTACTATATACTGTTACTATTCAGTGTATTGCCGATAAATTCATATATAAACTATTCAAGACTTTTCCCCCCCTCCATGTAACAGGTGCAAGCTGTTTCAATAAGCGAGGTCATGTCTGAAGGTGCATATATGTTATTTTACTCTAGGTAAATTGATTGTTGAGAAAAGTTAGATTGATAAAATGCGATCTTTACAAATAAGATTGCACATCATATTGTCGATTGCTATTTGATAATAAACATTTCATTTTGTTTAAAGAGTCAATATTTCAGTCTCTTTCGGGTGTTATGTAGGTCATTTCCACGTCCCCCAAGGGCGTATGTTGAGAAAACATCAAGAAATAGTGGAAATCATAGTAGCAAGGAATTACAAACTATTCTCCCGAGTGCTGAAAGATATGAAAATTCAATCACTGCTGATTTCTCAGATGCTACATCGAGCAAATACTCTCTCTTCACGACCTCAGATGACTCATCCTTCACGACCGAAAGCCAAAGAGATTCGTTTAGCACTATCGATCACTGTGACTCCAGTGCCTTTGATCCAGCTTCTTTATTTGCACCTTTATACATGCAGGAGTATCATCAATATTCTCATACCAGCAATGTGAAGATTGACTTAAATTAATTTAGAAGTCAGTTTGAGTTTTTTATTTTATTTTTAGTCGATACGGGAAAAAACCCAGCTCAATTGTTAAGAGTTGTTGTTACCAAGCTACCGTTATGTACAAGTTTAATCTAGTTTTACATTTTCTTGTCTTTCATTGTTCCTTCAGTGGTTAGAGCCGGCATCATCGTGCCTTGTATGGTTTTTGCAGAATGAAGCATGCTTAACGTTAATTATTATCTCTACATGGATACAACTTTCACATTGCTCTTTTGCTATCTAGCAATGAACTAATGTGTACATTTTCCAATGTTCTTTTTGTATTTAATTTAACTAAGGTTGAAATATCAAATCTGGCTATTAGCTAGTGTCTCTCCCCTCTCCTCTCTGCATACATGTGGGAAGGATAACCTGTGGATTTTCTGGACGTTTTCTAGAGTTATATAATTCAAATTAATTTTGTTACAACATTCAAAAGTTATCTTTAGGAAAAATTGGTTCATTTGGATCATTCTAGAAATTCAAAATACATTCACATGCATTATATGCGTGTACATATATTATGTAGAGACAGAGAGAACAAAGTTATATGGTACCTTATTGCATTCAAAATGTCATGACTTTCACCATTTGATTCATTATATCATTGGATGAGGATGAAAAAGGGCAATTCTATTGGTGCATCAAAAATTGTTTTGCATACACCGTTATTTATCTAAGATAATATATTACTAAGTTACCTTTCTTCTTAATTGCATCTTAGCATATTTTTCTTATATTCCATTGAATTAAAACATCAAATTTAACGAAATTTGATCAAACCAATGCATTTTGGAAAAGAAGTTAATGACACTATATCATGAAACCAAAAATATCAGTTAAGACAACTTCTACCGTTAGTTGATCTAATTTAACTGTGTGAGGTTATTTTAATAAAATTAGAGTTGGTTTTATTAAAACTGATAAATTATAATTAACAAAAATAGAAGTTAAAAATTGATGCTATAGATTAAAGTCCCTTTTTTTTAGCTTTGACTTAGTTTATGCTAGAAATATTTAGTTTGCGTGAATGAGTTTTCGGTTTGAATGAAGGAAGACAACGATGATCAAGGTTTTAAATCTCGGATTTTGGTCACGTTTCGACTCGGAGATTTAAGAGATCGATCTCGTATCGGGGAAGATATTAGATGAGATGAGTCTATCTTGGGTGTTTGTCTTGGAGCTCCATCTCGGGTTTTAAAGCGCATCTCAGAACCATCTTGGAGTATATGGTATTCTAAAAATTGATATTCTTATGCAACAATTTTCATGGATGCTACCATAAATATAGTAACTTAAACTTGATTTGCAAAATCAGTTCATTGTTATTAATCTACGAAATAACATTCATATTCATAAATCATAATATCGTCAAACTAACGGAATAACACAATACAAATAGATTATAGCTTACAACTCATGATCCGTGAACATGAATTATTGTTGGACATAGAACATAGAAAGATCCAAAACATTAAACAATAACACAAAACAAAACATAAAATACATACATTCGTAAGTAATATGCATGTAAAAGACGACAAACATAATAATGCAAAAGATTGTAGAACATATATGAATATACGATATAGTCATATAACATGCAAAATGTACATAAAACATTAAAGATTGAACAGGTTCTTTTCAGGTCTTCTATTTACATACAAATTACACAAAAAGAGTATAATGATAAACCAAAATAAAACCAGGATTTTACCATTACAAGCTAACTAACAAAAGGAGTCATTAATATATCTTAAAATGCTATTCTTCAAGTGGCTTGGAATGTGATTCAAATGTTACGCGTAGGACCGTTAGACTTAGGGAATTTTTTCAGGATTTAATTTTAGCAATTAAAAGAGGAGGGGTTAACTATTGAAATAACAGGAGCTTATAGTAGCCAGGCTTTACTTTTTTTAATTATTGTTTTGGTCGGGCAAGGGCTTAAATTTTAGCTCAAAAAAAAAAAAATCAAAATCTTAGTCGATCTTTCAGTATCACATCTCGGCCGATATATCGATCGATATTGCCATATCTCGACCGATATATTCGAAACAAAATTTACACTGATATTTGTTGTTTCACTTTGGGGGGAGATCAAACCGAGATATCGGTTGATATTTTCGAGATTTGAAACAGTGATGACAATAAGAACCAGAGTAATATTGTAAAAGGATTGGTGTATGTATAATAACTTTCGGTGTATACAAGTTTTTTATATTTGCTGGCATATGCTAAGTAATTATTTGTGTATGAATAGAATTGCCCTAAAAAAATTGAATGCAACAAAGTGATTTTTGTCTTTATTCGTTTTTTATTCTCTCTTATTCATGGATGGATGAATCTAATGGTCCAAATTGGGACTATTTGGTGTTTTCATAAAAGATGCAATTTTCTTTATATATATATATATATATATATATATATATATATATATATATATATATATATATATGCATGTGTGTATATCAAAAAAGATGCTATTATATATATATATATATATATGTATGATTTGACTGCACCTCTAACCTCCTTTGATTTCCACCACAAGTTCCAATTTAAATAATAATATTTTCTCTCTCTTTCCACCAACTATATTATTTAAATCGAAGCTTGTGGTGGAAATTGGAGGGAACTGAGGTATAGCTGATCCTTCCCCATACGATGTATGTGTGTGTCTATATATGAGCTAGGATCAGTAACACATTTGTAGCACTTTGATATCAGCCACAAATTTATATTTAAATATTTGGTCCATAAGTACAAGTGAATTTAATGCAAAGCATGATATAGCATGCCCTTGGTACAGTTCTCCCGTTGACCTTCATCTCAGCATTGTATTCCTTTCTTTCGCCAACTATCTCTCATCAAGACCATTCAGCCAGCAATGGCCGGGTGCGCTTCCCGCCTGTTTTGAGGCATGCTCTTAACCATCCAAACATCAGTTCAACTACTATAAGAACGTCATGCATGACCACTTCAAAGGAGTTGAACGGTTGGAAGACTAGGACCTAGAAGGTTGGAACCCGTAATCCACCACTCAAATCTTCTGATATAGCAACTCCCTGAGATTATGACGCATCATCTTTTTTTTATTATTCTATTGTAATTGCTTGTAATTGTTAGGGAGCTATATAGCAAGAGAACTTTACAGCGGACGTAAGCAGCATCACCGAACCACTTCACATCTTGTAACGTTTACCTTTAATTTCTCTTTTTCCCTCATTTTTCCATCATTAAGCCTAGTGATTAGCAAGTAAGTTTTACTATTTACAACTCATTATCATAATTTCGAGATTGATGAAAAATAGCAGTCTCCAAACAACAATACATAAGAGTCTGACTAATAGATATAATATAATATAAAATATATGGAGAAGTTACTATAAATAAATAGAGCTTTGGAATGCCAAGTCATCTCCACCGCACTTCATATCTTGGCCAAATCATCTACTGACATATCCTCCTGAAATAGATACAAAAAGGGAGAAATGGAGGGGGTCGGACAAAGTCTGTCGAGTGAACTATATCACTAGTGGTAGTGGTATTGACAAGTAATTAAAGTTCAGTTATAACATACACCTAAGGATGTTCTTTAGTGTATATGTCCTATTTATATGTAAGGGACTAATTAACTTCACAATATAAGTTGACTATTCTAAATGTGACCAAGTCCAACTGTGATTTATGAAAGTTTCCACTCACAAGTGCGAATGTACTAACACTGAATAATCCTAGAAATATCTCTAGTGTATGGTTTCAACAATAGACCATATATATATACATCAAGTTAACGCTATCAATGGCAACCACTTGCTTTATATATTGAGTTAACAATCTTATTGATAATAATTTGAGTTGCACCTAACCAAGTAACCTCCCAATGCTAAGCCAACGCATTCGGGTTGACAATCTCGATATAATTTTTGGACTGACAATCCCAATAATAACTTATCACTTAAGCATTAAGTAACCTCCTCGTTACTATTTGTGTCCTATGCTCCGTACCATTACACAAGTAGTAATAAGAAGAGAATTAACCGATCCAACTACTCTATAGAATAAACAGATCCCACTATGATGGATTTCTCCATCTACACTTTTCCATTTTCATTAAAAGGTGATTGGAACTTGACTAGAAATGATAAGAGCTTCTAATTGCGATGTAATCATTTATCGCATCGAGTGCCATGTTTGACAACTTCATGAAGTGAGAGTCTGGGACATCATCAAGTGCCATACTTTTCCAACTTGTTGCACGACTCTATTCAGCTATGTGAACTCCCGAAAGATAAGAAAGTGGAACAGGTTTTCCAATCCATCCTACTTGGCTTGTACCTGGTCCAGGTTCAATCTGAGCTTGCTACAGTAATTCAAATGTTTGAATTTAACTCATATGTCTAATCCCATATATAAAATTTAGTTACATGTATTCATATGTCTAGTTCCTTATTTAGACATCTGACTTTGATTCCAATCATCTGAATAAGGATTTAGACATTTGAATTAAGTCAGATTTGAGCTATTTCTTCTCTGTTTCGTAATTTTTGAAATGTGGACGTCTAAGTTCATGTTTTTAGGTCGGTTATCTTCTTTATTTTTGATTGTTTTTTCAACTTCTTCATTATTCAAGTATAGGTGTTAGATTCATTTTTAATCAATGTTTGGTTACCGTTTCATCTTTGTTTGTACACAACTATAGGTTATTAGTTTTAATGATTGCATATGACTTTCCAATCAATTGTCTGCATATCTTCCAATCAATTATTAACATGTATTTCAATGAATTCTCTATGTATATTCAAGGTTATATAATCAAATCTAGGTTAACTCAAAAGAATACATCTATTTACTTTTTATTTATCAAGATTAATCCAAAAAAATTATATGAAATCAGAACTATAGAATTAGGGGTGTGTTCAATCCAATTTACCATATCCTCCCAAATTACAATAACTATTCATTATTTAGGGTTTTCTAATTCTTTCAATTTGTAAGTATTTTTGAACCAAAGCGTTGATTCAGGATTAAAAATCATATTTTTAGTTCTAAGAAGGTACATAAATGAAAACAAACTACTTATAAACATTATAGGCATTTTATAGATAAATCTACTCACCTTGAAGGATTGTTCCAAGAAATCATTTTCCTAATCCGATTTGAACCGGTGTCTCCCCCTCTCTATTTCTCGATTTGTTTGTGTTTCTTCTTCTCCTCCACTTTTGATTTGATTCTCTCCTTCTCTCTTTTAATTTGATTTATCTTCTTTTATTTTTGATTTAGAAATTAGAGAAGAGAATATAAAATGATGTTTGGTTTAAGGAATTTTGAGGAGGAAGGTATGGAATTAAAGAAGAGTGAAGGTTATTAGGTTAAATCTAAAGTTTTTATTAACGGAACTGCCACCGGGTTTACTTTTCGCTAATTTTGACCCGTTTTGTTAAATTTAACAAGTTATATATGTTTTTTTTAACTAAATGACATTCTGGGTGCAATGGAATCAGATCCGAGGCCTAATTCCAATGTTTGTGAAAATTTACTATTTTTTCATTTTATGTAGAATTAAATTTGTACTCTTATTAATATTCTAATTTATTATTATGATAATTTTAAGGGTGTTATAAGTCTAATTCTGGAGAAAATTTAAACTGATGTAAAATGTATACTTAGGTATTTAAGAAATACTAAGCACTTATTCCTTATATGTAGGAATGGAAAGCTCCTTATGAAGGAGTATACATACTCCAGTTTTTAAAGTGATGGTGACGACGGTAAGTCTGTATCGGGTTACATTTTATACTTTAAACGATGGGGCAACCGGTTAAAAAATTTCCAAATAGGAAACAATAGATAATCTCGCGTTAGAGGCCGAGTGTATCATTCTCAATGAAGTAGCTAAAGAAGCGGTCTGATACGTAAATTTATGAGCGAGTTAAGGGTAATTCCCACTAGGGAAGATCCAGTGACATTGTTTTGTGACATTAATGATGCAATGTAGATCGCTAAGGAACTTAAAGCACACAAGAAAATTAGGACACATTCTTGGGAAGTTCCATCTCATTAGAGAATTTATCGAGAAGAAAAAAGTCATAATTTGAAGAGTAGAAACGAAGAACAACATAAAAATTCCATTCATGAAAGGTCTAGCTCAATCAATTCTTGGCAAACTAATCAAAGGGTTGGAACTAAGATACCATAATTGGTCCAAAATGCAAGTTAGGGGTACTTCCAAGAGGCAATTCTATATTTTATAGTAAATTATTAACTTTGTAATAAAATATTATTCGACATAAAAGGTGTTTTTCTGTAATGACCCAAAATTTTGGACACTTTCTAGTTAAATACCTGAATATTTGAATCTTGGATTTAATGTTATTAAAATGATTTAATAAGCTTTTTTAACCCCCTTTTAAATCATAAATAATGATGCTAAAATTATTTTGAAAAAATGTTTACAAAAATAAATACTTTGAATGTGACTAAAAATAGTTTTATCGATAAACACTTTTTAACCGTCAGAAGTTGTTCAGGTTTTTTTTACACGCACTTATTTACTTAGGAAACTAATAAAATGAAATAAAAGCTTTTTTTTATTTATGAAAATAAACTTTTGGACAATGTCATGGGTGATATAATTAAAGATGTTATGAAATAAGCTTAAAAGGAAAGTCTTAACTCTTAAGAAATGACAAAGGAGAAGTGGTGGGAGTTGATCCTTACATGTCATGAAAGGGGAGTGAGAACAAGCTTATGCTACACTATTTGAAGCCTATATAAGGAGGTGCACACCCATGTTAAATAATCACTAATTCACAAAGCTCGAAATGAAGTATGAGAATTAAAAATAGTGGAAGGCTTAAGTACCAATCCACTAATTATTCTCTAACATTTTCATGTCTTCATTCGCCGACATGGCAAAACCCTAATTCCACGTACCGTTCGCTGATTCTTCCTTTCTTCAGTGATTTTGCCTCTCTTCTCTTCTCTGCGTCCGGTTCTTCAATCATTCTGTGTGAATATGGATTTCCCACCATCCTCCTGCCGCCAATCCCCAATGCTTTCAGACCCTCAACCAATGCCCGTCGACCCCCCTCCGGGTTTCGCACCTCTGAATAACCTAGATCCCAACCCCAACAAAGATAACGGCTTCGCGCCTGTTCGTATGAAAAAGTGGAAATGGCAAAATAGGTTTCCAATGAATGCTTCCCAACCGTATGTCTCTTCGAATCAAAACCATCATAATAAGAATTTGAAATCATCTTATTCTCCTCACGTTAACTCCAATCATGCCCATGCCAACCAGATCCTAACCCGCCCTACTCATTCTGATAGTAGATCTACCACTAACAATTGGAATTTTTTCACTTCCTCTAACCGGGCGTAGAGTGTGGTGGTTAAGGGAAATAATATTCTTGTTTCTATCCCTTTAAAATACTACTAACCTCGTGAATTTAACTCGTTGCAGTGTGCCAAAATGTCGGCAGAGGTTGTTCAAGATGCAAGAAAACAATAGGACAATGCCATTGTGATTTACGTTGTTGGATCTAAACCGTACCATCCATATTTCAGAGATTATATTACTAGAGTATGGAAGCCTGAAGATAATTTCTCCATATACTATAAGGAAAATGGATTCTATGTCATAAAGTTCAACAATAATCATGATTGTGACAAAGTCATAGAAGGTGGTCCATACTACTATAACAAAAGGCTGATAATGATTAAGAAATGGTCTCCAGGAATGCAATTAACCAAATAACTCCTCAATTCTATCCCGATATGGGTGCGTTTCCCTAATCTACCACTTGATTATTGGACAGAAGAAGGGATTAGTCGAACCGCCTCAGTCCTTAGAACCCCTATCAAACTGGACAAATTCACAAAAGGTATAATTAAAATTGCTTATGCAAGAGCCTTAATCAAAATTAATAACTTATTTGAGTTCCTAAGTAAGATCCCTATTCTTACGGAGACAGAGGCAATCAAATGGCAAGAAGTAGTTTACGAATAGAAACCCATCGTTTGTTCTAATTGTACTAGTTTTGGACATAACGACACACATTGTCAGTTCATTAAAGTATGGTGACCTAAAGAGATGACGCTGAACCAGTCAAGTGATAACTCCGATATGATCATTAAAGATAGTAGGAGTAATGAGATAAACTTGGAAGGCATAATAAATAATCCAGTTTCTATATCAGTCGTGATCAGTCCAAATCAGGAACAAACAAAAAACAATTCTCAAATTGAAGACTTAAATAATAACATGAACAATCAAATTAATAAGGAAGATAATATTGTTCAGCCGAGAGTAGAGTCTTCGACTTATAATGCATATTCAAAACAAGACTCTCCTAATGCAAATTCTAATATGAATAGTCACTCAGCAGACAACCACAAGGACAAAAACAGAAAAGTTTATGAAATTATGAACGCAACGTCTCTAGTAGAGCAGCCTTGCACTGGTACACTCAATAGCAACCCAATATTGCAATAGGATTTCAGAACAAAGGCCATAAGGAAAACTAGGTCAGAAGAGGTTCCTTTCGAATTTAAACCAACGTCTTCATCGGACGTCATAGAAAACCCTACATGGAACTTGTTGGTTAATTAGTTGAAAGGAAAGAATAAAAAATCCAAAAAGCACAAGACATTGGGGGCTGCTACCTCCCCTATTGAAAGTAGCATGTCAGACAATAATTAATTAATGAAGTTCCTCTTTTGGAACATCCAGATCATGAATGCCCCGACTAAACAATTGGAAATTATACAACGGGTTAAATTGTAAAAAAATTCTTTTTTTGGTATTCTCGAAAATAAATTATCTATGGAAAATATAGAGAGATTTATGGGAAAAACTAGTAGTAACTGGAAATATTTTTATAATACCTCTAATGGCCAAAAAGTCAAATTTTAATTATCTAAGATTCATTTCAATGGTTGAATATCATGTTGCATTCTAGTGAACAATACATAACTTGTATATTACATAATGGTAGTGGGTTAGTATTTTATGTGCGATGATTTATGCTTTCAATGATGAGACAAAAAGAGGTGAAGTTTGGAAATACCTTATGGAGCAATCAATTAATTTTAATCTCCCATGGATTGTAGCGGGAGATTTTAACTCTATCCTTTCGCCTAAATATAGAATTAACAATGGTCTATATAACTCAATAGGGGAACATGAATTCATAGACTGTATATTCTTATCTAAACTAGTGGAACTGGATTTTACTGGATATTATTATACTTGGAGAGTACGACAAGATCTCTTTATTCATAGTAAAATAAATCGTGTCTTTGTTAACAACCATTAGATGGATTGATTCAACCATTTTGGCATCAATTTTGGCGATCATTCTATCACTGATCATTCCCCTATTAGTATTTAATTCATTACTCAAAATAAAAGGAAGAATAAAATACCTTTCAGATATAGCAATTAGTGGCATTTGCAAGATGGCTATTTTTCTTCCATTCAGGATGCTTTTGCAAAGGAATTCCATGGCAATCATCTATATATCCTCTTGTATGGACTAAAAGAAATCAAAAATGCATTGAAAGTTTGGAGAAATAATAAAAATGATATACATAAAGTGATAGATCAGTTAAAAGAGGAGGATAATCATTTATATGACCAACTTGTTCAAAACCCATTGAATGAAATCTTATCTAAGCAATACAGTTCAATAAATGCACATATTCACAATTTGATAAGGAAAATTGCTGAAGAAAATGAATAAAAAATGAAGATAAATTGACTAATGAAGGGGCACAGACCAACCAGATTCTTTTACAACAAGATTAAAGCAGCTAATCCTAATTGTTGAAGCAGTTTCATTCTTAATTCAAATGGAACATGGGAATCAACATCAGAAAAACTAGTGTACGATGCGGTAAAATATTTCTCTGATATGTTTTCTACATCACAGGTCACATATCAATTTCCGAGCATTGTTTGTAAGAAAATCCTATCTGAAAATGCAAGAGAAAGCTTATGCAAACCTTTTCAACTAGAAGAAATAAAGACTGCAATTTTTCAGATCGATGATAACAGTTCCCCCCAGCCCAGATGGCCTTAACTCAAAGTTTTTCAAATCACATTGGGAACAACTAAAAATGACATCTGGAATGCCATGAATGGAAACCTCCAATCAGGTAACATTATTAAGGAAATCAATCATACTTTCATTTGCTTTATTCCAAAAAAACTGAATGCAATTAATATCAGTGATTTCAGACCGATCTCACTATGCAATGTCATCTATAAGATTTTAGCCAACCTTCTTTGTAATCAACTAAAACCCTATATGGATGACCTTATTTCATATATCAGAATGCATTCATCCCTGGGAGAATAATATTGAAAAATTCTTTACTTGCTTGTGAAATGGTCAGAGGATTTAATAGAAATAATTCTAATAATTTTTACTTGAAATTTGATCAGCATAAGCCTATGATGTAATAAGCAGAGAATTTATTCATCATATACTGATTTCCATGGGGTTCCCTATAATATTTGATAATCTCATCTATTAATGTATAGCTACCCTTCTTTCTCAATCTAAATTGATGGTTCGCCTTGTGGTTTTATTGAGAGTACAAGGGGCTTAAGACAAGGTGACCCCTTATCTCCATATTTATTCGTTATCACTATGGAATTCCTTTCAATCAATCTAGAGGTGGAATATTTGAAAGGCAATATCACCTCTGTTTATAATATTGAGCCAATTATAACTCACTTTCTCTACGCTGATGATATTTTGATTTTGGCCAAAGCTACTAAGGAAAATGCTGAGTGTATTCTGAAGGTTTTTCAGACTTTGAAAACACTTACTGTGCTAGACTTAAATGAAAACAAGTCTACCTTGTTTTTTTAGTAAAGGAGCTTATCACAAATAAGATATAGCTGAGACTTTTAACATCACAGTTTGGAACCTTCCTGTAATTTATTTTGGCATCCCTTAATAAACTCAAAGCTAGAGATTTGGTCACTTAATAGACATAATCAATAAAAAAATTAATCATTGGAATAGAAATTGCTTAATATCAGTGGCGGAATAGAACTAGTTAAAACTGTGATCCAACCAATGATTCAATTTTGGTTATAGTTTACTCTACTCCCAACCTCTGTTATACAAAGAATAAACTCTTTGTGTGTCAATTTTATCTGGAATTCTAATGCTCACAAGATGTCTTGGGATGATGTATGCAAACCTAAAGATGAGGGTGGCCTTGTAATCAGGAAAATTGATGACATTGCAAAAACAGTAGCAGTTAAATTGGTTTGGCATTTTATTCAAGGTGAATCAACATAGGCTTAATGGATGTATAATAAATACTGTAATAAAACAAAATTCTAGACTGCTGCATTGAATAATAATGCTTCATACACATGAAATATTTGTTAAAAGCTAGATAATGGTGTAAAGGTGCTATTGATAGGAAAATAGTGAATGACGAACACACTGAAATCTGGTTAGACCCATGGATCAATGGGTACTCACTGGTGGATAGTTATGGGTGGACTACTATGGCAATTTCAAAAGGCAGAGACAAGAAAATTTCTACGCTTATAATAGGTAACAAATGGAAAAACTATCTGGAGTATGTGCCTATTCAAATACATAACATAGTACATAATATTACAATTCATGCACAAAAACAAGAAAACTTTTGGTATTGGATTCCTGGAAAAGATGGTCAGTTCATCTCTAAAACAGCATGGAATCACATCAGAGTCAAAAATATCGAATTTAACTGGGCAAAAATAATTTGGCATAAAAACAACACACCAAAAATGACTACTTGTGCTCTCCTGGCTAAACTAAACAGACTAAACACAAAGGAAACAATCACTAGATGGAATAATAATGTCGACCAGTCCTGTGTGTTTTGTCTAAATCAACAGGAAGATAGGGATCATTTATTTTCAATTGTGCATATTCAAAACAGATTCTAAATGAAATTATGTGAAAGAGCCAAATTAATATCGAGAATGCTACTGATTTCAATCAAATATTGAAAATATTGTGTCAAAATTAGAATAGCAACCAATTTCTTAATAAAATCAATATCATCGTTTTTACTACTCTAATCTGACACATCTGATGCATAAGGAATAATCGAGTTTTCAAAGTCAGAACTGTTCTTTTAATACATGATTGCAAGCACTTACTTCAAGATAATCTGAATAGTGAGAAAATAAGCATAGAAAAGGCACTTATCTTGAGTAATTTTGGCATAACAGTGGACACAAATCCGATCTTGCATCCTCCTTGAACCCGTTGAAGAGCCTAATCTCATAGCTGCCAAGACTGCCTAATTATCTATCTTGAAAAAGATTTCAATTTCATGCTATTGAGGAACTGGTGCGATGGAGTTTTCTAGATCTAATTTTTAGTAAAATCGATTTCGTTTTTCTCTCTCATGAAGACTTTGAAGGAACTATTGAGCTTGATGGGGCTTTTATTTCTTCTTTGTCGTGTTTCTTAGTCAGGCACGTGTCAGTTTTGTTATGTCTTTTATTTGTTTACATATTTGGTTAAGTTTTAGCCCCAAGTTGTTTTCGTATGGGTGGTTTTAAGTGTGTCTACCTTTGTTTACTCCTTTACCCATTTGACAAATTGGCCTTCAGCTCTCTGTCTATTGTACTGTTAATATATGGACATGATATGTACTCTTTTTCCTTGTAAGGCACCCATTTAGGTTAGTGGGATTGCAAGTTTTTAACGAGGCATATCATAGAAGTAGATGCGTTTTTTCTTTAATAAAGTACCTTTTTCCAAAAAAAAACATTTTCATGTCTTAAACTAATAATCTCCAATGTCTTATAAACTTTGTATATAGGCCTAAAACATCGTAAGAAGCATAATTAACTAGTAAATAGTGGGAGAAGGTGAGAGGAAGAAGGCGATCTCGGAGGGGGTCATAAGCATGGGTGGAGGAGGTGTGGCTTTGGTTTGGAAGTGCTAAGGTTGAATCATTAGGCTTTTGGTGATGGTGGGAAGCGGTTCTTTGTTCTTGTGACTTTGTTCATGGGTTTGACATGGATCTAAGTGAGTTATCTCACTATCTTATAAGTATATATCGTGTGTGTGTGTATTGTGTGCAAAGTATAAAGTTAAAGTGACATTAACTAAGTAAAGTTATAAACTTTGGATCCCTCCAGTTTTTGAAAGAAAATGATAACTTTATATTATAAAAATTCACTTCTATTACCCTCTTAAATATGTGATGTGGTAGACTTGATGTTTAAATATTTGTTTAACTTGTATGTTAAAGTGAAGTCAGTTTGAAAGTGTTTGAAGCAAGAAGAGTCGTTATAAGTGCACTTTCGAATCCCTTATTTTCGGAAATTTTTGTAAATAAATGGGAAAATATTTTTAAGGGTTTCATTCCATGGTTATTAAGTACCATATGCTATTAATTACTATTTCAAGTCATAAATCATTTGTTTAAGTGGTTAAAACTATTTGTAAAGATCGTGTTTTTCAATGTTGTTTCTAACAAGGACTTTTACCAGCATTTAAATATTGTAGTAAGTCGCTTATGGTTTTAAGTGTTTAAAAATAATATTTAAATTTGGTATTTTTGTCTAATCTTTTTAGAGATATTTTCCAACACATTTTGAAGCGTTTTAAAATTGGTTTGAAGTTCAGTACATATTTTAAATAATTATGTAGGTATTTTCAAAGTAAAGATATTTTATAATATAAAACATGTTTTTGAACAAATTATAAATTAGTTAATTTCAACTAATATTTTACATAGATATTTAAAACCTATTTACAAGTATTTTTAAAGTATATATAAGTTTGAAAAAGGTAAATGATTAGGCTTAGCACTAAAAACCAACGAGGTAGACTTCTCTAGGAGTTAAGACAGATGTCGAGAATGGACAAAGCAGTAGAGCACTAACTTACCACTCTTAAACGAGGAATAGTTAAGTTGGAATGTTAAAAACGGGTTAATCTTGTTGTTTGTTACTTGTTTATGGAAATCATTATACTATACTTAACATTAAAAGCTGACGAGTAGACTTTTCTATTTATGAAATTCAAGAATGAAGTGTCTAGACAAGGCTTTGATGCAACCAGTGCACTAACTTGCCTGTCTTCATTCTTGAACAGGAATGGTTACGTTGAAATGTCAAAAACGAGTTAGGTATATGAAAATTGATTTGTATAAGCAATTGTTTTGACTAGATAACTGATTAGTCGACTATCGAACTTAACTAAATATTATCATGGATCTTTAAAAAGATGTTTTAAAGATGATATAAGTATGAAATGGTTTTGGGTTTATTGTGAAAATGTGTTAATTATATTTGTCTTTAACCCTTTTTTATTATTGTTATGAATAAAATAGATCTTTAAAAGAATGTTTTAAAAATAAGCATAAGTGAAATGGTTTTGGGTTTGTAATGACAATGATTAAGTAACATTAGCCTTAAACTTTTTGAATGGATCTGTGAAAGTAGTTAAATCCATAAAATGGATATCTTGAAGGAAATTATAAGTAAGGAATCTTTTGGAAAAAGACAGAAAAATCAAGTGTTTCAAGTAAGAAATCTTGTTAATGATTTATGAATATACTTATATCACTTGAGATAAGCATATGAATATGTTTTGAAGTATTGAAAAGATTACAAATGAATTGTTGAAATTCATAGATCGAGTTTATTAGATAAAAAATTACTAATAAAAGAGATTTTAATTAATAAAAAAATTAATGAAATAAAAAGGGATTAGAAGTCGTTTATGTGACTAAATCATACTTTGTGTAACTTGTTCGTTTATGGAAACATTTAGTCGTATACTTAGTATAAAAGTCGATGAAGTAGACTTGTCTATCTGTCGGAATTAAGAGTGATGTTCGTGTAAGGATATGAGCAATAGAGCTCTAGCCTACCGACTTCACTCTTGATCGAGGGATAGTGTAAGTTGAAAATATTAGAAACATGATAAGTATATTGTTTGCGCCAAAATTGGTCAAAAACCCCAAGGATTGTGAAAGCACCAGTGTATGAATATAAATCAACAATACTCAAACACAAATCACAGATCTAAGCAGCAAAACAGGAATTATAAACAAGAACACACGATTTATAGTGGTTCGGCTATCTCCGGCCTACGTCCACTTCAAAGGTTTTCCTTTTTATTGATTATCCTTGCTGATTACAATCAATTACAACGATTATAGTGAAGTAAATCGTTTAGAACAGTGATGGTTGCGAGTAGAATCAAATCCGGCAGAGTATGGACGTTCAATGGCGGAAGCTCCGAAAGATCCTTTTTCTGTTGGCTCTGGGGCTCTATTTATAGGCGTTGGAGGCCCAGATCTCGCTCAAACTTCGGGAGACTTCTTCTGGCATGTGAGTGGGCCCACGCGACCGACCCCACCAAGTTTCGTCTCGATCTGACATCGTTTCGAAGTGATTTTGAACCCATCAAGAAATGGGCCAATCGAGCTGAAACTTGGTAGGAGCAATCTTTATCTTGTATGTAAACTACTGTGAAAATTTCGTTGCATTTGGATTAGTAGATTGGAAGATATGATGGGTTCAAAATGGGGTTTATTGCATGGCTGTTTGGTTCGAAACCATGCTTTCGAACCGATGGTTTCGAATCCATGGTGGCACGTGTCTTCGTGTCGACGTGGAGCGCACACTTCGCTTCGATCCGGGTTTCGCTCCGAGTTGAATGCTTCGACTCCATATATCTCGGCACATTCGAACCGATGGAAGACACGTCATCATGGTTGGTTGACCCAGTGGGTTCGAACTGGACCTCGTGATGGGTTCGAACTGGACCTCTGTGATTGGTTCGAACTGGACTTCGTGATGGGTTCGAACTAGACCTCATGATGGGTTCGAACTGGACTTCGTGATGGGTTCGAACTGGACTTCGTGATGGGTTCGAACTGGACCTCTGTGATGGGTTCGAACTGGGCAACGTCCATTCCTATTAACTCGAATCCATCATAACTTGAGTATACGACCTCGGATTGACTTGAAATTTGAGGTGTTGACTTATATGATCTCTCTTGTCATGTCCTATCAATTGTGGCCCGATCCGGACTCGGACAAAATTCATCGATATCCATGGTTATCCTGCAATGCATGGTCGACATTCAAGAATAATAATCATCGATTTTTAGTAAATTTTGGGTATCTCAACTTTGCCAAAAGTTGGGATAACATTTTGCCCCCCAAAACATGCCTTTTTGTAAAAGGTATGTTTTGAACGGTCTTATATCAAGTGTAATAAATTCATGTTTCATCCATAGCTGTGGTGTTATCAATCAAGTTTATGGCTGTTCGAAGCCAAATCAGCATCCATTCTTTCCGTAGAAGTTGAGGATGAAGTTTCATAGTCTCTCTGGACTGTTATTGGCTACTCTGAACCCTTACTAAGTCCATTCTAGACTTAGTGATTGAATAGAAAGATCCTATTGCACTCTGGCGTTGCCTTCTATCCCTTGCACTCTTGTCCCGGTTAGGACATATAGCAATGTCATGGTCATTCTGGACCGATCATAACCTCTCCGGGCTCTTGCTGGATCCCATCCTGTCACTCTCTGGTGAAGGGGAAACAGCGCTTAAGTGAGTTGATCCTGTCGCTCTCCGGCGAAGCAACTCACTTCTTGCACTCCGGTTCAGTGTATCTGAACATTAAGCGATGTCTTGGTCGTTCGAGACCGATCATAGCCTCTCTGGGCTCTTGCTGGATTCCATCCTGTCACTCTCCGGTGAAGGGGAATCAGCGCTTAAATGAGTTGATCCTGTCGCTCTCCGGCGAAGCAACTCACTTCTTGCACTCCGGACCCCGCCTCTCCGGGTAGGGTCATAAAGCGATCACGTTTATATTGAAATTTAATGTTCATCCTTTGACTCTCCGGTCAAAAGGTTTATTGCAAGGGATTCTAATTTATTTATTAAAATTCGAGTTCTAGATGTTCAATCTCAAACATCATAAAAAAGCTAAACATTGCCTCTCCGGGCATATCGGTTTATCTCCATCTCAGAGCATGCCTAGGGATCTCTCCGGTTCCCGTACATGTGTAAGTGGAGTAACCGTTTATTCTGAAAACAAATCTAAATAAAATTATTTGACCAAAGTCCAAACCCTGGACTTGGCCCTTGCCATCTTCGATCAGTTGATGACGAGTCGTGATCCCGATCCAGGATCGTTCCTATTAGGTAGAGGCGGTAGTCGTTCAGGTCTTGCTGCCGTTGTTCGTTCTCTGACAAATTGCGGCAATCTACCACCCCTGGCATGTTCTTCCACCTCATCCTTTAGGTGGCGGCACTCATCTGTGGTGTGCCCATCCAGCTCATGGAATAGGCAGTATTTTCCAGTCCTGCGCTCCCACTCGGTGGGATCCCTTATAGGTGGCTTTCGATAGGGGAGTTGCCCCCTAGTTTCAGTGTAGATTCTTTCTAGGCCTGCAGTCAGATCGGTGTACTGCCTGAATCTTGGTTCACAGAATTTCTTCCGTTTATCAGGGCCATCATATCTGTCATCCTGTTTTCTTTTTCCCTTGTCCATTCCGGACTGTTCTCTGGAGGTTCCTATGCTTTGTGCGGTATTTATTTCACGACTCTCGACTCGTGATTCTTCTAATCGGATGAACTTTTCAGCTTTATGAAAGAATTCTCCAAGATTTTGCGGTGGATCTTTAGTTAGAGAATCTTTAAATTTGGTACCTTCCGCGACTCCTGCCACCGCCGCCATTAAAATCATTGATGGATCCGGGCGATCTACAGAGGTCACGGTCACATTGAATCTTAATAGAAAATCTTTTATGGACTCTCCGGTCCTTTGCTTGATCGAGGCTAAAGTCATTACACTCTTGGGTCGCGTCACATGGACCCTGAACTGTCTCATGAAGCAGTCAACAAGCTCGCTCCATGTTCCTATCGATCCAGTCTCCAGTTGTCTGAACCATAGTGCAGCTAAATCTGATAAATATAGAGGGAAGCATCGTGCCATCACTTCCTCGGATTCCCCCAGTACTTCCATGTGCCTGATATATCTAGTAATATGCATGGTCGGGTCTGATCTCCCGTCATAAGGTTCTAGCGTTGGCAATTTGAATTTTGGAGGGTTCCTTGCGTTTCGGAGATTCGGAGTGAACGGACTCCGACTAACTTCTTCCAGCCCTCCGCTAGGCAATCCTCCTCTCATGATTCTTCGCATCATGCCAATCATTCTCTCGTCTCCGTCTAGGGGTTGGCCCCTGGTTAAGTTCCTATCCTGCCCCCCGAGCCTTGAAGGGAATTCTGGTACATATTCTTCTGGTGGCTCGTTAGCATATGCATTGGCTCCCGCTTGTTGAGCTCCGTCCGTTGGTCTTTCAGTATCGGATCCCGAGGGTCTGCCCCCAAGTCCTTGTTGATCACCTTCAACTCCTGCATTCTGGTCTTGAACCTGACCCTCATTAGCTCCCGCAATCCTGATTCCTTGTCCCGCACTCGCAATTGTTGTAGTTGGTCCAAGGTTTTGCACGTTCGCCGCCCTCATTTGCTCGAGGAAATTCTGCAGCATCTCCTGTTGACTCTTCATCATGCTTTCGCGCAATAAATTAGCCATAGCCTCCATCTCGTCTCTTGTGATGTAGTCGGAAGCTTGTCCTTCTCTTGATCCGGAGGATGCTTCTTGGCTTCCTCCTTGTTGGCTCCTATCAACCCTTTGTCTTGTTTGTTGAGTCATTGTCTCTGAATTGGAAGTCTTCGAACTCTTGAATCTGAACTCTGAATGTAGCGGGTGCTAGTCCCTCTCAATGAAAGCACCAAAGTGTTTGCGCCAAAATTGGTCACAAACCCCAAGGATTGTGAAAGCACCAGTGTATGAATATAAATCAGCAATACTCAAACACAAATCACAGATCTAAGCAGCAAAACAGGAATTATAAACAAGAACACACGATATATAGTGGTTCGGCTATCTCCGGCCTACGTCCACTTCAAAGGTTTTCCTTTTTATTGATTATCCTTGCTGATTACAATCAATTACAGCGATTATAGTGAAGTAAATCGTTTAGAACAGTGATGGTTGCGAGTAGAATCAAATCCGGCAGAGTATGGACGTTCAATGGCGGAAGCTCTGAAAGATCCTTTTTCTGTTGGCTCTGGGGCTCTATTTATAGGCGTTGGAGGCCCAGTCTCGCTCAAACTTCGGGAGACTTCTTCTGGCACGTGAGTGGGCCCACGCGACCGACCCCACCAAGTTTCGTCTCGATCTGACATCGTTTCGAAGTGATTTCGAACCCATCAAGAAATGGTCCAATCGAGTTGAAACTTGGCAGGAGCAATCTTTATCTTGTATGTAAACTACTGTGAAAATTTCGTTGCATTTGGATCAGTAGATTGGAAGATATGATGGGTTCAAAATGGGGTTTATTGCATGGCTGTTTGGTTCGAAACCATGCTTTCGATCCGATGGTTTCAAATCCATGGTGGCACGTGTCTTTGTGTCGACGTGGAGCGCACACTTCGCTTCGATCCGGGTTTCGCTCCGAGTTGAATGCTTCGACTCCATATATCTCGGCGCATTTGAACCGATGGAAGACACGTCATCATGGTTGGTTGACCCAGTGGGTTCGAACTGGACTTCGTGATGGGTTCGAACTGGACCTCTGTGATGGGTTCGAACTGGACTTCATGATGGGTTCGAACTGGACCTCGTGATGGGTTCGAACTGGACTTCGTGATGGGTTCGAACTGGACTTCGTGATGGGTTCGAACTGGACCTCTGTGATGGGTTCAAACTGGGCAACGTCCATTCCTCTTAACTCGAATCCATCATAACTTGAGCATACGACCTCGGATTGACTTGAAATTTGAGGTGCGGACTTCTATGATCTCTCTTGTCATGTCCTATCAATTGTGGCCCGATCCGGACTCGGACAAAATTCATCGATATCCATGATTATCCTGCAATGCATGGTCGACATTCAAGAATAATAATCATCGATTTTTAGTAAATTTTGGGTATCTCAACTTTGCCAAAAGTTGGGATAACATATATAAGACTTTGTTTTCATATGTGATCGCCCTCATTATCATTGAATGATCAAATTCATCAATTCAGTCTTGAACAGATCGGGATCGATAAGTATTTTACTTATTGAAAACCACTTCAAGACTGTGATATGTGTTCTATCTCTTAGAAGTGGATATGTTCGAGATGCCAGAATGCATGTTTGGTTTCAAGATCTCTTTGAGATGTGGGAATCCGATTAGGGATACATGTTCAGTTCGAGTAATGAAGACTCGTGTGAAAGATCTCGAACATGACCTCGACATCGAAAATGGCTAAAGACGAAATAGGCTGCACAATCTAGGATTAACCTAACCCACGACAGGTTATTGTCAACTCCACATCTACAACATGCTTATCGAAGTTGCACGCGGGAGTTGGTGGTATTTGGTACCACATGGTTCATGCTTATGTTCGGGCATGGGCCTTTGTGTTTTCCTTATGTTATATTTTATCTAGAGATACATGAAACTTGAAAGGTAACTTTTGATCCTTGTACATGGAGTTCGGATTAGGCTTCTTCGTAGAAATCTCCATGGAAAATCAATTATACAAACGTTCCTTTTCGGATTTGATTTTACCTTATAATTTTATGTTGAATGTAACCATTCCGGCTATGTTATATATTTGTATTCTTTACCCTAGACATTATCTAATATATCACCTTATGTACTTATTAGATGAGTGGTTCTTTTGAGAGGATAACCAATAATGCATTTCATACGGTCTCAAAGGTACTGTTATATATTGATCATATAATTCTTGAGTTTCTCATATGAGACTTATGTCTGACATACGGATTCTGTTTTCCCTAAATTTCTCATGTACTCTTTTGTGTAGTTTGAGAAATGTAGGTTTTCGTGGATGTTTATTGCAGATCGAGAAGACGAGGTGGATGTTTCACCTACCATAGTATTCTTATTTATGCTGCATTACTATTTAATTTATCAGCATTCATGAGTACATGTTGTCATAACTTTCCAGGCTGATGATAGCACTCATGTTTTGTAAATTCAAATTTTTTGTATCGGAGTAACCCTTTGTGTTGTTCTTTTGATATTATATATTACCATTCCGCCAGCAAGATTATGATATTTTTTCCTTTTGCATTGTTTTATTTTATTTTCTTTTTTATGTTTTCCTAACAATTCATCTTTTCGACACTTGAGTGCTCGACACGTGAATACCGTGGATGTATTAGTGTCAATATTCGGGGGTCAAGAGGATGGATCAATACAGCTGGTATCAAAGCTGAAGGTTAAGCGAGACATTGGATTTGGTGGGGTATTACTCATTAGAGATAGGGTAAGTGACCCTTAGAATTAGCTGAGTGTATTATACATATGAGAGCGTATTTGTAATTATTATAAATGTATGCCTTAAAGGTAAGTATAACTGCAAAAATTAAAGATCTTATATAAGGTAACTTATATAAGTGAATTGTCAAAGTATAGTTTAATTAACGTAGGGGTTAACGATATTTATCTATTATCCCTCGTTAATTAGTTTAGTTATGCTTGGCCATTTTATGGGCATTGACTATCATTTGTTGATTGTTGATTTACGCTCAACCAGTTTATGAGCAGTTTTACCTTCTACCGCATGGGTTGGGTAGACAGTATTTGTAGATGCATTGAAACGAACACCTTGTGAATTGAGTTTCACGGTTTGACTATAAGGCGTTCGGTGGCGATGTTGGGTTAGAAGTTAACTTTTATAAAAGTTGAATTTAGTAAAAGATGTTTATTTTAATTTGAGAAAGATAAGTTATTTTGGAAATAAACATGTGTGAAAAGATTTTATATAAGAAGTGATTTTATGTAGGTATGGTTTATAAAACATGATTTATAATCAAAAGGGATTTAACTGATATTTTAAGAACTTAAATCCTGATGTCTTTGAAAATGTTTTTCAAGATTTCGGAAAAATAATGGTAGTATTATTTGAAAGTAAGTACTTGGGAAATTGGTTTATATAGTTGAGATCATGGTACTTAGTAATATTTACGAAGTATTTGATACCGTTTTAAAATGATTTTATTTAAGTTCGAAAGACATGAATTGGATGTACTAAAGTCACTGCTATCACTTGAAATATTTCTAGTGATGATTTCAACATCTCGGCGTTCATTTTTGGGTTTCTAAGAGGGGAATGCTACATGATTGTTTTAGTAGAATGGATTTCTGTTTGATCCTGAAAGTATGGTTTGTTATACAAAAGATATATGTATATGTTATTATTTTGAAAATGATTTGAAGTAAAACCCAGTGCTTAGTATTAAAATTTTCTTTGGAAAGAAATTAGATATGAACTTTTTGTGCAGAAAAGTTTTATATATATACTATGTAGGGTGCCCGAGTGTAGTGCATAGCCCGAAGTAAATGTTGGAACTTTTTAGGTTTTCCCGTCCTGGGTAAAGTGCGTTTAATAAAATATTGAATTTTTTTAAAGTATTTTATGAACACATGTAGCTTATGCATTAGAATTGTATGGTATGTATATCATGTTATGATATATTATTTAGTAGATTTCATTTATTAAAATGAAATGGGATTTCGATGATTTTACATAGCTGAGAACCTCTGAATCATATAGAATTTGAAATTAAGTGTTTTATGAAAATATAAATGAGTTTATGTATAATACTTAAATTGAGAAAGTAGTATGTTAAAACAAGTTTAATTTGTTGAACATACTTGTTAAGTAAAATAAATTTGATGTTTTGTATATATTCTTATGATGTCATGGAGTATTATAGAATATGAACTTAAGTTGTAAAATGTTGATAAACTTAAAGTTATGTTTTATGAAATCTTTATAATTGATCTTGGTATTGAATGAAATATACTGTTTGGATAAAAGAATGTGATGAAATATATTGATATAGTTGAGAAACCAATAGGATAAACACGTAAGTTGTATATGGATTGTTTTATTCGCACGACTGTTCATGATCCAGTATTCGAGTACATAATTTCGAGATGATTTACACTGGTTCGAACAAGGATGTTTCACTAGATTCTTGATGGCGAACAGATGATACAGATATTTGATATGATCTTAAAGTTTTCTTTCATAGTAAATGCTATGTAAGGAGAATGAGGTTTCTAATCGAGGAACCTGATAAGAGTCTGCACTAGAGAGTTAAAATGATCTATACTAGTTGGAAAGTGATATTATATGATCGAGCAAGTGATCGGATTCACTATTGTGTGTGGATGGTTCATGTATGCCATATGAGTTTAGTATATGTGTAACATCCCATCTTTTTGTACACTTTAAATCGACGATAAACTACACATATCAGACTCAAACCATATAAAAGGACGAATTGTTATTGGGATGAATAAGAAAAAGGAAGAAAGAAAGAAAACAAAACAGAATCTTGCAGCAGAATGACAAAATATAATAATCAAATTCAGTTCATGAAGCTGTTTACAAAACATTTGATTATACTGATACAATATAGAATCAGAGTTCCACATACCAGAGAATAATAATTACAATGCAGGGGAATAGTATGAATGTAGTGGAATAATATAATATAAAAAAATACAATCTTCATCTTCGTCCTCCAGAAATGAAGTCTTTAAATCTTGAAATGCTCGGGCTGACCCGAGCGAATTGAAAAGACAAAACACTCGAATCGGAACTAAAAGATCTTATGTAAGTTAAATCAACGATAAAATATGAATGGAACGGCGTCAGAGATGTTTACAGGATTTGACATCTCCTATCCAGTGTCAAATGTGAGTGAAGTAACTTAAGAGATACTCGGGATTCACATCTCCTAAGGATCCATTAAACTATTTACTATATAGTAATATTTCGCTATTATAATAATGTCTATAGTAAAATAAACTTACTTTTAAATAGCATTAAGGCTTCACATTTTCCACCTTAACACGTAATAGTCCCAGTAGTCCATCCAGTATCATAGTCCCTCCTGATCAGGAAGCCACTAGAGGATACCACACGGGCTACAGAAGAAAACCAAACTCGTACAAGGCTCGCTAGGGTAGGTGACATGGCACAACTAGGAAATGCCAAGGTAGATATACCAATCACGCATCCGGACCGGTGGTAACGCGTAGCGTGCAGCTACCGCCCACCTCGAGCCACACCCCCAAATCAAAAAAATCAAAAGTGGCCACTGAATCAATCTAAAAGTCAAAGTAAAATATCGAAGGGATGTGTCCGATCAAAAAAGCTACCTCATTAGCCTACCAATCGCTCATGTTTTAGCAACCTTATGCCAACTTAAGGGAGTCGAGTCCACGTATATACCTCAAAGGGAACGCCGCCTCCATCCTACTTCATTCTGAAATCTCCACCGCGTACACGGTTGTTAAAGTGGTTTTTGGAGTTGGAAGAGAGTATGACAACTTCCGATCCCGGTCTCTTTAACAACCAAAATTATTATAACACCGCTGTCATTTCAAAATAATTTATACTTCAAAACCAGAATATAATATCCATTTCAAAACCATATAAATACGATGTCATTTCTATTTCAAAAATCATACTAATATGATATCATTTTATTAAAACCCAATCAATATAATATCATTTTTATTTCAAATATATCCTTTCCAAAAATCATAGCACCTTCAACGTTATAACACTTTGAAATCATAACACTTGAAGTATAACACTTTCAATCATAATACTTTGAAACATAACTTCCACCAATTAAATGGTTTAAATATTAAAATACTTTATATAATAAATAGCTTCTTGAATTTCACAAATCAATTCCAAAAAAACTAGAATTTCTAGATTTTGTATTTAACCAAATCCCAAATCATAAATTTCAATTCAATTCAGTTTCCAATAACTATTCCAAATTATCGATTTCAAAACAGATTTGACCCACAGAATAAGCCATTTCAAATTCAATATATTTCAAACTTTAAGTATTCAACAATTTCAAAACTAAGTTTGATTATTTCGTATATATCAAATTCAATTTTCCATTATTTAGTTTCGAACATTTACTTAATAAATCCATTATCATTTAAATAAGACCCAAATTACAAATAACTAAATATTTCCTTCAATTTATTTATACTTGAAATATTTATTTAATTCACCTTAAACCAAAATCAAGTTATAAATCATATCCTTTACAAATCTTAAATTCCATAAGTTCCAAATCGGTTTCATTTAATAAATTTCTACATTAAATACAATTTCAAATAAATTTCAACTCTATCTTTCAACCTTAATTTTATTAAAATCATTATAAACTCTATATTAAAATATAATTTAAATACTTAACCATATTATTTCAATAAAAATCAAACTTATTATTAAGCTTATTCTATATTTAAACAAATTTATACTTGGCTTAAAATCAAGAATAAAATAACATTTATATAAAATATCTAAAATCAATATTTATATGAAACCATATATTTCTTTACGAAACCATAGAAATCATTTCAATATATTTTTATATATATGGACCACGGCGTCTGTATATAATTTTCTATCCTATGGTCAAGTGATACAGATATTTATCATTTCACTTTGCAATTTAAAATATAAATACGGTTATATATCATTTCTAACCGCAATCCCGAATGAAATAAAAATTCACAACAATTTGTAGTTTATAATAATATAAAATGCAACATCCGTTCATCCAATATCAATCATCAAACATTTATAACAATCATCATCCAATTCAATCAATAACATCAATATAGAACAAATAATAAATAATAGGTATTAACTGGCAGTTAATATTCAATAATAAATTAAATAACTATTTTATCCAAATAAATACAAATAAACCGAGATGATGATTCAAAATAGGCCAAACAGTCTTAAATAAATTTCTAATCACATCATAAATCAATTTAACAAACATTAGAAATTTTAGAAGTTGTGAGTGGGTTAAAAACACTCACTTTTTGAATTTAAATCCAATTTAAACCCAAAATTTGAATGCTCTTAGAATCTATCTAAACCAGCGTCAAAGTGTCCGGAATTTCAATACTATCACAACGCAAAAAACCGCGCGTGAATTGGACCTCATATGTAAAAATTACGCTGATTAGATCTTCAAAATTCAATTTATATTAAAATAAAAGAAAAAAAATCAGAGCCTTACACGTGCTGCACGTCACTCATCTCCAACACGCAACCCAGCAGCCATATTCGTGCTCGAACCTATACCAAATGCACAGGACCGCCCCTTGACTTGTCGTTGACCACGCAAAAACCGCCATCTCCGGCAGCCATTGGCTACGCCGACCACCTCCATTGCGCTCGCCTCGCCGCCTCTTTAGAACCGCCTAGGTCCTATCATCCCAAACGTTGTCGGCCGCCGCACCCATTCAAACCCTAATCGAATTATTCGAGGCGATGTAGCCGTCAAAACATCAAACGAACTAGTCGATGCAATCCCCTCGGTCTTCTCTATAATACTATACCCTCGATTTGACGATCGGATGAGGATGATCGCGCTCGATTGAATTGCTGTGAACATTTCATCGATTTTCGGCTACATCGAAATCCAAATTGAAAAACGAATCATATATTTGACTTGCGCTCGTCAAGAGCTTCAAATCCATATATAATTTGATATATATTGAGGAGTTTGAATTTTGATTTGATTTTGAATTGCAATTGGATTGAGGAGTTTTAGGGTTTCAGCCATTGAGGAATAGGAGCAACCGAAGTTTCTATACATACAGAAATGAGAAATAGAAAGGCTGCTAGGGTTTATAACAAGATATTTATAGGCGCGACTGAAAATGGAATAGATGGACAAGATTGATTTACACGTTGAACGATGAATGGTCCGAAGAGCCCGTTCTGACTCCGGAACGAAATTAGGTCAACCCATATATCGGAATAGATGTTTTAAAATATTTTAAAATCAATGAAACATGTTTTAGGTCCAAATTAGATCGTATGAAGAAGTTATACTAAAATCAAGTTATTTCAAATTGATTTCAATTTAATTGATTCTTAGGCGTTTCGAGCCCGTACGATCAAACGATAAGCCCAATCGTTACGAAACTTGAAACCCTATAATAATTTACCGTTAGGGATCCGATGAAACTGGTTTCGTCAAAATTTGAGTCAGTGGCCAAAATGGCTATTTTCCAGTTAATTAATTAAATTAATCAATTCACTTTTTCAATTCAAATTCTAAAATTAACAAATTTTATCACTTTTGTTAAGTTAGACATGTGTAACAATTTAAAACAAATTTTCAGGTTAATTCAATGTTAATTATTTCAAAATTTTCCATCTTTACTTCCAATTTCAATAAAACCAGAAATTATAAATCAAATGTCCAATAATTCTATTTAATTGACCTTTCATCCTATTATTCAATCCATTATTATCAAATGGATGAAATTTACATTGGTTCATGATTTATTACATTAATATTCTCAATTTCATCTTAATTTCCCATTAACATAATATCTAGATATTTAATTTCACTTATTGCAATAAATCCAATTACTGAAATTTTAAATTCCAGTAAATTAATAAATCTTGATTTCCATTTCTATATTCAACCAATTATCATTGTTACCATTCATTTTAGTTATTACTCCATTATCAAATTACCAATTTCTATTCCTTTTAATATTTAATTATCAAAGCCTTATTAAGTTAACAAATTTAATTATCAAAATTTACGGGTCGTTACACTCTCCCCCATTCAAAACTTTTCGTCCCTAAAAAGGAAAAGAAGGGAAAAGAAGGAATTAAGTATTCAATACATCTTATTCAAAATATTAGTTTTATAAACAAATAAATTTACAAAGTTTAATAATTTAAATAAGATATATCTATTTATAACTATTAAATCTTTTTATACTCAAATTAATAAAGTTTGGAAAACATTTTTTTCAAAATTGTCTAAGTCCAAAATATACAGAAAATTTCGGCAGAGTCTTCTTTGTGTGGAGAGGCTCTGGAGAATTTATAATATCAAATATAACAATATATGACATATATTTCCAAATAATATATCCCAACACGGGAAAAATAATACAATAATGTTATAAAACCGAAATCCGAGAACATACCTATTGTCGGGCAAACAACGCTTAATTATGAAACCAAAAGCAGTAGCAATTACTTCCACAACCTGTGTTTCACTTATATAATCCAAAAAGAGTTAATAATTATATAAAATGAAATATTTAAGTTGTTTCACCCACTAACAAATAAACCAATATAAACAATAATCACTTGCAATCACAGCATACAACCACCACATACAATCAACACAAATCAATTTATCCATCTACATCATCCAAAACAAGTAGTTAGTTCAGGCCTAGACACTTTTAAATTGTATAAAGTGGCAAATAAACTATTAAGTATACCATTTACTCAACGGTTTTAGATAAAACTGAACAGATTATTCACGCATCCAAACAATTTTAAAGTATCCTTGCCCAAACAACCATAAACCAAACAAACAACAATTCTAAACGATAGATCAAGTTAATTTTTATCAATTTCATTTTATAGCATTTATTGTTTAAACTCCTTTTCATTCATATAATGATTCATCCTTTAATTTACATTGATTTATTTATAGTATTTATGTTTAATTCAATTTCTTAGCATATCAATTCATCTACTTAAGTTTTTATTTACTTTATTATAATACTTACTTTCTATCACAATTTATTATGGTAATATTTCAATTATAACATAAGTTATAGCAACTACAACATCAAATTCTTATTTATTAAGGAATTTCATTGAATACTTTTCATTACTTCAAGTTTACTAGTATAATATCCTATTACATTTCCTTATTAAACATTAGAACTTTTAATATTCGGTAAGTTATATATATATATATATATATATATATATATATATATGCCTTTTAAGGATGTAATTGAAAGTTACCCAAGTTTATTTTATCTCTTTTAAATTAACTTAATGTTTAATAACAATATCCCTTGTCTTATAGATTACAAATTTCAAATTTCTTTTAATTCTATTTATATCTTATCATTAAATCTTTATTTCCGTTAGAGGTTTCAATTTGTTAGTTGAATTTCATTTCACTACACTAATTGAAACTATTAATTAGCGAAAACTTAAGAATTGAATACCGGGTTTTATCCAAAATCATTTTAAAATAATAGATAAATGTATATACTTGCAACTTATATATCCAATTAGATTTAATAAAAAATAAAAAATAAATTTATCAAAATAATCCGCACTAAAACTACTACAGTGGCCTTCCCATTTCGAAACCCGAAAATGAATGTCGATGATGCGTGCACTCATCATCAAAATTATTTTCCAACGACAGAGAGGGGAGTACAGAACTTATTTCTTTCCAAAGTTTCTTTAAAAAAATTCTTTCAAATTATATTGAAATATTTATATCAGAAAATACTTATAAACAATACTATTATATTCCAAAATCCTTTGAAAGAAATTTCAAAATCCCGGAACTTAAGTTCTAAAATTTCCAATTTACATTTATTTTATTTTCTTCAAATCTTGTTTCCAATCAATATTTATAAATTTCACTAACTAGCAACCAATATATTACAACCGAATATAACCTTTATAAAATTTATTACTTTATATATAGGAAATATAATAGGCAAAATTGTTTCATTCACCTATATTCAAAACAAATATTGTGTCGATCTGTCATATTAAGTGTTTGGAAATTCCTATTGATGTCATAGCATCCTATGCACCAACCAGAATTTATAAATACAAAATGGAACAAATCAACACAATATCAAAACCTTTTATAACACTAACAAATACGCTCTCTCATATATATATACTCAGCAACTCAACATAGGGTATTACTACCCTATAAATAAAGAGTCGGACCCCACAAAGCTAAGGTTTATCGCTAAACCAAAGCTCTGGTACCAAATGTAAAATCCCGCCTTTTTGTACGCTTAAAATCGATGATAAACCACACACGTCAGACTCAAATCATACAAAAGGGCGAATTATTATTGGGATGAATAAGAAAAAGGAAGAAAAGAAAGAAAGAAAACAAAACATAATCTTACAGCGAAATGACAAAATATAATAACCAAATACAGTTCATGAAGCTGTTTACAGAACATTTGATTATACTAATACAATATAAAATCAAATTACACAACCAGAGAATAATAATTACAAGGCAGCGGAATAGTATGAATGTAGTGGAATAATATAATAAAAAAATAGTAATATAATCTTCGTCTTCGTCCTCCAGAAATAAAGTCTTCAAATCCTGAAATGCTCAGGCTGACCCGAGCGAATTGAAAAGACAAAACACTCGACTCAAAACTAAAAGATCTTATGTAAGTTAAATCAACGATAAGGTATGAGTGGAACGGCGTCAAAGATGTTTATGGGATTTGACATCTTCTATCCAGTGTCAAACATGAGTGCAGTAACTAAAGAGATACTCGGGATTCACATCTCCTAAGGATCCGTTAAACTATTTACTATGTAGTAATATTTCGCTATTATAATAATGTCTATAGTAAAATAAACTTACTTTTAAATAGCGTTAAGCCTTTACATTTTCCACCTTGACACGTAATAGTCCCAGTAGTCTATCCAGTATCATAGTCCCTCCTGAACGGGATGCCACCAGAGGATACCATACGGGCTACGGGAGAAAACCAAACTCGTACAAGGCTCGCCAGGGTAGGTGACACTGCACAACTAGGCCATGCCGGGGTAGATATACCAATTACGCTTCCGAGCCGGTGGTAACACGTAGCACGTAGCACGCAGCTACCGCCAATCTCGAGCCACACCCCAAATCAAAAAAATCAAAAGTGGCCACCGAATCAATCCTAAAGTCAGAGTAAAATATCGAAGGGATGTGTCCGATCAAAGGAGCTACCTCATTAGCCCATCAATCACTCCTGTTTTAGCCACCTTATGCCAACTCACGGGAGTCAGGTGCATGTATATAACTCAAAGGAAACACCGCCACCATCCTACTTCATTCCGGAATCTCCACCGTGTACACGGTTGTTAAAGTGGTTTTCGGAGTTGGAAGAGAGTATGACAATTTCTGATCCCGGTCTCTTCAACAACCAAACGTTATTATGACACCAGGTCATTTCAAAATAATTTATACTTCAAAACCAGAATATAGTATCCATTTCAAAACCATATAAATACGATATCATTTCCATTTCAAAAACCAAACCAATATGATATCATTTTATTAAACCCAATCAATATAATATCATTTTTATTTCAAATATATCCTTTTCAAAAATCATAGCACTTTCAACGTTATAACACTTCGAAATCATAACACTTGAAATATAACACTTTCAATCATAATACTTTGAAACATAACTTCCACCACTTAAATGGTTTAAATATTAAAATACTTTATATAATAAATAGCTTCTTCAATTTCACAAATCAATTCCAAAACAACTCGAATTTCTAGATTTCATATTTAACCAAATCCCAAATCATAAATTTCAATTCAATTCAGTTTTCAATAACTATTCCAAATTATCAATTTCGAATTAGATTTGACCCACAGAATAAACCATTTCAAATTCAGTATATTTCAAACTATAAGTATTCAACAATTTCAAAACTAAGTTTGATAATTTCATATATATCAAATTCAATTTTCCATTATTTAGTTTCGAACATTTACTTAATAAATCCATTATCATTTAAATAAGACCCAAATTACAAATAACTAAATGTTTCCTTCAATTTATTTGTACTTGAAATATTTATTTAATTCACCTTAAACCAAAATCATGTTATAAAGTATATCCTTTACAAATCTTAAATCCCATAAGTTCCGAATCGGTTTCATTTAATAAATTTCTACATTAAATGCAATTTCAAATCAATTTCAACTTTATCTTCTCAACCTTAATTTTATTAAAATCATTATAAACTCTATATTAAGATATAATTTAAATACTTAACCATATTATCTTCAATAAAAACCAAACTTATTATTAAGATTATTCTATATTTAAACAAATTTATACATGGCTTAAAATCAAGACTAAAATAACATTTATATAAAATATCTAAAATCAATATTTATATAAAACTATATATTTCTTTACAAAACCATAGAAATCGTTTCAAAAATATTTTTATATATATAGACCACGACGTCTGTATATAATTTTCTATCCTATGGTCAAGTGATACGGATATTTATCATTTCACTTTGCGATTTAAAATATAAATACGATTATATGTCATTTCAAACCGCAATCCCGAATAAAATAAAAATGCATAACAACTTGCAGTTTATAACAATATAAAATACAACATCTATTCATCCAATATCAATCAAACATTTATCACAATCATCATCCAATTCAATCAATAACATTAATATAGAAGAAATAATAAATAACATGTATTAACTGGTAGTTAATATTCAATTATAAATTAAATAACTATTTTATCCAAATAAATTCATATAAACTGAGATGATAATTCAAAATATGTCAAACAGTTATAAGTAAATTTCTAATCACATCATAAATCAATTTAACAAACATAAGAAATTTTAGAAGTTGTGAGTGGGTTAAAACACTCACATTTTGAATTTAAATTGAATTTAAATGTAATTTAAACTCCAAATTTAAACGGTCTTAGAATTTATCCAAACAAGCGTCAAAATGTCTGGAATTTCAATACGATTCCAATGTAAAAAAACCGCGCGTGAATTGGACCTCGTATGTAAAAATTACGCAGATTAGAACATTCAAAATTCAATTTATATTAAAATAAAAGAAAACAAATCAGAGCCTTACCCGTGCTAGACGTCACTCGTCTCTAACACGCAACCTAGCAGTCAAATTTGTGCTCGAACCGATACCAAACGCATAGGCCCGCCCCGACCTGCCGTTGACCACGCAAAACCGCCACCTCCGGTCGCCATTGGCCATGCCGACCACCTCTGTTGCACTCGCCTCGCCGCCCCCTTTAGAACCACCTAGGTCCGATAATCTCAAACGTCACCGGCCGCCGCACCCATTCAAACCCTAATTGAATTGTTTGAGGCGATCTAGCCGTCAAAACATCAAACGAACTATGCCGATGCAATCCCCTCGGTCTTCTCTACAATATTGTACCCTCGATTTGACGATCAGATGAAGATGATCGCGCTCGATTGAACGGCCATGAATATTTTATCAATTTTCAGCCACATAGAAACCCAAATTGAAAAATGAATTATATATTTGACTTGCGCTCGTCGAGAGCTTTAAATTCATATATAATTTAATATATATTGAGGAGTTCGAATTTTGATTTGATTTTGAATTGCAGTTGAATTGAGGAGTTTTAAGGTTTCAACCATTGAGGAAGAGGAGCAACAGAAGTTTCTGTATGTATAGAAATGAGAAATAGAAAGGCTGCTAGGATTAATAACAGGGTATTTATAGACACAGCTAAAAATAGAATAGATGGACAATATTGATTTACACGTTGAACGATGAATGGTCCGAAAAGCCCGTTCCGAATCCGAAACAAAATTAGGTCAACCTATATATCAAAATATTTTAAAATCAACGGAAAAGGTTTTAGGTCCAAATTCCATCGTATGAAGAAGTTATGCTAAAATCAAGTTATTTCAAATTGATTTCAATTAATTTCAATTTAATTGATTCTTAGGCGTTTCGAGCCCGTACGATCAAACGACAAGGCCGATCGTTACGAAACTTGAAAACCTATAATAATTCACCGTTATGGATCCGATGAAACTGGTTTCGTCGAAATCCGAGTCAGTGGCCAAAATGGCTATTTTCCAGTTAATTAATTAAGTTAGTATTAAATTAATCAATTCACTTTTTCAATTCAAATTCTAAAATCAACAAATTTTATCACTTTTGGTAACTTAGACATTTATAACAATTTAAAACAATTTTTCAGGTTAATTCAATGTTAATTATTTCAAAAATTTCCATCTTTACTTCCAATTTCAATAAAACTAGAAATTATAAATCAAATGTCCAATAATTCCATTTAATTGACCTTTCATCCTATTATTCAATCCATTATTATCAAATGGATGAAATTTATATTGGTTTATGATTTACTACATTAATATTCTCAATTTCATTTTATTTCCCATTAACGTAATATCTAAATATTTAATTTCACTTAATTGCAATAAATCCAATTACTGAAATTTTAAATTCCAGTAAATTAATAAATCTTGATTTCCATTTCTATATTCAACCAATTATCATGGTTACCATTCATTTTAGTTATTACTCCATTATCAAATTACCAATTTCTATTCATTTCAATATTTAATTACCAAAGCCTTATTAAGTTGACAAATTTAATTATCAAAATTTACGGATCGTTACAATATGCAAACTATGTTTTGTTGGCTTATAGAGAGTTTATGTGATAACTCTTTGGTTTGTTATGAGGTATTATGAATCGTCGACTAAGTAATAACCTAAGGTTGTTAAGTGTAAGGTATGCTTAGTAGATTATTTATCATGCTTGTCTGAAACCATGAATTTTGTTTGCTAATAATTGAATATGGTTAAGTATTAATATGTGATTGTTTTTTTGGTTGCTCATGTTGGAATTTGGAGGATGAAATATTTTAAGTGAGGGAGAATCTAATGACCCAGAATTTTGGACACTTCATATTTAAATATCTGAATTAGTTAAATATTTGAACCTTGAATTTAATGTTATTAAAATGATTCAATAAGCCTTTTATCCCATTTTAAATCATAAGTAATGATGGTAAACTTATTTTGGAAAAATATTTACAAAAATAAATACTTTGAAAAAATATTGATAATGTGACCGAAAATTGTTTTATCGATAAATAGCTTTTTAACCGTCAGAAGTTGTTTAGATTTTTTTACACACTTATTTTCTTAGGAAATTAATAAAATGAAATAAAAACTTTTTCCCATTTATGGAAATAAACTTTTTGGATGATGTCATAAAGATATTATGAAATAAGCTTAAATGGAAAGTCTTAACTCTTAAGAAATGATAAAGGAGAAGTGATGAAAGGTGATCCTTACATGTCATGAAAGGGGGGTGAGAACAAGCTTAGGATATACCATTTGAAGCCTATATAAGGAGGGGAACACTTGCAACACCCCTAATTTTAAATAACATTATTCAAGAGATTTAATTAGATAAATTAAATAGACTAGTATAAAAATTAGAGTGATAAGAGGATTGGGAGTTGAAAATTTATTAGAAACCATGCTTAACTAAATAAAAATTTAAAAGAATGAGTTTATGGAAATGGTTTTATAAGTTAACTAATAAGAGAATGAGGAAAGGGTATTATGGGGAATAGCCGTCCACCATAACCCTTAACCCCTAAACCCTTATTCTCATTTTCATTTCACAACTTCGTAATTCTAAAACATAAACCAAAGAGCTCCAGCCGGCTATAATCTAAGGGAAAAGAAGAGAAAAATCAATTAAAAGCTAAGGAATCAAGCAAGGAGGATTAAGCAAGATCAAATCTCAAGTTTCTTATCCAAAGCAAGGTGAATAATAATCAAAACCATCTCATTTTTCGTTTTTAAAGAGCATTTGATTTTGAGTTTTAAGTTTAAAAGCTTTATGATGATTTTAAGGATGATATGCTTGGATTACATGATATGTTCACTACAACAAAAAGGACCTTTGACAGCATCGATCTATAGCGTTTCTGCATACCACTTTTCGTATGCTATGTAAACTAGGGTCTGGTCCGCTATTTGTAAATCTAATGAACGCTATTTGTACGTACAACGCTATTTATATATTTGCAGGCGGGAAACCAAAATTGTGCGGGAATCCTACTTTCACTTCCTCTCCTCACAGGCTACAGCAAATACTTCATTCACTTCATCATCTCCAAAAAGAATTAATCGCCATCACTTTATCATCTCCAGCAAATAATTCCTTTCACTTCCGATCCAAAAGCAAACAGAAATCCCAACCGATCGATTCCAAAAATCTGTGCGATCCAGAAGTAAACAAAAATCCAGCGAATTCTCATAATACCGATTGAAGGGTGGATTAGATTGTCGATCAAATTATTCTGTGCGATCCAATAATATCCAAAAGTAAACAGAGATTCCAAAAATCCCAAATGAACTGATAGCAGTGTGAATAAGTCTCCAGAAATCCCAAACGAACTTCGGTACATTTTGAATCATTTTATTTGCGTCTGATTTATTGAATTATTCTGTGCATTTCGAATCATTTTGTTTGTGTCTGATTTATTGTTTACGTTTCTAGAAATCCCAAACGAATTATTCTGTATGAATCAATACATGGTGCTATTTACTGGTAGTTCATGTATGAATCAATCCATAAAGTGAATACTTAAAAAATTCGATAATAATAACTCACTTTGAAGGGCTTAACAAATATGGATGTAAATTTTGATTTAGACGTCCGATTGTGATGATTCACTTTTTTATTGCAAGGTATTTTAATATAGAACAACTGTTGGAAATCATAATTGTTAGTTACAGTAGTTTTCAAGTTTAAACATTAAGGAAATTTAGTATCGTTTCTGTGGAAATGAATTGACATCAAACACTCGACATATTTAGAGGTTGTTCTTTAGTAGCAATAAATTATTATTCAGACCTACTAACAGTTGGGTAATATTTTTTAAAAACAGGCCAATCTGTTCAAGTAAGATAATTGTTTGTTTATTTGCATTGAGTTTTAAAAGCAAGTTAACATAAGTCAATTGTTTATCTATAGGATAATAATAGCTGCAGAAGGTGAATATAAAGAATTGAGGGTTAATAAGTGTTAGAGTAATGTGAACAAGTGCGTTACGAAGAACTGAAATTAAATATTTAGTCTACTTGTATTTCATTCAGGTTGTTGTTTTAAATTGTACAGTTTTGTTTTATATTTAGTGTTTTTGAATAACAGGGTATGAGTTTTCTATTTACTCATGTGTTTGCTTAGTTTTATTTTATATTTACTTGTTGTTGAACTAGTTTTAGCTATATTCTTTTTGTAAATTTTGCAGCTCAATACGTCATTTGATTTTGAATTAATGATTAAGTGTGATCTTTTTTCTTATCAAAATATATATCCTATTTTAGTATATATTATATTTGATTTGGTGACTTGCTTTTATGTATTTCACCATAAATGTAGCTGCACCTTGTTGAGTTCTAACACTTGTTTGATAAAAAGAAAATAGCCATTAATCAGTTATTTAAAAACACATATGATGCCTAGAAGAGAGGTACTTAGTATGACAGCTATATAGTGCTTCTAGAATATCTGAAATTCATGTTTTAAGTAACTACACATTGTTGATCACGTTAAAAGTACAATTTTCTGTTGTCAAGACCTTTTTGCTGTCATTTCTCTTAGTTCATGAGGATTTGAAGTACAATCTCAACATGTTACACAAATTACATGAACATGTTTGTTTCATTTTGTATTTTTGATGCCTTGCAATGGTGCCTTACATCAACATTTCTGCACTGGCTATTTGTTAAGGTGAAGTGTTGATTATAGGTGTTATGTGTTAGCAATAAAGCTGAAAAATTAATAAGGAGTTTTCTTCAGTGCAATATCAAAGAAAGAGGTCGAGTTTATGTCCTACTCTTGTAGATATTTTGCATATGCAGTCCACATACGAAACTGGTGATACGATAAAAACAATAAATGCGTTGTGACCCTTGTAGATGCATTTGAAAAATATTAAGAAAATTTGAAGCACTATAGAGCTTAGTGAATTCTGCTCCTGGAATATTTTACTGCTGGTGCTCCTGACTTCATATAACCATTTAACACAGCGGGTTCTTGTTAAATTTGTTCGGTTTTCAGGATAAAAAATGGGTAGTTTCTACCTGAAAAGAAATAGCATTTTTGGTTTGTCTTGATTTAAGTCAATCAGATAAAATGTTATACAAAGTTGCAATGCATAACTCGCCTATATAAATCAGGTTATATTATAACTACAACTTATTAAAACATACCTTATAATACTTGAAATCAAAACGACATTCGGCAGAGAAAAGATCACTGCCACCCAATATAATTCGCACGCTTAACTATATGTATAATTTCAATAATATGCGGATAAAAACCCAGCTGTGAATATGTTTTATGTATATATTTTGTTTCTCTTAAAACAAGCCTAAACCAATACTTAAACAAGGTATTGTAACATGCACATATGTAAACTAATATTATCAAACTAACCCGTCATATATACACATATTAACAAGGCATATTTTATTAAATACAAACTAGACTACTGGAATCATTCACAGCCCAGTTTTATACTTTATGCATATGAGTAAAGAGAACTAGTATATATAAATACATACAGGCCGAGACTATGCATGGACATATCTACATGGCTACAAAACGAACAACCACTTTGATATACTTAACATCAAAATAAACAAAGCTCTAGGAAGGTTTCATATCATATGCCAGATAGATTCTATGATATATATACGAAAAGAAAAATACAGATTTATTAATAAAACTTAAACAACTCATAAATGCTTACTGGTGAATACAGAGAGGGGAAGCAAATCGGCTGGAGATGGTGATGCGCAGGCGGAGGGAACCATGGTGGCAGAGGCCGGTCGCGGGTACTGATGCCAAACAGTATTTTAATGCAAATTTGTATAAATGTAGAGAGGTAGCCTTAATTGTAGTGCAAAATCACATTGTTTTTATTTATTTTTTGGAGAAAAACAAGTCAACACCATGTTTTTAATATTTTAGCTCCATTATAGGGTAAATGGATCAATTTACTATTAAGAGAATGAAAATGCAATTATGAAGTTGAAGTTTAAGGGGTGAAATTGTTATATCAATAGCTTCCTTGGCATATATTTGTCTGCATTTCTAGCTCAGGCTGTATGAAATTTCATGCCTTTTTATATAAAAATATGCTTAGATTTAGTGAATGATTGATATGAGGGTAAATGTTTATTTCTCTGTTCCACATCTTATTGATTTAGTAATATTGTATGGTCTGTACTTGCATATGGTAGAGCAGTAGCAAGAATTAATGTTTTAGGAAAGACCAGACCACCATGTGTAGAGTAGTCAAGATCAGTTGTATTAATCTTATTGATTTAGTTTTTGTGTGATGTTTGAAAAAAAAAATTATACCAGATTTATTATTCTCAAACTAATATATATTAGTTGTGATCTGATTATTAAGCAGTCGTGTACTCCAATGGTAACTGTATCATCCTAATTTATCAGCTAAATTTGGTTCAGGACGTAATTTGTTTCTAAATTAAATCATAATTTAATTCTTTACAGAAAATTCTATCGCTTTGGTTAAGTTTCAAGTGAAGCTCCAATAGTTAGTTGATGAACAAGAAATGACAGATTGACAATGAAGAGTTGGAAGACAGAATATTTCATTCAAACAAGTAAAGAGTTAGAGGAAGACAAGAAGGTATTGTTTCTTCATATATTTTCAACAAATTTCATTATTTTTAGTTTTATACCAATTTTTTGTTTTACGTTACCTCCTTGATTCCATGTTACTTGATTTCACATCCTTCCTTCTACAGCAACTTTTTTCGTAGGTTCTAATCCGATGAAGTCTCCCTCTTAAGTCTCTACGTCATCGCATATATCTACTGATATCAAATCAGTTATCGAGGTAAGAAATATCAACTCACCTCTTTTTCCAATGAAAATTTATTCAAAGTTTTTTCATACATAAGTCAACTAAAAATTTATGATGGGCTCTCCAATAGTAAATTTCTCTTTACAGTCCAAGGAAGGTTAAAGATCTTTGCAAATATGAACTTGAAAATCTTGTTAACGTTTATGTTGTGCGTAGAACTTGAAAAAAACAGTGTTGCATTCATCGCTCTTGCGTATGCTCTGGCCTGCATACATCAGTATGTATTCAATCAGAATTTCAGGCTTTCAGATGTTTCTTTGTAATAACAAACTCTATAAAATTTGAATAAAAATATACCTCGTTTACAATAGCCAGTTGCATATCAAGAGGAAGCTGAGCAAAATCATCGAACTTGGTTCCTGTTAGTATTGGTATTGCTGTCTGAAACCAAAATTTATGTTACATTCAGTATTACAGTAATAGATATGATAAGTAAATTCTTGAATGGAAATATGCTTGTATTTGCTCTATGATTCTTCATTATGTATCACTATCCTCGAATCATAGACCAGAAGCATGTTCTTCCTTAGAAGATTGTTAAGTACACTCTCTTTTAAAAAGAATACCTTGTTCCATTTTCTTGCTCTCTGATACTAACATATCGCACTGCATTCAAAAAACAAGAAACTTTTATCTTTAATAAATGAAATAAAACTATCTTTAACTTTAATGAACAGAAGTGCACAAGACATACTTGAATAAAGTGTTGCGACTGGTAAGATCAAACATAATAAGTATGGCAACTGAATCTTTACAGGCCATTGGAACATGACCCAAAAACTCATTGTCTCCTGTAAAAATACGTTGAAATTTGATATTTACGCGGTAGTTTACGAAATTTGTTGAAAGGTTTTGCTAGAATAAGTACACGGTAGTTAAAAGTTAAAACTTTGACAATTTATTTAAAATTTGTAAGAAATAACATTGTACTACCGAAAGCATTGACAACAATAGGAGAACGAAACAACAATAACAACTCCTCAGGCAGTCCAAGTTTTTCATTCAAGCTTTGATGAACGGCACAGACAATTATTTACTAAGAGCATTTACAACTGTAAATTAATCCTTGTCCCTTAGCACTGTACTACATACGGTTGCTAATGACTATTAAACATCTATGAATACAACTACAAAGCTAAGCAATTTTGTCTTCTACAGTTTATTAGACTCAATTTCCTCCAGCATCTTTACAACCTCTGCCATTGTCGGTCTTTTCAAACAGTCCGGTTCTAAGCATTTTTCCGCAACTGCAAATACATCTTTTACCTCTTCGATTTGAAAATGTAAGAGATCGGGATCAATTGCGTGTTCTTCTCTTTTATCTTCAACCACTGCTTTTACCTGTCATATGTTACAACATTATAACAAAAGAAATTTACACCAACATAAAGAAATTCTTGCTACTAAACCTGTTATATAAAAGTCTTATGGTATTTACCCATGTAACCAATTTTGTTCCTTCTTCTACAAAGGATTCATCGGTTGGTCTTTTCCCTGTTAAAAGTTCAAGCAAAACGATTCCAAAGCTATAAACATCTCCTTTAGTCGTGGCCTTTCCAGTATCAAAATACTCTGTGATTTAAGCATCGTTGTCAATTTATAATCCCCTGACCTCAAATACACATATATTTCTACTAGTTCATCTCATCGTTGGTGAAGAGGAAATGAAATGTTGAGGTGGTGTGTAGTGGCTGAGTTGGTGAGTGTGATGGGGTGGTCAGGTTGTACTGCTGCAGTTTATGGTGCTGGTGAAGTGTTTCAGGTGATTTTTCAGGTGGTGGTTTTGGGGATGACGTGGTGGAGGATGGGAAGTAATTGGCACTGTTGAATGGAGGTGAAAAAGCAGGTTAGTATGCCTTGTTTATTGTCTGCAAATTTTTGGTGAATTGCTATTTGGATGCGGGATGAGTGGCTTCGAGTTGGAGTGTCTCGATGGGGTTGCACTTGGGTTGTTCGAATCGAGGATTTGCTATCGTGGTTTTTTTTGGGAGGGACGATTAGGTGAAGTCGTGAGTTGTTGAAGTTCAGTGATTTCAGTTGAGGTCGCAGAAGTGTGGATGTTGGCAGTAGTTCTGTTGCAGGCGACGAAGCAGGTTATTGCGAATTTGGGGATTGTGTTTTTGCAGAAGTGAGGATATAAAGTGGGGTTTGAGTAGTGGCATTGAGGGCTGCTTTCAGGTGATTGAGTGGAGGAATTTGAGTAGGGGAAGGGTTGTGAAGATAACGTTTGGTTTGGTGGTTGAACTGTATGCCGAAAGTGGTGATTTTTTTTCTTTTTGGTCTTGTGGTTTGGTGAATGATTCAGTTGGTTGTTTAAAGGTTGATCAGAGAGAGATGGAGAGTGCACTGTTGCTGGTGGATGATCAGGGTGGGGGGCAGAGGTCAGGACTGGTTTTGGTGGAGTGTGGCAGTTGTTCAGGAGGAATGTATGACAGTGAGTCGGTGATGAAGAAGTGAAGCCAGAAGTATATTAGCACTGTGAAAATGGCAAGAGGTGGTATGGTAGTATTGTGATTTAGAACTGATAGTTTGGGATTGAACAGAGGATAGGTGTAGTTGAATGGTAGAGGAGGGTAGTGAAACAGTTGTTCAAGTGAGTAGCGGCCGTTGTAGTTTGTTTGGTAGGAAAGTTGCAACAATGTGACTGGTAGTAGTGGATTGAAGCTGTTGGAAGTGGTTGTTGGCAGAATTGAAATGGCAAAGGGATGTTGGAGTTTGTGCACTAGGAAGTTGATAGAAGTTTGTTAGAGAGCTGTATGGAGCTGGAGTGCAGTTTGTATGAATGGTTATGTTTGAGGTTTGTATTTATGGGAGAAAATAAGTGGTTGATGAAGTTTGGGATAGAAAAGGGATGTGCAGGCACTTTGTATATTTAAGGAGTTGATAATGTACACTATGCAGTGATGTTTTTGGTGGTGGAGTTGAAGATGGTTGAAGTTGGTGGCTGGTCTAAAGTATGAGTGTGATGTTTTCATATTCTCTGCATCTAATTTTATATTCCTTTTCACTATCTTTTTCCATATTGTTTTTTTCCTCAAAAACGGTTCTAATATGTTTTTGTTTTTCTCATCTTCAACTTCTGACTGTTTTAGCATCTTTTCTTCGTTCCCATTTACTTTAGGTATCATTTCTTCTAGTAATATCTAATGGTTCATATTTTCGTGACTAAAAACATTGCAATGTGTGCAAATGACTGGTTTCTAAAGATAAGATTTCGTTAGCTATTGATAATAAGAAAGTTGAACAAAAAATACAGTAACAGCTAACAAGCATAAAAGACGTAATAGGAAGAGGGTGGAGCGTAAACATAATCAACATCCATTTTGTACTTCCAATTTCATCTGCAAATTCATATATGGTAGGTGGGTTAGTGCATGTATTAATATGATATTCATGATGCAAACAAAGTTAGACAATAATAATGATAGATTTTTATATTAGGCCTCCAAGTCATTTACTCCATTGCCTACAACTCAGTGTCTACTTTGTCATTTATTGTCTACAAATTTAGTATATTCAACCTGGAACTGTCATTGTCTACTTTGTCATTTAATGCAGGAACTTGGTTAACACTGAAGCAACCTGGAGCAATGTTTAGATCCTTGCAAGAATCTTCTGTAGCAGCCATTTCCGTATCATCGTCTCCATAACCGAGTATTTGTGTCCATTTGTTAGACTTTTTGAGCTATTATCATGTGACCATGTCTTGTAGTATTTGTGTTCATTTGTTAGACTATTTTGAACTATTATCATGCGACCATGTCTTGTAGTATTTGAAATATTAGCAGAATTATTTAAAACTTTTTCACCGGTTTGATTGTGTGTTTCCAAATTAGAATTCACTGCAACGTTATCATTGTTACATATAGTTGTTGTCATCTTCTCGATTTGTTATTTTTGGGATCCACATTTTAATATATATATATGTGTGTGTGTGTGTGTGTGTGTGTAATGTGTATACATATATCTATCTGTGTGCATATATATATATATAATATAATATAATAAAAAGAAAATTGAAACAAATGCTGAAAATTAATATTATATAAAATAGCGTTTGACAAACGCTATTGATTCATCAAACGCTATCGAAACTCTATATGAGATGTAAGATTTATGCATCAAAAACGCTATAATAGAATAAAAAATGCTATAGTAGAAAATAAAAACGCTATACAAGCATGACAAAAAATGCTATCGAAAAACATTGTAATGCTATAACATGGTTTGATGAAACGCTATAAAAATGCGGTCGAAAACGCTATAGAAGTTAAATGAAGGATTATACTCCCTATAGCGTTTAAGTTTAATAACAGAGAAAAAACGCTATGGTAGGTTGCAAACGCTATGCCCTTTTGTAAACGCTATTAGCTATTATAGCGTTTTCTTTCCTGCTATGTAATGCTGCCGGCCTACCATAGCTTGTGGTTCCACGACGTTCTCTGAAACGCTATGGTAGCCTGTTATAGCGTTTTTCAAACGCTATGAAACCCATAAACTGTTGTAGTGGTTTGATTCAAACAAGTATGGTTGATGAATATTTTATTCGATTTTAAGGCTAAAATCGTATATATTGAGTTTTGTATACCATGAGGATTTAATATGTTATGAATTTATTTTTTTTGGAGATGGGTTTATATTTTCATAATTATCCAAGATATGGATAATTTATTATGAATTTTTAAAGGAAGAAATAAATAATTGGGTTTAAAAATTTATTTTGGCTATTATATAAAGGATTTTGAGTCCAAAATTTATATATGTTATATAACATAATAAAAGTGAATTATGATGATATTTGGGGATTTTTTTTCTAAGTAATTTACTATGGAAAATAAATAAATAAAATTGGAGGACTTAATGCATTAATTATTTTGTTAAAGGGAAGAGCTTCTTTGCTAATTATTTTTAATTAATTCTGGATGAATGCAGCAGTCTTTTAGAAAAGATTTCTGTAAAGGTTACGGCAACCAATTACATTTTTACAAATAGACAAGTTAGTTGAAAAACATTTACTTAAAAAGGCAACAAAACAGTTTTGTAAAGATTTATTGCTTCGCCACTTCCAGTAGCAACCTTTAGACCCCATAGTGGATTAGAGAAAGGCGGAAGGTATAGAGTCGAAAACATGTTTTCGAAGGGGTCGAGGCCACTTTAAATAGCTTTCGAAGGACTTTGTTTTACTTCCCAAAGAGATGCCGCTTGCCTTGCTTTAATGGATGCTTTCGAAAGGGTTGAATTACTTTTATATAGCTGTCGAAGGGGATGTTGCATTTTTGTTTTAAAAGGTATCTCTGGAATGAGTTGCAACGTTTTTTGTTTTAAAATGGAGTTTTCGAAAGGGTGAATCTAGTTGAAACGTTGTTGCCGTCTTCATACCTTTCGAATAGGTTGAAGTTTCAATGAGTTTGAAAGGCAAGCTTTTTTTATAAATATAACTCCCAATGCTTTTGAAAGGGCTCTAGTAGCCATTTAAACTAAAGGTTTCGAAGCTATCCTTCTAATTGTTTTACTTAAAAGGTTAAAGCTTTCGAAAGGATGGTTCCGAAGCCATATGTTTTCCCCAAATTCTTTTGTTTGAAGGTTAATGGTTTCAAAAAGGTTAATTTCGCTTATGTTCACTTTGACCCAAAAGTTATATTTGGTTAAACCCAATATTTCGAAAGAGATATTTTCAATTGGTTTTGAAGCTATGCTTCTATAAGTTGGAAAGTGATGCTTTAAAACTTTCGAAAGGAATGTTTTGATGGTTTCGAAATGAAGGTTTTGATGCTTTCGAAAGAGATGTTTTAAAATGTTTCAAAAGGCATATGCTTAATGTTTTAAAAGAAAAAAGTTTTGAATGCTTTCGAAAGAGAATTTCTAATGGTTTGAAAAGTAAAGGTCTAAGGTTTCGAAACCTTAGTTTTCAAAATAGAGAATCCAATCACATTTTTAAAGGAAAACCTATAGTAATATAAAAGAGATTTGAAATGGCTTATAATTTTTGAGTTTTTGAAGAAGCTTTCCTTGATAAAATAACGGGTTAAAGGGATTAACAATGTTTCATGTGAAAATGATTTCAAGGATATTAAACCCTAAATGGTAATATTATTATGTTATGATCAGTTATTCTATATACTTCTTCTATAAACATATTCACTGTATAATGGATCCATAATTGTATTTTTAGGAGAAAGGGTAGAATAACCAGCTATGTTGACCTAGTAGTGAATATAAATTGAGTTACCTCCTGTATGAGATCATCAACCGAAGTCGTTGGATCATGAAATACCAGACTAAACTCTATATTTGAGAAAGTAGGAGGGGACACGAGGTCTCTGTGCCATAAAATCATATCAATATAACCAATCTAATTCAGGCCAGTACTGAGATGATTTGCTAATTGCAAATCATTTGATCTTCTTCTATTCCATCTTAGAGCTTTGATTCGTCAAGTTCCAATCACTTATGCTTTAGAAATCAGGTTATTGTCGAGAAATTCTGACGTATCTAATATTTGTCCTTTTTGACTAAGCTTTTTGAAGTTTTTCAACCATTTCTTCAGAAATAAGTCTCAAGATGATCACGTTAGCCAACCATCCATTGACCATCATTCTAGAAGCCATGAATGTGCATGAAATGTGATCGGCGCCGACCTCTTTCCATGTCTATACCGACCTCTTTTCCTTACTGCAAACAACTTCAAACTTCCTGAAATCTTTTCCATGGCCATTCCAAGCTTATTTCCAAGTCTTTGAAGTCATTCCTTCATCGTTATGAATGGCCTCTAGGTCATTATATTAATTACGGGACGTTAAAAAGATTTTAGAACTTCACGGTGATTTATCGAACTATGCCCAAAGAATAAAAGATCTCTATGAAAATATGAGGCGTTTGAAGGGCAGTCTGTCTTCAAATGGGTTAGAAATTTAGTTCAACAAGGGTGGGTTCCTACACATTAATTGATTGGTTAGAAAAGCCTAGTTCTCTTTGTCTTCGACTTTTATCTATTTGAGTCTATCCTAACACTATGAAAATTCGACTATAACAGTAAGGGATAACAATTTATTGCTATTTGAATTAGACAACAATTAATGTGTATTCTGAATGATGTTAGTTAATTTTATATGGGTAGAAGTATGGTTATATTGTGGTTTCAAAAACGCTCCACTCCCTTAAATTCACATAAATTGTTTTCATATGCTGCATAAGTTCTCTTTAGCCACAAAATGATTGATTCGTGGTTCATCGTAAGAATATTGTCCCCCAGGCAAGATCAGTAATGGCAGACAGCTCTAATCAGAAACCTAAGTCCATCTTCTCTATCAATTTTGAATCTCTTCCACTCATCCCTCCCTTTTCCTTTAACCCAAGGAGTTGTCGTCTGAAATCGATAGTGTGGGGTTCCAAACTATTAGGAACCGCTGAAATAGGGTAAAGTTTCATCTCCAATCTAATCAAGCTCAAAATTTTACCCAAAACCAAAATTAGTTCAACTACAATGGATTCAGGGATGCATGAAACTCAAAAAATAATAATTGCAATTGCAATTGAAATAGAGTTCTCAGAGTATATTCAGATCTACATTCACAAATAAGAATGTTGAAAATCCAAATTGTGTAGTTTCAAATTAGAATTCTAATCAAAAAAGTAATGGATCTTTTCCACATAAGGTGTCTTCTTGGGCTGACCTGATCAAGAATGGAGGCTTCAGCCATAACTTTGATCTGGAGTATCAAGCACCTATAATCATCAGCAACGAGAAAAGGATCATAATGAAGGAGGGAGTTAGCAGGAGGACAGACTCCAAATGGGGTAGTTCAGTGATAGCTTATGTATTAGAAATAAGCCTTATCATCATCATTTTAAAGCGTTTGTGCAAAGGACATGGAATCCTACCGGTAATTTTGAAATTTTCAAAAGAAATAACAGTTTTTTCATAAGTAGATTTGCTGTTGAAAGTGAATGTGAAAAAACAATCAGTGGAGGGCCTTACTTATTAATGGAAAGTTGATTATGTTGGAAAAAATGTGATAATAAAATAGCATTTGATAGAGATTTATTAACTACAATTCCTATATAGATTTGCCTTCCATAATTAAGTTTAAAACTATGGGATAGAGAGGCTTTTGGGGGATATTGCAAGTGTTAAGGGCATCCCTCTAAAATTAGATGAACCAACAGCTAAAGAAACAAGATTAAATTTTGCAAGAATTCTTGTTGAAATAAAAGAAAATGCAGATCTTCCTGATGAAGCTTGTATTACAATGCATGATGGCGAGAACATTGTTCAAAAAATTGAACATGAGTGGATTCCACCAAAATGTATGATAAGTGCATGTTTTGGGCATTCCACTGAAATTTGCTCGACAAAGAAGGTTTGGAAAGAAAAATCGAATGATAACTTGGGCAATAAATAAAAAGATTCGGTCTTGGTACAAAATCAAGAAATAAACTGTAGCGAAGTTATCAGCTTCAATCAAAATTCTGGGCTAACCAAGGCAAACTTTAATGAATCAGAGATCAATTCATTTTTAGAGAAAATTAAATTCTTTGAGAATATGAGAAACAAGGAAAGTGCAAATGACTTGAATACAAGTGTGCAAAATGTTGAAGAAGTCGAGCAACTGGAAATTACCCAAAAACAGGCTGTATCATATATTATATGCTGGAGAATACAACTAAGATCATGAATCAAGTATAACGGAATGATAGTGAACCAACATTAACAATGCAGCAATCTCAAAGGTTCCTAGTGCTTATTCAAAGCACTCCCCTCTTGGAGAAGATAATGAGGTAATTGTCAAAAACATGGAAGTAGGCACAAATTTAGATAAAGAAAATGCAAATGTTGTTGCTATGAAAGAATTCAGCAAACATATTGCTAGAATAAATCTTTCTCAACAAACATTCTCAGAGGATCTTGTTCAAAAAGCTATAAACTTATACCAAAATCCTCTTCTCCAACAAGGAAAAAAAGAAAAGAAAAAAAAGAGCAGAATTAAGAATATGCAGGAAGTTTTATCTCAATGTAATGAAGATAATCGGGTGCAATATGAGTTTCAAGAAAAATATATAATGAAAAATACAAAATGGATTGATCATCTCAAAGTAAAAGACAAAAAATCACTTAAAAGGAAAGGACTCAGAAGCTTTGAGTATTTTGAAGAAAGTGGGGATACCAAGGATCTGGAGGAGTTCAACCTCGGTTTCTCTTTGTAGTAGTTGTGATATCCTTTTAACATCCTTTATTTTTTAGATAAATTTTGTTATATAATGTCGATAATTGCTCGGAATGTTAGGGATTTGAACTCTCCTGAAAGAAAATTAGATTTATTCTATTTAATACTTAAAAATAAGCCTAATATTATTGGTATTCTCAAGCATAAACTTAATGATACAAATATTGAGGGTTATCGTGCTAATAGCTTTAAAGATTGGGGTCACTACAAGAAAACACACTATTCATAGCACTATTAAACACCATTGCTACCAACATGATATTAGAAGAAGGTGCAAAAAAAAATCTAAAATAGTAAACGTTATTTCATAGCCACATTAATAAGTCACATTCACGAAAACAGCGGTAGAACTAGGTTTGGAGGGAAAACTAGGTTTCCATGCTAAACATGGAAACATTTTCATCACACCCAGTTCCTTTTCACTTCACTGAAACTCTCTACCGCCTCAATCTAATTTCTACAAAAATTCACATCCTCTCCCCTTACACATCCATCGGTTGCAAATTTCACAACCCTATTTTGCAAATCTGCCTCCACTTAGGCACCATGAGCCATGCTCTCGTGATTCGAGCCTCCTCGAGTGGAACCGCCGTGAGTTGAGCCAACATAATTGAGCTCTGTCCTAACCCTATATCGATCCCTCCTCTTTTGTCACCTCGTTTTTGCAGGGCTTGAACGATATCTTTGTTCCAACCTCGTTTTTCACTTCAACAACTAGAAGTTATGAATTTAGATATTATATCCTATTTCTTAATTTGTTAGTTTATAAATTGGTTTGGTTGATCATGGAAAGTATGAGTAAAAATTTACTTTTGTTTAATTGATCGATGGCTGTTTATTATTGTCAGCTCATAAGTTTGTCAGCTCATAAATTTTCTTAATTTGTTAGCTTGTAAAATATTTTTGAATGTAGCAAGTTTAAGTTTAAATTTAAGTTATTGAAATAAAGAACGATAACTTGTTTTAGTATGATGGGGTGTTTCCATAATGAGTACTTGATGGCCAGCAAACAACCATGTTTCCTCATCTCGAAGAGCCATACCAATTTCAGTTATTTTGTCATTGTCCTTGATAGAACCAATCACTTAAATGCAGTTTCAAAATAAGGCAACATACTTTTTTGATAAATAAACTTATAACATAAAATTTGTACATCTCAGGGAAATTATGCCTATTACCACTTCAATTTACAATTTCGACTTTTGTAAACCAAGAAAAAACAGTTAACTATCCATGGATGTGCAACATCAGCAAAAAGGCAATGTTAAAGTGAACATTATCTTTTTTAAGTTCAATGGATGCAAAAGCAGAGGAGGTACTCTCTATATACTAGGATTGAGCTTCGTATGCTCCTAAATTACATAAAAATATATTAAACGGATCAGTTTCTGGCTATAATTCAATGTATTATTTTCCATAAGAAACAATACAACTTAATAATTTGAAGTAAACTTATCTACATGTATAAAAATGCGTTGTATATTTGTTTTTCTGTTTTCTATTTTTGTTTTTTTAGTTGTCGTACATGTTATGTGTTTGGTCTGTTATATATTTGAAACATAACTGTTACAAAAATAATATGCATAGTATTATGTGCTTGTCTTCTGAAGTTTGGAGTTAATTTTTAAATTCTCATGATATTGTGTAATTACTATAGAAGAATGATTCATAGTTCGAAGTGGCGGATACAAAAGAAAAGAGGCCCAAGTTCGTAGTTTTAGCTTTTGTACTTTTGTTTGTTTACACTACAACAAAAAAGTATTTTTAAGACAATTTTTAGAGATAAAAAATATTTCTATCTTTAAATGAGGTCTAATTAGGAACAAACATAATTTTTTTACTAATAATTACTAAATATAAAAGGATAGTCTTTAGTGGGTCTCTCCCCACACACGTTCGAAAAAATTAAACCCTATTCTATGAGGAAAAAACATATAGTCTATTTCTCCCACTATAAAAAAATAAAAGAAATAAGAACCCTAATCCTCTTCACGCAAAACCCTTCCGTAAATCTATTCCTCTTTCCACAAATCAACTCCTTTTTCCATGAATATACTCCTCTTTTGTAAATCAATAAAATGTAGAAAGGATGCTTTAAGCTGTCAAGTTATGTATTTGAAGAAAAAAAGGGTTTGTTTACCCATCACTTAGTTCTGCTAATTGTTTTGCATGAATTTGTTTGATTTTACTACAATTATTGACTGATTTTGTTGATTATTAGTTGGTTAGAGTTAAATTCATTTACCAATTTGGTGAATATGGCATTTGATTTTTCATTTCTTTGTGTACCATCACTGTTAATTCAATAGATAATGATGTTGTGATACAAATATTATGCTCAATTTTGACTCGATATTATTGAATAAAATGTTCATTTTATGTCTTAACTGGTATTTTAAATTTGTATTTATCTCTTAGAATATGGTGGTTTACACGATAATCAAGACAAAAGTGTAGATGTTGTAATGAGTTAGTACAATACCGAGTAAATTTAATTTGCATTCAATACTTCGTTCAGTAGCATTTAGACTAAACTAATTTGCTTTCAATACTTCGTTCAGTAGCATTTAGACTAAACTAGTCCCTTCAAGTTATGCTCCCTTAATAATTTCTTATAAGACATAAAAGAAAACGTTCACTTAGGATGTTGTTTTTCGTATTTTCCATGTGCTTACATTGAGCAATGATGGAAATCCTTACAAACTAAGTATCAAAACAGAAATTGGCATAGAAATCTAATAGTGATTAGTTGAATTATTTTCTCGACTAAAATTAACTATCCATTTCCAAAATTGTTTGCCATTTTCTATGAATAACAATCATATTGTGTGTCCCTATATGACTAGTTGAATTCACCTCTGTTTATGTTTTTGGTCTTTAAATAACTCCTCATAATTTATATTCAAATTTGTTGATTCTACATTTCTACTCTTATTTTATTTTTGAAATGGTACTTAGATACAATATGTCACAGGGACAACAAACCACAAATCATGTGTCAATAAATGTTCGAATCACGCTACGCAAGTTTCGAACTTGTGATTTTCGTACCAAAGTCGAATCACTTAACCACTGGGACAATGGTGCTTGTCCTACTCTTGTTATTTTGGTACTTTGGTAATAGTTCATTTTATTATTGTGAAAATCATCCCTCCTAGATTGATGCTACAAGTTATATGATGCCATATACCTAAGATGCTGCAAAACAATTTCATGCATTGATAGACATGCATAAATACAAACAGAGGTTAAACTGGAATTGCTGTCATGTTAAGATGAGTGGTTCTTATTTTTTCATGTTTTGATTAACCGGTGTTTAACATATGCGCCTCATGATAGGACACATGAGTTTCCCGAGGTAAAAAATATTCATAAAAGCAGATATATCAATTGATTATACTAAGGTTGCTTTGATAATATTCTTACTATATTATTTATAGCAGATTTCCATTGATTAAGTGATGATATTATTCTATTTAAGTTGATTTAGAGTGTCTATTCATTGTTAAATAGCTTTAAACCAATAAATAATTCATTTTATTGCAATTCTTTGGTGATTAGTCTAGTTTACTCCAGTTATTCGAGGTTAACTAAATTTTATATCCATTTAATTGGTTCTAATATGTATATGTTCCAGATGTAGATTATATATTATACTTGAGAAATGCTATAATATATTAACCTTGGTTTGGTTTGTGTACCATTTGTCTTCTAAATTGGCCGTATAACTTAATATGAAAAGTTTCTTTTCATTCATGTGAACTTACCAGTCTTGATTTAAAGAAGTTGTCACTACGTAACTAATTATGTTTCCTTCGTAATTGTCTACCAGTGTCCAATTTGTTTCTGTTAGACATTTAAAAGAATTTAAAAGGATATTAGCTTATACTGCATGTTAGTATTTAATAGATAAAACAATGTAGCTAACACTGAAGCCTTATCATATATGATTTTTCGAAGAAGCAGATCCACACGATAGCTTCATAGATTGTTGAAATTTAAAATTGGTAATAAGGTTGAATGCACATAGTGAGATCAAAAAATATTTATTTCATGCACGGTTGTGTGGACAGTACACAATAGCTGAAAAACTGCAAATATTTTATATCAAAGACTACATATACAAAAGATAATGTTTCTGTTCTCTACACACATTGGTTTGCAATTTAAAACACTTTATAAACTGCTAATATACAAAAGATACTGTTTCTGTTCTCTACACTGTACAGAACTATGTAATAGGTTAAGAAGAATAACAACATATTTTGTAATACATTAAACTCTCTCATCACTAGCTAATTTTACTTAACAATAGTTATACATCTTTCATGATTTTATTTTATTTCCAACGACAGGATCAATATAGTTTATTTGCCAGATCATCTGTTGAACAAAATAGACATTTATGTAATACATGTTAATGAGCAATAATGTCCTGACATTGAACACAAGTAACCGGTCTTGATTTAACCTGGGCCAAGAAGATCTTGTCCATCAATTATGTTTTTATCTTCTATAAGTTGACTTTCACAGTTTGCAACATGGCATAAACCTTACTTCGCCCTATGAAACTTGAATGCCAGAAGATAATGCTTTGGTGATTGTAGAAATATTGTCTAAGTTACATTATGCTTTGAAACCTTTTGTTCTTAGATGTATTATTAGTATTAATCTTTATGTTATGCATGTACAAACAAATTAAAAGGCAAATTAAAATTTTGAAACCATAGAGCATAATAACCTTTGCTCCCTTCATCAATATTTTGAGGTTAGTTGGCAATTTGGTACGAACCTAACTGAGTGCATGAAAATTTAGTATCATTAATTCAAAATTTGCAGGTATATAGGAAATTTCTTTGTAAGATAAATCGATATTTTTAGTTTTGTAAAATTACACTATTGCTGTGTATATTAGATTTTATTTATGAGAAATTAAAGATTTTAGATGGATCCATTTTCTATTTTACGTTTCAATATCAAGAATGTGATTGCTGGCTATAGTACTATCTATAGGCTTGCCTATGCTTAATTGATATTTCTTTTCTGTATCATATTTATAAAGATATTCAAATATATAAGCATGTAATACATCTATCAAAACAATTAAAAAAAGTTAACCGGAGTTGAAGATCCAGCAAGATTATTTGTTATTTCATGTAGCAACGGTCAACATGAATCGTATGACCATTTAGTTTGTTAAGATAGAAGTAATACTGGATATTGATAATATTTTATTTTTCACCTTGCAGAGGGCATGCACTTATGACATAATTTATGAGCACAAGTTTTATGAGATGTGGAAAAATAAAGAAGATGCATGAATGTTTCTTGCTTGCTAGCCACTAAAAATATCAAGTATGCTCTGTTAGGAAAACTTGCCTTTGCTTTTAGACTTTTATTCTAGGTTTTGTTAATTTGTTTAGATTTGTTTCAGGATTAGTTTGTTGGATATAACTCATATGGATTTTTTAGTTATGATGTTTATACTTTGGATATTTCGTACTTTGTTTTGTGAGACAAAAATAATATTATATTCCATTTGTTGTCTCCAATTGCTTTATAATAATAACTATATAAATGACTGATTTGAAACTTTGAATATGGTCTCTATTTTTTATACAAGAGCCATAAAATTATCTCTAACTAGTTCCTAATTGAGACATGATTTGAGACCATTAGTGAGGTCACTAATATTTTAGAGACGAATGTTGGTGGTCTCTAATTATTTAGAGACAATATTATTTGTTTTAAGTTGGTTTCAAAAATAAGTTAGGGACAAAATCTTTTGTTTAGAGACAAAATAAAATGGCATTATTGGATGTGCTACAACTCCGATTAGTCAATATTGGTTCTTTGGTTCAAACTCAACCGTCATTGTGCCTTAATCAGCTTTTAATTTCCATGCCAAAAGCTGCTTTTACTTGTCTAATATTTCAACGATGATGCACACAATCCATTAATCAAGTAGCCACTTTTGACGATCCTGTTTGTATTAATGTATCCATAATTTTTGAAATAAAATGGCAAATATAGAATGGTCATGGGCTCTAATGTGTCCACTGTTGACGATCCTGTTTTATTTTTAATAGGTTTTTTCCCATAAATTTGGACCATTCACAGTTAAATGTGGCTTTTTGTTCGATCTAAGAATCGAATGTTGGTTTTGTCCACAAAAGTTCTATCAAAAAAATGAGACATAAACTTCTACATAATAAATATTTGCTGTGAGGCAGAATTACACACACACTGCCTGTAGTTTGCTTTGATCGCATATTATACTTTAAAGCTTTCCTTGGGTAGAAATCTAATCTGTTAGAGTAAATAAGATGAAAAACTGTCATCTTTAATATGTTGTATGAACAGTCAGTATTTTTGTTTCTTTTAACTATCAACGGACTTTGCGGATGAAAATTCATATTCAATGTTATCTATAGCTAATGAATTCTTCTTATTTTATTTTCAAAAAATGACAAAGAATACGAGGAAAAAGAAGGTTACCCATAAACAAAAGGAAACCGAGGACCATAATATTGTGCCTATGGAGATTAATGCAGAGATCATGGATACTGAGCAAGGCAATGTGATGCAATATGAAGCAATTAGGGATAATGCAAAGCAATCTAAAGCAAGTTTTCAAAGTGATACACCAATTGAAGCATGTAGAGGCAACACGTTGCAATCTGAAGCAAAAAGGGATAATGCGATGCAATTTGAAGAAAATGTTGACAACATTGATGTTGAAACAGAAAATATTGTGATAGAAACTGAGATTTCACCTCAAGATGTTGATGTAAAACTTGGTTCGAAGGAAAAAATCTAGAGGCCTAAATAGAATGAAAAGGCTTCCTTCAGATCTCGTGCATCGGATTGATGTTGAGTGTAATGAAATGGGTGTACCAATAAGAGAAGGTTCAACCAAATTGTCTTCCTATTTAGGACCATTAGTACGAGATCATGTTCCGTTCACAATTGATGATTGGAGGAATATTAGCGAAGATTTGGAATATGTTTTGTGGAGTTCCATAAAGGTAAACATGTTTAAACTAGGCAAAAATTCTAAAATTGGCTGCTTTTATAAATTTTGATAAATTTTGCAGGCTAGATTTAGGTTGGACGAGGATTGACAAAAATTTCCTATGTTTCAACAGATGGGTTGCATTTGAAGATCATCAAAAAGAGAATTAGCTAGTAAAATTTTAAAAGCATAGAACATAGAGGAAAGACTTCAACTCAAACCTGAAAATGTCAGAAGCACGAAGGAGTAGAGGTCTTTCATTAACAAAAAAGTAGATCCAAAATTTCAGGTAACTATAGTTTAATTATCATTTTTGTGTATTTAAAAATTACATTAATTGATTGTATTATAACTTTTTTCCTAGGAAAAAAGTAAAAAATTCAAAGCTATTAGACGTGTTCAAATACCACATACATGTAGTCATAAAGGAATGGCTCGGTTGGCTGAAGATATGGTGAGAAAGAACAATTGGTTTATTTAGTTTTACCTATAATGATTAGTTAGTTAATTTGATCATTAATTTTATCTAATGTTATTCTTAATATAGAGAAAAGAGAGTGATAATCACTCTTCCATTTCTACAACTCAAATTTGGATTAAATTTCCCTCTAGAAAAAATGATGAACCGGTGAACATGGATGTAGCAAATACTATTGTAAGTATAGACGTTTAATTTAGTTAGTGATTCATGAATGGATGTAGCAAATACTATTGTAAGTATAGACGTTTAATTTAGTTAATGATTCATGAATGGATGTAGCAAACACTTATGTATTGACATCCCTTGTCATTTTTGAGCTTGTTTTTAATTATTTCCTGACTGAGTAATTATTGTAGGAGAAGGTGAAACAAATTGAAAGTGAATCACAGTCAAGTCGTTTGGTAAGAGAAGATGCTATTTCTCAAGTTTTTAGGCAAGAACAACCTGGGCGGGCTTGGGCTTTGGGAAGAGGTGCAAATCACATCAAATGTAGGCTCTTACAAGATAGAGATACACAAGCAGCTCAATTCCAAATGAGGATTTAGAATTGGAGGAGGAGGTCTGCATGCTAAAGAAAAACCAGGTATGTACTGCAAACGATCATAACCTAAACATAAGTTTGTACTTAACATTATCCAACCGGTACCCACCTTTACTTCTCATTGCACCCAAAAGTGGAGAGACAATAGAGCACAAGGAAATTAAGAGCAACTTTCTACAGTAGGGAGGTTTGAAACTGAGAGCTATCTTTCAGTTTTAAGTAGCTGTCATGCAACCAGTTGTTGACATACACTCTGACTTGTGACTCGCAATAACTTCACTCGTGTTTCTAGCAAATGTTCATGTTCCTATGTTTATTGTGCGTTTTTATTATGTTAATTATAGGATATTCCATTTTGAACTGCGTAGGGTATTTATGCGCTTTCTTGTTGTCTTTGCCCCTTTTGTGTTATGTCTTATGGCTAGTTAATGCTAAAACTGTGTATCGATGAATACAGATCTTTATTTCAATAGTCATGATGAGTTAGGTGGCAAGTTATTAATTCTATCATTTGATAATGTGCCAAACCCATCATTGCCCCCTTTCCTCAGGTGCTAAACCATGTAATACAAAATCAGTTTAAGCTAAGTAAGATCAAGACATGAAAGTATATTTGATTTATGAAAGTAGCATAAAAGCGCATGCTTTTCTGTGACCTGTCCTATCTTAGGTTGGGTTTGAACTCTAAATCTTGATTAAGACACCCACCGGTGGAGCACTATTGTGCCTGTAGGATGATTATACACATGCTCGTGCTAACACAAGTATATTAGTAAAGAAACAAAATTGTTTCAAAGGAAAGCTTGTGCTGTTTCATGTTCCCGTAGGATGATCTGGTCCCAGGAGGATATAACCAGCTCCTTCACTTTATTGGTTGACCTAAAACGTTACAGATTTAGTTTAACAATGATTGACAGACATGGAGTGTAAAATTGGAGCTTTTAAACTGAAGTTCGGTCATCAATATAGTAGGCAAACATATAGACAAACACATGGCAAGCATTCCCTAGTCATTGGATAGTTTATTGGGGATATTACCAGAATTTCATGGATCATCGATCAGAGGTTGTGGGTTTTCTAGGCTACATTGTTTACTTTGTTGAGTAGGAAAAATTCTCTGAGTATACATTTAAAGAGCTTGGTAACCCCAACTGATGTGTAGGCCTTACATGACTATAGTATTATCTTTTAAAAGTTATAAGCAAGCTAATTATATGCATCACCTACTTTATAACTTTTTACTGTTAAGTACATTTTAAATTGCGGAAAAAGTCCTCTACATCTTGTCTGTTCATTCTTTCCGAAATTTGCTCTTCAGTATTAATTTTTGTATCGTACCAATCTTTGGTGCATGCGTTTGCACAACTAATGCCCGTGAACTAACCTGTTTTAGGTTTATCTGGTTATTGGAGAAAGAAGGGAAGGAAGCACATCTCGGATAAAAATAAAATATATCCTAGTAGTTATATTACTTAGAATTTTATCTTTTAACCATTAATTAATATAACACCCTTTTGATCAATTGTAGAGCAATTGTGGAGAAGTATATGATAAATGCGATTTATTAGATTGGAGTGGAACTGATGAAATAGTCGTTGAAGGAAGAATTGTGCCAAGTGATCCATACGAGATTGTACATAGAATTCCTCTAGGACCAAATGCAAAGGTAGTATGGATAGAGTTTTCAAGAAAATTGAATGCTTTTTTGTGGAGACCTACACCTAACTTGATACATATTAGGGAAGCTTTGGGTATGTCGGTAGCATGGCATGCCGATAGAGTTATCTTATGTACAATGGATCAATTCAATAATGCAGTAATTTATTTTACATTAGTTACCTTCTTAATATACAAGTACACATTCCATAACTATGTGTTCTCTTTGATAGAGTAAAACTAGCAGCATAAATACTAAATGTAAGTATATGATTGGACTGGAAGTGAAGAATTAGTGGCTTAAGGACGGTTGTAATCTAGCGATCCGAAGCAGCTTGTTAATGATATTCCCCTTGGACCATTGGTCGTGTTAGTTGATATAGACAATCTAAAGAACTCGAATGCTTATTTATAGAGGCCAACAGTTGGTATGATATATGTTAGAGAAGTCGTTGGTTGTAAAGTAGCCTGGCCAGAATCAAAAGTAGTTATTGAGAAAGTCGATGCTGCATCATCTCCTACTAATGTGAACATTATAATAACCCCTACTACTAATCTTAGTGCTACAGTAGCGCTTTCGATAATATGTCTATAAGTACACATTTTAGTGAATCTATCGCAACTGTTATCTAATTTACTGACTAAAATTCATATTAAAATAACCATTTTCATGCTTGATAGAGTGCAAAATCCAATTTCAAAAATAAATGCAAGCTGATTGATGTTGATGGAACAGAAATAGTCGCCGAAAGACGTGTGGCTTCAACTGATCCAAATGAATAGTACATTTCGTTCCACTTGGAACATGTGCAGTTAAAGTTTGGGTGGAGAATGCGAAAATTTCGGATGTGGTTCTTTGAAGACCATCTAGCGACCTTGAGTGCATTGAAGATGTCGTTGGATGTACAGTAGCATGGCGTGCGACGAAAGTTGTAGTAGAGTCAAGTTCTAGTAAATTTTCTTTTAGGATATATGAATTTTTAGATATATAAATATTTAAATTTGTGTTTTAATTATGGACATCGTACTTCTACTGTATAGGTAATCGGTGCTGAAGTATGTTGATTGGCTAGAAGATGATACTATTTTACCTTCAACTGTAAGTATGATGTTTAATTTTGATTATGATTTGAACTTTGGGAAGATTTTTTAGATCACATTGGGGGTGTTTTTGCTTGGCTGCGAGTGTTTGATCTAGGCAGTAATATTGGCTGAAAAATGTTATGAGACATAACCTAAATACTACTTGCTTGAAAATGACTTACACACACATATATGCACAAAGATACAAGTGATATTTGTGATAATTGGTTGACAAATGCATAAAATAAATTTATATTAATTCAATAATATTTTAATTGGCGACCATATTTCAATTAGCATAAATGCATAAATGCCATTACTTTTTCAATGAACAGTAATACATAAATATCATTACTATTCCGAATGTATTATCGAATAATAATTATGCATTAAATTTGTTTTTATATCTTAACCAATCCCTCCGGTAGAATTTACTTATAGTACTCAATTACGTATCGTTTCTTTTTAAGATATGTCCATCAAGAGCTTAATTGTCTTAAAATATTTCACCTCAATAATGCTTTTATTTACAAGCTTCCCTAAAAAAATGATATTGGATATAGATATGTTTCATCTTTCTATGAAACAATGGATCCTTTGTGATTGAAATAGTTGAACTACCATCACAAAACCGAGTTGTTGGCTTGTTCTGCTTCCTTTTAAGACTTTCAAGGATTTTAGGTAAAAACAATATACTCGATTGACATTTCTGCTCTTAACTTTATTTAAAATGATAAATAATGATATATTTAAGCCCCGCTATAGTGGCATTTGTTCTTTATATATATATAATTCTTATATCTTCATTTAATTGATATTTTTTCCTTCAGTTTTTCATGTTGCTCAATCATTATAAAGCTAGAAATTTGCATAAAATTATATAATATCCGGATATGAAGGACTGATTTGTGAATATGTATAATTATTGATCTCAGTTCTTAAAATAAAATGAAATTCAAATTTTACTAAAATTGAACACAGGATAATATTTTCAAGTATAAGTCACGGTTCAAAAATACTACCAAACTGAGATCAAAAGAAGAAATTTGTCTCAAAAGTCTTTAGAAGCAAGTGATAATATATATTTGAAGTATATACCAAGTTTTATCTGTGGTTATACTAAAAGATTATCAAATTATTATGATATAATAAGGACAGGGGTTAAAGAGTAAATAAGGCCATGGTATAAACCCGAAATCCAATGTTTACAGGGTCTAGTGAAAAAGCTGATGATGGAGGAGCAAGATAATTTCAGCATTTCAAGTATTCTATTTATTTTTATTTTATTTATTTATTACATCAAAACAAACTAAACGTTCCAGTATTCAAATTTACTATTGCTCGGCATAAACATTTGAATACATACATAGTTTGCTTTCCAAATTATCAGTTTTATAAGCACATAAACATTAAAATGATCCCCGAAGGTAAAATAATGCAAGTTGACCATGCTTCAGAGCGACGGTAAACATTGCAACAAAAGCTCCAGTTGCATTCCCTTGTAAACGTTTGTAAAACGTTTGTATAATCAAATAAGAAGAAAAGGATAATTCATATTATTCAGCAAGACGGCTGAGCAAAAAGAGATTGATTATATTATGGTTACAGAGATAGGTTTATATAGATAGAAAGCATAAACAAGAAAAAAGGCTAAAAAGCCCAATATGCTAACATCCCCCCTCAAACACGCGATGGTACGGCAAGAAGCATCGAGAGTTTGCCAATGAAAAATCTATGACGTTCGATAGTGTGAGCATTCGTGAAGAAATCAGCAAGTTGCGTCGATGATGAAGTAAAAGGCAGAGAAATAGTTCCATGCAGCAAGTGATACCAAGTGAAATGACAGTCAATCTCAATATGTTTGGTGCGCTCATGAAAAACATTATTGTGAGCAATTTGAATAGCGCTCTTATTGTCACAATACATAGGAGTGGGAGAAGAAATCGAAACACCCATATCCTCCAACAGCCAACGTAACCAAATAATTTCAGATGTAGTGGAGGCCATATCACGATACTCTGCCTCAGTGGAAGACCGAGAAACAACATCCTGTTTCTTGCTCTTCCATGAAATAAGGGAATCTCCTAAAAATATACAAAAGCCAGTTGTGGATTTTCTATCCGTTGAATCACCAGCCCAATCTGCATCAGAGAAGGCACGAAGCTCCAAAGATGAGGTCGATGGGAACAAAAGACTCTGATAAAGTATTCCTTGCAAGTAACGAAGAATGCGCATAACAGCAACCCAATGACAGAGGTAGGGAAAGATACGAACTGGCTAACAATGTGAACAACATAGGCAATATCTGGACGAGTGATGGTTGGATATACAAGGCAACCAACAATAGAACGATATAAAGTGGGATCAGAAAGAGGACTCCCATCGTCGGAGTATATCGTGCATTTACCTCAAGTGGTGAATCAACATGACGTGTATCAGTAAGACCAGCACGATGAATAATGTCAGTGGCGTATTTGGACTGGGAAAGAAGATAGCCTTTTTCTGAGGAAGCTATTTCAATGCCTAAAAAATAACGTAGATGACCCAAATCCTTCATATGAAAGCAACGAGACAATGTGGCTTTAATACTCACAATACCATTACTGTCATCACCTGTAATGATCATATCATCTACATATAATAGAAGAAGAATACGACCTGCAAAAGTCAATCTGACAAAAAGTGCTGAATCATGGGGACTAGAGGTAAAACCAAGTGATGTAACTACAGTCGAAAATCTCTCATACCAAGTACGTGGTGCTTGCTTAAGACCATATAGAGCTTTTTTAAGCCTACAAACCTGACCTGGAGCATGAGAAACACCAGGTGGAGTAACCATGTAAACTTATTCCTTAAGATCTCCATTAAGAAAAACATTTTTAACATCCATTTGAGAGATGTCCCATTGACGACTGGACGCAACAACAATAAGAACCTGAACAGATGTCATCTTAGCCACAGGAGCAAATGTCTCCTCATAATCCATGCCATACTCTTAGGCAAATCCTTTAGCAACTAAACGAGCTTTGTATCGCTCAATAGAACCATCTGATTTGGTTTTAATCTTATACATCCATCGACAACCAATAATTTTCTTCCCGGTAGGAAGGTATACAAGATCCCAGGTACCAGTTTTGTCTAAAACAGACATTTCCTTAGACATAGCACGTTGCCATACAGGAGAACGAACAACCTCCGAGTAAGAAGAAGGCTCATAGAAAGTGTCAATGGAAACAAGAAATGAAGCAAAAGCCCGAGAGTAACAAGAGTAAGCAAAATCAGATAATTGAGTAGATTTACGTGTGCGAGTGGGATAGCGAGGTTGAACAGGATCAGTCATCACAGGAGGTGTTTGAACAGTCGTAGTAGCAGGGGATAAAGTGTCACCTGCAAAAGGAGGAGGAACATAATGTATGGATGACGGAGTATCAATGGTAAGAGGTGGTGAATCAGAGGAGTTATCAGCAGGAAATGGATCAATATGAATAAGATCATACTTAGTCATACTATGAGGACTAGCTGGAATAGAGTAGAAGGGAATATGTTCAATAAAGGAAACATGACGAGAAACATATAGTTTATTTGAAGAAGGATCATAACAGCGATAGCCTTTTTGTCCAATACCATACCTAAGAAAAACACATATAGCAACACGTGAAGATAATTTTGTACGTTCTACGTGTGGACGAAGAACAAAACAAGTGGAACCAAACACTTTTAGGTGAGAGTAATCAGGAGTTTGACCAAACAACTTGGCATGAGGAGAAATACCAGAGTTATGAGAAATCGGGATCTTATTAATAAAATAAACGGAAGTAAGAACAGCTTCTCCCCAAAATTCTTTTGGAACGCTAGCTGAAAGAATCATAGAACGGGCAGTTTCAACAATGTGTCTATGTTTTCTTTCAGCAACACCATTTTGTTGCGGGGTATCAGTGCAGGAAGTCTGATGCAAAGTACCATCAACCGTGAACATGTTAGAAAGGTCTCCCTTGGTGTATTCCCCCCTAAATCAGAACGAAAGCATTTAACAATAACAGAGTGTTGTGTTTTAACATATGCTTGAAAGGCAGTATATATATCAATAAACTCAGCACGACGTTTCATCAGAAAAACCCAACAATAACGAGTATAATCATCGATAAAAGATACATAATATCTTCACCCACCTTTTGTGGGGATGGGTGCTGGACCCCAAACATCAGAGTGAACTAAGTCAAAAGGTGCAGTGGAAGTAGAAACACTTTGATTAAAGGGAAAAGCAGAAAATTTTCCAAGTTTACAACCACTACAATATGAAATATCATGAGAACGTAAATCTCCCAAAACACCAGAATTACACAAGAATTTAAGACGAGAGCTTGAAATATGACCAAGTCTAGAATGCCACAAATAAAACTTAGAAGACAATGGAGTTAAATGAAAAGAAGAAAGGTCAATACTAGCAGCAGCGGCATGACTTGGAATGTGCAAGTCATCCAAAACATAGAGACCGGCCTGCCTACGGCATGTCCCAATCAACTTCTTGGAGTTGGGATCCTGCACAGAGCAAGTGGTAGAAAAAAAATGAACAAGATATCCAAGATCACAAAGTTGTCCGACCGACACAAGATTCATAGTTAATTTAGGAATACAATAAACATTTGGGAGGGAAACATGTGTGGTTTGAATTGTACCGATTCCTGTTAATGGCAAAGGTGTGCCATCAACAGTCAAAATAGAAGGTGAGCGAGAATCAAAAGACATAGATATAAATGATGAACAATCATGGGACATATGATATGAGGCACCAGAATCCAAAATCCACAAAGGAGAATTTAAACCTGATATGGAGGGAGCTGACATGGCAAAGTGCTGAGGTTGAGCAGCAGTCATGTTTTGAGATAAAGACTGGCTAGCAAGGAACTTCTGAAATTGTTCTCGTGACTGTCCATGTCCTTGTGCAGTAGAGAGGGACTGTTGTTGGTTACCACGTTGTTGCTGTTGTGATCTATCACCTGGCTTAAAACTTTGATTTTTTTGTCGAGCCAATAATTCAGGACATTGATTTTTCCAATGGCCTGGTTGTTTACAATAATTACAATCACGACCATTCTTGATATTTACCTTGTTGCGTTGAGATGGGATTGGTAAAATACCTGTAGCAAAAACAGATGCAGAAGAAGTCTGTGCAACTTTCTCAGTTTGAGACTTCAAGCGAGTTTCTTCAGCTAATAATTCATGTAGAACAGAATCAACAGAAGGTAAAGGAGTGCGATGTAGGATGGACACACGACAATGCTCGTACTTTGGTCGAAGAGCCACCAACAATTGAACAAGACGTTGTTCCTCCCTACGAGCGATATATGGAGCAAATGACCTAAGCTCAGCAACCTCAGTCATAGCCAATTGATCCCAAAGAGCAGTAATTTCAGAATAAAAATCTTGAATATTTCGATCATTCTGAGACAATGACCGAATATCAGCCTCTAATTGATATTGAACGGCAAAGTTAGAACGCATAAAAAGTCGCTCCAAATAGTCCCAAACTTGCTTAGCAGTATCATACTTAGCCAATTGCATACCAATTTTATTTTCAACAGAATTATTAATCCAAGTGATGATCTTTGAATTGTTAGTATCCCATTTCTCCATCAATTCAACATTAGCAGCTTCAGGAGCCACAATAACACCAGAAATATATCCCCACATCTGTTTTCCTTTTAGAAAATTTTTCATGACACAACTCCAATAAGAATAGTTTTTTCCATCTAAACGAACACTAATAGCCTGTAATGAATCATCACCTCCTGCCATATTTTGAAGTCAGCAATTGCTTCAGGTCGAGACAGGTATCAATTGGGCTAGAGTTTTGGGGAACTAGGGTTTCGGGTTGATCGGCAGGCTAGGGTTTCGGGACAGGGAGATCGGTACGCTAGGGTTTCGGCAGGCTAGGGTTTCGGGGTTCTAGGGTTTCAGCAGGGAGATCGGCAGCTGGGGCAGGCAGATCGGCAGCTGGGGACTTGGGGGCAGGCAGGGAAATCGGCAGGCTGGGGACTTGGGGATGGGGCTATGAGGTTTTGGGACAAAATCGACGACATGCTAGATGCTAGGGTTTGGAGCAGATGATGATACCGGGCAAGGGTTTCGGGTTGAGGTAGGAAGACTTGACAGCGACGAGGCAGCAGGCAGAAACAGGAACGAGGCTCTGATACCATGTAAACGTTTGTAAAACGTTTGTATAATCAAATAAGAAGAAAAAGATAATTCATATTATTCAGCAAGACGGCTGAGCAAAAAGAGATTGATTACATTAGGGTTACAGAGATAGGTTTATATAGATAGAAAGCATAAACAAGAAAAAAAGCGAAAAAGCCCAATATGCTAAAAAGCCCAATATGCTAACATTTCTCTATATATAACCAAACCAAGTAGTATGTTCTTTTTTACCTGTTTGGAGAAATTACCAAGGATTGTCTGTTTCCTACACTGTAATCTATATAGTATTTGTATAAAAATAACATGTTGAATGTTTGAAGAATTTCCAATACAAACAGTAGAATAATATCATACAGTTCACTACAATCTGTTAACTTTATTAGCAAGTAAAATAAACTGGTTTCCAGTTGTTCCAATGTCTGTGTGATTTCTAGTTGTTTATGTTACAATATTAAATATTTTGGTCTGTGAGGCTTCTTTTGTTCTTGTTTTTTGTTGGAGTCTTGAAATATTAGTCAAGAATTTGAATAATTACATGGTTCTGTTTTATTCTTGATTGAGTACTGAATGCAAATGAAAAATTCTTTTTCCAGTTCTTTGTATGGATTTGGTTTGATTATGGTATCTAATTTTATTCATGATCTTATGGTTTGAAATAAGACATCAAGAAAGAAACTTAATGAGCATTTTCATGCACGGAAAAAAAGAAATATGAATTATTAGCTTAATTAGCAAGTAAATCAAACAGTTTAATGACTTCTTACTGGATCTGTGTGGTTTCTAGTTGTTTGCCTTACAATATTAAATCTTTATCTGTGTAGTCTATGAAAACAATTTTATTAACGAATAGCTAATAGATGTTGGTGTAGCATCAAATAATAACAATAAATACCTCTTATGAGGTTATCTTTTAAATTATTTAAATATTTTTTGGACATTAATCGATGTTACCATAACATCTATCAACCTACGATTAACAAAATTGGACATGCAGTTTATAATTGTCTGCACCAAATCAAAAGACTAAGGCAAAAGTTTTACTCATAAAAATTAAGCAATCAATCTAGGACTAGTAGGTTGGTAGAAATACAGAGTAACAAAGTAGAAATACCATCGATAAAGCTATCTATGTGGGAAGATGTATGTTAATAAAATTGCAGGAAAGAAATAGTATACAAATGACTGTTAATAAGGCTTCATTGAAGTTTACCATTTCACATTTCAAAGACAAAGTATTCAAATTTTTTACCATGAATGTTATTTATGGCCTTATTTGTAATATGCAGAGAAGATTTGGCAAAAGTTGCATAGAAGATTTTGGCAAAGCTACAACAAGTTCACATCTTTTATAACTTAAGTAAACCTACATGGAGAATTTTGGCAAAAGTTCACACGATTCACTTTTTTTTCTACCGATGTATGACCTTGTTGTGTAAGTTTAAAACATTGATGATGAAGATATTACTTAGGGACAATGCATACAAAATACTATGAATGTTGTGTAATCTATATATTTTGTTTAAATCCTATTATGTTTGTGTGAAAGGTCGTATTCATACGCAATGTAGAAATGTGTAATTGAAGGTAGCATTAGTAAATCCTAATAAAAGCTAAATTCCAAATTTTTGTAAATATAAAATTGCATGAAAAGGGCGCTATAGAAACTGTAAATGCTATCTAAAGTATACTAAAGATCTGAAATGCTTTGTAGACCTAACATCATGAATTAAATACGGTGAAAATTAACAAAATGCTATGATATATAGCCATTTGGATCCAACATACAAGTATAAACGCTATAATAGATCATGGGATGTATTTAATAGCACAAAATAATGCAATTGTTGGTCACCTTAAAAAAATTTAGACACTATGGAAGACATAACATAGTAAGTAATAAAGCTATAATAGGTATTGGTAAGGAAGTCTAGCTATGGGAACTAACGCTACGTTGTACTAGGATTCTACCATAGCGGTTATTTATACGACGTTGTAAACAATGCTATAAAATTATAACTTTGCATAGCGTCTGTAAAGCTGCTATTATAATCTGATACCTATCATAGCATGTCGTTCCACAATGATCTCTATAACGCTATAGAAAGTTAACATAGCGTTTTTTAAATGCTATAAAATGCCTAATTTGTTGCAGTGGATATCATTAATAACAATATTATGGGGCTAATGGTCGGATAATTGTTATGTGGGAACCAAAAGTGTGGAGTTTGAGTCATCATTTTTTTAATTTGCAATTTATAAACAGTAAATTCATAAATAAAGGTAGTTTAGAGCTAGAAATTACTTTTGTCAATGCTTCAAATGGTGAAAAAGAAAGAACTTTGCTTTGGGGTAATATAGAAGATTTAAACAAAAATATGAGTAAGCCTTGGATTATAATGGGGATTTTAATATTGTTCTACATTCATTTGAAAAGAGGGGAGGAATTCCAATTTCCTTTAAAAATTGGAATATTTTAACAATTTATTTCTTCTAAAAATAGGATTTATGGAATCCATTTTAATGAGTAATAAATATACTTGGAAATCTTGGGAATTCAGGGATGTTATTGTGAATTAGACAGGATTGTAACTAAACAAATTTTTGAAAATTATTTTTCTAATTCTCAGTGTATAATTCGCCCCCAAGCGACTAGTGACCATACCCCCGTTCAGATTGTACTTTCAATGAAATATAATTCTAGGAAAAACACTCCATTTAGATTTGTTAATGGGTGGACTTTTGAAAATAACTATATTGAAAAAGTCTAAAATAGTATAGTTACTTCTAACCAAGGCTCTGCTCAATACAAATTTAGCAATATTCTAAAGAAGACAAAAGAAAATCTAAAACTATGGAATAAAATAGAATTATAGAAGATATTGACCATATTAAAAAAGTGTGCGAGTCTCTCCAAAATATGACTGATTTTGGTAGCTTAGATAAATCTCTGGTTAACCGATTTTTTCAAAATCAAGATAAATTAAGTAAATGTTTACATGTTCACTTAATCAACATGTGATAGAAAGCCAAGATAGACCGGCTTACTAGTGGGATGAATCTAGCAAGTTTTTCTATGCTAAGATGTCTAACAGAAAATCTATCAACGACATAGAAAAAATTGCTAGATAAAAATAGGGATGTTTTAAATGATGTCACTTAAATATAACACAATGCTATCAAATATTTTCTGATATTTACAACACCGATTCATATAAAAGAGATTTTCCAAGTGTTGACACAAAATTTTTGCTTAATGAAAATAGTGAAGAAATTCTACTAGCTCCTGTAGTATTGGATGATATAAAAAGAATTATTTTTTGGATCTAATATAGATAAAAGCCCATGCCCTGATGGCTTTGGTGATAAATTTTATAAAACACATTGGGTTGATATCAAAATAAAAGTATATAGTGCCATGAATGAATTTTTCATAACTGGTAAGCTGCTGAGAAGTTTGAATCACACTTTTATTACTTTAATCCTAAAGGTAAAATTCCTAATGGATTAGGTGATTACAGGCCTACTGCCTATTGTAATTTTCTTTATAAAATTATAGCTAATATCTTGAGTAATAGAATTAGAATTTTTTTAAATATTTGATTTCAGAAAATCAATGTGCATTCTTAACTGGTAGTTTATTGTTGAAAATACTCTTTTAGCCCATGAAATGATTAGAAATTTTAACAAGGGCTGTAAAAATAAAGTTTGCATTAAAATTTATCTACATAAAGCCTATTATAAGATGAATACGTATTTTATTATTCATATGATGAGACAAATGAGTTTTCATGAGAAATTTTGCAATTTAGTAAGTAATGCATTGACACTGCCTCCTTTTCTATCCCTATTAATGGATCACCTTATGGGTTTATTAAAAGTAATAGGGGAATCATGCAAGGTGATCCTCTCTTCCCTTATTTACAATTGCTATGGAGTTTTTGTCTTTCCAAATGGAATTGGAGCAAATTAAGGGTAATCTTAAACTAGCAAATAGAAATATGCCTAGTATTATCCATTTATTATATGCTGATGACGTATTACTATTTATGAATGAGACTCTAACAATGTTATTTTAATTGCAAAAACTTTGAAATGCTTGAATGATTATGCAGTAAATCAATGAAAGTAAGAGCAAAGCTTATTTTAGTAATATATGTGACAGAAAGGAGGAAATTCTCCAGATTTTAAAAATTCAAGAAGGAAATTTGCCTGTTAAATACTTGGGACTTCCTCTTAGTATGAATCAGATTGCTGATAAAGACTACTCAAGATTATTTGACATCTTTCAAGGCAAATTAGAAAGCTAGCCTAGCGAACTATTATCTATTGTTGACAGACTTGAACTCACACACACTCTCATCACGGCTATCATAATGCATTCAACATTTCAGAATCGGCTATATACAAAATAGAAGAAATATGTGCTAACTTCATTTGGAGAGGGAAAATACACGACATGGTTTGTAAATCAAAAGGGGCAGATGGATCGAGTTTAAGAAATATTAAGGACTTAAATGAAGCTTGCAATCTCAAGTTGTTTTGAAAATTTGTGGAGGGCAGTTCATTATGGTCAAAATGGATGAAAAATAAGTATGTTAAAAATGAAATTTTTTGGACTATGCCAATTGAAAACCATCATTCTCACTCCTGGAAGAGTATTTTAAAGAGCAGAAGCATTGGTATCACATTACTTGAAAGGAAATTCAAAGATGGAAAAAGTACTAGCTTTTGGTTTAATCCATGGAAAGCTTGTTAGGATAGTTCAACTTATTGCAATTTGGGAGCACTAATTTAAAATTTGCTAGCGTCATTCAAAATCATAGATGGAATACAAACCTTCATCCAGCAGCTTCTATGTTCAAAAATGCCATAGAAAGTATTGAAAATGATTCAAGTATTTTCAAAGACTGCTGGAAATGAAAATTTTCAACAAAAGAGAAATTCTCTTTTAAAAATACATGGGAATTCATTAAAGGATCTACAACAGAAATGGATTAGCATAAAACTATGTAGAATAGGGAAAATTGCCAAGAAGGGAACATTGTGCCTATTTTGCTTTATTAAATAGATTGCCAGCTAGGGATATATGCAGTAAATGGAGTAAAAATGAGGAAATTAAACGTCTCTTATGCAAACAGAAAATGAAACAGCAGAGCATTTATTCTTTGATTGTAATTACTCAAGACATATATGGTTCATTGCAAAAAGTAAGCTCGATATTAGCCAAAATATTCCCAATGCAGAATATCAGAACCAGTGTCCAACATTTCCAACAAAGATACAAAATCAAATCAAAAGAATTCAACAAAGCAAGCATAATGATAACAATAACCATATTTCATATATGGATGGAAATGAATGCTAGATTGCACTTCAAAAAGGAAACTGAAATCATTCAGTTATGGAAACTTATAGAAACAGATTTTCAAATTTTGGATAGCTGATAAAAAAAAATCATCATCTCAAAATCTCAATTTTCCATCCAAGATCTGGATATTTTCCGTGGTAGGTCTTTTCAACTCAGTAATAATCACCGGTCTAATAAGATTTTGGGGAGGGAAGTTAGCAAAGTTGTTAGCATCAATGCAAGTAGAGGACAATCCAATACCAAAACCGAGAGCTCCTCCTATAACGGAAGTAAACAGAATATTATTCTGTATAATACAGAGGATAAAAATAGTCATGATGCTAATACAAAATTGAATTTACCTGATTTTGGCAGGAGTTGCCGCGCATCCAACACGATACCGAAAGAGCAGTTGCAACCCCTAAATCAAGTTAGAACAAAATAGTCTGACATCAATATTCAAAGAATTGGGGATTGCCACTACATTAGCAAGCTTAATGGTCAAATTTATCACTTATCTATGTGGAAGAAGGAGGAAAGTAACAAGCTTTATAGCAAGGCAGCTTATTTCGTAAGAGACGATGATGGATCTAGCTATCTCAGAAGCAAATCAGATACAGAGGGGTGAGATGCTAACAATAATGGAGAAGTGAAGTACTGGAAGTCTCTTTAAATCGATCATTCAAAGATCTGTGAAGGATGCGCATTATTTCCTTCAATCGGACTTAACCATGATCTAAGTGGCTTGAAAGATAATAATACTCAGTTTTGAAGAGTTTATCAGTCTCAGATGGCAGTAGAGATTGCTACAGAAAATTACGAGAGGAGGAAAACAAGAATTTAGCAATTTCCATAAGCAAAACGAAGAAGAAAAGGACGTCGTCATTTTCTTTCTCAAGCTTAAAGAGTAATGTGGCTAAGGGCAACTCCAGTGGAGAGATTACATACTGAATTTGGCTAAAATATGTTTCCAATCGTTCGATTCAAGCTGAATATTCAGCTGAACGTTCAGGATCCAATTCAGGATCCTGAACTGGGCTTGGGCGCCCATTTAATGGGCGCCTAAGCCCTGGCGCCCATTTTATGGGCGCCAGGCTTCTGGCGCCCATAAAATGGGCGCCCAAGCCCCCCTAATTTTGGGGGGCATCAGGCTCCCATTTTATGGGAGCCTGGCATCAGACGCCCATAAAATGGGCGCCTGATGCCAGGCGCCCATTTTATGGGCGCCTGAGGCCAGACGCCCATTAAATGGGCGCATAGCCACTGGGTATCCAGCCCAGTTTCAGGGCTGAATATTCAGCCCTGAATCCACTGCAGATGCCCTAAGGTTTGTAATTCACCGATAATAAAAGTGTAAAGCGGTATGTTGTTTGCGGGTATTAAACCCTAGCCTGCTTATATATTCATGGGCTTAAGCCCAGCCTTGTATAACAATGTTTCAAAAAAAAAAAAAGTTCTCTTTAGCCCTTTGCTGGGCCGAAATAAGACATATATGTAAAGTCCAAAATGGCCGAAATCATGAACCACACGCATCTAAACTCTGCATCTAATCAAAGACCAACTCTGTCCTGTTTTCTCCTGTTTTTTCCCACTTCAATCCAATGGAGGAATCTAACGAAGAAGCGTCTCTCGATCAAATTTATCCGCAGCCCTTCGATAGTTCTTTAATTTCTCATTCATCCCCTCCCCAAAAACAAACCCTAAATTCGGATCCCGAAGAACAAAAGGACGAAATCAAAACTGAAGAAAAAGAAGCCGGAATAAAGGAAGACATAACGGTTCCATCAATTCAACCCCCAATTGCGAAACCCACTAACGAAATACCATTATCCAGATCCACCATTAAAAAAATTCAATCTTTGTACCAAAACTTTAACCCAAAGCAAATTTTATCTTCAAAGAAGCAATCTTTCTTGGCTCACGAAGACGTTTTCCGCTCTCTGAACTTATGGGAATTCTTGAATCTCGACTTTGAATCCGAGGTACGCTCCGATTTGATTGTTGAATTGATTTGTACCTATGACGAGCTGGAATGTTATGGCTTTGTCCGTGGTTTCAAAATTGGTGTTGGGAAGTTTGATATAGCACACGCGTTGAAGGTTCCTGTGGAAAAGAACGAAACCCATGAAAGCATTTACAGAAAAGACGAGAATAAAGACGTGATTTTGAGATTTCTGTCTGGTTTTGTTTTGTTGGACGATGAGGAAGAGGACGATGATATGTGTATTTTGCCCGAGGAGGCAATTCAGGCAATAAAGTTAGTGAAGAATGGTGCTGCAAATGAGGTTGATTGGTGTGGATTGATTTGGGGTTTGGTTGTGAAGGATATAATTGATGCATATACATCAGGCTATAGTAAATCTGCATCATATTTACACTGTTTGATTAAGGCACAATGTCCAAATTTACTTTTGGATGATGTTTATGTTCCCAAACTCGAGCCTCATCTTGATGTTTCAGATTCAATGGACACTGTAGAATCATCATCATCCGAGGAAGATGAAGAAGAATTCGGTAACGATGAGGATGAAAGTGAGGATGATCTAGGGACGGAGTTGAGCTTAGGAAATAATGGCAATGTGGATTTAATGAATGATATTAATTGGAATGGTGAAGGAAGTAACGAGGAGTTTGAGTTTGATTTGAGAAGATGCAACTCAAATAATGAGACGAATATGGAGTTTGAGAATTTTTGTGAGGAGAAGAATGATTATTCGAATGATGTTCTACATTCATATACTCCGCAAATGAATTTGGTCGATCAAAACCTTGGACCAAGTAGCTCAAACTTTTATGATGGTAACATTGTTAAGAGCAAGAGGCACCTGGATGCTGATGATACTGCAGATCACTGTCATCAAAATAATAATCGGCAAAAAAGAGTTAGAATTAACACAGGGTGGGGGGAGGAAGAGGTGGAAATACCACGATCTGAATTCGATTCGTACAATGAGCAACTGCAGTCTACGATTAGAAAGGCGGAAATGTTGTATGTTGAAAAAGAACAAGCATGCATCCGTGCACATTTTCAACTTCAATGCCTGAACGAACTGCTTATGCAAAAAGATGAAGTGATAAAGGACTTGCAGAAAACGCACGAAGAAGAGCAACAAAGTTGGGAATTCACGGTTGATAGATACAAGCATGAACTGAACGTTTTGGCCAATCTAGCTTTTAGTTACAAAAGTGCTTTGAAAGAAACTCAAAAGAAGTTTGATGAGTATAAGAAGACGTGCCCAGGAGTGGATGAGTTTCTGTATCATGATGTTGCTGGGCCGGGCGGTTTGGTGCTTACTTTGAAAGAGATAGAGAAGATGAAGTTTGAGAAAGAGGAAGAGATGAAGCTGATAGCAGAGGAAATGGTTCTAGCCTTTGAATCCGAGTGGTTAGTGAAATTTGACGAGTACAATGAGTTGGTTCTATTGAATGGTATGAAGCTTGCTGAGCTTGAGGAGAGTGTAAAGTGTTTCAAAGAAAGGATGGCTGAATGCAAAGGTAAGAGCAGTTAACTGTTTATTATATATTCCAGTGTCTTGAGCCAAAGCTTTTTTCAAACTTTTGGTCTTTTTGATTTCTATGTTGATGTGTTTGCAATGTTTCAGTTGGCTGGATTTATGAATTTCAGTTATTAGCATTGTAATGTTTTATTTGGTTCTGGCAATCTGCTGCAGTATTGTTTACCTGCATTAAGTAATGCTATAATAATTTTATTAGGTGTACTGAAAATGTAGCCTCTTAATTTGCTGAACTTGTGCATATTACTATGTGGTCTTACTTCAATTTGCGGTGGCCTATGCTAGACCTGTTAAGAATCAACTAAATAGATTTGTGGTGTATTTCCTTTTGATTTACCTGTGTTGTGCAGTTAGTGCATACTTCCTCAAAATGTTCAAAATGGTTCACCAAATTAACACCTGGTTTATTGGAGTTAAAAAAAAAAAGTTAAAGAAAATGGTCGTTTTTCTTCTTCTAGTTTTGCTGATTTATCAGGTGATCATGACCTTGTAGTGTACGTTAATGTACCCTTGAGTTTCAGCTGAAGACTGATTACGTATGAGAGTATTTGGTAACCTGGTCCTAGTGGGTTCAGACACGAATCAATCTTGTGTTCTAGCACAGTGTCATATTTAGCTATTGCCTTAGTTAATGTTAGTGACCTTGAAATGATCTCGGAATCTCCCAATGAAATCAGATATAAAAGGATTCATTGTTGTGGGTAAGGTGATATAAGATGATGCTCTTACCCTTTTTTAAAGATTGATAAACAATAACTAATATACTACTTACAGGAACTTAGAATTCAAATTTTCAGGGTTCTTTACAAAATCTAAATGAACGAAGTTCAAATGTTTCAAAAATAGAAGTTTTACTTTTTTTTTCTTTTCTAATTGTAACTCTAAAACCAAAAAATGCCATAAAATTTTCCTAAATTCAACTCGCATTAGGGATTTTTTTAGAAAATGTTTTAACATAGTAGAAATTATGGTTACACCAGGGTTTATTCTCAAATCTCTTTTGCCTCTTTCAAAACATAAACTGGCTCCCTGAAATATAAAGTGGTTCCATATTTTTCCTTAAAAAACAAACTTCATATTTTGCATATTTATAACACAAAGTAAAAATAATAAAAATAAACATAAATTATTTTACCAAAATTTCTTTTGATATATCATGAAATGATTTATTATGATGACTGATATAAATTATCAAATTTTCAAAGTCATGCTAATTTTTTTTAGATTTGATTGATGGCTACGTTATACATTGCAGTTTTACAATTAAACTACTTGAAAATTTTGAATTTATTTTTGCAAAACCGTCTTCCATTTTTGTAATTAAAATGAGATGTTAAATAAAGGTAAATGTTAGTTACTAGTAAGTGTCCTTTATAATGTCTTTTTGTTACAAGTTTAATTGTTTTTACTGTATTTTGTATTTTTACAGCCCAAACCATCTGTCACTGTTCAGTTATTTGCATTATTATTATAACGAAAGATATGTAATGATAACAAATTTGTCATTTTGCAAAAAAAATACTTGAATTATAACTATTAAAAATCATATAGTTCATTCATTTGTGCATCGTTAGCTTCGTTATATCTTGTATTTTGATTGGTGCAAACAAGTTGTGCATTGTTTGCTTGATTGTTTGCATTTTAATTGGTGCAAAGAAGTTGATACCACGCAATGTCATCATGATTGCACTTAATTTAAAGATCTTGTATTTGGATGCCTGATTTGAATTACTAACTTTTCATCGTGGTGAAATTATAACGTGATTTTATCATTGAAAATTTTAGGAGTATAATTTAGAATACCAAATTGAAAGTGATAAAACATACTTTTAGATAAATAATAGTGAGCGAATACACATAACTTTTCCTTAAACAAATGTACAAAAATGGTATACTCTACTGTGTATTTTGACTTTAAGGGAAGAGTTATGGTGCTTAATAATATAAAGACAAAACCATAAACTCTCAAAACACTATCCGTGATGAAGTTTTTAATGAATGGTCATATAGTTTGACCATCTTTTGTTAGCTATGCGCTGCATGTAAGATTCGGTACCCGCTCCAAGTGGTCTTTTATTGGTCCATTAACGATCCTTCAGATCTGATTACCATCCGTCATTTATAAGCATGTGGGCACCATCTGGATTGAAATCGTGACCACATTTTTATTTGTCCTTTATTAAAATGCTTTATAAACTTGTGTAATGTTGGGTCAGTTTAAATTATACAGAAAATAATTGTGTTTGACAAATATTTTCAGCATTTTAGCCTCAAGGACAGACCTTTTGTATTTTAGTCTAAAAGACAACTTAGTTTAGATATCAGTTTTTAGTTATTAATAGCAGTTTTTAGATATCGGTAGCAGTTTTTAGGTATCAGTTTTTAGTTCGATGGCAGTTTTGGAAGAATGTTTGTTTTTATGAATAATTTTGAAAGAATGTGTCATTTTGATTAAATTTTTGAAGAATGTTTGTCGTTGTGGTTAATATATTAAGGTCGTGTCTTTGAGGCTAAAAATATACAAATTTTTGTCCTTTAGATTAATTCTCTCCGGTGTAAATAACTTTCTTTGGTGGGGGGTGACGCTTTTCCGTTGGATGTGCTCTAAATGATGAGAGAATAACAATAGTTGAAGGTCCATTCCACCGTTTAGGAGATGAAAGAATGCATTGGGAGCTTTGGACTTACCACCGTAAATAAATTTAGTAGGCAAAATGTCCGTATTATAAAATTTATGAAAATTAAGTCTTTGCAGGCTCTTTTTTACTTTAAATAATAATATCGGATTAACAAATCATTTTCACCATTGAAATTTTTTCAATTACATGCGTTATGCATATGTAAAAGTCAAAATTTTAAAATTCAACTTTTTTTTTGAAAATTCATCAACGCTTATTATGAAAATTCATCAATATTTTTCAAATTATATAAAAATTGACATACAAATTGCTTCAAAGTTCACCTTGAAAAGCTTTAAAATGCTTCAAAGCAAATAGTAAACGATTTAAAGCCGTGTCTTTTTAAGTCGAGGACCAATAGCTAAGTGGAAAATAGTACGACGTTTTAGGCAGATGTTTTAGAAGTTATGTGTTTGAATATATGAAGCATCAAATGAGTGCACCGTTTGAATAAAGTATCACTCTTATCTTTAAAAAACCGCATTTATAAATGCAGTAAAACAGTATATTTAAAACTACGTTAAAATTCATTAAATATCTAATTACATAATAATTATGTAGCTAATTATCATATTTTCTAAATGCAATTTCAAACTCTAAAAATGGTTTGAAATGCTAAAAAACAATACTAAACTACTTAAAACTACTTTTTTTAGATACATTAAAACAAATCTGTTTTAAAACCACATTCAAATATCGTAAAATTTTAACTATATAATAATTATGCAGTTAATTACTACATCATTCAAATGCAGTTTTATGATTTAAAAATGATTGAAACTATATTGATGTAACATCTCATATTTTGAAATGCCATAACATGAGCCTAATTAATGATGAGATTAACTAAATGATAATTAAAGGAATTTAATAAAGAAAATACTCAAGGAAAAATTTAATTAATCAAAGCATGGGGAACTTAAAAGGTTAATTAAATTGAACTAAGAGTAAGTGTTATTGTGTAGTTCACCCAATAAAAATGAAGGGATTATGTATAAGAAGAGGTTAGAAATAATAAATTAAGCATATGGTTCTAGCCCAAAACCAAATTATTAACCAGTATACCTCAAAGCACATATCATTCTCTTCGTTCTCATTACATGAACACAAAGAAAATAGAGTTTGATCGCCATTACTAAGAGGAAGGTAAACTAGTCAACAACTCAAGCTTTATTTTCAAAGGGAAACTAATCAAACATTTCATTTATGTAATTAATATTAACCCTTTTTATCATCTGAACATATTTAGACTTGTATGTTATGCGTATTTTATGTTTATAATGATGGTTAACATGTTTTGATGATTATAGATTAATCATTGTGATTTTTTTGTTAAATGACCAAATCAATGACAAGTTTAAGGGTAAAAAGCAAGTTAGCCATTTCAAAATGATTTGAAATTTTGATATCTTATTTATAGCATTGGATTTGAGATGGATTTAAATTCCACAATATTCGGATGAGAATAAATTATTATGTATTTTATAAAATGAAAGTAGGTACATTTGGCAATAAAATAACGTTTTTAAATATTAAAGTTTAATATTTGGATTCGATATTTTTACTAAAGGTAGAAAAAAGTAATTATGATTTATTGTGAATTTTTGGGAATTTGCAAAATAAATTTCTAATTGATATGAATTAAATGTCGAGGCAGAAAATTACCTTAATTTATAAATTAATTAAAAGTGAGTTAATTAAGGTGTTATTAAAGGAGAAAATAAAGGCTTGTATCATAATTTACTGTTACGGATTTAAAGTAACGAATGAAAACTTGACGGCTGTAAAGACTAAGTCAATAGGATATGTTTAAACAATATTCAACTTAATTACAAGTTTCCCGTTTGTAGTTTCGATAAGATATACCTTCAATGGGCATACCTTCGTTAATAGGTATTTTCATACTTCGGATGAGGGGTTTCCACACCTTCGATAATCCATATCTTCGTATGGTCAGTTGGCAAGAAAATTTATCGAGTTGTTCAAGCTCCACGTTGCTCAATCAAAGGATGTGATGTCCTGTCGAGCATTCATTAGGGTTCCAGAGATACTGTAAAAGATTTTTTAAGTTGACGCAATACTGTTGTAACCGGGGTAAGCATCTGAAGGAAGAAATTATGTTGATGGCATAGATCCGAGGAATACACCCATATACGTTTGGTAGATGACCAAAGAGAAAATAACCACCTATTAAGAGAGAATTCTATCGAAAAACATTCCAGTTTCTACACTTTAAAGAAACAGATCCGACCGGTTGACGTATTGGTGGTAGATCGTTAAATGAAGTTGTGTAGAGCAACGTCGCTATTAAGCATCCGATGAGAGCGTCAGGAACGTTGCCATCAATGTTGGAAATAATAATAACAACAAAAAAAGAAGGAACTAGGGTGATGGTGGAAGGAAACCCAAAGATTATCTCTTTGAACGAGACTATTGAGAATATTTACCTTCATCGCAAGGAACGGAAAATTATAAGAAGTTGCCTCAAAGGGAGGCAACAGAACAAGAACGGCGCGTAGGGAATATTTTCGCTTCCACGAGATACATGGGCACAATACCAACACGTGTCGTCATCTGAGGATATAATTGAGAACTTGATTAAGAAAAAGCAGCTGCAACAGTATATGAGAGACCTGCAGGCTGGTGGGCAAATGGATAGTTGGCCCCATAGAGCTTATGGCCCTACGGAATTAAAGTAGGCCTAGTGGTAATGGATCTAGGAAACCTAAAAAGAGAATCCTCGGTAACATTATTATTGGTGGACCTCATTCAACCAAGAAAAGCTGAAAGAGATGGCAATATATGATACATTTTTGAAGCATGTCGTGCATGAGATTTGTTTCATTGTGGAAGATAGAACAACAAAGAATCAATAGGAGATGATGTGTGATGATATTCAGAGGTAAGGATGCTGATGGGGTAGAAGCGTCAACGCTTGACCTCATGGCAATTATAGCTGTTGTTGAGCCAGCGGGTGTGCACTAAGTCCTAATTGATTATGGGAGCTCGGTTAATATTTTGTTTAAGAAAACGTTCGACCAACTGAGGATAAATGGGTATGACCTAAAGCCATGTAAGTCCTGTATTTAAGGATTTTTCGGAGAGGTGAAGGAACCTATCAGTTGTGTTGATTTGTCAGTTGAGCTGGGTAAAGGAGACAACAAGATAGTGCAGGTACAGTTGTTTGTGGTGATTGATACGTACTCTGCTTGCAATGCTTCTATTAGGCCGACCGACCCTTGCCAATTTCAAAGTGGTCTGACCTCGTGGTGTCCGATGATGAAATTCCCCATCGAGAACAAGGTAGGATCCATCCAGGGAGGTCAGAATACTAGCCGTGGGTGTTACGTCGCAAAACTCAGAAAAGTGAAGCGACGTGAGAAAGGAAAACGTGCAGAGAAGACTCTCTGCATAAAGACAGTTGACGTATAGCAACCACCGCCTAAGCTCTAGCTTGACCTCCATATTAAATTTCATAAGGCTATGGATCCTCAAAAAGAGTTAGAGGATGCGAGGGCGGCACCTACAGAGCCGTCGATCAGCATTATGGTCAATGAGGATGACCCTATTCGGGTCCTAAAGATCGGGTCTCAGCTTGGTGTGAAGATAAGGAAGGAGTTGGTAGGATTTCTTCAGGCAAACCTAAATGTGTTTTCTTGGACACATTTTGATGTGTGTGGAATATCATTGAAGATAACATGTCATACATTAAATGTGGACCCATGATATCCTACTGTGAAGTAGAAGAGGCACGACCTGGGTCCGGAGCGATCCGTTGTGTTGAAAGAAGCGGATTAGCTAGAGGCAAACGTCTTCATCCGTGATGCAATCTACCCTGAATGGGTATCGGTTTCAATGTTGGTCAAACGGCCGAATTGGAAATGGCGAACATGCATCGATTATTCAGATCGGAATATAAGCGTGCTCAAAGGATAGTTTCCCACTATCCATAATCGGCCAGCTTTTGGATGAAATGGTGGACATGAATTACTATCCATTATGGATGCATACTTCGGCTACAATCAGATAGTAATGCGTGTTCTAAATTAGGAAAACACCAGTTTCATCAATGATTTAGGCTGTATTGTTACCATGTCATGTCATTCGATATAAAGAACACTAGAACTACCTACTAACGATTTGTAAACTCTATGCTTAAAGATTGGATCAGACGGACGATTGAGGTCTATGTGGATATAATATGCTTGTGAAATCATATGAAAAAATGAATGACATTCGCGACCTCTCAGAGATGTTCAATGTGCTTGGGAAGTACGGGATGAAGCTTAATCCGTTGAAATGCTCTTTCGAGTTGCATCAGAAAAGCTTTTGAATTTTACAGTAAACTCAGTGAGCGTTGAAGCTAATCCGGAGCAGATAAACGCATTAAAAGATGTTACTGCCCCAAAGACAAGGAGAGAAATGTAGAGCTTGAACAGAAAGGTCGTCGCACGTAGTCAATTTATTTTGAAGGCGACAGATAAATGTGTGCCATCTTTGATGCCATCAAGAAAGAAAGAGAAAGGTTTTTTTAAGTGGAAGAATATTAGAAAGCTCTCTAAAACTTACTTGATCGCGTGGAGAGACCGTCAGTCCTGTCGAAGCCTTTGGAAGGAGAGGACCATTTGTATATTCGATAGCATCTACTCATGCATTGAGTGTAGCCTTGGTATGTGAGGAATCAAGAATCCAAAGGCCCGTGTGCAATATTAGTAAGTGGTTCATTGGAATGGAAAAGAATTATCCTAAGCTGAAGAAACTGACGTACTGCTTGTTGATTGCTTTAAGGAGTCCGTGATCATACTTTTAGGCTCACCCGATTAAAGCGTTGACCGATCAACCTTTGAGGCAAGTGTTGTACCGATCCGAGACTTTAGGAAGATTATTGAAGTAGAATATCGAGCCGATCTAATATGATATAACCTAGCATTCTAGGAGGGAAATACGAGGACATGCATTGGTTGATTCATTGTCGAATTTATCGTCGAGGATGATGGTGATATGGTATGACCTACTCATTGGAGTTATATATAGACAGAGCATCTAACGAACAAGGTTTCGAGGCATGAATAATCTTGATAGCCCTGAAAGAATGAACAATATGTTATTCTTTGAAGCTAGCGTTCCCGACAACAAAATAATGAAGTTGAATACGAACCGTTGATCACGGGGCTCAAAATAGAAAAAGAACTGGGAGTCAAAACATTGCATATATTCGTTGACACTCAATTGGTGGTTTATTAGGTAAAAAAAAAAGGAATTTCCGGCTAAGGGAGCGAGACTTGTCCTATAACTGAAGGTTGTGGAACTTGTGAACGATAATGAGTATCACACAATAATGCACATTCCCCAAGAAGAGAATATGAAAGTTGATTCATTAGCCAAATTGGCCAGCTATGGGGATGGGCAACTTATAGGACTTGTTTCAGTGGGGGTTTTGTCGGCTCCTAGCATTGACCAGATGGTTTTATTGGAAGTTGGAGGCTCAGGTGGAGGAGCCATGGATGATTCCAATTAAATAATATTTGTTGAAGGAAACTCTCCCGGAACGGAACAAACGAACGATAAAAAATCCTACGCAAAGTACCATGGTTTATCATTGAGGAAGGAGTTATATACAGCGGATAATTATCTTCTCTCGTACTACGATGTGTCACCAAAGAGGAAGCCAAAAAATACTTGCTAATGTACATGACGGAAGTTACGGTGACCACACTGGGGGCAGACTTTAGCAGGAAAGATTCTTTATTGCTTGTGGCTGACGATCAACCAGGACGTGGCTGATTAAACTAGAAAGTGCGACAGGTGCCAAAGGTTTACGAAGGTCTCGAGAGCCATATCCACAAAACATACGCATATGATTAACTTGTGGCAATTTGTAGCTTGGGAACTTGACATTATCGGGGTGCTACTAATGTCCAAGATGGAGCAAAGTATGCCATTGTAGCTGTTGATGATTTCTTAAATTAGTCCAAAGAAGAACCGCTAGCCACGACTACAACAAAGAATGTGATCAACTTTGTGGTGACAAATGTTATATGTCGATATGGAATTCCACAGAATATTATCACCTATAATTAAACCTAATTTGAAAGTGTTGAATTCAAGAATTTATGCAGTTGATACCGAATTAAGAAGAAATTTGCAGTAGTAGCACACCTGAAAGCAAATAGATAGATGGAGGCGATGAACAAGATCATCAAATCCATCTCGAAGAAGCGATTAATGAAAGTCGAGGGCAATTGGGTTGACGAATTATCACTAGCATTGTGGGCTTACCAAACGACCCACAAGTCCACGATCAACCACTCTCCATTCACTTTGGCCTACAGATCTTAGGCCATGATTTTGACTGAATTGAAAGTCCCTTCACATCGAAGAATTCACTATGATCCCAAAATGAATGAAGAGCTTTTGCTTTAGTCCCTCGACTTAGTTGACAAGAAGATGCCAAAGAACTTGGAGAGTTGTCAAGGATCATAGTACTTTCGCGATTGTCGAGCCTAATGATGGGATGGTTGAGGCCGACGACACGATGAAGTAGATGTTGAGGCACTGGGTGAGACGAACTTTGGAGTGGATAGACCTTCACCCATGGTAGAGAGATGCGAGGAGCATCTATGATTCATAACTACCAAACATACAACATGTGCGCAAGGTCAAGTAAGATTTAACTTTGATCTTCATGCTAAAATCAAGCATTGTGCAGTCGATATATATGACCCAATGGATGTCAATGTGTATTGACCAACCGTGGATCTCAAAGATTGATGGGGGTAGTGATATGCAATTTAGTTTATGATGTGTGTGTCCTATTCCCAAATAATGGTGAACGCGAACACTTTATGTAGACAACTCGCTCGTATTGGCAAACGAGATCGATCGCACTATGTAACTATGTGTCATATTTTAACCGTTATCGTACGATTTATGATAATAAAATCATCATCCGGAGCAACGTAGAATTTTCTCTTGCTGGTACACAAGAGTGAAGTGTTTGACACAAAGAAGTAATAAATGATTCCGTTGGATGTCGGAGAATGTTTGATGTGACCGTTAACTAAGACTGTCTCACCAAAACTGTACCACCAACCCATACTCGACCAAGTATTGATGAAATTTGAATTCTACCAGCTCGCACTTGAACGAACTTGTTAAAAAATAATGCAAATTCATGGCCATACAAAAAACCTGTAGCCACGCTTGAGATAATTTGGGATTGACACCAAGTTCTTAAAGAGGAAGAAAAACTCAGAGTTGAGCCTAGGACAATCAAAAATCACCAGGGTCAATCATGGAGTAATCAAGGGTTCTTGAGCTTAAATTCTCTGAAGGCCATGACTAAACAAAAGGAAGAAGATAAGACATAGAAACAAGGTCGAATGTGATCGAAGGCCACCACCTGTCATAGACAAACGTGGTTCAACAACGACCACCTAAGGTCAAAAACGGTGAAGGGAGATGGTGTCGAAGTGAAGAATCAAGTCGGAACTTGATAAACTTAGCAGCAAGATCGGCTGAGTTAAGACGGCCGAGTCACCCAAGTCGATGGCAGCGCTAGCTAAAATAGGCAACGACAAAGTTAAAGATGGTGGTGGAGTTGATTGATCCTTGAATTGAGAGTTAATTGGGAACTGTAAGATGAATTCACAAGTGAAGTAGATAGCCTAATTAAAAGTGAGAATGGAGAAGTAACTAAAGTGTTTCTTAAGTTAAATTTCTGTAAAATTTGATATCTAGTTAAGAACTTCAACTTGGTACCGAGTTATAAACAAAAGAGAAAAGGAATAGAAATGAAAATGGATGGCACAGATAATGAAAAACAAACAAAGTGGGAAGATGAAATCCTACCTGACCAAATAAAAGGAAAGACTTCCAGAATTTTCAAAACCGAGTGATGAACCTAAGTGGGATACTTCAATAATTATATCATCCAAGGGATATGTATTCATAGCTGTTTAGAGAGATGTATGGATCTAGAAGGGTTACATTGCTTTATAAAGACAGTTTAGTAGACGAGGACATCATTTCAGGGTAGAGTTTGAATCAATAGCTTGTCTTGATCTATAGCATCCCTTATTGACACAAGGCATATTTTAGGGGGGCAAGTGTTATCCTGCTTTTGAACCAAGTAATATCACGATGGATAAGAACCAATGGATGGTGATAAAGTAAACTAAGAGGTCCAGAACACAAGTTTGACACTGAATTTTAAATGAAGTCCCAAGAATTAGCATTGATCCTTTCTTGCCATGGAGACGTGCTACGTCTTCAATGATGAAAATACAGCTCGACATCACAACTTGACACCAAGTTGTGTATCCCAATAATGGGTCAGCAAAACACTTGGTCAGAGATTAAAGGACAAAGAAAAATAAAGCAAATAAAAGAACTTATATAACTCGGTATCAACTTATAATCACAACTCAGTACGTACTGAGTTGTCTACTTTTATGATTTGGCTATGATCTTCGTCTAGAGCATCATGCCAGACGTGGAGAACACGGGGAGCACATTTCAAAGCTTATTTTGATGGTCTTTGTCTATAAATAGGACGAGAGGTGAAAATCAAAGAGGTTCTTTTGGCATCCTTCTCCTTCCTTTCTGAATTATCTGATTTTACTCTGATACTTTATTGGATCCTTACTTGAGTTGTAAAACCATTCTTGTAAAAGAAAAAAAGAATCATAAATAAAGTTGACAATGGACATAGGCTATGGATTTTGGCCAAATCACTATTAAGACTTGTGTGTTCTTGCATTATTTTAATTTATTTATTTCCATAGTAATCACTTATTAATCAATTGGGTATTTGTCCCACTTTTGGTGCGAACAATGGTCAAGGGTTTCAGATCAAATATCTTGAAAATAAATGAATAAATCTCGTGGAAAACAATTTTTTATATGAAAAGGAATATAAATCACTTATCTCATTCCAACTTAAGTATCTACTGGTAATTCATACAATTCTTATTTCTGATATCTCTTCATAAAGTAGAGACGACCATTCACTCTCTTTATCCTAACTGTGCCTTTATTACATCCAGTCTCGGACATTCGCCGTCCTTTATAAATGATCAAACCATTCAAAAGGAAATTCTTACTACAAGTCTACAATGAATTCAAAAATGCATTCGGATATCGTTAACACTTTAAGGGTGTCATGTGGGTTGCAATTAAGTAAATTGATTGAGATTGACAGTGATCGAATTTCTACGTTGGTTTTTAGTCCTTGGTATAGTGGTGTTTTCAACACATCTAAATTCTCATTTTATTCAATTGCATTGAACACATGATCTTGCACTATGCTTTTCTTGCTCATTTTGAATGAACCAATTTCATCAAGGTTTTGTATGTTACGAACGCGACTGTTCATTATACAACTTTAGTATGTGATCTACTATGGATCAAATATCCATATTCTTATATTGTTTTAGAATTCAGAAGGCAATATACCATTCTAGGAAAATAAACACTTAAGTGAGGTACAAATGTACACCGTAGTTGTGTAATCTGGCTCTTTCATAAATATTGAATTGATAACATGCTAATAGATTTATCGGTAAATATATTTTGTATAGCATTTGTTCTTACGATATTAGAAATGTTAAATGTTGTCATTTCGATTTCCAAATAAGGTTCCCATTGGATTTTTATACTCCATGGTATCCTAAGAGAAATGTAGAAATCTTGAATATCCCTAGCGAGTGTTAGGACTCGCTTTCCTTGAGATTTTGACCTTGAGATTGCTGAACAAATCACAGGCCCGCAAGCGATAAATAACTCTGTATCGATTATACATATGCAACCCCTAACCGTGGTCATCTCGACCTTGTTCTTGAGTTTGCTCGACAAACCGGCAGAGACTATTTTCTCTTACCTATTATTTCTCAGCGACTTAACTATAATGCATATAACATGAGTTTGCTCAACAAGTAAATATATGTATCTTACCTAGTCTGGGCAATATATTAATAGTACTACGCATAATAGCTCTAGCTTAAGTTTTCTTAACAAATAATGCGCATGTAAGTAATCTATCAACATATAAAAGAGGGCAACTTATATTAAAGATCCGTAACCTATAATACACTTTGAGTGATACCGACTTAAGAAATAATGTATTTCTTATGAAATACCCTCGCGATTCAAGTGTCGGACATATCTAAAATGATGGTATATGTACCATACGGATGTATTTACTCAAAATGTCCATTTGGGTTTATTTTAGTTCCACTAAAATTTAATTTATACATATAACTATACAAGTTCAATTTACTTATAACTATTATAATTTAATTAACTTATATACATATTTAGTATATTTTAATTCTTAGTTTAATTAATGGGGAATTAATTTAAAGGACAAAGATTTGTATATTTTTTGCCTCAAGGACACGACCTCAATATTTTTACCATAAGGACAAACATTCTTCTAAAAATTATTCATAAGGACAAACATTTTTCAAAATTATTCATAAGGACAACAAAACTGCTATCGAGCTAAAAGCTGATACCTAAAAACTGCTACCGATAACTACAAACTGACACCTAAAAACTGCTATCAATAACTAAAAACTGATACCTACATAAAGTTGTCCTTTGGGATAAAATATTGAAGCTCTGTCCTTGAGGCTAAAAAGATGTGAAATTTTGTCTTTGACAATAATTTCCTATTTAATTAACTAATTTAATTATTTTACACTAGAATTTCAGAAATTTTATTTTATTCATTTAAAACTATTTAAGAAAAATATATAACTATAACCTTTATAGTAATATATATATGTTATATATATAAGATATATGTATATTAATTAACTATTTAATGTTTTAATTTTGAATTAAACATTCTAGTCAAATATTTAAATTTAATTTGAAAAAATGAGAAAATTAAACATTTTACATTGTTTAACTATGCCCTTTTTAGTTGTGTGTGTGTGTGTGTTAATTAGCTAACATTTAATTAATTAATTATTAAATAAATTATTTATTTAATTATGCAATTTAATTAAATATTTCAATAAATTATGAAAATTTTATTTAATTTACCTTAAATAATTTTAAGATAAAATTTCAACCATAACCTTTATAGTTAGGCACATATATCAATATATATATAATTATTTAATTTTAATTTATTATTTATTTCATTAATCATATTAATTAATTATTTATAAAATTTTGAAAAGTATTAAATTAATTTCTTAGAAAAAAATTTAACAAAAAAATATTTTTTAACGTTTATAAAATTTCCTTTTACATTTCAAGCTTACTATTTAAATCTAAAATATATTTTGAATTTTTAAATCTTGATTTGAAAATCAGTCCAAGGAACAAAACACTATGGGCCTAACATATGGACCAACCTTTTAAACTTACTCCACGATTAGGCTAAGCCAGCAGCCAAGAGGGGGGAGTACTTTTTATCTCACCCCAAGTTTAAACACTGCTATGTTAGGAAATAGGCTATTAGAAAAGTTTATTGGTTGGCCTCTAGTGTTGGCTGATTAGACTACATACTAGATGACTCTGATATCATTGTTGGACCTGACATGTTTGGTAGTGGAAGAAATGGTAAATTTCAAAAAAAAATAATCCTATTTGGATCTATGAAGTCTATTAACTAGTATTGGGTCCAATTTATTTAAATAAAATCATATTTTTTTTAAATTTATTATGTATTTGTTTATTTAGTCATATTAATTAACATACTTTAATAGTTATCTTAAATATATCTCATATATTCATAACATAACAAGATGTAACGATGCAAAAACTTGTGTATAACTACATTTATATATATAAATCTTGTAGTTTATATCTACTGTATATACATATATATTGTACTTAGATATGCATATGATAATTTTGTTTGAAAATCAAAAATATATATGCCTAAGAGAGAGAGAGAGAGAGTATGTGTGTGTGTGTTAATGTACTATAATATGTGTAAATTTTTGTATACAAGTATTCATAGTACTTATTGAATAGAGGTTTAGGCAACATCGAAACTAGACTAATGCACAAAAGTTACTTTTAAACATCATGGTTAAAGGAAAAAACATGAAGAGCTAAATACATACTTGAAAGTTAAATAATACAAGATAAGAGTGGTTTCGCAAAGTTGCCTTTGTCCAATGTAAAGTTCTCTTATTATATATTTCTCGTACAACCACAATGAATTATAATAGAATAATAAGAAAGCAAGAAGCACTTAAGACTAATAAAGCTGTATAATCTAAAACTTGCGGTATCAAGAGTCCTGAATTCTGTATAGTAATAAGAATCCTTGTAAGTTCCAATAAATTGAGTGTCAACCAACCTCTTTGAAGTGACTATGCATGTGGTTCTTATAATAGCTTTAGTGGATGATTGACGGTTAAGGTTGAGCTAGAGAACTAGCAAGAAAAATGCTTGATTGTTGATCTGGAAGCTAGATAGTCATAAATAGTTTAAATAGTTTAGGTTGAGCTAGATAGTCATAAATAGTTTTAAAATAGTTTAAGTAGCGGGAAAAATGCTTGAGGTTGAGCTAGATAGTCATAAATAATTTAAATAGTTTTAAATAGTTTCTAATAGTCTAAAATAGTTTAAAAAGTTTCTAACGGTCTTAATAGTTAAAATAGTTTTAAATAGTTTTAAATAGTCTTAATAGTTAAAATAGTTTTAAAATAGTTAAAACAGTTTAAGGATTTTAAAAACAGTTAAAATAGTTTAATATAAAAATTGTTTGATTATCAGAAATGATTTATATAGTAAATAGTTTTGAAAATCTAAATAATATAAATTTTAAAATAATAGATTTTTAAACAGTTTATATTAAATAATTTAATTTGAAAACAACATCAAATCAAACTATTTCCTTCATTTCAACAAATCTGGACCACATCCAGATTTCAAATCAACAAAAATCAAATTTAAATCTTTCAGTTCAAATTCACATTAAACCATTTCAATTTATATCGATTTCAAGTCCATGTTTGAACTACAAATTCTAAACCACTTCAAATTCAATAGATTTCAAAGTTTAGATATTCAAACGTTTACAATAACTCAATTTTGATAAGTTTCATTTATATTTCAAAATTCAACTTTAAAATTTCAGAAACCAATTTCAATTTCAACATTTTAAAAGCTTGAATTATAAAATAATTAAGTTCATATAAATCAAATTTTATTTCATAATATCATTTAATTGGATTCAAAAAGATCAAGGATTTAAAATCTTTTAATTTAACCTATCCGCTGCCCGTATATAATTTTCTACCCTATGGTCAAGTGGTACAAATATATATTATATCAATCCACAATAATTTAAATTTATTGGTATATATCATTTCAATCCGCAATCCCGAGTTAAAATTCAAAATCCATAAAACCGCTCAAGTTTATCATTTTAACCCATAACGATTTTTCCCTAATCGATAAGATCATTCGGGCATGTATCATTTCAACCTATGGCGATTTTCCAAACAATAAATAAGGCTTAATGCAGTGGGATAGAAACATATAAAATAAATGTAGCATTCAATCATCCAAAATGTCAACACTTAAGCATCCAACATAATCATCATTCAAATCAAACAATAATTCACAACAATTAACTGTTTATCATTATTAGGTATTCAATTAAAAAATTAAAATTCAGTATTAAATTAAAGGACAATTAAATTTAGTATAAATTCAAATTTAAGGAGAACAATTTAAATATACCAAACATCAATCAATCAATTTCTAATCATATCATAAATCTAATTTAGCTAACATAAGATGGTTTAATAGTTGTGAGTGGGTTAAAACACTCACCTTTGATTTGTCGTCGATTTAAAATCCAAAACCAGCCTAAAAAATTAAGTCTCCGAATGCAGCCAAGCCCATGCTACAATGTCTGGAATTTCAATACGATTGCGATGGAGAAAACCGCGTGTGAATTCAAGTTCGTATGCAAAAGTTATTAACGTTCGAAGATTGAAAATTTTCGACTTCAAGTCCTACTTCGGTCCACCACCTCAAATATCCGGTGCTCGCTCTAATTTTTTGCCAAAACGAACCGAGTCCTGAGTCTTTTGGTTTCTGACCCGAAGTCGCTGCATGGTTTTCGCCTGTTGAACCCGAAGCGTGACCCAAAGTCGCTGTAGAGTCTTTTTTTTGGGGTTTTGATGTTGTCAGCCATTGGAAAGAGAAGATGAGAAAGAAATATACGTACAGACAATAAGAAAAGGCTGCTAGAGTTTCAGGGAAGAAATCTATTTATATGGAAAAAGATAGATAAGAATGAAATGGACAGATCGATTTGGGTCGAAACGATAACAACGATCCGAAAAGCCCGTTTCGTTCCCGAAGCGAAAATGGATCATCCAATATATCGAAATATATGTTTTCGATATTTTTAAACTCACTAGAACTAGTTTCAAACCCTAATTCTATTATATATAGAAGTTAGCTTTTAAAATCACATTATATTCATTTAAAACTTTTTAATTGATTTCTACACGTTTCGAGCCTGCACGTTCAAATGACAAGTCCGATCACTATGAAACTTGAAATACTACAATAATTCATTGTTATGGATCCGATGAAACTGATTTCATCGAAATTCGAGACAGTGGGCAAAATTGCTAATCTTCACGTGAATTAAATAAATTATTATTAAATTGGTTTAATCGCTTATAAATTCAAATCTAGAAGTAAACGATTTTATCATTCTTGATTACAAAGAAATTTAATAATCTTTTTAAAATAAATTTTCCTTATTAAACATAAGATTTAAATATTACACTAATTACAACGTTCAGTTATAACAGTAATAAATCCATTAATTATAATTTTGAAATTCCAATAAATTCATTTATTTTGATTTCACTCTTATTATTTAATCAATTATTACTTTATGAATATAATTCACGTTAGTTTACATTTTATTACATTCATATTTCACAGTTATCATCTTCTGCTATTTTAACTGCAATAATTAATTAAATTAATTTTCGTTGATTTCCAATTCAATTTCAATGGATTAAATAATAAGATGGTAAATAAGCAATTGTTACTTATAGGCAATTTAATCACATTTATAAGTTTATTGTTTACAACAACATTATAAATTGCATACAAATAATTGATTTCTCATTATACACTAAAACCAATTAAATAAAATAACATATAATTTCATTGTTAATACAACATTAAATTTATTTCCTTATTTACGATCATCACAACATTAACTTTACAATTAATTCAATCGATTGAAATTACATTAAAATAATTGTCAATGACATTCAAACAACATTATTAAATCATATTCAAATTATTTTTCTTATTAATAAATCGTAAATTTTATTTCTTGTAACATTAAATTTCAAAATCTTATTTAATTTAATATTTTAATTATCGAAAATTACGGGTCGTTACACTCTCCCCCACTCGAAATTTTTCTTCCTCAAAAAGGGAAGAAGGAATTAAGAACTAATATATTTTTATTCAAAATAATTAATTTATAAACACCTTAAACTTACATAACTACGTATTTTGAATAAAATATATAAACTGATCAACAATTAAATCTCCCATATCCAAGTTTAACAAAAGTTTGAAAATATTTCACTTTCTGAAAATTTTCTAAGTACCAAATTGATGAAAAATTTCGGCGGAGTCTCCTTTGTATGGATAGTTCGAAAAATAAGAATATTAATAATGACAATATATATATATATATATATATATATCATATTTCAAAAATAAAACATCCCAAACCAGGGGAAAACAATAAAATATCGCTATAAAACCTTAATCCGAAAATGTACCTATTTGTCAGGCAAACTACTTTATTTATGAAATCAAAAGCAGTAACTATTACTTCCATAAACTGTATTTCACTTACATAATCCAAAGAGTGAGAATTATGTAAAGGAGCAAATATTTTGGTTGTTTCAATTAATAGCACAACAAACAACAATATGAAATAATCATATGTGCGAAAAACATACAGCCAATCCATCATACATCCATAGCAACTAAAACAAATGGTTTATTCAGGTTCAAAAACTTCTCATCGTGCAAAGGTGATGAACAAACTACCAAGTGTACCTTACGCTCAACTACCTTAGATAATTACTTAATAGATTATTCATACAACCTTAAACAAATCGAAGTATCATTTTTCAAACATCCCATAAGCCAAACAACAAAGAATTTAACACATTATTTAAGTTTTCTTGACTAATTTCTTTTTTTATTTTCTTTTTTCATTATTTAGTTTCATTTATCTTCATTTATTCATACAATGTCATTTTTCCTCTTTCATTCATTTACTTACATAAATTTTCTTTTCATGCACTATTTAGAATTATCAATAAATTCATTATTGAAGTATTACGTACATTCCATTGTAGTTTATTTAACATTTATTATTTATATAGCTTGATTAATATTAATATTCATTCATGGATCATTTCAACTTAAGTTTCTTAACTTTTTAATATACGTTCATTTCTTCACATACACTATCATTTAATATTACATCTACTTATGAATAAATAAACACTTAAGTCTATTAGTAATTCATTTCAACATCTTCTTAAGTTTAAAATTATCTACTTATATAGTATTCACATTAATCTATTCAATTTAATTTGTTAAGCATTTCAAAACATTAACTCGTGTTTATAACATTTCATGTACATCAAAACTCTTATTTATAGAAATAATTCCATTTGACACTTTCATTACTTAGTTTTTACTTTTATAATAGGGGCATTTCACTAGAAGTACAAACTTTGAAGTCCAATTAGTTTCCAGAACACACATCCACATTAATTAATTTCAAGGCCAATGTCAGCAGAATAATTACTTTTAAGGACAAAGTTAGTAGTCCAATTACTTTCGAGGACATAATTTGATAGGTTTTTAGGTCTTAGAAACTAATTCTTTTACACTTTGTCCTAAAAAGTAATTATTTCAACTATGTGTCCTAGAAACTAATTGCACTTGCTAAAGAGACCGTTGTGGCTAATCTCCACTTTATAATATTATATTACATATTCCTATTCAACATTACAACTTTTTAAATATTTCTGGTAAGTTATATATATGTTTTAAGAATGTAATTGAACGTTACATAAGTTTATCTTATTTATTTTAGTTAACGAAATGTTCAATAATTGTATCTTCTAATTTTTTATATCTTTTGATTTACAAGTTACCAATTTCCAATTTCTTTATAGTTCCATTAATGACTTAGCTTCTAATTTCATATTTTTCATTTTACAAGTTTCCACTATTAAAATATTCAAGATTTCATTCATTATAATAATTAAAATTTCTAATTTACAAAAGCTTAAAAACTAAATACCGGGTTTCCTTTCAAATCATTTGAAATAATACACAAACACACACACTCATAACTTTTATATATCAAATCATATTTAGAAACTTTAAAATTAAGATTTGTTTATCAAAACAAATATGTAGTAAAACTACTATATGGCCTCTCCACTTTGAAACTCGAAAATGATTGTTGATGATAGGACCGTCATCACCGAAATTATTTTCCAGCAACAAAAGAGGGGAATACAAAACTTATTTCCTTTTAAAATTCCTTTTAGAACATTTCTTTCAAATCACATTGAAAATATTTATGTCTAAAAATAATTCCAAATAATACTAATATTATATTCCAAAATCTTTTGAAAACCAATTTCAAAACCCCGAAACTTAAGTTCTCAAATTTTCAATTTATATTCACTTTATTTGTAATTCCTATTTGCAACTAACATTTATAAAATTTCACTTCCTAACAAACAAACATATCATATACAACTATATCCATTATAATTTTTCTTTTATATACAAAATATAATACTAGGTATAATTATTTTATTTACCTATATTTTAATGCCAACATTATGTCGGTCTGCCCTATTAAGTGTTTAGAAATCCCTATCGATATCATAGCGTCCTATATACCGACCGAAATTTATAAATACTAAACATAACAAATTAACACAATATAAAAACATTTTTATAACACTAACAAGTATGCTCTCTCATATATATACGCTCAAAACAGCTCATTCTAGGGTATTACTACCTTATCTCTAATGAGTCAAACCCCACAAAGCTAAGGTTGTCGCTAAACCAAAGCTCTGATACCACTTGTAACGACCTATCTTTTTGGATAGTTTAAATCGACAATAAACCACACATGTCAACTCGGACCATTCAAAAGGAAAGATTGTTAATGTGGTGAATAAGAAAATAAGAGAAAAGGAAGAAAAAACACAGAATCTCGTAGTGGAATGATAAAATAGAATAATCAAATAAACAGTTCATGAAGCTGTTTTTACAAATAATATTTAATTACACTTTTATAATACAGATTAGAGTCATGCGTACAACAGGAATAAAAAAATAATGCAGCGGAACAACATGATGTAGTAAAATAAATATAATAAATAATAGACTAATCTCCAACTTCATCCTTTGAATAAAATGGTCTTCAATACACTGAAAAGCTCAGACTGACCCGAGCATAATGAAAAGACAAAACACTCGAGTAAGAACTAAAAGATCTTTTGTAAGTTAAATCAACAGTAAATAAATATGAGTGTAACGACATCAGAGATGTTTACGGGATTTCACATCTCCTATCCAGCTTCTAACGTGCCTGTAATAACTTAAGAGATGTTCAAGATTCCACCTCCTAAGGATTCATTAAACTATCTACATACATAATACAATACGCTATTATAATATGTCTACGGTAAAGTAAAGTATTAAAATAACGTTAAGGTGTTACCCATATCTCCCTTAACACGTTTTCTGTAAATTTCGTAGTATATAAAGTACTATAAACTCCATCGTAAACTGGTGGGCTATCAGGGAGCACTCCATAGGTACGATGCAAACCAAACTCATAGTGGGCACGATAAGGCATATGATAGGCATGCAAGGTAATTCCCAGGGTATGATACTGCCGTTTTACGGATCCGGATTGGTGGTAACGCATAGAAGCTACTACCGCCCACCTCAAAACACACTCCTAAAATCAAATCGAGGGGTGACCACTAAATCAATCACAAAGTAATAAACATGGTATCGAAGAAGCTTATCCGATCAAAGATGCGACCTCACTTGGCCCAGTGTGACTCCTAGTTTAGTCATATCAAGCTGACCCGAGGGGGTCAAGGCTACATTCATACCTCATACAGTAACGTTCTCCACCAACCTACTTCATTCTGGATTCTGCACCACATGCATAGTTGTTAAAGTGGTTTTCGGTAATGGCAGAGAGTATGACAATATCCGATCTCGATCTCTTTAACAACCAAACACTTATTTCACACTGGTCGGTTCTTTTACATTTCCTAAACCGATTCATAATTAATACCAAAATATCATATTTTCAAAAATCATATCACTTTAAATCATATTCACTTTCAAAATCATATCCACAATATAGGTTAAACCCTCATTTCAAAATTATCATATTTACTCAAAATATGTCATTTCACTAGGAAATATCAATTCAAATTCCAACGTAGGTTATAACATCATTTAACCATATTCGTTTTTAAATCAAGTATTTAAATATAAACAATTCAACCTTGCACCGTTTGAATTTTGGAAGATAATTTAGATAGTCATAAATAGTTTTAATATAGTTTAAAATAGTTTCTAATAGTTTAAAATAGTTTCTAATGGTCTTAATAATTAAAATAGTTTTAAAATAGTTTCTAATAGTTTAAAATAGTCTTAATAGTTTTAAAATATTTAAAATAGTTTAAAATAGTTTAAGGATTTTAATAACAGTTAAAATAGTTTAATATAAAATGGTTTGATTGTCGAAAATGGTTTATGTAGTAAATAGTTTTGAAAATCTAAATAATCTAAATTTGAAAATAATAGATTTTTAAGCAGTCTATATTAAATAATGTAATTTGAAAATAACATCAAATCAAACTATTTCTTTCATTTCAACAAATCTGGACCATATCCAGATTTCAAATCAACAAAACTCAAATTTAAATCTTTCAATTCAAATTCACATTAAACCATTTCAATTTATATCGATTTCAAATTCATGTTTGAACTACAAATTCTAAACCACTTCAAATTCAATAGATTTCAGAGTTTAGATATTCAAACGTTTATAATAACTCAATTTTGATAAGTTTCAATTATATTTCAAAATTTAACTTTAAAATTTAAATTTAAATTTAATAAACAATTCATTTAAACCAATTTCAATTTCAGCATTTTAAAAGCTTGAATTATAAACTAATTAAATTCATATAAATCAAATCTTATTTCGTAATATCATTTAACTGGATTCAAAAAAATCAAGGATTTAAAATCATTTAATTTAACCAATTTGGTGTCCGTATATAATTTTCTACCTTATGGTCAAGTGATACAGATATATATCATTTTAATCCTCAATAATTTAAATTTACGGGTATATATATCATTTCAACCCGCAATCCTGAGTTAAAATTCAAAATCCATAAAATCGCCCAAGATTATCTTCTTAACCCATAATGTTTTTTTTCTAATCTATAAGAACATTCGGGTATGTATCATTTCAACTCATCGTGATTTTCCTAAAAATAACTAAGAGAACTTGCGGTGGATAACAACATATAAAATATATATAACATCCAATCATCCAAAATTTCAGCACTTAAGTATCCATCACAATCATCATTCAAATCAACCAATAATTCACAGCAATTAACTGGCTATCATTACAAGGTATTCTATTAACAAATTAAAATTCAATATTAAATTAAACAACAACTAAATTCAATATAAATTCAAATTTAAATGGAATGACAATTTAAATATGCCAAACAGCAATCAATCAATTTCTAATCACACCATAAATCTAATTTAACTAACATAAGATGGTTTAGTAGTTGTGGGTAGGTTAAAACACTCACTTTTGATTTGTCGTCAATTTAAAATCCAAAATTAGCCCAAAAATTTAAAAGCCTCAGAATGTAACTAAATTAGTTCGTCAATGTCTGGAATTTCGATACGATCTCAATGGAGAAAACCGCCCATGGATCCAAGCTCGTATGCAAAAGTTATTAACGTTAGAAGATCAAAAAAATTCGACTTCATGTCTTACTTCAGTCCGCCGCCTCAAATACCCGTTGCTCGCTCTGATTTTTTGCCAAAATGACCTAAGATCCGAGTCATTTGGTTCCTAATCCGAAGCCGCTGCAGGGTTTTCGCCTCTTAAACCCAAAGCGCGACCCGAAGTCGTTGCAGATTCTTTTTTTCCAGGAATGTCAGCCATTGGAAAGAGAAGATGAGAAAGAGATGTACGTACAAACAATAAGAAAAGGCTGCTAGGATTTCAGAAAAGAAATCTATTTATATGGACAATGACAGATAAGAATGAGAGGACACTTGATTTGGGTCGAAACGATAACAACGACCCGCAAAGCCTGTTTCGTTGCCGAAGCGAAAGTGGGTCATCTAATATAACGAAATATATGTTTTCAATATTTTTAAACTCAACGGAACTAGTTTCAAGCCCTAATTCCATTGTATGTAGAAGTTAACTTTCAAAATCAAATTATATTTATTTAAATCCTTTTAATTGATTTCTACGTTTTCGAGCCCGCACGTTCAAATGACAAGTCTGATCGCTAGAAACTTGAAATCCTACACTAATTCACTGTTATGAATCCGATGAAACCGGTTTTGTCAAAATTCGAGACAGTGGCCAAAATGGCTAATTTTCACGTTAATTAAATAAATTACTATTAAATTGGTTTAATGACTTTTGAATTCAAATTTATAAGTTAACCATTTTATCATCTTGATTGTAGAGAAATTTAAAAATCTTTTTAAAATAAATTTTCCTTATTAAACCTAAGATTCAAATATTACACTAATTACCGCATTTGATTGTAACAGTAATAAATCCATTAATTATAATTTTAAAATTCCAATAAATTCATTTATTTTGATTTCACTCTTATTATTTTATCAATTATTACCTTATGAATATAATTAACGTTAGTTTGCATTTTACTACATTCATATTTCACAGCTCTCATCTTTTACCATATTAACTGCAATACTTAATTACATTAATTTTCGTTGATTTGCAAATCGATTTCAGCGGATTAAATAATAAGACGGTAAATAAGCAATTGTTACCTTTACGTAATTTAATCGCATTTATAAGTTTCTTGTTTACAACATGATTATTAATTTGCATGCAAATAATTGATTTCATATTATTTACTAAAACCAATTAAATAAAATAACATATAATTTCATTGTTAATACAACATTGAATTTATTTCCTTATTTACGATAATCACAACGTTAACTTTACAATTAATTCAATTGATTGAAATTACATCAAAATAATTGTTAATAGCTTTCAAACTACATTATTAAATTATATCCAAATTATTTTTCTTATTAATAAATCGTAAATTTTATTTCTTACAACATTATATTTCAAATCTTATTTAATTTAATATTTTAATTATCGCAAATTATGGGTTGTTACCCTACTGCTTTCTGCTTTTGTCTTCCATTTATCTTGTGTAATCCGGAAACGGAAAAGTTTTCCTACTCCATGATAGCCATGGGCTTTAGCATGGTTCCTGGAGCAGCTAGTGATTGCAGGGTTAGGAAGGCATTTAATTTGTCCATAAGAGCTTTTTGGCTGTTCTCCATCTTTTGAATGATTTCATCAACCATTTTATTCAATTCGCCTTTAGTAAGGACTTCATGCTGAGTAGAAGATCTCGACACCCGACCTCCGGTGTTAGCTCCAGAATTCCCTCCCATTAATTGATTATTGGCATCGTTGACGTCAACTTGCTGAGGATTGGTCTCGTCTCTAACTATAACAGCTCCATGAATCTTCCAAAAGCAGTTCTCCTTCTCCCCGCCAATGACCTTCAACGGCAAGCTTCAAACTTCCAAAGGCTGATTTAATGGATCTAGTTTCTAGATCTGGCGGATCCAAAGAGGAAGTTATCATATAAAGCACCAAAATGTTAACTCAAAATGTGGATCAACATCCAAAATTTAGTGTGAAAGCATCAGTCCTGTTTATCTTGGCAAATAAAATAAGAAAAGCAATAGTAAATCACAGAAAAAGTAAAGAGACAAGAGATTTTCATAGTGATTTGATTATTAACGAAGTCTACGTCTACTTTATAGCTCTTATTGAGTAACTGCTGTTACAAAGGAGTTTAGATTATAATATGATTCTACTTTCCTAAGTAAGGCCAAGCCACTATTGTTAGAGACAAGTAGAAGGATCTTAGTTGCCCTTTAATGGCTATTGTGAGGGAAAAGAAGAGCGAAGAAACAATGACAGAGCTTCTACTGAGATCAAAGCAGATCCTTTTTCTTTAGCATATAGGATGATATTTATAGGAGTTGGAGAGCACTTGGGCCGAGAATCGCTTTGTCAGAAGCCCGTAATCATCATGCAGGGAGAGTTCAGAAAGTTTGGAGCTAAAATAAACTATCTTTTTGGATTGGTATCGATCCAACCCAATTGGTTCGGTACTAATCCAAATCTTTAGCCAATTTTTGGCTTGGATTTATTTATTTAAGATTCTTACTTCATAGCGAAGCTCTCTATATACTTTCATAGCTTATTGACTTATTTTGATGATGGTTCACTTGTGGGTTGGATTAAACTGTATTCTGAATCAGATGAACCTTCACTTCTTGAACTCAACTGCTTGGAATGTTACAAAACTTGTTGGCTGAGCTTGGTTAAGGCATAGAGTCACAATGCAAAAGGATTAGAGCCACCACGAACCACTAATTCGGATCGGCACCGATCCAATTGGATTGGACCAGTGCTAATCCAAAAAGATTGCATTTTTTGGGTCAAACTTCTTGGGGTCCTTTGTCTTGTATTTTTTGGGCCTTCTGATCAAGATTCAAGTCGTTCTGGTTTAATCTATATGTTCTAACTCCTATTGATTCCACTGGGTTAAAAAATCGGTTAACATGTATTAAGTGTTCGCTGTCAAGAATTGAATGAAAAATCCTAACTCGTACTAGTATAAATCATCTCGAAATCATGGACTCGAATCCTAGATCAAGAATTTCCATGCAAATAAAATGATCTACGTACAACCTACTTACCGTATTCAGTTGGTTTCTTTAGTTACACCAATTATTTTTCATTTTAGTTCACATCCAATTTCACTTATAGCACTTCTCATTTAATACTAAAATCATTTATGAACCATTTCATAAAATTTACTTCAAGTTGTTAAACATTCTATAACTTAAGTTCATACTCGTATAATACTCCTCTACATCCTTATAGTATATACAAAAACATCCAATTCATCTTACTTAAATTGGACATTCAATCAATTTAAAACGTGTTTAAATTCTACTATCTTGCCAAACCAAGCGTTATGTAAAACTTAACTTATATAAACACTTAGATTCCAAACTCTATTATCTTCTAGATTCAACTGTTATATAAACTTATCTTTTTATTTCACAAAACACTTAGATTTAATTTCTTACACAATTTTCGATGTTCGACTATCCAAAATCATCGAAAATTCCATTTCATTTGAACAAATGAAAACTACTTATGTACAAATCAAACAAGATGCATAACCAAACTTACCCTAATGCATTGGATGCATGTGTCCATAATATATCTTAACTAAAAGCTCAAGAACTAAACACCACATCTTATTTCAAATCATTTTGATATATATATATATATATATATATCTGTGTGTGTGTATATGTATATGTATGTATGTATATATATATATACTTGTAACTTTTGTATACCAAATCATATTTTCGGGATTTAAATCAAAATCTATTTTCATCATAACAACTTTGTAGCATAGCTACTATAGTAGCATCCTCCACTTTGAGACTCAAAAATAAACGTTGATAATGCTGCGGTCATCATCAGAATTATTTCCAATGATAGAAGTGAGTTCAGTACATCCAAATTGTGCCTTTTGGACTTAACCAAAATCATTTCCCAAAAGGTATCAAATACTTCATAAATATTACTAAGCACCATGATGTCAATTTCATAAACCAATTTTCTAATTAATTATTTTTCAAATTATACTAGTATTATTTTTCAAAATCTTAGAAAACCAATTACTAAAACGCTAGGACTTAAGTTCTGAAATTTTCAGTTTAAATCCTTTTTCTATTTAAAAACTTTATTTATAAACAAATATTTATGAAAGTCATTTCGTATATAAAACTATCACCGAAGTGTTTGCCTTGTTTAGATTACAATAAACAACTTTTGTTAAAAACAAATTTTAACTCAAAATTATCACCAAACTCCTTATCGTTAAATTATGAAACTTAATTAACAAGTTGTTCGTTTCAATGTTCCCATAAGTTATTGACTACCCGACCCATGAAGTGAAAAGGTAAAACTGCTCATAAACTGGCCGAGCACAACAAATCAAACATCAAATGATAATAATAGAATATTACGATTTCCAAACAAACAAACACATCATAAATATCGATAACAATTTATGAAAATTGTTGTCTTTATATATAAAATATAATCCAAGGTAAAATTACTTCATTTACCAATTTCAAAACTGTACAATTTTGGTTTGTTTTGTCCAAGTGTTTAGAGATTCCTGTCAATAATGTAACGACCTGCCTTTTTAGACGTTTTAAGCAGACACACACATCAAACTTAAACTATACAAAGGGGCAAATTGTTATTGGGGCAAATAAGAAAAAGCAGAGAAAGAAAAAAACAAAACAGAATCTCGCAGCGGAATTACAAAATATAATAATCAAATTACAGTTCATGAAGCTGTTTATAAAGCATTTGATTACACTTATACAACATAGAATCAAAGTTACACATATCAGAGATAAATAGACAGTGCAGCGGAACAGTACGAATGCAGTGGAATAAATATAGTAAATAATAGTAGCACAAATCTTCGTCTTCTTCATCCAGAAATAAGGTCTTCAAATGCTGAAATGCTCAGGCTGACCCGAGCGAATTGGAAAGACAAAGAACTCGAGGCAGAACTAAAAGATCTTATGTGTGTTAAATCAGCAGTAAATACGAGTGTGACGGCATCAGAGATGTTTACGAGGTTTGACATTTCCTATCCAGTTTCTAACGTGAGTGCGGTAGCTTAAGAGATGTTCGGGATTCCCATCTCTTCAGGATCCGTTACACTATCTACTATGTAGTACAATACGCTATTATAATATTTCTACAGTAAAGTAAAAATATTAAAATAGCAGTAAGGCGTTATCCATATCTGCCTTAACCATTTATCATATTCCTATAGTCTATACAGTATCGTACGCTCCTCCGTAAACTGGATGTTTACCCAGAAGGCACTCCATAGGTATGATACAAATAAAAATCGTAGAAGGCACGATAGGGCATGCGCCACAACACATGAGGAAATGACCGGGTAGATATACCATTTGCGTATCCATACTGGTGGTAGCGCATAGCAGCTATTACCGCCCACCTCGGAACGCACTTCCAAATCAAAATCAAGCGTGGCCACCAAATCAAATCACAAAGTCAAAATATAATATTGAAGAAGTGTGCCTGATAGGATGAATGACCTCACTTGGCCCAGCGTGGCTTCTGATTTTATCTGCATCAAGCTGACTAACGAGAGTCGGGGTCACTTAAATACCTCATATAGAATCATTCGCCAAACCATCATACTTCATTTCTGGAATCTCCACCACATGCACAGTTGCTAAAGTGGTTTTTGGTATTGGTAAAGAATATGAAAATATCTGATCCCGGTCTCTTTAACAACCAAATGCTTATTTCACACCGGATGGTTCCTTTACATTTCAAAAGTCAATTCACAGTTTCAAATCACATCTCCTTTGAAATCGTATTCATTTCCAAACTATATTCACTTTCAAAAATCATGTTCACTTTGAAATCATGTTCACCCTTGAAATCATATCGTTTACGAAATCATAATTTCTTTCAAAAATCATACTTTCAATTAGGTTAAATCCTCACCTAAAAATCATCATATTCAATTAATTATAACATTAAAATCCAACATAGGTTATAACATATTTGCTTTTAAACCAGAGAATTTGAATATAAACACTCCCCTTTTACTTAGTCCGAAAAATTAGAAAAATTATTTAAATAATTATAAATAGTTAAAATAATTATAAATAGTTAAAATACTTTAAATAGTTTAGTTATAGATTAAAAATACCGTTAAATTGATTTAAGATAGTTATAAAATTTTAAAATAGATTAAATATAATTAAAATAGATTAAATAGCTTTAAAATGGATTAATTAGATTTAAACTAAGTTGAAATGGGTTGATTAGCTTAAAATAAATTAAATGGTTTAAAATAGGTTAAAATGATTTAATATAGTTAATATAGGTTAAAATATTTAATCCTTTGAAAATCTTAAAAATTAAAGTCTTTAAAATAATATATTATTAAAATGGTTTATATTAAAATATGAGTTTGAAATTGATATCAATTTAACTATTTATTTTATTCCAACATATTTGGACCATTGCAATTCCAAATCGACAAAACCCAATTTCGAATCTTCAGTTCAAATTCCTTCAAATCCATACTTGAATATCAATTTAAATTGTTCCAATTTTGATACATTTCAAAGTTATACTATGAACAAATACAATAACTCAATTCCGATAAAATTTCATTTATACTTAAAAATTCAACTTTAATTTCAATTTAATTTCTTAAAGCAATTCCTTTATACCAATTCACATTTCAACATAAACTTGATTTTCCAACAGTAATTCAATTTATATAAATCAAATTTTATTTCAAAATATCATTTAATTAAATTTAAAATTAAGGATTTTAAAATCATTTAATTTAACCAATCCGGTGTCCATATATAATTCTCTGCCCTAGGGTCAAGTGATATGGATATTTATCATTTCAGTCCGCAATTTAAGATTTTACGGTTATATATCATTTCAAATTGCAATCCCGAATTTAATATAAAAATCCATAAAATCGCTCGATTCTATCATTTTAACCCATAACGATTTTTCCCTAATCTATAGATCGTTCGGGTATATATCATTTCAACCCATAGTGATTTTCCTAATAATAACTAAGGGAACTTGCAAAGTGATAACAATATATAAATCAAACGTAACGTCCAATCATCCAATATCAAAAATCAAACATCCATCAAAATCATCATTCAATTCAATTAATAAATTTAAACAATTAACTACTTATCAATAACAGGTATTTAATTGGAAAATTTGAATTCAATAATACATTGAATAACAATTTAATTCAAAATAATACAAATTAACAGCAATAGCAATTTAAATATATCAAATAGCCATAAATAAAATCCTAATCATATCATAAATTTAATTTAACTAACATAATAAATTTTAGAAGTTGTGAATGGGTCAAAACACTCATCTTCGATTTCAAATCGAATTTAAATCCAATTTAGGGCGAAAATTCAAACGATCTCAGAATTCATCCAAACCAGCGCCTAAACGTCCGAAATTATGGACGATCCCAACGAATCAAACCGTGTGTGTTGGGTGAGTTTCGTCCGGCCCCTTCCCTACCACCGAACCAGCACTCACCGAACCGACTCACCATGTCCCACCGAACCACACAGCTCCGAGCTCCTACCGAACCACGCGCCTGCCGAACCAAAGAGAACCAAGTGCCTGCCGAACCAACATAACTCCAACAACCACCGAACCAAACCTCCCCATATGACTGCCGAATCAACCTACCTCACCTACCTGCCAAATCAACTTTCTCCACTTCAATACCAAACTAAACCAGTTCCCCTCACTACCGAACCATCCATCACCGGACCAAACCACCACCGGACCTATCCCCTTCACACACCACCGGCTCAAGACCACGCCGAACCAACCTCCTCGCCTCTACAACCGAATCAAGCTACGCATCCACCGCCGAGTCAACGCTTCCAGCAAATACCGAACCAAGCTCTGCCGAACCAGATATGCCAGGCCAGATTACTTCAGCCCGGGCCCACCAGCAGCTATATACATCCAAGACCCCTGCCCTCAGCCTCACTCTATAAATAGAGGGGCAGGGGTACAACAATGGCAGACAAGTTTGAGAGCTCAAGCAAGGAAGGAACTTTCAAACAACTTTCTTATACTTGTACTTAAAGCTTTGTACTTGTAATCTGAAAGAAAAAAGATAATAACATATAAAGTGGATGTAGGCACGTTTTGGCCGAACCACTATAAATCTGTGTGTCTTTTACAGTTAAGTCCCTGCTTTTTACATATTTGCATAAGTCATCCAAATCATTAAAAACCACATAAAATCAACTAAATTATACGGATTGGAGGTGTTTGCCCATTTTTTGCGCAAACATTTTTGGTGCTTTCATTGAGAGACTTGGAACTCGAAGCTTCAGCTTCCCTCATTCAACCTTCTTTCAAAATAGCACCCTTCATTGCCTAGGAAACATGACTTTCAGGCCGAGAAAAGACGCTAACAAGGGAAAGAACGTTGCAACCAGCAGCGCTCTAGATCCAGTGGATCCAGATCAAGAGAACCATCCCACTACGACAGCAGTGTCAAATGTAGATCAGGCAATTCCGACAGCCCCTGCCGCGGAACAACCGACAGCAATCACTAGGGCAGACCTAGGCAGAGTTGTGGTTGAAGTGACTAACCGCTTCGCATCCCAACAAGAAGCTTTGGTGAACCAACTCATGTCACGCTTGAGGGATGCCGAAGAATCCAACCGCAATACTGAATCATGGGGTGAGTCTCAATCTGGAGGATCTCAGAGACAACGAAGGTCTTCCCTCTTCGAAGAAGCTATCGACAGGAACAACAATGATAGGGGCCGCGTCCGGACTCAGCCCGAACTCCGACTCGAGGAAGCGCTTGGAACCGAACCCAATGGGGGAGGCACCAGGCGAGGGTTGGATGTAGCTGAGCCAGTCATGCCGCCTAATCATAGAAACCCCGCCGAACGGAGCCGAGCTAGAACCCAGCCCGAAGTTGACCCCATGGAAATGCTCGAAGCAGAACCCCACAGGGGAAGATCAAGGCAGAGGGCAACTGTAGCTGGTCCTAGCATGCATCCGAGCAGCCAAAGACAGCCACTGGATAACGTCAGAAGTGATAGACTATACCATCCCTACAGGTCATCTGGACGAGATCGATCCTGCAGGGAAGAACCAAGCTCATTTTTGTCCGCTCCAAATTCTGATGAAAAAATGGCACGATTATTCAGGGAATGCGTCCGACGGGAGCAAAGGGATCGAGGGATAGGAGCTAGGATAACCATCTCTTTCACCCGCGACATCGAAACTGCCATCACCCCTCGAGAATGGAAAATGCCGACAATGGAACCTTACAAGGGAACCTCTGACCCCATCGTACACTTACAGAGATACACCCAGCATATGCTCATGAGCGGAGCAACGGAGGGAGTGTTATGTAAACGCTTCCCACTTTTCTTGGCAGATCTAGCTACCTCCTGGTTCTGCCACCTACCTCAAGGGTCCATCAGCTCATGGGAGATGTTGAAAGAAAAGTTCATTAGCCAGTTCCGCATTCATGTGGAACAACCTAAGGATGCTTATTCTCTATCTACTGTCAAACAGAAATCCGGAGAGACACTGCAGCAATACCTAACACGGTTCAATGCCGCAGCGGCAGCAGTTCAAGATGCCGATGAGAAACTCACCCTAATGGCCCTCTGTAGTGGTGTGCACCCAGATACCAAGTTTGCTAGAAGACTAACTAAAGAAAAACCAGCTACCTTGCCCGATTTCTTCCATGAAGCTGGGAAGTACATGAGACTCGAAGAGGCTGTCGCTGAAAGGCAGACAGGATCACAGACTAAGACGGTTCATGAAAACGCCCCCGCCGCAACGAAGGACATTCGGAGAAACGACTCCAGAGACAATGCAGGGGGCAAGAAGGGAGAAAAGCGCTTGTACCGACCAGGGCTGAGATTTGACGCTTACACTCCCTTGAATGAAACAGTCGAGAACATCTTCCTGGCCACCCAGGACGAACTTACATAAAAGCGCCCCCCGTACAAGAAAGAGTCAGATCGCGCAATCCAGTCCGGAAAATTCTGCCGTTTCCACGAGTCTCATGGGCACGATACCAATGAATGCCGCCATCTCCGAGACCTAATTGAAGAACACATCAGGAGAAAGAGATTAGAACGCTATGTGAAGGGACAGGACAGGACCCCAGCTCCTGCCAAGGAAAACCCAGGGCAGCTCCACCCAGAGACAGGCGGAGGAAATCGCAACACCAGCGGCTCCAGCCAAGAGAAGATAGTGGTCCATACAATATCAGGAGGGCCACACATCGCCGACAAGAGCTGGGAAGAAATGGAAAGATATGGAAACTCACTCAAAAGCGAGGAAGACTGCGTCAATTCTGTTATGCAAGAACGCCATCCTAAGCGGAAGGAAAATAATGACATCACATTCAGTGGGCGCGACCTACAAGGAAGGCAGTACCCACACATGGACCCTATGGTCATCTCTGCCTGATTCGGTCCAGCCAAAATTTTCCGAATTTTAATAGACACTGAAAGTTCAGTAAATATCATATTCAAGCATGCTTTCGACAAAATGAAGCTGTCAATGAAGGATGTATCCCCCTGCAACAAACCACTACACGGTTTCACTGGAGAAGCAAAGATGCCCCTCGGACAATTGGATCTCTTTGTTGAATTGGGAAGTCATCCACGCTCCGCCGTTCGGAAACAAACATTCGTGCTAATAGACAACCACTCGGCCTACAATACCTTTTTAGGAAGACCAGCCTTGTCCGACTTCCAAATTGTCCTTGCCCCATGGTGCCTGAAGATGAAGTTCCCAACGGATAATGGAGTGGGAGAAGTAGAAGGGGATCAAGACGCCGCTCGGGACTGCTATGTTACCGAACTTCGCAATAATCGCAGGAGAGATAAAGGGAAAAATGCAGAGACTATTCTCTGCATGAAAAGCTGGGAAGCATAGTAACTAAAGAAATCCCCTCCTCTTCGGTATACCAGTGATCCTTTCAATGAATTAGACCCCAGGGACAAAGAGGAGGAGGCCACCGCCGAGCCTACAGAGGCTATGGAATTCGTATCTGTAGACAAACGCGACCCCAGTAAACTGCTGAGAGTCGGATCTCAGTTAAAAAGAGAATTAAAGAATCAACTCATTGATTTTCTTCGCCACAACATGGATGTATTTGCATGGACACACGCTGATATGAATGGAATCTCCCCGGACATAGCATGCCACGCACTGAACATTGATCCTACCAAGGTGCCGGTAAAGCAGAAGAAGAGAAGTATGGGGCGGAACGATCAGCAGCCCTCGAGGAAGAAGTAAAGAACTTACTTGCCAATGACTTCATACGTGAAGCCATCTACCCGTAATGGATCGCCAACCCGGTACTGGTAAAGAAAGCTAATGGGAAGTGGTGAACATGCATCGATTTCTCCAACTTAAATGACGCTTGCCCGAAAGACTGCTTCCCACTCCCCCGAATCGACCAACTCGTGGACAGCACTGTCGGACACGAACTCTTATCCTTTATGGACGCATACTCAAGATATAACCAGATCCCTATACACGCCCCCGATCAAGACCACACTAGCTTCATCACCGACCGAGGATTGTACTGCTACAAGGTAATGCCATTTGGACTTAAAAACGCTGGAGCTACTTATCAGCGCCTCGTCAACAAGATGTTTGCAGAACTGATAGGACGAACTATGGAAGTTTATGTGGATGACATGCTGGTAAAATCGAGGAAAGCCAACGACCATATAAACCACCTGGACGAGATGTTTCAAGTACTTCGCCAATATGGAATGAAGCTGAACCCTCTAAAGTGCTCCTTCGGAGTGTCATCAGGAAAGTTCTTGGGATTCATCGTCCATGCCAGAGGGATCGAAGCAAACCCCGAGCAAGTCCGAGCCTTGCAAGATATTAAGATACCATCCACTCGAAAAGAGATGCAAAGCCTAAACGGTAAGGTGGCCTCCCTAAACCGGTTCATCTCTAAAGCAACTGACAAATGCATTCCTTTCTTCGAAGCCCTGAAGAAAGACAAAGGAAAATTCGAATGGACCGATGAGTGTTCAATAGCTTTCCTTAACCTAATCGAACACCTCCAGCGGCCACCAGTACTCTCAACTCCTAATGAAGGTGAAGAACTATACCTATACCTCGCTGTGTCACCACATGCCCTAAGCGCCGCGTTGGTAAGAGAAGACAACCGCACGCAACGGCCCGTATACTTCGTAAGTAAGAGGTTTACGGGGGCAGAAGCCAGATATCCTAAACTTGAGAAGCTAGCATACTGCTTAATAATCACGTCACGGAAACTGCAACACTACTTCCAGTCTCATTCCATCCAAGTTCTAACCAATCAACCACTAAGGCAAGTACTTCATCGTTCCGATACTTCTGCGCGGTTACGTAAATGGTGCATTGAATTGAGTCAATATGATATCACCTACCATCCCCGCACCGCCATCAAGGGACAAGCTATGGCCGATTTCATTGCCGAATTCACCACCGGTGAAGGTAGGGAGCAATCCGAGGTGTCAGAAGACGTCAAATGGAATCTCTTTGTGGATGGAGCATCGAACGAACAAGGCTCGGGGGCAAGCGTTGTGATCATCACTCCCAGGGGAAGAAAGCTGCGTTATGCACTAAGGCTGGAATTCGCTGCCACCAACAATGATGCCGAATATGAAGCAGTAATAGCCGGATTAGAGCTCGCCCTAGAGATCGGAGTCAGTTCCTTATGTCTTCACAATGATTCGCAACTCATCGTAAATCAAATACTAGGGGAGTTCCAGACTCGAGGAGAGCGGCTCACGGCATATCTGAAAAAGACAAAGCGGCTGCTCAATCAATTGGATCACTATTCGATCAAACACATTCCTCGAGAAGAAAATCAAGAGGCCGACGAGCTGGCAAAGCAAGCTAGCATGGGAGATGATACCACTTCTGAAACGATAACTGTCTCAAGGCTACTAACCCCGAGTTTCGAGCAAGTAAATCTGATAGCTGCAACCGAAGAAGAAACATGGATGACCCCTATCCGAGAATACTTACAAAACGGCACCCTACCCGACGGGCGAAATGAAATTAAGAAAATTTTAAGGAAAGTCTCCCGCTACACAATGCAAGAAGGCATCCTCTATCGGCGCGGCTTCTCTAACCCCTTATTGAGGTGCGTTGCTGGAAGAGAAGCCAGGGAAATTCTATCCAATATCCATCAGGGAAGTTGTGGAGACCACACCGGAGGACAGACCCTAGCAAAAAAGATACTCCGATATGGGTATTTCTGGCCCACTTTAAACAAAGATGCCTTGGACTTCGTCAAGAGATGCGACAGATGTCAGAAATTTGCCAAGATTACTCGACTACCCACAAATGAGATTACTCAAATGACCAGCCCTTGGCCCTTTGCAGTATGGGGAATTGACTTGATTGGCGAACTGCCAACGGGCCGAGGCGGAGCCAAATATGCAATAGTGGCAGTTGACTATTTCACCAAATGGGTGGAGGCGGAATCTCTAAATAAAATATCTTCGGCAAAAATTATCAACTTCTTAATCAAAAATATTCTGTGCAGGTACGGAGTCCCACTCAAGATCATATCAGACAACGGACTTCAATTTGACAGCGAAGAATTCGCCAACTGGTGCCAAGAGCACGGGATTCACAAAAGCTTCTCATCCGTAGCTTATCCCCAGGCAAACGGCCAAGTCGAAGCTGTCAACAAGATCCTCAAAATCTTAATCAAGAAGAAACTTGAAAAGTCGAAAGGCGCTTGGGTGGACGAACTTCCTACGGCACTTTGGGCCTATCGCACATCTTACAGAACTTCAACAGGGCATACTCCCTTCTCTTTGGCATACGGGTCGGAGGCTATGCTCCCAGTTGAAACTATAGTGCCCTCTCACCGTGGGGTCCACTACAACCCGAAAGAGAACGAAGAGCTCCTCCTCATGTCTTTGGATCTGATTGAGGAGAGAAGAAATGACGCAGCACTCAAAGCAGCAGCTCACAAAAAAGTGGCAGCACTATACGACTCCAAAGTCAAACATCGCAGCTTACAAGAAGGAGATCTTGTCCTCAAACGAATCTTTCCACGCCCCGGGGCACTGGACCCCATCTGGGACGGACCATATGTAATTCATAAAGATCTCCACAACGGAGCTTATATTTTGTCAACAGTGGACGGAGAGGTGTTCCAGAGGGCATGAAACATCTGACACCTCCGTCGATACTTTTCTTAACTTGAACTGCCCATATGAAGTGAATTAACAAAGAGAATCAGTGGGCGTATCTTCATGCCGAACCACTTTTAAAAACTTGGCTCTTGTTAACTTGTTCCTTTATATCTTGGCTACTTGTTAAGTTTTATCTTTTGCTGTTGAAAAAAATCCTTTGCAGATGACATTTCAATTCAGAGCTTCACGACACAACTCCACTTTGACGAAATCTAACAGGTACGCCGCGATCATATGCCCTCGCCAATGAGGCACTTTGCTCCGGTATCCCTCTACCGCGAGTTAACTCATTGTTTGCCTCGGCCCTTAAAGCCGACTCTAATAAGCCGAGTATAAGTCATCAAAAAAGACCGACTATAGCCGATGGCAGCTCATTACAGCGATTCGGCTCGCCGGCAACTGTGAACCGATCATAAGCCCCAACATAAGGTGTGGCCAGCCAGGGGCAGTTCACAGTTGACGATCGGCCCCCACGCTAGCCAGCCACAGTAAATCGAATAATACCCGCGATTGCGGGCCATAATGGCCCGGGTAGTTACTGTGCGCGATCGGCTCCGATGTGTCTTAAGTGCGGCTGTGGTAAAAAAGAAAACTCCCCGCAGAGGCGTAAGATGGGTGACAAATGTCTCCAAGACCCACGGCTAGGGAAAGTGACTACAAAACCCGTTTGCCACGAACTTAAGCACATCGACGGCCTTCCGTGACTGGAAGTTTTACTTTTCCTATATTTCAATTTCATTTAAAACTTTTCTCCTATTCTCCGTAACGGTGCTTGAAAGTACAGGACATGAAATAGGGAACGCTCGCTAATGGGAACAGAAACTCACAATCGGATGACGAGGCACTCAACAGCATTCCATGCTTAGTCTTACAGGACGCACGAAGTTGTCATCCACAGCCGAAACATGAAGGACGGTACCTTCTACTTTTATACATTAATGCATAGCTGCAGTTCATATTCACACATCACATTTACGTTGCAAAATGAGAAAATTATATTTTAAGCAAAAAACCTGGCATCAAGCACAGTCAAGTCACTAGTAACATGCATAGTTACATCACTTACACATCACAACAAAATAACGATAACATTCCAACATAAAGGAATCAACTTATGTTATGAAATTACATAAAGTCATTCACCACAAACAACATTATTACAGTCACATCAATGTTTTGGACTAACATAAACAGCGATAAAAGGAAATCGAAAGGTGGCCGAATCCGGACAAGTAACCAGCTGCGTCCACGCTTCGCCCTCATCCTACCAACTCTCCAAGCCTACTTAGCCGTAGGGTCGGAGCTCCCAGCATGTTGATCGGAAGTCCCACCTGTCCAATTCGGAAGAGGAATTCATTAAACAAACAGTAAACGATCAAGTTATGAAAATCTAAAAAGAAAAGAGAAAGAGAAGAGAGACTCACCAGCGCCCGCCGCTTGATCCTCATCCTCCAATTGCACACCCGCTTCCTCCGCAGCAAGCAGCCGCATCCCCTCCTTCACCGCCGCCAGCTCCTCCTTCGAAAACTAAGTGGTGACTACATCCAGACTAAAGGCCGCTCCGCCTTCCTTACCCGCATCAACCCTGGCCTCCTCTAAAGCCCGAAGATATGCCTTGGCCATAACCCGGAGATAGTCATCCATCCAGGATAAGCTGCCCTCCTTCCAAGTGCGGAAGTACATGTCCTGCAGCATATCGTCCATCATCCCCTCATCCTCCTCAAACCTCTTCACCTGGGCCTCGAAAATCTGCAATTTAGTGGCAGCAGCATCCCTCTCCCGCCGGTATCTCGAGCACTCAGCCTGGAGGGATCTCCTCATCTCCTCCATCTCTTCTTTCAACTTGGCTTGAGCAAGTTCTGCAGCTTCAAGCCTTCCAGATATCTCTTCAACCCGCTCGAGATCCGCCCTCCTAACCTCATCAACCGTGGTAATGGCCATGTCAATGCGTTTCTTGCAAGCGGCCTCCATTTTCCGCAACTCAGCTCTGCTAGCCTCTTCCATGGCCTTCTTCAGTCGTTGAGAGTCGGCTTCATGCTGCGAAATCTGAATAGCCTGGTCGTCAAGTTATTTGACCTGATCAGCAACCACTAACCGCAACCTTATATTGGCACTCCCTATCTCCTCCCCGACCTTGGCCAATAGGGCGTGATGTTCCATTAACTTCTTGACCTTCTCCGCGACCCGGTCAATGTTGGCCTTGGCTTCGTCCCCATAGCAGCTATCCGAGTAGTGAGCAGATCCAGATCTAGGGACTTAGCCTCATCAAGAACCCGAACCATGGGGTTGCGGGGGAGAAGATGCTCGCTCGTGGCCTCGTCAAATAAAATATCCTGAGAGCTTGGGTCCAAATCCGGGTGGCCGAAAAAGGGATTGCGAGGCACGTCGGGACGTTTTATGCTCTCGGAAGGATGCGGAGAGGGGACAAACTCCGTGGTATCCTCCGTGGTATCTCGGGAAGGCTGAGTAGGAGCCTGAGGACCAGGTGGTGAATCAAACAAGGAACGCCTCCTCTTCCTCTGCTGGATACCCTCCTCGATAACTCCAAGGAGAGGGCGGTATCTAACTACATCCCCAGGACGGCCAGTTGGAGGCTTTGGTTTGGCAGAAGCTTTGAGCAGCTTATACTGTTCGAGGCGGTGCCGGATATCTGATGACTTGGCCGCCTTACCCGCTCCTGCAATAAAAACCAAGTGTTACGAACATACAATAATCCACTATTCGAGAAATATGTTAAGGTAAAAAGAGTGAGAAGGCACATCTATTATACAAACCCTGCGGAGGAGTAGGACACTGCAATAAGTCCTGAATCTCATTCCAGGACGGAAGCGAACCATAAAATATTCCTAAGTCCCTATCGTAAATGGAATCTGCAGAAGTCAAAAGTTCACCTTGCTCCGCCGGAGTCACCCTAGCTGAGGAGCTCTTAGGGGATGGATCGGCGCCAGCCCCGGCCTTGCCAGTCTTCTTCGCCTTCTCCGCCGAATCCGATTCTCCCTCCGATTCCCCGAAAGCCTGACGGAGAGCCTCATCCGTCCACTCCTGAAGCTCCCCCACTTGCCCGGAGGTTAAGGCACCAGTGCCACTACCGCCCTGTCCGTCGCCATCGCCATTGCACTCTCCATCTCCATCGCCATCTCCTCCACCCTCTGACTCTCCTCCTACATCGCCTCCTTCGCCCTCGCCTCTATCCTATTCCACATCTTCCTCCTCCGGGATAATCGGGCAAGTGCTAGGAGAGGGGCCGTCAGACTTCTTAAGTTTCTTACCTCCAACAACGGGAGGCTTTGTAAAAGGTTCCCTCTTGCCACTTTTCACCATGGCCCCTTCCTTGGCTTTGGCAGCCTTCTCTTTAGCTGTGTCTCTCTTCTTAGCCACGGACTGGTGTGGCAGGATCAAGTTGTGCTCTAGGAGAGTAGCGTTCCTGATCAGATAAGAAGCCGACCGATCCCGTCCCGGAATGGCTCTTATTTCCGCAGTCATCTGAACAAAGGAATCGTTCTCCACGACCGCAAAGCCACCTGTCGCTAGCAAGAAATAAAAGCATATCAGAAGAAGCATTGCAGCCGAAACAAGGAAACTATAAATGAAGGTCAACTTACAGCCAGAGGTGAAAAGGCGGAAGGAAACAGAGTCATCCCTGATAAAAAACCATTCTTTCTTAAACATACTAAGCTTCGAGTATAGGTCCAGGACCGGCTTTAAGGGAACAGCCGCTTCCAAGCTAACGTACGGAGATCCCTTCTTGTAACCCCTCAAGTTATATAGATACTGAATCTCCCGGTTGGAAGGGGGGCGCCCGTACCTTCTCTGGAAAATAATGTATAAGCACACCAAGATGGCGTAGGAATTGGGCTAAAGCTGGAAGGGAGCCACCTTCAGATAAGTAATGAAGCTGACTACCAAGGCGTTGATGGGAGGAATGGCCCCGCACATACAGTGGTACCTACTATACGCAAAATACCCTTCAGAAGGGTCATATGGCATAACTCCAGCCCCCGGCAGCACCATGAGCGCTCTATCTATTTCAAAGGAACGAGATATAACATCGAGTTGCTCCTCCTTCAGGGAGCTAGGAAAGCAATCGGGAGGGGAGATCAGAAGTTCCTAGGGACCATACCCATCCACTAACGACCTCGGAGCAGGTCCATGTCGCGCCGGTCCTGGTTGGGCTGGGGGCACGGAAGAAGACTCTTCTCTATCCTTGGACTTCTTTCTATCTGATCGAGTTTCCGCTTTGCGAGACATTTATCTGCGGCACAAGAAAAACATGGTATTAGAACAAGGAGTATGAGAATATAAACAAATAGGTCCAAGTTTCATTCGGTATTGAAGGTCCAAGTTTCATTCGGTATTGAAGGGCCAAGTTTTATTCGGTATTGAAGGTCCAGGTTTCATTCGGTATTGAAGGTCCGAGTTTCATTCGGTAATTGAAAATAAAGTTCGTTCGGGCTAGTTGCTCCTCACCTGATTCAGCAGAGACTTTGATTCGACAGAGATAACTCTTTGATTCGGAAAAGACAAGGAGATGGTTCGGCTGATAAGAAATAACGAAGGCGTATAGCCCCTATTTATAGACAAATGTAGGACACCGGACCAATTGGTTCGGCACTCAGGGACCGAATGAAGACCACCTAGCAAAAACAAAGCACGTCATATACTAGCATATGCCCTGCTTTGGGGGGCAAGTGTTGGGTGAGTTTCGTCCGGCCCCTTCCCTACCACCGAACCAACACTCACCGAACCGACTCACCATGTCCCACCGAACCACGCGCCTGCCGAACCAAAGAGAACCAAGTGCCTACCGAACCAACATAACTCCAACAACCACCGAACCAAACCTCCCCATATGACTGCCGAATCAACCTACCTCACCTACCTGCCGAATCAACTTTCTCCACTTCAATACCAAACTAAACCAGTTCCCCTCACTACCGAACCATCCATCACCGGACCAATCCCCTTCACACACCACCGGCTCAAGACCACGCCGAACCAACCTCCTCGCCTCTACAACCGAATCAGGCTACGCATCCACCGCCGAGTCAACGCTTCCAGCAAATGCCGAACCAGATATGCCAGGCCAGATTGCTTCAGCCTGGGCCCACCAGCAGCTATATACATCCAAGACCCCTGCCCTCAGCCTCACTCTATAAATAGAGGGGCAGGGGTACAACAATGGCAGACAAGTTTGAGAGCTTAAGCAAGGAAGGAACTTTCAAACAACTTTCTTATACTTGTACTTAAAGCTTTGTACTTGTAATCTGAAAGAAAAAGGATAATAACATATAAAGTGGACGTAGGCACATTCTGACCGAACCACTATAAATCTGTGTCTTTTACAGTTCAGTCCCTGCTTTTTACATATTTTCATAAGTCACCCAAATCATTAAAAACCACATAAAATCAACTAAATTATACGGATTGGAGGTGTTTGCCCATTTTTTGCGCAAACAGTGTGTAAATCCGATCTCGTACGTACAAGTTATGATGATTAGAACGATTTAAAAAAATTTAATTTAAAAATAAACAAATATAAATAGAACTTTACCCCAAAGCCACGTCAACAATCTTCCGAAACCTAGCTACCGCGTTACTGTACGTAAACATCTTCGAAACCCTAGAGCTGCAGTACACACACGATCGAACATGAGACGCTCGACCCGGTGGCCACCAGTTCAACGTCGCGCCTGCCTGAAACACCACTAAATCAACCGCCGATCTTCCTCGAGGCCTACGACCTCTGCGATCAACCTAAACATGATCGACGTCACCCAAAATCCCAACGCCATCACCATCTTTGAAACCCTAATTGAAATTATTCTGCCAATCCAACCGTCATCTCCTCGAACAACCCACTCCGATGAAGTACGCCCAACGCAATCTACAACCCAGCACCAACGGCTCGACGATCCGCGTAAGTTGATCGCGACACAACGAATGGCCGAGAATTAATCATCGAATTTCGGCCACACAAGAACCCATATCAAAAAACAAACTATGGATTTGAGTTGCACTCGTCGAGGGCTTCAAATCGATATACAATATGATATACTTTGAGGAGTTTTAATTTTGGATTGGATTTGAAATTAAATTTGCAATTTGGAAATTAGGGTTTTTGTTTGTCTTCTATTGGAATGAGGAGTTGAGAAGGAAATGTACGTACAGACAAATAAAAATAAGAAGTAGCTAGGGTTTATAACGGACTATTTATAGGCAGATCAAAAATAGGAATGAGTGGACAAGATTGATTTACACGTCGAACGATAAATGACCCGAAAAACTCATTCTTCTCGGGAACGAAATTGGGTCATCCCATACATCAAAATAGATGTTTTCGATAATTATAAACTCAATGGAATAAGTTTCAAGTCCAAATTCCATCATATGAAGAAGTTATGTTAAAATCATCGTATTTCAAATTGATTTCAATTGATTCTAATTAAATTGATTTCTAGGCGTTTTGGGACCGTACGACCAAACTACAAGTCCGATCGCTATGAAACTTGAAATCCTATAATAATTCATTGTTACGGATCCGACGAAACTGGTTTCGTCGAAATCCGAGGTAGTGACCAAAATGGCTCTGTTTCACACTAATAAATAAATTAATATTAAATCAATTAATCAATTTTTAATTCAAAATTTATAAACTAACCAATTTCATCATTTTTAATAACTTAGACATTTACAATGTGTTAATACAAGTTTATATGGCAATTTAATGTTGGTTATTACACTAATTACAGTGTTTAATTTCACTGTAATTAAATCCAATTTATCATAATTTAATTTCAATAAATTGCTTTAATTTAATTTCAACTTTTATATTTAACCAACTATAAATCTAATAACATAGTTAACATATTTAACACAGTTAATCACTTTTTAATTCAAAAATAGCCTATTTCCTTTCTGTTTGCGTATTAATCCAATTTAGAAGTCTGAATTTTTTTATCCAGACGTCTGAACATTTATAACTGCTATTTTCTTGAAAAGTCACTTCTCTTCGCCGAAGAGAGACATCTTCAAAATCAATGGTTGCACCTGTTCTTTTCAATATAACTTTTCATCTATAGTTGCAGCTCTTTATACACTATAAATAGATTATAAAATTCAACAAACAATCAACTGAAACCGAATTTACTTTTAGCAGTCTTCAATTCTCATCTATTCTCAAACTTTCAAACTGCACTCAAATTGCTTACATACTTTATCATTGATCACTTTATCTTCCACAACTCTCAAAGCACATCACTATATATCATAAAGGAGAAGATTATAAGAAGATTGTACTCAATTGACTTATCAGTGTTATTTAAGAACACGCTACAGTCAGATGCATTAGTTATTTGTATTGAAGTCCTATTCGGTTGCTTAGGCGGGTGAAGTCATGTTCGGTTGCTCAAGCAATGTAAACTTATTCCTCCGGGTTAAGTAAGGGTATTTTTGTTAGTAAAATTCCTAAGAGGAGCTTAGGGACTGGACGTAGGAGAGTGGTCCGAACCAGTATAAATCTCTGCTGTCACTTTTATTTATTGTTGATATTCTGCTATCTACGCATTTTTATTCCATACGATCCTGCTGCAACGTCTCTTTCAATTGGTATCAGAGCCTGGTATTCTAGAGAACGTTACAACATCCTAGAATAAATGGCTACAAAGAGGTCTAGTCAAGGCAATAAGAAGAGGAAGAGCAATAAAGAAAAATCAAAGAAGCAAACAAACAAATGCTTCATGGCAAAAGATAATGAGGTTAGTGATATAACTTTTGATGATATGATAGAAATAAATTTAGAACTTCTAGACACCTTGAAAAATCTCAAAAGAAAATATGAGGAAGCTCTGGAAAATCAGAAGAAAGCAGAATTCGAAAAAGATATGCTTAAAGACGAGAAGAAAATATTAGAAGAAGAACTTGAGAAAATTCAAGATTCATTCTCTGACAATTCGCAACTCGCTCTATTAAGTCAAGAAATAGAAGCTCAAAAAGAAAAGAATAATGCTCTAGCTTCTGAGAATCATGAGTTAAAAATAAAAATAAAAATTGTTGAGTTAGAAAACACTAGTCTCAAAACTAAGCTTGATGACATTACTAAAAATATTTCCAATTTTAATAAAGGGAGAGAAAATTTATTCAGCATTATTGAAAATTCTCAACCTGCTTCAAATAAGAAGGGATTGGGTTATGTTAAGAATCCAAAAGCTCACAATGATAAAAGCGGTTTAGGCTATAAACAAGCTAAAAGTAAAAATAGTACTAGATATGCACTCTTGTATACTAATTTTAGTGCTAGTACTAGTAACCAGGATAGTTTTAAAACCAGTTATAGTCATAATAGTAATGATAGAAATTATTCTTCAAGTACTAAGCTAATGACTAATAGTATTATGATATGGATTCCAACAAATATGATTGATCAAGATAAACAACTTTATATTAGCAACTATTAAAAGAATGTGATTTGTAATGAAAATTATATTTATAAAGGTTCAACCACACCCAAATGGGTATGGTTTCCAAAGACCTAACCCCCCGTACCCTAATATAGTAAGTGGGTAACGAAAATGATTATTATTTATTGCAGATACCCGGAGAAACAAAAGGAAAAGGATATATTTTGGAATTTTAAAGAATGATCCATACGTTTAATAGAATTACGTGCTTACAATGAAATATGGATTTCAGCAAATATGGTAAAATCTATTTTTTTCTTAATTAATATTGAGTTTATCTCACTATATTTATTATATTCCCTCATTCTTTTTGATAATGACAAAGGGGGAGAAATTCATATGCATATTGATAGAGGGAGATATTATACTTAGGGGGAGATGTTATACTTAGGGGGAGCTTTAAAAAATTTAATATTTTTTTTATATAGAATGAATATATTTTTAAATTGTATGTTGTCATCATCAAAAATGGAGAGAATGTTAGAACCTCAACTGTTGGATTTTAATGACAACAACTATACAATTACGTCAAAGAATTTCTAAGCTAATTTGCAGGTACATATATAGCATCAAAAAGAGATAATCAAATACATTCAAAATGAAGATACACATTACAAAATGATGAAAGAATGTATACAGAGATACAAGAAGAGATATATACGATGGAGACAAGACGAAGGTGACAAACAAAGTTTTATTAGTCATAGAGTGTCGTGTCTAGAGTTTACAAATGTTAAAATCTTCTCCAAATGGTATACACACATATACATTCATATTTTAAATGAAAAATCAATTTTCAAAAAATTGCATGGAGCGAGGCTCAAACCCGGGTTACTAGTTTAGAAGGCAATTACTCCAACCAAATGAGCTATGATAATCTTTGTTACAAACTAAATTCAGACGTCTAAATAACTTCATTCAGACATCTGAATGCTGAAACTAGAATATTGTTTCACAATATTCAGGCGTCTGAATGAAAATATTCAGACGTCTGAATAATGCCAAAAATAGTCTATTTCCTTGTTGTTTGCGTATTAATCCAATTCAGAAGTCTGAATTTTTTTATTCAGACGTCTGAATATTTATAACTGCTATTTTCTTGAAAAGTCACTTCTCTTCGCCGAAGAGAAACATCTTCAAAATCAATTGTTGCACTTGTTCTTTTCAATATAACTTTTCATCTATAGTTGCAACTCTTTATACATTATAAATAGATTATAGAATTCAACAAACAATCAACTGAAACCGAATTTACTTTTAGCAGTCTTAAATTCTCATCTATTCTCAAACTTTCAAATTGCACTCAAATTGCTTACATACTTTGATCATTGATCACTTTATCTTTCACAATTCTCAAAGCACATCACTATATATCATAAAGGAGAAGATTATAGGAAGATGTACTCAATTGACTTATCAGTGTTATTCAAGAACACACTACAGTCAAATACATTAGTTATTTGTACTGAAGTCCTATTCGGTTGCTTAGGCGGGCGAAGTCCTGTTCGGTTGCTCAGGCAATTTAAACATATTCCTTCGAGTTAAGTGAGGGTTGTTGTAGTTGAAATTCCAGAAGGAGTCTGGGACTGGACGTAGAACGGAAAGTTCGAACCAGTATAAAAATTCTTGGTGTGCTTGTTTTATTTTTATTTACTTTGCTATTATCATCTGTTTCCGCATTTAGATTTAATTATATTCCATATTACACGATCCTAAGTAATAGCTAGCTTTATTGGTTACTTTCAAATATGGTATTAGAAGTCTCTAATAAATAATGTGATGATATAATCATGTTTAACGCATAAACATAATCCTAATTACATTACTAATTTTCATTAAATTACGTCATAATACTTCAAAAACACAAATAACAAATTAATGAAGTATAACAAGTAAATAAGTTAGGAGAATCATTCCACTTACCTCTTCTTCCCCAAATTTTGATCAAAGTCATCAAGAGGTCTCTATCCAAACTCCACTTCATGCTAATTCCTTCGTAAGTTATTTAAGGAATTGGATGGGAGTAATTATGACTATTTTGTCGTGAATTTAGGAATTTTACCTTTTCTTGGATTAGGGATTTGAAGAAAGGGGATTAAGAGGAGATTACTAATAGATTAGGAAAAAAGGAAAACAAAAGTAATATAAATGAAAAGTGAATGAGAAATAATTTAGGGGCTTAGCCACTTATAGGCAAATATTGGGCTTTCTCTTAGTTCATTTTTTTTTGCAAGAAATTACCGTTCACTCCAAAAACTCATCAAATCAATTGTAGCCAGGTTTATACTCATTTTTTTGCCTTGGTAAAGCGCTTTAAACTGTGGTTGTATCGAGACTCAATTCATCCATCTCAGAAAATCAGGTATAGTAAGTACTATGTTAATTAACGATTCAATATTTAAATTAACCATTTAAATATTTATTCATTAAAAATATGGATTGTTACACTCTCTTCTCTTTAAAAAAATTTCATTCCCGAAATTCCTAAGAGTATAAGCAAATAATAGGACTATCCAAAATTCTTTAATCTAAACCTCATAAAATTTCAACAGTACTTCCCTTACACAGTAGACATTGTGGAAACTCCTTGATTAAAATGCATTTCACACCTTAGGAAATAAGTGATACCTACATTGTCCCATATTTCCCTTAGCGAAAACCCTCTTCTTAAGAAAACTTCTTACTATTTAATGAAAATCTAAATAAGTAAGCATTAAATAGATTAATTTCAGCTCTCAAATACCTAATTGTACTATACAAAGAGAATCATGCACCAACTCTATAGCAACACCCAATTAAACATGTGTAATGTTAGTATAGTAACTGATACTACCATAATCATGCATGAAAATCAATTGGGGAGTAAGCTCAACTGAGTTAGTATCAAAATATACCATAGATTCTGAGTCACTTGAAAACGCAACAAACCCGTATTGATCCCATCTCGACCCCACATTGGGCATAGATGATCTGTGATCTATTTTAGATAGCCATCGCTCTCCCTCTCTAAACATGCTTTAACACGAAATTAAAATTAGAATACAAGTAACCATCAAGCAATAGCAAGTAACAAAAAACTAGTGTAGAATATAGTAGTTTATGATTTTTTTTGATGATAATAAACCACACTCACGGATATACACACATATATATATATATATATATATATATATATATATATATATTAAATGTGTTTGGTATAGTACTATTATAGTATCATATAATGAAATAAACAGATAAAAATTTTATTTCATTAAAGTTTTAATAGTACACATAATTACAACAAGAACTCCTACAATATTTTGTGCGCTATTCATACAACAATTTTTACACTTTCATATAAAACACTCTTTCATATATAATAATTTCTAATCACTCTTTTGCTCTTCGACTCGAATACAATTTTTATATCTTCTTGCTCCGACCTTCATCCAAACGGCATTTTCTTTTAACTGACAAATAACGTAGTAAAAAGCGAAAAGGAAAATTTTAACACTACATATTTTTTATTTAAACTCGATATTGCCTCAGTTTATTGGAGTTCTCTTTTCATATTTTAAATAGGCACGGTACAATAGCTATATACAAGGACAAATACAACATATTTGTGTAGGATAGAAAATTAAAATCAACTCCATAATATGCACAAGCAACTTAGGACATACACAGTGTATCATTGTACATTCTTTGAGGTCAAGCTGCTTGAAATAAACAAGCACATTAATATCAAGCACTTTGAAAAGGCAATGCATATGCATATGTGCGCATATCAAACTTGCACATATGCACAAAGCACACAAAAGCAAGTTCCTACATACAAAACCAACAAGCTTAAGCCTAAAGGTTTTCAGGCTCAATATAGCGAACAAACAAAAACAAACAGAAAACATATATCAAAGTCAGGTTTAGGAATTACACATGTGTGCACAATCTAGCAAGGAATGCACCAGTCAGGCTTGAGTGCAAGTGCACAAAAAGAAGGCAGAATATAAGTTCAAGTTTAAAGTATAGGAACAAATGCAAGTGCATATAAGACAAGCACAAGGCAAGCACATGAGGTGTGCATAAAGAACATATTCAGGCACTCAAAGGCAAGCTCAAAATTAAGAACACGAGGTAGTAAGGTCATGCACAACAACAAACCAACTCAGGTCTAAATGCTCACAAGAACACCAAACATGAAACGCATCAATGTAATACGTACAAGACACATATTAGACCCGGTATGCATCTCAATGCACACATCGGCAAGCACATAAATCAAGCTCACAAGGAAGCACACAAGACACACGCTCACAATTAAGGCCAGAAACACACAAGAAGTGCACAACTCAGCGATGCATAAAGCATAACAAACACACAACAAGTACATAGTCATGTGCCGCACAGCGTTCATAGGGCCAGGTGCAACACAGCCATGTCCAGCAACAAACACACACAATTAAGTCAAGTCAAAGTAATATTTTCAAAATCAAGTCAAGTCTGAAGATTTCAGAAGCACAAATTCATAAACACTGCAATATTCGTAAACCAGCAAGCTCATGTAGTCAGATGCAAAGAACAAAAATTCACCCAAAGGAAAATATATGCAAAAATTCGAAATTGAACAGGTCAACAAAGTCAAGCAGAGATAGCCAAGTAAATGAATAAGTCAACATTGTTAGGCCGAAGTCATCATATCTTAGGAATGAACAAGTCAACAACCTCAAAACCCTAGACCAAAGTTCGATCAAAATCAACGGCCAGAATTAAAAGCCAAATTCGAGAATTGAAACATCCAAACCAAAAATCTCAAAATATATGAAAACTGAGAATAATTTTTGTTCAGATCATTCTCTGTAAAAACCTTAACATCATCAGCAATTCAAAGCAGTCGACTTTGAAAACAAATAAATCAAATAATTAAAATCATACCAATTATCTACTGCAAAAGTTCTAGACCAAGTATGCAGTTACATACCTCAATCGCTAAGCTATTGAAGAGAGCAAGCGACAAGGACATAAAGGTGAAAATTTGTCTGTCGTTCAAATTGTTAGCTTTCAAAAATCGAAGGAAGGAAGAAACCCTAAAGTGAAGATAAAAGGAAAAGGGGATCGACTTTGCTAATGGGAATTTGATGGCATTTTCTTGGGTCGAACATTTTTTAAAATTATATTATTTAAAGTTCTCTTTTGATTTTATTTTGTAGTTTATTTGAATATTAAATTTCTAGTTCGTAACTACGATTGAAATAATTACAGTGTGTAACTTGAGAAATTTTCAACTTGGGGATAGGTTAAGGTAGAGTTTCTAGGTTTAGAGTTAGAACAATAAGCTTTGCGATAGTCGCAAGTTTACAAGGTGTTTGCAACAACCTATATTCTAAGTATCGGAAGATCGTAGAATATTAATATTATATTCATACGAGGTCGTATGATTCTAAAATTTTAGAAAATGACTCATAGGGACATTTTCCACATCTATGATTTTTGTCAGGTTTCTATATGACCATCTTGACCTTGAGAATCTTATATACCCTATAAATTTTAATAGGAACCAAATTGGGGTTCTAAAACCACTTCCATTAAATTGGGATGGTGGTTTCCCTGTCCGTAGAGAGGTACTAATAGAAAAACCGACTTACCATTAGAGAGATATGATTGTTCAATGTTTTACTCATTTTAGATAGCTTAATGGGTAATTAGTAAGTTAATGGGTAGGCCTAAAGCCTGTGCTAAGATTAGCATGGAGTTAGGGAAGATGGGACTCTCTCCTATCATTTATTATTTCCCAAAAATAAAGAGATTCCCCCATTAACAATTTTATCAGCCTAAAAGTTTCCAAAACCTTACTTTAATTATCCTAAACGTGTAACTAGAAGGAGATAGTGATATTGGCATCTTGGATTGGAGATTACTAGAGTCCACCCTGGAGTTTCTATTCATACTTGGATTCATGGAGCTTGGATAGGATCACTTAGGACTTAGGTGAGTGATTTTAAGCCTCTACTCACTAATTAGTCCCTATTAGACTTTAATGATGTTTAGAAATGATTTTCAAACTCTAAAACATTTTAGATCCTTTCAAACAACATATATCAATTCCAAGTAATTTGGATTAGTTTTGAAAATTTGTGTTTTTAGGGTTACTATGTGTTCTTAAGGATACCACCCTTATATTTAGGATCCACATTAATGTGTCTGTTTGTATCCTTGTTAGTAAATGTTACTTGTGACGATTGCTTGAAAATGCGAAAGAATTGTGACTTAGTTTTAGGAACAACTCAGAGATCGGCAATAGAATCGGCACTGATCCACAAGTTGTGTCCAAAACTTGATGCGATCGACATCTGGCAGCAATAAAGGCCTCATGATGCTATATTCTATGTTTTAGGTCATTTGGATTTCTTATTCTTGAGGTATTGACAGGCCGGTGTGAATTTTCATTGATGGATCGGTGCGAACGATAAGGATGGTTCGCTATTTTCTTTGGATTGCTTGCATTGATTGTTTGCTACATGTTGGAGGCAGCAACTTGGGATTGCTTACTTGTATTGATGGTTCATGTGGAAATTTGATGAAAAACCTAAGTGAGGGGTTAGTGGAGCATACTTTGGGTTGGAACATGGGATCGAGATGAGCATGGCAACCTGAAGCAAAGGAAGTAGGTGGAGGAAGCAGAGCTAAGTTTTTAGCTAAGTATGGGATTGGTCCCCATGGATCAGTACCGATCCATGGGTACTAACCCGTACGACCTGCGATCTTTAGTAGATGGCCTAAGGGTGGAAAGTAACCAATGTGTGATGGGTGGGATCGGGGTAAGCATGGATCGGTGGTGGTTTGTATAGGAAAGCTAAGTTCGTATCTTCAAGTACTTGCTTTGGGTTTTTCGCATATGCTTCGAGATGTGACGGGGGTTGGCTCGAGTTGGGTATGTGATGGCTCAAACTCGAGACAAGCCAAGCACTTATCCAAATATAGCCAACTGTGAGGATCAATACCAAACCCTAGGTTTGGTGGCAAATGTCGACGACGACGCATGGTTCGACGATGATGATTTCGTGATAGGAAGGGACAGCTTCGGTGATGTATAACTGTACTTTGAGATACAGAGTTAAGGACCATGAGTCGTATTAAGAAGGAACTGTTAGGTGATGGCTACAGGACACATGGTGGTATTCTACGTGATGATGATAGTAGAGTCCCAACCGCGATGACTTCATGATGGGAGTCATGAGATCAGTTACAGAATATTCTCTACTATAGATGACATGTCTCGAAAGTTCCTAGGGTACTTGTAAGAAGGATTATACTTAGGACGTTATGGTCCTTGGAGCATGATGGCTCCTTATTCTAGATATGATGTTGGTTTACCCAGACTGACGTGATGGTAGGTCTAGTTTCTAGCCAACTATCGTGATGGATAGTCTAGTCCTGACCATGATGGGTCGATGAGTGGTCTTATATCCAATGTACTGTGTGAGTGAATGTGCGACGATCCAAGTTTCGGAAGGTTTAAATCGACAATAATCCACATATGTCCGACTTAAACAATTCAGAACATGGATAATCAATGAGATTAATTAAGAAAAATAAGGAAAGAAGAAGAAACAAAAACAGATTCTCATAGCGAAACGATAAAATACAATAACCAAATAAACAGTTCATGAAGTTGTTTATACTATACATTTGATTATAATCTATACTACATTTATTAGATTTATATATACAACAGGGTTAAATAAATAATGCAGCAGACAACATGGTGTTGGAATACCAATAGTAATAATATACCAAACCATCGTCTTCGTCCTCCAGAGAAATCCTTTAGAGAATAATCTTCGATAAGCTGAAAACGCATGGCTGGCTCGAGCGTAATAAAAAAACAAAACACTCGAGTCGGGACTAAAATATTATTACGTGGGTCAAATCGATATCATATATAACATGAGTGTAACAGCATCAGAGATGTTTATGGGATTTCACATCTCCTATCCAGTGTATAACATGCGTGCAATAACTCAAGAGATGTTATGAGATTTTCCATCTCTTGAGGATCCGTCAAAATATTTATATGTAGTAGAATACGCCACATATATAATGTCTAATCAGTAAAATAAATATCTTTCTTAGCATTAAGGCTTTACATTGATCCCCCTTAATGTGTTTTTAAGCATTGTCGTATAGTTTTCAATTGACACCACCAGTAGCATGTCGGTAGTCAGAGATGCGCCGTGATACAACACTAAACCAAAATCGTATGGGTCTGGTATAGGGATAAAAGTATTAAAATGCATGTGAGGCAATGCCCAAGGTAGGATACTACCAGTTTATCCTTACCGGTTGGTGGTAATGCATCATAGCCATGATCATCCACCGCATCCAACATTCCCAAAATCTGAGGGTGTGCACCAATCAATCACATTGTAAATGATGGAAATACAAAGAAGCATGTCTGCTCAGGGTAGCAAGCCCACTTGGCCGGTACGGCTCCTATTTTAGTCATTTCTAATTGGCACAGGTGTCAGGCTAATCCATCATTGTTATCTTTCTTCAAATTCAGCAAACGTATGCCAAATCTAACCATTTCGTTTTGGATCATCACTCCACGTACACAGTTGTTAAAGTGTTTCTGATATCGATAGAGAATATGTCCATATCCAGCCCTGATCTCTTTAACAACCAAACGTCGTTTTACACACTGGTTGGTGCTTTTACGTTTCGAAAATAGTTCATACTTGATATCAAAATATCATATTCGCTTGATAATCAAATCCATTTCAAAATCATCATATTTACTTAGAATATACTATTTTCAAAATCATTTTCGCCTTAATATCTCGATTTCAGTTCCAAAATTATTTCAAATTTCCACTTGGGTTATAACTTCATTCGAGCCAATTCGCATTTAAATACATGATTTAAAAATAAACATTCCACCCTTGAATAGTTTGAATTTTTTGAAAAATAGTTTGAATATTTTTAAAATAGTTTAAATAATTAAAATAGTTAAAAATAGTTTCAATGGTCAAAATAGTTAAAAATAGTTTGAATGGTTAAAATAGTTTAATATAAAATAGACTAAGTATAGAATGGTTTATATAGAAAAATAGTTTGGAAAATCCAAAATAATATAAATATTTAAAAAGATGGATTTAAATAGTTTATATCAAAATAATTTATTTGAAAATAGTTTCACAGTCAAACTGATTCAATTTTCAAATTTCCAATTCAAATCACTTTTAAATTTTCATTTATATTTTTATTAGTTTCGAGTCCAATTTTCAAAACATCGATTCAAAAAACTTAAATCAAATTTACTTTCAATTCCTAATTCGAAATTCCAAATCCTCAAATGTAATTCAATTCCGAGCTCAATTTCGAAATAGTTTGATTTCCATAAATTCGATTTTTTATTTTCTTAAAATCAAATCATTTAAGTAAATTTTGAAATAAAAAATTTTGAAATCATTTTATTTAACCAATCCGATGTTCATATAAAGTTTCTATCCTATGGCCATGTAATTAGTTATTTCAATTTAACTTCAGTGATGGATATATATCATTTCAACCCAAATCACAGTATCATAGGTATACATCATTTCAACATGTTTCTTAATTTACTCAAAATAATTCAATTTACAGTTTTATATACTGTAAATAATATATAGGATATATCAAAATAAATAAACACCCAAATCATCCAAAACATCAATCAATATGATCCATCACAATTAATATCCAAATCAGCCAATAATTCACAGCAATTTCATAGTTATTGATATCAAGTATTTTATTGGCAATAAATTCCAATCTTAAATTTAACCGTCAATTTTAATTTTTAACAGTTAATTCGAATGGCAGGTAAATTTGTCAAACAACGATCAATAAATTTATATCGCTTCATAATTTCGAATTTAAGGAGCATAAAAATATTCTAATACTTCTGAGTGTTATAAAACACTCACATTGAGTTTTCAATTTTAAATCAAATCGAACGATGTTCTATTTAACCTAAAATTTTAGTTATTCCCAATTGTCTCTGAATCAGTTCTAGAATGTAGTTCTCGTCATCACGATTCCATCGTTGCTTGTTTCGTCCAGTTTCGACCTCGTTTTTGAAAGATACACATTTCATAAGAATTTATAATTTATAATATAATAAATTTACATTTTTCTTTTATTTTTTTAACCTAAATTATTCTTGGCCGTTGATTTTGCTGAATCGAGAATAAGGCCGCACGTTTCTTCCTCTTCACGTTTCTTTCGGGTGAAACATACACAAGCAACCCATCAAGCTCCACCTCCACGCGACTGGTACCTCATCCATCACCATCATTCAATGCGCCAACCCAATACACTGCCGCGGCTAGAGTTCGGCTCCAGCTAGTGCTGCCATTGACCAGAAAACACGTACGAACGTCGGCCATAACGTAGCCAAAAATTTCCCTCCACGCTGCGTTAAACACAATATCTACCGTTGATCTGGTAGAGCTCGACGAGCTCTTTGACTTTCCTGTTAAAGGTTTTCGATAATATTTCATAGAGGAGGAGATGATCGGGGAAAATAATAGGGCGTTTTCGGCCATTAAAGACTATTGTGGCGGCTGCATGCATTTGCTAGGGTTTACTGTGTATATGAATATATATACATGTATATATAATATTTCAATATTATCTCGATTATTCATGTGCTTTTGTGAACGAACTATATACGAAGCGTGCCGCTTGACATTTGTAATGTTATACCCCTATTCCGAATGCAATGGAACAGACTTCGAGACCTAATTCGGTTGTATGGAGAAGATAGCCTTTTGGACCTAATTATTATATTGAATTTTCGATATTAAATTCAACGCGTTTTTATCTGTACGACCAAACAATAACCCCAAATTCCATGAAATTTGGAATCCGATAATATTACGGATCCAATGGAACTGGTTTCATCGAATCCGAGACTGTGGCCAAAATGACTATTTTTTCTCGTTAATTATAATATGAAACTTCCGATTGCTAATTATTCACTTTTAAATCCAATTTTAAATGTTAACAATATTCATTGTTATTTAAATATAATTTAAATCAATTAACTATATCATTTTCGATTATATTAAATTCAGAATTCGATTATTCAAATAATTTCCAATATTACATTTAAACAATTTAATTACCCTATAAATCAATATAAATAAATCATTAAGATCCATATAAATTTTAGTTATCCACATCATTTTATTTCTATCTAAATAATACAACATTTATTATGACCCAATCCTTGCTATTAATTATAAATACATTCAATACGTAGATTTCCATTTTAATACAGTTATCGTCAAAATCTTCGAAATTACTATTTCAAAATTTATTCAATTTCATATTCAATAACTATATTAATAAATTATTAAAAAATTCATTTTAACTACACTAAATTTAATAATTTAAAATAGTTAAAAATACGAGTTGTTACAATCTGATATATTTGATATATTTAAGTAGAGAATTTTACATTTGATATATTTAAGAAAAAATCAACTTATAAAACATTTAATCTCATTTATAAAACCATTACTACATTTCTACTATGCTACACCGATCATCTTACAGAATCTACAAGTTAGTTATCAAAACAAGTTATAAAATTTTAAAACTTCAAAAAGTTTCTAACTCTCGGATTCGCCAAAAATTTCGACAGATTCTCGTTTGCGCGGCTCGTTTGGAAAAAATTTACAATACAATATATAACCCTAATATATTCAATATATCAAATATACATCCCATCTCAATGATGAGGCATCTCGTAGGGAAAAACATAAAAATGCGGTATGTAATCCGAGATGTGTACCTTATTATTATTAATACGAGCGAGTTCGGTTGTATTAAGCAAGCAAAACAAAATATAATCCGTATATACGTCCAAACGGTCTTCATAGGTACCTATCTTAACTCGGTTTAGAATATTAGTTGCATATAGAAGATATAAAAGCATATATGAGTTTAATAGAAGCATATAACATAAATTTCAAATCCAAACCTTACATAAGCACTAATACACGACAAACAACAATCATACAACAATAAAACAGTTATAACGACGATTTTCAACAAAAGAAACCATTCAATTATTAGTATTTATCCAATTAATTCATAATGATATGAATTTACATTATCCAATGTCGCTATTTGAATTTTACACTTCATTTCTTATTAACATTTAATTTTTATTAACATTTAATTGGTTTACTTCCAATTTATTCATATCTATTTCATTCACATTCAATTTATTCAATTAAATTTGCTAAATTTCAATTGTTTTATTTTACGTTTAGCAACAGCTCATATCAATTCATTTAACATCTTGTTTAACTAACATTTATCAAAGTTATAAACTATGAAATTTACTTTACATTTTCGCGAAAGGTTTGAATTACAATGTTCATATCTCCATTTTAGCATCGACATCATTAATAAATTATTTCTTACATCCTTACTTAAGTTTCTCAATTCACATTTATTTTCACAATTTCATTTAATAACAAATTTATTTGTGAAACATTTTATTAATCATCACTTTAGTTTATAATCATTCCGTGATAGACCAACTTCTTATATATGACTTTATCTAAGTTTATAACTATCTCAAAAGTTACAAATTCAATTTCAAAATTTCTTTGCAAATTTATATTTAATTCTACAACCAATTTACCAAGATATTATTTGATTCATTTGTCTACTTTCTTAAGTTCCACTTACTTATTCCATTTAGTCATTAATCATTTCATGATATACCAATTAAGTATATAACATTTATTATTTCAACTAAATTTCTATTTATATACATTTTAATTACTTTTAAGTTTTGTTTACTTGTATAATATCCCATTATATATCCAAATCATCATTTTAACTTTTAATATTTGGTAATACTTATTGTATGTTATTAGAATGCAATTTGGTGTTATACAAATTAATCTGATTCATTTTACTTAATTAGAATGTTTACTATTTTAACTTGTTTACATTTTTCTTTACTTTCAATTTTAGAGTTACAAACTTCAACTCTAAAATTTCTCAAAATATTTGGTTTAGATTTCTTAATTCTCTCATTTTATAAGTTCTGGTTATTTAAATATTTTATTTTGTTCAAATAATTTGAAGTTTACTAATTAACAGAACTTAAATTTTTTAATATCGGGTTCATTTCAAATCATTTGAAATAAGTATATATACTTATATCGTTTTGTATATCAAATCATAATTCTGGAGTTTAAAAAAATCCGTTTATCAAAACAATTTCATAGCACAACTTCTCAAAAGTCTCCCCCACTTTGAGACTCAAAAATAAACGTCGATGATGCTGCATAGTCATCACTGAAATTATTTTCCAGCGACAGAAGTGGGAGTACTGAATTCGTTCCTTTTTAAAATTTATTTGAAAATAATTTGTATTGGTACATACTTTTAAACAACACTGATATTATTTTCCAAACCTTGAAACCTTTATCAGAAACACCGGAGTTTAAAATTTTCAAATTCTCAATTTTATTTTAATTTTACTTGCAAATTATATTTTATAAATTACATTTATACCGTTTCATTTTCTTATAGTCATATAATGTCTAATAGTTTAGGAATATTGACTAATCCAACAATGAATGAAAATGATCAATATTGTCATTTTTAACAACTAATTCACACTATATATACCATAATAATTTCTAAAAATTATTACTTTATATACAAAATATAATCTAGGTAAAATTATTTCATTTACACAATTTCGAAACAATACTATGTCGAATTGTTTTGTTCAAGTGTTTAGACATCCCTATCAATAATGTTAATTACCAGAATCCATAAGCTACTCAACAAATCAACCAACACAATAAAAAAAAATATTCACTAACAAATATGCGCTCATATCTATTAGTATACTCAAAATCATTTTAGAGTGCTATTGACCCTATCTCTAATGAGTTACCCCTCAAAGCCATGGTTATCGCTAAACCAATGCTCTGATACCAACCGTGACGACCCATATTTCGAAAGGTTTAAATCAACAATAATCCACACATGTTCGACTTCAACAATTCGGAACATAGATAATTAATGTGATTAATTAAGAAAAATAAGGAAAGAAGAAGAAAAAAAAACAGAATCTCGTAGCGGAACGATCAAACATAATAACCAAATAAATAGTTTATGAAGCTGTTTATACTATACATTTAATTATAATCTATAAAACATTTATCAGAGTTATATATACATCATGGTTAAATAAATAATGCAGCAGACAACACGGTGCAGGAATACTAATAGTAATAATATACCAAACCGTCGTCTTCGTTCTCTAGAGAACAATCTTCAATAAGCTGAAAAAGTAAGGCTGACTCGAGCGTAATGAAAAGACAAAACACTCGAGTCAGGAATAGAATATTATTATGTGAGTCAAATCGATATCACATATAACATGAGTGTAACGGCATCAGAGATGCTTACGGGATTTCACATCTCCTGTCCAGTGTATAACATGCGTGCAATAACTCAAGAGATATTATAGGATTTTCCATATCTTAAGGATCCTTCAAAATATTTATATGTAGTAGAATACGCTATATATATAATGTTGAATCAGTAAAATAAATATTTTTCTTAGCGTTAAGGCTTTACATTGATCCCCCTTAATTGCGTTTTTAAGCATTGTCGTACAGTTTGCATTTGACACCACCAGTAGCACGTTGGTAGTCAGGGATGCACCGTGATATGACAACACTAAACCAAAATCGTATGGGTCTCATGTAGGGATAAAAGCATGATAAGGCACGTGAGGAAATGCCCAAAGTAGGATACTATCAGTTTACCCTTCTCGGTTGGCGGTAATGCATCATAGCCACGATCGTCCACCGCGTCCAACACTCCCAAAATCCGAGGTGCACACCAATCAATCACAATGTAAATGATGGTAATATGAAGATACGTGTCTGCTTGGGGTAGCTAGCCCACTTGGCCGATACATCACCTATTTTAGTCATTTCAAATTAACACAAGTGTCGGGCTAATCCATCATCGTTCTCTTTCTTCAAATCCAGCAAACGTATGCCAAATCTAACTTCATTCTCGATCATCACTTCATGTACACAGTGGTTAAAGTGGTTTCGGTATCGACAAAGAGTATGCCCATATCCATCCCCTGTCTCTTTAACAACCAAACGTCGTTTACACACCGGTTGGTACTTTTACATTTCGAAAACAGTTCAAACTTAATATTAAAATATCATATTCACTTCAAAATCAAATCCATTTCAAAATCATCATATTTACTCAAAATATACTATTTTAATTCAAAATCATTTTCAACTTTATATCTTGGTTTCAGTTCCAAAATTGCTTCAAATTTCCATTTGGGTTATAACTTCATTCGACCCAATTTGTATTTAAATCCATGATTTAAAAATAAACATTCCACCCTTGATCAGTTTGAATTTTTTTTTAAAATAGTTTGAATAGTTTTAAAATAATTTAAATAATCAAAATAGTTTAAATGGTTAAAATAGTTAAAAATAGTTTAAACGTTTAAAATAGTTTAAATGGTTAAAATAGTTTAACATAAAATAGTTTGAGTGTTAAAATGGTTTATATAGAAAAATAGTTTGGAAAATCCAAAATAATTTGAATATTTAAAAAATACATTTAAATATTATATCAAATTAATTTATTTAAAAATAGTTTCACAGTCAACTGATTCAATTTCCAAATTTTCCAATTCAAATCACTTTTAAATTTCCATTTAGATTTTTATCAATTCCGAGTTCGATTTTAAACACATTTAAATCAAATTTATTTTCACTACCAATTTGGAAATCCAAATCCTCAAATATAATTCAATTCCAAGCTCAATTTCGAAATAGTTCGATTTCCATAAATTCGATTTTTTATTTTCTTAAAATCAAATAATTTAAGTAAATTTCAAATAAAAAATTTTAAAATCATTTAATTTAACCAATCCAGTGTTGGTGTAAAATTTTCTATCCTATGGCCAAGTGGTTATTTCAATTTAATTTCAAGGATGGATATATGTCAATTTCAACCCAAATCACAATGTCATGGGTATATATCATTTCAGCCTATTTCTTAATTTATTTGAAATAATTCAATTTATAGTTTTATATACTGCTAATAATATACCGGATATATTAAAATAAATAAACATCCAAATCATCCAAAACATCGATCAATGGCATCCATCACAATCAACATCCAAATCAGCCAATAATTCACAATAATTCTATAGTTATCAATATCAGTTATTTTACAGAAAATTAAATTCCAATCTCAAATTTAACCGTCAATTTTAATTTTTAAAGTAATCCGAATGACAATTAAATTTTTCAAACAACGATCAATAAATTTATATCGCTTTATAATTTCGAATTTAACTTGTATAAAAATATTTTAGTACTTGTGAGCATTATAAAATACCCACCTTGAGTTTTCAATTTTAAATCAAATCGAACGACGTTCGATTTAACCTAAAATTTTAGCTATTCCCAATTGTCTCCAAATCAGTTCCAGAACATAGTGCCATCGCCACTTGTTTCATCCAATTTCGACCTTGTATGTGAAAGATACACATTCCATAAAAATTTATAATTTATAATATAATAAATTTACATTTTTCTTTTATTTTTTAACCTAAATTATTCTGGGCCATTGATTTCGCTGAATCGAGATTAGGGCCACACATTTCTTCCTCTTCGCGTTTCTTCTAGGTGAAACGCATGCAAGCAACCCATCAAAGTTGACAAAATTCGATCGTCGCTCTACCTCCACGCGACCGGAACCTCATCCATGGCCGTCATTTGATGCGCCATCCCTCCACGATGCTGCGGCCAGAGACCGGCTCCACCTAGCGTCGCATTGACCAGAAAACATGTACGGACGTTAGCCAGAACGTGGCCAAAAATCTCCCTCCATGCTGCATTAAACACGATCTTTATCGTTGATCTGGTAGAGCTCGACGAGCTCTTCGACTTTCCAGTTGAAGATTTTGGATAATGTTGCTTAGAGGAGGAGATAATCGAGGAAAAATATAGGACATTTTTGACCCATTAAAGACCACTGTGGCAGCTGTGTGCATTTGCTAGGGTTTACTATGTATATGACTATATATACATGTATATATAATATTTTAATATTATCTCGATTATTCACGTGCTTTTCCGGACGAACTCTAAGCGAAGTGTGCCGCCTGGCGTTCGTAATGTTATACCCCTACTTCGAACGCAATGGAATAGGTTTTAAGACCTAATTCGATCGCATGGAGAAGATACTTTTTGGACCCAATTATTATATTGAATTTTCGATATTGAATTCAACATGTTTTTATCCCGTACGACCAAATGATGACCCCAAATGCTACGAAATACGAAATCCGATAATAATACACTACTACGGATCCAATGGAACTAGTTTCATCGAAATCCAAGACTGTAGCCAAAATTGCTATTTTTATTCATTAATTATAATATTAAATTTCTGGTTGCTAATTATTCACTTTTAAATCCAATTTAAATGTTAACAATCTTCCTTGTCATTTAAATAAAATTTAAATCAACTCCTGATATCATTTTCAATAATATTAAATTCAGAATTCATTTATTTAAATAATTTCCAATATTGAATTTAAACAATTTAATTACCCTATCAATCAATATAAATAAATCATTAGGTTCCAAATAAATTTTAGTTATCCATATCATTTTATTTCTATCTAAATAATACAACGTTTATTATCCAATCCTTGCTATTGATTATAAATACACTCAATACGTAGAATTCTATTTCAATATTATTATTATCAAAATCTTCGAAACCAACTATTTCAAAATTTTATTCAAGTTCATATTCAATAACTATGTTTATTTTGATTGGTGCTATGTTTGTTTTGATTACTTTTTACCCTGGGGATGTCACATGAAGTCGATATAATTGACGTAGACTTCTAGACATCCCTTTGCACTTTGATTTATAGTACACCCATGATGATTATGATGTAGAGTAACGAATATTTTGCATATATGTTTACTCTATGGATGCAGGGATAGGTCAGGTATGATCTCTCATACTATTTGTCCTATTCTAGTGGTATATCAGTATTTAGAGATTTGTTACCGCTCACACAAGAGTGTTGTTTGACTTGAGATTTTATGTTTTCTTTCTATTACTCTAGGTACTTTTAAATGAGTATATTAGAGATATCGGTCTGGTGAGCACGTAGAGCTAGAGCAGATGAGTAGGAGGCTGTTCTCTTATGTTATTATACTTACTCATTCATTATTCCGCTGCACAGCACTATGGAGCTTGCTAGTGATTTTATTATTTAGATAAAGTTTATGAGTTATTATCTAATGTATAACTCTATTTCCTATGATGTATATCATATAGATCTATGCAATCTGATTCTATGATTCATTCAGTTATTTACTGTCTTGCCTGTTTTATATTTGAGATGTTTACTATTATATTTTATTCGATGCACTATGAGATATGCAATAGGCTATGTGTTGTTTTATTTACCTTACAACTATTGATGGTCGCCCTATATCGACAGATCACAATACAGCGCGGGCGATCATCACATTAGTATTAGAGCTTAGGTAGCATTTTTTAACCTAAGGGACACCATGATTTGGTAGAGATGGAATAGGAGTTCTCTCCCTAGACCGGATCGAGAGTGTGTGTGTGTATACACACACATAAGGGCACCTACTTATTATATATTTTGATTTTCAAAAATATACAGTAGAATATAGTATATAAGTCACACTATACATATGAGTACTACTTTAGCAAAATTCCTAATAGAGAGACCGATCGTCCGTATTACATATTAAAGGATGAGTTATCAAACAAGAAATGTTGCTAGGAACTCCATCTTTATAGTCGAAGAAGGTGCTAGCTTGGGGGCAACTGATCCTAATCTATAGACTATGTTCAATATTATGACGCGAAACATGTTACAGAATGCTCAAGTTGCTTTTCTAAATGTTGTGTTGGATGGTGTTGCTCCAGTGTAGGCGCCCAGACTCAATTTTGCCAAGATGAATAAAATTTTACTAACCTTGGAGGCTGACCGTTTCTTGGAACAGAGTCCACAATGGATGTTTGACGATATTGAACTTAATGGTGCTATGAAGAAGAGCCGAAGCCGCAATTAAGCCGGTGAGGCAAGAAGAAGTTGAACAATAAGAGGAAGTAGTTTCAGAACTAAGGTGGGCCAGAAGAAGAGCAAGATCATGCACGTTTGTTATAACTGTGGTGACAAAGGCCGCTATTGTAGAGACTGCAAAGCTAAGGTGAAGAAGTGATGTAACCGCAACAAGCTTGGTCATATTTAGAAGGACTATTTAGAGCCATTAAAGCAGAAGTAGATAGTGAAAGCATATGCTATCAATGCCATTCCGACTTCATCGACTACTCCATCGGCGAAAGAGAAGGGGAAAGGCAACATTATTCAAGGTATGTTTTCCACTTATGATGTTCCTGTACGAGTTTTATTTGATATTAGGGCTTCACATTCCTTCGTATCTAGTGATTTAGTAGATAGATTGTGATTAGACCCGAAATTGTTGACCGGCCTTCAATTATGACAAACCCTATTAGAGGCTCCACTAGCCTGTGTATAGTTTATTATGGTTGGGTTTTATCAATTCATAGATGATCTTTTGATTTTTGATTGCTTTGTTTTGGGTTTTGTTGGATTTGGTATTATTCTAGGGATGGACTGGTTTCATAAGTACAGAGTGATGGTGAATTGTGAGAAGTTTTGGTGATGATAGGGGTCGATGATGGGTGAATGGTAGTATTAGGCTGCTTTCCAAATAATGAAATGATGGTAAGTTTTCTATATTCACTTGATATCCCACATAACGAATTGTCGTCGATGTCTATTTCTAAGGATTGCCTGGACGCACTTGAGGAAGTGATCGGACTTCCACCATACAGAGAGATTGAGTTCTACATTGACTTAGTTAATGATGCTAGATCGACGGTGATGCCATTGAAGAGGATGGCTCCTAGGGAGCAGAGAGTGCTTGGGTGCAAGTGAATGACCTATTGCAAAAAGTGTTCATTCGTAGGAGTATTTCTGAGTAGGGGCGCCTGTAGTATTCACCACGAAGGCGGATGGATCCCTTAGATTGCGTGCTGACGACTGTGAGCTAAATAAAGTGACGAATAAGAATCTACTCCTAAGTATTGATGATTTGTTTGATAAGCTTTATGTTGCTAAGTATATTATAAGTTGGATCTTACGACAGGTTCACTAACTGAGAGCAGCGAAGTAGAGTGTGGCGATTACAACATTTCATACAATATTAGGCATTAATGAGTGGTTGGATATTTCATTCAGGCTAACTAATGCATTGTCATAGTTTGTCGATCTCATGAACCGTGTTTTTAGGGGTCAACTAAATAGGTTCGTGCCTGTGTTTGTTGATGATTTCTTGTCTACTCACGGACGAAGGATGAACACAAGATACATTTAACGACCGTGCTTGAGGTGTTGATAGAACATCGAATGAAGGCAAAGTTTTTGAAGTGTCACTTCTGGAGGAGGGTAGTGAGATTTTTGGATTTTTAGTAAGGCATTGCCGTAGATCCAACGAAAGTCGCAACAGTTCGTGATTGGACTAGACCGAAGAATTCTAAAAATATGAAAATTTTCTTTGGATTAACTGGATATTATAGATGATTCATCCTAGAGTTCCCTAAGGTAACACACCATTGACTTGGTTAACGAAAAGAATCATACTTTGGATGCAAGATGTGAGCATGAATTTGTGAGTCTGATGAAAGGTTGACGAGTGTACCAGTATTAGCCATTCCGAGTGGGAATGAAGAAATGACGGTATACACTAATGCTTATGGTACTAGATTGGACGAGGTATTGATGCAGAGAGGAAAATTTGTTGCATATGCTAGTCGATAACTAAAGCCACATGAGAAGAAATATCTGATCGATGATTTAGTGTTAGCAAAGATTATGTTAGCACTAAATATTTAGAGGTATGGTATTTTGGAGAGAGATTCAAGCTGTTCACTGAGCATAAATCGTCAAAATACCTCTTTCTGCAGAAGGATCTTAACCTTTGCTAGTAGCGATGGTTAGACTTCCTAGCCTCCTTTGACTTTGACATTACATATACATCGGGAAAAGGTAATGCATTTGCTGATGCCTTGAATAGGAGACATGCCAGCTTGGGAGCTATGTTCCTAGAGTGGATGCAGTTAGAGTATATTGTTGGATATGATTTCCGACCGAGTTGCAAGCTAGAGTCGGAGATATTGACAAGCTTGACTATCAGACCTACTCTGATTAAGCGAATTGGTACTAGTTGGAGGACGATGACAGGTTAGCTGAGATCATTACAAAGATTGAGGCTGAAGTAGAGTCTGAAGATATGAAACGGTACGAACTCAACTGAGACGGTTGGCTATGTAAAAATGAAAGATTGTTTGTTTCTAATGTTGATGGGTTAAGGGATGAGGTGCTATGAGGGTGCCATCATTCGCGATTGGCTTTTCACCCCAATGGTAATAAGTTGTACCTGATATGAGGCGGACCTTCTATTAGGAAGGGATGAAGAAAGTCGTTGGTACACTCATTTCAGAAGGCATGAACTACCTGTTGGTTAAAGCAGAGCAAAAGAAGCCTAGTGGTTTGATGCAACCACTAGAAGTTCCTGAGTGGAAATGAAAACAAAGCCGATGGATTTCATTTGATGGACTACTGAGTACTCAAGTAGGGGATGACAACAATTGAGTCATAATTGATCGGTTGACCAAGAGCATAAGATTTATACTCATCAAGTCAAGTAGAATGGCAGCCAAACTGGCCGAGTGTATGTGAAATGGACAGTACGATTCCATAGTGTGCAAAATAGATCAAAACTCGTCGTTTACTAGTGGGTTTTGGAAAGAGCATATAAAAGGCATAAGGGATAGAGCTGCACCTTAACCTAGCTTGTCACCTTCAAACTAACGGTCAAACTGATAGTGTGAATCGTATCTTAAAGGATCTCTTGCATGCTTTCATGCTAAACTTTGGAGGCTTGTGGGATGATCACTTACATCTTGTTGAATTTGCATACAAAATCAATTATTGGTCCAATATCGATATGGCACCATCTGAGGCATTATATGGCCGACCATGCAATGGACCTTTGTGTTAGTGGGAAGTGGGCGAGAAACAAATAGGCTAGATATGATTAGTGAAACATCGGAGAAGATCGATATCATTCGCCAACAAATGAAAGCTTCCAAAGATAGATAGAAAAATTATGCTGATAAGAGATATCGGGATTTAGAGTTCTCTATCGAAGACACGGTATTTTTCAATATATTTCCATTAAAAAATGTAATTCGATTTAGTAGTAAAGTGAAATTAGCATCGAGATTTGAAAGTCCTTTTCCGATACTAGAGAGGATAGGAACCGGGCTTACAGAGTCGACTTACCTCAAGGAATGATGGGGGACACAATGTGTTCCACGTTTCTTACTTACAGAAATTTGTGCACAACTCAGGCATAAATATCGCGCCAAATCAAATAGATGATATCGAGATTGAACCAGAGGATTCGAAAGCTCGTAGGCCTATATGTATCGTCAGATGTGATATGAAGAAACTTAGAAGGAAGGCGATGAATTTGGTGAAGGTACAATGGAGTGAAAATGAATGTGATTGTACTTGGGAGACTGAGGAGAGCATGAAGACAACTTATCCAGAGCTCTTTACTTGGTGATACTTCTTATTTATCGCTTTTAATTTGACTTATGATATCATGAAGTATATACCATAGTATAGTGTCCTGCATGCTAGGATCGGGTTAGATGTTTTCCTTTTGTCTATTTGATTTCCAGGTATGCATGTTTGATGTGTGATGGTAGCCTATGCTTGTATATAATTGTTAGGCACGCGGAACGACCCTATTGGTTTTTTTTTTTGGAATTTCTGGGGCGAAATTCCTAAAGAGTAGAGAATGTAACTACCCATATTCTACGTATCAAAGAATTGTAGAACATTATTATTATTTTCATATAAGGCTGTATGATTCTAAATTTTTGGAAAATGACTGTGAGGGACATTTTCCACACCTATGATTTTTTTCGTATTTCTATGTTGACCTTGAGAATCATGTACAGCCTATACCTTTTGATAGAAGTTGAACGGGGTCTAAAACTATGAGAAATGCGGAATATGGATCTTAAGGCTAGGATTAACACTAGAGGGGGGAGGGTGAATAGTGTTTAAAGGAATTACTAAATCTTTTTAAGTTTTTGTCAATTTGAACACAAATTTATGCAATATTCAGACATAGATACGATCACAGAAACAAACACAGATGCAAAAATAAAAGCAGTAAAGGAAAGAACACGCCGGATTTTATACAGGTTCGGAGTTACCCTACATCCAGTCCCGCACACAAGTACGGATTTCCTTTCAAAAGCAATTGTACAATTACACCCTCGATGTCAAGGCCACGAGGTACACCACTCTATATTCACAATCCTCTGGGTAGAGATACTTGATTTCACGGGCAACTAGTTCATCCAATTGATTTCCAAGGCTACAATCACACGTTTTCTCACTTGATTGATTTTCAAGGCTACAATCACACCTTTTCTCACTTAATTGATTACAAAAAAGTCTATAACTCTGAATAACACTGCGGATCTTGTTGAGATAGTGAAAGAGAATCAAACCAGAAATGATCTAGTTAGATTCAATGTTGATTTCGACAGAGTAATGGTAAGAATGTGTATAAAGAAATGTGGAAGAAGAAGAAGAGTGAAAATCAGAAAAATATGATAAGAAATTCATTGAAAACAACCCCTATTTATAGAAAAACAACAACCATGTTCATTCATGAAAGGATATGACGAATAGACACTTCTTTTGAAATTTAAATTTTGAAACCAACTGCCACTATGTCGACATAGGTATCTTGGGTATGTCGACATGCCAAAGGAAATTTTGGTGTTTTGTTTTTCTTTGAAAATAACTTTTATCTTATATTAAAACTATTTTAAACTTTTATATATATACTTAACTATAGTTAAAATACATAAATAAATATAGAGAATAATATTTTGTTTATTTTTAAAATTTTATTATAATTTTATATTTAAATCTAAGTATAAATATTAAAAATTAAATATATTATTATTTAAAAGATAGTTTAAAAACAAGGATAATTTGATTTTGAAAATAAAGATTATTTTGAGGCTAAAATATTTAAAATCAAGATAGATGTTTTTGATTCTTTTAAAAGGAAGGTTTTGAAATCATTTTGAAAACAAGATAATTTTGTAAAATCATTTTAAATAAAAGTTAGCGAATACAAAACAATGTTCCACTAGATTTTTCGTGGGTTCCATCCTACTTAGGGTTCCATCCCTTTAACGGGCTCGAAGTGGATTCCATTCCACAAATATATTGGATTTTAAGATGCCAGTGCTTTTCTAGGAGGTTTAACTAAATTCCTAATTAAATTACTTATTATTGAAATCTTGAACTCTTGATAATCTTGATATTCTTCATACTCACGAGTCTTCAATCTTGATATCTTGAATCTCTATACTGTACGGTCTTCATTCTTGGTAGCTGAATGGTTAAATCCTGCATATACATATATTTCTAAACTATAATGTTAGTATTTATATTTTATAATCTTAATCTAAGGTTGTTGTCATCAAAACCATCATCTCAAGGACTAACAAAAACCACTTTCATTAGATCGAGATTACGATTTCCCTTTCCACAGAGTGGTCATAATGGGAAGACAGACTTACCTTTAGGGAGATATGGTTGTTTGAAGTTTCACTTGATTTTAGACAGATTAATGGGTAATTTGTAAGTTAATAGGCAGGGCCAAAGCCCATTTCTGGATTTGCATAGGATTAGAGCTGATAGGACTCTCTCCTATCATTTCACACTTTCCAAAATAGAGAGAATCCCCCATTGACAGTCTTCTTAGCCTTAAAGTTACCCAAACCCTTACTTTAATTAGCTTAAAGTTTACTTAGATAGAGATTAGTGAGGTTAGCATCTTGGATTGGAGATTAGATGCTGGATTTTACCTTGGAGGTGTTGTTCATACTTGGATTCGTGGAGCTTTGAGCTTGGAGATTGGATAAGATTGCTTAGGGCTTAGGTGAGTGGTTTTAAGCCTCTACTCACCGATTAGCCCATATTAGACATTTTAACGATGTTTTAAAATGATATTCAAACTCCGAAACACATTTTGACCCTTTTAAACAACATATATAAATTTCAAGTAATTTGGATTAGTTTTGAAAATTTGTGTTTTTAGGTTGCTACGTGTTCTTAAGGACGCTACCCTTAGATTAGGATTCACATTGATGTATTTGTTTGTACGCTTGCCAGTAAATGTTACTTGTGATGATGTTATTTAGAGACAATTTATGTGTTGTTATCTGATGTAAAACTCTATTTGTTATAATGTCTACTATATGGATCTATGCACTCTGATTCTATGATTCATTTAGTTATTTACTATTTCTCATGGTTTATATCTATGACGATTACTATTATATTTTATTCGATGCACGGTGTGAATCAGTAGGATCTATGTTGTTTTATTTACCCCATAACCATTGACGGTCTCCCTGCATCCTCGAGCACTACTATAGTGCACTATACATGTATACTGGGTGCCGCTGGAGTAGGGCAGTCGTCACAGTGATTGAAAGCAGTTGATTGTTTAATCTTGGTAGAAATTTTTGGGGTAGCAGTCGGTAGGATTTTGCCGAAGATGGGTAAATTTGTGTGTTGTTTTTATTTTTTCATTTACTCTATTATTGTATGCGCTACGATTTTTTTTTGTTCTTGTGAATTTATAATAAACCTTATTCGCCCCACTCCCCAGGGTTAATTTGATCCTAGTAGTGGTATCAGAGCTAGGTAGTCAAATTCACTTTTTTAACCATGGCTTGTTTTGATAATGCTCTTTCTAAAGGACAATCTATGCTAGCGCATGCATGTTTAATGGTACCAATTATTTGTATTGGAATACTAGGATGAAATTTTTTCTAGATACTACTGAGACATGGGATATAGTTGAAACTAGTTATAGTCTGCCTATAGTAAAAATACATGATTATGAAGTTCCTAAGCCTAAAAATATGTGGGACACAAATGAACGTGGTCTCTGTCGTTAAAATGATAAAGCTATGAAGTCCATTATCTATGCTTTAGATAAAATGGAATATAATCGTGTTTCTCATTATGCGATTGCAGATAAAATCTTAAAGCGATTCATTAAGGTATATCACAAGTCAAGAAATCTCATCTAGCCATGTACGGTAATGAATACGAGAAGTTTGTAATGACAAAAGAGGACAATATAAAGGTGACATATGGACGATTTGCAAATATAGTATCCAGGTTCAAAACGCTAGGAAAACCATACACATAATTGGATATGGTCCAAAAATTCTAAGAATCCTCCTGGAAAGTTTTAAAGCAAAAGTGATAATAATTCAGGAATCCAAAGACTTGAAATGGCTTAAGTTAGAGGAACTAATAGAAAATCTCATCACCTATGAGATGGAGAATAAAGTCAGGAAAGAACATGGAACTGGAGATTAGAAAATGAAATCAATTGCCTTAAAACGTACAACCGATAAAGAGGAAGAAGATGACATTGTAGCTGAGCTAGCATTAGTGATGAAGCGATTCAAAACATGGACCAGAAAGCAAGGAAATCTAGCAATAATCCAATGAATAAAAACTAGCATTGCCAAAGTACTGGATGATTTTAAGGAAGAAATCATATGTCTTAGATGTAAGAAACCAAATCACATCAAATCAAACTGTTCGCTGAATCGACTTGGCAAAGGAAAGAAGAAGAAAAGGAGTTTCGTAGGCACTTAAGATAAAAGTGTAGAAGAAGAACATGAGGATACTAATAGTGAGAAAGAAGAGGCAAATTTATGTCTGATGGTAGAATCAAGTGGCAGAGGCGATGAACCTAATGAGGTAGCACATTTAACTCATACTGATTTACTTTTGGTACATCGCGAGTAAAACTCAAACATCGATAGACTTCAACAAAGATATACTAAACTAGAATTTGAGGAAAATTTTCAACTTGGTATAAATAATGAGTTAGAACCGATGATTGACAACATTAGAAAACTTAACTCAGAATGTGAAAAGTGTCACTCTTTAGAAGAAGAAATTAATAAGTCTAAGACTAAAATTGAAATCCTCAAAAATTAAATTTTGACTCTAAAAAAGAAAGATGACACAAAAAGAGAAAATTCCAATAAAAGATGCACCTCACTTTTAAATGAAAACATTGTTGTTGCATCTTAGGTTCAACAAGTTGAATCGACTATATAAAAAATTTCTAAAGGAGAAAAATCACTGAATACGTAGTTAGTTAATCAGCCTATCACCAAAAATATCAAAGGACTTTGATATGATAGGGTTGAGCAAATTAAGAGGAAGAATCGCAATCACAAAGAATTTCCAAAATGTTTGATTTGTGGAAAAAGTAGGCATAAACAAAATAAATATTGGAATAGGAACAACACAAAACCATTAAGAAAATTTGGGTCCCAAAAGTTGCAAATGTAAACTTTCTTAAATTTAAACAAATTTGGGTTCCTAGGGGTACAATTGTTAATATTAACAATTTGCTATGTAAATAAATTGGGTATCAAAGATTCCAAATGTAAATGAAAGTGGTCCTACATCCTTCGCTGGGCTGCTCGGTTCTTCTAATATTTAGCTACAAAATTAGGCTAAGAAACAACTATGATAGAGGCAGATTTCAAGTTGTTCTATATATTAGATAAGGATTAATCGCAATGTTCTTAGCCTAGAAAATTAAATTGGAGATCTACATACTTTGGATAAAAATGGTGAACAAGAATACGACTCTAAAGGTAAGTGAAGGTATGATCTATAAACCCTACTTTTTAATTTCTTCACCTTATTCTGAGATTTGATTATCTGACACTACTACTGTAAAATTGACATATCTTGATCTTTGAAATTTTTATTTGAAAATTTCAAGGTGTTTTGGAAAATAACATAAATTTTATATTTTGTGTGGTACCAAAATTTGAACTTAAATCAATGAAAAACCGTAAATCATTTAGCATATTATTTGAAAATTATTTCAGAACTTTCTAACACAACCATAGCTAATCGATTGTATCGTGAACATTATTATCTCGAATTTTGAAATTCTTAAAGTTCTAAAAAGTTTTCTGATAACACTACTTTAGTGCTTTGAGTTTTTGCTGATTCATTTTATAAAACCTTGGAAAACAGTAATCATGTCAGCATATTACTTTAAAAGTGTTTTTGATTTATGCAAACAAGTTGTATTTCAGACATAAATTGTGATCGATTTATCACATTTACTTGAAACCAATTTTGTTGATTAGCAGTATCGAATATCTAAATCTTCCAATTTTAATGCTAGATCAGATTATGGACTTAATGTTTTCAAATAGTGGTTTCAATATATTAAATTTTCAAAACAACAATGGTCAGTTGCCTATATTTGATGATTACTTTCTACCTTTGTTACCTTTAGTGACGACTAACAAATCATTAATTGGAATTTTTTTAGTTATGTACCTTTCTTCGATGTAAATGACTTTGCTTTTGTTTGGCCCAGATGATTTTGCTAAAAATTTGAATTTTTCTAAACCAATTCGATTGATATTGTGGAGCACGCTGTACTTGTATGATGATGCTTATACTCTCGCCTAACATTAATAATGTGCATCTCTCTCATGCTAAACATATAGATGTAAGACATAACATCATTCGAGACCATATTTGCATTGAATTTATATTTCAACTGATTTTAAAATTAGCAGATATTTTCAATAAACTTCTTCTAGAAATATATTTTCACGACTATAATTAGATTTGAGAATTTTTAGAAATGACTTCATAATTTTTTGATTTTTGATTTCAGCTTTTGAATTTTGGATTTTCTAGTAAGGAATTTACTCCAGAAAAGATGATGATTGACTACTTGAATTTTTTGAAAACTATCAAAAATTATTAATAGTGATTGAGGAAGTGGTGGATAGTGATTAAATTACACTTTGTACTAAAGGAAAGTTATGTTAAAATTCCTTGATAATTGAACAATTTTTATTGTATTTTTTAATTAATACATGATCATTTCTATTTCTACCATCCTTCTTACAATCCATAAACCATAATTTGAAGTAGATATTCAAAAAACAAGGAATTATATTTAACTTGATTTTAATAATTTATTCTATTCAAAAATAATCAGTCTCGTTTGAAAGTCCTCATGGCTATGAATGGGTGAATAACTTTAATATCTAGATACGTGCTTTCATTCTCATTTAAAAGTCCACACAATTATGCATGGATGGAACATTTACATAAGAGAGAGATAAATATTCAAGCAACTTCTAACCTCATTTAAAAGTCCTAACGATTATGCATGATTAGAAAATGCTTGACATTCTTTCTTTAAGTAACTGCTAACCTCATGTAAAAGTCATAACGGCTACACATTGTTTGCGCCAAAATTGGTCACAAACCCCAAATATCGTGAAAGCACTAGTGTATAAACACAGATCAATAGTATATGATCACAAATCCCAGGTCTAGGTAATGTAGAGAATGAAAAATGAAGAATAATAAACTTAAAACCGAGAGAAATAGACAAAGACACAAGATTTATAGTGGTTCGGCTATCTCCGGCCTGCGTCCACTTCAAAATTAATCTTTTATTGATATTCCTTGCTGATTACAGCTGATTACAGAGGATTACAATGGTAAAATTCGTGTACAACAGTAGCCTTTCAGTGCAAAGGTGTTTTCGGCAGAGTTTGGACGTCGGATAGCCAAAAAATCCTTTTTCTGTAGGCTTTGGGGTGCTATTTATAGGTGTAGGATGCAAATATATCGCTCAAATCTCGGAAGACCTTTTCTGGCATGTGGGTAGGCCCACGTGATCGATCCCAGGTGATTTCGACTCGATCCGTGATCGATACGAACGTAATTTTTATCGATCAATATTTTGTTCGATGGAGTCGAAATTTGGCATGAGCCTTCTTTAGCCTGTACGCAAGCTCCTGTGAAAATTTCATAGCATTTGGACTTGTAGATTATGAGTTATGATCGATGCAAGTTCGTGTTTTCTTTAAACTACTTCGCTCAAATCGATACATTTCGCATCGATCGGTTCGACTCGATCTCGAGCACGTGCATGTAAAATGACATGATGCGAGATTCTTGGATCGATCCACTCTTCGCGACGAGTGACCGAGTCTTTTGTTTGAGTGTATCTTATTCGTATCGATCATTTCGGCTTCCTTCGTACCGATCGTCGTTGCGTTGTTTGCATCGATCGGCTGCATTTCAATTCACATCGATTCCCTGCATGTCCATTCCGTATCGATGAGAAGTGTTGGTTTCGTGTCGATGAAAGGTCGATCGATACGAAGTGTGTGTGATTGGTCGATACGAAATGACCACTGAGATTACAATCAATGGATATGAAGTGCTGCTTTTTCATGGATGTTGATCAGTGGACCCGATGGATATGAAACCATTTGATGGATACGAACCAAGGTCACCTTGACCGATACGAACTGTCGATAATTTGATGGATACGAATAAGGCTTCGTTGGATCGGTATGAACACGATGGATTCGAACAGCGCGATCATGGATGGATTCGAATAGATCGACTCAATTATGGCTCTTTGATGGATATGAACATCATACTCTCCTTTACTCGTATCGATCATATCTCGATCATAGGAACTCCGATTGACTTAAAATTTGAAATGTTGGCTTTTACGACTTTGCTTGTCATATCTTGTCAATTGTAGCTTGATCCGAACTCGAACAAAATTCATTGATAACCATAGTGAACCTGCGACGTATAATCGATATTTGGAATGAGCAATCATTGATTTTCAGCTAACTTCTTGGTATCTCGGCCTTGCTAAAAGGTGGATAACACTTTGACCTCGATACATGCCTTTTGGTAAAAGGCGTGTTTTGAATGGCTTCAAATCGAATGCCGTGAGTTTATGTTTTATCCATAGCCATAGTATCGTCGATCAAGTTTGTGGTTGTTCGAAGCCAAATCAGTGTCCATTTCCAATTGTGGAAGTCAAGAATTAAATTCTCCAGCCTCTCCAGGCTATCGATGGTCACTTCGGACCCTTGCCAAGTCCATTCCAGACTTAATGATCGAATAGAAAGATCCTGCTGCGCTCCGATGTTTCTTTCTATCCCTTGCACTCTGGCCCCAGCGAGGGGATATGGGGATGTCTTGGTCATCCTAGACCGATCATAGCCTCTCCGGGCTCTTGCAGAAACCCATTCTGTCACTCTTTAGTGAAGAGGAAGCAACGTCGAGTGAGCCGATCCTGTCGCTCTCTGGCGAAGCGGCAACACCCCCTACAATCCGATTCATTGTCCCTGAACATTAAGCGATGTCATGGCCTAAATCCTAGGCCGATCATAGCCACTCTGGGCTCTTATCGAACGCCGATCCAATCACTCTCCGGTGAATGGAGAATGACGTTAAGTGAGTTGATCCTGTTGCTCTCCGGCGAAGCAACTCACCTCTTGCACTCTGGATCCCTTCTCTCCGGGTAGGGTCATAAAGCGATTAATTTCAAATTGACTTCCAATATTCATCATGTAACTCTCCGGTTAAAGTTTTATTTTGGGAAATTCAAGTTTATTTATTAAATTCAGATACCAAATGTTCAATCACAAACAAAGGAAAAATCTTAATACTGCCTCTAAGGGCAGAGCGGTCTATTACCATCTCAGAGCATGCCTGGGGGTCTCTCCGGTTCCCTTATATGTGTAAGTGGAACAGCCGTTTTATTTTGAAATCAAATCTGAGAAATTTATGTAATTGACTAAAGTTCAAGTCCTGTACTTGGCCCTCGCCATCATGATCAATTGACGACGAGTCGTGATCCTGCTCTAGGCTTAGTTCTGTTAGGTGGAGGCGGTAATTGCTCAGGTCCTACGGCCACTGTCCGATTTCTCACGTATTGTGGCAATCTACCACTTCTAACATGCTCTTCCACCTTATCCTTCAAATGGAGGCATTCATCAGTAGCATGCCCTTCCAGCTCATGGAATAGGCAATACTTTCCACTTCTATGTTCCCCTTCCGTGGGATCTCTCCTGGGTGTTTTTTGATAGGGGAGCTTTTCCTCAGTCTCCGTGTAAATCCGTTCCAGATTTGCTGTCAAGTCAGCATATTGTTTGAATCTGGGTTCTCAGAATTTCTTCCGTTTGTCAGGACCATCGTATCTATCATCCTGCTTCTGCTTTCCTTTGTCCGTCCCAGATTGTTCCTTGGAGGTTCCTTCGCCTTGCACGACATATATTTCCTGCCTCTTGGGACGTGAATCTTCGAGACTAATGAATCTCTCAGCCTCATGATAGAATTCTCCAAGAACTTATGGTGGATCTCTTGCCAAAGAATCGATAAATTATGTACCTTCTGCAACTCCTGCTACCGTTGCCATTAAAATTATTGATGGATCCAGGCAATCTACTGAAGCCACCATTGCACTGAATCATAGTAGGAAATCTCTTATGGACTCTCCGGTCCTCTGCTTCATCGAATCTAAGGTCATTACACTCTTGGGTTGCGTCACGTGGACCCTAAACTGTCTCATGAAGTGTTCCACTAGCTCGCCCCACGTTCTAATTGATCCATTCTCTAGCTGCATGAACCAAAGCCCTGCCAAATCAATCAAATATAGAGGAAACACCGTGCCATCACTTCCTCAGATGCCCCTAGCACTTCCATATGCCTGATGTATCTGGTAATATGCATGGTCGGGTCTGACTTTCCATCGTAAGCCTCCAACGTAGGTAGCTTGAATTTAGGAGGGTTCCTGGAATTTCTTATATTTGGAGTGAACGGACTACGACTAACTTCTTCTAAGCCTACTCTTGGCAATTCTCCCCTCATAATCCGTCGCACTAATCCAGCCGTTTGTTCGTCTCCATCCAGAGGTTGTCTCCTTAGCATGTTTCCATCTTGCCCCCGTGTCCCGGAGGGTATTCTGGGTAATATGATTCATGTGGTTCATTCATGTTGGCATTGGCTCTAGCCTGCTGAGCTGCATCTATGGGTCTTCAAGTGTCAGATCCCGAGGGTCTACCCCCAGGTCCTTGTTGAATGCCTTTATGTTCTTCGTTTTGATCTTGAATCTGACCTCCATTGGTCTCAGTGACTCTAGCTCCTTGTCCTGTATTTGCAGCCATCGTAGTCGGTCCAAGGTTCTGTGCTCCGGCTGCTCTCGTCTGCTCAAGGAAGCTCTGCGTCATTTTCTTACTGACTCTTCAACAATCTTTCATGAATTGAATCCATCATAGCCTCCATCTCATCCCTAGTGGTGTAGATCGAAGTTTGGCCTGCTCCAGCTCCAGAAGAGGCCTCTTGGCTTCCCTCTTATTGGCTCCTTTCTCCTCTCTATCTTCTTATTGATTATCGCGCCATTTTCTTTTAAATCTAAATTCTTTAAGCTTTCAAATCCAATATCTAAGTGGTAGAATCCCTGAGTTAGGCGTTCTCAGTGAAAGCACCAAAGTGTTTGCGCCAAAATTGGTCACAAACCCCAAATATCATGAAAGCACCAGTGTATGAATACATATCAATAGTATATGATCACAAATCACAGGTCTAGGTAATGTAGAGAATGAAAAATGAAGAATAATTAACTTAAAACCAAGAGAAATAGATAAAGGCATAAGACTTATAATGGTTCGGCTATCTTCGGCCTACGCCCACTTCAAAAGTTAATCTTTTATTGACTTTTTTTGCTGATTACAGCGGATTATGATGGTAAAATTCGAGTACAACAGAAGCCTTGCAGTGCAAAGGTGTTTTCAGCAGAGTCTAGACGTTGGATAGCTAAAAGATCCTTTTTCTATAGGCTTTGGGGTGCTATTTATAGGTGTAGGATGCAAATAACTCGCTCAAATCTCGGGAGACATCTTATGGCACGTGGGTGGGCCTATGCGATTGATTCCAGGCGATTTTGACTCGATCCGTGATCTATACGAACGTAATTCGTATCGATCAAGATTTTGTCCAATAGAGTCTAAAAGTGGCATGAACCTTCTTTAGCTTGTATGTAAGCTCCCGTGAAAATTTCATAGCATTTGGACTTGTAAATTGGGAGTTATGATCGATGCAACTTCGTGTTTTTCTTTAAACTGCTTTGCTCGTATCGATACATTTCGCATCGGTCTGTTCGACTCGATCCCGAGCACGTGCATGTAAGATGACATGGTACGAGATTCTTGGATCGATCCAGTCTTTGCGCCGAGTGACTGAGTCTTTTGTTTGAGTGTATCTTGTTCGTATCGATCATTTCGGCTTCTTCTGTACCGATCATTATTGCGTTGTTCACACCGATCGACTGCATTTCAATTCGCATCGATCCCCCGCATGTCCATTCCGTATTGATGAGAAGTGTTGGTTTCATATCGATGAAAGGTCGATCCATACGAAGTGTGTGTGATTGGTCGATATGAAATGAACACTGATATTACAATCAATGGATACGAAGTGCTGCTTTTTCACGGATGTTGATCAATGGACCCAATGGATACGAAACCATTTGATGGATACGAATCAAAGTCACCTTGACCGATACGAACTGCTGATAATTCGATGGATACGAATAAGGCTTCATTGGAATGGTATGAACATGATGGATTCGAACAACGCGATCATTGATGGATTCGAACAGATCCACTCGATCATGGCTCTTTGATGGATACGAACAGCGTACTTTCCTTTACTCATATCGATCATATCTCGATCATACAAACTCCGATTGACTTGAAATTTAAAACGTTGGCTTTATGGCTTTGCTTGCCATGTCTTATCAATTATTGGATGATCTGGGCTCGAAAAAAAATTCATCGATACCCATAATGAACCTGTGACGTATAATCGATATTTGGGATGAGTAATCAAATATTTTCAGCTAACTTCTCGATATCTCGGCCTTGCCAAAAGGTGGGATAACATACATGGTTAGAATGTACTTAACGTTCTTTGCAATAACTCTTTAAATTTTAATTTAAGAATTTTCTGTTATCAAAAATACCATAGTGCATTCACAATATAAAATTCTCCTTAAATCATAATTCGATTATCACTTTAAAATGGGATATGTGTCTACTTAATAAAATATTATGATTTTTGTATGACTGATTGAAAATCTTGATATTCTTATCTTTTTATAATTTAAAGTTTCAATCCAAGTTTATCACTATATCGATTATTGTTTTAATTTTTCGATGATAGCAAAAGGGGAAAAGAGGTTAAAGTTTTAATGGTTGAGTAATAACCTGGCAGATATTCAAGATTTGTTTTAATTTTTCCTTTGGCATCTTGGCATAAGGGTTTTCTTTAATTTTAATGCATGCGACTCTTTAGAGGGGTATTGTTGTAGGGGGTATTAAAATAGGAGGAGCTTATGATCACGACACATCAAACATATTTCTTAGTTACAAAATCTTAATATATATTTGTTATCATCAACAGAGAGAGATTGCATAATATAGTAGTCTATGATTTTTGTTTAAGCGTAATAAACATATGTACAAATTTTAAATGCATTTGATGTAGTACAATTATGATATCACCGAATGAAAAAACAAATAAATTATTTATTTCAATAAAATTTTAATAGTACATAGAATTACAAAGGAGCTCTTACAATAATTTCATATAACATTTTATATACACTATGCATTTACAATAATTTCATATAACATTTTATATACACTATGCATTTACAATAATTTTTAATCTTTCATATACAACACTCCTTCATATAATATTTTCTAATCACTCTTTTGCTTACCTATTCGAATACACCTTGTATATCTTCTTGCACTAGCCTTCATCCTAATGGCAGTTTGTTTTACCTAACAAGCAACGAAGTAGTAAAAAGCGAAAAGGAAATGTTTGACACTACAAAAAGAAATTTATTTACACTTGACATTTCCTCAGTTTATTGGTTTTCTGTATTCATATTTTAAATATGAACACAAAAAATAATGAACATAGACTAGTACAATAGGTATATATAAGGACCAATATAATATATTAATACAGGCCAGAAATTTAAAATCTAGTCAATAATATGCACAAGTAATTTAAAACATGCACGATGTATCAACGTACATGCCTTAAGGTCAAGCAACTTGGAAAAGATAGACACGTTAATTTAAAGCACTTTAAAAAGGCAATGCATATGCATATGTGCCATATCAAACTTGCACACATGCACAAAGCACACAAAAGCAGGTTCACATTTACCAAACCGGCAAGGTCAAGCCCAAAGATTTTCAGGCTCAACATAGTGAACAAGCAAAAACAAATCAAAATACATAACATCAAAGTTAGGTTTAGGAATTACACATGTATGCACAAATCTGCAAGTAATGCACAAGCTAGGCTTGATTAGAAGAACACAAAAGGAAGGCATGACATAAGTTTAAGTTTAAAGTATATGAGCAAGAGCAAGTGTACACAAGGTAAGCACATGAGGCATGCACGAAGAATAGATTCTGGCTATCAAAGGCAAGCTCAAATTAAGAATAGTAGACAGTAAGGTCATGCACTGGAACAAACCATCTTAGGTTCAAATGCTCTCAAGCACATCAAACCATACATGCATCAATGCAGTATGTATAAGACACATATCAGGACTAAGCATGCACTCGGTGCATATATAGGCAAGCACATAAGGCAAGCTCATAAGGAAGCACACTAGGGAAGCACATAAGACACACATACACAATCAAGGATGGAAATCACAAGAAGTGCACAACTCAGAGATATACAATGGGAAGCACAACAAACACACAGTCATGTGTAGCATAGCATATACAAGGTCAGGTGCAACACAACCATGTCCAACAACAAACACACACACACACAAACAAGCAATTTAAGGCAATGCAAAATTGATCAAAGTAACATTTGAAAAATCAAGTTAGGACTGAAGATTTCAAAATCATAAATTCAGAAACACTGCAGTATGCATAAACTAGCAAGCTCTAGCACATGTAGTCAAACACAAAGAATAAAAATTCACATAAGCAAAATACATGCAAAAATTCGAAGTTGAACATGTCAACAATGTCAAGTAGAGATAAGCAATTACTACAATAATGAACACTCAAATTGCCAGGCCGAAGTCATCATATCTCAGGACAACAATCTCAAAATCGTATACCAAAGGTTGATCAAAATCAATAGCCAAGATTTAAAGCCAAATTCAAGAATAGACACATTTAAATCAAAAATCTTGAAATATACAAAATTTTAGAAGATTTTTTTTTCAAATCATTCTCTATAAAAACCGTATCATCATCGATGATTCAAAGTAGTTGAGATAGAAACAAATAAATTAAAAAATCGAAATCATACCAATTATCAACTGTAAAAGTTCTCAACCAAGTAAGCAACTACATACATCAATCACCAGGCTATTAAAGAGATCAAGCGATCAGGACATAAAGATGAAAATTCATCTACAATTTTCAAATTGGTGGCTTTCAGAAATCAAAGGAAGGAGGAAACCCTAAAGAGAAAATAAAAGGAAAAGGGGATTGGCTTTGCTAAAGGGAATTTAGGCTGATTTGAAGACCTTTTTTTGGGCCAAACTCTTTTTTAATTATATAATTTTGCTTTTATTTTGTTTTTATTTTGTAGTTTATTTTTAACTTTAAATCTACTATTCGTTACTAGGATTGAACTATGATGTGTAGTTCAAGAAATTCTCAAATCGAGGATAGAGTTAAGGCAAAGTTTCTAGCTTCAGGTTAGAACCACTTGGTTAGCGATAGTCGCAAGTTCATAAGGTATTTGTAAGTGATCAATTATTTAATCTTAATACAAATATTGGGGTTAGGAGTAGGTAGCTTTTTTTCAAGCTAGGTAAATTTGTGTGTTACTTTTATTTTTGTATTTACTATATTAATATATATCTATACTATAAAGCAAAACCCTGGTCAAAGCGGTCAAAGTGAAGCCTTTTATTGAGTTCCCGTACTGCCCCCAACTCAACTTAAAATAAAATCCACCGAGGCATTTCCGTATTTTCCCCCACCCGCTCCCACGTTGCCTAACAGTCCTCTACTTTCCTCTTTCCTCTTCGTTCTCCACTTTTCTTCAACTCCACTTTCCCCTCATCCACAAAAAATGGCAACTTCCCTCTTTCCCTTTCCTCACCGGCAACCGCATCCTCACCTTAATTTACTTCATTCCTCCCCTTCTACCGTCTGTTGCGAGATCGGATGCTACCTCCCTTTACTCTGACCGTCCCTATCCTCCTTCACCGTAACGTCCAATTTTCCCCCAACACCACATCCGTTTCATTCTTCTTTTTAACTACTTCGTCATATCCACTCTTTTCTCTCAACAATAATTTGAACTCCTGGAGCGCGAGATCAGTTCTCAAATAAATAAATTATGGAGGAAACCCTAGCTGTAAACGCAGTGAACGAAATGTCAAATATCCCACCAATAGACATCGAATCATTTCGGAGGTTTGTTTTTGCGCACGCTCTCTCTCCTCCCTCCCCCTCTCTTTTTCTTATCAACTTTCTACGTCAATATCTGTAGTAAACTGGAAGATATTGAAAAGAAACGTTCTTTGTTAAATGATTCAGAGAGTATGAATTTCATTTCTAAACAGATGAGGGAAGATGTTGTTTCAGCTTTTTTGGTGGTAATTATTTCTGCATACGTGTTTGAAGTTTGTGATTTTACTGTATAGACCCCCTAAGATTAATTATCACAATTGCAATTGAATCAAGCAGAAGTCAATGTTAATGCAGACTTAACTGCAACTGAAAGTCTTTAAGGGGTGCTCAACTGTTTGGGATATTCTGCCTATTGTATTTGTTTTTGGTTTGTTTTTTTTGTTTTGACTTTTGTGCTTGATGGCTCTTAACTTCCCTTAATTGCCTGATTTAATTATCCCTTGATGGTATTTTTTACTCCATTTTATGTCATAAATTGTAAAAATATACTGGCATGCATGTATGTTTAGTCATGCAATTTGTTGATTGGGATCGTATAAATATTAATGTTTGAGAAATAACAGTATGTCATTTTGTAGCTGCGATTACTATATGTCTATACATTAGTTCTAAGATATCGATGTGCATCCATTTTTCTAATAGATGTATTTTGTATGGTTTTATCCATAGTATGAGGTTTGTTTATATCATGATGATTTCTTTGCAGGTATGTGGCAGTATATTTTTCAATTTTATATATGAGAAATCGTGCTGGAATTGTTACCAAAGAAATGCTGGCAGTTCTGAAGTCATGCTTCATGGCTATTGGTCTTCTAGCGGCCATTGGTGTTGCTTTCGGGATGTCTGCATGAGGTAATTTGGGAAGGACTTTAATGTTGTACTTGCTATTATGGATATTTTTAAACGAATTTACATATTTTCATAACATTGTGCTTTGTATTCATTGCTATGTTTCTTGGACCTGCCATCATATTAGATGTTTCATGAAATGCAGAGGAATGAGCGGTGTCCGGTAAAAGAAGATGAAAGATGGGACTAAAGACTTCACTGTTTTCAGGTAAATTCACAAAAATGTGAAATTTTGCTTACTGCATTCTTTTGACATTAATCGTAACAAATATGGTTTGCTATGTTAACTTTTGAAATTGAGATGAATTTTTCGATTCTAGAGGACACTTTATTGGCTGTTAATGAAATTAAAATAATAATTTAATATTCAATTACTAGACAACCAACCAAGTATAGAATCGAGGGAAGAATTTTAATTGCGTCTACTGTTACCGTCGTTTTAGCGGTTGCAAATCGGGTGCTTTAAAAGCTTGCGCTTATTCTAATGAAGAATTACCCTTTCCTTTTGTTTTTCGGTTACAATATCATATACCATTGTCAAATGTCATATGATATTTAGTAAGCATATCTTTTTGTTCTTTATTTGTTTAATGCAATTTCATGGTTCAAAGCATTTTCTAATAGATTTATTTTGTATTATTTTATCCATGCTGTGAGGTTTGTATATATCATGCTTTCTCTGTAGGTATTTTTGCTGAAATTGTTACTAAAGAAAAGTTGGCAGTTCTGAAGTCACGCTTCGTGGCTATTGGTCTTTTAGCGGCCATTGGTGTTGCTTCGAGGATGTTTGCAAGAGGTAATTTGGGAAGGACTTTAATGTTGTATATTGCTATTACAGATATCTTTAAATGAAATTTAGAGGTTTTCATGATATTGTGCTATGTATTCAAAGCTATGCTTCCTGGACCTGCCATAGCAATATTATCCCATGTTAGGCATAGTTTGCTCATATTGTTTTGTGGAAACCTTCCTTTATTTTTTTGGTTGATGATAGCTGCATATTTGATCATTGAACTATCATACGTTAATTCTTCTGCCTCTCAAAATTTATCACGTTGAACTTGGTTACACCACATTCTTTCCACGCATACATTAAATTCTGACCTGCAACCATCTTGCTATGGGCTTTCACTATTTATGTATATAGCTGGCAAATTTATACACAATCTACCTGGGATATGGCCTGGGAGAAATTTTGAGAACTCTTATATAAATATCTACGGGTGTATAGAAACTTTCTATTAAGTTTATTATGGTTTTGTTTTATCAGTAAAATCACAATTCAGATGCTTGGTCATTTGCCTCAACATTAAATTGATAAATTATTCATTTAACCTTTAGTGCAATTTTTCTGTTGGTTCGCTGTAACTGTATGTTTCAGATTTAAGAAAAGACATGCAACCTAACATGTAAAAAGGTTAACATTAAAATTTCTTTTGTATTTATGATAGATTTTATATTTTTTCAATTAGTAGATTTGGTGACCTCCCTAACTACAACAAAACTAACTATTTCTCTTTCAGATCCCATTTCATTAGGATAATGCTTTAAACATTCTGCATACGTGATTATTTTATTTAAAATTATTATCGTTTAAATATGCACATTTGATTTCATCATTATTTCCATTATTGTTTTAATTAATAATTCTACAGAAATGCATTAAAGCAATTTCAACAAGTATTAGTGTTAATAGTTTTTCATGCATTATCATATTCATTTTCATATTTTTCATGAGTTATAAGCTGTAAGATTTTATTATCAAAACTACTTGCAAGTCGATGGGTATAAGATTTTTTTATTGCCTGTAGGTCAAAGACAATTACCATTTCTTTAGTAACAATTCCAGATATGAGTGGTCGATACCATTTTTCATTGCCTGCAAGTCAAAGACTATTACCATGTCTTAATATTGAGAAATACCTTTCTAAAATATTTTAAAATTCAAGCTATAAACGTTTTTCATGCAGGTCATATCTGTACAATATTTAGGCTGACATTTTTTGTATCCACCACTTACTCTTTATACTTGACGTTTTTTTTAGGTGTTGTTTTTCTTTTACTTTTTTCTTTTGAAACAGTGTTACAATAAATGTGAATGTTAAGGGTTGATGCTATATCTTATAGATGGCAAGGTGAACAAATTATTAAAAAAATAACTTTGATACTAATGGAGTCGTTATAATAATAAAAATCATAAATAATCGCATTGTGTTGAAAATTGAATTTTATTTTGTTGCTTTGATTTTTGTATGGATGCATTGATCATGGTTTGTCTTAGATCAACAATAAACAATAGAGAAGTATTATATATCTTCCATTATATGCTCCTTTATCTAATTGAAAAACTAAAGTATCACAAAATTAATTATCAAATGTAGGTAACATGATCTTTCAAGTGATTTTGTCTCTTTATATTTAAGATTATAGTGTCCAAAATGATGATCAGATTGTCATTTCTTATTGATTGCTTGACGTTTAAACACTAAATAACTCTAGCATATTAATTTATCTACTATTCTCTCCATGGAAATCAATTACTATATCTTATAGATTGCCATACTGACAGGTGCATTTCTCTGTATCTATCAATCAAGTACTTTCCATAATTATTTGAATTTAATTCAAAAGTATCTGTCAGATCTAAACGAAAAAATATGATGGATTTGCAAAAGGTAACAAGAGTATCAAGCTAAAGTAGCATGAATAAAAAAATGCCTACAATTTCATTTTAAATAGTAGTTTCAATCACTAACAATTATTGTTTTTATTGCAGTTCCAGAAGCTGGCTCGCCTATTTATAAAAGAAGACCAAATCACTAACCATATTGTAGGTAATCTTATGAAGAATTTAGCTATTGTTGATTTTATTTACTATAAGACTAACATTATTTCATTTTCCACTTATGTGATTAAATTTTTGCTCTACCTATTGTTGTGTGTATTAGGCTGTTATATTGGCTCTTAAAATGTATAGTCATCATTAATTATCAAAATCTCACTCTCATTTCAGTTTCTGCAATCTTCTTTAATGAGAAATGAAACATTTTAATGTGGTATGAAACCGTGGGTTTATTCACTAATCTACCTTACTATCATTATGATGAATAAAATTGGGGATTTAAAACTGTTAACTATTACATAGGAAAGGTAAATAAACCTCTGATTATTTTCTTAAAGTACTTCTGTTTATTATCAGAAGTATAAAATATCCTTTTCCGAGCCAAGAAAGCAGCTTAATTTTTTAGCAGTAATTTTTTTTTCCTTCTACTTAGTCTAAACGGAAAACTATGTTCAACGATAAATCTATCTTTCTCAACATTACCACATTCTCAATTCGTTATAAACCATGTTTTCGACACTCTTCTTCCCTAATACGTTGCTTAATTTCCTTCCCTAATCCATTACTTATTGTAATTGCAGCGCACGGTTCTGTAGTAGTTTGACTCTATCACTTAAGGTAACACTCAGATCTACATCAGCCTTCGCTCGAGCTTGAGCGCCCCATCTCTTGACAAAGTCATTCAAGGTGGCAGTAGCGGTAAAAAGAAGGTGTTATTGCGGTTGTTGAGTAGCAAAAAATATCAAGATCTATAATTGCTGCTGCTTTCAAAATCCTAGCTTTGCTAAAAATATGGTAATGTTTTTTAATTTAATTGATCTCATGTTAAGTGAAACTTGATTAGTCGATTAGTTTACTGTTTAATGTTTTTCATATATTGAGAAACAAGTACAAATCTCATAATTTATGGATTCAGAGTCTGTGGTGAATATCCTGCACATAACAACACTTACAGTATCTATGCCTGTTTTTTTGTATGCAACATGAATCATATCGTACTGTAATGTTGGATGTTATAACTTCGTTTTAAGGAATCAATTTGCACATGTACAAGTACAAATTGCAATATCTGAAGCTTTGAGAAGGTGGTAGTACATCTTGCATTATATGAAGCTTTGACATGGCTGCAAAAAAAGTTTGTTAGGCTATAATCTTTGATAAAACCTGTAATATATTATTAGGCTCTAACCTCTTTTGTTTCTTTTATTTGTATAGCGCTAGGACAAAAGAAGTTTAGGAAGTGTCCCTACACAGAAGACCAAATGCAGAAACTAAAACTGCAGAAGGAGATACGTGCAAATCATTGATGCAGTTTTAAAGGTATCCAATTTGTCTATTATTATTGATATGCTCTACAAGTTGGTGTGTTATAACTATGTTTAACTGAAGTTTATTTTTATGTTTATTACAATTCGGTTAAGGTGTAGAAGAGAGTTGTGGCATGAATTATTTTCCTTAAATTGCAAACATGTTGGGTCTAATTATACATAATTTATTCTCTTGCAATAAGTGGCATCGTACAAAATTTACTAACTCAATGTTATTTAAGTATATTTACTTTTCATTGTTTATGTACAAAACTAGGTGTACCCTCTCCGGTTTATGTAAGTTACTTATTTATTATAACCTTGATTTTTATTTTATTCTCTTTGAAAGTTTGGTTTTATGCTATGCAAATTTCTTTAATTTCAAGATTGAAGAAATAGACAACAAAGAACAAACAATTATATTGCATCTTTAATGGATTTGAATTTGAATAGATATATAAGAACCCATGATATCTCTATGTTGGGCTTTCGGTTAATAACACAGGGTTGGCATTTATGTTTTAATGTGGCAATGATATTGAATCGATAATGCTTTATTGATCTACCATATGTTTTTCTCATGAAATGGTGAGATAGACTAATCAAAATAGAGGGTAAATTAAGTAAAATGGTTACATTACCATTAGATTCATTTTTAACTTTGCAATGTAACAGTATCCTAGGTTGACTGTTTTGTTTCTATTTTTTCAGTTTTACCTAGATTCATTTTATTTTGCAACAAAAAAAATTTAACAAACATTTTCAATTGTGCAGGTCAAAGATAGTAACAATTCCAGCTATAAACGATTTTTATCGCTAAAACAAAACTATGTACTAAATTTTGACAACTGATCCAAAATGTGGCACCGGTTGTATATAAATACGTTCCAGTTGATTTGTTGGCCAAAACGGCTACCCTCCCTTTGACCTGCTACACACTAGTCGTTAACCCCACTTTTTCAGCATAATTACAAACCTATGACTCCTTCAACATCTTCCACTTAATAATATGACAGTTGCAAAATATCTAATCTACATGTTCCTATAAGTATGCATTTTCCACTATTCACTCACCCCACTTTTCACCTTTTCTACTACGTACTATTCCACTTTCATTTCGTTATCAATATTTTGGCATATCAGTTCAACTGCCCCACCCTCTTCACACCTTTCTTCCACCTAACTCATTTTTTCCACATCTTTATGGACCAGCAACAAAAGGGAAAGACGACGTGTTACTCAACGTGCAAGACGTCAACAAGCTAGACAGTATGCTGTCGCAAGTAGAAGGACATCCGTTGCTGCAAACCAACAGCTGCCAAATCCGACAGGTACTTTTCCCCTCCCTGTCACGCTTACAACTGTTTAACATTTTAACATCTACGCTTCACTATAAACAAGTACAGTACACATATATGCACCATTTCTGCAATTAAGGCTGTTAACCACTTTTATACAATTACGCTTTCGAAAAACATTTGTTTCTAACTCCCCAACATCAGTTTGCAACGTCAAATTTAAATGTACTATTTACCCTGACTTAGTTTCATATACCATGCTTTCGGGTGGCAACCATTTTGTTTTACTACATTCTTATACGTATCCACGCTTTTAAATTAAGCCCTAGGCCAGCGATGAATATCACTAGGACTGAGTTTTCAAATAAAAAAACAAAAAATTGGGTAACCACTGTATCACTACTGTTAATCGTATTCGGTTCAAAAATATTGTATGCGCACTATCTTATTTTACTCGGTTATAATTTTTTTAAATATTTTCCACTGCAAATCTCTTATACAACACTGCGTTATCACATGTATTGACAACTAGATGTTCTACTCATTCTTTTGCTGCTGTTTTCAAAGATACGTTTTCTTTTAGTACCAATATTTCTTTCTCCAAAATTGTTATATGATATTTTTGTATTTAGCATTGTTGTATATTAAACTTATCTTTATTGTGTGAGATATGGTTTCATTTTATGATATTCGATACTTACCTACCATTTAACGGATTTCCAATAAAAAAACCTTACATACTCAATTTCGAATACTTGCATGAAACAATGTATTATCGTACAACTAACAAGCCTCCCATGATTACATTACCAAAAGGTTTGATAGGTCGATGTTGTGCTTGGGCTTATAAAGTTCTGTTACTAGATGTTTACACTTTCACTCTCCCTAATTTGAAATTTGAAATTGTTTTATGACACACTTCGTTAAAGCAATGTTTAATCTTATAGTGATTAATACTTACCAAATATTTTTAGAGTTACCGTGAAGAAATCATTACTGAATAGTCTTAAAATTTGGTTTGAAGCAATATATGAAGCATATATGAATGACCTTATAAAGGTCAGTTAGCAGATGTTTACACTTTTGCTCTCCCATTTTTTAAACTTTTAAATCATTTTATGACACTTCATTATAGCCATGTTTAATTTTGTAGTAATTGATACTTACTAAAAATTTTAAAGTTACCGTGAAGAACTCTTTACCGAACAATCTAATTTTTTTGCATGAAGCAATGTATGCACTAATATATGAATGGACTTTTAAAGGTCTGTCACAAGATGTTTACACTTTTACTCTCTTTTCGGAATTTGAAATTATTTTGTGACACACTTCGTTATAGCAATGTTTAACCTTACAGTGATTGATACTTACCAAACATTTATAGATTTACCGTGAACAGCTCTTTGCTGAACAATCTTAAAATTTTGTCTGAAGCAATATATGAATGGGCTTATAAAGGTCTGTTAAAAGATGTTTATACTTTTACTCTCCCTATATTGAAAATTGAAATTGTTTTATGATACACTTCGTGATCGATACTTACCAAATATTAATAGACTTGCCGTTGAAGAAAACTTAAATAAATAACCTTAAAATTTGGTAGGGAGCAATATATGAATGGGAAATGAAAAAGCTTCCACAGATGACTAAACCAATTATATTCATTTTCTCCGGCCGCAATCAGACCTTTTATGGCGTATTAAAATATTTTCCTGCTTTTATGTCCATCGTTTTGAACTATGAAATTTCGAAAGTTATAGTTAATTATATTGCATAATTAAAGTTTTATTTTATTATTCTACTTCATACTTACCAAATATTTACATAGTTTCTACACATCTACATATTCCTCGCGCTTTTTGAATGTCACCTTCTATCGTTATTCAAATCAATATTTTTTTTCCCAAACTCAACAACACGCTAAATATTTACATTCCTTCCATTCATTACTTTTGTCTGCATTTGCATACATTTACAACTTTCTTCCACAAACAACAACATGCTTGCCGAAGTAAATTCCTTTTGTCTACATTGAATGCATTATATGTTTAAAGTTCCTTATTTACCACTTACCATACATTTTTTATTTACCAGTCATTTGCTTGATAGTTACCATACATGTGTTAACTATTTTTTTGAGGTACAAATGTTTACTCTTATACTAATTGATACTTATCAAAAAAAATTAACCTTAACACCATTCGGCATATACAAACATTTTTAACTCCGCCAGTTGTAAGTTTTCATGTTACATTGTCGATCTCAAGCCTGTAAAAGGAGGAGAGATTTTTTTTTACAACTTAAACAAATTACTGTTCCCTGTACATTTTTACTTCTTTTTCTAAAATTTGTTGCTTTCTCACGTGAAGACCGTGACATATTCATTTGCATGACCAATCAATTTTCACTCTCCCCTAACTACAATCCTACATAGGCTGTATGCTTGATAATGAAAATACTACTTTTATTCCACTGTATTCATCGGGTAACAAACCAGTAAACCATGCGCTCTAGCTCTAAATTGTAAATTCATTAACCATTGAAATATGTACAACCAGGCACACACAACCACACGTATACACACTTATTTATCACCGTCATATATCTTCATTCACATTAAAAATTTGCTGACGCTAATTTTTACCTCTTAATCCTTTATACACCATTCAGTTCTTCAATTTTCTTTCTACTCTGCTGCTATCTTACTACTACACAAACCAGTTCTAGATAATGTGCACTCTTTGGATCCCTAATATACGTTTTACGGTTATTATCGTAATCAGTTGATCGCATTTTCTGGGATTTACATACATTAAAGGAATAACATTATGAAAATATTAACTACACAACTGAGTCTTTCATGTACTACCTTTTTGTTGCGTCAGAAATTATTACTATAACTTTAAAGTAACATCCAATTCCCATCTTCTACATATTTTACGCTGTTCTGTTTGAAAAATATTACGATATTTTTTTGCTCCATCTTAACTTTCGCTTTTCAAACATAATAGTTGATACTGCTTCTACTACACCAATAGCTATATCTCCTCCCCAACAACTTCCGCATCAATCTGCTCTTCCTACCCAATATAACTGTGGTCGAAATTTTACTGCTCCCCAACCTTTCCTCCGCCATATCCTACCTCAATTAACTCAGTGCCGATACTGTAGTGCAAAATTATTTCTCCGTGAAACAAGTGGGAATTGTTGCTCAAGTGGTAAAGTTACCACTTCCTACCCTCCGCCACCTCCTGAACATTTAGCTTTATTCACCGATGACAGTGACAGAGGTTTACATTTTCGAACTAACATTAGGTCTTACAACAATGCTTTCGCATTCACCTCTATGGGGGCTAACATCGATCAACACTTGGCCTCCGGTCGGAACGGAATATACTCTTACCGTGCACAAGGCTCCATCTATCACAGCATTGGAAGTGTTCTGCCTCTGTTGGGTAGTAGACCTAGATACCTCCAAATGTACATCTATGATACTGATCATGAGATTGAAAATCGGCAAAAGGATAGTGCAATATTAAGACCAGACATCCTACAAACATTGCAACAAATCTTAGATTTTTACAACCCTTATGTACATGTGCCGCGACAGTTGGGGCAGCGTATTGATATAGAAAATTGCAGGCTGATAATAAAAGAACTTACAGTTAATCGTCATTTTCACCAACTACCTACCGCGTCATAAGTGGTGGGTATCATTCTCGGCAACGATTACTCAAACAGTTCAAACGACAGAGAGATTATAGTTCAAACAAGATCAGGAACCTTGTAACGAGTTGTCGATACAGCTGGATTTTATGATCCACTGCAATATCCGCTTCTCCTCCCGTGCGGTGAACAAGGATGGGATCTGAACATCCACAATACCGGTCATAACCAAATCAGCTGTAGAGCCTGCTACTCTCACATGTTATAGGTTTGTACTCCCCTATGCTGAACGAAATATACAACTTTTGTACGCATACCTCAAATACATTAACTCCCCCATATACCCCCCACGCTTACCACTTTGTACACATCGTAGGTACGACATACGGAGCGGCCTCTTCTGCTACTTGGTGGTCGCTACTCCAACAATTTGTGGTTGATACTTATGTTAAAATTGAAACTATGTGACTATGCTATCTTCGAGACCACCAAGGTACTATTCGAGCCGACTTATATCAGGGTTTACAAGACGCTCTAGCCGGTGGGGAGACAACTGCTGGTACGTACTTTCCATCCCATACATTTTCCCCCCATTCACAATATACATTACACGCTTAAAATTTTGACACAACTCTGCTATTTGTAGGAAATGTTGGGGTTCAAAAAGTACTACCATCCTCCCATATTGGTAGCCCACGAGACATGCATCAACGGTATCAGGACGCAATGGCAATTGTACGAAGGTATGGAAAGCCTGATTTATTTATTACTGTAACCTGCAATCCTAATTGGATTGAGATTACACAAGCGCTATTTCCCTTTCAACAGCCATATGATCGTCTTGATTTGATAACTCGAGTTTTCCATGCAAAATTAGAACAACTTAAAGCTGATTTATTTGATAAACATGTCCTAGGTAAAGTCATTACACATGTTCATGTGATAGAGTTTCAGAAAAGGGGATTACCACATGCTCATATCTTACTTATTCTGGCAGACACTGATAAACTAAATACCGCCGATGATTATGATACTATGGTTAGGGCAGAAATTCCAAACATTGAATTAGAACCAAATTTGTACATGTTAGTTATTAAACACATGATTCATCATCCATGCGGCAATTTCAACCCCACTGCCGTATGCATGCGAGATGTGATATGTAAGAAGGGATTTCCTAAACCCTTCGCCACATCAACTTTACAAGGAGCTGATCGTATCCCATCTACAGACGTCGTGATAGTGGAATACAGGGTCACACAACTAATACTGCAGTTGACAATCGTTGGATCATTCCTTATAACTCTTATTTGCTTCTAAAATATGACTGTCATATAAACGTTGAAATTTGTTCCGGTATTAAATCTGTCAAATATCTATATAAATACGTTTACAAAGGATCAGATCGCGTATCCGTAAGCGTGTCTTCTTCATCATCCACCATTGATGAAATTTCTTAATTCGTTAACGCCAGATGGATCTGCGCACCAGAGTCCCTATGGAGGATATTTAAGTTTCAACTTAGTAGCATGTCTCCGTTAGTAATAGGACTATATATACATCTACCTAACAAGCAACATATTCAATTTAACTCAAACGAAAGCTTACAATCTATTGTAGCTGATGAACACAGAACAAAAACTATGCTTACCGTTTTTTTTTACCAAAACTTAACAAACGAGGACGCACGCGAGTACCTTTACTACGAATTCCCTGAAAAGTATCGGTGGAACAATCAACATAAACAATGGATACGTAGACAAATACAGCGTAAAGTAATTGGTCGGCTATACACCGTACCACCAACCGAAGGTGACCGCTACTACTTACGACTAATACTGAATCATATTCCAAGACCACTTTCTTTCGCTCACTTACGCACGGTCAACGAAACTGTTTATTGTACCTTCAAAGAGGCAGCCGAACACGAAGGATTGCTAGAAAACGATAACAGTGTTAAGGATTGTTTAACTGATGCTTCGAACACCCATATGCCTTTTGCTTTACGGCGATTATTTGTTACCATTTTAGTGTACTGCGAACCATGTGGTGTCCGTGACCTATGGGATGAATTTTGGGCTTTTCTAACTGAAGATTACCTATCCACTTCTTCTGCCTCACTATCTACTACATATTTAGTCGGTCGATGTCTTTTTGATCTTAACAACCTTCTAAAACAGTATAATATAACCATATTTGATTATGATTTCCAATATAACTGCGTACATTCAACTGACGAATACAACAATTCAATGCTTCTTTTGGAAGAACAGTCAATACAAATACCACTATCTGATTTACAAGCAATAAATAAGTTAACCACTGAACAAAAGGAAGCTTTTGACGCGATCATGTTTACGGTAGATTCGAAAAGCAGCTCCATTTATTTCATCGACGGCCCTGGAGGGACAGGAAAAATTTTTCTATATAAACAATTTTAGCTCATCTACGAAATCGAGGTCTTATCGCAATTGCAACCGCAACTTCTGGGATAGCTTCTATTGTGTTGCCCGGTGGTAGAACAACACGCTCACGATTTAAAATTCCTATTACTTTAAACTCTTCGTCCACATGTCATATTACCAAACAATCTGATACCGCGAAACTTCTATCCGCGGCAACCGTTTTACTATGGGACGAAGCAACCATGGCTCACCGTCACGCATTCGAAGCTTTAGACAGAACATTACGGGACTTGACCAATGCCGATGTTCCATTTGGTGGAAAAATTGTTATTTTAGGCGGTGATTTTCGTCAAGTTTTACCGGTTGTTCCAGGCGGTACTAGAGCTCAAACATCTGATGCATGTATAGTTCGGTCATATTTGTGGTCAACTGTTAAAGTATTTCAGCTAACAAAAAATATGAGGGCATGATTTGACCAACCTTACGCTGACTTTGTTTTGCGCGTTGGAAATGGAACTGAACCCACCGTACATGCGACATGATCAAACTACCACTGCATATTGTCATACGATGGGGCGGTCCAAGTTCATTACACCGTTTGAGAAACGAAATCTTCCCCGCATTACATGATAATTTTAAAAACACGGACTACATGCTAAGTAGAGCAATATTATCACTAACAAATGAAACTGCGGATGAAATTAATTACATGATAATAAACCAATTTCCCGACGACCAACACATTTACTACTCTTTTGACAAATAGAAGATGACCCGTCAAACTTATATCAAACTGAATTCTTGAACTCGCTTAACCCAGGTGGTATGCCACCTCATAAGTTGACTCTCAAAGATGGATGTTCAATAATGTTACTACGGAACCTTGATCCACGAATTGGACTGTGTAATGGGATGAGACTATTCTGTCGTGTCTTCCATTGAAACCTTATAGACGCTGAAATTTCTTTCGGTCAATTCCAGTGTACAAGGGTATTCATTCCACGTATACCATTAAAGCCTTCTGAAAACATAAAACTACCATTCAACCTTATCCATAAACAATTCCCCGTGCGACTTGCCTTTGCACTAACAATAAACAAATCACAGGGACAAACCATCCCACACGTTGGAATTTACCTTCCCAACTATGTTTTCAGTCATGGCCAACTTTACGTCGCTTTATCCCGTGGGATTTCAAGCAAGACAACAAAAATTTTGGTTGCAAATGGAGAACTTCGTCGCCATAATGCAACACACACTCGAAATGTTGTTTACCACGATGTGTTGCATGCGTGCTCTCAAATTATGAATGTCCCATAAAACACATCTTACCGACCCCACTTCTCAACCAACCGTCCACACGCTATCAGTTCACCCTCCCCACCTCTTCCTATCCCCCTTCTGCACTTACTATGTTCTAAGTTACATTCCAGTTTTTTTTTCTTCCAACGCTTAGCCTCCCGTCTTTACCACACATTTACATTACAAATTAATAAAATAAACAAACATTATAATAAAACTGCATTTCCTTCTTCTCATCACACCCCCTAAGTCCATTTGTTTTATGTACAAATACTGTTGTTTGACTTTACATTTAGCATATGCCTTTTCAACTATTATACTTCTCTGCTTCTCTACCTACTACCAAATTTCCTTCTCTCTTTCCTGCATACCAAACTGCTGTTGATTTACTTGCAAACTACGATTTAGGTTCACGCTGTCAACTCGAGCAAGGTGCCTAACTACTGAACTCAATATATCAACGGGATTAACTGGGTACGGTTCACACAACTATCCTACTCCACCGACGCTGTTTTCCACACCACAACTTCAACCACTGTTCTCAAGTTAACTGAACTACACAAACTGTAATTTCTCAAACTGTAAGATTGTAAATTTTACACATTATACAGACTGTTCTTCTAACATAATATTCTGTGTTTTATTTCTTCTGTAGGCATTATTTACTTAGTATTCTACAAGGACACAGCAGAAATATATAAAAATTGCCTTTCTAACCCCTGAAAAAATCACGGTATGCGTCCATTTAACAACCGTATCTTCATCCATTACATTCACAGTTTAGTTGTACTATATCATTAACACTTTCTACAACAAGTTAACATAGTAAAAGCATGCCTTATTTCATTTCTTAGGTTAGCAGCTTATTTATTTCAATAGAACAATAAATTTTGGTTGTTCGACATTTCATATACTGTACTTTCTTTCAAAATTTTGCTTGCATATTTTACTGATTTTGTTTCCTACTATTCTCCTTCCTCTCTCTTATTTCACCTCTCTTTGCCTCCACTTCCTTTATATGCTTAGTTCGGATGGATAGTTTATATTTGAACACCTTTACATACTGTATTTTCTTCTCTATTTTTTTCATTTTCAGTTTTTTCCCCACTGCTAATCACTGGCCATCATCACTGTACAAGGCTTAAGCTATGAAATAATAACGTTTCATTTCTATAGTCCACCTGTTTGCTGAAATGAAAACTGTCTTCTGCACAGCCATTCTGCTGCACAACTAAATAGTTTTGAATTGTTTGAGTTTGATGGTGGAAAGATTTTTCTTTGGCTTGATTTTTTTTTTGGGATTGCCCGTGTTGTGGTGGCGCACTGAGCTTGATATGGAATTGTTCAAACATGAGGCGACTAGGTGGCTTTCAAATGGCGATGGTGGTGTGGGTCTACGTAGGGTGTAGCGGCGGCTATCGAGTTATATTCATTGTCGGTTTATTTTTGGCTTGCATTTTTGAATTCGAGGAGGGTCCTAAATTGATGAGGGCAACCGGAGTAGGTGGCGAGGATGTGGTCTTGTCAGTCTCGCAAAGTGGAGTATATGGGTGGTCATCGATCGAACACTGGGTTTTTGGTTGATGCTGTCAGTGACACGCATGCACGGTGGTTCACATTCATGTATAGGAGGAGATCAGAATTGGAGGGGAAGGTAGATGCAGGACAAGTTGTGTGGAGCTGGGCTTAGCCTATTTGCAATGCGAAAATTATTAGTACATGCACGGGTATTTTCATTTTGTCAATGTATTGCATATTTCAGTTATGCCTCAGATTATGTATTACATATTTCAGCGATGAAAATGAGATGTACTTAAAGGATGAATCCCTTTCAACTACTGATGCTAATATTGCTCTAAATAAAAATTAATGTAAAAGATTGGCTATGCATCACTGACGTTTTCATTTTTGTACATACTATCATTATTTTTATGCATATTTGTTTCTCATTTCCACCTGTGGAGGTTGCTACAATGACAAATGAAATATCTTAACACTAATTGATTTATGAAATGTATATCTTTTTCCTATTTTCAGCTAATATGACTTTCTCTTTTAGTTTATTGTGTAACTTACTACTTGATGCTATATTGTAATAATAGTATGAAATTTTAAGTTTATACACTGATCCTAAGATTTTCAACACCGCATGAGTTTAAAATTTCTATTACGTGGGAAACTGTCGTTCAACAAATGTATAGAAAAAAATGAACATTAGGGAATCAATGGACAGATGGACAACTTAGTTTCACTTCAAATATGTTTAATTTCATACATTGCATGGAAACACTACACCAGAAAAGACTTTTGGTAGCGTTGATAAAACGCTACCATAACTTATGGTAGCGTTTTAGAGAACGCTGCTATACGACATGCAACTAAAAGTCTAAAACTTTTTGTTGCGTTGTAGTAAACGCTACCAAAAGTCACTTTTAAATGCAACTATAGGTATTTTCTGTAGGATTTAAAAAACGCTACCAAATGTCACTTTTAAATGCAGCTATAGGTTTTTTCGGTAGGGTTAAAAAAACGCTACCATAAGTCTTCATTTTTTGGTTGCATTTTTTGTTTATATGCTTTTTTTGATTTTCAGTAGCGTTTTTAAAATGCAACTGTATAATTTTTATATTAGTTTACATTTGTTTCTGTAGCATTTCTGAAACGCTACTAAAAGTTATTGGTCGTTTGGTAGCATATTTTAAATGCTACTATTTATGGCTGATGGTTTATACCATTTCCAGCAATCGCTTATATACTATTCATATTAAAACGAACGATCAATCGCATAATTTTCATATATTCAAACAAACAATTAAATCACATAATTAGCATATACAAACAATCAATCATATGATCATCATATTCAAATAATTGCAAAAACATGCTAATCTCACAAGCAAATATAATATCCATAAACAATTCGATAGTAGTTTTTCAACAAAATAAGTCACGTACTACAAGCATTCACAGACAAGTTTCCACAAATGGTACTAACAAAATACGACAACATATATAACAATTAAATTCATGTTCGTTGCTTGATTACCAATAGTTCTTTGTTGTCGACAGTCTTCGCTTCGAAATAGCTAATTACCTGCAAACGAGTTTAACAATCAACAATATATTATGTATGTATATATATATATATGTATGTATGTATGTATGTATGTATATATATATATATATATATATATATATATATGAATATATGAAAATCATGTAATCTATAACTCGACATTCTATATTTACACATATTAACAAAAATTGTTCTATTTTTATATGCATCTATATAGTTCCCCAACGAATACACAATTTTCAATTTACACAGATATTCAGATCAAAACTGGGTTATAAGTCTGACTGGATTTCATTCTATGTGCACATTGTGTATTCAGTACTATGGGCAGATTGTGTATTCATGAGACAGTGCTGGGCACAAATTGAATGCCAACACACCCTTAATTTCTCATTAAAGTGGAAGATCATAAAATCTAATTAATTCAAGAAACATGTGAAATAAAACACTTCATCAATAAATCTATAAATGTAAATCATAAGCTGCATTGTAATCTTCTAAACATTAACGGGTTGCTTATATTTTACGGGTACCTACCCCACAGCTGAAGGACTGATACATTATAATGGCTAGCTGTTGAGGTTGGTGTACTACATACATAATTTAGGTGTACATTTATTGGTAGGTACTCCACATATATGTAAGAAACAATAATAACGTTCTATACAGACCCCAAGTTAACAATAACACTAATATATATTAATTATCATGGAACCCTCTAAACCAACAACTAAGCAAGTTGACGGAGTTGTCTTAACCATCCAAATTTGTGAGTGCACGAATTTGTTGAGGAATTAAACTAAATATTGATGATGATGGGAGCTTAATTGACATCTATCTACTTGGATTCTACTAATTAATTGCATACCACAGGCCATAAATTTCTTATTGTTTATGTAATTGACAGCTGACTAACTAATTATGAATACATAATCTCATCCAACCGTCCATAAAAACGTTACTTGTGCTTTAGTGGATTCCATGCTCATGACTTGGATAATGTATGGAAAGTTGCTGATATCTGGCATGGTCGATTCCATTCAGACACACATAGCATAATAGTTGCTCAGGCATTTCTTCAGGCTTGCATCCCTATGAAACAAGCAAGGTTAAAGAAATAAGAGTTAATAGTATAGATTTACTTACAGGTATTTTGTGAATATTAAAAAGAAAAGGTAGAAGTCATGTTGATTGAATTTACATTATTAATAGTATAGATTTACTTACAGGCTATAAGAAGCATCTCCTCATGTCAATCCAAAAATAATTGTGTGAAGATTGGAGTTTGGAAACCAAAGCGGCCCCGAATATCGATGTTGTGCCTTTGCTATCTATTGATGTACACGAAGACTCCGGTGCTCAGGCTCTTTGTCATGTCAATCCACATAATTCGCAGTGTTCCACTTATGTTCTGGTTGGTTCCCTGTCTCACCAACATGTTGCTCTTCTCCCTGGTGCAAGATTGGCAGTCCAAGTTGATACCCTACCTGCATCTACAACTTCTCCTTCTGATCTTGTCCAGTTGCATGAGCTTGCTAATGTCCAACCAGGTTTATTTGAATCAAATAGTGTAGTAGCTCAATTGGATTTGTCCAGGCATGCACAATTATGTGCACATATTGATATGGCCCATCCGCATGCACAAGTTCCTGCTACAGTTTTACTTTGCACCTAGGCATCTACTCTTTTGCGTATTGCTATTCCTGAGATGCTTGCACACCCTGCTGCGCATTCTTATGTGGTAGTGCACTCCTTGCAAATCAAGGCTATCATGGGGAACAGTTATGGTGCAAAAGATCCTAATGATATATATACATTCCCTACAACTGCATTTAGAAGCTCAGTCTGCCCCCATCGTTTGTAGCTACAACCCATACTGCTCTGACTCCCATGCATAATTTTTAAGCTCGTGATGTCCTATCTGCTTCAACTGATTTTAATTCAAATGATTAGAAAGATGAAAATATGGAAGCAACCTTATACATCAGCCTTATTTTTAAAAATTATCAATCTTTTGAAAAAGAATTGTCACTTAATAGACATTTAATTAAGGTAATGAAAATCTCAATCAGTAAAATAGTATAGCATTATCTTTTAGGAACAAAATATTCAAAAAGAATGCTTCTCAAAACTTGCCAACATTCACAAAAAGTATCATTGAAATCTAAACTTGCCTTTAATATTAATCTACTACTCTACTAAGCCAAAATCAAATTCATATATACAAAAATTTGCCTACCTGAAAGCAAAATAAAGTTAGATGTGGCATCAAGTTGAGCAAAAATGTTAATGGTTGTACCAATATTTATAAATATTACCCTATATAATTAACCGGTTATCAATACATGTTAACTTATACACGGGTGTTGCATATCGCAAAATTCAACCAACTCAAATTAAGAATACAAAATTGATTCAAAAACTAAAAAATCTGTCTATAAAATTGAATTGAAGTAAAATTCATTGTGCAGCAGTGTAAAAATAACGCCAAATTCCCATAACAATTTGAATGAAGTAGGAAGTAGTAAATTGTCCCCTGTAATGAAGTAATGTGCTCAAAAGTGAATCACAAGTGAGGTTTGACCCAAAAGTAGTGTCAAAAACATATAGCTATATTACAGTAACCGAACTAAGGTTTAAACAATCTTCGATCAAGAGACTTCGAAAAGTAATTTATTGATAACTTAACCATATTGAGTGTTGCTCAACTTAGTTCTGTTCAAAATATCATTACTTTTGTACATTTTATTATCTTGACTTTTATCCAAAATGCATGCATAAACATTAAATAGCATAAGTATCTAGCATACAGTCAAAAGAAACAAATCAATAGTGAATTTGTTTTTTGAAAATTGGTGAGTTTTACTAAGGAATGAAAATGCACATGCTTCGACCTCTTTGGCAAGAGAAAATAGATCAAATTTAATATCCGATCTTTGCAAAAACAAAAACAAAATTTGCACGTTCTTTATGTCAACCATCATCAAGTGTTCTACACCAGGATGTAGTACCTAAACAAAAGGTACACTCGATTAATAAATGCACCTGAATAATAAAAACAAGAACCTAATCAAAACTCAGCTTGCCTTGACAGCAACAACCATTTTTGTTGACTTCAACTTTGCCTTATGAACCTAAAACAAACACAGGTCATAAATTTGTCAATGTCCATTATGTGGGTACTTGGTATTCAAAGCAGATAACCTGTGCAACTGAAGCAGAGCCAACATGCTCGTATCAAAATGTTTGAATATTTCTCTAAATTTCCATCCAATTCTTCCTCTAGAATTTTTTGAACAACTAGAAATGGTGTAGGAGGAGCTTGACCATTGAGTGTAACTAATTTTTTGACGCAAGCGGCTGGAGCTGAATAAGGTTTGCCTATTAATTAAGTAGTCGGTTACATTATCAGAGAGTTTAAGAAACTGGTACAATAAATTTGATATGGCAATTTCAATTATATAATATATTTAGTTAACTAGAAATCCTATACTGTTAGAGTAAAAGGCATCGTACAAATCAGGCTTCAATGTTAAACTGGTGTTATCTTTAATGCAAAAGCTTAAATTACTTTGATAATATATTGAGGAAAGCTGAATATGTAGAAAAATTGAAAAGAACAAACTTCAAAATTAATAGAAAACAGGTTGCAGTGTGAGTTTATCGGCAATGAACATAAAATTTCTCAAAATTGAACTATAAAGACATATATATACATGTGTCTAGGGTTTGCTTTCTAGTTAAAAAAAAATTCTTAAAAATGAATTGAAAACTTAACCACTTCATCATGATCATCAAGCAATTTTTTATTCTTATAAAAGCACTAAATAAGTATGAATATTGAAGTTAAACATGCACATTTAAAAGTTAGAACTAAGCAGCATTCAACAATGAATCCTTTTATTTTAAACAATGTAACCTGTGTGTTTTCATCATAATTATCAATGAAACAGATATAGTAGCATCATAATTGCCAATAAGAACTTATTTCTACACTAAAGTACATCGATAATTTGAAATTCCAAACAAGAAAAAAAAAGTAATGCATAAATTACCTTCAGAAAAAGGTCACCAAGCTCAAAACACAAAGAATACACTTTATTAGCTGCAATCTCATGATGTTGCTTCTATATTGCATCTTGCTTATCCACATCCTTCCCAAGTTTCACTCTCAGCTGACAAACCTATATAAAAAAAGGGAAATCCTTAAAGACCGATTAGAAAACTAAAATGATCAAAAGTGAATTAAATGTGTAAAGGAGCGATCTTGTAGCTTGTATAAATGTCTACAACACGAGCCCAAAACTGAAAAGATCTTTTGAAAGGCTGCAAGTGGAAAGATACTTTCTCTCTGAAATCATCGAATTTGTTAGAAATAGGAAAAGCCAATAAATTAATTAGACGGAGAAGATAGAAGGGTATGTCTGGGTCAAAAGCTTTGGCTAATTTCTCTTGCTATTTCATACCCACAAGGTTTAGCAAAATAAAATAACAATCAATTAAACTACATACATAAGCCGTTAAATAGATAAATAAACTAAAAAATTATTTACCATTTTTAGATACAATACACCACTGAAGCAGGCACTATCGATCCCATGTTTCGAATAAAGTGACCGGAATTAACAACAGTCATTCCAAATTGCGCTAGTGTATTTTGATCAAGCTTGCAAAGAGCAATCTGATTCTGTAAATAATTTTCAGACGAGTCTGCTATTATTAACTAGCTCTAAAAACTGGTCCAAAATGATTTAAAAAATATATCCATCACTCCCTCTTCACCTCATCTGCATTCTACACTTTTGCAAACTTAAGCTATATGATTTGAATGGAATCGTATAATATCATTGAAGGTCATCTTTACAAATATTTGGCTCGTGTTGATAGTCCAAATATACTTAAAGTAGTATTTGTGAAGATGATGCTCATAGTGTGGAACAAGCATCTTGAAGTTTGGTTTCATTTTAATAAACTGTATTGACTTTAACATGTATAGACAGTGGAAGTGAGTTAAACGTCATGAATGGCATATACATCAATAGCATATGATTGTGATTGGAAGGAATTTGAGTATAAAGAAATAATGCAACTATGTGAAGTACTATGCACACACTACCTATCGGAGCACTTCCACTTATACATGTGCATTGCAATATTGAAAAAAATACTGCAATAAAATAGTTAGAGAACAAATGGACTTCGACACACTACTAAAATTCATCAATGATCTGAGCAGCCACACAAACTTGGATGAAATAATAAAGGACGTAGAGACACTGCATATGTGCAGGAGAGAATGGAGCAGCATGTATTTTTCTTCACAAACAACACTGAAGCAAGACATTAGGATTAATTGGTGATATAAAATTTTCACAAATCCCATGTTTCTCGACTTCTTTTCTTGTATCTGAACCAATATATTCATTCCTAAATCCATTTAAAACCCGATTCTAAATAAAGAAAGCTCATTAATCCCTACCGAGTCACCACCGTGATTCATTGATTGCAACTCTAAGGTACTCCACATCTCCCTTTTTCCATTTCTTATTCTTCGTTGCAAAATTGCAATTTCAAATTTTATGAGATAAACATTAGCATAAATTTAACCATTCTATGATTGATTGTGAAATCCTCACTCCTGATATTTCACTTATTAATTACCGTATAAAATTGGTTGTCCAATTGTTGTTATAACAAACACTCATAACTAAAATCCATTGCACCATAGTTATTGGTATTGCTCCAGAAAATTGATGATCATTACAACAAGCATTCATCAAATCCACTTCATAGAAAATCAAAACAACATGATATAATTACTAAAATCGATTGGAATACCCGCTATAAATTCCAAAGAGGTAATACTCACCATCATCGCTGTTAAAACCTCCTACTAACATTCAAACTCCACCTTAGCTACCCACAGTCGTGCAGCCTTCTCCTTACATCACCTAAATCTATTGTTGCCCCTACATGCTCAGGCGCCTCCTTCGGATTTGCGTTTCTTTCTTTCGTAATCGCGCGCCTCCTTCAGATTTGTGTTTCTTCTTACATAATCGTCGCACCAAAGTCCCTCCACTTTTTCATCCGTGTTTCTTTCTTTTTAGTAATTTGTGACCGTGATTTTAATGTGAAGCCCTTAGCTCGCCAGTCGAAATGGGACAGCAACACTCGAGATGCCGGGCCTATTGATCAGATCATACGGACTTTGTTAGGGATTTAGGAAAAAAAGTTTAAGTGTTACCGGGGAGAAAGAAAAACGAGCGGCCGAAATAAAATTTTACCAAAATTTCAGGAAATGGCGGGCGGGATATTTGGTTGCATTTATTTATTTGTTTTTATTTTTCTAAATGACTAGCAGTTGCATTTTGCATTAAACGCTACTAATTAATGCAACTAATAACAACTTTTCTTATAGTGAAAAGAGTACGAGTAACAGTTTCTGCTACACGTTGAAGGCACATACTCCTCAATTTTTTTATCTTACTCCTAATATATTGATAAACTTATGTCATAATTTTTTTATCCATATGTTTTTTCCATACGTTTTGAGTTTTGCAGTACCAAGATAATACACTTCACATTCACAATGTCATATTGTACTACTTCTGTAATTTTCTGACAGCCTGCCAATGTTAACTATTTAACATGCTTTCAATACGGTTTCCTTCCACTATACGTGGTACCCATTCACAGCATATGGTTCACTGCATAGTCTGTATACACAGTCAAACTTAATAAAATACTATTTTATAAAGATTTTTTTCCACTGACATATAAATTACACTGCACTACCACACTATGCTACAGATTGCTTTATTAAAGATGGACAGCTTTGCTCTTCCTGCACGCAAGTATTTATGCAGCACCTTGCTCTGTTTTCCACGCAAGTATTTATACAGTACCTTGCACGCAAGTACTGCCATGCACACACATACATGTAACATCCTGTTCTACAACAATTTTTTCCCCTATCATACAACGTGTTTTCCTCAATCCATTTCACCGTAATCCTAATGAGACCAAGTTAACCCATTTGCCGAATAATGTTGATTCAACTCTTCCAGCAACTACCTCATTCCCTCACATGTTCTCCTCTTCCACTTACCGCCTCACATCCCCACCAAATTATAAACTCCTCAACTCCCTACACTTTTACTGTCTTCTTAATATAGCCTGCTCCTTCAATGACAAAGGTAACACCGTTTGCCTTTTCCAAATACAACTGTTCACTGTTATTGCACTACTTTTTTTCGTATTTCGTTTCCTTCTAACTCACTAACGACTTCCTCCAATGCAGACCAAATGTTCAACATCCACTCAAGAGAGTGCAGTAACCTTTCCATAGAAAGGTTTAAATGCAAATGCCCTCGTTCAACAAAGCTTCTTCAAACTCTTCCTACTGAAATAACTGCTTCTTCTGCTGCCTTACCACCGCCTCCTGCTCAACAGCACGATTCAGACAATGATACCAACGTAAAACGACTACAACATCTTCAACCGTGCGTACCAACAATAAAGATTTCGCAGAAACAAATGGACTTGAAGCAAGCGTCTACATTTTCGAATCAACTACAAATCCCAACCGACCATCATCCCCATGCACCTTACTCGACATACGTTAATTGGGATGATTTCTTCACTCCCGAAGTGGTATGCTACACATACTAACCTACACTTCAACATATCCGCATATTTGTGCATACATATACCAATCGTCTAACTTTCAACCCCTTTAACCTTCTCCTGCAGATCGAAGAGTGTGATCGAGCCGTTGAGCGCTATCTTGCAGAACGTTCGTAGAACTGATTATTCTTATGCTGCATATTTTCTTCATCTGTACTTTGCCAATAAAATAGCTTTTACAACTGCTTCGCCTTATGCACTATACTTATATACATAATTTGATTTCCATCTACACGTTTCTCTAACTGTACGACTCCTTATTTTCTGTTGTACGTACACCAACAAGTAATCTGCTACTACAACAACAAATGTTTTTTCCCTACAACACATCACCATCAACTGCATCTAAATAACACGTTATCAAACACAAAAAATATGCTGACCTGATCTCCTCCTACTACATCAACCAACTAACATTCCGCCTACTAATTTCAACCCCACTGCATTCCAGCGTACCAGATTACTACACTCATGCTACTACAACGCAACTTCTAACTTCGCACATATATAATTCCCCTTCTATATTCCCGCAATTGACGAAAACATTACTATAATCTCTCATAATATCATAATTGTAACAAAGACAAAATACGTCACTTCCTTCTTTGCACACGTCCAACGGACGTGACACCATACTTGTATATATATATATATATGTATGTATGTATGTACATATGTATATGTATGTATGTATGTGTATGTATATGTTTGCAATTAAATTTGCCACAAACACCAAGAACAAATTTGAGTAGTGGAATAAATGAAGAAATTAAATGAAAACAGAGGAGAACCACAAAATATCAAAGTAAACACAGCAAAAGGCAAAAACAACAATATTTATAGTGGTTCGGCGTTGATTGCCTATGTCCATTTTGAATATTCTCTTTATTGCTTCTCGATTGACTTGATTACAGTTACAAAAATCAAGGGATTACAAGAGATCAGAAAAGAATAGAGGAAGTTAGTTAAAATAATGGCAGAGTTGAACAAATAGCGTTAAGAGCCCCCAAAATGGCCTCATGTGTCCGTATTTATAGATGATGGCGAACTCCAATATGACTCTAACTTCGGCAACAAGACCTCTTCCATCATATGGGTCCACCACAGGAAGGGCTAGGCACAACTCATAATAGATAGGGATCCATACTGATCCCTCCACGAGTCAAGTTTGAGCTAGCGATCCCTATGGTAGCCTTCTTATGATCTATAATGATGGTGCTTCGAATATCTTAGTGCTTGGACTTGTGGAGCTTGAGTTCTTGCAATACTTCAACTCGAATCTAGGCTTGGCCTAGGCAATACAGGTCCCTCCTTTTAGGATACCATGCCTATCTAATCCCTACAAATATATTATACCGATCCATGTCTCTTAAATGTAATATGCTGATCCATAATCCACTAGCCATGCCCTATTGATCCATATTAAACGGACTGTATCATACCGATCCCAATCCTTCGAGGACACTATGCCAATCCATAATCCACTCCAAATACATTATGTCGATCCCACTCTCACAATCGCATCGCAGTGAACCCTTTAACTTTATAAGTCATGCCGATCCCTCTACATTCTTGCCCAAACTAATTGTCTCGCCAAACAACTACGATGATCTAATCCCTCTAAATCGTTATGCCGATCCATGTCTCCTAACTGTAATATATGCTATGATTTTTGTTGTTCTTTTGAATGTATAATAAATCATGTCCACCTCTCCTATAGGGTTAATACGATCCTAAACAAGCAATCAATAAGAAATAATAAGCAACATGCACCGATCAAACAATAACAAATAGCGATAAGAAACAATAACTAGTATATAAACCATCATACATGCAAATAAGCAACAAAAGTAGACAATAATCAAAATCAAACAGTAGCAGACACCAAGAAGCAACTATAAACAAGGACAAACAATAACAAGCAACACACAACAATGACCAATAGAAAACAACAATAACCAATCTTTCGGCGATAATAAGCACCCAAAACAATAAAATATTCAAAATGAGTCTGTACTAACATGCACGTAGTCAAGAATAGTCAAAACGTGCATAGCGAACTATAAATTCTAATGAATCTGTTTAAATTTCAAGATGGAAAAACACTTAAGTTATGAAACTTTTTTCATGAATACAACACATGAAAGCCTATTACATCCCCGCTATGGAAAGGCAAATTTACATGATGTGCTAGATCATCGAGTGTCAAAACATTCGAAACAAATTCAGCAATCTAAGCCTCAACATTCCATCTCTTCCGAATAGAAATCATTCTTCAAAGAAGAAAAATATACTAATTAAATCATAATTAAATGACAATCTCCTAGTGCTTGGGTTTACTTGGGTTCAAATTCGTCTCAACCGCATAATTTTAATGAGGATAATATACTAAGTCGCTACGATGCTAGCTTAAGCAAGTATCATCTTGTCACTTTAAAGATTATCTAAATCGCCACAAAACTAATTGAGAAATCCTTCTTGAACTATCCCAAGCAACCACAACTATTTACACTATACTTATAGTTAACAATAACTAGATATCGCCCAACATGCCATATCGTCTGTTCCAACACTTCATTTGCTCGCAAGATTTCTTTGTTAAATTAAGATTGGCCACCTGACTCTTCTTTTGCGAACTCTGATCCGATTCATTGATCTGACCATTGAAATCTCCTCACATAACCAAGGTCGCACTTTAGAAATCTCTCGGTCGCCTCATGAATCCAACTCAAGTGCTCGCTCATAAGAATCAAGTGAAATGTTATTTCCTAATTGGTGCAAATTACCTAGAAACTTAACGCTGGAACTAGGGGTTTAGTAATGATAACCTTAGAAAATTCCTTTTCAGCATGTAGGATTACTCCTATCACCCAAGGTTTACAAACACAAGAAAAACAATTCTGACACGAACGACTCTAGGAAAATGCTCATACGTCATTCACTCCGTCTTTGCTCATTACCGAGCATCCATCGAACCATACTTGGATGTAAATCCAAGTCACACTTAACTTAAAAGCTCCTGCGTCAAGTTAGAATGGTAGTCTCTCGATCGCTTCGCTCTAGTTTAGCAACCTGGCTACACATACAAGGTTTGACTTTACAAAAGAATTTACCTACTATAAAAGGTGTTAATTCTAGCCTATCTACCAAGTAACTCGCTCTTTGAAAATGTAGGACAACCCTTTTTTAAGTGACCAAACTGATCGTAATTGAAGCACTTACGCTTTGCTTTAGCTGGATGGCATTTCATAGCGAAATGCCCTTATATGCCATAGGCGTCACATACTAGGTTAACTTTCCTCTTTGCATAGGCTCAACCTTACCCTATATCTTAGTCTTTTCACTTCGATTAAAGCTTGGGTTTGCTTTCCACTTTCTCCACCACCAACGGTACCTCATAGGTGCTCTAGATAGAAGAATATCCGATAAGACTTTGAAAAGTGGACCCTAACATGGATAAGACTAAGCAATGAATCCCTAATTGATGCTCAAAGACTCTAGGAAAACTCCTTTGCCCAAACTAAAGGAGTACTAACCATCGCAATCCCCGAATCAAATCAAACCAAAAGAATGAATTGGCCAACATACTCTTTCACTGACAAGTTGCCCGGCACAAAATGGATGAAATGCTCAAGCTACACGCACTCCTCGATCTCAAAAATGAACCGAGACCAAAGGCAATGCCTGAATTCATTCCACGTCATTGGTTTGCTCATTAGCTTCCTCTGCCATTCTATCCTACCCAGCCAAAGCATCCTCTCTTTAGATGTTGAGAAGCAATTTCCCTTATGAAAATATTCTTATAAGTCTATATTGGTGAAAGTCCCATCATGCATGTGTCCAAAATGGTGTCTCTACAATAGTCTTAGAATTTAGATATGGAATCTCTCCGAGGTAATGGAAATCTTGGCACATCATTGAAGAGTCTAAAGTTGGTGGAGAATGAAATACTAGTGCCACAAGGGGCACACCACCTCTAACACGACCACATCTACGAGAAATTTTCGCAGGCCGTGGAACATTCCTTCCAGCAGCTAAGTTCTCTAAACCAATTAGGCATCTCAGATTGCATATCCACAGTTGCTCATGCACTTTGTCTTCTCATACTGATAGCCTGACGAAGATACCTTAGCAAATAGTGATAGAAATAAATCAAAGTCCAAAGGACTGGCGGTGTAAGAAATATTATATAGTAGAAAATTACAAGTACGCACTCTCAAATCTCCTTCAAGTAGGTTTCTTTAACTCAAACTGGTCTACTCGGTCCTGAGCGTCAAACCTAAGCTCTGGTATCAAATGCAACAACTCACTACTCGTAAAGCCCAAATTTCAATGCCTTACATCAATGCCTGACTTTTAAATACTATAAAGACAACTTGTTGGGAAAGAAAGAAAGAAAAGAAGCAAAACACTATACCAAGGCATAACAATATAATTTCATAGCAGAATGATAACATATAATATATTGAATATACATGAATAGAATAGGATGAATAATATATAAAAGACCACACTGGCAGAAGTAAATAATAAGTAAATAGCAATACAGAAAATCAGAATAGAATAGCTTAAACGAGTCTTATACATAAATAACATATCTATTATGTACTACTACAACATCAAGTATATATTCAAAGATCGTCTTCTCCTCCAAAGTTCTAGCTACGCCACTCTGATACCGTATCCCCAAAAGCACTTGACTTCTAAATTACTCAATTAAGTATGCGACATGACATAAATAGATAAAGACAAAATGTAGGTTAGACATAAAGCCTGGTATGAGGGGAATTATCTTAATATACTATATATAAAACCTATATACATATAAAATAGGAGCTACTAAGGTATACCCAGTCCTCTTTATAGACATGGCTTAGGGATAATCCGAACTATCCATAACAGTAAAGTAAACCCATCTCAAAGGTAGGGAATCATACCATAACATGCTCTTCTCCTATAATCAATGACTCGGCATAACTAAAATAATATCACTGATATGTAACAGCATACCATGATAAGGTAACTCAACATACAAATGCCGAGACAATATAAATATCACAATATAAGCACATCCTAGAATACACAATAATATAATGATAAGTAATATACAAAGAATACAAACTGATACTCATTATTACTGATGGATGGAGTCTAAGATGGACTTATGCCCAAGACAAATAGAGTTAATACATCAGTGTACCGTAGACCTCAAGTCGCATCCGGTGTGGTTGAACTCATATAACCCTCATCGTACCCCTCAATGAGCGTAAGTGATATATTACCAGCCTTATATATCTAAAACTTTAGTCTGCGTTGGACATCGATCTATAATTCAAATTATCGTAATCTAATGATTTTAGTAGAGAGTCCAAAATTAGTAGAGTCCATACCTTAGTGTACCATAAACCTTAAGCCATATTTTCAGTAATCGACCTCATATAGATCTCACTATACCTCTTAGTGAGTATAAGTGATATATGATCTACTCTATTTACTTGAAACCTATGTGGATCTTGTTGTAACAAACTGCACCTTAATGGGCCTAAATTTTGACTAGTCCATTCCCTTACTATAATATAAACCTATGCCGATTGATTTCATTTAAGTGTTCTGTCTATATTTTATGGCTAGTCCATTAAATCCTGTATGCGTCTACAATACACCTAACCCATCCTTCTCCAAGGCATCATTATATATATACATGCCTATAAACCTATACATTTGTTTAAAGCATATAATTCATCAGATCTTATTTAGGCATAGTAATTAAATTAGAATTCTATAAGATAAACGTCAATGTTTTAAATAGAGTATATGATTTCCTACTCACCTTTAAAGCTTTTCAAATTTCCTAAATCTGAATCCAATCCCTTACTTGAATCCTCTTTCCATTCTAATCCAAAAGAATATGTTAGAATTATAAATCTAAGAAGAGATTAGAAGCTAATGGGAATACATATCGAAATTTACCTTTTTCTGCGGTATTGATTCGCTTCTTCTTTTCTTTTCTTTTCTTATCTTTTCCGCCCTTCTTGGATTTTTGTGTGTGTATAATATTTATAATATTTAGAAATAGTGGAAAAGAGAAAATGATAAAGCTTTGTTACTTGAATCGGAAAATATGAGAAGAGAAATAAGAGGATAGGCCTTATTTACAAGTGCACGAATTTGTAACCATTAGATTAAAATAATTAAATATGAGTCGTTAGCTAAGATTAAAACCCTGACTGCCACTATACGACTGATCGACAACTCCCTTATAGGCGGTCGACCGATCGATTGAGAGGGTTGATAGATAGGGCCTAAAATTTATTATAATTAATTTCATTTTTCGTGTTTCATTATTTTCGCTCTCAAAACTTCAAATGCTAATAACTTTTTCCTTTAAGCTCTGATCACGAATGTAACACCCCAGATTTTTGGTAACATTATTTAGAATATTTAATTAGCTAAATTAAATAAAATAATATGTTGACTAAGGTATTGAGATTTGATTTAATTAAAAGGGCGGTCTTGCCATTTAAAAATGAACAAAAATGAGAGTTAAATTGAATTAGAGTAGGGGTAAAATAGGAAAGTGACCATTCCTATAACCTCTAAATCATGACTGTGTATTAAATACACGTTAATTTTCATTTAAGAAATTTTTATAACAAGAGGCCGGCTACCATTAACAAGAGCATGAAAAATAAAAGCTAGGAAGAAGCTTAAGCAAATAAAATCCATTCCTATCTCAATCTCTATAATCCCTAAAGCTAAGGTGGATAATGCTTACCTCTCATTTTGATTGTGTTTTCGGTTTTTAGATGAATGCCGATTATTTTTGCAATGATTTTCCATGTTTTGAATGATAGAATGATTATATATATATATGTATATGATTTATATATGTTCATATTGATTTTATGATATATTTAAGGTGAAAACTCTATAAAATGACATCCAAATGTCTTGCCAATTTTTATGAAGATCAGAAAAATTATTTTAGAGATGGGTTTCAGGATGTGGAATTTATATGGATTTTCTACTAATGAAAATGCTAATATGGGTTAATAATTATTTTCGATTAAATAATAAAATATTAGGGTATGAAATTTTTATACGTGGAAAACATATTAAAATAGATTTTACTGAAATTTTTGTGGATTTTTCCTAAGTGTTTTACGGGTTATATAAAATTATTTAAGGAATGAGACTTAAATGTTTTATATAATTAAAGGAGGAGAAAGGGATTTTGTAAAATAATTTAAATTATAAAACATGGAAAGTGGCGGCACTTTTGACAAATTACAGTACTTTTTATTGGTAAAGAAAGAGGCAACCAATCACAATTAGACACGTAAGACAGGTTAGGTGAAAAAACTATTTGCTACATGTTTTTAACTATTTCATCTCCTTTGGCACCAGGTTCCACCTCCATACTATCGTCTTCGACACAGTCGAAACCAATGCATATGGTATCAGGCAACTGGTATGTACTAAATTGGATGTGGGCGAAAGGTATAAGTCGAAACCATGGGGTTCCGAAAGGGTTGAAGCTTTGCTTCGTTTTTAAAGAAACATGTGTCTGCTTGCTTTCGACTAAGATGCTTTCGACTTGGATGGGTTTCAGTCAGGTCAAATGGTTCAAAATGATTGGGTTGTGCTTCTCTTTTTAAATGAATGCTTTCGACTAGGTCGAAACACCAGGTTGCCGCTTTTTACCTTTCGATCCAGATAGTTTTAAAAGGGCTGATTTGTTTTCTAAGAACTTGGCCACCTCTTAAATGCTTTCAAACTGATGATTTCGACACCATAACTTCATTACTTTGGAAATGGTTTCGAAGCAGAAGCCTTCGAATTATATATTTTAAGACCATTTTTCTATAAGTAAAGTAAAACCGAGATCGGTTTTGAAAGAGATAGTTTTAGATGGTTTCGAAATAGAAGCTTTCGATTTTAATGATTTCAACCAAAACAGTTTTCAAAGATTTCGAAAGGTAAATTTTAAGTGGTTTCGAAAGGTTTCCATATGTTCCTAATTGAACCTAAAAAGCTTTCGAAAGGGATGAGTTATAACAGTTTTGAAAAGTTTTTATGAATGGTTTCGGAAGAGGTGGTTTCCCAGGATTTTAAAAGGATTGAAAGGAAGAGTTTTTTCTATTTTTTCAAAAGAAAATATTTAAAGGTTTTAAAGAAAGGATGTCTAAGGTTTTAAAGCTTTCAAAAGGAAGTATTTCCAAGGGTTTCGAAAGGATTTTGAGAATGGTTTCGTAAGGAAGATTTTAGCCTTTCGGCCTAGATAAGTAAAGGGTTTTACTTGGTTTCTGAGGGGTTACCTTCAAGGGTTTTGAAGGGGTTGTTTATAGGTTTTAAAAAAAGGTTTCGAAAGAATTAATATATAAGGAGCTTATGTATTTTAAGTTAAAAAGGACTTTAACTTATTTTGAGAGGGTAGTTAATCCTCATTAAAATATCGTAAGCATTATTTTGAGTAAAGTATACATACGATGGCAAAATTGCTTAGAGTAAAGCTAAAGATATATTTTCCTTGTATATATATATATATATATATGATTTAAAGGACTAAATCATTTTGAAAAGGTTTTCAATGAAAATTTAAGGGTAATTAACCCTAATAAAATAATTCGCACCGTTAGTCCATTTTGCAGGCAGTCAGCCAAGATTTCGGACAGTCCAGTTTGCGGGCAGTCAGCCCCGTTGTTATGGAGTCCATTTATAGCCTGATGGACCTTAATATTATGTTGTGGGTAGGTAGCTCACTTATTACCAATTTCTAGACAGATGATCCATTTATTAGCATAAAGGATATTGCTATTTTGATTAAGCAGATAGCTCACGTATTACCTATTTTCTGGACAGAAGGTCCCATTATTTGCATAAAGGATATATATTGCTATTTTGATGTAATCAGTTTGATTAAACAGTTCAGTTGTTAGAAAGGATTTGCAAATTATATGTTTTAAAGAAGATATTAGTGAGGGAAAACCTGTTTCGCTAAGCGGCGTGGTCTCACTTAATATCGGTAAACCGAGATGTAGCAGAATTATTCACACCAGGCTTTATGTCTGACTTGAAGTTTTTGTTTCCCCTTAAACACTCAGGTACTCAAAATTGATTTGAGTAGGCTGAGCATTAAGTTTTTCAGATTTTTGTCCTTTGGCAAACAAAGCATTCGATGACGAGCAGATAGCTGACGGATAGCTAATTAGGATTTGCGGTTTTATATTGTTTTGATTCCGTTGTGTACATTAAGTCAGATATGATATATTTCTCTGATTAACAAAGAGGGGCATCGTCAAATGTCGCTCTTGGCATATATTGTAAATTATAATTGACCATTTCTTGGGAAACATTCTGGGATTATGTAAGTTGAATATGAATTTTTTTTGGGAAATCTATGATTTTTTTCATATTAATATGCTTCTTATATTATGGATACCATTATCATTACCGTGTTTTGTTAATAGTTAATACTATGGATGACTGCAGCATCTGTAGCGCTTAGCTTTTGGCCTCCAGATACGGGATGTTAAAACTTGTATCGGAGCATGGTTTATGAAAAGCTTTAAACTAAAAATGATTTTTAAAACATAACCCTTAGGTATTGTAGTAAGATTGTGGTATGGGATAAAGCTATAGTAACGTACTTGCATTTGTTATATATAATTATATGCCTAATCCCTAGTCACCTATCTTTGTTAGATTATTCTTTTGGTATCTAATGAGGTTTGAATACATATATTGAAGGAAGAAGAGGAAGAGTTAACCCAGGAGGGGAGAGCACCGAAGGAAATGCCCGGCTAAATGCTAGAAGAGGCCAGGCTTAGGTTGAGAATGTTGGTGTTTGGGTTCCCCAAGTGGACATGGGAGCTATGTATCAGTTTTTTGTTAATATGATGCAAGCTGGAGTTGCAACTGGATGATAGAAGGGGATGTTGTAGGGGCAGGAGTTCTGGGAGTTCTGGTAGTATACCATTATGCTAAGCTGAGCGAAGATTATGCTAAGCTTGGAGGGAAGCCTTTTCTGGGGATAGAGGATGCTATAGAAGTGGTGAATTGGTTGTTGAATATGCGATTATATGATTTTTGTTTGATGATAATAAACATATATATGTTCATGTAAATGTATTTGTTAATGTACTATTTTATTTCTCATAGATTAAATAAATATTTGCTGAATAAAAATAAATAACAAAGAATTTGAATTCAAACAGAAATTTTATTCAAACAAATATTTATTACAATCTTTGAATAGTACAAAGTTCAAGCTCTCACTATATATTCAATTACAATTACATCACAATCTTTCATTTACAAATGTCCTCGCTACATATCGCTCATTCACTCATAATTTATCTTCAACTTCATTCCAGATTGAATCCAGCATCTGAGCAATCTGCAAAAATAAATATTGACGCGGTAAAATTGAAAAGGAAATATTTTTGCAGTGTAAAACAATATGTGAATTTTGGAAATAATAATTCCCTCAGTTATTTGGGTTGTTCGTCATCATTTAATTTTCAATTCATCATACACGAAGCTTGTGACATACATAGTGTATCACTATATATGCCACAAGGTCGTGCACACCGATATATACGCTTGATAAATTTACAGGGACAGGTGAGCACAGGTCAAACCCAAATTATCGGATTCAACTCAAGTGCAATAAAATAATGTCACAACTTTCAGCATAAGGTCAAATCCGAGCTATAAGCTGGATTCAACACAGTTGCAAGTTCATGAAAATGGTCATGACAATTAAAACAAGCCTTGACCAAAAATCCAAATGTACAAGACCACATGATACTGCAAACTACAACAGAGGGACTAATATGCCAGAGAAAAGAAGTTCACATTTGAACAAAGCATCAACAATGCAGATAAGTCACATGGAGTTCAAGACAGCGATAACATCAATTAACAACAATATGATGAAGTTCCAAATCAACATAACTTGGCTAGCTGACTGAACCAACATAACAGCACCAAAGCACAAAGGCTCGAATGACCAAATGCACCAAAGATAAGGCAACACAGCAAGGCACAACAACATGATCAAACTCAGTTAAACATGACAGTAAGCAGTGCCACAAGACCACCAGCTACAACATAGCAATAACGCACAAAGGCTACATCAACTTGACACAGTTACAAGACTAGTGAACTGCAAGTGTCGACCAGGCAGCAAGCATACATGAAGACGTAAATGGAACCCGACTCAATATAACTAGATGAACAAGACACAACAGAATCAAAGCGAATAAACAATGGCAAATGCATGTACATCAATATGAACACATGAACTACAAGCCATGGCAAATCCAAAATGCAAACTGTCTTACATATGCTCAAGAAATACATGAACAAAGTAGTTCAGGCTTGAGGCTATCAAGTGAACAAATAAATAGTGTATACATGATGAAGCAACCAAGTGAAGTGGCTGAGATCAACAAATGACAAAGATTCAACTGTTACAGTTTTTTTAAAACATCATCAAACACTATCACGTAAGCAAAGCAGTAACAATATCATGCCAAAGTCATGGAATCGCATAAACAAATTCTAAGTGACCGAAGTCAAAGTACCAAAGAACTCAAAGCCGTGGCAATCAATAATCAGTGCCGAAGTCAACATTGAACCAAGTCAGTATGTTGAACAAGTCAGAGACGTGGTGGTAAAGAAACGAGCAAAGTCAAAATCGAAGCCGTGTTAACCAAGCCAAAAATATACGATTTGAAAATGTTAGAAATCATCACAATCATCAATACAAAATCGAATGGCCAAAGACGAATTCAAATAAATGTATACGAACGTAAATATAGGAATTCAACTTCTATAAATTCCATTCATCATCGGCAGTTTAAAAACCATCGAGTTCAAGCATTAAACCAAAAAAGGAAAAAGAGTAAAAAATATCGTACCGAAGCCTTCTAAAACTCGATCAATTCGAAGCAGTCGAAGTAATTAACAGAGACCATCGATTGACAGAAAAAGGACGCCAAATCATCTATTCAATCGAGCAATTAGAATCGGCTTCATCGAATTATATGAAATCCCTAATTTTGATCGAACAAAGAAAAGAAACAGAGCCGCCATTATCTCACAAAAAAAGGCCGATGGAAGATATAAAGAATAAAGAAAGTTTGGGCCGGCCTTTAGTTTAGACTTTGGGTTTAAAGTTATTAATAAGACTCTAGTTAAATTAGGGTTTAGTTTAGTTTTTTAAATTATTTTAAAATTGTATTTTTCCTTTTAAACTTGTATAATTTCTAGTCGTGTGACTAGGGGACAAACTACGTGGCGTAGTTTGAGAATTCGCAACTCAGGCTGAGTTGTGGCAGGGTTTTGAGCGTAAAGTTAGGTTAGTCAGTAGCGGGTGTCGCGAGTTTACGTGTGTAAGCATGTGACTACTTAATTTCTAGTAGAAACCTTGGGGGCAGCACGTAGGCAGGGTTTTGCCGAAGCTGGATAAATTCTGTGTCGTTCTATTTCTGCATTTATTATTCTGCTATTATCTGTGCTGCTATTATTTTGTGATCTGTGTTGAAATTATTTTATAAGCTTCCGCGATTAATTTTTATAATTAATAGTATCACCCTATTCACCCCCCCTCTATGGTGAAATTGATCCTACAAGTGGTATTAGGCTAGGAATAGAAGTCAACTTTTGTTTTAAAAACTCGTTTTTCAAAAATCAGTTTTTGTTTTAAAAATTTGAATTTTTAAAATGGCTTCTTTTAATAATGCTTTTGCTGATGGTCATTCCAATATTATTCCTTCTATTTCTGATGGAATAGATTTTTTGAATTGGAAATTGAAAATGGAATTTTATATAAAATCTGTTAATATTAAATGTTGAAATATTATTGAAAATGGGTGTGATATAAATGGCGAGAAAATTATCTTGATTAATGCTCTTGCTATGCATATATTATATTCTCATATTAATCAAGATAATTTTAATTTCATCTCTCATTGTGAAGATGCACAGGAAATCTGGAATACTTTCGATGCAATATATGGTGCAAAAATCAACAGCAATAAGAAGTCCTACAAAACCGACTCAGTTAAAGAAATATGCTTAACAGGATTGGCAAAAAGCAGCTGTGATGAGGATGATGATGATGGAGCAGCTGAGCTAGCATTATTAATAAAGAGATTCAAAAAGTGGAATCATAAATACGGAAATCCAGCTCGAATTCAAAAATTGAAAAGCAGAATAGGCAAAGCACTAGACAACTCGGAAGAACACGGGATCATTTGCAACCAACCCGGACACATCAAGCCCAATTGTCCTCAAAATCGACGCGGCAAAGAAAAAAAAATCAAAAAGGAAAAGTTTTGCAGCCACGTGGAATTATAACTGATATGTGACTTCATGGAAATATAACTGATAGCGACGATGACGAGCCAAGTGAGGTATTAAAACTTACTCACTCTGAATTACTTATTTATTTCCACGAAATAAATGGCTGTTTTGAACGACTGAGAGAAAAATACGCTAAACTTGAATCACAAAAAGACGCTTTGATAGAATTAAATGAACAACTTGACCAATTAGTTAAAACCTATCAAAGTAGGATCCCTAAGTGTGATAAGTGTCCAATATTCGAAGAAGAAATTAAAAAATCAGAAATTAATATAAAATCACTTGAAAATGAAATTCTGATTTTGAAAGAAAGTGAAAATACTAGAAGAGAGAATTATATTAAAAAGTGCACACAATTGTTAAACGAAAATGAATCTCTCAAAACACAAGTCCAACAATTGTCAACGACTTTAGATAAATTTTCAAAAAGTGAAAAATCATTGAATATGCTATTAGGGAAGCAAACTGTTAATACAGTTAGACAAGGACTTGGATATAATCAATCTGAAAATGTTGAAAGCAAGATTAATCAAGAAAATTCAATGTGCACAATTTGTCGAAAATATGGACACAATCACAATAATTGTTGGTATAGACCCAAACATGTGAAAACTATACCGATTTGGGTTCCAAAAGGCACAAATACAAAATCTCTCAAAGTTAAACAAATTTGGGTGCCGAAGGGAACAATTATAAATAGTTTTGGGTCTCCACAAAATTATGTTTCTAAATATTCTATAACGACCCAGAATTTTTAGTAATTAAAATATGAATATTTAATTAATTTTAAATATTAATAAGGGAATTTATAAGTCAAAAAAAATATTATTTGAATAATTGGATTTAATTGGATAATTAAATCGATAATTTAATATGTTAAATTATGGAAATAATTGAAAATTAAGTTAAATATGATTGAAAATGATTTGTAAAATTTTATTTTATCATGTTGGAGTTAGAACGATATTTTAGAACTTTTAAAATCGAATTAAAAGTTAATTTGTGAAAATTGAATATTTTAATATTAAAATCGACTAGTGAAAATAGTCAATTTTTGAACAGTCTCAGAGTTGAACGAGACCAGTTCCATTGGATCCGTAATAGTTAGTTATTACCGGATTTCAATTTTCGTGTCAATCGGAGTTATCGTTTGATCGTAGCAGCTCGAAACGCCTAGAATTGTTTTTAATATTAATTTGGCGAGTTAAAATAGCCATTTTTCAAAAAGTCTCGGATTCCGACGAAACCAGTTTCATCGGATCCGTAATGTGATATTATTGTAAGGTTTCAAATTTCGTGTCAATTGGATTTACCGTTTGTCCGCTACAAATTAAAACGCCTAGAAAATCGTTTAAATCGGTTTAATTTAAATTGAACGTTTATAGCCATAACTCGCACAGATGTCCGAATTAGCTTCCAAAACCTGTTCCATTGTGTCCGGAACGTGGGGTAAACCCTAGAAACGCTGGTTACGGCGCGTAAATCGGAGTTGAAAAATTGTGAATGAATAGTGTTTTTATTCAAAAATCTATTAAAGGAACCCATGGCCTTCACTTTCAACAACATAACCCTAACCCTAATATTTTCGTTCGTGGCCGCCACTTTGATAATGAATGGCCGATATCTTCTCTCTTTCCTCCCTCGTTTTCTTCAAATCCAAGCCTCGTTTCAACAAACTCTCAACTAGAAGATTATAGAGCACATCGAGAGCTACAATCTGAATGGTTGTGATTGGATTTGGTGCGATGGATTGACAGCAAGTGGGCCGCGTCCTAGGGTGTTTGCGCACGCGTTTCAAGGCGATTTAGGTGACCGAGTTTCAAGGCCTTGGGGCCGAGTATGGAGGGGATGGAGGCGCTTCTATTGGCGTTCCCTGATCGAAGTTTCGTCGAGTGATGGAGGTGCAAATTGAAACCCTAGTATTTGATGAGTGGGTTCATGTGCGTGTTCCATTGTCTGTAGCGTGCGTGAGTTGAGGGTGATGAAGTTTGGCGCATTGGATCTGCAATGGACGGCCAGGATTAGTTTTGGTATAAAATTTGTTAATTTAGGTTGTAAATTATATAGTTAAAATTCGTGTAAACTTCAAAAATGTATAACTTTTTCATACGAGGTCGAAAACGCGCGAAACCAGTTGCGTTGGGATCGTATGGACGAGCACTACGCGATGAAATTAGATTGGAGTCGATTGGAGTTAGTGAGGATTTTGGTAAAATTAAACGTCCGTTTAATTTTATTCGAAATAAATCGCTAAAGCGAAATTGAAATCAAGGTGAAAACTTCTCACTCAATCGAATCAGTTTCGATTTTATTTTAAATAGTTAGATTTAAAATATTTGAATGCATGTTTGAATGATGATTGTTATCTATTGATTGTTAAAATAGACATTATGCGCCGTTATTAAGCGGATGTTATTTATTAAAAACATATACCGCGAATATTTCATAAACAGTGAAATTGGTATTATATATAATAGCAATATATATATATTGGCATATGTATATATTGGAGTTATTGATTTCCCGCATTTGCATAGCGGATGAGACCCTATTGCGCCGTCTATTAAGCGGATAATATTTTAAATCCCATATACCGCGATAATTTCGTACTGGAGCGAAATTGGTATTGTGCTAATGTTTTTGGATGCAGGAAAACAGGTTGGGGGATCCAACTGGATTCCTCAATAGTATTTATTTGATTTCAGATATTTTGATATTTGATGGATTATCATATCGATATATGATATCGTTGTTGTCGTGATTGACTATTTGGTATGTAGCATCATTGGACCAAATTTTGGAATTTTAAAATGATTTTAAAGTGATTTTTGAAAGTATACGTTATAAAATATTTTTGGGAATTGATTTATTTTAAATAAATAAACGTATAATTTTTAATGTTATAAAAATTATGATTTTTGAGAAATATAGTTAAAAGTTGATTTTTGAGAATATGATGCTAATGATTTTATAAAATAGTTAAATCGGAATTTTTGAATGTATTGTGAAAAGTTTAAATATAGGATTTATGAAAATTAATTATTTTATGAATCAAAATGGTGAAATTATAAAGGAGTTTAAAGATGTTTTAAAAGAATAATATAAATTGATTTATATAAGAGATTTATAAATGGATATTTATAAATTGAAATATTGACATTATAAAACGAGTTTTTATAAGTGTTAGAATGAATTGTTAATGAATTTTATAAATGAATGAAATTCATAGAATTATAAACGGTGAAGTTATAAATGGAATTTTATAAGCAGTAGGTTTATAAAATTTGAAAAGTTAATTGAAGAATGGATTTTTGATTTAATGAATCTTATAAGTTATAAGATTTATGAATTGGGATGTTTAAAAGAACGATTTTTGTAAACGAATAAATTATAAGTATTTGACTTATAATATGAACCTTTAGTTTATAATTGAGTTATAAATCGAATAGGTTAATAAAGGAATTTATAAAAGGAAGTTGTTATAAAATAAATAGAAATGGAGTTTATAAACGTTGTTTTATAAATTCGCAAACGACTTATTTTGATAAGTAAATTGTTGAAACTTATTAATGGAGTTATATTCACGTTTAGACTGTGAATAATCCTTTAAAATAAAATGAATAGAAGGATGGAATTGATTAACGTAGTATATTCACGTTTTTGAATAGTGAATAATATGTTAAAGAAATTGTTTTGAATGTGATGTTTTAAATAGAATTAAAACGACCTAACGATGTTTTAAAATGTGTTGAGATTCGAAACCATAGATTTCAACATTTATTGTTGAAATAGACGTTTTCGAGAAATAAAAGGAAATGGTGGACTATAACACTGTTGTTATAGTAAAATGATTTCCGAAAGGAAATGTTTTGTATAGTATTGGGATTTATATATCTATTTTAATTTCGAATCCCTATACTAGTGATTTTGGGACGTCGTAACGATGTTTTACGCAACATTCGTTTTGGCCCAAATAAATATGTTTAAGAGCATGATTTCCTTAAAGAATGAAATATATACTTAATTTCGATTGAAGTATATTGAATATTTTCCAAGTGTTGAAAATAAATGGATTTGTGAATTACTTATTAATAAATAAGTATGGAAATGTTTTCCAATATAAAGTGAATATTAGAGAATTTATCTTTTTGAAGATAAATTGAAATGAATAATTGAAATCGTATATGCATGGATATTTGGGAATGAAAATTCACTATTGAATTTATGAATGAAAAGGGGAACTTGTTTAAAAATAAATATTGATTTATTTTTGAAGTGTGAAAATTATATATCTTGTAAAGATATGATTTTTGGAAAATAAATAATTTGGAAAATTATTTGGAAACTGGTGATGTGTGCATATCCATTGATAGTTCAATAACCGATTATCAATATTTCCCTTTGAATGGGTAATTGATGTGATTTGTTTGAATTTGAATGCCACACTTATTTTTGAATAAGCGCTCACTATTCGGGTTAACCGGGAAAGGACCATGGGGTCGTATAACCCATTCCGAATATGTGATACGTCGTTATGAATTGCATTTGATGACCGGTGTTGAAGACCCGGTATTTGCGAGAGCGATAGGATGACCTATCGATTGTCTCTGCACTGGGTAGCTCCTGGTATAGAGATTTCCTAAGTGATGGGAAATTCGATCGGGATTGTGAATACCCGGATTGCAAGGGCTTCGTGAGAAGTGCCTTCGGTTTTGTTCGAGCCCGGAACAGACTTGTATGGATGGTATGTCTGACATTACAAATTGAGATATAAAGCAGATTTCATTTAAATATATTTCTGTTGGTGGCGGAGAATTTATTCTTTTAACTTAACACCCTTCTCTGAGACGTACGAGCTCAGAGGTTATGTAGTTGAAGGTTATCAGCGATATATTCCCAATTTCGTAATGTGACATGCTGAGTGTAGCTGTAAATGATCATTGTGTTGATTATTTGTGATAGGATCGTTTATTTGATCGTCTATCCTGGTGATCATTTCTATGATCATTTGTTGACCCAAAGCATGGCTTTTGTATAAAGTATTTTTTTGTGGACGTGACTTCGTCGAGCCTCACACCTCGAGAATGGTCAAAACAGGAAAGATGCGGCAAGGTTATGAGGGGTAGCGCCCTTTAGGATATGTGCATTTCCTTCTGGAAAAGGGTGGTATCATGGCATGGAGCCCAGATACTTACTCATGTTGAAAACACTTTATGATTGTGTGAATTGATTGCGAGCGCTCGGTCGAAAGGTCCCAAAGGACCGGGGGATGGCATATTCGGTCAGTTGTTACTCAGTTAGGGGTAACCCGGCCTTGTGTTGGTAGAGATCCGGTTTGGTTCTCGGGGATGTCCATCCAGAGGCATTCTCATGTGGCAATAGGAAGTTCCTTGGCCTGATCATTCGTTGGAAATCCAAAGAAACAATACGAGACTTGTACGGTTTTAGTTGTAGAACCTGCCATTTAATATGGTAGCTATAGTAAGCATACTATAATGGTACCTATGCTGGCTAAGATTTATATTCTACTTTCGAAATCGTTTTATACACTATGCACTGATAATAATATAAAATGTTTCTTTTAAATGCGTATCAAGCATCTTTGACTATCATAAGGAGAAATCTCCTCCAAGTCTGCGTTTGCATTGTGTGTGTGGCGGGAGGTCTTATGGTAGTCTCATTTTTAAAAACATTGCGAATTGACTTTAAAAACATTCCTCTATTTTGATTTTTAAAGATAAATAAACTGTTTTGAGTTCTCACACCAGTCACATGACTGACTCGGAGTTTATTGTTTTCCTTCCTAAACTCTAGGTGCCCACCAATTTCCATACGGGAAGTCAAGAGTTAGGTTTATCAGGATATTCTGGATATTCTGGAGTTGCTGGAGGCAAGCTGGATGGCATGGCGTATTACTAGTATATAGTATTTCTTTTTCCGCTGTTTGTTGTTGTTGTTGTACACTCTGATGATATGATGTAATTAAAATGTGATGTAATGTAATAACTGATATAGTTCTTTGTTTAAAGATTATTCATTTATTATTATATATTGTTCCGCTGCGAATTGTGAGATTCTGTTATGTTGTTCTGTTGTTTTCTGTTCCGTTCTATTTTCCATCTTCTTTTTCTCTCTATTTTCTATCTTTTTCTCTCTTCTTCCGTCTCTTTCTTTTTCTTAAAACATTGATAATTCGTATTTCTGTTCATCTTGAGTAAATCTATGGAGATTAGTGTATATTCAAGGAGTACGGATTTACGGGTCGTCACAGGTGGTATCGGAGCATATGGTTAAGCGACAACCATGGTTCTGTTGGGTATTACTCATTAGAGATAGAGTCAGTAGTACTCTAGAATGAGTTTGAGTGTAATAATAGCTATGAGAGCGTATTTGTTAGTGAATATAAAATTGTTTTATATTGTGATGATTGGTTTGTTGAGTGGTATATAGATTCTGGTTAATACGAGTAATTAACGTTGTTGATAGGGATCTCCAAACACTTGTACAGAACAATTCGACACAATATTGTTTTAAATTGGGTTAAAGAAATAATTTTACCTTGATTATATTTATATATATAAAGAAATAATTTTTCAGAATTATTAAAGTGTATATAAGTTGATTGTTTAGATGTTTGAATAATCTAAGTAAAAGAAGAATTGTATAAGTAAAATGAATTATAAGAATTGAATTATAATTAAAGTAATTTACAATTGTGAAATAAACTTATATATATGAGAAGTGAAACTATGTGGATATATTTATGAATATGAGTTATAAATAAAAAATGAATTTAAAGTTAAATGGAAATTTACTTTAGAATTGGAAGCTGAATTGATTTATAAATGTGAACTTGAGTTATGTAATGAAATTCAACTTTAGTAATTAAATTGAATTAATAGATTGAATGTTAATCAAATAATTGATATGGAATAATGAATATAAGTGTTAATTCATTAAAATCTAATGTAATTGGAAGTTGAAAAATTGAATGGAAATCAATTTGATTAAACCAATTGAAAGTGAAGGTGTTAAACCAAATTGAATGAATATAAGCAAAGGAATTTGGTTGTAATTAATATACATTGTTTGTTATATGGTTGTTAGATGATTGTATATAATTCATCAAGTTAATGGAATTGAAAGCTAAAGCAATTGAAATTCAATTGGAAGTTAAATGAATCTTAAATAGAATTGAATTTAAATTGGAAGTAAACCAACTCGAATAAGAATTAGTGAATATAAACTAATCGAAAATGAATGTTAGTAAAAACATCCACTGTTAATGAATCAAAAGTGATTAAATTGAAAACCTATTTCATTGAATATTAATGAGAATATGAATGAATATTTAGTTGGTTGATGTATGCATTCGTTGTTTGTTGCATTTGCTATGTTGGCATATATAGTTTTTATGTTGCTATATGTTGTATATCGATACTATTGTCTATATGCATGATTCTCATGTTGTTTGTTGAGCGATTAGTAGGTGCGGATCGCGTTTGCTTCGCATTTGGAGCTCGCTTTCGCGCTATATTAGCCGTATATGCTCGCTAATAAAATATAAGGTACATATCTCGGATTACATACCGTACTTTTATACTTTTTCCCTTCGGGGTGCCTCATTACTTGATGAGATGTATATTTGTGATATATATACTGTCATTTTTTTTCGGATCGAGCCGCGCAAAGGAGACTATGGCGAATTTTTCCGGAAATTTAAGGCGTTAGAAAAAATTTGAGAAAATTGGAAATTTTTTGAAAACTTTAACTTTGATTTAGAATTGAAAGTTAAACAATAGTAGTTGTTTTTGAAAAGATAACTAAGTATGATTTGAAAACTTAGTAAGTAATTGTAAGAAGTTTGACTATGGATTTTGGGAAAATTAATGGATTCTGTAACTTTTCTTACTTAATAATTTCGAGGACGAAATTCTTTTAAGAGGGGAAGATTGTAACGACCCAGAATTTTTAGTAATTAAAATATGAATATTTAATTAATTTTAAATATTAATTAGTGAATTTATAAGTCAAATAAATTTTTATTTGAATAATTGGATTTAATTGGATAATTAAATCGATAATTTAATATGTTAAATTATGGAAATAATTGAAAATTAAGTTAAATATGATTGAAAATGATTTGTAAAATTTTATTTTATCATTTTGGAGTTAGAACGATATTTTAGAACTTTTAAAATCGAATTAAAAGTTAATTTGTGAAAATTGAATATTTTAATATTAAAATCGATTAGTGAAAATAGTCAATTTTTGAACAGTCTCAGAATTGAACGAGACCAGTTCCATTGGATCCGTAATAGTTAGTTATTACCGGATTTCAATTTTCGTATCAATCGGAGTTATCGTTTGATCGTAGCAGCTCGAAACGCCTAGAATTGTTTTTAATATTAATTTGGCGAGTTAAAATAGCCATTTTTCAAAAAGTCTCGAATTCCGACGAAACCAGTTTCATCGGATCCGTAATGTGATATTATTGTAAGGTTTTAAATTTTGTGTCAATTGGATTTACCGTTTGTCCGGTACAAATTAAAACGCCTAGAAAATCGTTTAAATCGGTTTAATTTAAATTGAACGTTTATAGCCATAACTCGCACAGATGTCCGAATTAGCTTCCGAAATCTATTCCATTGTGTCCGGAACACGGGGTAAACCCTAGAAACGCTGGTTACGGCGCGTAAATCGGAGTTGAAAAATTGTGAATGAATAGTGTTTTTATTCAAAAATCTATAAAAGGAACCCATGGCCTTCACTTTCAACAACATAACCCTAACCCTAATATTTTCGTTCGTGGCCGCCACTTTGATAATGAATGGCCGATATCTTCTCTCTTTCCTCCCTCGTTTTCTTCAAATCCAAGCCTCGTTTCAACAAACTCTCAACTAGAAGATTATATAGCACATCGAGAGCTACAATCTGAACGGTTGTGATTGGATTTGGTGCGATGGATTGACAGCAAGTGGGCCGCGTCCTAGGGTGTTTGCGCACGCGTTTCAAGGCGATTTAGGTGACCGAGTTTCAAGGCCTTGGGGCCGAGTATGGAGGGGATGGAGGCGCTTCTATTGGCGTTCCCTGATCGAAGTTTCGTCGAGTGATGGAGGTGCAAATTGAAACCCTAGTATTTGATGAGTGGGTTCATGTGCGTGTTCCATTGTCTCTAGCGTGCGTGAGTTGAGGGTGATGAAGTTTGGCGCATTGGATCTGCAATGGAGGGCCAGGATTAGTTTTGGTATAAAATTTGTTAATTTAGGTTGTAAATTATATAGTTAAAATTCGTGTAAACTTCAAAAATGTATAACTTTTTCATACGAGGTCGAAAACGCGCGAAACCAGTTGCGTTGGGATCGTATGGACGAGCACTACGCGATGAAATTGGATTGGAGTCGATTGGAGTTAGTGAGGATTTTGGTAAAATTAAACGTCCGTTTAATTTTATTCGAAATAAATCGCTAAAGCGAAATTGAAATCAAGGTGAGAACTTCTCACTCAATCGAATCAGTTTCGATTTTATTTTAAATAGTTAGATTTAAAATATTTGAATGCATGTTTGAATGATGATTGTTATCTATTGATTGTTAAAATAGACATTATGCGCCGTTATTAAGCGGATGTTATTTATTAAAAACATATACCGCGAATATTTCATAAACAGTGAAATTGGTATTATATATAATAGCAATATATATATATTGGCATATGTATATATTGAAGTTATTGATTTCCCGCATTTGCATAGCGGATGAGACCCTATTGCGCCGTCTATTAAGCGGATAATATTTTAAATCCATATACCGCGATAATTTCGTACTGGAGCGAAATTGGTATTGTGCTAATGTTTTTGGATGCAGGAAAACAGGTTGAGGGATCCAACTGGATTCCTCAATAGTATTTATTTGATTTAAGATATTTTGATATTTGATGGATTATCATATCGATATATGATATCGTTGTTGTCGTGATTGACTATTTGGTATGTAGCATCATTGGACCAAATTTTGGAATTTTAAAATGATTTTAAAGTGATTTTTGAAAGTATACGTTATAAAATATTTTTGGGAATTGATTTATTTTAAATAAATAAACGTATAATTGTTAATGTTATAAAAATTATGATTTTTGAGAAATATAGTTAAAAGTTGATTTTTGAGAATATGATGCTAATGATTTTATAAAATAGTTAAATCGGAATTTTTGAATTTATTGTGAAAAGTTTAAATATAGGATTTATGAAAATTAATTATTTTATGAATCAAAATGGTGAAATTATAAAGGAGTTTAAAGATGTTTTAAAAGAATAATATAAATTGATTTATATAAGAGATTTATAAATGGATATTTATAAATTGAAATAATGACATTATAAAACGAGTTTTTATAAGTGTTAGAATGAATTGTTAATGAATTTTATAAATGAATGAAATTCATAGAATTATAAACGGTGAAGTTATAAATGGAATTTTATAAGCAGTAGGTTTATAAAATTTGAAAAGTTAATTGAAGAATGGATTTTTGATTTAATGAATCTTATAAGTTATAAGATTTATGAATTGGGATGTTTAAAAGAACGATTTTTGTAAACGAATAAATTATAAGTATTTGACTTATAATATGAACCTTTAGTTTATAATTGAGTTATAAATCGAATAGGTTAATAAAGGAATTTATAAAAGGAAGTTGTTATAAAATAAATAGAAATGGAGTTTATAAACGTTGTTTTATAAATTCGCAAACGACTTATTTTGATAAGTAAATTGTTGAAACTTATTAATGGAGTTATATTCACGTTTAGACTGTGAATAATCCTTTAAAATAAAATGAATAGAAGGATGGAATTGATTAACGTAGTATATTCACGTTTTTGAATAGTGAATAATATGTTAAAGAAATTGTTTTGAATGTGATGTTTTAAATAGAATTAAAACGACCTAACGATGTTTTAAAATGTGTTGAGATTCGAAACCATAGATTTCAACATTTATTGTTGAAATAGACGTTTTCGAGAAATAAAAGGAAATGGTGGACTATAACACTGTTGTTATAGTAAAATGATTTCCGAAAGGAAATGTTTTGTATAGTATTGGGATTTATATATCTATTTTAATTTCGAATCCCTATACTAGTGATTTTGGGACGTCGTAACGATGTTTTACGCAACATTCGTTTTGGCCCAAATAAATATGTTTAAGAGCATGATTTCCTTAAAGAATGAAATATATACTTAATTTCGATTGAAGTATATTGAATATTTTCCAAGTGTTGAAAATAAATGGATTTGTGAATTACTTATTAATAAATAAGTATGGAAATGTTTTCCAATATAAAGTGAATATTAGAGAATTTATCTTTTTGAAGATAAATTGAAATGAATAATTGAAATCGTATATGCATGGATATTTGGGAATGAAAATTCACTATGGAATTTATGAATGAAAAGGGGAACTTGTTTAAAAATAAATATTGATTTATTTTTGAAGTGTGAAAATTATATATCTTGTAAAGATATGATTTTTGGAAAATAAATAATTTGGAAAATTATTTGGAAACTGGTGATGTGTGCATATCCATTGATAGTTCAATAACCGACTATCAATATTTCCCTTTGAATGGGTAATTGATGTGATTTGTTTGAATTTGAATGCCACACTTATTTTTGAATAAGCGCTCACTATTCGGGTTAACCGGGAAAGGACCATGGGGTCGTATAACCCATTCCGAATATGTGATACGTCGTTATGAATTGCATTTGATGACCGGTGTTGAAGACCCGGTATTTGCGAGAGCGATAGGATGACCTATCGATTGTCTCTGCACTGGGTAGCTCCTGGTATAGAGATTTCCTAAGTGATGGGAAATTCGATCGGGATTGTGAATACCCGGATTGCAAGGGCTTCATGAGAAGTGCCTTCGGTTTTGTTCGAGCCCGGAACAGACTTGTATGGATGGTATGTCTGACATTACAAATTGAGATATAAAGCATATTTCATTCAAATATATTTCTGTTGGTGGCGGAGAATTTATTCTTTTAGCTTAACACCCTTCTCTGAGACGTACGAGCTCAGAGGTTATGTAGTTGAAGGTTATCAGCGATATATTCCCAATTTGGTAATGTGACATGCTGAGTGTAGCTGTAAATGATCATTGTGTTGATTATTTGTGATAGGATCGTTTATTTGATCGTCTATCCTGGTGATCATTTCTATGATCATTTGTTGACCCAAAGCATGGCTTTTGTATAAAGTATGTTTTTGTGGACGTGACTTCGTCGAGCCAAACACCTCGGGAATGGTCAAAACAGGAAAGATGCGGCAAGGTTATGAGGGGTAGCGCCCTTTAGGATATGTGCATTTCCTTCTGGAAAAGGGTGGTATCATGGCATGGAGCCCAGATACTTACTCATGTTGAAAACACTTTATGATTGTGTGAATTGATTGCGAGCGCTCGGTCGAAAGGTCCCAAAGGACCGGGGGATGGCATATTCGGTCAGTTGTTACTCAGTTAGGGGTAACCCGGCCTTGTGTTGGTAGAGATCCGGTTTGGTTCTCGGGGATGTCCATCCAGAGGCATTCTCATGTGGCAATAGGAAGTTCCTTGGCCTGATCATTCGTTGGAAATCCAAAGAAACAATACGAGACTTGTACGGTTTTAGTTGTAGAACCTGCCATTTAATATGGTAGCTATAGTAAGCATACTATAATGGTACCTATGCTGGCTAAGATTTATATTCTACTTTCGAAATCGTTTTATACACTATGCACTAATAATAATATAAAATGTTTCTTTTAAATGCGTATCAAGCATCTTTGACTATCATAAGGAGAAATCTCCTCCAAGTCTGCGTTTGCATTGTGTGTGTGGCGGGAGGTCTTATGGTAGTCTCATTTTTAAAAGCATTGCGAATTGACTTTAAAAACATTCCTCTATTTTGATTTTTAAAGATAAATAAACTGTTTTGAGTTCTCACACCAGTCACATGACTGACTCGGAGTTTATTGTTTTCCTTCCTAAACTCTGGGTGCCCACCAATTTCCACACGGGCAGTCAAGAGTTAGGTTTATCAGGATATTCTGGATATTCTGGAGTTGCTGGAGGCAAGCTGGATGGCATGGCGTATTACTAGTATATAGTATTTCTTTTTCCGCTGTTTGTTGTTGTTGTTGTTGTACACTCTGATGATATGATGTAATTAAAATGTGATGTAATGTAATAACTGATATAGTTCTTTGTTTAAAGATTATTCATTTATTATTATATGTTGTTCCGCTGCGAATTGTGAGATTCTGTTATTGTTGTTCTGTTGTTTTCTGTTCCGTTCTATTTTCCATCTTCTTTTTCTCTCTATTTTCTATCTTTTTCTCTCTTCTTCCGTCTCTTTCTTTTTCTTAAAACATTGATAATTCGTATTTCTGTTCATCTTGAGTAAATCTATGGAGATTAGTGTATATTCAAGGAGTACGGATTTACGGGTCGTCACATATTCTGCCACTAACAACCATGGACATATAAAAACAAATAGGTCACAAAAATCTTTTTCCGTGTAGGTGTGGTGGCAGACTAAGGAACAACAATAGTGTTACTTGGATTCAGGCTGTTCCAAGGACACAACGAGCGACAAAGAAAAGTTCCTTAGCCTAGTATAAATGTGACTGAATCACAATGGACAACAACGAAAAATATCGTAAAGGTAAACAGGTAATGGTATATTTATTTGAACGATATATTAATGTGATAATCTGCACCGTAATCTAAGTTAAATCAGCCAATTATGAGATGATGAAATAATGATGATTTTGATTCTGACTTATTCAAAATTGTTGGCCAATTATATTCTTATGCCAAAAACACTATAAAAATCTCTAGATCATTTTAATTACTTCATATATCTTAGTTTGGATTAATAATAGTATTTTTGTTGAATGATAATACATTTGGTTATAATATGGCTAACTCTATATTCACGGTTTTTGATTATTTACACGGTTTCAATTCAAATTCAAGAGATTGTCATTTAAAATGCTGTTAAAATTGAGTTTGAAATTTTTGGTGCGCACTTCATGGTTTGGTTTATCAAATTCAATTAGTGATAATTCTGAGTGAAAAAGGAATTCAGATACAGATTACACTGGTAACCTAGTTGATAGAAAAATTACTAGTGAAACATGATTTGCTGAGACATTTAGTAACTGCATCGTTTTTCAAAGAAAATATCTGCATATTTTTCATTTCAAATAATTTTCAAATAGCATAAATTTTTCTTATAAAACCCCTTCGAGAAAATCATTTTTGACCATATTTTCAGATCAGTCATTTTTGAAAAATTGATCTTATAACTATTTTTTAGTTTGATTTTAAATGACTATTATGACTAATCTGACTCCCTAATAATTATCGAAAAGGTAAATAGTAATTGAAAAAGTGATGAGTATTGATATTTATCATATATTATGACTCGAGACGTTATAATTAGTAAATTTCTTTAGAAATTTAAACAAGAGTTATACAAACTTTTGTTGGTAAAAATTCCATAACCATATCTCTATTTCTATCAATTTCTAACGACCATCACTCATCAAAATTCAATATAGTTTGTCGATATATGGTACTTTAAACAGGAATTATTCGTTTTTCATTTTATATTTCTTTTAAAATAAAAATAAAATAAATAAATAAATAAATACCAAAGTATTCACTCTCATTTAAAAGTCCTCACGGTTATGCATGAGTGAATTACTTGGAATTTGTTATGTGCTTTCATGCTGATTTAAAAGCCCTCACGGTTATGCATGTATGGAACGCATATCAAAAATTGATTTTTAAAGTAAACAAGTTGATTCTAATCCCATTTAAAAGTCCTTACGGTTATGCGTGGTTAGAAGATACTTGAATTCATTTTTTAAAACAAAATAAAATTGGAATACTACTAATCTCATTTAAAAGTCCTAACGGTTATGCATGGTTAGTAGATATTCAAATTTCTGATATAAATATACCACAAATAGACACAACTGTATGGTTTTATATGATGACATCATTCCCATCATTCTAAAAGTGGAATATGCGCCTAACAAAGTATTTATATTTTTTGCTTGATTTTTTTTTGAAATTTAATATTTATATTCGATTGAGTTTAATGATGGATTAATATCAATCACTTTATCTCTATTTTCTCTAACACTATTACTCTTTTTCTGATAACAAAAGGGGGAGGGAAAAGTTAAAATTTTGTCAAATAAAATCAAGCAAATGTCAAATATTTTCCATTTGCATCTAGGCTCATTTGCATATTTTTAATTGTATGCATATATGTAGGGGGAACTTTGTGTAGAGAGGAAGCATTTAAATAGGGGGATTAATTAGAGTATATCAATGATTAAATACATTTAACATATTCAAAATCTTAAATATACGTTTGTTATCATCAAAAGGGGGAGATTGTTGAATATGCGATTATATGATTTTTGTTTGATGATAATAAACATAAATATATATATATTCATGTAAATGTATTTGTTACCGTACTATTTTATTTCTCATAGATTAAATAAATATTTGCTGAATAAAAATAAATAACACAGAATTCGAATTCAAATAGAAATTTTATTCAAACAAATATTTATTACAATCTTTGAATAGTACAAAGTTCAAGCTCTCACTATATATTCAATTACAATTACATCACAATCTTTCATTTACAAATGTCCTCACTACATATCGCTCATTCACTCATAATTTATCTTCAACTTCATTCCAGATTGAATCCAACATCTGAGCAATCTGCAAAAATAAATATTGACGTGGTAAAATTGAAAAGGAAATATTTTTGCAGTATAAATAAATATGTGAATTTTGAAAATAATATTTGCCTCAGTTATTTGGGTTGTTCGTCGTCATTTAATTTTCAATTCATCATACACGAACAGCTTGTGACATACACAGTGTATCACTGTATATGCCACAAGGCCGTGCACATCGATATATACACTTGATAAATTTATAGGGATAGGTGAGCACAGGTCAAACCCAAATTATCGGATTCAACTCAAGTGCAATAAAATAATGTCACAACTTTCAGCACAAGGTCAAATCCGAGCTATAAGCTGGATTCAACACAGGTACAAGTTTATGAAAATGGTCAAGACAATTAAAACAAGCCTCGACCAAAAATCCAAACGTAAAGACCAGATGATACTGCAAACTACAACAGAGGGAATAATATGCCAGAGAAAAAAAGTTCACATTTGAACATATCATCAACAATGCAGATAAGTCATATGGAGTTCAAGACAGCCATAACATCAATTAACAACAATATGATGAAGTTCAAATCAACATAACTCGGCTAGCTGACTGAACCAACATAACAGCACCAAAGCACAAAGGCTCGAATGACCAAATGCACCAAAGATAAGGAAACACAGCAAGGCATAGCAACATGATCAAACTCAGTTCAACATGACAGTAAGCAGTGCCACAAGACCACCAAGCTACAGCATAGCAATAATGCACAAAGGCTACATCAACTTGACACAAATACAAGACTAGTGAACTGCAAGTGTCGACCAGGCAGCAAGCATACATGAAGACATAAATGGAACCTGACTCAATATAACCATATGAACAAGGCACAGCAGAATCAAAGTGAACAAACAGTGGCAAATGCATGTACATCAATGTGAACACATGAACTACAAGCCATGGCAAATCCAAAATGCAAACTATCTTACATATGCTCAAGCAATACATGAACAAAGTAGTTTAGGCTTGAGGCTATCAAGTGAACAAATAAATAGTGTATACATGATGAAGCAACCAAGTGAAGTGGCCGAGATCAACAAATGACAAAGATTCAACTGTAACAGTTTTTTTTTAAAACATCATCAAACACTATCACGTAAGCAAAGCAGTAACAATATCATGCCAAAGTCATGGAATCGCATAAACAAATTCTAAGTGATCGAAGTCAAAGTGCCAAAGAACTCAAAGCCATGGCAATCAATAATCAGTGCCGAAGTCAACATTGAACCAAGTCAGTACGTAGAACAAGTCAGAGACGTGGTGGTAAAGAAATGAGCAAAGTCAAAATCGAAGCCGTGTTAACTAAGCCAAAAATATACGATTTGAAAATGTTAGAAATCATCACAATCATCAATACAAAATCGAATGGCCAAAGACGAATTCATATAAATGTATACGAACGTAAATATAGGAATTCGACTTCTATAAATTCCATTCATCATAGGCAGTTTAAAAACCATCGAGTTCAGGCATTAAATCAGAAAAGGAAAAAGAGCAAAAAATATCATACCGAAGCCTTCTCGAACTCGATCAATTCGAAGCAGTCGAAGTAATTAACAGAGACCATCGATCGACAGAAAAGGGACGCCAAATCATCTATCCAATCGAGCAATTAGAATCGGCTTCTTCGAATTATACGAAAGCCCTAATTTTGATCAAACAAAGAAAAGAAACAGAGCCGCCATTATCTCACAAAAAAACAGGCCGATAGAAGATATAAAGAATAAAAAAAGTTTGGGTCGCCCTTTAGTTTAGACTTTGGGTTTAAAGTTATTAATAAGGCTCTAGTTAAATTAGGGTTTAGTTTTGTTTTTTAAATTGTTTTAAAATTGTATTTTTCCTTTTAAACTTGTATAATTTCTACTCGTGTGACTAGGGGACAAACTACATGGCGTAGCTTGAGAATTCGCAACTCAGTGGCTGAGTTGTGGCAGGGTTTTGAGCGTAGAGTTAGGTTAGTCAGTAGCGGGTGTCGTGAGTTTACGTGTGTAAGCGTGTGACTACTTAATTTCTAGTAGAAACCTTGGGGGCAGTACGTAGGCAGGGTTTTGTCGAAGCTGGGTAAATTCTGTGTCGTTCTATTTCTGCATTTATTATTCTGCTATTATCTGTGCTGCTATTATTCTGTGATCTGTGTTGAAATTATTTTATAACCTTCCGCAATTAATTTTTATAATTAATAGTATCACCCTATTCACCCCCCTCTAGGGTGAAATCGATCATACTGTTGTTGCACTACTAAAGTATTTTTGCAGACTTGGGGCTCAATGATGAGAATAAGAGGAGGCTTGCTTCCCGACAGCTTCAAGAGTAGTATTGTTTTGGTGGAACAATGTGACAGCTGATGTAGATGAGGAAACTTTGTCATAGGCAGATTTCAAGGAAAGATTTCAAAAGAGGTTTATGTCTGCAATGGCACAGTCTGCTCTGATCAGGAAGTTTGCTAAGTTAGAGCAAGGGGAGATTTCTACTCTTGACTATGCCAGGAAGTTCGAGGAGTTGGACCAATATGTGTATGCTTCAGTGGATACAGTCATGAAGAGGAATGAGAAGTTTATCAAGGGGTTAAAGCTTGAGATAGCTAGGGCTACATTACCTCATATTTGGGATAGCTAAGGAGATTCTTGATTCCTTAGAGAAGAGCATGGCTAAAGAATTCCAGGTTGGGTAGAAGAGGAAGTTCTTTCCTAGGAAAGGTGCTCAGAAGGGTGGAGCAGCTAAGAAAGGGAAGTCTGAGATTGTCTGCTTCAAGTGCGACAAGAAGGGGCACTTTGCTAATGACTGTCGTGTTGGGAAGGCAAAGGAAGTGGCAGTAAAGAGGAACGTTGAGTGCTTCAATCGTGACTAGGTTGGCCATTATAAGAGCCAATGCAAGGAGCCCGCAAAGGATGGAAAGGGCAAGCTGTATGCATTGGAACTGGCTACTTCAAAGCCAACGGCCTAGGAGAAAGGAAAAGTTGTTTTGGGAGGTACGCCTCAGATTTATGGTATGCCTGTTAGCGTTCTATTCGATACTGGTGCACCGCATTCTTTTATATATAGATGTTTGATTTGGAAGGAACGGCCTGAGTAATTCGCCTTGGGGCGTAGCGGCAGTGTTTGCTAAGAAGGCGGATGGATCATTAGGGCTATGTATCGATTATCGTAAGTTGAATGAGAGGACGATAAAGAATCATATCCATTACCCAGGATTGATGATTTGTTCGACGAGTTTTCAAAAAGCACTTGGATAGGTTTGTATTGGTTTTTATAAATGATATCTTGATATGATCTAGGATGAAAGAGAGCATGAAGTTCATCTTAGAGTGGTGCTTGAGATGCTGAGACAACATTAGCTAAAGGCAAAGTTTTCAAAGTGTCACTTCGAGAAGAAGGAAGTAAAGTTTCTTGGTCATGTAGTCTCAGAGAGAGGGTTGTCAATAGATTCGACTGAGTTTGAGGCAGTGAGTAGTTGGAAGAGACCCAAGATAGTAACCGAGATAAAGAGTTTCCTTAGGTTGGCTGGTTATCATCGGAGGTTCATTAAGGATTTTTCGCGGATGGCGGCACCGATGATCAAGTTAACAAGAAAGAATGTGAAATTTTTATGGACCGATAAGTGTGAGGAAGCATTCCAGAGTTTGAAACACCTATTTACCCATGCATTGGTTTTGGTTGTTCCGAAAAGGAATCAGGATTTGATGGTTTATACAAATGCGTGTCGAACAGGATTAGGAGCTTTGCTAATGTAGAGGGGTAAAGTGATTGCCTACGCTTCTTGGAAGCTTAGACCGTATGAGGTCAGATATCTGATGCATGCATTGAAGGTGTTGAGACATTACCTTTTGGAAGAAAGGTTTGAGTTATATACAGATCATAAGTCGTTGAAGTATTTGTTCTCTCAAAAGGAGCTGAACATGAGACAACAAAGGTGGTTAGAGTTTAAAGCCGCTTATGATTTTGGGATTGAGTACACACCATGGAAAGGCAATAAGGTTGCAGATGCACTTAGTAGGAAACATCCGAATGCAATGTGGGCGATGATTGCTAAGTGTAAAGATTTTGAAGCATTAGCAGATTGCAAAGTGCAGTGGAGATCCGAGGCTGGTTCTAGTGGAGATACAGTTGTATTATCTTGTTTAGAAGTTCGACCAATAATGATCAAAAGGATTGCTTCTAAACAAATGGAGGATCCAGTGTTAGCTAAACGGATCAGGAAGTTAAGAGATGGAACCTAAGGCGACGAACTAAAGTACTTCATTCTAACCAGAAATGGGTGGTTGAGAAAGAAAGAAAGATAATGAATTCCAAGAGTTGGAAACAAAAGGAAAGAATTCTTGGAGGAATGTCATCATTCGACGTTCTCTATTCATCCAAGAGGTGCTAAAATGTATTAGAATATAAAGAGGAGTTTCTTCTGGGAAGGAATGAAGCATGATATTGGCTTGTGTGTAAAGCGGTGCTTGAACGGGCTAGGCCGAACACAAGAAGCCAAGTGGGTTGCTTCAACCATTAGATGTTCCCGTGTGGAAGTTGGTTTCGGTTTCTATGGATTTTATTGATGGGTTGCCAAGGTCGAACAGAGGGAATGATAGTATATGGGTTATAGTGGGCAGATTGATCAAGAGTTCCCATTTCATTCCAGTCAAGTAAACTAGAACAACACCTGTTTTGGAAAGTTTGTTTATGAACAATGTAGTTACACTGCATGGAATTCCTAGTAGCAAGTAAGTGATAGAGATCCTTTGTTCACTAGCGAGTTCTGGAAGAGTCTGCAGGAAGTTTTAGGAACCAAGCTTAAGATGAGTACTGCTTACCATCTGTAGATAGATAGGCAAATGAAAATATTTAACAAGATCTTGGAGGATTTGTTAAGAGCCAGTGTTCTAGATTTTGGGGGCTCACAAGAAGGCCATCTTCATCTAGTCAAGTTTCATATAACAATAGTTATCAGACAAGTATTAGGATGGCACTTTGAAGATTTGAATGAAAGGTCATGCAAATCTCTCATTTATTGGTTGGAGACCAGGGATAGGTTGGTTCTTGGTCCAGATTTGGTTAGAGATGTTGCAGAAAAGATTGTGGTCATTCGGGCGAGAATGAAGGAGGCTCAGTCTAGGCAGAAGAGCTATGCAGATAGTAGAAGGAAGGACTTGGAGTTCTTAGTCGGAGATCGGGTGTTTATTAAGGTGTCATCGATGAAGGGTGTGATCAGATTTGGAAGATCAAGAAAGTTGGTACCAAGATTCGTTGGACCTTTCCCTATTATTGAGAGGATCGGCAAACTCGCATATAGAGTTGAGTTACCAAGCAGTTTGGCAGGTGTCCATGATGCTTTTCATGTTTCTCATATCAAAAAGTGTGTTAGAGACCAAGAGACTGCTATTGCATCGACTGTGCTAGATGAGTATAGTGAGGAAGTCAGCTCGCATTGTTGCGAGAGATAAGAAGATTCTTAGAACTAAGACGGTCAGATTAGTCAAAGTCCAGTGGAGTGACGATGACATAGACTGTACTTGGGAGATTAAGAGTAGGATTGGAGATACTTATCCTAATTTATTTGATGGTATGTTTTACCATTTTGTTTGATTTGTTGTGTACCTTATCGTAATTTCAGGACGAAATTCTTTAAGGAAGGGAGTCTGTAACACCCCAGACTTTTGGTAACATTATTTAGAATATATAATTAGCTAAATTAAATAAAATAATGTGTTGATTAGGGGATTGAGATTTTATTTAATTAAAGGGGTAGCCGTGCCATTTAATAATGAAATAAAATGAGAGTTAAATTGAACTAGAGGAGGGGTAAAATAGGAAAGAGATCACTCCTATAACCTCCAAACCTTGGCCGTGTATTAGATATACGTTCATTTTCAATTGAGAAAATTTTATAACAAGAGGCTAGCCACCATTAACAAGAGCAAGAAGAAGAAAAGTTAGGAAGAAGCTTAAGCAAATCAATACTATTCATATCTCAATCTTTATAATCTCTAAAGATAAGGATAATGTTTACATCTCATTTTGATTATGTTTTTGGTTTTCAGATGAATGCCGAATATTTTGCAATGATTTTCCACGTTTTGGAATGATGGAATGATTATATATATATGATAATGATTTATGTATGTTCATATTGATTTTATGATATGTTTTAAAGTGAAAACCATATAAAATGACAACAAATTCCTTGTGAATTTTTACAAAGATCAAAAATATTATTTTGGAGATGGGTTTCAATTTTCAAAATTTTCTGAAATTATGTGGAATTTATATAATTTTTCTAGTAAAGAAATGCTTTTTTAGGCTAATAATTATTTTCGGTTAAATAATAAAAGATTAGGGTTTGAAATTTTTGTATGTTGGAAAACATATAAAAATAAATTTTTAGGATTTTTTTTGGATTTTTCCTGAGTGTTTTAAGGGCTATATAAAATTATTTAAGGTATGAGACTTAAATGTTTTATATAATTAAAAGGGGAGAAGAGGCTTTTTGTAAAACAATTTAAATTATAAAACTTGAAAAGTCGACAGCACTTTTGAAAAATTGCAGTACTTTTTATTGGTAAAGAAAGAGGAAACCAATCACAAGTTGACACGTAAGGCAGGTTAGGTGAAAAGAACTATTTGCTACATGTTTTTAACTGTTTTATATCCTTCGAAACTAGGTTCCGCCTCCATACTATTGCCTCCGACACAGTCGAAACCAATGCATATGGTATCAGGCAACCGGTACATAATGAATTGGATGTGAGCGAAAGGTATAAGGTCGAAACCATAGGGTTTCGAAAGGGCCGAAGCTTTGCTTTGTTTTTAAAGAAAAACGCGTCTGCGTGCTTTCGACTAAGATGCTTTCGACTTGGATGGGCTTCGATTGGGTCAAATGGTTTAAAAAAATTGGGTAGTGCTTCTATTTTTAAATGAATGCTTTTGACTAGGTCAAAACACCTAGCTGTCGCCTTTTTACCTTTCGACCCAGATAGTTTCGAAAGGGCTGTTTTATTTTCTAAGAACTTGTCCACCTCTCAAATGCTTTCGAAGGGATGATTTCGACACCATAACTGCATTGCTCGGGAAATGTTTTCGAAGCAGATGTTTTCAACTTAAACGTTTTAAGATCCTTTTTCTACAAGTAAAGTAAAACCCAGATTAGTTTCTAAAGAGATAGTTTTAGATAGTTTCGAAAAAAAAGCTTTCGACTTTAATGGTTTCAACCAAAACAGTTTTCAAAAGTTTCGAAGGGGTAAATCTTTGAATGGTTTCAAAAGGATTCCACAATTTTTTAATTGAACCTAAAGTTCTTTCGAAAGGGATGAGTCTTAAATGTTTCGAAAGGTTTTTATGAATGGTTTCGAAATGGGTAGTTCCCCAGGGTTTCGAAAGGATAGAAAGGAAGGATTTTTCCTATTTTTCGAAAGGAAATATTTAAAGGTTTTAAAGAAAGGATGTCTAAGGTTTTAAAGCTTTCAAAATGAAGGATTTCAAAGGGTTTCGAAAGGATTTTGAAAATGGTCTCAAAAGAAAGTTTTTTTCCTTCAGCCTAGATTGGTAAAGGGTTTTACTTAGTTTCGAAGGGGTTACCTTTAAGGCTTTGAAGGGATTGTTTAAAGGTTTTAAAGAAAGGTTTTGAAAGTATTACTAGGAAGAGTAGCCTATGTATTTTAAGTTAAAAAGGACTTTAACTTATTTTGAGAGGGTAGTTAATCCTCATTAAAATAACATCAACATTATTTTTAGTAAAGTATATATATCATGGCAAAATAGCTTAGAGTAAAGCTAAAGATATATTTTCCTTATATATATATGATTTGAAGGACTATATCATTTTGAAAAGATTTTCAAGGAAAATTTAAGGGTAGTTAACCGTAAGAAAATAATTCGAACAGTTAGTCCATTTTGCAGGCAGTAGGCCTAGATTTCAGACAGTTAGTCCAGTTTGCGGGGAGTCAGCCCAGTTGTTATGGACAGTTAGTCCATTTGTAGCGTGACGAACCTTGATATTATGTTACGGGCAGGTAGCTTACTTATTACCAGTTTTCTAGACAGATAGTCCATTTATTAGCGTAAAGGATATTGTTATTGTGATTGAGCGGATAGCTCACTTATTACCTGTTTTCTGGATAGATAGTCCATTTGTTTGCATAAAGGATATTGCTATTTTGACGTAATCAGTTTGATTAACCAATTTGGTTGCTGAAAAGGATTTGCAAAATATACGTTTTAAAGAAGATATTGGTGAGGGGAAACCTGTTTCGCTAAGCGGCATGGCCTCACTTAATATCAGTAAACCGAGATGTAACAGCATTATCACACCAGGCTTTATGTCTGACTCGAAGTTTTTGTTTCCCCTTAAAATCTCGAGTACTCAAAATTGATTTGAGTAGGCTGAGCGCTAAGGTTTTCAGGTTTTTTGTATTTTGGCAAACAAAGCATTCGGTGACGAGCAGGTGGCCGACGGATAGCTAATTAGGATTTTTTGTTTTGATTCCGTTGTGTATATTAAGCCAGATATGACTATATTTCTCTGATCAACCAAGGGGGCATCGTCAAATGTATTATTGTAAATTATAATTGATCATTGCTGGGAAACATTTTGGGATCATGTAATTTGAATATGAATTTGTTTTGAAATGTAATCGGATTGATAACTTTTTTGGAAATATGTGATTTTGTTCGTTTCATGTACTTTTGATATTATGGATATCATTATCATTACCGTATTTTGTCACTAGAAGTTAATACTATGGGTGATTGTAGCATTTGTAGCGCTCACTTGTAATTATCATTAATTATCGTTAATTTTATGGGTTATTACACTTACCGTACCTCTTAGTGGGCATAAGTGATATATAATACTCGTAGATGATCGTCGTCATCTCCCCCTCGACCATTAAGATTTCTTAATAACTTCGCATAAGGTCTCCATTAAAGAGAATGACAGTTGTATCCCGTATAATATGCCATCAAGACCATAAAGGAGCACTGATACTGCACATACATAGATATGTATGTATGTATGTATATCAAATATAACATTTGGTAATTAAATACGCCTATCATAATGAAGACTGATCTTGCCATCGTCTATTTATATGTGTGGTTACTACTGAAAGACCAATAATATGTACGACCACTTATATAAGCCCAATACAATATACAATGTACAATCACTAATATAAGATCGATACTGGATATGGTCACTAGTATAAGACCGACACCATTAATCGAAGCATATCTGACCAAGGGTAAAGCTAAGCGGCATAGTCTAACTTCGCTCAATCATACACGCTCAGCAGATGTGACCGTGTAACTAAACATTGTATTGATATCTTATCCGATCACCATTGATCACATAGTATCACTATTCATTACATCCGAATCCTGAGTTTTGCCTTGCTCTCCACTTCCCCGAGTAGCTTGAAGTGTCCCTTGAAGTCGTCCAAGAGCCTTGCATTGACTCAAGTTCAAAACTGGAGAAAACCCCATTAAATTGCACCCTGTTTGGGCTCTATAGCCTACGCCGGTGCGCAATACTACAGCGTGGTCTACTATGGTGGACCAATGGCAGCCTGTCTTGGGCAATAATACCTAGGCATGTACCCTCCGAACCATCGATTCGAGCTTTGTCTCCTCCGTCATGTCGCCTGATGAGTCGCCTAGCCCTTCGAGCTTGCCTTCGCCATGTTGGACCTCACCTAGAGCCCATTGGTTGATTTTGGGAAGTGGTTTCTTAGATATTCAAAAAAGGTTCTCGATGTGGAAAACCACTATTTTACATTTAGAGAATCGTAGGGCAACTCTTTCGATCCGACCCCTTTAACGTACCAAAACAAACACAACTTACCTCCTTACCTCATGTGGTGCTACGCACGTGCCAATATACCTATTTGTGCATCTTAACACACACATGCATACATAACCACATCATCACATTTTGGGATTCACCAGAGCGATTACTCAACCCAGAGTCCTCTCATGTGACTTAGCACACGTGATGGTCGCCACGGCTATATAAGATTACTTCTAACTTGTTTATATATGTTGTAACTGGGCCAGTCCACGACAGAAGAAATGGGTGAATGTCAAATTCTTTTACTATTTTAGATCTTCATTGGGCCTGTGTAGTCTGATTTATTTAGTACTTTCCAAATTACTCTTAAATAAAATCATTATTTTATTTATATTCATAATATATAGTTTTATATTATATAATTAATGTTATATTATATGTGTACGTGTATCATATGTATATGTATATGTATATGTATGGGTATGTGTATATGTATATGTATATGTATATGTATATGTATATGTATATGTATATGTATATGTATATGCATATGTATGGGTATGTGTATGTGTATATGTATATGTATATGTATATGCGTGTGCATGTGTCACATAACAATCCGTGCAAGGTTTAACATGTTCGTGTGTAAGTGTTAGGATTTATACTACAATAGACATCTTAGCTCGTCTAGTATATAAATATATCATCTAAATGTATGCTCATATGCTTCAATTTGTGTATGCAAAATATTACAAATATATATATATATATATATATATATATATATAAAATAATTATATATATGTAATTATAATATATTTATTTATTTATATATATAAAACATTTAAAATATATTATAAAATTTTAACTATTTATTTTGCTGCAAAATTGACAAAAAAAAAAATGAATTTTTCCGATGTAAATACATAAATACATATGTATATATTCGTATAAATAGTTTAACAATAATTGAACACATATATATGTATATAAACTTTATTAATGAAATATATAAAAATATAAATAGATACACTTATCGAATAATACTCATAATTATTTTTTAAATTTACTCAATTTAAATTTTCTAATCGAAAATAAATAATAAAAAATATATAAAAATTTATATTTAAATTATAATTTGTGTTTTAATATTTTATGAAAAATCTAGATGATATTTTAATATTTCAATATTGAAATACACATATATGTTAAATTAAGATCTATTTTAAATTTAATTTTAATTTCGGCATTTATATTAATATTTAATTAATATATATATATAAGAATTAATTTTTTGCTATTGAGAGTTTACCTATGGAAATGATTTTATAAAATTTAAATTATATTTTATGAAATATTTATTTATTTTACAGATTTATTTGGGTATAAAACTATCTATATGTAATTTTAAAACATAGTTTACATAGTATAATGTTTAATCTTTAAATTATAATGTTTATGTTAATTAAATAATAAATATCAAATTAGTTTAAATAAAAAATCAAATTTTTTATTTAATCTTAAGCTGAGAGTTTCAAGGCATGTATACAAAAAAATAAAAAATATATATAACATATAAACAAACAACCGTTCTTAATGTGATGATATACTCGTGTACTAGAATTGTCACTTAACTAACAAAGCAATACATATGGTATATAAATTATCTAAATATTAGTGTATGGTTATAGATTAGATAATTGCCTTTCATCAATGTCAAAGGACCATGCCTTGAAGGGTTGAAATAAACTCCCGAATCAAGTTCCAATTCAAAAGGTGTTATCTCCTGAATTGCAGACCATCGACTATCGAATAATGTTTATTTTAATTTGATTTGAACTTGAAAACGGAGGAGATGAGAATATGAATTTTGAATAGAGGTAGAGCTAAATTACGCTTCAAAAAATTGGTAGAATAATGAGGGTTATGATCTATTTATGGAGGACAGGCTAAAGTGATAAGTTAGGATCTAGATCCACTTTTCTCTCTTACCCGTGTGGGCTCCAAAACCATTTAAAGGCTGTACAATATTTGTTGCATTTAAATCCTATTAAAACCCGTACGAATATCGTATATCTATTAATATATTCATAACTATTATAAATATATTTATTAATATTGTTTAACAAATCAAACTGAATTTCATAACTAATATTTCATAAATATTAATTAATTTGATTGATTTATAACTGTTATAAATTAATTAAATCATGTGATCAAAGAAGTATTCAACGATTTGGTTGTACGACTCTTTAGTTGTGAATTTGGTCAGCGATTAATATCGAACTATTCGAATATTAACGTTCACACGTCGCTTAGCAGGTGGTGTGTTTGGCAAATTTATTGAATTCTTGATTTTGGTAAAGTCTAATTTTACTTTGTTAAGTGTTATTCAATTGTGACTATTATTTACACCAATTCTCTTCATTAAACTACATCACTTTGGACTTATGGAATTTGGTTATGGTCAAAATTCAAATATGATCCACATTCAACTGTATAGTCCAAAAGCTAAGTCCTTGGCTCGATAATAACAATTATTATTAACCAAAACACACTGCCAGAGGCTTTGACTTGAGTTGACTTCAATTAACCACAATACTAACCTCAGATAACCGAGGAGATGAATCCTCTATTGAATAGTGTTTCACTTCCAATGCTTCCACTCAACCCAATTATAGTCGTTCGGTTGATGCCAAGGCATGGTTTAACAATAATCAAAGCGGAGTTTCCATATTGAAGCTCGACGGTATTCTCAAGTCGATGCACTTGTGCAATATTGTCACATTGCTATTTTCTGTTTGACCTTAGTTATATTGAACAATAGAAAACTATCGAGTGAGTCATTTCATAGTTATCCAATAACTATCAGTGATTTATAGCCTATGGAGATGGTTCTGTATTCCAGTCTCAATGAATGTAACGATATCCGGTCTCGATACATCTTGACTAGGAATATTTAAAATGACATAATTATTTTCATTATGATAAATTATTTGAGGTTACAACACTCTGTAACTACTATTACAAAACGTACAATTTATGCATTTTCTATTAAATATACTTCTAATTAAATTAATTAATTAAACTCATTTTATTAGGTATATAACAGAAAGAATACACCTTTTTTCGAAAAAGATTGGCTATCGAGTTAGATATATATAACGAATTAAATAATTGCCCCTAGGGCATACCCCTAACTCTACCAATCTCCAACTTGCACTTGGGATCAATTATGGAATCTTATTCCTACTGTTTGCGCCAAAATTGGTCACAAACCCCAAATACCGTGAAAGCACCAGTGTGTGAATACAGGTCAGCAATATTCAGACACGAATCACAGATCTTAAGCAAATGTCAAACGACAATCCAGAAATAATAAACAGAAACACGATATTTATAGTGGTTCGGCTATCTCTGGCCTACGTCCACTCCAAAGTTTTTATCCTTTTTATTGATTATCCTTGATGATTACAGAGAATTATCGCGATTACAATAAAGTGATTTCCTTATAACAGCGATTATGAAGTGTAGAGTTGAATCCAGCAGAGTCTTGGTACTTTAGAATTCTGATCCCCCTTTTCTGAATGACCTGGGGCTCTATTTATAGGTGCAGGAGGCTGATATTTCGCCTAAAATCAGGGAGACCACTTCTGGCACGTGAGGATCGATTCGAAACTCCATTCGAATCGATCGAGAAATCATCCAATTGATCTGAAATTTGGTGTGAACATTCTTCAACATGTGTGTAAGCTTCTGTGAAAATTTCATTGCATTTGGATCAACAGTTTGGAAGATATGATTGATTCGAATTTGGAGTTGTCCGTTGCCTGTTGTCTTCGAATTCATCGCTTCGAACCCATCACTTCGAATCCATCCAAAGTGCGTGCGCATCGATGACGTGGCACTATTTTTCTGGGTTGATCCACCTTTGTCGCCGTGTTGAATGCTTCTCTTCCTGAAGACGCGTTCATATCCATTTTCCACGCTTCGTCCTTATTCATAACTCTACAACGGTCATGCTCGTATCCATTAACTCGTGTCTCTCTACGCATCGGTCCTAGGAGTTCATTTCGAATCGATCCCACGTAATATGGTCGATTCGAAACGAGTATGGGGACATCGATACGAAGTGGTCGTGAAGGATGGATACGAACGAGGCCTCACCTGATGGATTCGAACGAAGCTCTCACCTGATGGATACGAGAGAGACTGGAGTCGAAATGAGCCATCTGCACCCATCCTGATCGATGTGAAGCACATCGATTCGAAGAACCTCCACATGCTTGCTATCACTCTGGGTTTGTTGCCATCGAATCAAGATCCATCTACCCTTCCTATCTGATCGATACGAGCCTATCGAGTCGAACCAGTAACTCGATCGATTCGAACACTATCGAGTCGAACCAACACCTGATGCGAACTTCACAGAGCCGAATCCATGCCAATCGATACGAAGTGTATCAATTCGAACCATCATCCTCCGATCGATGCGAAGTGTACCGATTCAAACCTTGTGTGCTGATGGATTCGAATAGTATGAACTTCTTACCTTGCATCGATCATATCTCCTTCATACGAACCCCGATTAACCTGAAATTTGAAACATAGCCTCTCCTAGTCCTTTACACCATCTCCAACCAATTTCGTCCTGATCGGAGCTTAAAAAAATTTTGACGATATCGATCGTAGCCTTGATTCCAACTGATTTCCAACCCCAATATCCATCATCCCTTTCCAATTTGTTGACATTCCAATTTTGACCAAAAATGGGATAACACTTTGCCCCCCAAAACATGCCTTGTGATAACAAGACGTGTTTTGAATAGTTTCGAATCTAATATCCGAAGTCCATAGCCATATTGCCAGAGTATATCATCCATGACTGCTCCGAGTCAATGTCCAATTCCAAATCCAATAACCAAAGCCTGAGCCAATTCCATATCCATTCGAACTCGACAACCGAGTCCTAATCCATCCTTATCCAATAGCCAATGACCGAGTCCACGACCTCTCCGGGTCGATATCCGAATCCATAACCCCTCCGGGCTTTTGCCAAGCGCAATCCACACCTGACGACCGTGGTCCAGCGTCCCTGGACGTTGAGCTACCCTATCCAGGTTCTTACCAAGCGTAATCCACACTTGACGACCTTGGTCCAGTGTCCCTAGACGCTATATAATGTCATGGCTTAAGTCCTAAGCCGAATCCTGGTCTCTCCGGACCCTTGTTGAGCATAGTTCATACTCAACGACCTAAAAATAACAATTGATAATAGAGGGTCTAAGTCCTAGGCCAAATCCTGGTCACTCCGGACCCTTGTCGAGCATAGTCCATACTCGACGACCTGAATGAGTCAATTTACCACGTTCGGGCAAAGCGACTCACTCTTTGCCAGGCATAATCCATACCCGACGACATTTTATCAAAAATCAGATAAAAATCCAACCAAAAGCCAGTCCAAAATCCAAATCAAAACCAGAAAACCAGAAATCCAAAGCAGTATCCAAAATCAAAAACAACCATCCAAAGGAAAACCCAAATCAAAAGGCAAACAAAACCAGGAGTTCAATCCAAACTCCAAAACCAAAACTAGAAAATTAAGTGTCCAATCCAGAATAAAAAACAGATTTCACAAACCATAGCTTCGCAATTTGTCATCATTCAGAGCATGCCTAGGGGTTATCTCCGTCCCTATACATGTGTAAATGATTTGGTTGCTCGCCTATGGTTTGTTACTTATTTCACAATATCCAAGTCAGTGTATAATCAATCGACCGTCATCCCTGGGCCTCACATCATCACGGTGTGAGGTAGTTGGTGGTTACTCCTGCTCTACCGTTGCATTCCGTGTTCCAACATATTGCCTCAGCTGCCCATTCCTCACATGCTCCTCAATTATATCCTTTAAATGCCTGCAGCTGTTGGTGTCATGTCCATCTAAGTCGTGGAAGAGACAATGCCTCCCTGATGCCCTCTCTCGTTCAGAAGGCTCTCTCCTGGCGGGCCTCCGGTAGGGAAGGCGATTCCGGGTATCCAGGTATATCCGCTCCAGCGTTTCGTTCAATCCTGTGTATGTGGAAAACTTTGGATCCTTCCATCGCTTCTTAGCGTTTCCATAATCATCGTCCAACTTCCTTTTCCCTTTGTCTTTATCCAAACCTTTGCTGGATGGTCCTCCACTCTGAGTTGCATTAACCTTTTTCACCTTTAAATCCGTACTCGCGTCTTCTTGCCGGAGGAACCTTTCTGCCTCATGAAAGAATTCGTCGAGATCTTGTGGGGGATCTCGTATCAGAGATACCTTGAAATCCGAGTCCTCCCTGACTCCTGATTCTGCTGCCATTAAAACCATCGATGGATCAGGCCGATCCACCGAAGTGACTGCCGCACTGAATCGAGTTAGAAAAGCTCTAAGCGATTCATCCATCCTTTGCTTCACCGATGTTAATGTCATCACATTCTTCGGCCTCTTGACGTGAAACCGAAACTGTCCCAAAAACTTTTCCACCAATTCCCTCCAAGTCCTGATAGATCCTTCTCCCGGCTGCCTAAACCACATCGCAGCTAAGTCCGTTAAATACAAAGGGAAGCATCGGGCCATCACTTCCTCAGATGCCCCTAACACCTCCATGTATCTGGTGTACCTCATCAAATGATCAGTTGGGTCTGCCTTGCCATCATATACCTCCACGCTAGGTAGCTCGATCTTAGGTGGGTTCTGAGCCATCCTTATTTCCCGAGCGAACGGACTCCTATTCACTCCTTCGAAGTCTCTGTTGGTCAAACCACCTCGCACAGTTTTCCTGATGATCTCCATTAATCCAGTATTGTCTGTTAGGGGTTGCCCCCGTGCCCCCGAGGGAACTCCGGCACATATTCCTCGTGTGGTTCACTAGCAGCAACGTTAGCTCTAGCCTGTTGAACTCCTTCCAAAGGTCCTTCTGTGTTGGATCCCGTGGGCCTGCCCCCAAGCCCTTGTTGATTGCCTTCTGCTCCGTATCCCGTCCTCCATTGGGTTCCACAACCCTAGTTCCTTGTCCTGCATCCACAGCGGCTGTAGCCGTTCCTAAGTTCTACATCCCTGCAGCTCCCATCTGCTCAAAGAAAGTCTGCATCATTTCCTATTGGCTCTTCAATAATCTCTCTTGCGAAGAATTTGCCATGGCTTCCATCTCATTCTGGGTTATGTAGATTGAAGCCTGTCCTTCCCCACCTCCGGATGATGCTTGTTGACTTCCTTCCTGTTGGCTTCTCTCGGCCCTTTGCCTTCTACTATTTTGCCTAGTCATTGTCTTCAAACCCAAAAACTCCTTAAAATCTTCGAATCTGAACTTCAAATCCAATGTAGCGGGTGCTAGTCCTTCTCAGTGGAAGCACCAAAGTGTTTGCGCGAAAATTGGTCACAAACCCCAAATACCGTGAAAGCACCAGTGTGTGAATACAGGTCAGCAATATTCAGACACGAGTCACAGATCTTAAGCAAATGTCAAACGACAATCCAGAAATAATAAACAGAAACACGATATTTATAGTGGTTCGGCTATCTCTGGCCTACGTCCACTCCAAAGTTTTTATCCTTTTTATTGATTATCCTTGATGATTACAGAGAATTATCGCGATTACAATAAAGTGATTTCCTTATAACAGCGATTATGAAGTGTAGAGTTGAATCCAGCAGAGTCTTGGTACTTTAGAATTCCGATCCTCCTTTTCTGAATGACCTGGGGCTCTATTTATAGGTGTAGGAGGCTGACATTTCGCCTAAAATCAAGGAGACCACTTCTGGCACGTGAGGGGGGCCCACGCGCCCGGCCTCAGGAAACTGGGCCCACTTTGGGATCGATTCGAAACTCCATTCGAATCGATCGAGAAATCATCCAATTGATCTGAAATTTGGTGTGAACATTCTTCAACATGTGTGTAAGCTCCTGTGAAAATTTCATTGCATTTGGATCAACAGTATGGAAGATATGATTGATTCGAATTTGGAGTTGTCCGTTGCCTGTTGTCTTCGAATCCATCGCTTCGAACCCATCACTTCGAATCCATCCAAAGTGCGTGCGCATCGATCACGTGGCGCTATTTCTCTGGGTTGATCCACATTTGTCATCGTGTTGAATGCTTCTCATCCTGAAGACGCGTTCGTATCCATTTTCCACGCTTCGTCCTTATCCATAACTCTACAACGGTCATGCCCGTATCCATTAACTCGTGTCTCTCTACGCATCGGTCCCAGGAGTTCATTTCGAATCGATCCCACGTAATATGGTCGATTCGAAACGAGTATGGGGACATCGATATGAAGTGGTCGTGAAGGATGGATATGAACGAGGCCTCACCCAATGGATTCGAACGAAGCTCTCACCTGATGGATATGAGAGAAATTGGAGTCGAAATGAGCCATCTGCACCCATCCTAATCGATGTGAAGCACATCGATTCGAAGAACCTCCACATGCTTGCTATCACTCTGGGTTTGTTGCCATCGAATCGAGATCCATCTACCCTTCCTATCTGATCGATACGAGCCTATCGAGTCGAACCAGTAACTCGATCGATTCGAACACTATCGAGTCGAACCAACACCTGATGCGAACTTCACAGAGCCGAATCCATGCCAATCGATACGAAGTGTATCGATTCGAACCATCATCCTCCGATCGATGCGAAGTGTATTGATTCGGACCTTGTGTGCCGATGGATTCAAACAGTATGAACTTCTTACCTTGCATCGATCATATCTCCTTCATACGAACTCCGATTAACCTGAAATTTAAAACATAGCCTCTCTTTGTCCTTTACACCATCTCCAACCAATTTCGTCCTGATCGGAGGTCAACCAAATTTTGACAATATCGATCGTAGCCTTGATTCCAACTGATTTCCAACCCTATTATCCATCATCCCTTGCCAATTTGTTGACATTCCAATTTTGACCAAAAATGGGATAACACCTACCTCTCCAATCATTTCCTCAAACAATTCAGGTCAGTTCCACAGTGAATGGGTATGATATTATGTTTCAATTATCTACTCTGTCAATCAACTCTCTCTGATGCAAATGAACTACCTTTATCATATGGAACAATTTGGATTTTGTCCCTCGACTTTCAATGAGCTCTAAATTCCGTTATAGATTAAATCGTGATATTATTATCATATAACAATGTTATGAGATTCTTGATGTTAGGAATAATCCTGGACTCAGTTATAAATTTATGAATTTATATTTATATACATTGCTTTTATTGCCACACTATTCAAGGCGATGTACTTAGCATTTTTCATTGAATCGGCTACAATCTTTCATTTGGAACATTTCCAACTTAAAGATTCTTAACTTGAATTATCATTGACATATTATACTCAATATCACTAATGAAAGTTTGAGTCCGAATACTCCTTCATAAAAAGTTTGTAGTTTATGTAAACAATTCTCTAGTATTTCATAAATACAAGAGAACACCTCAAATAACCACTTAGTGATATCAATTTGGATTTGATATTCGCTTCATGTATCAAATTCATAAACAAATCATGAAATCGTAGACAACATAACGTGTATAATAATTCCCACTGCCAATGCATAAGGAAGCCATCTTACATGTTCCGTATTAAACATTTTAATAAAGTGTCCTTGCATATCATTTGGGGCATTCCTAGTATCTTTTATACTTGCTATAAAAGATATCATTTAAAATCCAACGTCGAGTATTAAAGCAGATAAAGCTGATTTTAACAATACTACATCGTTAATAATCAACAATGTGATGTTTACATATGGTTTAGAAATAACAATGTACCTTTTAACATTCTTTCTTATGAACATATGCTTCCTCTATATTTTGATCGATAATCAAATTATTTGATATTTCGATCAAAATTTTTGTTCATTTCGATGTGTAAAATATTATACTTCTTATTATTTCTTGGATCATATCCAAAAACTCACAAACTCAATATCGCTCCCACTAACTTCGACAAACTTTGGTTGTCATGTGCTAATAGCATAATTTAAATCCTTATTTAGAATTTTCCATCAGCACATACACACCAAACTCTAAGTCATACTAAATAAGAATTTTGTGAGTAAAGCCAAACCAACTTGAGCACATCGAATAATGAATCTGTTATGTTAATTGTAATGATCCGCAAATCTGCACAATTCAAGCTAACAATAAACCGCACATGTCCAACCTAAATTGAATAGAAATATGGATATTTATGGGAAAGAAAGAAGAAAGAAGAAGAGAAGAGAAGAAGAAGAGAAAAGAAACTAAAAACAATAACAGAATCTCACAAACGCAATGGAACAACATATTATATAGTATCAATGATCTTCACAAAACAGAAAATATAATATACATACATCATTACATCCATCAGAGCATAATAACAAATCACAATCATCTGCCTAGATAGTTATAATGACCTGTCCGTACAAATGCTGATATTGTAAACAACAATGTAGCGGAAAAGTAAATAAATATGTGAATATGACCTGATGACCTCCAGCTCGTCTACTAAAGCTCCAAAGCATCCAAATCTAAATCTGTAAATATGCTCGGTCTGACCCGAGCATTGAAAGGGAAGAACGCCCAAATTAGTCTGGTAAAACAGCGTGAGAAAATGCATCTCAGTTAAATTTTAAAGTTATAAAAACCTTTTAAATCAAAGTTATCTCATAAGACCGTGTCGTACATAAACACGGATAGGTTTATGGGTTTTTACCTTACGATAACCAAAACATTTCATGTCAAATTCTGTTATATTATACTAGTGTCTAATAAATAAATAATATTAATCATAGCCGAAATTGTTATCATTATTAAATTCCATCATACTAGGCTCTACAAATGAAATGGCAGGCACGTAGTGGAGAATGGATTTCCAACAAATGACCAGGTGAAGGGACTACCTTCCGGCAGTACATCTCTAGAGGAATGTACCGAGGCTACAGAACATCTGCACCTCTAACAACACAAGACTAGGCTCCTCATCCTAGATAGTACCGAATATGTCATCACCTCGATCATTACCGACCTATTCGAGGGCCCTTTTCGCATAGACCATAATAATTTAAAACCCAAATGTCATAGCAGAAATAAATTTCTCTAGAAAGGGATGATCATGTCCTAATGATTGCAAACCACATAGGCTTGCCGCATCTACCATGTTTCTGTCATTTCCGGATGTGAGGCCTGAAGAACGATCAACTTTCACATAGCACATTTCACTTTGAATGCCATTTTCATTTATCACTAATTGACTTCCACAAAAATACAACCTCCGAGCTCGTATGTCTCAAAGAAGGGTGTTAAACTAATAAGAGTTGCCCCCTATGCCACAATATATGTACATTTCTAAAAATCAACGTTCGTGATTCGGATATGGTCAGACATTCATCCATACAAGTTATGCAGGAATAGGACAAACCGATGGTACTCTATTACCATATCCTATCAAAAATCCACGAGGATTAGTAGTGAACAATCCTTGCATCGGATATTTCATAATGAAGAGACAACTTCTACTATCTGTATATTGGGAGATTATCCCCAAATGATCAAAAATCAGTCCTTCATTACGAAAATCCTAAATTATGATGTCTTCCAACACCTGTACATTCGAACGCATATACATTGGTCAGAAGTGGTTTTCAGATAAATCTGGTCCTCGTCTCTCCGAACCAATAATGGTAAAGAGGCCAAATTTGATAGTCAGTTATTTAACTGTCAAAGTAACAATAGAATCTAGCTCATAATCAATCACTAGGCCATTTAATTAATCTTTTATAAATTAAATCAGTTTTCAAATATTAACTTAAAATTATCTTTAAAAAGATATATTCACAAAACCATTTCAAATTATTCGATAATGAAAAATATTCTCATATCCTTGTATCAATGGTATAAGTATATTCACAAATCATTTCATTTTCAACACTAGGAAAATATCTTCATATAATTAAAACGGAAATAAGTGTACATATACAAATCTTAAAGAAAGTATTCTTCAAAACGCACTTTATTTGGGTCAAAACGGATGTTGCGTAAAACATCGTTACGACAACCCAAAACACAAGCATAGGGATTCGATTAATTATATGTATGTATGTATGTATGTCTCATATAATATATAAAACTTTTCCTTTCAGAAATCATTTACTATAATAACGATGTTATAGTCCATGCCTTCCTCACTTCCTCGAAAATGTCTATTACAACAACAAAAATGTTGAAATCTATGTTTTTGATACTTATAGCATTTTAAAACATTTTTCAAACTATTAAATTCCATTTGGAATTATTATTATTTTAAACATTACTTTCAAAAGATAAATTGCTTTTAAAATGATAAATTCCAAACCTAAATTTCAACATAAATCATTTCTATATTTATAACCACATTTATGACTTTCACCTCTATTTTATAAAACTTCAATTTCATAAAATTTCTTTTATAAATCCATTCTTTTCTGAATCTCGTTTATTTATAAAATCCATTTATAAATACCATTTCTTTGGTAATTTAATTTATTTAGAAAATCCATTTACAAAATATTTATTTCAAATCCATTTAATATTTCATAAAAACAGTATTTAAAATCCATTCTTTATTTATAAAATATATTTTTATAAGTTATTCATATAAATTATTCTATAGAATCTGTATTTAAAAGCACTTTACAAAATAGTAAAGCGAAAATACCAAAATCATGCTTAAATTTATTTATCTAATTTCCTTTCTTTTAATAATTCAAAAATGATAAAAACCACCAATTTAGTATTTCAAAATATCGAAAATAGGACTTAGTGCTAATAAATCACTAAATAAGTCAAATCATATCACGATCAATAATATGGCATCCAACGCATCATATATCAACATATACGAAAAGTAAAATCAATAATGGTGAGGAATCATGTTGGATCCCTCCAACTTATCTGCCTACATTACGTACAGAATATAATCATAAAAATATAAATCAACAGCTTCAAGGCGGAATCGTATACAAAGAGTCATCCGCTCTTATACGGGAACGAAATAGGGTCTCATCTACTTCAATAGGCGGGAATATGATCATTCAAACCAACTAATAAATATAGTAAATCATGCAAACAAGCAATAAATAGCATAAATAAAATTATTTCCACTTATATAAAAATATAAGCAAGGCCAGAGAGATGAGTTTACTTATTGAAATTCTCGAAATCGCAAAAGCTCTCCAATCTGAGCTAAAATTAAACGGTCTTTTGATTTCAACCCAAAAATTCCTACTAGCCGCGCATCCATCTAATCCAACTCCATAATGTAGTACTCGCTAATATGATCACAACGCAATTTGTGCTCAAAATTGACCGCGTATGAACAAGTTATGAAATAATGATCTTATGAGATAATTAAATAAAATTAACTTAATTAATTAAATAAAAGTTTAACCTTTCTCTCTTGTCCCTCATGTGTTCTATACTAGGCCATGCGCTTTCATTTTTTTCATAGATCATGCAACCACCATAGTTCATCACTGCCATTTGCCTACGCTGCCGCTTCACCCTATCGCCTCGCCACGCGCGCGCCTGCGAAAACCCATAAAACCGAACGTGAACATAGGCCCCTAGCCGCTGCCGTGGCGTGCCAATCATTGATCCAAGGGTATGGATGAACTCGTGGTGTCGAGCTCTCCAACTTTCATGCCGAAGTTTTTGGCTAGTTTTACTTCGATTGCGTTGAGAAACGTGGACCATTGATTTGGTTTTCTTTTTTATGGCGGTTGAGTTAGTTTTAAAGTTAGGGTTTGGAAAATGAAAGAAATGGATGTCCTTTTATAAAAAAATTCCAAAGCACTATTCAAAATTTAAAATTTTGAACTCCAAACCAAGCGTATTGCCAGACATTCTATATGCTATACCCTTATTCCAAACACAATAGAATATATTTTGGAAGCCAATTCCATCAAATACAGAAGTTAGATTTTCAATCTGAGTTATATTAAATTAAACTCTTTTAATAAATTTCTGCGTATTTCGAACTTGCACGGCCAAACGATACGTCCGGTTGCGTGAAATTCGTCGGCGTATGGTAAATCACTATTACAGATCCAATGAAACTGGTTTTATCGAGATCCAAGACAGTGCCCCAAAAGACTATTTTTACACATTAATTTAAACGAATAATTTCCAAAATAATTTTAATCACTTTAAATCCTGTTTAAAAGTTTACTATCTTCCTTATTCAAATAGAATTTAAATCAACCTACGAAATCATTTTCATTCGTATTAAATTCAAGATTCAATTTTATACAATATCAATATTAAATTTAAAAATTTAATTATCAAATAAATCACTATATTTGAAATATAAGTTTTTAACTTATAAAATTAATTTTTGAAATTTTAAAATCAATTGAATATTCCAGATTCAAATGACTGAAATTCTGGGTCGTTATATTCATCTCCCTTAAAAAAGAATCGCCCCCAAAATTGCCAAGGTAAGAAAAATGCCTCAAACCTATTAACTTTTCAAAACCAATTAGTTGAAATGGATTACCAAATTATTTTAACTTTTTAACTTTTTGAAATCAGTTAATGGAAACTTTGTTATCATATTTTCTTAGTCTTTAACTTCATAATTAAATTTCTGAAATCAACTAATACCATCCGTTCATTCATTTCAAATTATAACTCAAAATCAAATTTTTATTTATCAAAAATTTTCCAAAATTCTCAAATATTTCCCAACGCCTTAAATTTACGGAAATTTTTGCAGTGTCTCCTTTGCACGGCTCAATTAAAAAAATGCACAGTATATATATAATCATAAATATACATCTCATCTTCAAGAGTGAGGCACGTCGTAGGGAAAAATATAACAGAACAATATGTAATTTGAGATGTGCACCTTTTTTATATTAGCAAGCATATAAAATTAATAGTATTCAAAAGCAAGCTCCAAATTCGAAGCATATGCCATTTGCGCCTACTAAACAACCAACGAGAACAGGTATATAGAAAGTAGTTTCAATATATAACATAGACTATGTAATAACTATATGCAAATGTAGCAAAGGTAACAAGAGAAACCTTCAAAAAATTAATATTCATCCAATTAATTAATAATCATATCAATTTGCATTTTCCAATGCCAACATTTAATTTATTAAAGCTCGTATGATGTACATATATCATTCGTACACAAAACCTACCCGATCGCTCGCTCGATCACACAATTTCACCTCCGAACTTGTATCGTTCACACGACCACTCTAATGCGGACTCAGATCTGGTTCTTTGGTTAGAATCCGTCATTCTTCTTGCATAGCCTTATACTATAATAGACAATATCAGAATCAATCAAAAATCCATACCCTATATCCGCTGTCAGGAATCGAGTGAAAATCTTAACTCAGATCGGTGTAAATCACCCGAAATCATATATTTAAATCTGAATCAAACAGTAATGCGAATAAAATAATACACATACAACTTACGTAATTATTCCAATTAGTGTATTCTTATATCCCCTTTCTTTTACATTAATTTTAATTTCATTATTCATATTGCTTTATTCGCACTCATTTATTATTTGGTATATTTCTTTCAATAAAAATATCATTTATAAACCAATACTTAAAGTTTATTATTAACACATTCTATACAACCACTTTACAACTTAAGTTCATATTTATTTCTAGCAAACAACATTCTACACCATATTCAAGTCATCTTACAACTTAAGTTGAATTGCATTTTATAACTTAAGTTCACATCCATTTCATTAGTTTATTTCTTACTTTATTTCATTGATTCATTGCAAATCAATTTCAATTTCATTTAACTCATTTCATTAATTGACTCCGTTTACCTTTACTTGAGTTAAATCCCATTTAAGAATTCATTATATTTAACTTAAATTAGTTTCATTTTATAGTTCAATTTCAAATCTACTTTTCTTAAGATTTATTTTCAAAAAAAAATTTAAACTAGTTATAACTCACTAATTCTCAAAATTTATAATTTATAAACTTATTTTCTTATGTTTTCAACATAGCACATAGATAACAACTTTCAAAATTTACACACCTATTTTTTTTATTTCAAATCATTTTGAAATCATATCTATACATAATTTCTTTTTATATCAAATCATACTTTTGAAATTTAAAATCAAAACTAGTTTTACCAAAATAAAACTCCAATGGTTAGTAATCTGTCACTTAGAAACTCGAAATGAATACTAATGATGCTGTATTCATCATTCGAATTATTTTTAAATGAATGTAGTGGGTTTGGTGCTTCTTATCTATTAAATTCCTTTTTTATTTATAAATCACACTAATAAATTTATACTTATATATATATATATATAATTTCACTTTGGTTATATAAGACCATTTTTATTGTTTATCTTTGTTTCCATTTAGGATAATAACAACTTTTATTAGAACATAAACAACAAAGGACAATTGATAATAATCAAATATTACCATATTCTAACAACCAAACACACCATATGTAACTATAAAAAATTTTGAAAAAATATTCCTTTATATATACAATATATAATCAAGGTAAAATTATTTCATTTACCTATTTCCCAAAACAATGTTGTGTAGGTTTGTCTTGTTTAAGTGTTTAGAAACCTCTATCAATATCGTGCGTCCCACATACCAACCAAAATTTATAAGCCACTTAACAAATAAATTAACTCAATATTAAACATTTTTATATTACTAACAAATATGCCCTCACAGTTATAATACACTCAACCGTAATCTTGGCTAACCCTATATATAATGAGTACCCAAACAAAGCTTAGGTGTTCGCATAGCCTAGGCTCTAATACCATGCTGTAATGGCCTACAAATCTACACAATTCAAGCTGATAATACACCGTATATGTCCAACCCGAATTGAACGGAAAGACGAATAGTTATGGAAAAGAAAGAAGAAGGGAAGAAGGGAAGAATAGAAAAATAAACTCAAACAACCACAAAATCTTACTAACGTAGCGGAGTAACATATAAAAAAATATCAATGATCATTACAAAATAGAAACAGTAACATACATACATCCATCAGAGTACAACAAAAAATCACAATCATCTGCCTACACAGTTAACTGACAATTCCTTACAAATGCTGATATTTTAAATGATAATGCAGTAGAAAAATAAGCAAAATGAATACGTCCTGAAGACCTCCGGCTCTTTTGTTGAAGCTCTAAAGAATCCAAATCTAAATATGATAATATGCTCGGTCTGACTCGATCGAGCATTAAATGGGAAGAACGTCTAGATCAGTCTGGTAAACCAGCATGATAAAACACATCTCAACTGAATTTAAAGTTACAAAAACCTTTCAAATCAAAGGTATCTCATAAGATCACATCGAACATAAATACGGACGAGTTTTTACCTTACGATAACCAAAACATTTCATATAAAATTCTATTATATTATACTAGTGTCTAATATACAAAAAATATTAATCATAGCCAAAATTGTTACCATTATTAAATTCCAGCATAGTAGGCTCTATGAACAAAGTGAAAGGCACGTAGTGAAGAATGGATTTCCAAAAAATGATCAGGAAAAGGGACTACATTCCGACAGTACATCTCTAGAGAAATGTATCGAGGCTACCAAACATCTGCACCTCTACCAACATAAGACTGACCTACCTCTTCCTAGATAGTATCTAATATGTCATCACCACAGTCGTTACAGACATATCCAAGGGCCCTCTTCGCATACACCATAATAATTTAAAATCTAAACGTCGTAGCAGAAACTTAAACTAAAAATCAAAAACTTAAACTGTAGTCATCCATTACCAAGGAAGGAAAAGAAGAAACTTTAATCTAAAGCTAAGGACCAAAGCTAGAGAGGATTAATCAACAACAAATCTTAAATTCCTTATCAAATTTAGGGTGAACAATAATCTCATACCATCTCTCTTTATTTTATGATTATATTTAAATTTGTTTTTTATAATGGATGATGATATGCTTAAGCTATATTATGTTGAGTTATTTTGATTCGTACGCATATGAATTTGCATGGTTTTGATGCAAAACCGAGAATATATGATTTCGGATTTCCATGGAAAAAATTTATGTTAAGTAAAATATGATTTTAGAGATAGGTTTTAATTTTTGGAATTTTCCAAGATATGGAAATTTTATTATGATTTTTGATGGAAATATAATATAGTTGGGTTTAAAATTTATTCCAAGAATATTAGGGAGAAATGGGGTCTAAAATTTTAATATGTTTGATTACATGATGAAATTGAGTTTCTGTGATTTTTGGGGAATTTTCCTAACTGATTTACTAGGGAAAATAAATTATTTTAAAAGATGGATTTTTTTGAAATAATTGGTTTTATTATAAGGAAGGACTAAAACGTCACATTTTTAATGATTTAAATCTGACAATAATGCGGCAATTTTTGATGTAAAATAATTGAAAAGTTTTTACGACAGCCAATCAATGGTTTACAAATAGGCAAGTTGTTAGAAAGTAATTACTAAAGATTGCTATAATTTAGCCTTTAAATCAGAAAAAGGTGTTACGCCTCCGTTAGTAGGTAACTTTCGACTCCATTGACTCCGCCTTGTCCCAATCAAAACCCACACAGTCGAAGCCACCATAGTAGAAACCAATACATACGATATCATTTAGATGGTATGCAGTGGATTGAAAGGAAGGCGGAAGCCTTGGTGTCGAAAGGGTAGTTTATGATGGAATCCAAACCCTGCTTTGTTTTCATAAGTTAAAATTCTTGCCTTGTTTTACCCAAAGCTTTCAAAATAGTCAAAACATATATTTTAGAAAGGGTTAATAAGCTTTCAAAGAAGGTTTTCTTGTTGTGTTGAAGTATTTTCTTACGAAGGAGTACCTTTCTCCTCTAAATAATCGCTTTCGAAAAGACTAGTTTCGACCAAGTCGAAACCAAACCGCTAAATTCCCCTTTCAACTACATTGAAGTTGTTGTTGGAGGGGTTACTTTTGTTTTGACTTAAACTAAGCCGGTACCTAATTAGTTTGGAAAGGGTTAAGGATTTTCTTCAATAGGGTTCACCATTTCAAGAAGGATCCTAAACGGAATAATTTTTTACGGAGAAAGTCATTTTAAATTAAAATATTTACCAACCCCAAGTGGATCTGAGAAGGCGGGAAGAGCTAAGGACTAGAGGTGAGTGATTGTAATTATTTTAGATTTCTTTAAGTAATTTAAAATAATATGGTTTTCAATAGTTGTAGTTTTACTACAGTCATTGGAATAGCCTTTTTAGTTGTTTATTTACAGTTTTTAGAATTATTTCCCATCTATTTCTTTTAGCTACTCTTTTCAGTTAACTTTAGTCCACTTTTGTTAATTATAGATTTTCCATTTACTTACAGTTATTTACGGTATTTTTAATTATGAGTTATTTACAGCTTTTCCTACGCTTTAGATTTTCTTCTATTTTCAGCCTTCTTGTATTTCTATTTCTTCTTCGCATGTGGATTAGAATAGATAAAACATGGATATGGATTAAAATTATAAGAATACTGAAATAACAGAAGATAAGATGTAAATTGTAAAGACTGTAATAAAATGGAATTAAGACTGAAATTGAGCCTAATAATGATATTGATGTTAGAATTGGACCAATTAAAGATAATTGGCCTATTTATAACTTAGAATTATAACTAAAAAGAGTATAAAATGAAAGGAGCTTATTTTTACACTTAGATCTTGGGTTAAGTAATAAGTATGATTATAACATAGGTTATAATTAGAAATAGAACTGAGTGTGGCTTATTTTAAGACTTATGATAAATTAATAAGTACAGATAGTAAGAACAAAAGTAAAGGCTTATTTAAATCTAAGTTAATAAGCAAAGAATTAAAGTAGGATCTGTACAAAATAACATTCCCCTATTTCTATGGACATGGTATTTCACATAATCCTAAAGTGAGATGAGATGCATGCTTATGATAATAACAGTAGTAAATGGTCTATAAGTTGAAGTCTAAATCATGGGGATTTGGCCAATGGGCACAACTAGATATTGTTTGGATGATGGGCTAGTACCAACAGCATTTCCCCGTCATTTCTATGGACATGGTATTTCATATAACCTGAAGTGAAACGATGTGTCTCACATAACCCTAAAGTGTCTCACATAATCTTGATGTGAGATGAGCGGCATGCTTATGTTGGAGTTTGAGGTAATAAGAAGACCTAATGGGTGGAACAATAGGTAACATGAGCATGGTGGCGGTTACACGTGCGACTTCCATTCAGGTGCTCAGTAATCATTATGAGTTCTAAGCACTTAGTGTGTGCCTTTTATAGGCACCAGTGTCTACTACATAAGGTGCTTTAGCGTTCGGTCCACAGTAGATTCTATGCAGTAGCAGGCCAATCAAAGGGTAGTATTAGGAATTCAGCCTAATCTAAGCAGCTATCAAAAACAAGTACAAACAATCAAAGTTAATCGATTATGTTGATCTAGTTAATTCGTATTTATTTCCAGCTTATTCGTTCTCTCTATTTCCTTTGTTTCCTTTTATATACTAGATATTGTAAAGTCTATTGCTTTTGCTTTTCTTAAAGATTCCAGCAATTATTATCATTCGTCGGACTTTTAGTCTGACCCACTCCTCCATTTTCCCTTTTTCACTCAGAGGCAGTCAAGGGCAAGGACGGTAGACTGCAGGCATTTGGAGATTTCTTCGAAGGAGATTCTGTTGTATATCTCTTTTCTTCAGTTTCATTTTTTAGTTCTTTTTTTTGAGCTGGCATTTTATGAGGGATGTATTGTACTCTGATATATTAATACTATGGATTTTATTTCTCAAGACACTTAAGGCTATTTTGACATTTGATGAATTTGGTATTTGGCGACTTATTTAATTTATAAAGTAATTCTGAGATTTTGTTATAATAGATTATTATTATTATAATTGTTTCCGCTGTTTATATATTTTTTGTCTTGTGAATCTTTGTCTCTACTAGTTTTAGTACCCACAATGCGACATACCTTTAAGTGTGCTCTGTTGGGTATACTAAGGGGTGTGGGGTGTTACATTGATATCAGATCCTAAGGTTATAGGATTCCTAAAAATTTATTTTTAAGTAAAGAATTTTCAAAAATAATAATAACTTGTTCTAAAAATAGTTTCAGAAAAGAACTCTTAGAATTAGTTTTTTAGTATAAAAGAGTTTTATAAAAATCCCCTCAAAAGTCCAGTTCAATCTCCCTTCGACTCTTTCCTAAAATATCATTTTTTTTGTACAATGGTGGATGCCTCGAACCTTCCTGAGGGTATTCCAGCCCCAGCCTGGTTTCGTAGGTATCTATAAGCCACAACTCCAGAGGGGCACGGGCAAGCGCCCAACCCTGCACCAACAGGTGGAAATCCCATAAACCCACCTGCCACCGTCAATTTCTCTAAGCTTTGTAAGGATTTTGCGAGTTTAGGTGGAAAGACTTTCCTAGTAAGGAGACTTTTGTGGAGGCGAGACCTTGTCTTAGAGACACGGAGAGGATATTCGGACTATTGGGATCAGAGGATCAACAACGAGTTCAGCTAGCATCTTGGCAGCTGAAAGAGGAGGCTTCGTATTGGTGGGAGTTCATTGAGTTAGCAGGAAGAGAGGTGACTTGGAATAGATTCCAGAAGCGATTTGATTGGAAGTTTTTGTCTCAAGCAGAGAAGAGTGTTCGGTTAGAGCGGTTTTTCAATATGAAGAAGGAAAGTTTATTGGTGAAGGAGTACATCAATCAATTCAATGAATTGTCGCGGTTTCGAATGGAGTTGGTGAATATGCTGCACAAGAAAGCTATGAAGTTTGTGAAGGGATTGAATCGGCCCCGTCAGGGATTGTTGTTGACTCACGTGCCGATGGAAGCTACTTATGAGTCTTTGGTGGAGATGGCGCTTATGTCTGATGCAATTGAGGAAGGAGAGTTAAAGGAAGTTGTTAAGTCAAAAGATCCGAAGAAGAAATGGTGGAGGAACAATAAAGAGAAGAAGAAAGGCGATGGCCCTCAGAAGCAGATTAGGAAAGGATTGAAGTGTGGTATCTGTGGAATTATGGGACATACTGCTAGAGATTGCAAGAGGAAGAAGATGAAGGGAAAATGCTTTAATTGTAGGCAGCCTGGTCACTTAAGTAGGAATTGTCCCCAGAAGACGGGACATGGAGCTAGTACACTTGTCATGTAGATTCAGGCAATAGACGCAGCACCTTCAGCCAGCTTTCCGGATAGAGGTAAGAAAGTCACAGTTGAAGGTTTGATTTTTATTTTCGATTTTCCCATTTGAACTCTATTCGATTCTGAAGTATCACACTCTTTTATTTCTAGTTCTCTTGTGGATTGGTTGCACTCAGACATTTCTTCAGCAGTAGACCTCATTGTTGTTTCAAACCCCATAGGAGGATCGGCACACTTGTCTATGGTTTGTAGGGGTTTGAAAATTTTTATCCTAGGCGTGGAATTTGACTGTGATGCCTATGTGTTGGGATTTTCGGGGTATGGGATGATTTTGGAGATGGATTGGCTATCTACATATGGAGCTATATTAGACTGCAAGAGGAGAGTTGTTAGATTAGGAAAATGCAATGGTAGGACTCTCGAGGTTTCTTATGACCCGCAAGGGTCGGTCATGTTGAGTTTCCTATATTCCCTCGATTCATCTTCAATAGAGCCAGATTTGGTTCCTATCGTCAGAGATTTTCCAAATGTCTTTGAGGTGGTTATGGGACTACCCCCTAAGAGGGAGATTGACTTTAGGATTTATTTAACTGAGAACGCTAAGCCAGTACCATTACCCATTAGGCACACGACAACTTGGGAGAGGAAGGAATTAAGCAAGCAGAACCGTGAGATTTTGGAGAAGGGTTTCATATGGAGGAGCATATCGAAGTGGGGAGCTCCAGTTGTCTTTGCTATTAAGGCGGATGGTTCTCTTCGTCATTGTGTTGATTATAGATAATTAAATAAGCTCACGAAGAAGAACCGGTATCCACTCCCTAGGATTGATTATATTTTTGTCCGGTTGGTTAGCTCTTTGGTATTCTCCTAGCCTGATTTAGCCATAGGATTCCATCAGTTTAGCATCGTCGATGACAACATAGATAAGACTGCATTTAGGACACTAGACGGGTTCTTCGAGTGGTTGGTTATGCCTTTTGGGCTAACCAATGCCCCAACCTACTTTGTTGATTTGATGAGCCACGTCTTTAAAGAGGTCCTAAATAAGTTTGTGGTGGTATTCGTGGATGACATCTTGGTGTTTTCGAAGAATAGAGAGGAGCATGCTGTTCATTTAGAGGAGGTTCTTCGCGCATTTCATAATCATCATTTGAGAGCTAAGTTTTCAAAATGTCACTTTTGGAGAATGGAGATACGTTTCTTGGGGCACGTGGTCTCGAAGGAAGGTTTGGCTATTGACCCCGCTGAGGTGATTGCAATGCAAGATTGGAAGGCCCCCAAGAACGTCATCGAAGTTAGGAGCTTTGTAGAATTGGTGGGCTACTAAAGGAAGTTCATTAGAGACTTTGAAAAGATTTCATCACCAATCACGCACCTTACCAGGCACAATAAAGCATTCGTGTGGGATGTAGATTGTAAGGATTGCTTCACAGAGCTTAAGAGAGCCCTTACTATTGCATCGGTGTTAGTTTTACCCTATGGAGCTAAGCCTTTTACTGTATACACTGATGCATGTGGGATGGATTTAGGAGCAGTGTTGATGCAAGAAGGAAGAGTAGTATGTTATGGTAGTAGACAGTTGAGGACGCATGAGAAGAACTACCCTACCCATGATATGGAAATAGCCGCTATTGTTTGTGCACTCAAGTCTTGGAGGCACTATTTTCTTGGAGAGAGGGTTGCGCTTCTCACCGACCACAAGTCATTAAAGTACCTATTCTCGCAGAAGGGCTTGAATCTGAGGCATCAGCGGTGGATGGAGTTTTTGGCGTCATACGATTTTGAGATAGCTTAAACCCTTGGAAAGGGTAATGTTGTTGCGGATGCATTGAGTAGGAAGAAAGCAACCCTTAGTCCTTTGATCGTAGAGCGAAAGAGCTTGGAATTTATTTCTACGTTTGATTTTAAGCCCACTACGGACATTACCCTGGATTATTAGCTATGTTTAAAGTAAAGCCTACCCTTATGGATCATATTTGCTCGAGGTAGCGAGAGGATTCAGAGTTTATGGACATTATGGATAGGATTAGCTCTACACATCTCCAACGTTATTCCCTAGGTGGAAGAGGGTGGCTTAGGAAAGATGGAAGGCTTTGTGTTCCCCGCACTTGTGACTTGTTAAGAGTAGTTTTAGAGGAATCACATCATTCCCATATGACTATTCATCCAGGCGGTGACAAAATGTATAGGGACATAAAGAGGATGTTTTACTGGAATGACATGAAGAAGGATGTGGCGGAGTTCGTAGTTAAGTGTCTTGTATGCCAAAGGGTTAAGACAGAGCAGTAGAAACCCGGTGGATTATTTCAGCCTTTAGATGTGCTAGAGTGGAAGTGGGACAGCATTTCGATGAATTTCATAGATGGTTTACCCCTTTCTAGAAATGGGAATACTAACATTTGGGTAATCGTAGACCGTTTAACCAAAAGTGCCCACTTCATTCCTATTAAGAGCAAGAGGACGACATCTTATTTGGCATCCCTATATGATTGAGAGATAGTTTGACTACATGGAGTTCCCTCTAGCATAGTAAGCGATAGAACCCTATTTTTACTAGCGAATTTTTGGGAAGCTTTCAAGAGGCTTTAGAGATGCGATATAGGTTGAGTACGGCCTACCACCTGCAGGTAGACGACCAAATAGAGAGAGTCAATAAGGTGCTTGAGGATTTACTGTGGATGTACATTATGGATTTTTGAGGAAATTGGGAGGAGCATCTTCCATTGATGGAGTTTGCGTATAATAACAGTTACTAAGCTAGCATAGGAATGACACCATTTGAGGCTTTATATAGGAGACCTTGTAAGTCACCTTCATGTTGGGGAGTCTATGGAGAAGGTGTTGCTTAGGCCTGACATAGTGAGGGAGGCATCGGAGAAAGTGAATTTAATTCGGCGAAGGATGAAGATAGCTCAAGACAGGCAAAAATCTTATGCGGACAAGCGGAGGAGAGACATTGATTTTTAGGTTGGAGACTTAGTTTTTATCAAAATATCCTCGATTAGGAAGGCAGTAAGGTTCGGATCGAATGGAAAGGTAGCTCTCAGATTTGTTGAACCATTTCCTATCATGGGGAGGGTTGGGAAGATAGCTTATTGAGTGAAGCTACTAGAAAGCTCGCAGGAGTGCACGACGTTTTTCATGTTTCGCACTTGCGAAAGTGCTTACATGACTCAATGGAGGTCGTAGAACCTGGTCAGTTGGAAGAGGTGGAGGTAGAAAGGGAAGCATTAGTTCGGCATATCCCCACGAAGATTGTTGGAAGAGACACCAAAAGAATGAGGAGTAAGGAGGTTCCACTTGTGAAGGTGCAATGGTGAAATGATGTTGCAAATGCTACTTGGAAGCTAAAGAGAAAATTCATACTTTTGATCCTCATCTTTTCGATAGTAAGTTTCAGAATTTCCTATTATCTATCTTTAGTTTTGAATAATTTCTTTCCTTTATTATCCTTTGGAAGGGTAGAACTTTGGATTCAACCTATGGATGGTAAGCATGTTATTAGAACATGTTATGTATGATGTATGCAAGTGGTTGCAAATGTTTTCTAGTGGATGCTATGGATGCATATACTTACACTTGGCACTATTATCTCTTAGGGATTGGCCTAACTAGGACACTAGAGCATATGCGTATGGATGTGCATGCATTTTTATCCTATTTTCTATGATTACTACAAATGAATGATTATCATATGATTGTTGCATTTGGATGATGATTGTAGCACGCGTATAAAAATATCAGTTATCATTAGGGAATTTTTGCATTTATTTGGATATATGGAAAGGACATGATTGCATAAAAGGAGCTCAACTGAATCAGTGGACCACCTAATCTTTTACATTAGTTAGGGACATCGACGCTACACTAATTGCGTAAGTATGACAGTGGATGAATGTGTGATGATTGAATAGTTGGTTGTAGAACTTGGATGAAAACATTTAGTTCATTCTTCTATCTTAGAGATTTCGGGGATGAAATCTCTTAAGGAGGAGAGAATGCAACAACCCGGAAATTAAGCTATAATAATTGATTAACGAATAAAGAAATAATAAAATAACTTTATGAAGTTATCAGAATTGAGCCATGGAAGTTGCACCATCATGTCTGTGGTAATTTTCTGGTCAATTTACAAATATAAACGTTAAAATCCAAGTTAATATGAGATAGTTACAAATTTAAAATAATAATAATAATAATAATAATAATAATTTGGGCTAGGTCGACCGTACCGAGCCCTAGGTCGATTGAGCGGGCGACTTAGAGGAAGGGGCAGTCGACCCGCCTTGGGTTATGGACGAAGGAAATTTTCCTTCGTCCAATAACATTCGATGGTGAATTCTAGTCGTCATTTGCATTCTTTCAGCTCATCTGGTCCTTCCATTTTGGCATCCGACGGCTCTTATTCAGCCTACGCGTGGTTGCATCCTATTCAATTTCCAAATCCAACGGTCTGAGATCCACTTCTACCCTATAAATAGAACCCTAGGCCTAACACTTTTTTATCATTCTAGATTTTCTCCAATTGGGTTAACCTTTTCAGGAAGGACCCTAAACGGAATAATTTTATATTAAAATATTTACCAACCCCAAGTGGATCTAGGAAGGCCTTAAGGGAAGTGCTAAGGACCAGAGGTGAGTGATTGTAGTTATTTTAGATTTTATTAAGTAATTTAAAATAATAGGGTTTTCGATAGTTGTAGTTTACTATGATCTTTGTAATAAGCATTTTAGTTGTTTATTTACAATTTTTAGAATTATTCCCGTCTATTTCTTTTAGCTATTCTTTTAATTAATTTTAGTTAATTTCTGTTAATTATAGTTTTTCCATTTATTTACAGTTTATTTACACTATTTTTATTTATACGTTATTTACATCTTTTCCTACGCTTTGGATTTTCTTCTGTTTTTAATCTTCCTTTATTTCTCCTTCTTCTTCGCGTATGGATTAGAATAGATTAAATGCGAATATAGATTAAAATTATAAGGATACTGTAATCATGGAAGATAAGATGTAAATTGTAAGACAGCAATGAAAATGGAACTAAGACTGAAATTGAGCCAAATTAGGATATTGATGTTAGAATCGGATTAAATAAAGATAACTGGCTTAGTTATAACTTATAATTACAATGAAAAAGAGTATAAGATGAAAGAAGCTTATTTTTACACTTAGACCTTGGGTTAAGTAATAAGCATGATTATAACATAGGTTATAATAAGAAATAGAACAACATGAGGCATATTTTAAGACTTAGGATAAATTAATAAGCACAGATAATAAGAAAAAAAATAAAGACTTATTTAAATAATTTATCTAAGTTCATAAGCAAAGAATTAAAGTAGGATCTGTACCAAATAACATTTCCTTATTCTATGGACACGGTGTTCCACATAATCCTGGAGTGAGATGAGGGGATTGCTGATGTTAACAAAGGTAGTAAATAGTCAAAAAGTAGAAGTTCAAATCATGGATATTTAGAAAAGGGCGCAACTAGATATCGTTTGGACGAGGGGACAGTACCAACAGCATTTCCTCTATTATTTTCTACGGACACGGTGTTTCACATAACCTTAAAGTGAAACGAGGTGTTTTGCATAACCCTGAAGTGAAACGAGGTGTCTCACATAATTCTGAAGTGAGACGAGGGGCACGCTTATGCTGGTGCTTGAGGTAATAAGAAGACCCAATAAGTGGAACATCACGACTTCCATTCGGGTGCTCAATAATCGTTGTGAGTTCTAAGCGCTTAGAATATGCCTTTCGTAGGCACCAATGTCTATAACGTAAGGAGCTTTAGCATCTGGTCCACAGTAGATTCTTTGGAGTAGCAGGCCGATCAAAGGATAGTATTAGGAATTCAGACTAATCTAAGCAGCTATCAAAAACAAGTGCAAACAATCTAAGTCAATCAATTATACTGATCTAGTTAATTCGTATTTATTTCCAGTTTATTCTTCTCTCTATTTCCTTTGTTTCCTTATATATACTAGAACTGTTGTAAAGTTTATTGCTTTTACTTTGCTTAAAAATTATAGTAATTATTATCATTCACCGGACTTTTAGTTTGACTCACTCCTCCATTTTCCCCTTTTCCCCTATAGGCAATCAGGGGCAAGGATGGCAGACTGCATGCATTTGAAGACTTCTTCGGAGGAGATTCTATCATATATCCCTTTTTTTCAATTTCAATTTTTAGTTTTTTTTATTGAGCTGGCATTTTGTGAGGGATGTATCGTACTCCGATATTATTGATACTATGGACTTTATTTCGCAAGACATGTAAGGTTATTTTGACATTTGATGCATTTGGTATTTGGAGACTTATTTGATTTATAAAGTAATTCTGAGGTTTTGTTCTAAATTATTATTATTATTATAATTGTTACTGCTGTTTATATATTTTTTATTTGGTGAATCTTAGTCACTTCTAGTTTTAGTTATACCTAAAATGCAACACGTCTTTAAGTGTGCACTTTTGGGTATACTATGGGGTGTGGGTTGTTACACGAAGCTCTATATTTTAAAGGATAATTTGATACCATCGAAAGGTATAATAGGTTTTGAAAGAGAATGTCTACTAAGGGCTTCGAAAGGATGTACACTATGTTTTGAAAAGAAGTCCTTGCTTTCAAGGGAGGCTATCCAGAGGTTTCGAAAGGGATGTTTTATGATTTCAAAACATAAACACAATCTCAATTTAAAGTAATAACCGTGACATAAATAGACAAAGTGTTTTGAAATGAAGAAGTTTTCCTTGGTTTAAAAGGTTAAAGGGTTTAACCTAGATAATTATATAAAAGGATTTCAAGGATAATAAACCACTGGGGTTGGCATTCTTTTGTTGTTATGTTTACTTCTTCATATATTTATTCACCGTTAGCGCCAAAATTGGTCACTAACACCCAAATCCAAATGAAAGCACAAAAACACATTCACAGCTCATAGATAGAATATATGTAGAGAGTAATAATGTGAAGAACAGTCATAATTGAAATGAAAGCAGTACAGAACAACATATTTTATAGTGGTTCGGCTAAATCCGGCTTACGTCCACTCCATAAGTTTCCTTTTTATTGTTATAATAATCGATTACAGTTACAAAATGGTAGAGTAACCTTAGCCTTAGGAAAAAGAATGCAAGAGAGCCCAAAGGAAGATCTCTTTTCTAAACCCCCACATGTTGTATTTATAGGCAAATCCCAAGTTAGTGGCTTCCTGAGTAATCCGGGCCTATTAGGTCCATAGCCGAGCCAATATTCTTCATTATGACCGACCCACACTACCGTGTCGACCGACTTATGCCGATCCACTCCACCAATGACTGAGCCATGTATGAACTTCCAGCCTTCACCGAGCGGCACCCCAAGCAACCACGCCGATCCACCTGATACTCCACCAAGCTACCCGAGTGATGTCCCGAAGTCACATGCCTCATGGCCGAACCACACCACCACACCGGGCCACATCTTCCCGACCGAACCATACCATAGAGACCACACGACATCACTACAATGAGACGCTTTGCCGAGCCACCTCCAAGTGTCGAACCACCATCAGTGCCAAACCATTCAGGCTGAACCACAATGTTGAGCGACCCACGACTTCCAGACCGAATGGCCTATGCCGAGCAGCCCATGACTTCTAGACCGAACGACATCATCAGGGCCGACCGACCCTTAACTTCCAGACCGAGCCACAATGCTGAGTGACCCATGACTTCCAGACCGAACCGCAATGCCGAGCGACCCCGACCGAACCGCAATGCCGAGCCACCCTGTCCTTACCACAATTCCGAGCCAAAAAGTCGAATCTCAATGTCGAGCGACCCATCCAAGCAAGCTTCATTCTTTTAAACCGAATCCACCATATTCTAGCCTTGATAATGGTAAAGTTGGTTAGGTTGAATCCGTCTGTTTATGGCCTTGACAAAAGGCGGGTTAACATTTGTCGCTCAAAACATGCCTTGCTATTGGAAGGTGTGTTTTGAATAGTCTTAAATCCTATGTCCGAAGGCCATATGTTATCCATAGCCATACCTTTCGATTCATAATCCAGTCCATTTCATCCAAGTGCCATTGCCGTATTCTTATCCAAACCTATGACTGCTCTGAGTCGATATCCGAGTCTGAATCCAATGACCAAACCCTGGGCCAATTCCATAGCCATCCGAACCCTTCAACCAAGTTTTAGTCCATCAATAACCAATAGCCAAATCAATGAACCTTCTGGGTCGATGTCCAAATTCGAGACCGCTCCGGGTCCTTTTCCAAACCCAGGACCTCACCGGGTCCATCTATCCTAAGTCAAAATTCGAATCCCTTACCTCTCTGGGTTCAGTCTTTGAATCCGTAAACCTCGCCGGGTCGCGTTATCCCGTTCCAGCCTCGACTCTCCGGTCAAGAGCTTGTATGTTCTCCGGCCTCGACTCTCCAGTCAAGGACTTCTTATATTCTCCAGCCTCGGCTCTACGACCAAGGACATTTTATATTCTCCGGCCTCGACTCTCCGGTCAAGGACTTGTATATTCTTCAGCCTCGGCTCTCCGGCCAAGGACTTTTTATATTCTCTAGCCTCGACTCTCCAGTCAAGGACTTGTATATTCTTCGGCTTTGGCTTTTCGGCCAAGGACTTTTTATCTTCTACGACCTCGACTCTTCCGTTAAGGACTTGTGTATTCTCCGGTCTCAGCTCTTCGGCCAAGGACTTTTTATATTCTCTGGCCTTGACTCTTCAGTCAAGGACTTGTATATTCTCTGGCTTCGGCTCTCCAGCCTCGGCTCTCCGGTCAAGGACTTGTATATTCTCCGACCTCGGCTCTCCGACCAAGGACCTTTTGTATTCTCTAGCCTCGACTCTCCGGTCAAGGACTTGTATATTCTCCGGCCTTGGCTCTCCGACCAAGTTCTTTTTATATTCTTGGGCCTCGACTCTCCGATTAAGGACTTGTATATTCTCCGGCCTCAGCTCTCCGGCCAAGGACTTTTTACATTCTCCGTCCTTGACTATCCGGCCAAGGCCTTGTATATTCTCCGGCCAAGGACTTTTTATATTCTCTGGCCTCAACTATCCAGTCAAGGAGCTATATATTCTCCGGCCTTGGCTTTCCGGCCAAGGACTTTTTATATTCTTCGGCCTCGACTCTTCGGTCAAGGACTTGATATTCTCCGACCTCGGCTCTCTGGCCAAGGACTTTTTATATTTTCTAGCCTCGACTCTCTGGTCAAGGACTTGTATATTCTCCGACCTTGGCTCTCCCGCCAATGACTTCTTATATTCTCCGGCCTCGACTCTCCGATCAAGGACTTGTATAGTATGTTCGAGTCCATTCCATCGTTCTCCGACGAAGGGACTCCTAACTTGCGATTATTGCCCCATCTCTTTGGTCAGGACCGTAATCGCGAGACCTGTATTATTTATTACATTGATCCAAATCCGATCATTGTAGAGTTCAGTTATCAAAGCAAAAGTTTGTACAACAAAGAGAATTAAACGTCCAATGTACCAAAGGAGAAACAAGAGTTTGAAGAAAAAGAAAAAGAAAATAGGATTCATAGACCTAAGCAGTACGGTTTTTCATCATCTCAGAGCATGCCTAGGGACCTTCCTCGATCCATACGTGTGTAAGTGACCTAGCTTTATTACTTTGAGTTCTATTACTTATTCAGAACCATATAACCATTCGGTTGATAACAAGCCAGCGGTGACCAGATCTAGTGCCATCTTCGTTCGAGGTAGGCGGTGACCGCTCCTACTCCACTGCTACACCTCGATTCCTTATGTACTATTGCAGGTGACCATTCCTTACATGCTCCTCCATAATATCTTTCAAATTCCTACAATCGTTTGTGTTGTGCCCATCTAGCTCATGGAATACGTAATGCTTTCCTGATGCCCGCTCATGTTCATAAGGTTCCCTCCGTGTCGACATTCGATACTGTAGGCGCCCTAGAGTATCCAAGTAAATCCTTTCTAATGTCTCGGTTAAATCCGTGTAAGAAGAAAACTTTGGCTTCCTTCGAGGCCTCTTCGAAGTGTTACCATTTCCATTCATTTTCCTATTTCCTTTATTATCTTTATTTGGATCCTCCCTGGGTGGACCTCCACCCCTTACTGCATAAGCTTCAGTTTCTCTCACTACTCTCTCAGCCTACACATCTTCTTGCTTCAGGAACCTTTCAGTCTCGTGGTAGAACTCCCCGAGATCCCCCGGTGGGTCTCATTCTAACGATATATTGAAATCCGAATTACAGCAATTCTTGAAACTGCGGCCATCGAAACCATCGATGGATCAGGCCGATCCACCGAAGCCACAGCCGCATTGAATCTAGTTAAGAAATCCCTGAGCGACTCTTCCTTCCATTGTTTCATCGATGTCAAGGTAATTACGTTCTTGGTTCTAACTATATGGACCCGAAACTGCCTTATAAACCTTTCAATCAGCTCCGTCCAAGTGTCAATAGAACCACTCTCCAATAGTCTGAACCACATAGCTGCGATATTCATCCAATACAAAGGGAAGCATCGATCCATGACCTCATCTGATGCCCATAGTACCTCCATATGCCTCATTATACATCTCCCATTATACATCTCCAACGTCGGTAGCGTAAAATCCGGTGGGTTCCTAGCTTGCATGTGTTATCCCAACTTTTGGCAAAACGGAGATACCCAAAAATTAGCTGAAAATCAATGATTGCTATTCTTGAATATCAACTGTGCATTGCAGGATAACCATGGATATCGATGAAATTTTTTCCGAGTCCAGGTCGGGTCACAACTGACAAGACATGATGAACAGAGCTGTAGAAGCCAGCGTTTCAAATCTCAAGTCAATCCGAGCTCGTATCTGCAAGTTATGATCGATTCAATCTAAGGAAAGGGCATCGTTTTCGTATCCATCTTCAAGCTCCGGTTCGAATCGATCCTGATCGTATCGATCGAAGGACCAGTAGCTTCGTATCCATCGAAAGACTTGATTCGTATTGGTCTAGTTCGAATCCATCAGGTTGCCTTAGTTCGACTCGATCACGTTCGAACCCATAAGCATGGTCTCATTCGAATCCATCGTTTTTGTACCGATGGATTTCGTATCCATGGGCAGATGATGCACCTCGTAATGATCAGCTGGTGCCTGCTTCGTATCCATCAGAGAAGTTTCTCTTCGTCTCCATTTAAGAAGCCTTATTTGAACTCGGGTGTGAAGAGTTGTTCGCATCCATCGGGGTTCCGCCATTCGACTCCATCGGAAAGTTTTACTTCGAATTCATCGGAAGTCCCTCATATCCATCTGTTTCGTATCCATCAGGTGCTGGCCCCTTCGTATCCATCAGCAATCCTTGTTCGGATCCATGAACAATCGCTTGTTCGTATTCACCAAGTCAGCAAGTGTAGATGACGTGTCATTCCACGATACAAAGTAGGCGAGATCTAAGGACTCGAAGCGTTCAACTCGGAGAGAAGACCGGGTCGACTCGAGGGACGCGCGCCACCTCATCATAGAACCACGTGAGCTGATGGAGTCGAAGGCATCGATTCGAAGCCATCGATTCGAACCAGACAGGAACCGAAAAATCCTATTTCGTATCGACCATTTCTCTCGATCCACTGATCCAAATACTATGAAATTTTCACGGAAAGTTCCATACAAGGTAAAGATTGTTCCTGCCAAGTTTCAGCCCGATTGGGTCATTTTTTGATGGATACGAAATCACTTCGTATCGATCTCAGATCGAGTCGAAACTTGGTGGGGTCGGTCGCGTGGGCCCACTCACGTGCCAGAAGAAGTCTCCCGAAGTTTGAGCGCGATCTCAGCCTCCTACGCCTATAAATAGCCTCCGGAAGCCTACAGAAAAAGGATCTTTTGTCCATTCAACGTCCAGACTCTGCCGAAATCGATTCTATTTCTCTCCATAGCTGTTGTAGCCGAAATTCAATCATTGTACTGCTGCAATCACTTGTAACCAGCAAAAGAATATCAATAAAAGTTAAAACTTTGAAGTGGACATAGACCGGAGATAGCTGAACCACTATAAATCTTGCATTTCTAGTTGTTATCTTTGTATTGTTGCTTGTTACTTGCTTGGATCTGAGATTTGTGCTTGAATATTGCTGATTTATATTCGTTGTTTGGTGCTTTCACAATACTTGGGGTTTGTGACCAATTTTGATGCAAACACTTTGGCGCTTTCACTAAGAGGAACTAGCACACGCTACACCAGATTCAGAATTTAGATTTAAGAGCTTAAGAATCCCGACCCAGAGACAATGACTCGACAAACAAGATAGGGAGCTGATCGGAGCCAACAAGGAGGAAGCCAAGAAGCATCCTCTGGAGCTAGAGAAGGACAGGCTTCGATGTACATCACCAGAGATGAGATGGAGGCTATGGCTAACTCAATACGCGAAAGCATGATGAAGACTCACCAAGAGATGATGCAGAATTTTCTTGAGCAGATAAGGGTAGCGAACGTGCAGAACCTTGGGCCAACTACAGCGAATGCAAGTGCAGGACAAGGAGCCAGGATTGCGGTGGTCAATGAAGGTCAGGTTCAAGACCATAGTGCAGGACCTGAAGGCAATCAAAGAGGACTTGGGGGCAGACCCTCAGGATCAGATACTGGGAGACCCATAGATGAAGCTCAGCAGGCTGGAGTCAATGCTACTGTTACCGAGCCACATGAAGAATGTGTATCGGAGTTCCCTTCAAGACTTGGAGGGCAGGATAGAAACATGACAAGGGGGCATCCCCCGGATGGAGATGAAAGAATGATTGGTCTGGTGCGACGAATCATGAGAGGAGGATTGTCAAGTGGAGGATTGCAAGAAGTCAGCCGGAGTCCGTTCACTCCGAATATCAGGAATGCAAGGAATCCTCCGAAGTTCAAACTGCCTACGTTGGATCCTTATGACGGAAGGTCAGACCCGATGATGCATATTAACAGATACATCAGGCACATGGAAGTGCTGGGAGCACCCGAGGAAGTGATGGCTCGATGCTTCCCTCTATGCTTGTCAGATTTAGCTGCGCTTTGGTTCAGACAACTGGAGACTGGATCAATCGGGACATGGGGCGAGCTTGTAGATTGCTTCATGAGACAGTTTAGGGTCCATGTAACACGACCCAAGAGTGTGATGACTCTAGCTTCAATCAAGCAAAGGACCGGAGAGTCCAAAAAAGATTTCTTATTGCGGTTCAATGCAACGGTGGCTTCTGTGGATCGTCCGGATCCATCGATGATTTTGATGGCGGCGGTAGCAGGAGTCGGGGAAAGCACCGGATTCAAAGATTCTTTGGCAAGAGATCCACCCCAAGATCTTGGAGAATTTTATCATGAAGCTGAAAGATTCATTCGGCAGGAAGAGTCACGAGCCGAAAGGAAAGAAATAAATGCTGTGCAGGGCGAAGGAACCGCCAGGGATCAGTCCGGAGCGGACAAAGGAAAGTGAAAGCAGGACGATGGGCGTGATGGTCCTGATAAACGGAAGAAATTCCGAGAGCCTAGATTCAGACAGTACACGGATCTGACAGCAAGTCTGAAAAGTATTTACACTGAAACTCGGGGGCAACTCCCCTATCGAAAACTACCCAGGAGAGATCCCACTGAGCGGGAGCGCAGAACTGGAAAATATTGCCTATTCCATGAGATGGATGGGCACGCTACAGATGAATGCCGTCACCTAAGGGATGAGGTGGAAGAACATGCCAGGAGTGATAGATTGCCACAATATGTCAGAGAACGGACAACAGTGGCAAGGCCTGAACAACTACCGCCTCCACCTGACAGGAACGATCCTGGATCGGGATCACGACTCGTCATCCACTGATTAAATATAGCAGAGGCCAAGTCCAGGATTTGAACTTCGGTCAAATAATTTCATTAGATTTGTTTTCAGAATAAAACAGCTACTCCAATTACTCATGTACGAGAACCGGAGAGATCCATAGGCATGCTCTAAGATGGAGATAGACCAATATGCCCGGAGAGCAATGTTTGGATTTTTCCTGATGTTTGAGATTGAACATCTAGGACCTGAATTTAAATAAATAAATTAGAATTTCTTGAAATAAACCTTTGACTGGAGAGTCAAAGGATGAATATTGAATACCAATATGAAAATGATCGCTTTATGACCCTACCTGGAGAGGCGGGGTCCGGAGTGCAAGAAGTGAGTTGCTTCGTCGGAGAGCGATAGGATCGACTCACTTAACGTCGTTTCCCATTCGCCGAAGAGTGATTAGATCGGGATTCGATAAGAGCCCGGAGAGGCTGTGATCGGCCCACGATTTAGGCCATGATATCGCTTAATGTTCAGATACACTGAACCGAAGTGGAAGAAGTGAGTTGCTTCGCCGAAGAGCGACAGGATCGACTCACTTAACGTTGCCTCCCCATCATCGAAGAGTGACAGGATGGGATCCAGCAAGAGCCCGGAGAGGCTATGATCGGTTTAGAACAACTAAGACATCGCTATATGCCCTAGCTGGGGCCGGAGTGCAATGAGATCTTTCTATTCAATCGTCAAGTCTAGAATGGGCTTGGCAAGGGTTCGGAGTGACCAACGACAGTCCGGAGAGACTGTAAAAATTCATTCTTAATTCCACTGAAAGAAATTGATAACGATTTAGCTCCGAACAGCCACGAACTTGATTGAAAATGCTATAAGCTCTAGACAAAACATGAACTCACCACGTTCAATTTAAGAAAGATCAAAACACGCCTTTTACCAAAAGGCATGTTTTGGGGGGTAAAATGTTATCCCAACTTTTGGCAAAACTGAGATACCCAAAAATTAGCTGAAAATCAATGATTACTATTCTTGAATATCAACTGTGCATTGAAGGATAACCATGGATATCGATGAAATTTTATCCGAGTCCAGGTCGGGCCACAATTAACAAGACATGATGAACAGAGCTGTAGAAGCCAGCATTTCAAATCTCAAGTCAATCCGAGCTTGTATGTGCAAGTTATGATCGATTCAATCTAAGGAAAGGGCATCATTTTCGTGTCCATCTTCAAGCTCCGGTTCGAATCGATCCTGATCGTGTCGATCGAAGGACCAGTAGCTTCGTATCCATCGAAAGACTTGATTCGTATTGGTCGAGTTCGAATCCATCAGGTTGCCTCAGTTTGACTCGATCACGTTCGAACCCATAAGCATGGTCTCATTCGAATCCATCGTTTTCGTACCGATGGATTTCGTATCCATGGGCAGATGATGCACCTCGTAATGATCAGCTAGTGCCTGCTTCGTATCCATCAGAGAAGTTGCTCTTCGTCTCCATTTAAGAAGCCTTATTTGAACTCGGGTGTGAAGAGTTGTTTGCATCCATCGGGGTTCCGCCATTCGACTCCATCGGAAAGTTTTACTTCGAATCCATCGAAAGTCCCTCATATCCATCTATTTCGTATTCATCAGGTGCTGGCCGCTTTGTATCCATTAGGAATCCTTGTTTGGATCCATGAACAATCGCTTGTTCGTATTCACCAAGTCAGCAAGCGTAGATGACGTGTCATTCCACGATACAAAGTAGGCAGGATCTAAGGAATCGAAGCGTTCAACTCGGAGAGAAGACCAGGTCGACTCGAAGGACGCGCGCCACCTCATCACAGAACCACGTGAGCTGATGGAGTCGAAGGCATCGATTCGAACCAGACAGGAACCGGAAAATCCTATTTCGTATCGACTATTTCTCTCGATCCACTGATCCAAATACTATGAAATTTTCACAGAAGCTTCCATACAAGGTAAAGATTGTTCCTGCCAAGTTTCAGCTCGATTGGGTCATTTTTTGATGGATACGAAATCAGTTCGTATCGATCTCAGATCGAGTCGAAACTTGGTGGGGTCGGTCGCGTGGGCCCACTCACGTGCCAGAAGAAGTCTCCCGAAGTTTGAGCGCGATCTCAGCCTCCTACGCCTATAAATAGCCTCCTAAAGCCTACAGAAAAAGGATCTTTTGGCCATTCAACGTCCAGACTCTGCCAGAATCGATTATATTTCTCTCCATAGCTGTTGTAGCCGAAATTCAATCATTGTACTGCTACAATCACTTGTAACCAGCAAAATAATATCAATAAAAGTTAAAACTTTGAAGTGGACATAGGCCGGAGATAGCCGAACCACTATAAATCTTGCGTTTCCATTTGTTATCTTTGTATTGGTGCTTGTTACTTGCTTGGATCTGAGATTTGTGCTTGAATATTGCTGATTTATATTCGTTGTTTGGTGCTTTCACAATACTTGGGGTTTGTGACCAATTTTGGCGCAAACAGCATGATAGTAGGAGTAAAGAGACTCCTACTCACATCCTCGAAGTCTTTATTTACCAATCCACCTTTCATAGCTCGTCTGACCATCTCCGCTAATCTGCCATTGTCGCCAAGCTGTAATCCTTGCCCGCTGCCTTCGATTTATCCCCAAGTTCACGAGGGATCCTGGCACCTACTCCTCATCATGGTATTCCTATTGGTGTCAGGCTGCACAGTGTCATTTGGTATCCCTCCATGGATTGGTCCAGCATTTCCTGGTGGTATGCCCCCGAGTCTAGGTCCATCAAGATTGATAGTCTTTTGTTGATTGGGGGCTGCCCCCTGTTGAACCACTCCATCTGCTTGCTGGTTGAGTGCTTCTAATCTGTCTCCATGGATCTGAACTCCAGCAGTTCCTGCCTGTCCAAATTGTTTGAGAAGAGTCTGCATCATCTCCTCTTGCCTTTTCTGCATCGCTTCCATCTCATCTCTGGTGATGTAGATGGTTGCTTGACCTTCTCCCGCTTCAGAGGAGGCCTCTTGACTTCCCTCTTGATTGATTCTTTCTATCACTTGCTTCCTTGCTGATGGCCTAGCCATTGCTTCCTACAATCCAAGTTCCTAGCTCCAAAATTCCCGAGTTCTTGCCTTCTCGATGAAAGTACCAAAATGTTAGCGCCAAAATTGGTCATAACACCCAAATCCAAGCGAAAGCACCAAATCATAGTCACAGCTCACAAATAGAACATATGTAGAGAGTAATAATGTGAAGAACAGTTAAAATTAAAATGAAAGTAGTAAAGAACAACAGATTTTATAGTGGTTCGGCTAACTTCGGCCTACGTCCACTCCAGAAGTTTCCTTTTTTATTGTTGTAATAATCAATTACGGTTACAAAATGGTAGAGTAACCTTAGCCTTAGGAAATAGAAAGTAAGAGAGCCCAAAGGAAGATCCCTTTTCTATACTACCACATGCTATATTTATAGGCAAATCCCAAGTTACTGGGCTTCTTGAGTAGTCCAGACCCATTAGGTCCATAGTCGAGCTAATATCCTTCATTATGACCGACCCACACTACCGTGTCGACCGACTATGCTGATCCACTCCACCAATGACCGAGCCATGTATGAACTTCCAACCTTCACGGAGCAGCACCCCAAGCAACCACGCCGATCCACCTGATACTCTACCGAGTTACCTAAGTGATGTCCCGAAGTCACATTCCTCGGGGCTTGAAGTAACTGAACTATACCACCGAGGTCGAACGACCTCTCGTGGCTGAACGAACTCTCGTGGCTGAACCACACCACCACACCTGGACACATCTTCCTGACCGAACCATACCACAGAGGCCGAACGACATCACTACACCGAGCCGCTTTGCCGAGCCACCTCCAAGTGCCGAACCACTGTTAAAGCCGAACCACCCAGGCTGAACCATGATGTCGAGCGACATAGGTCTTCCAGACCGCACGACCTATACCGAGCGGCCCATGACTTGCAGACTGAATGATATCATCAGGGCCGATCGACCCCTGACTTCTAGATCGAGCCATAATGCCGAGTGACCCATGACTTTCGGACCGAATCGCAATGCCGAGTGACCCCGACCGAACCACAATGCCGAGCCACCCTGTCCTCACCATAATATCGAGTCTCAACGACGAACCTCAATGTCGAGCGATGCATCCAAGCGAGCTTCATCATTTAAACCGAATCCATCATATTCTAGTCTCGATAATCGTAGAGTTGGTTAGGTTGAATCCATCTGTTTGTGGCCTTGACAAAAGGAGCTTAACATCCATATTGTTATTAACCCATAACTGTGCTTTGGGGAAAGGGGCAGAATAACCAATTAGGTTGACCCAGTAGTGAATATAACTTAACAGATGTTAAAATTTTAGTTAAAGATATTAGTCGGGGTCAATAGGTTTATAGTAAGCCCATGAAAATTGTATGATATTGGTAGGGGCCAATAGGCTCATAGTCAGCCTATGAAAACTATGATTTGATACTGGCATAGGCGAATAGGTATGTAGTTAACCCAGGAAAACAATATTCATTTTAAGATATTGACAGTTATTCAATAGGTTTCTAATTAGCCCATGAAAACTAGGATAAGAAAAGATATTGGTGTTACCAATAGGTTCTTATGATCGCAAGAAAACTATGAAATTGGACGGATGGTCCACAAACATTTAACATGTTAAAAATTGAGACAAATAGTCAGAATGAATGAGGATGGGTAATCCAGATTTTATTTACACGTTTGCATATCATCATAATTATTTGAAATATTATGATTTAACCATTTTTTTGCAGGAGCACGGTATATGATATTATAAATGTTTATGATACTAATGAGGGGAAAACCTATTCCACTAAGTGGCGTGGTCTCAATAGATATCTAAATGGTTTGAGATGGTAAATTATTATTCATACCAAGCTTTATGTCTGATTCAAAGTTTTTGTTTTTCCTTTAAACTCTCAGGTACTCAATTGATTTTGAGTAGGTTGAGAGTTAAGGTTTTTAGGTGTTCTTTTAGACGAGTAAAGCTTCTCAAGACATGCTGGAGGCAAGCTTATTAGAGTCCTTGTATTTTCGCTGTGTGTTTGATTATAAAGGAAAAACTTTTTTAGTGCCTTATTTTGTTCGTTGATCATCCAAGGAGCATCTTCATATGTCGCTCTTGGCATATTATATAATAAATATATGTTCCTTGTATTTTGTTTTCTATTTAATTTTTTTCCATATTCTTATGTTTCTTTGTATCAATGGATCTAATATCACAGCATTTGGTCGTCGAGGATTAATAACTATGAATGACTGCAACATCCATAGCCGTTTGTTTTAGGCCTTCAAGTAGGTGGATGTTATAAGTTAGTAATAGGGCATAGGTTTATGAAACTTTAAAAGAAACTTAAACATGAAAGATTATCCAAAATAATCCAATGAATCGGATAATAAGATTGGAGTTTGGGTTAATGCTATATTAACGTGCTTGTACTTGATATATAGTAATACATATATTTATATAAGTGTGTATCCCTCGCTCTCTTAAACCGTTCTTCTATATCTTACTAAGGCTCGTATCTAGATTTACGAGAATGGAGATAGGGAAGCAGGAAGCCAAAGAGAAAATCTCGATGGAGGAAGCACCACAACTAATGGAAATGCTCGACCCATTATCAGGAGAAACTTGAATCAATCGGATAATGCCAATAATCAAAATGCTGATGCCAATATGGGTGCTCAAAATCCGCCAGTAGATATGGGGGCGATGTGTCAGTTCTTTGTTGGTTTGATGCAAGCATGAGCTGCTACTAGTGTTGCTGGTAATGAAGGAGGAGCTAATCATGTGCTTCCAGTTGGGAATAATTATGCTTTGTTGAGTAGAGATTACACCAATTTGGGCGGGAAGCCATTCTTGGGAACGGAGAGTGCCATAGAGGTTCATAATTGGTTGATGCATTATGAGCATATATTTACTAATTTGGGTTTGAATGATGGACAAAAGAGAAGGTTGGCCTCCAGACAATTGCAGAGGTCAGCACTACATTGGTGGAATAGTGTTATTACCGGAGTTTTGAAAGAGCAGTTGACTTGGGCTAATTTTAAAACAAGATTTTAGCAGAAGTTTGTATCTGAGTTTGATATGTCATAGCTGATGAGGAAGTTTATGGATCTGGAGCAAGGAGAGATGTCGGTTGTTGAGTATGCCACTAAGTTTGAGGAATGGTCTCGGTATGGACAAAATATTATAGACACTGACATCAAGAGAAATGATAGGTTCGTTTGAGGATTGTGACCCGAGCTTGGTAGAATACCCATGACAATGTCTATGATCCTCGTCATGTAGTGGTAGAGATGGCTATTCGCCATGAGGAAATGCTTGCTAGTTGTGCTAGAGAGAAGCCAGTGGAAACTCTAGGTTCTTAGGAGAAGAAGAGAAAGTTCTTTCATGAGAAGGAAGCCCAAAGGAAGATACTGCTAAGAAGTCCAAGGCTGAGGTAGTTGCTATAAGTATGACAAGAAAGGTCACTTTGCTAATAAGTGCTGGTCAGGAAATGGAAAGAAAGCCGCAAGTAAGAAGAATGCGAAGTGCTTCAACTGTGACGACCCGGAATTTTCGATCATTTAAAATCGGAAATTTAATTGATTTTAAGCATTCAATAGAGCAATCTTAACTTGAATTGCGGACTTGAATTGCGGATACCACAATTTATTCAATAATTTAATTATTGAATTAAATAATTTGATGTTGGGAAAAATTATTGAATCTAGAATTTTAAGCCGATTAAAAATAATTAGAAGACTTATAAAATTTATATTGATAATATTAAAGATAATAGGAGTTTTAAAATTAAATTTAATAGTGATTTATTTAGTTTTGAAATTTCATCGTTTAAATTGAATTTAAAAATAGCCTTCCGAGGCGCAGTCTCGGAATTCGACAAAACTGGTTCCATTGGATCCGTAATATCGAATTATTATCAGATTTCAATTTCTGTGGCGTTTGGAGTTGTCGTGTGAGCATATGACATATAAACACACTGAAAATTTAATTGATAATCTAATGAAATTTAATTTAATTGATCAAGCTTCTTGTATACGCCATCTCCTTTACTTATCACGTCACCTCCTTTCCTTCTTATCAGCTAAGCCTAACTCATTTCCCCAATTCGAAAAAAATAAATAAAATAAAATAAAATATTCATATAAAAGAAAAATCAAACCGAATGACAAATCTTCCTGTATACGCCATTTACAAGCCGAGCCTTCTAAAATATCTTACACCCTTCTTCTTTCATTGATTCAAACTATTGTCAGTAGAAAAAAAAAAGAAAAAAAAATGGTCGCGGTCAATTGCAATATCTTCTCGTCCAAAATCAAAACCTTTTGTTTTCTTTCCTCAAGCGAACTCGAATCTGATGGAATAGAGAACAAACTCGACTCGTTCGAAGCCGATAGGTGGAGTTCGAATACGAATCGAGATCAGGGTCGTGGCACGGCTTCAATCGAGGCATTTGCGAGCGGGTATTGTGTGTGAGATTGGACAGCAACTCAAGAGACAGGTGGATTTGGGAGTTTCTGCGTCGTTGGCAGCGAACCGCGAGCATGGGAAGGACATCGGCGATTAGGGTTTAGTCAGGTTGAAGGAGGGTGATGGGGCGAGATATTGGGTCGCGGGTTGCTCAATGCAATGTCAAAGTCGAGGTGATCAAATTTTTAATTAGAAATTTATTTCAATAGCCGACTATCATTTTGTTTATTAGAGAAAATTTACAGTACATGTTTATTTTATCCAGATTGAAATTTTATATATATTAAGTTGAAGCAGAATTCTGTTTTAAAACACACATATGTGGATTTATGAGGAAATAATTTCTCAAGTAAGATTTGAACAGAAAACTTACTTATTTTTAGATAGGGTTTGGAAGAAAAAAAAACTAATAATAAAATATATGAATTTTAAACGATTAAAGAATTTATAGGAAATCAGATTTTGATCTATATATAATTAAATTGTTAAAAGTATACGTGGTTTCAGAACAATAAATTAATATACATATACCTATTTTAAAGTTGCTAGTTTATTTGTAAACAATGGGTTTAGTGATTAACTTGTTTTATTAACATACTTAAATATTTCAGTTACCAAATAGTTTAAAGGAAAATGTTATAAATTAAATGATTAGTTAACTAAGTGTAAATAAATTGTTCGGTTTATTCAAATATTAATAAAATCATATAATGTGTATTCAAGGTCTGGAATCGTGAAGAGAACAACTAGTTTGGGTTGCGAATGCAAAAATCAAAGGTGAGTTAATCTCACTCAGTTAATTTAAATTTAAATTTAAACGATTAAATTTAAATAATTGTTTGAATGGTTGAATTGAGTGATGTGCTATAGTATGGGATATTTTGAAATTGTCATATTATAATGTGCTAACATCTGTGGATGCAGGGAAAAACAGGTTGGAGGGATCCAACTGGACCCCTCAACGTTTATATAAATTATTTAATATTCCCTGTTGTGATATTTTATATTCTATGATGAATATTATTGATATTATTGATAATTGGAATATTGGATGTTATGGTTTACTTGAATATATTCCAGTCAATAAGTTATCAACATACGAAGAATTGGATTTTGGAAATAAAATGAAGAGAATGTGTAAGTGAAATAATGATAGAAAATTTAAATAAATTAAGAATAAATTGGATAAGAATAATGGTAGTTTTAAATTCGAATAAATAAATTCTGTATATGGAAAGGAAAATTTGAATAAATAGAAAGTTATTGAATTTTAAATCTTCGGTGATATTAATTAAAAGAAGAAAACATTTATGTAAAATTTAAGGTTTAATTTATTGAAAAGAATAAGGAAGAAATTTGGAAAATCTGGAATTTGTATATTTCCGTTAAAGGATTTAAAATCAAACGGAAGATAATAACAATAATAATAAAATCCATAATTAATGAATTTTGAAATGGACTGAGTAAGTAAAGAAATTTATTTCAAATAGAATAAATTGGAAATCAATTTAGGGAAATTGATTTAAGTGATTGAAATTGAGATTTTCTCTGGATAGCCAAGTGCATGTTTTTAAAAGTAATTTTTTTTAATACAAATTAAATGTTTTAAAGTTGTTTTTATTAAAGAAAGCAAGTTTGTAAAATTTATTATTTTTATTATTTAAAGTCTAAAGCAAGTATTTTCTTTAATCTATTCTAGCAGTAATTATTAAGAAGTAACTTAGTATTTTGTTTTTTTAAAAGTAGAAATCTAGTTTTATATTTTATTAAGTAACCTTATTTTCAAATATTCATATAGTATGTATTTGTAACAAATTATCAAAGTAATTTTAACTTGAATGTTTTAAAATATATTTTTAAAAGTAAAGTGTTTTAAATTAATTTAAAGAAATCTAGTTTTGTGCTTGGTGATTCCAGTGGAAATGGAAATACTCGGAATTTATTCTGAGAAAAGGAAGATAGTTTGAAAACTATTCTCAAAAGGGTTTGAAAGTGAAAATATATCTTTTGAAGATATTTTTGAGATAAATAAATAATTTTTTGAGATAAATAAGTAATTTGGGAAATTATTTATTGGTTGATGGTTGTTTGTGACTTTAAATTGATAGTTAAATAACCGACCATCAATATTGGACAAACGCGTTGATCGTTTCGAAGAGATCCGGATCGAGATTTATTTATCGAAAACCACTTCGGTCCGGTTTGTACGTTTCGTGAAAACGATTTTGGATTCGAAGATGGAGCAGTGAAGTGCAAGGGCTAGTCGCTACTAATCCTGAGGATATTTCCAAATGGATGTAATAGGAATAGTGCCTTTGGTTCCATTCGAACCCGGGACGGACTTGTATGGATGAATGCTTGCGAAACATCGTCAGGTGGACGATGGGAATTCTGAGGGATATGTTCTAAAAGGTAACGCTTAGCCTCAAGCCTCATCAAATGGGAATGACTGAAAATCAGGGGTTATGCAGCAAGGCTAGGTGGATAGCACCCAAGCAGGGTGAGGTCATTCCAGTCTAGATGTTCCTTATTATTTCGGCTTAGTGGGCGGCTGCTGATCCCAACCACGGGGTGATCTCACTCGCGATTATCCAGTAAGGGGTGGTCCCGGCCTTGTGTTGCAGGGGAGCGGGCGTACTCCTCAGTACGGTGATCTAGGCCCCGTACTGTGACAGGTGGTACCCCAGTGCCTAGTCATTAGTTGGAAATCCATTCTCCCTACGAGCCTTGTACGAGTTTTGTTTGTATTACCCACTCTGTGGCTAGTAGCTGGAATTTAATAGATGTAACAATTTCGGCAATTTTATAAGTATTTGTATATAGACCCTATTATAATATCAGAGGATTTCTATAAAAATTGTTTTAGCTATCGTAAGGTAAAAACCCGACATGTTTATTTGTGGCGTGGTCTTACGAGATGCTTTTGTTTTCAAAGGATTTTGAAACTTTAATAATCAATTGGGTGTGATTTTCTCACGCTGGTATTCCAGACTGACTCGGGTGTTATTTAACTGTAATGCTTGGGTCAGACCGAGTATTATAGGATACAGGATATGATGCTGTGGAGCTCAGGAGACGAGCTGGGTGACGATACGTACATTCGTACTTGTTTATATATATATATATTCCGCTGTGTTGAGTTGTTGTGTATCCATTTGTATGTTATCGATGTTGATGTTGAGCTGTGATTGATGTACTCTGATGATGAACAGAGATATTTGATTCTTGAGTAAGGATTATTTATTATATATTATATTTTATTCCGCTGCGATGGTTAGATTCTGTTGTTTTCTATTTTCTTCTTCTACCTCTTCTTCTTTAACCCAAATGGTTCGTATTTCTGTACCACTTGAGTTGATTGTTGCAAAATAGTGTTGACTCTAGGGGTACGGATTTGCGGGTCGTTTCACTTGGTATCAGAGCATAGGTTGGAGATAACCTTGGCTCTGGTGGGAATTACTCATTTAAATTAGAGTCTATAGTACTCTAAAATAAGTTTGAGCGTATTAATAGATATGAGCGCGTATTTGTTAGTGAATATAAATTGTTTTAATATTGTGTTGATTGATTTATTGAGTGGCATAAGAACCTTCGTCGACACAGTCCGCGCAACTGTATCGAAGGGGTTTCTAAACACTTGAATAGAACGATCGACACGGTATTGTTTTAAATATGGGTAAATGAAATAATGTTACCCAAAAATATATTTTGATATAAAGAAAGTTTTTGAAAACTATTTAACTAATATATGGTTGCTTGGATGTTAGGAATGATGATATTTAAATTATTATCATTGTTAAGTGAAAATTTAACTAGAAATTGTAAATATAACCAAAGATTAAGGAGATAAATTCAATTATGAAATGAAATTTATAAATATGAATTATGAATGTAATTTATGAATTGGAATACAATCAAATGAGTATTTGTATGAGCATAAACTATACAAATGCATTTTAGTTAAAATTTGAATTAAAATAGAATTTGAAACTTTAAAACCCCGGAGATTTTGGAAGTATTTTGGAGGTAAATAGTATTATTGTTGTTTTTGGGTTATTTCTGAAAGGAAATTTGTTTTAAAATGGATTTTGGAAGTGAGATAGCATTGAATTCACTTCAGTCACTGGAAAATAATTTCGGTGATGACTGCAGCATCATCGATGTTCATTTTCGAGTTTCTAAGTGATGAATTGCTGCCAAATTATTTGTTCAGGAAAACCTGTTTGTTTTTGAAAATTTCAAAAGAAATTTGTTGGGGATAAAACCCAGATTGGTTTAATTTTTGAGAAATGTGATTTGAGATGTTGAAGATTTCAAAATGTTTTGAAACCAATAACCGGGTGTTTGAAAATCCTAATGAGATAGGTTGTAAGCTTATAAATTGAGATGATTTTTAAATCAGGAAGGAAATATAAGCTTTGAATGTTGGAATTTGAATTAAAAGTGTAAAGTTAAAAAAAATTAACTTGGATTGGGAAATAAAAATTAATTGGATAGGCTGGAAATAATATCCAGTATATTCGAATTAAGTTGAAGTCGGATTGAGTTGAATAAACCTGAGTTAAAGTAAAACTGAATTGGAATGAGAATTCAATTGAATTAATGAATGAAATTAAATTCTTACCTGAACAAATGGAAAATAAGTTGGATAAGAATTGGAATTGAAATAAATAAATAAGAATAACTTATAAAAGAATCAGAATTAGAAATCCATGGAATAAAATATTCTTGGGTTATAAATAAGCATAAGGCTTGAGTTAAAATAAAAGAAGAATATATTCAAGCCTATGATGAATGGAATTGTGTAAATAATAAGTTGTGGCTTATAAAATTTGATAAAGTGGGATAGAAACCCAAAATAAATATTGTTGGATGAATTAAAAAAAATGAAGATCAAAACTTGAATTATAAAATAAATTGAACTTAAGGAAAATTAAATGAAGTGATATTTGAAATTTAAAAATCAAATATTGAACTATAAATAGGAGAGAACTAATTTTATAATAAATCAGTTAATAAAATGTGTAAATGGGAATGTAATGTTGTTTAATAGAAGCTGAATTGTGAATGTATGGTGAAGTTTGGAAATAAAACTCAAGTTATAAATAAGATTTGACTTAAATTGTTAGTGAGTGGTAAATTGAAATGGATAATGGATCCAGAACTTGAGTTATAAATTAAAATTTGACTTGGAGTGTTAACAGATTATATATAATTGGAAATGTATCGAATAAAAATGGAATTGGATTGAAATAGTAATGGTTTAAATTGCAAATAAAATCCAAATAAGTGGAAATAAATTGGAAACGGCCTTGTAATAAATTGAATGAGTGAATCTGGAGTTAAAATTTTATAATAACCAATCAAATGAAATTGCAGGTTTAAAATGAAATTTAATTGAAATAGAATTGAGTTGAATAGAAAAGAAAACGTTACTTGAAAAATGAAATGAGCTTAAAAATTTGAATATAATGAAGCAAATTAACTTAATCTAACAAATGGAAGAGTTGAATTGAATTCAACTTAAAACTAAGTGTAATGATATTGAGTTGGATTTAAATCAAGTAAATCGAAATAGAATTTGGTGGGTTATAAATAATATTTAAGGAAATGAAGATTCAAAATGGATTGAGTGGATAAACTAATTATATTGGATAAATAAATGGATGGAATAAATAAGAATCAAATGGGAGTGAACTTAAGTTTGAAGTGAAATAAATTGAGTAAATTAACTTAAGTTTTGAATAATTAAAAGCTCGACTACGAGTAAAATTGGGAAACCATCAAATTAAAGCTTGGTTTAAATTAATTCGGGAATGAGTAGTAATAAGCAAGTTTGGAATGGGTTGAGCTAAATAAATAGTAGTGAACGAATTAAAATAAAAAGGGAATTTAATTGGTAATGGAGATGAACCTAAATTGTTAATGGTTTTGAATGAACTAGTTGGCTAATAAAATAAAATGTAAGTGAATGGATTCAACTTTAAGTGCAATGAAAATGAGAATATACAGATTGTGAATAAATCCGAAATGGAATAGAATTAAGTGTAAGTTGAGTCGGAGTCAATTTAAATTGATTATAAAACTCAAGTGCTTATTTATTCACATAGATCTCGTCAACTTGCATAGAATAAATTGTCATTTGATGTAAAGGGAAGAAATTAAAATTCTATGAATTGTTAGGAGTAAAATAAATTGATGTTGAGATCAATTGAATTGAATATGAGCTTGTTTGAGGATAAAGTAAATTGAAGGTAAGAAATGGTATTGTAAACCATTAAAATTAAATGAAATGGCGTATGGATTGGTTAAAACAAATGCGTAAGTATTAAAAACCATATAAGTTGCTTATAAACGTTGTTTAGTTACATTGCTTTTAATGTTCATGTGTTGAAATTGTTTAGAAAAAGTGAAATGTTAGTAAACTTTATATATATGTGGCACTTACATGTTTAAATTGAGAAAATACAGGTATCTGGAAGCCGTGTGGCTAGATTTGGGTTGCATTAACGGCGAAATAAATAAGCTGTCTGTTTAAAAATGCTAAATAAGGTATGCCTACGCAATAAAAATAGGAAATACGAACTGTTTTTGGTTTTTCCGACCGGGTGGGTCGATGTATATATATTTATCTCTTTTTTCAAATTGCAAAAGCTCCTCCGTACAAAGGAGACTCTGCCAAAAAATTTCAGAAATTTTGGGAGTTAGAAAATTTTTGAAAAATTTATAAAATTTAGTTAATGACAAAACGAATTCAAATTTGAAACTAAAATAAATTAGTAAATGAAACTAATTTAAGATAACGACATGAATCAATATAAATGAAAGATAAAATTTTAAAATTTAGAGTTAATGATAAATTAAATTCATATGGAAATGGATAAATCAATTTGAATAGGAATGGATATAAACTAAAGTGGTAAGATGAAAATAAATATAAGAAGCATATAGAATGCTTATACTAAACTTAAGTGAGGAATGGTGAATTCTTAATTGGAAATTGATCTTCAAATAAATTCTAGGTTAATATTTGAATGAATAAATATTGACATTTGGAAGGAATTCGATAAATTGTTATTTGAATATTGTGATTGGATATTAGTACTAAACAGGATATACGGTATTATAAAAAGGGAAAGGAAAATTGGTTTTGATTTCAGATGATACATTGAATTGCCAACAAAAATGTATGTATTTAAATTTGGTATGAAATTTGATTGGGATTTTGGATTGAGCCACTTGGCGTTTTGTTTTCTTCTTGGATTTGGGAGGCCGTAGAGCCATTTTGTAGTTGTAGCGAGTCAGCCGCGCAAAAGAGACGCTGGCGAAATTTTTCGGAAATTTAGGGAGTTAGAAAAATTTTGAATTTTTTTTTGATAATTCAAAATTTAGTTTTGAATTGTAATTTGGATAGTTGATCAAGTAAGTTATTTGAAAACTATAGAAGGTTCTATAAAAAGATAGTTGGTAGGATGTTGAATTGTTAGTTTTGAGAAAAAGGTAAACGGGTATTGGTCCATTCTTCCTAACTAGTAATTTCGGGGACGAAATTCTTTTATGGGGGAAGGAATGTGACGACCTGGAATTTTCGAGCATTTAAAATCGGAATATTTAATTGATTTTAAGCATTCAATAGAGCAATCTTAACTTGAATTGCGGACTTGAATTGCGGACTTGAATTGCGGACTTGAATTGCAGATACCACAATTTATTCAATAATTTAATTATTGAATTAAATAAATTGAAGTTGGGAAAAATTATTGAATCTAGAATTTTAAGCCGATTAAAAATAATTAGAAGACTTATAAAATTTATATTGATAATATTGAAGATAATAGGAGTTTTAAAATTAAATTTAATAGCGATTTATTTAGTTTTGAAATTTCATCGTTTAAATTGAATTTAAAAATAGCCTTCCGAGGCGCAGTATCGGAATTCGACGAAACTGGTTCCATTGGATCCGTAATATCGAATTATTATCAGATTTCAATTTTTGTGGCGTTTGGAGTTGTCGTGTGAGTGTATGACATATAAACGCACTGAAAATTTAATTGATAATAATCTAATGAAATTTAATTTAATTGATCAAGCTTCTTGTATATGCCATCTCCTTTACTTATCACGTCACCTCCTTTCCTTCTTATCAGCTATGCCTAATTCATTTCCCCAATTCAAAAAAAATATAAAATAAAATAAAATATTCATATAAAAGAAAAATCATACCGAATGACAAATCTTCCTGTATACGCCATTTACAAGCCGAGCCTTCTAAAATATCTCACACCCTTCTTCTTTCATTGATTCAAACTATTATCAGTAAAAAAAAGGAAAAAAAAAAGGCCGCAGCCAGTTGCAATATCTTCTCATCCAAAATCAAAACCTTTTGTTTTCTTTCCTCACGCGAACTCAAATCTGATGGAATAGAGAACAAACTCGACTCGTTCGAAGCCGATAGGTGGAGTTCAAATACGAATCGAGATCAGGGTCGTGGCACGGCTTCAATCGAGGCATTCGCGAGCGGGTATTGGGTGTGAGATTGGGCAGCAACTCAAGAGACAGGTCGATTTGGGGGTTTCTGCGTCGTTGGCAGCGAACCGCGAGCATGGGAAGGACATCGGCGATTAGGGTTTAGTCAGGTTGAAGGAGGGTGATGGGGCGAGATATTGGGTCGCGGGTTGCTCAATGCAATGTCGAAGTTGAGGTGATCAAATTTTTAATTATATATTTATTTCAATAGCCGACTATCATTTTGTTTATTAGAGAAAATTTACAGTACAGGTTTATTTTATCCAGCTTGAAATTTTATATATATTAAGTTGAAGCAGAATTCTGTTTTAAAAACACACATATGTGGATTTATAAGGAAATAATTTCTCAAGTAAGATTTGAATAGAAAACTTACTTATTTTTAGATAGGGTTTGGAAGAAAAAAACTAATAATAAAATATATGAATTTTAAATGATTAAAGAATTTATAGGAAATCAGATTTTGATCTATATATAATTAAATTGTTAAAAGTATACGTGGTTTTAGAACAATAAATTAATATACATATACCTATTTTAAAGTTGCTAGTTTATTTGTAAACAATGGGTTTAGTGATTAACTTGTTTTATTAACATACTTAAATATTTCAGTTACCAAATAGTTTAAAGGAAAATGTTATAAATTAAACGATTAGTTAACTAAGTGTAAATAAATTGTTCAGTTTATTCAAATATTAATAAAATCATATAATGTGTATTCAAGGTCTGGAATCGTGAAGAGAACAACTAGTTTGGGTTGTGAATGCAAAAATCAAAGGTGAGTTAATCTCAGTCAGTTAATTTAAATTTAAATTTAAATGATTAAATTTAAATAATTGTTTGAATGGTTGAATTGAGTGATGTGCTATAATATGGGATATTTTGAAATTGGCATATTATAATGTGCTAACATCTGTGGATGCAGGGAAAAACAGGTTGGAGGGATCCAACTGGACCCCTCAACGTTTATATAAATTATTTAATATTCCCTGTTGTGATATTTTATATTCTGTGATGAATATTATTGATATTATTGATAATTGGAATATTGGATGTTATGGTTTACTTGAATATATTCCGGTGCACTAAGTTATCAACATACGAAGAATTGGATTTTGGAAATAAAATGAAGAGAATGTGTAAGTGAAATAATTATAGAAAAATTAAATAAATTAAGAATAAATTGGATAAGAATAATGGTAGTGTTAAATTCGAATAAATAAATTCTGTATATGGAAAGGAAAATTTGAATAAATAGAAAGTTAATGAATTTTAAATCTTCAGTGATATTAATTAAAAGAAGAAAACATTTATGTGAAATTTAAGGTTTAATTTATTGAAAAGAATAAGGAAGAAATTTGGAAAATCTGGAATTTGTATATTTCCGTTAAAGGATTTAAAATCAAACGGAAGATAATAACAATAATAATAAAATCCATAATTAATGAATTTTAAAGTGGACTGAGTAAGTAAATAAATTTATTTCAAATAGGATAAATTGGAAATCAATTTGGGGAAATTGATTTAAGTGATGAAATTGATATTTTCTCTGGATAGCCAAGTGCATGTTTTTAAAAGTAATTTTTTTTAGTATAAATTAAATGTTTTAAAGTTGTTTTTATTAAAGAAAGCAAGTTTGTAAAATTTATTATTTTTATTATTTAAAGTCTAAAGCAAGTATTTTCTTTAATCTGTTCTAGCAGTAATTATTAAGAAGTAACTTAGTATTTTGTTTTTTTAAAAGTAGAAATCTAGTTTTATATTTTATTAAGTAGCCTTATTTTCAAATATTCATATAGTATGTATTTGTAACAAATTATCAAAGTAATTTTAACTTGAATGTTTTAAAATATATTTTTAAAAGTAAAGTGTTTTAAATTAATTTAATGAAATCTAATTTTGTGCTTGGTGATTCCAGTGGAAATGGAAATACTCGGAATTTATTCTGAGAAAAGGAAGATAGTTTGAAAACTATTCTCAAAAGGGTTTTAAAGTGAAAATATATCTCATGAAGATATTTTTGAGATAAATAAATAATTTTTTGAGATAAATAAATAATTTGGGAAATTATTTATTGGTTGATGGTTGTTTGTGAATTTAAATTGATAGTTAAATAACCGACTATCAATATTGAACGAACGCGTTGATCGTTTCGAAGAGACCGAGATCGAGATTTATTTCTCGAAAACCACTTCGATCCGGTTTATGCGTTTCGTGAAAATGATTTTGGATTCGAAGATGGAGCAGTGAAGTGCAAGGGCTAGTCGCTACTAATCCTGAGGATATTTCCAAAATGGATGTAGTAGGAATAGTGCCTTCGGTTCCGTTCGAACCCGGGACGGACTTGTATGGATGAATGCTTGCGAAACATCGTCAGGTGGACGATGGGCATTCTAAGAGATATTTTCTAAAAGGTAACGCTTAGCCTCAAGCCTTATCAAATGGGAATGACTGAAAATCAGGGGTTATACAGCAAGGCTAGGTGGGTAGCACCCAAGCAGGGTGAGGTCATTCCAATCTAGATGTTCCTTTTTATTTCGGCTTAGTGGGCGGTTGCTGATCCCAACCGCGGGGTGATCTCACTTGGGATTATCCAGTAAGGGGTAGTCCCGGCCTTGTGTTGTAAGGAAGCGGGCGTACTCCTCGATACGGTGATCTAGGCCCCGTACTGTGACAGGTGGTACCCCAGTGCCTAGTCATTAGTTGGAAATCCATTCTCCTTACGAGCCTTGTACGAGTTTTGTTTGTATTACCCACTCTGTGGCTAGTAGCTGGAATTTAATAGATGTAACAATTTCGGCTATTTTATAAGTATTTGTATATAGACCCTATTATAATATCAGAGGATTTCTATAAAAATTGTTTTAGCTATCTTAAGGTAAAAACCCGACATGTTTATTTGTGGCGTGGTCTTACGAGATGCTTTTGTTTTCAAAGGATTTTGAAACTTTAATAATCAATTGGGTGTGATTTTCTCACGCTGGTATTCCAGACTGACTCGGGTGTTATTTAACTGTAATGCTCGGGTCAGACCGAGTATTATAGGATACAGGATATGATGTTGTGGAGCTCAGGAGACAAGCTGGGTGACGATACGTACATTCGTACTTGTTTATATATATATATATATATATATATATTCCGCTGTGTTGAGTTGTTGTGTATCCATTTGTATGTTATCGATGTTGATGTTGAGCTGTGATTGATGTACTCTGATGATGTAATATATGAACAGAGATATTTGGTTCTTGAGTAAAGATTATTTATTATCATTATATTTTATTCCGCTGCGATGGTTAGATTCTGTTGTTGTTTTCTATTTTCTTCTTCTACCTCTTCTTCTTTAACCCAAATGGTTCGTATTTCTGTACCACTTGAGTTGATTGTTGCAAAATAGTGTTGACTCTAGGGGTACGGATTTGCGGGTCGTTTCATCAACCATGATCAAGTTAGGCATTACAAGAATAAGTGTCTAGAGGCAGTTAGGGAGGATAAAGGAATTTTTTGCTATTGGACTAGCTAGGCATACTGTAGCTGATAAAGGAAAGACTGTGATGGAAGGTGTGTTTTTGATTCAGATTATCCAGTTAGGGTACTTTTTGATACTAGTGTATCACATTCATTTATATCTCGACCTTTGGTTCACAGATTATGTTTAGAAACCACCTGCCTTATTACCTCCTTAAGGGATGTGAATCCAATAGGAGGGTATTCAACTGTAGGATTGAGATATGACCAGATAGAACTAAATTTGTTAGGTTATAAGTTTGCCTGCAGTTTATATGTTATTGATTTCGTAGATTTCAGAATCATTTTTGGTATGGACTGGTTGTGTAGGTATGAGGCTAGAATATTTTGCCAGGATGGGGAGATATCACCGAGACAGCCTGATAGTCGTAACCGAGTCATAATCTTAGTGGAAAATACTAACCAGAGTGTTAGTGCTATTCTTAACGCTATGGAAATAAGAAATGAGTAAAATCGGGTTCGAGTAGCAAGAGAGTTTGCAGATATCTTTGAGCCAGTCACTGGACTACCCCCAAAAAGAGCTGTTGAGTTTAGAATAGATCTTGTTCCAAGAGCTAAACCTGTGAGGAGATCACCTAGCAGGACGACACCGATTGAGATGAAGGAGTTAAAGGTGCAGCTAGTGGACCTTGAAGGAAGGATTTTTTTAGGCCAAGCGTTCGCCTTAGGGAGTGGTCACGGTGCTCAAGAAGAAACCATATTGGTAGTTAAGGATGTGTATTGCCTATCGTAAGTTGAACGAAAGGATGATTAAGAATAAGTATCCTTTGCAAGAACAGATAATCTGTTCGATCAGTTGAGTGGAGCCAGAGTGTTTTTCCAGTTGTATTTGGCAACAGGTTTCCATCAGTTAAGAGTAGCGGAGGACAGTATTACTTTGACAGCATTTCAAAATAGGTATGGTTCATATGAGTGGTTGGTGGTGCCATTTGGATTAACAAATGCATCTGCTTTCTTTGTGGATTTAATGAATCGAGTTTTCCGAGAGTACTTGGATAGGTTTGTTCCGGTGTTTATAGATGACATTTTAGTATACTCTAAGGATGAGATGAGCATGAAGATCATCTTAGAGCTGTACTTGAGATGCTGAGGCAGATTCAACCAAAGGCGAAGTTTATCAAGTGTCATTTCAGGAAGAAAGAGGTTAAATTTCTTGGTCACATGGTTTCAGAGAAGGGATTATCAATTGATCCAGATAAGATTGAAGCCATGAATAATTGAAAGAGACCAAAGACAATGACCTAGATAAGGAGTTTTCTTGAACTTGCTGGCTACTACCAGAGATTCATTAAGGATTTCTCATGGATAGCAGCACCTTTAACAAAGCTTATTAGGAAGGAGGTGAAGTTTGTTTGTTCTGACAAATGTGAGGAAGCATTCCTTTAGTTAAAGCATTTGTTGACCAATGTACCAGTTTCAGTAGTTCCAAACGGAAACCAAGGATTGATGGCGTATACTGATGCGTGTGGAACTGCATTAGAAGTAGTATTGATGCAGAATGGTAACGTGATTGCCTACACATCTAGGTAGCTTAGACCGCATGAAGTTAAATATCCTACTCATGATTTGGAGTTGGTTGTTGTGATCTTTGCATTGAAGATTTGAAGACATTATCTTTTAGGGGAGAGATTTGAGTTTTTACCGATCATAGGTCATTAAAATACTTATCCTCTCATAAGGAGTTGAATATGAGACAGCAGAGGTGACTAGAGTTTTTGGCTGCTTGTGATTTTTGTATAGAGTATACACCAAAAAAAGGTAATAAGGTAGCGGATGCTCTAAGCAGAAGACATCAGAATGCAGTGTTGGCTATGTTGGCAAAGTGGAAGTATTTAGAAGCTTTAGCCAGTTGTGGTATGCAATTAAGGTCGACTTCTATTTCTAGTCAGAATACTGCCACGTTATAGTTTTTGGGAGTTCGACCGGTGTTGATCGAGAGGATATCTTCTAAACAGAAGGAGGATCCATTGTTGGCTGAGAAAATTAGAAGGCTTGAGGTTGTAACTGAGATCAATGATCTAAAGGATTTTAGCCTTGACCAAAGAGTATGGTTGAGAAAGAAGGGACGGTTGCATGTTCTAAATGTGGAGGACTTGAGGAAGGAAGTGGAGGACTTGGGGAAGGAAGTGGAGAACTTGAGGAAGGAAGTTATTGGAGAATGTCATCGGTCCAAGTTTATGATTCACCTTGGAGAAAGCAAGATGTATCAGGATATGAGAGGAGTTTCTATTGGGAAGGCATAAAGAGGGATGGTGGTTTATGGGTTAGGCCATGTGCAAACTGTCAACAAGTGAAGGTCAAACATTAGAAGCCAAGTTGGCTGCTTCAACATTTAGATATTCCAGTTTGGAAATGGGACTCGATATCCGTGGATTATAGACGGGTTGCCATGGTCAATTAGAGGTAATGAAAGTATATGGGTTATAGGGGACAGACTGACCAAGAGTACCCATTTCATTCCAGTTAAGTCAACCAGGACGACACTTGTTTTAGCTAAGTTGTTCATGAAGAACATAGTTAGACAACGTGAAGTTCCTAGTAGTATAGTCAGTGACAGAGAAGCTTTGTTCACTAGTGAATTTTGGAAGAGTTTACAGGAGGTTTTAGGCACCAAGCTTAATATGATTATTTCATATCACCCTCAGACAGATGGGCAGACGGAGAGAGTTAATAAGGTACTCGAAGATTTATTGAGAGCTCATGTATTAGACTTTGGTGGATTGTGGGAAGACCACCTACACTTGGTTGAGTTTTCCTGTAATAATAGCTACCAGACTAGTATAAGAATGGCGCTATTTGTAGCTTTGTATGGAAGACCATGCAAATCACCATCATGTAGGTTGGAGACCGGAGACAGATTAGTCTTAGGTCCAGACTTAGTTAGAGAGGCGTCAGAAAAGTTTAAGTTAATTCAAGGAAGGATGAAAGAAGCTTGGTCTAGATAGAAAAGTTACGCAGATAAGAGGCGTAAGGACTTAGAATTCTCAGTTGGAGATAAATTTTTCATTAAGGTATCACTAATAAAGGGTGTGTTACGGTTTGGAAAGTCAAGAAAGTTTGCCCCAAGATATGTTGGTCCATTCTAGATTATCGAGAGGATTGAAAAGCTCACATATAAGGTAGAGTTGTCGAGCAGTATGGCAGGTGTCCATAATTATTTCATGTGTCTCATCTTCGCAATTATGTGCATGATCCAGAGATTACTATTCCTCCAACAGGGTTGGATGACTTATAGTAGAGCCTAATTCGACTTTTGTTAGACAATCAGTTCGGGTTTTAGCAAGAGATGAGAAAAGATTAAGAAACAAGACAGTCAAGTAGGTGAAAGTTCAGTGAAGCGATAAGTAGAAGGACTATATTTGGGAGACAAATGACAAGATTAGAGATATTTATCATGATCTGCTTCGAAGGTATGTCTATACTAGATTTATATAGGTAGTTGCTAGTCGGTTAGACTGTTGTGGTTGTTAGGTATTGTTACACATGGTTGCTATGATTAGTATTTAGTCCTTACTGAATTTCAAAGATGAAATTCTTTAAGGGGAGCATATAACATTCCTAATTTTTTATAACATTATTTAGCAAATTTAATTAGATAAATTAAATAGAACAATGATGATAAGAGAATTGAGATTTGAATAAATTATAACTTGAGCCATGCTTATTAGCAAGTAAGTGGGCTTTAAATTGGGTTAAAGGATAATTAACTTACACATGAGCAGTTAGTAAGTAGCCATTTTATTTTTACATGGCTATAACCTTTTGGAATTGTCCATTCACGTTTCATTTTTTCCACTTCACAAACGAAAAATCAGAAACTTAAACTAAAGCTGGCCATTACCAAGGAAGGAAAAGAAGAAATTTTAATCTAAAGCTAAGGACCAAAGTTAGGGAAGATTAATCAACAACAAATATCAAAAAAAAAAATTAAGTTTAAGGTGAATAATAATCTCATACCATCTCTATTTTATGTTATGTTTATACGGTTTCGTATTTATGATTTAAATTCGTTTTCTTTGGTGATAATGGATGATGATATGCTTAAGCTATATTATGTTGATTTATTTTAACTCATACGCATATGAATTTGCAAGGTTTTGATGCAAAACCGAGAATATATGATTTCAGATTGCCATGGAAAATTTTTATGTTAAGTAAAACATGATTTGGGAGATAGGTTTTAATTTTCGGAATTTTCCAAACTATGGAAATTTATTTTTATTTTGATGAAAACATGACATAATTGGGTTTAAAATATATTCTAAGAATTTTAGGAAGAAATTGGGTTTAAATTTTAATATGTTTGATTACAAGATGAAATTGTGTTTCTGTGATTTTTGGGGGTTTTTATAACCGATTTACTACGGAAAAATAAATTATTTTAAAAAATGGATTTTTTTAAATAATTGGTTTTAGTATATGGAAGGGCTAAAGTTACATTTTTAATTGTTTTAGTATGACAATAATGCAGCAGTTTTAGATGAAAAAATAATTGAAAAGTTTTTATGGCAGAAAATCAATGGTTTATGCATAGGCAAGTTTTCAGAAAGTAATTATTAAAGGTTGCTTTAATTTAGCCTTAAATTAGAAAAAGGTGTTCTGCCTCTTTTAGTAAGTACCTTTCGACTCCATTGACTCCACCTTGTCCCAGTCGAAACCCACACAGTCGAAACCAATACACATGATATCACTTAAATGGTGTGCAGCGGATTGGAAAGAAGGCAGAAGCCTTGGTGTCAGAAGGATGGCTTCTAGTGGGGTCCAAACCCTGCTTTGTTTTCATAAGTGAAAATTCTTTCCTTGTTTTACCCAAAGCTTTCGACACAGTCGAAAAATATGTTTTCAAAAGGGTTTTATAATTAGCTTTTGAAGAAGTTTGTCATGTTGTGTTAAAATATTTGCTTTCGAAGGAGTACCTTTCTCCTCTGAATAATTTCTTTCGAAAGGACTAGTTTCGCCCAAGTCGAAACCAAGCCGCTAAATTTCCCTTTCGACTACATTGAAGTCATTTATGTTGTCGAAGGGGTTACTTCTATTTTGACTTAAACTAAGTTGCTTCCTAATTGCTTTCAAAAGGGTTGAGGGTTTCGAAGGTGATGGAGTCGCAAGAGGGTTTCGACTCTGTCCTTCGGAGTTTTTGTTTTAAAGGTTTTTTCTTTCGACTAGATGATTCTGACACCATCAATTTTTCCCTAAATTAATTTTTTATTAGTTTCAGAGGAGATACTTTCATACATAACCATTTTGACCCAAATGATGTTCCTACAGAGTAAATCAAATGCTTTCGAGAGGGGTACTTTCATTTGTTTCAAAGCTCTATATTTTAAAGGATGATTCGATACCATCAAAAGGTATAATAGATTTCGAAAGAGAATGTTTACTAAGTGCTTCGAAAGATATGTATACTATGTTTTTAAAAGAAGTCTTTGCTTTCGAGGGAGGCTATCCAGAGGTATCGAAAGAGATGTTTTTATGATTTCAAAACATAAACCCAATCTTAATTTAAAGTAATAACCATGGCATAAATAAACAAAGTGTTTTGAAAAGAAGAAGCTTTCCTTGATTTAAAAGATTAAAGGGTTTAATCAAGATAATTTTATAAAAAGGATTTCAAGGATAATAAACCATCGGGGTTGGTATCCTTTTGTTGTTGTGTTTACTTCTTCATATATTTTTTCACATTGTTATTAACCCATACCTGTATTTTGGAAGCGGCATAATAACTAGTTAGGTTGACCCAGTAATGAATATAACTTAACAGATGTTAAGATTTTAATTAAAGATATTAGCAGAGCCAATAGATTTATAGTAAGCCCATGAAAACTGTATGATATTGGCAGGGACCAATAGGTTCATAGTCAGCCTACAAAACTATGATTCGATATCGGAAGGGGCCTGTAGGTTTGTAGTTATCCTATGAAAACTATATTCGGATTAAGATATTGACAGTTAGTCGAGAGTTTCCTAGCGAGCCTATGAAAACTAGGATAGGAGAAAAGATATTGGAGTTATCAATAGGTTCTTAGTGATCCTATGAAAACTATGAAATTGGACAAATATCCATAAACATTTAACATGTTAATAATTGGGACAAATAGTCTGAATGAATAGGGAAGGGTAATCCAGGTTGGATTTATATGTTTGCGTATCATCATAATGTTTTGAAATACTATGTTTTAACCATTGTGGGTGCAGGAGCACGGTATATGGTATTATAAATGTTTAGAATACTAGTAATTGCTAAGCGGCGTGGTCTCACTAGATATCTAAATGGTTAGAGATGGTAAATTATTATTCATACTAGGCTTTATGTCTGACTTAAAGTTTTTGTTTTCCCCTTAAACTCTTGGGTGCTCAATAGATTTTGAGTAGGTTGAGAGTTAAGGTTTTCAGCTGTTCTTTTAGACGAATAAAGCTTCCATAGACATGAGAGGCAAGCTTATTATTAGCGTTCTTTTATTTCCACTATGTGGTTGATTGTAAAGGAAAAACTGTTTTAGTGCATTATTATATTCTCTGATCATCCAAGGGGGTATCTTCATATGTTACTCTTGGCGTATTTTGTAATAATTATATATTATCTGAAAGTGGTCTACGAACTGGGATTATGTAATTAATTTGGAATGCTTTGAAATGGAATGTGGAACTCGTTTGTTGTTTATTTTTTTTCCATATTCTTATGTTCCCGTGTATCGATGGATCTAATATTGCCATATTTGGTCGCCGATGATCAGTAAATATGGATGGCTGCAGCATCCGTAGCCGTTAGCTTTGGGCCTCCAAGTAGAGGGATGTTTCAACTGCTACAATATGTATATTGGGAGTTTATCCCCAAATGATCAGCAAGCAGCCTTCATTACAAAAATCCCAAATATCTTTGTCTTCCAACACCTGTACATTCGAACGCATATACGTTGGTTCAAAGTGGTTTTCGAATAAATCTGACACCGGTCTCTCCGGATCAACAACGATAAAGAGGCCAAATTTAATACTCGGTTATTTAAATATCAAAGCAACAATAAAATATAGCACATAAGCAATCACTAGGCCCATTTAATTAATCTTTTATAAATTAAATCCAATTTTCAAATATTTCCTTCAAATTATCCTTAAAAAGATATATTCACAAAACCATTTCAAATTATTCAATAATCGAAAATATTCTCATATAGTTACATCAATGGTATAAGCATATTCACAAATCACTTCATTTTCGACACTTAGAAAATATCTCCATATACTTAAAACGGAAACAAGTATATATACAAATCTAAAGGAAAGTATTCTTCAAAATGCACTTTATTTGGGTCAAAACCAAGGTTGCGTAAAGCAACGTCCCGAAAACCCAAAAAAGTAGCATGGGGACTTGATTAATTAATTAATTATATATATATATATATATATATATATATATATATATATTGTATATTATATAAAACATTTCCTTTCGGAAATCAGTTACTATAACAACAGTGTTATAGTGTATGCCTTTCTTACTTCCTGAAAACGTCTATTACAACGATAAATTTTGAAATCTATGCTTTCGATACTTATCACATTTTAAAACATTTTACAAACTACAATTAAATTCCACTTGGAATTATTACTTTCCAAAACGTTACTTTCAAAAGATAAATTACTTTTAAAGTGATTAATTCCAAACTTAAATTTCAACATAAATCATTTCTAAATTTATAAATAACGTTTATAATTTTCACTTCTATTTTATAACACTTCTATTTTAGAAAATTACTTTATTTATAAAATTTCTTTCATAAATCCATTCTTTTCTAAATCTCATTTATTTATAAAATCCATTTATAAATCCCTCTCCTTTGATAATCTAATTTATTTAGAAAATCCATTTACAAAATATTGATTTTAAATCCATTTAATATTTCACAAAAAAAATTTAAAATCCCCTATTTATTTATAAAATATAGTTTTATAAATTCTTTGTATAAATTATTCTAGAATCTTTATTTAAAAACACTTTACAAAATTGTAAATCAAACATACCAAAATCATGCTTTTATTTATTTAAATAAATTTCTTTCTTTTAATAATTCAAAAATTATTAAAACATATTTATACTTCCAAACTTACTTCAAAATCCTTTTTAAATCAAAATCATCAATTTTAATATTTCAAAATGCCAGAAATAGGACCCAGTGCTACTAAAGCACTAAATAAGTCAAATAATATCATAATCAATAATATGGCACCCAATACATCATATATCGGCATACATATGAAAAGTAAAATCAACAGTGGTGAGGAATCCTATTGGATCCCTCCAACCTGTCCCTCTACATTACATACAGAATATAATCATAAAAATATAAATCAACTGCTTTGAGACGGGATCATATACAAAGGGTCATTAGCTCATGCACAGGAACGTAATAGAGTCTCATCCGCTCCAATAGGAGGGAATATATTCAAATCAACTAATAAATATAGTAAATCATTCAAGCAAGCAACAAATAGCATAGATAAAATTATTCCCACTTATATAAAATATAAGCAGGCCAGGGAGGTTAGTTTACACAGGAATGACCGTTGTGATATTTCCTACTAACTCCACATTCATCAGATGCAACTCCATAGCGTAGTACTCGCTAAAATGATCACAACGCAACTTGTCACGCTCAAAACCGACCTCGTATAAACAAGTTATGAATTATCGATCGTACGAGGTAATTAAATAAAATTAACTTAATTAATTAAATAAATCTTTTACCTTTCCCTCTTCTTCCCTCACGCATTCGACAGCGGGCCACGTGCTTTCATTTTATTTTATTTTTGCGTCGATCGCTCAACCACCGAAGCTCATCGTCCCCGTTCACCTACGCCACCACCGCTACATCCTACCGCTTTGCAATGCACGTCTGCCTGCTTGTATCCATAAAATAAAACACGAATGTACCCCCTAGATGCTGTTAAGGTGTGTCAATCGTCGATCTAAGTGTATGGATGAACTCGTGGAATCGAGCTCTCTAACTTTCATGTTGAAGGTTTTGGCTAATTTTATTATGATTGCGTCGAGAAACGTGGGACGTTTATTTGGTTTTTTTTAATGGCGACTGAGTTAGTTTTAGAGTTAGGGTTTGACAAATGAAAGAAATGGTGTCCTATTATAGCAAATTACCAAAGCGCTATTCACGATTTAAAAATGTTGAACTCCAAACGAAGCGTACCGTCAGGGTTCTATATGTTATACCCCTATTCTGCACATAATGGAATATATATCAGAAGACAATTCCATAATATGAAGAAGTTAACTTTTCAAAATGAGTTATATTAAATTAAATTCGATGGCATACAACAATTCACTATCATGGATCCAATGAAACTGGTTTCGTCGAAATCTAAGACAAAGCCCCCAAAAACTATTTTTACATGTTAATTAAAACGAATAATTTCCAGAATCAGTTTAATCACTTTAAATCCAATTTAAAAGTTTTCCAGCTCCCTTCTTATTCAAATAGAATTTAAATCAACCTTCGTAATAGTTTTCATTCACAATAAGTTCAAGGTTCAATTATTTAAATTTCACATATTAAATTTAACAATTTAATTATTAAATAAATTTCTGTATTTGAAATATAAGTTATTTTACTTATTAAATTAACATTTTGATATTTAAAATCAATTAAATATTCTGGGTTCAAATGACTGAAATTCTGGATCGTTATATTCTCCTCCTTTTAAAAAATTTCGTCCACAAAATTTCCAGCGTAAGAAAAATCCCCCAAACCTATTAACTTTTCAAAACCAAGTAGTTGAAATGAATTAACAAATTCTTTTTAACTTTTCAAAATCATTTAGTGGAAACTTTGTTATCATATTTTCTCAATCTTTAAATTCATAATTAAATTTCCAAAACCAACTAATACTATCCATTCATTCATTTCAAATTATAACTCAAAATCAAATTTTTACTTATCGAAAATTTCCCCAAAATTGTCAAAAATTTCCTAACGCCTTAAATTCACGGAAAGTTTTGCCAACATCTCCGTGTGACTCGATCGAAAAAATTACAATATAGAGTTTAGAGCCTAGCATATACAGTAATTATATAAATATATCATTATACAAATAATATTATTTATTAACTAACCTCTAATTAACAATATTCTAATTAAAATAATATTAATTAAATTTGATGTTTATCATCATTTGCCAAAAACATTTAAATATAAATATACAAATATCATTATCTATGTGTTTTAACTTAATTAATTAACTATTAGTTTTTAGTTAATTAATTAATCCAATAGCCTAAATAATTAGGATGAAATTTTTGAGTCAATTTTTTTTTCCAAAAACAACCTTTTTTGAAAAATATATAACATGTAATATTTTAAATTTTCAAAACATATTTAAAAAATTAGCCAAGGCCTAAAATCAATCCCGGACTTTATATTGAGGATAAAGTTTAGGCTTACATCATCCTTAAGGCCAATAGCTAAGTGAAGCAGAGTACTTGATTACCTAGATCCAACCTTAAACACAACTTTCTAGACAACCTACTAGACTTTAATTAGCCTTAACATTGCTAATTTGGACTGCATATGCTATTGGATTCTAATACGAATAAATAAACCAGGTCTAGACGCAACGAGTTAAATGAGTGAATTTCCAATTTTTTCTCATTTTATATTTTTACCGGGCCTATGAAGTCTAAACATATTTTAGATCCAATCTAAAATATTTTAAATACAACCTTTATTTTATTTAGTTTGTTCATAAAAGGTATTATTTTATTTGCATGATTTTCAATTTAAAAGTGTATCAAATGCAATAAAATATGTGTAGTGCATGTGCAACAAATACAAAGCGTACATTGGTAATGTGATCATATGCAGCTATTGCGATTTACAACGTAATGGACACATTTTTCCCTTTATACATGTCTTTGTTGTCCATGGTTTTTTATTATATGAAATAATAATTGTAAATGCACATATAGTAACAAATATACACACGCATACAAATGTATTTATATTATTTTGACAATATTCTATGCTTTTACTTTAGAATTAACAATTTTAAATCTAATTTGAACTTAGGATGGATTTAAATTAAAAAATGATTTTATACAAAAATTCCTTTTATACGCTTTAAACTAAATCACTCATACACACACAATATAAATGTATAAATAATTGCAAACATTGTTTAAAATTTAAAAAAATTATAAAATTTGTCATTTTCTACGTTTTAAAACTTAAAGTTAGCAAACAGAAAGCTGGCTAACCTATAAAGGATTCAAAATAGGTTTAAGAATTTTGCATAAAGTCAACTTATGGATCTTGAATCGAAACAACTTATAAAATATATGAACAATAACCAAATGAAGTTAAATTATAAACCAACAAACATAAAAATCATGTATTCAATTTTGAAAATGATTTCAAATCATCAACACATGTGGCTAACTTATATTTGTGCATGACAGAGTTAGGGATATGCTCTAGAGGGGATTTTATAATTTATTGTAAATAATTAACTCTATAGTAAAATCTTATTCGTAATAAAAGGTGTTTTTCTTTTTATTATATACTTATTATAATATGTTATAATTAATTAATTAAATTATATTTAATAAAAAAAATCCATAAATGTGTGTTTTGTGATAGAAATTACAAAGGTGCCGTAATCATGAGCAACTGATCGTACAATAAACACATCATTTTAAATATTCTTAGTCAAGATGTATCGAGACTGTATATTAATACATTCGTTGAGACAGTGTATATAACGCGCTCCAAAGGTTGGGTAGTGTATTATTCATGACTGCTGGGAGGCATCAAGGGATTTTGTACTGATAATTATTGGATAATTGTAAAATGACTCACTCGATAGTTTTATGCTAGTTAATAAAGCTAATGTCAAATAGAAAATGTTGATGTCATAATATGACACAGTTCTCTTGAATTGAGAATACTATCTAGCTTCAATGTGGAAACTCGGCTTTGATTTTTGTTAAATCACAACATGGCACCCATCGAACAACTATGATTAGGTCGAGTGGAAACATTTGAAATAAAACACTACTTAATAGAGAATTCATCTCCGTGGTAAGTAATATGAGGTTAGTATCATGGTCAACTGAATTCAATTCAAAGTCAAAATCTTTAACCAGAGCAGTTAATTAATAATAATTGTTATCATTGAATCAAGGACTTTGCGTTTGGACTATAAAATTGAATATTGACGATAATGGAATTTGGACCATTACTAAATTCCAAAAGTTAAATGTGATATAGTTTTGGCCAAGGAAATTGGTGTAAATAATTATCACTATTAGGTAACGCTTATTAATTAAATTAGATTTTACCATCTAGGTAAGGAATAATTTTGGTCATACGTTACATCACTAGCTAAGGTGACATGTGAAAGTTAGTATTTGAATTGTTTGATATTAATTGCCCACCGGATTTACACACAAATAACCAAAATATTGAATATGCTAACTACCACTCGATTTAATTAAATTTTAATTATTATAAATTAATTAATTTTATGAAACATTCATAATAAAATATTAGTAGATTTGTGTTGATCGTATTAAAATAAGTGCACATGTATACACACGTATCGATATATGATATCGATGTACGTTTAAATTAGATTTAAATTGGTTTTATCTAATTGGGTTTGAAGCGATTTGGAGGCCTAAATGTAGGTAATGATGGTCAATTGTGAAAGGGTGAAAATGGGATTGAATTTGATTCAAAAAGGTTTGAAGTAGTAAGTGGAAATAGTGGATCTGAATTCATTTTTAGCTCTTCCTCTCTCCGCTATTTAAATTCCTTTAACCTCCACTTTTGGATCTCTAATTTTTTTCTCCCTCCGCTCTCGCTTCTGGACGACAATACCTCATCACCCCTCCATTGTTCCTAACAATTAAAACAAAAATTAAATAAAATAGTACATCAGTGGTTGGTGCTTTTAGTTTGGTAGAACTCTTTGGAAATTTGGAACAAATTCAGTGAGAGTCAGCTGATTCAATGTCTCAACGTGCTATATCCAGGCCATAGCAAGTTAATAGTTTTATTTACGTTCATATGTGTGTTTATGTGTACCATATCATTCTAGTGCTCTACATTGTATGTATATTATCACGAATCAACATTTGATGAATATATATATATATATATACATATATATATATATATATACATATGTGTGTGTGTGTGAATACACACACATATAGTAGAAAAAATTTGTATGGATATATACATGTATATAGCTCACAACAATAGTAGAAAAATAAAAAAAATTCGAATTAAATAGTAATTTAAAAAGGTTTTCAAAATGAAATTTGATTTACAGTGTGTGTGTGTGTGTGTGTATTTCATATAAAGTTTTACTAAGATATGTACATAATAATATTCAAAATAAATATACTTTTTATATATATTTATAAAACCATATATATAATAATAGTTTTTACATATTTTGATATACATACATACATATATATTAGTGTATATATGCGTGCGTGCATGTATTTAACAAATATAAAATTTTTACTTGCTACAAAATTAAACTTTCAATATATATATATATATATGTGTGTGTGTGTGTGTGTGTGTGTGTGTGTGTGTGTGTGTAATTTTTATCAATTTGCAAATAGAAATTATTATATAATTATATATATATATATATATATATATCAAATAAATTAAAACCACAAGTTAATTTTTTTAATGGCCAAGAGTATATAGACATAGACATACACACTCTTATATTATTTTACAATTGTTTTGAATATTAATTTAGTGCATATGCATTTATATATCTTTGCATTATATATAATTTTATTTAGTATGTATATTATTTTTGTATGTGTGTGTGTGTATTTGTATTTATTAAATACAATATATTTTAATGTAGTTTTAAAATCGAAATTATAAGATATTTTAAAATTTAGATCAAGTTCTGAAATTTGAAAATTGAAATTTGAAATTCCTAATGTTTAAGTTTACAAATATATTATAATTATATAAAGTTATGTATACATACATATATATATATATATATATATATATTTAGAAAAAAAATTATATCTTATAAATTTAATTTTACATCATATTAAACTGTATATGCATTAGACAGCAATATGTATATGGAGGGGTCAATATGTCTGTTGTGGTGTAAATCGCAGCACTTATACATGGGCATGTTAAACCATGTACACTACATATATTGCATGTGCACATACAAATACATGTATATACGATACAAATCTTATATATACAATATAAATATAACATTAAAATATTACTTTATTTACAAACTAAATAAAACATTGATTTTATTTAAAATTAGTTTAGATCGGATCTAAATTAATTTGGACTTCATATTCCTGATAAAATCCAAAAACAACAACAACAAAGTCATTATTCCCAAACAAGTTGGGGTAGGCTAGAGATGGAACCCAAAACTAAACGACAAAGCTAATTTTAAGGTTATAATAATAATAATAACAATAGAAATAATAAAATAAAGTCAAATAAGTAAATGAATAATAGTAGTAACTAAGTAAAATAAAACTAAAGATAAAAATACATATACATGTATAATGAATAAATTAATAAATAAATGATGATAATTGTACAAATAATAATAATGGTGCTGATAATAATATTGATCAAACACCAAACGCGACATCTTAGGCTCCTTTTCCCTAATCCTATAATCTAATACTTACAAAACTCATAGCTCATGGTTCTGGTACTTGGATCCGCTAACTTCCACGTGCTCCTATTTGTTACTAGCTCTTCAGATATATTCCAATCCTTCAAATTCCTTGTTACTACTTCCTTCCATGTCAACCTTGGTCGACCTCTACCTCTCTTTGAGCATACGACGCGACCTATAACTCCAACGCATACAAGTGCCTCGTTCGGCCTTCATTGGAGATGTCTAAACCATCTTAAGCGATGTTGAATTAGCTTCTCCTCAATTGGTGCTACTTCCAGTTTTTCACGTATATCATCATTTCTAATTGGCCTCTTCTTGTACGGCCGCAACTCTATTACATTTATCTTCTAGACGTATTGACTTTTAGTAGGACAACATTCTGCACCATACAACATCGCAGACCTGATTGCCGTTCTGTAGAACTTTCCTTTAATTTTCTATGGGACTTTCCTGTCACAAAGAATGCCAGACGCTTGTCGCCATTTCATTCATCCCGCATGAATTCTAAACTAACATATTTATCAATCTCGCCATTACACTGCAACATTGATCCTAAACATCGAAAGCATTTCTTCTTGGGAACTTTTTATCCGGCCAGAGTGATATCTCCATCCACTGACCTGACACCACTGAACTCGCACTTAATATACTCTGTTTTAGTTCTGCTAAGCTTAAACCCCTTTAATTCTAAAGTCTGTTTCCATAGCTCAAGTTGTCTATCAACCTCAATCATACTATCATCAATTAGCACAACATCATCAGCAAATAGCATACACCAAGGAATCTCCCCTTGTATACCCTTAGTAAACTCATCCATCATTAAGGAAAAAATGTAGGGGCTCAAGTTGACCTTTGATGTAATCCTATGTTAATGGGAAAGTCTCTGGTTACACCATCACATGCTTTGACACTAGTCACAACATCATCGTACATATCCTTGATAAGGGTAATTTAATTTGTTGGGACTCCCTTCTTTTCTAGAGCCCACCACATCATCTTTCACGGTACTTTGTTATAGGCTTTCTCCAAATCGATAAATACCATGTATATATCCTTCTTTTTCTTCTTAAATCTCTCCATAAGTTGTCTTATCAAGAAAATGCCTCTGTAATCGATCTTCCAGGCATGAAACCAAATTGGTTTTCGAAATGCTTGTCATTCTTCTTAATCAATGTTCAATGACTTTCTCCTTAAGCTTCATCGTATGACTCATATGCTTAAATCCTCTGTAGTTTGTGCAACTTTGGATATCTTCTTTATTCTTAAAAATTGGACCTAATATGCTTCTCTTCCACTCATCTGGCATCTTGTTTGATTTGAAAATATTATTGAACAACTTAGTTAGCCAGACTATCCCTACATCTCCAAGGCATCTCCACACCCCAATGGGGATGCCAATTGACCCCAATGCCTTTCCTGCTTTCATCCGTTTTAGCGCTTCCTTTACCTAGGTTCAAGAATTCTCCGAACAAAATGCATACTGGTGTCATTAAAAGAGCCAACTATCTCGATCATAGTGCTATCACATTCTTCATTAAATAGTTTGTCGAAGTAATCTCTCCATCTATTTTTTATCTCATCATCCTTCACCAAAAGTCTATTATTGTCATCTTTGATGTATTTAACATGGTTGAAGTCTCTTGTCTTCCTCTCATGGTGCTTAGTTATCCTATAGACGTTTTTTTTCCACCCTCCTTCATACTTAGCTTATGATACATGTCTTCATACGCCTAACCCCATGCTTGACCCACCGCTCTCTTTACATTCTTCTTTACCACTTTGTAACTTTGTATGTTGTCCTCGCTCTTGTGATGATGCAATCACTTATAACATTCCTTCTTCTCTTTGATAGCCTTTTGCACAGCACTATTCCACCACCATGAATCTGTAGGTTCATGTTTATTTCCTTTCATTACCCCAGACACCTCAGTAGCCACTTTCCGAATGCGCGTTGCCATTTCATCCCACATGTGATTTGCTTCTCCTTCCAAATTTCATGCTCCTTCTCCCATCGCCTTATCCTTGAACACCCTTGAAGCATCTCGTTTGAGCCTCCACCATTTTATCCAACTAATCTTGGCTCCTTTATCCTGTCGAACATGTATTCGAAGATGAAACTCAGATATCAGAAGCTGATGCTGTGAGATGACACATTCTCTAGGCATGACTTTGTAGTCTACACAAGCTCGTTTGTCATCTCCTCTAGTAAGGACAAAGTCAATCTGGCTAAAGTGTTGACCGCTACTAAAAGTAATTAAGTGTGACCGTCTCTTTCTAAAGAAAGTATTAGCTATCATGAGGTCATAAGCAATAGTGAAATTCAGTATTTCTTCTCCTTCTTAGTTCCTATCGCCATATCCAAAACCACCGTGCACTCTCTCAAACCCACCACTAGTTGTACCAACATGCCGATTGAAATCTCCTCTCATGAAAAGCTTTTCGCTGCTAGGCACATCTTTAACCATAACATCTAGCTCTTTCCAGAAATTACTCTTGACAGCTTCACTTAGACCTATTTGTGGGGCATAGGCACTAATGACGTTCAGAATCATATCACCCACTATCATCTTGACTAGGACGATCATGTCTCCTTGTCTCCTAATATCGACAACTTGGTTTGTAAGGTTCTTGTCAATTAAGATGTCTACCCTATTCTTGTTACGTTCTTTTCCCATATACCATAACTTGAAGCGTGTGTTCTCCACCTTCTTCGCCTTCTGGTCCGTCCATTTGGTCTTCTGAACGCATAAAATATGTACATGTCTCTTAGTCATAGTATCAACTATCTCTCTTAGCTTTCCTATTGATGATCCTATATTCCAACTACCTAACTGAATCCTACTTACATCGACTAGCTTCCTTTCCCCTCGCACCCACTGAGTAAAGTGTGAAGACCCTTTCTCATTTATCACTACCTCGGGCGTAGATGCAGCGCACCACTAAGGGAGTGATGACCCAACCCTTGCATATTTATCACCATACCCGAGTCTCGATATGATGCACCACTAGGGGGTGGCGACCCAGCCCTTGCTCACTTTTCACCATACCCGAGCCTCGATATGCCGCGTCGATAAGAGGGTTACGTCCCAGCGAAATATAATTAGGTTCCATTTCCATAAGAGAGGCTGGGTTTTTACGTTGGCTTGTTAAGCCTATCACAACCCTCCTTCTTTATCCTGGCTTGGGACATGCTACATAAAAAACTACACAGGCGGAGTTGCCTAATAAAATCCAAAAATGGATTTTTTTTTATTTAAATTTATTCACTTAATCCAATGTGTGCTAGCCCAAATCCAACTATGATATCAGAGACCAATAGCTATATGCTTTAAATTAGTCATGTTATGGTCAACTAATTAAGCTTATCCAATTAGTAGGGTGTTCAGGAAAGTAGCATTTATATTAGGTTTGGGTAATCAAGTGACGTTCCCTGCCCCACTACCGATCTGACCCAAAAGGTGTAGTAAGCCTAAAGGCTGCTCTAATAGAAAAGGCCCAATTCGAATTGGGCCTCTGGCTAATTTTCAAAATTGTTTCGGAGTTTAGTTTAAATTTGAAGTTAAATTTAAAATAAGAAATATAACGTAAATGTTATAATATAATTTCAAAAGTGTTCGGAAAATATAATAAATATATTATGAAAATTTTAAAATATTAATTATATTAATAAATTAATCAAATAGTTAATTACTAAAGTATATATATAGTGATATATGTTACATAATCTAAAATTATTTAAGATGATGTAGGTATACATGTATATATACGAAATTTTTCAAAATTAATAAATAATTAATTTTTTTAATTAATTTACTAATTAAAAATTAATAAATAATAAATACATACATATATGTAAAAAAAAAATGTGTATAACTATATACGTTATATTATAAATATTTAATATAAAATGCTTTATTGAATAATATAAAACTAGTTAAATATATTTAATTGATATAATATTATACATAAGACTATTACATAAGTAAATTATTATAAAGGTTATATAATAATTAATACATAATAAGAATGTACAATTAAAGGTGGAAGTGTACAATTAAAGGTGGAACAATACGAAACTCTAAATACACTTAAGGGATAAATATATATGTATAGTATGTTTATCATGATTTTGGACATGTCCGACATATAAATCATGAAAGTATTTCATAAAATAGATATTATTCCATAAGTTGATGCCTTCAAATTTAATATATTAAAGATTATGATACTTTAGCATAAAATTTTCCTCTACCATTTATATATTAATAGATTACTTACATACTCCTTAATTGTTGATATTCCTTAAGTTAAGGATGTTATATGTATACTATTAATAAATTGAGCAGACAAGGTAGGATATATGTATGTATTTTTTGATATTCCTTAAGGTACATATATTTATACTTAGGTCATCACAAAATGGTGGTATAGGTATATAATCTCTTTCGATTTGTTTATATTCCTTGATGTCGAAATGAGATTAGGACAAGGAACCATGGTTAGAAGTTGTATATGATACAACCGATAAGAAGTCTTCTATCGTTGTGAAGTATGACTTGTTAGTATTCCTTAAGGTCAAAATCCCAAGGCAAAAGAGTCCTAACACCAACTAATTAAGTTGAAATTACTTCTATGTTTCATTTTAGGGTTTGGAGAAATAAAAATTTCTAATGGGAGCTTATTAGTGAAATGAAATTTAATGTTTAACCTTACTAATATTCAAAGAATATCTACTATAGAAATACCCTAATCTTCTAAGTTAAAACTTGCAGAAAATTGTATCAACCAAGTTATTTTCTAAAATCGACAAACTCACCAGACCCAATTATGTTGACTAGCTAAGAGCGATAAAGATAGCACTAACTTATGAACGTCTTTGGTCGTCGATAATGGAGCCTCCTAAGGTTAGACCCGTTGATAATGCAGACCCTAAAGTACTACTAGCTTATAACAAACGAGTCTCAGACCTTTAAATAGCCTAAGTTTTCATGTTGTAGACAAGACATTGAAAAGGCAACATGAAAATATGTCTGTCTCAAAGCTCTATTTGGTAAACAATCTCATTCCATAAGGTACGAACTTACAAAGAAACTGTTCAACACCAAAATGATGAAGGGACATAAAGTGGATGATTACATTCTAATGACGAAAGACTATATCGATAGACTTTCATGGTTAGGCATAAAGATAAGCAACGAGATGCAAGTACACCTGATCCTTGGGTCTCTTACTCCCTAGTATGTTCCATTCATATTAAACTAAAATATGAACTAGTTGAACGTAAGCCTCGTGAAACTCCTCAATATGTTGAGGTCGGTCGAGTCATCTGTTAGAACTAGGCCAGCCCGTGGTGGAAGTTATTCATGAATTTCAATTTTTGTACCCTGTTGGATCTTTGTTAGGCTTATGAAGTCTAATTTATTTAGAACATTTCTAAATTTAATTTAAATAAAATCATATTTCATTTAAATTGATAAATTGTTGGTAGAAATTTATTTAATTTATTTTCAATTCATATATAAGTACACATATGTATCATACACATATGCGTATGTGTGTGCATGTGTAACATGATATTCCATTCAAGGTATAACATGCCCATATATAGATGTTTGGATTTTCATCGCAAGGGACATGCTAGCTCATCTTATATATATTGTATATTGCCTAAATATATGTATATATTTATACCTATTATATATAAAAACCCAAGTATGTGTGTGTATGTATGTATATTATGAGAAAATATTACAAATGTATTTATAATTAAAATATTATAGTGTTAAGTATTAAATAAACATATAGATATATGTGCGTGTGCATGAGCTAAATATAAGTTTAATTTTTAATTTTTTAATGTGTGTGTGTGTATAACGACCTAGAACTTTACCGTCTTGATTTGCGAATACTTAATAAACTTTAGGTATTAAAATAATAGGTTTTATAATTAAGATATAACTTTTAAATAATAACAAATGATGACAAAATAGGTTAGTAACAACCCAAGATTTTGCCACTTTAAAATAGGTTATTTAAATATATTTTATATAATCAATAAATGGATTCTTATTAGCAAATAAACCTATTTTAATTATTTAACAATGATGATAAAATTTTTTTTTTACCAATATAGATAGTTCATAGAAAAATAGAAAATGTGACCAAAGAACATTTTTCGAAATTTCGATACCCGAAAGTCATCGGAAACGTTGTGCACACTTGGTGCATCATTGGATTAATAATAATAAAAATCTAACTATTTAAAAAATTATGGGTACGTATAGCGATAGTCGTTATGCGCGTAGTTTAGAAAAATCTAACTATTTTCTAATCTAAACTTATTTAACTTAAAATCTTTTTACAAAATGTATTCTAACTTTAATTTAGTAATTAGAGAACAATTATTCAATTATTTGTTTAATTGATTAATTAAGGTAATTAGTATTTAATGATTTGTTAATAATAGTTTGTAAACTTAAATGTTAATCAATTAAGTTAATCATGATTTGTTACTTAATTAAAATTAATCATTATTTAATTATTAATCAAGGACTTTTTAATTATTATTTAATTATTTATTTAAGATAATAATTAATTAATTATTACTTTAAAAGGGGTTTTATTTAATTAATCTTTGATTAAAGTTAATTATGTTTTAGCAAGGTTTGATTAAAGTTTAGTTACGTTTAATTAGAGTTAATTACTATTTAATTAGGATTTGACTCTCATTTATAAGGGTTTTAATTTGTAATCGCTTTGTGTTTAAGTAATCTGTTTTGTTCAAACTGTTTTCTCTTCAATTTTCTTTAAATAAATGGATTTCTGTGTCGCTTACCCTTAAGTAACCCCATATGATCAAGAAAGCTAAATGACATCCATTAGCGGAATAAAACACCATTTTGCTATTGCAATTAACTTGGAGAGTTACCTAAATTGATTGATTGTTATGTGTTATTCCCTTATATACCTATTGTTATATGATTCCATATTAAACTAGATAAGTAAAATCAGATTAAAAGCATCATTGTGGTCGCTAAGCCTCCATTTGATTTTGAAAGATAAATATTTCATGTCTTTTTGAAAAGGTTTCAAAGTTATTGCATTTGAATAAGATATTTAAAGGATGAGTTGATAAATGGTTCTATTAAAGATGTATTTAACTAATGGGAATGATTCTTAATATTATAAAAAAAGTTTTTATAAAGAGTTTTATAAAGGAATTTGGAAATTTATAAGCTGTTTTGGGTAAATGGATCTGAGTGTTTAAGTAAAGTAAATTTCATAAATAAAGAAGATTTATAAAATTGATTTGCTTATTAAAGGAAACTAATTTGATTAAGGTTATTTAGGGAGTTGTTTAAACACGAAAGGTTCATAAAGAAGTTTTATAAATGATTTTGGGGTATTTATAAAAGAAGTTAGAAAACGTTTCGGATATTCATAAAGGGAGTTATAAAAGGTTTGAATATTTATAAGAAACTTTTATAAAAAGTTTAGATGTTTATAAAAGCAATTTATATAAATGATTTTGAATATTTATAAAAGGGTTTATAAAAGAATTTGGAATTTGGAAAGTATTTTGAAATGGTTTTGATTTCAAAATAACAAAAGACTTCATGAATGAAATCGATATGTTTAAAAAAGATTTACCGAAATAAAAAGAATTTGAGGTCTAGTTTTCTCTAGACTGACCTTTTAAAAATGGTTGTATAGAACATCCGTTCCATGCTTAACACCGAGGAAATAGTGTTTAGGGTTGTCCTTACCTACAATTTAAACAATACTTGTTTAATCCTTTTAACATGATTTGGAAGTAAGAAGTTATTCACAAATGTTTTGGTTTATACTTATGTCAGAGAGATAAGTATATTAATGTTTTAGACAAACGTATTTGAAAGAGATTTATGAAATAAAGATTTATTTTGAGGCTTAGTGGTTGCCATGGATAAACAAATCTCAAATGAAATTGGTTATTATTGTTTATTTGATAGTTAAATAACCGACTATAAAATATGGAACCAAAACCTAACTTTGGAAATATTTACGAGAAACACGTATGATGTACTGTGCGTATATATCTCGTTTGTTCTCCCATGACAAATGATAAGGAAATCCGTCCATTAACGGTTAGTAGGTGATCTCCGCTTTAATCTTTGACAATTTATTTCCTAAAGAACCGGGGTTGAGTTTACCGAAAATTACCGAATGTTGTTTCGAAGTGACCGAGATCGGATATGTTATCCAAAAACGACTTTGATCCAACTCAAGCGTTTCAAAGTAAAGACATCTTGATGATGATAAAATTAAAGATGTGGCTTCTTAAAGTGCAATGGCTGCTTGCTACTAATCCTAATAGTGATTTCAAATTGGATGTAGTAGAAGTACTTGCTCGTTCATCTCCTGAACGACTTGTATGGATGAATGCTGACATTATGTCATTGACTAGAAGGTAATGTAGTATTCCAAGTGGAAAGTACTATATAAAAGGTTAAACGTAGGCTCAAACCTGATCAATCGAGAATAACTAAAACAGAGGAGATGCAGTGAAGCTAAGTGGATTGCTCCATTCGGGATGATCATCCCTATCTAAAGTCGATATTATCTCTCATTTGTATGCTTTGGAGACCAATAACTAAGGGTTGATCATATTCGGTACTACTAGTCAAGTGGTAGGTCGGTTCTGTGTTGCTAGGGGATCTCAGCAAGGTCCTTAGTGTTATTTTATCTAAAGATGCACCATGATGGGTGGTACCCCAGTAGCTTAATCATTGTATTGAATCCATTCTCCAATAAGCACAGTATGGACTTAGTTGTTCCCAACTATGTGGAAATATGAGATGCAAGCAGTTTAGCTATATTTATATTTTAATTTGACCCCTAGCCATTATTATAATGTTAAAGGATTTTCTAAAAAGAATGTTTTAGTCATCCTAAGGTAAAAACCCATCTGTGTTTATGTGCGGCATGGTCTTACGAAATGCCTTTGGTTTAAAGGTTTTTATAAAGTTAAAAGACTTATGCTTTACTTACACTAGACCAATGTCTGACCCGGAGTTTATTTTCCTTTTTTCCTAAACTCTTGGGTGCTCAAATTTGAATGGGCAACCAAGTAGTTCAGATTTTCCACAGATTCGTCTTGGAGGAGCTTAGAGTAGGTGACTACATCGATAGCTAGTTATATTTTCATGTTTTCGGCATATATATCGTGTCAGTTAGGTAAGGACAGGCTGTTATAACCGTCCTAGGTAGAATTTGTATTATTATGACTCTGATATAACATTTTTGAAATGACTTTGTAATATATTTTGTTGAGTAATATATATTGTTCCGTTGCGTTGTGATATTCTATATTGTTTAGTTTCTTCTCTTCTATCTTTTCTTTCTTTCACCCCTAATGAACTCTCTTTCAGATGGTTAAAGGATCAGCACACAAATACCAAGGATATATTAAGTGTCATCTTTGGCGGTTAGAAAGGCGGATCATTACATTTGGAATCAAAGCTTAGGTTGAGTGAACACATAGGCTTTGGTAGGGTAAACTCATTATAGAAAGGGTCAATAGTGCCTTAGAATAAGTCTTAGTGTAATATATATGAGTGACATTTGTTAGTGAATAAAAATATCTTATGTTGTGTAGTTTGACCTGATGAGTGGTTTAAGAAATTTGGTCCATGCGCCTGATCAATGTAATCGGTAGGGATTTCTTAAACACTCAAACAAGTTAAATTGACATAATATTGTTTTAAATTTGGTAAATGAAATAATTTTACCTAGAAATATATTGTCTTTGTACAAAAAGGGATGATTTTCAAAATCTATGTAGTTGTCTATGAAGAGAGTGAGTTAGGAGTTAATAATATTTAAATTATTAGCATTTAGGGTTTAACTAGTCATACTTGTCCAGTTTTGAGTATTGACTATTGTCAAATTTAATAGTAGATTTCCTTTCTCCATCATAGGTTGGGTAGATAGAATTTGTAGGAACATTGAATCGAACACCTTGCAAATTAAGTTTCACAATTTGACTATAAGACATCCAACGATGTATAGGGTAAAAATTTAATTTCAATGAAGGCGTTCATTTAAAAGAAAATCTTTATATCGTTTTATAAGATGAATTAAGAGAGAGATTTTACAAATTAGAAATCTTATATATGTTTTAAAATTAAAAGTATTTTTAGAGTATTAAATCCCAGTGGCTTCGATAAAGTTTCAAATGATGTTGGAAAATAGCACACTCTTTCTTATAAATATTTTAAGATATAGATATTTCAAGATAAAGTTTGGGAATAAGGTGACAGTTTAGGAATAAATTTTGATTTGTTTTGTGATGATCAGAATAATATTCTAAGTGATAATCGAATATTTTCCTAGGTAGATATGATGGTGCACTTAGTAAATTATCCTCTTTGTCATTGTATAATCGAGATGGTTCCAAATTCGAATGTATCCAAAGCAAGTGGATGATTTTGTTAGAAATTATTTGTCTATAAATAGTATTGTGTCAAGAAGAAATTTAGAAAGAAAAAAAAAAGAAATATTTTTATTAACTAGTCCGAATGTCTCGGAAAGGACAAAAAATAGGTAAGAGATGTGTTCAGATGGCAAGCACTTCTCTTGACTATTGCCCTTCTCAGTAAAGGGATATATGGTACTATTTGGTAGCATCCAATTCATTGACATTATTTTGGGGGTTACTCATGCATTTGTATGTTTCAAAAGGTTTTTGAAATAAAGCATAAGTATTGTTTTCTTGGTTCCCTTAAAAGGAAGAGTTTTTCAATATAAAAGGATTTGAAGGTGGACTAATAAATGAAGTTTTGATTAGGTTAAATTTAATAATGAACTTTGTTTATTTAAATTGAGTCTTTTGATTTTAACATCTAGGATGTGAAGAATTATTGGATGTCATTTGGCCATCTAATAGATAATTTTACCTTAGTAGTGTCTAAGAAAAAGTAGAATCTGGGATGGAGTTAGGATACCAGCATCCTACTCTTCTTAGCTACTTACCAGACCAATTCGGGTAAAGAGTAGATTTGATCGACTTAGTTTCAAGACCCAAATTATTTTTTGCCTACATCTAATAGTTAAGATTAAATAGATACTCTTAGGATGTAGAAGAGTATTATATAAGTTAAAAAATTTAAAAATCGATCTTTATGAAGCATGGTGGGAGGGTAGAAAGTCATTAGATAGTAAGAATCGTTAGATCAGAATGTAGGTTGTATGAAGATCATTTATCCTTGTCATATAGTTTTCAATCCTAGATTCAAGTACATAACTAGTGGTGTTCTACACCATTTTGAATAAGGAATTCACTCTATTTTTTACAGTAACCGTTAGTGATGGTTCTTATGTGGAACCAAAAGTTGTCCATCATAGTTTATGGCTATGTAAGAAGAACAAAGGTTTCTAATTAAGAGGGTCGATCAAAGTCCGCACTAGGAAGTTGGATGAGCGATACTAGTTCGGAAGTGAAGTTATGTGTTCGAGTGAATGGTCAAATAAGATTTCACATAAAAATTATATATGTACATCATACAGATTGATGAATAGTTTAAGTATTTCTAGGAATTAGGGTTGCGGTACAATTTCGGAGACGAAAATCTTTTAAAGGGGCAAGATGTTGTTTCGAATGTTATTTACCGAAAATTATCGAATGTTGTTTCGAAGAGACTGGGATCAGATATGTTATCCGAAAACCACTTCGATCCAACTCAAGCATTTCAAAGTGAAGACATCTTGATGATGATGGAATAGAGGGTGATACTTAAAGTGCAAGGGCTACTTGCTACTATTCCTAAGAGTGATCCCAAAATGGACGTAGTAGAAATAGTGCCTTCGGTTCGTTCAACTCTAGAACAACTTGTATGGATGGATGCTGACATAGTGTCATCGTTTAGAAGGCAAGTAGTATTCCAAGTCGAAAGTGCTATATAAAAGGTAAAACGTAGCCTCAAGCCTTATCAACCGAGAATGACTAAAACATGGGAGATGTAGCAGGGCTAATTGGGTCGCTCCCAATTAGAGTATTATCATCCTTATCTAGAGTCATTATTATCTCTCATTTGTATACTTGGGGCCTATTAACCAAGGGGTGATCATATTCCGGGCTACTAGTCAAGCGGTAGGTTGGTTCTGAGTTGGCAGGGGATCCCGACGAGGTCCTCGTTGTTATTTTATCTAGAAATGCACCGTGATGGGTGGTACCCTAAAATCCCATTCATTGTATGAAATTCATTCTCAAATAAGCGTTGTACAGACTCAGTTGTGCCCAACTATGTTGAAATTGAGATGCAAGTATTTCAGTTATATTCATATTTTACTTTAACCACTAGACATTATTATGATATCAATGGATTTTCTATAGAAAATATTTTGGTTATTGTAAGCTAATAACCTGATCGTATTTATGTGCGGCGTGGTCTTACGAGATGCCTTTGATTTAAAGGTTTTTATAAAGACTTATGCTTTACTCACATCAGACCCATGTCTGATCCAGATTCCTAAACTCTTGGGTGCACAAATTTGAATGGGCGGCCAAATAGTTCATGTTTTCCACAGATTCATCTTGGAGGAGGTTGGAGTAGGTAGTTCATGTTTTCCACAGATTCATCTTGGAGGAGGTTGGAGTAGGTAGTTCATGTTTTCCATAGATTCATCTTGGAGGAGGTTGGAGCAGGTGGCTTCATCGTAGCTAGTTTTTTTTCTTGCTTCCGCTGTATTATATGTATATTGTATCGGTTAGGTAGGGAAAGGCTGTTGTAACTGTCCTAGGTAGAATTTGTATTAGTTTGACTCTGATGTAACATTTTTGAAATGACTTTGTAATATATTTTGTTGAGTAATATATATTGTTCCGTTGCGTTGTGAGATTCTTTGTTGTTTAGTTTCTTCTCTTCTATCTTTTCTTTCTTTCACCCTCAATGACCTATCTTTCCGATGGCTAAATGATCGGCACACGAATACTGAGGATAAATTAAGTGTCATCTTTGGTAGTAAGAAAGGCAGATCGTTACTATATATATATATATATATAGAAAAAACAATATGTACGTATATAAATATAATAATTAATCTAAATATAAGTGAGAATTGTTTATATGAATATATAAATTATAAAATTTAAAAATTATATATATATATATATATAAATATATATATATATATATATATATTGCATTCCAGATAAAATACGTACCAGTTCTAAATATAACTATAATTTATTATTTATATATAATGAACTAATTAGTTAAAGAACAATAAATAAGTGATAGAAAACACTTACATAACAAATATTTTGAATTTTAAATTTTCAAAAAGTAAGGAATGATTTTTAATAGCTCATGAAAAAATTTCAAAATTTTTTAAGTCAAAATTTTATTATTTATTAATTAAATACTTTTGACTGAATTTAAAAATGATTATCTAAAAATATAAAAATTGATTTAAAATTTTTAGTTTTTGACCGAGAGCTTCTATTATGATAATTTAATTTTAGAAAATTTAGAATTGAATTTTCGAAACATAAATTATTTTATATTAATTTATTAATTCGTATAATGTTTAAGTAATAAAGATATATTAAATAATGACCAAAAAATTATTTTCGATCATTAAAAATCATAACCAATGTAAATATACAGATGAAAAATATTAATTCGGTTATTTATGAGAATTTGTTATATAGTTTAACACAAATCATATAAACAAATTAATTAACTTAGTAATATATATGTATAATTTTATTAATTAAATATAATTATTTTAGATGTGTGTATCAGATCCTTAATGAAAAAATTGTTTTTTAATTCTATTTTATAAACATATACATATAACCAATCAATATTTGGCAAAATCAATACCTATAGTAATCCCTCCTAGATAACAATACAACAATCACAATATATATGTATGTATGTATGTATGTATGTATGTATGTATGTATGTATGTATGTATGTATGTATGTATGTATGTATGTATGAACAATATATAGTTATGTAGAGGTTATGTAATACATATATAACAGATTACTTACCTAAAACTATTGCCCTTGAATCCACCTTACATGAGTTCTCATCTTTTGAAAATTTCTCGATTCTACAAATTGCTAGTCCTGAATCGTGTCCACTTTTCCTACCAAATAGTAGTTTATTTGAATTAATTTGATTCGAGTTTTGTTGGAGCTTTTTAAAGGTATAATTCAGCCACGATGAAGGAGATAGGAGGCAAATTATGGCTCATTTCATAATGGTTAAATTAGAGAGAAAAATGGATCATATCACATAATTTTTCTCACTAAATCTCTACCATCCAACACAGCACTTTTACCATATTTTGGCCGCCCTTTATAGATGATAGTTGCTGCCTAAAATTTGCCTCCAACTTCAAGGGCTAGTAGCCCATATAAGCCCAAGTCTAATTTAATTCCTTATCGATATCTCATATCGATGGATATATTTATAATTATTATAAATGTATATACAGCAATATTAGATCCTCAAGTCAAATTCAAATATTATAATTAATGTTTCATAAACATTAATTAATTTGTGACAATTATAAACTAATTAAGTCGTTTGATCTAAAGAGAATTGATCATTTCGATCGTATGACTCGTAGGAGTAAATTCGGTCAGCGATTAACGTTGAACTATTTGAATGTTAATGTTCACGCATCACTTAGCAGGTGGTATGACATTTTGGCCAAATTTATTATTTACTTAATTTCGGTAAAATCCAATTTCACTTTATTAAGCATTACTCGGTTTTGATATTTATTTACACCAATTCTCTTCATCAAAACTATATCACTTTGGATTTACAGAATTTAGTAATGGTTGAAATTCCAATATCATCCATATTCAACTCCATTGCCCAAACATAAAGTCCTTTGTTTAATAATAACAATTATTATTAACTGAAATGCTCTAGCAAGAGACTTTGACTTTAAGTTGACTGTGATACTAACACCATATAACCGAGGAGACGAATCCTCTCTTGAATAGTGCTTCACTTCCAATACTTCCACTCGGTCCAACTATAGTCACTCGATGGAATTTCAGGCCATGATTTGACTATAATCAAAGAGGAGCTTTCATATTGAAGATTTACAGCATTCTCAAGTCAAGAAAACTGTGTAAATCAGTCACATTGATATTTTCTATTTGACCTTAGTTATATTAACTAATAGAAAACTATCAAGTGAGTCGTTCCACAGTTTTCCAATAACTATCCGCATGCAACCCTTGGTGTCCGCAACAGACATAGGTAATACACTATCCAACATTTGGAGAGCATTACGTACTCTAATCTCAATGGATACATCGATATCCAGTCTCAATACATCTTGACTATGAACTTTTAAAATGATATATTATTTTTCATTGTTATAAATTACTCACGGTTATAACACTTCGTAATTACTATCACAAAACATACCATTTATGAATTTTCTATTAAATATACTTTTAATTAAATTAGTTGATTAATAAACCACATTATATCAAGTATATAATAGAAAGAAAATTCATTTGATTTCGAATAAGATTGGTTATTGAGTTAGAATATGTAAAAAAGTACATAATTTCCCCCTATGGCATACCCCTAACTCTACCACTCACCCACTTGCATTTGGGGCAATTATTGATCTTATTCTAATGTCTCCAATAAGTTTCCTCAAAACTGATCGGGTTAGTCCCTTAATGAATGGGTATGTTATTATGTTTCAATTATCTACTTTGTCAAGCAACTCTCTCCAACGCTGATAAACTACCTTTATCATGTGGAACCATTCGGAGTATGTCTCTCGAATTTCTATGAGCTTTAAGTTCTGTTATGAACTATATAGTGACATTGTTATCGTATAACAATTCTGGGGGATTCTCAACATTTGGAATCACCTTTGGCTCAGTCATAAATTTGTGCATTTATATTTATACACATTTGTTTATAGCTGCACTATTCAAGGTGATGTACTTAGCCTTTTCCATTGATCGGCTATATTCTTTTATTTGTAGCATTTCCAACTAAAAGATTCTTAACTTGAATTTATTATCGACATATCATACTCAACATCACTTATGAAATTTTGAGTCTCGTTGTCTCTGTAAATAATTCTTTAGTATTTCATAAATACATGAGCACACTCTAAACTATCATTCGATGATATCGATTTGGTTTAATATTTTCTTCATGTATCAAATACATGAGAAAATTACGTCATCAGAGAAAAACATAACATGTATGATAATTACTATTTCCATGCATAAGGAATTCATCTTATATGTTCTCTATTAAAAAATCTAATTGGGTGTCCTTGTATATCATTTGGCATTCCATATGTCTTTTATACTTACTATAAAAGACATCATTTACAAATCCAACATCGAGCATTAAAACAACAAAGGATAATTTTAATACAAATACATTGTTAAAATCAACATTGTGTCGTTACTTACAGTTTAGAAATAATAGTGTACCTTTTAACGTTCTTTCTTATGAGCACATGCTTCCTCTGCATTTTGATAAGAAATCAAACTATTTGATATTTCTATTAAAACACTTGTTCAATTTTGATGCTTGTCGAGTGATACTTTCGTATCTATTCTTGGATCATATCCTAACATTCACAAAATGTCGCTCCCATACTTCAAGTAACTTTGGTTGCTATGTGCTAAAAGACTATTCTAAATCATTATTTAGAATTTTCCATTTCATCACATATGTACCAAATCACAAAGTCTTACAAAGCGATAATTTTGTGAGTAAATCTGAAATAAGTTGGTCATGTTGAATGATGAATCTACTATGCTAATTTCATCATTTGAAATTTATGAGATTATTCTTGTCGACATTGCTTACTTAATTCCAACTACATTAGTCCTTCTCATAAAGACACAACCACGGCCAATGGATCACATCCCTTTCATTATGACTACCAAAATCATATTTTGATAATGTAATTGGAATTCATTTTTGGATCTTCGCACCATACCATATCATAGAGTCAACACTCTTGATGGTTTATTTAAACAACTGAGGGTTATATATTGACATTAATAAGAAACTTGTAGTTTCTCTTGTGAGAATATTTATTAGACACTCGAATACAATGTATTCACTTAGGTTAATTGATTACAGTTCATCTCATATAATCAGTTTTATCATTGGATCGTATCCAGTTCCAATTTACAACCAATAATTTCTCAAATAAATTCTTCACTATGAAGTTGGTATTTCTTGACACAACAATTATTGTTTCTCAATGCAATGGAGCATGTATTTATAAACACTTTATTAATTTCCTTTTATTTAAAAACGATTTATTTTTAGTTTACAAAACTCATGTTCAAAACATAAATTTGTCATCCAACGACGGTCCCCCTCAAACTCCATTTAGAAGATACATACAAGATCCATCATGAATAATTATTACATGCATACTTTTGACTCGCACAATCTGCCAATGCCTTGACTTAGGAATTGTTGAGGTTTCTTATAAATCTTTATCTTATATGATTTTGTAATCTATTATTTAGATGAAATGATATAAACCTTGTGTAATACTCTTAAGTATATGCCCTTAAAGAAAGAAATTAACTCAACTTCACTTATAATTAATCGTACTCTATTCAACAAAGATTGATTACTCCTTATTGATACATCATAATGTATCATATGGAGGAGTGACTTTTGAGATTGAATCTTTATCATTTATAGGTACGTTCGGAACTCTTTTCAATATCCTCAGCCATTCGATCAGATCGAATCATTTCTATCGCACGTTATTTTATTTACTTCATTTTATACTATATTAGTTTACGATAGACAAACTACATGTGTGTCAAATACACATGTCCCTGTCGTAATGACTCATCAATGAATGTAACAAAGTATGTGGAACCATTTTGGTATTAATAGACTTACGATTGGATACATCAATATGTATCAATCCAAAGAGTTCATCAACTCCTATGACGCTTCCACTAAACGGGTGCACAACTCCTAATTGTTTGAGATATGATTAACTAGTATCATATAATTCATAATCATATAATAAAAATTATTTCTCAAAATTACAGCTTAGTCTAATATTCCAAATAATTGTAAATGATTTTTGATACTTCGGTATTTTCTAATGCATCACTTTTGTTATGAAAAATATATTAGATTAAGTTTTATTTCATAATTAATATTTATAATATTCGCATTGAAATATATTTACTTAAAATATTTCGGCCGATACCGTAAAATAATCATTATATCATAAATAATATATGGCATGTTTTATGAAAACAATTTTCGCAATTTGATGTAATCAATCAGTGCTATATGTCATGCTCCCACCATTTACGCCATTACAATAATAATGTACTAAATTCTGAGGTCCACCATTCACTCGATATAGATTATTTATTTTATATGATGTAACTATATTATAGCAAAAGGTTCTTTAATCAAATATCTTAAACTCAAAGAAATAAATTTAACTGAAAATAATTTTTTGTATGAAAATATATTTCGAAATGGAAATCATGTATTTCATTCCAATGTTAAGTATCAATTATTGAGATAAATTACACATAGAATTTGGTAATGGTCAAAATTCCAATATCATATGTTACCTGGAGGTTTGACCGGGCAACTAAGGACTCGGCAATCTCGTTCGGCATGACAAAATGGTTCGGCAGTCAAGACCGTTCGGCATTAGAAGAACGCTCGGCAGAAAGGAACGCTCGACATTTAGGAGCGTTTGGCATTAGAAAGTGCTCGGCTTCCAGAGTTGTCCGACACATATGACTCGTTCAGCACTCAAGTTCGTCCGGCATCTATAGGATGTTCGGCATGCGAGAGCGTTCGGCATTGAGAGACATTCGGTATTGAATATCGATCGACATCTATGGATGTTCGGCATGGTAGAGTCATTTGGCACTCTATACTATTTGGCGTTCGGCATGAGAACATCGTTCGGCACAAATGTCTAGTTCGACATTCAGGTTGTTCGGCATCACTTCGTTCGGCACGAGAACATCGTTTGAAACAAATGTCTCGTTCGGCATTCAGGTTGCTCGGTATCATTTCGTTCGGCATGAAAATATCGTTCGAAACAAATGCCTCGTTCGGCATTCAGGTTGTTCGGCATGAGAACATCGTTCGGCACAAATGCCTCGTTTGGCATTCAGGTTGTTCGGCATCACTTCGTTCGGCATGAGGACATCGTTCGGCATTTATGCCTTGCTCGGCATTTTATCGCTCGACCTCTCTGATTCGACACGCAGAGATCACTCTTTTTGGACCGAGATACCAAGCTGCTAGGCCCACCAAGGAAGTCCAACCTACCTTCGTCTATAAATAGAGAGGCAGGGGCACAGTGAAAGGGACCTTTTTTTCAAGAACACTAGGGAACTCTGCTGCATTCAAGACTCATTCAAGACTTATCTTTTTGCTTAAGAAATTGTATTCAATATAGTTGGTAGATGGATTGTATCTGTAATCGATTATCGAGAAAAGCAATAAAGATTAACCCCAAAGTGGACGTAGACAATTAAGCCGAACCACTATAAATCTGGTGTTCGTACTTTCTGCATTTAAATCTGCATATTATCCTTGTTTAATTTAATTTCTTCATTAATATCTCTACACAAACTCTCTTTAGGGTGTTAATGACCAATTCTGGTGCTAACATTTTGGTGCTTTCACTTAGAATCGAATTCTCAGGACGATAGGAACTACTTTGCAGCTACTGGATTGAAAAATCCCCTAAAGAAGATCCAAATCATTCACAAGACATTTTAGATTCTACTCAGAGTTACAACCAACAACTCTACCATAGGGAGACCATGAACTAGATCGACCTCTCACAACACAGATGTCCACGAAACTGCTAGTGTACAACAGATAGGACCTAGCAACCAACCAGTAATTCAAGGCATAGGAACCTCCACCCAGAACCAAGCGGAGGTTGTTTCCCGAACAGAGTTCAACGACTTGATAAGAGAACTCAGGGAAAGTAGAAGGCAACTTGCTGAGCAGATCCAAGCCAATACTAATCTCATGACTCAGCTTGCCCAACAGCAGCATCAGAATGCTGAAAGTAGTCCTACTCCTTATTCTGAATCTGATAGCTCGACCTCAGCTAATGAACCTCCTAGGCGTAGATGCCGTAGGGATGAAGCTGCTCAAGCAGGTGCTACCAATCGATCCATCAGGGATCAGGCACGTGATGAGACCGGACGCCCGGATCACCAAGAACCAAATCAAGCGGGACATCAACCCGCACGGTCCCGTGGAACGGAACCCAACTTCCCACCCTCCATACAAACTCCAGATTTATCAGCCATGGTCAGACAGTTGATGAGAGAGAACCAAGGCCCGACCAACAAAGATTGGGGAATGTCTAGGAGTCATACTCCCTTCACAGATGTTATCCTACAGGCTGAGTACCCCAAGAAATTTAATATGCCGACTATTCCAGCCTATGAAGAGAAGACTGACCCTAGGCAACACGTGATGAGGTACGAATGGATGATGGATTCGGTAAGGGAAAATGACGCAACTAAGTGTAGGTGTTACCCAATCACTCTGTCTGGAATTGCCACCATGTGGTTTACTCGGCTTCCTCCACGATCTATATCCAACTTCGACGAGTTAGAGAAGAAATTTGTTGAGCAATTCAGGATACATGCTACCCGTCCAAAGGACGTTATGTCATTATCAAGCGTAATCCAAGCTCCGAGAGAGTCTTTGAAAGCATACTTACAGAGATTTCATGTTGTCGCCACTGAAGTTAGCAATCCTAACGACCACGCGATTTTGATGGCGGCAATGCAAGGTGTAGATCCAGACTCGGAGTTTGGAGATTGGTTGGTGGGAAATCCCCTAGCTACATCGGAACGATTCTATTCCAAAGCTCATCAGTTCATACGAAGGGAAGAGGCTCGATGGACGAGATGAGATAAGGCACCAAGGCCTGTTCAGGACCTGTGAAAAGTAACATCATCGTGAACTAGTCCGGCGATAGTTCGGGAAAGGTTCAAGTCAACGTCCAGAACAATCCTGGGCAATCCAAAGGATCCGGAGGTGGAAATCCCGGAAAGAAAAGAGAAGCAGGGAAATGGAAGTCATGGCTTCCGACCTACAATGAATACACCCCGCTGAATACTTCTCTTGAAAACATTTATCTATCTACCTGTAACACCTTTGAATACAGAAAGCCACGCCCAAAGAAGTCCACTAAAGAACAGAAACGGATAGGGAAGTACCGTCGCTTACATGAGACCTATGGGCACAATACTGAGGAGTATAGACACCTCCATGACACCATAGAAAAGTTAATCAGACAGAAAAAATTGCAGGAATTTGTGAAAAACCCGCAAGATGGAAGGCAAGGAACGTTAGACCCCGGACGTGGGCCGGCTCCACGCCAACCAAAACAGCCTGCTCGGACTATGGGTAGATTGATTATAAACACTATTGTCGGAGGACCTCATCCTGCAGATAAGAATTGGAAGGAGATGGAACGATATGCTACCTCCTTAAGGCATGCAGATTACGAATGTTGTTCGAGTGTGGAAGATGGAACCCCCGCAAAGCAACAACGCATGATTACTGACGATATAGTGTTTAGGAGTCAAGACGCGGACAAGGTGGAGGCTCGTACTATCGATTCGATGGTTATATCTGCAACAATCGGGCTAGCTTATGTCAAAAGAATCTTGATTGATTGTGGAAGCTCTGTCAATATCATCTTCAAGAAGGCGTATGACCAAATAAAGATGGAAACGAAAGATTTGAAACCATGCAAAGCCCGTATCCATGGCTTTAACGGTGCTACAACCGACGCGATGGGATATATAGAGCTACCAGTTGAACTGGGAGAAGGTGAGCGTAGGAGAGTGCGAGTCCTACCGTTCATAGTAATGGATGTTGACTCTCCATACAATGTCTTTTTGGGTCGCCTAGCCTTGGCAGAATTTAGGGCTGCTTTGGCCCCATGGTGTTTGACATTGAAATTTTCAACAGACAAAGGAGTCGGTGTTGTACATGGCGATCAGGCGACCGGTCGTGCATGTTATGTGGCGGAATTGAGAGAAGCTCGGCGAAGAGAGAAGAGAAAGGTTGCGGACAGCTCCGTCCGCATCCTAAAGACCAATGATTAACAAGTAGTGCCCGATCCCTGGCTCGGGCAGCATTCTTGGATCCTTAGAGACATAGATCCGAGAGATGATGATGGGGAACCCAGGAAAACGAATGCAGCACCGGTCGAGCTGACGATCGACATCCCAGTCAGCCGGGATGACCCATCCCGAGTTCTTAAGATTGGATCACAACTCGACCCCTCAATTGCCGAGGATCTTACTGATTTCCTCCGGGCGAATCTAGACATTTTCGCTTAGACACATTCTAATATGTACTGGATTTCTCCAGCAATTGCCAGTCGTATGTTGAACATAGATCCAAAACATGTTCCCGTAAAACAGAAAAGGAGAGGTATGGACCCGGAGAGGTCTGCGGCTCTCAAAGAGGAGGTGGATAAACTTAAAGCCAATGGGTTCGTCCGCGATGCCCTCTACCCTGAATGGGTATCTAACCCAATGCTAGTGAAAAAAGCAAATGGAAAGCGGAGAACTTGTGTTGATTACTCCGATTTGAATAAAGCATGCCCGAAGGATAGTTTCCCTTTACTTAGAATCGACCAGCTCGTCGACTCTACCGCCGGACATGAATTATTGTCATTTATGGACGTGTATTCAAGATACAATCAGATCCCGATGCATATTCTAGACCAAGAGCACACCAATTTTGTCACGAATATGGGGCTATATTGCTATGTAGTAATGCCCTTTGGATTGAAAAACGCGAGAGCAACTTATCGGCGTCTGGTGAATCGAATGTTTAAAGACCAGGTCGGTAAGACGATGGAAGTCTATGTGGATGATATGTTGGTGAAGTCACGGCAGTCAAACGACCACATTCGAGACTTAGCAGAAATGTTTGATATACTCATACATTATGGTACGAAGATCAACCCCTTGAAGTGCTCTTTTGGGGTGGCATCAGAAAAGTTCTTGGGTTTCATTGTGAATGCACGTGGAATTGAAGCTAACCCGGTAAAGATTCAAGCTATTTGGGACATACAAGTGCCCAGAACTATAAAGCAAGTACAAAGCTTGAACAGAAAGGTGGCAGCGCTGAGCTGATTCATATCCAGAATCACGGATAAATGCATTCCCTTCTTCGACGTGATAAAGAAGTGAAAAAGGAATTTCGAGTGGACACCCGACTGTGAGGAAGCATTTCGAGCTCTGGTAAGGCATTTGGAGAACCCCCCGGTGCTATCGAAACCAATCGACCATGAAATGTTGTATGTATACTTGGTAGTGTCCCAGCATGCTATCAGTACGGCTCTGGTTCGCAAGGAGGACCGAGTTCAAAAGCCAGTATATTATGTCAATAAACGCTTGACGGGGGCAGAAAGAAATTATCTCAAGATCGAGAAATTAGCTTATTGCTTAGTGATTGCATCATGCAAGCTTCGCCCATACTTCCAGGCACACTCAATCAGTGTTTACACTGATCAACCCCTACGACAGGTACTCCAACGACCAACTTCTGGAAGGATGTTAAAGTGGAATATCGAATTAAGTCAATTCGATATTACTTACCTACCGAGAAAGGCCATACAAGGACAAGCGCTAGCAGATTTCATCGTGGAATTCACCATGGCAGACGAATCAAATGGTCGCGATGTCATACCTCCCGTCTGATGGAAGATGTACACCGATGGAGCATCTAAGGACCGTTGTTCGGGGGTTGGCATAGTTCTGGTAACTCCTGAAAACCGATCATTTTGCTATGCTTTGAAGCTCGAATTCACAACAACAAATAACGAAGCCAAGTACGAAGCATTGATTGCCGGCTTAAGACTCGTCGAAGAAATAGGAATAAGATCGGTTGAAATCTTTTGCGACTCGCAACTGATGGTGTACCAAGTGCATGGAGACTACCAAGCAAGGGGGCAGAGACTTGCCCCATATTTGGCCCAAGTTCAGGAGCTGCTAGCGAATCTCGAATATTATGATATTTCACATGTTCCACGCGAACAGAACAGGGCAGCTGATTCATTGGCAAAATTCGCAAGCACTAGTGATGCGCAACGAATGGGATTGTTTCCTGCCGAAACCTTGCACGTTCCGAGTATAAATATGATGGAGGTAGATTTCATGTTAGAAACAGAAATCGAAAAGGAGTCATGGATGACCTCATTCAAGCAGTACTTGTTACACGGGGCCATGCCCGAAAGAAGGAGCGAAAGACGACAAGTCATTCGTAAGGCTTCTCGTTATGTAATGCAGGATAGAATAATGTATCGAAGGGGATTCTCGACCCCATTACTCCGATGCATTGCCCATGATGAGATAAAACGAGTTCTGAAGGAAGTCAGGTGAATGTGGCGACCATACCAGAGGGCAGACGTTAGCAAAGAAAATGCTCCGCTATGGGTACTATTGGCCAATTGTAAATCGGGATGTCGCAGACTATGTGAGAAGATGTGACAAATGTCAGAAGTATGCGAAAATCCCAAGAGCTCCGCCGACGGAACTCACGCAAATGGTTAGTCCTTGGCCATTTGCAATATGGGGAATCGACATAGTCGGTTCCTTGCCTCTATCCAAAGGTGGTGCAAAATACGCGATTGTTGCGGTCGATTACTTTACCAAGTGGGCAGAAGCAGAACCTTTGGCCACTATCACCACCAAAAAGGTCATTAATTTCGTTTTGGCCTTCCATGAACTATCGTTACAAACAACGAAACTCGGTTTGAAAGCAAAGAGTTCAAAGAATTTTGCCAAAAATATGGTATTGGGAGAAAGTTTGCAGCAGTTGCTCATCCGAAAGCTAATGGACAAGTGGAGGCCGTAAATAAGATAATCAAATCCATATTGAAAAAACGTCTGAAAAAGGCTAGAGGCAAGTGGGTGGATGAGCTTCCAACAGCACTTTGGGCGTACAGAACCACCCACAAGTCTGCGACTGGCCACACTCCATTCGCGTTGGCATATGGCATGGAAGTTGTCATACCCGTGGAACTTGAAGTCCCATCACATCGGGTAACTTATTATGACCCAGAGTCAAACCAAGATCTCTTGCTGGAATCTTTGGACTTCATTGATGAAAAACGCGAAGAAGTTAATTTAAGAGCGGCCGCGTACAGGCACCGAGTTGCTCGATATTATAATGAGAAAGTCCGACCGAGAATCTTTGGAGTGGGTGGTCTCGTTTTGAAATGAGTTTTCCCAGTTCCCTCACACATGATCCCCGCATGGGAAGGTCCCTACGTCATTGAACGGAAGCTTGGAGAAGGAACTTTCAAGCTAGCGGCCGTTGATGGTGCAACACTTCCCCGAGCATGGAATAGTGAACATTTGTGGCACTATTACACTTAGTTCAATTCTATCATATTTTAGTTGCATTTATTTCCAGCAAATTTTTATTCTTAGTTTACGGCATGTGAAAAGACAATTTAGCTTATTCGCGTTAATAAAGACTTGAAGTCATTTCCTTTTCCCATGAATTATCGATGTTTCTGTGTATGATAACGTTGTAGAAAATAAGAGATACATTACTTTGTCTAACGTACGAACGTGCATAAATAACTCAAAACCTCCAAGTCCCCGGAGTATGGACTGGTGTACTCTAAGTCCCCAGAGCGTGGACTCGAGTATAAACGACTCAAAACCTCCAAGTCCCCGGAGTGCGAACTGGAGTACTCTAAGTCCCCAGAGCACGGACTCGAGTATAAACGAATCAAAACCTCCAAGTCCCCAGAGTGCAGACTGGAGTACACTAGGTCCCCAGAGCGCAGACTCGAGTATAAACGACTCAAAACCTCCAAGTCACCGGAGTGCGGACTGGAGTACTCCAAGTCCCCGAAGTGTGGACTGGAGAACGCTAAGTCCCCAGAGCGCGGATTCGAGTATAAACAACTCGAAATCTCCAACTCCCCGGAGTGTGGACTGGAGTACTCTAAGTCCCCAGAGCGCGGACTCGAGTATAAGCGACTCAAAATCTCAAAGTCCCCGGAGTGCGGACTGGAGTACTCTAAGTCATCAGAGTGCAGACTCGAGTATAAATGATTTAAATGTCCAAGTCCCCTAAAGGCGGACTGGATATAAATGACTTGAAGTCATCGAGCCCTTGGTATACGGACTAAAAAATATTCTAAGTACCCGGAGCGTGGAATAAAGAATGTGAAATGCCAAAAGATTATCAACTTATTTGAAGATGAATCGAAAAGCTTATGTAACTCGCAATAGCTTGGGTTCCAACCATGATTATATCGAAAACCAGACAACAGAAATCTTCTGAAAGGAAAAAGGAAATAAGTTTTATTCATCAAAAATAAGTTTCTATTACAACTCCTCCGAAGCTCGGAGTCAAAAGTTTATTTACATGAAATATGAAAACAAAAATAATTATATAATTTAAACTAGCTCTTGTTGAACGAGAGCGAAGACTATTTCTTTGACTTCTTCGACTTTTTGCCCGATGACTCCTCCCCGGTACGTTTACCCTTGACGGCTTTCTTTGAAGGGGGACTGACAGCCGAAGAAGTATGAGGAACATCCATGGGTTTGGACCCGCCTGGGAGAATGACCTTCAACGGCTTGTTCAAAGGGTCGTCCGGGTCCACGGCTTGAGGTTCGACCTTGATCTTGATCGTCTTTTCCTTCTCTTTATCAAGCTGCTCCTTCATGCTCAGTTCGGACATGTGCTCGAAGACGCCTGTAATTTCAACTTCATAACTCCCATCGATGGGGGAGGAAGTCTCAGATTTGTCCTCGTCAAGCGCTCTGATCACCTGAGCATCGGGACCGGAAGCCTCTCCTGCATGAGCGGCTTCACTCATTTTTTCCCTAACCTCCTTGGGGACATCGCTCCTCGGAGTAGGCCCAAGATCAGAACGGCCTACATAAAATCAAGAAAAGCAATCATTAGAATATGATAGCTTCTGGTGAAAAACGAAAGCTCATGGAATGTTAAAGCAAAAGAGTTTCCTACCAGGTTCCGAATGGCTCTCAACCATCGGGGGGGGTCTCTCCCTCTGGGATAGGTGATAAAACATGAACTCCAAGGCCGAGGTCCTTCGGATCATAGCTGGTGTGATGTTCAAAAGGATCGAGTATCAGCCGACTGGTCGGCTGAATAGGCACACGAGCTGGAGACTCAATCCCGGATGGACCGGCGATAACTTCTTTCCCTTTTGCTGAAGGGGAGCCTTTGCAATAAATAGATTTAGCCGCTGATAGGTCCGAAGGCTCATTTCTCTTAAGGAATTCTTTTATCAAGGCACCCTCATCAACCTCCTCGATACCGTGTTCGACCTTTTTGATTTCAATTAAAGTCTCCCACGCCTCGGCCAAAGATTCGAGATAGCCCTCGCCGAAAAAAGTTAAGTCCATGTGCATGAGAACGCGGGCACTGAATTCGGCAATAAGTGGGTCGAACATGGTTTTGATTTCTTCTCTACCTTCTTCCTTGGCCGCCTCAAGACGGGAGTCGATTTCCGCAGAGGCTATCTTTTTGCCCTCTTCGCGGGCTTCATTCTTCAGCGCCTCAACTTTAGAAAGCTCGCCCTCAAGTTTCGCTTTTAGGAGTCGCGTTGCGACAATCTCGTCGCAATACCGTTGTGACTCTTCTTGGGCAGCAACCTTCTGCTCTTGTTCTTTGCCGAGTCGCTCCTTAAGTTCTTTAAACCGGAGACAGAATGCATCCCTTTCTTCTTGCACTGAATCTTTTTCCAAAGCCAAATCCCTACAGTGTTGTACCGCCTCGTCGAGTTCTTTTTTATGAGTCGATTCCAGACGAGTTACGGCTTCAGCAGTATCCTTGGCGCTCTGCTGGGCGACCTCAAGTTCAGATTTGTAAGTCGCAATCTCTTCGTCCTGAGCTTTAATGATATCTTTGTCATGGATTGCCTCAAGCTTCAGGCGATCGATCTCATGTTGGCGCTTCATGGAGACTTTTGAAAGTTTTTCGACCAAATGAACAAACGCGTCATGTTGAACATAGACGTCGTTGGTGCAGGCGATGGCGCTCTGTTTAACATCTCCAGGTATATGGTGGATCGCCGGGAGGAGCTTTAGACCATCAAGGCAAATCTTTGGAAATTTAGCTTTAAGCTTGGCCAGTCTCTCCGATACCGTTGGATCGGTTGTGGGAACAGAAGGAGACGGCTTTGAAAGTTCAGCTCTCCTGTGAGGATCCCGGGATTGTCGTGTGGAAGAGGAATCGGAGTGTTGGTCTCGGGGGACATCGGATTGCGATCCCTTATAGTCGTGCATATCTTTGCTTTGTTCCGAGGGAGAGTAGGGATGCTGGTGGTACTTGGGTTGGTAGTATGTTTTCTTCCAAGATGATGAGTACCGAGAATGATAATCCCTATCGCCATCATCGTCTCTGTCCCGACGTCTCCCGGAACCTGAGTCACGTCTGGAGTGATGGAAGACAGATGACCAGCGGAGGCGATCAATTCCGTGTGTATGCCCCATGTCACCTGCATAGAATTTAAATAACAACGAATCGGCAAAGAGCAATGCGACGATGGAAAATTAAGTGCAAGATGAAGTGCATGTGTATGTGTGTGTGTCCTAGTGTTTCCCTCCGACGGACCAGTTGCTTTACTAATGGAAGTTTTTTCTCCCTAAGTGTGGGCTTGAATGCCTGCATCACCTCTGATGGGCGAGTGAAGTTTAAATGCCTCCGGATCATCGAAATCGTCATTAAGTAGATCGTCGGGTATTGAGAGGTTCGAGAGGCCCTTCAAAGAACTTTCTAAACGTTGTGAGGAGGCCTCTTTCTCTGTCGGAATAAGAGTAATTTTTGAGGTTGCACCAACTTTTTCCCTCCTTATCTTGTACGTCAGTTTCTTTTTCTTCTTCGAAGGGGAGGATGACGTTTCAATGTCATGAACTTCAACTGGCGGGACCTGAGTAGGCCCAATGTTCTCGTCTTGTGCTTCGGGTGTTTCATTTTCTTTGATCTCTCCTTTTTCTAGTGCACCAGGAGCGCCGCGTGCTGAAGACTCAGCTTGTTTTTTCCCTTTACCGGAGGCGGGCCTGGGTATGGAAACGCCCTCAGGAAGACTTATCCGACGACCTTCTGCTAACAGTCCAAACCTCGATAGTGACTCATTTGAAATGAGAGTTCGGATGTCTCGTTCGTCGGCAGGAAGGGCTCTAATGGCTTCGACGACTTCAGAATACCCACGACCATCAGGACGTGGATTGATACCTGAAAAGATGGAAAAAAGAATTAGAAGAGGCATGACTTTGACCAAGTATGAATATCAATCCAGAGAAAAGACTTACTTCCATCCATCTCCTTGCGAAACTAGAAGGACAACGCACATAGAACCATTCCTGTTTATACAGGACGAACTTGCTGCATGCTCCTATCAAGATTTGGCATTTGTGGTGCGGCTCGAGAAACAGGAAAGAGGGGCTACCACTCCGCTTCTTGATCATATATATATATATATATATATATATATATATATATATATATATATATATATATATATATATATATCTGATGTCACCCGAGGTTGGAGGCCTGGAGAGAACGGTCATGAAAAGGATGTAAGTACCATAGATGAAGGCGTGACCGTTCGGGTGCAATTGTGACGGGGCAATGTCGATGTATTGCGGCACCTCCCGAAGAAATAAGTTAAATGGTGGCACACTGCCGGCCCAGCACAAACTTATTATAGGCAGTATATCCAACTGGGGGCAGGTGTGGATGATCGTGCCCCGATGGAACTAATACATCGTCGAAGGGGATTCCGTGGACGGAGCATATCCGACGGAGTGCACTTCCATTGATCTTCGAAGCCTATGGATCGACCGGGTTATCCAAGAGAATTAATGCCTCCAGGGCGTCGGGAGCTAAGTTATGAGATGGAGAAGTCGACGGGTTAGAAGTATCTACGACCCCTTGTTTAGAAGATGGCCCAGGTCTATCTAAGATTGTGGCGGAGCTAGATTTATTAGACATCTTTGGTAGAAATTGAATCCAGTAGAGTACCTGTTTGAACTATACTTGAAAAATGATCGATGTTAGACTTAACAACGTAAATATTGCCCCCGTGTGGTGTGTGAATTAGTGCGATCATTCATGTGTAAGTGTTGAGAAATTATAAGTCACAGAATTGATGATATAAATTTGAGCTTTAAACATTCGCCTTCGAAGACCGTCATCGCTGACCGTCTCCAAAAATCAGCCTTGCAATGCTTTTAATTTTGGACTCGGACATTGGCACTACGTGTTAAAAGCTTTTATCTGTTTTTGTCGATTTAAGTTTAGGCTTATGGTTATTGAAACTAGGAAGTGATCAGTCCAGATTAGTTCGATATGCTAGTATGCTGGGGTCCTTGTCCTTGTTTTGTTATATGATTAGGCAAGGTGAATAAGTGTTTGGCCTAAGTAATGTTCGGCTAAAGTATGGTTCGGCATTCATGATTGGTCGGCCTAAGTATTGTTCGGCCTAAATATGGTTCGACGTTCATATCATTCGGTCAAAACATTGTTCGGCCTAGGCATCGTTCAGCTAAAGCATTGTTTGGCCTACGGTTCGTTCGGTCAAAATATCGTTCGGCCTAAGTGCTGTTCGGCCGAGGTATCAATCGGCACTCTATCCAATTCATGCTTCCTTCCTGTCCTTCCACTCCACTGCTCGACATGTGACGAATCATGCCAAACCAAAGTTACGCCGAGTCCCAATGCTCGGCACTCCATCCTTAACAACGATTTTGTCTTTTTCCTCCATCCATGCCGAACGACGGGAACGAGCCGTTCGGCAAGTCATACCGAACCATGTTATTCGGCATTCTTACCAACTCCTACTACTCCTCTATTCTTCCCTCCAACATCGCTCGGCATTAAAGGATCGTGTCGAGCCACTGCAATGCATCTTCCACATTCCTCTTCTCCAATCCATCCACCTCAAGGTTATCTGAAAGCATACTAAGTTTCAACCTTAGAGCGCGCCTGGACTTCAATTCATCAATAATGAGTGATACTTCCTAGTCTAAGAGAGTGATCATAAATTTCTTACCTAAGAGTAGGGACTAGGGGGTCTGTAAATTTAGGATTGGGGATTGATCGAGCTTAACTTGAAAGGGCGTGATGGATACCAACCAGGAAGGAAAGATCAAAGGAGTGAATGAAACTCAAGGGAAGTAGTTTGTATGTTATTGGAAAGTCACAGAGGTAAAAAGTGAAAAAGTGGAGGAGAAGGGAAATGCTGGGTTTTATAGAAAAGAAGGGAAGTCGAAGAGCCTATGACCGGTAGAACCGGTCAAGACAATATAGTTCGTCATCTGTTATCTTGGTTCGTTCGGCATCTCGGGTGCTCGTCTTGCACATCTCGAAGCAAAGGCAGTGGACTCATGGTTCAAAGCACATCATGTTTGATCACGTGATGCACTTTGGGGGGCAAGTGTTACCTGGAGGTTTGACCAGGCAACTAAGGACTCAGCAATCTCGTTCGGCATGACAAAATGGTTCGGCAGTAAAGAACGTTCCGCATTAGAAGAACGCTCGGCATTTAGGAGCGTTCGGCATTAGAAAGTTCTCGGCTTCCAGAGTTGTCCGGCACATATGATTCGTTCGGCACTCAAGTTCGTCCGGCGTCTATAGGACGTTGGGCATGCGAGAGTATTCGGCATGCGAGAACGTTCGGCATTGAGAGACGTTCGGTATTGAATATTGATCGGCATCTATAGATGTTCGGCATGGCAGAGTCATTTGGCACTCCATACTGTTCGGCGTCACTTCATTTGGCATGAGAACGTCGTTCGGCACAAATGCCTCGTTCGGCATTCAGGTTGTTCGGCATCACTTCGTTCGGCATGAGAACGTCGTTCGAAACAAATGCCTCGTTCGACATTCAGGTTGTTCGGCATCACTTCGTTCGGCATGAGAACGTCGTTCGAAAAAAATGCCTCATTCGGCATTCAGGTTGTTCGGCATCACTTCGTTCGGCATGAGAACATCGTTCGACACAAATGCCTCGTTCGGCATTCAGGTTGTTCGGCATCACTTCGTTCGGCATGAGGACATCGTTCGGCATTTATGCCTTGATCGGCATTTTACCGTTCGGCCTCTCCGGTTCGGCACATAGAGATCACTCTTTTTGGGACCAAATACCAAGCTGCTAGGCCCACCAGGGAAGTCCAACCTACCTTCGTCTATAAATAGAGAGGCAGGGGCACAGCGAAAGGGACCTTTTTTTCAAGAACACTGGGGAGACTCTGCCGCATTCAAGACTCATTCAAGACTTATCTTTTTGCTTAAGCAATTGTATTCAATATAGTTGGTAGACGGATTGTATCTGTAATCGATTATCGAGAAAAGCAATAAAGATTAACCCCAAAGTGGACGTAGGCAATTACGTCGAACCACTATAAATCTGGTTTTCATACTTTCTGCATATTATCCTCTGTTTAATTTACTTTCTTCATTAATCTCTCTACACAAACTCTCTTTAGGGTGTTAGTGACCAATTCTGGTGCTAACATCATATATATTTAACTCCATAGTCCGAACAGTAAGTTCTTGGTTCAATAATGACAATTATTATTAACCAAAATGCTTTAGCCAGAGACTTTTACTTTGTGTTGACCATGATACTAACCCCATATAACCGAGGAGACGAATTCTCTCTTGAATAGTGCTTCACTTCCAATACTTTCACTCGACCTAACTATTGTCACTCGGTAGAACATCACGCCATGATTTGACTATAATCAAGGTGGAGCGTTCATATTGAAGATCTACAGTATTCTTAATTCGAGAGAACTGTGTAAATCAGTCACATAGATATTTTTGTTTGACTTTAGTTATATTAATCAATAAAAAACTATCTAATAAGTCATTCCATCATTACCCAATAACTATTAAACGTAACCTCTTGGTGCCCCCAACAATCATGAGTAGTACATTGTCCAACATTTGGAGAGCATTACGTACTCTAGTCTCAATGGATACATTGATTTTCAATCATGATGCATCTTGACTAAGAACATGTAAAATGGTATATTTGTTTTCATTATGATAAATTAGTCACGGTTACAATACTTTACAACTACCATCACAAAACATACAATTTATGGATTTTTTATTAAATATACTTTAATTAAATTAATTGATTAATATAACCACATTATATCAAGTATATAATAAAAATAAAATATCTTTGATTTCGAACAAGATTGATTATCGACTCAGATATATGTAACAAATTACATAATCCCTAGGCATACCCCTAACTCTATCATCTTCGTCCAAGGAACAAGGGGTTGTACTTGATGTTAAGTGGAACACTTCATCTTTGAAAGTATAGAAGAAGCAAAAAATGATTAATAATAAGAATAAGAAGACTGCTTCGATTGACAAGTCTAAATGTCATCATTATCACAAGAAGGGTCACTAGAAACAGAATTATCCGTAGTACTAAAAGATTGTCAGAGAGAAGAAATAGAATGGTTATGCTGCTCCTATAAGTATATTTATGATTCAAAATTATTTTGCAATCAGTATATTATCTTATTTTAGATGGTAGATTTGGAACTCACATCTATAATTTGTTACAAGGGCTAAGGAACATATGTCATTGGCAAAGGGAGAGATGAAGCGCTAAGTTGTAGATGGATCTCTTGTAGATGCAATGATAGTTTGAGATTTTCATTTAAATTTGTTTCGTGTATTTATTTTGATATTAAATAATTGCTATTATGTAAAAAACTTTATTAGTGGATTATTTCTGTACCTAGATTGTCCGAGACTAGTTATATTATCTATGTTAATAATTTTATAAACATTATTTTAGATTGAAATAAAGTCCATGATTGTATTTTAAATAATGACGTCTATATGATAAATACAAATTATATTTGTGCTATAAGTAGTTCGTCGAATGACAATATAAATAAAAATTATATTTGGCGTTGTAGGTTAGGTCATATAAGTGAGAAATGACTGCACAAATTGAAAATAGAAGGTTTTCTACAATCATTTGATACGTGTGAGTCGCGTCTAAAAGGCAAGATGACCAAACAACCCTTAGTGGAAGCATTGGAAGAGTTGATGAACTCTTGGGTCCCGTACATAGTGATGTATATGGCTTGATGCCTATAATTATGAAAGATACTTGTTCTTATTTTGTAATGTTTACCGATGATTTCTCAAGCCTAGGATATGTGTATCTTATGAAGAACAAATATGATATCTTTGAGAAATTTATTGAAATTAAAACAAGGTTGAAAATGAAACAAACCATAAGATAAAAACCTTGATCCGATCAAGGATGTGAGTATGTTGGTAAAGAACTCCAATAATACTTAATAGATAATGGAATTATCTCTCAAATTACTCCATTGTATACTCCAGAACAAAATGGTGTTTTAGAGCCAAGGAACCGAACCTTATTATGTATGGTTTGTTCCGTGATGAGTATGGCCGAGTTACCTCTGTCCTATTGGGGATATATACTAGGAACTACAATACATATGTTGAATTTGTTATCCACTAAGTCTATGCCAAAGATGTCATATGAGATATGGCATGGGAAGAAACAATATTTCATCTATTTGAAGGTGTAGGGTTGTCCAGCCTACGTTAAGAACATCGTTCCTAATAAGCTTTCGGCAAGATTGGCCTAATGTAAACTCATATGATATCCCAAGACCTCCATGGGATATATCTTCTATGATATTGAGGAAAAAAGGTCATTTGTTTCTCAACATTTATTTTTGGAAAATAAAATTTCATCATGAGAAATTAACTGCAAAGCTGTGAAACTCATCCACCAAAGAATCTTATTTTGGAAGGTCTAGCATAGAATCTCATGCACCAGGGAGATACTATAATTTCTAATGCATGGTGAGAAGGTGGATTGTGTCTTAGATGGTGACACTCCTCTATTATTCCAACAAGCACTGCAGAGTAAATACTCTACACTTTGGCTTGGAATAAAATAATATGAGATGGAATCCATGTATGAAAACAAAATATGGACTTTGTTCGATATACCCAAAGGGATAAAATCCATCAGCTACAAATGAATTTTCAAGTAAAAGCTTAATGTAGATGAACAAGTGGAGGCATATAGGGATAGGCTAGTTGCAAAAGGATTTCACTAAAATGAAGTTGTTGAATATAAGGATACTTTTTCACCCGTAGCAATATTTTAGCCCATTCGGATAATGCTAGCCATTACTGCATTCTATGGCTATGAAATGTGATAAACAGACGTAAAGATGACATTTTTAAATGATGACTTAGAAGAGATCATTTATATGTCGCAGCCCAAAGGTTTTGAGATCAATAAGGGTTAGAATAAGGCTTGCAAGTTGTTAAGGTCCATTTATGGACTTAAACAAGCTTCAAGAAGTTGGAATAAGTATTTTTGATAAAGTAACCAAACAATTTGGTTTTTATCGGAACATAGAGGAAGCATGCGTAGAGGAAGCGTGCGTATACGGAAAAGAACAGGGAAACGTTGTCATATTATTAGTGTTATACATCGATGATCTTCTATTGATTGAAAATAACATTTCGTTATTGTAATCAGTGAAAGCTTGGCTTTTCAAGAATTTCTCCATGAAGGATTTGAGAGAATTAGCCTATATACAAGGTATAAGATCTATAGAGATATATTTAAGAGGTTATTGGGATTGTCCTAATAGCTTATACATATACGAAAAAAGTTTGGTATGGACAATTCCAATCTTAGAAATATTCTAATGCAATCTGAAATCATCTTTTCTAAGAAGTATGCTCCTCAGATAGATGAGAAGAAAGAGCATATGTAGAAGATACTATATGTTTCGACAATCATTTCAATGATGTACGTTATGCTATGTACTAGACCAGATGTGGCATACGAACTAGGATGCTAGTGCGTATGTCGATACCAGTCTAATCATAGATAAAAACATTAAATATCTGTAAAATATATATTAATGTACTTGAGAAATAATAGGGACTTATTCCTAATATATGGGAATGGAAACATCCTTATGAAAGGATATACAAAATCTAGCTGATTCCATGATAATGAGTCAATGTCGGCTTATGTTTTTACTATAAATGGTGGCACTGTTAGTTGGAAAAGTTCCAAACAGGAAACGGTAGCGATTCCACGATGAAGGCGGAGTACATCACCATCAATGAAGCAATTAAAGAAGTGGTCTGGATGCGTAATTTTTTAAGTGAACCCAGAATGATTCCTAACATTGAGAATCTAGTGGCATTATTTGTAAGAATAATGCAACGATGCATATCGCAAAGGAGTCTAGAGCGCACAAAGAAATCATGACATATTCTTTGAAAGTTCCACTTAATTATAGAATTCGTTGAGAAGAAAGAAGTAGTGATACAAAGAGTAGATACCAATGAAAAATAACATATCCATTCACAAAGGGACTAGCTCAATCGATTCTCATCAAGCTGATAGAAGGATGGGATCGAGGTTTCATAATTGGCTCTAAGTGCAAGTGCGAGATCGATAAAGTTAGGAGTATGCCTTAGGAGAAATTTTGTAAATTATTGTAAATTATTAACTCTGTAATAAAATCTAGTTCGAAATAAAAGGTATTTTTCTTTCTTTATATATTTGATATTGTAGTGGCCCGTATCTCCGTACCCTTTGAGTCGACAATAAATCACACGTATCTAATTCAAATTGAATGAAAATATGAATCCTTAAGGGTAAAGAAGAAACATATAGAAGAAGACACAGAAACAACAATACAGAATCTCACAATCGCAGCGGAACAAAATATAATATATAATAACATATCTTTATATAAAAAAACTATACTGTTATTTATACATATCATCATCAGAGTACAACAATCAACAAAATGATACTGGACAGTTACCATAACTTGTCCTTACAAGTGCTAAATATGCAGCCTACACACAGCGGAATATAATCAAGTACGTGTAATGCGTCTCTGTCATGCAGCTCATTTCCTAAGCTCCATAGTATCCTAGCCTGAATTTGTAATACTCGGTCTGACCCGAGCATTATAACAAAATAACACCCGAGTCAGTCTGGAAAATCAGCGTGAGAAATCACTCCCAATTGGATTTAAAATTATAAGAAAATCCTTGAAATCAAAAGGTACCTCGTAAGACCATGCCACACATAAATATGATGGGTTTTTACCTTATGATATCCAAAACAATTTTATATCAAAATCATCTGATATTATAATAGTGTCCATAAAAAGTAAATTAGAAAAATAGATGAAATGTTTGCATTTCATGTTTCAGCATAACTAGTATACAATCAAAAAACTGTACGGCACGTATTGAAGAATGGATTCCATACTGTGGCTAGTTAAGGACCTACCTCCAATGAGTGCATCTCTAGATTAATGCACCCAGGTCTGACAAGAACATCTTCTACCCTACCACATAGAACCAGCCTAGAACTTGACACTAGTACCGAATATATCACCATCCCGGTCCTCCGACCTTTTGAGATCTCATGCATGACTAATCCATAAATATGTATATATAGGTTATCGAGAAAGATGATGAAATACCCTAATAGGAGAGACCCACTTAGCCGTATTGCATGCTCGGTTTCGGTCATTTTTCCGGTTGACGAGGCTTGAGGCTATGTTTACATTTTTAGATAGCATTCATTCTTTGAATGCTAACATTGCCTTTCAGGCTGCAGTGCAATGATAGCATTCACCCACAGAAGTTGTCCTAGATGTGGACAAACCAAATTACCATCTTTATTTGCTTCATGATATCACAGTTCGTAACGCACAAACTGGACCGAAGTGGTTTTCAGATAGTTGAATCTGATCCTGGTCTCTTCGAAATGATCAACGAATTTGACCAGATTTGATAGTCAGTTATTTAACTATAAAATAACAATCATTCAAACAAAGATTACATTTCCCATAGAACTCACTGAGCTTCACCTTCATAAATTAAAAATCACTTTTCAAAATACTTGGAAATCTTTCCCTGTTCTTATCTCATAGAATAAGTATATTCACAAAACAAAATACTTTCAATACTTAGAAAATAAAACCAAGTACTTATCTTAACAGTATAAATATATTTTCAAATTATTCCTTTCAAAACCTTAAGAACCTTTCTCATATACTTACAAAATGGTATCGCCCAGAATGATTTACTTATCTCATGATCATATTAATATGATTAAACATAAGTATCCTTTAAAACGAAAATATAAACATTCTGAAATACCCTATCTCTCTTCAACCATTCCCTTTTCATTTAGAATACCTTCTTATAAATTTCCACGTTTATTTACAAAGATGCTCTCCCCAAATCTCGTTACCCAGTTATAAAATTCCTCTTTTCCACAATCATTTAGAATCTAACTTCCTTTCCAATTTTAATACTCTTTCCAACTTTATAAACACCTTTTTCATAAATTGTTTTTATTAAATAATTTCTTTTATAATGGTTTATTCTATTATTTTAAAATAAATAAACTAAAACATCATATACTTAGTTTTAATCATTTTTAAACGATATAAAAGAAATAGGGCCAAAATACATTATAATAATAATTAAATAAATTCTAAAACCTTAAAACATCTCTAATAGATAAATAAAATAAAATGACTTTAAATAACCTTTATAGATTCTCAATGCATTTCTAAATCCATTTATAAAAGTAATCTTTTATATTTCCATATTTCACTTATACAATTTTCCCTTTGAAAATTTAGCTTCCTTCATTAATATCTCCTTAGTAGATCTCTGGTTATCTTTATAAATCACTTTGAGAATTTCCAAGCTATTTATAAAACATTCTTTTTATAAATTCCAAAGATCCGTCTATAATTCCTTTCTAAACCGTTAACCTCTCTCTCCATCATTCAAAAATATATTTCCTTCCATAAACCCAACCTTTTCACTTATAACTTCTTAAAAATACTCTTTCCATAAAAATATCACTTTAAACCATTTTAAAATAGTAATAATATAATTTAAACCCTTATAAAGAATTACCAAATAATATATTACAATAACTTCAAAACAACACTTAAAAATCCAACTAAGTAATTAATCTAAAACCATATAGTTTAAATAAAGTAATCGATGTTTTACTATCCATTAATCACATAATTATATTACCATAAATAAATAATACCACTTAAAATCTCGAAATAGTTCTTTCTTAATTAAACCAAAATGATCAATATTTCTTTATAAACCACTTTCCAAATTATTTATAAATACTTGTATATATTCACCAAAATAAACATTTTTACTTTGGATTATAAAATTTGAAGTTAAGCACAATCTAAAACCTTTCGAATTTCAAAACAATCTCAATAGTTCCAATGGTACTTAAACAAACAACCATTTTATTCAGTTTAACTATTCAAGTTAAATTATCAATATTCACATGATCCATTTATGATTATAAATCTATTTCGTGATTAACAATCACTTCATTAAATGGAACTTATCCATATTGATTGACCATCAACTAATATTTGTCCAAGTTCTATATCATAGCATATCAGAAGTTTGTCCTGCTTCTAACTTATCATTCAAACCACATTTTTATTTAATACCAGACGGTGCTTATTTAGCCAAATAGATAACACCAATATATTCCAATTCAATTTACATTATAATTAAACAGTGAAATTCAAAAAAACTATCCATTCATCAAATTTCACACATATATGATTCAGTACTGGAAATAAGCTTAAAAATAAACATAAAATGTCTAATAGCAATTCGAGTTGCTATATCGTCACCCTAGATCCAGTTCAACCAATCTAATAGCATTTCAAGATGCTATATCGCCACCCTATACAATTTCAACAATCAACAATTTCAACGATCACCAATTTCAACAATCCAAATAGCATAAATAAATTCCATTTACTATAAAACATTTTTGATTAACCAAATAAGTAATTTTAACTCACCTTGTGTTCTCGATTTTAAATTAAATCGAACGACGTTCGATTTAGCCTAAAATTTTAGCTATTCCCAGTCAATTCCAATCAGTTCCATGACGTAGTGCTCGTCACCATGATTACGTTGTCGCTTGTTTCTTCCAATTTTGATAACATATGGAAAAGATATGCATTGTATAAGTTTTCACAAATTTAATACAAATAAATTTACAATTTATTTATAATATACCATCAGGTAAAAGTCGGGTCGTCCATTATCAAACCCTAAGTTCCAGGCCGCACATACCTTCTCCCCTTTCCTTCGTTCACACCTAGGTGAAGACGTATGCAGAAATCCCAAACACACACATGATCATGTACAACACACGACTGCCACATTGCCCTAGAAGTTGATCGGTGTCCGCCGTTATGAAGTTCACCATGCCCTCTACCTTCAGCCAGTGGCAGGCCAGACTCGGCTCCACCATCTCCACGATATCACCTCCTAAATGTCATGCTTTCAGATCTTAATCGTCGCCATGTTGTTGCTTGAAAACCCAACATCATTGTATGTACTGGAAAATAAACATAAAAAGTAATGGAAATAAGCTTAAAACAATCCATTCATCGAATTTCACACACATATGATTCAGTACTGGAAATAAGCTTAAAAATAAACATAAACAGTCTAATAGGAATTCGAGTTGCTATATCGGCACCCTAGATTCGGTTCAACCAATCTATTAGCATTTCAAGATGTTATATCATCACCTTAAACAATTTCAAGAACCACCAATTTCAACAATCCAAACAGCATAAATGATTCCATTTACTATTAAACATTTCTGATTGACCAAATGAGCGAGTTTAACTCACCTTGAGTTTTCAATTTTAAATCAAATCGAATGACGTTCGATATAACCTAAAATTTTAGCTATTCAAAATTGTTTCCAATTTGTTTCATGTCGTAGTGCTCATCACCATGATTCCATCGCCACTTGTTTCATCCAACTCTAACAACGTACTAAAAAGATATGCATTTTATAAGTTTTCACAAATATAAAACAAATAAATTTACAATTTTTTTATAATATACCCCTCAGGAAAAATTTGGGTCATCCATTATCAAACCCTAAGATCCAGGCCGCATATCCCTTTTCCCTTTTCCTTCGTTCACACCCAAGTGAAGTCATACGCAGAAACCCCAAACGCGAACATGATCATCTACAACACGCGACCAACACGTTGCCCTAGAAGTTGATCGGTGACCACCATTATGAAGCTTACCGCGCCCCTACCTTCGTCCAGTGGCTAGCCAGACTCGGCTCCACCATCTCCATGATATCACCCTCTAAACGACGTGCCTTCAAACCCTAATCGTTGCCTGAAAACCCATCATCACCATGTGGATTTGTAGCCCTCGTCGTACTCTTCGACTTTTCTACTGAAGCTTTTGGCTAATTGTTTGAGGATGAAGAGATCCGAGGGAAAGAAGTATGGAACATTTACGCCCATGAAACAAAAGCCGGCGGATGTGTTACAATCGGCTAGGGTTAGAGGAGTATGTACGCGTATACATACACATGTAATTTACTATTTAAAAACCCTTTTCACACTTGATTTTCCCCGATCTTCTAATGAAGTTTACCGTCTAGTATTTATAATGTTTTACCCCTATTCCAAACTCAACATAACATGTTTCGAAGGCCAATTCCAAAGTATACGGAAGTTATGGCTTTAAACGACCGATTTTAAATTAAATTCCTTAAAGTAATTTCCGTGCGTTTTCAGCTCCCTCGAGCAAAGATAAACCCGATTGCTACGAATTTTGAAGTCCGATAACAATACACTATTACGAATCCTATGGAACTGACTTTTCCGAATTTCGATACTGTGCTCCAAAAGGCTATTTTACCGTGTCGATTAAATCGAGCGATTTTCAAAATCGTCGATATTACTTAAAATTCAAATTTTAAAACCTTACCAACTCAATTATAATCCTAATAAAATTTATATTCATATTAAAAACCATTTTAATTCGTATGAAATCACAAATTTAATTATTTTCCCAATTTTCAAATATTAAATTCCACTATTAAATTAGTATATATAAAATTTCAAAATTTAATTTATCGATTTTGAATCCCATTCAAAAGTCCACTATAATCACTCTAACTCAAATAGTGTTTAAATCAACTTTAGAAATTATTCCCATTAACATTTCACTCCAGATTAATATATTTACCCAATTTCAGATATTAAATTTACTATTCACCAAATCCATTAAATTGCTATATTTGAAATTTTAAATCAAATTTACCAATTCAACCAAAATCTCCATATCCGAAACCAATTAATATTTCAAATTTAACCTTTAGAAATAAATTAAACATTCAAAACCAAACGACTAAATTTTGGGTCATTACATCCCCCCTTAAAAGAATTTTGTCTCCGAAATTATCAAGGTAGGAAAAATGCCCCAAACCCATTTCTTTTCAAAACCCCTTTGGTTAAAATTTGTTACTATCATTTACTAAGTTTATTAGTCCCACCCAAATCCACCAATTCTTGTTTATTCATCAAATTCCATTATTTCAAGCTAAAATTTAAATCAAATTTAGTTAACAATAAATTTATAAAAAAATTCCAAAAATTTTCTAACACCCTAAATTCCCAAAATTTTTGGTAGAGTCTTTCCTGTACGAAGATCCTTTTATAATATCACAAAGTACAGAAATATAATATATATCGACCCACATGGTTGAAAATATAGTATACATCAATATTTATTTAATTTTCTCTTTTAATGCATAAGCATAGCTTATATTAGCGTTATTAAGAGAGTTCGCCTCATTTATAAGCAATTATGCAATTAAAATCTATCCAAACAGCTTTCGGTACCTATACTTTCACAAAATAAGCACATAAGTTTCATAATCATGAAATTTTCATAACATTCCATTCCTTTAATGAACTTAAACATATGTTTTTCATAAAACAAACACATTATAACTTGCATATTTCACGTAAACAAGGACAAGTTCCAAACATCCAATTATCCATTTCCAATCATTATATATTCAAATTCAAATTTATTCACGATCAATTCATTTGCATTCCATTCATATCAACATTCATTATATTCAAATCTGTTTTATTAATCTCGAAATCATTTCATGTAAATCGATTCTCGAACAATTCAACTCAGGTTCATGCACTTACATTCATACTAGATTTCACTCTCAACTTATATTACATCTTTTCCGTTCATTTTCATTTAATTCATATATCGATATTCATTTCATTTTATAGTGAACGACATTTCGTTTTATGCAAATTTATTTATAAGCCATTAATAAAATTATTTCTATGGTTTATTATAAACATTCCATATCGCTACTTAAATTAATATTCAATTTTTATAACTTAAGTTCATACCCAATCTTATCCAATCTATACTCCAAAATCATATTCAATTCATTTACTCTTAAATTTTATTCATTTCTTATCATCAAATACTTAAGCTTGGTCATACCTTTCCATTTCCCCAGTTTAATAAGTTATACTAACTTATTTATTCGCAATTCCTTGAATTTCCACTTAAGCTTACTCGCGTTCTAATATTTATAACATATAGTTATATAATCACTTCACAATTCATGTTTATATTCAATCTACTCAATTCCAATTCAACTTCCATTTAAAATTCAAAATTTTGAATTTCCATTTCTTTACCATAATATCAAATCAATTTCATTTTTGTTTTACCGCTTCATTTCTCAATACATAAGTCCAAGAACTTATTTACTTAAAATCTCATATTGTTTATTTGAGTCTATTCACATCTTATAATCGTAACATTGGATTATATTTATCACTTTAAAGCTTAAATGTATCCATTCTATTCAATAATCATAACTTATAGTTATATAATCATTTTACATTTCAAACTTCATACTCAATTCAATTTGCATCCGATTCAAATTTATTTAACTCATTTTAGGTTAAATTTCAACCCATATTATTCATTTTAACTTACTCAAGTTAAACTTTAATTCGCGGATTAAAATTCATGTTTTCCTATCTTGTCTACATCAATTTCAAATTTTAAGTTCAATAAATGATTTTCTCCTGACTTCATAAATCATTAAAATGGAAACCCCCAGAATTCAATCACCCGGTTTTTATTTCAAGTCATTTTGAAAACATAAATATAAATATATCCACATTTGTATATTAAATCATACTTTCAGAACTTTAAAACAACTGGTTTTGCCCAAAACTATTCCCTTTTGGAATTTCTAAAACAAAACTTGTTTACTAAACAAGTCCAAAGCAAATAATCATAGCCAATTACTACGGTTGCAAACCGTCACTTGAAAACTCGAAAATGAACATTGATGATGCGGCCGTCATCATGAGAATTATTTTCCTACGACTGAGTGAGTTCAGTGCTTCATTTCTTCTAAAATCCATTTTACAACAATTTTAGTTCAGATTTATCTCCAAAATAATATTCCATTACTCACAAACCACTTTGGAAAACAATTCCAAAATCTCTAAGATTTAAAAATTACCAAATACTTAGTTCAAATCCACTTAAAACGTTTCCCAAAATTTCATGGATTTAAATTCTAGTTTGAATCCACTTTTATTACAACTCATATGTTTAAATCATACTTATATACAATTTCTATTTGGTTATCATAACCATCTCAAATTTTATAATCTTGTTTTGATTATAATATTAACAACTAAACATTCCAATATACTATAATAATTTCGAAAAAATATTTCTTTTATACCAAAATATAGTTTAGGAAAAATTATTTCACTTACCCTTTTCAAACAATACTGTGTCGGTTTACTTTGCTTAAGAGTTTAGAAACCCCTATCGATACGGTTGTACTTCCTGCACCGACCATAATTCATAAACACTCAACCAATAAGTCAACACAATATAAAACATTGTATAGTCATTAACAAATACGCACTCATATATATTAATACACTCAAACTCATTCTAGAGTACTATTGACTCTATCTCTAATGAGTAATCCCCACCAAAGCCTAGGTATATCGCCAACCTAAGCTCTGATACCAAATGTAGTGACCCATATCTTCGTACCCTTTGATTCGACAATAAATCACATGTGTCTAACTTAAATTAAATGAAAAATGAATCCTTATGGGTAAAGAAAAAAAAGATAGAAGAAGAAACAGAAACAACAATACAGAATCTCACAATCGCAATGGAACAAAATATAACATATAATAACATATCTTTATATAAAAAGAACTATACTGTAATTTATATATACCATCATTAGAGTACAACAATCAACAAAAATGATACTGGACAGTTACCATAATTTGTCCTTATAAGTGCTGAATATACAGTCTACACATACAGTGGAATATAATCAAGTACGTGTAATACGTCTCTGTCATCCATCTCATCTCTTGAGTTCCATGGTATCCTAACCTGAATCTGTAATGCTCGGTCTGACCCGAGCATTATAATAAAATAACACCCGAGTCGGTCTGGGAAACCAGCATGAGAAAATACACCCAATTGGATTTAAAATTATAAGAAAATCCTTGAAATTAAAATGTATCTCATAATACCATGCCACACATAAACACAACGGGTTTTACCTTACGATAACTAAAAAAATTATATCAAAATCATCTAATATTATAATAGTGTCTATAGAAAGAAAATTAGAAAATAGCTGAAATGCTTATATCTCATGTTTCAGCATAATTAGCATACAATTAAAAACCATACGGTGCGTATTGGAGAATGGATTCCATACTATGGCCAGGTAAGGAAGTACCTCCGATGAGTGCATCTCTAGATCAATGCATCCAGGTCTGACAAGAACACCTTATACCCTACCATACAGAATCGGCCTAGCACTTGACTACTAGTACTAAATATGTCATCATCCTGGTCTTCCGACCTTTTGTGACCTCATGCACAACCAATCCATAAATATGTGTATATATAGGGTATCTAGAGAGATGATGATATATCCTGATTGGAGCGATCCACTTAGCTCGGGGCATGCCCTATTTCGGTCATTTTCCCGGTTGATGAGGCTTGAGGCTATGTTTACCTTTTTGAATAGCATTCATTCTTGGAATGCTAACACTGCCTTCCGGGATGTAATGGAATGATAGCATTCATCCATGAAAGTTGTTCTGGGTTTGGACAAACCAAATCACCGTCTTCATTAGCTTCACGATATCATAATTCGTAAAGCACAAACCGGATCGAAGTGGTTTTCGGATAATTAAATCTGATCCCGGTCTCTTCGAAAATGTCAACGAATTTGGCCAGATTTGATAGTCAGTTATTTAACTATCAAATAACAATCATTCAAACAAAGATTACATTTCCCATAGAACTCACTGAGCTTCACCTTCATAAATTAAAAATCACTTTTCAAAATACCTGGAAATCCTTCCATATTCTTATCTCATGGAATAACTATATTCACAAAACGAAATACTTTCAATACTTAGAAAATAAAACCAAGTACTTATCTTAATAGTATAAATATATTTTCAAATCATTCTTTCAAAATCTGAAGAACCTTTCCCATATACTTACAAAATGGTATCGCCTAGAATGATTTACTTATCGCACGATCATATTAAGATGATTAAACACAAGTATCCTATAAAATGAAAATATAAACATTTTGAAATACCCTTTCTCTCTTTAACCATTCCTTTTTCATTTAGAATATCTTCTTATAAATCTCCATGTTTATTTACGAAGATATTCTCCCCAAATCCCGTAACCCATTTATAAAATTCCTCTTTTCCACAATCATTCAGAATCTAACTTCCTTTCCAATTTTAATCCTCTTTCCAAATTTATAAACACCTTTTTCATAAATTCTTTTTATAAAATAATTTATTTTATAACAGTTTATTTAATTATTTTAAAATAAATAAACAAAATATCATATACTTAGCTTTAATCATTTTTAAACGATATAAAAGAAATAGGGCTAATTTTTTTTGAAAATAATTAAATAAATTCTTAAACCTTAACGCATCTCCAATAGTAAATAAAATAAAATGACTTTAAATAACCTTTATAGATTCTCAATGCATTTCCAAATCCATTTATAAAAGCAATCTTTTATAATTCCATATTTCAATTATACAGTTTCCCTTTGAAAAATTAACTTCATCAATATCTCCTTGGCAGATCTCTAAGTATCTTTATAAATCTCTTTGCGGATTTCCAAGTATTTTATAAAACATTCTTTTTATAAATTCCAAAGATCCATCGATAACTCCTTTCCAAACCGTTAACCTCTCTCCATCATTCAAAAAATATTTCCTTCCATAAACCCAACCTTTCCACTTATAGCTTCTTAAAAATACCTTTTCCATAAAAATATCACTTTAAACCATTTTAAAATAATAATAATATAGTTTAAACCCTTATTAAGAATTGCCAGACAATATATTACAATAACTCCAAAACAACCCTTAAAAATCCAACAAAGTAATCAATCTGAAACAATATGGTTTAAATAAAGTAATTGATGTTTTACAATCCAATAATCACATAATTATGTTACCATAAATAAATAATACCACTTAAAATCTTGAAATGGTACTTTCTCGATTAAATCAAAACGGCCAATATTGCTTTATAAACCACTTTCCAAATTATTTATAAATACTTGTATATACTTACGAAAATAAACATTTTTACTTCGGATTATAAAATCTGAAGTTAAACACAATCGAAAACCTTTCAAATTTCAAAACAAGCTCAATAGTTCCAATGATACTTAAACAAACAACCATTTTATTCAATTTATCTATTTAAGTTAAATTATCAATATTCACATGATCCATTTACAATTATATATCTAATTCCATGACTAACAATCACTTCGTTAAAGACACTTTTCCATATTGATTTGACCATAAATTAACATTTTCCCAAGTTCTATATCATAGCATATCAGAAGTTTATCTTGCTTCTAAAATATCATTCAAACCACATTTTCATCTAATACTAGACGGTGGTTATTCGGCCAAACAGATAACAATAATATATTCCAATTCAATTTACGTTATAGTTAAACATCGAAATTCAAAAAACAATCCATTCATCAAATTTCACACATATATGATTCAGTACTGGAAATAAGCTTAAAAATAAACATAAAATGTCTAATAGCAATTCGAGTTGCTATATCGTCAACCTAGATCTGGTTCGACCAATCTAATAGCATTTCAAGATGCTATATCGTCACCATATACAATTTCAACAATCGGCAATTGCAACAATCACCAATTGCAGCAATCCAAACAGCATAAATAAATTCCATTTACTATAAAACATTTTGATTAACCAAATGAGTGAGTTTAACTCACCTTGTGTTCTCGATTTTAAATCAAATCGACCAACGTTCGATTTAGCCTAAAATTTTAGCTATTCCCAGTCATCTCCAATTAGTTCCATGACGTAGTGCTCGTCACCATGATTCCATTACCGCTTGTTTCTTCCAATTTTGACAACGTATGGGAAAGATATGCATTTTATAAGTTTTCACAAATTTAAAACAAATAAATTTACAATTTTTTTATAATATACCATCAGAAAAAGTTGGGTCGTCCATTATCAAACACTAAGTTCCAAGCCGCACATGCCTTCTCCCTTTTCCTTCGTTCACACCTAGGTGAAGACGTACGCAGAAACCCCAAACACACACATGATCATCTACAAACCACCACGTTGCCCTAGAAGTTGATCGGCGACCACCGTTATGAAGTTCACCATGCCCCTACCTTAGGCCAGTGACCGGCCAGACTCGGCTCCACCATCTCCGAGATATCACCCCCTAAATGTCATGCCTTCAGACCCTAATCGTCGCCATGTTGTTGCCTGAAAACCTAACATCGCCGTATGGATTTGTAGCCCTCGTCGTACTCTTCGACTTTTCTTTTGAATCTTTGGGTTAATTGTTTGAGGATGAAGAGATTCGAGGGAAAGAAGTAGGGAACATTTTCGGCCATTAAACAAAAACTGGCGGTTATGTTACAATCGACTATGGTTATGGAGTATGTACGCGTATACATACACATGTAATTTGGTATTTAGAAACCACGTTCACACTTAATTTTCCCCGATCTCCAAATAAAGCATGCCACTTGGCATTTATAATATTTTACCCTTATTCTGAACTCAATGGAATATGTTTCGAAGGCCAATTCCAAAGTATACGGAAGTTACGGCTTTAAACTACTGATTTTAAATTAATTTCCACGCGTTTTCAATTCCCTCGAGCAAATGATAAACCCGATTGCTACGAAATTTGAAATTTGATAATAATACACTATTATGGATCCAAAGAAACTGGTTTCGTCAAATTCCGAGACTGTGCCCGGGAAGACTATTTCAACGTGTCGATTAAATCAAGCGATTTTCAAAATCGTCGATATTATTTTAAAAACTTACCTACTCAATTATAATCCCAATAGAATTTATATTCATATTAGAAACCATTTCGATTCATATAAGATCACAAATTTAATTATTTTCCCAATTCCCAGACATTAATTCCACTACTAAATTAATATATAAAAAAATTCAAATTTAATTTATCGACTTTTAATCCTATTCAAATGTCCACTATCGTCACTCTAATTCAAATAGAGTTTAAATCAACTTTAGAAATCATTTCCATTTACATTTAACTCCAGATTAACATATTTACCCAATTTCAAATATTAAATTTACTATTCACCAAATCTATTAAATCGCTATATTTGAAATTTTAAATCAAGTTTACTAGTACAACCAAAATATCCATATCCAAAATCAATTTATATTTCAAATTTAACCTTTAAAAATAAATTAAACGTTTAAAACTGAACGACTAAAATTCTAGGTCATTATAGATATAATGTGTTATAATTAAGTAATTATTTAATTTAAGTGTATTTAGTAGAAAATCCATAAATGATGTGCTCTGTGATATTAATTAGAAAGGTGTTGTAATCATGAGCAATTTATCATAATATAATAAAAAATTATTTTAAATATTCACAGTCAAGATGTATCGAGACTGGATATTGATACATCCATTGAGACTAGAGTAGGTAACTTCTTTGAAGGTTGGGCAATGTATTACTCATGAATGTTAAGGGCATCAAGAGATTACATATTGATGGTTATTAGATAACTATGATTCTGTTGGTTCATGTAACTTAGATCAAACAGAAAATATTAATGTGACATTATTACACATTTCTACCATTTGAGAATACTATCCAGCTTCAATGTGGAACTTTCTTTTGATTATATTTAAATTATGGTGCAACATCCATTGAAAAACTATAGTTGGGTCAAGTAGAAGCATTAGATGTGAAATACTATGCAATAGAGAATTCTTCTCCATGACTATGTGAGGTTAGTATCACGGTCAATTAAAGTCAACTCAAAACCAATGTCTTTGGCCAAAGCAGTTCGTTTAATAGTAACTGTTATTATTAACCAAGGACTTTTGTTGGACTATAAAGCTGAATAAGGATGATATTGGAATTTTGACCATTACCAAATTTTATAAGTCTTAATGTGATAAAATTTTGACAAAGATAATTAGTGTAGATATTTATCACTACTGGGTAATGCTTAAATAAGTAAAAGTATATTTTATGGAAGCTATGTAAGCGATAAATTTGGCTATAATGTCACACCACTAGCTAAGGTGACGTGTGAACGTTAATATTTGAATTATTCGATATTAATCACTAATCGAATTTACATCTAAGAGTTACACAACCAAAATGTTGAATACTTTGTACGCCGCCTGATTTGATTAAATTATGATTGTAATAAATCAATTAATATTTATGAAATATTAGTTATAACTTTTGTTTGATCTGTGTTAATTGATATAAAAAATAGTGTGTATATAAAAGTTGTATACACACGTATTGGTATATGATATCGATGTACATTTAAATTAATTTAAATATATTTTATCCGATGGGCTTGAAGCAGTTTATAGGCCTCACGTGGGCAATGATGATCGACTCTTAGGGGTGAAAGTAGGTTGAATTATATTTGAAAAGGTTGAAATATCAATAGGAAAAATAGTGGATCTGAATCCACTTTTAATTCATCTCTCTTCTATTTAAATGCCTTTAACCCCCACTTTTGGATCTCTAATTTTTGCTACCTCCTTTCTCACTTTTAGTCGGCCATACCCCTTCACGCCTATTGTTTCGAGCAATTAAAACATATAAATAAAACGGTAGATCGATGGTTGGTGCTTTCAGTCCGATAGCTCTCTCTATAAGTTTGGGATACAGATCCAATGAGTCAACTGATTCAATATTTCAACACGTTACTTCTTGGCCATAGCAAGGAAACTATTTTATTTATATTCACACATATATAAATGTGTATGTGTATGTAATTAAAAAAATTGTGTATGTATATCCATGTAGTTAATATCAAATAATATCGTTGGTATATCATCGATATATCTTATATCGCTCCTAAGCCGATATTTTTTCAAAATATCACTTAAAATATTATTACCGATTTATCGTTCGATATTTGTCGATATGTCACTTTGATATTTAATGCAAAATACCTGGTATTTTTTAAGAATATCATTCATCATTGTATGTGTTGGATAAAATGTATATATAAATAAATATCTTCACATTCTCAATATTTGTTTTTTTTATATGGTGAATGAAAATATCTAGACCATACTAGAAATCTCAATACACTAATTTTTCAGTTTTAACCATATAGTTTTGGTCTTCTTCATTAGTCTTTCAATAAATAAAACTTTGTTTATTCCATTATTTTATATATTTTATTTTCCATGAAAAATGTACACTACATACAAGACATTAAAAGTGCAACTTCTCCTTTTAATTATTTCTTTATTCGCCAATTCTAATTAGTAAGTTAGCATATTAAAATTCATTTTATTAGTTATTATTATGTACCAAGAACTAAAAGTTAAAGAGCAATACGGTTATATATTTGATATATCGGTAAGGAAACGAACTCAAATAGTAATTGGTGTAAAATCAACATTTCTTACTCGATAAGTTAAGTGAAAACGAAACCGATGAAACTATAAATGTGATAGTTTTGAGAAAGTAATATTGATGATTAGATAACTGAAGAAACAATGAATATAGTATAAAAATGAAAAAGATAATGAAGATGTGCAATATATGAATTTCTCGATTTTTATGAGTCTATATTATGATTTGGATTTAGTAGAATATTTCGGTAAATGAATTGTGATCTATAAACTATATGCAATCAATCTTTGATAGTAATTTGGCATTATTTATCCATATATGCAAAAAATTAACATTAATATAACATTATAACATAGTTCAGTATTGTTTATAACATGTTCTACACATGTCCGATATTTTACCTATATTATCCAATATTATCATAATATTTTAAAATATCTCATTCGGTACTTGACTGATATGTACCCGATATCGATATTTACTATTGAGGTGTATATACATGTATATAGCTCATGGTGATATTAGAAAAAATATCAAATTAAATAATAATTTAAAAAGGCTTTTAAAAATTTGATTTATATTATGTGTGTGTGTATAAATTTCATATAAAATTTTATTAAAATATGTACATGATAACATTAAAAATAAAAAATTATATATATTTATAAATATATATTTAAAATAATATGTTTTGCAAATTTTGATATATATGCATATTTTATAGTGTATATATATGTTTAATAAATATAAAAATTGCTGCAAAATTTAATTTTCAAAAAAACAATTGTATATAATTTTTAACAATTTTTGTACGAAAATTATTAAATAAAAAATATATTATATTAAATAAATTAAAAGGGTAAGTTAAAATAATTATGGCTGAGGGTATATATACATAAATATGTTTGTGTGTGTGTGTGTGTGTTTATTTATACTTATATTATTTACAATTATTTTAAATATTAATTTTAATGTATGTATATATATATTTTTGATTATACATATTTTCATTTGATGTGTGTGTGTATATAATTTTCATATGTATATTTATATTTATTAAATGCAATATATTATAAAATAGTTTTAAATTTAAATTTATATGATATTTTGAATTTAGATCTAGATCTGAAATTTTAAATTTAAGTTTGTATTTATATTTAAATTTATATTTAAATTTAAATTTGGAAGTACTTATATTTGCGTCGATAAATATTATAATTATATGAAGTTATGTATACTTTTATGTTTATATAGATATTATATCTTATAAATGTGAATTTATATCATATTAAGCTATATATGATTAGATAACACATATGTATATGGAGGGGTTTATATGTCTCTTGCGGTGTAAATCCCAACACTTATATACAGGCACGTTAAACCATGTACACTATGTATGTTGCATGTGTACACACACACATGTGTCCATGGTACACATGTTATATAATATAAATAAAACATTAAAATAAAACTTATCTACAAAATAAATAAAATGTTGATTTTAGTTAAAATTAATTTAGAGCAGATCTAAACAAATTTAGACTTTATAGGCTCAATAAAATCCAAAATTGTTATAATATATGTAAATATATAAGTGAATATGCTTTTATGGTTTTTTATTTAGTCCCACATCGTGGAATTGATTAAGTCATTTGCTCTGAAGCCTTTATATAAAGGAGGCTACGTAATGTAAATACATATCTATTCTCAGAAGTGAATAATATATCTTTGTCTCTCTCCAATGGCTTCTATTTTTCTTTATTCTATAACACGTTATCAGCACGATCTACAATTGTGATAATTTATTATGAAATCAGATCTATTCTTCTCCAGATCTAATTATAGATCTCAAAACGGTAAGTTATTTTTCTATTATGATTGATCTAATCTTCCAATTTTTTTTTTTTATATATCTCATTCCATTCTAGATCTACTTCTTCAGATCTAAATCTATTGTATTATTTTTTAGATTTTATTATACTAGTCTTATAATTTTATATCTTATATAGATCTAAACTTTGAGATCTAATTCTCATTTTGTTGGTTATTATATTTCAGATCTAATTTGTTTGTTGTTGCTATTTTTCTGATCATATTATATTGTTGATCTCAATATCATGTTTATTTTTGTGTTTTATAGTTCATTTATTTTGGAATGCAAGTTTGAACTTGACAAAATTTGATATTGTTGCTTCAACAAATTTATTGAATTTGATTGCATTTAGTTTGGATATGGATTTGAGAAATCAATCACGGTTGGTAAATGAAGTTTTCATTTTGAAAACATTTTGATTTGATTTAGATTTAAATGAAGACTTTGGAAATTATTTTGATATACGATTTATATTTCCAGAAGAAATATTTTATTGTTTCTAAGAGAAACAAATATAAATATAATACGTATCTAGAAGATCGTATTAAGTGAATGGAAACATTAGTAAAAGCTTACATGATAAGCTTAATATCTTCCAATGTTTCCTTGTTAAAAAAAAAAGGAAAAAGGAAATAATAATTGAAAACCTGCAGTTTTCATAAATCAGTAAATTACAAGTTTCCTCAAAATAAAGAACCATAAGTTCTAACTAAAAAAAAAAGAGGATCAGAAAATTTAATCATAAAAAAAAAGAAATAAGTTTGAACAACCTGAAGTTGTGCAAAGATTTTTTTTCCAACCAGAAGTTGTATAACTCAAAGTCCAAGACCTGAAGTCTTGAATTATGAAAAGATTTTCTGACAATGTTTTAGAGATTTATTTATATTTATATTGCAAAATCTAACATCCCAGAAGAGATGTTATAGGAATTTTATTTTAAAATTATGTGAAAGGATTGTCTAGTAATACTAACCTGAAGTTAGATCATTTCTTCGAAGATGAAGGAAACTTCATTAATGATGAAAATCTAAGTGCAGTAATAAATGATATGGTCGAATTGACCAATAATAGCAGCCTGAATTCTGCTATGTGGATTTTATTTTATTTCAGTTCAATAAATCAGTTTGAAGTTGGTAAAACCCAGTTTTGATAATCTTTGGGTGTGTTTGCCAAACTATATATTTGAAGAAGTACATTTTAACATTCTCCAGAAGAGATAATCCATATGACATACTCTTGAAGAGATGTTTTATGATTTTTATATTTCAAAATCCAAACATCCTAGAAGAGATGTTGTAGAATTATGTCAATTATGTAGAAAAAGATATTGATTATTGATGACATGCCAAAAAAAATGCATGTAAAGTATCTTTAGAAGTGATATGTACCACTCTAGAAGCGGTGTTTATGAAATATCCCCAGAAGTGATATTATATCATTGTATAGCACTATAAAAGAATTGCCTATAAAATATTGTCAAATGTGATAATAAATTATCCAAAATTCAATCGTCTATTGTCATGGACCCGTAGCTCCATTAGACAAATAGTGATATGTAACCTTTTACTTTTCAGAACTTACGATGAATCAAATATTATATGCATAACTATTCTTGAAGAAATATCTTTAGATATGCTCCTGAAGAGATAATCTATATGTCATATCATAATTTTCACTAAAGCTATATAAATACGGTCTTGAACAAATCGGTATGTGCAACCATTATAATTTCTTATTTTTATAACATTTCAAGGGTCCAGAAGATACTCTTATTTATGTTGTAAATGTATCTATTTTACTGAACTCTCTAGAGGAGATGTTTATATATAATTATAATTATATATATATATATATATCTAGAAGAGAAAGTTCACTCCAGAAGTGGTGATACTAATATATCTCTAGAAGAGATTTATAAATTTGAAAATGATAACATATCTCTAGAAGAGGTTTATTCATATATTTGGTAATTTTATTAAACCAAATAAGTGTACATAAATTTGATTATAAAGAATCCTAATTTAACTTAGATTAGATCCTAAAAGTTTGAGAGCTAAGAGGAAATCTGTATCTGTAACATTCCAAGTATCTAGAAGATACTATTATTATTTTTGCTGTAAATTTTTTTTACAGAACTCTCAATAGAGATGTGTAGAAATGTCTATATGCAATTAAAAATTACTCCTTGATAAGTAATCATAATTAGTGTTCAAAACTGATATTTGAGATATAATTGAGAATAAAACTTAACAACTTGAAGTTGTGTGTATATTTTGTTCGAACCAGAAGTTCGATATGGTTTCAAACCAAATGTTTTGAACATTATCATGCGGTTTTGACAGATGTGCATTAACATTGATTTATAAATAGAAATTAATAGTTTTGATCCTTGTAATAGTTTGTTCCAAAAATCACTAATTCAAATGAGAAAGAATATGAAAATTTTACAATATACATGTGATATGTGGACGCACGTATACATCCATATATGTAAATATTTAGCTAACAACCTGAAGTTTGTTATAAGCTATTATTTAGTGATTATGCATAGATATTATTTAGTGATTTAAAATTCAATCAACATAAATGCTGAATGACCTGAAGTCATGTATGTATTCAAATGATCTACACAATAAGTAAATTCCTCCAATAGCTTAGATCAATGAATGAGAACAAACTCTAATAATCAATATCTATTGAATGCATCTTATCAATGAATAAAAGAATTATCCTCCTATTATTAATATGTATGGTGTATTTGCTAGTAGCAATATCATAATGGATCAAAATGAGAATCCAAAGATGATTATTATTTAATGTGACAATGTTTGTCAACATTGAGGGGGAGGATAAAGGGATACAAGCTCATTTTGATCATCAATGTTAAATATTTGTTAAAATATACAATGATGCAAAATATTAAGTAACTTGAATAAATTGTCAGTAATATCCCTAGTAGACTTTCTCCAATATAGATTTGAATCCCTGAAGGATCAAAATTTGTAAACCACATTTGAAATATGGTTCAAAAGTCAGTTCAAAATATTTTTGGAGTAAGTAATAAAGATGCCAAATAAAGGAGGTGAGTGTTCTTGAAGAAACACTTAAGGATGCTCTGAAAGAGATCCATGACACGACTCTTAAATAACCCTAGAAGTGGGATAGGTACCTAAAACATGATAATTAAAGAGATCTCAGTACATCATGTCTAGAACTGACAAGAAATAATCATCGATGATAAATTTGCAAATAATAAAGCGCTTATATTTATAAATAGATTAAGAATCTTGAATTAGGGGAAAACATGACTGGCCATCATGAATCCTTTAATAGTAGAGAAATATGGACATGTAGTCCACAAAGTACCGAAAGTACTTGAAATGCTTAATATACCCTGAAGGTATAAATGTGGTTTAAAATCATATTAAACAATGAAAGTATATAAATTCCTGAAGAATACAAATAACTTTCATTGTTATAAAGAATGCAAAGAACAAGGAGAGTAAATTTCAACCTACTTTTAAGTATTGTTGTAATGAAAATCTTGATATAATTCATGATGAGTAGATTACTTCCTATTTTTAAGTATCGTTGTAATGAAACTCTTAATATCCATTGAAGTGATAGTTGCGATATGCAAATACTTATTAAAGTATACAAACTTCTGAAGAATATATATAACTTTTGTAGTTATAAAGAATGAAAAAGACATGAAGTGTAGATTACAAATTTCTTCTAAGTATTGTTGTAATGAAAATCTTGATACATCAAGATGAGTAGATTATTTCCTGCTTTCTAGTAATGTTGTAATGAAATTTTTAATATTCATGAAAGATGTATAGTTGCAATGCGTAAAACTAATTTGAAGCAAAAAAATATTTAATGAAAGCACATGAAGTGTGTTTCATAAAAGTAGCATACAAATGCATAAAATGGAAACCATATTTGGAAGAAACAATCTTAGAAAATTTGATTGTATCGAAGGAAACTATTAATAAATTGTATTATTAATGAGATTCATATTTATAGATCCAGAAGTATCTATAACCAATTTGAGATATCGAAAGACGAATATGAATTCAAAGGAAAATTTTAAATCAGGGGGAGCATCCATAAGTATTTTATAATGCACTCTTTTTCCTTAACTAAGATTTTTCCCACTGGGTTTTTATTAGTAAGGTTTTAACGAGGCATTATCTTGATCCAGAAGTATCAACTCCCTAGTAACATTTGAAATAAGCTATAATGTACTCTTTTTCCTTATTTAAGATTTTTCCCACTGGGTTTTTCTTATTAAGGTTTTAATGAGGCATTATCTTGATCTAGAAGAATCAAACGTCTTTTCAAGAAATAACATCTCAAATATGTTATTTAAGTTAAATTATATTTTTATCCTTGACTAAGGTTTTTCCCATCAGATTTTCCTTTGTAAGGTTTTTACTGAAGTGTTAAATTGATCCAGAAGTATCAAACTCTATCTAATGCAGTAAATTATTGAAATATGACATACTATATTGTACTCTTTTTCCTTCACTAAGATTTTTCCCATAGGGTTTTACTTAGTAAGGTTTTAATGAGGCATTAGTTTGATCCAGAAGTATCAAGCTTTATTTAAGGAAATAAGAAAATAAATATGTCATTGTACTCTTTTTCCTTCACTAAGATTTTTCCCATTGGGTTTTTCTTAGTAAGGTTTTAATGAGGCATTATTTTGATCCTGAAGTATCAAACTCTTATAAGAAATATCATTTTTAGTATGATATTTATGATTTCACAAGTTGCACTCTTTTCCTCGTTCGAGGTTTTTTCCCACTGGGTTTTTCTAATAGAGGTTTTTAATGAGGCAAATCTATATCGATTGAATCGATAAATGCAAGCGAGATAATAATGAGGGGGAGCAATCATCATACACGTTTCGAAACGGAAATTTTCAAATTATCTGAGCATTCAAGATTTTGAAGACGCATATTCAAGGGGGAGTGTTATAATATATGTAAATATATAAGTGAATATGCTTTTATGGTTTTTTATTTAGTCCCACATCGTGGAATTGGTTAAGTCATTTGCTCTGAAGCCTTTATATAAAGGAGGCTATGTAATGTAAATACATATCTATTCTCAGAAGTGAATAATATATCTTTGTCTCTCTCCAATGGCTTCTATTTTTCTTTATTCTATAACAAAAATTGGTTTTTTTTTGAATTTATCCATTTAACTTACTACGAGATAGCCCAAGTCCAATTGTATATAATAAGTTACAAAATATATCAATTAATTAAATAAGTTTCCAAATCAAAATGAGCTTTTTTTACATTAATATCCAAATCAATATCAAAATTAGATCGGATAACCCAAGTGTAAATAAATTCGTTGCATGAAGTTTGATCTAAACTATGCATACAGAATGAACATATATCAAAAGAGAAGAAGCATATGAGGATTTAAATTGTATTAACATCATGTATTACATAAATCAAATAAGATTAGAAAATTACATTAAGATGGTGCCCGAAATCACACCTGTAATGCTCCTAGACTTGATTTCCTAGATTTTGTAAAGATTTAGAAACAAACAATACCTTGAATATTTTTTTGTTTTATTTGAATTTTTTTTGAGAATTTTTATTCCATGGAGGCTATGAAACTTCGCCAAAGAGAGGAGGAAGAATGAGAGCAAAAACGGATGAATGAATTTGTTTAAGAAGGTAATAAAAAGGAATTAAAGGATAGAGATCTTTTGCCTCCCTTTAGTTACTCCTTTGCCTTTAAATGCCCGTGTCTTTCAAATTCAAATAAAAATATAATAATTAATATTTCATAAATATTAATTAGTTTATAACGATTATAAATTAATTAAATTGTGTTGTTTTTCCGGAGTATTCATCATTAAGTTTGTGCGACTGAAAGGTATAAATTCAGTCAGCGATTAATATCGAATATTAAGGTCGCACATCATCTTAGCTAGCAGTGACATTTTGACTGAATTTATCGTTTATACATCTTTTCCACAAAAAACTAATTTTACTATTATAAGCGGTACCCTATAGTAATGATTATTTATATCGATTCTCTTCATCAAAACAATATAACTTTGGGACTTATGGAATCTGATTTTTGTTAAATTTCCAGTATTGCCAATATTCAACTTGATTGATTAGTCCAAACGGATAAATCCTTAGTTCAATAATAACAATTACTATTAACCGTGCTGCTCAGACAAACTATTTTGATTTTCAGTTGACTAAAGTTTACCATGATACGAACGTTAAGTAACTAAGAAGATGAATTCTTTATTGAATAAAGTTTCACTTCCAGTGCTTTAACTTAAAATTAAAATTTTGGACGCCATGTCATGATTTAACTATAATTAAAGTGGAGTATCTACATTGAAGCTTAACAATATTTTTAATTCGAAACAACCGCGTAATATCGTTACTTTGAGATTCTCTATTTGACCTTAGTTATTTTAACCAACAGAAAACTCTAAGTGAATCATTCCATGGTTATCCTATAAATATCAGTATGTAACCACTTAGCGCTCCAAGCGGTCATGAGTTATACACTGTCCAACATTTGCAATGCGTTACATACTATAATCTCAATGGATGTATCAATATCAAGTCTCAAAACATCTTAACTGTGAAATTTTAAAATAATATGTTATTCTAATGCAATAAATTTCTCACAATTACAACACATTACAATTACTATCACATAATATATCATTTAAGGATTTTCTATCCAGTATACTTAAATTATAATATTAATTAACATACCACGATATTACACGTATAAAATAGAAAGGTAAACACATGATATTTGATTATAGAGTTGCTAATTCACAAAATTATATAATTACCCCTAGAGAATACTCTAAAGTTATCGTAAAGTACGTAAAAAGTTAGAGATAAAAGATTGAAACTGTATATAGATACCTATCTAAAAGATAAATTACATGAATTCAAAAGTTGTACTTTAGCCCGAAAAGGGGATATAAAAGACAAACAATGACAAAAGGAGAATAGATAAAATACAGTTAGTTGCGTTTAAAACCATGAACTAGACGTCTGAAATTTATGTTTAAACATATACAATAAGGGTCCAAATGTCTGTATATAAATAAAATAAAAAAAGAAAGAAAAGCGTCGAATTTTAACTAGGTTCAGGCGTTCAAAATTTGCGGTCATACATCTAAAATGGAAGTTGGATGTTTGAAAATGAATTCAGATGTCGGTTGCCTATAGGAAATTTCTGCATAGTGAGTTAGTCATCTGAACCAAAAGTTCCGACATCTTAAAAAACTCCAGAAGTCTGATTATCAGGCTCAATTGTTTGAATTGTTGTAGACAACCCATATTAAACCTAGACCTAGTCCAGGCCAAGTAGGATAGTTGGAGGAAACTTTTTTCCACTTCCTTGACTTTTGGGAGTTCATGTAACTACACGGAGTTGTGTAACATGCTGGACTTGTTTCGCATTTGATGACATACCTAGGTTCACACTTCATGACATTGTACAACACTACACTTAACGCGACGTGTGATTTTATCGTAACTAAATGTTCTTGTTATTACTATAGCCAACTATGATCAGATATTTGATTACTTGCAAAGGAAAAGAGATGGAGATGTCCACAATAGTAGGATGAGTGTGTGATTAAGTGGTTGCGCCTACAAGGGAGTCGAATTGTTGATCGATCCTTTTTGTTGCAGGTTGAATGATATAGAGCACAGCATATGGGTAATCAATGCTTCAGTGGCAAATAATCATTGGGACTGTGTGCTCGGTATTTGTGCTCAGACATTATGATGTATACTCAGTGCGGTGCAATTTAATGGTTTACCATCGAGAACTTTGCTCAATGTATTGTTATGTGTTTCAAGGGTTATTACCTCAGACTTTGTAAATTGACTACTCTACATGTAGTGCGCACACACAAGTGAACAACCTTAGGCTATGTAGATTATAAGTGATAATTTCATTACTTATTGACACCATACCACTAAATATAACTTACTCACCCGACCTCGTTTGATCTTTTCCCCTTTTATATCCATTATAGGAGGACGGGGTAGTAGATGAGATGATAAGGATAAGGCGTGTAGAGGAGATGTTACTGCACTTTTGACATATATTTATTTGTGGTCATTTCTATGTATCTTATTGATTTATTAGTTAGATTTATGTTGTATTTTTTTGAATACCCTATTTAGACACTTCTTGTATGGACCATGACTAATTTGAGAAACTATTGGTTTGAGTATTTTCAATATTCATATTTTATTCCTTATCCTAAGAGATCTGAAAGCATAGAATGTTGTAAAGTTATACTTCTCTTACTTTATAAACCATCAAAAATCTAAGAATTCATACTTCTTGACATGATGCGAGTTCAAATGCCATTTTTGGGCTTTGGATCGGTGTGTCCAGAGGTGTAGGTTGTTACAAACACATCGAGTAATATTTTAACAGATATAATTACAACTCTCTAGCTTGTCAATGGCATGTATTAGTATCCTTATTAAGTTTACAAAGATAAACTCATAAAATTGCATCAATAAATAAATCCATGCTAACACCAAGTCAAGAACATGAGTTCTTCACCTCATTTGGTCAAAAACGACCATTGCTTCGCAAATGGAAATACCACCTTATTTTTTTTATAAACGACTGATAACAAAACTTCACCATGGCCAAAATTATGTTAGGTAATATGTCCACGATAGAGTTTCTTTACAAAATACTTTTTTTTATCACGAAAATGTATTAGGGCTAAATGTTATGGAAAAAGATTTCTTTGGCAAATATTTTACATTTTAGTGGTTCAAAACCATTTTTATGTCGATCTGAGATGGAAGGTCAAAGTTTCACCAAAATCCAACTTCAAGCGGAGAAGTTACGTTCTCTAACAAGCAACAATTGAGTCACTAAGGCTATAACATTTAAGAACGGGCCCATGATGGAGCTTAGATCATCATAATGTCATTAAACTTTTAAAGAAAAATAACTAAAAACATTGGAATGCCATGTAGGAAGTTTCATTGAATTATAAGTTATGATGAAGGAGGTATCATCTTATAAAGAGAGACTAGATAAGTCGAACTGCCATTAAACCAGCTAGTCCTACTTGGAGAAAGGAACATTATAGAATGGCAAAGATGTTAATGGCAAGGATATAATTCAAAAAGTTTCATTGGAAGTGTAAAAGAGAAATGCAAGAGACGAGAAGTGAACCAAAGTTAAATTGGAAAAGATATGGAAGTTGGAACATGAAGCAAAGCAAACCGTATGATCCAAAGTCATTGGCTATTAGCCATCCTAACCAGTCAATCAAAAATTTAAGGCCAGACTAGTCAGAATTGTACCAACCTGGTACATGTTATCTGACCTTGTAAGCTCACCCAAGACCAATCCTCCCACCTAATTAAGGCCAAGCAATCCAAACCATTTCCTAATTCATATCTCCACTTCCCAAGTAACTCACATCACTTCTCGAGCCACCCAACTTACCTATCGGAGTCACTCGAAAAACAAGACGAATCCCAATAAAGACCGATTCTTGCCTCAAACCATGGATTTGAGTAGATTAGACTTTCAACAAAATTTGGAGGCTTTTTTAGCATTAACAACAAAATCTAAGTGTCACTGCTACTCCTATAAGCCTATAAGTACCAAATCAAATAAAAGGGGGTCAAATTAAACACTAAAGAAACTTAATCGAACTTGAATTTCAACAGTTTCTCATTATATTTGAGGGTATTATACTGTAAATAATCCAATATATTGAAATTAGCAATAAAGTGATTAAATGAACGTATATCTCATTGAAGATTGAACAGCTATATATATCATTATTATGCACCTAAAAACATATTCTTACATAATTGAACCAGCATTCTTTTCTATCCCATGCAGCCCTCTTCAAGGATTAAAACCGCCCTCATTTTGTTAAACAGACTTTGTTGTTTGACCCACTCTTTTCGAACATCATCATATTTATGTCGAGCATCCACTAGTGATTCTTTTGGAACGACCTCCATAACTTGGTTATATACCTTTCTTCCAAGGCTGTCAATTTTCAGTATGAATCAAAACACGACCCGAAGATTACACAGAAATTAGCAGGTTAACCCGATCCATTTAAGTGGGCGGGTCATTTTCGGGTCAACCCGAGTTTGACCCGTTTATAAACGGGTGGGTTTCGACCCATGAACCCAAATTCGACCCGTTTAGAACCTGCTTATACTATATGGATTGACCCGACCCGATTATAACCCGACTCGACCCATGAATCTGAATTTGACCCGTTTATAAGTCGTTTACGACCCATTTATATCCCATTTATACCTTACGGGTTGACGCGACCCGTTTATGACCTGACCTATTTATAATCGGGTTACACGGTAGGGTCGGGTCAACCTATTATAATCAAGTCGGGTTTGGGTGAAGTTATTTCTGACCTGTTTAATAAACGGGTTGGTCCGATCCATTTAAAATCAAGCCGAACCCAACTTGACCCGACTCGAACCCGACCCAACCCATTGACAGCCCTACTTTCTTCCACTCATTTCTCATTATCTCCACATGAGTTGTAAACCTCCATTACGCATCTTTTAAGAAAATGGTTGTAGCTTGAGTAGATTGAATTTTGGATTTTTATGGATCTTTTGTTTTGCGATATTTTTGTAGAAGTAACGAAAGTAAGAAGACAACGACAGGGTTGGTGAAAATAGAAATGAAAGTGGGTATTTTATATAAAAGAAACCCTGGTTGTTCAAGTTTTTTGCTTGGTGAATTAATTGTTGTCATTTGAAGGCAAAAAGGTTAACTTTTTGCTTCTTGGGAACAAAAACAAAATGGTTGCTGCTTACAGGGATGCATCGAACTTGTAGGGTGCATCTTTTGCAGATCGAAAGTGGCACAAAAAATGTGCATTTGAAAGGAGCACGAAAGAGGTTGGTTGTGGGCAAGGCAAATGCATTATTATCTTACGAAAGAGACAAGAAAGGGAGAATGGAAGTGAAATGATTGTTTGTATTATTTGTATTTTTATTAGTTTTAATTTATTTTAAGTAATTTTCAATAAAATGTTATCCATTGCTATTAAATTGTAAATTAATGTGAAACTTACAAAAACAAAAAAATAAAGTTACGACAAGCACCATTGTCCAAGTGGTTAATTGAGTCGGCTTTGGCGCAAGAGGTCACAAGTTCGAAAGCAACTAGAAAAGAAACTTGTACAATGAAATTTAAATAAAAACGTATCATGTGTTTTTTTTATATAATAATGTATTGTTGTTTATAGTTTGGTTTACGTTTTTTATTATTAGCGCTATTGATTTAATTAAAATTAGTAATCGACTTTATACTATTTATATTATTTTATACATGAAATTATTTTTAAGGACAAAATTTCACAGCTTTTTAGCCTCAAGGACGACCTTCAATATTTTATCCTGAAGGAAAACTTTCTGTAGGTATCAGTTTTTAGTTATTGGTAGCAGTTTTTATGTATCAGTTTGCAGTTATAGGTAGCAGTTTTTAGGTATCAGTTTTTAGCTCGGTAGCAATTTTGTTGTCCTTATGAATAATTTTGGAAAATGTTTGTCCTTATGAATAATTTTTTGAAGAATATTTGTCCTTATGGTAAAAATATTGAGGTCGTGTCCTTGAGGCAGAAAATATACAAATATTTGTCATTTTAAATTAATTCCCCTATTTTAAATGTACAGGTAATTAGGCACAAGGAAAAAGTTGTAAAATTTTTTTGTCTCAGGGACAAAAAGTTTGCTTTTTAGTTTGAAGGACACTTTTTAGTGTAAACTGAAAATGATAGTTACAACTATTATTCTGTGAATTACACTAAAAAGTGTCTTTAAACCTAAAAAATAAACTTCTTGTCCTGAGACTAAATTTTTCTTTAACTTTTTACTTAAGCCTAAAAATCTCTTTTATATATGTTATATCATATGTTTCTTATTCAGGTAAATAGGCATAACGAAGAAGTTGGAAAAAAATTTAGTCTAAGAGACAACAAGTTTGCTTTTTAGCCTGAATGACACTTTTTAGTGTAAACTGAAAATGATAGTTACAACTATCATTCTGTGATTTACATTAAAAAGTGCCATTCAGCCTAAAAAACAAACTTCTTGTCCCTTAACCTAATTTTTTTTGTAACTTTTTTCTTTAACCTAAAAACCCCTTTCTTATTTTGCTTATTAAATATTTAAAAGTGAGGTCAGCCGTAGATTTGCCACTTTAAAGAGGTCTTGGGGAGATACAACTCTTGTGAGATGCAAAGGCAATGTCTCAACCGACGGTGGACCTAATTAATCTGGCTGCAGAAGTCAACAAAGCTCCTTATTGGAAAAACGGTAGCATATACCGTTGTTATCTTCAATTATTTATTTATTTTGTTAATTATTATTTAGGGAATATCAGTCAGCTTTCGGCTTTTGATGTGTCATGTACGCTTCATTGGTCCATTCCCCAACTTTTCGCTGGAACCGGGCAAGACATCCGTGTGCTCCGTTGATGCATCAAAAATGTAGATGAAGCACATAAACCGTATGTGCACCGGTAGAAGTTGATACAGGAAATCAAACTACTCCGAACTCATCTTTCAGTTTATGGAACAGGCCGATGAATAAAAACGATACGTTCATTTTAGGTTGCAAGGAAGAGCTGAGTATAGTTTTGTTTCCCCACATTTGAAGATATAGTGATTTAATGGTCGTACCAAATGCACTTGCAAAACTAACGTCGAATATGCTAGCGATCATTTGTGAAATGTTTGCATGCGTAGACACATCACGTTTGAAGATATCTGAAGTCAGTTCAATAACCCTCAAGTGCTGCTCTCCATCGTAATCCAGTCCAAGAATATGTATGATGTCGGCAATGTAAACGAGTGGAAAGCGAATTCTGCTTTACATAATTCTTCGCCTCCATTCATCCAATATCACATTCCCTCGGAATTAATATAATATACGACAATAACAAAAAAACATAGGTGTAAGAATATATAAAGTGTGTTTACTGCATATAAAATTATAAATTAAGAAAAAGTGAAAAAAATAGAAGAGATCCAAAGAAGCTACAGTGACCGAACGCATATAGGCATAGTGGAACAACAACCTTCCCCTCTTGTATCATTGTCTTACCAAAAAAATACGCTCACAAAAGATATGGCTACTAAAAACATCATCATCGCGACTTTAACCCTCGTCCTCCTCCTCTCTCCCCGTGAACTTCTGATCTCTTCCCGCCACATATCCGATGACAGTACCTCCACTGCGATCAGTACGGAGAATGGGGCTCTTAAGGACGAGATGGTACAGTTGAAAGCGGAGGAGAAAAAGAAGGAGAAGGAAGAGTGTGAGAAGACGTACGGGTTCCTTCCGTGCACGACGACCGTGTTCGGGAACCTGTTCCTGGTGGCCGTGTATGGTTTCCTGATGTTCAAGGCTGCCACTTTCTTGTCTGCCGGGAGCGAGCTGTTGTTGGAGATTTTGGGCCCGGGCATTATTGGCGGCCTCTTCCTTCCTATCCTTGGCGCTCTTCCTGATGCCATGCTCATTTTGGGTAAACTCTTCTCTTTTCTTCCGTTATTATCTACCCATCTCCAATGAAGTCGACCATTTCAATATATGCATCGATCCTAGCTCACATGCTTCTCCTAGCCTTTAGGATCAGTGAATTCTTCCTAATAAGATTAGTTTTAGTTATAGGAGATCGGAGTCAAGTTTAAATTTCCGCAATCTGTTTTAAGGTTTTATTTGCGTAGTTTCCAAGAATTTAGCAGCACAAATTTGAATTTCTACATCAAGTAAAAATTTAAGATATAATGTTATTATATTAAAGTATTAATGTGTGAATAGTTTGTTTTAAATGGCTTTAATTGTACGAATAAAAAAGGATGCTCCTTGTACTGATTTTGAAAGGAAGATCCGATCGTCCACATGCATGTGAAACAAGTCAACAACTCCTGTTAACGATGACGTAGTACGATGAATAACCTTTTATTTTCTGCAAAACAGCTCACGATTAATATCGCCATTTGTCCTTCCTGCCTTCTTGACGTGTTGATTTTGTCCAAAATTCCTTCCGTTGTTTAATGCGCGTTCCTCATCGTTTTATGTGTCGTCCTGACTTTTCTCTTCATTAGTTAGTTAATCGTTATCCTACCTTGTTGTTTTAATAATCCGTTCATTTCCATCTTTTTTCTTTGGACCCCTCACATCTTTACAAAACCATATCAAGTTGTAGGTTGTGTTTGCATTTTGTGTACAATAAAATTATCTTATTGAGTTAATATTTTTTTGTATTTTATGAAGGTAAAGACGACTTGCTTTTCACTACGTACAAAAGAAGAAAACCTTTTAATAGATAAATTGTTATATGAAACGAAAAATAGATAACGAGGAAATACAAAGTGTATTATTTCCTCTCTTGGGTTTTAGTTAAGAGCTAATTTTAGGATTAGCATTTGATTTAACTTCTACAATCACATCTCTATGGTGCCACAATAAACTAAAAAAGCTAAAAAGGTCTTTGCACATACGGTCTCTATTTTTTATTTTATTACAAAAAAGCCTTTGTAGTAATGAGTATTTACATTAGGTTTCTGTTCTTTTTTAAAATAAAAAAACACCGACTAGTTTGCGCTTTTTTGATAGAAAGCGCAAGTTAGCTTGCGCTTATCAAAATTTTCAAAAAAAAAAAATTAACGCAAGTTATTTTGCGCTTTTCAAAATTTTTGAAATTTTGAAATTTCAAAATCCATTTTTTGTCCAAAAACGGTTGCACTTTTTATTTTTCACAAATAGAAACCAAATTCGCATATTTATTTTTGCAGAGACTTTTCATATGACAACATAAAAAATAAAGACCCGTGACTCTTTTCTTGAAACTAACAATTTGTTTTTTTACTCACAATTCAGTAAAATATCAACACAACTTCATTGAAATAAACTTACATTAGTTGTCTTGTTAAATATACTCCTTTGTACGTTAAAAATTTGAGTTATGATGTAAATTGAAAGTGAAAAAACATATTAGAAAACACTCTTGGATGAACAATCATTGTTTGTAGGTTTGGAAAGAACATAGTTTGCCTTTTCAGCCAATTGATATGGTCTACACTTCTTCCTTTCTTCAAATATTTTTCTCTCTTCTAATAGCATCGAATCCTATAAAAAAAAAACAAGAATAACGATAAATTTGGATTTTTGCCGAATTCTATGTCAAAATTTTGTTTAGGAGAAACCACATGTTAAATTAAATATTGGATGAATTTCACAAAATTTGTTTCCAGTTGTATTAGCAAAGTTAATAAACAATATCAACGTAAGCATTTTTTTTAAGCTTAAACTAAAATTGTCTTGTGTTTGTTTATTTATTATTCTAAGGAACACGATCGGTATATTATGTATAAAAGTATTATTAAATCAAATTGATATTTGGATATTTCAAAATTTACTAAGTTGAATCAATATTTGATTTGGCTTTAAGTTTGTGCATTTATGTTATGTAGTTCATTCATATCAAGAGTTAGTTAGTAAAACAACAAAATCGAGAAAAAAATTTGAACGAAAAGCACCGCTTCAAAAGTTAACAAAATTTTACATTAATACAACAATATTTGTGTAAGTGATAAATTAAATCAACACTGTATCTACATTATAAAAAATATATTTACGACAGGTGTCTAATTTTTTTAATCCTCGTCCTTAGCTACAAAAAAACCATAAGCTATTTTCTCTAACCTATTTTTTAGTCATGTCAAAAGTATTAAATTGTTCAATTTTACAAGTTGAAATTTTTTGTTTATAACACATACGCATTTGTTATCATGAAACAAGTGATACTTGTTTACATTGTGATTGCTTTGTAAAATAAATAGCCACACGTGAAGGTCAGACCCAGTCCAAAGGGGAGACGAGCAAGACTCTCGTCTAGAGCAACACTGCAGTTGCTCATAGATAAACTTGATTTATTAAACGGCAGGGCAACAAAATTCTCAAAAGGAAGTGTGGTGTAACGGTTAATTGCTGATTTGTGCTCTTTTCACACAAATTCAAATCCTATCATTGCAAATTTTACCTTTTCCCTTTTAATTTTTTATACTTCATCTAGGGCAATGTTTGATGTTGGCCCGGCACTGGTGAAGATCCCTTATGTTATTGTTGAAATTTTCGATCTGGGCATAGATTTTGAGGGTCTATTCACTCGTAGTGAAGCTCTGATCTTTTATTTTATTGAAACAATGCGCGAGTAGCACCTGTATATAGGAAGAAGTTTCAGTAATTTTCAGTTGAACGTGGAAATGGGAAGGGGGTGTAGGGGGTTAACTTAAATTTTCGCATTATTCTATGTTCTGTCAAACAAGAAAATAATTAGAAGACAACCTATAGTTGGATGCAAATGTAAAACCAAAAATAATTGAAGCTACAGCACACACCCTTTCATATTTAATTCGGAATCCAAAGAGATCGGCAAAGAGCAAGCAATAGCACAATAAAGAAATAAAAGGGGCATCGTCAAAAAACGGCACTAATAAAACCAACCATTCCTCTTTTTTGCTGGCTTCCCAACTGACTGAACCAAACTTATGGGTCGAATACCAATCCTCTATCTTCTCCTTCTTCTTGTCTCTTTCCTTCTCTCTCCACACCTCTCCTTCTCCCGCCACATCTCCCACGATGACGTCGCCATCCCCACTTTCGGGTACTCCGCCTCGGAGGCTGACGGCAGCTTCGTCTCCCACCTCGCGCTGAAATCCGAGGCGGATACAGCCGAAGCAGCGGCGGAGGAGGAAAAGTGCGAAGAGACCTACGGGTTCTTACCATGCACGACCACGGTCTTCGGGAACCTGTTCCTCACGATAGCCTACGGCTTTTTGATGTTCAAGGCGGCTACTTATCTGTCATCTGGAAGCGAATTGCTGTTGGAGATTTTAGGCCCTGGGATTATTGGTGGATTGTTTTTACCAATTTTAGGGGCACTTCCCGATGCTTTGCTCATACTTGGTGGGTGACTCATTCTTGTTTTTCTGATTTCCTTTTCTTCTCTATTCGTACTATACCGATACCGTATCCATTAAGAATTATGGTTCTGAAATGGTTTAGCTCATAATTTTTACTGTGTGTTAGATCTACGGGTTGCCGTTAGTTTAGTCTATGTTGCAGTGGATTTAGAATAGAAGTGAAAAGACGAATTTTTGTCTTTTTTTAATTTGACTGGGAACATATTCATTGATTTGGAGCTGATTTATTGCTCGTATAGTTTATTTGATTTGATCCGCCATTGACCGTAAGAAGTTGAATTGACAATAAATTGTAAGTTTGCTCTTTAGGTATATGGAAATTGTAGTACAGGGGTAGGAAATTAGAAATTTGGCACACTAATTTCTACAAAATCTAACGTACCAATCTGCACAGAAGAAAATCAACTCTAGCCCCAAATATCGAGCTAGAATCCAAAATTCAACCATTGACCGGTGAAAAGCTACCTGTAAGGATCAGGAACTATAAATATCCTAGTATAATACAAAGGGAATATGCTACTTGTAAATAAATTATTTCCTTCAAACAATTTGGTAAGGGAATACAATAATTTGAGTGGACCACAAAACTCTGGGCCTCGTGAATTCTTGTTATATCTTTACACAATTTTGGACATAAATAGTAGACAATAGTTGTCTATGGTTATCCAGGGTCACACACACATATAATGCATGTATGTCCATATGTGTATTTAAACTTAAACAAATTCGCTTAAAATTAGAATTCTAGCAGTGTGTGTTTTCATATATTCTATTTTCTAGTAAATCAACCATATATTCCTTTAAATCCAGGTGCCTTTGTTTAAATAATTTAAATAACATTTTATATTTAATCAAACATTCAATAATTGCCTTGCCGCAAGTGCATGAATGATACTCTTGTTTACATGAATGGATATTTCTGCCACCTACGAATTCTAAGAGTTTTTTTATGGTTCTTAATACTTTTTCTGTTCGATTCAATTGATGACATGTCATTTTGTTTTGATTATGATCAACATGATGCTATGGATCTGTGGTTGGCATATGAACTGAAACACCATCACTTATTAACGCATGGTACATGATTGAATCAATGTGAATGTCATAGGCGTGTAAGCAACAAATTATTTCATCAGAATCAATAGACATAAAGAATCATATAACTCATTGAATGTGTATAGAAACACAAATGCACATTGCACAGAAAATATCACTCAGTAATACAAATTGCAAAGGTCGATCTAGTGGTTGCTAGTATAAAATGTGAATATATATCTTTGGTTCAGTTGGTAGCATGAAGTTTGAAGGATTTCAATTCTATCGGTATGATTCAATAGAATAAAGTGTTGAAAGTCTTTGGTTTGATTGGTAATATAGTGCGTGAACCGTGGAGTCTTAAGTTTATGTTTCAAATATTCATAATCTTAGCCATGATTACGATTTTATTCTTTCATGTGCCACACCAAAACTTGGCAAGTCATCAGTCTGTGCCAAACTGAAAATTTGCAGATCGTTAGTCCAATGAAATTCATTTAAGTTTACAGGTCAAAGGGTTGACAACAAATTCTGATTTTTGTACCGTGCGTCCATTTGAATGATGAAAAAATAAAAATAGGAAAAAGTACCACATAACTTGCTTCCTATACATTCGATTTGGGTGATTTATGTTTTGCTGCGACCATCTTAACTCTAATTTTAACTTATGAATTAACTCATGAATCAATTGAGACATGACAACGAATTGAGGGAACGAAAATGATTTATCTTCGGAGGATATAGGAAGAGATACTCATATATGCAAGAGCTAATTCCCTTCCTGCCATCCTGAATCTAATTTCTCTTTTGAAGCCCTAAATCTGAACTTCAAAATTTTATTTTTCTTATTTGCTTCAGCTAGTTTTCTCTAGTTTGATCTCCAATTTTAAAGAAGAAACACGCAAGTTTTATTTATGAAAAGAGTGAAGAAATCTCTTTTGTATTTTGACCAGCTATTGGAGAATTTTCGATAGAAGGAAATTATATCGGAAAAGAGAGGGAAAAAATGAGGAAACTACAAGAGAAGATATTTTTTTCTCTATTTTGTGTTCAACCTTTTGAACTTGGATTTTGTTCCGAAATTCATTTTCGAAGGAATGCATCTTTCCTTTTCATCATACAAGTGATCCAAAATCAAATTCATATATTACAGCCTTTTGTCTTCTTCTCTAAATGAATTTTGATTTATTTGAAATCACAACTTTGCTAAACACATTTTAAAATTTTATATTTTCAATTCATAAATCTATATTCTTTTCTCAGCTATGACTCATAAAATAAGACGTTGAGGGGCTAAAGGCAATTATATTGAAACAATGTTTTAGGGTTTACTGAAGTAGTATTGGGAAAAACTATAATTCCGCTCGGTAAGATTTCATGATTCGTGCTAATTGGGTGTTACACATAAAACACACACACACACATATCTTCTTACATATAAAGCAAATACTTGAGAAAATGAAGCCTTTTTTGAATTGCCAAGAATGTTCTTTATTAAATTATTTCATTACATTTAGAAAGTAGGGTATGTTGGTCTTTCCATCTCCATCAGACTCCTAAATCAGTTCGTAGACCCATTTTCTCATCACGTCCCCATTTCCTTTGGAACCTCAAATAAGTCAAAAATAAGTCAAAAAACGAAATGTTGAAGCAATGATAACATCAACGATGATAATTCAGTGAATTTTTGGATAGGCATGGTAATCTGAGTAATTCGAGAATGATAGCCCAGCGCGGTTGAGATGACCTATGGCAGTAGAGGGTCTTCCCAAGGTTTTACCCTCCTTTTGTGATTCAATAACAAATATAGTTTTCTATGCCTTGGTCTTCCAATGAAAAATCAACAATCAATAGGTAAGATTTTTTAATTTATTTTTTATTTTATGCTCCAACCTTTTTTCTTTAAAGGAAATTATGCTTCATCTTTTGTAATGTAAGCTACACTATGCGGTTTTCTAAGAATGGAACATGGTATATTCAGAATCAAATGCATAAATAAAAGAATTTAGGAAAAATGAGTTTATTTCGGCATGAGTATCACTGACTATTGTACATCAATAAACACGCAGACCATGGTGGTAGATCAAACTGGACCAGATAACACTTTTAAAGCTTAATATAAAACTAATGGAAATAATGGTAAAAATTAAAACTTAGGAATATGAAGAGCAAAAAATAAAGTATATACGGTAAATCAAAGTATATACTGCATTCAGTATCAATTTATTTACCTTCTACCTTCATTTATTTTTTCACTGCAATTAATGCTACTATTAAATTAGCACTTATTTTTCAAAGTCTAGGTTATAATGTATTAAATAATATTCTGTCACCTGATATAGAAAGTAGATAATTATCAAGAACATCTTTGGATTTCGGTTTTTATTATGTCATTCATTTTGGTCGGTTCTCATTTTTGTATGAATAAGACTTTATAATGAACTTTTCCATAGAGTTTCTTGTAAGGCAAATTGATATTTGATCCAATCAATTTTTGGGATTTAAGAATTTACAAATCACTCTTCTAATGATGAAGTTATAATAGTTTCTAATTTTAAAACTGATGTTCATTGTATTTGGGAAATCTTATTACGAATACATGTATTTAATCTGTAAAGATTTTTTACTAAATTAGATTGATACTTGATGTTCATGGATAAATATAACATTTCAAGAAAAATTGCATTTAATACTTACGACAATCAGCGTACAAAATTTTCCAATTCTTTATTTGTTAGAAAGTTACTCATTTGGTCTACTTTGTATTTTTATGTGGTTAGGTTGAGTTTTTACATTCAAGTTTTATACAAATTTTGTTGTTACGGGAAGTATATGTTCACTTTATTGGAAACAAAATTATTGCAGATTTGAATTTTCATCAAAATTATTGTTTACTAATTTATCCATCGACTCAACCGTCTGTTAAGGTAAATTTTGTCATGGTCTTCCATAAATGGATAGACAATGAAATGCTAACTATACTATCAAATGAACTATCATAGGTAATTTGGCATTAAAATAATTTTTTTTTATTGGATCTCGAAGTAGTAAACAGTGACACCATATTCCTTCAATTATTACACTTCATTTAGCAATTATTTTTCTTGAATACTTCTCATTTTATATTTTGCATGCAGAACCATCTAAAAACTACAACATTGGGTTAGTTATAGATACATAGTGAAAAAATGTAGTCAAATTTATTACTCATCCAATATTGTGGTTACGTCAAACTGTATTCAGCTTTGCCAATATATGTTACTAATGTCAGTTCCAAGCCTGTAAAAATGTGGAGAGAACAATTGCTGCAGAAATAACCTACTTCTTAAAAAATATTTTTACAACATTAATTTGGTTCTTTTGGATAATTTTTCACCTACTAACGTCGTCCTTCAGGAATCAAATGATCTTATTCGCCTTATTATATGATAAGGATATGCACAATATTATCAAACTTATATCTATAGGAAACTACTACCTAAGCTAATATTTCCTGTAAATGATCTGTGCATTATGATAATGGTTACATTTGCCTAATGTTTTGATCATAAGTAATTGGTTTGCATGCATTGTTAGATCACAATCACTTTTCTATTATATTTTCCTAAACTACACATAAGAGGGTACAGTTACAACCAATCCACTATGGAAGAATTTATGATACAATTATAGAGCATAAGCTGAATTGATGAATCATGTGGAATTTCACTCTATTTTGTTGGATTATCACTTTATGTAATATATACTATGAATAATTATGTGTATTTAGTTTATCTTTATTTTACTATGAACTAGGAATTTTTATTGAAGTTATGTTTTTGTTCATGGTAAAATGGTCAATTTACAACTTTACTGGGTTTTTATATGCTATTTACTGATTTAGATAAAGATTATATACCGATATAGTTTGTTCCATAGTTATTTCACTACTATGTTTGTAGTCAGTGGTTCTTCTCCTCTTAGTCTTGCTCGGCTCAAAACTAAGTATTCATTTGCGTAGCTTGGCATTTTCGACCGATCTATAAGGTAATCAATGTTTGTTTTCTTTGGAATTTTAATGTTCCTATTTTTCATATTCAAACTTTAACTTTAAATGATGATCAAACAAGGCTTAAACGTGGAGGTCCATATTTGAGTGAATTGTTTTTCCATGAGGAAAATAATAATTCTAAAACTATTTCATCCATCAATGATTGACTATCATGGATCACGCTTTTGGAATTCTTTCATTGAAATCTCCCTCTTTTTTTATGAAGGGAAAACATCTGTTTTGGTAGGTGATTTATTTACTTTTCAGTATGATATTATTGTTCAATGACGATTGAAATTGATTATTTGAAGGTTTTATCAAGTTTATAGGTTTTAATTAGAAATTTTTGGCTTTGGTTTTTAAGTTCTTTTTTTTTTGCTTTCATTTCTTATAATTGTCTATTTGAAAAAGCGTGCATTGATTTCTCTGTACATTGATTTTTGTTTTTGCATGCTTAACTTATTTGTAGTGATATTCAATTTTATATTTCAGAAATATGTCAAGTTATTGTTAAATTATTATTATTATTATTTAATTTTTTAACAGCCAACTAAGTTAAGGAGGCTAGCACCGTGATGGCATATCATATTCCTCTTATGATTATTTGCCCTTCAAAATATTCATATAATCAACTTATATTCTTTAGATTTGTGGCTGAATTTCTATGGAAATGCACTGACAATTTTAACCACATTTGAGTTTTTTCCTTCCTATATTGATGAAATCATCTGTATAATATGTTTCTCTTCCAAAATTTTTGGTATTTGAGGATATACTAATCACTATATATTGGAAAGAAATGTAAGTCATTTCCGAATGTTCTAAAGTGATACTAATTGTTTTTGGGAACTCCTACGGATACATATAGTTAACAAGCAAAAACTGTTCTACTGAATTAGATTAATACTTGCTGTTTGTTAAAAATAGTGTGCAAAAAAGCATCACTTTCCTTACTTATTTTGAACACTTAATATATGGTCAAGTTTAGTCTTTACATTGAACTTTTATTTGGATTTTGTTGTTATGGAGATTTTTCTCCACTCTGTTAGAAACAAAATTATAGCAATTTATGACTTTTTATCCAAATTATCTTCACTGAATTGAAAATCAGTTCTGAAAATTTAATATTTAATTCACTAATTTAGTAGGGTTGTGAATTTTGGTGACAGAGCATTAAAGGTGTCTCCATTAACTGTTTGCAAATTTCAAAATATTAATGCATTTGAAAAACCTGCTCAATAATTATTACATTATAGATGGATATTCATCGTTTTATTTGTCAACCCGAATTAAAGTCCAATTACCATATCTCATGACTTCAAAAGAAATATCCATACCACCGAACTGTGTACCTACAGATTCATTTCGACAATACAATGAACGTTAATCAAAATTCTTTATTTACTTATTTTTATTCCCTAATATATACAGGCCATGTTAAACCTCCATAAATTATTACTCTTTATTTTGCTATTTCATTCCTTGATGCTTCTATGTTTGGCTTATAAAAGAGTAATCGAAGCTACAAGTTAGTACATCTTTCAAGTTACTCCACAAAATATGAGTATAGCGCTAAAAAAATTATGATTTTGCTTTAAAGTTTGCTCAGATTTTTTTGAAAAAGAAATTTAAGCATTGAGGTTTCTACGAGGAAAAGAGTATCATGGGAAGAGTGGTCATTATGGGGAACAAGAACAATTCTTGAGACATTGATATAGTAGTTGATTATTATTTTCTTTGAGAAATACAGTGCAAGGCTTCCTGATTACGAACTATAGGAAGCACTAATTTTTATGTTGCATTTCTTGAGATACTGATATAGTAGTTGGTTACTTTATTTGCTCTGTTTTTCTAAGTTTAATTAACTTAGTCTCACTTGCATTTCAACAAACAATTGATCTGTGCCTTCATATATGTAAAAGCATATAGCAGTGCGTATACTTCAAAGTTCAAACTCATGTTGTAAGATACAAAGATCTTACGAACGGTATTTTCTGATACCTATTTTCCATGTGCACGTGCATCGCACGTGCCAAAGTATTCGTGTGTGTGTGTGTGTGTGTGTTATTATTGAAGTGGCGCTGACTATATGTATATAAATTGCTGTATATTATTCCACTAATTATTATTGAAGTGGCACTGACTATGTGTATATAAATTGCTGTATATTATTCCACTAATTATTATTGAAGTGGCGCTGATTATATTTTGTTTTATTTCTCACTTGCTGTATATTATTCCATATTGTGTAATGTTAAGTATATAAATTGGATTTCACTTCAACTCATCGTAGACCTGGCACAGGTGAACGCATTGTTGACATTATATTGGACTCATGAATTTGAATTGAAGTAGCGCTGATTATATGTATGAAATGTTGATTTTATGTTGCTCCCACTGTTTTTTATATATGATGAAAATTTGTTGTTAGTGCGCATACTTTATTTGTTTATAGTTGTGAATAAAATGCTGTGCATTGCCTTTTGCAGTGTCCGGACTTTCTGGAAGTAAAGAAACAGCTCAAAGTCAGGTCTTGATTGGAATTGGTTTACTTGCTGGTTCCACTGTCATGCTTTTGACAATATTATGGGGTTCATGTATTGTTGTTGCCAAAACCGATCTTTCTGAAAATGCAACTTCTATAGATTTGCAAGATACCAAGAGATTCAGCCTTTTTGGTATGTTTCAGTGTCATTTTGCTTTTATTTTTGACATCCAATAACTGTTTGCCAATTTGGTAATGTACTTGAGTTGACTGTTACAATATTCTGAAGTTATATTACAAAGTTATGCTTCCTTCTGTTTACAAAGTTATACTGCCAATTTAATAACTGCTTTCCAATATACTTCATATGAATTGGAAAAAATATGTTAGTCGATATTGGCTTTTCGTTCTGAATCAAATTAATTTTAGTTAATGTACTCTGTTAGCGCACTTCTCTAGTTTGTCATTTATATCAAATATATATATATATATATATATATATATATATATATATATATATATATGAGAATGAAATCTTTCAATTTGACTACCATCATGATACTAGGCCCTTTGTTAAGTTGATCTCAGCGAGGAGATTAACAATTTTTGAATAACAAGGACCACATTTTTATCATTCCTCTCATTTTGTAGCTATGCAATATAAGGTTGCAATATCTTGATACTGTGCTATTTTTATATCTATCTATTTTTATTACTTTTTTCAGTTATGTACTGTTTGACGTCAACTCTTCCTCTTTCTTGTTGCTTCATTTGTTCATTCTTTTAACAAATAATGGTATCACTTACTTATATGCAGGATCTGGTGTCACAACTGATATCCAAACTAGCTATGCTGCAAGGATCATGGCTTTATCTGTTCTTCCCTTCGTGATTGTGCAGCTGCCACGAGTTTTCAGATTTCCATCAGGACAACGCCTAATGGTGTTGATTGCTTTTATTGCTTCAGTTTTACTAGTCGTATCCTACTGTTTGTACCAGGTAACTACTCTTAGTGATCAAATACTCAGCATTTTGTCTTTGCTTAGTATGAATGTGCTTTTCAAAATAAAAAAAGAGATTGTTTATCACTTTTGAATAATTCCCAATAAAATATGGGGTGGTTTAGGAAAAGCTGACATATTGTCCCTTTGGGTTTGGTAAGTCAATATGCCTTGAATTGTCGGTCATTATATATTTTGCTTGCATAAAGAAATTTTATGATTAAAATTAATTATGACGGTCAAGGACTACTAGCTCGAATGAAGAGTGGTAGAGCGCTCTAGATCATGTTATAGCAGTCTTGGGTTCGACCCCCGGAGATGTGAAAATGAATGCTGTAGCACTCTCATTCTAAGCAAAAAGTAACACTCTCATTCTAAGCAAAAAGCAACGCTCTTATTCTAAGAAAAAAAAACCTCTGTTTTCCTAAGTTCTGCTATGCAATTATATAGTAGTGGCTTGATTATATTTAGTTTACTGTAATTATGTTCACTTTCTGATTTTGTAAAGAGTGTCAGTTTTATTGCTATTACAATTGAGCCAGTTAGTATACAAGTAAACCTTTCACAATGATTTTAAAAAATGCTACTAGCATATGTAAAACACAGACATGTGGTTTCAGGAATATTAAGACATGCACAAATGCCTTGAAATACTTCTTATAGTCATGATGTTGACTTGCTGAACTTTGAAGGGGGTTGGCTTTATTGCTATTACATTTTAACACAGTATATAAATTGGTTTTGTAACCTTGGATTCAAAAAATAATACTAGCATATGCGAAAAATAGGCATGTGACATGCACAAATGACTTAGTTTTTAATATAAATTACAGTCATTAATTATGTTGACTTGGTGAATTTGTAAAGGTGGTTGGTTTTATCGCTATTGCATTTGAGACGGTTGATTTATAAATAGGTCTTTCAACCATGGATTCAAAAACGAAGACTAGCATATGCAAAGCACAAACATGTGATTTCAGGAATATTGAGACATGCGCAAAAGGAAGCTCTTGGGAAACTTCTCAATGATGAAGGGGAACCAAATGTACCAGCCATAAAAAAGTAATATTTTTCCCAACAGAACAATGTCGGATGATAATAATGGTATTTAGTTTACCACTCATTATATTTTTTCGCCGTTGCAGATTATTTCGAAAGATTGATTTGGATTCAAGTAATTCACTCTCACAATCCGAATTAAGGGCATTCATCATTGGAGTCCAATTTGATGAAATAGACTTGGATAAAGATGATGCTGTCGAGAAAGTGATGAGAGATTTTGATAGATCGGGTAATGCAGATGTTGATGAAACAGAGTTTATTGCAGGAATGTCAAGATGGATTCAAGAGGCCAAACAGACTGTTGGAAAATCTGATTCTTACTCTAAGAAATTCGTCCATGATTTTCATATGGTATGCTTTGTCTCTAACCATGGTGACATTTACGCTCATAAAATTATTCATCTGGGTTTTAGAATGTTACATTAGTTTGGTCTTGCAGTAAATGCTCTATATCATTTTCCATGCATACGACGTTTCTTTCTAAAAATAGATGAAATTCTTACCAACTACAATGCATACAAATGATAAGTTGTAAAATTACAATACCAATATCTCACCAAGCCTAGTTTAAGATTATGGGTCAGTTGTGGATCGTTTATGAGTTTATGGTTATATGGGTCAGTTATGGATCATTTATGAGGTGGAACATGAGAAATGTTTTGTTCTGTTATAATTTTAATTATTGAACCAAGTCACTGGCGGAATATAGTATATTCTTGTGGGCAATTCACGTTATGTGTGTTCTTTTGAAGGAGGAAAAAAAAAATACTACTACTACTACTATTATATTATTTGTGTTGAAACAAAACAGAAAACAAAGGAGCAGCACAACATGTTGATTGATAAACCTGACGAGGCAGTGGAAGCTATTGAAAATGTAAAATGGGTATGGACCAAAGCTGTGCTTCTTTTGGTGCTTGGAACTGTTATGGCTGCTGTATTTGCAGATCCTCTTGTGGATGCCGTTCACAACTTTTCAATTGCAACAAAAATACCTTCATTTTTCATATCTTTCATTGCAATGCCTTTGGCTACAAACTCAAGCGAAGCTGTCTCGGCATTAATCTTTGCAAGCAGAAAGAAACAAAGAACTTCTTCACTTACATTCTCTGAGGTCTTTTTCTCTGCCATCTTAATATCATACAACTTATGTATCTTTTTATACTGCTGACCCTACCTGCATTCAACATTTTTATCTCTTCCCGATCTTTTTGTATACGTCATTTCAGTTCTGTTGGTGAAACCCTTTCGCCCTTAACTTTAGAGCAGTTGTCTGCCTTTGACCAACCAACTAGAAACCAAAATGTATAAAATATCAATCAATTGATGACCCGTTTAGTTATACATTTATTTGGTTGATGAGTCATTTCGATAACTCCTTTTCCAATAATAAGAGGTTGATGAATTAGAGCCACAACTTGACCATTGTGCTTCTGTTTACTATCTATTATTCCTTTGGATATGGGTCTTGTATTCTTAAAGGTTCAAAGTCAAGACATCTAGATACAATTTATGCTAGATGTCTTGTCATCAGGGAAAGTGGTTATTATATGATTAAGTATATCATTATATAATTAACTAAGTATAAGGAATCATTCAAGTTGGAAAAGGTATCTGTAGATAACATGTGTTTATCTCTAAAATGGATGCCCATGGCTGCAAAAAGCGCTATTTTGTTGAGATTTTTTTGTTTTTGTTTTGTTTGATAATTGATAGATCTACAAAATAAAAAATGATTCAACATAGAAATAAAATATACGGCAGTGAAGTTGTGTTTACAAAAAAAAATAAACGTTCACAACATAATAAACTATAGAGAACAATCAGTTATTGTACTAAAATACACGTAATCTTGAGGATGCGGATATCATTATATACCTTTGGATTTGGGATATTTATCATTGTCAGAATATAGATTTTCAAGTTTAGGTGTTCATGGACAAATATATACTAAAAGATTACTTTTTAAGTCCAATATATTACCCAACCTTTGTTTTGGTGCAGATATATGGTGGGGTGACAATGAACAACACGCTTTGTTTAGCAGTTTTCTGTGCGCTAGTTTATGCAAGAGGCCTGACATGGAATTTCTCATCCGAAGCACTAATCATTTTACTCGTTTGCCTTGTCATGGGAGCTTTCACTAGTTTCCGTACAACATTTCCTCTCTGGTCTTGTTTCGTTGCTTACTTGCTCTATCCTTTGTCTCTACTCATCGTTTATATTCTTGATTACAAGTTTGGATGGCAATGATTCTTTCTCCTTGCTCATCTTTTACTGGACAAAATAAAAAAATATATATTTTGCTGTTATTTGAGTGTTCTTCCTTCCTCCCTGGTGTTGAGTTTATATGGTTGAAAACATCCTCTCTTGCTGTGGATCTTTATTAACCATGATGAATATTCCAAATGAGTGTCTAAATTATGTTCAGGCAACAGTGAAAGACATTACCTGTATTTGTATAGCCATGAGGTGCATGTTCAATTTTATGCTAGTTTTAATACATTTTTTGTTTTATATAAGATGCGTTGATGGTATTTTTATGCTTAAGAGGATATGCCCAGCTCTACAAAAGCTCGATTGTTATGTAGCTTACTTTTTTATGTTTTCAACGTTAAATTAGTTCTATTTACCACCGTCAAATTTCTGTCCACTTTAAAAGCACAGTCTAGTTGGTTAAAGTAACCTTCACCATGGATATTTTAGAATATGTTTGATTTCATTTTCTTTTAGAATATTGAATAAAGGTGTGCCAACAATCCTAACCCAACAGATAGCAAAAACTCTTTCATACAAAGTAGGAAGGGGGAATTAGATACAAGGATAAACTTTGAAAAAAATTCAAATTGAAAAACAAGTTTCATTTTTGAGCTGAAGGTCAAACTTTACTGAATGGAAATGCTAGTTATAACTAGCATTATATTTGTTTTTTGCACTATACAAAATGATAATCATAGATATAACTAGAATTATATTCAGTTTTACACCGTACAAAATGCTGGCTATATTTAGCATTGTCCTTCAGTCTAATTTTTTTCAAAGTTTGTCTTTTAGTCAAAAAATAAAACCTGTTGTTCTTCGGTTTAAATTTTTTCAAAGTTTGTCCTTTGACCTATTTTTCACAATTAGAAATATAAACTCTTTCAAAAATCTACGCAACTAAGGTCCAATATAAAAGTATACAGCAAAACAAAATGCTGAAATATGTAGAATCCATCCCGAAAACTGTATCAATAATTGCTAAGAAAACTATACAAAGCAATGTAAGTTGAAAACACACACACATATAGGTGTTCTTTTTATATAAAGGACAAAAATTTGTATTTTTTTTTCTTAAGGACACAACCTTAATATTTTAACCACAAGAACAAACATTCTTCCAAACTTAGTCATAAGAACAAACCATCAAAATTATCAACCACCATTTGTTGCACCATCACCCACCGCTATCACCTGCACCACCAGCCTCGCCGCCGCCTCCAACACCGCCAGCTGCCATTACATGCTACCGATAACTCTTATCATAAAAACTGATACTTAAAAACTGCTACCGGTAACTAAAAACCGATACCTAAAAACTGCTATATAAAAACTGATATCTAAAAACTGATACCGACAACTAAAACCGATACCTAACAACTGATACTCAAATAAATCATATATAATCTCCTAGGTTCTCATATTTATTAAATTTTAACACCATTATCTAAGTTTACAGTTCATTCTTAAACAAACATTTCAATCCTAACAATCATTCTTGTAGATCATCGGTTCACAATCATATTTATAGTACAAATAAACTACCCATAATCAACATCTATCATGCTCATGAAATTGCATCGTTATCTCATAAAACGACGCTTTGACTCAAGCATCTCCATTCTCCGATGCAAGCCAGATCGAGAGACTCCACTCCAGCATATGTGTGACGCCCCACCTCTATACCCACGCTAGCCAAGGACACTACGAGGTAATGCCGTCAACTATAGCGCGGAGAATAAGGCTGTTGAGGAGCGACCATCCGTGTAATTGCTTTGTGCGAGCACCGATATGCCAGATAAAATATAACATGCATTTCATCTCAAGAGCAAATCCGACATACCGACACAAACTCAAAGCTACTACACAGTGGCTATATATAATCTTCGGAAACAAATATAGAAATAAACATAACATAAATCAGTCATAGATAATTCATATCACTAAGGCGGAAACATATATGAATATAACACATGAAAGTGTAAATCAGAGTAGTGGTCAAATAAGATCCACAATATCACAAAAGAATATATACAAGTGCTAGACAAAAGAATATGTATACATCAAGGAGTCTATATCTCAAATGTATACAACAAAAACTACTAGACTAAAGTAGTTAAGCAAAAGTCAGAAGATGGTTCCAGATAGGAAGTCATGAGGAAGCACCTGCAATATCTCAGTCTGACTCGAGTATTATTTAAGAAGAAAATAATAAACGGACCAGTCTAGCTATAATTATCAGATAAAATGAGGTATAAGAAGAAATGTAATAAAAACGTATGATAACCAAAAATGTCATACTGCGACAAGTATACATAGAAAATCAACTAAATCATACAAATATCTCAAGAATCTCATAGCATCAAAAAGAATATCATATTCTTTATTTACTTCACCAAGCCACTATAAATGACATACATATCGATGTCAATCGTAAAAGTTGGTGAAACATAAATTCCAGAAATCATCAATTAGAAATCCAGAAATCACAACAAAAGAGGATGGCCAATCCCATAAACTGGACATCGACGCACCTAGAAAGACATGCCCCATGCACAGTCGAACATCGACGCACCTAGAAAGATACTCCCCATGCATAAATAAACATCGATGCACCTAGAAAGATACACCCCATGTAAAGACGAACATCGACGCACCTAGAAAGATACGCCCCATGCATAAATAAACATCGATGCACCTAGAAAGATACACCCCATGTAAAGACGAACATCGACGCACCTTGAAAGGTACGCCCCATGCTCTAGCATCGACGCACCTAGAAAGATATGCCCCATGCATAAATAAACATCGATGCACCTAGAAAGATACACCCCATGTAATGTCTAACATCGATGCACCTAGAAAGATACACCCCTTGCAAAGTCGAACATCGACGCATCTAGAAAGATACGCCCCATGTATAGACGAACATCGACGCATCTAGAAAGATACGCCCCATGTCCCGACTTATTGAGCCGATTGCTCCACGAAGTAAACAAACATCGACGCACCTAAATAGGTACGACCCATGCAAGAAATAAGACGAAACTCAATAAAATAAAGTACAGTCCTCCACGTGGACAAAGAGACATCGCACATTGCTAGTCTAAATCATAAAATGATCATCATCGATCATCAAGGAGTGTCAATTACACTAAGCTAGTAAATATATGAGTTTAGCTTCATGTCGCATAACCATTAGCTTAACTTAAATATTTACGAACAAATTGTAGAATTCCACTCAAGAATTGTCACAAGAGATTCAATCGAACAAGTCCAAGAATTAACCGACGAAGTAAACGCAAGCGTTTCATACCACTTGTCTTACTAAGTCGTTTAATTATATTTCTCATACGAGTGAGGTAAATGTTTGTATATACTAGTAGGTTGGAAAACGAGTTTGATATTGAAAATAGAGTTTAAATAATCTTTGATAAAGAGTATGAATATTTACTACTAGTATAGAAACCTTTGTATTTTAAAGTGACAAATCATAAAAATGATTGTAGAAACAATCAATCATTAAAATCCACATATGAAGACGTGAATCAAATTCAAAAAAACCGATAAAGAATCCATCGAAATGGATATTCAAAAATCCCTAAAAAGGAGTCATCAAAGTCATAATAAATGATAACAACAAATAGGATCATCACGAATCGATTTAAATTGGAAATTCAATCCCAAAAGGCAAATTGGGCAGAAACAACAAATTCAGTTGACTGAACAGAGATTTCAGTTGACTAAATCATGCCTGGAAACCTTCTGTTTGCAGGTTCAGTCGGCTGAACAGAGATTTCAGTCGACTGAATCATGCCTGGAAACTTTCTGTTTCGAGGTTCAGTCGACTAAACAGAGATTTCAGTCGACTGAATCATACCTGGAAACCTTCGGGTTCCAGGTTCAGTCGACCGACTCAGAGATTTCAGTCGACTGAACTGGAATTTTCAGTATTTTCAGCCTAAAAATGAAGAGGCAATCTCTTCGCAAATGCAACCGGACGAGCAATGGGCGCTAGAGGTTTATGCCAAACGACGACCCGGCCCTACAAGCTCTTTGATGCATCACCAAAAACATGTTCAAAGATCGAAGTTAGGATTTTTAAAGATTTGAACTCAAAACACTAAAAATTGGAATATTCACAAAAATCAATCCGAATCAAGAGCAAATGCACATGAAGAGGTGTTAGGAATTCATACCTAACAACCAAAGATAATTATAGTCATAGATGTGAGATAAAAATCTCACATTTGAAACCAAAAACAATGAATGAGAACCTTGAAGACAAAGGAAGATCAACCACACTTCAATCTCAACACAAGAAGCTTGAATCTAAGCAATACTTCTCTTTGAACTTGGAGCTAGAACTTGATTTGCAAATGGAAACTAGGGCTTAGGATTTTAATTCTTTTTCTTTTCCCTCATTATTCTCTTTAGAACTGAAAAGATAAGGAAGAGGGAATGAATGAAGAGAAGTGGTTCAGTTTGGGGTATTAAGTTGGCTAGTGGGCTGAACCCAAACCCAAAGTGAAAAAGGTCAAATTTTTAGCTAGCTCCAAACATATCAATTTTATACTCAAAAGGGTTGCAAACGACATTTTGAACTCAATGGAAGGGGTCTCGAGTTGCAATTCGACTGTTTGCTAAAAGTAGGTTTTCGGACTAAAATCCGACGAACGATGAAATATTTAAATAAAATGTTTAAATATACAATCGATAAATATGCAGGTTGTTACAGACTCCCCTCCTTAAAGAAATTGCATCCTCGCAATACCTAAGAAGAAAATAAAGAGTAACAGCCATAAAAGCATATCAACACAAAAGAAATTTGAAATATGAAGTTCACCATAAAGAGCATGAAAGAGTAAGCCTGAACGGGATCGCTCGATGAATTCCCAGAATTCCCAAGAGCAATCATTAGGATCTGAGAACCATTGAACTTTCACAAGAAGAACATCTTTATTCCGAAGGCGCTCAGCCTCCGAAGCAATGATGCGAATGGAATGTTGCTCATAAGTCAAATCTGGTGAAACTTCAATTTCCACAATAATACCGGGCTCAAGAATAAAAATCGGAATGCCTAAGGCATTTTCGTAGTAGAAAGACGTGAGAAAACGTCATGAATAACAGAAAATTGAGCCGGTGCAACGACGTAGTATAATAACAGTACGTCCGAGAAACTAGAAACTAGAAACTCGAATAATTTGGAACAACAGCGTAGTACAATGACGGTACACCAGATGAACCAAAGCTCAAATAATTCGGAACATCGACGCAGTACAAAAACGGTACGTCCAATGAACCGAAGCTCAAAAAATTCGGAACACCAACGCAGTACAAAAACGGTACGTCCAATGAACTAAAGCTCAAATAAGTCGAAACACCGACGCAGTACAAAAACGGTTCGTCCAATGAACCGAACACCATAAAAGAACATCGGATGCAAGCCCATAAAAGAAATGAGACGAAGCTCAATAAAACAAGGTACATCGAAACGTCCGATGAACTTGGTAAAAGATCATTCCATTCAGACATCATCAAAAAGACAACCACTTGTTTCTTACGACTAAGGGAATTGGCAACATGATTTCCCTTCCGGGAGTATACGAAGAACATTAAGATCATAAGATGCAAGGAACTCTAGCCAACATTAAGTTCCTTATGAGAAAATAAATATTCCAAAGATTTATGATCGGGTAGAGAACAAATTTCTCATCCGAAAATGATGATGCCAAATTCTAAAAGTGAAATCGATAGCCGCGAGCACTAGATCATGAATGGCATATCTAGTCTCGATAGGCTTTAATGATTTAGAAACATAAATGATAGCACGTTCTCTTTTGCAAGAGAACGACATTCAAATCAATACGATAAGCATCGGTACAAAAGATAAAGTCTTGGTTCCCTTCGGGAATCACAAGAATAAGAGTATCGAAAAAGAGTTCTTTTAAATAATCTTCTTTTCCAAAAAGCTAAAACTTTCAAAATTACGATTATCTCAATGTAAAAATCTTTCTAGAAAAATTTACATTTTACACGTCAATATATCGTGTCGGATTGTCTCATTAAAGCGTTTAGGAAATTCCTATCGATAACGTTGATCAAGCGCATCGACCAGAATTCTTAAAGCACTCAACGGGCAATACAATCACAAAATCATCTTCTATATGATGAAAATATCTCTTAAAAGTTTTGAGAATATTCTTTGCTAGTTTAAGATCAAAATCCAATTGTACTTATAAATAAATCTTATGAAAAAGATTTGCAAAATTTTAAATTTCTATTTTCATCCAAAATCAATAAATACAAGAATGGAGTCATCGAGATATTCGTAAAATACTCAATTCATAAAATGGACGAAATAAGCTGGACAAAGTGAATGACATAATTAGTCATTCATAAGAATCATAACGAGTTTGGAATGTGGTAAGTAGAATGCTAACTTCCGCAACTCGTAGCAAATAAAAATCGTTGGCAAGGTCGAACTAAAAAGACCCTATCACCTCTCAAAAGATTGCTTAGGAGATAATCCTAAGACAAACTCAAAAATACCGGAAAGTTTCACAAACTATTTAAATGAGAGAAATAACACTTTCCTCATGATGAGGGCTTAAAGAATAAAATGATGCCATCAAATTGGAATCAAAATCACAAAGAAAAATAGAAATCTGCTTAACAGATTAAAAATATCGAAGATGAATAGTCCACTCGGGACATAGGATATGGCTTCATAATAATTAAGCCAATTCGTATAAAAGTCAATTCCGAAGCATAAGTAAAAATTGGCTCGGAAAGAAAAATCACATAAAATAATTTCGACATCAATACAAGAAACCAACTGAGCGTTGCGAATCCACCAACCAGATTCGCAATTGTCAAAGGAGTCAACAAGCCAAAAAAAAATTAAATAAAAGAAACCAACAAGTTCTTTTGATATAAAATATGAGGAATGAACCCATATCAAAAGAACTAAAATAAGAAGATCACAAAATAAAACAATGTCATTAAGGATTGAATGAAAAATACCTTGACCAAGAGAAGAGTTAATAGGGCTTTCCCTCCCTCTTGCTTTGAAGTATGAGACATGTAGTTATATGGTGACCTGAATTTTTGCAATAACGACAAAAGAGAGGTTCCAGATACTCCCTTGCATAGTGGTTCGTGGAAGCACAATTGTAGCATTGACCACGACTAGAGGTAGGAGTCTTGGCTACCGGAGTTTGTTGCTTCCCTTTCTTGTTGGGAGTGGGGCCTTTGGATTTGATAGGCATCTTCATGTTATTGTTGAAGTTCTTTTGAGCACCCACAACTTCAACACCGCCCTCATTATCGGCCTCTTCAAGTCGAAGAGCGATATCAATAAGCTGATCAAAAGAAACTTCTAGTTTCAGAAGTAAAGGCTTTTTAAGGTTCTTGTTCAACCCATAGACAAACCTTTGATTTTTCTTCAATTGGGTATTAATATACTCGACCCCGTACTTAGAAAGAGATTCGAAAGATGCGACGTATTCCGTCATAGAAGATTCACCTTGAACAAGGTCAATAAAAGGCCGGGCCAAAGTTACTTTTTCAGCCTCCGGCACTAACTTTGATTCAAATCGTTCCCGGAATTGCTCCCAAGTAAGATCCGCTTCGATAATCTCCGAAGTCAAGAGCTCATACCAATCTAACGCTCTTTCTTGGAGTATGCTAGAAGCCACTTGGATTCGATGAAGGTCAATAAGATTCATGCGAGTAAAGATGCGATCGCATGATTTGAGCCAAGCTTGGATTTCTATAATGCTCTCGGATCCCTTGAATGGCCTTCCACCCAAATCGGTATAGTCTCTGCACAAGCGTGCAAAACTGAATCTAAGATGAGTAGGCTATGGAATGGGTCCGGCAACTTGAGCATTCTTTACAAGATCAAGAAGTTGTTGTGCATACATACTCCATCCTGGGGAGTAGCACTAGATTGACCGGCGTTGGGACGACCAGGTCTAACCATTTCTCTTCTTTAAGAAAGAAAGAAAGAAGGAAAAGGTTATTCACAAAATAATTATCGAACAATCATGATTGATAAAACAAGGCGTCACAAAGAAAATAGGATAGAACGGTTCGAAGACCCAAATAAAATCCTAAGGCACGACTCCTAAGATGGACTTAGGACGATGATCCTTGTTAAATTATACTACATTGTTCCGAAGTTTGGCTCTGATATCAAGCTGTGACGCCCCACCTCTATACCCACGCTAGCCAAGGACACTACGGGGTAATGCCGTCAACTAGCGCGGAGAATAAGGCCGTTGAGGAGCGACCATCCGTGTAATTGCTTTGTGCGAGCACCGATATGCCAGATAAAATATAACATGCATTTCATCTCAAGAGGAAATCCGACATACCGACACAAACTCAAAGCTACTACACAGTGGCTATATATAATCTTCGAAAACAAATATAGAAATAAACATAACATAAATCAGTCACAGATAATTCATATCACTAAGGCGGAAACAGATATGAACATAACACATTAAAGTGCAAATCAGGGTAGTGGTCAAATAAGATCCACAATATCATAAAAGAATAGATACAAGTGCTAGACAAAAGAATATGTATACATCAAGGAGTCTATATCTCAAATGTATACAACAAAAACTACTAGACTAAAGTAGTTAAGCAAAAGTCAGAAGATGGTTACAGATAGGAAGTCATGAGGAAGCACCTGCAATATCTCAGTCTGACCCGAGTATTATTTAAGAAGAAAATAATAAACGGATCAGTCTAGCTATAATTATCAGATAAAATGAGGTATAAGAAGAGATGTAATAAAAACATATGATAACCAAAAATGTCATACTGCGACAAGTATACATATAAAATCAACTAAATCATACAAATATCTCAAGAATCTCATAGCATCAAAAAGATTATCATATTTTTTATTTACTTCACCAAGCCACAATAAATGACATACATATCGATGCCAATCGTAAAAGTTGGTGAAACATAAATTCCAGAAATCATCAATTAGAAATCCAGAAATCACAACAAAAAGAGGATGGCCAATCCCATAAACTGGACATCGACGCACCTAGAAAGACATGCCCCATGCACAGTTGAACATCAACGCACCTAGAAAGATACGCCCCATGCATAAATAAACATCGATGCACCTAGAAAGATACACCTCATGTATAGACGAACATCGACGCACCTAGAAAGATACGCCCCATGCATAAATAAACATCGATGCACCTACAAAGATACACCCCATGTATAGACGAACATCGACGCACCTAGAAAGATACGCCTCATGCATAAATAAACATCGATGCACCTAAAAAGATACACCCCATGTAAAGACGAACATCGACGCACCTAGAAAGGTACGCCCCATGCTCTTGCATCGACGCACCTAGAAAGATACGCCCCATGCATAAATAAGCATTGATGTACCTAGAAAGATACACCCCATGTAATGTCTAACATCGATGCACCTAGAAAGATACGCCCCATGCAAAATCGAACATCGACGCACCTAGAAAGATACGCCCCATGCATAGACGAACATCGACGCACCCAGAAAGATACGCCCCATGTCCCGACTTATTGAGCCGATTGCTCCACGAAGTAAACAAACATCGACGCACTTAAATAGGTACGACCCATGCGAGAAATGAGACGAAACTCAATAAAATAAAGTACAGTCCTCCACGTGGACAAAGAGACATCGCACATTGCTAGTCTAAACCATAAAATGATCATCATCGATCATCAAGGAGTGTCAACTACACTAAGCTAGTAAATATATGAGTTTAGCTTCATGTCCTATAACCACTAGCTTAACTTAAATATTTACGAACAAATTATAGAATTCCACTCAAGAATTGTCACAAGAGATTCAATCGAACAAGTCCAAGAATTAACCGACGAAGTAAACGCAAGCGTTTCATACCACTTGTCTTACTAAGTCGTTCAATTAGATTTCTCATACGAGTGAGATAAAGGTTTGTATATATTAGTAGGTTGGAAAACGAGTTTGATATTGAAAATAGAGTTTAAATAATCTTTGATAAAGAGTATGAATATTTACTACTAGTATAGAAACCTTTGTATTTTAAAGTGACAAACCATAAAAATGATTGTAGAAACAATCAATCATTAAAATCCACATACGAAGACGTGAATCAAATCCAAAGAAACCGATAAAGAATCCATCGAAATAGATATTCAAAAATCCCTAAAAAGGAGTCATCAAAGTCATAATAAATGATAACAACAAATAGGATCATCACGAATCGATTTAAATTGGAAATTCAATCCCAAAAGGCAAATTGGACGGAAACAACAAATTCAGTTGACTAAATCATGCCTGGAAACCTTCTGTTTCTAGGTTCAGTCGACTGAACAGAGATTTCAGTCGACTGAATCATGCCTCGAAACTTTTTGTTTACAGGTTCAGTCGAATGAACAGAGATTTCAGTCGACTGAATCATACCTGGAAACCTTCGGCTTCCAGGTTCAGTCGACCGACTCAGAAATTTCAGTCGACTGAACTGGAATTTCCAGTATTTTCAGCCTAAAAATGAAGAGGCAATCTCTTCGCAAATGCAACCGGACGAGCAATGGTCGCTATGGGTTCATGCCAAACGACGACCCGGCCCTACAAGCTCTTTGATGCATCACCAAAAACATGTTCAAAGATCGAACTTAGGATTTTTAAAGATTTGAACTCAAAACACTAAAAATTGGAATATTCACAGACACAAATCCGAATCAAGAGCAAATGTAATAAAAACGTATGATAACCAAAAATGTCATACTGCGACAAGTATACATAGAAAATCAACTAAATCATACAAATATCTCAAGAATCTCATAGCATCAAAAAGAATATCATATTCTTTATTTACTTCACCAAGCCACAATTAATGACATGCATATCGATGCCAATCGTAAAAGTTGGTGAAACATAAATTCTAGAAATCATCAATTAGAAATGCAGAAATCACAACAAAAAGAGGATGGCCAATCCCATAAACTGGACATCGACGCACCTAGAAAGACACGCCCCATACACAGTCGAACGTCGACGCACCTAGAAAAATACTCCCCATGCATAAATAAACATCGATGCACCTAGAAAGATACACCCCATGTAAAGACGAACATCGACGCACCTAGAAAGATACGCCCCATGCATAAATAAACATCGATGCACCTAGAAAGATACACCCCATGTAAAGACGAACATCGACGCACCTAGAAAGGTACGCCCCATGCTCTTGCATCGACGCACCTAGAAAGATACGCCCCATGCATAAATAAGCATTGATGTACCTAGAAAGATACACCCCATGTAATGTCTAACATCGATGCACCTAGAAAGATACACCCCATGCAAAATCGAACATCGACGCACCTAGAAAGATACGCCCCATGCATAGACGAACATCGACGCACCTAGAAAGATACGCCCCATGTCCCGACTTATTGAGCCGATTGCTCCACGAAGTAAACAAACATCGACGCACCTAAATAGGTACGACCCATGCGAGAAATGAGACGAAACTCAATAAAATAAAGTACAGTCCTCCACGTGGACAAAGAGACATCGCACATTGCTAGTCTAAACCATAAAATGATCATCATCGATCATCAAGGAGTGTCAACTACACTAAGCTAGTAAATATATGAGTTTAGCTTCATGTCCTATAACCACTAGCTTAACTTAAATATTTACGAACAAATTATAGAATTCCACTCAAGAATTGTCACAAGAGATTCAATCGAACAAGTCCAAGAATTAACCGACGAAGTAAACGCAAGCGTTTCATACCACTTGTCTTACTAAGTCGTTTAATTAGATTTCTCATACGAGTGAGATAAAGGTTTGTATATATTAGTAGGTTGGAAAACGAGTTTGATATTGAAAATAGAGTTTAAATAATCTTTGATAAAGAGTATGAATATTTACTACTAGTATAGAAACCTTTGTATTTTAAAGTGACAAACCATAAAAATGATTGTAGAAACAATCAATCATTAAAATCCACATACGAAGACGTGAATCAAATCCAAAGAAACCGATAAAGAATCCATCGAAATGGATATTCAAAAATCCCTAAAAAGGAGTCATCAAAGTCATAATAAATGATAACAACAAATAGGATCATCACGAATCGATTTAAATTGGAAATTCAATCCCAAAAGGCAAATTGGGCAGAAACAACAAATTCAGTTGACTAAACAGAGATTTCAGTTGACTAAATCATGCTTGGAAACCTTCCGTTTGCAGGTTCATTCGACTGAATAGAGATTTCAGTCGACTGAATCATGCCTGGAAACTTTCTGTTTCCAGGTTCGGTCGACTGAACAGAGATTTCAGTCGACTGAATCATACCTGAAAACCTTCGGGTTCCAGGTTCATTCGACCGACTCAGAGATTTCAGTCGACTGAACTGGAATTTCCAGTATTTTCAGCCTAAAAATGAAGAGGCAATCTCTTCGCAAATGCAACCGGACGAGCAATGGGCGCTAGGGGTTTATGTCAAACGACCACCCGGCCCTACAAGCTCTTTGATGCATCAACAAAAACATGTTCAAAGATCGAAGTTAGTATTTTTAAAGATTTGAACTCAAAACACTAAAAATTGGAATATTCACAAAAACCAATCCGAATCAAGAGCAAATGCACATGAAGAGGTGTTAGGAATTCATACCTAACAACCAAATATAATTATAGTCATAGATGTGAGATAAAAATCTCACCTTTGAACCCAAAAACAATGAATGAGAAACTTGAAGACAAGGGAAGATCAACCACACTTCAATCTCAACACAAGAAGCTTGAATCTAAGCAATGCTTCTCTTTGAATTTGGAGCTAAAACTTGATTTCCAAATGGAAACTAGGGCTTAGGATTTTAATTCCTTTTCTTTTCCCCCATTGTTCTCTTTAGAACTGAAAAGATAAGGAAGAGGGAATGAATGAAGAGAAGTGGTTCAGTTTGGGGTATTAAGTTGGCTAGTGGGCTGAACCAAACACAAACCCAAAGTGAAAAAGGTCAAATTTTTAGCTAGCTCCAAACATATCAATGTTTATACTCAAAAGGGTTGCAAACGATATTTTGAACTCAATGGAAGGGGTCTCGACTCCCAATTCGACTGTTTTATAAAAGTAGGTTTTCGGATTAAAATCCGACGAACGATGAAATATTTAAATATACAATCGGTAAATATGCGGGTTGTTACAATATGTATGGATTACATTCAATTAAGGTAGTGTGCACAATGGTGAGTATGACAGAGGTTCATCTCTAGGTAAAAAATAAATAGTTTTTACAAAAATGATACCTACTGTCACTAAAACTGACACTTAAAAACCGATCCTCAAATTAATAGTAAAATTGATACTTAAACAAAATTGATTAAAAATACGATATTAACGAAACACTAATTCAACTCAATGATTCATCATATTTACTCTATAAACACTTCATTTTTTATATAATCAAACCAACAAAATAGAAAAAAACTTCCACACTGTATTATTGCAAAAAACGATACTCGGAGCAAAAAATGATACCCTAAAACTGATCCTTATTAAACTCAACACAGCAATACATTATCAATCAAACCAATATTAATGTAAAAAAACAAAACAATAATTAGAAAATGTTTGCTTCAAAATGTGAATTTATTACAGTATAATAATTTTGTTATATAACAAAAATCACAAACTCAACAATAACAAATATTTTCAAAAATAATACCAACAAATTGAAAAACTAATACATAACAGCTGATCCACTTCTTCTTCCTAATTCTTTCAGGGCTTACTCTTCTTCTTCCTTGACTTGCTTTTCTTCTTCCATCATCATAATCGATATCAAACAACACTCATACTTCAATCTTTCAACGTACTAGCTCATCATCAACACTACATCTCCATTCATGGGCAAGTTACGACATATTCAACATAACTCACCTAGACAGCACTTCAGGCAAACCTCAGAAGCCAAAACATCAATTTTAATTCAGGCATCAAAGGACGAAGCACAACCCTCAAGAAATTCAGCAAGGCATCTCAAGCTTTTAGATCTTCAGATTCAGACAATGACAATAAAATCGATAACGACGGCTTCGAGGTTCGGAAGATGAGTTTCTCGACGATTACTTTCCCGTCGATGAATTTTCTTCTGTCATCCTCGTGGTTAATTTTTTTGTCCTGCCGTAAGAAAAAGATATGAGAGTTGTCATTCAGACTAAAATTTGAAGACGGGTCATTGAGGCTAAAAATGTTGTGAATTTTTGTCCTTCACGTTATTTTCCTGTATATATGTGTGTGTGTGTGCGTGTGCGCAGTTAAAGCACTCAGCAAATTGAATGCAGTGGAGGTGCAAAAAGTCATAACGGGGATACAACGAGGATATAACGGATGACTCTAAAATAGCATATCAAACTCGTATTTAATGTTTTTATAAATATATAAATGGTCATTAAATAAAAAATTAACATTCAGTTGAATTATAATTAATACATAATTAATTTTAAATAAAATCATGTGTAACGATCCGATATTTTCAACCATTCGCATCCGCACATGTCGGACTTGAATTGCTCAAAATACCGCGTTGTAAATAAAATTTGGCAAATCTCAGAATATACAGTAAATACATAGTCACAGATCACAGACACAGAGTAAATAATAATGCAGCGGAAATAAAAGAGATAGTAGTTCATGAAGCTACTATATAAAAATAAGATACATCAGAGTTAAACAAGATCCAACAGAAGAGTAACATGATACATCAGGTATAAATCAGAATACATCACTGAAATCACTGGATACAAAAAGCAAAAGAGATGGCTAGATCTTCAAGGAAAGCTCCAGCTCCAAAGGTGAATCTTGAATGCTAACTCACTCAATCTGACTCGAGCGTAAAGCAAAACACAAAACACTCGAGTCAGGACATAAATACTTATGAACTGTAAATCAACTCAAGTGAACAGTAACAAAAATGCATCAGTAACTTAAAGGATGCTTGGGATCGCCCATCCTTTAAGGATCCGTTAAACTATTTACTATGTAGTAATATTGCGCTATTATAATAGTGTCTACAGTAAAATAAACATACTTTTAAATAGCGTTCCGGGCTACCCATATCACCCTTCACACATAATAGTCCCAATAGTCCATCCAATATCATGCCATCTCCACTCCGGGTGACTGTCAGAGGATACCACACGGGCTACGGGAGAAAAACAAACTCGTAGTAAAGGCTCGGTATGGTAGGTGACATGGCACACAAGGCAATGCCAGGGTAGATATACCAATTACGCACACGGGCTGGTGGTAACGCAGCAGCCACATACGCCCACCTCGGAACACACTCCCAATCAAAATCGGAAGATGGCCATCTAATCAATCACCAGTAAGAGTATAGTATCGAAGGAATGTGTCCGATCGGAGGAATGACCTCACTTGGCCCGAGATCGCTCCTGTTTTAGCCACCTTATGCCAACTCACGGGAGTTGGGTCCACGTAATATACCTCAAGAACGTCGCCACCATCCTACTTCATTCTGGAATCTCCACCGCGTACACGGTTGTTAAAGTGGTTTTCGGAGTTGGCAGAGAGTATGACAACTTCTGATCCCGGTCTCTTTAACAACCAAATGTTATTATAACGCCGTGGTCATTTCAAAATAGTTAATACTTTAAAAAGATCAAATCATATCATTTCAAACTATATTTCTTTCAAAATAGTTTATACTTCGAAACCAAAACCATTTTTATTTCAAAACTATTTATTCAATCAAAATAGTTTATACTTCAAAACCAAAAACATTTCAAACATATATTCATTTCAAAATCATAATATTTTCAAAGTATAACTCTTTCGAAACCAAAAATACTTGAAATAATTACACTTTGAAAATCATAACATTTCAAAATCATACATTTGAAATCATCGGATATTCATTTAATCCTTTACATTTTACAATTCATTCAATTAATCCCAAATTTTCAATTTCCAACTTAATTCAATTCAAACCATCAGTTTCAATTAAATTTCCCAATAACCATTTCAAATCATATCATTTTCAAATATAGATTTGATCCACAAATTAAACTATTCAATTTTTAATAAATTTCAAAGCTTTAATATCCCGCATTTCAAAAACTAAATTTTATAATTTCATATATCTCAAATCTAGTTTCATTATTACTTAGTTTTGAAATATTCATTTCATAAATCCAATATTATTTAAATAAACTCAATTTACAATTAAACTAAATATCCTTTCATACCAATATAAACTTCAAATATTCATTTATCAAAAGTACATATCATTCTAATTCATATTCTTTATCAAAATAAAGATCAAATCATTTCCAAACCTTATTATCAAATCATTATTTGAATTCAAATTCAAATACTCAAATTTAAATATCATTTTTAAATCAAATAAGTCATTCATTTGTTATTTCAAGTATCATTACAAAATACATTAAAAATTCCATTCAAAAATTCATTTATCTCATTACATTTCATTCCATTTAACAGATAACCAAGTAAACCTTACTTAAATTCAAATTCAAATTTAAATTCCCTAAAAATTCAAATTTAAATATAAAATATATTCAAACTTTCTTAAATTTCACAATTAATCAATTTCCAAAATTTAAATCATTTAACACTTTAAAATATAACTCAAACAGTGTTAAAAACTATAACATTTCAAACATTGTCAAATTATAGCAACGACAGCATTTATAAAGTGCTATCGTAGCTTATAGCTTCCAAAAATGGTTTAGTTCAAGAATAACGGCATTTATAAAATGTCGTAATAGATATTTAGTTATTTCAAACATTGTTAGATTCAAAACAATAGCATTTAAAAATGCTGTCAAAAGACTACAACATTTTGAAAATGCTATGAATTCCAGATTTCATTTTAGCTTTTCAAAACAAAAAATAATAAAACTCCAAATTTTTATTATAACTCAAAAATCATATTTCTAGACTTCAAAATTTCACATTTAAAATCATTTTAACATATGATTTAACACAACAAAATTATTAGATCAAATATTCAATTTAAAAAAACTCCATTCATTTATTAAGTCAAAATTCACTGTTTATTAACATATAAATTAAATAAAACTTAAAATTTTACTTCATATATAATTTTAAAATTTTAAATTTAATTTCCATTATTTATTTACATTTTAAAATAAAATTTAAAGTCTAAAATCTCAATTATTTCACATTTACGTACTCAAATTCACAATTTCAAGACTTAATATTTAATTTTCTTAAAACCATAAAATATATATTTTTAAATCAAAATTTCATACTTTTAAAAATACATATTTTAATAAATATCATTTAAAAATATACCACGGGGTCTGTATATAATTTTCTAACATAGGGCAAGTGATATGGATATATATCATTTCAATCCGCAGTTTACAAAGAAAACCCGGGTTCTATCATTTCAAACCCGCAATCCCAAGTCAAATAAAATACAAAAAAAATCGCTCAGGCCTATCATTTTAGCCCATAACGATTTTTCCCTAATCTAAAGTCCGTTTGGGTATGTATCATTTCAACCCATAGTGATTCTATTCTAACAGGGAACTTGCAGTGTGAATATATGCATAAACAATATAAACAATGTCAGTGTCACAATATAATGTCATATATCACATGTCAGGTGATAATTAACAGTTTTAATATGGTAATAACATGGCATAGAATATCATATGATCATCATTAACTTGCATAACATTTTATATTACTAAACACTTGTCATCAATTCACTATTTCATAAGTATAAATGTCAGAGTGAGAAAGACTCACTTTTTCAAGCTGAAGACCACTACGACATACAAAACGATTCCAAAGGCACGACAAGCACAATACAGCACGACTTGTGATTCAAATGAGTGGAGAGAGCCAATATATCATCTTGTAAACAACCCAAAACAAGACAATATAACATTTGAATATTCAATACAAAACAATGTTGAACAAACTGAAATATAAAAGCAATAAAGACAAGATATGATTAGACCTTGCTTTTGACCATCCAAAAGCTCGACCAAAATAATATATGCTCAGCCATTGATGTGTTTGGGCTCAGCTTAGCATCATATGGGTCAGGTTTAGCACACGAATGCATGGCAACATGAGGTTGTAGTAGATGAAACATGAAGAATATCGATGGACAAGGCAAAATAAGTGCAGTTTTCGTGCATTTTGGCTTGGCTATGACCACATATAGGCCGGCCATGGGTTCTTCATGTCAGGTCTGATCTGGACAGAAGTGAAAAAGGAGGCCAGAGGTGAAGTAGATGATGGTGGTGGTGGCTAAGGGGTGGCCAAAGGCAAACTATGAAAGTGGTGTTGAAGTATTGGTCGGCTAAGGCAATTTTAGTGAAGTTTTTTTTTGGAAAAAAATTGTGATGGCTTCAAGTGGAAGGTCATGGCCTGTCTTGGTCAGAGGGATGGGACTTTTTGCTGCTGTAGATGGAGGGGTGATGGTCTGTGGTGATGGAGGAGAAGTGGGGCCGAGCAAGCAAGAGGAAGAGGAAGGCTAAACGTAGAAAAGGAGAAGGGAAAAGTGGAAAAGAAGGAAGGAGAGAGGCCATTTCCTTCAAATTTTTCTCATGGCCTTGATCTTTTTGAGGAGAAAAAGGTTTCTCACATGAATGAGAAACATAACTCACGGCAGTGCAAAAAGAAAAGGTCGGTTATGCAAGAAAATGAAGAGGCGATTGGAAAATGAAAGGACAAGAATACAAAGAGACTAAGCATACAAAGGGTTTCAAACTCTTCATATATCCATTATTTGTCTTTAAATTTTATATAACTGAAAAATATATATACATTTAGGTAAAAATACGAAAATATAGTAAATAAACAAAAATAAATAAATAAATATTAATTAAATATAATTAAATTAAGAAAATAGCAAAGAAAATGTAAACTAGGCTTGAAAATTTGAAAATAAATGAAATGAACTTTGGAAAAATTATATGTACATGAAAAGTATTTATAAATAAAGATAAAGACATAAAAATAAAATGCATACATAAAAATGAATAAATAAATTTTAATTAAATATAATTTAAATGAAGAAAATAGCAGAAAAATGGAAAACAGCCTTTTAAAAATAGGAAATCATCATAGTAAATTTTAGAAAAATTCTATTATCATTTCAAAAATATTTAAAAGTCAAAATATACATAATATAACATATTAAAACATATTAAAATAAAATACGACAAAGAAAAATAAAATTTATACAATTTAAAATAACAAAATTGCAAAATAAACAATTTATACTCAAAATTGAAATGTACATATCTTTTGCAGTTTAACTCCGTTTTCAACGAAACAAAAAGCAATGTTCAAGTTATTAAATCTATTTTCATAATAAAATATAAAATTTCAAATTTCAAACTTTTAAATTTTTAAGTTAAAAGTCAAAGTTTGACTATTTTGACCAAAATCAACATTTTCTGGAAATATTCAATTTATGCATGTTTGAAATTCTAATCCACATCAAAATCAACATTTATATATCAATTAACAAAATATATTCATTTTAATAAATAAAATAAAGTTTTTAAATTAGGAATTTAAATTAAAATAATTAAAATATACAATTACAACAATCAGAAAATACAGGGTTGTTACACTCTCCCCCACTCAAAACTTTTCGTCCCCGAAAAGGAATGAGGTACGGGAAAGCACAAAAAAAGA